>CM027570.2:24934873-27643421 GCA_015852605.2 Populus deltoides | reverse complement strand
GCCGCACAGACTCTCGCATGAGCAAAGGATGGACCGAAAAATAATGTAGTAATTAATCCCCTCCATAATTTCAAGAGGCCGGCGATGTATAAAGCTTATCGTCGTATGCTTGTGCTCTCACGTTTGCTAAATTTCGCATCGATGTGTGTGGCACCTTTCTTTATGTTTTTGGTTCTATTTAATTTTTGCAGCCATCTTTGTGGGTTTTGTACTCTATTTTTTTTAATTTGTTCCAATTGTTAATTAAGATAATAAATCTAGCAATAATATTATCGCTTTGATTAAAAGTTTAGATTAACTATTCAATTAGTAATATTATTTCAAGTTCGAGATTATTTTAATTAAATTAAATAATATTATTTTAGTTTACTAAAAAAAATTGGATAAAAACTTTGTCGCCTTTATTAGAAATTTAGTTACATATAAATTTAGGAAACCTATCTATGTACTTTTACATATTATATGATAATGAATCATTGTGTTATATATTATAAGTTTGCTTAGAAGCTCATGAATTAAAGGGTTGAAGGTCCGGTAATTATTCAATGTATTTAGACTTAGCAGAATGTCAAGTTCAAACAGCATGTATAGGTTTGAATTGATGTTAGACTCAATAACCTATGCTTCAATTATGTGTTAAGATTCGAGTGTATATAAGTCTTATAAGATGTTAGACCCAACATTCCTGAATTCATCTATGTTGTTGGGTATAGTTACACATTGAGCCCAAATGTATCTGGGTTTGACAAGATATTACACTTAACGTCTTTGAGTTCAGTTACGTGCTAAGTCCAAGTGCATGTGTATCTGACAAGATGTCAGACCCAATATTCTTGGGTCTCGAATCATTTCAGATCCAAATACATATATAAAGTTTATAATTTTTTAAAGCCCCATATCGGGTCATGTTTGTTTATAACTCTTAACATAAAATTGTAAGGTAAGGCCATCAATACTCGTCATCATATATACACCCCTAGATACATAAAAGATTTATAGGGCCTGTTATATTTTTATCAACATTAATGTTGATAAGATAACGTATAAAGGTTTTTTACGAGTATATCGTATTTTCATCAATGTTAATATTTTGTAAGAGATATTTTTATCAATATTAATGATATGTAAGTGTTATTTCCAATAACATTGATATTGTGTAAATTTTCTCTCATTAATATTATTAGAAGGAAAAGAATTTTCACTCCTTCCAACTAGAAAGATAAGGTTGAAGGGGTATAAATACTCCTGAACCATCCAGGTAAATAGCTAACATCTTTTTTATTATTTAAAATATTTATATTTTTATTTTTAAAACATTTATCATATACAAATAGAAATAAACATTTATATTCTTAAATTTAAAATTCATTCTCTTATTTATTAATGAAAATTAGGGTTACTGAAAACATTTCTTGGTTTGAAAAATGTTTTGAAATTTTTTTAAAATAAACCTGTTTTAAAAATTTTTATTAGAAAAAAAAACGAGAAAAAAAAAAACAATTATTTCGTGTTATTGAACAGGGCTAGTCTCTCCATGCTCTAGAGATCAAGTCGGGACAAGATGAATGGAGAGTAATGGAGACACAACCACGAGACACCATGGACATACAGTTACGGAGAATATTGATTAACACCGACACTACTAAAAATTTATCAATAAAAAATATATTAATTTAATAGTTATTTAAAATTTATATGATTATTAATTTTAAAAATTATAAAATTAATTAAAATATGCATAAGTTAACCGAGCAAATACGTTAATATATATATATATATATACACTCAGTCTAATTTTTTTTAACGTTTTTTTTATTCGTGACCAATTTCTCAAGATTTGCGACCACATTTACGATCGCTAATCAAGTAACTTTTAGTGCGAGTGCCTTTAAGTGGGATTACGGCATGTAATTAATTGGTTAGTTGAAATAATTAATTAATTTTCCTTGCATAAATTTTTTTCCTTAAAGAAAGTAAAATAAATAAATGCGTCCTCTGAAAATTAGAGAAAACGACAACATTTTGAAGAGAGAGAAATAAAAAACTACTTTAGATAAATAAAATTTACTTACATACATCAACCGCTAGCTTGAGATCTCACATTCATGGTGTCGAGTTCAAATATATTTTCCACTCTCTCATCATTAGAAAAGAGTCAGTTGGCAAGAAAAAATTGCAACTGATGTTTTTCTCTAGTTTGCAACCTCCCCAAACAGAATATATAATTTTTTATAGCTGTTAAATTCTGCTAGATTAACCTAATAAAATTTGATTAGTTCAGTTAATCTAATTCAAACATGACTGATCAACACTAGGAAAAATTAATAAAAATAATTAATCTTAGTTAACTTGATGATTTACAAATGAGCTCAATAATCCATACCTTTTTAAGATCAACTCCCCTCTCATAACTGTGATTGATTTTTTTCCTGATATCTTTTTTTTATGAACTCAAACCTTATTATTATTATTATATTAGCGTAAATGTTTGAGTGAATTTGAGTATATTTTAATTAATTTTTTAAATTTTAAAATTAACAACCATGTAAATATTTATTGATTTCAAAATATATAAAATTTAAATTAATAAATTTTTAAAAATAAATTTAAAGCCTAACAAAATAAACTTAAACTGTCAGTATTACTCAAACATTATTATTGATGACTTGATTGGTGGATGTGAGTGAACTTGATGGTTTGATTGGTGAAGTTAGCTGTGGCCAAGGTGTTGAAGTCGGAGAAGATCATGATCTTGATGATGGACAGATCAAGTGGCGGTGCACTATTCTTGTGGTGATGTTGGATTAAGGCTTAAGAATAGTTGTGGCGTTGTAGTTTGGTTTTGATTCGGTTCTGGTGGCTGTTATTTTCTTGAGGTTGGTGTTATGGTTGATATTTAAAATCAATAGGCGTAAATTTAAGGGTCTGATTGGCATTGTGTTTGTAATTGCGTTTCATCAAATTTTAATTTTTTTTTGCTAAAATTGAGTGCAGTTTATACTTTTTAGATCGTTTTGATATGCTGATGTCAAAAATAATTTTTAAAAAATAAAAAAACATCATTGGCATGTATTTCGGCATAAAAAGCTATTTAAAAAGCAACCACAACTACACTGTCAAACACACTCTAAATACCGTAGCGTTCTGGTGGTTCGGAGGAGTTGGTGAGAGCTAATTATTGAGTTTTAAATTTTTTATAAAAATTTAAATTTTTTTGTTTTAATATTTTTTTATTGTACTGATATATAAAATAAATTTTAAAAAATAAAACTTATTAGTTTAATATTTTTAAGCACAAAATTCCAATTGACCTGAGAATCACTTACGTGGCCCGCCTAATTTGAGTTGATTTTTCCTCATTCGTGGTCGCATTAGCTGTTGCAAAGGGATGTGAAACACGTTGCGCGTGTTGCAAAGGGATGGGAAACACGTTGCGCGTGTTGCAAATCTATTGCAAACGTTTTAAACATTGGTTGGTAACCAGTCCGAAGTCTAATTCAGTATAAAATTCAGGTCACTGAATTGTTTGTTCAACATATGAATCATTCTATCAATTTTGGTTAAGAATATTTCGTGAATTATTTAAGTAAAGAACTTATAATTTCTATTATTAATAAAAATATTTTTCTAATTTTAGAAAATTTATAAAAACAAACATTTTTATTGTTAAAAATAAATACTTATTCTCTCATTTATTATGATTATTTATTTAAAAGTTATTATTTTACAAGTTATAAACTTGTGATTAACAAGCTACAAGTGTTATAAACCATGAAAAATAAAATAATTTACTAAAACTTGTGATTAGTTTATAATTCAACCACTAAATAATATATTCAAAATCAATGCGCTATTTTTCTCCAGTATTCGGAGCTTGAGGATTCTAACCTCATGGTGTTTGAAATGTGTTTTCACAATCTAAGAGGTTGTGAGGGAGTGGCCCCTTTTGTTTTTGTTTTTTTTTTTTTTTTTTTTTTTTTTTAATGTGAGTGTCCAGACCAACTTGTACATATCTCAACTAATTATATAGACCCTGAAGTTAATAAATATGTAAACCTCCGGTGCTTATTATATTGCAACCACATGGCTCGAACTTGAAACTACAGGGGGAGCAAACTTTTTAATCCCAAACTCTTATCACTAGATTATTTATTAGATGGCTACCACTTTTGCTATTCTTATAGACTTTGATATTAAAGTGGTTGTTGCGATCTTTATTTATTATGGTTGTTAATGAAGTGTTTGAGAGTGTTATAATAATTATTTTTTAAAGTAAATTTTAATTGTAAATATAATAAAATAATATTTTATTTATTTTTAAAAAATATTTTTGATATTAATACATTAAAATATTATAAAAAAACTAAAAAATTATTAATTTAAAATAAATAAATATTTTTTAAAAAAATATTTTTAAAATATAAAAACAACATGTTTATATTATTATTATTATGGCAACAGCGACTTTTCTTGATGCCGTTGATGATACTTTGATAGTTTTCGATAATAACTATAACAGTAATCAAAGACATAACCTGGTCTGGTATCATTGACTGATTCGTCAAATTAACATTAACAATTAACAAAAAAAAAAAAAAAAACTAAAATTTGTTATGTTATCACTGTAGCTTTTTTCCTCTCTACACTCTCACATTTTATTATAGATAGGAGTAGTGATTTTTTTTTTCTCTCATTTTTTTCATTTCATTGAAACTTTTTCTCTTTAATTTGATTATTTTATGGTTAAATTAATGGTCAATTGCTTTTAATTTATTAAAAAAAAGCATAATTCAAAGATAGATGATTAAAATAAAAACAAAACATGGGGAAATTGATTTGCCATTTACAAATTAGTGTGGGAAGTTTTTTTTGGTCCACCTACTTTTCTATGAATTCATTTTCAGTCTTTATAGTTTTTAAAAATTTAGTTTTGGTTAAAAATTTTATTTTTTATTTTTCAGTCCCCGAGTTTGAAAGAGAAGAGGAAAAGTCACAAAAAAATAGAGAAAGAGAGAAAGTCACTGGATGCCACGATTCTAGTCATTAAAAGAGTCGATCATGGTGTCAATAGGTTTTATTTGATGAGAGTAATTTCATGGGGGAGTTCTTTTACTTTTATCTTGAATAGTAAAATAGATTTGGAATTTGGAAGTGTTTTTATAATTTGGGTTGATTTTTTGTTTCTTTAACCAATTTTTAGGTAATTTCAAGCCATGGATGTATTTATTTAGGTTTCAACGGTGTTTCTTTAGGTATTTTAGCTCAAAAATAAATTAAAAAATAATCTCTTAGATGTAACTTTTTTGATAACCCTCCAATCATTTGATTCTAGGTCAGAGGACAACACATTGTTTGTTGTGTTTCTTTTTAAAATTAAAGTGCGAATGACGTGAATACATATAAAAAAGAGGTTTGGCTCACGGGTGAAGCCTTTTTTATAAGATAGATGTGCAAGCTCACATTGTTTGTCATGTTTTGTTTTTTTTTTTTTTAATATCCTTCATTTTACATTTCAATCCATTTAAAAAAATTAGTTCAAAATTAATTTGATTTATTTTTAATTTGATACCATTGAATTTTAATTTTATTTTATAAGAACATGGGTCGTTTTTATTATATTGGTGATCTTTTTTACAACAACTTATTATATTTTTCATTTTGAAAAAAATTCTTTGATCGCAAAGGTTTTTGATATTGTTTGATTAAATACCTTTTTATTTTTATTTTTCTTTTTCTTTTGAAGAAAGTTTATAGCATTATTTTTGTTATAATATTAGTTAATGTTTTTCTTATACAACCCTTCATAATGGTTTTCTTTTCTTAAATTTTATATGGTGGCTATCCTATGAATGTTAAATTTTATTATAGTATAGTTAGATAAAAAAAAAATAATCCCCAAAACAATAAGTTATTAAACTCATTCGGCTTCATAATTCAATTTATAGGTTTGGAAAATTAATTTGAGATTACCTGAATGATAAAAAAAACATCATTATCTTAGTATATAAAAAGAAAAAATTAAAATAACATCATCTTGAAAAAAGAATTCTTAATATTAAATTGAGTTTATTCCAAGTTACATCTAAGAGTTTAGCAAACGCACAGGCGTGGATACTGTAGCATATGAGTGTTTTCACTATGGACTGCACTGTTTGAATTTTCTCTTTGCTAAAAGCATTGTGGGTTGGAGAGACTTAATGGCAAGGCTGTCATTGCCACAAAGAGTTGCAAAGACTGCAGGGGATAAGGTTGTCTTTTTGGATGAGAAGAAAATGGCCAGTTAGGATTTTAGTGGGGCTGCACGGCCCTGGAAGCAGCTTGTCTACAAGCCAGGATGTCAGGACCAGCCAATTGCGCGCGGCCAGGGGAGGTTGCTCTGCTGTGTTTTAAGTCAACAATTACGGTTGGGAGCATTGCATTCTCTGTCAAGAGCTATTGAGTCTAGCTTGACAAGTGAACCCAACGTTGTTGGGCAGCCCCCAGCACACACGTGACGCTTGACTTGCCTGCCTGTGTGCTGCCAAACCAAACGCACACGTGGTGCTTGGGCTCCTGCCTTAGTGCTTGGCACATCACTAAGCACACGTGGCACTAGGGCTCACTATCTGGGGAATGGGCACCCCAGCACACACGTGGCACTTGGGTTGTTCCTGGGGACACCTGACGCTTGGGTTTTGCGCTGGACCCACGATTCCTGAGTCCTGGGATTCTAAATATTATTATTTGTTATAAAAATATTATTATTTTTAGTATAATTAATGTTATTAATAAAATAATTAATAAATTTGAAAGAAAATATTATTATTAATATTAAAAACATATTATTATTTATATTATCAATTTTTATGATTTTTTTATAAAAATAAAAAGTGAACCCATGGCACATTATCATTAAAAATATTCAATAATTTCTAAGTATTAATATAATAAAATATTATAATTTGTGTTGTAAATATTATTATTTTTCTTATAATACAAAGTATTCATATAAAAAATATTATTATTTTTTTTCTAAATATTATTATTTTTCTTATAATTCAAAGTATTCATATCAAAATATTATTATTTGTGCTCTAAATATTATTATTTTTCTTATAATTGAATGTATTCATGTCAAAATATTATTATTTGTGTTGTAATACTATTATTTTTATAAGAATTCAAAGTTTTAATATAAAAATTATTATTATTTGTGTTTTAAATATTCTTAAAATTAAAAATAGTATTATTTGTGTTATGAATATTATTATTTTTACTATAATCAAAATTATTAATATTAAAAATATCATCTTTTGTGTTATGAATATTATTATTTTTATAATAATTAATATTATTAATAAAATAATTACTAAATTAGAAAAAAAAAATTATTTTTAATATTGAAAAACAACCATAGATTTGATTTGAAATGTAAAATTAAAAACTATTATTATTACCATCATCATTATTAATAAATTTTAAAAAATTGTTATTAGTATAGAAGAAAAACCACGTGGGGACATGTGGCGCTTGGGCTACTGTCTATGTGATGGGCAGACACCAACGCATGCGTGGGGCTCGGGCTCCTGCCTCCATGCTTGGCAAATCACTGCACACACGTGGCGTTTGGACTCCCTGCCTAGGGGCTGGGTACCCCCAACGCACACGTGGTGCTTGAGCTCTTGTCTTAGTGCTTGGCACACCACTGCGTACACGTGGCGCTTGAGCTCCCTACTTGGGGGTTGGGCACCCCTAGCGCACATATGGTGCTTGGGCTCCTGCCTCAGTGCTTGGCACACCACTGCGAACAAGTGGCGTTTGGGCTCCCTGCATGGGGGTTGGGCGCCCCCATAGCATACGTGGCGCTTGGGTTGCGCTGCGAGTGAGCTATGCTCGTGCCACACTTTGGATCATGGTGCTGGATCCAAGGTTCCTAGGTCTTAGGATTCTAAATATTATTATTTGTTTTAAAAATATTATTATTTTTATTATAATTAATTTGATTAATAAAATAATTAATAATTTTGAAAGAAAATATTATTATTAATATTGAAAACATATTATTATTTATATTATAATTTATTATTATATTTTTTATAAAAAATAAAAATTCACTGCGTGAAGTATTGTTAAAAATATTCAACAATTCTAAATATTAATATAAAAAATATTATAATGTACATTGTAAATATTATTATTTTTCTTATAATACAAAGTATTCATATAAAAAATATTATTATTTGTGTTCTAAATATTATTATTTTTCTTATAATTCAAAGTATTCATATCAAAATATTATTATTTATGTTCTAATTATGATTGTTATTTTTCTTATAATTCAACATATTCATATCAAAGATATTATTATTTGTGTTGTAATATTATTATTTTTATAATAATTCAAAATTTTAATATAAAAAATATTATTATTTGTGTTCTAAATATTCTTGGAATTAAAAATTATATTATTTGTGTTATGAATATTATTATTTTTACTATAATCAAAAGTCTTAATATTAAAAATATTATCTTTTGTGTTATGAATATTATTATTTTTATAATAATTAATATTATTAATAAAATAACTACTAAATTAGAAAAAAAATATATATTCTTAATATTGAAAAGCAATCATAGATTTGATTTGAAAGGTAAAATTAAAAAGTACTACTACTATTATTATTATTTTCATCATTAATAAATTTTAAAAAACTATTATTACTATAACGTTAGGACACGTGGCCCTTGAGCTGCCTGCTTGTGAGCTAGCAGACCAAGCGCATACTTGGTGCTTGGGCTCCTGCCTTATTGGTGGGCATATCCCGAGCGCACCCATGGCGCTTAGGCTATGCCCAAACCCAACTATTCTTAGATCCTGCTTTCTACATAATTCAAAATAGTTTTGGATTATTTATTATATAGGATCGAAAATAGACCTGTATCCTGCATATATCAGAAACCAATAATTTTTATTAAAAAAAAAATTATTTCGTAGGGTAGCGCGAGATACCTAGTTAGTATAAACTAATTGTTGTGTCAATGCGGGTTTATAAAATAATGGCTGCAATTGCTGTTGTTATTAAGATTAAAAGTTAGCCGCACGAGTTTTTTTCTCTCCTGCAGTTGATATTGCAAGTTTGCCAATATTGCTGCTGCGTCTTGGATTTTTGTTCTTCATCAAACTTATAAGTTTTTTGTTTCTGGTGGGATTTATGGTTGCTGGTCTAGGAAGGATTCTAGTTTCTTGATCTCTAGCTCTGATCAAGGTGTCCTAATTTACTTCGGACAAGGTTATGATCATGAACATACGGAAAAAAAGAAACTACGTGCAAGGACGAGGTATTTTGCTTAATAGAATATTTGTTTTTATATCTTAAAAATGTTTTTGAAAAGAATTAATTTTTATTTATTTAAATTAATATTATTTTAATAATTTTAAATAATTTTAATATGATAATATTAAAAATTAATTATTTTAATATATTTTAAAATAAAAAACACTTTAAAAATAATAATAGAATCTATAACCCTTACTGAATATCTGTCTTAAACGGCAACAGCGGCGCAAGCATTTTCGAACTAGCGCTCTTACCAGCTAATATTCAAACCATTACGGGTAAAATTAAAACTTTACTGCAAGGGTGATATTGTAAATTTAAAACTCAGGTGGTGGAGGTGGAACACTGGTTGATATGAGTTTGTGCCTCCTCCTTCCCTTTTCTCATCTAAAGTGAAAAGACCAAAAAGCCGCTCGGCAAAACTGTTTTACGAAATTAAAGCACACGCGTACGACTGAGATAAATTTAACCGTGAATGCAGATGTAGCCCATTTCTAATTCCCTTTCACGGGAAAAAATCGAGTGCTCCTCAGACACAAACACCAAAAATTCCCCTCCCCTCCCCCTCAACTCAATAAATAAGTTTTACTGCTACTGGTATTATTTTTTTCAATTTTCATCGCCGATTAATTCAGCGGACCGCAAGTCAACGTTCCGGTCAGATTGCCGACCATCGTAAAATTTTAAGGTTGTCAAAAACTTCAATCTCGCTTTTTTTAGGGTTAGGTTATCTTATTTAATTGGGGTTTTCATATCTGTGACTGAGAACTTGAAGCGACTTTTTTTGTCATTTTTTTTTATTTTATGCTAAAAGGTTGAAGATGATCGGTTGAGGAAAGAAGAGTTAAAATTCGGAGAGGCACAGGAAAATGGTATGTATAGTAATTCTGGTGTATCACTCCCCACTCGCATAAAAATGGGGCCCTTTAGTAGTTATCATCGTGATGCTTCCAGTAGAGGAACATGAAAGTGGAAGTACTGAATAGTTTCCCTGTATTTGATGAATTGTTAGCATGCATGCATGCAATGCTAGTATTAGCAGTGTAAAGATTTTGTGTTTTTTATCAACTGCAATTTTATCAAGTTTAGAGTATAGAGGTTTGCATACATGTGTTGCTTTATCAGATCAATTGCTTGCTTGATGATGCTCCAAATAGAAACAAATGAGTTGCTAAATTTGCTCTTCCCCTAGAGTTATTTGTTGTCATTGCTGTCACCCTGTCTTCCACTTTGTGAAAAAAAATGAAATTGTTGATGATTTCATGTTTCTCAGGAGTAAATTTTATTTATTTATTTTTTTGTAAATTTTTTCAAGGGACAAAATTCCCGAATTGTGTGTGGAGTTTTATGGTTGTTAGTCAAAGACAATGATATGGATACTCTTGAGAGTTGTAAAGATATATTGGGATAATATTTTGGTGCTGAATATGAATTTCTTTTCCCCTTGGAATAATTTTCCCATTGTGGGTTTACCAGAACAAGGGATTTTGGATGTCAAAGGGTACAGATGGAGATCCAGCATTTGAGAATCCTCCCAGGCTTGAATCTAAACGATCTCATCAGTGGTTTATAGATGATACTGAGCCTGAGTTGTTCCCTAACAAGAAGCAAGCAGTGCAAACTCCAAACAGCACCACAACTTCTGGAATTCCCAGTGCAAATTCTCCTTCTTGGCATAACACCTCTGGTTTTCAGTCTGTCCCAAACCAATTTATTCATCGTTTATTTGGGGCTGAAGCTGCAAGATCTGTCAATTTTGCTGAAAGGAATTTATATCCTGCTGGAACAGTTGAATCAAATGCATCTGAAGCCTGCCTTAACTACGGTGGTATTAGAAAAGTCAAAATAAATCAGGTTAAGGTCTTTGACAGTGGTGTGCATGCTCCAAAGGGACATGGTTTCACAATTGAAAGTGACAGTAACAATTCTACAGGTCAGGCCTTCCATAGGGAAAGCCAAAGTAGCTTTATATCAACGGGACATGCATTTGATAAAGAAGATAACAGTGTCACAATGATGGGTCACGCCTACAATGGAGATGAAGTCCATGTTGGTCCAACAAGTTCCACTTACATCAAAGTTGATGATAGTGCTATTCCAATAAGCGATGCATATAGCAAGGAAGACACCAATTTATTATCTTTTGGGGGATTTGATGATGCACATGATATTATACCTGTTGATAGGCCACTCAGCAGCTATGACCACTCTTATGATCAATCTTCTATTCGAACACGAGAAGCAGTTGATGAAAAGGAGCTGAGGGCTACAACTGCCAAGGCAGTTGCAAGCAATACGCAGGCGACTAAATCCAAAACTGAACCTGTTTCCAAGAACAGACCAGAGTTGAAAACTACCAGAAAAGAAGCTCCAAACAGCTTTCCTTCAAATGTCAGAAGTTTGATATCAACTGGTATGCTTGATGGGGTCCCTGTAAAGTATGTTTCCTTGTCACGCGAGGTAAATCTTTTTTAAATTTGGCCCCTTTTCCTGATAAAGAAACTGCTCCATTTCTTTCTGTTGTATTTTCAATCTAGTGACCTTGTTGTACTCTGCATTGAACAAGGAGCTTCGTGGCATTATAAAAGGTTCTGGCTATCTTTGTGGGTGCCAATCATGTAATTATTCCAAGGTAAGCTTCTTATTGGCTATAGTCTTTGCCTGGATGAATTTATTCAAACACCACTGATCTGCTTTATAATTTGGGTGTAAGGTGCTCAATGCTTATGAGTTTGAACGTCATGCTGGTTGCAAGACAAAACACCCGAACAATCATATATATTTTGAAAATGGAAAAACTATCTATCAGATAGTACAAGAATTAAGGAGCACTCCTGAGAGCATGTTATTTGACGTGATTCAAACTGTTTTTGGCGCACCTATTAATCAGAAATCCTTCCGCATCTGGAAAGGTAAGGGGTATATTTGTTTGACTCTTTGCCTTTTGTATGTTTAGAATTCTTTAAAGACACTCTTACTAATTGTGCATACAAGCAAGGTTGCAAAATATGATTATCCATTTATTTATGGTGTTTCTGAGGAACTTTTGAGGCAGTCATCCCCTACTAGATATTTGCATGAAATAACTTTCTCAATCTATCTCGTGATTGCAAGTGCAAGGCTTTTAGCATTGCTGTAGTTGAGAACCAGGACCCATGGTGCAAAGTGCAACCACACTTTTGCTTGTGGAATTTTAGTTCTTACTCTGTTTTCTTAGAAATAGAAGGCGGGAGAGTAAAAAACTTTGAGGCATTTTGCATTCAATAATTTTGCTAACACTTGCATTCTAACTCCCTTCTATTTTCACCTCTCCCGCTTTTCCTCAGAATCGTTCCAAGCTGCAACTCGTGAGCTCCAGCGTATCTATGGGAAGGAAGAACTAAATCTGTAAAGCATTATTTTGCTTGAAGTGTAAAATAGAACAGCCTTTTTCTTTGCATTGAAACTAGCATGACTGTAGAGAATTATGCAGCAAGGAATGCCTTGCAGAGAAAGTTCAAGCGATGCTTTCTGTTAAGATGATGCAGAACTAATTCATATAAAACTTGGTATGTTGATTATGAATCAGTGAGACGAGGTGCTCATGTACAGTGTGATTAAGAAACCAAATGAAGATGAGACATGTTTTAATATAATTAGTTCTCATTTATTTGCAGGAAAATAGGTTTTCTTTTTAGTGTATTTCTATGAAGTGAATTTTTTTTTAATATTTAGCAATTTCATAAAAAATAAATTGAAAAACTAAGCTGGATATATATATATATATATATATATATATATATATATATATATATAAAAGAATGGGACTAAAATTGACAAATTAAAAAAAGCTGAAGAAAGATGAAATTAAAAAAATAAAATTCGCAAATTAAAAAAACTGAGAAACAACTTGAAGATTTTCCAACTGCCAACAACTCGCGTTGCGTTTCCTTACTGCTGCCATTAACTGATCAAGTTTTCCACGGTGCTGGACTCTAATTTCTACGTTTCTCAGATAAGAATTCTCCCGAGTGTTTCTTTTTCAAGCAATCAAGACTGCCGTTAATCCTGGTCTTCTGTTGTTGATGGTATTATTATTATTATTATCATCATCATCATCTAAAATTTAAGTTTTTGGAGCCTTCACCCAGAAGGGTCTGATGACAACGCAAGAAACTCAAACGGGCACCAGATCCATCTTGAACGCATATGCTGGAATCCATTCGCAATTGTATTTTTACATCATTAACAAACTAACCAAAGCTACTACAAATTTGATGTGAGGAAGAAAAGCGCACACAAAACAAAAGAGAGAAGAAAAGGTGAGAAAAACAAAGAAGAAAAGCATTGCCACACGAGAACCACAAATAATATTCTATAATGATAAACTGCAATATTGAAAAGAATGGCCATAAGATAAATTACAAGCCCCCCTTTTCCGTCATCAGAATTAGTCCTCGTCCTTCTCTTTCCCTTTTCTTTTTCAACAAAAGTGTCACCGGTAATTCATGCTCCCACTAGGAAATCACTTGCGTTTAAGAACCACAGCAAGAAGATTTCTGGGCAGCTTGACCACCTCCGCCTGCCTGGTCTGTTGGAGTGATCTTCAACGTCGTAGGCTGCAATACACAACCCAAGCAAAATGCTCAAACACTTAAAGAGCGTTCTCACAAAGACCGTCCTCACTCTTTTCAACTTCAAAATAGTAGTTCATAAAATTCAAATACCTCAGCCCTTGTGTCGGTGTCAGCAAGCCTTTGCTTTATATCCCTTGCTATTGAAAAGAAAACTTGCTCCACGTTTAGATTTGTCTTTGCACTCTGTAATACACATATTTTTCAATAAATACCAACGCTAGTTCAATTAGCTTCAAGTTCTGCAAGTTTTACTTACAGTTTCAAAGAATTTGATCCCATATTCATCAGCAAGTGCTTGGCCCTTGGATGTTGGCACAGCCTAAAAGAAAAGAAATAATAAGGATTGTGAATCAGAGTGATTCACATTTTGAAGAGCATCCATGCCCAAGTGAGGGAAACAGAGAGATAAATTGCTAGAACTATGAAGTATAAACTACGGCAATTTAATTTTTTCCTGTCATGGATATGCCCAGTGAAAAAAATAAATTCTCGGTGTGCTAAAATCTATGGATCAATAAACAGCCGTGCTAGTGGAACTAAGATATAATCAAGCAAGCAGGACTTGTGAAATGCAATCAAAAGCAATTTCACAAATGGTATTAGTTGATTAAGGAACTGCCTAACATACCCGTTTGCTTTCATCCATGTCAGCCTTGTTCCCTACCAATATCTTGTTAACATTATCAGAAGCATGTTGCTCGATGTTGCGAATCCAATTCCTAATGTCTGAAAATGGTAATAAAGCCTGGTTAATGAGAACACAGTCGAAAACAGAAAAGGTGAAATATGAAAGGAAACAGTTTGGTAAAATAAAAAATCAAAGCAGCTTCCCTACTAATACAGTGTCACCAAAAAAATAGCCAGCACGTGTGAGAAGGTGCTAGTAGAGATGTAGGGAAATCCAAACAACACATTCAGAGAAGCAAGATTTGTTCCACATAAAATCTACTAAGTGAGTTAGCAATCTGAAGATTTGATCAATTGAGAACATAAAAAACTTACTGTTGAAAGATGATTCATCGGTGACATCATACACCAGCAAAATACCCATAGCTCCGCGATAGTAAGCTGAAATGGAAAAAGTTTCCAGACTTCACAAATACTGTCTCCCTTTCTGTCACTGAAATATCAGTACCTAAAATAAATAAATAAAACATACCAGTTGTGATTGTTCGAAACCGCTCCTGACCAGCTGTATCCCAAATTTGAAGCTTAATCCTTTTGCCATCAAGCTCAATGGTTCTTATCTTAAAGTCAATACTGCATGATGGAGAATAAACTTGGGGAAGTCAGAGAATTTCTTCAAGATAGAGAAACCAGATAGTGCAGTTGAAGTCCAGAACGCAAGGAATACACACCCAATGGTGGTGATAAAACTAGTAGTGAAGGAACCATCAGAGAAACGCAAAAGAAGGCAACTCTTGCCCACACCTGTGACGGCAAACAACAACAAAAAAATCAAATCTCAAGCACAATATTAGTTGCAGAATAAATTTAAACTTTAGCAGTTATGCAAATCTAGTGAAGGATGTAACATTTCCCACCCACCCACTAAAAAAAAAAAGAAAAAAGACAAGCATAATGACATCAATTAAAACACAAGAATAAAGAAACATGGGATAAAGTAGGCAACATGTTTAGATCTATATCCTTTCTTCGGATATTTATGGGAAGGGGAGGTAGACAAAGAGCTTAACTGCCGACAATCTATTTAGGCAGCAAGCATGTTCTCTCCCTCCTCCTACATAGTACCGAATCCTGACAGATACAACATCACAGTGACAAAAAACTAAAAAATCTAAAAATCAGCAAATTCATGTCAGATTGAATGTTGCTGTCTCTCCTCTGTCAGGGATTCCAATTTACATGGGAAAAACTAAAAAATCTGCCACACAACAGGTCAACTTTGCATCAAGTGGAAGCATACATTAGGAAATTGGAAAGGGAAAAAAAACAAAAAATGGGTTGCAGGGATGGAAACCGTAAGACCCTTAGAAAAGAAAACAAGAAGATAAAAGAGCCATACCGCTATCGCCGATCAAGAGAAGCTTAATGAGACAATCATAATCGGCTCGAGCTCTAGCGGGAGGAGCAGCCATTGAAAACGGGAAAAAAATCCGAAAAAATATAAGCCCTCTCTGCACAACAAAAAGAAAAAGAAAAAAGAAGAATCAGTAGGTACCAAATCAATAAACAAAAAAGAATGAGAGTAGATCTAAGCATTTGAAGAAAGAGAGGGGGGGAAGGAACCTTTGAGATCAGGATTCTTAAAAAACAATAGAATTGAGAGAGAGAGACGGGGGAGATCGGCAAGCAGGTCTCCAAGTGGTCAGATGTTAGAGGCCATGGGGATTTCTACACGCATACCCCTAGGAGACAAGGTGGGAGATGGAATTTTCCTCTCTGTTTTTAGCAAATACTGGGGAGAGAAGACAGCCTTTTTTATGCTCTTTGTTATTATTATTTGTGAATTCGCCATTCCAATTTACAAATTGAGAGCTCAGCTCCGCTCCGACTCCGATGGCATGGGTTTGCTTCCTACAAACATATTAATCATACCTGACCGACCCGTGGTTTGACTCGGACTCCAAACATATTAATCGTACTTGACCGTCCTTTGGTTTGACTCGGACTACAAACATATTAATCATACTTGACCGACCCGTGGTTTGACTCGGACTCCAATTGGATCGATTTAAAAAGAATGTTATTTTGATTTAATTAATAGAATGATTTCTTAATAAAAAAAATAAAGTTGACTCGGCAAAGTTAGAATAGGTTAATCGGATAAACATCCAAATGAAATTTGATTTATATTCATCTTTTTATATTAATGGGCTATAAGTCAACTTATGGAGCTGGGCCCGTTTAATAATTTATTTATCGCTGAAGTTAAAAGACAGCATGCAAAGCCAGTAATAAACAGAGGCCTCACAATTAATAGCATGAGGGACTGCAATGAAACAATCAAAAGATCAGGGACTGAAGTTAAATGCAAAGCCAGTAATAAATAGAGGCCTCACATGCATCGACTACTGTATGTATATTAATCGCGATCCCCTAAACCAGGTGGTTCTGCTAATGGCAATTAAGACATGTATTAGTGGCAATTAAGACACTAACTGTAAAGTCTCATATGAAACGAATCGTTTAACTAAATCAATCATTTGACGGCAGAAAAGATTTGAAAACGAGAGTTTCAGATTCCATCAGCAAGAAAACAGAACAAGACAATCTCGTAATGCAAAGCGGATAGTAGCTGTCTTAAAAACAAAGGCTGAGATGCCATGTTCTAATATTCGGACTTTACGGGTGAGATGCGCCTGCAAAGTCATAGCCATCTCGGGTCAAAGTCGTAGTGAAAAATTACAAAGCAACCCGCTCGAGTCCCATTGTGTAATCGCATTTGACCGGCAGCCTTCAAGGCTTCTGGAAATTCGCAAATTTCAACTCAGCTGGATAGTTTAAGTTGGAGTTTAATTTGATAGTTGAAATGCAGTATATAATTTATATTATTTTTAAATAAAAATTTTAGATATAATTATTTGGTTATTAATATTTTAATACTATATTAAAAAATTAATTTAATTTAAAAACTTAAACTGCGATGTCAATATATATTTTATATTATTTTTTAATAAGCACGGTAGCTTTTTGTTTTTAAATATTTTTTTATTTTAAAAAAAATATTAAATTAAAAATCAAGTTCAATCCTTTTTTGAAAAAAAAACTCAATGAGTTGAATTTTATAAATATAATTGTAAACTTCTTCATCTACCAAGTGCACTAGTTCTTATAGTTTAATTTTTCATTAAAATAAGTAAAAATCTTTAAAAAAAATATGAAGTACCTTGCAAAATCACATTTTAATAAGCTAGGGAGTGGTATATGGAGTGTCTAATAATCTTATTTTAGTAAGCGTCATTTGAGACATTAATATTAAATATGATTCTAGAATATATATATATATACACACACACACTCGTAATTTAAGAAAAGCAAGGATACTATGAACCCGTTTGGTAACAAAAAGAACACATTTTACTGTGTATGGGCCCCATGATTTTTCACGTTCGAGACGCAGGAAAGAAAAAAAGCGGCATTTTCTTTGCTTTGTGGACCCCATTCACGCTAAATTTAATTAGCATGAACAGTGTATCACACACTGTTCAAGCGTGAATTGCACTGTTCACGGTGCAATTCACTTGCACTGTTCACACACTTTTTTTTTTTTTTTTACATATAAAAAAAATTAGTTTTAGAGTAAATTAAATTCATTCGCACTATGATGTGAACAATATTTTTTTCCTGAAAAACTAGTATATAGTGAATTAAATTCACTCGCACTATAATATCAATTTTATACCTGGTAATATTTTATCTAATTTTATTACACGTTCAAAATATTATGAAAACTGTAGTTCTTATCGGATAAATTTTGTACGTAATGGAATTATAAATAGTTTAATGGAATAATAAAAAATATTTTATATAAAGTATTATTTATTTCATGATGTAATAGAAGTAATTAATTCTACAATATTTAAATTTAAAACCATCAATATTAATATATATTTTTTAAAATTATTTTATAACCTTAATTTCAAAATCATTCTTAACCAAACACATTAAATTACTTTTTATTCAACCTCAATTTCAACCACAGTTTTAACCAAACACCTATTTTTTCAAACCAACCACAACTAAAAGTACTTTTTTTAAAACAACTTTTTTTAAACCACAACCACAACAGCTACCACAATACCAAACACACTCTATTTAAGAAGATGCTAACATTTTGGTGATCTACTATTTATATTGTTTGAATTAAAAGTATCATTAAAGATATAACTCAAATTGAGTATTTGAAAAAATAAATAAATATATTCTTAAGAAAATGAATTTGTTACTTAAAAATTAAATATATTTTAATTGAAGAGGAAGCAAGTTTATCAAGAGAGACGTGATGATATGATATTCAATTTGTAATTGTTTTTTATATATGGATGGACAAATTCTTGATGATATGGGAATTTGAATTCTCATAAACTCAAGAGTTCATTATTTAAATTGAGATTTATATATAAAAAAAATATAAAATCAATGATAGAAGAAAGGTACATAAGTTATTTGTGTGTATTAGTTAAATTGCAATACATGTATTTTTTTATTTTTAAAAAAATAATAAAAGAAGTTTTTTTTATTGAATTCAGGTACAAGCATATTTATTTTTGCATTTTAAAAGTATTTTTTGAAAAAAAAATTATTTCAATTTAATTTTTTGTGGTTTCAGATAATTTTGATGTGCTAATATTAAAAATAATTATTAAAAAATTATTTTAATATATTTCTGAATAAAAAATACTTTAAAAAACAATTCTTTCTTAATAACTTATTTTTTAAATCTTTACTGAACACTGTTTTGGTATTTTTAATTGTTATGTTTTAAAATAAAATAATAAAAGCAGGGTACAAATAATAAAAGATAATGATCGGTCAGAGGTACTCATGCGTAGGAATGGAAATACCCCACTGTCCAAATTAAGATGAGATGGCGCCGTCACTGTCAGGAGTGTAAATTGCAAAGATTCCTACTTTAGAGACATCGCATGCTTCTCATTATTAATCATAAAGAAATATATCTAAAGTTAAAAGTAAAGACAATCCCTCCCCACCGCAAAGTTGAGCTTTTTTTCCCTTTAAAACATACCAACCTCTCCTTCACTCATTCTCTTCGAGAAAACATTCATGACCTCCATTTACATGTCAGCCGCGAGAAAAATTCCGATGATGGCAGACATTAGCGAGATATATAGAATCCGTCTTGATTTATGCTTGTAATTGTTTTTAAAATGTTTTTTTATTTTAAAATATATTAAAATAATTTTTTTATTTTTTTAACATATTTTATCAAAACGATTTAAAAATATAAAATATAAATTAATTTAAAAATAAAAACACTTTTACACAAATGATGGCCATCTGTAACGGTGAAGGAGGCTGAGATCCTTTGTTAGTGCATCTATAATGAGATGCTTATGATTCGAGCATGTTACCGTCTATACGGTGGTTATGTCGAATAAAAAAAAATCACTTTTTTTTTCTTTTTTTTAATGTCTGAATGCTAAGTTATAATAATCATATCTTTTTCTTTAATTATAATTTTGTAAACTCTTTTTTCCTTAATGTCCGAATCTAAGATCTTGTAATAAAATATTGTCGCAGCTCTTCCAAAGTTATAATAATCAAATACAGAGCTCGTCAGTGAATTTTTATTTGTTGCTTCTTTTCCGGTTTTTTTTCCTTTCTTTTTGTTATTAATCAATGGCAGGGAAACTTCTCATTAAATAAATCATCTGTTTTGAATTACGGTTGCGATTTAAAATATTTTTTATTTAAAAATATATTAAAATAATATTTTTTTTATTTTTTAAAAATTATTTGTAAAACTACCCCATTAAAATAATAAAAAAACATAAAAAAATAATCAGTATTTAATGACTAATGATAACCATAGCATCAATAATTGGTAAGATGAAATCAATACCTCATGATTCGGACATGCAACATCCAATTTTCATCAATAAAATGAGATGGAACAGCCATGAATCATCCCTTTCCTTGGTTGCTGGAAGTCCACAAGTCTGCCTTCAAAGCAATCCTATTTCGACTAGCCTCCAAGTCAAGAATATTAATATTTATCAATATTAAAATTAAAAAATTTCTTGGTTTGATATCTAGTAACGTAAAGGACATTAAAATCAAGAATTTCAGAACTTCTTCATGAAACTAGATTTGAAAGCATTTTTAAATGAATATTCATTGACGCTGCAGTCAAGAATATTATAAATAGATTATCAATAACATAACACAGCAGACCCTTAACAATTTAAAACAAAACTAATAACACGGTCTACTTTAGATAGGATGCTTTAGAGGTGATATTATTTTTCATTTTGCGTAACGAGTCTTATACTATAGAATTTATGTTGACCGAGTAGAGTTTTTAAGAATCATAATATTAGATGATGACTCCTTAAACAAGATATCTCCCCTCTAAAAACAAGAAGTCAAATATTAAAAAAAAAAATTAAAGTTGTTGCAATGTCGGGTAACGATATAGGGTGTTTGGTAAAAAAATTCAAAGTTGCCGCAATCTACACTAATTAAAAAAATAATGTTGAGATGATGAGAATGTATTAGTCTTGATTTTTAATTAAAAAAATTTACCTTGACCTTCTAGAGGTTTGAGTTTGGTAACACTTTGCTTTCATCTTTTAAAAAATCACACTTTGCATCCTATTATTTATATAATTAATAGCAATTTACATATTAAATTAGAAACACGTTACAACATAAATTTTGCATCTTCTTCTTCACCAACTTTGTCGCCAACTAGGTTTTCGCCCAACAATAATTAACAATGAATTATGTATCTAAATTTTAATGGTGATTATGACTTGGAAGATTTTGAATTTAGATTTTGAATACCAACCCCATGCTCTCTTGACCAAAACAAAGCTGCGTCATTATTTTATAATAGTAATAGCTATTATAAAACTTGTACTCCTCAACGAGTCAGATAATTTTATTTTATTTTTTAAAAGAAAAATATTATGTTTAGTTGATGCAAAGAAAGGATAAACAAATGTGAAATGATGAAACAAATAAATAAATAAATAATATCATCTTGTGTTATTATATATCAAATATTAAATGATAAAATAAAAAAATTATTATTCAAAAACAATAATTAAAAGCAAAAAAACAAAGTGTAAGTTCACTCGGGTTAACTTGTTAAACTCACGGTTCAGGTCATATGACTAGAATAACCCTATAAAAAAATATTAAAGAAAACCATGAAGCTTATATTTTAAAAAGAATCAATGTTGAATAATGAGGTCAAAAAATAATACAAGTATAAAAAAAAAAAAAAGCAATTGACCCAGGCCATTTGATTGGAAGCACTAAACATAGAAAAACCACAAATCTTAAATTTTAATAAATTAAATGTTAAATGTTGAAATTAAAAAAATCACAAATAAATGATTCAAAAGAAAAAATAGTGATTAAAAGAATAGGGTTACATTTGAAAGGAAAAAAAAAATTGGATGGTGTATAATTTTGTATTGAAAGGAAAAATCAATTTCACAAAAGAATTAAAAAATAAACTACCAAGAGAATGAGGATCAAATCTTAAAAAATCAATAAATTTAACATTTTGATTAAATAATAAAATTGAAAACAACTAAAAATTTATAAAAAAGACAAGAAAAAAATGAAGAAAATAAAAAATTGAGACAGACTTGAAAAATAAAAAATTTAGATTAAATGATGCAATCGAAAAAAATAAAAAACTTAAAAAACAACTAAGAAGACAAATTCAAAAAAATAAGGATTGATACTTAAATATTCCTAACTAAAGAGACTACCCTGGAATTTTCAATGTTAGGTGTAAATTTCGGGGTGAGAGAAAAGAGAAAAAAATAGTTTTGGTGACAATCCATCGCCTATCATTATCCAACATGTGCTGTATATAGACGAAGAGGACATTACGGGCAATCAACTGACATAGTGGAAAAAAGTTTTCAACCACTAAATAATGCTTCGCACACTACGGGTCTGTTTGAGATAGTGGTAGCGGTAGCAGTTTAAAATATTTTTTGCTTAAAAATGCATCAAAGTGAAGTTTTTTTATTTTTAAAAAAATTATTTTTGACATCAACATATCAAAATGATATGAAAACACTAAAAAAAATCCATTTTAAAAAACAAATTAAAATTTTTGAAAACACGATTTACACCACGTTCCCAAACACACCCTACCAAAACTCCATTAAACCTTTACGCGCCTCTGTATATGTGCCATGTGTCTGACAAGTTCGAGTGTTTAATTACTTTTTAATAATAGTAAAGAGCAATTTACTTCTTTATCCATTCGATTTTAACAAAAAAAAAAACTTATAAAAATACAAAAATACCCCTCAAACCTAAATTAATTATGAAATAAAGTGCAATTCAATAAATTTAATGTGCTCTTAATTTTAATTTTTAATATTTTTAATTATTGTAAAGACCAATTTACCATTTCAGGCATCCATTATAACATCAAAAAAATGAAAATATAATAATACCTAAAAAAACTTAATTAATTTCGAAACTAAGCTTAATTTAATAAATTTATTGTGCAATAAAATATAAAATTTCAAAAAAATCCCTCGAAGTCAAATATATATTTTTTTGTTTTAAGAATAGTAAAGGTATTTCATTGTTTTTTTTTAAAAAAAAGACATGCATCTCTGATCAAAACAAAAATGACAAATGAATTATAAAAATGACAAATGAATTATAAAAAAATATATTTTACCCCTTAGCTTAATCTTTTTGATTGATTTGATGATGAATAAAATCATCAATGTAATATCACAATCCATAATAAACTCTTTTTAGTGCTACAATAAACTTCTCACATCCTATATATTTTTGGTAAATTAAATTGAGTTATCCATGGGGAGGGACTGTGTTACTTAACCCCCCTCAAAATTTAATTATGTATTTAGTATTGAGGTATATGATGTTTTTTTAAAAAAATATACATTAAAATATTTTTTATTTTTAAAATCAGTATATCAAAATACTAAAATATATTAATTTAATTTTTTTTTAGCCAAACACATTTTTAAAACGCATTCAATCATAATTTCATAAGCAAAAATAAACAATGCTTTAGGTAAACCCGAACTCGACCTTTCAGAGAAAAAAACTGTCCCAAACCTGCCCTACTTAAATCGGGTGAAATCGGCCAATCGGGTATGCATCGGGTCGAGGAGTTTTGCCGCCCCTAAGTAATATCTCATAAAGAAGAAGAAGAAGAACAATGGGCTTTTATGAGTTGGTCCCTTTTATTGGCAGGGCCTTCTTTATCCAAGCTACTCGTCGTCTACTGTTCAATGAGTGGCCATACCTTTTGGGAACGATTGAATTGTCGTATGAGCAAAGGGACGACACAGTACCAGGGCAGTGCATTTAAAAATGTCAATGAACGTACGCCGTTATCTAGTTGCAAGCTCGCACCGCACCAGTTTGTCTGGACAGTGAAGAAGAAGAAAATGGCACAAAGAATAGGCTTACAGCTCTTTGTCAGCAGATTATCATCATACACGACAAATCATGAGCTCAAAAGGTTGTTTTCTCCCTTCGGTGCTGTTTCGGAAGGTAAAAGAAGATTTCACTTGCTTTCAATTACCTTTCATTCTTTATCTGTTTTGTTTTTAAACAAATATTTTCTAATTTATGTTGTCTGTGTAGCTAGACTAGTTGTTGAATCAAAAACACTCAGGCCGAAAGGGTTTGGTTTTGTTACTTTCGAGTCAGAGGCTGATGCACACAAGGCATTGAAGGCAATGAATGGCAGGGTATTTTCCTACTTTCTTATCTGTTTTTTTCTTGATGTTTTCCTAATGGCCACTAAATTATCTTGTCGAACATTTTCGCTCTTTCTCGTGTGTGTAAATTCAGTTATCCTTCACGGATTTCTTGCTCAAACTTTGTAGAAGGGATTAAGAGCAGGGGAAGCTTAGTCGTCCTTTTCTTCTCTCTTGAATCCACCTTATTTTCCCTAGGCTGCCTGCAATAATTGAAACCAAAACCCTCCAATGTTGGCTCCTTTTCTGCTTATTTACGGTGGGTGAGGTAGCAGGCCTTGTGTAGCTGGGATGGGTCTTGGTCCTCTAAAAAAGGGTTTATTTTAGACGCTCTAGGTGTTCTTTATAAAGCAAGTATAGCATTGTTTAACCATTGTAGATGACGGTTCTTGTGAAGGCTGTAATATGTATATACATGCATACATGTAGAAGAGGGTAAGAGACCATCATGCTCGGGGAACTGATTAAGTGGCATGGACGCTATCACTGTTGATAATTTAGCAGCAAAGTATACATCAAGATATAACAATGGTTTGAATCTTCACCATTGTAATGTTAGGATTTTCTTCCGTTTTCTGGGCAATGATCAATATTTAGTCTAGCTCTGGCATATTACTCTCTTGTTTAAACATCCTGAAATAGATTTCTGATCAGATGTGGTAATCCTCGGCTCATTTCTTCCTTTGCAAAATTAATCTTAACTTGTAGCAAGAATATGCTTAGGAGTTCTTGCTGTTTAGATTTAATAGATTGGTTCAATCCAGGATCTTTCACATGCCACAAGAAAACTATTTTTGAATTTTTGCATAGAAGTTTTTTTTTATTTTTTATTACAATAATAATAATAATAATAATCTGCTTGGAGGGCTACCTTTTCTTATTATGCACCACTGAATGAATCAGGAGTGGTTGTTGTTGGCAGCGTGCTTACACCTTCAATGGTTAGTGTGATTCGAAGGAAGCACAGTCCAATATTTTTTTACGAGTTTTTTCAGTATGACTCGTTTTTTTTTCCATTTCATTTCTTCTCAATTTGACATCAATTTCATTCCTGCGTAGTTATGAGGCAAATCTTGTTTCGTAATGGCTATCAAATACACTTGTTGCCCTTTTCCTCTTTCATGTACTTGGATATTTTTGTTATCTTTTTCTCCTGTGTCGTGGTAGCTTCTTATTGTTTATTTCTGGAAACTGAAATAAGGGGAAGCTTAAGTGCTTTGTTTAACTCTCTGGGTCTTCTTTCAGCTCTTGGATTTAAATCCTTTTTATTTTTTTTTGCCTACAAAAATTGAAACATCAGCTCCAACCTTACTCTGTCAAAACTCATTAAATCACTGCTTTTTATGCATGGTTAAGTTGAAGCGATCATTGCTTATGTTAAATAATGTGACTTGAAGCATTTAGAGCACTTTGATATCTGATTTTTCACGCCTACCACATTTCTGTTTTGGCATGCAGATTGTTAATGGAAGGCTGATCTTTGTTGAAGTTGCAAAGGATACCGAGCGATGATGTAGCTCTCAACAGATATTAGATTAAGGGATTGTGCGCGGTTCTCTTTTATTTCCCCAATTCTGTTGGGTAATTAGGGAAACCAAGAGGGCATGGACGTCCAAGTGTTGGTAAAAGCATATTGTAAGACAATTTATGATTCGTGTAGAAAGTGTAATTTGTGGAAGGGGAAAAGCAATGCATTTGCTTTCAATACTTTGCTTAAGCACTCGATTGTGCTCATGCTTTTGCCCGGACGAGTAACTTGACTTCATTATTGTAAAAGGAGAAGTTGCATCATTGTAGAGTTTCCTCGGGTGCTTGGGGGTGATCTTGTGATCGAGTTTTATCCCAATACTACCAAAATAGCAAAATTGAGTGGATTCCAGTTAACAGAATCTCAAAAGGTGAGCTCCTTTGGCGATGGTTTAACAGATGAAGAGGGCTATTTATTTTAGCGGGCATAGGCTGAGAACTGTGATAAGGCTACCTCATACTGTCTAATGGATTACATTATAAGATAAACACTTTGCTAGATTTTAACTTCCTCAGCAGATCACAAGATCTAAACTCTCTCTTGGCTTGAGATATGGAAAATTATGCAGACCTGAAGAATGGAGGCGAATAATGGACGAGGGTATCAAATTTGTGAATCATTCTTAGACCATGGTGTTTGATTCACCAGATACATCATTTATTTTACTCTCTTTTTATATGTAACGCCGAGCCCAATCCTTGCAAGGCAAATCATTGAGGGTTCTGCTCATTCTAGGAGATGCTGCTGGCATTTCAAGTCCGAGCCCATCCATCTGTGATAACCCACCATATCATGTTTTAGGTAAAGGAATATGTACACTGTTTAACAATTATATACTGTTTCAAATCCCATTCATTCTTTTACCTGCGACTAGTTCAATATGCAATTTAGCAGGAGAATTGACATCCAACGGGACGCTGATGCTTGATGGTGATCTAAGTCTTTTTAATCCATTACTTGCACCTGACATGTATCGGTTGTAAGAAAATGTAGGTTTTAACTTACAACTACTGGGTTTTGAACACAACAGAAACTGAATACAGGCATAGACTTGCAACACGCACTCTTCAAGTACAATAACCACGAAACTGCAGGCTAGTTTCCAATAGGGTAAAAGGATCTGCTTCCATATTCTTGTCTCTTGCTCCATCTGAACCCCCCTCCCAATAAAACCTGACCTATTATCTACTCTAAGAAACCAATCGGGTAAGAAAGAAAGAAGAGAGACAGAAGCAATATAGAAGTTTCTATTTTTACTTTTGGCATGTTTGGTGAACCATTGCACAGTAGGAAAACCTTACTCAATAAGCAGCATCTAACCTGTAATAGCCAAGTGTTGTCAGGAAATCAAAAAAATTTGTCCTGTTTAGTTCTGGAAGATGATCAAGAACAAGTACTTGTAATCTGAACATGTAGTAAAGCACTCCAAGTTGTAAGAACACATGATGAGCAGAAATGTTGACGGAACAAACCCAATAATTTTCAACAAATATTATCACTGCTCTATGACTACGAATGTGAAATTCGCATACCCTGCGTAATGGATCAGACAAGACAAAAGCTCCTCCTCATGACCACTTATGAGCATAATGCACACGGATATTTCGGTCATCCAGCAACTGGAATAGAGAATAGAACAAAACATTAATAGATGACACATTATCTCAATATCAACACTCAAAGCAGGATTCATGTAACAAACAAGCCAAGGAGGATAATAGCTATCGAGCATGATAATTAATGAAAACATGCCTGGCCATCCATTTCTTTCAAAGCTGTGCTGGCTGCAGCTTCAGAAGAGAACTGCACAAAGCCGTAGCCTTTGGATTCACCATACACTCGGTGACATATCACTTTCACTGCGAAAAATAGACAAGGCTATAAAATCTCCATAAGAATAAGGAAAACCACAAGGGCTCCTGGCCAATACGTTACCTTCAATTATTTCACCATATTTTCCAAAAGCATCCTTTAAAACAGTTTCATTGGTGTCATAAGAAAGCCCTGCATCCATCACCGCGGATTAAATTGATGGATATTGGTAGCATAGAAAAACGCATGCAGAAATGAAGAAGGAGAAAGAAAATTGTAGACCTCCAACAAATAATTTGGTGGATAAGTGGCGGGCCAATAACCGTCTGGCTAAGGGCAGACTGACACTTCGATTCAGACACTGCATCCCTTGTTATCCTACGCTTCCCTGAAAACAGATTGAAATGGGTCTGATTCTTTAAGTCGGAAATTAGTGAGAGATGAAATTAGAGACTGATCACTGATGGAAACGTCTTGATGCTTTTGCTTCTTCTTAGGTCCAAACTAAATGGAACCCATGTTTTCTTTGCCCGCAAGATGTTCGGGAAATTGGCTACGACGTTTTTAAAAAGAGAAGAGAGAGAGAGAGAGAGCAAGTCAAGAACACTTTGGCTCTCTGAATTTATTATTGAAAACTACATACTGTTTATGTTTTTGGTATTTAAAAATATTTTTATTTTAAAATATATTAAAATAATGTTTTTAGATCTTATTTTCTATATCACTACATTAAAATTACTACTGATTTTTTTTTAAAAAAATATTAATTTTATATTTTTTTCAAGTTAAATATATTTGAAAACATAAAAATAAAAAGAATTTACCATTTGGCTGGAATTCATGGGAAGTCCTTTTACTTTCAATTTTATTATTTTATTGATCAATCTATATGATTTTAATATACAATAATCTTTTTACAATATATGATGATACTTATTGATCTATTGTCCAGCTTCGTAATGCAAGTCCATCAACTTGACAAATTATCATTTATTATCATAAATAAAGCACGGAAATCTCCACGTATATGATTTATTATAAATAGAAATAAGAAAAAAAATACATTAAATTCTTGAAATTAATAAGAGTAATTTATTTAATAAGAAGAGGTGAAAAGATATTTGAAACGATAGAAAATATTAAAAACTAGTTATTATTTTTTTCTAGAATTACTATATGAATTCAACTTTTTCTTACATATAACAATGGCATCGTCCTTTCTTGCGGGAGGGACGCTGTACAGCATAGTTATGAAATTTGATCTAGCTATTGGGTGACTCGAGGTCTATTATATATTCATTTCTTGTATTTACTTACGAGATTGTTGGTTTGCCATGTATGTTACTCCTACTGTTATGGATGCTGTGAGAAATGAGAATTTTTTTTTTAATTTTTGAGTGTATTTGGTAATATGGTTATGGGTACTTTTTAAATAATTTTTCATGCCAAAATACATGTTAATGATATTTTTTTATTTTTAAAAAATTATTTTTAACATCAGCGTATCAAAACGATCTAAAACATACAAATCATATTAAATTTTAGAAAAAAAAAAAAATTTTTTGGGAACGCCATGCGGTAGCGTTCCCAAACATTCTCTTTGTCTGATACTTGTTCTTTCTTGCTTTTTTATTTTTAATTTTAAAAAAACCTGCTTGATATGCTTGACCAAGGTGATATCAATTTTTTCTAGTTTTTTTTAAATTAATTAAATTGAACCGAAACTGGTTGGTTAAACTGGTTTTAATTTTAATTTTTAAAAAATTTATTAATTTTTTTAAATAAAAATCAAACCGAATAAAAAATATTCTTCCCAATAAGACCTTCTTAACAGGGCAATACTTTCTCTACCTTAAGACCTTCTTAGACTATGTTTGGGAACGCGGTTATGGCTGCGTTCCCAAAAATTTTGAAATTTTTTTTTACTAAAATTGAATATGATTTGTATATTTTGGATCGTTTTGATGTGCTGATGTCAAAAATGATTTTTCAAAAATGAAAAAATATCATTGACATGTATTTTGGCATGAAAAATTATTTGAAAAACACCCGCAACCATACTGCCAAACACGCTCTTCACATGCAACAACCTTTTTGAAATATAATGTGAGAATCGATTTCTTGATTGGATCAATTCCAAGTCAAATTTAATAATTATCTTGTCTACTATTATTATTAAACTCACCTAGTAAAACCAATGGTCAAACAAGTTAATACAAGTGTACATAGATTAATATTTAAAAATAAGAATAAATATTTTAATAAAATAATTATTAATAGTTATTGATCTACTTCATCCTCCCGATGCATTTCTAGTTGTGATAATACAAGTGTACCCAAAACTCTTCCTTTCCCTGCTATCAACACCAAAAAAAAAAAAAAAAAAAAACAATACCCAAAGCATTAAATTGAAAAAAATATATATATATATATATATTTTTTAAAAAACTATTATAAAAATATTACTCCATCCACTACTCTAATACTTTCTCCACGTAAGACCTTCTTAACATGCAACAACCCTCTTCCCCTCTCCACCACTTAGATTTTGGTTTTAATTTAGGTTTGGCATTGAAAAGGGAGAAATTTCTAAAGAGAGAAACCCGAATTTATTGTGTCAAATATCTCCTATTCTAAAATTAAATATTGTCCTAATAATTTCACATACTCAAAAAAATGTGTCTGATTTGGTAATTTTGTGAAATAAAAAGAAAATGGTGGGTGAAATAGAGAGAGAAATCTCACCTGAAGAGAGAGAAGATATGTGTATTATTTGATTGATTTTTTAATTTAATATATAGAAAGATAACTTTATTATTTTATCAAATTTAAAAAATTTTATTGACCCAAGATATGTATAGTAAGTTTTCAAAACATAATAGGCAAGTCAATTAAATTATAGAGGACATCAAGGATTTTTTTTTAAAAAAAAATTCATAGATTTTAACTATGTTAACATGTAACAAATCAAACTTATATTTTTTCTTTATCTAGATTACACTAAAAATCAACTTTTTTTATTTTTATGAAACTCATCTGAATTAAATGTATTTGAGAATGTGGTTGTGGTTGCGGTTTAAAGTGTTTTTTACTTAGAAATGTATTAAAATAATATTTTTTATTTATTTTTTCAAAATCATTTTTAATATCAGCACATTAAAATAATCTAAAAACATATAAACAAATTTAATTTTAAAAAAAATAAATTTTAAATTTTAATGTAACGCAATTTCTATCATGTTATCAAATAAGAAGTTTTGAATTAGAAGTTGTTTGAGGCTACATTATATTTCGTGTTTCATGATTTAAAAAAAGGTTTTTTATTTAAAATTAAATTTTTTATATTTTAAAATATTAATATAAAAAATAATTTTTAAAAATTTAAAAATTATTATTTTTATATATTTTTAAATAAAAAACATTTTTAAAAACTAACACCACCACCCAATTATCCTTCCTGCCGATCGGGATCATAACAGTGCTGCAGGGTTGCTGATTTAAAAAAAGGTGGCAAAAATAGAATTTTCACGAGGGACAACGTGTCTAATTATAACTGGGACCCGTAAGTACTCTGTCCCTGTTGTCACGCATGAGCACCCTCATCATGATATTTATTTTTGAATTCTTATCGACCAAAAAAAAAAAAGTAGCAGTCCTCCACCAGAGAGGAGAGACACACACAGAATTCTCCCTCTCTCAAAAAGTCGGCATTTGAGAAAGCAAACCCCAACTCCTCTACCCCTCCCCCTCCTTCTATAAATCTCGTTATTTTTTGTGCGATATTTATCTAACTAATTCATTCATATACCTCCTAATCTACAACCATGGTCAGTCTCTTCTTTCTTACTCTAAAAAGTCTCTCTTTTGATCTATGATTTGTAAGCAACAGGCGATTAAGTTATTTTTTGTAGATCTGACTTGCCCTTTCTTTTTAGTTTGATGCTCGGATCTTTCCAGACTTAGTATCTTCTGATTTGGTGATTTAATACATAATTTTTTGTCTGATCCGATTTGTTAACTTGATCTATGTATGTCGTGTTCTATTTCCGGCTTATATGAAATTCCATTTTGTTGCTCTATTTTGTGTTTGCTTTTGCTTAGTACAGAAAGGTAGTTTACAAGATGAGGATCCGGACATGATACCATGTTTTTATCTGGGACTGTTTTCTGTTCAGTTTCACATTTATGCACTGCAACTTTATCAAGTGATTTAGATGCATTAAGGTAAGCTTCTTCTCATGGCCAAGTGCATCATTTCTTGCACACAAAGGTTGAGTTCCTGGTTGCCATGGATCTTGGATTCTTTAGCACTAGAATGCGTGCGGTCATAATGCTGACTCGTCTAAAATGGCTGCGGTTAATCTTAGTTAATCATCAATTGTTAACTAATAATGTTATAACTTAGATTATCTATATCTGGCTCATTTTTCTATATTAAAAAAAAAGGGGAATTCTCTTTTGCCCATTGTCAAACACCTAGGTTATGTTTCTGTTTTTAACAATGCGTCGTTGTTTTTTACTTGGTTTTGTCCAACCTCGACACGTAGGTTACGATTAGGAATTGCTACAAAATCCTCTGTGCTGCCACTTCCTTTCTTTGTTCTATTCCTCAATTTTTTTCAACTACCTTTCTGGTTGTTATTGATCATTTGATTTAATGACAAATAGAGTTTGAGTGTTCAGCTTTCTTAGAGGTCTGGCGCTTCGCCTTATACGACAGGGTGTTATGTTCAGTCAATTATGTAAAATGGAATGACTGTGAGAAGATGTATGGTCCTTACTGGATCCCTAATGTGTTGAGACGGAGAAGATGTAGGTTATAAAATAGAGGTCAAGTCAATGAGTTTGGAAGCTTAAAAAACTAAAAAATCTTGGTCAATGTGGTTCCTGTGTCTTTCAATCTTCTCGACTGTTTCAAGTCTTGCAACTTCTTTCTTTCTTTCTATGCTATTGTTTTGAAACTTTGATGGACTAATGTAATGACTTTGGATATTATGTCATCCAAGATGTGATCCATTATACACTAATAAATACGTAGATTTGTTTTTATGTGGTCCTCCCCTAAGGGCATCCTAATAAAGAATGAATCAAACAAGTGATAGGAGATGTCTTGTTAAAACATCGCTTCTCCATCATATATCACCCCTCTCTGTGTACAGGCCAATGCAGCATCTGGTATGGCTGTGCATGATGACTGCAAGCTGAAGTTCTTGGAGCTGAAGGCTAAAAGAACTTACCGATCCATAGTTTTTAAGATTGAAGAAAAGCTAAAGCAGGTTATTGTGGAGAAGCTGGGTGAGCCAGCTCAAAGCTATGAAGATTTTACTGCAAGCATCCCTGCTGACGAGTGTCGATATGCTGTTTATGATTTTGATTTCATGACTGCAGAGAATGTTCAAAAGAGCAGGATTTTCTTCATTGCATGGTAACGATCCCTCACCCCAACTGCATTTATTATTTTCGGGCTTTGAACTGTTTTCTCATCAATTTTTGTGGTATACAAGGTCCCCTGACACATCAAGGGTGAGAAGCAAGATGATTTATGCCAGCTCCAAGGACAGGTTTAAGAGAGAATTGGATGGTATTCAGATAGAGTTGCAGGCAACTGATCCAACTGAAATGGGTCTTGATGTCATTAGAAGCCGTGCCAGTTAAGTGTTTATAGCCTGTGGCGTTGAACCTGACTGAATTATGAAATCGGTTTGTTTGTTTGAGTTTTATCCGATAGCCCTCTTCTGGAATCAATCCAGTGATTTTGATTGTATTTTTTTATGATCCATCATGTAATGAACCTATGCGATGTGTGTTTCCTTATAGCCATACTTACAGTCTCTGCTGTACCAGTACTTGTTTTTTACAATTCTGAAAATGGATGTTCCGACAATTTCTCATGTTTGCATTAGAAGACTTGTTCTAAACATTAATAAAATATAGCGATAAAAAACTTCAAGAGTTACTGGATTAGTGAGATTTATAAACGAGTTTAAGATTGTGATTCAACTGCAGATGGGAATTCTTGGAATTTTATCTTCTATTTTTGTAATTTATATAGAGATAGTTTTATTATTCCAATTAGGGAAATTGGAATGTGGATGCTAGGGTATCATTTGTCCCAAATCATGGGAGGGAGTCATGCTTCTCCAATTTATTTATTTATTAATTTCTTAAATTAAAAATTGGTTAAAATAGTTAAGAAATAATAAAAAATGCCATTCAAAAAATTTGGTGGTTATTTTTTTTTTAATAGTGAAAAACAAATTTACTTCACTTTTAAGTGAAGTTATTTTTTTAAAAAAATGGCCAAAGCTAAGTCATCGAATCATTAGTCAACTTGAAAATTAATTCTGTGAACGTGAACGTTTATTATTATAAAGTAAAAAAAGAAATTTTAATTTATTAAGTGCAATAAAAGAGAAGTTGGAACGAAAAAAAAAAGAAAAAAAAGAGAAGAAATCTGGGTCCAGCTTGCATAGTTTTTAGATCCGGTTCAGATTTTAGGTTTTGACCGGGTTGTTCGGGTCAATTATTTAAAAAAATTAAAACGACGTCGTTTTAGTAAAAAAAAATCAACGAATTGCAACCAAATTTTTAACCTGGTCTTGTTGAGTCATCCTGTCGGGTCACATTGGGTTTTTTCTTTCCCTATTTTTTCTTTAACCCGGCCCGATTCCAAACCTGTGTCTATTAAATATTAATAGACTACATTTTGAATTGAGAATGAGATAATTTAAAATATTTTTTTATTTATAAATATATTAAAATAATATATATTTTTATTTTAAAAAATTATTTTTAATATTAATATATCAAAAAATTCATAACTAAAAAAATAATTTAAAACTAAAAGAATAAAAATATTCGAAAAAATACAGTTAAACAACAATACTAAATACCACTGACATATCAATTAAAATTAAATCTTATTTTTTAAAAATATACTCTATACGTCCGTGTCATAAATTTATAATATTTTATAATTTCTTCTAACAATGATTGTACTTTGTAGTCTTCTTTTTTAAAAGTGTTTTTTTCTTTTTTTACAGAGAAAGCAACACGGCAGAAGGGGGCATGAGCTGGCATTTTAAAAAAGAACAACAAGCGTCTAATTGTCGTTGGATACACGTACTTTATCCCTGTTGTCGAGCTGGAGCACATCATTGATATTTATTTACATCAGAGGAATATCAATGGAGCCACCAGAAATATGTCAAATTTATTTATTAATTATAGCTCAGTCCTTGTAGTTTATAAAAACTAATCACTTACTCCTCGTACTCTTAGAAATTATACATTTAATTCTCTTGTTTTCTTTAATATATTTAAACTTGCTACTTCCATTTATACCATTTTTTTCCTGACAAGATAGAAGAGTGAGGGAGGGAGAAGCGGAAAAGATAGGGAAATTTTATTAAAAAATTAGACATTCTTGAAGGGAAAAAAAAAGGAACAAATTTGGTAAATGTATTATTTAATTGTTTCCACCATAGTTTAAAAACCTGGCCTAAAGGGTCAATCCGGGACCCGGCCGATCCAGGACTAGAATCGGGCCGGGTTAAAGAAAAAACAGAGAAAGAAAAAACCAGGTGGGTTGACTCCGCGATCCGATTGCAACCCGTTGACTTTTTTTTTTACTGAAACGATGTCGTTTTGATTTTTTTAAAAAAAAATTAACCCGAACAACCCGGTCAAAACCTAAAATCCAGGTCGGGTCTAAAAACTATGGTTTCCGCTATAGAGACCAATTAACTAATTTTAATAAACTATAGTTATTGAGTTATTGACTCTTAAAGTTATGAATAAAATTTAAATGAATGAGTTATAACCTTATTCTTATATATTTTTCAAACAAATCATTCAATACATATACTTTTTAAAATAATTAATTATTCATTCCACCATATTTGATTGTCATGCCAGGGATAAAAATAGAAATATCGATGTCAACATAAGGCGAGCATTAAGTTATTCAAATCCAGCTTCAATAAATTCATTTTAGTTTTTTAGGTGAAAAAAATTCTCTCAACCAAATTGTGGTTCGAATTTTTAATCGCTTGAAACAAATAGAATGCAGCCTTTTTTTTTTTTGCATGAATGCTATGATTATTGGTAATTTTTATCATCTTTAATGTTTGTTTGATAAAAAAAATAAAAAAAAATAAAAGACTATAATATATCTCAAAAAATCAAAGTAGTTTTAAAACGAGGTTTACGTATTAGATAATTAATTAATATTTTGGTTTTGACAGTATGATTTATTTTTGCTAACTAAGGAGGGTGGTAGTTGATGTCTAATTAATATTTGTAAAAGATCCCCACTAATAAATTTAGAAATTCTCTAATAATTAAATAAGTATTTTATGGAGAGAAAAAACAATAATATGTTTTAAAAGAATTCTAAAAATAAATACATAATTGAGAATAAAAATTGAGAATCTAGTTCATTTAAAAATTCAATAACTCTTTATAACCCATGCTCCTTACCATTTGGTGAAAGGAATAATCAAAATGTAATCTTTTTACGATAGTTTTAAAACATCTCTTATCTGTCAATGAGAAAAATATTCTAACTTATCAAGGAGGAATACCCTTGACTCATCAAATGAGAAATCTTTTTGACTTACTAGAGGGAAAATATATTTCTGACTCGTCAAAATCTCATGGTCCAATATAAAAGCCTCATAAGATTGCTAAAGGCATTTATATTTGGGCTCATCGCTTAATAGAAGTCAAGGGTGACAAGTTTAGCTGTCCACAAGACTTGTATATGTGCGAGCTCAATTCTTGGTCGGGCAAAAAAATACTTATCATCTTACCTTTAATTTCTTTAAAAATAAATAAAGATAAAAATAAAATATATTGACCTATCAAACTCATTTTAAAATTCTAGGTTGTTATGAAATAATATCAAATATATAAGGATTCTAAACATCAAAGTCACATGATTGATTCATAAACCATGATGAAAAATTAATTTATTTAGAAGCTAATTCCAAAAAACAGGAAAAAAAGGAAGACTAAATAAAAAGTTAACTCAATATCAAGATTAAAAAAAGAGAAAACAAATGGGATGTGAATTTTTTGTGTGTGTATTAATATTTAGAGTATATGTAGCAGTGTAGTTTACATTATATTTTGTCTCCATCATGATTTTAAAAGTATTTTATTAATTAAAATATATCATAGTTTTACATAAATCTTATTAAAAGTTATATTTTAAAACTTTATAATAAAAACAGTTTTTCTTAAATTTAATTTTTAAAATCATAATCACAAAAGTTATTATACAACGCTCAAACATACATTAAAGTGAGATAACTAGAGGGCGCTTGAATGATGATGATTGTTGCAGGCTGGTGGTTGAGATGATGAATATACACGTGTTAATTTGTTGATGAGCGAGGAATTAATCCTCTTAAAAAAAAGCGTAATTTAGAGAAGCATGGGAAATATGCACAATTTAATTGGGCTTATTCAAGCCTTGCAGGGCTTCTTAAGTCAGCTATGCACTTGTATATTTCTATTAATATTACATTATTATATACAAAAACACATCAGCATTTATGTTTTGGTTTTCTATTGAAATGATCCGCAATTCTGGGCAATTGAACCAAATTAAAACTATTTTAGATAAGTAAAAAAATTCAAAATTTAATTCAAGATAAAAAAAACAAATAATTAGTTGTGTAAAACACATGTTTTGAGCAATTAAACCAAACAAAAAAAACTAAAAATATTTTAGATTAGTAAAAAATCCAAAATTTAATTCAAGAAAAAAAAAACGCATAATTTGATTTTACTAGGATTAGTTTTTCAATTAAAAAACTGAATAGCACTTAACCAGCTAGTGCCAAGTTTGCATTTCATTATGAGAAATAATTAACAGAACCAAGTTATTAAACATTTTTTAATGACTATGGTTAATTTTTAAAATGTTTTTTTATGCTGAAATATATCAAAATAATTTTTTTTTATTTAAAAAATTATTTTTAAAATTAACACATTAAAACAATTCAAAATACATAAAAAAAAATAACTTTTACAAAATAAAAATTAAATTTTCAAAAAATATAGTTTGCATCGTGTTTGGAAACACTCTCTTAATAAAAATACATACAGGGATTAGTTCATATCAGAAAAAGAATATATAGGGATTATTTAATTATTTTTTAAAAATTTAGCAACTAAATAATTTATGTCTTGAGAATACAAGAACTAAATTATAATTTACCCAACTTAAAATTCTGATTTCATCAACCGAGAGAGAAAAGAGAGTAGAGAGAGAGAGAGAGAGAGAGAGAGACGCAAAACATAGAGAAGCAGCAGTCCTCCATTTTCTCTCAAAAAGTAAAAGCCTGCGTTGAATAGAAGAAAGCAAGACCCAACAATCTCTCTGTCTCTATTAAATCTTGTTCTACACTTGTCTTGCCTTTGTTATTCTTGCCTCGACCGATCCCTATAAGAAGAAGCACAATCATGGTGAGTAGCCCTTTACTTGTTTCGATCTCTAGTACTGCTATCTGTTTTTAAGTGACGACTGAGATGACCGTTGATGCTCTAGATCTGAGACTTGATCTCTAATTTGACGGCAGCGGCGGATTTAAACGGCTTCGTCTTTTGTCCCTGTGCTTGCATCACCAATCCGCTAGATCTTACGCCACTAGTTGATACTGTTAATCTTAATCATTCATGTCTCCGATGCTCCATTTCGTGTATTTATTTTTTCATAATGGTCCTATCCGAACAGTAGTTAAACTCAGTGCTGTGTTTCTTTGAATTTATAGATAGAGCGGCTTTTTGTCCGATCTAGTCATCTTGTTTTGTAAATTATTTTAGGTTACTTGTATAATCTCTGATTCTTTTTTTATTTGCTAGATGTTAGGATTTACGGTTCAGTTGATCACCAGATAATCTTGAAATGTGATTTAATAGACCAAAACTCCAAAAAAAAATAATTAAAAAATTCTTCAACGTGGTCCCTTTATCATCCTGAATTGTTCGAGTTTTTGAAGCTTTGATGGACTAATGTCATGAATTCGAATGTTATTTTTTTCGGATATGTGATCCATGGTTTATAAGCTGCACCCGCCTATGTGATATCTCCTCTACCAAGGCTTATCTCGTCAATAAGAAGGAATTGAGGAAATAATAATAGAGGGAGGGTCTCTGCTGTTAGGAGCCTTGAGGAAGCTGTTGCCTGAGTGCCTTTTGTTTTCTTTGCTTTTCTGTCTCACCGCGTGTTATTTAACTCTCTGTGTGTGCAGGCCAACGCAGCATCTGGTATGGCTGTGCATGATGACTGCAAGCTGAAGTTCTTGGAGCTGAAGGCGAAAAGAACTTACCGCTTCATAGTTTATAAGATTGAGGAAAAGCAAAAGCAGGTTATTGTGGAAAAGCTTGGCGAGCCTGCCCAAAGCTATGAAGATTTTACTGCAAGCCTCCCTGCTGATGAGTGTCGCTATGCTGTTTATGATTTTGATTTTGTGACCGAAGAGAATGTCCAGAAGAGCAGAATTTTCTTCATTGCATGGTAATGACATTGAACATTGTTTATATGCGCACACTCGCGCTATCACATAACCATTTATTATTTTTGGGACTTCACTCGTAAGTTTTGCTCATCATTTTCTCTGTGGTTTACAAAGGTCTCCTGACACATCACGGGTGAGAAGCAAGATGATTTATGCTAGTTCCAAGGACAGGTTCAAGAGAGAACTAGATGGCATTCAGGTAGAATTGCAGGCAACTGATCCAACTGAAATGGGTCTTGATGTCATCAAGAGCCGTGCCAGCTAAATGCATGTCTCCAAATTTCGCAGTGGAGAGTTTGATGCCCTCTACATTTGAGCGAAATGTTTATAGCTTGTGGCAGTGAACCTGACTGAATTATGAGATTGGTTTGTTTGCTTGAGTTTTACCCTACAATCCTCTTCTAGAACCAATCTGGTGATTTTGGTTCTATATTTATGATCCGTCATGTAATGAACTAAAGGGATGTGTGTTTCCTTATAGCTATGTTCACAATCTTCGGTGTACCGGTGTACTGTCTTCTGATGGTAGAGAAACCGGGGTTTGTTTCTACAACTTTGCAAATGGATGTTTCACTCTTTTTCGGAATTTTTTTTCANGACTGTTTTAATTCATAGTCCTGGCATTTGTCATTGAAGTGTTGGTATTGACGGTTCATTTTATACATGGATGTCTGCTTTTCTTCTACAATAATTTCTTTCCCCGGATACTTGCAACTAATTGTTTCTATGGCAATGGAAAGTAGCTGGAAAAGTGTTTGCTGATATTCCTGTAAATATTTTTGACAAGAATTAGTTGTTGGAGCCCTGGTTTTTTGGCACCGTTGGTGGATGCTTTCTCCGAAAATAACATGTCTATGCTGATGTAGAGTACATGTTATGTACGAGCATCCTGCCAAGTTTAACAAGAAAATGTTCCGTCATTGCCGTTGTTATTTGTGCTGAAAACAAAGGTTCCGATGTACGGGCACAGGAGCTACATGACAGGGAAGGGACGAGGATGATAAGATTCGAGAATGGAAGGCTTATTTAGCCTATTTTGTTTAGTGTCTTCCTAGATTCGTATATTTCTTACCTTCCAACGAGGGGGCGAGAAAAGATGAGTGCTTCCATTAGAAACAAAAGTTTTCCGCTGCCTTCCTATTGACAAGCGCACCAGTCTCTCGTATTCTTCCCCTCACAATCTCTTCAATTTGGGCGGTAGGAAATCATGCTGCCCTTGTTGCTTGTCTTCACCATGTTCGCTTCGTTTCTCTCCCGAGTCCTAAATCAAAACGACAGAAGTCTGGGTTCACCATCTTATTTTCTCCACTCGGTGACGACGTCTTCCCAAAATCTCAAATTTCTACGCCTTCGTTTTACACAACAACAAATGAAAAGATGCACTTTGGTAATCAATGTGATCGATCAAAATTTAGAGACCAGTATGCCATGAGAAACGGTCGTTTAAAAATGGAAAGTTAGGCTTCTAAAAATCTTTTAAGATGTTGCCAACCCATTTCTCAGCTCTGAATATCAATTCCCTGTAACACAATTGCTGTGAGAAGTTTGAAAAAGAAGCTATTCAAAGTGGCACATAAATTGATCGCAAAGACATAGAAATGATTGGAGCTAAGTTATTGTATGAAAATAACAGCTTCCACAAAGAATCATTGCAAGTTATGACAGGCCTGAACAGTGGGCTGCCAAAATTTACTAACAGATTCTGATGAATAAAATGGCAAAGCTTCTTTCAGCTTCATACCGGTTATCCTATAATACAAACTACATGAAAAAATGTCTATAACTGTTTGGCAATGTAATAATTAGTGCCTAAGCTCCAGGAACAAAGTTCCATCTTTAAGACCATCTCACTCGCATAGGATCTCTGCCAGGTTTTCATGAGACAATACACCGTTCCACTAATTTTCAGGCATAACTGGGTGGGTAGAAATAGAAAACTTCCTTGAAGCTCCATGACTAAGAGCCTTGTGTGTAGCCTGATTTGGCTTCACGCCCCTTCTTATCATGTCATCTCGCAACTCAAAAGCCTTTCCCAGTTCTCCTGCAATGCAGCAACCATATATCAAAAAAATTGTACGCTAGTGTATCAGGCTTCAGACCCTTATTTAGCATCGTGTCCCACAATTCAATAGCTCCATCTAAATTACCCCTTCTACAGCACTGATATATAATTGTAGAATAAGTAATGCAATCTGGAAAAATAGCGTTGTCTATCATTTCATCCAGGAGCTTGGTTGCCTCCTCAACCCTGCCCAATTTGCAAAAGCCACGGACAAGTATATTATAGGAAACAGTGTTTGCTAAAAGCCCTTTAAGCATATCATTATGCAGCTGAACAGCTTTCTCCATGCTCCCTTCCCTGGCGAGGTGATCAAGGAAACAACAATAAGTAATGTGATTTGGAGTTGAATTGCTAACTAGCATTTCCTTCCAAATAAGCTCAGCCTTATCCATGAGTCCTGCTTTGCATAATTCATTTATCAGGGTAGTGTATGTCACAGTATTTGGAGTACATCCTTCATCAATCATTATATCCCAAATTCCAAACGCCTTCTTAACACTCCCAGCTTTGCTGTAGCCATCAATCATGCTTGTGTATATTACTTTATCAGGCCTCATTCTCTGGTCATGCATATTCTTCAAAAGACCAAATACTGCACTTGTATCTTGTTGTTTTATAGTTCCATCTATGAGTACAGCATAACACACAAGATCCATGTCTACTCCTCTCTTTACCATCTCGCGACAAACACCCAATGCATCTCTCAATCTGCCTTCTTTGCAATAACCATGTAGAAGAGCGCTGTAACACATCTCATTTAACTTAAAATGCTCTCTGTGAAGGTCATCAATAAACGTTTTTGCCTCACATACTCTACCAGTAGAACAAAGACTGCTTATTAGAGGCCTATAAGTATATGTATCTGGAACAAGACCCTTTTGTACCATTTGATTGAGCAATTCAAAGGCTTTTACCGTGTTTCCTTCCTTACAGTGTCCTTCTATCATAACATTATAAGTCACCTCATTTGGCATCATGTTCTGCTCTAACATTTTGTCAAACAATCTAATAGCATCAGTCATCCTATTTGCTCGAAAAAGAGCAGATATTAGTGTGGTAAATGTGTACGTGTTTGGTGCAATGCCCTTCCCAGTCATCTCGTGATACAGCCTGAATGCCTCATGCAACTTGCCTTTGTTGCAGTATCCACTTATTAATGATGTGTAGGATACCACAGTAGGTTTCAATCCTTTATCAATCATCTCATCAAAAAAAGACACCGCTGCACTCAAATTCCCCAACTTGCAGTGACCATTTATCAAGGAATTGTAGGGATAGACTGTAATTTTTATCCCTGCCATGATCATTTTACCAAGAAAATGAATTGCAGCATCCAGTTTTCCCCTTCTACAAAATGAATCGATCAAAATAGAATAAGTGACATCATTTGCACATAAGCCCTTCTCTCCCATTTCCTTGAAAAGCAACTCTGCTTCATCAAATTTACCATCTTTACATAAAGAATTGATTAATGCATTGTAGACAAATAAACTAGGCATCGCCCCAACTTTCTTCACCCTGTTAACCAAATCAAAAGCATCGACTACCTTCCCCTTCCTCCTCAACCCTTCAACAAGACTTGACAAAGCTGCTTCAGTTGGAACAAACCCCAAGTCAATCATTTCATCCATTACCCCTGCACCAACCTCAAACTCTTGCACTTTACATAATCCAAGAACTAATGTACAATAAGTAACCTCGCTAGCTGTCAATCCCTTTTGAATAAGACCATTCTTGATCTCAACAGCCTCCCAAACTCTCTTGTTCTTGCATAGCCCATGAATTAACACATTATACACCACTACATTCAAATCGCTAGACTCCATTCGCTGAATCATTTCCTTGGCCTTAGCAAAATTCTTCAACTCACAGAAACTTCGAATTACTGCCACATAAATATAAATGTCAGGTTTAATACCCATACTCAAAATCTCACCAAACAACACTAAAACCATATCGACTCGCCTGATCTTGGCAAGCCCATTTAATACTTCACCCAAGGTCCTAACTTGAGGCATCAATTCACACTGCCTCATCAACCTGAATATCAAAACACTATCAAACATTCTCTTCTCCTGCACATAACTCTGAATCAACAAATCAAAACCCAAACTAGAAATGAAGTCACATTTCTCGAAACAGTCCAAGAGAGCCTCAAAAACCTCTCTTGGATCCAACCCCCCACGAAGAAGCAGCGTTTGCAAAAGCGAAGAAGCAGGCCAGAATAAATTAGCATTAACAAGGGCATGAATTAGAATACAGAAGGACATGGTAGAGTGGTTAAAGTTTTTGTGCAAACCCAAGAAGTTAAAAAACCTCAAAGCTAACCTGGTATCATCAAGAGTAAGCAACAAGACCTTCTCAACATGGTGAGGCTTTAATTTAGTTGAAATGAACGGATCGTTAAAAGCGATTTTCCAGCTTTCCTTTCCTCGAACGATGTTCCTGAGGGTCGCTATGAATTGCGAGTCTTTGACGTCATTGTCTTGAATAGCAGAGGTGCAGTACAAGTGTTTGGGCTTTGTTTGGAAGATGGGGATGGGGTTTAAGACCAATCTATGAGGGTGACAGCGATGGAATTTCATTCTTTTTAAGGAATTGAATATACAAGATAGACGAGAGAGCTTTCTTCCACTTTTCCAACGTAAAATGGAGTTCAGCTCGGTGAGTCATGTAGCGATGTTGAAATGTAAAGGAGAGCAAATAGATGGCGTGAAACAGTGTGAGTAATTTGGGCTCAATGGAGCCCATCTTAAGGGATGGGTCGGGTCACTTTTCTTATGGGCTTCATCCACAGCATCACCCTAAGCCCAGTCCAATCTCCAAATACCCAAGCCCTGAGCCCACATTTAAACACTTGATGTATATTTTGATGATTTTAATGTGATAGTGAAATGATTAATATAATGTATATCTTATGTAATTTACTCGCCAATAAATATATTGTTTACTTGATATTTATAAATCTATATTTAATGTTTAATTCATCATCATCATCTTTTAGTTTTGAACCTAAGTAGTATATGTATTGATGTTAAAAAACAAGACAAACTTGATCTCAAGTTAGATGTTTAATTTTCAAGAATAAAACTTTAAACTTGCTCGTGTAATTTCTTTTTAATTGTCAATGATAAATCAAACTCAAGGAAAACATGTTATGTATTTTTTATTTAATTTCAACCAAACATGAATCTTGTATTTCAATAAACCATCTAAAATTTCATACATCAAATATCCCATGCAAAACATGTTTTTTGTTTGCTTTTAATAAAATAAAAGAAAAAACACTCAAAGAATATCATTTTAACCATGTTTATAAGATTAGATTCGACAACTCAATCTAGTGACTCATTGACTCGAAGGACCAGCCTGCTTTCAAGCTAGTTGGTTGTCCTTGCAATATATTTGCTTCGAGCTGAATGAGTGGATTTTTTTAAAATAAAAAAATGTTGCTTCATTTTTTACTTTCAAGTCAAATATTGGATTAATCTACATCCATCCACAACCCATAATCTAAACCTTGAGCCAAAACAATGAATAACCCTTTTATAGGTCAATGAATTACCCTTTTACACTCATTCCCGAAACATACACTACTTATGATGTGACAACTTTTTATTTTTTTTGATCAAATGTAAGTATTATATAGATCAAAAAGAAGCAAGACAAGCTTGCAGTACAAGCTGGAGACCAGCATGACGAGGAAAATAGAGAAACTGGCAAAGGGAACAGGCTCCCTAAGAGATCATAAAAGCAAAACAACTTTTTATTTTAGTTCTATTAGATTGTTGGTTTGCGCCTCAGTGCAAGCTGGGTTAAAAATCTTTTAATATAAAAAAAAATATCTAGATGTAGCTAATGTTTTTCTAGTGAAAAAAAACCACACAAGAGTTAATTTGATGTGACTTGGTCAACTTAACAGGTTCAATGAAAACCTGTACAACTGGTAAAACATAGTTTGATTTTAAAAAATTCAAGACGATATCTTTTTATATATATATTGAGAGGACAACAAAATGGTTTGACCTAGATCAATCCATGTTAACTTTCCGAATCCACAACCTGAGTCATGAGATCATAATAACCCTATACAAAATAAATCAAAACAAATTATGAAGTCTAATTTTCAATCAGCCCAACATTGAAGGATGTAATTGAAAAAAAATAACTAAAAAATGAAAAAAAAATGACTCAAGTCAGTTCAAGTTAACTTGTGAAATTCACGATTCAAGTTACGAGACCAAAATAACCTCATGAAAAGTAGATAAATAAAAATCATAAAGTCCAATTCTCAATCAACTCAATGTAAAATGATGAAATTAAAAAATAAATCAATTTAAAAAGCATTAAAAAACAATTCAAGTCAAATTAAACCCGTGAATCGAGTTATAGGACCGAGATAACTTCATAAAAAATACATGAAAAAACAAACCAATTCAACTCAAGTTAACATGTCAAACCTGAGATCCGGGTCATGAGACCGAGATAACCCTATAGAAAACAAATAAAACAAATTATGAAGCTAAGTTTTCAATAAACCCATTATTGAATTATGAAATTTGAAAAAAAATCAATAGAAAATAGAAAATAATAAAATAACTTGAGTCTATCCGGGTTAACTCACAAAACCTGTGACTCGGGTCATGATACTGGTATAACCTCATAAAAAACAAACCGAAACAAATGACACAACCTTATTCATAATTAATTCAAAGTTTAAGATGTTGAAGGATGAAATTGAAAAAAAAAATTAATTAAAAAATAAAAAAAACTTAAATCAACCCGTCAAAATCATGACAAGGATCAAGAGACTAAGATAACCACATTAAAAGTAAATTATAATAAATTATAAATAAAAAAACATAACTTGAAAATAAGAAAGAAAAAAAACTATTACAATAAATAATAGTATGTAAGGTGAAACATGCTGAAAAAACAACATCTTTTAGTTTTTGTTAATACACGTTTTTTAAAGAAAAAAGTGAACATGATTCTTAGAATTATTATTGTTTTGGCCAACAGTTCCTCAAATTCATTTTTTTTTCTCTTTCTATATATTTTTTTTAAAGAACACTCTATCCCCTTTATTATAATTTTTTTGTTTCAAACAAGTTCAATATTCGATCCATGACTAACTCTACTTGAAAAAGAAAAAACACAAAAAGAAATTGTGTACTGAAGAAACAGCAAAAAGCGAAAAAGGTTCGAAGTGGCGTCGCCCGGACTCGAACCGGAGACCTTCAGTGTGTTAGACTGACGTGATAACCAACTACACCACGACACCTTCTTGTTTGTTTGTGTTCAATTAAGATATCCATAATACAAAAACAATAACAACTAGTTTGAAGCTATAAAAGGGGCGTAAAGGACGCTGCTATCTCTCCTCCACCTCTTTAGAGTTAAACACCTTGGGCATCTCTGAATCACGGCTCTCTTCCTTCGAGGAAACCTGCCTTCCTCCTCCTCCTCCTAGTAAATCAAGTTCTTCCTCTCTTGCTTTCTTCATCTTATTTTTCTTATTCTAAGTTAAAACAAAGAAAAAAGCAACATGTCAAGCGCTTTGGATATGTCCCTCGACGATATCATCAAAAATAGCAAAAAACCCGGATCCGCTAACTTCCGGGGCCGTGGTCGAGGCCACCCTTCCGGAGCCGGTCCTGCTCGCCGCTTCCCTAACCGCGCCGCCAATCGTTCAGCTCCTTATACCGCCGCTAAGGTACACACACTTTCTCTCTTGAAAATCAGCTAGAATGAGTTTCAATATTTTGTTTTTTTAATAATTTTTTTCTGTGTTGTTCCCAGGCTCCGGAAAGCACATGGCAACACGACATGTTCAGGGATCAATCAGGTCGGACCTCCTCTTTAGAAGGAGCAAAGCTCTATGTTTCCAATTTAGATTATGGAGTCTCTAACGAGGACATCAAGGTAATTTTCAATTTTTCTGCGTTATGGATCTGGATTTCTCTATCAATTTCAAATTTCCCTCTAATTACTATAATTATGTAAGTAAATTGAAGGTTAATCATGTTTAAATTTAGTGTATTGTTTTAGTAATGATAGATAGATTAACTATGTACAGGAATTGTTTTTGGAAGTGGGTGAACTGAAAAGGTATTCGATCCATTACGATCGGAGTGGCAGATCGAAGGTATCTAACTCAAGCTTGGCATAACCTACGTACTTTTGATGGATTCTTTGTGTCCTGTTTTGGTTTAGAAACCTCTTTTTTTTAGGGAACGGCAGAAGTTGTCTTCGCACGACAAGCTGAAGCTGTCGCTGCTGTTAAGAGATACAACAATGTTCAGCTTGATGGGAAACCGATGAAGATAGAGATTGTGGGAACAAATTTTGTTGCTCCTCCTGCGCCTCCGGCTGCTAATGCTGCTTTTGGAAATTCTAATGGAGTTTCTGGACGGTAATATCTCCCCTCCTACTCTGGTCTTTGTCGCTTGTCTACTGTAAATTCCTAATTATGGTTTGTAAAAGAGCAAAATTCTGAGATTTTCTTTTTCTTGGTAGCCTGTTGTCAACTGTGTTGTTCATTGTTACTATGATCTCGGTGAATATGTTATCTGCTGAAAAAATATGTTGGAAACTTGTGATTTTGATATTGTCATTGCTTGCTAATGTTGTGCAATTATGCCTCGTTGCTGCTGAATTGCTTTTAGAATTTTTGTTCGACATTTATTTCTCTTGTTATAGGAAAATGTGTTCTAATTTTGAGATTTGCTGGCCAATCACAGTACATTATATGCATTGTTTCAGAATTGTATATAGTATGATTATCTGCTGGTCAATTAAGTTTTAACTTTTATATATTTCTCACGTTAAAGGCTCTTTTCCCCTTAAACATATGATCTTGATATATTGTGTTGGTGTGCATGCTTTTGGTAGTAGTGGGCTTTTTGTGCATTGGTTTGTTGGAACTTAAAAGTTAGTCTGACTGACATTTATGTATGGTAGATGCTTTTTCTCCCTTTGAGGTCATGGGTTTTGTCAAGCATGTCAAAATATCATAATGGTGTCAACTCTCTCTTTGCATTGAGTCTATCATTTCATGCCTTGATTGAATTCAATTTTTCAATTTAAAATAAAACCTCAGAGCTCTCTTTTATGTTTCTTTTTTAGATTTAATTTCTAATTTATTTCACTCAAAAAACTTATCCAAAAATCAAGTTTGCATGTTGTTGTCACCCACTACATTGTTTAACTGTGACTTTGGAGGGGAATATTTAAGCAAGGGAAATTTATAGTTTCATTAAATTTCTTGCAAATGAGGATTATGTTTGATAAATATAAAGTATCTGCTAAGGTTTATTTAGTTTTCTTTTTCTCTTTCCTTGCTGAAATTGGAACATTTATATCTCTTATTTTCGAGTCCAAATTTGACAGAATTATTGATGAATGATTTTCACACTCTTTCATTAATTCATCAACATAAAAATACAGAAGAAGTTAAGAAGGTTTGTTACAAATTCTAGAGATTGCAATTGATATACATAACTACGAAAGATTTAAACAAATCAATTTGAATGAGTCATAGCATTATCCTAGGACTAACAATAACATAAGTTAGTTAGAACACACATTTGTCTTCTATTATGCCCCCTCAAGATGGCGTACGGGTGAGAACTCCAATCTTGGATTTGAGATGAATAAATTGTTGTCTAGGAAGAGGCTCGGTAAGAGTATCAACATGTTGATCTTTAGAGGAATCATGAGCAACATGGAGAACACCACTTTGGACTTGATCGAGAATAAAATGGAAATCAATAGCAACATGCTTCATTCTCGAGTGAAAAACCGGGTTGGAACAAAGTTGGGTAGCCCCAACATTATCACAATAAATGATTAGACAACAGGGAAGCTTAATACCAAGATTAGTTAAAAGTGAACAAAGCCAATTTAGTTCAACAACAATATTGGCAACAAAGCAATATTCTACCTCCGTGGATGACCTGGCCATAGTTCGTTGCTTTTTAGAGCTCCAGGAAATAGGAATTTTGCCAAGATAAACAACATAGGCCCTTGTGGAGCAGAACATGTTTTTGTCGCTTGCCCAATCAACATCAGAGAAGGCATGCAAACTGAGAGAGGAGTAAAAAAACACATGTAAATTAGTGGATGAGTTACGATAAAGTTGTAAAGGCATTATCTGGCCTGATGATGAGTAGATACTGAAGGATGACTACCACTTGACGATACTTAGATGGATCACATAGAGGAGTGCTTGAATTTAACATGAGAGGGGGACTTGTTGGGATTGGAGTGAGCATGGACTTGACATTAGACATATGAGTATGAGTTAAAAGGTCCTTAATATATCGCCGTTGAGAAAGTAACACCATTTTTGTTGGAGACAACCTTGACACCCAAAAAATAAGTTAAGAGGCCAAGATCCTTAAGTGAAAAATGATGAGCTAGAGTTGTGACAAATTGATTGACAATGGCTTTAGTGTTACCCGTAAGGATAATGCCATCGACATCCACAAGAAGATATATGATGTGACCAACGACATTGTAGACAAATAGAGAAGAATCAACATGTGAAATTGTAAATCATGAAGTAAGAAGAAAATGGCGCAGTCTTTGATACTAAGCTGGAGGTGCTTGTTCCAGGCCATAAATTGCTTTCCTGAGTTTGCATACATGTGTTGAGTGGTCTTTATCAATAAATCCTAGTGGTTGAGACATGTATACAGTTTCAAAAAGGTTGCCTTAAAGGAAAGCATTGTTGACATCAAGTTGTCTTAAAGGCCAGCCACAACTGACAACAATATTGAGTGCAACACCAATGGATGTTGGTTTGACCACAAGGCGGAATGTGTCGTGAAAATCAATTCTAGGATGTTAGTGATAGCCTTTGGCTACAAGGCGAGCTTTGAACCCGTCAATAGTACCCTCAAAGTTACATTTAGTTTGAAAAATCCACTTACAACCAACTAGAATTTGGTGTCTCTGGGGGAACTAAGTGCCATGTGCCATTCTGAACCAAAGCACCATACTCGTCAGACATTGCCTGACGCCATTTAGGATTTTTTGGAGCTTGGGTCACCATGTTGGGTTCAAGGTCATGGGCTGTAGAGAGTTGATTGTGAAGGTTCATCTTTTGTAGAGGTTTGTAGATGTTCTTGGTCTAGTGGTCATGCTGTGAGTGGTTTGAGTATGAATTTCAGGTGGGTGCAAGTTCGAAGTTTTTTTTTTTTTTGGGGGTGGGGTGGGGTTGAAGATATGGGAGTACAATGTCAAGTGAGTTTGTGGTGTCGGAGGTGATAGGCATGAAGGATATCACTGGAGCTTCACAAGAGAGTTGTTGAGGAGCATGATGGAGTGGTGAGAGCAGAGTTGTGGAGGATACTGTAAGGGGTTTTTGGGAACCAAGTGGCAACATAGTTAGGTTGAGGACGAGGTGATGTGGGGGAGAGATGGATGAATGGAAACGAGGACTCAACAAACTTAACATGCCTAGAGACATAGATTTTAGAAGTGGAGGGATCAAGACAGTAATATGCACTTTGAGTTAAGTAATAGCCAATGAACACACATGGTTTGAAACATGAATCTAGTTTATAAGTGGTATAAGGAGGAAGCCAGGGGTAACAAAGACAGTCAAGGATTTGTAATTTGGAGTAATTGGGAGCTGTTCCGAAAATTGTTTCATATGGGGAGGATAGATGGGTCCAAACATCAGAAAAAATAGTCTCAAAAGGATGAGATGAGAGGATTGTGGATTTGGAGAATGACAATTTATGGCTTTTATTACATAGACAGGAATTACAAAAAGAATTAGAGGAAAAAAGAGAGGAGGAAGAGCCTAGTTTATTATTTGAAATATTAAGTTTTAAAATTGAAAGAGCTGGATGTCCGAGTCTATGATGCCATGCAGAGGAGGAAGTCTGTATGCTAGAAAATGCAAGAATTGGGGAAGAGACTAGCCACTCATATACACCATCTTTAGTGTGGCCCTTCATTAGTGTGGCTCTTGTGTGAAGATCCTTCACAATAAAAAGAAGATGATAAGAATTCAATGGAAACATTGTTTGAATGAAAAAATTGAGAAATGGAAATGAGATTTCTTTTTCATTTCAGGAATACAAAGAACATTGTTTAATTGAAAGGAGTTGTGTGAGTGTTTTGGGAGAGAGGTAGAACTAGTGTGGGTAATTGGGATGCCTGAGCCATCTCCAATCATAATGTCATTTGAGCCAGTGTATGGAGTATGCAAGGAAGGATTGCTAAAGTCAGAAGTAACATGGTGCAAAGCTCCATTGTCCAAGAGCCAGGCTGGTTCAATAACCAGCAACATAATGTGCACGTGGTTGCTATGGTGAGGTTGGATGAGTGGATGAGGTTGAGGAGTTGTTGGGCGAGTTAATTGGAACCAATTGAAAGGAGGGACACCTTTTGTCAGTTTGGCCTTGTAGCTCACAAATTTGGAAATATCCTAAGTATGGACGAAAGGGACGATTGCTAGGAGATGAAGATGGTCCATCATTTGATGGTGTGGAACACCGATTGGTATTATTGTTGGACAGACACCAAGAACTATGAGAGCTGGAGCCTGAGTGAGGTCGTCACGGTGTTGTGTTTCGGCTAGTGGGATTTGTAGTAGCTGGGAAGGGAGATAGTTCTGCCCTCCTTGTTTGTAAGGAGGCTTCAAAGTTGAGCAATTTTTCAAGAAGTTTTTCAAAGTTAATTGAGGAATCTCTGGCTTGAACAACACGAATCAGTTCCTTGTAATTATCTCCAAGACCACTTAAGACTTTCTTTGTGAGATCCTCTGTATCAAGTGAGACTCCAAGAAGAGCCAGTTCATCAAATCATGCTTTTATGGTCTGTAAAAATTCAGACACGCTTTTAGAACCTTTTGTAAGGTTCTTTAGTTGAGTTTTAACGTGTTCGATGCGTCCAAGAGAGGGCTTGGCGTAGGTGTTGGTCAAGATAGTCCATGCTTCATGTGAAGCTTTGGATTGAGCAATGAATGGAATAATGGTTGGGGAGAGGGAGCCAATGATGGCATTGCGAATGAGCTGGTCTTGCCTGATCCAGAGAATATGTTCTAGATTTGGGATGGTGGTGTTATTGTGAGGGAGGTTAGCGGGTGGACATGGCTTTGATCCATCAATATAGCCTAGGAGGTCATACCCAATGAATGGGGTATGAAACTGCAATTTCCAGGAGATGTAGTTGCTGGATGTTAGTTTTAATGGTGATAAGGGTATTTTGAGTTTCATTGGTGTTGTGAATGATGGTCTGAGAAGAGTTGATGGCCATGAGAGAGAGAAAGCTAAGAAAGAAAGAGAAAAATTGGCTATCACTTAGATAAGCTCTGATACCATGACAGAATTATTGATGAATGATTTCCACACACCTCTTTCATTAATTCATCAATGTATAAATACAGAAGAAGTTAAGAAGGTTTGTTACAGATTCTAGAGATTGCAATTGATATATACAGCTAAGAAAGATTTAAACAAATCAATTGTGAATGATTCATAGCATTATCCTAGGACTAACAATAACAGAAGTTAGTTAGAACACACATTAGTCATCTGTTAAAATCTAAGTAAGATAGGAATATTTCAAGCTTATTAATATGCATGTAGTCATTTGGTAGCAGAGATTATGAATGAAAGTGCAACTGTTTGGTTATCATTTAAGGAGTGATTCCGTAATCTCTAGGATGATGCTTAGGTTTTCTTCCCTCTAGGCGTGAGTCCTAGAAATCCTACTTGTGTGATGCTAGCAGCCTCACTCATTTATCCATATTCCAGTTTTAAAATCTCAAATCCTTTTCTTCTTTGATCTAAACCCTAAAATCTCCGATTTTCCCGACTCTAACCTACCACAAAACACTTGTAGGACCAAATAAAATATGTCCTGAATCATGTAGATCCTCTTATAATCACCTCTTTGTGAAATTATTTATGTTTATCTTTTAATTTGGTTGAGTCTTGTACTTCAGTGATTCAAGTTGTACCTGAATTACAAAACTCGTATTCATATCTGGCTCATCAAGCCATTCATCCAGTTTTGTGTGTGATTTAGAGTTGATAGTTGATTCTTGAGATTTGTACAATGAATTTTAAGATTCTTAATTCTATGTTGATATGTGAGTGAAATACAATTCCATTGATCATCCGATCATATGTTTCTTTTTAACAAAGGGAAAAACGACCTAAACTTATTATTAAGGCAACTATTATTGTATACTAGACTGATACATACTCGTATGTATCCTTGCTCAGAGAACTGTATAAGAATTGTGATTGTTCTTACTTGTTCATTCATGGGTTCACATGTGGTTATTCTGCAGTGGACGAGGTAGGGGTGGTGCACTGGGAAGACTGCGTGGCGGTGGTGTTGGCGGCGGCGGCGGACGTGGATTTGGAAGGGGACGCGGACGTGGAAGGGGCCGTGGTGAAAAGGTATCTGCTGAAGATCTTGATGCAGATTTGGAGAAGTATCATTCAGAAGCTATGCAGATAAATTAAGTCATTCCTGGTGTCTTGTTGGTTGGTCCAACATCTTTCTTTCATTGCTTTTGTGTGCTCGATCATGCAGCAATGGAACTATCTTCTATGTCTCAGCCAAGTCGTCTTAGTGATTTCACAAATACTTCTTAGAGAGAACTATCGTAATCTTTATTGTGGAAGTTTGGGGCTGTTATCATGTAATGCTCGGTTAATGGAGAGCTATCTGTATGTAATGTACTGTTACCTTTTGTTTGGTTAGCTTTATGATTTTATAAGTTGGGATAGGGAGTAGAACTATTTTCTTGTTTTTTCTTAGACAAAGAAAATGCTGTCTGCAAGGAGTGGAGAACCGAACTTTGACAGGAACTGCCTGATGCTCTATTGTCTACTGGTTGCATCGTCATCATAAAATCAGGGGATAAGAATGGAGGTAGATTTCTTCATATTTCTTCCATTGAAATGGACTTGTCTTTAACTGTTAGCGCAGGCCCTTGTTAACGTTCTTTCTTAATGGCTGGGTTCTTGTTCAAGTTTCATCTATTCTGTGCAGTGAAATATCCGTTCCTTGATTGTTTCATGACTGCTGATGTAGCTTATTGTAGTGTGAACTGGCATCTCTGCTTCATTCAACCTGATGATGTTGAAAACATAGGTGGATATAGAAGTTGGAATATGATTTGCAGTTTGAATGGCAGTGGGTGCTGGTTAAACTACACTGACACGTGAGAGCTTTGCTTTGCCATTGCTTTTGGGCTGTACAAGCTATTTGATTCTGCTTAGTAGCGGGTTTCAAGCTGTTTTCTGGTTCGTCTATTGCTCCGTTGGAGTATTACAGCTAACATCAGTTCTTGCTGCGGTCATTCCGGCAGCTTGTGACTGCTATTGTGTATAAGTGAATTAGGTAGGAGAAGCCTGGGAGTGAGAGCTAGTTTTACGTGGATGCCCTGAATCTCCTGATACCTAGCCTGCCTTTGCTTCTGAACTCAGCTGGTACACACCCTCAAGAGTCCATTATGTTTGCTGCAAATCATCTTGGACCAGAGGGTAAATCTAACAGCTCTTGAATTGCATTTTGAAAGCTGAAGTTGCATCCAGCAATGAAGCCTCTTGTCATTTCTATTATCTCCTTTTTTGGATTTTTGTGCCGGAGCATGTCTTTTATACTATAGGTGTTTTACATGTCCGCTTCAAAAAAGAAAAAAAAAGGCTAGAGCTCACTCCCCGTCAAGTTCACACGCTGTTCCTTAACAGAAATTTGTAAACGTCAGGTTATTCTCCACCAATTTTTCTGGAATCGGGCTGCTTTTCCACAGTTTTTCTTCCCGTATCCCTTGCGGATCTTACCACCGCAGTTCCATGTCCATTCAAACACCGTTACATCTGTTTCGGAGTTCAAAGTTAACCGAACTTGTAAGTTCAATGCAGCCCTGCCGGTGCTTTGAAAATAGCGTGCAAATGCTTTTCTGTAAGTATTCCACTCAAACACCACCGATAATTCAAATAAACTTGACCAATTAGAGTAATGTCAAGAATACAATTTAGTTATGCATCCAATTATAATATATGTTAGAAAACTAACATGTATATGGAAATTACCCTCAAAAGACTAAAATGGGAGGATAACTCAAGCAAAAGGAAAGCACTTGTACAACACAAAATAACATGAAATGCTACACATATTCAAGCTGAAAGAGCAAGTGTAAGCTTCAGGGGAGCTGATTTTGACATCAGCGTTTAGCAGTTCTTTGGCTCTCTCAGCTTATCCCAGCTAGAAAACAACAGCCCCAGCAGAGAATAGAATACGGCCTTGATGCAAGATATTATGAAGTTGCAACATGAAGATGGCCAGTACCATGGATATAGCAGCCGAAAAAACAGGCTTATGAAATGCCGAGGATACCGTCCAACCTGTGGCGGACAATTAATATTATTGCCAAAGACATGACAGGTATGCACTAGGAATGTGGAATCATGCATCAACTCAAGTTTCTTTTCCAAGTCAATAATTATTCAGGCATGATAAAAAAAAAGCTGTAAATGCACCTCATCATCTCAAGGATCGTATCATTTGATACAAATACCACATTGCATAAAAAATGACTAGTTGATTATAAATTCAATACCCAAATATGCACTTTCATGACAGTTCATTAATGAAATTTGCCAAGTAACTGGGTAGACGCCACTAGCAACCAGGGAAAAAAGCACTCACGGGAAAAAGCAAATCCAAAGCATCCCAGGCAGCATGACGGACAGCTCTAGTGGGATACATTGGACCGCCAGGAGAAGTAAAGCTATACAAACATGCCTTTAATCTTGTACTCGTGGTCATTCTCAATTCCATGCCTGCAGAAATTAATTACACTACCTACTCAGAATAACGTGCGATTATATCAGGTCGGTTCAATGTAAGACACTATTTTTGGAAAAGAGATGAATAATACCACCCTGGAGAACTTTAATTTGTGAAAGGTAATGCAATAGAACTGGCTCCACCTTTAACTTTTGAAGCTGACAAGCAAAAGAATTTGGAGACCATATGAATACGCAAATGTATTCTCTACAGGCAAGAAAGTAAACCCACTCATCTAAAACAAATGCCCTAAGGACTGAATATAGAATATACCTGATCTGCAAGTTCAATAACAAAGAAGTCTGCTGGACCACCAACCAAGAAAGCATTTGGAAAAATAGGAAATTGTTTTAAGAAGCTGTCGATCTTGTCAACTGCATAGCCCATACAAGAAAATGACAACCCATTTGTTGTTCAAGATTGAATCTATACAATTTATACAGCTTACCTGAGTTGTAAAAGAGTATGAACCTTGAGAGTAAAAGAAACAGTTCCCTCTGGGCCTGATTTAATGGAAGACTGACATTATTTTGCAATGCAAACGCCGTTCAAGGAAATTTTCACTACATATGCCAACTAAATGATAATTTCAAAGTCCACGCCATAATATTTCTAGGCATGCAGTCAAAGGCAAGCATGCAGAAAAAAAAAGCCATGTAAGAGTGAAACATCAATGCCTGACCTGCACTGGAATTCTGTTCAACCGCATAGGCTCCAAGGCAACTTCCTCAAGGAGATACTGAAATTAACAAGGACAAAGGTTAAGGAGGAAGATAAATAATTATACAGAGACCGTAATTCTACCATGTATATCCAGTAGGAGGGATTGCATTACATTGTTGGAAGGACACTTGCCTGAAATAAGGACTGGAAATGCCTTTTGTTTGTTTGGATGTCAATCCTGCAAAGTTTTACCAGGTTCAAGTCATTGTTGCATGCTTGGAATGGGAGAATAGAATATGCAGCGATATATCTTCAACCCAACAACATGGAAAGGGAAAATATGTTGTTTGTCAAATCCAAGTGTACGATTCTACTGATGGCTTGTTTGTACAGTAATTAACTGGACGTGCAACTTTTATCAACAGCACTCAATAATATGTGAAACTTTACTAGAAACTTATGATATCAAGGCACTCCAATACTTTGGTTTGCCATGTCTCCCTCTGAAAAAATGGATTTTCAGTGGTGGTACCAAATTTTGGATGTAAGAGATCCAGAAATTTGGTTCAAGATAAAAAGAAAAGAAAAGGCAAGGATGGACTCAGCTAATGTAATGTTAAGCCACTTAGAAATAGGTTAAACTGCCAAGGAGCAAAGGTTTCAATAACAGCAGGATATCAGGAATTAAAGTTAGCACAATCAAACAACTTAAGAGGTTGATAGAAATACCAGAAGCTAAATGAATAGCAAAATTCCTTTTCCTTTCTTCATTTCTTTTTTCCTGAACCATTTCTCCAATGAATGGCAGGACACCTTAACCTCTTTTCCTTTGTAAAAATATAATCCCCTTCACAGAATGGCATACACCACTTGCTCTAAGCAGTTAGAATTTTAATTAGTTGCGATCCAATAGTCAAAACACCAATTTCCCTCAACTAAATTGATTTCATATTTCAACCCAAACCCATCTGGAAAGAAAAAGAAAAAGAAAAAAACATAAGAAGTAAATAGAATTCTGCATCTCGAAGAGTGTCACCTTCAAAATTAACAATATTTCCCCATCTATATTCAGGAAAAAGAAAAGGCACATGGAGAATAAAACTCAATTCCTTTAATATTTCATGTATTGATCAACATGATAGACAGAGTTCCCAACATTCATTAGTAATTAGCAGCCCAATTCAACTTCAAAATCCTTTGATTCCTAGTAGCCACTAAATGACTACCATCCAAAGCTTGCTGATATTCTTACCACAAAACATTTGTAGCACCTTGAACAAGAGCAGATGAGAAACGAACAAGTACTTCAGTATTATCCAGCTGAGCTTCGAAAAGCTGCAGAAAACATGAGTGCAACTCGATGTTATATGGTCACCACTGATGGAATATAGAACTATAATTTCCCATAAGATTTTCATGTTTCAAATAAATCTGGATGGTCAACATAAAAAAAGAAACATAAACTTTCGAATTGCATTCATGCAACCCATATGATAACCTTCAACCACACACACATCTGAATTCAACAAAAACACAGATTCCGGAAATAAACTTAACTAAATTATTGCTCAAATTTCAAACCACTTATTTTCTTTTTAAATAGCAACACCTTCCCAAATCAAGTGAAACCCCAAAATTGGTATGTCATTTAAGCCCAAACTTGAATATAATAACTTCTAATTTTGAACAATAACACATAAATGATGAAACAATGTCTAAAATGATGAAACAAGGCCTAATCTAACCATAGAAGCCACAAAACATGGTTTGCACATGTTAGGAATCTCTGCCAAAGATCCAAGACATGTCAAATGTGAAAATAGCGTCTACCCTGGGATACAAGACACTATTGGTATCTCTTAAATCCACAATTTATGTGAATAGTGGTTAATAAAAGCAGTCGTGCACCTTAAGGAAAGAATTTGAAATGTAAAGAAATCTAGCATGGATTGAGAAACAAGCATTTTATTTTCTTTTTCCTTCACAGCTAAAAGAGAAATTTCAACCCCTTTTCATTTCCACGTTTTCCATTGCAAGCAATTCTATATTATATTTCATCAAGTTTGGAACAGTCAAAATTACAACTGCCAGAGCCTACACTGTTTTGTCATTGGGAAGTTCAAATAAATTGCATTGCAACGAAGGAACAGCAAACAATAGATCAACTTGACGACCTACATATGCAACGCATACAGACAGCAGCAAAGAAGAAATCTCGAGAGGCTTCCTTGCTTGACATTCAACAAGCAACCAGGCGTGGAAAATATGGGTTTATATCAAGCTCTCAAAAGACTTGTTGTGTTGTGATTCTTTGTGGATGGAAAAGAGAACAAACATTACTGGAACTCAGCCAAGATTTCATACCCATTTATGGAACAAAAGAGAGAAAATATGTGATGCAAATGACTGGCTCCAGAGTTGGACAATCAAATGAAGAATTTGTTTTCCACTCTCAGGCACCCAAACATAATAATCAGCAAGCACATCGTAAAAGCACAATTGACCATCAGCAGCATCTTCAGCAGGAGAAATTTCATCTTCTTCCCTGCTGAAAATTATACCTGTGTTCGATGTCAACGCAAGAAAAAATCCAGTGGTTATGGAACAATAAAAAATATGCATAATATAATAGGCAAAAATGAGAAACAACAACAGCAGCCCATTAACACAAATTGATAAAAACATCTAGTTTTAACTGACCTCGAGCGCGATCATCAACTTCCAAAGCAATGTCAGCAAACAATTCTTGTAACAAGTTCGGTCTCTGAGATGCAGAAGCTAGTGCCTGCAATTGGTTACTAAAACATCACGTAATTTTTTTTTATGAAATAAGGACACTCAATCTCACTCTGTAAAACAAACATTGGATTGATTCTCAAGCAAGAAATGAAAAAAAAAACCCACCCACCCTATAGCCCTCTAGCTAAGCAAATTCTCTATTAGGACAAAAAATTATCAAATCTTGATTTAAATCCGAGTATAAAAACTTTCCTTAATCCGCTTGACTACATAATGACGATGGTAAACAAAAGGATCCAAAATAAAGAAATGGAAAATAGAGTGCAAGAGAAGGAAGGAACCCTTTGCAGCTTTTTCTCGATTTCAACGGTGAGAGCCTTCAGATAAGATGAACTTCCAGTTCCTGGCGTCGTTAAACTTGTCTTTTCCATTTTCATTTCTTTATCTAATTTACTATCTTAACAACAATCTTCAACCATTGGATCCAAAAATCTCCCTCCCTAGGCTGATAAATAAATTCCGACCCAAGAAAACAATAAAATTCTCGTCTCTTGCGAAACCAAACGGAGAAGCTTCTCTTCCTCCTGCATTCAATTCAATAATCTAGAACACAGCTTCTTTTTTAATTTTTAAAGGGGATTAAGCGACGTGTCACTGTTTGGTCTTGACGAGACCGGGCACGTAAGTTACAATAATGCTTATATGGCTCGTCAAAGGTAACGGTGGTCGCTTTGGATTATGTTAGGAGGATAAATTAGGAGTTGATTATAACTTAGCCCCGTAGTTAATCAAAACTAATGAATTAGTCCTTGCGGTGTAATAAATCCTTAAGTAGTCACTCGACATGTTGATTATCCTCAACCATTCTCAATAAGTATTTTTTCTTTTTGTCCAAATACACCTCTTTTCCTGATAGAATCTTATCACCTTACCTACTCTATCTTCATCTGTCTCTTTAAAAAAAAAATTAAATAAATAAATAAAATTGAATGAGAACATAATTGATGAAAGCAAGGAGCTGTGGATGAATTTAGAAATATAGGGTTTTGATCAAGTTTATAGAAAACCCCACAAAGATCTGTTTTTCTTTTTTCTTTTTAAGAAAAAAACAAAGTGAGAAATGTACAAAGATATTGAGAATGACGGATTTGCATAACACGAACATAATTGAGCACTAGTGATTGAGAAAAAAGGGGCTTTAAAGGTTTTGCTTTGTGTGTTCGCAAAGCAAAGCTTACGGAGAAGCAATATTTTCTTGTCCCCAAGAGATGATCTTTTACCTTGGGGTTCATATTGCCTTGAATTCACATGGGGGCTTTACGACTTCCAAGTCCTGATCAATGGAAGATACCTCCACCAGCTGCTTATTTTCCTTTTAGGCAAAGAAAGGTAATCGATGCACCAACTACCCAAACAGCACTCACATGTTCCTTCTGCTATGAAACACTGAGCAATGGAGAGGTGCAATGCATATCAACATAACTAACACACCAAATTAATCCGACAGAAATATGCCTAGCTTCTTACAAACCCCAGAAGCTCCAGAATCAATTTTAGCAATTAGAACAATTTAGGATGGCATTCAAGAACGTCGGGGATTCATGGTCTTCACCGATAATTCTGCTGCAGTCATGTGTCCCTATTATAGACTGATTTTTGAGAAACTTCGTTTGCATCTGAGTATAATATATCATCTTCCAACTTAAACTGCAATGCGGCGAAGGTTTCACAATCAAACAGGAAATAAGACCACTGTATAACCACTCGACCAGTAAGTGTAAGATGATTTGAGAATACAAGCCGTCCTTACATAACATAAATTGGAATGTGCACACTGTACAAATGGTCTGCATACCATAAAATGCAGAGCCAAGCGAAAAATCTTAGGAAGGCGACAGCTACTAGAACCAAAGTACACACAAAATGAATAAACAAATGAATAAACTCACCAACCCATAAGTGTTCTTCTAACTGTATCCACAATCTGATTTCTAGCCATCATATTTGATAACTGAAATTTGCAGTTCTCCTCTAGAAGAAATCTGTATATCTCCCATTCACGATCGGAGGTTGAATACCTTCCTATTTCAGCCTAAGAACCAAAATTGCAAAGCGTTAGAAATATTTCACTGTTTATGGGAAACTTTAGAACTGAATTCAGATTTCCATCTGCACTTGGCGACTGACATGAAGTTATCAGCCTCTTCATTATAATGTTGTTCTATTATATTAATAATAGCAGTTGCATCAGAGATAGAAGGAAATAGGATCAGTAAATTGCTTATAAAGCATTCTAGTGCCCTAATTCCAAGCCACATTGGAATTGTCCTATGCATAGCATAATTCCCATTCAAAAACTCCAAGGCAAGTTGAATGAAGATGCAATGTGCAGATGCATCTTGAGTTTTTCTTTCTAATGCAATGACTTCTTACCGAAAATATGCAGATCCCAAGTGCTTTTAGAGCATGTGTAATATCATAAAATACTCTGGGTCTTCCCTTTCCAGATAGCTCGACTGGATTAGAAACTAGAAGTTCAGTATCAGGTCCCCGGTTTGCTATAATCACACGTAATGGATGAAGCATTTCAACCTTCAAACGGAAACACAAGGCACTTTGCTTCTCAGGATCCACTATCTTTTTTCCATCCTTTTGCTGAATAAATAGGTCCAAATCACGATGACCATTGGTCACCAGTGAGAATCGACCATAAGCTATCTGTATCAGAAAAATAGCAAACAATATGGGCGAATAAAATGACAATATTATCCTTCTCTGCATCAATGCACTAAGTGCTAACACAATTTCAAGAAGGTAGAAGATGGAATAATCTGATCATAACGAATTTGGCTCAGTCTTCCATGTAATCCTTCTTTTTATAATAAACCCGTCTTTTTGGAAGCTATTGCATTTCAATGATATGCATCTTTTCACATCTAGTTCTAAATTTTGCTTCTGACCCCTTTATTTAGGGGAAGGGGTAGGCTGGTGTAACAGTCCTATCTTTGATTTGCTCCTATTTAAATTTAAAGTAATCATATTAAGATATTTTAAATTTGAATTTGTTTGAATTTCTTTCCTATTTAAATAGAATTCTAGGCTACGAAAAAAAGAGGATGGAAAAACTTATGGGCTTTCTACTAAATCATAAGAGAATTGGACAACTTTGAATATGCTTTTATAGAGAACCGGACAACCTCAAATATGCTCAGAAACTATCTTTCATCTTTTATTAATTAGGTCTTTGTAGTTAATCTCTTTTAATTCAATAAAAGTGCTCTTGTTATCATCTTGAATTATCAAATTTGTTACAATTGATGTCAGAACAGTAGATCCATGATAACAAGGATATCATAACTTATTAAAGCAGTTGCCTGCATGAAACAACAGGAGGAGCAACAACTACACCAACAAACTCAAAAAAGAATTTTGAAAGAACCAGTGCGACAACTTCAAAACAAGTTAGCTAAAGGAACCTATCTAATCTTGAGGGCAAGGTTTTTAACGGGGGTAGAATTGTGACAGTCATAGCCTTGATTTACTTCCATTAAAATTTAAAGTTATCAGATTAGAATCTTTAAAATTTAAATTTTAATCTGTTTGAATTTATCTTCTATTTAAATAAAATTATATGCTATGGAAAAAAGAGGATGAAAAAACTCATGGGGGCTTTCTACTAAGTCATGGGAGGAATGAACAATCTCTAATATGCCCTATGAATACAAGAGCAACCTCAAATGTACTCAAAAACTATCTTTTATCTTTTTATTCAATTACATTTTTGTAATCATTTTTTTTTTAACTCAATAAAATTACTATTACTATTAACCTAAATTATCAAGTTTGTTACAGCTGGGCCAATATAGAAGCCTAACAAGTTTAGGTAACTGGTGCTGTCTTGTCAATGCCGGCACAGAAACATTCGCAGCATGAAATGATTAAGGGCCCATTCTAAGTTCACCATAGTGATAAACTTAAAATACTAACAATGGACAGAATCTAGTTAATCCTAAAAATATATATTGGATAAATATGGTGGAAGATGCAAATCCATACCTGTATATTGCAGTCTTTTAAAGTTCGCATCACATCATAAAGAAGACCCTTGTGATCAACACAATGCACTTGAAGCAGCGAATGAGCAGGGCTCAGTGAATTGTCTATCATTACATCTGTCCTTTTCAATTTCATCATATCTGGGCTAAGAGCTTGTGAATGGATTTCTTTATCTGATATCTCACAATGAAATAATTCATCTGCAATAACTGGAGAAAGAGAAGACATGCCCTGAAGACATTCATACTCGGGCCCTGCCAATCGAAGTTCACAACTGATACATGATTCACCTAGTACAGCATGCAATTGTTCACATGTCTCATCTTGTCGTTGCTTTGTGTGTAATAGCTCCCTGTAACAAAATTGTGGAATAGAATGGACATTAATACACCCACAAAATCTAGCCCAGACTCCTGGGTTTTTAATTACAATTGATCTCATGATCGATTCAGAGAAGTGTTCAATGACCTGATGGACATCAGACAGAATCTAGCCATATCTTCGACTTCCATGAACAACCATTCACTTCACTACGAAGTATAGATCATCATTCTTATCATGTCATTGTCAATTGTTCATGAAAAAAATTGGTAGGTCAGCAAAAACTTGGGAAGAACCATGCCATAGATAGGCACGGTAGATGATAGTTTCCAAGGACAACAAAGTAGCTGCCATCTCTATTCACTCAAACTCAATAACAAAAAACCAAGGAAGTACTAGCTTACGTTACCTCAGCCCTCAGTAACTCAAGGCCTAAGATATGCAGTGAGTGGTTTAGACAATTTTTCCATTGACTTGAATTAAAAGGAAGGACAGAATTCTCCTTATACAGTAGAAAAAATCAAGACTGACCCCACCCAAGACAGGAATTCGAATAAATTCCAAAAGAGAAAGAAAGAAAGAAAAAAATCTTACAGTTTATCAGTAACGAAAAAGAGGTCCAAGACTTTGCCATCTGGGGTTGTAGTAACTTTGACCCTCTGGATTGTTAGCTCCAGCTCACACAAAACCTGATTAACATCTAACAAGAAAAACATTTTCCAATTGCATCAGAGATAGAATTATCATCATCAGACTAACCCAAGGAAGCAGTAAGCAGCGACGAAAGCAAAGATTACAAAAAATAAAAATGTACTCTATTAATTACCATGCAGCAATCCTTTCCTGTCGAGACTAAAGAACTTCAACAAGTAAACCGGACAAGACTTGGATTGCTGCTGGTTCCAGTAAAAGGAGACCGAACACGAAGGGCATACAGATAAAAGTCTGTTCTTCAAATGAGTCCATCTTATAATGAACTGTGAGTGTGGAACCACCCACAATACTATGTAGCACCATTTCCCATCAGTTGAAACATCTGCTCCATAATTATCACTTCAATAATTGTAATAATTAATTAATAAAAACAAAACCAAATAATATTGGTAAGAATAACTACCTCCTTTGGTAATGTAAAGTCCATAGTCAAGAATTACATGAAAAATATCGCAGGCAAGGCCGGTCTTGTCGGGACAATTAACGGTGATCACGTGAGGATCTCCCGCCTTCTTTCCTTTCTCGATCAAAACAGCATCGTCGCTTGGCACTTCCATCTCCTCCGGCAAACCCCGGTCAAAATCAGATTGTGTTTTCTTTTGCAGGGCTTGACTTTCTAGTAAAATCTAGAAACTGGAAAGGATAACAAGGGGAAAGAAAGATGGAGGGGGAGGGTGAGGCTGTTACTTTTTACTATTTTTAGTTACAGCTAGTGTGATGACAGAGACGAGAGAGAGGAGGAGATCCACGTTAGCATTCGGAGAACAGGTATGCTATTGACAGGTGGCTACACACACGTGATTGTCCGACCAACAAGTTCTAAAATTAATGAATAAATAAACCTCTATTACCTTTAAGCAAACTCAAACTTGTGTTTGATAGTGTGGTTGTGTGTGTTTTTCAAATAACTTTTCATGTTAAAATGTATATTAATAATATTTTTTTATTTTTTAAAAATTATTTTTGACATCAGCACATTAAAACGATTCAAAACATACAAATTATATTTAATTTTAGTAAAATAAAAAAACATTTCAAAATTTTTGAAACGCAACCACAACCACGTTCCCAAACATAGTCATTTAAACTTCCCTCGGGTGGCTATATTTTGCTTGTGGTTATTGTGATTGTCAGTTGCTTTGTTTCCTTTTTTTTTTTTTTAGTTTTAATTGGACATGTTTTATCATAAAATCACTATTAAAATCCTAATTTCATTAAATTTTATTATCCCTGTCAAATTATCTTTATCAAATTTAAATAGATAAAGATTAAAATATTTTTCAATTTAAATCTAAACGCTAATAAATTAAGTTTTTTTAATTAAATCCCGGATCAAGATACAAGAATATATAATATATGATATTGAATTATAATAAACCATACTAAAAAAACATGTGCAACATATATTATTCATATATTATTGTAATATGTTTGGTGCCTAATGATGATGCATGAAGGGATGGTCGTTTCCCTTCCTTTTTAAGCTTTAATTGATTTAAAACCTAATGAAGTCAGGTTTTATTAACCCCATCAAATTATCCTTATGAAATCTAAATATATATGAATATCAATATATTTTTCAATTTAAATCCAAAATTAAATCCGTCACTTAATAATAAATTGTTTTTTTTTCATTAAATCTTGAATTGATAGAATAATACGAAGATGGATAATATATAATATTAATTTTTAAAAATGCGGTGTAAATTATATTTATTTAAATTTTAAAGTTTATTTTTATTTAAATAATTTTTTTATTTAATTTCAGATCGTTTTAATGTGGTGATATTAAAAATAATTTTTTTAATTTTGATATATTTTTAAATAAAAAATACTTTAAACCGTCACCGCCATAACAATCCCAAGTACACCCATCTTAAGAATTCATCTCCAACAATTTATTTTTATCGTTATATTTTATCTTAATGATATTTCAGGGAGTTTTTGTGGTTACCGTATATACAATTTAGACTTAAATTAAGCTCCTCCGTGTAAAAACTCATTTTAATAAAATATAGACGAACTTGGTTAAGCTTCAGCCACCGTATTAAATAAATGAGTGATAAATATGGATCATAGAGAGTAGTAGCCTCCCACATATGAATCCTCGGGGACACCAATCGCAAGTGTGCTTTCGTTAGACATCTCGAAGGTCTCTCATGTAAAGAGAATTGATGTCCAGATGTAAAGCAGCAAGTATATCAACATAGTTCATATGATATTGCTCATTATTTCAAGAAAAAAAAAAGTTTAAAAATTTACCAGTCATAATTTGATCAAAACTCAGGGCAACAAGTTGCAACAACAATGAATGAATCGAACTGAAAAGTAAGATTATGAAAACATGATATTGGTGGTAATTGTATTAACTATAAGATCAGGGCAAAGGCCATGCTCATGATCACCGCTTATTTCCTAAAACATGACACTGAACTAGGGCAGATGCAATGGTATACTCAAGGAGAAAGAAACATCAATGTTCGGCACACGAAAATTGTAGCACTGCTCATCTTCAGTGTCAGTGATAGTTTTTCACTTCTTTTTGGAGACTCCAAGCCTCAGCCGGAAGTCCTCCTCCATGAGGGGAAGGCCATCCCGCAACTTAACTTTTGGTTCCCATCCCAACAATGCCTTTGCCTTTGTAATGTCAGGTTTCCTCTGTCGTGGATCATCGGGAGTATTCTCCACCATGTTTATCTCCACACCAGGATTAATAAGCTGGAAAAAAAGAGGTTAACGTTTGTCAATAACAAAACTACGACCATGCTGCTTCAACACAAATGTTGTCGAACTGTGAAGTGCACACTGGATATTTTGGCTCAGAAAGGGAGGAGGGGGGGCAACATTGGAAACTAACCTCCTTCACTGTCTCAGCAAGCTCGGTCATGGTAAATTCCCCTGGAAATGTACAGAAAGAACAACGAGGTAAATAGCAAGAAATATGTACAGGATATAATGACGAGTCCAAGCTTTTCTATGCAAGCACAAACATACCTGGGTTTCCAATGTTGATTGGTCCAGTGTTCTCTCCTTCCATGAGGCGAATAAGGCCATCAACCTGATACATTTTAAGCAAGCATTTGAGACTCTAGGAACCCCATTGGATATCACGCGAGGTTGAAGTTGCTACAGATGCATATATACATGTGTGTGTGTGTGTGTGTGTTCTGCATACCATGTCAGAGACGTAGCAGAAACTGCGAGTTTGAGTTCCAGGCTTTTGAACTGTCAATGGTTCACCACTACACAAATTCAAAAGATAGTACTGTAAATTAAAAGCTATGGGACATATGCAGAATTTTTCTTTTTATAAAACAAAGCATCAGGAATTTTCATTAGAAACCACAAGGATGGTGAAACAAAAGCATGGACCTAGACTTCTTGTCAACTAAAGCTAGCAAATAAAGCTACAAACACACTGATACCCATGACAGAACAAGGACTTACCGAAGTGCTTGAGCAATGAAGTTGCTCACAACACGCCCATCATCAATATTCATACGCGGTCCATATGTGTTGAAAATTCTAGCAATGCGAATTTCTATCAACATTAAAGAAACTATGTCAGCAAAATTATTACCAAGGAAAACTCGGTTCCATATGGAGAAAGTTAACATATTTACCAATCCCATGTTGCCTATGATAGTCAAACATCAATGTCTCAGCCACACGCTTCCCCTCATCATAGCAGCTCCGAACCCCTATTGCACAAAAGAGGATGAACTTAATGTTAAAACAATGCTACAATGCAATGATCATTCTTACATGATTTATAATGCAGAGTTGCAGAGAACTTAAAAAACAGTGCATTGGACCAGATGGTGAAGATATATACACGATCCATGCATCAAATGACGCAAAGCTTGCTACAAGAGCAAGCCCATCAACAAGGAGCTAGTTCAAAGAAACTCCCATCTTAATTGAACAGTGAAAATGCAAGAAAAATTGGCTTGGTCAATGACTGAACATACCAATTGGATTAACATTGCCCCAGTAGCTCTCAGGTTGAGGGTGCACAAGTGGATCACCATATACCTCTGAAGTAGATGTAAGCAAGATTCTGCTCCCAATATCATAAATGAGTCAACACATTCATTGATAGTTTTAAAAATAATAATACAAAATATGATCCCGTAACCTTGCTCCAACTCGCTTGGCAAGACCCAGCATGTTCAGCGTGCCAATCACATTTGTTTTTATTGTCTGCAAGATATCACACGCTTCCAAGTTAAAATGTCCCAAGGTTCAATACATGCTCCTATTTATAGGAGCATTTATAGCAATTAAACTAAATCGGTGACGTATGAGAGACATGTTTTATGTGAAGAACAACCATGGCTCATACTGTTTCCTATTCTACCTCCTGAGGCTGGCTGAAAATGGGACCAATCTAGTGACATCAGGTGTCAAGGCTCACTAAGAAACTCATTTTCCCAGAAAGATTAAAACAAGACACAGGCAGGCAGCACAAATAGGTAACACAAAGATTCAAAATAGATTATTCCAAACTTCTGATAGTCAAATGACACCAACCTAACTGGTTGTTAATGGATGGTTATTTAGCATTGCTTGATCACGGAGCTGGGGTTGTTGGTTGCAAAATTAAGGAGGGTGTAAACAAGTACTAATTGATGGACCATGGTTTCACAAAATTAAAATATTTACAAATGCCAGAGAAAGGATGGTGGATACCCTCTAAAAAAAAGAAAAACAAAAGAGAAGAAAGGAAATGGTGGACAAGGACTGGAGTAGAAAATCAAGTTATCATGTTGAGGCACAAGAGACTTGATGTGCAATTAGCAGAGAGCAAAGAACGAGTATTTATAAGAGATACATTGAAAAAATATGGTAAATTAGCAACAACATAGCACATATACACACCTTTACAGGATTGTATTTATAAAAAATGGGAGAAGCAGGGCATGCAAGATGATAAATCCGATCGACCTCAACCAACAATGGCTCCGTGACATCTAGGAAGAACAAAAAGAAACAAGTTATCTGCATTAACATTCTGATATCATAAAAATAAAAGGCAACAGAAAATACATTGATAATAGTATGCCAAACTCCTCAGAAACTCTTATCAATGCTGAATCGCAAAATTTCAATGGCCTTGATGCAACATATGGAAGATTCTTTGTCTAACTTGTAGATTACCATTATTTTCTTTTGTCCCACTTGTTCTTTCAGAGTGCAGTAAGTGCCATTATCTACTGCACTGGTAGAAAGTAATGTACTTATAAAAAGAGCTACTAAGTTTGGCATATAAGAACAACCACTTTAGGCAAAAACATAAAGGTAGGGCAGTTTCAAGAGTCCAGATCCCAAGAACCTGCTTCCTGGCCTTTAGTTTAAAATGCACTTGGCATCAAGCCCTACCATCAAAAACAAGATGAATAACAAAATATTCAAATCTAATTTGAAAGTCAACCTTTACATGGAGCTTCTCATGTTTAGTTGCTAGCTAGGATGATACCATGACACTATCTCATAAAGGCCTTTACCTAGTTATGGACCCAAGTGAAACCATAACTTAATTCACAAGAGCTATAAATAACCGGACCTAATAGTACACCTGCATTGTATCTTGTATAAGGAAGGAAAAACTTGATTTCAATTTTTAAAACTAAAAACTGGAAGACGAGCATACCATGACGAATAAGCTCAAACCTCGGCTGACCAATCCATTTCCTAAGATTGTCTTTAGATCCAGTAAAGTAGTTATCAGCAACAATAACCTGAGTATGATGCACTTGACGCATTAATCAAATTGGACAATAAATCAATTATTTGTCAAAAACCTTAAACTGAGGCTGAATTAGGTAAGGGAACATGCTGACCTCATTTTTCTCATTTTCCATTAGTTTGTCGACCAAGTGAGATCCAATGAATCCAGCTCCTCCAGTAACCAAAATTCTCATATTGGACTGCCATCAATAATGCAATGAAATAAGACTAAATAGAGAACACTGAATTGCAAATGCAATTCATTCACAAGAGTATATTAATAATCACAAGATAAAATTGGGAGCAATGAGGGCAGACGTTATGGTGCAAGTGCGAAATTTAGTTAAGCAACAAAATAAAGCTTTTTTTTTCTAAGCAGCAGAAAAATAAGAGTCGCTATTTGAAAACCATATTAAGAACGGGAAAGGACTGCTCTATCAAAGCTAGAGAACAAGAACTTAGATCACCACCTAAAACTAGGAAACAATAGTATTGTAAGATCTCAATGACCTCAAAGATCAACAGCTGCAAATTCATTTAGTATAGAGAATTTATAGCCTTTGTAGCCCTCTAAGCAACATCACTGATCACTGTTTTCCAACTACGATGCGCCTATTTGGTGGTGGAAATGGAAATTGAAAATCATCTCAAAAACCCAATTTCATAAACTGGTTTCCAGCACTTAGCATGATTTATTATTTATATACGCCAAGAATCTAACTTAAGTTGAACCAGTTCAAGAAATTAGCTGCACCATTATTGAAGGCAGTTCAAAGAAACAGAGATCTATGAAAAGAACAAGTAGCTATTACCATCATTAAGATTAAGTTGATCTTGCACCACATGTTTTTAAAACTAGGAACACTCACACCTCTCTCTCTCTCTATAAGCAAGTCGTTACCATACAGTCAAAAAATCCACTAAGGGGATGTAATGTAATACATGTACATGCAATGCAGTATATCTGCATTGCAATTTTTAAAGAATTGTGACTGTCTACCCAGATGGGCATAAAAGAAAAAGGAAAAATGAAAGAGAAAATCGAAAACCACCTGAGAAAACTTGGAATTTCGCAATGGAGATGGACTTGGAGGTGGCTTCACAGTTGTTTGATGGTCTCCGTTTGATGCCATTTGATCAGATCTCACTCCAATACCTATACGCAATCCTATCAAATTTAAGCATCAATCAAATATACATACACATCAAATTGTGATCAAATAATGATTACAGAACAAATCAAATCAAATGGAGTACCAGAGGTAAGATGAGAGGAATATAACCCAACCCAGAAGCCCGAATTTACTCTCTTTCTCTCTCTCAGCTGTGTGATTGACGAAAGCTGAGAAATCAGAGGCTGATATTTATAATACCATTACAGTAATAATAATATTCTATAACGTCGAAACTTCTTCCACCAAATATTGAATAGCAAATAAATAAAATAATTAGAACCTTCAGATTCACGTCGCCTTCCTCCCACCTGCCAATAAAAAGAACAGAAATATTTCAAAGCCTTAAACTTTACGAAAAGTTAAATGGGCTACCAGACATCGATCAATGATAGCTCCTCGATAACAATAATGAAACGCTGCACCAACCAGATACAACAAAAGATAGTTTTCTTTTTTAATACTTTATCTATTAAGCAGTGTGTATAAATAAAAGGTTCGGATTCAATAACTTTTTTTTTTCTTAAAAAAAAAAACATAAGATTAACATTGGTAGTGAGCTGCACAACTTTCCCTTGGCAAGTTGTTCAATTCTTGAAATCTGTTTTTCAAAGTTATTACAGACGTAAGAAGCATTGGCTTCTTGCATTAAATTTATACAATTGGTAACAATATTGTTCAATTGTTTAGAGCGTGAATTTTACATGAAATCTCGTACAAATTTATGTGTTTTGAAGGGTTTTCCCATTGAAGAAGTTCAATGATTCCCTTCTCAATCTCTCTTGTCTCTTTTATTAAGTTGCTCATGCAAAAACCTAGAGCACTCAAGCATAAGACCACCTGGCTCTTCAGTTCCCTTTCCCCTTCATGATCAGCTGCGTGAAACTTGTCTACAATTTCTTTTGAATGTTGGAGGTAAGAGCTGATGATGCTATCTATCTTATCGTCTTTTAAACTGGAAGCTTTAAAAATGTTCCAGTTTGAAGATTTTCCCAATTCAAGATCATAAGAGATGTTCTTGTTTTCAATTTTCTTTTCAAGAAATGCTAGCGATTTCAACAATGTGACATCCTCAAAACATTTAACCAAGGAACCAGCCATTTCCTTGAAAAGTTCAACGTCACCATGTAGTTTATTTACAGATTCCTTCCAGGAAGCTCCAAGTTTTTGTGATTCTTGTTCAAGGAGTCCCACTGCATCAGCACTAAAATGCAAGAGATCCACCAACTTTGACAAAGACGCCAAGAACTTACAATAGCAAGCACTATGAAAAGGCAAAAACCAGAAGTTGGGCTCCGCCTCCGCTTCTCCAATGGACTTCCCTAGTTCGCTAACATCCAATTTTAGTCTCCTTTGTTTCTCTAGCAAGTTGGTTTTGCTGTTGGCTGCAAGGCTCATTGACCCAACGCAAGCAGACAATGTCCCGAAACATTTAGAAAGTTGAACTTTAGCTAGAGAACAAGATCTAGTGGGTTGCAAGAGAAGGTCTACCATGATTGAACAAGATAATCCAATAAAAGTTTCCACAATTCTTGCTATAGCAAATTCGCTTGGTGGGCCAAAATCTTTCCTGCCCAATATTAGTACAGCTCCAATCACTGCAGAAATACCACCTGCCTGACCATACATCTGGCTGTGCCTCAGAAAACTGGTAACGACGAACCAAGGAAGGAGAGAGATAAACCTTATTGGCAAGTATCTTTCAAACACAAAGCAGCCAAATACTCCATATACAGTCCCTAAGACTGTCCCTTGTGCTTTAACATTAGCAACTTTAAACGTCGCCTCCCTTGCAGCAGCTATGCTAATGGCTACAGGGAGGCCTGACCAATAACCATCTTTCTTGCTATATATCAAACCAAACAGGACAGCAAGGCCCAAGGAGAGAGAGCATTTGAATGCTGGCATAAGCCTTTTGCAGTTTACACTCGTGGACGGCCAGTTGCTCATCCACATGCTCTTGAAGAACCCATTCTTCTGACATGGAGTGCTTGATTCTTTTTGTTGTATGGAGGTGATTGGTTTCGCCAGTGATTTGCTTTGGAGGAGTTTTATGCAAAATAAGAAGAAAAAAGAGGGCAAATCTTCGTGGTTTGTTGGGATCGTTGCTTGAAGTGTTTGAAGGGACTCGATTATTTTGTCTGCATTTGATTCTGGAACAGTTAAAGAATCTCTAGGAAAACAATTCTTCATCTGTTTTAGGGTCAGGCTAACATGCTCCTCTAGTTGAACTAGACCTTGTTTGGTCTCTGCCTCGAGCATTCTTATAGGAAATGAACTGGTACTGGTTAAAGCTATTTCCATCCCTCTCAGTGGTATCTCTAGCTCTTGCAATCTCTCTCCCGGATTCGAGTTTCTCAGAAACTTCAATGGAAGCCTCTCCCATTTCACGCTTTCCTGTACGCAATCCAGAAAAGAAATGGTGCATGCATGCAAGTTAATTATAAGCAACTCAGCTAATTGTAATTGAAATCTAGTCTTGCACTGGTAGTGGACGGCGCCAAATAGAATCAATAAATAGTGTTATAAAATGGTACAAAATTTCTTACTTGGTAGCGTTTGATACTCTGGAGAAGTTTGGCACCAGCAATAGTCAATGGCTTGGCTTGGGAGATAGATGTCAGTGCCAATGCATTGTCTTCTGCACAGAAAGCTTTCACATAGAGGTTAAGCCTCTCGGAAACGTTTTCAGCTAGCCTTCCACAATTTTGTTTCAGCTGCAATGTAATTTTTATAGGATTAATATTTATCTTCCACTATCGAAAATATTTTCAAACTATTCATGCTAATTAATTAGTTATAATGCATATATAATGATATTATATTAAACACCTCCCAACAAGCCAGTCTTGGATATGGTAAGAGCAGGGCAATAACACAAGCTAAGACTCCAATAGCGGTACTAGCGGCTACATTCAAAGGATGCATAATAGCCTCAGTATCCACACCATTGATAAAAGCTATAACGTACACGATAACAATCTGACCCAGTGCAATTCGCTTTGCTATCAAATGAGTCCCCTCAGGAAATGCCACCACAAATGCACCCAGGGCCACTGCTAAGGATACGGTGCCATTTGTAAACCGAGCTGGACCAATCAGCCAAAGGCTCAGCAGAGCCGGCCCCACGCTCTGGACCGTGGCATAGAGTGCTAGCCAGCAACCATGAAGAGTGTCACCTAAAGTTGCATCAGTGACTATGAGTATCACAGTCACATAAGAGAATGCAGGGAAGGCTATACGGTGTTGGACAGCAGCTGGACCATAAAGGGTGGTGCAGCCCACTATGGTACATGCCAGAGCAGTCCTGAACGCCGAGGCCAGGCAACGGAGCCACACTGCTCGGGCACGGTCTGTTGTGGCTAGCATAATTACACTATTACAGGGATTGGATCGAGAAGAAAGAAATGGCAAGTGTTATGGTAGAGAATGCGTGGTCTACGCCTATTGTTGCTAGGAGCAATGCCTGGTGTGCTACGCCTATTGGGCTGATAAGAGCCGAGATTATATAACACAACAGATTATAAAGTGGAAATTTAGGACCAAGTATAAGGTACGAGTGGTGATGTAAGAATTCACTGCGCTGAAAGTACTTACGGCCACTTGATGTGGGAGTAGCTAGATAGAATTGCATTAAGTTGAAGTCATGCTAAAGCTAAAATGGCCCAACAGCCATGGCTCATTAGCTTAAGTAATTTGAATTGCATAACAGCCGATTAACTTGTAAATGGAAAAATGGCTAAAGTGTTTACGATTTGAAGGAAAATATACTTGGATTGTTTCTATAATGCAAATTGAGATTTAATTGGTTCCATTATCTGTCCAGTTAGATTGTCTCGATTAGTTATAAAAATTAAGAAATGAATGGGAAAATTAAACGCAAAAGTGCATTTGTGATATTAACTTTCCTCGAAAGAGTTTTGCAATTATGTTCATTTATTAATTAAGAAAGAGATTAATTCTAGTATTTGTTGTGTTAATATTCCAATACAAATTAATGCATTTAATTAAAAAAAACAAATAAATTAATTTCCCAGGTCTCTATTTATCATTAAGAGGATAATCAGCTTTAATTTCAAATACTTTTAGATAGGTTATAGTGCTTAATTATACACAAGTATAATTAATCACATGCACTAAACTTTTCAGGACACGCATGATGTTTGAATTCTTAAAAGATTTAATTCCTACCCATGAAAAGAACACCTCCAAACATAAATATTATCGTGTATAAACAATGGGAAGAATGTTTGGTTAATGGAAATCTGAATAGAGTTTCCAATATATGATGGCCAAGACTTTAGCCAGAACCGACAAGCCACCACATGAAACATTCAGAGCCAGCATTTCTTGAATAAAAGGATCGAAGGTGGGAAACTAACTTCATTACAGTTCCACGAAACATAAACAATCAAACATGGAAATCAAATAGAGAACACATGATCCGACACGTTACAGTACTTTTAAGTGGGTTTTCTGTCGATGTCCACTTATCCTGTCGTCGGCCATCTTGTACTGATTTCTGTTCTTTGAGGAGAATGAAGGGTCAAGTGGCCCACGTTGATGCTTTTATCAAATATATATGTATCGTTGCATCGAGTTAGATAGAGCAGAGTTGCTGCTGCTTGCTTAGTATATCCCTAGTCCAAGTTTATTTTTGCAAGTTCTTTAAAGAAACGTGTGTCCGTGATTACTATCTCTCGTATTTCTAAATTCAAATGCCCTTGTTTTCTTTTTAGGTAAATTCCCCTTGGAGCTCACATGCTTATGCCATTACCCATAAGTCTTGTGATTGGAAGCAGCATGGAGAGACTTTGGCACTACCAGGCACCCACGACCCATGCACTCACTTAGTGTAAAATGACATCAGAAAAATAAAAATCAAAAGGTTTAGGAAGGAAATTTAATTAGTAGCAGTCCTGGTACCGTCCGTATGTGGTGGGATCTTATGCGCAGACAGTGATAGGATCTTGTCGTCATACAATTGACCTAAGTGATGATCAGCAGTCACCATCCTAATGAGCCCTTCTCTGATCTCGTCCTTAATTAATTTGCTCGAGATAAAGAACCAGTTACTCAACACAAACTTTTTCAGTTATCTGCTACGATCATATTTCAGATAAAAAAATATTATTAAAAGACAAATAACTAGTTATTCAACAGAACTCCTTCATTGATCTGCTACAATAGTATTTTAGATGAAAAAAAAAATCGTTAAAAAACAAAGAATCAGTTACTCAACAGAACTCCTTCATTAATCTGCTACGATCATATTTAAGATGAAAAAAAAGGTCATTAAAAGAGTTACTCAAGAACTCTTTCTTTACACGACTGAGAAAAGGAAAGGGTCATTAAAAGACAAAGACTCAGTTACTCAACATAACCCCTTTATTGATCTGCTACGATCGTATTTCAGATGAAGGAAAAGGTCGTCAAAAGACAAAGAACCAGTTACTCAACAGAACTCCTTCATTGATCTGCTACGACCATATTTCAGATGAAGGAAATGGTCATTAAAAGATAAAGAGCCAGTTACTCAACAGAACTCTTTTATTGATCTGCTACGATAGTATTTCAGATGAAAGAAAATAGTTATTAAAAGATAAAAAACCAGTTACTCAACAAAACTCCTTCATTGATCTGCTACGATTGTATTGCTATGAAAAAAAGGTCATTAAAAGACAAGTACCTAACTAAGAAAAGGCGTTTCATGCTAAAGACACTTAGCAATGAAGGAGATACATTTTAGCTAAACTCTGCAGATGCTTCCTTTTATTGTTGGATTATCACTGCTGTTTACACTATCCATCAACTTATCGTCTAATAATAAATTAATGTTTGCCTCCTCATCCTTCATCAAGAAACGACAGTACCATGGCCATTCCATCCCGAGAGCGCTGTATGCCTGTATGCTCACATTTTAACTATGATTAGAGGAGAAACTAGCTAATTGGTGTGTTAACAAGCAATGGCTGTAGATTGTTTTTTATTTCAAGATTGTATTTTTGAATCAAACTACACATTAATCAAAATTAAGTTTTTTTTAATGATATTAAGACATATTTTTCAGATCAACATGGTTTATTCTCATATCAATTAATTACATATTAATTAAAATTATTATTTTTTAATAATCTTAAAAATACAAACTCTACAATATCGGTATAATGCATCATAGGAATTTATTAATGGTTATAGATGGAGAAAAATGATTTAGCAAATTGAGATACCCCTGAAGTTTCTGATTTATATTAGCACCACAAAAAAAGGGCATCCAAAAAATTGCAAGTCGAATGAATGACAACGTATCAAATCTTCTTCTTCTTCTTCTTCTTCTTCTTCTTTTCTTGTCCCCACGTCGCATGTCCTATCTGTTCCGAATCCGAAAGGCCACATAGACATAAAAGAAATCCATATTATCTTCAACTAACAAACTAGAATTGGGGTATAGGAGATCAGGTGTTTCATTATTTACATATGAAAGTGAAGTTTTTTTTTCTTTTAATTTCATCAACAGATTTTTTTTTAATTTTTGATTTAATCCTTATATGATATAATATCACTGTGTAAAATATAGAGAAAATGCAAGTTCAATCTCAAAATTCTTATAATTTTTATTTTGATCTAAAAATTTATTTTGTTTATTTTCAGTTCCTGAACATAAAAGATGAGAGAAAAAATCACCAGAAAATAGCAAAGGGAGTTCTAATGAGGTGTTTTATCCCTCTCATCTTGCATGAAAAAATAAATTGATGTTGAGAGATTATTTTTTTTCAATTTAATTTTGTATTTTTTAATCCATTTGAGGTGTTTCCAGTTGCAAGATTGGTTTATTGACATAATAGATGTCGAACAAGTTACATGTATCATTGATTCTGCCAATATTTTTTTTTTATGTAAACAAAGATCACTCTTCATGATGGATACATCTATTTCTATAAGTACTAAGCTTTAGGAGTCTAAAATAAGTGGCAACAACATTAATAGCAACAACAATAATAATAACAACTAGTAATGACATCAACAATATTTATCTCTCAGCTATAACAACAAGAAAGGTCTAAACATTAACTAGAGCATCTCTTACGAGCTGCCTAAATGTAATAGTTGTTTTTTAGTACTGTTTGTCATCTTTTGTTGGTATTAATGGATTTTTCTCGTTGAAATTTTTCTAATGACATTGGAGATGTCGTCATCGGAACTTCAATATGCCTCTAGGGTCTCATTGTTTTTTTTTTTTCTCTCTCTCTCTCTTTTTTCTTTCTCCTTGAAACTTGTATCTTCCCATTTTAACAATTTGTTTGAAATATCACACTTTCCAACTACAACATTTTTAAAAGTCATGATTCTAATCCATGACTTTTACCTCACCACCTACAAGTGTTTTGGTACTATGATGTAAATGTTTTTTACTTGAAAAATGCATCAAAATATTTTTTTATATTTTTTTATTTTTGATATCAACACATCAAAATCATCGAAAAATATTAAAATACAATAATCTAATGCTTTTTCAAGTGAAACACATTTAAAAAGCATCTAAAAACAAAAATTACCACATTGTCAACCACTCACAAGAAGTGCATTAGACTAGTAATAGGCTAGGCCAGTCATTTAAATATTCTTAGATGGATCACGAGAGTAGAAGACTCCATGATTTACTTAATAATATGTAAATTATATATATAAAAAAAAATATAAAGGGGTGATGAATTCATTACTCCTTTAGACAAATTTCATTATAGATGGGAAGAGTTAATTTATGATCTTGCCCTTAAAAAACCTTAGGCTAATGGTTGAAGGGTTTCCTTTGCAATTGGAGCATTTTGGAATTTTTGAACTAGCCGGGAGCAAGACTGGTATTTACCTTTTAAATGATATAGTAAAATGACATAAATACCCTTAAAAGTTATACATTGTTGTTTTCCATTGAGGGATAGATTTGTATTTTTAATTATAAGGCGCACAGTAAAATAAAATATTTTCCTTTATATACAAAAATACTTTGACCGTCGAAGAGAGATGTTTTGGTCTTATCCTTTTTATTTGCACAATAAAAATATCTCCTTACTCTTAGGGTTCAATTTGTTATACCTTGGGTCTAATGGCATTTTTTTCATTGCATTGTTGGTATTTTTGTTCTTATTGGGTAAATTGACGGGTGTTTTTTTCTTTTAATAAATTAAAGGTATTTAAAAAATATTTGTTGGCGCGTGCAATGATTTCAGTAACTAAAAAGTCATTTTCAAGTGTCTTAGATTTGTCTTGACATCTTCTCCATGGAATGGTGGTGCATGTACAAAAAACAATTTTTGGTTTGACTTTGACAGCCATTCCTTACTTCTTCTTTCTTTACCCTCTCCCTTGATTTGTGTGCCTTTCCTTGCAATATTTCAAATCAATCCCTCAACTTCCTTTTGTTTTTTATTTAGTCCCTGGTATTTTGGTTAATATTAGTTTTATTTAAAATAATTTATGAAAATCAAAATTTGTTTCAATTTCATGCTCATTTAATGTTTTTTATTTGTCAGATTTGGTCACTATTGTTTTAATTGTTATTTATGTCATCTGAGATGATTTTTATAATTTATTTTTTAGAGATTCCACCCTCCATCATTTTTTTCTTATCATATTTTATTCTCATTTTTTTTATTGTTCTTTGTTTTTTGCTTTGCCAATTTTTTTTTAGTTTTTAAGTTTTTTTTTTTAATTTTATCCTTCAAAATTTATTTTATTGAAGATTAGGCTTTGTTTTTTTTTTTGGTATGCTTTCTACTTCCTTTGTTTTTTTTTATTTGGTTGGGTTATCTAGGGTTTTTTTATTTTTTGTTATTTTTAAATAGATTTTATTCTTGAATTAAATAGAATTGATTAATTGAATATAGATGGATACTCATTTCATTGTATTTTGTTTGATTTGCTTTTTTGGGGCATTGCTCTAGCGACCTAAGTAGCTTCTTTGAATGTCATCTTGCATCCTTTTGTAGTGAGATTAGAATCGTCTTAGCAAACTCTTTTGGTCGTGAATGATGTATGCGGTGGAGTGTCAAAAGTTTTCTAACGATCTTTTCTTTATTCTCCTTACATGTATGATATTGATGTCTCGTTTTTTTAGTTAATTACTACCATATATTTTTTTACATTTCATTTTTTATAGTTGCCTTTGATTTAAATTAGATTATTAAATTAACCAATTTTATTTGATATATTCAAGTTAATGAACCGAGTGTTGAGTTTTTCTTGCTTCTTTAAAAATACTATCGTTGCTTAAGGAACCTTGTTATGTTAAATAAAAATTGAATTGGCTCATGATGTAGAGCAAGTTCCCAGTATAGTATACCACCAAATATATATAACTAACCAATTGTCTCGTGCTTCTCCGCGAATCGTAGTAAAGTTTCTTTTGAGCGAAAAAAAATATTTGGGCATTGGTAACTTGTCTTCTAAAAAAAATGATTTTAACCATAAATTGAATTATATTTCGATTTAATTTTGAGATGGAAAAACATTTGATCTACCTTGATTAACCTGAGCTGACATGTGAAACTCATGGAGATAATCTTGGAAAAAAATTTGAAAAGCTCAAAACCGAATTAATTCAATGTTAAAGAATGAAATCGATTAAAGAACAACATTTAATTAAAAAAATAGAGTGAACTTGAGTCAACCAAGCAAAGCCGCAGTGAAAGTTATGCATGTCACCAGATTCAATAAATTATTTATAACATATATTATTTTTCATTTAATTACACGACAATAAAGTGCATGATAATTTTTTTATGAAACAATTTAAAAAAACAAAAAAAAAACATTGACAAACATATGGGGCTAGATAGCAAAGGTAGATAATTGACAATGAAAGGTAAAATTACATTCTTTTAGATTCGAGTTAAATAAAAAAAATAGATCATCAATAACAAATGGTGAAATTATATTTTTGTTAATTAAGGGACAGAAAAAAAACATTATAGAAAAACAAATAATATATCGAATACCGCAAATCAACCTGTCAAACAGCTACTCAGATAATGGACTCAATTAGATTTCAAGAATTTGTTTTATCAAATTTTTTAAACCAAATATAAAATAGAAAAATAAGAGTCTAGCCGCGTGGGCCTGGGCATTAAAAAAATAGCCTAGCCATTAAAAAAATAGCCTAGCCAGCGCACCTGAGCCTATCTTTTTTTCTAGTTTCTTAAAGGGATGGGCCATTGTTTTTTTTTTAAAAAAAAAAAGACTGTGTACTTTATGTAGTTTGTTGGGAAATTTGGGGGGGTTTTTTTTTCAATTTAAAACTCATTCTTAATATAAAATACCTAGAAAACATTGCAAACACCTTGATTAACATATCAATGGCCACTAGAAACCGAAAAAACATCTCAAAAAAAAATTCAATTCGAAGCCAAAATGATTCTCGCGGTTAGGTTTACTTCCTCGGGCAAGGAGAAGGAAAAAAAAACACCTAGGTCAAACAACCTTTATAAAATGGAACTTATTGAAACCAAAATAACATTTAGGCAAGCCCCTAGGTTCTCACTAAGCAAAAGAAAAAAAGATCAAATGAAAACAAATCTATGTATTGGTAATGTGTCTTTTAAAGAAATGAAAATATTTTATCCATTAATTTAAAATCAGGTGCATATTAGACAATATTTTTATTTAATTTTGAGATGGAAACACATTGGATCAATCTAGATCATTTTGGGTTGACAAGCGAAAGTTGGGGATATGATCTGAAAAAAACAAAGTGGGAACTTAAATCTCGAATTAATTTAATGTTAAAAAATAAAATTGATGATAGAAAACCTAATTTAAAAAAAAAACCCAAGTAAACTTGAGCCAACTAACCAAACTCTTGATGCAAAACATGCACGTCATTGGATTCAATAAACTTTTTATTCCATAGATTATTTTTCATTTAATAGATTTACATGACAATAAAGCAAATGAAATATTTTTTTAAAAAAAAAGGAATATGACAAACGCATGAGACTGAGATAGCAAAAGCAAATTGTTGATAACAAAGCGTGAAACATTTTTTTCTTTAATTTTAAGTTAATTAAAAAAATAGATCATCGATAATAAATGGTAAGATTATATTTTTTTGAAATCGAGGTATTAAAAGTGCATTAAACACAAAAAACAATAGGCTGGATGTTATAGCTTAACTTGTCAAACTTGCAATCCAAACCATGGAACTAACCGGACGAATTTTTTTCTGTGTCCAAAAAAAGAGACCAAAAAAATCCCAGCAATGTTGGCCTACTACCTAGCACACTTGGTCTATAGAAGGAACAACCCAGACACGTAGGTCTTTAAGTCTAGGCTCATACTCGCGGGTCTGCTTTTTTCTCATTTCAAGGGGGAACGACCTGTTATACACCTTTTTTATTTCTTTGTTTTAAAATATGAAGACGACATGCCATCTCCTAACCTAGATTTCTGAAAAATCAAAGGTGTGAGTTTTTAACCACCAAACTTATTTTTCAACCCATTTATAGCCAAAAACTAGTCCTATAACATGTAGAAACCAATGTAGCAACCCAAAAAACAGCTCAAATCACAAAATCAAACCGAATAAATTTTCTCTTTCTTGACTTAGATCTTTTTTTTTTTTGGGAAATTGAGGCTCAAAACAACCTTTATAAGACTCTCCTCATTAAATATAACACATTGACATTAATTTCAACTATTTTGATAGTCGGAATAGGTATAAAGGCAACTTTCTATCTCTAAGCTGAAATTTGATGAACTTCTCTCTTTCCTCTAACAGAAAAGAATTGAAACGTGAGGAAAATAAAATTTGATACCAAAATAAAATTTCTGAAAACTCAAGGGACTGGTCACCTATAAACCAAAAAAGATAGGGGACTAAAATAAATTTTTTATATAAAATTCAAAGCCACCACCTATGTGACTCGTCATTTTTAATTTAGTCCACTGACTTTCAATCCAACTCTTCCTCCCAAGAAATATGCAATTGGTTGTAAATTTTGGCTCATAAAGGCTCAATTGTACAAAAAAATTTATTAAGGACCAAATTAAATTTTTTTTGTAAAAATCAACTATTACAATAATAGAACATAGTAAAAATGGCTACAGCAAAACCCCCCGTCTTTTAGGTCTATTCTTGATACTTGATTAATAATTGAGCGAATTGAAGACACAGGTATTCGTGGTCAGAAGAGCAAAAGAAAAAAAAATCCCACGGTTCGCAGAGACTTGGTTTACTAACATAAACAAATTAAACTCTCGTGCCCCCTTCTAGCTCTTAAAATATGCAAAAAAATGAATATTTTGTAGAAAATAGGTGGATTTGGATTATTTCACGTTATTAAAAATATTGATACTGATCATGTTTGTTAAAATATAAACAGTGCGATCCACTTAGATTTTAATTAAGAAAATGACTTGTGTTCATAGAGTTCAGCCATTTAATTGAAATGAAGGGCAGAATTTGTTCATAGTATGAAATAATTACTCGTTCACTTGTATGTTTGAAAATTATTTTATGGTTTCCAGGAGACATTTTATTAGTTATTTCCTTAATCTACTTAAAAAAAAAAGAAGAGGCAGACACACAAAGACAAGAGATAAATTAAACTAGTGACTCATAAAAATAATAAAATATATATGTTTTTCTAGTATTTTTCTCCTACTGTCTCTATTTAAAAAAAAAAGTGAATAAAAAAATAACTAATAACATGTAATTAGTTACTCTGACACTATAAAATTTCTCATTTTATATGGGATAAAATTGTGGTGGAATTTTCCACAATTCATCTGGGTTCTCCTCAAATTGTATTCGTCGAGACTTTTAGTGTAATTTGATTTTGGCGAATTTTTAGTGCGTGATGGAAAATGCATGATCATGAATGTGGACTCACTTCGTAACATGGTAAATTGACCGTTAGATAACAGTCAGTAATTAGCATTTGTTCTCATGAATTGCAAGAAAAACAATAAATTTGAGATATTCAGTTCAACAATTGTTTAGATGGAATTATCTAAGAGTCTATTTTCAAAATGTTTTTTTACTTGAAAATTTAAAAGTCTATTTTCAAAATGTTTTTTTACTTGGAAATTAATCTAAATAGTGTTTTTTTAATTTATTTTTTATATTTGCACGTCAAAACAATAAAAAAAATAAAATAATTTAAAATTAAAAAAATAATTGAATTGCAATCCCAAACACCATCTAAATACCATAGATACTATATGTAAAGCTGATAATGTTGAGTCTTAGGGCCGGTTAGCCAGACCTTATCACCAGTTAAGGTTGTCCTCTTACTGTCTAACAAGATCATAGTCTTCTCTATTTCTTCAATAAGCAGCTATGCTAGTTTGCTAGTCCCTTGCCAAAAAGCATCACAAATTGCTGCTTGTGGTTGCATATTCTGACACATTCATCCATCCTTCGTACAGAAAAGAGGCAAACTAACCAACTATATTATGCCGCAACAAAGTCACACTTGGGTAAAAGAGAATTGCTTCCTTGGAAGATTGCATTCAGCTATAGACAAAAATACAATGCTAGTAAGACCATGAATACATACAACAATAATATACATTCTCAACTATGAATACAAGAATAACGGATATTCAACAAGCAGAAACAACAATTTTTCAAAAAAAAACAATATCTTGACATTTTTATGGTGTATACAATAAAAGCTAACCTGAAAATCATGAAGGCAGCAAGAGAAATCAGAAGGTCTGCTTCACTCTTTGCCTTGAGGAAACTGAAAGAGATGGCGTTCGGGATCATATATTCCCGCAAGGATAGCTACAAGAACCCACACCATAAGAATGCCAATTACAAGAGTTCTCAACAGGTGGTTCCAGTTATCATTAACATGAACATCAGCCTGGGTAGTCAGATGTGGTGAAGGAAGATCTTCCCCACCACCACTAAAAAATGGACTGGCTGTGCTGATCTCATTTGTAAATTGTGGCTGCTGCATGATGCGAACATCTGAACATATCTCACAACTGCAATTACCTCCAAGACATGATGGGAGTGTCTTAAGGCACTCCAAGAGAACCCTGTGGTACATTTTCCCTTCAATTCTCAGCTTCTTCCTTGTGACAGGTTTTAGAACCTGAACAGAACGAGAGATCCAAGTTTAGACATATAAAGGGAGAGAATAAAGGCACAGATTTTACACGATGACAAGAACTTCATAAAAAGTAATACCCCCTTCGTTTCTACAACCCAAAACGACAAAAAATGAAAAATGTAACACAGGAAGACCAATCATTCAGATCCATATGAGAAAGTATGCTTACTTGGATAAAGGTTTGAGCAATAACTCGAACTACTGGAGGAAGCCGTATAACAACCAAATGACCAAGGCGGTTGGGGAAGTTATCATGCAGAAGTGAAGAGCAGGATCTCATCATTTGCATAGGTATTTTCAATGGTGATAGCCCATCACAATCCACGAGAACGGTAATCTGAGGACTATCTTCATCAACTAAATGCAGGATTCCATGCTCTACCTGAGATACTGGTGCATATCCATTTCATTAATATTGAAATTGAACATAGAAAATGTCAAAATAGATAAACTAATGGAACAAACATACTAAAACGTTGACAGCTTATTTCAAAATTCAAACTAACATAAGCAATTGAAAAGGAGATATTCCATTGGTTCAAATCCATTCCTTCTATCATCAGAAAATGAATCATTTTTTTCGCAGGCAAGTAACCAGCTACATTGTTGACCTTGCAGGATGGTGCATCTATGCATGTATGCAAGTTTTTTGTGTTAGAAGAACAAAAAATTCTGTTTTTTCCTGTAGTTATTTTCAATTAACCTCTTTTAATTCTTACTCTGCTTCTTGTAGTTACCTTCTGATGTTCCACCTATTTGAATTATTTCAGTTAAGGCTTGCCTGTGTTTTCCTTGTGTTCTTTGATGAACATACTTTTAGTGTAGAAAATAAATAAAGGCATCAATGGTCAACATTGCACGTTATTCAACCAATGCTCTTCAGCTCATCCATAAGGACCAGTTTATAAGTAGGGTTTGGGCAGTTTTAGCAAACAACCAGCATACCAGACATTAGAAGGTGAGAAACATGATCGATTTGCCTCCAATGAAGAATCTAAAATTGAGGTGCTGCTTAGATGGAACAGCAATTATACTTTGTTATCTTTGGTGAGGAAAACCTTTTTATTTGGATGCCAGCATCCAATGGCCTAAATGGCAAGAAGTGAAATGATATATGGTCAAGAATAGGAACTTACTAATGGCTTGAGCAAAGCGAGCTCTCTCATGAGATGGAAAGTTGGCGCAAGCTAGACCAAGCCGCACAATGAGGCAAGGTCGGTTCAGCACATCAAGACCATGCCAGAAGACCATATTTGACCAGTTTTCAAGTTCTTGTTGTGAAAGAATTCTGTAAGTCTCCCTCCAACGGATTGTCTTCTTTATTGACAATAAAAAGCACGAAAAGTCCCCATTTGCAGCAGAGTAAAATCTACGGAGCTCGTCCTCATTAATTCTGCATAAACATCCATGTCATGGTCAGCTGCAACAAGAAAAGCCAAGAGGTTCAAAGAATTTAAGACTATGAAATGTGTTTCCAAACCAGTGCGGAAAAGTTATGTCTTTGAGAAAATTAACCAAATGGACAGCTGAGTGATGTATATGAGACTTTTCGGAGACCTAATACAGCAGAGGAACAAGAATAGCACTAGAAGTTCATTCTGGGTCACTGGAGGATGAGGAGAATTATCTTAGACATTGACAAAAGGCTGAAATCCAGGAAGCAGATAAGGATCTGAACTTTCTTAGAACATGTCAGTTTTTGTATGACAAATTTATGATGAGCTCAGAAACAGTTGCCAGAACAGAAATAAGCATGGAATGGATAGAACATGTTAAGGTCTTTAGCACAGAGCCTGGTCACATTCTCGATTGATAAAGAAGTACACAGACGATCAATGATGGAACTAATTGGCTGTAAAGTACATAACAAGATGATGTCCTAGAATCCAGAACAAGAAAACCACACAGCACATATTTTTCACATTCCCAGTACATTATAAGTGAGAAAAACCACCTTTCTGGTAATGCAATTCCTTGATTTTCTAGCTCCCTGTACAGTTGTATCAACCAAATTTCAGATGCTAGACTTTGAGAGGCCACGTCAGAAGTCCTGCAGATCAGATGAAAGCCATAAGCTTGTAACTAGATCCCCGGAAGTAGTTCCAGGACACCAAAGTTCCCAAACAAATTTCTTTAGTAAAATATCATAACCAAAAACATATATAAAATAAATAAAACCAATACATCCACCAGACAATAATCAAGAGAAACAAAGACCATATGCTTAAATCTTATTGAGCAATGAATGACCAAGAAAAGACATCAATAAAAGAGAGCCAGGTAGATATCTAGCTAACAAGCATACCAAAGACGCATCCAAAACAAAAACCCATGTCATGTCAAGCACTAAAACAAGTTCCTCGTGGACTTACTGAGCCACTATAATACAGCCCCAAGACATCAACTGACCAAATCCAGCTCAATGTCATCTGGGTTACAAACCCAGCATCTTCCAAACAGTTTTTTTCCAAATATCATTTACCCAATGAACTGGAAACTGTGTTGCATTGTTTCAGACAGTAAACTGGTGTTTTTGTCAGAACTAGGATTCAAGAATCAAGGTCCCAGGCCCACATATAATTCCGAAGTCAACCAATTCGTTCATGGACCAGTTGAAGGATGAAAAAAAACCAGATGTAGATGTGGAGAAGAAAACAAATAGAAAATTAAAAGGTGTAATGAATTTATTGATTATGTGTTTTAACTGTCCATTGTTAATTGACAGCTCAACACAAGCTCTTAATCAAAGTTACGAAGTACCCAGTCACAACAGAACCAACTTTCATCTGCAATTTCCAATTCCAGTTGGCACAAATAGCCTGTTTGTTTATATTTGACACCCCATAACCCAAGATTGAACATCAAAATTCAAATTACAATCCAAAAATCACAAGTCCTTGATTTCAAACCTTCATCAGTTAGTCACCAACTTACAACATATCTCTCATGTAATAATAAACCAAACATCAACAACATGCATTACAAGTTTTAAAATTGATTAAATTGCTTGTTTAAACTATTTTTATAAGAAATTGTAGATTTGCTCTTGTGATTCCAGTTCATCAAGAGAGCAGATGTTAAAAAGGTAAAGGTTTCACATAAAAATGGAGAAAAATAACTATTGTTTTCCATTAACAAAGCATCGAAAGAACTAAGCCTATTAAGTAAAAAAAAAGAAGTTATAAGACCTCCACAATTATAACATTTAAAAAGGTAAATTACAATATCATAGAATTTCAGAGATCATCCAAAAGTTTCAAGATATGTAAAAAAAAAAACTTTTATGTTTACAAAATATTACATAAACTCTCCTCTGTACCCAAAACACCCATAATTATTATTAAGAAAAGATAATTAAATTAAAGAACTTCAGAAATTTGAGAAAGAATACATAAAAATAGGACATGATTATTTTTTTAGTAGATGAACAATATTAATTGCATTATTTAATTTCGATCAATTTTGTTTGATTTTTTTAAATATTCTTTCTCAAATATTTTTAAGTTTTTTTGTTTATCTATTTTTCTAAATATCAATTAAGCGCATTTTTGACATGTGAAGAGGTTAATGTCAAATCTTCAAACTTTTGGATAGTTTTTATAATTTTATGTTTTACCTCAGGAAGGTTATTGTAATTTACCCTATTGAAAATATTGAAAACGTCTATTTACCTTGTTTCGAAAGAGGAAAGTGCAGAGAGTGACTCAGAACATGTTTCTGAATCAGCTTCATGAGAATTATTGGAGCCATTTGAGTTTTCACTGCTGCAGTTTGATTGATCGGATATAGCAGTTGCAACTGAAAGGACTAATAATGGACTCGAAAACATCTATAAGCAAGTCAGGAAAGTACATAAAATTATTTCCAGGAAGTCATACTTAGTTATAAACAGCATATATCATCACAAGAAGAGAAAGAAAATTATTCACTATGACCTCAACCATAACAAGAAAATGCAGACAACAAGCCAAGAGAAAAGAAAATTACGGGTTAAGAAATTGAAGTTCTAAAAATAGTTGATGGCAGAAAGAGCCCCTTAAATTAAAAATCATTATGAGCTAAGCAAAACTTTCAATTACGGGTCATTGCTGGGCATGACACTTCAAGTATTGGACTTGCAACCACAAAGGTGCATGTAAGAACTTGACAACAGCCGCTTCATGCAAAAAAGCTGAAGGATATAACTGTCCCCAGATTCTTTGTAGCACATGATTCCAGTTGATTATATTTGTCACTTATGATGAGAACCAACTATCAAAGATGATAGTAGCAAATGCTGACACCAAGCAGTGATAGAATTGGTTCTTATCATATGTGCTGATCTTCTTCAATAATTGTTTCTTATTTATGAAGACACAACTGACTTGGCTGCTGCAGACAACAAGTGAGCTAAACCGAAACTCTCTTACCATTTGTCTCCCTTTAACTGATCAAATTCAAAGCTTCATTATTTGTGGAAGAACATGTCTTCGATGTAAGTACTTGCTCATTTATGGACCCTTGGCTCATTCTAAACACATGGAACCCTCTCTGATTTCTCTCACTGGGCTTAATACTCTCAAATCTCACCATTACATCATCCACAAAAACTCCTTCTAATCCTAACCAATCATCACTCTACAATTACACCTGCTCGCTCAATTCTTCATCCTATCCCAGGATCCCAAGGCATTTTCACCTGCTGCAACTTTAAACCCCCAGAGCATTGTCTGATTCAACTCTCTCATCCCTCTCTTTCTCCATACCATTACTTATATACAAGAGTGCCTCTTGTCATAATATATTTTTTTATAAGTAATTCATTAGAAGAACCACGCATATATAAAAGGAAATGTGTCTTTAGCACATAGCTACTATATTTTGTAAATGCTTTCCCACTTCCATCATTTGAACTACACCAAATTACTTGAACTAAAAATAATATAAAAATCCTCAGTATAAGTGTCAAAATGTCTGCATTCAGTTATTGTGAAGAAAGTAAATAACAAGTGAATGTGTGAAACAATTGATAAACCAGTAGCAATGTTATTTGATTGCGATGACAGAAAATAAGTACGAAGCAAGAAACAACCTGTACACCTTTAACCAAACCCTTGAAGGGAGCCCATCTTTGAATCCACTTAAAAGGTGGATAGCAAAGAAGTTGCAAAGCCTGAAGACCATTCCACACCTGGGGACATTTAGACCTCGAAACCCTTCGTAGTGTCTCTAAGGTAGCAACTTTGAGTAAAAATATTGCTACCTGACCAACTGGGCCAGTACCATGTCTTGAATAAACTATAAGCTTGCAAGCACTCCGAGGAAATGATTTATGATCAGAGGCAACTGTTTTTCCCTTATAAACAACAGTCTGCCCTTGCCCTTGCCCTTGCCCTTGATCTCTAACAGACTTATGCGTAGGATCTCCCATGGAAGCGGGTTCACCCAATTTATTTCACTTATTTAAACTGGTGGCATTTCATCAAAGGGTTGTTGTGCAAACTTCAATCTGAAAATAGCATGGCCCTGATCAGCACAATATATGTGGCTATGATAGCTAAATACCGACATCAAATCAAACTATTCCTAAATTCAATCCCAGCATCATTAAATCCTGCCTAATAAAGCAAAGGGAAAAGAAAGCACTCACAGGAAAATCTTCATGAAGATCTGATCAAACGATGACAAGATGATTCGAAGGGGAAACAGAGTAGGAAACACAGCTTTTTGGTTCGATCTTTTATTATGGAGGAAGGGAGGTGACACAAGAGCAGAGAGAGCCTTCGTCAATTTGTACTGTGTTTAGTTGCTATTTTGCTTGTCTTCTAATAGTTCATTTATAACCTATTTATTTATCAGTGGTAAGCTTTTACACCTATAGTTTGAAAATTTTCAGAATTACCCTTCGACTTTCCAATCCACCCAACTATTAAATAACCGACTATCTAGTTTTCAATTTGACCCATTTATTAAATAGCCGGCCTTTCGAATTTGGTCTTGGAGTTTTCTCTCTTTCTTTTTTTTAGGTTTTCAAGTGTTTAGGCAAGATGTTAGAATATTTATTGTGTGTGTGTGTGTGTGTATGGTTATTTGAGGGGTAAAATAAGATAAAATTAAGGAAAAAATTAAATAAAAATATTACAAAAGTTAACCTTTTTTCACTGGTAAAATTTAAAACTTTCTAAAGGTATAGGGGTAAGATTGATAATTTCAACGTATAAGAGTAGAAATGAAAATATTGATAAATCGTAAGGGTAGAAGTATAGTTTATTACCCTGTAATCCAACTAACTGAAAGAGTTAGAGAAAGCGTAGGACCCAGATTGTGGACTTTGAGCCATTGAAAGCTCCCTTGATGACACGTATACGAAAAAAAAATAGTGTCGTCGTGAAATTTATAAACTTAGCACGTTTGTTCCGTGCATGGAAACAATTTCCAGAGATCACTTTCTAACTTTTCTCGTCTTTATTTATTATTAGGAAAGTTAATTAATAAAAAATATTTTTTAGATGAAAAAATTTAACTTCATTTTTATAATAATTGTTTTTTTAGTTTTTTGAAAAAAATAAAAATTATAAAAAAAAACTCAAAAATATTACGTTGATGGTATCAAAATTAATTATCAATCTTTTGATTATTATATATTTTATTTTGAATATTTTTTTTAATTTTATCCTTTGAAATTTAATCTAATTTATTTTTTATATAAATTTAAGTTTTCATTATTTTGATTATTATTTTTTTTTTATTTTTTGTAATTAATTTTTTTATATGTCATATTTGATTTCTATTTTTTCTTATTAGTATTCATTTTATTATAAAATTTTTTTCAATTTTATAATTTTTTTTCAATTTTAATTTTTTATTTTTTTATGTAAGATTTGGTCTCTACATAATTGTTTTGATATTTTGTTTCTACATAATTAAAAATAAAAAATAATTTTTTATTTTATTTTAAAAAACTATTTTTTAACAAAAACATATGTTAAAAAAATCACTCATGCTTAATGTAATTTATTAAATATAAAAATATATTATTGGTTAAAATATAAAATTAATAAATGGTGTATTTAATTATGATAGTGAGAAAAATATTGTAATAATTTATAAGATTATAACAATGATGATAATAGTTATATTAATATTAGATTAATAATTATTATTATTTTATTGGTAAATATCAATTATAATAACAACAACAATAATAATTTATTATTACTATTATTACTATTATTATTAGAGGTAACTATAATAGAATAATAATTATAAAATTTATATATATTTATAAAGGTTATAAAGCTAATGTCGGTAAAAGTAACAAAGTTAATGATAATATTAAAATAAGAGTCACGGGGTATTACAAGATTGTAATTGGTAGTGAAATCGACTTTCCAAAGGAGTCACGGGGTATTACAAGATTGATTAGGGATAAACTAATACCATCGTCATTAATTGATTTTGGTAATCAAACACCTCCGCACTCGTTGTTTGAATGGTGCGGGGTTATCACGCACTGATGTATATATTTCATGCATGAAAAAAACAATTAATAATATTAAATCTTTGATAATTAGAAATAATATTTATTTCAATAAAAAAAAATATAATGAAAAATACAAAAATACCCTTGAAGCAATGCTTCTATTCTTTTTTGAATTTAAAAGCAATTAGTAACTTAATTAATTATAAAAAATAAAAAGACAAAAATATATTCTTATGCTTATGCAGGTTTTATTGTTCTTTGTTTTTAAGGGTAACAAAATAATTTTATTATTAAAAAAATATTTAAACACTCTCAGGGCTAGAAAAAAACATGCAGGTTGAACTTTTCTCATAGAATGAAATCACTTAACATAAAAATTGATTATTTTGATAATCTGAATTGGTGTTAATAGTATGTTTTTCTTTTTATCAATGAAATTCTGCAATCTCTCTCTCTTATCTTCCAAACCAGGATCAAAAAATAAAAAAATAAACTTTTGTATCAATTAAATTAAAAAAATATTGAGTGAACGAATATGTATAATTTATAAAGTTTGAGAATTAAATTAAATTTTTTATATAAACTCTATAAATGTTGAAAAAAAATTTCATTTGAGGTATCTTTTCTACTTTGATCTCCTGTCTTTTAATTTTGTTCTCATAATCAAATTGTACTTGAATTAGGCCTAAAAATGATTAATCGTGAGAGAAAAAAATGTTATAGGTTCAAATTCAAAAACTAAAGCAAAATTTTGAACAATTGATCAAAGGTAAAATGTGAAAAAGTAAATAATATATATGTGTATAATATTTTCGTCATATCTTTAGATTATTTTCATTAATCATGAGGATATAATGACGATGATTATAATGCTGGAAAGATATTAGTGATAGGATGATAGTTCTGGCGTTGTGATTTTAATAATGCTGGTAATATGATATTATAAAAAATAATAAATAATAAATAACCACTTGTTATTAATTAATATAATATTATCCCCTTCGTGTGAAGTATAGTTACGTGTAGGAAAAAAATCTTGTTGAATTGATCCTCAAATGAACAGTGGAGGAACCCACCAATGTGCTGATTTCATCCATAATTAAATCGTGTAGTTCACTGGAGCTTAAAAAAAGTATTTGGGTTTTTTCACGGGATAAAATTCCATTGAGTTTCCCGTTAAAGTTAATGGCGCGTGGCATGCACTAATCGATAAACATTCAGCATTTTGAAATGAAAATGAAACTATTTTAAATTTCCAAAATTAAATTTTAAATAGAATTTTAATTTTTTAAAATTATATAAAAGTAAATTAGATATAATTTTTCTGATTTATTACACTAAAAAGAAAGTAATACCAAAACTAATTAACTTCTTCAAAAATACACTTACTTATTTATTTTTTTAGAGTCATTTGAAAGGAATGAGAGACAAACAAAGAGATTATAAAAAATAAAATAAAATGATTGGAATCTTATATCTTTTATATATATATATATATATATAAACTCAATATATTTATTAATTAAATTTAAATACAGTTGAATATTGTTTCTAAATAACCTGATAATAATCATATATTTAATCATTGATTTAAGGAAAGTTAGTTGTATGATTGAATGAAAGGAGTAACTTCCAAAATCAATGAAAAGACTCAATTGTAATGTTTTTTTAAATTATTATAGGCGTGTAGGTTAGCTTGTGTATATTTTGATTAATTTCATGAATTTTTTTAAAATTAATAATTATATAAATAGCCCTAAAATTTATAATATTTAAATTTTAAAAAAATAAATTTAAAATTTACCTATATGTCACTCAATTGTACATTTTTAAATAATAAGACAACAGTTCAAAATCACGTGGACTTCCATGGCATTACAAATTTCCACTAACAACAATTTCTCTGCCAAGTGGATCCATGATGCCAGGTGCTCCAAGCTGAAAGCGTGCGATTTATTTAGATATGCACGAAGCCCACGTGTAACTAATTCGTTGACTACGTGTCTAATCCATCGCGGATTCAGTAACGAAGCCTCTGACTCTCTCTCCCTAGCTAGCTTGCGCAGTATTTATCAAAAAGAAAAAGAACAGACTTGCACAGCACAATAACCAGAGGCAAAGGAGAGCGAGAGAGGGAGTACAACGGCAATGGCATCAAACCTGAGCCCAGAATATGCCTATACGATAGTCTACGCGAAGGACGTAGCCAAGTCCGTTGATTTCTATGCTAAAGCATTTGGCTATCATGTTCGTCGCTTAGACGAGTCTAACAGGTTCTAATTTTATTTCAATATGAAGTTAAGATTAATTCAATTGATTATTTGTTTATTCAGTGCTAACTAGAACTACTATTTTGTTTCGAAAATAGATGGGGAGAGCTGGACAGCGGGCCGACCACGATCGCCTTCACTACGATTCACCAACGCGAGACTGATGACCGAAGCGGTGCAGTGCAGACTCCCCATTCTGACCGGGAGAGACCACCCATGGAGGTTTGTTTTTCTTATACGGATGTCGATGGTGCCTACAAGGTAGATTTCTCCTTCGGTATCATGCGTTTTCATTTCTCATTTCTCTCTTTCTTTCTTTGATTTTAAAAATAACTTTTTTTATTATAAAATAAAAGTTTTATCTCGATATCAATTTTTTTCTCGGGCACTGGGCCGAATTTATGGCTATCGTTTTTTTATATATAATTTATTCTTATCCACGACGATGGATGACAGAGGGCAGTGGAAAACGGTGCTATCCCGGTGAGCAAACCAGAGGACAAAGAATGGGGACAGAGGGTCGGGTACGTGCGTGATATTGATGGAATAGTAGTGAGAATGGGGAGCCATGTTGTGAAGCCTACAAAGCAAGACTGAGAGAATGTTCGGTATTGCTCTAGTTTTTGTGTTTATGCTCTGAGAAAAATCATTTTTAATCATTTTGTGTTCTTAGATCAAATGCATATCATTTGATGGAAAGCTTCTCGAATTAATTGACCTTCCAATGGATGCAATCATGTCTATAATTTCCATCCCCTGTTCCGTAAGCGTTTAAGCATTCCCGTTTCGTATGAAAAACACATTTTGTTTCAAAATTATTGCTTCCATTTCTTAGATAAACATCATTTCTTTCTCTTAATTACTTTAATGATGGGGTTTATGTGAAACATAACACATTATTATCTTTTTTCCCTTCTTATAAATTGAAGATCTACACCGTTTGTTCGTCAAAAAGTAGTTTTTTCTGAGAAAATAAATTTGAAAAAAATAAATTATTTTCTATTGTTTGATAGTGTAATGAAAAATAAATTGGAAAACACTTTCCAGTGTTTGGTAATGTAAAGAAAAATGAGCTAGAAAATAACTTATTAATATTTTATTTTTTTCAAGTTTATTAAAATAATAAGGAACAAATCTTACAAATTAAAAAGTTAAATGAAAATAAAATTTTAAAAAATATAATTTAATAAATTATCTCAAACAAAATAAATAATAATCAAAATAATAAAGAACAAATCTAAAAAATAATAAAAAATATGAAGAAATTAAAATAATAATAATTAATATTTCATAAATTATTTCAAATAAAATAAGCAACAATCAAAAGAATGAGAATCAAATTTGATAGATAAAAAATTTCAATAAAAAAATAATAAGGAAAAAACAAATAATAATTATAAAAATGAGGATCAAAGTTAATATAAAAATTAAATTTTAAGAGATGAAATTGAAAAATAAATATTCAAAACAAAATATATATAGCAATCAAAAGTTTAAGGAACAAATTTGATATAATCAACAAATAATATCATATTTCTAAATTTTTCACAACTTTCAGAAAGTGTTTTCCGTTCAAATTTTACAAGAAAACACTTTTTTAGAAATCAAGATAAATTTTCTTTTGACTAAAAATTATTTTTCATTGATTAATTTTTTAATAACAAACAAATATACAAAATTTTGAAAAATAATTGCAGGCAATACATGGTGATCATGCTGTATGGAGCTAATTCAGAAAATGACACTTTAATTCAGTGTCAAGACAACCTTACAACAGATAAACTTGAAATAAAAGATTACTAATCTTCAGTAAAGGGTGTACCGAAATATATTTTATCTGTTAATATTAAAAATAATTTTTTTAAAATAAAATATTATTTTAATATATTTTGAAATAAAAAATATTTTTAAAAACAATTGTTACTACATTTACTAACACCCCGTAACTATGGTTAACATGTTAACCAAACATAATATAAGGCACCTTTTGTACCGTGTTTTTTAAAAAAATCAATTTTTTTTGTTAAAAATTAATTTTTTTATATGTTTTCGATCATTTTGATGCGCTGATCTCAAAAATAATTTTTTAAAAAATAAAAAAATATCATTTTGATGTATTTCAGCACGAAAAACACTTTGAAAAGCAACCACAACCATACTCCCAAACAAGTGTATCATTATGGTTTTATAAAAAATATTTTTAATTATAATTTTAAGAATTTTGATTTTAAAAAATATATATTTATTTAAAATTAATGTGGGATACGATCAATCCACTAGAAATATAAAACTTTTCATCAAAGAAAGATCTTTCTTCCTTTCGGGGAAAATGCTTCTTATTACCAAGGATTTCTTCCATTCACTTTTTTATAAGAAAACGATCTATACCGGTTTAAATCAATAAAGGATGATTTTTGCATGTAAAATAAATATAAAATATATTTTATAAATGAAAATTAAATATTTTAATTTTTATAAAATTAAGATTTGAAACGTAATTGTATATAGATTCAAAATAAAAAAAGACTAGTATGATTGATTAATTAAGAAATTATATAATTGTAATTTTTATTTTTATTTTTACTATAGTGAGTATGGCAGCAATGACAAATCAATAAATTGTTTTTGAAAAAAAATTATGTTAAGATTATTTTTTTCCTTTTTCTTGGCATATTTTTTATTTTTCCTATCTATCACTATTGTTTTCTTTTTCTTTTTTTATTTGTTTTTGAAAAAAATTATTAATTTTTATTCTCTACACTTTGAATATTTATCACTTTATACTTGATTTATTTATATCATTTCTTTTCTTTTCTTATCTTTACTCTCTTGTAATTGGTTGTAATTTTTTTCTTTACATTAAAAAAAAAAACAAGAGATGGTGTTTCATTATAATAATTACAATATTTTATGATTTTCTTACTATATTAAAATTTAATTTAAGATTTTACAAATTTTTATTAATATATAAATTTTTTATTTTATTTTATTATATGTAAATATTGATTATTTCATTTATAATTATATTTTTTTACTCAATGTTAAAAAATTATATTAACAACCCCTATAAATATGTGTTAGAAAAAATTTAATTGACCGACAACAAAGAAAGTTGAATAAATGCTTTAATTGTTTTTGTATTTATTAATATAAATTATTTTTGATTTATTTAATTAAATATTTGTATAAACTTTTTAATTTATTATTAAAATTAAAAAAAAAAGAACAGCGTTGAAAAGAAATTGTATAATTGTTTTTAATGACTCCGCGGCGAAACGAAGACCCTGGAAAGAGCAAGTTTTTCCTTATGGTTACCTCGAGAAACTTCTGGAACTATCCTGGTTTGATTTTTTTTTACGAATTATGATTAAATTCTCAACAGGGGTAATTAATGTTCATAGAGCGTGCGTTAATGGTTTTTCTTATTACTTTTTTTAATGATTTATACAGCAATTTGTGAACGGCAGAGTATTTATTCCATTACATAAATTTTAAGTAATTGGATTTTTCTACCATAACCATATTAACTCATTTTTACTGTCTTTTAAGGTGGCATTTTGCACGGTTTTTATATACCTGCACGTTAATAAAAACTAAAAAAAAAAAAACTGAATTTCATTCAATGTCACATGTTTTTTTTCAAACTTTTCTTTTATAATATTATATCTTTCATTTTTCTTTAAAATTTCGTCTCAAACATTTTACTGATTTTAAATTAGTCACTTTAATTTATTTTAATTTAATTTCTATAAAATTATTATAATCTTAAACAAACATTTTAATATTTAGTTGGAGGTAAATTCTTGCGAACATTTATTTTTATTATAATATCATTAAATAAAAAATAATTTTAAAAACAAAGTATTTAAACTCAATTTAAACATTAAAAAGAGTTTTGAGTTTTGCAAGTTGAGCCATGAAACCCAGATTGACCCAATATGTTGATGCCTTGACATTAAAAAAACATCATTTTGAAATTTTTCTAAAATCAAACCATGTTTTTACTTGTGGTCTATGTTATTTTTGAATATGTTAAGTCAATTGAGTACCTAGAGTCATCTTCCAAGCAAATTAATTTAGAACTCTGACTGGCTGAGGAATAGGGACTAGCTAAGGAATAGGGTTAAAAGGTTTTAAAGATGATTAGTTAGGTTGAGTTTAAATATAATGTCAAATAGTTTTTTTTAAAAATTCCATATTCCAATTTTATCTTTCAATTGAGTTTTGTTTGATTTTTTTAATCAATTTTATCATTTAAAATTTAGTTGATTTTGTATAGATATTCATAATTTATTTTGGTTCGTTTTTTATAAAGTTATCACAGTTTTAAATATACATCCTAATATTTAGTTGATACTTAATTTTGCAAGCGTGTATTTTTGTTACTATATCATCAAGGAAAAACTAGTTCAAAAAAAATATTAAACCTAGTAGAGTTCATGATTCATATCACGAGTTTGGCAGGTTAAGTTACGAAGTCCAGGTTATTCTAATACGTGTCTGTTTCAGTATTAAAAAAATATTTCATATTGAAATTATTTAAAAGTTAAAATTTTTTTTTTACAGGTCATCCAAGTTGTATTTAAGATCTATTAAGTCGATTGAATTATATTAAGGTAACTTTTACACAATTTAATTTGAAATATGAGCCATGTAAGAAGTTAAATCGAGAGTTTATAAAGTTGATTTACTGTGTTGGGTTCAATAACAATGCCAGAGAATTTCCCACAACATAAATTATTTTAGGTTCAATAAAATTTTAATTCAACCCTAGCGTAGCGTGAGTAAGGAAACTAGCTATAGCATATAGTAAAAACAATTACAACCCTAGGTATCAAATTTTAAATTGAAACAAAAATAAAGCCTCCTTTTCTTTTTCCATTGTACAGGAGGTGTGTTTTTAAGTATTTTGATCCTCAAAGTTTTTAGTTTTCTCTTTCCTTTTCTTTTCTACTCGAAACTAAATAACAAATCTAATCAAAAATTCATTTTGATCCTCCCATTTTCTCTATTCAACTTTCAATCCCTGTAATTACATCACCGTGTCAATTATCTTTTTGAATTCACATTCTTAGATTTTTTTTTGGTATTATCCTGCAGCGGGACAGTACCCTATTCTTTTTGAATTGAAACCAATTATGGAGCCGGCACTTTAGGAGCAAATAGAGGCACAAAGCTCCAATAACAGTTACTGTTAAAGAATGTGGACCCCAAACTCGATCGAACTTTTGGGATTTTTTTTCTGGACAACACAACAACGCCTTCTTCTGTGTCCGAATGTTTTTAATGTTTTAAAAGTATTTCTTAAGAAAATAACTTTTTATTTGTTTTAAAATATTATTTCCTGAGTATTTCCATCATGTTATTTCGATATGCTAATATTAAAATAAAATTTAAAAAATAAAAAATATTTTTAATATTTTTTCAAATAAAATAATATTTTAAAAAACATTCACAATGTTACTACAATACCGCTATTAAAAAGTTATGGATTAATGCAAAGTGTTTTCTTACACATGTAAGAAAACTCAGAGAACGCTATGTGTTCCGTCCTCAATATTCAATTAGATTTTTGTTTGAGTTCTTTATATATATATATATTTTTTTTTTTGGAATTGCTGGTTTTCTTTCAATAAGCGCTTGTAGTGCTGGAGAATCCCTCTTGGGAGCGGTTGGCTCTGCGGTTCAACTTGTTTTTTATTGAATTTTAATTTTTTTTTGTTAAAATTAAGTGCGATTTATATTTTTTGAATCGTTTTGATGTACTAATATCAAAAATAATTTTTAAAAAATTAAAAAATATCATTAACACAAAAAACTATTTAAAAAACAACTACTATCAAACATCCTTACCAAACACCCTTACACCCTTAGGGCAATCATTCTTTTAATGTGACTGAGAGGAAGTCTCATATTTCTTCATACAGAGACAAGAAAAGCTGCAAATTTGCTCCAAAAGAGAGGGCAGCGACTGGGGGAACGTACAATAATGTAAGCTTTCACGTGATAAGCTCTGTAAATGATGTTATTTGGGGGTAGAATGGGCCAACGGGGGAAACTTTCGAGAAAGGAAGATAAGAAAGGATAGGACTGTGATATTCAAATAAAGATGAAACATTTTGAACCTTTCCGTGCCGTCTGGCATTCAAAAGGATCGGCACCGCTTGATTTTGGCTTCGGGACTGCAGGTTAATTAAGAATTATATATATATATATATATTATATTTTAATATATATAAAAAACACAACTATTTCAGTGGCCCTTAAAGAAAAAAAGAAGAGAGAGTAATGAGTGTTTTAATATTTTCATCATGATTTTTCTCTCATAATCTTTTCTTTTTTCCTCGAAATTCATGGGTCAACCAGTTATCCTTCTATTTAGTTTTTTTTTTCCCCTATTGTGATCCTTTTTATAAATTAGCAACTGATCAGTCCACTGGACATAAAAATAACCTAGTATTTTTTTCATTTTAAAATATATATTTTTATTTTTTTAATCAGCGTTCAATATATAAAAATACTAAAAAATATTAATTTAAAATATTTTTAAAAAATAATTCAAAAACTTTGAAAGGAAACTGCAGGGAGCAAGAGTGAGAGTATCTAAAATTAAGATTTGATTAAACAGAACCCCAAACATGGCATCCCGTCCCAACATAACATTAAGACCAATTATTAATTGATCTTCTAAGATGACGAGCGGCCGGGGAGACAGTGAGGACAGATACAAAGAAGCGGAAGATAGACATATTATTCATTCTTGCATGGTCTCTGCTACTCTTGAGTCTCTAGTGACAGAAGATAACTTTGAGTTCACGTGGCGAAGAACATTCATGCGTGAGCGATGGACTATCATGAGCATAGGTAAAAGTGGCAGGACAAGCATGCTTAAAGAACTCAGAGAAAGTCGAAGCCCTACACGTCTGTGGACTATTGTAATGGTTCCTGCAACACAGCTCATCCGTTCCAAGTGCCTCACACCCGCTCTTGCACCCCGCAACATGACCGTGACGGCCCAGTGACCTGAACTGGAGCTTCTCTGGGCACGTGGCTAGCAGATTGGCTCTGCAACCAACCACAGGGCACACCCCTTTTCCTTCGTGCGGGGTCACTGTCATGGGGAGGTTGAAACCGTCAACAAGGGACACTCCATAAGAGGAGAAGTCCTTGTGGCCGTGGTGGATAGTGATCTGGGCCAGCGTGGCAGGGGTGGCTCCACCGAGTCCGTTGCATTCGATTCTGTTGTTGCAATCACCTGTAACGCAATGGAACTTTCCGTTGGAGTGGGCACAGCCAGTGCGGCCCCAGATCCGGCCTGACCAGAGCTGGTCTGGTGCACGGAAGGAGCGGTGGGTTAGAGTTTGGAGAGGGAAGCCTCCCTTCTCGAGGACGGGGTGACCAGCGTTGGGCTGGATTGCTGGGTAGATAGTAAAGTGGCAGTTATTGACTAGGGTTATGATGAGCTCTGGGCGAGCAACATGGAAAAGGGTGCACGAGATAAGGAGAGCACAAGTGAAGAGTTGCGTGGCGGTGGCCATTTTTCCTTTCGGTTTAAGAGACTAATGTGACAGAAGTGTACCTCTTATAAGCGTTAAGAGTTTGAGATGATGCATGGGTTTCGAGCTTTTCTCTTTTCCTTTCACCGAAATGAAAAAACAGAAAGAAAGAAAGATGTTTTCTTTTTTTCTCGGTGGGTGAGCGGTGTTTTATACATGCTTGAATTTCTGGAGTAAAGTGTTTTTAAAATAGTATTTTTTTTAAAAAAATTGTATCAACCTCTTTTAAGATTATTATTTTTAAATTATTATATTAAAATGATCATAAACCACAAAAAAAAAATTAATTTACAAGGTTTTGAGTCAATTTTTGTTTTTAGATATTTTTTAAAAGTGTTTTTATCTTTAAAAAAATATTAAATTGATAGTTTTTAATATTGTTTTGATGAGTTGATATTAAAAATAAAATAAAATTATTTTAATATATTCTTAAATAACAAATTATTTTAAGAAATACTTCGTACCACAATCATAATTATCTTCCAAATTAATTACCTTCCAAAAGAATTTAAATAAATAAAAGCATTCTCCAACACCCCTGTGTTTCTCAATTCTTTTAAGTATTATTGAAGGTCGTGTATTTTTTGAATTACAAAAAACTCAACTATTAGAATTCATTACGGTTTATTTTTTTAAGTTTTAAATTAGTTTTTTAGTATTTTAAATTATTTTGATATATAAATATAAAAAGTAAATATATTTTAATATATTTTTAAATAAAAATCATTTTAAAAAATAATATTTACCGAATTTTAAAAAAGAGGCCATGTACCTTTTCCTCCAGTAAATTTTAGAAAAAGCGAGGAGCTTTGATACCGACTTGAACGTGGGTTTGAAGGACTGAATTGTAATTCTATGAGGATGGAACTGGAATATGCCAAAGGCAGATGGGACGGGGATTGTCCTCCTGGCTCTGGGGTCATTTCGCCGGTGAATAAACAAGTTTGAAATGGCTATCACTATCTACCCATAGTCCGATACCGTCGACATAAAGGGGGGCAGTTTAGTCAATTACAAGGAAAAGAAGGAAATATCGTAGCAGCAATCGTGTTTCTTACATTTCTTTGCCCTACAAGAATCATGTTTGAATGCCAAGTAAGAGATTTGCTATTGGTTAATGGCCCATTGTTGATCTTGGGACGAACAAATTCTGTCTCTTGTGCCCTCTGTTATTTAGCAAATCGACAAATTGAGATTATTATCACCTGTACTAACAGCACGCATATTTGAATACCTCGTAATTGAATTTAATTTCAATTTTTTAATGAAATTTTATATTTTAAATATCAAAAATCAAATTTTAAGTATAATTTAATCTTTAAAGATAATATACATATAAATTAAATATTAATTTATCATTTTAAAGAGAATAAAATTAATATTAAAACTAGTTTTTTTTAAAAATATATGTATTTACCTATTTTTTTAGAAACTTTTAACTAAATAAAATAAAAACGATGAAGTAATATAAAAATAAAATGAATTGAATTCTATTTATTTAAATATGCGAGCTTAACTTATTTAATAATTAATTTCAAATTAAAAATTATAATTAAATTTAATCACAGTAAAAAATTGTTTCTAAACAACATGTAAAATATTGGATTGGAATCACTGAACATATATGAATAATGAATCAACTTAATTTTTTTTTCTTATTCTTTAATTTTATTTCTCAATTTAATATTTAAAACTTTTTTTTCCAAAGAAAAATAAAATTAAAAGAGAGAGAACCATTTTTCTATTTTCCTTTCTTCTCTCATTATGTCTCTTTCACTTTTAGAATTTTAGTTTTGTCTAAAAGTTTATTTTGTTCATTTTTGGTCTGTATGTTTTTGGAGAAGAGAGATAAATTCACTGAAAAACAATGAGGAAGAGAGAAAGTTGTTAGTTGGTCACATTACAACAACAAAAAAAGTTCAGTGTTGACGTCAACGAGTTCTATTTTATAAGAGAAGATTTATTTAGGTGTTTTTAGACCTTCATCTTGCCATAAAAGTATATCATGGTTGAGAATTTTTGTTTTTCATATTTGATTTTGTGTTTTTAAACCAATTTATGAGTGTTTTGAGTTGAAAGATTGATTTAGTGACATGATAATGATATTAATTAGGTGTTTCTAGGTGAAAATAAATTGAACAATATTTTTTATGAAAAAAAACCTAATTTGATTATCCAACCACCTCATATAAGTAAGCAGACGATGCGTTATCGGTCACAGTGAAATAACTCTTTTTTTTTCATCTTTAAACATGTTTTAATTTAATCATTTTGTTACCTAATTCCATGAGATTAAATTTTAAATTAATTTTAAAATATAAAATTAAATGAGAGAGGACTATAATGTGAATAGGGGAAAAACACATGGCCAGTCTCAAAGTTGAAAAAATAATGCTTTTCAACCCACAAACTTTCCCCCCTCCGATTCAATCCTTTTTCCTTTTCATATCTTAATTATAGTCCAAAAGTTTACTTATCTTTTTCAATTATTGAATTTAAGAGAGAATAGAGAAACAATAAGGTAGATAGAAAACTGTTAGTTGATTACATTTCAGCAACAAACAAAGATGATCTTGATGTTAATAAATTACAGTTGATGAGAGAAGGCTTATTAGGGTGTTTTTTGGCATTCAAATTACTGGGAAAAATATATATTAATTGAGAAAGATTTTTTTTCTTAATTTGATTTTATATTTTTTGATCGATTTAGGGGTGTTTTGACTTTTGAGTTGAAATATTGATGTATTGACATGATAAAAATATTTATAAGGTATTTTTAAATTAAAATGAGTTGAAAAATAGTTTTTTAGATCAAAAAACCGATCATATTTTTTAACCACCTCTTTGATATTTAAAAATTAGACAAGTAAACAATATGTCGTTTACTTTTATTTTTTTTTAGAAAAAAGGTCAAAAATAATTTTATTTGTAAATCAAAATTAGAGTGATGTGATCCAACCCATGAATTTTATTTATTAGTTTGACATATTTATTTAATTAAACACATGAACAACTATTTGTTCATAATAAAAATTCTCTTTAAACTAAAAAATACACCTGGACAATACTTTACACTTTTTAATATTAATAACTTAATTAACTTTTGATTCTATATGCAACACAGCACGGAATATAGGCTAATAACTAGCCATTTAACCTGTGATTCACCAGGGGTTATATAATCTTTTTCAAAAAAATACTTGATATATAGGTTGTTTTAATGTGTTTTTTTACATAAAAAATTAAAAGTATAAATTTAAAAGTCTGTGCAAGCAATATCAAGTTATTATATAACATGAAATGAGATTTGCATTAGATTATGTTTACTGAACTTATTTATTTAAATAAATAAAAAATAAATATACACCCTAAAAAACCAATAAGTTAAAAGATAAACACAAATGAAGCTCGCTGAATAAACTTATGTTATAAATACTATTATGCAAGGTCGAATACATGAACAATATAATTTAAAAGCGAATATTTTTTATTTTAAAAGATAAACTTCATTTGTATAAAAAAATTATAGATGAATTAAAATAATACCTTGAAAAATAAAATAGAAACAAAAAAAACTAAAAAAAAAACTTATATTGAAAAAAGGTATGAAAAAATCATAACCATCATGAGATCAAGATAAATATATAGAAAAAACTCAAAGAAAATCATAAAACCAATATTAAAAAAAAACTAACGTAGAACAATAAGATTGTACGAAGCTGAATTCCCAACAAATTAAATGTTAAAAGATGAAACCAGGAAAACAAATTAATTACACAAAAGAATAAAAAAAAATAAGGGTGAGAAAAAACATTAATTAGAGGAATAAAAATTTTTAATTGGAGAGTTTAATTGAAGTGAAAATAGCTTTAATAAATGGAAAAAAAATCAAAATAATGAGGGTCAAACTAAAAAAAAAAATAAACCAACATAAATTTTGTTTTAATGATGGAATTGAAAGAAAAAAACTTTAAAAAAAGTGCTAAGGACAAAATTAGAAATTTAGAAAAATAAGGATCAAAATGAAAAACCAAACATATGAGAAATTGCAATTGAAAGACTAAATTAAAAATAATAAAAAAATATATAAATGGAAAGGGAACAAAATAAGAAATTAATAGAATGAAAACTGAAATTAAAAAGTAAGAAATAAAGAGGACAATGATGTACTTTACATGTTATGAGAGAGAAAAGAAGGAAAAATTAAATAAATCAAATGCCTACCGATGATAATTTGACCACCGTTAGTTGCCACACGCCACTCAAAATGGAAGAGGATATGGCGACACATGTAGGGAGACGACATAAAGTCAATTATGTCTATCAGGTGGCGTCACACATGTTGCCTAAATAGCATAGATGAGACTCGTGCGTTGGAGCCTGCTAAGCATGCTCCAACATTTTTAAGTATTAAAAAGTTCAGATAAAATATGAAAAATATCATAATACCCCCTACAACCCTGATAATTACACAAAATACATATATGAAAGCACACAAATACCCTTAAATGCTAAGCTTATGTTTTATCTCTTTTAAGGTTAAAGATGTAATTGCATTGTACAATAAAATTCAAAAACCCTACAATACCCTTATCCAATAGCATAATAATTTTTTGATTTTGGGGGCAAATACATATATTTACTATTAAGAAGCTTATGCAAAGTAAAAAAAAAACCCTTGATCAACAATTCTATATATTTTTTTTTTAATCTTTGGGGGTGTAATAGTATTTTTATTGTGTAAAAAAAAGACATCAACACCCTACAGGCTTAATTTTCTTGTACCAAGGGCACAAATGTAATTTTATTATAGTTGAAGACCCATTTTACTATTTATTAGGCTATAATAAAACATCTATGCTTTTAAGTTTTTTAGGTAATAGGTAATAAATCTAAATGACTAAGTAACTAATTAAGGAGCATTTGAAAGTAGTATTAACTGCTTGGAATGTGGTGGAACTTTAACTATAGATTGTCCGTTTACGAGCAAAATTAATTCAATTTAGCCTCAGTTTACTTTTTCGTGTCAGATTTACTTAAACATGAAAGTTTGATTTTTTTTATTAAAAAAAACACCACATAAAGCTTTATTAAATAAACATTATGCATGGCTGATACAATAAGCTTCATCAAATCGATGGAAGGTCTAGCAACCCAATCAAAGGGACATCTATTTGACCTAACTCATTTTGCTAACCAACTAGCCACTGAGTTTTATTGCCTATTCTGACACATTGAATTTAGAACCTAGGATTATCAACAAGGATGTTTTTTTATTTAAGCCATGATATATTCTGATGGATCCAAATAAAATAGATTAAAAACTCCCCCAAAATAGACCCACAGAAATCCTTTAAAAAGAAAAAAAAAACCTAAAAAAACACCAAAGGAACATAGGCCCGGGAGAGTAACCCGAGCCCTTGATCCTTGTGTGGACACCTAGTGCACGAGCATTATGCAGTGCACTGGGCGTCCACCTAGTGCATGTATGTAAGTGCATGGCCATGCAATGCACTAGGCTTGCGTCGAGTGCACCCGAGTGGGCGTACGCCCAACACTAGAGGTGCTGAGAATGCACCCCAACACCCTCGTGGGCTCGGGTTATCATGCCTAAGCTCAACGTGTTTGGATCCATGCAACACATCCAAATTTTCTTTTACCTCTAATGGGTTTGGGCATCTTGCCCTAGCCCAACATCCGTAAGGGAATTTTTCTTGAACCGCACGTGGGTCCATTAACATTTTATAATGGTCCAATATGTATTATTTTGAATAAAATATAATTCAAAATATCACAAAGATAAAATTACATTTTAGTCCCTCTTCTCCATAAAAGGATATGATTCATGAGTTATAAATAAAAAAAAAACCCAAGGAACATGGGCTCGGGTAAGGAGCCCGAGACCACGCACCAAGAACATGGGCACTATGCAGTGAACTGGGCATCTGCCAAATGCATATACGGTTAGCAGCGCCCTTGTGGGCTCTATCTGTCACGCCCGAGCCCAATGTATTTGGGTACAGGCATCGTGCTCGGACCCACTTTCATCTTTAATGGGCTCGGGCTCCTTGCTTGATCTTAAGACTCGCTAGAGAATTTTTTTTCGGACCTCATATGGGTCCCTTGGTATTTTATACTGATCCAATACATATTATCTTAAGTATAATACAACTCAAAATATCACAATGGTGAAATTACACTTCAACCCCTCCTCTCCATAAAAGAATAAGATTCATGGGCTATAAATACACCATGAATCCTTTAAGTCAAAGGTGTAGAATTTTCATTCTTAACATTTTTAGAATGCATATTTTCAAAGCTTATCTCTCTAAAATATCATTGTACTTTCTCTCTTTATAAAATTATTGACTTTACCATAAGAGAGTCCTCATATCCATCAAAGATGATCTTTTGTTGGTACTAGCTATATCACATAACTTACTAAGCATCACCTGCTATTACTACAGTTATTAGACACTTGTTTTATCAGACATTAACTGCTATCACTAATTACCAACCCTCAGGGCTTTTTATATCAAGTTACTAAATACTTTGGCTATGGAAATAGTTCAGAATGTTTGAATAAAAAAAAGCAACCAATTAACCAATACATCAATCTTATTCCTAAACATCTTGGATTTTGAACTCATCATGTTCAAATTTCTAATAAGAGTTGATTTTATCATTCATGATTTCTTTTGTAGCAATCAAGGAATCTGATGTGAATAAGACTTCATTTTAATATCGTTGAGCAACTATCATTTCTTCCTTAAGAGCTAGAGCTTCCTCCTAGAGTGCTGATCTGCAAATCTTCTTTAAAATTCAACCATCAATAAATATACCTTTTTCATTTCTAAACACCATATTAATACCTATTTGACTTTAACCCTCCATGTAGGAAGCGTCACAATTTGCCTTAAATCTTTTCGTTGTCAGGAGGAAGGAGACCATGTTTAGCGAAACATTATATGATATGTTGACATAGTTGGTGCTAGGCCTGAATAGATTGAGTTTTAGAAAACTCCATGTTGTGCGTAGAACTCGATAATGTTGGGATCGATTTGCATACCTTCCATGACCTATTTATTCCTTGCTTTCCAAATCTCTCAACACATCTAGGTTGCACGGGTGACAACATATTCCCCTCATTTACATCTCTAGATGTGTTGAATATCTTAATTGATTTAGGCGTTGACAATCCGGTGTGTAGCCTAACTTGTATGCGAACCATGCTTCCCTTTCATGATGTCAGGAGAACAATGCACGTTCATTGATTTCTTTCTTTTCTTCGCACATTTGACATTAACCGGAGGGAACGACATATCTTTTAAACAAGTTTTCTTGGCAAGGGAGAGCATCCCTCATCGCTCAATAAATATATTCATCACTTTTAGTGCAACTCGGATTCTCAAAATTGATTTCCATCTTGAAGCATGAGCGTTAGATCTTGACGTGCTTGAAGCTGTTATTCTCTCTTCTTACCTGACAAAGCAACCAATATCTTGACATGACAAAGTAGGTGCCATCATGATTATAATGCCATATCTTTTTATTATTGGTTGCTAACCACTAGAGTTTTTTGGGCATCTTTGATTTCTTCTCTAGACAAGATGATCCTAGATCATCCCAATCCCTTTGATTCTTTTAGTACCTTTTCCCATTTATAGCTTAATGGATATGATTTATAAATAAGGGAGGTCATGAACCTAGGTATCCTTTTAATATTAATGTTTCCACCCTAGAAACTTTTCTTCTTAATCCCAACTACAAAAACTCTCTATGGTCTTGATATCAGCCTATCCTTTTTCAACGACCATGAAATCTGAATAGGGGAAGTAGAATACTTTTTGATGTTCCCACCTAAAGGTCTTGATCTCTACAAAGATGCACTAAGCTTGCTTTACTAGCAAAGCAATATTGAACTTCTTAGCATCTCGCAATTCCATTGCGCCTTCGATTTACGATTTCGTGAGCCTATCCCAACTTTAACTATTAACACAACCTAAATCCCATGCCAAAGTAATATGTAATAGGCATAAATTAGGGTGGATTACAATAGTGAATTTATATTTTTTTCTATTAAAAAAACCCATTGAATTGGTATACATAGGTAGATTTGTAATTTCACATGTTCATTTGTTATTCTAGAATTATTGAGAGGCATCCTTGCCCTTTCCTAAATTTTTTTACAATAGATTTACTTTAATACCTTTTAAAGCAAAATATCACTTAACTATGATTAGAGGCATTTTTGGGTTTTTATTTTTTAAAACACAATGCAATGACTCTATCACCCTTAAAATCAAAATTCTCAAAGTATCTTTGTAGGGGCTAATTTGTCATTTCATAATAGTTTTCACAATAACTATTTGGTCATAGGGTAATGTTGTCATTTGATACATAAAAAAAATGAAAATCTGCCAGCGTGTGCGGCTAACTCTAGTAGTGAAAAATCTTGTTATGTCGTGTCATTTGATGTGTCTCGGTGTCATATTCCTACATGGACAGTGTGTGTATGGTGATTCTGTCCAGTTTAGCATCAATTTGATTTTTTTTTCCCTCCTATCATTTCTCTCTCCTCTACCTTTGTGTGCTGCTCATGAAAAAAAAAATCACAGTAGCCCTTCAATATCTTTTCCCTTCAGATTTAGTCCCTATTCATTGAATTGTAATTGTTTTATTTGAGAAAATCACTTCAAATTAGATTTTTTTTTCAATTTTATCCTCTAGTTTCTCATCTCTCAAATTTGGTCTACATTCTTTTGATTTCTTTTTGTTTGAGATGATTTATAAATTTTATTTATTTCTTGCTATTTAATCCTCATTCTTTTTTTTTTAATGTTTGGTCCTCATTCCTTTTTTGCATTTTTTTTTCAATTCTACCATTCAAAATTAAATTGGTTTGGGAATTGGGCTTCTTGCTTGAGCCCAAGTCTAAGATTTCACTAGTTACAATTTTGCAAGATTAACCCTCGTTTAAAGGATTCACCTGAGTTTGGTTTAGTTTTTTATATTATTAAATTAGGGTTGTCTTTATATATATTGATTCAATTACTCGAGTCTCAAATTTCTTTTATTTATTTGAAAATCCTAGTTTCGCCTTAACTTTTACTTCTTACATCCAGAAAAATTTGTCCTAACCCAATGTTATGCGTTGACCATTAATATATATTTACTCAAGTCAGTTTTTTTAGTTATTAAATTTTTTTTTTCAACCTTCAATATTTGATTCATTATGATTGAGCTTTCTAATTTGTTTTGTTACGAGTTTCAGGATTTTATCACAATTTCATACCCACATTACAAGTTTTGCATGACAACTATAATTGGTCGGAGTCAATTTAGTATGTCATGTAATGTGTCATCATTTAAGTATTTGAAAAGTGTTTCAGCGAGTATGAATTAAATTTTTAACTTTCTAACATCTTTATATATTTTTTTTGTTGAAAAAATAATATTTGACATCATAGCATAGGCCAAAAAAACTAGTACCCCTTCTATTTCTCATTGTTAGAATTCCATTGAAAGGTCTAATGCAAGATTTTTTTTAAAGAAAGATAAAGAGTTTCCTTACTTATTTTTATTTTTTTAAGTTTAAAAATTTTATTTTTTTTCTATTCAATATTATTATGTTTTTCTAGTTTTTCCTATTTGATGAGAATGGTTTTTTGTTTTCATATTCAGTATTACTAGAGTCTTCTAGTATTTTCTATGTACAAGTTATAATAGTTTCTTAACAAGTGAAACTACGATAAATAAAAATTAAATATTATAGGTGTCTTATTAGCACTCTTGATCTCTGGAGTTTTAACTTGTAACAAACCCTATTATTCTCACTCTCGACTATGTCAGTTGCCTCTACGATACTCAATTGTGATCTCAAAGAGTTTTTATTAATTACAAGTTTATTATTATCACGAAGATAAATTTGTTCAAGAGTCATGTTTATTATCAGAGTTTTTCTCTTTATATGTTCTTAATGTTTAGTATGACAACCATATCAACTCTATGAAGCTATTCAATAATTTCTTTTGGCATCACTTTGTTTGATAGAACCTAAATATCAACATTTTTTTTTTATGGATTGCCATTTCATGTATTGCTCTCGTTGGGCTAGGGATGCTAATTTAATTCAAACATGGAAAAAAACCGATCCAAACGAGTGGATTTTTTTGAATAGTTACCTTACATGAAAGATAATATATAGAATATGAATATTATAAAAAAATAATTTAAACCCTTGAAGATATATACATCAATATCATATTGATGGATCAACATTTTTTGGAATCATGAAAAATAAATTTTGAGCCTAAGCCCTTGTTTAAAAGATCTAAAGTTAAGGTGACAACCTATTAATAGCTCTAACTTGAATACCAGGACTAAATGAAATGGCTCTAACTTGCTTTGAGGCCCTAACACCCTTGGAGCTATGCCTAATTGGGCATGGATATGGTAACCTATCGACCTTGAGCTTGGTTGTGTGCCAAGCACAATTAGGCATGGATTTGTTGTGCTGTCAGACTCACACTATTTGGCTCATCTATGTGTTAAGCCTAAACGGACATGAGTTTGGCAAGTTGGTAGACCCACTGCCCTTGGCTTGGCACCGTTTCAAGCCCAATTAGGTATGAGTGTGGCATGTTGCCAGACCCAACACTCTTAGACTCGGTTACATGGCAAGCCCAAACAGACATGGGCCTCGCAAGCTTCTAGGCCCACTTCTCTTAGGCTTGGCATTATGCCGAGTCTAATCGGGCATGTGTCTAGCGTGCTGTCAAATCTAACGTCATTGGACTTGGCTACGTGTCAAGCCCAAGCAAACATGAGTCTAGCGAATTGTCAAACTCACCGTCTTGGGCTTTGCATTGTACTGAGCCCAAGAGGGTATGAGCCTACGCGAGCTGCTAGACCCAACACCCTTAGGCTTGGCTGCGTGCTGAGCCCATTTAGGCACGAGTCTAGCGAGCTGTTAGATCCAATATCCTTGGACTTTGTTGTATGCCAATGTCAATTAAGCATGGATCTGGCAACCTTCTCAACTCATCGACTTGGTATTTGGCTGTGTGCCAAGCCTAATTAGACATAGGTTTGGCGTGCTGGCAAACCTATTGACCATGGCTTGGCAGTGTGCCTAGCATATATTGTTAAAGGTCTGGAGATCATTATAAGTCTCATGTTGGGTCATGAAGCTCAATTTGTTTATTCTTATGACTTCTAACATAAAATGTTAATGTCAGGGATATTCGTCTCCCTACACCTATATGTGTATAAAAAATCTCTCAATGACCTATCATATTTTCATCTTATTAATATTGTATAAGAGATATTTGTTCCTCATTAATGTTGTATAAGATATATTTATCTATTATTAGTGTTATCGGGAGGAAATGACTCTTCAAAAAAACAATAAGATTCAAGGGTTATAAATACCTTCTGAATTACCCAAATAAAAGTTTTATAATTTATATTTTCTAGACACTAATACTTTTAAATCCCAGAGCATTCATCATACCAAAATAAAAATAAATACTCTTGTTCTTGAAATTTAATACCCATTCTTACATTTATTGCAATTATTTTTTTAAAAAAATTAACTTTATCATCCAAGTTTTTCTAAACCCTATTAAAAGGGACTGTTTTACACAGTTGAAGGATGAAATATAGCATGAACATATAATTACTCATTGTGCAAGCACCAAAAAACTGATATGTATAATATATACATATCAGAATAAAGCCTAAAGCCCACACAGAGAACTGATCATCACGGCTATTATCTTTGAAGGAATGAGTAATTAATAGTTTAAAGAGTAAAATTTCTCGTTCAAAATTAATCAAAAGGTTCAGTTAATTAAAAGAGAACGCCGTTATTTCCTATTTTGAAAGAAATCATCAGATTTATTTCCTTGCAGCTTTAATATTCAAGAACCATTCTTTTGTTTTCATAATTCTCTCAAGCCTCTTAACTCGTCAAGATCTATCTTGTTTCAAGCATGGAAGGACGAAATAAAAGAAAGGCAATCCTTTGGGTGAAGGTTTAAGATGATCATTCTGGGTGAAAAATAATGGATCTAACTTGTTTCAAGCATGGAATGACGAATTAAAAGAAAGGCAATCCTTTGGGTGAAGGTTTAAGATGATCATTCTGGATGAAAAATAATGGATCTAACTTGTTTCAAGCATGGAAGGACGAATTAAAAGAAAGGCAATCCTTCTATAAAAAAAGAAAAAGAAAAAAAGAAAAAGGACCAGAGGGCATAAAAATCTCAGAGTGACGTTATTTTCTCTCTTTCTTACAAATATTGTCCCCATTACATAAACTTTGTGGAATGATAAAACTAGACCTATTTATAATTATTTAAAATTAAAAATTTAAGGATATTGAATATAAATTAAACAACGGGCAGAGCTGATATAAAACAAAACAAAGCAAATTTAAAAGTCATATATGAAATTTGACATCATGCTTATTTAATATTTTGATAATTTTTGTCTTATCTCAAAGTTGTATTTATGCTTCTATGACCAAAAAAAAAAAATTGTTGTATTTATAGTTCGGGTTAAAAAATTATGGGATTTATCTGAAAAGAAGAAAATTCAAGAAAATTAATTTAATTAATAACTAATAGCGTAAGACTAATAATCAAATGTTTTATACATTATAAGATCTCATAGTGTTTTTTAAAAATATATTTTATTTAAAAAGATATTATAATAAGTTTTTTTTTGTATTTTGTTTTATTTTTTACACCAGTATATTAATAGAAAGCATTATAAAAAATATTAATTTAATAATTTTTTAAACTAAATATATTTTAAAAAGCACCCAAACATAAAAACAAAATGTATCTAAGTTTACAGGCATTCCAAAAATTAAGACTTGGTTGCTTAAATATATTGAGCTAGTCCATTAAACAAAAGGTTCAGAAGATTAAAGTAATTTCTGACTCCAGATGACGGAATGTATATGTCAACATGACATGGAGGTTAACATGAATTCTACGGAAACATGCTAAGAGATCAAAGAAAATGAAACTTAATTAATAATTAAAACCATAAACATCCAATTAATAAATGGAAAATTTCAAAATAATTTTGAAAAGAAATTATTAGATACAACTCAGGGTATAATTTTTTTTCAAAATCCCTCCTAATTTTGTAAATAGTTTTAAATAAATTCAACAAAATGGCTTCCTAGATTAATGAATATACAATCTTGCCTTTCCAAGTGCCACATGATGGATTCATCCCTACCTTGAAATAATCTTAATTTCGTCTATCTTTTCTTAGAGCAATTTCCGGAAAATATGTGTTATATTCGAAATGAAGCCAAGTATATCTTGAAGTTTCTGTTTAAAATTGTGATAGATATTATATTTAAAGTGTTTTTTATTTAAAAATATATCAAGATAATATTTTTTATGTTTTAAAATTTATTTTTCATGTTGTATATGAAAACAATTTAAAAATATTAAAAAAATTATTTTTTTTTAAATTTAAATTTTAAACAAACAATATTTTAAAGACAATAATAAACGCACTTTAAATTTCCAAGTTCATGATTGGATTCGGTAGTTGCTGCTTAATAAGTCATGATTAATCCTGTTCGTGTAAGAAGCGGTGCTTTTGATTTTTTTCAGAAAGCACCATGGAAGGATCCTAAAGACATCCATCCATCCATCCACTAGCAATTTCGTCTGTAAGTGTTGGACTGAGCACTAGTACCAAACTGGAAAAGATTCGCTAGTGGGTGCTCCCGCTCAGGTCAACTTCTAAAAGTTTTTTGCAAATGAGTTTAAATTAAAGAACACAACAAAGCATATTTCCATAGCCAAACTGTGCGCACATATCACAGACAGCACACGATTTAGCCATGCAATGCATTATTATTAGATCAGCACGGTTAATCCGAGAAATAGCTCAACTGATCAATTTTTAAGTTTGTTTTTCAATGATTATAAATTTAGTTTTTTTAAAATCATTAGAGATTTATATAATCGTAATTTCAGGATCTATGAGATTAATTAAGATGTATTTAAACTGACCCGGACATTCACGTTAATAAAAAGAAATCAATCCGACTTAATAAGTCAACCTGGTATCTGGTAGGGCTGAATTTTAAAAAATTGATTTGAAATTGATTTGATTTTATTGATTTGTGAGTTAATTTATAATAATTTTTCCTTTAAAACCCAGTTTTAATTTTTTTTTTTAAATGAAACTATTTCATCTCGATTAAGTCATCCACTCAAACTAATTTAAAAACATAATTGCAATGCGCTCTGGGGTGCCTTCACCAACGCCAACGGCATGGTTTAAGCACTCAAAAACAAATGATATAGCAAAGTACTTGTATATTTATCATGGATGCAATGATTACTGAGTAATGATAACAGAGAAGAAGTCAACCCATGATATTATGGGGAGAATCCAGATTCATAATCTTATCAATTCAGCATGTAATGGCATAGGATTCCCAAAGCAACCTTTAAAAAACATTCTCGCCATTTTATTCAAGTTTTGTTATGATTACTGAAAATGAAGTGGATAAAAATTGCTTCTTGCTTGTCCAGAACACCATCATCATTCAGTCGCAGCATGCAACATTTCAAGCCCAGGATGAGCAGGCTGACTTTCGTCCATCTTCTCCTGGCGTGGCTGCTGCTTGTAGCTTCTCAACAACGTTTCTCCTCCAATATCAGGGTCCAAGCTGTCGAAGCAGGCAAGCAACTTCTCCTTTCTTTTTTAATATTATTATTGCCAGTATCCTCTAGTGATTTATCAGGGAGTACAAGGTATAAATCCTCCTCGTACCAATTTTGTGCTAGAAATTTGTAATGGTTGACTTTATCATGCCTTTGCTGTCACAGTTCATTTCAAACCGAACCCTGCTCAACTTACCTCAAAAGCACACAAAGGAAACGTCTTACCAGTTTGGGTAAGGAATTCTGTCTACAAACATTTACTTTTACCAATCTCAATGCAAATGATCGATGCCTTTACTCTCTTGGTCCTTTCATTTATGCTACGACACAAACAGGTTGCAGAGAAGAGGTTTCATAAAAGTCCATCAGGACCCAACCCTGTAGGCAATCACAACCCACCATCCAAGCAATGAACCGACAGACGCGCCTGTTAGCACAGCCAGTAGAGGGGGAGGTCCACAGTATTCCATTAAGGTAGGAGAAGATCAGCTGGTATTCATTTAGGTTGGAAAAAACCTGATCCCTGGGTTTTTATGCTTGTATAAAAGATGAAATTAGCTTAGATTCATCATCTTAGATCAATTTTCGATGAAGAAAATCCACGTTTCTCGTCTCTAGTAAAGCCTTTTGTCATGAGTTGTTTCTGTAGAGAAAACACATTCCAAACAGAGATTCCCGTGTCTTAATCAGATTATATTGTGCAAGCAGAAACAAACATTCGTCAATCATGCTAGATAGTAATTTCAGCTCCAGATTATTCTCATTTCAGCTCCAGATTATTCTCAAAGAAATGCGAGAGCAAACGTTGTAACCTAGCTTTCTCAGGGCGGTGTAGTTTGCCATCTCCCCTGATTTCCGAGAATCAAACCAAGCATTTTGTAGAAAAAATATGCATCAGCTCAAGTGTGCAACACAACATTTCCATGCAGAAGCCTCAATGAACTGAGAAATGGTGCTTGTGGGAACCAGGTGAACACTAAATATGAATTTTCCAGCTCTAAGAAATTTGCCGGGTTGTCTTGATCAAGTTTTTTTAACCCTGTTATAAAAATTGCACTCGAGACTTTAAGCAGCTTCCTTTCCATGTCGGATTCATGTTTCTCTTTGGGTGTGCCATACCAATGGCATGACAACACGACAATGCTTAATAAATCAGGCATAATAACAGTTCAGAATCGGCAGATTTGCATCATTAGCAACTCATCTTGGAATGAGCCACCATAAAAATGGCACTATATATCATCTACAATATACCTTGCTGGATATACAGGACCTGCCAAGAACTACAATCATCTTGTCGGTGTAAAGTTCTTTATACAGTTCGCTTTCTCTTTGACCGCTTGCTTCTCTTTGGCCGTGAAATATCAGGGACCCTTTTGCTTGCACTAGAAGCATATGCTTCTTCCAGAACCTCCTCCCCCTGTTGAAGAATTGAGATTAGTTACAGACACAAACAAACATTAATAGTATTATGAGCTGTCTGATTTATCATTGCTAGTAAAGAAAAAAAAGGTGGTTATTGACAGTGTTGATGTTTTTATATAAGGTAGACTAGTGCCCTCAAATTCCTTGGAAGCAATGAAATTTGTTTAGAATTGCGTTGTCTCTTCAATCCACTATTGCAGGAGTTTTCAACTGTGTTCGACTAGCCCACATCGCTTGCAAAGTTATTTACATGTGATGGTCGCAAAAGAAATTTTAATGTTTTTTATTAGAGTCCCCTTTTGACAATAGAACATTCTTTCTTTGAATCCTAAGAAACGCCAGTGCTGATAGGGATCTGTGGGTTTCACTTTATGGCAGTAAAGAGAGTTACATGTGAACAATGTTCCATTTTCACAACTGCATATGCTCGAAAACCATATACACATGCAGGCCCGTACAACACCCCTTACCCCCACAACCATGGGCTATTTGAATTCACTTCAAGGGTCAATCACTCACAATGGAGCAGTGAACCACCAGCTGCTACCAAAAAATCAAGACAGCGAAATGATTATCACATTGGGCGGAACTCTTAACTGTGTCAAAGATCACCAGTTTTCAAGCCTCACTATTTTCTTATACGCTGTATTAAGAACCTCAGAACATTGATGCATCCATAGGAAGAGTTAATATGCCTTTATGGCAATGATGAACATCCTAACAAGGTTTTAACCCTCCAATCCATTGTCCCGCAACAAGATCTTCTCAACCAAAATGGACTACAACGAGCCTAAACATGTAACTAGTGCCATGTTTCACAAGGGAGGTGATATCCACACTCCCACTAGTTTCTTTTCTTCGAAACAGACAATTACACTCAAGAAAGCCATCTTATCAGTCTACCTGTCTGTCTCTATCTCTCTCTTCCTAAAATCTGTAGCACCATAACTACCAGTCTACCACCTCCAAATCAAAAACTTGTTTCCATTTCCTTTTCCTCTGTGCTTGATTTCTATTTCTTTTGACTGATATCACTGTATATCTCACTAATACAGTCATTTCACCTCCACTGTTGCCGATCACCACCATGCCAACTGCAACTCAATCAACTACTATCGATGCCTTGATCCACCAAACCAATGCTTTCTTGACCCGAATGGAATCATCTGAGCCGGCCACTTGAGATTAGTTCTACCTTAGATTAAGGGCATATTTCATTATACCCTTAAGCTGTATGTACTGTCTACTTTGCCCAAACTACAAATGGGTTTTCATGTTTTGACATTTCTGCACTTTTAGCAGATCTGGTTGTTGTCTGTTTATTTGATGCCAGAATTCCCTCAACATCTGGGCAGGGTATGTCAAAGACTTCTATATGTATTTGATCATAAAAATCACAAAATAAGTGCGGAAAGGAAAAAATGCCAGCCAATCATGGTACATTAATAAATAGAGGAGTGATCAAAAGTCATTCGACTAGTTGCAAATTTCAAAAATTGCACTCGGGATAGTTTGGGAAGTGAGAAGTTACAGGTGATGTGGGTTTTAAAAAAACAGAGACAAACAGAAAAATGTTGAGCGAGGATGACTTTTAACGAGGGGTATAGTTGTCAATTTATATAAAAATGAATTAAGTGGAGTGTGGTTATAATGTTTGAGCCTTTAACGGGTGTGGATATCACCTCCCCACTTTCACAAGACTCAGACAAGTGACGAGTTTAAGAAATCTCATTACTTGTATGATGATAATGATGATATGAGGCTTCATAAATCTAACATGAGGTTGGTGGGTTTCCTTGCAATGCATGAGTATCGCCACCATAGAAATACAGATACCTTCCCTTTCCCGGCCCGCTAACAATCACCATGATTAAAAAACTTGAGAAATGTAGATTTCAGATAGTATTCAAGATGGTTTTTGTTTGTATCAATTAAACAACTCATAAGAGCTGAAATTTAGGATTTACCTTGTCATTGGTCTCTTCATCTGAATCCTCATCAGAACCAGATGCAGAATCCAGAGCCTGAACACCTTCTGTTGGCAATGCCTTGCGCAATGCTTTGCTCTTGTCTTGTTCCTTTAACTGCTTGAACCTGTTGATTTCCATCTTTGTTTATCAGACCCTTTTCTAGCTGCTGGAATGATAAATGGTACTTCAAAGAAGAACACTGACCTATCACCAGGCTGCCCTGGTTGTGAAGCTGATCTTTTTGCACGTCCTGCAGTGATGATTCCACTTGCATTCTCATTAACCACAGGCTTTGCACCACCTAATTTGCGTAACCATACCTGTTGGGCTGTGCTGAGGACGTTGTTTGTGAACCTGTATATCACATTGCACACACACACACACACTAAGAACCATTACACAGCTTAACAAGGGTGAAGTATATATAAACACCAAAACTCATGCCTGTGTTTAACTAAAGGACAACTGCAAATTTCACTTCTTTAAGCAAATATGGAGGTGTTCCAGAAGCCAGAGGAACTAACAGCAAGAGAAACTTCTGAAACCACACGCAAATGTACAGACTAGTTTATGTGGGAATGAAGTTCAACTATCAGCAAAATGATTGAGTTACAATGAATGCTAACTTATTTACCCTAAAGAGAAACTGATGTCAATGCACCAGTTAAAATGCCTCTATGACACATAATGAACAGTGTTCAGAACTTTTCCATGTGAAGGAAGGTATAAATATGAACAGAACAAGCACAAATGGATGAAATAAAAATAACAGATGTCCTATTCCTGCTAATGATATTCCACAGTAACAATATGATGTGAGAGGTTTTTATTGATGGCACAAAATCATAAATTGATGGACTTCTTGCTTCCTCAAAGTCAATTAATGAAGCTAAATACATGAATACAAAACATGCATGCATTCAGTTGTGAGTGACATTGCCAGAAAGAAACGAACCAGTATATAGATAATCCTGATGGAACAGACAAAGAGAAGTAACCAATCATGATGGGTAGAAACTTGAAAACAAGAAGTGTATTCTTTTGAGTCGGATCATCTGTCTGTGAAACCAGAATAATTCCGGGTTAAAGAATCACTGGATGAATAACAATGAAATACAGAAAAAGAGATCCATTTCTCTACCTGGGGAGGTTTCATGATCTCCATTGATACATACTGAGAAGCAATGAGGAGGACAGGCAAAACCAGGTATGCTGCAGTGTCATGCCAGCCTAATGGTGGATGACCATCCTGCATGACAGAATAAGATCATATAAATCTGCTGCACAGTCTAAGGGAAGAAATACGACTTCACATCCCCTCACTAATAGTAAAATAGTAAAACAACAGCTAATGCAGTTACATGTAATTTATGTTGGAGTGTAAATTAGTCATCTCTTCACATTCAAATAACCCATGGTGTCACTGGTGTACATTAATTTATCCATAGCATCACAATGGAAGTACTCCAGAGGACATGAAATAAGCAAACAGGCAAAACTGAAAACTAAACTTTCCTCTCTTCTCTCTCAAACCACTTGACTCACCTCTTTCAAAATCAAGGCTAGGGTATTTGAGAAAGGATACTTTTGAAGAAGAAAATAATAAGAATTAAGTTTATCAGTACATTAAAAATAAATAAATCTAGTTCTAGTATAATGGAGGTGGATACCTATAACAGCTCCGAGGAACTAAGACATTACAATAGTTAACAGATAATATAATATGCTGCATGTTTTACTACAACACGCTGCAACTGAAAGATCCAATTCAAACACAAGCAAGGATCAATGGCGAGCATTTTTTCAACATATATTAAAGAAGCTCCAAGGGAAAGTCAAAGATTTTGCGAAGATGTGTAGACCACAACATTTTTTTTTTCTGATGGACAGCATGACATCAACCACTCATAGAAACACAAAAATGCATCTGCCATCAACTGCATTTCCTAAAATTCCATAGAGATTTAAGTGCAGAAAAAGGCACTCACGGTCCCTGCATGACCTAGATTTCATGTTTAGATTTGCTCTTATAAATCCCACTCGATGAAAAAGGGGGAAGTGATAAGTTGATTTGGCCATGTCGAACGTAGGCCACAAGAGACCTGGTTCAGAGAATTAACAAGTTGTTAAGAGAAAGCGGAAACGAGGGGAAGAGGGAGACCTAAGTTAAAATGGATGGAAGGAGTATCAAAGGAATTAAGAGCTCGATATCGAGGTGATTTGGTATGTGATCACATGAAATGGCGCTAAAAGATCCTTATAGCCTACCCCAACTAGTTTGGGACTAAGGCTTTGTTGTTGTTGTTGTTGTTCCAAGTAACTCTAACAAAGGCATGAATGATGGAATTACATGAGGATCACTTAGGGCAGTGAGCAGGTTGGGTCAAACACCAATTCTGCCTTGAATTCCTTTCCCGGTATTTTAAATCCAAGACTGGTTTACAGATCCAATAATTAATCAGAATCAGTTACAAATGGACAGATCCATATTGATTTGATTCCATCCAAATAATGAGAATCCAATTTTATAAATACATTTGTGCATCTGTATATATATATAAGTTACATGTTAAAGAGGAAATTTTGAAACAGAATATAGTCATTTGTTCAAATTGTGTTTGAAAATCTACTTCTAATACTTAAGAAAACAGATAAAACTTTATATCTTACTAAACTGCACTGGATCTCACTGTTAAGCTCTACAATTACCACTAGGTCCACATCAAGATTGAGAGTTTTGGGACACAGAAACAGGAGCTTCGGATTCTAAAGATGAATCTGAACAAATATAAGAAAAATTTAGATCTCTTGACAGTATAATAAGAAATGTATAAAAGATGTCTGACATATTGCCCTGCTAGAGAAAGAAACAGATCCTCAGATAGGGACTCAAGGCTGCCTAGCATCATCTTTCTGTGCCTAACAGTGAAATTACCTCATCAAACCTGCAATCTAAGAGCTAATGAAGCAATGTCACGCAACCTAACCCTGGGAAGGAGATATAACTATTACTCTAGCATTCGTGCAATCACAACCTCATGCCCTGACCAAAATTTATCTGAATAAAGTATACCTCAGTTTATGGTGTTGTCACAGATTACTCCAATATCTCATCTATGCTGAATACAACTATTCAAAAGTTAATTAAAGAAACTCAAGAGAGCTAAAATCCACTGAGCTAATCAAGTTCATTTGGAAAACAAACTGTATGGATAACAACCCGCAAATGAAAAGCGATATTCCAATCTGGCTCTCCATTTTTTCAGACATGTGCTTCTAACGAAAGTGGTAAAGTTACATCAATAAAGATCAATGTCACAAGTTTTTCGCAAGTAGGGAGAAATGAAAACGTTTGACATCGATGATAGGAGTAGAAAAAAATAATTGTTAGATTCATGATTATGATGAAAGTAAAGTCTCATTACCACAAAAGGAAAAAGCCAGGAAATGCCGGATCCACTTTGTCGAGCTGCAATTGTAGTTGGCCCACCCAAAGAGGGTATCCAAAAGAAACCTTCCGTCAACACTCCCTTTAAGAAAAAAATTTACAGTTATCAGCAATGGTTAATTTGTTCTGCACACACATGAACTGGCATGCTGAGCACACATAACATTGCACAAAAGATAACATGGTATCCCAACATATTAAATACCTCATTTGCAACGTTTGAAAGCGCTTGATACAGGCCTATCCATACTGGTATTGTAGCCAAAGTAGGAAAACAACCTAAGATGAGAAGTTCTTCAGCATTAGCACCATAAGCCATACCAGTATTGAATATGAAAACAGATGCAATGCTTTAAAGCAGTACCTGCTAACGGATTAACTCCAGCCTGCCTATATAGACGCGACGTCTCAAGCTGTATTCTTTCCTATTAATTAAGGAAAAAAAAAAAGCTTACCTCATGCGCTTAAAATCAAGCTGAAAATACAATAAATTGAATGCAACACGCAGCCTCACCTGATTTCCTGCATATCTTTGTTGAATAGCTTTTATCTTAGGTTGCAGGTTTTGCATAGCCAGTGTAGATTCAACCTAAACAAATTAATTACAACGAAAACGAAAAACTTACATTTTAATAATAATAGAATTAGTTTTTAACTAAAATTGATTGAGAAAAAGAAAATCACCTGTTTCTTGGTCAAAGGCAAAGTAGCAACTTTAACAGCAATAGTAAGCAAAATAATGGCAAAACCATAAGCATACGGCACGTGTACAGCTGAAAGCCCATCTTTCAACACCTTAAGAACGAATTCCATACCATCAGAGATAAAACCGAACCAACCACCATTCTTTTGAGCAGCATCAGCGGTATCAGATATAGTGGTGGAAGCAGCGGAATCGACAGCAACGGCGGCATCGGCGAGCGTGTAAAAAAATCCTTCTGCTCTGCTAATAATTGTATTAAAATCAACTGAAGAGTGCAAGTGATGATGAATTGGGGGAATGTTATCGTGTAAGCTTAACTTGATTCTGGTGGATATGAATCGACGGTTGGTAGTGAGAGCGTGGCGAGAAAGAGAGTGGAGAGGTGTGCCGATGAACGGTGGGGATGAAAGGAGAGTTCTCGCCATGGAAGGGGAGAGAAGCGTCGTTGTAGGGGGTGGGGGTCAGGTTCTCATGAGAGTTGAAGGAGTGGTGGAGCTTGGACGTGGAGAGGTGAGAATTTTGTTTTTCTTCTTTGAATTATCCGTATTTTTATTGTATTTGGCAGAGTGGGAATTCAGGCGGGTTTTCTTTGCTGATTATTAGCGAGTGGAAAAGTTCCACGTTATTAAGGGGAGAGGGTTTTGTTTTGTGACTCTACGAAGGAAATTATTACTTAATTGACAAAAACTAATGCCCCTTGTATATTTTTTATTTTTTTTTAAGGTTTTTTTTTAATTTTTTTAATTTTATTTTTTTTTAATTTCTTATAACCTAGTAGGTTAATTTATTGAATTAACTCAAGTTTTTTTTTAATTTATCATTTAATATTTGATTAATTGAGAATTAAATTTTGTACAAAATTTTAGTTTGCTTATAAGAATATTTTGATCTTATTATCGGGAATGTGATTTTAGTAGTTTAACTCGAGTTAACTCATGTTTTTTTAATTGATTTTTTTTAATTTAATCCTTCTACCATCATTTGATTATGAAATGAATTTTATAAATTGTTTCGATTTACTTTTTATATGGTCATTCCAATCATATATTCTAGGCCGGGGGTTGGCTTGACTTGTTAACCTATTTTGACTCAAAGTGTTTGTTTTTTAATTTTTTTTAATTTTTTTTCAATTTCATACTTTAACATTAGGTTGGGTGAGAATTGAGTTACATAATTTATTTTGATTTACTTTTTATATAATTATTTTAGTCTTACGATCCAGGTAACAAATTTGACAAGTTAATTCGGATTAACCTAGGTCAATCTAATAAGTTTTCGTTTTAATATTTTAAAAAAAATATCTTGATGAAAATTTTTTTGGTCAAATTACTTTTTAATGTTATTCAAGTTGTTTTTAAATATATCAAGTTGATCAGTTTATATTAAATTAACACTCACATAATTTTTAAAAAAATTACTGAAAAATACATTAATTTGACTAAGTAACACAGTGAAACCAATTACCAAGTCTATCTTCTATACATACGAAAATCTGCATGTTCTGTTTTTGTCTATCTATTTATATATTACTAGCATCAGTACCATGTTATGATAAAACATAATTTCCAGGAAATGCTTGTTTTACTGAAAACAAATTTCCTGGTAAAACGTTTTAAAGAAAAATAAGTTAATTTTTTTATTATATTATTTAAATATATAAAAAATAAATGTTTTTTTATGAAAGAGATTATTTTTTTATTAATGATAGTAAATGCTAAAAAGCATTTAATCAAGTTTTACTAAATTACTATTCGTGAAGCTAAAGTGTTTTAATTAAATTTAGTTTAGTCAGCTAAATGCTTAGAATACTAGTTGGGTGTGTTATCAATTAAAATAACACTGTTTTCATTTTTTTATTATTAAAATGATATATTTTTTTTTAAAAAAAATAAATCAAGTTTTTATTATATTAAATTCAAGCTCGGCCAGCAAGTTTAATAATTATAGGGAAGGGACTCTTTGTTAAAAAAAAGAAAAAACACAACGAATTTTTTTTTTTGAGGTTAATCGACTATATCAAACCCTAAATTGAATTATATTAAAATCTAAAAAATATATAGCTTTTTAAAGTATGATTGCGGGTTATTTTTAAAATATTTTTATTTAGAAATATATCAAAATAATATTTTTTTTTTAAAAATTATTTTTTATATTAGTGTATCAAAATAATTTAAAAATATAAAAAATATTAATTTAAAATAAAAAATTAAAAATTAAATTTTTTTAAATATAAACAGACTGTCGATAACGAGACAATACCGAAAATCATGGGATCATTGCCGGCCTGTCCTTTTAAGTACTTTCATCTTACTTTATTTTCTCACTGACTGTAACTTGACTTCGACGGAAAAATCTTAAATGTTGGCACACCAACCGTCTTTAGTTTTACTCAATCGAATATACGAAATTTAATTATTTTTTCCATTGGTATACGAACTTCGTTTTATTGTACTAATTAAATACTTTTCTAAAAATAATAATTAATCTTATTTATTTATTTTGCTATCGCATGGTATTTGTTAACTTTGCTAAAATAATACATATATAATTTTTAATCTTGACGTAGATAGTTTACCATTATTTAAAGAGTTTTGTTTTTAAAAGAATTTATTTTGATCTAAAATATTTTTATTTATTAAATAAAATATCATTTTAATTTGAAGGGTGTTTTACTGGAAAAATACTCACATTAAAAAATAAAAAACTGACAAAAATATTTGATTTTCATCATTAAAAAAGTTAGCGTAACTAAATGAGAAAGAAATAAATTTATGTATTTGATTGAGATAAAGTGAAAATTGGTTTACCAAAATCAAGTTAAGGTAAAAGAACACATTATAAAATAAGATATACTTATAGAATACCGATGAAAGTGCTTGATTATAAATTTTTAGCTTTGTTTTTAGATTTTTTAGCTTAATTGTGAGTTTTATTTTATTTTTTATATTTAACTCTACCTTATAAAGGTTTGTTTTTGAAATTTTGAAGGGGTTATAAATTTTTTTAAAAGATATTAAATTAGAGAAAAAAAAATTATTCAGTAATAAAATAAGAATTAGGATTGCTGTGATGATTTTTTTCCATAACAATTCTTTATTTGTGTTATTTTTTTATCCCATTAATTCACTAAAAAATTATACCCATCCTCATTTATTGTGTTCTAAATAGTTTTAACTGTTCATTTTGTATTAAAGTCACCTTATTATATACTTTGAAAATCCACTCCGAACCATTTAGTAAACGGTGGAATGGTAAAAATTTGGAATTAAGAGGTTTGTTTTCCATGTAATCTCATGTTCGAGGCCTATGATTACTAATATTGATTATTACTAGAAGTTTACATAGTCGTTAATTTCAAGATCCGTGAAATTAGTCGAGATACATATAAACTGACTAAACACCTAAATAAATAAAAAAAAATCACTCCAAAAAAGTAAAAGTGCAATCATTTAGTATATGTATGAAAATTTTAGCTACCTGATCAAGGATGGATAAGTTAATATTTGATTTAAAAAAAAACAAGAATGGCACTCGGTAAATCCCTATAGCATATCAAATACCAACCAGCATACTATTAATATGCAATTGAACACTCATTTACCAAACTATTATTGAGATTTTTCTATGAGTTATAGTCATTATAGTGCAGTACTCCTCTCGCTTACATAACGTTCTGGGCGATCGTTAACCAGGCTTGATTTTAGAATCATAGTAAAAACCCTTTTCAAAGACGCTTGTTATTAATTATAAACTTCAATGTTATTTAGATCACATCAATGACAACTCTCGAAAGGGTCTTTCTCAGAGAAGAAATCAAAGAAAGGTTTGTGATCAGCAGAATGCTCTCCAATGCCATGATTAATCTCAGAGGAGATTGGAGTGTTAATGGAATTCTCAGCAGAAGTTGAACCGTGAGAATAAATAGTAGCTGCTCCTTCTAAAATCCCTGTTGGGTGCAACGGAAAGAGAGGCAAAGTTTCCTGATCACTGCTGCTCTTGCCAATGGTTACCGGATTCCTCTCAAACTTGTTCTTCGTGATATGATTGTGGTACTCACGGAGGACGGCTTCTTGATCATATCCCTTAAAAGCATAGCTTATGGTTTCAGATCTCGACCTCCTCTTGAAATTACCTGGGAGTAGCATGTTCTGATATTGTTGTTGACACAACCCCGTTATATCGCTCTTTGGCAGGTAGCATGGGCTGTTTACAACTGAAAAAGGAAAGTCAATTACATTTCAAAAGATATCACAGTGAATAAACGCACATCTACGTTCATAAGTTTATGACTACGTACATTCTACGTTCATGAAAGAGAGAGGGGAAAGGAAAAGGAAGAAACTGGGAGAGAGTACTTTGAAGAATATTTACCTCAGTCATGAGGAATTAAGAGAAAGGAACTAAAAAGGGGGGAAAGTTAAACAAAGTCAGCAAATCGCTTGGAAAGGGACAGGAGATGGAAGCATATAATTAAGATATTAATATGCATGCACTAATTCGCATTGAATGAATGAAGCTTTAAGCAATCATAAGAAGTGCAGTGAGCAAGAGAACAAATCTAATCAGAAATTAAAGTTACAAATGGAAATGTGTATATTTTATTTCAGGATCTCCTGGAGAACAAACCCTCTTCAGAGAATTCTTTCTTTATGTTTTTATTTGTTTTGTTTGCACTGATATCGAGTTTATCTGCATGAAGAGACAGCTTGGAATGAAACTAAAAATAGAATAAATTAATACACGCGAGAAAGAAAACACAAACAAGGAATTCAAAAAAGAAATAAAAAGTCCCACCATTTTAGAACCTATCCCTGAATTCCGAGCTAGAATCAATAATAAAAAAAAACAATAGCTCAGAGCAATAATATAATAATATTGGTAGCTATTTATTAACAAACCATTTCTGCAAGGAGGTGCAAACACAGGTTGATGAGCCTTGTGAAGATACTTGTTGATATAAGCCATGTTCTCTTGTTTCTGCTTCTGTCTTTGCCTTGCCTTGTGATTTTGAAACCAGTAAAATACATTTTTCCCTTCTATGTGACCATAGGCTTTGAGCCTGCTTGCTATTTGTTCTATCATTTCAGTGCTCGGGGTCCGCATACCTTGGCTGTAGAAGCTCTCAAGCATGCTAATCTGCTCCCTTGTTGGGCTCCATCTTGAATTCACTGAAGCTCCACCAGAACTAGACACGTCCATATTATCATTCTCCAAATCTTCCTTTCTAAGAATTTACTTAGAGCTTGTATAATTCTTTGATCCAAAAAAGGAAAGAATTAGGGTTTATCAAAGACCAGCCCTCAACGACAGATAGGGAGTCGAGGGAGGGGGGGAGATGCAATATGGGTCAAGATGCATGGGCTTTGCACTCTTCTTATATAAGATAGAGTTACTAAATGAGAGCGGCATAAAGTCAAACAAAAAGACGAGAAAGAGAAGGGTGTTTGACACGAGTATCGTTTTTGGTGCTCAAAAACTATGAAAACATGGCGTATAGCGGCTGAGGGAATTCGTTCAAAAATCAGGATAAAACGGGAAGACAATAATCCCGCCAATCCTTTTTCTCTGTTCTACGAAATGGTGGTGGACTTGATTTGTTGCCTAGTGGTTCACATCTCGGGAATGACAGAGACTGACTGGGAAGGCCAGCTACATATATAGGTTTACGCATTGAAGGAAAGGAAGGATATAAATGTCATTGAGAACAAAATGACAGCCGGAAGGGTTGTAGGGAAGGCCTAGGCTTCGGTAATTGAAGTAAGAGCCTGGTGGATTTGCAGGGATGGAGTTGAAACGTCTATCTGTAGAGGTGTGTGGTGGAGGTCACTTTTGTTTGTGGTCTTATGTTAGAAATTAAAGCTGGTGGGTGAGGGGTTGTGGTGGAGCTTCATAGGCGGCTCATCTTTATTGTAGCCAACGGGGAAGAAGAAACCTTGACATTGCTGTCATCAGGGATATATTGATGTTTATGATTGTGATGGTTCTTGTCTTCGTAGATTTTCATGGCTAAAGTTTCTCCGATGAATTCGGCAATTATCATAGAAATTAAAATGAAATGGTGAGTTAATATAGAAAAAAAAACATATATACATGCAAAGAGGATCTCAAATACTTAAATATCATAATATTCTAGGAATTAAAATCTTTAAATATATCAACATAACTTATCTATCAATTTATATCTACGTCGTCTACTGGATGATCCAAGCTTATCAATAACTAAATACGACATCCTACTCCTGCTCTTGCTTGAGTGTTCTCGTTCTTTGTCATAACATCATCAAGAAATAACCTCTTTCTAAAGGTATCAAGTAGGGCTGAGCATTTCCGGTTTGGTCCGGTTTTAAACCAAAATAAACAACCAAACCGATTTTTTTTTAATTTTTTGAACCGAACCGAACTGAAAACCGGCTCAAACCGATTAATTTCGGTTTGGTTCGGTTCGGTTCGGTTTTTTTCCCTTCCAAATCGGTTCAAACCCAATGGTCTTCTCTGCTTCTCTTACAACCTTGACCGCAACAACGTCCAACTGCACATAGCGTTGATTGTTCAAGGGAAAGTTCATTCATTTCATTGTAATTAATCAAATGGCAAAGGGGTTGTAGAAATCCACGGATATAAAAAACAAAAGAAAAGAAATGGATCTACTATTCCAATTCCATTTGTGGCACAGACTCAACAAGAAAATTAAAACCCAAAGGAACCAAATCCATAAGGGAGGGGAGGAAAATCAAAGGCAGAGGGTAAAGTGAGAGAGATGCAGAGAAGGGAGAGGGTGGGGGGTGGGGGGGAGAGGGTAACGTGAGAGACAACAAAGGGAGAGAGGGTGGGGGGCGGGTAGGCAGAGGGTAAAGTGGGGGGTGTTGAAGTGAGAGACAGAGAAGGGGCAGCGGCTAGGGTTAGGAAATGTTTGTATTTATACTTGTTTTTTTTTTAATGCTGGTTGATTGAACCGGTTCGGTTCAGTTCAATCGGTTTCAGACTTTAGAAACCGGAACCGAACCGAACCGGAATTTTTTTGTGATTTTTTAATCAGTTAATTCAGTTTTTTTCGGTTCGGTTTTTTCGGTTATTTTTTTCCCGATTTTCTCGGTTTATCGGTTTTTTTGCTCACCCCTAGTATCAAGTCCATTGCAACATATATTGAACCACTGAGACGCATGGGTGTATCTTTCATTTTCTTTGTAAATATTACAAAGGATAGATACGACCTCTCGACCCTCTAGCAACAATAAGCTAACCAAATATTAATAATAAATTTAAAATATCAATAAATAAAAGGCAACGTTTAACATGTATTAATTCTAAAAAACTTGATTACTTGTGATATTTTGAATAAGGTGTAATGACCTAATGTGTGATACACATGTATCAAATCATATACTCCTTTGTAATTACAAGATGCATCTCTATAAATATCTCATTCCTTCATAAATTCCACTGTAATATATAAACTCCATAATGGCTTAACCAGTCATAATCATCATCTTTACCCCGATAATTTATGTCTTGCAACGCATCACTCGTGTCAATATCGACTAGAATGTGTTATTTATAGTTGAAATGTCACATTATCGATCTGGGCAATATAACTCTACCATCTAAAAAAATATAAATGGGACCATTGATATATATGTCCATCCCGTTAGTCCAAATAGCTGGAGCAATTGCCAATCTTTCATCCTTGTAAGGCATTTACATGACTTGTAGAAGATAAGTATATTAAATATTAAACAACAATATTCAATGAAGTTAAGTTTTTTCTTTAACAAATGATTCAAAAAATACATGGATAGGTTGTTGTCTATCTAGCTCATTCCAATAAAATGACAAACATGTGTTCGATTATTATTAAATACTCTACTAGCACACCATCTAGCATTACAAATATGTTAGTTTCATTTTATTTTTGAAGTTACAAGTAGACAATATAAATGCATCTAATTGAAAAATAACATTACAATACCTGCATCCTAACGACAATGGTAACAACAACGACAAAAGTGGAAAATTCTGAAGAGGAAAACATTCTAGGATACTTGGAGACTAAGATGAGTTTGATTTTTGGGTGTTTTAAGGGTAAAGAAAACAGGTGATTGATGGAGTTTTTAAAGGGATAAGGGGAGAGAATGTCCGTTTTGAGAGAGAGAGTTGTTGCGTCTGCTATGCTCTTCAATTCAAAAAAGGTTTAAATTTCACGACATATCGCGTTTCTATAAAGCAACATGTTTGATTGTCACTCTTTTGACACGCGAATACCATCTTGTTAGGTTTGAGAATAATGACATTTGATAAATGTTATGCTTCAAAAGCGCGACAAAGTGAAAGTGAATTATTCTGCTAAAAAAATTTCAAATGGTGTTACTCTACCAAAATATTTAGATTATAGTGCTATTTTTTTTTAAAAAAATCAAGTTTCTTTCTTTTAAATTTCAAGTGGTATTTTTTTATGAGTAACAATTAATGTGTTTATCTTCTTTTTTTCAATAAATATCCAAATAAGAGGAGGGAAATGGTTAATGCTTGCAAGAGATGACAACTTTAACTCTATTATGCTATATTTAAGGAATTAGTTAGTATGGGTGATCATTTTCAGTTCGATTCGATTTTCATAAAAAAAAGTAACCAAACCATTTTTTTAAATCAAAACTGAACCGAAACCGGTTCAAATCAACTGGTTTTGGTTCGGTTATTTTAGAACAAAAACCAGTTCAAACTGACTGATTCCAGTTCGGTTATTTTATATTAAAAACCAAAAACTATATTGTTTTTTGGGTTATTTTTGTAATTTCTAATGGGTTTGGTTTCGGTTTGGCTCGATTTGTTCTTGTTTGGCTCGATTTTTTTTTGTTTGGCTCGGTTTTTTTTGTTTGGGTTCGATTCGGTTTTTTCAGTTTCAAGCTTATAAAACCGAAATCGAACTGAACCAGTTGGTTTTTTTAAAAATTCTAATCGGTTTAATCAATTTTTTTCATGGTTCGATTTTTTCGATTATTTTTTTTCGATTTTCTCGGTTTATCGTTTTTTTGCTCACCCCTACTAGCTATTATTGTTGCCCACTCCTTGCTATAAATAGCAAACAAATCCTTGGAAAGCAATATGTAATGTATATGAACATCAACTTGATCCATTTAAGCTTTTTTTTTGAAACCATGCACTAGATAAGTATGCTTTCAAAACTCATGTAACTAATAAAATAGAGAAAAACAAATTCTACCAATCAAATTTTACTATGTGTCATTTTTATTTTATTTTACATAAAAAAGTAAAATAAAATTGAAATAAATGACATGAAAAATAAATGACTTTTATATATTTCTTGGTCAATGGAAGATTGACACATGAGATGATATAATTAAATTATTTTATCATAACTACAAGATCACATAAATAAAAATCAACCAATAAAATAATATGATGTGGCATTAGCAAAAGACCTGAGTGCCCCTATAAATCCTTATAAATCGAAGGTCTCACCTTAGATATAGAGGAGGAAAATTTTTAGAGATACAAAATTTGATTCAAGACAAGCTCTTCAAGTAAGAAGCTATTTTAAAAGCTCTTAAGCATCATTCATCTACGCTTGGAGTCTACAAAGAACGAAGCCATGTTGGGTCAAACTTAAACGCTTCATAAGAGTCCTTCAACAAAAAATCTTTCTCAAGACAAGTTCTTCAAATAAGGAAACTCTTAAGCCTCTTTCATCTATATTTGAAGTCTACAAGCAATAAAGCTAGGTTGGATCAAGCCTAAATGCCTCAAAAGAATTCTTCAACAACACTTTGAAGACAAATCAAAGGTACATTTCAAATTATCAAATCACCAAATATCGCTTTGCAATACATTCCTAAATTCTCGTTCTTGTAAAGTATAAATCTTGGTTTGATTTTACAAATAAATCAAGTTACCATAAATCAAATTTAAGGGAAGAATAAGAGGATAGTTTATTCTTTTGTAAGAATATTTTAAATAGATATTGTATTCAGTTATATATTTTAATAAAAGCAAATATTTATACACGCATGCTTGTTTAATCTTCAAGCACTCAAAATCGTGTTTATAAATTTATGGCGACTCCACTAAAATCATCTCTACCTCTTATGTCTTCCATTCAAGAAATAATTTCCAATAACTTCTTAATGACAACTAGGAAGAACATGATCATCATTGTCATTTCAAAAAGCAATAAGATTACTGATTCAAGTTCTCAACACATTGTTGAAGGATCTTCAACCCCGCCTTTGAAATCAAAATAAATCATTGAGTTGTATGTGTGAACTAAGCATGTCTCTTTGTAGGTCTCTTTTAATATCTATACACCAAGACGCCAATTCTTCTTTCATAGCTGCACTATAATCATTAAACTTGGGTTTTGCAATGAATTGCATATTTTTGAATAACACCTCTACTTCTGGTAATTGTGTAACCTTTACACTAGTATTGCTTGCATATTTTTGAATATTGCTTGCTAGATTTCCTTTTGGATAAGTCATCTCATCCATGTTAAACCTTTACGCTAGTATTTGTTGTTTTCCTTGCATCATTATAGATCTTAAGAGTCCACTCAAGTTTGTCAATATTAGAATCTGCATCTATTTCTCATTGAGGCTTATCTCTTTTTCCACCACCAAATCTCCTCAAGTTTACACATTTGTCAATAATATGACTTGTAGTCATATGACTTCTACACAATCATTTAATGTCTTATGATTTGTCTATTATTGTGAATCTAAGTATTTGATCTGCTATAAGGGCATCAAATAACTCATATGTTGCAACAATCATAAAGGTGACACCCTAGGACAATAAAATATCATCAACAATGGTTATCATATTAATTGACAACATATTAACTGAAGGAAAAATAGTTCTCTTCAATTCTTATTGTTTTATTTTTTTTTCAGGAAGCCTCACATACTTTGAATTTATCAAATCCTAAATCACATTTCTAAATATTACACAACTCTTTGTGGAATGGCTAATCACCTCATACCATATACAATAATTTTTTCTTTTCAATTCTTCATCAGTCACTTGTTTATGTTTCTCTTTAATTTTAATCCTTTTATTTGTTAAAAATCAATAAAAAATAACATTAGTTTGATTTATGTCAAATGAATAATGTCTTTCTTAATTTGACCTCAGGGATCTTAAAGATTTAACATTCTTCTTTGTTATGCATCGTAAACTATTGGATCGTTATTTAAGAACTTAGCAACATCTACATCTACTGTTTTTTATGATAAGTTCCATAAATTGCAACCTTTTTCTCTACTTCATTTCTTAATAAAATCTCGTACCTAGAAGCTCTTACTCCTAACTCATATATATCATTGAACTCCATCTCTTCAAACTTGTTTCTCAATTTCCATTCCAAACTTTATTGTGTAATTATTACAAATTCCTTTTCAGGAATCCTAAACCAACACTTTCCTCTAACCTCTATAAATCTATCTAAATACTATTTCATAGTGTCTCTAGGGTATTGTTTTAATTTTACTAAGTTTGTCAACACAAACTCTAGTTCTGTCCTAGGAAAGTGTGCCTAAAATATAATTTGCATGTCGTTCCAACTTTAAAGAGAGTTTGGTAATAAATTTATATACCAAGTGAATGCATTTCTTGTTAATGAATTTGGAAACAACCTTAACTTTAGAAATTCAGAATTAACAGCTTCTCTACATTGACAGATGAATCCAATTATGTGTTTCAGAGCATATATTGACTCTTAATAATTGGAAAACATAAATTTAGGAATTTAATATTGATGGAATAAGGATACATTATATCTATATAGTATGGATAGGGTCTCCTATAGGTTGACTTATGGACTTGTTAAACTCTTAGACCATAAACCTATTTAACTACTCCACAAATCTTTATAATTTATAATCCTTTCTTTTGAATTGCTTCCAGTTTCTTCCATGACTATAAATTTTCCTAAACTTACTCTAGGTTCTGGTGAGAAGCTACTATTTCAGTTGAACTGTTTTGGCTAAACTAGTTTTTTGCCAATTAGCTTAGGATCTGTTTTCTTAAAATTTGGTTATGTAGCTTTTTTTTCAACTATGTGGTTTTTTACTTCAACTGTCACCTGTTTAGATATCTTATTAACTGTTTTTACCATCACATGGTTAAAGCCATATATTATTTCATTATTTTCACTCTTTATTTTGGCACATATCTTAAGATTAATGTCTTCCATTGGTTTAACAACTTTTTAGCAAGAAACTTTATTGCAGTTACATAGTTTTTCAAAACTTCTTACTAAGTTCCTTTTAAACCTTCTTTTAAATTCCTTTCACAAGTTTGTCTTTCTCACTCTAGCACAACATAGGTGACCTATCATTCATCGTGCAATCCCATTATAATAATAATCATCATAAATTTTTATTTATCTTATGTTTTTCCTTTATTTCTTTAGTAAGACATCAATATTTTTCATCAATGATTCTATTAGTTTCCTCTAATCTTCACCAAGACGTCCATAACACACACACACACACACACATATAATCTCTTTCATCTTTCTTTTCTAACTCTATTTCCTGAAAGTTAGTACTTCATTATTTGTTCCAACAGGAACGTCGACTAACTCGTGTTTATTTTCTAAACTTCCTGGTAATTTTGATTTCTTTGGTGTCATAATTTTTAAGAATTAATTTGACACTCTCATTGTGGTCACCAATTATTTGATGTAGGTTTTCTTATGTCTACTTCAATTAAAAGGACTTTGCAACTTAATATTAAAGTTTTAAATTAATTGGTTTGAACTCTGGATTTATTCATAGATCTACTCACACAATTTCAAATTTATATCATAGAGTTACACGAGTATTAATATGATTAAATTCATTTTCACATAAACAGTAATTCAATTGAAAAAATAATTAAATAATTAAAAGAACTTGAATGTAAAGTAAACTCAATAACTTAGAAAAGAAATACTTACATTTATGAAGTGATTTATACACTGATTATATCCACGAATTGAAACTCCTGGATAATGGAACATCTTTTAGCATTTTTGGTTTGTAAAATTGAAACTACAGGCTTACTAATTACAAAGAAAATTACAAGTCTACTTGACTATCACCTTCAAATTATCACCTATTAGTTTCGGATTTCAAAGGTCTTAAAAGAACTTGATAAAACTACAAAGTAATGATTTGAGTTTCAGTTGTTATTGATTATTGATGTCTTTAATCTTTCTTATAACTTGTCTTATATAATTGGTTGTATGATGCTTCTATTAACTGTATGTCAACTATTGATAATCTCATATCTTTTAGGGTTCTTTTCAGAATCTCTTGTTTACAAGAGTTGTTGGTTTCTTATAAATTACATGGCTAGTTACACCTGTTGGTTTGTTACACCTGCTTCATGTGTGCCCATTGTTTCTTCTATATGTGATAATAACCATTATCTTCTAATTTTCTCTTATAATATAATGTTTATTTATTTATTTCTCACGTATTTTTATAGTATAAAACAGAGTGCTACAAGGCGAAGGAATAAGCAGAAACAGCAGCTAGGCGAGGACTTATGGGAACTTCAGGTTGCAAAACAATTTACTAGCACTAGCAATTCTGAAGAAACCCCATGAAGGGGTAGAATCTGAGTTAGCTCTGGGAGTTGATGACGTTGCAAGTACTTCTGAAGACAATGCAGTCAAGGAGAACTCCTGTGGACCCGAGGAGTTGGAATCTATTACTCATGGAGATATCCTTTTTGGTTGTATCTTCTGAAAAAGTAGTGGAGATGGACATTGCAGCCCCCAGCAGTTCTATGTTCAGGGAATCTCATAGTTTGCCTGGGAACCCACTCAATAATTTGCTCATCTGGACTGTTTATCGGGCTATTAGCTTTCCAACTCTAGAAAAAGAATCCAGTGATGGTCTTGATTTGAGAGGCAGGTTCAGGAAAGAGAACGCAGTGACACAATTTATGGTTGATTCGGGAGTTGCATCGAGCGGTTCAATTTTGTGCACTCAACCCCGTAAAATCGATTCAATATCCCTGGGCAAAAGGGTAAGCGAGGAATGCAATGGATGCTATAAAGATAATTCAATTGTCTGTTGTCCATATTATTCATTTACCCAGGAGTGTGGTTCGAAGGTAATATAAATGATTGATCACTGTCTCTGCAAAACCTAATGAAAGATAAAAAAAAATTGTTTGGAGTTTCATGCATTATTGTAGATGAGGCTCATGAAAGAAGCTTGAATACTGATCTTCTATTGGGCTTGCTAAAATAATTCCCCAGCGAAGGCCTGACTCATGGTCTGCAACAGTTGATGCGAGCAAATCATCCACGTATTTCTTTGGTTGTGGAACATTTCAAGTGTTGGGGAGAAGCTTTCCTATTAAATCAAATGTGTTCCTGCTGCATCCAGAGAGTCCCTTGATTCCTTGCCAAGCTCCAATATTGCAGCTCCATATGTTTCTGATGTTATTGAGATGGGAATGGAAATTCATGCGGTAGTCGAGGATGGGGCAGTACATGCTTAATTTTTGAATTCGCAGGCAGAAGTAGAGTGGGCGTGTGAAAAGTTTCAGTCTACCTCTGCAATTGCGCTCCCATTACATGGCAAGCTTTCCCATGAAGAGCAAAGCCGTGTTTTCCAAAACTACCCAGGAAAGAGAAAACTTGTTTTTGCTACAAATCTAGCAGAAACATCCTTAACAATTCCAGGTGTCAAGTATGTGGTTGATTCTGAATTGGTTAAACATGACAGGTTTGAATCTTCTTCAGGTATGAATGCACTCAGAGTTTCCAAGGTCAGCCAAAGTTATACTCTAATCAACGAGCTGGCCATGGTGGTAGAACAACACCTGGGAAGTGTTATCGGCTGTACTCGGATTCTGATTATCAGTTAATGTATTTGCATTAGGAACCTGAAATTTGTAAAGCTCACCTTGGCATTGCAGTTTTGAGGATCCCTGCCTCAGGTATTAAGAATGTGCTAGGGTTTGATTTTATTGATGCTCCCAGTGCGGACGCCATCAACAACATCAGGAACCTTGTTTAATTAGGTGCTGTTGTCTGCAAACATGATGCTTTTGGACTAATTGGCAATGGGCACTACTTTGTTAAATTGGGTATAGATCCTCGACTTGGGAAAATCATTCTTGAAAGTGTTTGTTATGGTTTGCGCAAGGAGGGAGTTGTCCTTGCTGCTGCTATGGAAAATGCCAGAAGCATTTTTTTTGCAGAGTGGGTAACTCATCCAAATTGTTCCCTGATGCACTTACCAGATTAATCAAATTCTTCCTTGAACCCGAGTCCATACCATATACAGCAACTATATATTGAAAGTTTGGTATAGGAAAAATATAGAGTAACAAGGTAGAAGATGGTTGCCCAATTTCATCTGCTGCTGTTGCAGTTTCTGTTCTCATCAAGTTGCTATGAAATTGCAGTATATATCCTCATAGTAAAAAAGAAATTCAAAGTATAAAACCCTTTCAACCATTTCTTTTTCTCGAGACATTGGATGTTACTTGGTTAAATTGGGTTCTTAGAGAATTCATTTAGAAACTTGTGATGAGATAAAGAGGATGGGAGTGCTATATGATTGTCAATGGATCCATTTTCATCGAAAAAATTCAAACAATCTATAAGCAAGTTTTCTATCACTTATTAAGCTTACTAGATGATCAGGATTTGTTTTTTCCATAGATGAATTAATTCAGGGAAAAAAAAACAGGAGCTAATCCCAGCTGCATAACTGAAACACAAGATTCAATGCAATCTTGAATCAAAATAGACCCTCATGATAGCCAATCTAGAGCAGAATAAGCTGTCGAATAGCAACCTTGCGCAAAGGAAAATAATGAAATTTATTTCTGACAGACTAGACAATACTACATGGAGAACACCACTGATTATTATACAGTATAGCATTTTTGTTCCATCCAAGAAAATAAAGGCACGGCACACCAAGATATTCTCACGATACCTGAAATGAAAGAACTATCCAGTCGCTTTTGTTAAGCCCACCGAAATTCTTGATCACATCCTCCAACGTGCTTGTAGATAACACCTCAATCCATTTTTCCTTGACAAAATGGCAATCAAAGAAAGTGTGATTTCTACTTTCGTTGGCTTGCTTACAAAGAAGACGATAAGGAACAATGATTGTTCCTCTGCTAATTTGTCTGTCTTTGAAGGACAGCTTCTTTAGAATGACGTCTGGCGGTAAACCTGTATTTGGGAACGAAAAGGAGCTCCAGTGGCTTGTGGACCTATCAACTATATTGAAGGGCGAACCTTTGTGATTGAGAACAGGAGAAGGGGGCGATTGACCCATTCAACGTCTTTGAACTTCCCACTGGAGTCCTTTTATATATATTTTCATGCTTCTCCAAGTAGAATTGCATTGATGGCCCCTATTATTATATTATAATAATATTTAAATCATGTGAGGAATCACTGTTCTTCCATACATAATTTACTGTGAATTATAATACAATGTTTTTTCTTTTTCCTAACTTTCCCTCTTTTTTAATATTGTCATTTCTTCTTCATCGTAACTATAATTAGATGAAGTTTTTCCTTGACTTTCAATTTCAAATAAGCATCCTTCTATGTTGAGTTTTCATGTTCTTCAACTTCTGCTTGCAACATAATTTCTCGAGCTCTCATTTTAGCAACGATCAGATTTTTTTTTCTTTCAGTTTAATTACTAATTTCTCCATTCCGGTAAAGCCTTCCAAGTGTCTTTCAGCTTCTCTAAGAGTTTTTCCATCTATGATCACGAAGTTTGAGTTCTTATTCGTTTCTTTTCCATCTTGCTATCTGAACCAAGAATTCTCGTTCCTCATAGACACCATGATGAACGGAAATACTTATTCGTTTCTTATGCTTCAGAGTTTAATTAGTTATATTTTTATTAACTATTAATATAAATATTAGAAAATTCACAAATACAAACGAAAATATTGATGAATTTTTTTCATCGGTATATTACGGTAACATTTACCAACTGAATTTTTCATTGTTAAATCCGTTGACAAAGATCGACAAAAATATTCTCATGGTACACACCGAAAGAATCACAGTGTGAAAAGAAAAAAAACCAAACAGTTTGATAATGTGTAAGTTTTACAGACGATATTATCGATGAAATTAACCTAACGGTAAAATTTATCTGTGAATATGTCGACAGAAAACTTTCATCGGTATGCATCGATGACATTATAAAGGGTATTATAGTGGAATTTAAGAAGATAAATTGTACAGTGATGTGACATTTCTACCAACAGAATTATCGACAGAGTTACCATCAAAATAATTTCTTCAGTTAATCCATTGATAATATTTAATTTATGATTTGACACTCTACCCTTTTTTTATTTCTACATTCTTTTTATATATTTTTTTTGTAATTTTTCTTTTTTAATCTCAACATAATTCAACCTCTCATAATAAATTTAACCATCATAATATTTAATTTATTAGTATTTATATTCTGATTTAAATTTTACCAGGATTATCTATCTAAATGAGTAAATTTACTGTTTTTTTATTTTTTTAAAAAAACATAATCTATCAGCGTCCGTGTTCCAAGGTGTTGATATGAATTAATGGTGTTATTGTTTTTAACGGAATTATTGACGGATTAAGAATTTCAACGTGCTGGCCATTAATGCACTCACTGACAGTTGACTGTATACTCTGTTACCGACTTGTATATAAGACATAACATATATTAATCCTTAACAAGTTAAAGGGCTGAGATTGAATTTGCAATAACACAGACAAAAAGACACGTACTTCATTTATTATATTTTTAAGTTTTAAGTTTGACAATACTTATCTAATAGAGATTAAAGTTCACGGACTCCATTGTGATACTGTAGAGGTGTTTCTCCCCTTTGTTTATTGGACGGATGTGCAATAAACTTTGTCTAAAAGCTGGATTAAGCTTTGATTATTACCTTAATTAAGTGACACCCAGCTAAGAAGTACATGGTCGACGAGTGTTTTCTTTGGCAGCACCTTCCAATCCAGTTAGGGTACGTGTATCCCCTTGGTTGGCTGACTGAGAGCACATTTGTTTTTGCAATTTTGAAAAAAATTATTTTTTATTTTAAATTTATTTTTTTTATGTTTTCAACCGTGTTAATATTAAAGATAAATTAAAAAAATAAAACAGAAAATTATTATTTCTATATATTTTTAAAATAAAAAATACTTTACTAAACAGCACTCTGAGTAAATTATTCTTTAGTCTTTTATTTTTTAAAGTTATTACAACCCAGTCCTTATTCTTTAAATATCTATAGCATAATCCTGGACTCTCCTTGTTTTTTTTTTTTTTTTAATTCTATCACTTAATCCCTTCCATGACTCTTGTTGATCGTTATGTTGTAAAATATTTGGAATTGTTCTCTAAACCCCCACCTTCTTGATTTTTACACAAGAGCTTAAATTTTATAATAATTTATATGGGATTTAGAGAAAAAACTGACAAATGTTTTGATAAATATATACTGCAAGAAGGACTAAGTTACAAATAGTTTCAGATTATAGGAACTAAAGAATTATATATACTCTGATATTTTTATTCACTTTCCTCGTTCCATCTCCCTTACCTGACTGCTGTCTATGTTTGATGGCTGCACTTTATCTTATGCCTGAATAAATGGGACAAGCTTTCGCAACCCTGGTGGTTTGCCTCTCCAAATAAATCCCACACACATTTTACAACATTTGCCCATACCATCAATCCTACTAATGTTTTCTCGTATCCTTAGTTTTGGGTTTGTTATTAGTTGTTGTGCTTGCAAGGTAAGTCTTTCTCTGCCCTGAATTTCCACAATTGACTCACAGGTTCCTTTGTAGAATGTATTTTAGAGAAGATACCTGTAGTTCTTGTTTTAGTCCATGAGTAGAACTCTCAGGCCTTGGCTTCTGATTTGAGAACGTAACAGTTCATCAAAGGAGATTTTATTTCACTAATTTGGTAGTTTCCGGGAATTTTCTTTTACTTTCAAGTACTTTTTTTGGGGTGTTTTCCAACAAATGTAGTTGTGGATTTTTCCTTTGTTTTATTGGCTCCATCTTGGTTTTGGTTATTTGTGAATTCCTTAATCACAAAGTAGCTCTGCTGATAGAATAGGAAAGGATTTACATTTATTTGATGTTCTGATATTTTACATTGAATATCAGCTGAGAAAAACTTGAGCAAAATTCAACAAAGATCAGCTGTTCTGGATATGTGAATTTGCAGACCAAGATGATATCTTTCAGTGGGTTAGGTCTTGGTTTAAGCCTGGTCTTCGGTTGCTTTCTTTTAGCACTTGTTGCAGAGCTATTCTACTTGCTATGGTGGAAGAAAAGAGTCACCAACAGAAAAGTTGAAGAAGAGGATGATTATAGCAGCAGCTATGCTAAGGAGTTCTTTCATCTTATTTGCTGGAAGAAAGCCTCCTCTTTCAGAAGCAACATTACTCAAGATGGTGTGAGAGAGCCAGAAGGCTCTCTCCAAGAACCAGACCTGGAACTAGGCACAAACAAAGATTTGCTTATAAAAACACTTGGTGAAGAAAGTGTGGAATCTGAGATCATGAGGCTGCACAATCTCTGTGGTCCCCCACGATTTCTCTTCACCATAAAAGAGGAAACAAAGGAGGATTTGGAGTCGGATGATGGGAAGACTAGAGGTGGTAGGAGCAGAGAAGGATCGAGGACAAGAAGCTTGAGTGATATTATGGTGACTATTGACACCCCATCATTCCATACTCCTTTGGCTTCTCCACGTTTTAAATCCCCTCCCTTCAATGTTTTTGATTCTTATCATCACCATGGATTCAATCCACTCTTTGAATCATCAGTGGAAGCAGAGCTTAGCAGGTTGAGATCTTCCCCGCCTCCGAAATTCAAGTTCTTGAGGGACGCAGAGGAAAAACTATTTAGAAGGTTAATAGAAGAGGCTGAACGAAGGGCATCTAAGAATTGTGTTCCTGTTCAAGATTTATCAGAGATTAAAGGACCCGATTCAACCATGATAACAGAAGAGAGAGAAGGGTCTTTTTTAGGCTTTAATGTTGACAAGAACAAAGAAAGTGAACTTCTATATCATCTACCACAGAATCATTCAAGCTCTTCTCAGGTACTCCCACTGGCTTCTTCCCCTACAACATTCAGACCCCTAGACAAGATGCCCATTATGCATTAATTTAATTTCTTTAAATTGACATGAAATGAGGCTTAGTTATTGTTTTTTTAGTACTTGCCAGTTTTCTTTTCAAAGTGCATATCTGTGTACTAATATTTTTTGTGTTCATATTTCATTTGGATTGTCCACAAATTGTCACTACCAATCTGCAACATATTTGTTAGGCATGGAACCTTGAGTATTCCAAGGCAAACTGACAACTTCTGCTAACTTCTGTTAAGAGTTCGGTTAAGTCAAGTGGCGGTCTTGTGGGGTAATCTGTTTTCTGTCATTGTTTGTCTCCAGTCATCTAAGCTTACTGATTAAAGTAGTAATCATTAATACGGCGGATTAGGCCACTAATTCTCATTATCAAAGGGGCACTGTAATTCTTTCTTCAAGACGGTGCTCTAATCACCACTCTGGCTTCTTTTCACGCCCACTTTCAATCTTTGCACATGGCTTACGAATTAGCTTAGTTGGTAAAATTGGTTTAAGTTCCCGCAAGTGTTGTTTAGGTCGGAAATTAGAGTTAAAAGGACTTTTTCCTCCACTGAGCTACCCATTGAAAAGAAAAATGGATTCCTGATTTTCATAATGACTTGAACGTGTGACATAAAGATCAATGTGCACCGAAGATCAATGTGAATATGCTCAAGTTCTTAGGCGTCTTTTGCGTAAAAAATTCAAACAAAATGCTACATTTTCTACATTTTGTCAAGTATGAAAGAAAGTAAACTGCGCACTCTTACGCGTCAAAACACACAATGGTGTCCAGCTAATTGCTGTTAATTAGACATTGTGTTGGAAGTTCGGGTTTTGAAGGCAAGAGGGGTTGAAAGTCCTCTTTTTTTTTTTTTTTTTCTTGGGAATGTCCTTGTAACTTCTTTAAGCTTTTCTTCGTTGGAGAAAAGCATTCGGAATTTTTATCCTCTCTTCCTAGTTTTTTTCCTCTCCCTTTCCAGGCTCCCTCTGTCAAGTTCTTGGTTTCAAGAAAGTGAAAAGGAGACGTGATAATAAATGCTGGGTAATCAAGCACAAAACTTAACGAAGGAAACATTAGGATGCTTTAGTACATAAGAAAGATGATTTATTATTATGGTGATGATGATATTGACAACGGTAGTCGGCATAGTGCCAACAAAATCATGCGTGTCTCGCAGGTAATTACCAATCTTTTTAAGGGCATAGAAAACAAGACAGGCTCTTAAAAGAAGCCATTAAAATTTTCCTTTAGACAAGTCTTCAACGAAAAGTGACAAAGTAGAGAGGAAGTTAAGGAAGGGCTATGAGCTTTTACCTAAACAACAAGAAATGTCATTGTTATCACGCGATTCGACCAAAAGTAGCCTCCAGAAAGAGGCATGAAATGACATATCCTTTCTCCATCCTTAGCAAGAAGATTTTAAATTTTGAATTCGTAGAGACCCCATCGCTTCAAGAGGATAGATAGAGAGCTCCAACGTACAGAATTTAAATTGGAAAAATGGCATGTCGAGCTTTACTTGTGCAAATGAAGATAGAGATTGCAACATGACCAAACCCACCAGTGGTCCTTCGAGGACCCGTTCTATGAAGAACATCGAATAACTTATGGTTCCCGGCTTCTTTTCTTTATTATTTCTGTCTCTATTTTCTCTCTTTGCAAGTTCCCACTTGCCGGTCTTATCTTATTTGTTTGAGAAAATAGTCTTATTATATAGATGTGTTGTAACGTTTTGTCATCTCTTCTCCACGCCATTGATTATTTTTGGCCTTATCAGATATTCTGAAGGCAGGCTGTTGCTTAAAATTGCACACGCATATGCACATTGGTACACTCAAAAGGGCAAAAGATAGTCAAGTAATTCTCATTGTCGCTTTTCAAAATAAATGAAAAAATTAGTTGTTTCGAAAAGAAGAGGGGAAAATGAAACGTAGAGCGGGGGGAACAAGCAAAGGTGAAGTTTGTTTGTAAATTGCTACGCCGAAACCTACTATTACAAGGGCGGGCCTGCTAAGGGGAGGAAAACGTTAAAAAAAATATTTTTTTATTTTTTTAAAATTAATTTTTTTATATATTATTTTAAAAAATAAAAAAAATAATATTTTAATATATTTATAAATAAAAAATACTTTAAAAAACAACTATTATCACATTCCCGACCATTCCTCTAAGCCACCAAGAAAACCTAAAACCTAGGTTCAAAAACATAATATCGTCCGTGTGGGATCCTAAATTCAGCTATTTAACCCTTTGTTAGTAATCCTTTGTTAGTAATTTTGCTTATTGAAGCTTATGTTTTTTACCAGTTGCAATCCAACACACACACACACACACACACACACACATATATATATTATGTGTGCTCAATACTTGAACCCAAACAAGCCACCTCAGCTCAGTTTAAGGATTAATTAAGGCCAGTTTAAGACTGGTTCAAATCGGATTCAATTAACCGTGGTGCAAAAAAAACAAAGGTGTTCAATTGATCAAGTCAGTTATACAAGGTCTGAACTGATGGACTGAGCAAAACACGCAGGTGACAATACGAGTTTGCCCAAAAGGCCAAAAACCTTGGCTGGCTTGCAGCACAACATAAATCAATATTTAATTAAACAAAAAAACTAAATCTCTTCACGAAACGAAATAAAATTAGCGTGCTCAAGACTTGGAATACTGTAATAGTATAATTACATAATTATCCTTGAATACAAAAAACTTTGAGCTAGACATTGAAGCCAAGATGATCTTTTATCATGACATAATTTTTTCAAGATTGATAAATTTGTATTTTTATAGTCAAATTTCTAATTTAATCCTATAATAAAATAATATAATATCTACTACTCAAAGATATTTTTGTCTTTTTAATTTTTTATATCCTTTACAAAACCAATATAACTCTTATTCAAGGAATTGTTTTCTTGTCATTTTATACTGGTTTTATTGTAAATTCAAAAGATATCCAAAGATATATTATTGTAAATCATATTTGTTAAATATAATTAAATAACACTATTGGCACATGCTACACACATCTCAACATGTCAACGACCCCTTGCCATTTGGGCAGCGAGAGCAAGTTCGTTTGGCCACCAAACACTATCTTTTAAGATGGTGTATGTCATTAACATGTATCGGGTTTGACATCAATAAACGTTTGTTTCTCTCTCCCCACCTCGAATTTCACATCAACCCTTTGAAAAAATCAAACTAGCCCTTGCAATTTATTTTCCCTTCACATTTAATCATTGTTCTTTTGATTGTTATTTTTTTAATTTTTTTGAATAAGCTATTAAATTACAAAAACATTTCATTTTCATCTCCTTTTTATTTTTTAATCTTTTAGATTTGATCCTTATTCTTTTAATCAAACTAACTGGGGTTAGTCCCAGGTTCATAACTAAAGTCAATGGTTTCAAATGTTAACGATGATTGACTTTTTTTTGTTCTTTTTTTCTTAAATTGAATTATTTCAATTTTATCATTCAGTATTTAATTTATTGGAAATTGATCTTCATATTGTTTTTTCATTTCCTTTCTATTTGTTTTTCTCGATAACTTGTTTTACAATTTCATCTTTAATGGGTTTTTTTTTAATCAAATTTGATCCCAATTTTTTTTATTGCTCTCTTTTCCTTTTGCAAGTGTTTTGAATTTATATTTTTTTTCACGATCTCGTTCTTAAGAAATAAATTAGTTGGGAATTAAGCTTTTTGATTGATCTCAATTCAATGATTTCATGATTTCTATGGTTACAAGGTCTACAGTTTAACCTGGGTTGAGTCATATTTGTTTCAATTGCTTTTGTAAATTAATTTTTTTGATTTTCATCTTTTAATATTAAGTTGTTCGATAATTGAGTTTCATAATTTTATTTAATTTGTTTTTCAAGTGCAGTCACCTTGGTATTGCTACTAGGTTAAAGATTTTGTATCTTGACTAAGGTAGGTTAAAATCAGGTTTTTTAGATCTTTTTTGAATTATGTTTTTGTTATTTATTTTCATCATTTAATATTTTATTTGTTTGTTAGAAATTAAGCTTAACCTTTTTCATTTTTTTTTGTGGAGTTATCATGTTCTCATTTGATTTATTAGAGGAATTGATCTTCAAACCTTTTTTTTTTACATTTTTTTCTATGAGATTATCCCAATCTTATATCCATGGTCGTAAATTTTGAGAGTTAACCCGAATTAACTAGGTTTTTTTGTTGTTTTTTTTAATTTTTTCAGTTTCACCATTTAATATTGAGTTGTTTCATAATTTAGGTTGGCTTAAAATGATTTCTTTTACCTTTTTTTAATTATATCTTTCCTTATTTATTTATTTATTATTATTGTATTATTTTAATCATAATATTTAAATTACCAATTAAATTAATAACTTGGTCACAAATTATTTTTCGTATTTTTTTTAAGTTGAAAAAAATCTTACCAAGCTGGCGACAGATGGTGGGCCACAAATCTAGTAGATGCAAAAAGAAGAGGCCGAAGGTGAAAGCGACATACGAGGCTTGGCTGGACTTTCTATGTCTGCATAAAATAAATGGGTAATTTTTAATTTGCCGCCCGAAGTTTAAGAGTTGTGTAAATTTTATTTCAAAAGTTCGGTTCGTATCAATCAACTCCCATAACTTTCATTATAATTTCATTTTTCCCTCATTAATTTCAAACAATAATAATAATAATAATAATAATAATAATAATAATAATAATAATGAAAATGAAAATCTTGTAAATTCTAATTTTCTCTCTGAGATTTATGAGATATCTCAGATAAAATAAATAAAATGAAATTAACAAAAAAGGAAATAAAAATGAGTCTTTTATATGATAAAACTTGATATGAATAGTTTCCCATAAAATCTGGAAATGATATCAACCTCAATTCTTATTCATTAACAAAATTATCACATTTTTCATTGTTAGTATTATAATTAAATGAAAATCATGATTCAAACAAATACTCTTAATTTTTTCCTTTGTTGGGTGGACCACTACCAAAAAATCGATAAATACAAACGGAAAAACTGAGAGAATGTTTCCGTCGGAATTATATACGGACTTACCGAGAGAAATACCGATGGAATGAAGCGGATATTTTTTTTACACACGTTTTCCATTGATAAATTCATCGGTAAAATAATTTTTTTTATTCCCAACGAAAAAAAAATTACCGATGAAGGATTTACCGACGGATCATTTCCGTCGGTAATTTCATCAGTATATTAATTACCAACAAAATAATAGTGCAAATATCGATGGAAAATTCCATCGATAAATATAAAGATTGTGGTAGTGAACACCCAACTGATGCTAGGTGTACTATCCAATGTTCATATGGTGTTGGACGCCCTACCCAGCACCTTTGGTTTTCCCTTTAGTTTTCTAGTAGTGTTAGTATTATAAGTAAACAAATTAAAACAAAATTCAAATAAATATTATTCTTTGTTAATTTTTTCCACTATTTTACGAACGCCCAACATGCTAGCTTTGTTGTTCAGCACCCATGGTGCTGGGAGTGAAAAGTCTAACATCCTTCAATTTTAACATTTTTAGCACATATATTTCCAGAGTTTATCTCTCCAAAATATCATTTCACTTTTTCTTTCTATAAAATTATTAACTTAAGTATTAGAGGGTGCTCACATCCATTAAATAGGACCTTTTTTAGAGACTAGCTACTGGTCACCTTGACTTACCAGACACCATCTGCTACCAGCTACTAACCATATGAGCTTTCTATATCAAGCCATCAAACATCTTTACAAGAAAAAATAAATTAGATTGCTTAAACCAAGTAATTAATTGATTATCCAACAAGTCAGTCTTATTCTAAACATCTTGAGTTTTAATACCAATCAATTTCATATCACTTAGGGTAAATACTATCTATCATTTGAAGAAAACTCAGAGGTGATAAGTCAAAGGTTGCCTAGCTAATTACATCCTATCAGAAACCAAAATGAAATGTACGTGCCACGGGATTTCTTTATGTTTGAGACTTAGATGAAGCATTGATTAGAATTAGTGTGTTAAGGTAAAACCATTTTAAAAATTTTCATAAAGGTTTTACTACTTTGAAATTAATCATTTTTTATTTAATAATATTTTTTAAAAATAATAGTTTAAATCATAATTCATTTTTTTTTTTTTTATTTTTTTTTAAAACTTTTATTTAATGCTTTTATTTAATAATTTAAGTTTCTGGATGATGATAATTCATAAATTTTGTTTCAAAATTCGATCAATCTACAGCAAATCAATAAAATGGTAGTCAATTCATCCTGATCAATAATTTCCGTTAAATAGGCTATCATGAAGGAGAAATTCGCATGTTTTCAAAATATAATTAAGTATTTGATTAAACTAGTTTGAAAAATTCCTCCCACATTGGTGTTGTTCACCGATCAGTTGTTGCTGCTAAGGAACTCACATGCCAAAGTTTATAGTTCGAGCGGAAAAATCTCACCGAAGATTTGAATTTTAAATTTGTATGACTAGAAATATTGTAGCTTAATCTTTTATGATGCAGAACATAGCCTCTACGTACGGCTATATTCCATAAAAGTCCAGCAAACAGGCCTATAAAAAGAGAGATTAAGAGCCTGTTTTCAAATTCAAAAACGATGTGGACAGATCAGCTCCTGGCCACCTTGTCCGCCCTATCCAAGTGCAGTTCCGGCCAGAATCAATAACCGAAACATCATGGCCGAAGGCGACAGCCAGCCCCGTAATCCCACCTCATCCACTATCAATTCCAAAACCCAGCACAAAAAGACAGCTTCTCCAGCCCTCTTATCTGCCATGCACGTTCCGAAACTTTGCTCACACCGCAAACTGCAAATTATAATATACAAATGTTTCTTACTGATAACACACTAGTCTTTAGGACCGTTGTTTTTCCTTTTTGTGAACTTAAGGCCCCATTAGCTTTTCGGGAAGGGTAGAAAACACTATTCTAACCTTCCTATGCTATATCTCTCCATTATTCTTTCATGGCTTGTCCCTAACTATATACAAAAGAAAAATCTTGTTAAAAACTTTTGATTAAATATTATATTCTTAATACAATAATATATATACGTATTCTATAAAATATTATATTAATTTCTAAACAGAAGATAAAAATTATTATTCATACTTAATTAAAAACTGAAAGTATAAGATTTTGTGTGATTAAAATCCAAGTAAAGGAGCGAATATATCCAAGTAAAGTATAGGATTTTTAACTAAAACTCAGTCGATAATTTGGTCATTCCCAAATCATATGGTTTCTTGAGACACCTATAAGCTATATATAAAGGCTGCAGGAGCTGGCTTTTTAATTTATGTCAGATTGCATGTGCAATAATGAACTAAAGCTTCCTGTTTACATTATCTGTTTTGTGATTCTTCCAAGAATTAACGCGCAGGCGCCACTTCTATTACAGCCCATGCCAAACATGGCATGATCTCTTTCGCGAAGCGGGAACCATATGTTTATGATGCAGGCGACCCGTTCTTAACAAGTTTCGTACTTCCATCAGAGCACGTTCCATGATTCCATACAAGACTAACAAACAGTTAACTGGGACCATTGATTTTTTTTCTTTGGCTGATGATAATAACAGTTCTTTACTAGGATGCATCATCTGCTGTAAATTTCGCCAATTAGCCTGTCAATGAGACGGAGAGGGAGCTGGGGGGAAGAAGACAAGCGAATGTGTTAAGGCTGCAATTTTACTTTCCTTTACGGCAAGAAATTTCTAGATATTATTAGGGATAGCATTTCACATGAAAGAAAGCAAAAAAGCCGTACCCTGTTAAACGTTTTGATAAGGAATTAGATTCCCGCACCACTAATTAGCTGCGTTCTTTATGAGGTTTCACCTCTAATCAAAAGCAATCTTCCAGATTTGAGATAAAATCAACTGCTGGTTTCACGATGCATGCAAATTAATTAATTTATAAAGTCAAAACTAGAAAGTTTTATGAGCTTCCATGCACGTGAAATGTGCAGTTTATCGCAATTTTTAAAGAGAGCTACAAGTTTTAGTTGGAATATCAAATCCAACACACCCTTCAAAGCTTAATTAGAGAAATAAAAACAACAAAAAATTAAGAATGAGAAAAGGAACAATATATAGTGATAAATATTTTTACATGATTTAGCTATAAGACTCCGCAATAAAGACCAGAGTGATTCTACCAACGTCATCTTATTTACAAAATAAACAATTCTATTAGAATGATTGAAAAAAAATAAAGTGAAATCGAGACAAACACGTGGTGAGAAAATTGAAATTTACCATGAGTGTATTGGTGGTGGAGTCGTTCTTTATAACCGCGTCCATGAACATGGTCCAGATTTCCAGGGCCGTATGTAGATTCCGTAGGACATGGTTTAGGAAAGTGGCTCTTGTATCAGGACCTACCTTCTGCTGACATGCTGTCTTTAATTCCCGACCATGAGCATCATGATAATGATTCTTGGTTCGTTGTCGCTATACATATGCATGTATCACCACCATCTACTTCTTTTCTATCCGCCCATCAAGAGTCTCTGCGTGCTTTTGACATACTATGTGATAGCTTTTTTCTACTCTCAGATATCATCCCCATTTTTCCTAAACTTATAATAATGTAAATTTCAAAATTAATCTCTGAAATGTTACTGATCATTTGTTTTCATGGATAGACCTCCAACCCTGCTATGCTATGCCACTGAAAGTGTGTGACAGAGAGAAATGAAACTCTGTGATCTGATTTTCTTGGCTTTCACTGACCAGTCCCAAAATTTATGCAAAAAATAAAACTACAAGATTTTACAGTTTTACCAACAGATAAAATCCATCGGTATGTGATTAAGGTTTCGTCGGTAATATATTTACTGACATCCTCACCGACGGAATATGTCCGTCGGCTTTCCTTTCGTCGGTAATACCAGCTTCTGTCGCTATATCAGTCGGAAAAATAAAAAAAACATTTGCTGATGGTTTTACAGACAGAAATTGCGCGCCAAAAAAAAGTTTCCCGCTTGAAATATACTGATGGATTTTAGCCTGTCGGTGATAGTGTGACATACTGACGGATTAAAACCGTCGGTACAATTGTCGGTGAATGTTTGGAATACTGACCGAAGATATCCGTCTGTAAATTCATCGGTCGTTGTGGCAGGCACTGTAAAATACCGACAGATTAATTCCGTCGGTAAAGTTGTCGGTGAGTGTATAGTACCGACTGAATATATCCGTCTGTAAAGTCATCGGTGACTGTGGCCTGTCAAATGCCGACAGATATATTCCGTCGGTAAAACCCTCTGTGATTATTTTTAAATATGTTTTTAAAAAATTATTTAGAATACATAATATAAAATTATATAAATTAATGGTAATAAAAAACAATTATGCAAATAAATTTTTTATTAAACATCAAAAATAAAAGAAATAAAGTTAAATAATATTCATTATAAACTGAATATGTTTAAAAAAAAATATTAAATTAACTATTAAAGTTAAATAATATTCATTACAAATTAACATAATGGTGGAGCTGGAGGAGGAGGAGGATGCTGGTTGTTATACGGCCAAAAAGAAGGAGGCGCACATGTATCACCACTATGTGATGCCATGTTCATGACAAATTCACGAAGTTGGTCATGCTCCGTTTTTTGTTGTGCATTCTCCGCTTTGAGTTGTGCATACGCCGCTAATAGGTGGTCGTATTTTTCGGTGAGCTGAGTCGTGTGTTGCTGCAAGGCCATGAACTCCTTAGATTGGGTGCTCGATACTGACTGGGAGCTCCCAACAGTTGAAACACTACGGCCCGCCCGCAAGTTCTCAGCCGTAGTGTTGGAGAGCCCGTAAATCCGATTTTTATCGGGTCCACCAGACGATCTAACCTCCATACACAAATCCGGATCAAATTTCGAATGGGTCAAAGGATCGTCCCCATATCTCTCCCTCAACCGGCTATTTAGGTATCCTAAAAATAAAAAAAAAGTAATCATCCTATTCAATTCAATAAAAATAATAACTTACAAAATAAAATGGTTGAACAAACATACTACGAAGTGTTGTGCACGGTTGTCAACGAACTGTTGTGCCCCCCTTTTGACGGTCTTGAATCCGCACGTGCGTCTCCACAAATAGCTCCATCGGGCTCGGCTCACGTCCAAGAGACGTAGCCTATAATGAAAAAAGATTAATTAACAACAAATTAATTTAACAATATATTTCATTTAAATTAATCTTACCATCCGTTTCACATATGCAGCAAACGGAACGGAGCTGCCGGTGTGCGTTGTCACCGAGTCATGAATTGGCCGATTCCGGTTGCTAGCACCGGACTGTGAGCGTCGTGTGAACCGCTCAGACGTCACATGCTCAAGATAGTGCGGCCATATATATTCCGGGATGTATATCGGTTTGAAATCCCTCCAAACCGCCACATCGTTCCAGCCTTGGAGACCCCTATCTCTCGCGGTTTTTTTTTGCCTTTTTTTTGTGCTTCATACCAAAAATCACACAACCTACTTCCATAGTGAGAAATTAGAAGTTGAAACACAAATTTTTTCCTAAAAAAATCTTGTATTGTTTTTGATGTTACCTAGTTGCCGCGTGATTTTCCCACACCCTCCTCATAACTTTATCATGCGCCCTGTCCCAGACGAATTTATGCTGTGTATAATTAATTAGATCAATAAAAATGATAATTTAGTTACAATTATATTAATAAATTATTAGAAATAAGCTGGAAATTAGAAATTAACACCAACCTCAAATCTGCTAAACCATGCATCGATTTGAGTTATCTATTCAGGATGTCTGGATACCTGACTCCATTGAAATAATAAAATCTCCATCGATGATTTAAACGCAGATGATATTACTCGGGTGGCCTCAATGTTTGTGAACCTGAAAATAAATTAAATTCATGAAAAAATATTGATTAGATGTTCATAAATTATGTTATAATTTAAAAGAAAAAACTATAACTTTAACAAACTTACATTGAAAGGTCGTCCTTCCATTGTGCCTTGTACTTGCGGGTGAACTGATTTCGCTGCGAAGGCACGCCACCTCTGCGCTGTAAACCCGCGCTGGAAGAGGCAACATCGGTTGATGGTGCAGGTGGCGTACGTAGGTGCCGCTTTTTAAGAGGCACTTAAGGATACGTCATCCTCGTTGCTAGAAGAACTAGTTACGACCATATGTGAGCGACCAGCTCTGGTTTTCGTTCTACGCATCTACATAATTATATACGAATAATTATATAATTAAATTCAAATGTTAAAACAAATTCGACAGCACCTCCCCTATATTGGATACTACCCAAATCCACAAACCTGTAAATATTGACAAAAGCCACAACCAATTGACTCCATCAATACTAATATTGTATATAACATAACATCTATACATATAACATTCATACTAATTACAACGTAAATTCACCATTAACAACATATTCAATCATTATATAAATAAAAACAATAAAAAATATTCAATAAATTCAAATAAAACTCTAGACTAACAATTAAAATTAATGCAAATAATTAAACACAAATAATGCAATAATGTAGTAAAATTACTAATTATTCCAACATAATCAATTACTTATTCTAAGGTAAATCCAACATTAACAATTACAATTCAACAAATTATTCAATCATTATATAAATACAAACAATAAAAAAATATTCAATAATTTCAAAAAAAAAAACTCTAGACTAACAATTAAAATTAATGCAAATAATTAAACACAAATCATGCAATAATGTAGTAAAATTACTAATTATTCCAACATATTTAATTACTAATTCTAAGGTAAATTCAATATTAAAAATTACAATTCAACAAATTATTCAATAATTATTCCAATACAACAATAAAATATATTCAATAAATTAAAAAAAAAACTATAGAATTTAGGAATGAAACATGCATACCTTAATAATGTATTCATTTCAAGACTTTATCTACATTATAAAAATACACCAAAATAAAAAACTTAAAAAAATAAAAATAGCTAAAATAAAAAAAAAACCCTTAAAGTAAAATGAAATAGAGGAAACACATACCTTTGAATGTGATGAAGATTCACAAGAACACTTGCTAGAGATTGTAGGTGAAAGCCTTGGAGAAATGAGAGGGAAAAAATCAAAATTGAAGATGAAGAACGGAAGAGATGAAAAAATGAACTGAAGCAGCGGATGCTGGGATTTATAGGACAGTTTTACTAACGGATATAAAAAAAATATTATTTTAATTTATTCTGCCGGTAATTTTTGAATTTCACACCAACATTTTTAATTACCCTCCATATTTTTCATTGTTCGTCGGTAATTCCGTCGGCAAACTCACGCGGTCAGAGATGCATTTAATGCACCGCCCTTTGGAATTCATACAGTTCGTCGGTGATTTTGTCGGTAATATTAACCCGCCAAAAAATGACCGACAGACTTTATTCTGCTAGTCAAGTCGTCGGTGATCGTGACATTTTCAAGTAATTATTTCTAAACTCTCTGTGAAATACCAACGGATCTTATTTCGTCGGTATGGATGTCGGTAATTGTGGCATTTGAAGTAATTATTTTCGAACTCTTTGTGAAATGCCGACGGATCTTATTCCATCGGTATAGACGTCGGTAATGGTGGCATTTGAAGTAATTATTTTCGAACTCTCTGTGAAATGCCGATGGACTTTAATTCGTCGGTAATTATAGCATTGTATAGGAAAGATTATCTTTGGATTGCCTATTTATCTTCCTGCAAACACTTAAATGATAAACTGTACATTGCACAAAACAATAACAACACTGCTTAAACAATACATAATATATATTACATGAAAAAAAATGTTTTCCACAGGGTTTCATTCTGATAGTTAGTCCGAATTTTCTTCTTCTTCGTCGTCAATTGAATAGTCATCACCTTCACCATAATCTTCAATATGGATATCATCATCTGCATCGACATTTGCTTGTCCGCTAGAGCTCAAAACAACATTCAACTCCTCTGCGTCAACATCAACAAGACTATTATCGACAACATAAAAATTTGAATTTTCTTCCAAGTCAATCAAAGGAGCAACTCGATATGGGTCAACCAACTCACTAACTTGAAAGACTTCATCTCACACACTTGTGTCTTTGTTCTCATCCCGAACAAGCTCGACACGACCCCTGGGTTTCGTTTTTAAAACGGACAACCAATCCACTCTTGATTGATCCTTTTTAAAAGAAGAGATGTATGTATAATAAACTTCTTGACATTGCTTTGCAAAAAAAAAGACATCATTTACGTTGCGGAGTCTAGCTTTTGAGTTGATTTCGACCTGACCATATTGCAAATCAACTTTAATTCCTCTGTCAGTCGTGTCATACCAATAGTATTTGAATAAAAACACTCTATTCTGCTCACTATGATATTGCAATTCGACGACCTCTTCTAATCTACCATAGTAGTCAACTTCTAACTCACTACTAGTCAATCCTTTACCACAAACACCGTTGTTGTATGTCTTTCTTCCATGCCCTTATTCTTCAGTATGGAAAATATATCCAATGAAAAAAATACCTGTTGTAGCACTGAACTTTTCTTTCAGGGCCCAGGCTTAGTGAAGACAATGACTTAGCAACACTTCTTCTCATTTGATAAACCTTGTATATAATGTACATCAATGAACAGCAAACAAGAATATTGTAATGACATGCATGCAATAATTTTACAAGTGAGAATGAGTTTGTGATAGTGTTTACATGTGTTCTGAACCATGTGGCAAATTGTTCATCTTGTAATTGAAAGATTTGGGATTCAGTCAGCTGTGAGTTATTGAACAACAAATATTGTCGATGTTCCCTGCAAGTGGTAATGAATGTATTATATTACAATATATAATTAAAAATATATTATTAACAAAGTGTAATTAGTATTACACATATATACACTTACTGAATAAAAGGTCTCAGCTCATCACAGTTAAATAGAATATAATTTTGTGTTGTTTGAACTTAATTTCTAACAAATATCTTCCTCTTACGATATTTTTATGTGTAGGTCATCCAGGATTGGAGAATATTGACAAGTTCCCACTGGAAGACACTTCACCGCCATCATCATGCCATGGAACGCGATTAATGCTCGTTCCAGATGAGGTTCGAAATAGTACAAGATAAATGTTGAGATCTCCTCAACAATATAGGCCTCACATATCGAAGCCTCAACATGCGCCTTGTTCTTAACCTTTTTTCTTGAGATTGAACAAGTACCTGTATTGAATTAATCAAATATTTTCAATTAAAAAAACAAATAAAATACTTTTATATATGAATTACATTGCAACTGTAATATCTAACTATTTGAATGGGTACATCCATTTATACTGGACCGGTCCTTCAACTTTTGCCTCGAATGATAGATGTATGGGGAGATGCTCCATTGAGTCAAAAAATGATAGAGGGAATATCATCTCAAGTTTGCATATTGTCTCGATGATATTCATTTCAAGCCTCTCAATGTGATCAACATTCAACTTGATGGAACATATATCTCTAAAGAAATGACTGATCTCCGTGAGTACATCCCATATCCCCTTTGGTAACAAATCACGAAAAGCTAATAGGATGAGTGTTTGCATAAACACGTGGCAGTCATGACTCTTCATTTCATACAATCTGCATTCCTTCATATTAACCAGCCTTGATATGTTCGAGGCATGTCTATCCAGAAAACGTAGACTCTTAAGCCATTTATAGACTAGTAGTTATGCGTTTTTCTCTAACACGAAACTTGCTCTTGGTTTTGCGACCCGTGACTCATCACGAACCAACTCCATATTTTGACGGTTACAGAACAAAGCTACATCCAATCTAGCCTTGATGTTGTCCTTTGTCTTCCCCTTCACATCCATGACGGTGTTCAAAATGTTCTCAAACACGTTCTTTTCAATGTGCATGACGTCAAGGTTATGGCGGAGAAGATTGGTCTTACAATAAGGAAGTTCCCAAAAGATACTTCGCTTTACCCAATTATGGGTCAAACCAAAACCAGGAAAATTCTGCTTACCTGATTGGAGACCAAACACAATGTCACCGTACTCTGATACAACATCATATAATTCTTCACCAGAAAGACGCGGGGGTGTAACATCCTTTTCAACTCTGCCAACAAAGAAATTCTTTTCTGTTCTTTCTGTACCTGTGATTATGTGGCAAGAAACGATAATGATAGTAAAAAAAAAAAGTTTACCTCCGTTTGTTAGCGTGAATGCCTTGTTGTTTTCCATGCAGTATGGACATGCTAGTTTCCCATGCGCGCTCTAACCTGAAAGCATTCTATAAGCTGAAAAATCATTGATAGTCCACATCAAAGCCGCCCTCATAAGGAAATTTTGTTTCTTCGATATATCATAAGTCAAAGTTCCGGAGGATCACAACTGCACCAACTCATCAATCAACGGTCGAAGACATACATCTATATTCTAGACCAGGCTGTCGGACGTGGTATGACCATTGATAAAAACATGAACTCCGGCCTCATACACATCCCCGGTGGCAAGATATAAACCGTCAGTATGACCGGCCAATAAGAATAAGGAGCAGCAAATGACCCGAATGGGTTGAATCCGTCTGTACATAACCCAAGACGCACGTTCCTTGATTCAGCTGAAAAGTGAGGATGCACACTGTTAAAGTGTTTCCATGCTTCGCCGTCAGAAGGATGCACCATCACTCCATCAACCGCATCATGTGATTGGTGCCATGTCATGTGCTCAGCAGTCCTGGTGACATGAAAAACCTCTGCAGTCTAGATGTGATTGGGAAGTATCTAAGTTTTTTATATGCTAGTCCTTCCCCTACCAGTTCTGGGTTTGTAACGGGAATGCCCACATGTCATGCACTCGGTCATCTCAGCATTTTCAAGGTAGTATAACATGCAGAAGTTAGGGCACATATCCATTTTCTGGTATCCTAAACCGATGGGTTTCATTATGGACTTCACAACATAGAAGTTCTCTTTCAGCCTATTCCCTTTAGGTAAAATGCTTCTCGCTCATTCAATAATCTTGTCATACCCGGCCTCACTCAACCCGTGATCTGACTTGATGGTAAACACCTGTGCTACGGCCGATAATTTACTGTGGTTCGTGCAACCATCCCATAATGGTTCGTTAGAATCTTTCAACAAATAAAAAAACCTTAGCTGCAACTGCATTAGGTTCTTTTCATTGACTGTGTTGTCATTTGCCGCTTCATACACGTTGCTAACACTAGAAGTTGACCCAACCACCCTTTCTTCCATTCTCCTCTTACTAACAAATACTTCTTCGTGTGCATACCAACACTGGTAATTCTTCATAAACCTTTTGTGTAGAAGATGCATCGTTACAACATCTGGATGCAGATACTTTTTATTTTGACACTTCCTGTACGGACACCTAATACTGCCTCTAGTAAAATTTATGGGAATAGATGTTGTGAAATTAATAAAACCCTGAACCCCGTTACAATAATTCATCCTCCACAATCCTTGGGGTGAATCTCGATACATCCATGAACGATCATCCATGACTTCTATCGAATCTCTATAAAATTATAATGATAACATGTATTAATTAATTAACTATGTCAGGTAAATAAATTTGCAAAAATATTGGTTTACCTCGAGATTATCCAACAAGCTAATGACAACTCATAAATTTCATTATAAATTATCAACGTTCATACAAATTAATATATATATATATATATATATATATATATATATATATATATATATAGAAATTACAACTCCGCAATACCATTGATGATAAAAATTAAAACAGACCCATTAAACAAGCTATTAATTATTTCAAAACAACATATGTAATTCGGTAATTCAATAAAGTTTCAACAATTTACAAACAAATACAATCTTACAAAATCTAAAACAAACCATAACAAGTATAAAATTATACATTCATATACTACAAATTTGTTTGAGAAATAACAATAAAACATGTACATCTACTAATAAAATACATATACTAAAAAAAAACCGTGATATTTAAATGTTAAAATTTAAAAAGATAGAATTACTTACAAAAACTGATAAAAATCCGTCGGAAAATCAGAACACGGATGCTGTGACAAGAAGACTTCAAGATATATGACTTGTTGTGCTGAGAAGAGGGAGAGTTTTTTTTTTGGAGGGGGCGTTGGTTGTTTGCAGTTGGGGAGAGTTGAGATGAGGAAGAAAAAGGAGAAATAGGGGAGGATAGGGTCAAATGGGAGGGGCTATATTAACTTTTTTCGACGGCTTCCCTGACAGATTATTTCGTCTGTGACTTCGTTGGCTAATCTGTTGGCAAACAGGGCACGTCACTGTACGGTGCTGCCGTCTTGAATCCGTCGGTTATTTCATCGGCAGTTTCATCGGTGAATCGGTCACGTCACCATATAGGACTAACGTTTTGAATCCCTTGGTGAGTCCGTTGGCATTTCCATCGGTGAATTGGTCACGTCACCGTACGGAGCTGATGTTTTGAATCCCTCGGTGATTCCGTCTATAAAAAATACTCCCAATAACCTCCACGTCAGCGAACCACCCTTTTTTTTAAAAAAAAATTCTCAACATTTCATCCGTAATTTCATCGGTATATACCGATGGATGTTGGCCATCGGTAGTTACAGATGAAATTACCGACGAAGTAAAGTCTGTCGGTAACGGCGACCCCAAATTACCGACAGAATTATTCTGTTGGTATTAAACGAATTTCTGGTAGTGTAAGTCAAACCAAATACGATGAATGTGTACGTGGGGATCATAGTGTAGATTACAGATCATTTATAGTCTAGACTATTGTTAGTGAAATCATTATAACACCTATTTTTTATTATTTTTTTTTCATGATTTCATACATGTATTATGAGATAGTTAGATTCAAACTAATATCACTAACGATATCATCATCAAACAAAATATTTTATTATCACGAGTTCATTCATGTCAGTGAGGCTTGAAAATCTTTTTTTCTAAAAAACTAAAAACCAAACTTTTGTGTTTATTTGAGTGTGACAGTGATTTTGATATTGGGATATTATTTGTGAGATTGAAAGTGTTGTTTTGGTTATCTTTTGAGGAGATTTGGTACTAAAAAATGGTGGAGCTTTGCCAGTGAACAATGATACAGGGGATTCCAATCCAAAATATGCTCAATATATAATTCATATATTAAAATAAAATTTAAAAAAATTACAAATTAAGGATGCTGATAAAAATGGTAAATTGTTTTGAGATTTTTGGTATATTTTAACCAGATTGTTGAGAGGTTATTGAATAATGAAAGTAAACACAATTTATCATCAAGACCTGAACATTCATTGACCGGATCATGGCTACACTGAAAATCCTTGGAAGGACATGCAACGTCAGAATTGGAAGAAAAGAAGAGATGGAAGAATTTGAACCAGTCCACCACTGATTAAAAGCTTTCCCTTTTTCACTCTTACATTATTGTTACTCTATACATGTTTCTTAAGTTACTATAATATGGAATACACTGCCTCTTGAACTTCAATTTTAACAATGCTGATAGTATAATTTCTTTGTAAAGTTGAAATGAGGACCCTGACAGCATCAAACTTCTGATGATGTAGCAGTATCCATAGTAATATATCTCCCTCATGACAAACAAAAGGATCGAAAAAAATCAATACCCCAAATCTGAAGAGGGATGCCTTCAATCCTAAGCCAAACAAATCTTTCTGTGGCAATCAATTCGGGTTCCCATGGCCTCATACTTCCCAACCATTGACTAAACCAATCACCACTACACCCAATAGCCTCCAACACGCTTTCTCTAGAGTCAAAGGTCACAAGCAACCACCCAATAATTTAACGTTGGTACACAAATTGTATCCCTCAACAATGTGATAAAAAAAAAAACTCGGAATAAGTTCAGAATTGTAAGCGTAGACCACAGCACTTTTTATCCATCCAGCTTGCATTAATTATCCTCTAAAGGTTCAAATTGAGGGATTGAATGATTACGGTTCATATTCTTGTTAGTGGCCACCTTCTTCGTCATCTCCCTTTCAAACAATTTCTATTCAGGCTTCAATTCCCACCCTTCTCATCGAATTAGCCTTCACCACATCAGAAAAGGTCCTTCCATCCACCTGACTATGAAGAAAAGAAACTCCCTTCTTCTTAAACTCTATTGATTTATCCGAAGATTTCCTTTTAGGACCATTGTTACTTCTTCCAATAAAATCTCGCCAATTACGCTTGGACCTTATACTTTCCAATCCAGATATCACCAATATCTTTATACAAACATTGCAGGTTATTCAATCCAAACAACACAGACAAAACCAAATCTTCGTCCCGCCGTCGAGAGTCTTTACGAGATGAAGAGATCGGAAACCTGACCAAGTTCCCCAAAAATTATGCGAATACCATGGTGGAAAGTTCTCAAAATAAAAGGTACGTAGGGTTCAGGATGGTTGGTGGCTTATTGAGGAGAAGGTTTATATATATACATGGTTGGGTGAGGGTTTTTGATGAGGAAAGGATTTGTGATAGGGCGATGTCTTCTGGTGGGGAAAAGGAATCCTGGCAGGGAGAGAAGTCATGCCCTAACACCACCTTATATTCTCGCTAGCTTTTGTTTAAGGGTGTCTCTTTGAAATGCAGTTTTAACTATTAAGAACATGCTAGTAATTAAGACCTCGTAATTTAATTTAGTTTAAATATATAGAGTATGTGTGGTTACCAGTGTAATAACACACGTAAGGCTTCATACAAATAAAGTGTTAAAAAAATTAAATTTAAAATTAAATCAAATGCTTGCACACAATTGTTAAATAATCTTAGTAGAGAAAGATACGTAAAGAATAATTGTTGTCGCTCAGCCTCTTTTCTTGACCTCATTAATTAGGCTTCTTTATAGAGTTGGTCAACACATGAAATTGCATCTTTAAACAATGAAATGACTCGATATTACCACCTTGCCTAATATCTTTTAAAATGTGATTATCTTTAAGGATTTTAAAAATAAGATCATTAACCTAGATTTTTTTTAGCTATGATAATGTTTATCAATGAATATGTCATTTTGATGTAATTAGGCTGGTAGAAACAGAAAGTTTTTAGTATTTTGATGAGAATCTGACAAAGTTAAATATGAATTTGACCCAAATAGACTATGTAGGTGACATAATAGATACTTTTATGATTTAGTGGAATAGGCCTCGATCTAAGAAAAAATATGGTCTTGCTGGTATATGTTAGTAACTTAAAACAATGATAATAAAATATTCAACTATTAGATTGGACTTATTTTAAAGTGATTCGACAAATAATTTTTCTATGGGAAGTATTGTGTTGTTTATTGGACTGTTGGATCTTCTGGGACTAGACCTAGAAGTTATTGTTTGGGTTAATTTTATTATTTTCCTATATTTTTTGGATTTATTATTTTTATTTCATATTCTATTTTAATTTCCTTAATGTTTTCAAATTTTAGATTGTTTACCAATAGATGTAAGTTTTCTAGTACTATTTAGAGGCGTTATAAACCTCTTGATGAGACCGCCAATAAATAATTAATTTTTAAATAATAAAATTATTAATTTAGGGTTTATATTTACAATTCTTTTTGTGTATTAAAATTTTCTTGTTTTTTGTGTTATTGTTGCTCTACTTGCTTCCACCTCCATCAAATTTATTTTTAAAATTTTTTATGTAATCATATCTAATCTAGGATGTTTCAAAATCTAACATAAATCTATAATAAATAAATAAAAATACAATTTTAAATATTATAATGAAAAAAAACTCAAATATAACAATTTGATCTACCTAAAATGCATATTAATTTTTGATCGCTTCTATAACCATGTGTAAATATAACAACATGTAAATAAAAAATAAAAATTCATTTATTGAAAAGAAAAATATTAAAAAAAAACAAAAGAAGTGCTTTTGACACAACCTTAAAGTTTGTGTACATTAGGTAACCTAAATAACCCTATTTCTTTCACAATGTCAAATAATTATCATATTAGATGAGATTTTAAGATATGTTTTATTTTATTCTCTAACATACCCTCTTAAGTGAAATATCTTTGGGCTTGAAACTTGCACAAGTTCACACTACCTTATGTTTAATTTTTATCAAATAAATAAGGATGATGAGATCTGAACTCGTAACTACTTAGTCATCAAAGTTTTGATACCATGTCAAATAATCAATTCAACTTAAAAACTTAAACTGTTAAATGAGGTTCCGAAATATGATTTATATTAAGATGTGTTGATATAAAAAATAATAAAATATATTATATATATATATATATATATATATTAATGTATTTTAAACGAAAAAATATTTTAAAAATAATTGTATATTACAATACCAACCAGCCCCTAAAACACAATTTTTTTTTTTTTGGAAAAGCTATGCCAACCATATGCTTTCTTAAGAAAAAAATAATAAATAATAACAATTAAATCCTTCATTTTCCCCCTTTCTATTTCAGTTTTTTTTTTTTTAAGAAACTCATAAATGCATCAAAAGTTACAAACTATGTGTATTGATTCTCTTAAAATTCATAAATCAAACTAAACTAGACTGAATTTTAAACTTTATTATCTTTTGCTTAGATTTTCTCACTTGCAATTATATCTTGACCAAGCAGTGAATAATTCCTTTTCTCATAAAGCCCCCTTCTCTCTCTTTTTTCCTCTCTTCCCGCTTCTTCCAAAATTATAAATTTTATCTCCTTCTCTCTATTCTCTTCCCGCTTCTCCAAAAATTTCAGAATCCAAAAACTTTCGAATTCCTTTCTTTGCAGGCTTTACTTCTCAAGGTAATTTCCTCTTTCACATGGATCAGAAAGAAAACCCTAAAAACTTCGCCTCACTTGCCCAAACGGCACACTAATGGCGCAAACAATCAGTCTACGCAAAGGCAACACCCGTCTCGTCTCCTCACTATATATAAAAGCCACACTTTTGACATATTCATGGATGGAATCATAAGGATCTTACATCAATGGCAGATCAAAAGGGCATTTGAATACTAGTTTAACTGATCACTGGCTTTTCTTGATGACAAGCATCGATCGTCTCTTTGCGGATCATGTCAAGAAAACTCGTTCTATAGCATGGATGAAGAAGGATGGCCTCGATTCCGTTCCCGTGACAGCGGGTAGATAGTTTTTCTTCTTCCCAGCAACTTCTTACACATTTCTGTATTACATGTAGTGAATCTGTTAGGCTTTCTTTCATGTATAATTTAGTACATCACTGCCTTCCCTCACAATCTTTGTTTGGATACCTGGATAGTGCTAGCTAGTCAAAGTACTGTATAATTCATTTCAGACTGAAAGATGTAATGGAAAGCATATTGAAATATTTTGCATGTTAAATATCTGCCTCTATATATAGAATCTGAATCAATCCCTTATTTGAGTGCAAGGGTATCAGTCAATTTCAAAAGATCTTGTCTTTCAAGATATGAGAATAGTCAATGGATTATTCATTTAATTTTTTATTTTATTTTAAAAAAACTCTAATATCAGCAATAGATGTGATCCGTTGCTAGTCACAAAACTCAGCATCGAATTTTTCATTTTCATTGCTAATAGATCAATAATGAGTAGTCGATCAGCAATGAATATAAATTAAAAAATAAAATTTTGATTGTTCATAAATCAACAATTACAAATTTGCTAATTTATTATATTTTAATTTTATCTGCAACATCGAATTCTATTGTAGTAGTCATGTCCACTTAGGATACGTTCAGAGTAAAGACTATGATCAGCATGCATGTTTGTCTTCTTGATTAAGGAATCTGATACTGTCAGTACAAGTTGTCCAAATTAGACTAATAATTACTATTTGCTTTGTATATTGTCGAACGTTTCTCAACATGGGAAAAGCAAGCGTTAATATGCCTATATATCTCGACCGACGATCCATGTGCCATTGCTGATGATCAAGAAATGAGCCCTAGAGAACACAAGACCAGTGCTTCATGTTTAAGCAATACACTGATATATATATATATATACTTTTGTTAATTAAAGCTGAAGCTCAAAGCCTCAAACAATTAGAAAAAAAACCACCAAGTAATTAACATAGTAATATTCTAGGCCTAGTTTTATGAACAATTAAGATTGCGAGAGCAACATTGAGAATCACTTATCTTAAAATTAATTAGCTGATGATAAGAACATTAATAATGCGCTAATATATAGTAGTTTAATTTCATCACTTGGGCCAACGCACCAGGCATGATCATAGTAAATGTGCAGCTACAGAATTAGAAATTTAATTACGTGGTGGGGCACTGATCCCACCACAATGGACAGACACTGATAATCTGCTTTGTTATGCTCAGCTTTCCCTCTCCCTATTCCATGCATGAGTCACAGCCCTCTTTTTGAGCACTACAATCACAAAGCCAGTCCACAGCATCACAAATTTAAAGAAAGCTTACAGTCGAAGAAACTTTTTCCACTAGCTCGAACCCTAAAATCATAAAAAAGAAAAGCAAAAAAGGACGGGAACGAGAGAATAAAGCTGGAAAAAAAATAATTAAGGAAAAGCCTCAACTATCTTTCCTTCAAACCTTCCCTTTAATTCTCTTTGCTTTTCCTTTCTTTGCTCTGGTACTCTGTTAGTGTGATTCTCTACCTTATTTTCCTTCCTAAATACCCATCAACCTTTATAAAAGAAAAAGAAGAAGAAGATCAAAACCATGGTGTTCTCTTCAGTTCCATTCTATTTAGATCCTCCCAACTGGCAGCAGGTAATGTTTTCTTCAATTTCCATCCACATAGCTTCTTGAAAACTCCCCACTCCCATCCCAAAAGAAAAAAGAACCATATCAAAAAGAAAATTGTTCATATTCCTTTGTGATCTTTTATTGAATATACTAGATTTAATTTCTTTCCCTTTAATAATATTAGCAACCCCTGAATTTTTCAATCTTGCAGCAGCAACCAAGTCAACAGCCTGGAGCAAGCAATGAAAGCCCCCAGCTTCCACCTCTTCCTCCACCAACTCATGTTGGTGGTAGTGGCACCGCTGGCTCAATCAGACCTGGTTCGATGGCTGATCGAGCTCGGTTGGCCAAGATACCTCAGCCTGAGGTAGCTCTAAAGTGCCCAAGGTGTGAATCTACCAACACCAAGTTTTGCTACTTCAATAACTATAACCTCTCTCAGCCCCGCCACTTTTGCAAAACCTGTCGGCGATACTGGACTAGAGGGGGTGCCCTTAGAAGTGTTCCTGTGGGTGGTGGATGCCGTAGAAACAAGAAAAGAAAAGTCCAAAGTAGCTCAAAGTCTCCAGTTTCGAGTGAAAGGCAAGTGGGTTCAACTTCCAGTTCCACAAGTACTGCACTTCCATCACAGGTTATTGGTCAATTGCCTCAACAACAATCTCAATTGCCCTACATGACCTCACTGCATAACCTGGCTCAATTCGGCGAGGGAAACATTGGGTTAAACTTTGGTGGAATTCAGGGACAGTTGGGATCAACAAGTGGTGCTAGTGGACAGACTGACATGGGGTTTCAGATAGGAAGCAACTCAGGAATGAATAGCAGTGCTATTTTATCACCTGGAGGAGTGCATCAATTTCCTTTCTTTGAGTTTTCACCAGCAGGTTTATATCCACTTCAAAGTGAGGGTGCTGAAACTCCGATTAGTGTTAATGGGGACAACCAGCTTCAAGCAATGACTTCGAGCTCTAGGGTTTCTCTGTTAGCTCCAGTGAAGACAGAAGGAAACCAAGGGTTAAATTTATCGAAGCCATATTTGGGTGTCCCACAAAATAATCAGTACTATTGGGGTGGAAATACCTGGGCAGATTTATCAGGTCTCAATTCTTCTTCCACTAGCCATCTCTTAAGATAGATATTGACCTCTTGATTGAAAGGAAACAATTATCAGCACCATGAAGCATATTTCTAAACCATCAGTCAGTAATTGACACAAAGTTGCATGCATCTTCGACTGAAGTACTGCCTTGACGTGCAAGTTCCTACCCAATGGAGAACCTATCTGATGATCAGTATTATGGTGGTCAAATTGAGAACCAATAATTGGTAGAACAATTTGTTATAAATTGTAATTTTCTATTTACCTTTGTTTGGGGATCTGTATTGTATGGCTTGTTTACAAGTTAAGCGTGTGAGGTCATGGAGTTTAATTTGTGATAAGACATGCTGAGTTATTATAACAATAACTTGTTTTCCTTTTATTGTTCTTCATGCATTAATTCAGCATCATCGAAATGAAAATTGTATGATTTATGCAAAATTTCCTAATTAAGGTTAATCTTAAGATTAAGAAGAACTAAAACAAACTTGTACAATTTGACGTGGTTCTAAATCCTAAGAACAAATAAGCCTTCACATTATGGGCGAGATGGCTAAAGACCTCACTAGAAAGTGATGTTGTTGGAGCCGAACACCTACAAAACAAATCTCTTTGAAAGGTTTTAGCAAACCTCCAATACTTAATTAATTAAGTCCAAACGGGAGTGATATATGTAAGTTAAAGGATTTTGTGAGTGCGTGTATATTATAGAGAAAATGATGAGAGGTTGAAGAAGGAGATGAGGGCAAGACCTAAAAGAATGGAACCCCTAGTCTGTGGGTTCATAGCTCACCATCTTGTGTGAGAACGTGCAAAAATATTTGCTCGCTTGAATCTTATTATTTGAGGTGATAGCCTCTAATGATTAGTGAATTACAGTTAACGTCATAGACATTGCCCATATGTGACATGAGCGCCCGCCCTAGCTCTAACATTATCTCGTGAGCCCCTAAATATATAACAAGAAGATAGATGTGCATTTAGTGCTCGGAACAAACTATGTTTAGTATGTGGAGTAACACGAGTGATGTCTGGCGAGCACACACCCTCGTATATACATGTGTTATCTGACTGAGTTGGATGGGTTTGATAGGTGTTCGGAGCCAATTCTTACACATGGCAATGATGTGGGTTCAAGGACTGAATCCCCTCCTCGGATACATTGTAACTCGGCTATATCACAACTGATCATGATGTGCCTTGAGCGTTCTACCTTTACATAAATATTATTCAAGCTTGAATCTCTTTTCTATTTCTTGTGTTTAACTGATCTTCTTGATCATGATAAAACTCTTAAAACTAGCTATTGTATATATATATGATCATCTGGTCACTTCGTTTATGAGTGTGGCATCTCCAAATATAAGCGAAGGTAGAATTACTACTAGCTAGCTATAGTTTATTAAGAATTGATCACCTCAATCCATATGGTTAAACTGTTAAAAAAAGGCTTCATAAATGATTTTATATAATCTTTAATATGCATAGTCCCATGATCACTATACTATGTTTAGTTTCTAATTTATTAAGGAGAATGAAGCTGTTAGATTCAAAATTGTGACCTAGCAGTAATTAAGATCATGATATATATCATATTGAAGAACATTTCATTTCAAGAATTTAGTCTATTGGATGAAGCTCTAAAAAGATTTTATATTAACTCTCTAACACAGACTATCAAACAAGTATGCTAAAAACGTTGAAGTTGCAGGAACTTTTGGAACCATCTAAGTACGTCTGTCAAGTCTCTCTCTCACTCTATATATATATATATATATGTGACATGTCTCGCGTTTATGAAAGCTTCAAATCGTCCATTCGTTCCAAAAGGCTTGATGCACTGTCGTCCTTAATAAAATGAGCTACTTGATGTTCTCTGCTCCAGAATTTATGCTGCTTTGTGACAGACACTTCCCATTTTGAATGCTTTCCATCTCCGTGGCTATGTTTTAAGACTTGATTTCCAAGAAAGCTCCTTGCTGTCTCACATTTTTAGGCGATGTATCTACGGGTTCGTACGTACTCCTTTTCAGCCTTCACTTCCCTAAAAAACTGTTTTTACATTAATTGTATCTGCGAGGTTTGTACTTCTTTTCAGTCTTCACTTCCCTGAAACATTGTTTTTTACTAGATTAATGCTCCATGCCATCTAAGATATGGTGTGCATGGAGAGAGAGAGAGGATTATCATCGCATAACCGTTTTACTGATTTCATAATTATGTTGAAAGGACGTGATACTTGTTTTTTTTACTTGGTGGTGACTCCTTTCCTTGTGCTTTTTGCTGTGGTGAAGTGAATAACAACAAACAGTCTAAGTAAACGCCAAGAACCCCCCACTCAAAACCATGCAATTCCATTTCCAACTGTGAGAGGAGTGTCCTTTTGTTCCATCAACAACGAAAGTTGAAACCTACACGGTCAAAAGAATTAAAGAAGTCATAACACCTTTGAACCTTTGGCCTCCCTCTCTCTCTCTCCCCCCCCAAAACCAAACCAATCGTTACATAAAAACAAAGTTATCATCAATAACTACGCATATCTTCCACACTGATGCTTACATGGTATATAGAAGTGTATTGTATTAAAATCCAACTGGGTTTCTGTGGTCTCGTATAAAAAGAGCAGAATCGATAGGATTTTTTCTAGCTTTTGCAAGGACCAAGACTATTGCCTTGCTAAACGAATAAAGCAAAACCAATAGTCTTGCTAAAACGAATAAAGCAAAGCAATCAAAACCAGCTGCAGAGACACAAGCCAAAAAGCGCACAACCCCTCTCTCTCTCTCTCAATTATAAGTCAATTGGACATGAGACGTAAGAAAGTGAAAACAGTAAAATTTTGATACCAAAACTATGAGGATATATATGGTTCTGGAGTACAAAAGATAAAGCAAGTAAGAGAAAAAAAAGGAGTGGTTGCCGTCGATGTGATGGTAAGGTGCGGAGTGTTAAAGTACAAGGAGAGCAATCACAGGCGGGCACGGAAATCCACGATTTTAATGTTAGTGTAGACGTCGTTATGACCACATAGATTTACGTCTATTAAATTTAATATTTAAGTTTCGATTATATTAACCAAAATAATAAAAAAAAAACCCTTAAAAATCCATGATGGCTGGTAGGTATATTATCAATCTATAGTATTATTTTGAATTTTCATATTTAAAAGACGTGAGATAGTTTTTTAATTATTTTTTCATATTTATATTCTTAAGAAATTTTATTATTATATTTTCTTAATTTTATATATATATATATATATATATATGATTGATGTTGTCTTCGTAATGGTATCCTTTATCTTAAAAATTTCTTAATCTAATTCTGATACGCTTTTTCCTAGAAAGGTGTTTATTTCCTTTTTTATGATTATTTTTTTCAAAGAACATACTCCAAAGAATATTCTAAAGTACTTAACAATCAAATGACATCGTCAGAACCACCAATCACATATGAAATAAATAAATAAATAAATAATATAAAGATAATACATAAAGTTGAGAATGGATCGATCACCTGTCATATATATAGGGTTAAGTCTTAAAATAAAATTCAAACTTAACTATTATAGTTGCGGAGCCATTAAAATTCAAGGATCCAATAAAGATCTTTGAGCTCAATCCACTTAGCAACCCTTCTAAAATAGGTTCTAAATGAGAGGGATTGTAATACCAGCCAATCTTATATAGAATAAATTATTTAGTTGGCTCATGCTATGCTACAGATTAATTTTTTATATATATAAAAAATATAGAATATTTAGGTAATTGGCTCGAATAAATTTAATAAACTCGATTAATTTAATAATATCATTAGAAAATAATGATATGGACAACAAGTAACACAAAAAAAAAACAATGATTCAATGTAAAAAATAAACGCTTGCAATATTATAGAAATATATCTTCACAATATTCTCAAAATATCTCAATGATTTCATTTGTTAACAAAGTAAAAATTAAATGAGAATAGGATAATTGCATAGAAAAAAATATAAATATAAAAAATAAGACAAAAAAAGTCAATTATTGTTAACTTTTTAAACCGTGACTCGAGTTATAAGATCAAAAGTTCTATACATGAAAAACTCATGAGGGTTAAAATTATAAAAAAAACAAAAAAAATCCAAAATAAAAAAATACAATAACAATAATGAGTGTTAAAATTGCAATAAAAAAATCAAAAGGCAACAATATATTTTAAATTTGAGAGTTAAATTGATAAGAATAAAAACATTAACAAAATGACAAAAATCAAAAGCACAAAAAAACAAAATACACAATAAATTTGAATTGAATGATGAAATCAAAACAATAAAACTTTCAAAAAAGATTCAAGAAAAAAAATAAAAAAAATCATATGAATAAGCATAAAATCTTAAACATCAAAACATGATAAAATTCACTAAAAAAAAACTATTAGATATAAATCGAAAAACCCATGCACTCATCTAATTAAACAAATCAATAACCATTGTGTAAAGTAATGAAAAAGAAATTAATCAAAAATTATATAAAAAAAACTGAAACTGAGAAAACCAAGCGAAAAATGAAGATCAAAATATCTAACATTGCAATGCATGTAATTTACCTTATTATGTTTAATGAATTCTTCTATAAAAATTAATTTGTAATAGAAAAACAAATAAAATTTATAATAGAAACCAACACACACAGAAAATTTGTTGAATACTAATTTAAAAACAAATGCAAGGATGTATATATGAAAAATTTATATAAAAAAAAATCAATAGTTATAAAAAAATAAATTTAATCTATATAAAATTAAAAAAATATCACATGTGAATCATACCTACCTCTTTAAAAATTAAACACACCCAAAATTTATTTGAAAAAATACACAAAAATAATGCATTATTTTTTTAAAATCTGAAAAAAAAATTAGGTCAGGCGTTGACCGGCCTAGTAAGCCAAGCCCAACGCATGGCCTAATAAAGCGACGACCCGCGCTCTAGCCTGCAAGGCCAGATTCAAGCACGAGCCTTTATTTTTTTTTATTTTAATGAGGCAGACGACGTGCCCCAAATATATCCAAAAACAAATATGATGCATCGTTTGCGCAACCTAGAATCTGGTCATTGTGGTGGCTGGAAAAACAGGGTTGTTTGTTTTTTCACCCAAAAACCTATTTCAAACCAAATTTTGACCCAGAAGACCTAGAAAACTCCAGAAAGACCTTGTTAAGTCAATCCATGACCACCAAAAACCCAATAAACTGTCCTAAAACCTGAAATTCATTCGAAACAAAAATTATTCTTGAGCTCAAATATATTTTTTTAGGTAAAAACAAAACACCTAAACATAACCTCCCTCATCATATAGAACCTTTTGATATAAAAAGCAATTGTTTTGGTGGCCGTAATCTTCCCCAACAACCACTTTCTCTCTTTAAGCTGAAATCCGACAACTTCCTCTCTCTTCTCTCAACAAAAAAAGACTGAAACAAAAAAAGAAAATGAAATTATGTACCAAAACGTGTTGTCTTAAAATTCAAGGAACTAGTCACCTAATGTCTAAAAAAATATGAGAGATTAAAATGAATTTTTAACAAAACTTTCAACCCACCCCCCATGTTATCTAAGATTTTCACTTCGGTCCCTTTGCTTTCAATTCGACCCTCCCTCTTACAAAAAATGCAATTAGGAGCTAATTTGAGCTCAAAAGGGACAAATCATGCAAAATAAAAGTTCGAGGACCAAATTAAAAATTACAAAAAAAATCACAATTGTCGCATGTCAAATGCGTCGCGGCGATCGTCCTCCACACTCCATGGATGTGTGTATCTGGAAAATATGGAGAGACAAGGAGTTCTTGTCTCTTAGCGGTGGAAAAATGGAATGGGAGTCGCCACCTAATATTTTGGTCACTAGGAACCCTAACTGGTCTTAGAGATCGGGTACGGAGACTGGTTGCGTAAAGGGAAGGTATTAGCACCCCAAATACGTCCTACCTAAGGTAAGCTGCATTGTTTTATTTGTCTGATCAAAATCTAAGGTTTGGTCGTGTTTTCTAATTGTTGATCCTGTCTATCTAAGATTCAAGAAAAGCCCTCCTCAATAAGGAGGTTCTTATCTTAATGGGGTAAAACCTAACCGTTCTAACATTGGAAAAAGATTTAATATCCGAATCATGATTACGTGTAATATCGCACTTCCGGATACTAAAAGACAAACAAAATAAAATTTTTGTTGTTTTTGAAATTTTGGCCAATGTTCTCTTGACTTTAATAAACTGGTTATTAAAGCCAAAATGCATGCAAAAACATTGTTTTTTGGTGCATAAAAAACACAATATGATTTTTTAGCTTTGAGACACTTGGTCGTATGCACAAAAACATTTTTTTTCTTTTTTTTCAAAGTTTTTTTGTATTTTGGTAGTTTTGACGAAAACCGGGTACATAAAAATACTGCTTGATATTAATCAAAATGACATAAAAATACACGGGAAAATTGTAAAATTCCAAAAAAAATATTTTTGAATTTTTAAAAAAAACGGGCCGGGACCGCCCAACCATTTGGCCGGGCCCGACCCGCCCATATATCGTAATGGGTTGGACTCGGCCCCCCGCGTGGACGGGCTGATGATCCAACCCATGAAATATAATTAGCTGGTTCTTGTGCTCATGCACGAGAACCGGTCATTATTTTGCTTCTTCGCGTAAACGCGCCGCGGCACGCTCGCATGCAAGCAAAGAAACGAAAAAAAAGAGATGAGGGGAGGGAGTTACCCGCAACGTAAGACTTTGGGTAGATGAGTTGGCGGTGGAGAGGCGACGGTGGTGGCAGCAACGGCAGGCGGTGGTCTTTGGTGGCCAATTTGGCGGTGGTGTTCTTGCCGCGCCTTCTTCCTCCTCCGCTTTGTTCGGTCTTCGCTTTTCTCTTTATTTCCTTTGCTCCCTCTGTCAACAACGTTCTTCTCTCTCTGCAGCGGCTTCGTGGAGATGCTTGGTGGTGACGGCCCCGGGAAGTGGCTTGGACGGTGGTCGGCCTTTCTTCCTCTTCTTCTCTGCGTTTTCTTCGCTCTGTTCGCCTCTGTTTCCGTTTCTTCCTTCCCGCTTCTCACGGGCTGTTGTCTTGGTGGCTCAAAATGGAGTTGCTTGTGGTGGTGGTGGTGAAATGGCTATCTTTGGATGGTGGTGGCCGAAGGCCACTGTGGAGAGAGAGGAGCATTTCTTTGGGAACCCGAAAATCTCCCCTGTTTCCGCTCGTTCCTTCTCTTTTTCGTTTTTCCTCTCTTCTATTTGGCCTCTGTTTTCTGTTCCTTTCTCCCTTCTCTCGTCTTGCTTCCCTCTCTCATCCTTGCCTTCTCTCCTTCTCCAAAAATTTTTCTCCCAGTCGCTTCTTTCCTTCGTTTTGGCCTCCCTCTCCTTCTCCAAAATTCCCCCCCCGATTCGTTCCTCTCTTTCTCAAAAATCACCCCCCTCCTCTCTTATCTTTCTTTCTGCCCCTCAAATCGTCCCCCCCTTCTTCCTATTCTTCCCTCCTTCTCTTTATAAGCAGGAAGAGAAGGTGCCCCCCTGCTCTGTCCCATCGTGGTGCAGGGGGGGCCGCTTACCTCTGCAGGGTAAGGTGGCTAGCTGTGTTTGCAGGGCATGGTGTCCCTTTCTTGGCAGGGTATGGGTTTATAGGTATGGGTTTTGTACAAGTGGGAGGGGAAAGAGGATGCGAAAAATGATTTAAAATCATCTTCTTCCCTGCCTTTGCATGCGCAGGGAAGAAGGAGAACAAAGGTCGCGTTCAAAAGCGGCCTTTGTTTCAAGTTGTTTTGTTGTTGTTTTTTTTTGAAAAGAAATGTAATTTGGAAGAAAAAAATTGGGAGTAACCCAAAAATGGGTTATGACAACAATTATTCCAAAAACTGACTTATAAATAGTGGAGATGGGAAAATCAGCATTTCAATATGGATTCGCAAGTGAAATGATGATCTCTTTTAGTATAGAGTATAATAAGCAATATAAAAATAACATACTAAATTAAAAATAAGTTATTAAGTATGTCGCATGTATACGGCGTCGCAGTGATCATCCTTCCAAATCAGGATGGTCAAGAATGATATGGGTGGAAATGACAAAGAATTATTATCCTTTATTAGTAGAAAAAAAAGGAATGTGCGTTGCTACCTAGTATTTTGATCACTAAAAACCCTAACTAATTTCAGAGTTTGAGAAAAAAGGACTGAGTGCGTAAAGAAAGGTATTAGCATCCCTAATACACCTTACATGAGGTAAGTTGCATTGTTTACTGTTTGATATAAACTAAGAAAAAAATATGTTTTCTAACCGTTGGTCTGTCTAAGATTTAAGAAAAGTCTTTCTTGGTAAATAGATTCTTATCTTGTCATATTAAAAACATAATTATTCTAATGCCAACAAAAAACTAAATTGTCCTTTTATTTGATATCAAAAATATATTTTACGTATAAGTTCATAACCAAATCGTTTTTTGTATGATAATTACACTGTTAAGGCTGACTGAATTGCCTATTTTCGAGGATTCGTCGGAGCAATTCTGACATCATCGTCGCCTTAGACCACCTAAATTTTCTCTTTCTAAGCCAAAATTCGACGACTCCATCTCTCTTCTCTCAACAAAAAACGACTAAAAAAAAGGAAAATGAAATTATGTACCAGAATGTGTTGTCTTAAAATTCAAGGGACTAGTCACCTAATATCTAGAAAAATATGAGGGATTAAAATGAATTTTTAACAAAACTTTCAACCCACCCCCCATGTTATCCAAGATTTTCACTTCAGTCCCTTAGCTTTCAATTCAACCCTCCCTTCCAAGGTTGTTAAAATCACGAGTTGACTCTTAAAATCTTACAATTTTACGAGTCAATATGTATCTAACGTGCTAAATCGGAGTAAAAACTTGAAACAAGTAAAATCAAACTTAACTCGTGCAAAATCAGTAAAATTAGCAAACTCGATCTGATTTTACGAGTTTACTAAATTTGTGATATAAACCAAGTTAGGTCCAAAATTAACCTTAAAATGTATGCTGACTAGTTTTGTGAGATTGAGCATATCTTTCAAACCGTATATTGGATAAAGTTAAAATTTTACAGGAAAATATTAGATAAATGAAAATATATTGTGGTAAATTTTCAGGTAAAATGGAGTTAGGGAACATAATATTTCAGATGATCAAATTTAGTAAACTAATATTGTCAAATATATCAAACAAGACATTCGTGTACTGTTTGGGACATATCTAGAGCTACTGGTGGAATTTTGCTTCGATTAATGTTGGGATATAAACTAGACATCTAAAACTTTCTAACTATATATCGTAGGCCCAATAATTCATCCAAACGAGAGAGAACGACATGTTTGAAATCAGGACTCAAATCTGTTAAGAATATGCAAAAATTGAAGATTCGGGCTACATAAAAGAATTTTAACATGAAGACTTTTTTTTATTATTCTATTTATTTATTTTTAATTTTAATTTTTTCTAGCTTATTAGACATTGTTTAGGAGTTTATTTCATTATTGAATTTATGTTAGTTAATTACTAATTTAAACTCATTACCTTGCAACTCAAAAGGGGTCTATCAAGAATTCAAGACTTATTATGATGGGAACAATCAGGTTGTCACTGGGTTTATGTGTGCTTCCAATCTTTAAGTGATTTCTCTGTATTGAGAAATTTTATAATGAGACTTTTTATTTCTCCATATCATTAATTTGTTGATTCATACTATATATCTCTTTCATTTTATTTAGATCAGTCATTGATTATAATGTTGTTGACTTATTTTTTCAAATTTTAATGTTATTTAATTTCTTGACTAGAATTATCAATATATAATAAGTTAAAAAAATTATTTACGATTTTACGATTCGAGTTTATATTGTATTTTTTGTGTCGTGTCAAAAAATTTTTTTTGACAATCTTGCTCCCTCCTAAAAACAATGCAATCAGAGGCTAATTTGGGCTCAAAAGGGACAAATCGTGCAAAATAAAAGTTTGAGAACCAAAGTAAAAATTACAAAAAAATCACAGTTATTCCAAAAATTGACTTATTAATAGTGCAGAAGAGAAAATCAGCATTTCATTGTGGATTCGCAAGTGAAATGCTAATCTCTTTTAGTATAGAGTATAATAAGCAATAGAAAAATAACGTTTAAAATTAAAAATAAGTTATTAAGTATGTTGCATGTATAAGGCATCGCGGCGATCATCCTTCCAAATCAAGATAATCGAGAATGATATGGGTGAAAAGAACAAAGAATTCTTGTCCTTTATTGATAGGAGAAAAAAAATGAGAGTCGCTACCTAGTATTTTGATCACTAAAAACCCTAACTAATCTCAGAGTCTGGGAAAAAGGAACCGATTGCGTAAAGAAAGGTATTAGCACCCCTAATACATCTTACCTGAGGTAAGTTGCATTGTTTACTTGTTTGATATAAACTAAGAAAAATTTGTGTTTTCTAACCATTGGTTTGTTTATTAAAAAAAGTCCTCCTCGATAAGGAGATCCTTATCTTATCTTATTAAAAACATAATTATTCTAATGCCAACAAAAAAATAAATTATCTTTTTATTTAATATTAGAAATATATTTTACATATAAGTTCATAACCAAATCATTTTTTGCATGATAGTTATATTGTTAAGATTGACTGAATTGCCCATTTTCGAGGCTTCGTTGGAGCAATTCTAACATCATCGTCGCCTTAGATCATCTAAAGTTGGTAGAGGGGATGCACAACTTTCATTTGGACACAACCTTACTCAATTTGGAGGTATGTAACTCCATATTCATGCATTTTAATTTTCCAACTCGATCAACCAAAATTATCAAAAATAGAGATGCAATCTGACGAACAATGTGTCATTCATCATCTCTTCATTAAGTTTGAATGATATGTCGTTTAGGGTTTTAATTTGGGATTTGGCGAAATTCAATTGAATCCATATTCTTCTCATTGCTTTTAATTATACCTGTAATTTCCTTTATACTTGTAATTTTATACAATCTCACCATTGTCAAACTCAATTGTCAACCTCAAAGTTGATTGCTATTTTTATTTTAGTCCTTGGTACTAAATTTGTGCATTTTGACCCTCAATTGACCAATAAACTTTTAATTTCTTCAATTTGACCCTTGATTTGGTCAATTTCAACCCCTACATTTATGCGTCTTTTTCAGTTTAGTAATTGCTTTGAATTTTTTCAATCAAGTCCCTAATTGTCCATCGAACTTTAATATTTATGCAATTAAACCCCAGATTTGACCAAATTAACTCTTGAAAAATGCAATTCGACTCCTAGATTTTAATTTCCTCCAATTAAAACCTAAAATGACTTTAAAAAATCAATTTTTCTTGCAATTAAGCTCTTAATAAATTCAATTAAACCTTGAAAAATTCCAATCGTGTCCTAAACATCTAACTTTGAATTGTCTTCCTTAAATTGAGTTTTCATTTTTAACGGGGCTTTTATCAGTTGAAAATACACTGTCAAATTTTTCAATCTTGTATACTTTGATCTTTCTCACTAGTTTTTGACAATTTCCTGGGCGTTTTGGTATATTCTTCTTACTGATATATTTTTTTATTTTCTTCCATCATTTTTTTAAAAAAATTTTTGTATTTTTTCTTTTTGGAGGCTAAAAAATGGATAACAACAAAGTACAAGATTTAAGTTTCTTAATGAGACCTTACTCAATTATTAAATTCAATAATGATAAAGGGACTGACGACATGGATGGAGCAATAACACAAAAGTTAGATTAAGAAATTTAAAAGAGCATGAATGTCAATAAGACAATATCCATAGGATAGCTGAGTACCCTCGAACACGCTAGCGTTCCATAAATCACGTAATAGTGTCCAAACATGCATGTATCACGCTTAGAATCTAAAATTCCATTGGAATTAAAATTTATAAAATAAAAAATCCAGATTAAACTCAAAACTTAAGGAAAAGTTAAGAGAAATCGGATCCTTTTTAAATTCAGATCTTCAGACAATAAATAAAGAAGAATAAACTTAGAATTAACGTTTCTTAATCAAATTTGTTTCATTTGTTAATTTTTATCCCAACCTAACATAAATTAGCATGTATCGTGCTGCCATTATTACGACGTCGTACACAATTAATCCCTATATGGTAAAAGGAGTGTTAACAAATTAATTAAGAGATTTTTAGAAGTAGTAGAACGATAAAAGAGTTACAGAAAATAAAATGAGAGATCAGAAATCATTTTCTCTTGATGACAAATATATGTGTGCAATTTCCAAAACTTTGACACTGGATCATGATTTTTCTTACATGAAATTTTCTTTATATGTCATTAGGTGTCTGTTCTTCACTTTAGTCATATAGAATGTAGATGTGGATTGGCTCATTTCATGATATAAGGTGTAATAGCCCGGCCTAACCTATCATATAATGTTCGTTTTGAGTCTTGGTGTCCTCGCACATTTATTTCTAGTAACGTGAATTCATTTTTAAGTCTGACACTCTAAAACATGTATAACAAGTTGGTTTTAATAAAACCAGCTACTACTTTTTTATTCGCTGATGTGGGATATATTACATAGAGTCTCTCTCAATTCTAATATTAATGGAAATTCTATCTTAAAAGGAAAAGGAGAGAAAGGGGGCATGATTTTCCATGTCGTTTAATGCTTATAGAAATCTGAAGCCTTCGACTAACACCTTAATTTCTATGGACTCACAAGAGCGACTCAGCGATAAAAGGGTTGGATAAGACGTTCTCACCCTTTTTTTGGGGCCACCAACCAAGCCCACGGGTCTCATTTATTTCGCAGTCGTGCTAAAATGGCTATGACCATATCCAAGATTTATGTAACCTGCATTGAAAGAGTATGGGCTTAAGTTACTTGTCCGAAGAAAGACTTGCAAGCAAGCAAATTGTTTTTTTTTTTTTTACCTTGAATCGCTAGGTTGATGTATTTTATATATATATAATTATCATAGATTTAATTATAAAGTAGGTTAAGAAAACAACTACAAGTCTATATAATTATTATAATATTTTTTTATTCCATCTTATGGAATTTTATATAATTGCCCTTGAAACAGGACAGATGCCCATATTGTAAGGTTTGTTGGAAAGATATTACCATATATATATATGGTGCTGCAATAAATGCCTTTCGCGCTCTCCCTGTCCCCATACCAGTGCTTCGCAGCAGAGCCAAATTGTTTCGCTAGAAAAACAAATGCATATTCCCAGTGAAGCTCCACAAGTATTGAGAACCAGTTTCTTCTTCCAAGGACCTGGATCACAACAAATTGTTGGCCATGTTCCTTGGGTTAGCACATCTTGTTCACGCTTGAGGAGCAGCTAAACGAAATTAGAAATATAGTTCCGTTGCAGCAAAGGAGCAACTAATAAAAGCATTTACATAGACTGATATCATTTCATTCTTTCCTTTCTGTAAGTTGAACCGTGGTATCTTATTCTTATACATGACCTTGATGCGAGTAAAGAAGACATCTCTTCAATAAAAACCGAGGATGATTGCATGTTACAATGGTACAATTTCACATACAAGTAGGATTCATTTTGGAGTTTCCTCTTCATTCTCCTATTTCTGTTGGATCTTGAGTAGTCCCCTGACAGAGCAGCAGTCCTCACCCCACACAAACAAATGAATGACTTAAGAGGAAGGCATCTTCCACCTTCCTCTTCCAAAGCAAGGATGCCTCTTGGAATCTTGAAAAGGAACAAAAACCAAACAAACAGACAGTACACCAAAATGTCAGCTATCACCAAAATTAGCCATGGAGGATGGTTGGGGCTGCTGGATATGAGCCTCAGTTTGTGCCTGAGAGTGATTTTGTTGCTCAACAAATCTGCTTATACGCTCAAGCAACTGTTGAGCCTTCCTCTTTCCCCGGTCTGTGCCATTTTGTGCCAAATCCACCAGCGGTACCATAACTCCACATTCTTGTGCCTCTACCATATGTTTCTGGTCTCCAGAACAAAGATGCACCAACACTGCTGCTGCATTCTCTCTGTTCCTGGGTGACCCATTCCTGATAACTTCCACCAAAACTGGCACTGCCTCTGCAGCTCCAATGGTTGCCTTCCCTTCAGGGTGGCTAGCCAGTATTGCTAGTATAGCCAGTGCCTCATCCACCATTCCACCTCCGGTTTCTGTTAATAGACACATCAATGTGGGCACAACTCCGGCCCTCACTGCCTTTCCCTTGTTCCCCTGGTAGATGCACAAGTTGAAAAGTGCAGTCGCTGCATCCTTCTTCCCCCTTTGTGTACCTTCACTTAGAAGTGTCACCAGAGGTGGGATAGCCCCCAGAAAACCAATTGTAACCTTATTTTCATCCACAACTGAAAGGCTGAAAAGGGTGGCTGCGGCATTTTCTCGAGCTTCCATGCTGCCCTTCTTGAGCACATGCACAATACCAGGAACTGCCCCAGCTGATACAATGCTTCCTTTGTTATCTTCACATATGGAGAGGTTAAGGAGCGCTGTAATTGCATGCTCTTGGATGCGAGGGTCAGGTGTCAAGAGGAGGCCAACAAGGAGAGGGATTGCACCAGCTTGAGCAATAGCCACACGATTATCAGCATTGTGCTTGGCAAGAAGACGGATCTCCCCAGCAGCAGACCGCTGGTCTTCTAGGCAGCCAGATTTAAGCTTGTGGAGGAGAATTTCAATCTTTGTACGCTCAGCAGGTGAGCAAGTAGATACAGTTCTGCTGGGCCTTTTTGGTGGCTCAATGCCATTGGCTTCACACCATTGCGCTATGAGGCTTCGTAGAACAAAGTTGGGTGTTGGAGCAGTACTAATGAGTTTCTGTTGCGTCTTTGGACAAGTGTCATGTCCTGCTCCCAGCCATTTCTCAATGCAGGAACGTTCATAGGTCTATAATTGACAGAGAAGATATGTTAAAAAGGACAGCCATAGAAAAATGTATAAGCAAGTCCCTCAGTTTATACAGGGCGAGGACCAAGCAAGAGATCTAGTAAAAGATCAATCAGCTATCAACCCCCCAGAAGTTTGTTGCCCTCCTACCCGAGAAGCAGCAAACCATCAGATTTGTTTTTGCAAGTTTCCCGTCTTTTTGAAGCAACTTAAAAGTGATTATTGGAGGACAAGAATCCTCCTCTGATAACTCTACACCTTCAAATCTCAAATAAAGGTCTCATCTAAGGGAAGATCTTAATTAGTAGATGCTGTGACCTAACTGTTTCAATGCACATAACAAGTTTTATCTAAGCATATGGCACTTTCTGTAGACATTCTATAATTGTGGTTGAAAAATGGAAGATGGAGGCAAGGGCTGAAACTTCACATCATCAAATCACAGACAAAAACACACGAAAAACAGAAATTAATTTTCAACCATTGTTTAGGACATCATAGGATAGAAGATTCGGGATCCATATACCTGCCCTGTTGAAACAATTACAGGATCCTTCATCAATTCCAGGGATATTGGACAGCGAAAATCATCTGGTATAACTGGCATCTGGTGACTTCCATCAACAATAGCTTGTCCACTGCCACTTGGGGGAAGATTCTTTTCTCTTTCAGGTGCATCCAGGTTTGGGTTTTCTGTTTGCACAAAATCTTTAATTTTCTTCAAAAGCATCGACATCTTCTCAATGCTCTCCCCAGGATCTCCTCCAGTAGCAGCAACCATCTCATGCAAAGCTAGAGACTCTTGTGTAAGGTCAGCTATTCCCATCAATTGTAATTTTTCAGATATTCTTCTTAGGACAGCAAGATCTGATGCTGAATCATTGGTCTTGTTGTAAAGGGACAAGAGATCTTCATGCAGCTCAACATCGGTAGCATCGACCCTTCCTTTGGCTCTTCTAAATTGAGCAAGGACAAGCTCAACCTGAAATCAGAGTTTACTTTTAAAAAAGAAAAAGAACAAAAAAAGATGTATAATATAACAAATACAATAACAGGGACAAATTGATGCAAGGAGCTGTAAGGACCACTCATATTCTAGTTAAAATGAAGCAGGTGTAGTTTTAAAACGTGACAGGATCATCTTAGGATCTTTGAACCATAAATTTTTTGAAAATGTCAAGAAGAAAAACAGTGAAGTCTCACTAAGCTCCTTTGACGGTTATGATTCCCAAGAAATCACCTCAACATTATGCAATGCATATGACATAAAATCTCAAATATCACAGGGCAGAATATTAACTTGTTGGTTCTGGGCTATCTACATCCCCAAATATATACATAAACAAATAATTTTCAACCTGTTCCTTAACTTCATCAGATATGTCCAGGCCTTCATAGGAAATTCCACTTAGAGCTTGCTCCAATTTAGCTGTCACCTCATGGTATTTATTCATAATTTGTTCCCTCTCTAGGACCTGAAAGCAAAATAAACCCGGTGATTTTGGAAGAAAAAAGAACAAAGAAAACTAGGTAGCTTGCAGGAGCCATGACAGACCAAACCATAACCTAAATAGCACTTTGAAAATATTACCGAATTTTGCCTCTACTCTTTTGCAATAAGAATAACGGAGGACTTGTATAATAACACCAGGGCATGGTAATATTTAACAATAAATATACAAACGATGCAACATTACAAACAATATAGAATATACATTATACACATAGGATTGAGGAAGTTGACATTGATATAAAGATAAACAAAATGTTCCAATGCTTAAAGCCATTCCATCAATGAATCGGCATCAGCTGAAAATCTTTAGACAAGTCTCTGCACAGTATTTGTATACAATGCCGTGGTTAAAGGAAAAAGAAACAAACAAAAGCATAAAATATTCCAATTCTGAAATGCCACAGCATTTTCTTTCACGGTAGGCAATTTTATGGCTCCCCTTCTCTATTATTTTATTTTTCCTGTATGACATATTGCCTATGAACCCATACCAAAGTACCGGCGGTATGCTGTGGCATGACATAAAATTGCAATCCAAAGACCTCGACAAGAAAGGTTTTGACAACAACTCGCCCAAAAAAAGTCAATCCAGAACATTCACTGGGTTGTATTCAGTAATATGCATGATCAAAATCCAAAACCCCACGAACCAGCTCCATACAAAGAAATCAATGTCCCATCAACAGAGTCTCTACAATCAGATAAGGAACTAAAATAGAAAATGAGAAAAAAATTATAGAAAAAAACACAAACCATGTAAATCTTGCTTCCTTCGCAACCAAATATAAGCAAATCTTTAGCAGAATCCAAAGCTTGTTTGAGCAAAACAAGAGCTTTGAGAGTTTGTTGAGGGATGATGGAGTCTTTGCTGTCTCTAATCTCTTCCAACATTGGTATCAACAACTTCAACCTCCTGGCTAGATTGCAATACTGTTTCTTGACCGTACATCTGTAATCTGAGATCGAAGCAATCTTGTTCACTGTCTCAATCAAAATCTCTACTACCTCAACTCCTCCTTTCTCTTCTTCCTCCATTGCTATAACCCAAAGAATACAAAACCAATCAGTCAGATCTATCACTGCACTAGCAGATACTCGTTTGCTGAACCGGATTAGTGAAATCCTAGCAGGCCAATTGCCATAGTCGTCTCTTTGTCTCTGTCTACACGGGAGACTTTTAGAGAGAGCGAGCCAGCCCTTTTCCTTGTGGCGCGGCTAGATTGAGCTAACCGGGTAAACGTAGCGGTTGATTGATTCGGTTAAAAATAAAAACGTTCACAGAGACAGCGAGTGCTGTTTCACACGATGGGTGAGATCAGAAACAGTTCCGCAGTAATTTAATGCGATTGACAAAAAAGAATCAAGGTGGAGTGGGCTGGCTGGAGGTGGGGAAACTCCAGCACAAGGTCACTGGAATCTTAAGCGGTCCATATGCGTGTTGTAAAGATAATGTACATGAAGTTTTTCTAATTTGATTTTTAAACTTTTTTATTTTTGATGATTTAGTTATAATCCAAGCCAATTGATTTTGATTTTTATAAAAATATAAAATAAAAAAATATAAACTTAAATGAAAAGGATGTGAAATATAGATGGCATGCCATAAGTTTTGTAAAAGATGCAATTTGGTCCTTAAACTTTAAAAATCATGCAAATTATATAATTTTAATACCTTAATATTTTTCAATTCAATTTTGATATAAAAGTTCTTTTTTATTTTTTTAACCCCTGATTAAAAGAGTAGAGAAAAGGATTGCTGGATTCTAGTGGTAGAGAGAGAGAAATGTTGTTGATGCATATTTAGACCACCAAAATTAATAATATTTGTGTCAAACAGTTTCATTTGATTAGGGAGTATATTAGGTGTTTTTTTACCTTTAAAGTTCGTGAAAAAAAAGATTTGAGCTTGGGTTGATTTTGGATTCGGGTTGATTTTGGTTTTTTTGGTGGTTTTTTTAGGTTTTTTTAGGACATAGATAAGTTTATTATGGTTCTTATGATGTTTTAGGTCAAAAATAGGTTGAAATTTGATTTTTAGGTAAAAAAAACTTAAGTCATGATTTTTCAACCACTGGGCAAATCACACGACTCGTCGTCTGATTTTTGTTTTCAAAATAATTTGGGGTCAATAACATGTCATCCACCCCAGTTGCAAAAAAAAAAAAGAAAAGGGCCAAACACACTTAGGCTAGGCACATTGTCAAGCCTATCGTGGCTGAGTCTGGCATTGGCCATACCCAATACACCAAGATCTTGACACACTGTCAAGCCCAATTATAGATGGGTGTGGCTAGCGCCAGACCCAACACACCTTCACTAGGGTGTGTTGTGTTCTGAAAAATTTATACCTATAAGTTTTTCTTAATCCGGTGGTTTTTGGTAAAAATATACCGATAAAATATCGGTTCATCATTAGCCAGCCAGTCTTTGCGATATAATAATAAGCGAAGACTTTAATTAATTTTCTAGTTTGGGTAGAGAAATGAGTTTTGCTCGTATAAAAAAGAGGTATATAAAAAAGGGATATAATAAAATATGCATCTGAACCAGAAGAAATTCTTTCAGACATAAAATATCAAGAATCTATACTTGGAAAAATTATAAGAGATCATGGATACCATGCCTATCATCTATACAAATTCCTAAGTGATTATATGGAACCTAGAGAGGATGAACCTAAGAAATTTCTAAGTGATTATAGGTTTTTTGGAAAGTGAGTGCTTGTAGCTTTCCCAACATTGTTATGAGGCTTAAGAGTCCTCCACTAAAGAGTGGTCATCATGATCTTTTTTTTTAATTTTTTAACGAGGTATGAGAGCCCCTCACTGAAAAGTGGTGATTAAATGATGTTACTATCTATACTAGAGAGACCAAGTTCATCCCTTGAAGAGTGATACATATAGCATTAAAGAGATCAAGTCCATACCTTGAAGATTGGTATATATAGCATTAGGGAGATCACATACATCCCTCGGAGATTGGTGCATATAGCATCAGAGAGACTACATCTATCCCTTGAAGATTGGTGCATATAACATTGGGGAGATCATATCCATCCTTGAGAGATTGGTGCATATAGCACTGGGGAGACTGAGTCTATTTCTTGGAGATTGGTGCATACAGCAATGGAGAGATTGTGTCTATCCCTTAAAGCTTGGTGCATATAGCATTGGAGATGTCATATTCATCCCTTAAATATTTGTGCATATAGTACTTGAGAGACTATATCTATCCCTTGGAGATTGGTGTATATAACACTGGGAAGATCACATTCATTCTTTGAAGATTGATACATATAACACTAGGGAGATCACATTTATCCTTGGAGATTGATGCATATAGCACTGGGAAGACTACGTCTATCCCCTAGAGATCGATGCATATAGCATTGAGGAGATGACTTTCATCCCCTAGAGATTGGTGCATATAGCATTGGGAAGATTACGGCTATCCCATGAAGATTGGTGCATAAAGCACTAAAGAGATCACTTTCATCCCCTGAAGATTGGTGCATATGGCATTAAGGAGACTATGTCTATCCCTTCCTAAGAGAATTGCACCTTTTTAGGATAAGTGTTGAGAGGCTTTCAATTATCACCTAGAAAAAATAAAAGGTCATTTTGAATAAGTCATTCATATTCAAGAAACTTATATTTTTATCAAGGATTATACATCTTGAAATGATCTAAGTGATAGGTATGGAAGAGGTTCTTAGAAGGAAACATGTCTTGGAGGTGACACTAAGATGTTTGCTTAGAATACTTCGATTACTTCACTTGGAAGGTCAATCACGTTGGTTGTCCTTGTAAAAACAAGGAGGTCCATTTAGTAGTAAATTGATTTTTTCAATCTGTATGTGATTTTCCATGAATTGCTTCATTTTGGACAAGCTTTTATTTGGTAAGGTATAAAGTTTTCTCTAGAGAGCATGTTCACATACTCTTCTTATTAAGGCTTCTAGGGCCATTGGCTCAATCAATTCTTCTACCTTGAACATCTTCTCGTTGAATCTCTTTAAATATGCTCCTGTAAACCCTTCCTCTTGTTGGGCAACACAAAAAAGGTCCGTGGAGTCTTTTTTTTTTTTTTGCAGGTATGCTGATGCTAAAGTATGCCATTAGCTTAACACATTGGTTATTGAATCCTTCAATAAAGTTTAGTTCCAAGTTGTTATACCAAGCACATGTAGATCCTCTAAAGGTTGTAGGGAGTATCTTTCATATTAAGTCACGATCTTGGATGATCAATTCCAAGCTATTGCGCATATTTTGTACATGCTCTCTTGGGTCAACCAAACCATCATAGTTGTCCAAACTCGTTTTCATAGAAATATAGTCTTTAGGGAGTCAAGTGCTCAATATGTGTTTGGACAAGGGAGAAACTCTCTACTGATGGGGGTTATAGACATTTCCTTATGTATGCTCATACATAAATTGTCTCATAATTTTTTTGTTCGTTGGGCTCTTAGAAGCCTAGAGAGCTTGGCATAAAATGATAGTTATAGTAACCATGGTTCATCCTATAGTAGCTAAGGGGAGTACACTCGGAGTATTTATTATGTGCATGGGTGTGGCAACGATCCCTTGAGAGACTTCTATAATTATCATTTTTATAGTCTCTTTGTGCAACCGGTGGTCGTAGCGCTAAGGCATTGTGTGTTATTAAGGGTGTTAAGACTTGTTGGGGTGGCAAGGTCTTATTTTTTCATTGAGTTGCCAACACGGTCTAGGTGAGGAGTTGCACTTGACTAGTGAGTTGTTGAAGCTCTTGCTAGGTAAGAGTGTTCATGGCCACGAGTTGATTTGTCCTGCATCCTAACCCATGCGGGCATTGGTTGTGTGCCATGAAATGCCCTGAAAATATTAAAAAACAAGTTTTAGGAAGAAACCAATGGCTTTTTTATCAACCTTCTTATAAATGACGCCACTAATGAAATCCTAAAAATCCAAGTGAGCTAGGAATAAGGCTTCCGGGTTGAATAATCAATTAATCAATTGGTCCTAACAATCTCATCCATTCTCCCTAGCTAAGGTGGTTGATAGCTTATATTTGATACTTGGTAGACGAAGATGGCTTGTGGCTAATATCTGTAAAAGGTCTCTTTTAATGGAGGTGGGGATTTTTCGATACTTAACTAAGTATCTTTTAAAGAGAAAAAATACAATAATATTCTAGAGAAAGATGCTCTAAAAATATATATGTAATAGAGAATAAAGATTGTGAACTTTTGTTCTGAAGTTCTCATTATGTATTTATAGCCCATGAGTCTTGTTCTTTTGTAGAGAGGAGGGATTGAAGTGTAATTTCATTTTTGTGATATTTTTAGTTGTATTGTGAATTGTATTCCAGTTATTTTATCCAACTAAAAGATGGTGACATGGCTAGTCATAAAAGACTTTAATACATCTAATGATCTTGATAGAGTATTGACTTGTTTAATTAAGTCTATTTATTGAGAAATAATTCCTCTATGATTTTATATAAAAATCTATAGAATTGATGGTGTTAGACCCAATCAACTCTCCAACACGCCTGGGTTAGACACACTGTCAAACCCATTTGTGATTGGGTCTAGCCAGTGCCAGACCCAGCACGCTTGGGCTAGGCACACTATTGAGCCCATTCGTGGTTGGGTCTGCCTAGCACTAGACCTATCATGTTTGGGGCTTAGCATACTATCAAGCTTAATCATGGCTAGGTCTGGCATTGGTCATATCCAATGTGCATGGGTCTTGGTACACTGTCAAACTTAATTGTGACTGGGTCTAACTAGCAGCAGACATAACGTGTCTGTGGCTTGGCACACTTCCAAACTCAATTATGGTTGGGTCTGGCGCTATTTGGCTAGTGGCAGACTCAACATACCTTCACTAGAACGTGTTTGTATTTTAAAAAATTTATACCCATAAGTTTTTTTAATTTAATATTTTTTAATAAGATATACCGATAAAAATTTGATTCATTAGTGTTAATAAACATGAACTTGAATGAGCATGGTTCATGTCTGGCAACTAAATAAAATTATTATTGTACTGGAAGACTGGACTTGAAAATCAAAGTGTATATGGCTACTAATCTGAATAAGAGAAATCATCGAACATCGGTCCTTTTCCATTCAAACAACCATTCTCGCTTTCGTAAGATCATGGCATGGTTTGGTATTCGAGAAAGAGTAATGCTGCCGAGAAGGTCGATCGACTTGATAAACCAATTGATTGCTGTTAATTATGAAGCTTTGTCTTTGTAGGAGCTTCTTATACATCCAATTCGAGATAGCATTTGTTTTGGGTAAAATCTTTTATTGATAAACTTTTTTTTCTGTATTCATTTTGTATAAAATACTTTTAAGAAAAAACTGATCGAGATTCTGTTAATGTCAAACTTAAAAACTTTTAAAACTTATTTTAAACTTATAAGATTATATAAGATATATTAATGAGAATAGTTGACTCAAAATTTTAAATTAATAAATAATATAGCTACTTAGAACCACTCATAACCATTCATCTCTCAATCCATGAAAGTGATATAAAATATATTAATAAGAATAATTGATTCAAAATTTTAAATTAATAAATAATATAGCTACTTAGAACCACTCACAACCATTCATCTCTCAATCCATGAAAGTGATTATATCTCACAATTGGTCTTTTATAATATAATGTTAGAGTTTTAATAACTAAAAAAACACATGTCTAGTTCATAATACTTTTATAGTTTTAATTAAATTAAAAACTTTATAATAAGATATTGGAGAGTTAATGTGTTAGTAAATGAATATAAAATCATTTGGGTATTATGAACACATATTATTATAATAAGGTATCATGAACACACATTTACTAACACATTTGTTAAAACTTTTTTTAAGTTTAAAGAATTTTTATTTTAACAAATGTGTTAGTAAATAAATATAAAATCATTTTTAAAATCTTATTTATTAGCATATTGACAAACCACACAATATATAGAAGCTACGTAGATAAGTGATCTACGCTACATTACGGGTCGGTCAAAATTTCTTAAGCATGCAAAAAGATGCTTAGACGACGATAATATTTTTAAAGAAGCAAGAAAAATTCGATACTCAAGTCATTAACTTGACTCGATTCAATAAGACCAAGTGGTTTAATAATTTGATTTAAATTATAGGCAACAATAACAGACAAATCGTAAAAGAATATCTGGCAACAATCAACCAAAACAATTAAGCCACCAATATTATACCCAGAAGGAAAAGAAAAGAAAAGAAAAAGATCGTTGGAAACCTATCGTCACTCCATTGTGAACATCGACTACCACAAAAGAGTTTGTTGAGATGGTTCAAACCTGATTGCAACATTCTAGATAGCGACATAAAAAGAAGTCACATTGGTCGCTAAAGCAACATTCCAAAAAAGCAAATGGAACAAAATAAAATGAAGTGAGCATCCACCTATATTCAATAAATCAATTCTATTTAATTCAAGAATAAAATGTGTTGTAAAAAAATAAATTTAATAAAGAATAACAAATAAAAAAGACACGAGGTAACCTAATAAATAAAAAATGATAAAACCTAGGTTATAGAAAGCATAAAAAAAAAATCAGAGCTCAATCTTCAATGAAATTAATATTGAATTATGAAATTGAAAAAATATCAATTTAGAAAAATGATAAAAAAAAAAACCAAAGCAATCTTAGGCAAACCTCATAAAGCCGAGTTCATTTTCAAAGCTTGTAGCTTATGAAATCTTAGACACGGGGTTCACCAAGAATATCACATTCAAACCAATTTAATGTCAAAGAATTAAATTAGGTAAAAAGTTACTAGTTTTGATGTTTTCCAAAGAAAAAAAATAACAACAACAACAGTCAAAAGAATAAGGATGAAATCTATTAAGGAAACAAATTATGGAGGGTGGAATAAAAAAAAATGCAACTCAAAAAATTATCATAGATTACAAAAAAAAAATAGCAATTAAAAGAATGGGGACCAAATTTGACAAAACAAAAAATTGAACGATGATGAAATTAAAAAAATTAATTCAATGAATTATTTTAAAAAAATCATAACCAAAAGAAGATGGACTAAATAAAAAAGAAATAAATGTTTAGGGGCTAACTTGAAAATCAAGTTGTGGGGCATAAAGACCGAGGTTGAGAGCGAGAATAAAAGGAAAGGAAATGATTGTCGATGACAAACTAGAGTTCTTATCAATGCATGCATCATATATCCATGAAAGAAATACCAAGATGAAGTTGAGGCAATCCTAGAATGGCCTTTTTGGCTATTGAAATCATATTGGTGAATATTATGGTCAAACATATACTAAAAAGGTATGTTGACATTTAACTAGAAAATGTCAAGAATTTTTTTATTTTGGTTCTTAAAATATTTTAAAATTTATTTTTTTAATTTTATTCTCCAACATTGGATTTATTGAATATTGAACTTTATAATTTTTTTTATTTGATTTCTATGGAGTTATCCCGATCTAATAACTCGAATCGTGAGTTTTATGGGTTAACTGTGTTAATTCAGATTATTTTTTTGGTTATTTTTTTAATTATTTTTATTTCAACTTCATCCTTCAACATTTAATTGATTGAGAATTGAGCTTCATAATTATTTTTTATTTACTTTTTATGGGGTTATCATTGTCTTATTACATGAGTCATGAGTTTTACGGGTTAGCCAAGTTGTCTCGGGTTTTTTTAATTGATTTTTTTTTCAATTTCATCATTCACATTAGGTTTGTTGATAATTGAATTTTATAATTTTTTTTTCTATGGAGTTATCTTGGTCTCCTAACCCAGGTTTGGTAGGTTAACCTGGATTAACTCGGGTAATTTTTTTTGTCATTTTTCTTATTTGATTTTTTCTTAATTTTATCATTTAACATTGGGTTGATTGAGAATTGAGCTTCATATTTATTTTTCTATGAGGTTATCATGATCTTATAACTCAGGTCGCGGGCTAGGCTGATTGGCTCGAGTTTTTTTGTTTCTTTTTTAGTTATTTTCTTTTTAATTTTATCCCTTAATATTGGGTTATTGGGAGAATTAATCTTTATAATTTATTTTGGTTTACGTTCTATGAAGTTATCTCAATCTCATAACCCATGTCACAAGTTTGCTTGGTTGACTCGGGTGGGTTTTTGTGTTATTTTTTAATAGATTTTTTTTTTAATTTCATCTTTCAATATTAAGTTAATTAAGAATTGAGCTTCATATATAACTTGTTTTAATTTTCTTTCATGGATTATCCCAATCTCAATCTCAAGATCCAAGTTTAACAGATTAACCCGAGTTGATTCAATTCATTTTTTTAGTTGAATTTTATTTTTAATTTCATCATCCGATATTAGATTAGTTGAGAATTGGGTTTAATATTTTTTTTCTATAGAGTTATCAAGGTCTCATAACCTGGGTAACAAATTTAACAAGTTAACCTGAGTTGATCCAAGTCGATCTCATATATTATTGTTTCAATATTTAAAAAAAGATGTCTTGATTTATTTTTTTTATAATCAAACTATATTTTTGTCGATTAACTAGTTTATTTTTAAATGTATCATATTAACCATATTACATTAAATCAAATCATTTTATAATTAAAAAAATCTAAAAAAACATATTAACAACATTGAATATTTTTTTATATAAAAAATCTCACCCAGTAGCACGAGTAATGATCTAATTGTTATTTTAAACTATCTTGCAAAGAAATTAAATAATAGTTAAGAATGATGGATCAATGAGAATTCTAGACCAAATACTTATTAATCTTTTATTAATAACACGTTTTTCTTCCTTTTTACATCATGACAAACACAATCATATTCTCACACTTTTTTATCCATTTTTATTGCTTCTCACACTCGGGTTTAGACATCTTATAAAATATGATTTAGCCTGAAATCTCAATGGCCTTGACCTCGGCCTTCTTTTCCTCTGCCTTGGGAATAGTCACAGTAAGCACTCCATTCTCAATGCTGGCTTTCACTTGATCCATCTTTGCGTTCCCTGGCAACCTGAACCTGCGTAAAAACTTGCCGCTGCTCCTCTCAATTCGATGCCACTTATCATTTTTTCCCTCCGGTTCTTTGCTCCTCTCTCCACTGATTTGCAGGATTCTACCCTCTTCCACCTCCACTTTGACCTCCTCTTTCTTTAGCCCCGGAAGGTCAGCTTTGAAAACGTGAGCTTCTGGAGTCTCTTTCCAATCGATTCTTGCATTGACAAAAGCTGATGTTTCGCCAGTTGAGGCAGGAACATTGGCCAGTGTAGAAGATAAGAGGCCCTCGAAAGGATCCCAAATGTCGAGAGAAAATGGATCGAACACGTTGGTCTTTCGGCTGCCGAAGAAGCTAGGAATGAGGGATGCCATGGTTGGAAGTAACTAGATAGAAACAAACAAATTTTATAGAAAATCAGAGGACTGCTGAGGATTTTTACTTCGATTAGTTAACGACGAAATGAAACAAGCTATATATAGGGGTGGGAAGAGGCTTCTAGCTTTAAAAAATCAAGAAAAAGAAAGAGCATTCTAGCACTTTGTTGCTCCATCCCTTGAATCATCACATCACCTCTAAATATTATTTTATTATCTATATCAATAATAATCGATGGAACCTTCCTTTTCTTCTCCACTCTTCTACTTCCTTCGGTGGAACGATCCTTTTCCGAAGAAGCTACTGGAACTACATTGGCATACAATTAGGTCAAGATTGTATATGTATATATATAAAAAGAAAATAAATTTCTCGCAGCCAAAACAAAGCTTTTATCGAGTATATAAATCTTCTTTCTTTCGAATTTATGTTGCTACGATGGTGTCGCTTGCATATAAGTGAAGTGATATCACATGTAGAATTTTCTTGTATGCTTTTCTTCTTTTTATCTAGCCTTATGATATAATGCATATGACCTTTGATTGTATAATACTTTATTTTTTCTTCCAGAATCACTCTTCAAGAAAAGAGATTATTAGGAATTTAGAATTATTCTGTTCGCTTAGTAAAATAGAATTACTGGAGAAGAATCATTTTGTGTTCGTTGCTTCCCTGAGGAATCTAAATATATTGTTGTTGTTATTGTTGGTTGTCACATAGAATAAACTAGCTTTTTTGCTCGTTCTGTATTACGATTCGGTGATTTTTTCAGCCTAAAAAAATGTTAAGATGTTAGTGTATACCAAAATATTTTTAAAATACTTAAATGATAATATGTTGAATGATATATTTTTTAAAAAAAATATTAAAAAAACCAAGTAAACACGAGTGAATCTTTTAAACCTGAGTTAATCTTTTAAAATTATAACCCGTGAAATCTCAAACTCAAGTTCAATCAAGAAGCCTAATTCCCAACAAAAATAAAGCCTAAAAAAATATTGATAACCCGTGTTAACCTATTAAGTCTATGACCTAAGTCATTTGACCAGAATCACCAAATTTAAAAAACCTCGAAGCCTGATTTTCAACTAATTAAATATTTAAGGACAAAATTAAAAAAAAATCAATTATATAAAAGGATAAAAAAACTATTGTAAGAAAAAAAAGACTTGATTTTATCCAGGTTAACCCGTCAAATTCACAAGTCAGGTTATGAAATTAGGTAACCTGATAGAAAGGAAAGCAAAAGGAATCATGAAACTCAATTATTAAAAAACCACTGATAGCTTACAAAACCCGTGACTTGAGTTATTTGACCGGAAACATCAAATAGAAAAATCATGAAGTTCAATTCTCAACAAATCAAATATTGAAGAATCAAAATTTTTTAAAAAAATTCAACCACACAATAGGATCTAAAAGAAGAAAGAGTAATTAAAACAAAAAAAAAATGTGACTTGCCCGAGTTAACCTACAAAACCCACCGGCCAAGTTATGAGACTGAGATAACCTAATAGAAAAAAAAAAAAAAAAGAAAACCATGAAGCCTATTTTGTAAAAAAAATCAATGTCGAGTAATGAGATCATAAAAGAAAATAAGTCCAAAAAAACCAATGCCGATCTGTGTTGGCTTATAAAACCCATGACCCGAGTTAACCTACAAAACCTGTATTGGCTTAATATTTCTCAAATTAAAAAAAAATATTTGGAGTTTATTTTCTTATCGTACTTTTCGTTCCTTATTCGTGAACTATACAACCCATAAATGGACATCCTACAAAGTTAAGATAGTTATGTATCATTTCATCATTAAAAACAATATTATTTTAGATTTTTTATATTCATGTATCAAACTTATCAAGAAACATTTAAAAATATATTAATTTAAAGCATTAAACATTTTAAAAAACAGAAACTGGTTTTGATTTTATGCAACCTTTAAGTTCTTACATATCTTTCGTCAAGTATTACACCATTCATCTTCTTCTTCTTGTTTTGTTTCTTCAACACACGGCTTTCAATTCTTCTCAACGTCAAAATTATGATCAAGTGACTAATGTATGGGCCTGCAATAACTAAAAAGCTATTGGTGGTCGAACTTTGATACTAGATTTTCGCATTTTTATAGTTTTTAGAATTATAAAAAATGTAAAATGGATATTCTTAGAATTAAAATTGTAAAAACGACATCACTTAAAGGTTTCTTTTTTCTTTTTAAATCATTTTCATACCCTCACTTTTTCTAATTTGATGACGAGATCAATTCTCAAAATGTTGCTAACAAGTGCCGGATCGACTGCAGAGTCAACAGAGCCCAGAATGCGAGGGGTTTCGACTTTGGGCCTGCCAAACAATTATGGGCAACTCGTTAACCTCGGGACACTAATTTTTCCTGGCCCGTTGCATCTTGGAAAGCTTTATCAGGCCATTTCAATTCCTTTTTCGTTCAAGAAATCTTTTTTTCCCAGCAGCTTAATAGTAAAAATTAGGTAGCTCTTCATGATTAAAGAAGAAAAGAAATAAGTAGCTCTTAGTTTGCTTATGTAATTCATATTAACAGAAAAAGGACACGTAAATAATAATAATAATAATAATAATAAAGAACACATTATGTCGCTTTAATCCTCGCCCGCAGAAGGCAAAACCTTCAAGTAAAGATTGATCACTCAAAGAACACATTATGGGAATGGACCCATGCATATCAGCATATATGCCAATCTTGTCGATTTCTTCATTAAAGTAAGCATGATGTTAAACAAGAAGCAATCCGCAGTTAACTAGACAAATCAGGCAATTGGTCACTTTAAATGTAATAATTAAATCTATCGCCACTCATCAGATTCCAGGAATCATTAATCCATGGGTCCATTTAGCATGGCGTACAAGCCATGAGTTCTACAAATTTACTTATTGAATTCTTGAAATTGGATTAGTCTCATCACAACTTTATGTTCTTGTGAAAGCTAAAGCATAAATATATATTTAATTTTTTTATTAATAGCGATGTTTGGATCAGCTTGCATGCATCTCGATTAATTTTACGGATCCTGAAATTAATAATCTTGTAAATCTCTAGTGGTTTTGAAAAAACTCAAATTCATGACTATTAAAAAATAAACTTAAAACCTGACTAATCCAGCTTTTTTTAAAGTGTCTACCAGTAAATTGTTGCAGTGTCGCGTTATTAATGTGGATATTTGAGTCAGTTTGTGTATATCTTGATTAATCCTATGAATATTAAAATTAATAATTATATAAATTTTTAACGGTTATGAAAAAACCCAAACTCATAACTATTAGAAAAACAAACTTAAAACCTGATTTCTTCAGCTTTCTTTAAAGTTATCTACCCTGTTGCTGTGTCGCGTTATTAGCCAGAGAAGCTGCAGTATGTAGACTCTTGAGGGGATCCATGTTAGAATCTCCAAAGCTGATGAAGAACAGCGTGCAAGTTACACCCACCCTTGCTTTCCATTGTTCCATGTTTATCTTCTCGTCGTATATAATATAAGTTTAGCATATCTCTTTCGTTAGTATCTTGATTTATGTCAGTACCTTCCTTTCATAAGCAAATATCGATGCTTGAATACTAAGTATACTTACTTTATTAATGGTTTTTTATTTGATAAATTAATTCTTTTAATGAAGTGAAGTTCGAGTCTTAATTACTGTAATTTTATATAATTTAAATCTGTTATATAACTCAAAATTGGTTACTTGGATTTGTAGTTTTATATATATATATAAATTCATATTCCAACAAACTACGAATTCTTACCTTAAACACTTTATAGTTTAATTAATTTACATCTTCCAGCATATATATACACATCATGTGTTTTTAATCCTAAGTGATTCTAACTTATGTAAATCCGAAAGTACTAATTAAGTGGCCCAACTAAACTTAATCCTAAATTAACGACAAGGCAAATACTTAACTTGAGCGACTAATATAAACTTTGTATTCCAAAATAGTTGAAAATTAACAATTAACACTATGATCTTTTATTCTTGTGTACCATGCACAAATAGAACGAGATGAAGCTTTATAATAAGCATGGTATCATCTTCTTCGCTTTTCAGTGCAGGGAAAAATCATAGTGATTGCATGTATTTCTTTTTATGGCAAATTATTTGTGTTTTTTTTCCCTTAAAAATAAAGCTACCAAGTGCTCTTGAAACACGTGTTAAGTATTATTTAATTATATTTATTGTTTAAGAATAATATTTTAAATTTTTATTTAATAGTTTAATTTTTTGAATTGAAGTGGTTCTTTGATATAGTATCAAAACTTTAATTATTAAGCAATCACGGGTCCGAATATCTCTATCTTTATTTATTTGATAAAAATTAAGTATAAAATAGTAAGTCTATGCAAATTTCAAAACCAAAAAGCTTTCACTTGAGGGGGTGCGTTAGAAAATAATATAAATTATATATTGAGATTTCGCTTAAATTTTTAGGTTAAATTGGTTGTTTGACATTCATTACACTTGATTTATTATTGATTTTAAAAAAATCAAATATTAAAATAAAAACCAACATAGTATTAATTAAATACATTAAATAATTTTTATTTGAGAAGGTAATGTTCTTAAGTGCTTGCAATAAATTATAAACAAAAAACAAAAACATAGATTGATTAGAAGCATTGAACAACTATTAACAAGTGTTCTAAAAGCAGTCGTTAGTCGAATCCTTCTTGTTTATTGATCAAAGGCAAAACCTAGTTTTATGGTATTTTTTTCTAGGATTGGAAGTCATTTGAATGCTTTTCGGGAAACCCATTTGCTATGCCATTTCCAAAAACTCAACGCTTGGAAACTCCATTTGTCTTGCATTTCATTTCTACGACCAATGACTCATGCCATCTCTTCTTCTGTTTTAATAAAAGATCGCGTGCAAATTTTAAATTATACCCATCTCAGTTTAATATGCTTCTCTTGTAGTATGAGTAAGGCGAGAGGGTTTCCCAATGTTTGAGAATCCAATATTATCACCTTCACATTCTAATATATAGACGTGTTTAGCACTAGTTTATTCAAACACAATTTCTGAGAAGCTATCTACAGTGCATTATACATGTAAGACCTTAAGATCCAGATGATTTGCAGGTTAGTAAGCGAAGTTTCCTTAACCACGACGAGCGGTGCAATGCTTCTTCAGATATTATATAAAAATGGCAGAGCAGCACTGTTCCAAATTCTACTTTGCTTTGGTCTGGAAACCACAGCTTTAAGCACTTCTTCATTTTAAAGGAGGTTCCAAATGTTTGTTGAATGGAGTCAAGGTCTCAGTGAAGTAAACTGCGATCTTGCCTAGGATCTGATTTGCTCTCGTACAAATCAATTATGGGAGCTGCTTTCAAGATTCATATGAACTGCTGCTTTTCATGAGCACTTTCTTTACGGGATACAGCAATAAAATTCAAATTTTGACACCCCCTTTTGTTGACAATTTCCCCTCAAATAACTAGCCTTTGCTTTCGGTGAAAAGAGGAGGAATAAAATTCATTCAAATGGGTATAAACTTATGCCTAGTAGCTAGTTATCTAATCAAAGAGATACCAACACTTTAGGATCTTATATATATATGCAGGTTTGTTTTCATTAAAATGTGTAAACAATCACGTATAAACAATATGCATTGTAATTTGAAAAGAAATCCTTACATTTTGACTGCCTTTGGAAAGTATTTGGCAAGAAAATGACACCCATGTAGCCATTGCATTTCACATATCTAACTAAAAAGGTCTTATATACATATAATTATCACTAGGTGTAATTCAATTGATTAAATTTTGGATTTATTTTTTAATGGTTACGAGTTTGAGTCTCCTCAGAAACACTAAAAACTTATATGATTATTAACTTTAAGACTCATTAAAATACCCACGTTAATAATAATAAAAAAAATCTTATATACATATCTAACTAAAAGATTATACTAACTTGACACCAAATTGGTTTTTTTAGCAACCTCATTCCACGTTATATAGTTAGGTGGTCCGTGTAAGATTATTATTGATTCAAATCATACTAAAATTAATAAAATATTTATTTGGATAGAAAATTATTAAATTTAATATGTTCACAACTTGGTCCATCTAAAATAAATCTATTTTAATCTAGAATCAACTTGTTGCGCAAAACCAAGTTTTATAATATATTAATCAATATGTGACGTGAATGAAAATTGCTTCACCTAAATTAAAAAAAAAAGGAATTATTATCATCCTTTCTAAGATAATGTGTTTGACATGTCTTGCCATGCCAATCGATAAAGGAGGGGCTTCATTGTCAATTTGTCACACTCGTAAAAATCACCATTACCATAAAACTGTTGCACTATCAGTGTCTTTGGTAAAGAATAACATAAGACGAAGCTTATCTATTACCATAAAACTAAACACAATTTTACTACAGGTACAGGTACTTACTCCCTGCTGCCCAAAAACTCCAAAACTGGCTGGTAACAATCCAACGGACAATAGGAAACCACCGCGAATTTTGAATGGCTGAGATGAGTCCAAGACTAAGATTTTAAGACGAGATGACGACTCTTGCAAAGGGGATAGAGAAGGCCCAGTTTAGTTTAGCCTAAAATGCACTGTTTTACGGAATCTACCACTAATCTGCCCGTACAAATATCTGACTGCTGCCCTAACTCCCACTCTCATACCGACATGGTCAGCTCCCGGGCAGCTCCAAACTCCAATACTGTGCCTTCTCTCTCTATAAAAAAAAAATAATACGATTTGTACCACAACACTTCTCCCTCTCTCTCTCTCTAGACTGATTAAAGATACGAACCTTTGTTTCCCAATGACTATCCAGCAAAGCTGAGTTAGGGAGGAGAGAGAGAGAGAGCCACCTCTCGTCGGAGAAGGTGGTGGTGCAGCGCCTCTCCGGTGAGCGGAGGGTGAAGTGCGCGCCGTTTTACATATACAAAGTGAGCCAGTCTTTGCAATATTTTTATTTTATCTATATATCATGGGCCAGGGACTGAGTTGTGCAGCGAGTCAAGATCATAGGTTCTTCTCTGCTGTACATTTCGGTGACTTAGACACTGTAAATGCTATGCTTGAGAGAGACCCATCTCTGCTTTATCAAACTACTTATGATCGCCAGTATCCGCTTCATATTGCTGCTGCCAATGGCCAGATCGAGGTCCCTTTTCTGGCTTTTCTTCTTAAGCGTTGATTTTGGTGTTTTTCTATTCTAGTTAATAACTACTCTTTTGGGTTGTTGATTTTGGGGTCTAAACTTCTTACCATTTCTTTTTGGCGTGAGATTCTTTCTGTTTTGGTGAATGCTGATGGAAAATGGATTTTGTCATCTGTTGCAGATTTTATCAATGCTTCTGGAGCGATCTGTGGATCCTGATATGGTGAATCGTCAGAAGCAGGTAATATCATTGTAATCTTCTTTGAATGTGAATTCTCTTTTGGTTTGATCTTGTGGTATAGCTCTTTTTACTTCTTGTGATTTTGATTTGTTGATTATGAATGGTAATAGACTCCGCTTATGTTGGCTGCAATGCATGGCAAAATCTCATGTGTGAAGAAGCTCGTCGAAGCAGGAGCAAATGTATGTCGTCGTTCAAGACTTCATATTATTCATATTTTTATTTTAGAGGTTAACTTGTTCTTATTTTAATTGTGAATTAGAATACTGATGACGTTAGTTGTTTTATTTTTTTCAGATGTTGAAGTTTGATTCACTTAATGGAAGAACTTGCTTGCACTTTGCTGCTTACTATGGCCATTCTGATTGCCTTCAAGCTATTCTTTCTGCTGTTCAATCCAGCCCTGTTGCTGTTTCTTGGTAACTATATCTTTCATTCTGAAGATTGGCTTCGTTTTCCTTTTCATTCTTCTTCTTCTTCTTCTTGATGATTTTGACTTTTAGTTTTTATGGTAATAACTTGTGTGGGAATTGTAATCTAGGGGATATACGCGGTTTGTCAATATCAGAGACGGTAGAGGAGCAACACCATTGCATTTAGCAGCCCGTCAAAGACGGCCTGAATGTGTACATATCTTGTTAGACAATGGTGCTCTCGTTTGTTCTTCAACAGGCGGATATGGGTATAGTGATATTTCATCTAACTTATTTATTTACCTTTGATATGATTTCTTGTTTTAATTTTTGTTGATGTATTGCTACTACAGCTCTCCGGGGACCACTCCTCTTCATTTGGCTGCCAGAGGAGGATCTCTTGATTGTATTCGTGAATTGCTGGCATGGGGTGCAGATCGTATGCAAAGAGATGCATCTGGGTATTATTTGATTTAATCTTTCATTAATTTAGAACCTTTTAACACCTTTATGCAATGATATTGGCTAACAAAGCATATAGTTTCCTTGTTCTTTGATGTATTCTGGAAAATGTTTTGCAAGTGAAATAGGCAGAAAGCATAGGGTTCCGTAATGTTATAACAGTAGTTGCTTTATAGCTTGAATGCTTTGTTATTTACATGGTCATCCAAATGCAGGAGAATACCTTATGTAGTTGCTTTGAAGTACAGAAATGGAACATGTGCAGCTCTTCTCAATCCTTCGTCAGCAGAGCCTCTTGTTTGGCCGTCACCGTTGAAGTTCATCAGTGAGTTGAATCAAGAGGCAAAAGCTCTGCTAGAGTGTGCCTTGATGGAGGCCAACAGGGAAAGGGAAAAGAACATCTTGAAGGGAACTGGGTACTCTCTTCCATCTCCATCACATTCTGATGATGGGACAGATGACAATATATCTGAGGTGATTTTCCATGCTTATCTGTAAGGGATCATTTAAAAAAAAAAAAATCAACGGGAAACAAATGTAAACAAATGGGAGGCCAGAGTTACGAATTTGTTGAGAGCTGGAAAACTTTACGCAGAAAATGGATGAGCTTGGCGAGTGTTTCAAAACTAAAACTAGTTTTAAAAGCTTTTACTTCAAAAGTCTTAAGTTTTCATGTGAACTCATGTTTTAGTTTCTGAACCATTGAAGACCCATAAATAACTTTTACTTCTTTAACATTTGATAATCAGTGATGTGCTCAAAACTGAATAATAAAAGTGACAGCTTCTGCCATGGATCATGATATACAATTGATGTTTAAGCATAGATATCAATAGGATCCTCGTAGTCGATTCTTCAGCTGAAATTGGAGTTTCAGATTCTTAAGCAAATATTAGATGAAAGCTAAACACGTCTTGCTGAGCTTAAAACTTGCTCTAGAATCTCTGGCTGTTATATTGTTTCCTGTTTTAGCTGGCGAATTCCTTTTATTTTTTTTATTGTTAGTATCGTCATTATATTTTGCAAATTTCTTTCTTAGGGCCAATGCTGGCTGAGCTACTTTGAAGCGGGTAGCAGACAGTTTGACGTTATGGGACTAACTAGTCTATTTTGTAAATATACAATGCAGGCAAGCGATACAGAGTTGTGCTGCATATGCTTTGAGCAGGTTTGTACAATTGAAGTCGAAGACTGTGGCCATCAGATGTGTGCACAATGCACACTGGCCCTCTGCTGCCATAACAAACCCAACCCTACAACCGCATGCCTTACCCCTCCAGTTTGCCCATTCTGTCGTAGCACCATTGCCCGCCTAGTGGTTGCTAAGATGAAGGATTGCAATGATGCTGATCAGGACATTGGGGACGTTGGTTCCCCAAAGCTGAGAAAGTCCAGGAGGTCACTGAACTTCAGTGAGGGAAGCAGCAGCTTCAAGGGCTTATCAGCAACATTTGGAAAAATGGGTGGCCGTGGCTCAGGAAGGATTGCTGCAGAAAATGAGTGGGTGGATAAGCCTTGATGATACTTGATAGCGTTTGATTATCAAATATTCTCCATTCGGCAATCAAGGATTCCTAGAGGTCCAAAGCGAGGGCAAAAATATCAAGGACACGTGTCGGTGCTGGACCCAATTGGGTTTCTATATATAGATAGATAGATAGCTGGCTCAAGTAGCCATGTAGATGTGAAAAATAAGAAAGCTTGGATCTGGTAAGTTTGGAAATATGGTTGCTGCTGCGGTTCATCTTGTTGTAATCTTTGGGGGCGTTTGGCGGCGAAGAAGCCGATTGCCTAAGATTTAATTTCTTTTTTTTGAAAATTATATTTCTTCAGTGTTTTTAGATTATTAAATTTAATATGCAAATATTAAAAATAAAATTTTAAAAATAATAAAATATTATTCTAATATATTTTCAAATAAAAAAATATTTTTAAATAAAATATATCTGAAGTTCTGTTATATATCCGAAATGGTAAAAGAGTGATTTTTTTTTCATCTTGGAAAGTAACAACTGAATCACTGCTGCTGCCTCAGGCTACATGATATTACGATTTATAATAATAACAAGTTGAAGGAAGTCAGGGTGGTATGGCAAAAGGGCAGGGGCCCAAAGAAGATGATCTGAGACGATTATAGACACGTGGATGGGCCAATGAGCGTCACAGGCACACCTAACTTGAATTAGGAGGCCTATAATTGGCTGGCCTTTGTTCAGTTATCGTTTTTAATTAGCGTACTCTACTTCATTTGACATAATGACTTCCCCAGATAAGTACGCTACAAGCTCTTCCTTTCGTGGAAGCATTTATTTTCAGGTGACGATAATCCGATGGCCTGCCCAACATATCCCCTTCCCTGACGTCAACACGGTATTGACTTTCTCCGCCTGGGGCCGAAGATTCTTGGGTTGCCTGAAGTGGTAAACGCCGTAAGAGGCGTTTTGTTTCTACTCTTTTTGCTCACAACTCTCACATCAACATGTATGATCTGTCTCTGAGTAATTTCTGAGTGGATAAGGCCGATCTGCAAGGAGAAAGCATGCCCCATTTGTTTGAATGTAGAAACATGAGCGAATAATATAATCGTTGGTTCTTTATACGTGTAGTGGCATTTATATTTATATTTGACAGGGTTTTCTTCTTTAAACAAAGGATTTGGTATCAAGCAGTCAAGAATATCCACCAATACGTCTTTTCGCTAACAAATATTAGAATATCCACCAATTCGAGAGAGATGGGGGCATTTTTCAGGGCCCTATTTGACTAATAAAAAAAATAAAGAGTAAATATTAGAGACCTGAATTTCCGATCAAGCTAGCTCGGGGATATAATATTCACATGGATATGGGAACGTGTTATTTCCAGACAATAAAAAATAATTAGCCGTCAATTACTGGTGGAATTCACATCGAGCAGAAATATCAGCGGTTCGAAAAGTCGCTGGCAGGCAGCCATCAAGAATTGAAAAAATTGGGATATTCCAACACAAATGGAGAATTAAGCATAGAGTTCCGGTTAAATAACATGTTTTTTTTATATCACGGTTCTTAACTATAATATTTTATTAAATTTTGCATTTTTTTAACTGCATCAAAATCTTAATTGACGGTGGTTGACAGCTGTGATATTATTAATTAAATTTAAGATTAACAGGGAGGCTGGTTTATAATGGTCAATTAAATTGACCAATCAGTTCTAAAAATAATAATAAAAATTATAAAATTATCAAAATCAAGGTCCTAGAATGATTATTTTTATATCTAAAGATCTAACAGTTGAAGTAACGATTTCATAATAACATTTGAGTGTGATCTAACAATCAAATCAAAAGTTATGGTCCTTTTAAGTTATCATTCTCGTCTAGCATGACCAGACCTCTCTCTTGAGCCTAGACCTGTTCTATTAGTTCATAAATGCATCTGCTAGGTCATCCACATAATTTATTTAGAGCAGATCCTCATCTAAATATGACAGACTTACATCCAACTGCCCATAATCATCTATTATCATAAGCTTGACTGCATGATTGACGCTCATAAAACATATTTAAAAAATAATTTATAAAATTATAATTTTTATGTGAAATAGTCAACCGATTCATGTAATTAAATCAAATAGTTAATCGATTGAACAAAGAGATTATCAGTGAAACAATATATTAAATTGTCACTCTTTAAATGTACCATATATTTAAATGTCATGCTTTTAAAATATGATGAAGTAAAAATATATTATTTTGCCAAGTTTTTTTCAAATGATATTATTCTGCCAAGACTTTTAACCAACAATGCTAATTTAAAAAATAAATCCTCAAGAATTAGACCAAGTAATCGTCATTTTCCAAATATTTCAAAAAATAAAAATAAAAATATTTTGTACCGTCAAAGAAAGAAAGCATGGCGTATTCTTCAGCAGGCTGCAGGCATTCAAGCCGTGAAGCATATATATATAATGCCTGATTTTGATTTCCAACATAGAAATTTAAGTGCTTTGTGACCATGATTTGGTAGGATTCTTGATTCAATTCTTTTGGGTCAGCAATGGAATATTATACCCTTAGAATTAGTCATTGATTGATTTCTTAAAGGAAAAGCAGCTAGCCAAACTTTTGTTTCATCTTCTAATTATTTAACTTCTTCTTTTTTATTACCTTAATCTACGTGTCTATACACACACACATGAGATGGTATGCCTGCGTGCTGCCACAAGCTATGAAATAAATATATTTGATAGTGTTATAATTGCAAACCACTGCTAGATAACTAATAAAAACTGAAGGTGTGATGAAGCTAATATTCCATGACGGAAAAAAATTTGTGTTGGTGATAAAAAAAAAAACTTACAGACTAAATAGAATGATTTGTAGTAATCCACAGTGTTTTGTGAGAAAAGATATAATGATTTCTCCACATGATTTAACTTTTCTGCTAATAAAAAAAATTACAAAGCTAAATTATTAACCATGTCAATATTAAAAAAAAATCAACAAAGATAATTAAAAAAAACCATGAGGGGAAACACTATAGCAATCCACAGTGTTTTGTGAGGAAAACTACAATGTTTTCCCCAGTAAAATCGACAAAGATAATTTTGAAAAAAAAATCATAACAAAAAAAAATCATGTAGGGAAATACTGTAGCAATCCACAGTGTTTTGTGAGGAAAGCTACAGTGTTTTTCCCACATGATTTAACTTTATTGTACAAAGATAATTTTGAAAAAAAATCATAATAATAAAAAAAACTAAATGGGGAAACACTGCAGCAATCTACAGTATTTTAAAGAAAAACAAATACAAAGCTAAATTCTCAACCAGCTCAATATTAAAAAACTAAAATCGACAAAGACAATTTAAAAAAAAAACCATAACAAAAAAAAACCACAAAAAAGAGGAAAAAAAACCCATGTTGGAAACACTGTAGCAATCCATAATGTTTTGTGAGGAAAACTACAGTGCTTCCCCACATGATTTAGCTTTACTTGTAATTATAATTCTCAACCAGCTAAATATTAAAAAAATAAAATCAACAAAGATAATTTTAGAAAAAATCATAACAAAAAAAATCATATGGGGAGACACTGTAACAATCCACAATGTTTTGTGAGGAAAGCTACAGTGTTTTCCCCACATGATTTAGCTTTATTGTATAAAGATAATTTTAGAAAAAATCATAATAATAATAATAAAAAAAACCAAGTGGGGAAACATTACAGCAATCCACAATGTTTAAAAAAAAATTACAAAGCTAAATTCTCAACCAACTCAATATTAAAAAAATAAAATTGACAGATAATTTTAAAAAAAATCATAACAAAAAAAACACAAAAAATAGAAGAAAAAAAACCATGTTGGAAACACTGTAGCAATCCACAATGTTTTGTGAAGAAAGCTACAGTGTTTCCCCACATGATTTAGTCTTACTTGTAATTGTAATTCTCAATCAGCTTAATATTAAAAAAAAATCAACAAAGATAATTTTAAAAAAAATCATAAGAAAAGAAAAACCATGTGGGGAGACACTGTAGCAATCTACAGTGTTTTATGAGGAAAGCTACAGTGCTTTCCCCATATGATTTAGCTTTATTATAATTGTAATTCTTAACCAACTCAATATTAAAAAAATAAAATCAATAAAGATAATTTTGAAAAAAAATCATAATAAAAAAAAACCATGTGGGGAAACACTATAGCAATCTATAATGTTTTAAAGAAAAAAATTACAAAGCTAAATTCTAACCAGCTCAATATTAAAAAAATCAAATCGACAAAGATAATTTTAGAAAAAAATCATACAAAAAAGAAAATGGAAAAAAAGAAAAAAACCATGTGGGGAAACACTGTAGCAATCTACAATGTTTTTTAAAAAAAATTATAAAGCTAAATTCTCAAGCAACTCAATATTAAAAAAAAATATCGACAAATATAATTTTGAAAAAAATCATAAAAAAAACTTGAGGGGAAACACTGTAGCAATCCACAGTGTTTTGTAAGAAAAACTATAACTATAATTCTCAACCAGCTCAATATTAAAAAAATAAAATCGACAATCAATTTTGAAAAAAATCATAAAAAAAAAACTATATGGGAAAACACTTTAGCAATTCATAGTGTTTTAAAGAAAAAAAGTACAAAGTTAAATTTTTAACCAGCTTAATATTAAAAAAATAAAATCGACAAACACAATTTTGAAAAAAAAACAAAAAAACCAAAAAAAAGAAAAGGAAAGCATTGTAGCAATTCATAGTAACATGAGAGGAAAGCTACAGTGATTTCCCCACATGTTTTAGCTATATTATAATTGTGATATTTTGTGAGAAAAGTCACAACTGTAATTGTTAACCAGCTCATTATTAAAAAAAATAAAATCGATAAACAATTTTGAAAAAAATCATAACAAAAAAAACTATGTGGGGAAACACTGTAGCAATTCACAGTATTTTAAAGAAAAAAAATTACAAAGCTAAATTTTTAACCAGTTTAATATTAAAAAAAATAAAATCAACAAAAATAATTTAAAAAAACAAAAAAAACCAAAAGGAAAGCACTGTAGCAATTCATATGTTAAGTATATTGTAATTGTATATTTTATGAGAAAAGTCACAGCTATAATTCTCAACCAGCTTAATATTAAAAAAATAAAATCGACAAATAATTTTAAAAAAAATCATAAAAAAACATGTGGGGAAACACTGTAGTAATTCACAGTATTTTAAAGAAAAAAAATATAAATCTAAATTTTTAACCAGCTTAATATTAAAATCAACAAAAATAATTTAAAAAAACAAACCATTATAGCAATTCATTAACATGTGAGGAAAGTTATAATGCTTTACTTACATGTTTTTAGATATATTGTAATTTAAAATCTTTCATCTAATTTGTTCTTAAATTGTTTTTTTTTTAATATTATTCAGCATTAAAAAAATATTCGCACGAACATGCTCCAAAAACTATGAAAAGATCAACGAATTTCCCTCCACTCACTCCAGGATCAACTTGTTCATTTTGTAAAAACAAATTATTTTTAAGTTTAGGTTAAGATATATTTATAATTTTTTATAGATTAAATGTAATTTGTTTTTCATGTTTGTATTTATCTTTTTTTTTTAAACTAAACTGATAAAATAACTACACGTACTTATTTCTGAAATAATATAAAATTTATAGCTAGCATTATTTACGGGAAGAAATCATTAAATCAAGCTAAATTACAATGGAATTAACCTTGACCAAAACAAAAAAGGAAAACCCTCTGCACTTGGATTTGACTAGAGGTGATCGAGTGCACAGGCATGATTCATAAAACAGATTCCTTTTCTCCTGATACCAATAAAAATTATTCACTCTTAGTTTTCTACACAGGACTTGAAAAATTCAATCATCAATAGAAGACAACAGGATTTTTTTTGTGAGGAGAAGGTGATTCAAAGAGAGGGTTGTCCACACATGCATGAAAATAGAACTGGGACTCCATAACCATTACAGGGCTCCAATTCTTCATTTCCGCTCCTTTCAGCTCCGGCACCGCAGCTTTGATTTAGTGTAGGAGGAGCAACATGGCCATTAACAAATAGAGAGTTGGGTTCTGTAACAGGCTGAGCAAGTTCAAGCTCATCATGAGGTCCATGAATAATAGGGCCGTGATTCCTTCTAAATTCATCAGCTGCTCTTCTCTCCACAGCAAGAAAATGGCCAAGAGACGGAGTATTATTCACACTTCTGGCATCAGTGGTGTCTCTTGAACATAAAGAGAAAATCCATGTTTTGGATTTGCAACTCTTCTTCTCCTCTACTACTTCAACTTTCCTTGTCCTTGTGGATTTTCTTGAGAGCTCTAGTATGTTAGAAACACCTATAAGGCTCCCCAGCGTAATGCTCTTGTCATGGAAGAAAGACCCTGTAGACTGAAATCATTCATATAGATGATCAGCCATAATGATTCTAAATTGACAAGACATTCAGTTTTTCTATTTACAAAGCCAAGTCAAAAGATTAAAAAATCTCAAACCAAGCAGTTGCTTCTACAGAAGAGGCTCATTAAGGACAGTAAAGCTAGGCAGCTGGGTTCTGGTTCAGCCGAAGAAAGTGTACAAAGATGAATCCAGTCTTTTCTTTAGAGTTTCTTGTTAGTTATAGATTTTCTATATTTAAATCATATTTTCTGCACTTCATTTCTCCTATCAACAAAAATTTCAAGCTTTGATCCAAAACTATAAGTAGATAGGATCTGAGATTGATGGCTATCTGTGAAAAATATGTTACACAAGGACCACAGAATTCAATCTGCAGACATCAATTTGTGCCCTGTACTGTAATATCACGAGGAATGCCTGGTATAGCAATTATGAAGTGCTGGTGCATTGAACTGACAACTGATTATGAACGGCACCTAGTTGCTTAAGTAACAGCACTCTGAAAAGGTACATAAAAGGCGCTTTGAGAGTGAATTAACAAAAAAGAGTGATAAACAAGCTCGAAAACAATCATGCTTTACGATATGAGGAAAGGAGATTCTCGATGTGAAGTTAATACTCGTTTCAAAGAAAATGTCAAGGGAAGCACTGCTAGTCTTCATTCAAATTAATGTACATTGTTCATTGGGCACACCCTCTATATTCCAAAATGGGGAAGACAAAATCAGGAACCAAAAAAAATCTCTCGTTAAATCCCATAATTTATTAATCAAATTCAGGTATGTGAACGAAACAAACTGAAAAGAAACAAAAACAAGTTACATTATAGTTGAAAAGACTACTGAAAAAACGCAATAAAGTGGACGTTCACTGTAAAATCTTGTCATTTTACTGACCTCGGTGTCTAGATCTGACGAAGAATCTGTTGAAGAAGTTGGAGAACCAGTGATTAAAGTGTTAAATGATCTTGATCCAGAGAAATCACCATTTCTAGCTATCCCAACTCTTGCATTCAGGGGCTGCAAACCCAGAGGCCAACCTTCTTCCTGCAATCAAATCAGTCAGCAGTATTATTCGAAACCCTGCAACCTCAAAATAATGCACATAAAAAGACAAGGAAGATAATTGTACTTTCATCAGAGACAAGAACAACGAGACAAAGAAATGGTAGACCCTCTACTCGGGCAAATGATAGGAAAAGAACACACACCCACATTCGAAAACTCAGAGAAACATAAAAATCAAGTGACAATCCATGAGGAATTATCCAAGAAGTGAACAAGAAGACAAAGATATACCTGCCGAGCCATATCTGCCAAGAGACTACTACTTGTGATAATTGTATGGCTGTGGTGATTGAACTATATGTAAAAGGAAGTCACTGTAGGGAGTTCATTCGGGCACTATTTTAGAAGAAAGAAGGGTCATTTCCTTTGTGTTTTCTACTCTACAAGACAAGACAGGTGGGTGTGATAGATTCTGAGAAGACGAGAAAGTGAGGTCCAAAGCAGGAGCCCTTCACTAGTGCAAGAGCCATTGATTACATGTGGGATAGTAAAAACAAGCAGAAGAGGGTCAAAAGGAAAAATGACTTATCATTTGCATGCAGTCTTTTCTTCGCTTTACTAAAATTTTGTTGACTAGAAACTCAAAAGAGGGAACAATATCATATTGTACCAATAGAAAATTTTAAAGTGAACCCAACATTTGGCTGGTGTCCATGGCAAGATCAGGAACTGTGCTCGAGAAAACTATAGAACTACCCTATATTGGAAGCTGTCAAATCCAGTAAAGGGTCCAAGGAGAATTTTCTTTCTTCCATGGAATGCCGGTATTCCGTCCCTATTTTTTAAATCTAATACTAGTTAATTATAAAACTTTTTCTTTAAAATATTTTAAGTCTGTTTATGATTTAGTCTTTCAATTAGTTTTTTTTTTTGTTACAATTCAATTGTTGTTTTCTCGAAGTATTTTATTTCTAGTCAGTACTGCTTTTTAATTTCACCTCCTGTAAGCAAAATCAAAACAATATTAAAAAAAAACATTTTGCATTTTTTTTAAAAAAAATACTAGTCAATTCTGAACATATTTTTTATTTCCAAAACCAAAACAATTTATTCATAAAATTATAAAAAAAAAATAGAAACTAAATATCATTTTTATCTTTCATCCTTCTTATACACTTAAAAATAGTCAACATAAAAATAAATGATATGATATTGATGTTGGACTTTCTGAAATACATATACACAGTGAAAATACTAAATTTAAAATCTTTTGGGAGTCTTAAAATCTTGTTAGACAAATCTAGAGTTATTTAAGGTTTATACAAAGATTACTTGAAGATTATATGTTTTTTTTGGCTTTGAATAATTGTTTCAAAGTTGGTTTATCGCAAATCAAAAGTTGTCCAAGTATCTAGTCTCTAACATTAATCCACACAAATCACCAGTAAGAAATCTCTAAACACTTTTTGAAAAGAGAAATTGTTATGTCTTTGATTTCCAGCTCTTTTCTTTTATGTTTTTCAAGTGTTCTGTGTACTGTAAAAAAAAAAGAGGCATGACATTCTATTTATAAGCAAATTAAAAACCTTATAAATGAGAAAATATCAATTTGACTCTGAATAATAACACATATATTATTTCAGGATAATTTTATAAATTTATTCAATCAAATCCCTACTTGATTTTTCTAGTTTTAGAATTGTAATTCCATGTATAAATTACATTTTAGTCTTCAATTTTTAAAACTCATTTGCAATTAAGTCACATTTGATTAATCATTTCATTTTAATTTCTAACGAATGATTCTTATTAAAATCCCTATTAACATCCTAAAATATTTTAGGATCTATTAAATAAAACTTTTTGGCTTGTAAACTCTCTTCATTTATAAAACTATTTTTCTACAATATATATTTTTAATTAAAACCTAATCTTATTAGGTTATTACAAAACTCAAAAATTTTAAAATAAAAATTTTAATTCAATCCTAATCCTATTAGAAAAATTAATTATATAATTAATTTAATATAAGGCTTTAATTTTAATATATAAAATCAACATTTTATGTGTGGTAGGGTAGAATCATAATTCTATCTAAATCCTAACTTGTAATTACATATAAGACATAGGGGTAACATGGTAATTTTAAACCTTAAAACCCTAAGGTATTTAGGTATAAAGTACAAGGGAAAATTATTTATTTTATCCCAAAACCTAATTATTTTTGCCCGGGCAAGATTATCATTATACCCCCATCTTTTACCTCTATTTTTGTTGGTGGTAGGCTCTCTAGCCATTACCGGTGGCTATAGTAGTGGCAACCAATGTTGTCGCTGCCAACCAGCTGTGCGAGGGACAACCCCTCGCATTACTTAGCCTCCAGCGTGAGGCAGAATCCTTGTGCTGGGCTTCTAGTTCCTTGTGTAAGGCATCAGCTGCTAGCAGCATGTTGGATATGCACGCAGTATGGCCAAACATGTTGGCATAGATTTCATCACTAGCAGCTATTCAACAACCATAAAAAAACTTTTTTTTAGTTTCTAGCCAGATCTGCAAATTCCATCCATATTTAAAAAATTCAGCAAGATTTGACCAAAATAGTAGTTGGGTTTTTTTATTAAAAAATCATGAGAGAGAAAAAAATTTTGAAAAAATAATTTTGCATATAAATTTAATTCACAATTAACACCAATAATAATTAAAATATAAAATCAACAATTATAATTGTCTAACGATAGCTCAGCTACCACAATTAGATATCTTGAAACACACATACACAATGAAAACAATAAATTTAAAAATTTCTTGGTAGTCCTAAAATCCCGCTAGACATATATAGAGTTTTTGGGGTTTATATAAAGATTATCTAAAGATTAAATGTTTTTTTAGATAATTATTCCAAGGCTGAGTTATTGCAAACTACAAGTTATCCAAGTATCCGACCTCTAACGGTAATCCACACAAATTATTAATGATAAATCTTGTAAACCCTTTTAGGAGAGAGATATTGTTTTACCTTTGAGTGCTAACTCTTTTTTTTTTGTATTTTTCAGGTGTTTGGTGTACTGTATAGAAAACAAAAGTCATAACATTCTATTTATAGAGAAACCTGAAAACCATATAAATAGCAAAACAAAGGTCAAAAATCATATTCTAGTCCATAATTTCTAAAAATCATTTACAATGAAGTCATACTTGATTAATCATTTCATTTTAATTTTTGATCAACGGTTCTTGTATGTGCGGTTGATTAGGTTCCCTAATAAGTTGACCCAAATATATATATATATATATATATATATATATATATAATAGAATTAAATAAAATAAATAATTTAATTTATTATTAATTTAATAATTGGTTGATTTATATTTAAAGAGCAAGTATAATATCTAACAACCTATCATAATTTTTTAAATATTAGAAAACGTCATAAGTGGTTTGACACCTTTTAGTGACCAGTTTCTCAGTGTAATTATTATTCATTCATCAACAATGCTTTGATTTAGACATTATAGCATGAAATGTGTCTATAATGTAAAATCATGTTTATTCTCATTGCCATAGTTATTGATGCTTTGAATAAGATTTGAAACTTTTTGCAAATCTCATTCCACCTTATGCAAAAGCTTACAATCAATATTATTTAACAACAAATGAAATATTTTTCTTAGTTCACCTAGGATGATGAGTTCTCTTATGATTACTAAAATTCTTTTATATAGTTCATGTTATACTGAATATTTGTTTACTTGTTACCCTTAATTAAAACAATATATAGTATGATCAAAGTTTAACATTTCGTATATAAGATAACTTAGTGATCTTAAGTTTAAGGATCACTTATACAACCATCATATGAGCTTTTGCATAGATACAAGTGATTTCTCCATATGAAATTCTCCTGTAGGTCAGTTCAGTGTATATGTCAGCTTATGAGAACATCTGTTTTCTTTCATAAAAAAAGAAAGAGCATAATATGTATCAGTTTTAATGGCTCTAATTAATATTCATTCTTAATGGAGCATTGACCATGAATAGTTAGGAATGATGCTTTAATGCAACAAAAATCTCATAATTATAACAACTTTATAATTTCATTTGAAAAATATTTTTGTCTCAAGAATTTTATCTTTACTCTAAATTCATTAATAAAATATTTAATGAATATTAAAAATAAATGACCCATTATTAAAAATTAGATATGTTTAGCCAACCGATTGGGTACATGATACACACATTAACAATTGACACACTAATTAAATTATCTAACCTTACAATTTTTAAGATTTTTTATATGTTAAAAGTATAAAATTATCTTTTTATTGTGCTAGCTTATTTGTCATGCTTGTAATGTTTGATTTCTCCGTAATTATATACAAAAAAACTCTTCCGTTACTAAATGTTACAATACAACTCTCCGTAATTATATATCATTCTAAATTTCTACTTTCTTCATTTTCTTTCCTAGCTTGCTATCATGCATTTATTTATTTATTTTTCCTGCAACTGTAGTAGTGAGGAGAAAGAATGAGATTTTTTGTATTTGAACAAGTAAAATAAAATAATTAGTCCTTTTAAATTAAAAAAAAAACTTAAAAGTGTGTAATTAGACATTTCGAAACTGTTGTGAGCGGCCCATAGCTATCACCCAGAATTCAGGGCAACCCACTAGGCTACAACCTTAACACAAATTGATCTTAACTCGTCCACAACCACAAGGGTAGTAGAGGAGCCTCCTTTGAGAAATGACCCTTTGCGATTTTCCAATGCCCCAACACCGTGAGTGGGCTTTTTGGAGTGAGAATTTCCAAAGTCAGTCCAACAACAAGCCCACTAGTAATTTCCAAAGTCAGTCCAATTCAGATGGGCCAGAGTTGGTATGGTTGAAAACCTCAAATAATCGTCGTCCTAATATGTAACAATAAATAATAGATTTAATGCTACACCTTGGATTAAGAAAAATTAAGAAGATGGAGTTTGTTATTTAAAAGTGCTTTTTTACTTGAATTTAATTGAAGAAATAGAAGTGGGTATGATATGAATCGTGTTTTTTCTTTTTTGAAAGGAAAGCTTCTACGTTTTGAAACACAATATTGCCAAAAATTTCCATTTTTAATTTATCGTATAAATCACAAATATTATTTAATTACTTTTTTTCTTTTAAAAGTTAAATAATTTTTTTCATGATAAAATCATTATAATTTGAAATCTTCTTTCTCTTCATGCCCTTAAATCTTAAATTTTGTTTTCCTGCCTAGTCGTTTCTTTCATTTCTTTTTTTAGAAAATGTGATAACATATTTGGCATGATGAAATTAAAAATCTATTAAAACGGTGATTCATTATCACCTTTTGTTTGGTTGCAATTTTTTTTATTTTCATATTCCATGAAGTTTTATTTTAATCTTTGTAATGTTTGAGAATTTTATTTTAATCCTATATCTTATCTTTATTTATAATTTGGTTTTTATTTGGAATTTTAGTGCTTATTTTTTTTTTTGAAAATATATTTAGTGTTTATATTGAGGAACCTTTTGCAACAAGATCCCCACATTATCATATGTAATCATGGTAATGTAATGGTATATGCACCACTTGTAATATATTAAAAAGTATTACGATTGAATCATGATTTATCACTTTTAGTACAAAACACATAATGGTCATTGGCCTAATTTTTGGCTCATTTCCATATATTTTTTAGGGGCTCATGTAGAATCCCCGACTCTGAGTCTAAAGACATGTTTCGAAGTATAGTTGTGATTATTTTTTAAAATATTTTTCATATCGAAATACATTAAAATAATATTTTTTTAGTTTTTTAAAATTATTTTTGAAATCAACGTATCAAAACGATCCAAAACATATAAAAAAATTAAATTTTTAAAGAACACGATTCAAACTCTCTCTAAGTATCGACTAACGAGGTGGGCTCGGCTCAACATCTACCCCATATCTTTTTTTTGTGGCAATTCTTCCTGTATTCCATATCAAACTTGATTCCATCATATTTTCAGCCTAAGTCATTTTTTCTTCTTTCTTATTTATGTGTATTAATACTTGGGTAAGAGATTTTTTTTTCACATTAATAATATAGGCATTTTTATTCCTTATAAATATTATCATTGTGAAATTTCTCTGAGCTCTCCATCTAAAACAAAAGATAAAATTTAAAGACTATAAATACCTCTAAACAACTAGGTAAAAGGTTCAAGTTTTTCTACATAAAAAGACATAAAATCAATACAAGAACAACTTGGTTTTTAGAATTTAATGTTTTTTAGCTTATTTATTACATTTTTTTTCTCCGTAAATTTATTGATTTTATTATCGAAAGGTCTTCAAATATCTCAAAAAAAGTATTTTTTTTATAAAGACATTTTTCCTCTATAGAAAAGAAGAGAGTTATTTAATAAACAGAAACTTAATTAATAATTCAACCATTAAAAAAACCAAATTCCTTTAGGATATCTGATTTAAACACCTCATCAATTAGAAATATACTGAACTTTGTAGACATGTTCCCGCAAAAATAATAATCAATCTCTATGTGTTTAATTTGAGGTTTAAAGACTGGATTAGATAAGCTGTATAAACATTATCACACCATATGAACACAGGTTGTTGAAGATCTTGACCCAATTCTTTTTCAAAGTGATCTTAACCAAATCAACTCAGCTGCTGCCTTAGTCTATGATCAAGAAATAAGGTTCTTTCCCAAGTAATTGGCAAAGCCACCTGTAGAACTGCTATATATCTTTTTGCGTGTCTGCATCAGCAAAGGCCTCCAACTGATTGGCAGCTGAAGGTGTAACCATTAGTCCATGATCAATGGTGTCACGAATGTATCGCAACACTCTCTTGCAAGCTTTTTGATGTAAATCGGCAGGCGAGCCGGATGAAATTGTTGATTCAGCAAGCAAGATCAGGTCTGTTTAAACAAGCATGATAGAAAGAATCAACCATTAAGGACCGTGCATGGGGTCACCTATTAGACAGTCATAGGGGTTTTGACTGATTTCGAAGCATCCATGTATATGTGCTCGTCACAAGATTAGGGGAGGTATTTCTTCTGAGAAAGAAGAAATCCATTATTGTGTGCAATAATCTCGATGCCTAATAAGGGATGCAGATTCCTTAAATTACTCTGAAGAGAGCTTGCGAATAATCCAATCAAGTAGGGTTAAGCTATACGTACCCAGTTAAGACAATTACCAGAAAATTAAGCTAAAGGTTCCGGAGAAACTACTGTTCATCCATACCTACTGTTCACCTATTATTATATTGAATTATAACAGTAATTCTTAGTTTATTGTTTTTTTTTAATTTTTTGTTTTTTTTTCAAAATTATTTTTATCTATTTTATCTATTAATATAAAGTGATTAAGAATTAAGTTTCGTAATTTATTTATTTTTATTTTGTTTTTTAGAGGGTTAAAGTATTTTACAGGTTTGTCAATGTGTTTTTTGTTCTTGTTCTTTTTAATTGAAATTGACTTTGATGTCATTTATTTTTTTCTCGTATAATTAAAAAAATATTTTTGAAAAAAAAATGTTAATAAACTTTATAAAGTCCATAAATTTGTTCACATGTTTGGCTGGTTGATGTGGTTCGTGGCTCTGGCAAGTTTAACTTTTTTCCTGATTTAATCTATAAATATTATGTTAATTGAAAATTTAATTTCATAATTGATTTTAATTCACTTTTTATAAAGTTATCTCGGTCTCAAAAAATATCTCGGTAATGGATTGTTGTTTAATTTTGCAATCGTATATTTTTATTATTATATAGTTAAATAAAAAATAGCTTAAAAAACAAATTATAATTTTAGAGGAGTTCATACCCTGGTTCACGAGTGACATGCTAGCCTAGGTTACCTGATTCACAGGCTTGATAGGTTTACTTACCGACCAGATATATATATTTTTTTTGTCCTTTATTTTTTTAATTTTTTTATTTCGTCCAATATTAGATTTGTTAGAAAATAGACTGTATGATTTATTTTTGTTTGTTTTCTATAGGGTTATCACAGTCTTAAATAAATATTTATTTTAGGGTTGGTGTTTAATTTTATGAGCATCTATTTTTATTATATAATTTTAAAAAGTGTATAAAAAAATTATTAAACCTAATATAATCCATGACTTAGGTCGCAAGGGGATCAAGGTTGATTCAATTTGTTGTTGTCTTGATATTTTTAAAAATTATTATCTTGAATTTTTTTAAGTTAAGCCATATTTTTACCTGTTATTCAAGTCTCCTTTGAATTCATAAAATTGATTAATTTAAATCAGGTTAGCTACTACATAATTTAATTAAAATTTTGAGTTAAATAAAAATTTAAAACATGAGATTTTAAAATTAACACGAGTTGATAACACTATAAAAAAAATCTTAATATATTTAATATTATTTTTAATATATTTAAAAAATTAATTTGATCGCAGCATAACACAAAGCCAATAAATTATCACCATCTATGTATACAATAGATAAATAACGTCATGACATCATTGAAAATAAATAAAGAAGAATAAGTATGTCAACCTTGAAAGCCAATAACGAGCAAGAAATATGCTTATCTCTTAAACAAATTGACATATGGCACACGACACCTTACTAGTGAATATGTTTGGTATTGTGGTAATTTTTATAGTTATGATTTGAAAAAATTTATTTTATAAAAAATATTTTTAGTTAAAGTTAGTTTGATATTTATATATGTTTAGTTAATGGTCGAAATTGAGGTTGAACAAAAAGTAATTTAATGTGTTTGGTTAAGAATGCTTTTCAAATTGATATTATAAAATCATTTTAAAAAATATATATTAATATTGATGGTTTTTAATTTAAATATTATAAATTTAAATACTGCTATTACATCATGAAATAAAAAATATTTTATATAAAATATTTTTTATTGTTCCATTAAACTATCTACAATTCCATCATGTATGAAATATATCCAACAAGGACTATAGTTTCCTTGGTTTCTTTAGCGTGCAACAACATCAGGTAAAATATAATCAGGAACAAAATTGGGATTACGAACAAGTTCTGTAAATGCTACGTCATCAAGCGATCTCTGTCTAATTTATAGAGTGTCATTGAATAATGTTGAACACTAGTTTTTCAAATAAAACATAATTAAAAATAAAAATAAAAATAAATTTTAATTTTAATTTAATTTATTATTATTATTTTACTGGGTCGGATCCAGTTCAATGTATTTAGCTTTGGACCAGACCCGATCCGGCCGGAATAGAAGAGATAACTCCACTGTTCACGTGAATAGTTGAGAGTGATTCACTCTCCATGGCAGAAAGCAACATTGTGCTGCTTTCAATAATCTTGCGTTTTCAACACAAAAAATGATAGGACCCATTAATAGTGAATAGAGTTTTATTAATTACCAAACTTTTTTTCTTCATGGTTTGCTTCAAAAGCAGAAGCAACCATGAAAACAAACAGGTTAGTCTATGAAACCACGCCCTTAGTGCTTGTTTCACTTATAAATAGACTTGTTATTGACAATATAATTTGGACAGCGCTAATCAATGAAGCTTTGGGATTGCCGCATATAGGCATATTAAAAGGTATATTATGATTTCAGGGTCGATGGAAGCTTACATGATCATTAATTTTAGGACTCGTGAGATTAGTTGAGATGTACGCAATCTGACCCAAACACCCATATTAATAATAAAAAAAAGGCTATGACATATCATAAATTTCAAAATTACTGAAGATTTATATGATTGTTAATTTTAGAGACTTTAAGATTAGTCAAGTTGTGCACAAACTAGCCTCAACACTCACGTTATTAAAAAAAATAAATTATGAATATAAAAGAATTAATTATTAATAAAAAAAGGGTATTCAAAATACAACATTTTATAAAAATTTGTTTCATGTTAACGAACAATTTTAAGAATGGTTGTAAAATTAATAAATCAAATTTAAGCAATATTCTGAAGCTCGATGTGATGGTCACGTTTGATTTAGTTTAGATGGAACCATCTTAAGGATCATAATAGTTTAATTTTATCATCAGACAAAAATAACCTAATAATCTACTTGTTTTATGAAAAAAATTAAAAAATTATTGTTTTATATTTTTAAAAGCAACCAAATATTCCTGCGGATTCAGATGTTTTCTGTCACACGAGGGAATATCCCACTTGGGTTTGCTTCGCACTGCTGGCATGCATCCACTACGGAGGATATTTGTTCCCCCCCGGGAGAGTCAACGCATAAAACTTTCACTCAGAGATAGAGTCAACGCAATTATATCCATGCTCCAGAGAAATTTAGAGATCCATTCGTTTTCCCGTTAGATTAAGTGCTGCATACAAAATCCATCTTCTTCTTTATAAGTGCTGCATACAAAATCCATCTTCTTCTTTATCTTTATTTTTTAAACAGGAACAAAACCCACATTCAAGAATTAAACAGCGTTTAATATTAACAACATCCCGATGGGTTTGTTCAAAAATAAAATAAAATTACTTGAGGGGACCAGTAAATTAGTAGAATCCTATGAGTAAGTCTATCATAATCCAGACGAGTAATCCATCATAAGCTATAATTTGGTATCAATCTTTTTTGCACATAACAAGCTGCGGATTCAGAATCTGCGTGCAGAAAGAGGGGCCAAAAAAGAAGAAACGTGAACCTGCCTTGTAAAGAAAGAAATGACATGAATCTGTGATACAGCAATCTTGATAATATTAGCATCCTGGATATGATTTTGCTTGCCATGAAGATTTTGGCAAATGAAAGAAAATTAAGAAAAATGTAACTGTAACTTCACATAATTATAAGTAGCTAGCTAGCACCTTTATTTGGTGTCGTTGACTTGTCTAACTTTCTTAATCTTGCCACCAAGATTTGCAGCAAGAGCTGGGGGAAACAAAGTTTCAACCTCGTTGGACAGATCAAGGAAGACTCTCCGTCGAGGCGATTTTCGTTTGGTTGATGGAAGTGATTTAGGTTTTCTAGGTGCAGGCGGACACTGAAAAATGACAGGGATTTTGCAATCCGAAGAAGTTGGAGTCTTCGAACCATCACCGTGATCACTATCTTCAATTTGGAAAGCTCCTAAAGATGGGAGTTTTATCTTCAAAGTAGGTACCGAGATCTCGCATTTATCTTCTTGCTTTCCATCTTCTTCAACTTCTTTTTCCTGATGAAGCTCTTGAGCTACAGTTGCACCGTCATCTCCAAGTTCTAACGTGGGTCTCACAAGGAAATTGAATTCCTTAGGATTCGGATCTTTCTCAGAGAAAAAAATCTGAGAGTTAGGCAACCCCGTTAACGAAAATGGTTTCGATTCCGAGAACATGGCAGAAAAACCTCTCTTGATCAAATTAATAAAGCAAACACAGGACAAAACCCAGTCGAAATCTAAAGCTAGATCTTGAGAATACTAGCTAGGGTACTCAGGAAGATAGTGATCTAGCTAGTAGGGAAAAGGGAAAGATAAAACAAAAACAAAAACAAGCAAGCAAATACTGAAAATAGCTTTAGATTGCTAAGAGTAGGCTGGAGCCATGGAAGGAGAAATGCTTGGTATTACAGAATACAGTGGTGGTGGCTGAGAATCAAATCATAAAAATGGCCACCTTTTCGGTTTCTTTAGTGAATGTTTCTTAGCTTGTTTGGGTTACTAGCTATAGAAATGTTCTTGAAGGGAGAGAGAGAACGTAGGAAACTTAGAAAAACACTTCGGCGAAGGATCCAATGCAACATATATTGAGCATTGACATAAACTCACTCTTCTTTATCAAGAAGAAAAGGAAAATAATAATAATTAAAAAAAAAAAAGTCCCTCGCTTACTCGCTTTGAGAATGAGCTAGGTTCACTCTTTATTGGGTCAGCCATTAACTAGCTATTATAACCTCTGTGGCTTAAGCATCGCAATCGCTTTTTCTCTGATTTCTACGAATTTTGATGCACGTGGTTTGCTACAGGAAAAACCCATCTCGTGCTAACCGCTATTTTATGTGACTCTTCTCGCAATCCTCCTCTCGTTTATCGCAATATTTTATGACTATACATATAACTTCTCGTCTCGTAGTCGATGTTTTTTTTTTCTTGGTTATGGCACCTTCAATTTATTTCCTTTTTACATATTTTTAAAAAAATTTAAATTTTTTTATTTAAATTAACATATTTTTAATATTTTTAAAATATTTTAATATACTGATATCAAAAATAATTTTTAAAAAATAAAAAATATTATTTTAATATATTTTAAAATGAAAAATACCTTAAAAATCAAAGGAAACTCACTTATTTTTTTATTTTAGAAAATTCTCAATTAAGTAATTTTATTAATATTTATTATATAACACTATTAATTGTCAACCTGTAACATAAATTAAGAAAAGTCGATAATAACTTTAAAAAATCAATTTCTGTCAAAGCGTACTGTTGCGACACTTGGCAACTTAATATTTTGCTTTCTTTGTTTTTACTATTTGTTTTATTTTATCTTTTTTATAAGGTTGTGCAGTAGGAGCGTATGAGATGCCGTTACTTTCGAGGGAGGAGGAAAATAACTACGAACCATTACTTCTTGGACAACCCTTGTTATCGTGTGTAGCTGGTTAATTAAATATTTTTTGTATTTTTTATTAGGTTTTACATATGATTATGTTTTAAATTTTGATTTTATAAAAGTTAAAATAATTTATTTGTGGAAATATATTTTTCATTTATTTTCATATAAAAAATCTTTCTTAATACAATAGTTTTAACAAATAAAATATTTAAAAAAAACTACAATTAAAAATATTTTTTAAAAACTATATCGGTAAAAACTACTACAATCTTAAACAAACACTAAAGATAACTTTTTCCTCCAAAATTTAATATATCATTTAGTTTAATATATCATTTAGTTTAATTAAAAACCTAACTTAGATTAAGTTTTTAATTTTAAATTTCTTGAATTAATTTATTAAGTTAAACCAAGTTTAATAACTATGATTATAAAAATAACTGTTATACTGGTATGGAAGTTTCATCAAATATTCATACATTTTATTTTGTCTGTATTTTCACCTCATGTGAAAAACTATTAGAATTTTTTTAAAAAAAAAACTAGTTATTGCTTTTTTTTTTTTTAATTACATGAAAAGCCTTTTTTGTTTTTTATTTTTTCACCAGCTAAGCAAGAATTCTGGGTGCTTATATTGTCTCTTAAATTGGGTGCGAAACGACAAATTGTCCGGTGGTTGATGGGGTCCGAGTTAAGCATGTTGGATCTGATGTTTTGGTGAAGCCACAAAGCCACCTGTGAAGAAAATTCTTCGACAACATTAATGTCGTGTTCACATGATAAAAACTCTTGATTGCCTTTTAAATATTGAGACAAAAAAATAAATCAAAGACACATTAAGAGGCCTTTTTCTTCCGCAAAATATTCCGTCCAAAAATAAGTTTTGAATTCCAAGTAAATTTTATGTCCGAGGCATGTGTTCTGTTGAAAAATTAGAAGGCATTTAAACAAAGGAACAATATCGTTAGAAAATAACGAATTAAATTAATATGGATGACGTATGATAAGAAATTATTAAAAAATATAATACTAAATAAAAAAATTAACAGTGAATTTTGATATGCAATTAAAAAAAAATTTAAAGGGTGAAAGGGACGAATCCATGTCGACTTCTATACTTAAAAAAGTTTTCTAAGAGATGAAATGAGACTCAAAGAAAGTCAGTCTATACTTTGAAAATTTTCTAAAAAGCTGGAGGGAACCGAGAAGAATGAGCCTTTATGCTTTAGAAAATTTTCTAAGAGACCAAGGGGAACCCGATAAGAGTGCCTTAGAAAAATTTCTAAAAAGCTGAGGGAAATCCAATGAGGGTGAGCTTTATACTTGAAAAAAAATTAAAAGATTGAGGCGAACCATATCGACGCTCATACTTAGAAAAATTTCTAAGAGGAGGCAATGAAGACGAACTCATGTCCACTACTATACTTAGAAAAATTTCTAAAAGGTTGGAGGAAACCTATGTCGACGCCTATACTTGGAAAGAATTTTAAGGGGGGGAGAGGATAGACTCATGTTTACATCTATACTTAGAAAAATTTCTAAAAGGTTAAGGAAACGCTAAGAGGATGAACCTTATACTTAGAAAATATTTTAAGAGACTGAGGGAAACCTATGTCAATGTCCATACTTAGAAAAACTTTTAAGGGTTAAAGGGGAATGAATCCTTTAATGGTCGTAGATATATGGAGGCTCGTGGCCTTCTAATTAATGGTGTAGGGCTTGGAAGTCCATACTAAAGAGAGATCACACTATAGTGGGAAGCTTATAGCCTTCTTAGTGAAGGTATGGGGCTTAAAAGTTTGTCATTGGAGAAAGATCTTATTAAAGAGTGAGAGGCATATGGCCTCCCTGGTAATGGTGTGGGGGCTTGAGAGCTCTCCACTAGAGAGTGGTTTCATTGGATTGAGAGACATATATGACATTTCTAGCATTGTTATAGGGGGTAAGAGCCCTTCATTTAAGAGTTATTGCATTTTTTTGCCTTATGACCTCCCTAGCCATAACATGGCCATGAAACCCCCCTACTAGAGAGATGTCATGCCTGAGAGTGGGATATTCGAGATCATCTCTGGATATAACATAAGGTCTCAAAACCTATTTGAAGAGTTATGTTAGTTCTAATTAGCCTTGATGATATATATTTGGCCATAGGATGGAGGTCTTATTGCTTTGTTGAGATTGGTCATCTCAAACTATCATGAAGGGTGAAGCTATCATACTAGAGAGAATCCCTTCCAAGAAGAATGTGTAATCGTACTAGATATAACTCCTTCAAATGAAATTGTGCAATCATATTAGAAAGAACCTCTTCCAAGGAAATTGTGCAGGAGTTCAAAAAACCACCACTAAAGATTTGTAGATAAGAAATGTATGTTAGAGAAACAATTATTATAATTTAAAAATAAACTTATTTTTTTTATATTAAGGATAATATATCATAATGTGATTTGTTGAGCTCTAGGAAGCCTTATAACCCGTCCTTTTGGAGAGTGATGCTATTGCATTAGAGAGACCCCTAGTCAATCCATCCTAAGGGTGGGGTTATCACGAGTGCCAAGACTTGTTGAGATGACAAAGCTTATTTTTGCTTCAACAGCTAACACAGTCTAGGTAAGGGATTGCACTTAGTTGATGAGCTGTTGAAAGTCTGAATGGGCAAAATTGTTCGTAGTAACATGTAGATCCATCAAGCTTTCTAGCCTAGATGTGTCATGATTGTGTGCCATAAAATAACTTAAAAATGTAATTAGAAAGAAACTAATGACTTTTTGATCAATTTCCACAGGTGGTGCCTATTAATGATATCCAAAAAAACCCAAGTAGTTTAGAGGCAAAAATTAAGTCTAGGATAATTAGTTTATCTCATAATTATAATAATCTGATATATTCTTCCTAACCAAGGTGGCTAGGGGTTGGTACCTACAAAAGGTCCCCTTTAGTGATTTTGAGGACTTTCTAATGTTTAAATAAATATCTTTTTTAGAGAAAAAAACTATAATATTTTAGAGAGAGACCCTAAAAATTAACATGCAGTAGAGAATAAAGATTGAGATTCTGGTGTTTGAATGATTCATGGTATATTTATAACCCATGAGTCTTGTCTCTTTATAGAGAGGAATGACTAAAATGTAATTTTCCCCTGATAATTTTAACAAGAGAAAATATCATTGACATATATATTAATAATGGATAAACATCTATTACACAAACATTAATATTGATAAAATTATGATGGGCCTTTAGATGATTTTATACAATGTCTCTTACACCGGTAAAATTTGCCACAATTTAAAGCCTTAGAAAATATCAAGATATTAAATAATAAAATAAATTAATACAGGTGAAGTTCACCTCTATATTATTTAAAAATATAATACTAAATAAAAAAACTAACAGTGAATTTTGATTTGCAATTATTTTAATGTCAAATTACTTAAATTTTGTCAAATTCAATAGTTTTATCTTTATATGTATATTAAATGTGGAGCGGAGTTACTTGGGCCAAAGTCCTTTGATTAATTTTGTAACAAGGGTGCTATTTTTATTTTTCTTTTTTCTTTTCACATTCCCAATTAAATGTCTAATTCAAAAGTCAAACTATAATAAATACTCCACTTTACTTTTTATCCTTTATCACCCTCTAAATTTACTAAAACAAATCAAGATAAAAATGAAAAAAAAACATAAATAAGGATAGAAATAAAAATTAATTATTAGTAAAAGAAAATTAATATATCTAAGTAATTTCTTTTAAAATTTGGGCATTTTTCTTCAAGATACTTAATCAACGAATAAAAGAATAGCAATTTACAAGGCAAACATTAAATTGTACCGCTCCACAATAACATAGTATTAAAGGACCTCCAACTTGACCTATACTTTAATTCTCTTCAAGAATATAAATCTCAAATATCTAATAAGAAAATTTAAGTAGAAATAAAATCATTTTAACATCATTTACTTAATTTTAATATTTTAAAAAGCTTTAAATAATATAAATGAATTAGATTAGAGATTTTTATAGATTTATTTACGAATTACACTGAAAGAAAAGTGATTTGCTTTGAAATAATTTTTTTTTTAAAAAAAGAGTAAATTGGATAAATGATATAATGTCACCGACTCAAGTCAAATAAATTCTATAACTTTAAAATTTATTTTAAATAAAAGAACTAATTACCAAGTCAAACCAACTCAATTCAATCTATCTGAATATTTAAAATCAATCATGACATAAAATTGATTCCAAATAAGCTCCTAGGATTCCTTCATGCCGTTATAGATTACAAGATTTGGTAAGTTTACTGTAATTTTAAATGCTTTAAAAAAAAAAAATGAAATCTAAGATCATAAAAAGACCAATGAGAGCATGATTGTGATTCTTACAATGAAAATTATTTTTTAAATATTTTTTTATTAAAAAATATATTAAAATAATATTTTTATTTTATAAAATTTATTTTTAATATTAATCCATTAAAATAATAAAAAACAAAAAAAAATTCAAAAACATTTAAAAATATAGTTTAACCACGATGTGAAACATACAAGCGAGTCTCGTAGGCCTTCAAATGATAAATTGACGATATGATCCCTTGATCTCTCTCTCTCTCTCTCTCCCCCCAGCGGAAAGTGGGGGGCCAATTGGATTGCATGGATTTCATCGCATCATAGACGTGAAAAAAGGTCTGCTTAATTTCACGCGGCTCCCTCATGCCCGCCTTTTGTTTTCTCTTTCTGCCCCAAATCTTATGTGATTTGGATTTCACCCCTAATCGTTTAACTTCAAAAGTTTCTTGTGGAATCCAAAACCACCTAATATACTCATCACAAGAATTCTTATGCCAAATAAAATCCACCTAAACTGTCATTTTAGCTATTATCTTTAATTTTAACAGATTTAATGGGATAATTATTTGAATAATTAAAATATATTTTCTTCTACTAAAATGTTATTTCTACTACCTATCTATGTAGAAAAGCCAAAAACAAGGAGAAAATATATATACAATTAACCTTTTTCCTCTTTAAAAAGAGGCAAACCTCAAATCCTGAAAATTTTAACAGTATCATATAAAATTAGGAATTGAAAATATTCATATAAAAACATTTTGGTTTTAAAATTTTAAAATTTAAACTTAAAATTATATCTTTTAACTTTCATATTACTTCATTAATCTTATAAATTATTCATCTTAATTGTATAATTAATCTCATGGTTGTATTATATAAAAAATAATTATATTAGTTATATAATTATATTAAAATTAGTTTAATATTAAATATATTAAAATATAATTGACTCTTCTAAATGACATTTTACCATTGTAATGCATATTAACAAAAAAGGCTATATTTATACTATAAAAACTATTTTATTAATTTAGTTCTTGAAAATAGCATCTCCCATTATAGTCGAGATTTTCATACCTTTACCATGGCTATAATTTTTTATAACACAATGTATTATTATTATAGAAGAATAACTGGTATTGCATCTATGGTCCTATGGACTTCGTTTCCTAAAACTTCCAATAAATAACTAAAGACTTCACGAGTCAGGGGTGGCTCGGAAATTACTTAGTATATAACATGGTAGCTTGGAGATCAAATAGCGGCAAAGATGAAGGATCGAGAAACAATGAAAACACACGAAAATACAGGGCTACAGTGACGAAGCCTAGCCTAGCTGCCTTGGTTTCACCACTGCTTGCATGCTAATTAAATAATGTTGTGATTAGGAGTGAAAATGGTTATGATAACGTGGGGCAAGACACTTAAAACGAAAAGCGAACACACACTCTCATGGCACATAATTGCATCTCAGGCTCATGCTTAATGATTTTGCTTCCCATCAACGATCATCATGTCCCATCTCTAGCAATCATCCCTTCCCATTTTCATTTTCTATCCTTGGTGTTCCTCCTTTCCGGGTATCTTCCCATCATTTCCCTCTATTTTCCCGCCATTTTCTGCTCTCTAAACCGATCGACTAGTAGGGTTGCAGTTCGAGTGTTTCACCAGTCGTTAATGTATGATTATATTGGGTTATTGTGATGCACACCAGCAGTGTTTTTTGATCATGGCTACGTGAGTGATAATATAACTGCACAAAAAGGGGTTTAATTAGTCTCACTCACAGCAAGTTTGACAGTTCATTACTTAATCTGATCGAATAAACCATATAAATCCCCAGTTGACACCTATGTCTCTAGCTAGGTAGAAAATAATCTTGTGGAGGATGCTGATAGACGCAGCTGATTCATGTAGAAATGTGCAGATTCCTGTGTCTCTAGGTAGAAAATGAAATCTGGTCGCATGTTGGCTACACGCAAAGCAAAACTAGCTACTAGCTAGGAATGGACATACTATGCATGTATTGACGATTGGGCTAAGAATCACCTCAACACGTTACCCGGGAGGTTTTGTATCTAGATTTGCCGTCGAGCCCGTCTAGTACTGTAACATTGTTTGAGTTTTAAAGTAATTTTAGCTTGGATTTGGAAATAAATTGAATTTTTTTATTTTTTAAAATTTATTTTTAAAATTAATACTTTAAGACGATGTAAAAATATAAAAAAATTTAATTGAAAATAAAAATTTTTAATTTTTTATAAAACAAAAAATTAAGCATACTCTTGCTAGCGAAAGATCCTCTTGCAGTACTTGAAACAATAAAAAATATATATATTTATAGGTTTGGTCAAGCAAGGGGCCGGCGTGTCATGGTCATTTTATGTTGGTTTCCACCTAGAATGAATGATCGTACGAGCTAAAATGATCATGGCCGGCCGGCCGGCCCCTTTGTTTGACCACAAGGAGTGTGTAGCTAAAATGTTCTTCATAATTTGTGAACGGTTTTTGGTTTTGCAAAGAGAATCGATTTTAATTGATAATTCTTGTGTCGACGTAGACAATTTGTGTCTATATAAGTACAAATATGAAACATTTTCACCTATACGCATATTTTAATCACAATTTTGTATTTTAAATTAGATGTTTGAGGTGTGGTATGATTGTTTTTCGCTCGGGAATATATTAAAATAATATTTTTTATATTTTTAAATTATTTTTGATACAGTACATCAAAATAATTTGAAAATATAAAAAATAATTAAAGTAAAGAAAAAAATAAAATAAAAATTAATTTTTTTAAAAATATATTTTTAAAATACAAAAACAAACATAAACATAATCCTATTAATTTAATTTTTGTTTTCTTTTGGTGTAGATTCCTGAAAACCAAATGAAAATAACCGAGTAGTAAGGAACCTTCCACGACTCATGCTTAGATGATTCGCAGGAAATCATAACAATCAATTCCTATCTCAAAACCAAGAAACTAATATAAAAAAAGAGAAGGGGAAACAGGGGATCATTTGTCAAAAAAATAATTAAATTTGGAGTGACTTTTTTCTTTTCTTTTTTCACACACTTAGATTTCAGTCTCTTTAGTATAAAATAAGTATGAATATTGGTCAGTGGTTGTTGCACCCAGCCACCCAGCATAACTAGCTCAGCCCAGACCCATAGGCCTAGCATAGCAGGCAAACCTCGCAGGCCTGCTTCGTTTTAAACTTTTTTTTTTTTTTTTTGGGTTACAAGGAGGGGATAAAGCCCCAACGACGAAATGATGTCAATTCCACATCAAAGAAAGACAAAGCAAAGTAAAACGCCACCTCTATCTTCAAACAAAAATCGAATTTTGTTGACCAATCAACAACTCTAATAGCCTCTGTCTACTCTGCAATAGTTTGGAAAAAAAAATAAAACTCATCTAATTTATTTATCCTTAAGTTTTGTTTGTTTTCATTCAAGAACTAACATGATTGTTTATTGATTAATATTTGCAATATATAGAATACCATGCTTTCTAGAAGCTAGCCATTAGACAGGGTGGTTGACTGGTGTCTAGGCGATTTTAAGACATCCCTGTTTTCAAGCTGGGTGGTTCGATCACTTTCCAATCATAATATGTGGTTTTTGACGAGTATTAGAGCTGGAAATGAGTTGACTATACGGGGGAGGCAGCGCGGTGGCACCTAGCTGGCTCCATATTCGTTGTTTTAAGACACTAAAACTCCCTGATAAAGACACGGCTTTAATTTTGGATAAGCCATTAGACCAAGAATGAAAAAGACAAATGTAAGTGAACTATGACATGATTAAAACTTAGCTAGTAATTATTTTAAAATCAATTAGTGGTCTTGTCCCAATGCGTAAGCCACCAAATAATCTAGGATGCAATGTTTGGACTGTTAAAACTATACCCATTCCCCCGGAGCATCTGGTCCCCTTGCTTATTTGGCGAGATCATGTTCGAAGCACTGGTGTTGAGTTAGGTCTAGAGCACCATGGGTCTGTCGGACAGGTTCAGAAAGCTCGAAGATTGATCTCAAATAGGTCTAAAGTGCCTAGATATCGATCGGCCGTGGTTCGGATCCGTTAATTGAAAAACATGAGATCCGATGCCTCAAGCACGTGTAGGGTGCTTGAAGTGTTAGGTCAAACTAGGCCAAGTTCACTGCATGTTGAGCCTATATGAGGCTAGGTTTTGTTATGTTTGGTGCGTAACACAGGAGGTAAGAGCAGGACAAGGGTTCAAGGGTTGGTTCAGGTTAGGTCCTGGACTCCACCAAGAGTTATGTGGTGCTGACTTGAGGACTTTAAGTGGTCGAAGGGAGGCTACACCATGTCTAAGGCACTCAAGGTTCAAGCTAGTTCTTTGATTCTAGATGTCGAGTTTGTATTTGATCTGAAGGATCGATAGTTGGGATAAACCTTGATATTAGAAAGTATTTCATGTCTAAGGTGCAGGGATCTAAGCTAGGCTAGTTTAGCCTTGATAAATTAAACACAGCATTAAGTAAAAGATTTAATCAGGGTTTTCGAATTTCTTGATTAAACTTCTAAACTATAAAGAAAATTTGTTTAACATCTTAGATTGAACCTTTAATTGTAGAGAAAATCAATTTAATCTATCTAAAATTTAATAACTTACAAAAATTGTTATGAAAATAACACACAATAATGATTACATAGCAGCCAATTAGCCAAACTAATATAAACTAAAAAACATTCAAAAAAACTAGAAAAGTAAAAATATAAAAAAAATTCAAAACAACATCTTCTTGATCTAACCTTAACTAACTAAATATAATGCCCAACCCTATTCGGATCTAGGCACGGAGAACATTGTGGCAAAATTCAAACCTATTTTAAGACTAGATCAAAAGTTTTAGTTTTTTAGTCATATAAGAAATTTGATGCATTTAAACTTTTTTAAATTTTAATTTTTTTTATATAGTATATAAATATATTCATTAGACTTTACAAGTTAAAATTCAGTATTTATCTTGATACATCTTAATCATTTTAAAATGAAATTGTGTCAATGAATCCACTTATTTGTAATGATAAATACATCATATTTCATGGATCTATAACATTTAAAATAGAGTTTGGAATGCTAAATTCAAGACAATTTTGAAGGCATCAAACTAACAACTAAGAAGATTGAATGTTTTTAGGCATGCAAAAATTTTGGGTCTTCCATAACATGGGGCACATGTATAAACTAGTGTTGATCTAAAGTTACTAGGTTCAGATATATCTTGACTTGATTCCTAAGTAACTTTTCCTTAATTTTAATTTCATTGCAATACAATATAATTATACAGCCAGAAAAACTAATACAATGGACGATTCAATTGCATTAAATCATATTTCTTACATTACAATACATCGTTCTACACATGTTTATGGCAATGACCAAAACGTAAGACTTTTTACTCCGAGATCGCTCGCTCGCTCGCTCGCTCCCGTTCATTCCATGAGGATTCTCCTCGTACGATCCTTTCTTAAACAAAGATAAAAAAAAAAAAAAAACCTCCGTCAATCCTGCCATTGTCTCTTTCCTCCTACTTACGAGTTACGTGCCCTTTGCTTGGCATCTCCATTCAGTCAACACAAAATTCCAATGGTCTCCACCGTCGTTCATTTCTGCGAAACCGACAGATACTGAAAAAAATCTCACTTATGACTTGCCCTCTCATACCAAATCCTGTGACTCACACGAAGAAACACCAAATTCTCTCTCTCTCTCTCTAGCCTCTTCAGCAAAATAGAGCTCCTAAATCCTGCCCACCCGCCCCACCGCAACCCGAACCCGAATTCCCATTCTGTGGGGTTCGGTTTCGGGCCTAACGGGATGTTGAGCTCTCAGTTGCCGGACATTGCGGAAGAAAGTAGCAGCGAAAGAGTTTATGTGGCTTTAGGGAATTCTATAGAGAAAGCTGTGAGCTTGCTCAACTGGGTTTTAGAAAGCCTGGGAACCAGACAAATTTGTTTACTTCACGTTCACCGTCCTTCTCCTCTGATACCTACTCTCTGTAAACTCTATCTTTCTTGCTTCCTTTCTTTTTTTGTTTTTGGTCTATGTACTGTACTCGAATCTTGAAATGTTTGCTGAATTCAATTTATTTCTTGTTTTGTTTTCAAATCTTGTTGTTTTTCACTTGTTGGTTTATTTTTAGAAAGTTTCTTGGATCCAAGATGAGACTTTTCTTCATTCTTTAATTTACTGTTAATTTTTGTTAGGATTTGTTTTTTAATTTGCTTTACGACTAAGATATGTACTTTGATTTCCAGTTATATAGGAGTATATAATCACATCTTTGAGATTTTTATTGTAGTGGGGAAGCTTCCAGCTAGTCAAGCAAATGCTGAAGTAGTGTCCGCATTTAGAAGGGAGGAGAATGAACGGACGAAGAAACTTTTTGATTATTACTTGATCATTTGTCGTAGAGCAAAGGTGTGTTATCTCCCAGATCAGATCTCTGTACATGTAGGTGAATGATATTTTAATTTTGCCTGGAAAGTGATTTTGATGTCACTGAACTGTAAGCGAGGACACTACTCTTCCTGATCTACTTCTGCTGTTAAGAAATGCAGCTTTGCCTTTGACCCTGCTGTCAAGCTTAATTTAATAGCAACTTGATTTAACTGTATTACTTTTATGAATCTGCATGTAGAGTAACTAGTTGAATGATTCTTCATTTCAGAAATTTGTTTTCTTTGCTAATCATCTGAGGGAAAATGTTCATTGTGCAGGTTGAAGCAACTATTGTTACAATTGAAAGTGACCAAGTTCATAAGGGAATTGTAGAATTGGTGAACAGACATGGTGTCAGGAAGCTTGTTATGGGGGCTGTAAAAGAAAAGTAAGCAGACAACCAGTATTATCACAATCACTTATTCCAGCATTTCGGTGATCTCCATTAAGTGTTTCTTTCGTGAAATACTTTTGTTGATTCTAGCGGTGCAACAACTGTCTTTGTGCGTAGTTTCATGTTTGTTAAATCTGTAAGCCATGCACCGATAGATTTGAAAGTAAAACTATAACACATCATCATCTCTCAAGAAAAATATACATTCTCTGTCAAAGACCACTCTTTTTTTGAATGTTACTTCAGAACAGGAGAGTAATACCTTACTTATCATCTTGCCTCTGTAGCAAATTTCATCAGCAGTCTTGTATTTCTTGGCACAAACTTTCTTTTACTATCTGTTTTACATGCTGGAGCATTATGCTCTACTGGGAGCTTTAGATGTTCCTTTCTATATTCAATACTATTGGTTTGATACAGTTGTATGAAGGTCAAAAAGAGCTCCTGCAAAGAAAACTATGCTGCGAAACATGTCCCCTTGTTCTGTGAGATATGGTTTATCAACAAAGGGAAATGTATATGGACAAGAGAAGCTTCTGAAAATTCAAATCTTCTCCAGGGTTCATTTAGTTCAACAAGTAGCAGCTGTGCTTCAGGATGCACTTCCACTGAAATGAGAGTGTCTTCAGGTTCTGATCCAAAAGTGGAGGAAGAAAGCTCATATTCTCACATTGAAGAAGGGAGTTTAGAAGCAGAAGCTTTGGGGAATGAAGCATTTGAAGGGTTGTTGAAGTGCAAAACGTTGGAACTGGAAGCAATGGAAGCTTTCAGCAAGGTAACCACACTTCAGCATTCCCGGTTCATTTCTAGATTCGGTTTGTAGATCATGTGGCTGTTTCCTGACTCCTCTGAGTGTAAACTCTGGAGGAGACTGTAAATTAGTGGTCAACTCACTTTGTGCCCAGCATGTTCTGAATCTTCTGGGTTGAAACTTCATCATTCTTGTGCACCTCACACCAGAGGTCTGAATCAATTGTAAGGAAATAAGGTCAATTAGTCAGCAAGCAAAGAAAATTCGGGATGCCCTCCACACATTTTTCACTTTTATTTGTTGTGAAGTTTCGATTTTTTTTTTAATCAGGCGAACAGATGAAAAATTGCTTAAGAAATAGACAGTAATGTTTCATGTTCTTTTTCAATTTGTTTCTATAGCTTTCCTTTTCAAATTACTTGCTGTAATTTTATACAAATTCACATCATGGAATCTGGCAAGTTTTCCCAAATATATTTTCTCGCCCTATCATTGAAAAATCTTAAAGTGCCTACATTTTTTTTTTCTCCGAGATGTTTATTTGGACTTCCAAGTTAGGGGAGTGTGCTAGCTATTTGAAGATTTAAGTAACATTTGATTGCAATAAAAAATAGGTACTCGTAGTCATTTCCCTGTGGCTAACTTTGGTACATGCTGTATTGGTTCTTCATTGGAGAGAATCTAATTACTTTCTTCTTATCAGGTCAAAATCTATGAATCTGCTCTTGTACATGAAGTTCAACTTAGAAAAGAAGCTGAAGATGCACTCAATAATACAATACAGGATCAAGAAAAGCTATTGAAAGAGAAAGATGAAGTAGCTAGAAAGCTAGAGAGAACCATGAGAAATGTTGCTCTTCTGGACATTCGTGCACAGGAAGAAAATCGCAGGTGTGAGGAAGCTTCTGGAGAATTAAAACTCATTCAAACATCCATTTTGTCTCTGCGGCAGGAAGAGCAGAGGATCCGACGGCAGAAAATGGAAGCTGTGCATTGGCTTGAGCGGTGGAGAAGCTCTGGGCAAGCAGGAACTGCAAACTGCAATGGTTTTCTTGGAATCACTGAAGAGTTGCCTGAATTAGCAGAATTTTCTTTGTCTGATTTGCAAACTGCTACGTGCAACTTCTCTGAGAGCTTCAAGCTTGGTCAGGGAGGTTGTGGTCAAGTTTACAAGGGTGAAATGTTGGGTAGAACTGTTGCTATAAAGAGGCTGCATCCAAATAACATGCAAGGGCAATCAGAGTTTCAAAAGGAGGTTAGAGCTCTTTGTAACTCTCTCTCTTTCTGTCTATGCAGAGAGAGATATCCCATATAGTTATTTGGATGTATCACTACTAATCCTTTCAATGCCTTACTCATGCCTTGAGTGTCCGTGGGTATTTGACAATTATTTGGACTATTCACTATTCGAAATGATCTTCATACTTTGATGTTTGGGATGATCGGCAAACAATATGCAGTATTTAACGAGACACATGTTAAACCATCTGATTTGGAATCTAGAATTTCCCAGCACCATTTATCTCACACAATATCTCTGAAATAACCTTTAGTATTTATTTAAGCAGGTCCAAGTTCTTGGCAAACTACAGCATCCTCATCTGGTGACTCTGCTTGGTGCGTGTCCAGAAGCATGGTCTCTTGTGTATGAGTACTTGCCCAATGGGAGCCTCCAAGACCGCCTTTTCCAGAAAAACAACATTGCCCCCTTGACATGGAAGATTCGAACACGTATTGTTGCTGAAATCTCAAGTGCCCTTTGCTTCTTGCACTCTTCCAAACCTGAAAAGATTGTCCATGGTGATCTGAAACCACAAAACATCCTGCTAAATTCTGAACTTAGCTGCAAGATATGTGAGTTTGGAATTTGCAGGTTGGTAACAGAGGATAGTCTTTATCAGCCAAGTTTTCATTGGAGCACTATTCCAAAGGGTTCCTTTCCATATACAGATCCAGAGTTCCAAAGAATTGGAGTCTTGACACCGAAGTCTGACATCTATGCCTTTGGAGTAATCATTCTACAGCTACTCACCGGTAAGCCTCCTGCTGGATTGGTAGGTGAGGTGCGTAGAACAAGGAAATTAGCCTCGATTTTGGATCCATCAGCTGAATGGCCAATGATTGTGGCAAGGCGATTGGTGGATTTGGCCTTGCAGTTCTGTGAATTGAGCAGTAGGGGTAGACCAGACCTAACACCTACACTGGTAAGGGAATTGGAACATCTGCATGTTTCAGAGGAGAGACCGGTGCCATCTTTCTTCTTGTGCCCTATTCTTCAGGTAAGATGGCACGCATTTATAATGAAACTGAGAATAACATGATTGGAGACCACGTTTTACACTACAGAGACACACCCTTTCTCCCCCTTCCCCATATTCTTTTTCCAGCAATTATTTCATTTTCTAGATATTCACATGCAGTGGCTTGGTTTAATCAGCGCATACAAGCTCCTTGTCATTTTGAAGTTGAAAAATCAGTCCTCCAAAGTGCAGTTTTTAGCAAGCATTCTGATTACCACAGAGCAGGGTATTTTGCTCAATTTGTCTTACATATCAAATGGTTTTCTTTCAGGAAATAATGCACGACCCTCAGGTGGCAGCTGATGGGTTCACGTATGAAGGAGAAGCCTTGCGTGGATGGCTGGCAAATGGCCGTGAAACATCTCCAATGACCAATCTGAGATTAGATCACTTGCATCTCACTCCCAACCATGCATTGCGTCTTGCCATTCAAGACTGGCTTTGTAAATATTAGAATCCCATGCATTCAGTTATATTGCGTGTTAATCATGTTTGTATAGATCGCATTCTAGGCTATCCTTGCTTCACCGTGTATAAATGATAGAAATAGCTGCATGAAACATAGCGGTTAGTGTTTTAGATGCTGCATTGGTTGAGTTAAATTCGGCTGTTCGATTATTTGTACAAAATTGTTTCAGCCAAGTGAATGAAACCTGAAAACCATGTGTCATTCGAGATGGATATGTATGGATGTCTGAGAAATTTGAAGCTTCTAACTAGAAATGCTAGTCTTTTTGAGGCAAACACTAGCCATTGTGCTAGGAGACTGTTAAAATTAATACATCTCTAACAAGTATCAAGTCTTGATCAAAAGCAAAACCGTTCATATAAGCGTTCACAAAATGCTAAAGAAACACATCTTATCTCAGTATATATTAGCATAATAGAAATTCAATGCTCGCTGTGTTTTCCGTGGGTTACAGGATTGTACAACCGGCAACACGTATAACAGGAACAAACCTTGGCCACTGACTAATGCACAAAGAAATTTGCAGACGCAATGTCTACTAGATTGAAATCCTAAAATCCTTGCAGGATTTCATCTCTTGCTCAAAGGAGGGATGCAGTGGTTTGGTTCTCGGCGTCACTAAAGGGGTGGTTTTCCTCTATAATCCCTGGTTCATCTCTCCTGCCAACCAAAAGGGGATTTCCCTCTCCTGTGCCGTTCCATCGATGTAATTCTTCCTTCTTAGGAACTAAGTTTTCTTTGAGACTTGTTCCAGGTTTCTCGGGCATTTGGCAAACGTTGACGGTACTTTCCCAAGAATCCAGATTCGCCCTTTTCTTGGCAGACTCGGAATTTGTGTCCTTGTGTTGCACTGTTTGGATCAAAATTTCTTCTTTCGGGGATAAGAATTGATTTTCCCAGGAATCGTTGAACTGAGAATTACTTCTTGCAAATGTTCCGTTAGATGATTCCTTTAGAATGCCTTGCGCTGATGAAAACCTGTGGCATAAGCTCCCAAATCCCCGAATCTCTCTAGTCACCTTTCTAGCTCGCTCTCTCTCTTCTTTAAGAAGAGGTCCTTCTTCAAGCAGCTTCAAGATACTCTCTGATTTCTTTCGAACAGCGAGACCCCAGTTGAATCTGCACATATTTTTTTGTTACTAGTGACGACAAAGACAAAAAAAAAATGCTGGTAGCTTATATATACATGTCAAGTCCATGAGAAGAAGATAAATATGAATACAAGCATAAATAGAATCACAGACCCTTTTTCATCTATACACTGAAAGCTTTCCATCTCCCTAATAACATCTTGGTCAATCTGAAACTCCCCTGCCACACTCTCTGGTCCATGAGTCAACAAGTGTTCAAGTACAATAAGGGAATTGTAAGAGGACCTCCAGTTCTTTCTCTCAAATCTCGAGAATCTGACTTGGCCGAAAGGTTCAAACATACAAAAGTATCCTAGTCAGGAAAGAGATAACAAGAAGGAAAATAAATCATGAAACCAGAAATGAAAACCTCTTGTGTAGAATCTCCACAATTCTCCAAAAATCATCGACTTCAAAAGCAGCCCTTGAAATGGATCCAAGGGTAGGGTTGTCTGGTGCCCATGGATTCCCACTTGTAACTTCTCCAGTCAACCTTCCAAATATTATTGAAGCACCACCAGGAAACGCATATAACCCAGATCAAAAAGACATACATGCTATGTCATATCAAACCCTTGTTGAGATAAATCACTACTAGACTACTAGCTGTTTAAAAGTTCAATCTATAAAATAACTAACATGAGCCTTACAGTTCTGCCGGTGTGACATCAGTGAGAGCTAGTCTGGCACTCTTAATCTTTTCCTTGAAGAAGAAAGAAGCTTGCTTCTTAAGTTCATGGAATGATGGTGTACCCATGTTGCTGCTGGTATTGCCTTTGCTTAAGATAAACATGATTCAGAATCGAGGGTCTGATGAGTTGAAGGGGGAAAAAAAATCAGAGCAGCTAAGAAGAGGAAAATTGGGAGCTATTTTTACATTAGGGCTATCCTTCCGATAATATTAATTACTTGATGAAAGAAAAAAACACTTGTGCTTACCAATACAACCCTTGCTTCAATACTAATCCAAAAAAGTAAATAATGTGGGACTTCCACTTGTTATCAAGAACAAGAAGTCAGACAAAAACTTGGATTTTTGGAGTGGACAAATTCAACATGACATCTGAAGTGAGGGAAGAAAATTAGGCCTCGCATTGTTAACAGCGATGCTTTCAAAGTAAAGATGCAAGGGTGAAAAGGATGTCTAGGTTTTGGATACAAAATAGATTTTTTTCTGTCTGCTATGCACCGCGGGTAAAGTTAAAGTTTTTTAATATAAAAAAAGATATTTATGTGATGGGATGATAACTCGAGTTAATTTAATAAATAAGGTATTAGATCGAGATATTTTATAGAATAAAGTTAAGGTTCAAAATATTTTAAAGATGAAATAAAAAATCAATTTAAAAAAAAGCTTCAAAGAAAAAACAACAAAGCGGTTAAGGTTCTAAAAACCTACACATGCAGGGATCGGGGTTAAATTTTAAAAAAAAAGCAAGTAAAAAATAAATAAAAACATTGAAAGATGAAATTAAAAAAAAGTCAATTTAAAAAAAGACTTCAAAGATAACCTCGAGAAAGAAAAAACTAAAAAAACCAGAGCTCAAAATCGGTAATACTCTAATGTTGGTGAAATTAAAAATAAAAACATTAAAAATCCAAAACTACCGGGGTTAACTTTCTGATCACAAACCGGGATAACCTATAAATTAAGAAAATGATATATATAAAAAAGAAATTTAAAGAATGAGGATCAAAATTGAATTAAAAATAAAATAAAATATCGAGAGAATGTATTTTTAAAATAAGATAAGGATAAAAAAAGAGCAATTAAAATAATAAGAACAAAACTTATAATAAATAAATACAATAACATATTGGGTGATAAAATTTAAAAAAAAAAGTTAAGAAAAAGATTAAAAATGAATAATTAAAAGAATGAAGACCACAATTAAGAATAAATAAATGAAATAAAATGTTGAGGGACAAAATTGAAAAAAAAAAAAAAAACAATCAAAAGAATGAGTACCATATTTGATATAAAAATTAAATAAAACTAAATGGAAAGAGATGAAATTAAAAAGAAAACAATAAAAAAAGGACCACAATTGAAATAAAAATATATAGGAGGACAACTTTGAATTTTGGCTGACCCAACGCTGATTTCAAGGAGAGGAAAAAGAAAAGAAGAGGGAGAAAAAAATCACATCGCCGCAGAACAACCAAAATATACAAAAAATCAGAAAGCTCAAGATCTAATTTATCTTTATCTTTTTATTTTATTTATTAAAAGATTGATTTGCTCCTAATTCAAAAATTATAACGAGAGGGGGGAAAAAAAAAAAAAAATGAAAAAAAGCCGTATTATCATTTACTTTTTATTTTTATTTTTATTTTAAAAATAAAAATAAAAAAAAAAAAAAAAGAGAGGGGGGAGAGGGGGGGGGAAAAATTTTTAAAAAAATCCAAAACTTCATCTTACCCTGTATATATAGCATTTGTTTTGTGTAATGAATGAATAAAATATTATTATATTGTAGCATTCCACGTTGCAATGTGTCTTCCTTTACGATAAAATACTGATGAGGTTTAGTGTTTTAGTTTTAATTTTAATTTTAATAATGAATGTCAAGTGAACATCTCTACAGTAAAAAAATTTAAAAGAATGAGAATCTGGCCATGTTTTAAATTAAATAAAAAATAAAATAAAATATTGTTTAGAGTTAATTATGGTCCTATTTAATAAAATAATTGATTTAAAGTTTAAAAAAAAAAAAGGAGTAAGTTTTTTAATATATTATTAAAGAGATGTTTGATTCTGTGAAATCGCTTTATTTAATAAAGTGTTTTGTTTTTAAATACAATAAAAACATATTTTTATATTAACATATAAAAACTAAATATAAATAATTATTTTAACTCGGAAACATAATTTAGTATTTTATTACCAAAAAATTTTTTATATAGCAGCAAAGTATTGTTTATATATAAGTTTTATCCCTCGAATCCCATCAATTTCTTTTTTCTAAAAAGAATGAAAACTACATATTGTAATAATTTTAATAGTTGAAATACTAAAATCAACATAGATATTCATTTAAAGGGGGCTCACTTTCCATTTGCATTTCTTTCTCATCTATTTTTATTACATTAATTGATTAGTTAGTGTCTCTCTATAAGCACGCCACGTAATTGCCATAAAATATAAAATATTTTTTGGCCTAGTTTATTTTTAAAAATATTTAAGTCTAAATATAAAGAGCGGGCGTGGTTAAAACACCGAAAATGATTTGCCATTTCTATTTTTTTTTTTTATTGGAACACGCTCTTTCTCATTCCTGTCTCTTTGTATGACTTCCTTGCAATTTCTTATCTCTTTATGCATCCTTGTAATTTGGTAATTAATAAGGTTAGAAAACATTTATGTTTTAATATAATAATTTTAAATTTTTAATTTACTAAAAATAATTAGTAATCTTACCTAACAGTTGCACAAAAAGCAGTTAGTTGGAAAAATCGTAAATATTATCTCTCACTACTTTTTAAATAATGTTTATTTTTTTTTATAAAATATTGCCGTGAATTTTTTTAAAAGTTGGTGAGTAAAAAGAAAGCCAATAACAAATAATTTCTTATCCTTAGGGCTCCTTATTAATTTTAATTTATTTAATTTAATTTAATTTATAATTTATATACAACACGGGGGGTTATCCCTCTTATATAAAATTTTTTAAAATGAGAAAATTTTTTATAATTAAAAAGATTTAAAGTTACAACATAATATTTTTATTATTAGAAACTCTACCTCATCTTTAGTATTTGGATAAATAAATTAGTTTTTTATGCTAAATTATACAATATATTTTCTCTTTTGTATTTTTCTTAAAAAAGCAAATATATTTTTTTTTTGAAAAACCTGGCCATATACAATTAAAACATTTGGCTAATTAATTTTTTTTCAATCTTCTTTAACACGTGAATAAGCTAAAAGAAAAAAAATAAAAAACAAAGACACCCACACATTCTTTTTTTTTTCACTATTTTACTCACACACCCTCCAATCATATTTTTACAAATTGTAGTAATTAAAACACACTTTAAACATCATCCAAATCTTTAAATGAACCTTCTAGTGTGTGTACCTCTTTTTTAGAAGAGTACGGTCATGAGGTTTTGATACTTTTTTTTAAAGAGTATTTTGTTGTGTATAAGGTGTTGATACGTGTGGGGAAGGACAATGAATAGTGTTTCTAGTGTGTATAGGGTGTTGGTGTGTGTGAGGAAGGACAAGGAAGAGTGTTTCTTGTGCGGAGCTTTTTTATTTTAATGTTCTAATTAATTTTTTTTTATGTGCGTATAACTATTTATTTATACTACTCAAAAATATCTTTTCACATTTAATCTCTAAAATCTTCCACGATCATCTAATATTTTCTTGATTTCTCTAATAACTTCTACAATCTTCTTGCTTTTTTTAAAAAAAAAAAATCCCTCGCTTTTAAAATAACATTGTGCAATTCAAAACTTTTTCTAAAATTGGTCCTTATTATCATTAATTACATTTTAATCACTAAAAAAAATCATTTTTGTTTGATTGATTTTTGTCTTCTCTTTTTATTTTTCTTTCTTGTTTTTTTTTTTTGAAAAATCTATCAACACGAGAACAATAAGAGAAATGATTGAAAATTAAAAAATGATCGAAAATTGGCCAAATCACGTTGAAAATGTATTTTTTAAGAATTTTGGTATTTTTTGTATTTCTTTTGGAAAAGTTTTTAAAAAGAGAGTAAAAAACTAGGTTATGATAGTTGCCACTCTTATACAATATATATTATATAAATTATTATAAGGGACTTTAGAAAGTAAGTTTATAAAAAAAATATGTTAAAAGTCTTTTTATGTTGGGAGAAAACTCCCTTGGGTTTTGATATTAACAAATCAAGAAGTGATTATCTTTGTAGATTTTTCTAAACCTAATTATTTTTAAAACCAAGAGTTTCCTCTTTGTTTTCAAAAATGGTATTGGTATTCGGACGACCTATCCATTGTGAAACAATATATAGGATTTTTCCATAAATAATTTGTGATTGGGTGACCTGCTCGTGATGGTTTATTTTCTTAGCACTTCCTAATGGTAGGATTGACACTTGTCTTTCTTTATGGCAGGGTTGGACTTCATGATTTTAGGGTTGAATTTTCCTTTTCTAATGGTTAGGTTGGACTCCCAATAACATGGTTGATTTTATTTAGTTGTTTTTTTTTTATTGAAGTGTTAACACCTGTCCTTTTTTATAATAGGGAATTGTAGGGTTAATTTTCTTGGGCAGTTCTTGATTGCAGGGCTGATTTTTATTCCCTTCCTGATTGTCGGTTTGATTTTTTTTATGTTCTTGATTAAAGGGTTAACACATTTCCTTCATAATGACAAGGTTGAACCTCCTAATTGCAGGGTTGATTTTATTTTTTTTGGGCTTCTTGATTGTAGGGTTGAATCATGTCATTCCTAATGACAAAGTTGGACTTCCTGGTTATAGGATTAAATTTTGCTTTCTTAATGATAGAGTTGGACTTCTTGATTGCAAGGTTGATTTTCTTTGGCACTTCCTGATTGCAGGGTTGACACATGTCCTTCCTAATGATAGTGTTGAACTTCCTGATTGTAGGGTTGAATTTTCCTTTCCTAATGATAAGGTTGAACTTTTTGATGGCAGGGTTGAAGTTGAGAATTCTTGATAACAAAGTTAAAATTAGATATTCTTGATGACAAGGTTAAATTTAGAGATTTCTAATAACAAAGTTAAATTGGATTGCAGGGTTGAACTGGAGATTCCTAATGACAAGGTTAAATTTTCTTTGATAGGATAACTTCTTTGATGACTTTGATTCATTGGAGCCTTGTTGAAATTTATTGAGGATTTTTCCTGGAAAATTTCTACAAGAACATTATGTAGTGATTTAGGATTGAAATATACCTCCTATTTCTTAATCATTTTTCTATTACTTAAAGGATGAGGTTTATAATTTATGATAAAAGTTTTCTTGGTCATTTAACTCTTCAGCCCCTTTAGATTTTGCTCATGTGATTAATATGTCTAATTTCTTCTTTATCATGTAGGCTAGACTTTATAAAACAGATATAAAGCTCTGCTGAGTTGATCATTCCTCGAAAAGTGATAAACTCTCTCAGCCATAATGCTGCCCCTTAGTTGGACGATGCCCTCTAGTTATGGTAGTTTTGCACTATTGCTCACTTATTATTTATTTTGATGGAGACGAAGTGCTCTATTACCCTCACTTTTTTAGAAAGTTTATCAAATCATTTTTTATTGATGACCATTTCAAATTCCTTTTAGTTGATCTGATTTTGTGTGTCATTTCAGCATTAATCAAAATGCACTCATCTGATGACATCTTTATCATGTATCATAGCCATCTTTCAAATGGTACACTAACTCTTAGCCATGAAGGTGCTCCCCAAGTGTGGTGTTACTCTTATTGATGAAGTTCACCAAGTCATCCACTATCATAAAATGTTTTTAAAGCAATATTGCCCTCGACTTATCTAGATATGCTCATTCTTCTGACTATCATTAAGAGGCAATTGTCATTGTCAATTGCCTTTCATGGCTTTGATGGATTTTACTGATTCATCATTTGACTATTGTTATTACAATAATCTTCTTCTGACTAACCCATAAGTGTTTATGTTTCTAGAGACCATGAATACATGCATAATTTATTTTGTCAAAAACTTTGCAAAATTAGTTAATGAATATTTTTTAAGAAAATAATTTTTCTTGTTTTAGGACCATTTCACAAATTTTAATTATTGCCTTTATATGTCTTGTGGTTGGTTTGAAATCACTAAGATGTAAATTTGAAAGTATTTCTTTGGTCGAGGCCCCAAGACATGTCTTTCATTGATAAGATGTGATTTTACTAGTATTTTGTTGATGATTGACAAGGTAAAAGCCGAGAAAGAAGTGTTAGTTAAAAGTTTGGTTATTCATGGATCAAATCAATGTCTTGCGTTTTAAAAATAGAAATTTACTCGATGTAAGCTTAAAACAATTTTGTTTTGAATTTCTTATAATTTTCAGGGGGTTTAATCTTTATTTAGGAAAATAATGATTTAGTTTTGTGAAGGTACATGATGAGATGACCTTATGCCTTTCTGGTTAAAATGCAAGAGACTCGAGTGAAAACTCCAAGTTTTGTTTGAAAGAGATTTCTTTTTTTTAGTACTCATTTTATCAGCATGAATAATAACTAGTTGTTTATTCGCGATATCATGACTCTTGTAGAAAAAATCCTCTGTATTTTGAGAGCACTATTTATTACTCCAAATTGTTTGCTTGCTTGATCATAAAGGACTTTTAAAAACACGTAATGCATGTTATGACTTTTGGCTATGAAAGAAAGGGATTTGTAGGCTCAAAGAGTGTTTCAAGGTTTTAAAGATTTAGGATCACTACCATTTACTTGACTCGTTGTGTCTTTCAATCTTCTTTCCTTTCATCATATTTCTTTTATTTTCTTTTTTTTATTGCTTTGGTGGGGTATTCTTATTTTATTTTGACCTTGACTTGATCATTTTTGTTTTTTTTATTTGGGCATGCCTCCCAACATTTTGAGTTTTTCAAGCTTTCTTGTTTTTTGATCTTTGAATTCTTGTTTGCCTCCCTAGTACGAGGTGTGATCCTAATCAAGATTGACCTTTGATTTTTGTAATTTTGATTTGCTCTCAATATGGAGTGTAATCCTAGTCTATATCGACCTTTGATTTTTATAATTTTTATTTACCCCCAATATAGGGTATGATCCTAGTTAATGTTTTTATGAAAAAAGAACTTATTCATGCTTAAATAGAAACCACAAGGGATATATTTTTAGAATGCGAATGGATAATAAAGATGGCATTTCATCATTTCAAGCACAAGTGGTTGGAATTAATAAATTTTGTTTTCGTCCAGTATAATAGTTTAGTTTGGGACTTTTACATAAGACTATGTTTCTATGAATAAATAACTAGTGAATCCAACTACATGTGATTATGCATATAACTAAAATATGACTAAATAGACATGAGAAGTGAGTTTTTACTCAGTTTTCATTTTTTTCATGTCTTGGGTTGAAGTTTGCTTGGTCACCTTTAAGAATGGGAATTGCTTGCTTGATTTTTTTTCCACCTTATAAAAAGGTGTCTAATTTTGTTTTAAGCAAATATATAATTATTTTTGAAATATAAAGGCAAACTCAATTTTTCAAGATTATTTTGGCAAAGAGGTTTTTTTACAAAAACTGATTGGGTCACAATGTTTTAAACAGAACTCTGAAATTAGTTATAAGGCTCAATCTTATGAATTTCAAAAAGGTGGGGGATTGCCTCTTAACATCTTACATAACACACCTTGAGGTTCAACCATTTCTGCCATTATATTTATCCAAATATTGATAACAATAATATATCAAGTTATTACTTTCACAAATTATCTCATAATTTCAAAACAGTAAAGAGATAAACAAAAAGCATATTTCATTAAAAAAGTGTGATGCGATCCAAGCACACATGGAGAACATACTTAAAGACAAAAATAACAAATTTCTATAACAAAAGATTGACAATGCAACATCCTTTTTAGGTCAACTTCCTCGTCGACATGTATGTTCTGTCAGTCTTTTTCAATCACTTGTTATATTAAGGATGGTTTGGTGACAATGTGATAGGTATCATTACCCTTTATAAACTCAACTTATCTCTTACTCACCAATCTCTGGACTTGATACTTAAAATTCTTGTAATCCTCAATTGAGTGGTTGAGGATCTCATCATGATATTCACAATTCTCATTTGTATTGTACCACCTAAGGAATGGTGGTTGTATAGAATCTGATAGAGTTGAGATAATATGTTTAGTGTTCAAAAAATACTAGTAAACATCTTTGAATGGTAAAACTATGTCAATCTTTGACAATGGCACTTCGACAGCAGGTGGCATAGTGAAATCTGATCGAACAATGCTAAAGTTCATAATCTAAAAGCCATTCTTCAATTTATATTTTATTATGATTTTTATAACCTAATTTTGGCATGTTGGCTTTTAATTTAATCTTACAGGGATTAAAATTTAAAATTAAAATATCAGGGATTTATTTTGATGAAAAGTGTAATTTGTCAACTTGTGGGAAAATTAGAGACTACAATGTGCTTTTGTCATTCTCTCCTTATCATCAAAATAATGATAGTTATCCGTTTTCAAATTTGATTCTTTATCAAATTAAAAAAAATTAAAAAAATGAGTTTGATTAAAATTTTATTTCTTATATATAATGAGACTCTTGCACTATAAATATAAATCTTAGTGCATGTGCACAAGAAGGGAGGCCATTACAAGAAACTCTAGAGGAGACATTACAAAAAGTACCGAGGAAATATATTTAAAAAAAAAACACCTAGATGAAAACTAAGAAAAAAAAATAAAGAAAACATAAACCTATTTTCTTCCACGGTGCCGCCATCTAATTCACTGTTTTTTTTTTTTTTTTTGAAATCACCATAACCGGCGAGCATTAGACTTCCCCCTACAAGCTATAACTCCTCTTCATCGGGAGGAAGCAAATAAAGTCCAGAGCCCACCTTTCTCTCCCCTAGTCACCGGCCAATAGCAGAGAAAAGAAACAGGGACTCCAGGCCACCCCATTCTCACACAAAAAAAAAAGAAGAAACTTGTTGTTTCACCTTCTTCTTCCCACCCCCCTAACCCCCCCCCCCCCCGACCGTGCTCGAGACATCAGCCCCTCTCAATAGCAGCAGTAAAGCTTGGTTATTTCCAGTCACTGCAACAGTGGAGTCTTCACCATCCCGGTCGACGAAATCAGCAGCTTCTTTACTGTCACAGCGCCATCAACAGCTCCAGCAACCATGGGCAACCCAAGCCAGCAGCAGCAGTAGAGGGAACCTTTAGCATCCGCTGCACCCTTATGCCTAGCAGCAACCTTCTTTTCAGTCCAGCATTTGGAGCAACACCAGTATCGTAGTGCAGCAACAACAATTAACACAAGCAAGCTTAACCGTGCTCCTCCCTTCCTCCATTAAAGCAATGTTTGGAAACCCCTCTTCACACCACTAACATTGTCTCCACCGTGAACAACAAGCTGGACCGTCAACCGTGAGCAACGCCCGGCCACCTCCTTCCTCGCCTCTTGTAGTAGTTGTGCTCGGGTAAGTCCTCCTCCATAGCCTGTAACAATTTAATTGCATTGTTACTATTGCATGCATGAATTATTCACGCATGCATGCAATAGTTCGAAAGCCGGTTACTGGTTTGGGCCTACTGGATACAACCCGACCCGTGCAGCTGGGCTAGATTCAGCTCTAAAAAAATTAAAAAATAATTTTTTAAAATTCAAATTCAAATTTTATGGATTTATTCACTGCACCAGAATCAGAAATACCATATTTTTTGGGTTACACAATATTTACTAACGCCAGAGTTGGAAATATTCATAGGTGAATATTCACTGACACTAAAGTCGGCAATATTATAGGAAGATTATAAGAATAAAGCAAAAACAAACTCTTACCAATTTAGACAAAACCAGCAATGCAGCTTATCTCAGGTTCCGCTTAAGGGGTGATATTATCTTTTTTTTTCGTGTAACCAATCTCGTACCATAGAATCTCTGTTAACCAGTTAAGGTTCCTAGTGACCATAATACTAGATGGCGACTCTTTAAACTAGACATTTCCCCCAAAAAAATAAGATACTAGATATCTATTCTTTTTCAAAGAAATTTTTTTAAAGGTCGCCGCAATGTCTGGGTTTTACGATGACTTTAGAGTGCATGGCTGTACCTTTTTTTTCCCTTGCTTTGATAGCTTGTTCAATCCTGTCAGCCACAATCACTAGGCCAATAAAGTGTTAGTTTCACTTCCAATCAGGAACTCATAGCAGGGTGTCTTAATAGTGCTGGTAAACAAATTGACCATCTTCCATCTTCTTTTCTAACAGTGGAGGATCCACCTGAGTAGCTACTCCAAGCCAGCTTTTGGTGTATTCCTGAATAGATTCTCTATCATCCATTTTCATATCCTGCAAGCTAGATCTGTCTGAAGTGACATTTATGGTAAACTTGCATTGTTTTATAAATGCGCTGAGCAAATCTTTCCATCCTTTAATCTCTATATTGTCAAGCCTCATATATCAAGTCAAAGCGGCGACGTTAAGGTTGTCTTGAAAAAAAATAGACAAGTAATTTCTCATTGTGGACAACTTATATCATCTTGTTACAGTAGGCTTTTAGGTGAGTCAATGAGCATTGAGTTATCGTATACTTGATCAACTTGGGCACTCTAAATTCTTTCAGTACAGTGACATTAGGGACTAGGAACATTTCTGCTGCTTTTTTTGGGTTATATAAATTAGACCCTTCTATTACACTCGATCTTTCCTCTAAAGCTGCCTACTTTTCTTCTGCTAGCTTCTCTTTCGCAGCCTCTTTTCCAGTCAAATATACCATAGAGGGTGGGACAAATAGGTTGGACACATGAATAGTGGCTCGTGAACTAAAATTCTAGAGATGTCTCACTAGAGCTCATATAATGTTGATAAAAGAGAGTTGTGGTTGTTGGATGAGTTACTACTGCTAGTTGAGTAATTGGGGCTTTTACAGATTTTACCTTTAATACCAACTTAAATAGGTTGGTGAGCCTTGCTACGTTCTCTTTAAGACTTTCCATCTCTTTCTAATATTCAACCTCCCGACAAGTTCTTTCCTTTTTTTTCATCAGTTTCTTTTGGGATTTGGTGTTATGGGTTCGCTTAAAAAAGGGAACCTATATTCCAAACTTTCAAATGAAAATCATGCAAGTTTGCAAAGCAAATAAATATGAGATGCTTGTAGAAAAAAAAAGGTAATTTGAATACAGGTTCGTTATTCAAGGGTGACAATGGTCATCATTTGATGTCATTATTACATTGATGAGGGAATCCATGTTCATCTTAATCAATTTGTAATAATTCAATATCTTGTAGAATCTATGCATCACTTGTTTACCACCTAAAAGTTCTAAAATTCAAGATGCTACATGTCGGGCTTTTCTTGATGCAATTTATAGATGACACATACATCCTAAGGATAAGTTCTATTCATTAAGTGAGCATAGATAAGTTCTCTACATGGTCTCAAAAAGGTCTCTTATTTACCCAATAATGATCCTCGTAAGCAACAATATAGGGGCATTGCAAGAAATGGTAAAGAAACTTATGCCCACCTTCACCAAGAAGGCATTCAGATCTGAGTTGGGCGTTTTACAAGCCTGAATCTTGATTGATAGTCATAGGGCAGACCATTAATCTCTCACCTAACCTAAAAGCTTATGTGTGCTCTAAGAAATTAAAGCATGTAATACATAAGGCATTATTCCATATCCAATATATAAATACATGAGGAATATGTATAAAAATCCATGTATATAATAAATGTATAAACCAACCAAAATAAAACACAACAATCAGATAAACAACACAGTTTAGTCCATGAGAAACCCCCTAGTTGAGTCGTCATTTTATCATACGTGTATGGCATCAAAACGATCATCCTCCTTGATTGGGATTTTTAGTGTGTGTGGAAAGAATAAGAAATCATTTTCCTTTATTAGTTAAAAAAAAATTTTGAAGTCACCACCTAATATTTTAATCACCAGGAACCTTGAATAGTCTTTAGAGTTTAGATAAGTGGATTGTTTGTATATAGGAAGGATAGTATCACCTCTAGTATACCCTACCTAAGGTAAATTACTTATTTATCTAGATATTACTAAGGCATTGCTGTGTTTTTTTAAAATCATTGGTATGTCTGTTGATTAAAGTAGGTTCATCCTGGTAGAGTAAACATGGCTTTACGGGTTAAGCCTAGCCATTATAAAGCCGAAACATATTTTTTGCATTTTATTTTCTTTTAATACTGGGAATACATCTTATGCATAAGTTTGTAATTCTTTTGTTGCTTAATTTCGCAAGTGCACGAATCGTAACAAGTAATAAAGTGATGAGTACAGTATCATCCCACGAGGATTTGTAAAAATTACTACTAATTACCAAAATCTTTTAAATTATGATTTATTTGAGGAATCAAATGAGATAGTTTATGAAATAAAAATTAATGATTAAAAACAAACAACCAATTGATTAAATATTAATGAATTCAATTGTACTGGTTCTAAGATTTCTGACTTACCGTAACTATTCCTATGTGAACTTTCTCAATTGAATTAATTACTCCTAACGTTGATAATCAGGTTTTTCTAATTTAAACATTAATCTCTCTCGAGTATCAATGAATTATTTCGACAAGCAAATTTCATATACTCTACAAAAGTTCTGAACTTGTCAAAATTTATTATGTACCGTAAAACCTGTAATGATTACAAAAGTTCCTAGGATATCTCTATCTTATAGATTTCTTAAGGTATTTCAAACAATAACTAAAACAATTATCACTTCTCAGTCTCAAATTGAATTCTAAATCATGCAGATGTTGGCCAAATATACACAAGTATTACACATATAATGAAATACTCAACATCTTAATGTAATAATTCAATCGAAGAAATTGTTCACATATTCAGAGTAAGATTACATCAAAAATCACAGAATAAAAGTCTACTCCATAGTTAAATTAAAGAGAAACAAACTTGATACGATGAACATCACTCAAAAGCAGAGAATGACAGTGGAATGGATAGGTGTCCTCCAACTCTTCTCTGTTTTTTCCTCTATTTTTCATCCCTCTTTGTGCCGCCTCTCCTTCTCTCTTTAGTCTCTTTTAGGGTTTATCTATGTATGCACCTTTTTCTTGCAGACCTCTCTTTTTTTTCTTTTATATTGTGGCCTTTTTAGCCCCGCTGGAATTAAGACAGTTTCCTTTTCTGATTCGAATTCCTTCCTACCCAGACATTGCAGGCCAAATTTGAGGCAGGAAACGTGTGAATTCAAAGATCTCTATTTCTGGAGAAATTATAGAAAATCGAATCTTCTTTCCAATAACACTGATCTTGCAATTTTTGAACTTCTGAGACTTGAGATAAGGGCCATAAACTGAGACAATATTTAGAGTGCAGGAAGTTCAGGTTTGATTCAATCCATGTTTTTTAACTCGCTTTTTGGGCTTCAAAACAGCAAAACTGAGTTATATGTCCTTCATATGTTTTGTAGACCTTTATCTTAGATATTTGAAAATGGTGACGAACATCTGGAACTGAGTTGTATAGCTTCCTTTGCAGCACACAATAAATCAATGTTCGATTTTACTGCTGGATTCTACCTGCTCAGTAACCTAGTATCTGAAAACACATTAATTTCCCACGAGGTCAATAGTTCAAAAAGGGATCCAAAATTCTAATTATCTTGTGCAACACATCCAAAATATTTTGAAATCAAGCATGAATAGTGGAAAATATACATGCTAAAAATTCCTTTATCAAATACCCCTAAACTTGAATGTTTGCTTGTCCTCAAGCAAAAAGGAAACCATGAAAGCAGAGGGCTAAAAGCTCATGATAAGTTCAACTTTCACATTTAGATGGCTCCTTCGTGCAACATTCACTTCTTGACTTAGCTCATAGACAATATTAGATAATGGAAAACTAAGCATTCCTACTCTCTATGGAGACCGCTGTACAAACTTCCAACTCATCCATGTGTTTCATGTGTTTAGCATCCTTAAACCGTGCACAGTCATTCTGTTATTACCTTTTTTTCACTCATTCAAACAAGGTAGCCAACTTTGGGAGCAACAACACACTTTTACTTGTCTTTTGACAGGGGTGATTTTTTTTTAATTTATCACTTGTCTTTTGACATGAATACAAACATTTATAATGAATGCACCTAGTTACTTAACAGGTTATAAACTTAAAATGCATTTGCATACTCATATTTTAAGCTGCCGTTTGACGTAAAAGGAAACATTTATGATGAATATTCCTAGTTACTAAGCAACTCAAGACATTGGAGTAGATACACATCATATACTTATTCATTCAATTTCATACTCATTATCACTCCTTGTTTAATATTTTTCTCAAATGGTAATAACAAGAAAGCTAGTCGTTAAGCAACTCAACACATTGGAGTAGATACACATCATATACTTATTCATTCACTTTCATACTCACTATCACTCATTGTTTTAATATTTTGCTCAAAAGGTAATAACAAGAAAGAAACAACACACTTATCTTTTATGCATAACTACACAATTCACATGACTTTGCTAGAAAAGTGTACTTCAATAATTCCAAAGAAAATAATCATGCTTAATCCAACTTTATAAGATATTATATGCTCTAAGCCAATGAATATCATGGATACATCATGAAGCACCTAAAAATGTCAAAGTTGGTTTTAAATGCATATCATTTTTCACCCTTTGTTTTCATAGTCCTAGTGTGCAGTGTCTTCATAATCAAAGCATGCAATGTCTCCCCCAAACTTAAATATCACATTTTCCTCAATGGAAATAACAAAGAATAGAAAGGCTTACGAATACTTCCTTTTGACTATGTGGGTGTGAGCTTGCTGTTGCTCCTGGTTTTTTTTTGCTTATATGATCCATCTCTGCAACAATGAATACAGAAATCTTCAGTTAACTTTTTCAGCAAGCAACAATGAAGTCATTAGAGTTTGTTAAAGTTGTTAGAGTTAGTTAAAGATGTTACAAGAGTTAGTTATAATTAGTTATTCTATTTTCATGTTGGCCTATATATAAATAATGTAATAGACTATTGAAATTAAAATGAGAAGGAAGAATTTAATTCATCTTTTTTCATTTCAATATTTCATTATGGTATCAGAGCATTTTCTTTGAAGTTTTTATTTCCATATCTTCATCCTCTTCATCAGTTCTTTTTTTCTCTCTATTTTCTTGGCAATGGCTGAAAATATCAACCCAACATCAGAAATGGATTCTTCCAATCCTTTCTTTCTGCATCATGGTGACAGTCTTGGAGCCATGATTGTTTCAAAGCCACTCAATGGTGAAAATTATAAATCATGGAAAAAGGGCAATGATGATGGCTTTATCAGCCAAGAACAAACTCAGTTTTGTTAATGGCACTTTGCCTAAGATATCCAATCTTTATAATTCTCAAGGTTTGGCATGGACTCGTTGCAATAATATGGTTCTCTCATGGTTGCTTAACTATGTTTCAACAGAGATTGCTAACAGCATCATCTACATTGATGATGCATCTGAAATATGAAACGATCTTCAGGATCGTTTTTCTCAGCACAATGAACCACGAATCTCTCAGCTCTAGAAATCTATCTCATGTTTGTCATAAGAAAATAATTCTGTCAGCTCATACTTTACTACTATGAAAGGATTATGGGATGAGTTAGGCGATCACCAACCAATTCCTACATGCACATATGGAGTTTTGAAGACTATTTTGTCTTATCATCATCAGCAACACGTTTATCAATTCCTAATAGGATTGAATGAAAGTTATTCACATGTTCGAGGTCAAATTCTATTGATTGATCCACTGTCTTCAATCAATAAGGTTTTCTTACTTGTTGTCGAAGAAGAGAGGCAACACATGATTTCTTCGTCAAGCTTTTCTTTTAATCAAAACACCGTTGCTTTATTTACAAAGACTGTGTCTCTAACTCGTTTTGCTGGTAACAAATCTTTTCATATTCAAAAAGATCAACTTATATGCTCTCATTATGGTATTTCTGGTCACACTGTGGAGAAATGTTACAGAATTTCATGGCTTTCCACCTGGTTACAAGTTTAACAGAGGAAATAATGCATCTCATAGTGTTAATCAAGTTTCTGAACATATTGCTCCTCAGCTGCCTATTACTTATGAACAATGTAAGCAATTCATCAATATGTTCAAACCGTCAATCTCAAAGCTTGATTCATCTGTCAACCAAGTTTCCTCATTTGCCAATAAAGAGTCAGAAATCCCCATGCAAGGTGAAAGTATGACAAGTACAGGTGATTCTTCAATTACATCTCAACTTTTTACTCTAGATTCAAAACATTCTGTTTTTGCATCTTCTTTGTCTTTAACTCAACAGCCTTCACTCACAAATTCTACCAAAACTCCTTGGATCATTGATACTGGTACTATAGATCACATGATTTGTTCCATATTATTCTTCACAAATATTACTTCTGTTGTTTCCAAATTAGTAAGATTACCCAATGGACAATATGATTCAGTTACTCATATTGGTACAATTAAGATTTAAGAATATTTTGTTTTAACTGATGTACTTTGTATTCCTTCTTTTTCATTCAACTTGATATCTGTTAGCAAACTAATTAAAAATCTACAATGTTGTGTCATTTTATTATCCAAGCTCTATTTTGTTCAACACCTTACAAGCTGGAAAACGATTGGTGTGGGTAGAGAAGCTAGAGGTTTATATCATTTGCTGTAAAATCCAGTTTATTTTTTACTTAAGAATTCTGTCTCTGTCAATTCTGCAAAATTCATGTCCAATCATACAATCACTGATTTAGCTTCTGCTAGTTTCTTTGTAAACTCTGCCAATAATAGCTTATGGCACTACAGATTAGGACATCTTTCAGACTCTCTTTTGAAATTACTTTCCCATGTAATTCCTCAAGCTTTACATGAATCTAATAAGACTTGCAACATTTGTCCATTGACCAAACAGCATCATTTATCTTTTCCACATAGCACATCTACTTCTACACAACCTTTTGATTTAATTCATTGTTATCTTTAGGGCCTCTTTTCTACTAAATCTCTTGGTGGTTCTTCATATTTTCTAACCATTATTGATGATCATACCAGATTTACATGGATTCACCTTTTAGAAAATAAATTTCAAACCAAAACTCACATTCAAGCTTTCTTTAATTTGGTTGAGACACAATTCAATGCTAAAAACAAGTCCTTAAAGTCAGATAATGGAGTTGAGTTCAACATGAGTCATTTTTATGCATTAAAAGGTGTTGTCCATCAACTAAGTTGTGTTGAAAAGCCACAACAAAACTCAATTGTTGAGCGCAAACACCAATATATCTTGAATGTGGCTAGATCCATTTGTTTTCAGTCGCATTTTCCTTTATAGTTTTGGGGGGATTATGTTCTTACTGTAGTACATTTGATAAATAGGATTCCTACTCCTATACTGCAAAATAAATCTCTTTATGAAACTTTGTTCAAATCTTCTCCATCATATTCCTATTTACGAGTATTTGGTTACCTTTATTATACAAATACTCTTCTTCAAAATAGACATAAGTTTGATCTTAAAGCTAAACCTTGCATATTTCGTGGTTATCCATTTGGCATGAAAAGGTTACAAGCCCTATGATTTAAATCTCCATACTGTGTTTGTGTCCAGAGATGTTGTGTTCCATAAAAATATATTTCCTTTTAGACTCAAATATCATATACCTCCTACTAATTCTGTCCTACCTTTGTCTATTCTACTGCATGAATCAGTCATTCATTTACCTGATCCCTTACTTTCAAACTCTTTTCCTTTTAATTCTATCAATGATTCACCTTCTAGTTCAAGTAACATGCACTCTACTTCAGAACCATGTATCCCATCTGCTTCAGAAATTATACCTCAATCCAGTAGAAAGTCTTCTAGGGTAAAACACACACCTGGATATTTGCATGACTATCATTGTTATATTGCAACCTCCACTTTAAATCCTGCACCTTCGTCTACAGCTTCAGGTATTCCTTATTCTCTTTCTTCAGTTCTTTCCTATGATCATCTTTCCTCTACTCAGAAATTATTTAGTCTTTCTGTCTCTGCACTTGTTGAGCCCACATCTTATGCCCAAGCTGTAAAACATGGGGAATGGTGTGAGGCTATGGATAATGAGATCAAAGCACTTAAACTAAATAATACATGGATTGTTGTTAACCTTCCTGCTTCAAAGCATGTTATTGGGTGCAAATGGGTTTACAAAGACAAGTTAAAATCTGATGGGACTTTGGAGAGGTATAAAGCCAGGTTAGTTGCCAAAGGATATAATTAGTGTGAGGGGTTGGATTACTACGAAACTTTTTCTCCTGTGGCTAAACTCACCACCGTGAGAACTCTTTTAGCAGTTGCAGTTGTAAAGAAGTGGCATCTTCATCAATTGCATGTGAATAATGCTTTTCTTCATGGCCAATTAGATGAAGAGGTCTACGTGTCCTTACCTCTTAGATTTAACAAACAGGGGGAGTCCAAAGTATGCAAGCTACACAAGTCAATCTATGGCCTAAAGCAAGCTTCCAGACAATGGTTTGCTAAATTTTATTCTGCCCTGATCGAGTTTGGGTTTATACAGTCCAAAGCTGATTACACTTTGTTTACAAGAACTTTAAAGGGTTTATTCATCGCGTTATTGGTTTATGTTGATGATATAGTTGTTGCTAGTGATAATTCAACTGAGGTTTCAAAGTTTATCCAACTGCTTAATGATAGATTTAAGCTAAAAGACCTTGGCCAGTTGAAATATTTCCTTAGTTTAGAAATAGCTCGCAATGAGCTTGGCATCTCTGTTTGTCAGAGAAAATATGCCTTGGAAGTTCTTGAGGATACTGGTATGTTGGCTTCAAAACCAGTACACTTTCCAATGGAACATAATGTGAAATTCTCTAAGGATTCTAGCCAATTCTTAGATGATCCTACTTCATACAGACGGCTTGTTAGGAGATTACTCTATCTCACTATCAGCAAACCTGACATTTCGTTTGTTGTTCAGGCATTAAGTCAATTTATGGACAAGCCTAGAGTTCCTTATTTAGCTGTAGCAACTAGAGTTCTGTGATATATTAAAGCATCTCCAGCTCAAGGGTTGTTCTTTCCAGTTATCTCTAGTTTACAAGTGAAGGCATTCTGTGATTCAGACTGGGCTGATTGTTTGAATTCCAGAAGATCAGTAACAGGGTACTACGTCTTTCTTGACAATTCTCTAATTTCTTGGAAATCAAAGAAACAAACCATTGTATCTAGGTCTTCTGCTGAGGCTGAGTACAGAGCAATGACATCTACTTGTTATGAGGTTGTATGGCTTTGCACTCTTCTTCAAGACCTACAGGTTCCACCTTAAGCTATTCTCCTTTATTATGACAGTAAAGCTGCTCTTCACATTGCAGCAAACCTTGTCTTCCTTGAGCATACAAAACACATTGACATTGATTGTCATGTGGTTCAAGAGAAGATTCAGTTAGGCATTCTGCGAACTTTTCATGTTTCCTCCAAACACTAGCTCACTGATATCTTTACTAAAGCTCTTGGCTTCTCTCTTTTTTATCCTTTGATATCCAAAATGAGCCTTCATAACATTTATTCTCCTTGATCTTTTTATGAGTCTCATCTTGAGGGGGAGTATTGAATAACAGCAGCTCAGTCTTCACGCCAGCAATGAAGCCAACACCTTTGTCTTCTTCACACTAGCAGCAGCAGCAACGAATACGGTATTCTCCAGCAGCAACAACAACGAATATAGCATTCTTCAGTTAACTTCTTCAGCAAGCAACAATGAAGTCGTTAGAGTTTGTTAAAGTTGTTAGAGTTAGTTAAAGTTGTTACAAGAGTTAGTTATAATTAGTTATTATGTTTTCATGCTGGCCTATATATAAATAATGTAATAGACTCCTGAAATTAGAATGAGAGGTAAGAATTCAGTTCATCTTTTTCCATTTCCATATTTCATTAAATGGTGATAGAGTTTGAGATGGTGGTGGTAGTCGATGTAAAGGAGAAACCACCGCTAATAGATGTTGAAGAACTGACTAACAGTTGGAGCAGTGAGGAGGTGCTGCTTACAGGGAAAAATAGAAGGAAATGTGTATTTTTTATTTCCATACATAGATTTTACCAATTTTTATTTAGGCATTTCATTCAAAACTTTATGATGGACTTTCTATGTACCACTCATGGAATTTTTAAAAAAAAACCTAAAAGGATAATTTATTTTATTTTTTAAAAATTTTAAAGAAACTTGATTTCATTCTGAAATCCAAAATATACCAATGAAATTAAAGAAAAGTACTTTTTGATTTTTTTTATTTTTAATCAGAAATTTGTTGGAAAATTTAAAATTCATCATCCAAGAATTTTTTCAAAAATTGATTTCCCTCCCAAAAAACTTTTTCCATCCTAAATTCAAAACTTTCCAACTAGAATTTTCATCAAAAGTTTGAAAACTTGCCCGAAATTGGTTTTCTTTGAAATTAAAAGTACAGATTTAGATAATTTTCCACATCATATCCGTTGTAATGTGTCGAGTTTGAGTGTTGTGTTTTGTCTATTATATTACAAACAAAAACCAATCTTACAAAGGTGACATTACTATAACATAAAAAATACAAAGACCCATTTTAGGTATATTTGGATATAATTTATTTTCTAGTTTGGAATGAAATTAACTTCATCGACTGGCACAATTACTTTCTTCTTCTTCTTCTTCTTTCTTTCATATCATTGAACTGTTACCATTACTAGGAGGCCATCAATGGAGTTTAAAGTTTCTATTTTAAGATAGAAAAAGAAGTATATAATATTGGACTGCTCTTAATTATATTATAAAGTCGTCATCCATCATTATGCAATGAAAACAATGAGTATAAAATAAGGCTTACCTAAAGGAAGGGATTAGAAACTACAAAGTCAAATTAACGCTAGGGCAATCAGCAAATGCATTTACTAGGTTCTTTTTCAATAGAAAGTTGAGAAGGTCGAGACATTGAACATTGATATAAATTTAATAATCATCTGGGGGCACGTGATGATCATATAAAAAAGAACCACCTCTGCACGTATTTGGTGTTTTTTTTTTTTTATATATATATATATATATATATATATATGGTACAATCTAGTCTAGGTTTATATTTTAACCGAAACACGCATGTTGAAACAAGTAAAGGCATTGAAACTTTCCTTGAAACTTTCAATGGTTAAAGATTAATTTGGGATTCTTAGATAAAGGTATTTTTATATTAATTTATGTATACTGAAACTAGGTTCAACTTTCATTCATATTCATGCTTTTATAAAGAAATTAAAAAAAAAAAAAAAAAATACGAGCCTCTTTTAGGATTTAAATTTAAATGATAATGTAGGAAGCAATTCATTTATTAATCTGATTAATCTTAAAAATATTATTTTGAAGATAATTTGACATTTTCAATTAGAAAATTGTAATATGATATTCAAATCTCACCATATATACATGCAGTGCCATAATCAAAGCATACTATAATAAGGAAAATCCTGCGATTTATTGCTTAATAAACAGAGGGGTGAAAGGCTGAAGAATTCACAGATGAGTTTGAGGTGTCTGCTTCCTGGATATAAAGGAGGTAAAGTGGCTTGCAGGCCCAGCTGCATGCAGAAGAATAAGTGGATCAATTCGCCCAATAGTGAGCCAGTCCTGTTCTGCTGATTGCTGGACCAAGACCCAATTTCTTTCTTTCTTCTTCTCAAAATCATTCCCATTTCTTTTATCTATATATATAATCGTGAAGAATGGCACGAAGGTATCGGTATAGCAGATCCCAACTGGTTTGCGACTGGGGCTTGCTAGTTTTTATCGTAGCAGGGTGTTATTTTATTTTGTTGCATAAACCACGCATCAGTAAACACTCCTAATCTGATGTCACATGCAGAAATATTAAAGACTCTCAACTGATTTCCCAAAGTTCATGCATCTCTTCCTATCAAATTAGAAGGAAATGAAAGGGATAGGCTACAATAGCAGCTTTGTGTCATTACTGAAAATGTTGGTTGGAAATGAATGACACAGTGACAGGTTTTTATGACTGGTGAGGTTTCATAACGACCTCACCATCTCCTAGCCGCAGTGCATTTACTCTCCAATATTAAAGTAGATAGCAGCTGGAGAGATTTATGATCAGGTCAGCTAAACAAGGTCTCCCTGTGGCTGTGTGGCTTTCACTTCATCTCACCAGGGCTAGTGTTTTGCTTTGCTGCGTGGCATAAGCAAGAGACATACAAAATGTGGATGGTCAAAGAGAATTTCCTTTTCAGGCTTGGGTTTTAATGCCGGTAGGATGTTGATGTTGAGAAAGAAGAAGCAAAGAGCAATGGGTTTCTTTGACTTTCTAATTGGTCAGCACGGGATGATTTCTGACAAGAATTCAATCACGAAACTACCCATTGCAAATTAAAGAACATTTGATAATGACCGAAAATTCTGTGGAATTGACTGGAAGAAATTGACTGGCTGCTATCTAGAAAGTATTAAATTATACACACTTTTATGACAAAATTGAAGATTTTACCCTGCAATTTACGAAGCAAAGAAACTCCCAACTACTCCCCATATCCGTGTGTTAAGCTATTCAAGTTCCAAAATCCTAAATTTTGTATCCATATCTGTAACAATCTTTAGGCGACAAGGGAGTTCATAGCCATGTTCACAATATTACCATTAGATAAGATAAGAAATAGCCCAAAAAACCCATCATGTTGGCTTGACCTATCTATTTGTTAAAGAGGGAAAATATCAAAAGCATGTTGCCATTAGAATCTGCTGTGCACCCTTCTAAACTGCTTCTCAGCTTTTAGGCAACCAATGTATCCTTGTTAAACTGAAAAGCCCGAAAGATATAATTGTGAGGCCACTGACCACATATTCTCGTACTAAAATATTTTGTGCAACAAAATATTTATTGCTTTACGAAAAGAAGGGTATCAAAGGCGCAGATGCTCAGGAAGCCAAAATAATCCCATATAGCAGTGAAAAAGAACATGGAATGGAACAAAACCCTTTCCAAAAGGAATGCCATTTATTTTTAGAAAATTACATTTTTTTCATGACAGTTTATAATCAAGAAGAACCAGCTTCTACACCTTTACACGCCTCACCACCAAGCACATTACACAACTAAGTTCCCAAGATGCACTCCCCAGAGCTTAATTGCCATGTATGTTACAAAGGTGACCAGGAAAAAGAAAAGAAGAAGAAAAGGCAAAAGGGAAATGCCTGATTTTTTCGCAGATGTCTCTATATCTTCTATCTGTACCTTTTATCTACTTTATTATACACACGATCTCCATATCCTTCCCTCTAAAGAAATAACAATGATGGAAACATCATCATGGTAACGCCGTCGGTCCCCTTGTGGTATATCAAGCAACTCGTGGAAGTCCATACCTGCAATTCACCATAAGCAAAGTCACTACTAAATTCAGTTTCCATACATATTTTTGATGCAGACAGCACAACTTTATTTAATACATAAACAATATATACCAGCTTTCTTAGCTGCGCGGAACAGAACTTCCTCAACCAGATGTTGAGCTGGATCTCCTTCAGGTTGCAAGGTGATGAACAGCTCAACTTCATAAACAGCTTCTTCATTTGTTAAGTATTGATAAAGTCCATCAGATGATAATATCAGAAACCTGTCTTTTGGGCCAAGTCTATGGTGGTAGAGAGATGGTAAACAAGTTATGTAAGGGGAATTGCCAATGTAGTCAATTCTGAACATCTCTAGAAGTGCATTGTTCCATCTAGGCTGCAGAAGGAAAATCAGGAGTGAGAAATGGCACTACATTTCAAAAGCAAAAACTCCCAAGAACTACAATTCCAAAAAATATTATTTCCTCCTCTGGTGGCAATACTTTGTCAGCACAAATGGATAATAGAAGTATCAATTAACACTTTATAGGTCTAAATAATCGAAATGCTCTGAACGCTCCCCTTCCCAGCTCCCCTACTATTTGCTCAAAATGAGAACATGAGGCAGGCGCGTCATTGTATCCTTTGTGTAACTTATTCAAGTATCACCAAATTGATTTCTTAACGATTATATTATTGGTAGTACTATACGGATGTTTAACTTTTTGTCTCAAATGCATTATTATTATCATTATCATTATATCTTGCTATTCAAAGATGAACTTTAGAGGAACAATTTCAGTTGCTATTCCAAGCTTAGCTTATCCATGTCCCGATGGATACATTTCTCAAGCCGTTAGTGATGTAGCCTTCTTAGGCACCAAAAAATGGCGAAGGAATTGAGCTTCTTAGCCCAAAAAGGAAAAAGAAAAAGAAAGCGCTTGAATGTTTAAATGGTGACCATACCTGCTTGAGAAAACCAGCACCAAATGCCCGAGTAACCTTCAATGAACCTTTCACGCGGTCATTCACCAAAGCACAAGCATCATCTGGATGTTCCATTTTTATTCTTTGCACTTCCTGAAATGCATGCAGCACAACATTCAGATACAGTTCACACCGAGCAAAGAAAACAGAACAGAAGCAAACACGTTAAATTAATCAGAACAAGATTTCTTGACCACAAGCTGTAATCTAATTATACCTCTTCCACACTGGTGCTATGATCAACACTCAGCTGTGAGGCAGTCAAAACAGGCATTGAATTTGATCGTTCAGCATCAAAAGCTTCAAGATCATGCAATGTTTCCTCGTTAATCCTTTCCAAGTCCTGCCTGATCTTCCCTAGCCAATAATCAGGCTCTGCCTTTTGTGCTAATACTGCTCTACTATCACCCACATTCATCACATAGACATCTTCTCCCTTCATCAGCATCACAAGAACACAAGAACCCATCAAAGACAGCTCCGGATTCTCCACTAGCATCTTATCAGCAATCTCCAAATATGACTCCTCTGTTTTCTTCAAAGCCTGAGACAAAGCTTTCAACACATCTGCATGGTTTATTGGACTAGCATCCGATCCAGATCGATTCAGTTGCTCCTTTAATCTCTTATCAAGTTCCATTCTTTCCCTGTCCCATTCACATTTCCATCTCCTCTGATTCTCCTCCCATTTTTTAGCAGCCCCTCTATATTTACCTTTGGAACTCCTACTCCTTTTTCTTTTCAGACTCATATCAAAACCAGCATCACCACTCGGACAAGGATGATTATCTTGATCCAAATACTGATAACACTCATAATTTCTACAGTTTCCATTAGTTTCACTGTTATGCATCACATTTTCTAATCTTGAATTAGTACCTTCAACAGAATTACTAGTTTCGGATTGAAAAGGGGAAGATGCAGGGGAAGAAATTTGATCAGGCTCAAACTTATCGTCCCACAACAAACCTTTAAGCTCTTTATGCACAGCAGAGTAGAGATTGGACAAAAGATAATCAGGCGCATCTGGACCATTGAATCCATCATATATCCCAACAAAAACCCAACCATGCTCCTCTGATACAACAACATGGACCCTATCCTCCCCTGCTTTTCCTTGAGCCCATTGAAGATTTTGACTCTCTAAAGAATCATCATCCTCTAAACTACCATCACTACTTAAATTAACACTACTTACTGTCAACTCATTCTGCTTCTCTGAACTCAGTATCCACTCAGGTTCTTTAACAACACCAACCCCTCCTTTTATAGGAGCCACAATTGAGTTGTGTCCACGAGTTATCGTTTTAGATATTGCTCTTTGTAAAACCCGAATCAGCGACCTTTTACCCGATCTGGATCTAAAAGCAAAACCACCATGGGAAAAGCTTCTTTGAAACTGATCAGAACTGCCCTTTTCGAGAGGACCCGAGAACAGGCCACGATCCAACGGACCTGACATGAATCCTCTCTCAATCGGACCCGACAAGAACCCCCTCTCCATCGGACCTGAACAGGGCATCAGAGCCGAGTTTCCAGTTAAGGGGCCAGAATTAAGGGACCCAAATAGACTTCTGGGGATTGGTTGCAGAGGGATCGAAGCAAAAGAAGTTGAGCTCTCAAAAGCAGCAGCTCGATCGATGGTGTTGTAAACATAAGGGTCTATGAAGGCCGTGGAGAGTGGGGTTGATGTATTGGCGCTGACGGAGGCACCGGATATGGTACGGAAGGTGGTTGTTTCCTCTGAGTGGACTTTGGAGGAGGATAAACGGGTCGGGTCGGGTCTCACGTAGCAAAAGGAGTGGCCTAGACCTTCATCTAATGGGTCGGATATTAGTTCCGAGAGTACCTTTCTCCGGCGAGCCTCTCCATCTCCCGTGAAACAGACCGTCAGTTTACCAAAACCGTTTCCCATTTTTATTTTTTTTGGTATAAACTAAATCACTGTAAGTTGGAGTATTTCATTGGCAAAGAGGTGGAGAAAGGGAGAGAAGCTGAAGAGAAGAAGAGGGGAAGCTGAGAGAGAGACAGAGGCGTTGACTTTTAGTTAAGAGAAAAGGGTGTTTGAAATTAGAAATGGTTTGTTTTTTCTTATTGTCTTAAGGTCTGTTTCGTAGTGTAGTATATAGTCTTTTTTTATATATATTTCTTTTTATTTTAATGTCAACATAATAAAATTATTAAAAATATTAATTTAATATTTTTTCATATTAAATATATTTTTAAAATATATCTAAATACAATTTTAACCTCAAAAATAAACAAAGTTCCAAGAAGAAAATGGCTAAGGGTGTGTCATGTGTTTCTCCTTCCCCGTCAAATGTCAAATCTTACGTTTGCTACAATAGTTTTCATGGTTGGTATTCTCAATTTGATTTACCGGTTGACTGGAAATTTTTTTATTTAAAATATAACTTGGATTTTGATAATTTAAATAATATATAATTTATTTAAATACAGTTTCATCTTAACTAGGTCAAAATTATAAAACAAAAAAAAATTGTTTTAGCAAAAATAATTCATTGACGTGATAATATTATAGATAACATTATAGATTGACTCATGACCCAGTAAATAATCTAGGTAGTTATTTAATGAAACTTTGATATGATACATTAGAATAATAAAGTCTTTAAGGGGCGTAGCATGATAATAAAAGGTTTGAAATCTGCACAGCAGGTCTCGAGTTCGAGTCAGGGCGTGTACCTCTTGTAAGAGCCTAGGACAGCTGGGGTTTTACTCCCTCACCTGGGTCCACAAAGTGCGCTTTCCGGGGAGTGAGGTTTCCTCGAATCCAAAAAAAACAATAAATAAATATATTTTAAATATTATTCAAAATTTTAATTAAAATAAATTAGTTTGAGAATACTCTCATAGGAAAAAAAAACATAAATGGAGCTTGTGAAAAATAAAATTCATATTTTTTTAATACGTGTGCATAAGCTGTTTTAAACATTCCCACTTGTAAGAAAATATAAAGGAAAAAGGGTTCGGCTTTTTGTTCATCTTCTTCTATTTTTTAGCGCGTGTGGGGCGTTGACTAAAGTTTCGTGGTTAAGTAAACTCCGTAGATTAGTGACATTAATTAATGATCAACTTGATTAGAGAGCGCGGATCACAGACATTGTTTTCCTCGTTGTTTTTTCCCAAGGCGACCGCGTTTGGAGTGGGAGCTTGCTGATTTGAGTTGAATAATGGATGCAGCTGTGAATTTAGTTTTATTTGACTTTCTTTGATAGACTTATAATAAATGATTTTCAATCCAAATAGATGTTGAATATAGTTGGTCCAAATTACCGATATTATCGAATAGTATTTGAATTATAAATACTTGTTAATCAATGCTTGTGTAGACGAGGGATGGATTGATATATTTTTTATTTTTTATTTTTTACATAAATCCATATTTAAAATGGTTAGAGGTAGAGCAATAACCTAGCAGGATTAAGCATGTCACAAGGTCAAGCTTAGATAATATGGGTTAGTTTATTTTCAGACCTGACATTTTTTGATTCAGTTATGTGCTGAGATAAATATATGTGGGTCTCGCGAGCTACCAGATCCAGCATTCTTGAGTTCAGCCACATGCTGAGCCCAGGTATACATGTGTCTAGTGAGTTACCAGACCCAACATCCTTAGGTTCAGCTACGTACTAAGCTTAAATACATATAAGTCTTGCGAGGTGGCAGACTTAATATCTTTAGGTTCAGCTACGCGCTGAGCCCAAATATATATAGGTTTGGCAGGCTGTCAGACTTAATATTCTTGGGATCAGTTATGCGCTAAGACAAATATATGTGAGTCTCGCGAGCTGCCAGACCCAGCATTCTCAGGTTTAACCACATGCTGAGCCCAAATACACATGTGTCTACTGAGTTATCAAACCCAACATCCTTAGGTTCAGCTACACAATAAGCCTAAAAACATATAAGTCTTGTAAGGTGGCAGACCCAACATCTTTAGGTTCAGCTATGCTTTGAGCCCAAGTACATATAGGCCTTATGAGCTATCAGACCCGATATCATTATGATCAGTTAGGCGCTAAAACAAATACATATAGGTCTCGTGAGTTGCCAGACTCAGTATTCTTGGGTTCAATCATATGTTGAGCCCAAGTACACATGTTTCTAGTGAGTTACCAAACTCAGCATCCTTAGGTTCAGCTACACGCTGAGTCCAAATACATATTATATCTTGCAAGATGGCAGACTCAACATCCTTAGGTTCAGCTATGTGCTGAGCTTAAGTACATATAGGTCTGGCTAGCTGCCAGACCCAATATCCTTGGGATTAGTTATGTGCTGAGCCCAAATACATGTTAGTCCAGTGAGCTATTAGACCAACATCCTTGAGTTCACCTACGTGTTGAGCCCAAGTACATATAAATATGGCAAGCTGACATACCCATCACCCATGGCTTGAAATAATTTTAAGTCTACATGGGTACGGAACTGGCGATCATTATAAACCTTATGTTAGGTCACGGGGTCTTGTTTCTTTATTCTTATAACTTTTCACATCAAATATTAAAAGTTAAGAACAATCATCTCTCTACATCTCTAGGTGTATAAAATTTTGATAAAGACCTACCATATTTCCATCCATATTAAAATTGTATAAGGGATATCTATCCCTCGTTAATATTGTGTAATGAATAATTATACCTTATTGATGTTATCAAAAGGAAATGACTCTCTAGCCCATAATTAAAACCCAGCTCGGCTCTGCGTGTCAACCCGGGACCCGGCTAACTCGGGGCTGGGTTTATAAAAAAATAAAGGAAGTCAAAAACCCGGTTGACCTAGTGACTTGGTTAACCCGGCAAGACCCGACCAAAAACCTGGTTATAATCCATTGACTATTTATTTATTTAACCAAAACAACGCCATTTTGATTTATATATATATATATATATATATATATAAAAAAAAAAATTAAGGTTGACCCGGTCAAAACTCGGTGACCCAGTCAAAACTCGTGACCCAGGCTTTAGACCGGGTCAACCACCAGAACAAGTTTAAAAACACTGCTCTAGCCCCTCAATTCAAGCAACATGACAACGTTCATAAGTTATACATGCCTCCCGAACCACTTGAGTAAATTATTCATAATTTTTTACCATATCAAAACAAGAACAAATATACTTGTTCTTATAATTTAAACCTCAATCTAGCATTTATTATAATCTTTTATTAAAATTCATTGATTTTATAATCAAAAGATCCTTAAACTCCACCAAAAAAGACTATTTTTACAAGTGTCAGGTCTTCTACCACCAACCATATGCTTTGTGAGTTTTAGAGAAAAAAATATTAACCTAAACATGTGATTAACCATTATTTAAACACCAATTAATCTCTTCCATGAGCATATTGAATTTTAAAATATCATTGATTAGTCATATTTAAATAACAATAGAATGAGACTAATTAATTATTTATAACAATGATTATTAGTTAATTTAATTAATAAATTTCAATATTTGTATAAGGATCTTATTCATTTTAAAACAGAAAACAATGATTATAGAAAAATAATTTTTTCTCATAAAATCCAATTACAAGAGATAATGATATTAAAAAATATATGACATACAATTTCATATCTGTTGTTACATTTTGAATTCAAAACTTAAGTTTAAACAAAACAAGGAAGAAAATGAACATTATATAATTGTTAAAAGGACGGAGTCTCCCATCCATTTATCATCTATGTGCATTAAATAGAATTAAAAAAAAAAGATAGAGAAAAGGAAAGATTAAGTTCTATTTGTTTGCTAGAAAGTAATTTTTTTTAGAAAATAGATTTCTAGAAAGTGAATTATTTTTCGATATTTAATAGTACCTTAAAAAATAAATTGAAAAATACTTTTCAGTATTTAATTATGTCATGAAAAATGACTTGGAAAATAACTTATTAATGTGTTTATTGTTTTTTCAAGTTGATTAAAATAATGAGAAACAAATCTTACAAATTAAAAAGTTGAATGAGAATGGAATTAAAAAAAATATATAATTTCATCAATTATCTCAAATAAAATAAATAACAATAAAAATAATGGAGATCAAATCTAACATATAAAAAAATTGAAAGAAGATGAAATTAAAATAATTATAATTATAATTTCATAAATTATTTCAAATAAAATAAGTAAAAATTAATTATTAAAAGAATGAGAATCAAATTTGATAAATAAAAAATTTCAATTAAAAAAATGATAAGAGAAAAATAAATAACAATCATAAAAAATAAAGACCAAAGTTAATATAAAAATTAAATTAAATTAAATTCTAAGGGATAAAATTAAAAAAAAAAGATTCAAAATAAAATATATAGCAATCAAAAGTTTGAGGATCAAATTTGATATAATCAGTAAATAATATAACATTTCTAAATTTTTTACAACTTTTAAAAAGTGTTTTCCATAAAAAAAAATACACTTTCCTGAAAACCAAGTCAAATTTTTCCTTAACAGGAAAGTATTTTTCGTTAACCAGTTTTTCTAATGGCAAACCAACATAAAAAAAATTTAAAAAATTATTTTTTAAAAATTATTTTTTATAAAACAAACATAGCTAAGAAAAATATATATGCATAAAATGGTTCAACAAGCTTTTGGTACCGTGGTACCTTTTGATTTTTGCTCAATCACGAAGAAAAAATAGGAAAATGGAATGAAGTGTGTGTCGCACGCGCTAATAGAAGGTGTAGGAATCGTATCTAGCAAAGTGGATGGATTGAAATTGAAAGGGTTCAATAAATTCTGCCGTGTATCGAAAGTCAAAGAGGCACGGCTCTTAAACGCGCTTAGAAAAACGTGCGTTGGATCGGGCGGAAGTATTGACAGAACCAAAGGGCTGGCTGACACCTGGCATTTTATTACGGCCTGTCTATTTTTCATTTTGTCAACTCGAGGTTTCCTTGGCATGTCCTCGGCAAGCTCCCTTTGACCTTCCCTCGCGCAATAAAATGAATTTTCTTCTAGTCCTATTATTTTTTCGATTGTGTCATTTTTCTTCTTGAAGTCTCAGTATTGAATTGACTAGCAAACTTTTTCTTTTAATCTCTAAAATTTTAAAATTTAATAAAATAAAAGCTTTTGCAAATAATTTGACAAGATAAAACTTCACTTTTAATTAAAAAATCAAAATATAAATACAAAAATCATAAAAAATAGTGAAACACGTGTCAAACAAAAAAAAAGAAATCACATGCAAATAAAAGGTTTAAACTAATGGAGTTGATTAAGAAAATAAAATATTTTATGTTTTTTTCTTTGACCAATCAAGTTTTATAGAATATGTTTAGTTTATGATTATATTATTATAACAGTACAAAACTTTTGAAGTTATTTTTTCTTTGGCAATAGGCCTTTTCATTCTAAGATGTTAATCTTTTATAGTCTTTCTAATTTAATATTTAATATTTTTCAAATTATTTTATTATTTTTTTACCATCAAAGCAAACCATAATAGAAGGAAAATAAAATTTAAATCATTCTTGTATTCTAAAGGCGAGAGCTTAGGCAAAGTAATATGCTACTTTTACTGTAAGATTTATAAATATTAATAGTATGTAAATTTGAAAAAGATAGAAAAGAAATAAACTTTTTTAGTTTGTCATAATAAAGGAATTAATGACATGATGCTTTGTTAAAAAGACTTAAATTCTTAACAAGATGATAACTCAAGCGGATATAGATCTAATTAATTGTTAGATTTAATATATTTGAGTTCGACCACGTGTTAAATCTAAATAAATATAAATACAATGATTTTATTAATTCAATTAACTAGATACCTAGCATTGTTTAATTGTTTTCGAGTTAAATATTAAAAAAATCACATCTTTTTTAATATGTGATGGCTGGATTCCATTAACTTTCTTAAATCTCATAATTGTTTCCGAGGCTCAATTACAGTAATGAAAACATTAGGTTTTTATAAAATGATGGTCTGAAATTCTCTAAGACTAGATGAAAACGAGATTACGTATTGGGTAATCAAAATAACTAGTGTAAACATAATTAATTAAGGTTATGCTTGTCCACGCGGTTAAAAAAATATATTTAGCTTGAAAACATATAATTTTTTTATCAAATTAAACCCAGATTGAAATGCAAAAATAGATAATTGTTCCTGAAATTGAAAATCTAAGATCAATATGATTTAGTTAATCTAGCATGGTCCAACATTTGTGCGTGATGATTGAACCTTTTCTTTTCATCTCGGTTGAAATCTCACCTGCCATCGAGGATAAACCAAATTCCTTGCTGAAATTCTAAATCCTGAAGACATACAGCCTTCAATTACAGTTTACAAGTGGTTGTGCCCAACACAACCAAAAGCAAGGGTGGCAAAGGGCCATCGCAAGTTCGAGGCTGGCCGACTGGTAAAATTGTGTGGCATAGGAGGTAAAATGGTTTCTAGGTACAGATTACAATGATTGTGCCCAACACAACCAAAAGCAAGGGTGGCAAAGGGCCATCGCATGATGCGTCTGAGAATGTTCATGAACCGAGTCTCGGAAGAACCTGGGATCTATCATCTATGAAGTCAAACAATATTAAAAAAAGAAGCTTAGTTTCCACTTCGGTGGTAATAAAATAATAATAATAATAATAATAATATTCCCATTTGAGATTTCAAAGCCATCATCATTCAATATTGCAAGTGGAGAAATCTTCCTAAGCCACCATCTCCACAAACCTTTTGCTTGACCCACCAACCCTCTCTGCCCATGTCGTCTTCTTTAACAGCTGCGAAACCTTTTTCTTGCATGATTTTTTAAGGTGCGTTTGGTAATGTGGGATAAATTATTTAAAAATACATTAAATTATTTTTTATTTTTTAATATTAGCATCTTAAAATCATAAAAAAACACTAAACAATTATCAATTTATTTTTTCTCCAAGCTAAACATGCTTTTAAAATGCATTGTAAACAAAAACAAATGGGATTGCAGTCATGAACTTGACCCAGAAGGCTACAAGCCGAAAGATTAAAGGTCTAGAGGTCAATAATTTTGTATTCGATAGGATTCCGGATCAATTAGAATAGGATGTTACAGGTATGCATATCTAATTTGAAGTGGATGCTACGCAAGCCAACTTGAACCAGATTTTCAAACTCTTTAATATAATTTTAGACCTTTTTTTATAATTAAATTTTTATTTAATTATTTCACTACAAGTTTTCGTTTTACCTACCATGTTCATCCCTATATTTTAAAATGTTTTGATTAAGACCCTTTATTGTTTTCTGGACTGATTAGATCCCTTTACTTCAAGCAATATGGTGAATGCTGTTCTTCCGTTTATGATAGAAGGTCGGTTGGTCATCAGTCAACAAAACTGGCCCAATAAACAGTTGACATGCATCACTTCTTGTTAAAAATATAATAAATAATAAAAAACAACTTTTTTGTAACTTATTATATATATAAAAAATAATCTTACAATTTAAATAAAAACGAAAAGGTCAGGATTTCTTTGTTTTTCTAGAAAATGAGGCTGAAAATCCTTTGTCCACACTAAATTATTGTGAAAGGATGCATGCTTTTTTATTTTTATGTTTCCCAAGTCTTTATGGTCCAGAACCAACATTATATAAAGTTAAGCTCTAATTTATGGTCTTAGAAAATTTAGTGCTAGTGGAATTCAAACTTGAAACCTTGTAAAGAACAAGGCTCTGGACCTAGCTAAATACTGCTAGAGCTACCTCCTTTATAAGGTCAATGTTACTGAGTACCAGTCCTCTGATCTTGTCATGAAATTGCATGGAAGTAGTTAGGTGTATATGCTACATCGCGCCATCAATTTTTCTTATATATAAAATAATATTAAATTAATTTAAGATTCAAAAATATTAGTTGTGCCTATAAAAATACATTCAAGAGCTTGGAACTCGGTGTTGTAGTGAGATGAAATGTTGTTGGATCTGGAGTTGAAGTCATATTCAAGGTTGGGTCTGGATGTCTGACCCAAGTGTCCAAGCGAGGCTGCAATACCCTCCTGCCGCTCCCAAGCAACTTGGGTCAGGTGTCTTTTTCCAACCCTAAGTTTTTTAGGTCTGAAAGGGGATGTCAAACCCAAATTAATAATAATTAATTTTATCCTTTAAATTAAATCTATGTTTTTTTATAGTAATAAAATTTATTTCAAATTTAATAATATTAATGAATTTAATAATATTTATAATATTAATAATAATATTAAACTTGTTTAACCCAAATTTTTATAGTTTTTAATCTCTTCAAATAAAATTTATAGTTTTTCTTTAATAGTAATAATTTTTTTCCTCAAATTTATTAATGATAAAAATAACAATAAAATAATATAATAATAATAATATTTCCTTTTTACGTTGTGAAAAGAAATAAATAAAAGAAAAAAAATTTACAGTATTGGGTCATGTTGGGAGGCCAACATATTAATTATTATTTAAAAGAGCTCAGCATTGAAAGAATTTTGGAAAGAATAAATTTAAACAGTGCAAAGCATGATAAAAATCACTCCATAATAATTCACTATCTTTTTTTAGTTTTTATTATAATATGGAGATCAAAGAGAGGAGGGTCTTTATAAAAAAAAAAATTAAAAACGTTTTTTGAAATGATTTTTTTTTAGAATCCATTTTATGAATTTTTTTATATATAAAAAAACCATTAGTTTTCTTGCAAACAGATATAACCTAGAAGAAATGTTAAACTTCCAAACAAAAACAAAAACAAATAGAAAAGGATTAGTTTTAGTGGTCTTATTTTTAAAAGGGAGTTTTAGTGGTTTCCAATTGCTATATCGGGCCGGTCCAGACTTTATTAAAAGAAGACTATAGGTTTGGGCCTACAGAAGAAACCAGTATTTCCAGTGCTGCTGTTGGACGGTCCAGCTTCGATATTCCCCCGACTAATCTTTCAGACTCGAGTCACCTGATGCTGGGCTGCTGCCCTTTCTAATTTGACTCGTTCCATCAAAGCAACAACCATGAATTTTTATGAACTTAACTTAGTCTACCGATATGCTTACTGAAAAATTGATGAGATTATTTGACCCCAGATTAACTGATGTGAACTTATGATAACAGTGCAAGTCAGAAACCAGAAAATGGCTTCATCGTGATTTTTTTTAATTTTAAGGTGGATAATCTGGTGCACAAAAGCTGTTTCCAACATAATTTTACAGCAAAGAAAAAAAAATTAGATGATGTTTTGGACGGTAAGTAATCACATGTTTATGTTAATATTTTTTTTTCAGAGCTCAAAAAGTAGATGATTAGTAGTAAAAGACCTAACACTTGCAAATCAATTCCTTTTGGTGAGGTTTAAGAACCCTTCAATAATAAAGTAAATGACATGTAGTAAGAGATTGTAATAAATGAGAGAATAAACTTTAAATTTCAAAAATAAGAGTGTTTGTTATTGTTTTTATATAATAAATACTTTGAAAATTAAAATATAAATACTTAGAGAAATGAAGGGTTGAAGTGTTATTTTCTCCTCACAACATTAATAAGGAATAAATATATATTATACAACATTAGCAAGGAACAAATATTCCTTACACAGTATATTAATGTTAATGAAAATATGGTAGGTCCTTGAAAGATCTTTATACACCTAGGGGTGTAAAGAGATTATTATTCTTGACATTAACATCTTATGTTAAAAGTTATAAGAATAAACAAACAAAGTCTCGTGGTCCAACATGGGATCTATAATGATCATCAAGCTCATAATCACTTGGACTTGGCACGATGCCAGACCCACGAGTGATGGGTCTGATAGCTTGCTAAACTTTTGCTTGTTTGAGCTCAACGCATAACTGGATTTAGGGATGTTAAGTCTGACAGCTCGCCAGAACCATGTCTGTTTGGGCTTCGCTCGTAGCTGAACCCAGGGAAGTTGGGTCTGTAACTTGCCAGACCAATGTCTGTTTGGGCTCAACGTGTAGTTGAACCCACGGATGTTGGGTCTAGCAACTCACCATACCCATGTATCCGGGTTTAGCACGTAAATGAACCTAACAATGTTGGGTCTGACAGCTCGCCAACCCCGTGTTTGTTTGGCCCAACATGTAGCTGAACCCAAGGATGTTGGGTCTGGTAGCTCACGAGAACCATATGTACTTGGGCTTAGAGCATATCTTAATCCAAAGATATTGGGTCTGGTAACTCGCCAAACCTATATATACTTGGACTCAACGCGTAGCTAAACTTAATGATATTGAGTCTAGCAGCTTCCTAGACTCATGTTTGGTTGGGCTCAATATATAACTGATCCTAAAGATGTTGAGTCTGGCAGCTCGTCAGACTCATATGTACTTGATCTTAGTGCATAGCTAAACCCAATAACGTTGGGTCTGACAGCTTATTAGATCCATGTCTAATTGGGCTTAGCGCGTAACTGAATTGAAAGATATTGAGTTTGACATCTCGCTAGACGTATATATACTTAGGCCCAACACGTAATTGAACATAAGAATATTAGGTCTGACCATTCTCCAGACCTATATGTACTTGGGCTCAGCGCAAGCTGAACCTAAAGATACTAGGTCTGGAAGAAAGCCAGACCCATGTTAACCGGGTCTAACAGTCGGTCAAACTTAGATATATGGAGTTATCACTCTATCTTTGATATTTTTAAATATAAATTTAGACTAAAAAATAAAATTTTAAAAATATATTGCCATCAAATAATGAACATCAATATCGCCAAAGCTCCTGCTTGATGTCAAAGTTGTAAGTGTGTTTGATATTGTGGTAGCTTTTATAGTTGTGGTTCGAAAAAAGTTGTTTTATTAAAAGTACTTTTGGTTGAGGTTGATTTGGTATTTATATATGTCTGGTTAAAACTGTGGTTGAAATTGAAGTTGAATAAAAAATAGTTTAATGTGTTTGGTTAAACATGCTTTTCAAATTAAGGTTACAAAATAACTAAAAAAGATATATATTAATATTGATGGTTTTTAATTTAAATATTGTAAATTTAACTATCACTATTACATCTTTAAATAAATAATATTTTATATCAAATATTTTGTATTGTTTCATTAACTTATCTACAATTTCATCACGTATGAAATTCATCCGATAAGAACTACAGTTTTCATGGTTTTTTGAGCGTGCAACAAAATCAGGTAAAATATCATCAAAAACAAAATTGAAATTGTGATCAAATTCTGCAAATACCACGTCATCATGTGATCTTCTTTCAATTTATGTAGTGTTATTGAATAATATTAAATACTAGTTTTTGAGTAAAACACAATTAAAAAAATTGATTCACTCTGCACATATGGCAACAAGGGGCAATGAGAAGTGAAAAACAATAATTTTTTGCTTCATCAAAACCGGCAATAGAAACTCAAATTTTAGTGGTATCCATCTCCAAAATTTACATTCAAATATTTATCAAACGACTATAAATTATGATTAAAATAAAACATAGTTATAACCACAATACTAAAGGGAGGAATCTTGATCATTCGTGATACACCTTTCAAACACCAAGTGGACAAGTCATGATATTTCCATGGGCAATGATTAGCTCAAATTGGAAGCTCGATCGTATCACAGTATTAGGTTTTGAAGACTACATGGTCCAACATTTTGCGGTCTTAGAGGTTGAAATAGGTTTGAATGAGTCATACAAAAAACTGGTCAAAGTTTTGATGTTTGACACCTTCACAGTGACAAATAATCGTTCTAATTCCAGTTCGTAGGTAACATTCCAAATAATGACTTGCTGCAAGATTATTTGTTTATTTGTTTTTGTTCTGCACAGCCTCCCAAACCCTGCCATGGCCAAAAACTATCGTAGATAGTATTTGTTTTTCCAGTAATGCTATGTTTTTTAGAAAGCTTGAATATTTCTTGTTTTAAATTAATTTATTTTTGTGTATTTGAATGGTTTTGATATGCTGTTGTTAAAAATGAATTTTTAAAAATAAAAAATATATTATTTTAATATATTTTTAAAAAATAATAACACTTTAGACAAAACCACCAAACATCACCTCAAGCAATGTAAGAATGAGAACTGGTCACTCTATCAATTCTGGTTGGATTGGCTTGTAGTTTTTAATTCGCATGCTTTGTCCTCCTCTTTGTTTCAACCTTTGAATTTCTAAATTTGCTGGTTGAATAGCATCTTGGACTTTTTTTCCTTTGTTGATTTAAAGTCAATATTAGGCTGGTGTAGACGCTATACTGCAGGTTCACATTCTTTTTACAATAAGATATTTAGCCCAATAGTATCAAACCGAAAAAAATAAGAATACAAATGTTAAAAAAAAAAGAGAGATTTAAACCAAAAAAAATAACAAAACAAAGTTAAAAAAAATAAGACAACACCAATTTTTTTTTAAAAGGAAAAAAACATGAAAAACCTTTTAAATTTGATCTAATCTCTAAAAGTTATATTATGTTAAATTTTTTATCCAGATTCAATCAAGAAACATAATTCTCAATCAATTTTATTTTGAAGGACGAGATTGGTAGAAAAAAATTAATAAAAAACCTGTAAAGAAAACAAAAAGAATGAGGATAAAATTTGATAGGAAAACCAAGGAGGATGCAATTTAATAAAAATAATCCTAAATAAAATAACTATCAATTCAAAAAAGACTAAATTTTAAAGATTAAAAAAATCATAGAGAATGAAATTCAAAACATTTGTAAAAACTAAGTAAACCTAGAAAAACATCCTAAACATGGCAAAATCGTAAAATAATTACAACCTATGAAACCCTAGATCTGAGTCATATCAAGAAGTTTATTGTAAGTTAATTTAAAAACATAAATTTAAAAAACTTGTCAAAGCAAAAGAAAAAAAAGATAACAAAAAAAAACTTCGAGCAAACCAGGCAGCCAATTTGGGTCTACAAATTATTTACGACATGAAATTGGGATGTCACCATAAATAGGAAAGCAAAAAAAAAAAACACTGGCAACAATATATTAAACAAATACTTTAAAAAAAGAAGGAAGTCGACTAGGACTGATCCTTCAAATTTATTTTCCAGGTCATGAGACTGGGGTGATCCTATTAAAGGCAAACTCGAAAAAATAAAGAAGCAAGATTCTTAATGAAACAAACATTAGGGGATGAAATTGAAAAAAAAATCAATATAAAAACAATGCAAAAAAATAGCAATTAAAAGAATTAGAACTAAATTTGATATAAAAAATAAATGAAATTAATTGTCCGGGAAAAAACCAAATGAAATTAAATGTTCAGGGATGGAATAATACAAAACAAATCCATTAAAAATGATTAAAAAATAACAATTAAAACAATTATGACCAAATTTTGACGTAAAACTTAAATGAAAATAAATGTCTAGGAGTGGAATTGAAAAAAAAAAACAATTCAATCAAGAAAATGATTTAAAACAAACAAATAGAAATTTAAAAGAATGAGGATCAAATTTGAAAATAAATTTAAAAAAATCAAATAATTAGGGATGAAATTGAAAATAAAATCCAATTAGAAATAATCAATGTAAATTAAACAATTGCAAATAAAAGAAAAGGGATTGAATAAAGAAAATAAAATTGAAAGACTAGTATGAATTTTTGCATGACCAACACACAATTCAAGAAAGAAAGAGAAGAAAAGCAATTTCGGGTCAAACCACGTTGAAACACCATGCACGTGTCACTTATAAAGAAAGATGACACCGAAACGAATCAAATGATGTGGCGGAATCATGGTTACAACTGATGTTGCCAACCGCATGCACTGCAAGAAGGCAGTGTAGCAACTAACGTGCTGATGTGTGAGCTTTTTGTTTTTTTGGTACAAAAACTAAAAATGCCCTTAGGACTAAAATATTAACAAACAAACCATGATGGAATTATAACCAAGCCCCTAAAACCAGGGCTAAGAAATAAGAAATTCAAATTGTAAAAATAATGTAGTAATTCAACTGTTCAATAAAATTTAAAAATACAAAAACATCCTTGTACAGAAGGCATCGTATCATTTTATTAAAGAGTTATATTAATAATTTTATCATGTATCTAAAAATCTAATTACTAAAATAACCTCATATAATTTTTAAAAAACATTTATATCACGATAAAAAGACTAACATACTCTCAAAGTCAAGGCATAAAAATAAAATAACCAAGGAAGAAAAAAGTTATAACACTATTTATTATAATGAATAGTCTTGAGACAGAGCAAAACCCCAGAGAGTTAGTGATTTGGATAATAATAATAATAATAATAATAATAATAATGTTGCCAAAGGGGCATCTAGAAGATCTACTTTTAAGATGTCAAAGCATATGTCGTACAAGTATGGCATGTTGACATCTAACATGTAGCAAGAACAGTGTATCCCAACCTAAAGTGAAAAACAGAATAAGGCATTAGAGAATGTCTCCAGCAAATTGACTTGCTTTTTGTAAGCTTTTCCACCTAATCAAAAGCATTTGTTGGCAAACCAGGGAACTTCAATTATGGCATTGGCTGGAAAGCAATAAACAAAGACAAAATAATATTACAGGAATTTGTTTTTTAAGGATAGCTGTATCCTTGTATGAGATTTTAAGCAAATCATGCACATCAAGGCAATGCATTTACAAGAAACAAATGTTTTTTGGTTTTTAACCCATTTAAAATTCAAATCTTGAAAAAAATAATATGAGACTATATCCCCTCATCAACCAAACCATGTCTTTGTCTTGAAAAGCAGACAGAGAAATGAGTCCAATTCAGACTTCAATTTTCATTTTTTCTAATCTTAATTAATAAATTAGCATTTATTTTGGATTTACCAAAGTCAGGTAAGAAGCGTTATTTGAATTTTTCTACTTTCTAGGAACATTTTGGACTCAATGAAGCCTCATTTGGCTGATATGGCCAAAGTAATCATGAAAAGTGCATGCAATATGGTGCTAATTCAAGGCTAAATTGTTTAAAAATGATCATGAAATTGGTTTTATAATTTTTTTTTAATTTAACCTTAATTCTCGTTCTAATCAAAGCTGGCATTTTCCTTTTCTGTTAATTATTAACTGTTAATTTTCTGTTAATTATTAACTACTAATGTTAATCAATCACTGTCAACTGGGTTGTAGGATTTATCCATGGCAATACAAAAATAAAAAATAAAGAAGGGTCTGAAGTCTGATCATCACAAATAGTCAGTGTATAATTGGTTGGTCATCGAATCCTTAACCCTCCTCAGCTTTACTTGAATGACTTTTTGACTGTACCTCAAATTGGACCAGTCTTTGGTAAACAAGACGGATGGAGACATAGAGGAGACCTGGCAAGGCGGTTAAACTGCGGCTAAAACTTCTTTGTTGTCTCCTTGTATATTGTACGTTACATAGCTTGCCAATATGCTAGCTGCTCTTCGTGATATTCTTGATTAGCCACCCCTCTCCAAGACTACCAAACTCACTTTCGAGCTCTCTCTAGGCCCTTTCTCCTTCATCAGGTTAGCTTGTCGGCGTTCCCATAACTGTTTCTGCTTCTTCTTTCTTTTTGTTGTTTAACTTGTCAGAGTTAATGAATAGCAGTTCTTTTGTTGGTGTTTTTAAGCATAATAGACTGACTTCATTAATTTTTTTAATACAGTTGCCTTAACTTTTATTTACCACAACCTGTTCTCTTTCTTTCTTTTTTCCTTTTCCTTTGTTTTGGATATTCGAATAATCTCCCAGTGCCTGTTGAGGATGAGGAAGTTAACTACATGCATGTGTTAGGTTGAGCCACCATTGTTGATCTTCAAGTTTTAGAATCGTTGTTGAACCCCACAGTAGGCATGCTCCATCATGTCAATAAGCTCTGTAAACACGGTTTTTGTTTATTTGAATCTTTTTGCTTACAATAATTTGTGTGGAAAACTTGTTTGTAATTGGTTACTGATGCTTATATATGATCAAAGAAAAATATTTGAGAGGCTTTTGGGACATAGGTTCTAGCCTGAACAGCAATTTCTGTACTTGTTGTGTACTTGGGTTTCGAGTCTAAATATTCCATAAAATATACTCATGATCTCTCTGTGTAATTTACATGGTTAATGATGTTATTTCAGGATATCAGTACAGACGGCAGGAGGAGGATCGACTTACATCCATGGGGAAGCACTTGGAGCGCAAAGCCTCGGATGTTGGATTTGAGTACTGTCGTCCAGGTTGCATGTGGGGCATACTTGATATTCTTGACTACCATCTCTGTCACAGTCCTAAAAAGTTACCTCCACGCAGAAAGCATGGAAGAGGAAAACATGTCAGATGTAAGCCATCTCAATTTGGTTCATGCCCTCATCATGTCTCCATTTTTTCTCTTAATTTTTGTCATCTTGACCGGAGTAATATAGCGTGTATGTTTTATAGGAACATGTAAAATATCGGGTCTGTGTTATTATTGTATTATAGTATTAGGTTCTATAGAGTTGATTGGTATGCATCATGGTAGAAGAAATTGTCGTATTCAGAGATGGATATGATTTTATCTTGAAGATTTGAAGAGATTTGGAAATTATTTTGCGTAGATTGCTTGATGTCTTGATCCAACAAATAACTCAATAACTGAGTGTTCTCGGAACCATTTCAATGATGTTTTTCCGACCACTGAGGTTTGGAGGATCTAATGGAATCATCAGTTGGTTCAACTTTGGCGCAGGGGAGAGATGTGTTCTTTCACCTAGCAAATTACATCTTTTTCTCTCTTTTCTGACCATTAGAAATCAATACCCTTGTCAATATCTGTAAAGTGCTTTTCATCCCCTTTTATGCACTGAGAAACCTTATTTCTTATTTTGCAGGCTGCCAAAATCCAAGAAAAATTTCTTTTGATCTTTACACTGATGGAGTACAAGAATATTTGAGTGCTAAAGCAGTCCCCTTACTGGTAAGTCCACATTACAGATAGAATGCATGTGTATGAATGCATTTCATAAACAGACATTAATATTGATGAACGCATGTTAGTTTTATCCTAAAAATTGCTTCTTTTGTATGACAAACTATGAAACAGACAATAACTTGGTGAGAAATTGGTCAGGTTGAACAGCAAACTATTAAGACTAGCTCAACAAACAGAATTACCAGGAAGGCCCAGATAAAAGCTTTAATTGCTAAGGAGATATTTGCAAGAACCCGGTTGCAGCAAACTGATCCACTCCACCAATTAGGACCTTCAAACAATTGCCTTGCTACAATGGATAGTGATTTGTCGAATCCAATCATAATCCTCCACAAAAGTGCTGATACTGCTGCCTCCAGATTGCAGGTTCCATCTGTGTCCAAGACACTTGAAGAATTGGTCGCACACAATAGTACGTATCATCTGCCTGGCACTGTGAATGCTGAGGACTGCTCAAAACAAAATCAACTTTCCGCAGAGGATGCATTTTCCTTGGAGAACTGTGGTAACTCATTAAATCATACCCTTTCACATGCTAAGCGTCTCAACAGAGACATTTCATGCCCTCAGTTTAAGGAGAGTGTGGATGTTCTGGAGATACTTAAGTTAAATGAAAAACTGCTGGTGGAAATCCTAAAGGATCAAGACATTCAGAACACCCATGTCCAGCTGCCTTCCAAAGTAAAAGCAAGATTAAGGAGGTCTGGGTCATTTCCTGCAGCTGACTGTTCACACATTAGATTTGTTAGGCCTAGTACAATTGAGCACAAGCAGAAGGAAATTTGGTCCTTTCCAAAGGGGGTGAAGTCATCCGTCGGAACCCAAGCACCAAGGTCTACTGCATCCGAGTCTTTGAGAGATTTTTATGAGAAATCAATAGATTTAAAGGCTAGCGATCATGGTGTCACTTCTATTGCTCAAGAAACACAGATTTCTTCTCTCAAATCATCTCAGGGATTACATAAACACAGGTGGAATCTTTTATTTAGGAGTCTTTTTAAGGGTCTTAAGAAAAAAATAAAATGCGCACTCACAGAAAGCAAAAGGGAGAGTAACCATGTGTCCACAAATTCGAGTATCTATAGAGTTCCTTCTGGATGCAAGTTTTCCACCGATGAGGAAGAGATGTCTAAGAAGTTTAAGGAGAATACAATTCATGAAGATGGTGTAGAAAATCCCACAAGTTTTCAGGAGACAAATGGTTTTGATAATGATCACAGCAAAGGTCAAGTTCCACACATGAGAAGAGGATCCTCTCTAAAGGAGTCACTGGACGGTTATACTCGATTGTTTGAGTACAGTTTCAGTAAAGAGGCCAAGTGGCACCAGTATCAATCAAAAAGCTTAAAATTGTCGAGCGAAGATAAATTTCAATCAAGTGGTCTGAAATCATTCAGAAGGAGACTTTCTTTGCCAGATATTGAGTCTATGTATCACATTCCAAATGAGTTCTCAGGTGATGCACTTAGTCCAAGGACGTCAACTATGACAGGAATGGACTATGATGCAAATTCTAATAATGACATTCATAATCACTTGGAGTCAGTAAGCATTCCTGAAGTTAGAAAACAATTCAAACGACTAGATACTGTTGAAGAGACTAAACTTCAGAGAAGCATGGTAGAAAGAGTTGGCAGCATGGACAATAATGAATTTTCATGCAGCTCAATGGTAAGTATCAATGAAGGAAGTGCTATAACAAGTGAACTAAATCAGGATACAATGGAACCTGAAAGGCAAGAGCAGAGTCCTCAGAGTAATCAGGGGATTGGTTCAGTGATCACCACCATGGGAGAGCATGAAGAACAAAGTCCAGTTTCAGTTCTCGAGACTCATTTTCGAGATGATAGAACTTGCCAAATAGAGTTCCAAATGTCAGAAGGTATGGCATACCATATCCTCTTACAAAATAATTCTATGCAAGGCTCGTTTTTTTTCTTTTTCTTTTTTCTGGGGATATTTTGTGTTGAACCAATACCATATATTATTGGCTTTGCAAGATATATGAACAGCTTTGATTGCATAGATTTAGTGAAAGAAAATTCTATAGACTTGGTAATATGACCACTCTTGTTATTCAAATTATGTGCTGGAAATACCATAGTCAAATGTGACAGGTTGATCTCAAGAAAAATGTCCATCCTGTTTTCTCCCCCCCAAAAAAAAATATACTAATCTTCTGTCAGCATGATTTTATTGGTAGTTAATTGGTTTCCCAAAATTGCATCAGGTTCTGATCTGGATCCCAGCCATGAGAATATAGAAAATGCAAGCACAATGGTTGGTACTCGATTCCTTCATTTTGAATTGAATAGGCTAGAAGATGATGCCGATTTCAATTATGTGAGAGATGTTCTTGAGGTGTCCGGCTTCAATGGGCCAGAGTTCCTTGGAACATGGTATTCATTAGAGCAGCCATTGAGTCCAACATTGTTTAAGGCTCTGGAAGCTTATTTGCACAAAGAACTTGAATCTTCCTCAGAGGATGTTGCCTACAATTGTGATCACCTGCTTCTGTTTGATTTGATTAACGAGGAACTGCTGGAGATATATAACAGCTTATTGGCCTACTTCCCCAAGCTCTTCTCCTTCACTCAACGCGTCAGTCCATTGCCCAGGGGAAAACATGTTATTGAGGAAGTGTGGAAAAGAATTAGCTGGTACAGGAAGTCAAGATCAGAAATGGAGCAATCAACAGAAGATATAGTTGCTCAAGACTGGGAAAAAGGTGATGGTTGGATGAAACTTCGATTGGATGCTGAGGATGTAGCACTAGACCTGGAAGATTTGATTTTCGATGAACTGGTAGATGAAGTTTTATGTCCATATATATGACAGACAGTTGAGGCCAGATGAATCAAGGAGTGCTCCTGCTTCAAGGCTGCCACTGTACATAGAAGTCATGTTTACTTTGCCTCGAAAAACATGGTTTCTTGATTTCCAAACTACACGAGAAGAATTAACTACAGGGAATTTTATTACAAATTCAGGGTTTTCTGTATGCTTCTTTTGGAAAATTTAGAGAGAATATTAGATGAAATTATTCATTTAGTTAATGTGACTAGAGACCTGTATAATTGGTGCAATTCTTTGAAATGATACTTGTAGTTGTGCAGCATCCACACTGCATTTTGCATAGCTTACTGCTGCTCATGCCACTTAACTCCCTCCTAATTGAGTGTGAGAGTGATAGTTTATGTTTTTTAGTTTATTTTATTTGAAAAAAGTATTAAATTTATGATTTTTTAATGCTTTTTTTATGATTTTAATATATTAATAAAAAAATTAAAAAAAAATATTTTAATATATTTTTAAATAAAAATCACATTTAAAAAAATACTTACACCACAGTAACAAAAACCTTTGGTAATAAAAAATGCATTGATTAGTTATAAAAGATACAGACCATGACATCCCATTCTACTTGTGGGAACTAGCTCTGAAAATTTTCCTCGCTGGGCAGCTGAGTAACAACTTGATTTGAGTGTATTTGATATTGTGATTGTTATTATAATTATAGTATAAAAAAATTATTTTATAAAAAATATTTTTAATTAAAATTAATTTAAAAAAATATATATTTAATTAAAATTAAGGTTATAAAAAAATTTCCTCGCTGTGCAGCTGAGGAACAATTTGATTTAGAAATAGAACCTAAGACTAACCTTGAACAATCAATAAATAGTAGACACCGTACAAGTAACTGGCTTGAATTCACCTAGTATTTCCAACATCAAATAAAAAATATTTAAAATAACATTCATTATTAGTGATAGTGATATACTAGATTCTTTTTTCGCGGGGCAAGATAAATTTTTTAAAACAAAAAAAAAAATACATAGAAAATGATAACCTAAATTAATTTAGATTAACTTAAAAAAATAAAGTTTAAAGCTTAATAATATAATATCAGATGATAAAATTAAAAAAATTAATTTAAATAAAAAATTAATTTTTTATTTTTTAAAAAATAACCCACATGAGACAAGGATTGAAATTTTTTTTTAAATAACCTAGAAAAAAATGTCAAATTTAAATAAATAAACTTTCAAAAAAAGTCTAAGTCACCCTAGATTAACTTGACTAACTCGTGACTTAGAATAACTTGACTATTCAGCCACCCAAGATAACCTCACAGAAAGAAAAACCATAATAAAAATAGAAAAGTCCATGATTCAATAGTTTAATATTAAAAGATAAAATTAAAAAAATCCAAAACAACCTGGGTTAGCTAGATTGGCCCACATCCCATATAACCCCATAAATAAGAAAATAATTTAAAAAAAAAGTAAATAAGAGTTGTTAAAAGAATAAGAACCAAAATTTTATTAAATAAATAAAATACAATTTTAAGGGATAAAATTAAAAAAATAATAATTAAAAAAATTAAAAAAAATTAAAAAAATTAGAAATAAATGAAAAAAATGAGGGTTTTAAAAAAAAAAAAAAAGAACAAAGAATGAGGACAAAAATTTAATAAAATAAATAAATGAAATAAAATGTTGAGGGATAAAATTGATAAAAAAAACAAATCAAGAAAAGAATTGAGAAACAACAATCAAAAGAATGAATACCATATTTAATACAATAAATCAAATCAAATCAAATGAAAATGGATAAAATTGAAAGAAAGAAAATAAAAAAAATACAAAACAAAGACCAATCAACAAAGAAGGACCACAATTGAAAGAAAAAATAAATAGGAAGACAACAATTGAAAGAAAAAATAATAGGCACCCGGGAAGGAGAGAAAAATCTCACTGCCAACGGACCGCAACGAATTGCACTACATGCGTCACCCTATTATATGCACTGTCTATGGACGCTTTAGAAGACATAGGTGTTGGACCTTTTTAGCCACCGAGACACGCCGGACACACCTTTGAAGGACACAGGTGGTGTCCACTTAAAAAATATGCCAACCATTTTTTCTGTTATCATTTTTATTTCTTAAAAGAATTATTTGCTCTTAATTCAAATAAATTATAACATAAGAAACATGATAAAAATATCAAAACACTCCTTGACCCTTTATTTAATTTTTTTTACTTGAAAGGCAATGAAGTAATTTTACTATTTTTATTAAATAAAACTACACAAAAACCCCTCTTATCCTTTAATTTTTTGTTTACTTTTTAAATCATTGAACTATGAAAAAAATTAATAAATCATTATACGCCCAATTAATTTCATAATACCAAATAAAATTACCGAAAGAGTTCATTTTGCCCCGTAGAAAGGCCATTTGTTTTGTGTATTGAAGGGAAATGACGTCATTATCCAGAGTGCAAAGTGTTTAACCCCCAGTAAAAGATTGAAGGGTTTTTTTTTTTTTTTAATGCAGATATATTATCTTCATAAATCCTCATTTCAATATATATATATGCATAAAGATTAGACATCATAAATGTTAATGGATTATTATGCAATGGATTAAAGAAAGGACCATTAGACGATTGCAAACAAGAAGTATGGAGATCATTATAACAATAGTACTGTTATGGCTATTAATTAATTAACATATACTAAAAAAACTCCTTCTTTTACTGTAGTGTGATTACTATTAACCATCTCACATATCAGTGTTGGTATGAGCTTTGATTTTTTAAAAATTTATAATTCGGGTCTTGAACTTTTTATTTTGCATGATTTAGTTCTTTTTAGCCTAAATTAGCATTCATTTGCATATTTTTTGGGGAGAGAGGGTTAAATTGAAAGATAGAGGACTAAAGTGAAAAAAAACAAGTGAAATAGATGATGGTTTTGAAATTTGTCTTAAAAGTTCATGTTCATCCCCCATCTTGTTTGCTCTTAGACAATTGGTCCCTTTAATTTTCAAAAATTTAATTTTAATACTCAACTTCATTTTTCTCATATTCAGTCTTTTTTTTAAGAGAGAGGGGGATTCACCGAACTCCAGCGTGGAGAGAGAAAGTTGTTGTTAGTGATGATTTTGACCATTAAAATAATTGATTTTTATGTTAAATGGTTCCATATGATGAGAGGAGTTCGAACTAGAGGTTTTTTTTTCCTAAAAAAATAAATTTGAGCTTGGGAAAATTTTTTATTTCTAGTTTTAAGGCATTTTCTTTTGTGCTTTTTTGGAGCCATGAATTGATTTAACAAGGTTCCTATGGTATTTTTTAAATTTTTTAGGTCAAAAAAAGGTTGAAAAGGGTTTTGGGTAAAAGCACATGAACTCTATTTTTTCGGTTACCATAGTGGCTATAATTTGAGGATTCAGACGATTCATCATCTATTTTTTTCAAAATAAATTAGGACTTGACTTAAAAAATAAATAAAAGGCTCACGGACAGACATTTTTTGATGGGTCAGACACTTGACTTAGCTTATTAGGCCCAACAATATTTAACCTTGTTCTTTCGTTTTTCTTTTCTTTTCTTTTTTCTTAATTAACACCTTTTTTATATGTTTTTTTTCCATGGTTTTTAAGTTTATGTTTTAATAAATACCCATTCTTTGTGATTTTTTTTTGTTTACTTAGCAATTTTTAAATGGCGATAAGTTTTTAATTATATTGAATGTATTTAATTTTTCAGTAACTTATTATAATTTATTTGTAATTTTTTTATTTTATTAAATTTATTTTAAAAAAGTGTATTTTTATAATATTTTTAACATGTACAACCTTACATGATATTTTTTATTCTTTTATTTTATACAAAAAAAATTTTATATGTGTGTTGATTTATGTTACAAATTGATTTTAATAAATAAATTCATTAAACACAATCGGGTAAATAATTAGTGTTGTCTATATTTGTCTCTTAATTTTTTCAGTTTTGTTTTTATTTAACATCATTTTTTTTTCAATTGAATTATCTTAAATTCATTACCTCATATGCACGATAGGCATATAATCTGGATTTATCTCATGGCTCGGGTTTCATGTGTTAGCTCAATTTTACCCGGGCAATATATTTATTTTATTTGTTGTTATTACCTTATTTTGTATCATATTATTAATTAATTAAGATTTAACCCAATTATTGAATTTCTTTGCTTCTTTAAAAACACAATCATCTCCTTTTTTTTGTTTAAATATTTTTTTTTCCGACCCTCAACATTACACAAGGCACCAATCTAATTATAGTATAAATTGAAAAAGATGATGCTTTTATTGTGCACCACATCACAAAAATACTGTTAATTTTATAGTTTTTTTTTCTTTTAATTTTTTTTCTAAATTTATATTTCTCTCTCTAATTTCATACTTTAACATTTAGTTGATTGGATACTGGACTTCATAATTTATTATGGTTTACTTTAAATCAAAACAAATTATACTGGACTTGATTTTTTTTTGTTTTTTTTAATTGAATTTTTTTCAATTTCATCATTCAGCATAAAGTTAACGATGAATTTGATTTGTTTTCTATTAGGTTATCTCAGTCTTATAACTTGAGTCATGTATTTTGTAGGTTAACTTGGGTAGACTCATATCATTTTATTGTGTCTTGTTTTTAGATTTTTTTTTTTTAACTTTCAACCTTCAATGATAGGTTTATTGAAAATTTAGCTTTGTAATTTTTTTTTCTATAAGATTATTACAGTCTCATGACTTTGGTTGCAGGTTTGATAGGTTAACTCATGTTAATTTTTTATTTACTTTCTATAAGGTTATCCCAATTTCATGACCCAAGTCATGAGTTTAGCAGGTGAACTCAAGTCATATTTTTTTTTAATTTCATTATTTAACATTTATTTTATTGGAATTGAACTTTATAATTTGTTTTGATTTATTTTATATGAAGTTTTCATTATCTTATGATATAGGTTAAGAATTTAGAAGGTTAGCTTGAGTTAGCTCAAATCGATTTAATATGTTTTTATTTCAATAGTATTTTTTTAAAAAATATCTTGAATTTTTATGAATCAAATTATGTTTGTACTGGTTATTCAGGTTGGTTTTGAATTCATTAAGCTGATCAGGTCACATCAATTTAATATTCACATGATTGAATTTTTTTTACTAGAAAAATATTAGTAATTCCTAAATATTTTTATTTTGTATGTTAAAAAAACTTTGATTCAACTCGTAGCGTTCATACTATATTACGAAGGTGTTTGATATTGTGGTAAAATATTGTTTGTGAAAATTTTAAAATATGTTTTTTTTGAATTAAAATTTTTAAATTATTTTGATATACTAGTAATTTTATAAAAATATATTATTTTAATAATTTGTTTTTAAATATTTTAAAAAACATCTATATGGACGTGCTCGATATTTCAATTTTCACCACCGCCTCCGTCCCCCTCTTTCCCTGTGCTTCAGGACAGTCTCCACTTCCCAGGCTACGCTAACATCGTCTCTCTCAAAGCACACACCAAGGTATCATCTTTATGCTCTAAGATCCTTTTTCTTCTCTTATTTATTGCATTTATATTTTGTATTTTCTTCGTTTCCAGTCGTCTATATGTCTATCAAAGTTGTAGAAAGCATGCCAGGTACAGAGTACAAACTGTTCGCGAAAATTACCGAGTGAAGAAAATAAAAATTTTCTGCTCAATATATTATGTAATTGGGGTCCGAAACTAAGCTGATTGCAGTTGTTGGGCAAGCCAGAGTTAAAAATATGATTATTGATGAAAAATTAATTAAATTTTAAGATTAGTAATGACATATGAGTTTTACTTAAATTTGTTGTTATTATATTACATTTCTATCTGTGGAATCAACTTTTCCTTTCTAATTTTAGTAGTATCTTAAATTCTTGTTCTCATTTGCAGTTGAATTTTCAAATTTTGGTACAGATTGAAGCTTTAATTACGTGATCTTGAATTGCTAGTGATAGTTGCAATTTCGACATGGTTTATAGTGATTTAAAATTTTTTTTTGGGATTATTAAATGGAACCATCATAATTCATGGACTTTAGTGTTATGGGATTTCTCTACAAATGGAAATGCATGAAAGTCTTGTTGCTTTTTTGGCTTTAAAGAATCACAGAGCTCTTGTTGATTCTGATGATATTAATGTATGATCAATTTTTATCATTCATCAACCTTTTCTTTTGAATTTTCTTCTATCCTCTGCCACCAGTTTTGTATTCGAGCCATTTCTTCTGCAGGTTGCTGGCATGAGCTGAAAATTGAACTCACTGTGGGTCTATTGAAATTAACGACAGAGAGGAAAATGTGGTTACGCTCCATAAAACCCTTTTATTTGTTAAACTCCTTTAAAAAGTCCTCAAAACCTCCATGGATTTTGTCATCTTTGTTGTCTTACACAGACAGCCCTTACTCAAAAGCAAAGGCTTCCCCTTTACAGGTCTGCCATTCCACTGTTATCATTTTCTGTTATACACTTTTACTCCCCTGTACCTGGACAACTCTGTATATAATCTTTTCACTTTTACTGCTTGCCATCTTAGTGATGGGATGCTTCGGGCTTTATGCAGGAAACCAGAATGAGAGACAGATTTAATGTAAATGCTAGAGGAGGTGATGGGGGCAGTGGTTGCTCCAGCTTTCGCCGTAGCCGACGTGACAGGCATGGCAGACCTGATGGTAGGTTTCTACTACATTTCAGTGTCTATAATCATTATTTGGAAACGTAAGTTTGTTTTATTACTCTACCTACCATGTTTTGTATAGTAATGTTGCAATCAATAGTTTAGTAAGACATATTTCATTCATCCACCATTCAGTGATTTCAAAGTTTTCTTTCTTGTTATAAAGTTTTATAAATTCTCTCCCTCAACACGTCTTTTTTCTTTTTATTTGATGAACAAAGAAATAAATAAAATGAAATTTAAGAAATGGTTCTTATAGCAATACTTTTTGGTTCATGCGTGGATTTAATTATGTAGGTGGAAATGGTGGTAGAGGGGGAGATGTGATTTTAGAATGTTCCTCTGCAGTTTGGGACTTCAGCGGTTTGCAACATCACATTGTACTTAATCCTTGAATTACAGATATTTTCAATCATATAGCCTGGTCTTCTGGCATTAAGAGATCTGATTTCTAATCATGTTATCCTGCAGATTGCAGCAAAAGGGGGTCATGGAGCCTCTAAGAATATGATAGGATCTCGGGGGGAGGATAAGGTGTTATTTTTATGCTTTGTTAACGTCAAGATTTTTTAATGATCTTTCTGTTGTTTGGCTGTTTATTTGAAAATGGCAGTGCAGTGGTTCCTTAAAAAGAAATTTTTTCTGGTAGGTTGTTCAAGTACCTGTTGGCACTGTGATTCATCTCATAAAGGGTGAGGTTCCATCTATTGTAGAAAACTGTTCTACGACAGATTTGGATCCCTGGGACATTCCAGGCACCCTTGACACTGACCAGTCAGATAAGAATGTGAACCTGGCTGAAGATGTCGTGTCATTGGATTGCACAAGTGGCTTATCACCTCGTGGTGAAGGGACAATAAGCAAACAAGCCGCTCAATATGAGTCAACAGGGGTGGAAGATATACAATATAATGTTGTAGAATTAACAAAACAAGGTCAACGAATAATTGTTGCTCATGGGGGGGAGGGGGGTTTGGGTAACATGTCTCTTGCAAATGTTTCAAAGATTGCCAAGCCTTGCAAGCCTGGCATCAGTAGAAATAGTGCATTAGATCCTGAAACACCCGATGAGGATCAATCCACCCTTAGTTCTGGTTTACCTGGTTCTGAGGCTCTTCTGGTATTAGAATTGAAGAGCATTGCTGATGTTGGATTCGTAGGGATGCCAAATGCTGGTAAAAGTACTCTTCTTGGAGCTATATCAAGGGCTAAACCTGCTGTAGGCCACTATGCCTTCACAACTCTCAGACCAAATTTGGGGAAAGTAAATTTTGAGGACATCTCAATCACAGTAGCTGACATTCCTGGACTCATAAAGGGTGCTCATGAGAATCGTGGACTTGGACATGCTTTCTTGCGGCACATTGAACGCACGAAGGTTTTGGCTTATGTGATTGACTTGGCTGCTGCACTGAATGGTAACAAAGGACTTCCACCATGGGAACAGTTGAAAGATTTAGTGTTAGAGCTTGAGCACCATCAAGAGGGTCTGTCTAATCGGCCAGCCTTAGTAGTGGCAAATAAAATTGACGAGGCAGGTGCTGAAGATGTGTATGAAGAATTGAAAGGAAGGGTGCGAGGTGTTCCTTTGTATCCAGTGTGTGCTGTCTTGGGGGAGGGGGTACCAGAGCTAAAAGTTGGTCTTAGGATGCTCATGGATAGCAGCGAATCACAGAGACTTATTTTAGAAAACATTGATTGTTCTTGATAAGTTTAATGGAGATAGTGGATCTAAAGTTATGACACACTACTATAGAAAAATTTTGCCCAGCATAGCACACTAATGGCAGCTCGGGGCTTCTTCAAAAGTGCTATTTTTTGGCTGCAACTCATCTGGTAAGTGGTAATTGAAGTTTCTGCTGGAACAAGTTTTGCTTCTCTTTCTACTGTTTATCAGTTGAAACTTGGATACTGTAATTGTTTCAAATACCTGTCAAGTTTATGTGCCTAATCCACACTCTTCATATCAAACTCAGATACGATGAATTAAATATTACCTCCTAGCTCCAAGGTTTCTACATGAGGTATGCTTCATCCATGATAGCCAACATATCTTTCCATAATTTTATTAGCATGGAACAAAGTTTCACTTGTGGTGCTTGCATTTGCGAAGTTTAGTTATAGCTTTTAACTGAGAAGGCAGCAGAATGCACCACGAGTGATTTTTTCTTGTTCTGGTTTTCTGGCATTGGATGCGGGCATTTGACTTCAATTGTTCCTCAATTTCTATCTGATTCCAGTTTTTGTTGAGTTTCCAGTGCCCTTGTTTCTGTTGTTATAATGGTATTATGCGCTAGTAACAGTCTAACAGAGTTCGCTGTGAGAGCCACCCTATATGTATGGAAGGAAGCTCCATTAAAAAAGCTCACCGTATGAGCTAGTAACAGACAATCCTGCGTCCCAAGGTCATAGCGAGTCAACTCTTAAAGCATCTATTTCTCGTATGTGCTTGACTAGAGTTTTCCTTTTGCTCCTCTGTGCCTTTTTCATTAAAGATTTTAGGAGCACAGCTCCAACATCAAACAGGATGCTCCTTCCGTGCATGAAACACGATATCAATTGATAATTGGTATTGCAAATGCTTGTGAATACAGAGTTGCAGGAGCTCTTAAATGGCTGAAAAACGAAGACCCAGTACAAAGCGTGGCGGAAACTGTGGGACTTGTCATGCACCTTGTTTTTGTGGTGTCCTTACAGGGCAAGTCATGCAAACAGAAATGCCGACAAATGCAAAAGCATTGAACATCAGTAGTGGATTTCAGCATCATCGGCCTCTAGTCTATAGTTCCACTATCTTATGCACATGGACTCATTTCAGATCAGGAATATGAACATGGCCTCTAGTCTAGTCTAGTCTAGTCTAGTCTAGCAAAAGTTAGCCTTGAAACAATATATTATATTACGCAAAAAGGAAAAACAAATCAGACCTTTTATAGAAGAGCGAGAATGGTAGACAAAATTTGGAGTTTGAAGAGAATAATTCACTCCCTAAAGCAAGCTCCACTATCGAAGGACACGAGGCTTTCAAGCCCCACTGCACACTAACAACGGGAATCATTGCCTCTCATATCAGCCATATCATCCTTGTCATGTGAGCTGAGAAACGCAGTGCTCAAAGCATCTACAAGTCCTTGACTGCACAAAAAAAAGTTGTTCTTTTCCTGTTCATATGCAAAAGAAAAACAAAAGACCAGTTAATTGCTACATGAAAAAGAGAAGTCTCGCTGTGTTCTAAGAATTGAAGATAAGGTGGTCTAAGAGAAACATCAAGACCAGATATCATTACAGAGAGCAGTCTTCTTGCAACATAAGTGAAAAGGGATCCAGGAGCTAGTGGATTTTCGGACCAGGAGCCCTCTTACACTTCCCTGCAGTACTGTAGCTAAACTGTAGAAAACATAATTCCATTATTGATTCCTTTCTTGCATTTGATAATTGTGCACGAACCCAAGTTTGAATTAGATGTACGTCACTGTATCGAAGACCAGGATCCATTTCAAGTAACACACAACGGAGACATCCAACCGAGTAATAACTGATATTGATTGTTTTTGTATTTTAAAATTAATTTTTTAAAAGAATTGATTTTTTTATTTGTTTTAAAAAAATATTTTTTTGTATTTTCTAATAATTTTAATGTATTAATATCAAAAATAATTTTAAAAAATTAAAAATATATTATTTTAATGTATTTTTAAACAAACATGATAATCAAAGTAATCAAGTAATTGTGATCAAAGTAATCAAGCAATGGCGATGAACATGACTATTTGTGCACACTGGACTCGATTAATGTACATGACAACAATTGTGATGATCAAAGTAAATTTACATCTGACAAACTTAATCCCTTAGCGTTGTGATGATCGAATTCAATCAAGCAAGGCGTTTGAACCACTGAGAAAAAAAAATTCAGGAAGGAAATTTTTTTCAATTCTTGTATGAAATGGCCGAGGTACAATTTTTGCAGCACAAATATGATGAACATGACTATTTGTGCACACTAAAGTATCATGTTAATTGAACAGGAAAATCAGTGATGCATAAGTGAAGAATATGAAGTCGATCTAGTGTCTAAAACAAAAGAGCATGTCAAATGTTGAAAATTATTGGATTAATCTCTCTTTAAAGCTGCATGGTTTTAAAAGTTGTTTGGAAACACGGTGAAAATTATATTTTTAAAAAAATTATTTTTTTAATTAAAAATTAATATAATTTATATGTTTTGAATCGTTTTAATGTGTCGATATTAAAAATAATTTTTAAAAAATAAAAAAATATCATTAATATATTTTAATATAAAAAATTATTTAAAAACAAAAACAGCTATTAATCTTATTCTTAAAGCATTCGATATTCCCACACTGGATGGATAAGGTCTCTGCTTCCATTCCATGATTAGACCCCTCACTTAACGATGGATAAGACTTTTGTTTTGGGAGTTTATTTATATTTAGATTTAGTTTTTGTTTTTGTATTTATTTTAAATTATTTTTTTAATATTTTTAAATTATTTTGATATATTAAATTTAAAAATATTTTTTTAATAAAAAATCAATATATTTTCAAACAAAAATTATTTTAAAAAACAATCACTACTATAATATTAAACATGCTTAAAGAATATATTTTAAAAATACATTTTACTAAAAAACTATTAAATTAATATTTTTTTAATATTTTTTAATTATTTAGGCATACCGATATCAAGAAAAAAAATTTTAAAAATATATTAAAATATATTTTTAAATAAAAAATATTTTTAAAAAGTATTATATATTAGAATATATTTGATGTTTTCTTTATTTTCTAAAGGAAAAAAATTACACTAACCGGACCTGTAAATCACATAGATAAAAAATTTTATGAAAATCTATTGTCTATACAAAACACGATTTTATATATTACAAATAAAAAAAATAGCATTTTCATTAAGAAAATTTCATCCACTTTATTGGCATATTTATATTCAATGACAGGATATTTATTACACAGGAATTAGCCACATTAAGAACTTTATTTTTTTAATAATTTAGGCTAGATTTTGAATCTATATAATCAAGAAGTGAATAAAGTTTTTTAAACATCAAATTAATCTACTTCTGTTTAATTACTGTGAAAGTTATTTTGTAATTTCGATGAAAAGGATATGTAAAAACGAAAGAGAGGACAGTGCACTTATCGGATATTCTCTGTTGCAGACGCTAGTGACCTAAGATTTAACCACGTGTATGGTGGATATTAACTACCTTTTGCCTAAACTACTCTATAAATGGCGGCCAAGGGCGGAAGCTGACAAATCATCCTAAGCCAGCTTTGAGTTGAGTGCATTCAGTTTCCAAGTAAAATCCCTTGGTTTTATCCTACTTTTCCAGCAGAAAATGTCTTGCTGCGGAGGAAAATGTGGCTGTGGCTCTGGCTGCAACTGCGGCAGTGGCTGCAATGGGTATTTCTTTCTTCTTTTGGAAAATATTAATTTGCTGATCCTGTTAACATGCTAGTATTATTATTAATTGCTTCATAAAATTCGAAATGAATCTGACGCTCAGCTTTTCTGTTCTTGTAATGTCATCCTCTTGGCAGATGCGGTATGTACCCAGACTTGAGTTTCTCTGAGACCTCCACAACTCACACAATCATCGCTGGTGTTGCTCCGGTTAAAATGTACGTGCCTACCGGTCACAGTGCGCAGTTGATACCATTAGTTATAAAACCTACCTGACGGGTCAGCCCTGTTACCGTCTAGATCCTGGCCCAGCTAGGTTTTATTTCGAGCTCGTTTGGAGCTGGGTTTTTTTCCTTATCATGACAAAAAAACAAAAAAGAGAAATGCACGTCGTTTTTTGGTTAAAAAAATCTGAGTCGGGTTAGAACTTGGGTTGAGATTTAGTTGATATAATACAGTACTAGGTAGATGACTTGTGTTTGATTCGTAAATAATATAATTAGTTATTAAAATAGCAGTTAAAAGTTAAATTTGTAAATGATTTAATATTAGATTTAATAGCCCACAAGTCTAAGCTTTTTAAGTTTGTGGACATGGCTAAACGCTATATTCAAGTGTTTTGGATTTGCCAACCCTGCTATATCCATAGATCTTGGGTCGCGCAACCACGCGCCTGGGCTCATGCGCTTAGTCTGGCAATGCCAGATGATATTATAATTTTAACTGTTTCTATAAAAAAAAAAGATGGTAAAGTCCTTCAACACGCATATTTCCTCCTTTCAGGGTATGGTTATATCTTCAAAATTCCACTTCTAACTGTAAATTTTTTTTTATAAGAATAATTTTGTAATTATATTTTGTCAATTCACAGCATAATAAAAGGATGAACAATAGCATACCGACTGAGCTAAATTACTTAATTTCATGGATCACAGTTCCATTTGAAAGGGATAAAGTAATGATTAGCAGCTACTGGTACTGCAGGTTCCATGAGGGGGCCGAGATGAACTTCGGTGCTGAGAATGACTGCAAATGTGGGTCAAACGGCACCTGTGATCAATGCTCCTGCAAATGAGGAAACGTGGCCGCATGGCTCGAACCAGACAGTCATATGGCCTCTTATAAATAAAAAAGAGAAGTTATGTCTGATATAGTGCTTGGTGTAAATAAAAGAGCAGCTAGCCATGGGTTCCTCGAATCCTTTCTGTAGGATCTCATCTGATGGCTACTGATCCGTTCGTGTTTTGTGTTTCCCTCCTCTGTTGGTTTCACTGCAAGGAGTTTTTATTTATGTCTTCAGTTCTTACTGCTGTGGGGTACTTCAATATTATCAGAACTTAATTAATTAAATGCTTAGAGTATCTTTGGTATCGTGGTAGCTGATATGGTCATGGTTTTAAAAAAGTTATTTTATAAAAAGTATTTTTAGTTGAAGTTGGTTTGGAAAAAAATATGTTTGATTAAAATCGTGGTTGAAATTGAGATTGAACAAAAAGTAGTTTAATGTGTTTGGTTAAATATGTGCTTTTTAAATTGAGGTTATATATATATATATATATATATATATATATATATTGATGGTTTTTAATTTAAATATTATAGATTTAACTACCACTATTACATCATTAAATAAATCATATTTTATATCAAATATTTGTAATTGTTCCATTAACTTATTTATAATTTTATTACGTATGAAATTCATCAGATAAAGACTACAATTTTTATGGTTTTTTGAGCGTGCAATAAAATTAGGTAAAATATTATCAGAAATAAAATTAGAATTGCGATCAAATTCCACAAATACTACATCATCATGCAATCTCCTTTAAATTTATATAGTTTTATTAAATAATATTAATTCACCGGTTCAATATATTTAGGTTTTGAACGGACCGGATAAATGAATTTAGGTTTGAATCGGACTCGGTTCGACCCATATAGGCTAAGCTAAACCTAGCCAGCCCGGCCCGGGTCACTAGCTAGTGACCGGCTGGGCAGGGCAACACGCGTGTACTAAATTCACGCGTGTTGCTACACTGTTCAAGTGAATTAAAATTCACTTGAACAGTGTAATGTTGATAACAGCAAAGCGGGAGGGAATGAAGATGAAAGTCAAGCACTTTTCTAGCTATTCCTCTGTTCTGCTCCTTCTCCTCTCATGCTATTCCTTTGTTCTGTTCCTCCGTGTCTGCATGTTGGAGTTGGGTGACAAAGCTAGCTACTCTTTCCCTGTTTTTCCCAGCCCCTCATTCTCCTTCTTCTTCTGCACTTCCATTTCTCCACTGTTCACTCTCCTTCTTCTTCTGCACTTCCATTTCTCCACTGTTCACTCTCCTTCTTCTTCTGCACTTCCATTTCTCCACTGTTCACGTGAACAGTGGAGACATGGAAGTGCAGAAGAAGAAGTTGCGCGCCTCTGCTAACTGGAAGAAGAAGAAAAAGTTGTGCGCCTCTGGTTACTGTGCTGTAAAAAGCAACTTGGAGCAGCTTCTTCTCCCCCTGCGTTGCAAACGCAGTAATCAATGGGGACCATGAATAGTAAATTCCGTTTTTCACTTTACCAAACAGCTTAAATCTGCGGTTTACTTAAAACGCAGCCGCGTAAACAAACGACGCGTTTGGTTAGCAGTAATGAACGTTGCTGTAAATGATCATTAAAGGGCATTGCTTAGCAGTTATTAGCGAGGATGAATAGCAGGTACCTTGTAAACTTGCTAGACCGTGATGTTACACCGTTCACAGGGTTTTTTTCCGCCCTTGCTAACAACTACTTGTATGAACATTTCATTTTTATATCTAAGCATTCCAAAGAAAAGGCGACTTTTTATTCAGAGAAGAACACTTGCAGGGAATAGATCGAAACAAATCATTGCATCAACATCAGTTCCCTTGCATATTTTTACTTTAACATGAAAATCAACATAGCTTTTTAATGCTTCCGCACAGCAGTTCAGTGAGATACGGGAAAGTTTATACATTTCCATGATCATGTGAGATTGTTGAGGAATGTTGATGCAGTTGCAATGGCATCCCCAGCAATGGCACCAATCATAGTCATGTCTTTATTCTTGTTGCTGGCAGCAGAAATTATACATTTCCATAATCATATGAGATAGTTGAGGAATGTTGATGCAGTTGCAATGGCACCCCCAGCAATGGCATCAATTACAACATTGTCTTTACTCTTTTTACTGGCAGCAGATATCAGAGCTCCTGTCAAAGCACCTCCAAGCATGGCATTCTTCTGCAATGGATTCAATGGCAAAACAAATACCGGTAAGAGGTAAAGTTGTTGAATAGAAATAAGAGTAAATACGTATATTCGGAAAGTAAACATTGGATGCTCACACAGCATGCATTGCGCACAGACACACACACATGCTCTGTAATATCAGAAAAGGACTGGCACTGGAACTTTAAGTTCCAACATCATGTTAACCATCAACCAGCAAATAAAGTTTTATGCAGAACGAAATTGAATGACCAAAATAATCTTAGTTGCAATAGTTTTATGGAGTAAAAAGCGGTGCGTATTTATACAATTCAAGCCTCAGATTTTGTCTTTGAAAACTTAGTTTATCACACATATCCTTCTAATTTTGGCAAGAAGCACTTGTTCACTTTGGATTCGTCATTGAAGTTTACACCAGCAAAAGTAGCAATCATTTAGTGCAGCAAACATGATCTGTCCCCAAAAATTGTTTTCCGGTCTCACAATCACGGTAAATGCAAGCTCAAGTGTTCTTGAGAAAGAAGGGTTATAACTGGAAAAGAAAAGGTTAAAAGAACCAGCAACCTCGTTGTTGAATTCTCTTATGATTATACTCGGACCCCATTGAGACTATAGTTCAAATAGTAAGGTACAAACAACATACCCAGTCGTGAGTGCCACGAATTCTCTCCATTCCATATTCCATCCCAACATACATGCCAGCAACAGTCCCTGCACATTCAGTATGAGAAATTCTTAAAGCTGTTTAATTTTACCGACACAAGCAACTGAAGAATTTGCCAAGAAGCATGCATGATTGCCTAACAGATAAAGTTGGCTAAATATAGCATGCAAGGCAGCACATACGAACCCCAATAAGCACCTTCCTTGCACATCTTCTTCAACTGCAACAACAGCACTTACATTAGTATGGAAGAGAGAATTTCTCGCATTCTTCACTTGTTGCTACCTTGACTATCAACTAAAACTAGCTACCAAAAATCTTCTAGGCTAATTTTGTTCAACCATCAACAACGATTCCCTACTTATTTGGTTTGCGTTGTCCCGTGAGACTACCATTTGGCTAGTGCATGTCATTAACAAAAGCTGGTCAATGGAATCTTCCTAGAATAACCAGAGTCTTACATCGTTCTTGGATATCTAAGGCAATTGCAGATATATACAAATATCAAGAAGACTAAACTAAGAAGAACAGGTAAAGCATGTAGCCGCATATGAACATATCCATCATGGATCGGAGAATTTATAGATGGAGGAAACATTAGTCGATGATGTTACTATTAAATCAACTCGCTCTTCCACTGATTTCAAATTGGCATCGGTTCATCAACAAATATAACTTGAGAAATCTGAACAAATTGCAGACTTGTATCATAGTATGCAAGACATAACTCACTAACATCACCAAAAACAATTGGAGGAGCGTAAAGCATAATTATTTCCTATATAGGTATGCTCACCGAATGCTCAATCTTGCGACCTGAGAAATTCCCTGCAAAAAAACCAGATGGTTACTGTAGTCCAGAACTGGTAATTAGTTAAGATTAGTAGTGATTAACTGATTTTGTGTGAAATATGACCTGATCATCTAAACACAATATACTCCTGTAGATAACCAAAAACAGGCTTCTTAATTACATGATGACACCTTCTTATAATTCACGTGAATTTGAAAGAAAATACGAGAGAATCAGATTGAGCACCTCCTTTGACGACATAATATGCATCCTCAGCAAGTGATTTAGCTGCTGCAACCTGAAAAAAAACATGGCAAATGGTACGCAGTTCATGAAATGGAGAGGAACAAATTAAAGAACAGAGAAATATATAAAGGAAGAGCTATACGTACGGTGCCAATCTTCAAGAAACCATCAACGGTGACATTGAGGAAGGGATTGCCCGTGTCGATTGCCACATTGAGCTTTGGAGTTGCTAAAGAAGCCCCGAAACTGCTACTTGGCATATTGATTCTTTCTTGTTTCTCTTTCTTCTTCGCTTCAATTCTTCGACCTCAGTTTTCTAGCTCTAGACGATATTTGTTCGTAATAAGTAGTAACTTGTGTGTCGGCAAAATCAGAGAAGGATGGATTTTTTTTTTTTTTTGTTCTTATGCAGGTAAGATAGATATTTATAAAAAAGTAACACTTTTAACTTTTTAAAAATATATATTTTTTATTAGGTAGGTTTTCTAATTAATGTGTTTTTTTTGTTTCTATAGAAATATTTTTTTATCAGTAACATGATTTTTGAATAAAAAACTAAAAACCATTAAAATAAATATTTATAAAAATCTCAATCAATTAAATTTATCTTTTCAATCATAACTCTCTTTCATTCTTCAATTATTGTTATTATTTATGAAAATTATTGCTTTTTAAATAGAAATTTATTATGTTAAAAGCAAGGCTTAATAAAAAAAAAATAGAAAAAAGGATACACACGTGATAAAAGAAAAAAATAAAAATATATTTAATATGAAAAAATTATATAAAACTTTTACAATAAAAAATAATAATATTTTTATTTTATTTTCATTTAATATTTATGAGGATATTTTTTTATATAAACTTTGCATATTAGGTTCACGTATAATAATTCATAAATTAATTTTTAATATTATCTTAAAAACTGTCTATAGTGAATTGTGCCCACTTCTACAGTAACTTACAATGAAATGGGATTTTGTTTTATTATTTTAGTCATAATTATAATTATAATTGTAATTGTAATTGTAATGTAACATATTATTTGTTTGCTCAGTCGCTTATGAATTAAGGATCGAGTAAATTAAAGATATATATAATTTGACCGAGTCTCCTCCTCATCAAAACTTCACAAGCTTAGCATTCGGCGGTGGTGGAGGAAGCGGAGGTGATCGTACATTTGGGGTTCCGTTTATTAGGTGGACTGCACATGTTCAACTATGAATGAGAGGACAGCAACATAACATTATCTGCCTGTTTGGAACGTGGTGTCCACGGAATTTTAAATTTTTTTTTATTTATTTAATTTTTTTAATTTTTTTGAATTTCATGAATTTTTTAAAAGAATCGTATATTTAAACCGATCTCTTTTGTTTTGGTTTAACTCGGGCACAAAGATATATCGTCTCGCCATACCGGATCAAACAATAGTGAACCCACCCATTAAATTAAAGCCCAAAAAGAAATGAAAGGCCAACTGCCCAACCACCATTTAAGCCCACTACAAGGCAAGAAATAAGCGGCTCGTCCATACTAACAAAGAAAAAAGTGGACAAATATCAAGCCAGAAGCCACTATAAGTATCTCTTCAACGGTGCAGTACAATCTCCTCGAGATTCCCGCGACCGACTTTTGCTGCCACTTTAGCCCATCGAACGGATAATCACACGCCTCGTAACCTTCCACCACAAGACACGTCACACAAGACAGGTTTCAGCCACACAAATCAAAGTGTTTTTTTTTTTGTTTTTTATTTTTAACGAGGTGAGGAAAAATGCCAGAAAGCTTACTAGGATCAATGGAGGTGAGCACTCCAGTGTGGCTGAAATCACAGTCGTAGTCATGACGACCAGAGGCCTGATAGAAGGCATTCATTGCATATGATGCATGTGACTTCACAGTATCAGGGACAAAGCAAGGCCCACCTTGTTGTATGGGCTTGCAATCAACTCCATTGCTACACACGTAATCGATGTTCTTCTGTAACGCGTCATCACTAGCGTCTGATTTCGGCACGCACCACTGCCTCTGCCTCCCGGGACTGGACGATGATGGGGCATCCGCTGCCGTACCGGGTGTCGGAGCCAGTGCCTTTGACGTGCAAGAGAACAGAGACCACACGGTCATGATGGAATCCCAATTCAAAATTTAAAATCTTGAGAGCACTATGCAGCATATATGATATTATATTAGCCTAAAGTGCTTCACGAAAATAATTCAAAATAATATATTCCTTTCTTAAAAAATAAAAAATAAAAGCATAAAGGGCAGGAATTATTGCCTTTTAAAGTCTTAACAAAGAAGTTAACCACAAAACCACGTCTCTTTTGAGAGGTTTATATATATATATTATTTTAACAAAGAAAATACTTGAACCATTATCAAACCCAACAACGAATAGTTAAGTGACAGGACACTAGTCCTCACAACTCACAACTCACAACTCACAACTCACAGCACAAAAGGTGCAAAGTGTCAGATCTTCACTTGAAAAATCAACTTCTAACTAAACCTGTTTCTAGCTGCATGTATTTTTACTGTAGTTTCAATAAAATTTAATTTTTTTAATTTTTAAAAATATTATTTTTATATATTACAAAAATAATTTAAAAACAACCGTCAGTGCGGACAGCCCAGTGGGCGTTTAGCCGAAACGCATCCCATTCTGAATCTCTTACACGTTATTATTACCTAGAAATAAAATAAAACTCTTATACATCATGATTTAAATATATTATACCATAAGAAATTAATAGCTCTCAACCTACCATTAAAGGAGTAATAATGAATTTTTAGTGGTGAATTAAGTGAGGAAATCATCCGGCTGTAATTAATTAAAGCCATTAAAGAGCAGCGAAGAGAAATTAATTACCTCTACTGATGTTTTGTTTCTAGTAATTAAAAGGAGTAAAGATGAAGTTTTAGAAATTACCTTGTCATTGCGTAAAATTCCGACATCATAAACCGGGGTAAGATCCGGCTTGAACAACCCGAAATTCCTCTCTGAAACCGAGGGTTTCAGATTCTCGTTAAACAAAGAGAAAACGTAAGTCTCGAAAGTTCTATTAGGCATCAGAGGCGTTCCTTTTCCTGAATTCACGTGCTTCACGAGGTTCTTGTTGTACGAGATCGCGTTCTCCATGCTTACACCAGGTTGATTCGGGTCACCCACGGACGGCCAACCCGTTTCCGCCACCACAATGTCAACATCACCATAACCCAACCTCTTCATCGCCGAATAAACCGCATCAAGCTGAGCATCGAACATGTTGGTGTAATTGTTTCCCGTCGCCGCGTCGAAAACTCCGCTGTTTGGCTTAAACAACGCGTAGTTTAAAGTCTCTGCCTTGAATCCAAAATAGGGGTATGGATTAACCATGAAAGGAGACTTTGTCTTGCGGTGATAATCGAGGAACGGAGCAAAAATTCTTTGATCGTACCCTTTTCGAAACCGGCCCGTACTGGGAGGTTCAGATGAGGATAATATACCTAAAGAATGAGGAGTCGCGACGTGAATAGTAGTGATATTAGCAAGTTCAAGTGCTGATGTCAGGGCTCTCATAGCAGGCAAAGTGTGTGCTATAAGAACTTTGTCGGAAGTGGCAAGGACCTCGTTTCCTACTGCAATGTATTTGATGGATGTTTGAGGATGGAATGGTAAGATGTTAGCGGAGATCCAAGATTGGGCAGCAGGGAGCTTGGCAAGAGAAGGGATGTCGCCGTTGCCGACGGTGACAGTTACTGAGATTCCGGTGTTGGCAAAGGCGCGGAGAATGTCCGGGTTGGTGTCAAAGATCTTGACCCGGTCTATAGTGGTTTGAGTTTTAAGGAAGCTAGCTACTTGGGATGGTGAAGGAAGGTTGTTTGCTACGGTCCCGTAGTTAACACCAACTGTGTAGGCGGCGGAGCTGGAGCTGGAGTGGTAGTAGAAGGTGAATAAGAGCAGGAAAAGAGTGCGAGGTTTTGCCATTTTTTTTTGAGCTGAGAAAGTGAAGCATTCAGTGAGCGGAGATTGAGAGTTGAGCTGGCTTTGGTAAAGTAGAGTGATTAGCCAGTTTTGCTGTTTCTGGAATTTAGTGTACTGAGGTTGTTTTTTTATATTGGTTTTTTTAAATTTATTTTTAATAATAATATATTAAAATAATTTAAAAATATAAAAATTAATTAATTTAAAATTAAAAAAATATTTTAAAAAAATTTATGACGATGCTCCTTAATTGTGGTAACCGTTAAAAAGCGCCGAGCGTGTAAACGGACTTGGAGGGAACAACTCCCTGTCTGTAACTCGTTGTAGGGTAGGATCGACAAAGCTGGTAGACTGACTCTAAAACAAGGAAATCTTTGCATTGATCTTGAGCAGAAGCAGCGAGAACACTTCAATTACAACACTTTAATCTGAGACTTGACTGATACAAAGCTGAAACTGAAATTAGTTTAAAAAAATAAAAAATAAAAAATTTAACTGACTGGACAACATTCTATCAAAAATTTAATTTTAACCTGTTGATTTTTTTACTAAAAAAATATTTTTTTAATTTATAAAAAATAAAATTAATCTGATAACTTGTTCAAAACCTGACAATCCTAATAAAACTTATGATCTAAACCTTAAACCGAATCAACTATCAGACTGGGTTTAAAAACTCTAGTAATAAATCTTAAGGAATCGTGCATTTATAGCATTTTAAGAGTATATGATTTGTTGAGGGTTAAAATATTTGTTATTTATAAATATATTTAAATAATAATTTTTTATTTTTAATAAATTAATTTTTACATTAATAAATTAAAATAATTTAAAAATATTAATTTAAAATAAAAAAAATTAAACTTTTTAAAACCATTTAAATGTAAAAACAAATAGGATATTAGTTCGTATTGCTGACTTAGCACGCGGAGCAGCCAATAATTCAAAGGTGCGAAACTTCGAACTTGGTGCCTTTGGTTTTACACATTGAAAACAAAATCAAAATCTGTTTTCAAGACAAGATTTCCAAGGCGAGGATTTTTTCACAACTATCTTTAGCTTGTGCACTGCGTTATTCTGGAAATAATTTTCAAAGACTTTCTCATTTAATATGATATTATTTCTAGTAATTAGAAATTAATTTTTAAAGTTTGTCCATTTACCATGATATTATTTTTAGTAACCAGGAAATAATCTTCAAGACTTGTCCATTCAACATGGCATTATTTTTAGTAATCAATACTAGAATTTACAATCTATATAATTCCTTCTACAATAAAAAAAATAAACTAATTAATTGCTTCAAGGTGTCGAATACCTACCTGGTGTATGTGCACGTGAAGAGGTTACTTGTTGCTGATTAAGTCTGCGGCTTCCTCTGTGCCAACAAAAATTACTTTGTCATAGTTCATTTATTTGAACCGGTAAAATTCTAATACCTATTACATATTCTTTGATTAAATCCAACACATTTAATTAAGTTTAATTGACTTTTAATTCAAGGAGAATAAAACCATCCTTTTTTGAAACATTTACTTATTTTTTTCACAAAAGTCCCTATTCAATTTAACCTATCAACATCAATTGTCTTCAATTTGACAAGATTCCTCAATAATATTATTAGAACTTCATTCTTTAATTTTTCTTCTCCATTTAGCCGAAAATAATCTACGGAAGGAAGTAAAGATTTTTCTTTTCTCATTGAAAAATTCTTTCTCCATTCATATAATAACACTTATAAACCTTTATCTTCTCATATTTTCCAAACAATTGTATTAAACCTCAAATCCCCTAAATTATTCTTTTTTTGGCCAAATATTCAATTAAAATGGGGGAAAATAATTTTTGTTTCTTTTATTTAAAATTAAAAACTTACCCAATCATAATTCATGCTTTCTAACATGGTTCAAACATAATTTGCATTATTCCTATAAATTAGAACATAAATCCACAACTTTACATAATCATAATTTTGTATAATCCTTCATCAAACATAAAATTAAAAGAATTAATCATTTGGAGCATGTTATTTACCTCACTTTGATAAAGATTTAAGGAAAGAATGTAAGAAAAATCAAGTTTTCTTCTTCTCCCTCTTCAAACCCTAGCTTGAAATCCTTCCCCCAATGCACTCATCACCTTAAAATCACCCTCTCTTGATGTTTAATTAAGTTAATCACTCTAATTAATCACTTTAATTAGTGAAATCAATGAGAATTTAAATAGAAAAACCACACAATTCTTTTCCCCTTTCTTTGTTCCAGGCTCACGGCTAAAAGAGAAAAAATAGAGCATTTATAGTCTAATTTTTACCTATTTACACTATGGCCCTCATTTCTTCTCAGTTCTATTTTTGTCACTCGACTCTTCTTTTTACTTAATTCACACCATAACATCTTATATTTTATTCTATATTATCAAATTAAAATACTTGAAATCCTTTTATTTAATCTATTCGGTACTTTATTTATTTTACTTAGATTATAATTTAGCGGGTTTTCACATTCTCCTCCCCTAAAAAGAAATTTTGTCCTCAAAATTGAACCTCGTACTTGAATCTAGAAATAATTTGGGGTGTTTTTGTCTCATTTGAGATTCTATTTCCCAAGTCACCTCCTCGATTTGGGAATTCCTCCACAATATCTTAATAATTGGAATCTTTTTATTTTTCAATTCCTTCACACTATAATCTATAAGACTTTCATTGGCTTTATTTTCAATGTTAAATTCTCATCAATTTCCAAAGGAATTTGAGGCAAGACCCGAGATGGATCCACTTCAGCCTTTCTTAATAGAGAGACATATAACACATCATGGATTTTAGCCAGATGTGGAGGTGGAGCCAATTTGTAAGCCACATGCCCAATCCTTTTGGTGACCTCAAAAGGCCAATGTACCTCGGCGTCAATTTCCTTTTCAAGCCGAATCTTAACACCTGTTTCCACGGGGTGACTTTCAAATCACCAATTTCAAACTCCTGGGTCTTCTCATATTATCCACATAACTCTTCTGCCTATCCTGGACCGCTTTCATTCTATTCCTTATGATCTTTATCTTTTCAAAGGTAATCTGTACTAGCTCTAGTGCAATTAGTTGTCTATCCTCTACTTCTTCCCAGCATATTGGCTTTCGGCTTCATAGGGAGCCATTCCTATTGTAGCCTGGTAGCTGTTGTTGTAAGTAAATTCTACTAATGGTAGATGATCTTCCCAATTTCCTTTGAACTCCAATATACAGGCTCTTAGTAAATCCTCTAATATTTGAATAGTCCTCTCAAATTGACCATTATTCTAAGGATGAAAAGTTGTGCTTAAACTCAACTTCGTTCCGAGAGCCTGTTGAACACTTGGTCATAATCGAGAGGTAAACCTTGGATCTCGATCTGAAACTATTGACACTGGCACACCGTGTAACCTTACAACTTCATTCACGTACAATTTTGTTAATTTCTCCACTGAGTCTGTCATTTTCATTGCCAAAAAGAGTGCAGATTTAGTCAATCGGTCCACAATGACCCAAATAGCATCGCTTCTTTTTTTTCCTCTCGGTAATCCAGATACAAAGTCCATCGTGATATTTTCCCACTTCCACTCAGGTATCGATAATGGTTGTAAAAACCTAGCTGGTTTTTGGTGTTCCACCTTTACTTGTTGGCAAATCCCACACTTTGCCACATATTTAGCCACTTCTTTCTTCATGTTCGACCACCAATAAAAATCTTTTAAATCCCGGTACATTTTAGTACTTCCAGGGTGTGTTGCAAGTCTAGACTTGTGGGCCTCATGTAAAACTTCAATTTTCAGCGTTTGATCATCTGGTAAGTACATTCGTCTTCCAAGGACTACCATTCCATCCTTTTGAATTTGGAACGACATCTCGATTCCTAACCTCACCTTTTCTCTTATCTTACAAACTTTCAGATCTTCTTGCTGAGCTTCTAGTACCATGTCCCGGAGTGTTAACCTTACTCTTAATTGGGCCACTAATGACTCATCTGGTCCCTCCTTTACTTGGGCATCAATCTTTCTTAATTCTAGCAATTCTTTTTCATCTCAATCCTCCCACTGAGCATCCACTATTTTAACCTTGCTACTAAGAGCATCTGCGACTACATTTGCTCTCCCTAGATGATAATCAATTACACAATCATAATCCTTTATCAATTCCACCCAGCTTTTTTGCCACATATTCAATTCCTTCTGCGTCATTAGATAACTCAAACTCTTATGATCCGTGAATATCTGAACCCGAGACCCATATAAATAGTGCCTCCATACTCTTAAGGCAAACACCACAGTGGCTAATTCTAAATCATACACCAGGTAATTGATCTCGTGAGCCTTTAACTATCTTGAGGCATACGCAATTACTTTACCATGTTGTATTAATACACACCTTAGTCCCTTCTTCGATGCATCACTATAGACCGTTAATCCTTTGGTTCCTGATGGGAGTGGTAACACTGGTGCAGTGGTGGGTCTTTTTTTCAGTTCTTGGAAGCTTTCTTCGCATTCCTGAGTCCACTCCCACTTTGTCTCTTTTTTAATCAACCGAGTCATGGGAATAGCTATGGTAGAAAACCCATCGATAAATCTTTGATAGTACTTTGTTAATCCAAGAAAACTACGAATTTAATGTTATTGGTAGGTCTTTCCCATTTCAATACTGCTTCAACTTTTCTAGGATCCACCGCCTTCAGCTGATATAATATGTCCTAGAAAAATCATTTCCTTCAGCCAGAATTCACACTTGCTAAGTTTGGCATATAGCCGATGCTCTTTTAAGGTCATCAATACTTGCCTCAAATGTTGTTCATGCTCTAAATATGACTTTGAATAAACTAGGATGTCGTCTAAAAATACCACCACAAACTTGTCTAAGTATGGTTGGAAGACCCTGTTCATCAAATCCATGAACACAACCGGTGCATTTGTTAGCCCAAACAACATTACTAAGAACTTGTAATGTCCATACTGAGTTTTGAATGTGGTTTTTGCTACATCTAGTTCCTTAATCCTTAACTGATAGTATCCCGACCTCAGATCTATTTTTGAAAACAGTCTTGCCCCTTTTAGCTGATCAAACAAATCATCTATCCGCGTGAGCGGATATTTGTTCTTTATTGTTACTTTGTTCAACTGCCCATAATCTATACAAAGCTTAAAGGTCCTATTCTTTTTCTTCACAAATAGTATAGGAGCTCCCAGGGTGAATTACTCGGACGAATAAACCTTTTATTTAGTAATTCCTATAGTTAGATCTTCAGTTCGGCCAACTCGGCTGACGCCATCCTACATTGTGATTGGGTTATCAGAGACGTACCAGGCAGTACATCAATAGTGACCTCCACTTCTCTCTCCAGGGGACTACCGGCAATTCATCCGGAAATACATCATGAAAGTCCCTTACTATTGGAACATTTAACACTTGAATATCTCTCATTTTGGTCTCTAAGAATAGGTAAGGTAAGCCTCACATCCTTGTTTATCATTTTTCTAGTGGCCATAGCTGAGATAATACAGTTTGGGATGGCATTTCTCCCCCCCTAAACACTATCTTTTTACCATCGGACCCTTGAAGAGTTACTGTTTTTGTGAAATAGTCCATTTGAGCTTTATTCATACTTAGCCAGTCCATTCCCAAGATGACATCAAAATCATGTAATTCTAGTGATAATAAATCTACTTTTTACTCACAACCACCTATATTAATCTAGACCCCCTTAAACATATGATCAACTGATCATTCACAATTTCACTTAATGGAGTGCTTATAATAAACTCATTTTCTATTCTACAAGGATTTCTCCCTAATCCCCCCCCACAAGTTTATTTACAACAAATGAGTGTGCGGCACCCAAATCAAACAATACATGAACAGACAGAGAATTTAACTGCAATGTACATGTCACTACGTCAGAAGCGACCCTGGTCTCCTCTTGGGTCATGTAGTATACTCTACCTTGGATTCGCCCCCCCTCGTTATTCTGTCACCCTAAGCATGATTTCGGCTTCTACCATCACTGGCCCCTGACAAAACCTGTCTGGCTTGTCTATTCACAGTAATGGACTGCTGCTGACTCTAAGCTTGCTGCTCATTTTAGGTGATTTCAGTCCTACGGGGATAATTTCTTTAAAAGTGCCCTTGACCCCCGCAATAATAATAGCCTCGATTTAAGTGCGGGTAGTCCCTCCACATGTGTTCCCCTCAGCATATATAACACCACCCTGGTGTTGCAGAACAGTCCCCTTGATGCCTTTGCCCACATTGAACACATAAAGGATAAGTGATCGTTCTCTGCTCTAACACCCATCTAGAAAAATTACCCTTGAGGTTTGGTTGTCCTCTTGTCGACCCCACCTCAGTAGTCTGAACTAATGCAACTGATGTACCTCCCACCTTTTTAAACTGGTTGTATTGTCCTTTCCCCCTTTTTTTAGAAAAGAGGTATGTTATGGGTGTACTCTATATCATTTCGTTTACCTAGACCATGTTGGCCCTCTTTCATACAAGCTTCTAGGGCCTCTGCTACTTTAACAAGATCTCTAGTGGTCTCAAACTTAATTGCAATCAACCCTTGTCTCAACTCTTACTGCAAGCCATCCTTCAACATTTCCACACTATACTGCTCACCAGCGACATAATGCGAGGCAAACATGGAGAGGTCAATAAACCTTATCTCATAATCAAGTACAGACATGTCTCCTTACCTCAAGGCCAGAAACTCATGTTCCTTAATTTTTCGATGATAGAAGGAGTAAAACTGATGTTCAAACTGCATTTTAAACTCAACCCAAGTCCAGGATCCTATGGGTCTTCTCGATCTCACTGTATCCCACCAAGATCGTGCCCTATCAGAAAGCAAATGAGCGGCACAGTTCACTCGCAAGCCCTCTATTACCTGCATTTGATCTAGAGTATCCTCAATTATACGAAGCCATCTTCCTGCTATCTCGGCGTCTGGTTCACCTAAAAAAGGCCTGCACCCAAGTTCTCTTATGCTTTTTACAATTCGCACTAATGTGACCATGTTATCAGCTTTTGTCGTAGCCGCTGAAGCTGTTTGTACTGCCGAAGCTATTGGGATTGTCAGGGCTGAGGCACCAGGCATTGCCTCAATCACTGCTCTCACTGTCTGAGCTATGAACAAAGGGTCGGCATGTAGTGTAGGAACTGTTGCAGGTGTTGGAGTCGTATCTGGAGCCATAGCTGGAGGCACGACTTCCTGTCTCTGCTGGTCTGAACCCTCGAGTTGTAACCCCTCAATTTGTCTCAAGTCGATGCCACAAATGAGTCCAGTCGACTCTCCTAGTCATGACTGCTGAGGCTCTAGGGGCATATGAGAAGCAGTATCCTCTAATGGATCCTCTCCTTGTCTCTCCTCAAACCCTTCTCCAGTTATTACAACAAAATATTAGTTCTTTCAATTACATTAATCACATAACAAAATTATTTATCCAAGCATCTACTTTCCAGATCAAGGGTGAGATGTATCTAAAAACATAATCGCATTAAACATGATTAAAAAATTACACATTTAAATAAGTAATTGATTAAGGACTAACTATTCATATACATTAAAGTGACTTTCATATCATCAAATAAATTGTCTTATTTTCTTTTTAAAATTTCTAATTTCATAAATTCTCTTCTAGACATAGAAATAAATCTACTAAAATAAAAATATCAAGAGTGTCTCAAACAAACCAACATATTTAACTTCAAAATTTTATAATTAATCTATTTTACATCGAGTGATTATCCCATTAATTTGTAAATTAATTTTCTTAACATGGCCATTCAACCATGCATAAATTCCAATAATCAGGAAATAATCTTCAAGGCTTGCCCATTCAATATGGCATTATTTACAGTAACTAGGAAATAATTTTCAATGCTTGCCCATTCACTAGGGAATTATTTGCAGTAACCAGGAAATAATCTTCAAGGTTTGCCCATTCAACATGATATTATTTCTAATAACCAACACTAGAATTTACAATCTATAAAATTACTTCTACAATAAAAAAATATAAATTAATTAATTGCTCCAAGGTCTCGAACACTTACCTGGTGTCTGTGCGCGTGAAGAGGTCCCTTGTTGCTGATTAAGTCTTGCGGCCTCCTCTGTACCAACAAAAATTACTTTGTCATTATTCATTCATTCGAACTGGTAAAATTCTAATACCCATTACATATTTTTTGATTAAATCCAACACCCTTATTTAAGCTTAATTGACTTTTAATTCAAAGAGGATAAACCCCCCCTTTTTTTTTTGAAACATTTACTTATTTTTTTCACAAAAGTCTCTATTCAATTTAACCTATCAACATCAATTATCTTCAATTTGGCAAGATTCCTTAATAATATTATTAGAACTCCATTCTCTAATTTTTCTTCTCCATTTAATCGAAAATAACCTAGGGAAGGAAGTGAAGATTTTTCTTTTCTCTTTAAAAAATTCTTTACTCCATTCATATAATAACACTTATAAACCTTTATCTTTTCATATTTTCCAAACAATTGTATTAAACCTTAAATCCCCTAAATTATTCCTCTTTTGGCCAAATATTCAATTAAAATTGGGAAAATAATTTTTGTTTCTTTTATTTAAAATTAAACACTTACCCAATCATAATTCATGCTTTCTAACATGGTTCAAATATAATTTGTATTATTCCTATAAATTAGAACATAAATCCACAACTTCACATAATCATAATTTTGCATAATCCTTCATCAAACATAAAATTAAATGAATTAATCATTTGGAGCATGTTATTTACCTCACTTTGATAAGGATTTAAGGAAAGAATGCAGGAAAAATCAAGTTTTCTTCTTCTCCCTCTTCAAACCCTAGCTTGAAATCCTTCCTCCAATGCATTCACCACCTTAAAATCACCCCCTCTTGATGTTTAATTAAGTTAATCACTTTAATTACTCACTTTAATTAGTGAAATCAATGAGAATTTAAGTAGAAAAATCACACAATTCTTCCCTCCTCTCTTTGTTTCAAGCTCACGACCAAAAGAGAAAAAAAATGGAGCATTTATAGTCTAACTTTTACCTATTTACACTATGGCCCTCATTTCTTCTCATTTTTATTTTTGTCACTCAACTCTTCTTTTTACTTAATTCACACCATAAAATGTTATATTTTATTCTTTTGTATCCAATTACAATGCTTGAAATCCTTTTATTTAATCTATTCGGTACTTTATTTATTTTACTCATATTATAATTTAGCAGTTTTTCACAAAATAGGCCTGATTTGCCTTGGCTAATCGAATTCAAGTTATTTTCTCCAAGTTATCACTTATTTACATTTTCTCTATACTTCTTTAATTTGGATTTTTCCAAACCTAATTGAGTCTATTCTTGGCTTGATTAATTGAAATATTCTCCAAGTTAATTTATCTCAATGATTATTATTCTCCTCGGTTTGGTAGACCCAAGCTTTGGTTTAATGATTGATCTTGATTATTTATTACCTCTCTTAATACTATAAGCATGTTGAAAGTCGATAAGTTTTCTTTTTTATTAATAAAAAATATCATAAAAAAAATCTTGGGGTCTTCTACTCATCCACATCAATTGGAGGAGATTAAAAAAGATAGTGACCTTGAGAATCAACTTGAGCCTTATGAGGATGTTGAGTGTCAAAGTCTTAGACCTCCATAAATATATGGGAGAAATCAACAATAAGGTTCTTAGCCTTGTTTTAAAAATAAAGATTCTTCATTTCATTAATCAGTTAATCTCTAAGTAAAGTATTATACCCTGGTGATCTAAGATAAACAGTTGAAAAGGCTTTAATATTTTTCCCAAGGGAATTCAGATGCTTAAGTTTTCAGACTTTCAGTGTTCACATTCAACTCAAGTCTTATCAAAACTCTATTCGATATCAAGCAGTAAATTATGTTTATCTTCAATAACCTTCTCTGATTCAACAATCTTGCTCTTACACTCCACCACCACTCCTATATACTTTATAACTTATACATAAATGGATTTAAGATCATATTAAATTGATCTCTTTCTTGAAATGCAAGGTTGTAAGAGGTTTTTAAACTTTTGATTTCTTATGTGTCTTTTTACTAACTAACCTTCAGCACATTGATCTCACCCTGAGGGCTGGCTAACAAGTTATATATTTGATTTCTCTTTTCCTCTCGTCTCTTCATAATAGATGATGACGCCTGGAAATTTTAAAAAGCATTTCTTAGTTGGGAGCTGATATGAGTGGATAAACCACAATCTCAAACTTGCTCTATGTCTCGTGAAAATCAAGACATCCTAGCAAAATAGTGTATTGATATGTCCTATTGATCCAAAGCTGGCAAGGCTTATCTAAATAAAACACTATTAGCTGCCCTCTCTGTACTGTCAAGATTCAATGGAAGAATAGGTCGGTTCCCTACCTTAGTTGGAGAAAAGGATATAAATCCAAAGCTACCATTAGTAAACACCATAAAACCAGAACTAATATCAATAATGGTATTGCTTTGTCCTGAATCAGGTAAATCAACATCACTAAAAATTGAAACATGACTTGCTTGTACTCACAGTTCATGATTAAGAAAAGAACTCAGAGAAGATGTATTGGAATCAATACTCTTTCTACTTCTCTTGTGAAAAGCATATCTAATCACTGTTGAATCCATTATAGGATTCTTCCTCTTATTTAATCTAGAAGGCTCGACGTCCATTTCAACCTTCTTTTCAAAATCTTCAACCTCCTTTTGGGTATCCTTCTCTTTCTCCTGTTCTTTCTCATTTGACGCTTCCTCATCCCCTGTTGATGTAGAATAGCCTGAAGGGGAAGAATATTTTTGGGCTCTCTATGAGTTTCTTGGACCACTTATAATATTACACAAAATACATAAGCATAAGATTGGAACAATTTGAAAATACAAGAAATGGTTAGTATTCATACCATATAAACTTTCTTTCAAAGATAATCCTTCAGCTAACTAATAGATATGATATTGATGGTTACTAAAAAGTTTTTTAAGTACATTCATCTCACAAGGACTTAGATGAGAAGTTATGTCATTTCCACTAGCTACATTCCAAACTGAGGAACACCCATATATATTGCTTAGAGAGATTGTCGACCCCTTATAACTAACCTCTGCCCACTCATATCTCTATTTTTTAAATTAAAAGTGATTTAACTTTAAACATATCATTTAAAGAATGTTGGTTCCTTCTCGTAAAAAAGGTATAAAACCAAGCCATATATTTCTTACTCTTAGAGGAATTTGATAAGGGAAAACAAAACCTAAATAGTCTTATAATAAAAACCTGACCCCTAAGTGTTATATCATTATCAAAGGCTACCAATAACATCTAGCCATTATGATGTAACTGACTTACACATAAATTATAATATTTAAAAACCTATTTCCCAAAACCACACAAAGGCAATGAATACATAAATTTAAACATATATAAAGGAGAAGTTATCTCTAACTCCTTATTAGGAGCAACATGTACTCTGTTTATTTTATCATTAGAAAGAGGCACCGTAACCTTAGAATGGGTTGGAATTCTTATATTTATCTTAATTTATTTAAGGTCAACTGTACTAGCATATGGATAATTGGTGAGAATGATATAAATTGATAGACCTAGAAAAAGGATTCCTCCCACCACCTCGAGAATAGATGGATTGGATCCACCACTTTCACTGGCTTGATCTCTATTACCAAAGTTTCATTTAAACTAACGAGTAACCTTCTTTGACATTTTTAAAATAAAAAGAAATAATGAGAGAAAAAATCTTCCTTACATGAGAAGAAATCACCCTCAATAAAGAAGTAAATAGGTTAGGAAGATTTTTAAAATTGGTAATTTATATATTGTGCAAAAAAAATACAGGTATTTATAGTGTATTCAAACTATTCACATAAGAAAAACAATGTTCACATCTAACAAATCACTTGGCATTGTCTCATGTTGTTATCTCTCCACTTCACTTGTGACTAGACTTAGCTCCACCTCATATGAATTGTGTAACATCTACCAACAATAATTTTGCAGGATCACATGTCAAGCATCATTTTGTTTGGCATGCTTTACTTTATAATGTATGGTTCTCACATTACTTTTCACAAGTCAATTTTTCATTAAAATGTTAAAAAAATTAATCGAGAGGCAAATTATGATATGAATTTGTGCAAAATATGTTAGCTTGGTTTAACCAGGTCAAACAAAGAAGAACCAAGCCTATTTTTAGGGTCGATTCAAATACCATTGGGTCGGCTTGACCATGGTTGAATCAAGCCTAATTTGGGTTATGTTTGACTAGGTCAAGTTGAATCCAAGATCTACTCTTAGATTTGGTTTAACCAGGTCAAATAAAGCCCCTTTTTTTTTTGCTCAATTCAAATAGTATTGAGTTGATTTGACCATGTCAAAACAAACCCAAACTGAGACTATTTTTAGGCCTGGTTCAAATAATATTGGATTAGTTTGACCATGGTCAAACCAAGTCTAAATTGAGGCTTAGTTTGAATAGTGTTGGGTTGATTTGACCATAGTCAAACCAAACCCAAAATCTTCTATTAGATTGATTTAACCAGGTCAAACCCAAACTCAAACCAAACCCATTTTTGGGCTTGATTCATTGCTCCTAGGTTAGTTTGATCAAATCAAGCCGAACCCAACCAAACTCATTTTAGGTTCTCTACTCCTAGGTCAGTTTGATTAGATCAGATCAAGAAAGAATATTATCCTATAACGTACATAAACCCAAACACTTTTTTCTAACATTCAATGGAGAAGATATGCACAGTGGCTATAAAAGTGCACGTAATATTTTAAGATTGAAGACATTATTGACTCTGAAAAACTACATATAGCATCCTATTATTTAGATGGTATCACTATTTACTGGCATCAAAATTTTCTAAGGAGCTTAAGAAACCAAAGGGCGACTTGGGAAGAATATGTGAAAGCTATTTGTTACAGGTTTGGAGGGCAATATAATCTACTTAAAGAGTTGATGGAATTAAAACAACTTGGGGACCTAGAGGAATACATTCAGGACTTTGATATCCTGTGGAATAAGGCGAAGATTAGTGAAAAACAATCTCTGGTTATCTTTTTAGGAGCTCTAGATTTAGAAATCAAAAACACAGTGAAAATGTTCAGACCCAAAACCTTTAAACATGCTTATAATCTAGCCAGGTTACAAGCCAACACTTTTTCCTATAAGAAATCTCTCAACTTCACCAGAAGATTTTTTACCTCCAGCTCCACATAACCTCACTAGAATGCCCACTCCCCTCCACTAAATCCCATAAAAAACTCATGATCCCACACACTACCATAATAAAACCAAATCATGCCTACGAGAACAATACCCCTTCCAATAACATTTATAAAACGCCTGTTAAACATATAAAATCTATCAAAAAACCAAGAGTTTGAAGAAATAAGGCTGGAAGGGCTGTGTTTTTTTATGTGATGAAAAGTTCATCCTTAGACACAGGTGTCGAAATAAAAGGTTGTATTCTCTAAGTGTAATAGAAGGGGATTAAGGATTCGTAGAGGAAGAGGCTTCTGAAGAGGGATTCAATGTGAGGGAATTTACACCACACATCTCACTGGATGCATTGGAAGGCACAATGGGACTCAATACCATGAAAGTAAATGGAAAGGTGGTAGAACAAGAGTATGCATTTTGATTGATTCAGAGAGCACCCGTAACTTCCTCAATTCTGTTGTAGCCCTTAAACTCTAGTTTCAGTTAACTACTATTAAGCCAATAATTGTGTAAACAGCTAATTGATGTGATCTAACCATCAAAAGATCCATTGGAGGTTCCAGTTGGTCCAGTTACTAGGCTTAGGGCAAAGAAGTTCAAAGAAATTCAAAGAAGCTTTCAATGGACTTCTTCAAGATACATGGGCTAAGATGGACTTCAAGAGGATTTGTAATAATAAAGAGCAAGCCTTGATTAATCTAATTCATGTTCAAGAAGGGCTTGTTGGTAGAACCAAGACCATTACACAAGGATTGGGAGAAGAAGACTAGATTCGAACAATTTGACCTTTTGTTACTCTTTGGGTCATAACTGAAGCTACAGATAGAATTTTGATATGATTCTAGTTGATCTGGAAACTAGACTTTCATACCTTCCCAACGGCATATAGCACGCCTTCTAATTCATTAAGACAAAATATGAAAACAACGAACTTGTCTTATTTAATTAGTTGGGCTATCAAACTTTATTTATTTTGAGAGGAGACATTTTATTTGGGTCTTAGACTCGTTTATTTTAATTAGTTTGGGCTAGTTTTAGTTTGGGTTGATTATTATTTAAATTGGGCTTATATGAGACCTATTAGGGAAACTAGGGTTTTGGCTTGGAGTTTAAATACTCTTTAGGAATAATTTTAGGGCAGATTTTTAATTATAATTTTCAGCATTATAGCTGGCTTTTGGTTGCTCAATCTTGGTTCTTAATTGAACTTTCAACTTTTCAAATAATTGACCATTCTTTGTTGTGAATTTATACTTCCTTTGCTCGTCTCCAGGTGTAGGCGTTGTGACCGAGTTGGTTTATAGTCTTGTTGCCCTGGAGCAAGTCTTTCATTGTGATAAGCTCATTCAAATCTTAACAAACTTGGATTAAATTGATCTTGGGGTTGCGAATTCTATTAAATTCCGCTGGGGTTCGCATCACTAATGGTGAAAAGATGATTTGCAAGTCCATATGCAAAGGACTCGGGTGGAAGATGCAGGGCATAAGTTTCATGACAGATGTGTTTATCATTGAGCAGAGTAATTATAAGATGGTGTTGCATATACAATGATTATCCATGTTAAGATACATATTGATTAATTACAAACACTTGTGGATGTCATTTAATTGGCAAAGGTAAAGGGTACTACTTAAGGAGGAGAATCCATCCAAATGACAAACCATTGAACTAGAACAACTAAGTTCTCTAGTGGTTATAATTTATATAGCCTGCAGATGGTAGAGGAGGATGATGGTTTAGTCATTGAATCCTTTGCTACTCTACCTCAGTTCCAAAGTAGTGAGGATGCCCACTTGCAGAGTATCCATCACCTAGAACCCATAATCACATGATTCCTCTGATGAAAGGTAGTGAGATAGTAAATATGTGACCCTACAGATATTTAGGCCTACAGAAAGACACTATAGAGGGTATGGTGAAGAAGATGTTGGAGGCTAAAATCATCAGAACTAGTAACAACCCATTTGCCTCCCTAGTGATGCTTGTCAAAAAAAATTACTCCACATAAAGATTATGCGTAGACTATAGAGCTTTGAAAAAGCTTACTATTAAGGATAAATACCAGATCCCCATAATTGAGGAGCTGCTAGAAGAATTAGTAAGGGCTATTATTTTTTTCAAGATCGATCTCATATATGGTTATCATCATATCTGAATGGCCCCAGGGGAAGAATTTAAGACAACTTTCAGAACATATAGTGACAATTACGAATTCTTGGTTATGCTTTTCGGGCTAACCAATGCTTCAGCCATATTTCAGAGTCTAATGAATGAAATTTTCATGGAGCATCTAAGGAAGTTTTTCTTGGTATTATTTGATGATATATTGGTGTATAGGCAGACCATTGTTAACCATTACAAACACCTAACTACTGTCCTTGAATTGTTAAGAGGACACTAGTTAACGACAAATGCTAGTAAATGCTTCTTTTATAGTAAGCAACTAGAGTATTTGGGCCACATCATCTTAAAGCAAGGAGTATCTACTGATACTCACAAGATACAAGCCATTATGGACTGACCATTGCCTAAAGAATTGAAGCAACTAAGAGGATTCCTTAGGTTAACAATTTACAATAAAAAGTTTATTAAGGGTTATGGCAACATATGTAAGCCACTAACTCAGCTACTAAAGAAGGATATTAAAGGGTGGAATAAGAAGGACACAAATGCATTCAATTAATTAAAAGAATTAATGACCGGTGCTTTAGTCCTAACTCTGTCAGACTTCAACAAACTATTTATAATGGAGACATATGCGTCATTGACAGGGATAAGAGCAGTCCTTATACAAGAAGGACATCACATTGCTTTTATAAGCAAGTCTTTGGGGCCAAAACAATAAGTAATGTTAGTCTACGAGAGAGAAATATTGTTCATCCTACATACTGTTACTAAATGGAAACACTATTTATAGAGACGACACTTCAAGATTTGCACTGATCATATAAGTTTAAAGTACCTTTTACATCAGAAAATGACGACTCATGCGCAACATCTTTAGCCGGTCAAAATTTTAGGTTATGACTATGACATATAATACAAATAACGAAGGGAAAATATTCTAGTTAATGCCTCTCCAAGATCCCCAGTAAAGAAATCTATGCCCTAACCATTTCTACTATTTCAACCAATTTAATGGGTTAAATCAGGAAGTCGTATGAGGGAGATCCTACTATCCAAGCTATTATTAAAGATTTACAATTATCGTCCAATTTTCATCCTCATTATACCTGGGTGAATGATCATCTCAACAGAAAAGGAAAGGTGATTGTAGGCAATAGGGGTGAGCAAAAAAACCGGAAAATCGATTAAATCAAGAAAACCGAAATAAAAATAATTGAAAAAACCGAACCCAAAAAAAACCGATTAAACCGATTACATTTTTGAAAAAACCGGCCGGTTCGGTTCGGTTTCGGTTTTATAAGCAACAAACCACAAAAAACCGAACCGAACCGAAACCGACAAAAAACTGAAAAAAAACCGAGCCAAACAGAGCCAAAACTGAGCCAAACTGGAAAAACCGAGCCAAAACCGAGACAAACCGAAAAAAACCGAGCCAAAACCAGAAAAACCGAGCCAAACTGGTTTGAACCGGTTTTTGCCCTAAAAAACTGAACCGAACCGAAACCGGTCGGTTTGACCCGGTTTCGGTTTGGTTTCGGTTTTTTTTCAAAAAAAATTTTCAGTTTGGTTACTTTTTTTGATAAAAACCGAACCGAACCGAAAATGATCACCCCTAGTAGGCAAGAACACGGAGTTGAGAAACAAGCTCATTTCCATGTTCCATAACTCAGCTATGGGTGGATATTTAGGAATGACAATGACCTCTAAAACTGTAGAAGGGTCTGTTCTATTGAAAAAGGTTGCAAAAACACATCAAACAATACATTAGGGAATGCAACACTTGTTAGAGGAACAAGCATGAAAATATGGATAGTCCTGGACTCTTACAACCATTACCCATTCCATCTGCCCTATTCATTGACATCAGTATGAATTTTATAGAAGGCCTTCCCAAATTAGGAATGAAGGATGTCATCATGGTAATAGTGGATTGCTTTAGTAAATACACGCATTGCATAGCCCCAAGTCATCCTTACTTTGCTCTCGGGGTGGCCAAACTATTCATGAACAACGTATACAAATTGCATGGGCTACCAACTTCTATAACTAGTGACAAGAACCCGATGTTTTAAGTAGATTTTGAAAGGAATTGTTCAGCATTTAAAGGGTCAATCTACACTACTCATCGACATATCACCCACAAACTAACGACCAGACAAAGGTTGTCAACAAGTGCATAGAACACCACCTGAAGTGTATGACTGGGGACTGCCCTAATCAGTGGGCATATTGGTTACCCTTAGCCGAATAGTGGTACAACACTAACTACCATTCTGCTACCAAGATGACACCGTATGAAGTATTATATGAGTGCCCTCCACCCATACACATTCCCTACTTCTCTAAGGACTTAGCAATGAATTCAATGGATGAGGATGAGTTTTTATCTACTAAGAAAGAAGTGATTAAAAGGGTCAGGACACATCTCCAAGATGCTTAGAACATGATGACCACGATGGCAAACAAAAAAAGAAGTAACAGAAGTTTCGAGGTTAAAGACTACGTCTACCTCAAAGTACAACCTTACATACAACAATCAGTTACACATAGATCCTCACAAAAACTAGCTGCAAAATATTACGGGCCTTACCGAGTGGTACCCAAAGTTGGAAGAGTGGTTTACAAGATCAATCTGCCTCCTACAACACTGATCCACCCCGTGTTCCATGTATCCCAGCTCAAAAGGCATATAAGTAATCATACAGTGGAAGACGTTCCTCCTATATTTCCTCGAACTCCTGACTTGCAACCAAGAACCATATTAGAGAGGCAAATGGCAAGACATAAGACCCAGACGATCACTCAAGTCTTAGTTCATTGGGATGGTCTCTCACCTGCTGATGCAACTTGGAAATACATCGATGAATTGAAGTTGAGGTTTCCAGAATTCAACCTTGAGGACAAGGTCGGACTCAAAGGGGGGCAATTGCTACCAGTTGAAGAAGACAACGAAGAAGAAATTCGTTCTTTAATTCAAACTAAAATAGTCGTTATAAGCTCCTTACACACTGTTTCAATTATAGTCAAAGCGCACCATTTTATCTAGCTAAATAAGTTCTTTCCTTTTAGTTGTACGCACCCTTTTGGTCATTCTTTCTCAAGGTTCTTGGAACTCTTTACAAAGTGGAGTGGCTATGTGTGTTTCTGTGTAACAGACTACCAAAAGGTATCCAAGAAGAATAAAAATGAAAACCTTATGACCTTCGTGAATTCAGAAAATTAACAAACCTATTCATCCTGCTAGCTTCATACTCAATTTCAATAGTTGAATATTAAGGGGCAAGCTCTCATCCTTTCCCTTCAACTAACCTTATCACTGGATTCCCTCCAGGTAGGCACCATTAGTAACACTATATTAAGGACATAATATTCAATTGATTTGATTTAAAGAGTTGGTGATTTTCAGCTTTTGTATCTCTGCTGTGGATGGAATCATGATACAGATTTGGCGCTGACTTTGCTGGGTCTGTCATGGCTGGATACGGGCCTTGTATCAAGACTTGTGGCGGATTGTTTGCTCAAGCCCATTATTTGGGCTAGCTGGGAGTGGACCTTTAGTTTCAGCTTCTTTTTTTTTTACCCAAAAGAAAAGTAGTTTAAACCTGGAAATAGTACGAACTAGTTCCTTCAGGGTTCAGAGTAAAAAACGTCAAAAATTCAGCCTATCCGAGCGTGTTCCATGTCAGACACCGCAACTTCGGCTCAAGTTCCGGGCATGAACCCGCCTGGACCCAAATCAGATGATCCCCTCCTTCAAAACGGCTCCTCTATCGACCCTAACAAACACTCCACCGCCGATGAAACCCTAAACAGAACGAACGACAAAGGCAATCAACAACCGGTGACTCCTGTTCGAGAGAAGAGAAGATTATCGGAAACGGCCGTTGATACGAGTTGGTTGCCACCGGGATGGGTTGTTGAAGATCGGGTTCGGACCTCTGGTGCGACAGCTGGCACGAGAGATAAGGTTAGTTGTAATTCCTTCTCGATTAATCTGAACATTTTCTTTTTTAAATTATGTTCCTCTTTTCTGGTGTGATTAATGTATTAATCCTTGCTTAATCTTTGGATATGAATTTTTTTTTTTTTATTGGCTCAGCTGCTCACTTTCTGATGCTGTTTATTGTATATCTTAGAACAAATCTTATTATAGTAAAATCATTAATTTATAACAATATATTTAAAAAAAAAATTGACATATAGTTAGCAAGTAGAGTTTAGAGCAGAGAATTTGTGGTAAAACTTAATTTTCAAACATCGAAGCAATTGTAGATTTTTATTTTTTCTACACCATTCACTGGATTAAATCCGTTAGGCGTTAGAACATTCAATGCTTGCAGCTAATAAAAACATAGATTAGGCAAATGCATGGGTATTGTAGATTTAAGGGTTTTCGTAATGCTTTTTAGGAGCGCTATGGAGTGTTTGTCAAAACCTGAGTTGGGTCAAATTGAAATGGGATTTTAGTGTTGGATATATAGCCACCACTTTGAACAGCAACATTCATTTATTTAAGGAACAATAGGTATTATTCATGTCTGTTTGAGCCTATCAATATGTGATCGACATGAGTCATGGTCTTCTTCCTTAGCCATCAAATGCTGTTAGCCCTCTATGTTTAGGATCCGGGATGTGTGTATGTGTGTATCATGTTTGAGCTTTATTTTTGCACTCTCCCCCACTAAAATAAAGGAAAAGAATGTGCTAATATAGGGGATGAGGGTTCCCAGATATTCAGGGGAGTAAAAGAAACTACCAAATGCACTACAACTAATAAACAACATACAAGATTAATGATCTATAAAACTCTAGAATTCTTCATTAGCAAAGCAGTCTTATTCAGTGTGCCAGTTGCCAAAAGTGTCGTATTTAACCCGAACACTCGTTAAAGAATTTATCTTCTCATCAGATTACTTTCTGAATTTATTCCTTTTAAAAACCCCAAAATACTGCTATAAGTATATACATCCCACGAGTCCTTTCTTCTTGTACAAAAATCACAATCTCCAATCATTTAGCTCTTCTTCTACTAAATGTAAGATGTTGCTAGATTCAGATGCCTTCCCGCACACTAAAAAAACAAAGAAAGAAAGAAAGAAAGAAAGAGAAACAAAACTCCATTCATCAAGTTTTTTCTAACAATTGTTTATGGTTAGAATTGTTCCCCAAGCTGGCTCCTGGGGGGAAAAGGAATAACACACTTGTAGACATGACGTCATTGCAACAATCAATCTGTTTCTGTTTCATTTCTGAAGTTCAAGAATAGTTGAACGAACTTCAGCATGCTTGGCTGAAATTAAGAATTCAGAGTTATGCTACTCTTAAGGTGAAGAAGCATTTTGAGAGTGATTAGATTTTGCTATGGTCTTTTATTATATCAGATCCTTTTAGTTTTAATTACTCTTATTGGATGGCTAGATCCAGCGTTATGATTTCATCACATGAATGTAAATTCTGAAATACAGCTATGCTGTGGTTTTAATCCGTGTTTGTGATTTCTTAGAGTAGAAGTCTTATGGTAAAAGAGAGAGAAAATTGTATCAAAATTACTATTTTGAGAAATTGATTATATCATTCAATAGTAAAATTTCGAGCCCTAAGTAAATGGTCTCGTCCACATGCAGTACTACATTGAGCCTGTCTCAGGTCGTCGGTTCCGGTCTAAGAAAGATGTGCAATATTATTTGGAAACTGGAACTTTGAAGAAGAGGGGCAAAGCGACAGAGAACGTTGATGCTGATACTAATGTGAGAAAGAAATCTCTGTTTAGACAAAAGGATTGGCCTTTCCATTTATCTTTCAACATCTTTTTTTCCTCTGAACTAACTTGTATGATTTTGATAGTCTGCAGAGAATTCCAAGAGTAGTAAAAACAAGTCTGGTGCAAACACAAATTTTGCATGGAACTTTGATTCTTTTAATGTTCCTGATCGGACTGAATGGTTTCTTACAGAAGCAAACGAAGATACCTGGACTCCCTTCATTGATGGTAAAAAAGTGCCTCTATATGATAAGGAACAATGGGATTTTACATTTGCATCTATGACGACTAGCAGTCATGGTTACAGAATGCATTGAAACTTGATAGCATGAAGAACGCAGCCTGCAATGTAATGAAGGGCGCACAGTTTCACAGAGACTAGCAGTCTTCTTTCACCTTCTCTTTTTTTTTGCCACATATTTTACATCTTTTTGTTTATCGAATTCACCCGGTCTAGCTCTCCATGCCGCAGCAATTCAGATAGCTTCTCAAATTGATCCGGACAATTTTGATGTAACAGAAATTCAACTAGGAGATTTTTCCACAGGTTATTTCTTGTAAATGGGCTTCCGTTTGTGATACTGTTTGCCACTACAATAACAGTTTTATTTTTGTTTAGAAATATATTAAAATAATATTTTTATATATTTATATTAAAAATAAACAAAAAATAAATATATTTTTGATACAAAATCACCTGCCCAGGGTATTTAAGCAGCCTGCGCTATTCTATCAACAAATTCAATCGGAAAAACTAATAATGACAATTAATTATAAGTATTAACCGAGACCACACTGAAGGAACTAAATAGTTATGAATGCCTGGTCACTCACTGCAAGTCTAAGAAAAATCAAAGCCTTTTCTTTTGCTAAAGTTTAAAAGTTGACCACAATTAGGTGCTCTATCATTCAAAAAGGATCAGACACAACCCAGGTTCATTCATATCAGCTAGTCTACAGCCATGATCAACAAGTTCCTTGCCCAACAGCTAGGACACCATAAGAAAACAGATGAAGGTAACTTCATCAAAACAGTTCTTCTAGACTATGAAGGGTGTGGTAAGAGTACAAGATTTCTCATTCACTTGAACCTGCAGGACCCACAAGGACCCCCTGAGAAGAACCCTCCTTCTTGCTACTATCATCCTTTACCTCGCTATCAGCCTTTCTTATCCTGATCTTGTACTTATCTTCAAAATCAGCAATTTCCTTTTTCTTCTTTACAGCAGCCTCATTAAGCCTCGCAATAACCTCCTCGATCCCCTCTTTATTGCGCTGGACAGCAGGCAGGACCTCTTTCACGGTTCTCTCTACCAGCACACCTCCAATCATCCGGTAGCAACGTCTAGATTGATCAAGCGGTTGGATCGCATTGATAACCAATGAATGCTCACTCGCATCCATCTCAAGTTCGGTTATTTTTGAGTAAATCTGGTTTAGTTCAGCCCGCATAGCATTGTACATATTCACAACTGCTTGCTCATTTATCGGTTCCTTTGGATCACTTTCTGCCATGATTCTCTGCAAAGGAAAAAATATATAGATTCAGAAGAAACGGAACCCACTCGCAGTAACATCATTGGCCAACAATTTGACAAGTGCTCCAACTAAAATTTGTCACAGATCCATTATGGACATCTCCATCTATACCTAAGGATTGTTCTCTGAGTCCAAAAGAATATCACATAAGGGCCAGAGATGGATACTACTAATAAGCAAGAAAATAATTCAATGACACTATATTTAGTTAAAAAATAATTATTATCAAAACTTCAATCCCTAAATTTGCTTAAAGAGTCAAGCATAAAATAACCAACAATTTTACAACATATTTCCTTGTAATTGAAGGGTAGACATGGCTTTAACTGATGATTTCACACAAATCCCAACTGTAAATGTTGCAAAACAAACCACGGATAGTGCTACCTAGACCCCCCAAATAGATGAAGATCTAGTATTATTTTGATCTCGCGAGCAATCACATGCTAATACTTTAATTGCAAATAAAAAGTTCAAGTGACGGAAAAGGATTTAGAGCTTTTACTTTGTATTGGACTCCGATCTGGTGGAAGATGAAAGCAGATCACCGATTTTACCTGAAATCAGATTGAGAAGAAATAAGCAAGTGATGTTGATGCTTTGAGGTAAAAAAAAATAAAATAACGGAAATCAAATGAGTTAAGAGCGAGAGAACAACCTCCAATAACTTGGCCTGACAATGGAAGCGAGAGCGAGAGCGAGGAGAAAATAGCCCAACGGCACTACTGTTTCACTAGATTGGGAGTTTGAGACGCAGAACTCATGCTCAACCCTGGACTCGCCGAAAAGATTTGAAATCACTGTTCTGCCCTTTTCATATAAGAGTATCTTTCCGACCCAATATATTTTCTTCTTCTTCTTTTTTCGAGCAAAACAGATATTGAATACCGAAAACTTTTATAGAGCGCAAGAAGATATTATTTTACTAGTCATTTTTTAAAATTTATTTTCAAAAGAAAAAAAATACAAACATGAAAAAAAAACTTAGTCAAAGATATTTTTACTATTTTCCTAGTTATATAAAGTTTGCATGCCTTTTATTTTGAATAGCCGTAATTTTATTTATTTAATGATTGTTTATATGATTAATTTTTTAATAATTTGATTATATTGTTAGAATTTTTTTATGCACTACTATAGTTATTATGAGATGCATGTCTGCGCGCTGCTGCGGGTTTATAAAAAAAATATATTTGATAGTGTTATAATTGTGAACCAGCGCTAAATAAATAATAGAAACTAAAGGTATGATAGAACCAATATTTCATCATGGAAAAAAAAAAGTTGTGTTGTTGATAAAAAACTTAGAGACTGGACAAAATAATTTGTAGTAATCCACAGTGTTTTGGGAGGAAAGATACAATGTTTTCGCCACATGATTTAGCTTTTTTGTTAATAAAAAGTAAAAAAAATTATAAAGCTAAAATCTCTACCAACTTAATATTAAAAAAAACCAATAAAGATAATTTTGGAAGGAAAAACAACCATGAAAAAAATCGTTGTAGCAATTGACAATATTTTGTGAGGGAAACTACAGTGCTTTCCCCAATAAAATAAAATAAAAAACCATTTAGATGAATACTGTAGCAATCCATAGTGTTGTGTGAGAAAAACTACAGCGCTTTCCCCATATGATTTAGTTTTATTGTAATTATAATTATTAACAAGCTCAATATTCAAAAAAAAATCGACAACGCTAATTTTGAAAAAAATCATAAAAACATCATTTGGAAAAACACTGCAACAATTTACAGTGTTTTAAAGAAAAAAATTACAAAGCTAAATTTTTAATCAGCTCAATATTTAAAAAAAATCAAATCGACAGAGACAACTTTAGAAAAAAAAAACACCAAAAAAAAGGGAAAAGAAATCATGTTAGAAACACTGTAGCAATTCATAGTGTTTTGTGATCAAAGCTACAGTACTTCCCTATATGATTTAGCTTTATTTGTAATAACTTGTAATTGTAACTCTCAACAATGTTTTGTGAGGAAAGCCACGGTGCTTTCCTCGCATGATTAAGCTTTATTACAAAATTAAATTCTTGCCAACTCAATATTAAAAAAAATCGACGAAGATAATTTTAGAAAAAAATATTACAAAAAAAAAACACAAAAGAAACTAAAAAAAAACCATGTGAGGAAAAACTGTATCAATCCATAGTGTTTTTTGAAGAAAAACTTGTATTTATTTGTAACTGCAATTCTTAATCATCTTAATATTTAAAAAATAAAATTGACAAAGACAATTTTAGGGAAAAACATAACAAAATAGAAAAAAAACCATGTGGAAAAAAACACTGTAGCAATCCATAGTAATTTGCGAGGATAGTTATAGTGTTTTCCTCACATATTGTAACTGTAATTTTTAACCGGCTCAATATTAAAAAATAAAATCAAAAAAGATAATTTCAAAGAAAATCATTAAAAAAAACCATGCGGAGAAACACTGTAACAATCAATAATGTTTTAAAGAAAAAAATTACAAAACTAAATCTCAATCAGCTTAATATAAAAAAAATAAAATCGACAAATATAATTTTAAAAAATAAAAAAATAAAATAGAAAAACTACATGGAAGAACACCGTAGCAATCCACAGTATTTTAAAGGAAAAAATTACAAAGCAAAATTTTTAACCAGATCAATATTTAAAAAGTAAAATCAATAAAAATAATTTTAGAAAAAAATAAAAAATAAATGAAAAAAAAAAGAAAAAGAGGAAAGTTGAAAAAAAAAAGGAAAGTAATTTTGGAAAAAACAAAAGAAAAAATAAACGAAAAAAAAGGAAAGTTGGAAAAAAAATGAAAAGGTGCAAAAAAAAGAGTGGAAAAAAAAAGAATGCAGTATAGATTACTATTGTAATCTATAGTGCATTAGGTGTGGGAAAATAATGATTTCCTCACACCCTTTAGTTTTATGTTAAAAAAATAAAATCGAAACATATAATTTTAAAAAATAAAAAAATAAAATAGAAAAACTATGTGGAAAAATACCGTAGCAATCCAAAATATTTTTTAAAAAAAATGACGAAGTGAAATTTTTAACCAGCTCAATATTTAAAAAGTAAAACAACGAAGATAATTTTAGAAAAAATAATAAATGAAAAAAAATAGGGAAGTTGGAAAATAAAGGAAAGTAATTTTGAAAAAAAAAATAAACAAAAAAAGAGAAAGTTGGAAAAAAAAGTGAAAAAAAACATGAAAAAAAAGAGGAATGCACTTTGGATTACTGTCGTAATTCAAAGTGTGCATTTGGGTGTGGGGAAACAGTGATTCCCTCACACAATTTAGATGTATGTATAATAATTACGTGTTATTGAATATAAATATTAACAGATCTTGCACCTATAAAAATGTTTAATCTAAATTTTGTATAATTTTATAGTGTTTTTTTTTCTAACATGGTAGCAATTTCTAAATTTATTTTTATTAATTAAAAATAAACTTAGAATATTTATATCCTGAAAATAAAATTAAAAACAATATTTTTTTAGAAGAAATATATAATTTTTTCGACACGATTTAAAATTTAAAATTTTAATTGTTCTTGATTTTTTAAAGAATATTAGTGTATTTTTTATTTTATAATTTTATTAAAAAATAGAATTATTTTAAAAAATAATAAAGAATTAATAAGACACAAGTGAACTCTTGTGGTACCATAAACTTTTGAATTACTTGAATGGCCTTAATATGGTTTGATATGACATAAAAAATGATTTTTTTCTTTTAAAGATTTTATATATTATAAAAATATATTCAATATACATCATAAATTAAAGCTTATAGTAAGGGCTTTCTATTAGTTTTAAAAAAATAATTTATAATAAACTTATGTCAATATAAATTATAATTTAAAGTATTTATGTCAATATAAATTATAATTCAAAAATACATATCTGAAATCATAAAAAGTAGACGAGGTATACACTTTTGTACATACAACAAACGCTATAGATTTACTGTATGAAACTTTCATACGTGTAATATTCAATGAAATTTAATGAGTTTTGTTAGATACTAGCTCAAAAGTTTGAACTCGAAAAATCAATAAAAAGGACAAAAATAAATTTTTGACCAATAGGTCCAGATTGACATAAAAATTCCAAACGATGTCGTGTTTAATAATTTATTTTAATTAAATAAGATTTGAGTGTTAATAAATGTAACTTTTACTATTATAATAATAATAATAATATGATGCGGGGATTTTAGATTTTCAGATGTAACTCAATATGCGTTGAATCGTCATGCTAATAAAAATATGATAAAACCAGTCTTGATATCCGCGCTTCATTGCAAGAACAAACTATTTTTTTATGTAAAAAATAATATTTATATATTAAAATAAAATTAAAAAATACAATAAACTAATATAATAAACTTGTAATCATATCAATTAAGAACAGCCAACTTATGATATCTAGCCAAATCTACGGCACAAAACATGTAATTAGAATAACCATATAAAAAAATAAAAAGAATTAAAAAGCTTTTTAAAAAAAACGCATATTAATTTTTCAAACCCGTGACATGAGTTATTAGATCCGAAGCACTTGATCTAAAAAGAAAAACATAAAATCAAATTCTCAATCAATTAAATATTAAAACACCAGATTCATCAGCGCCAAATTAAATCACTACCGGTGACATGCGCCACACCTAAAGAAAGACGACACGACAACATTTCCAATGACATGACGAAAGGATATTTTTGAACACTAGAAGGCACTACACGCACCTATGGGCACGTCCCTGGAAGCAAACACGTGCACCCATCTTTTTGTTTATTTTTTATTAATCTTATATGAAATAACCTTGAGGTGACTTTATAATTACAAAAAAAAAAAAACACAAAAACCAAACCTCAAGCTTACTTTTTATGACTTCAAGAGTATTTTTTTGTTTTATTATGTGTTTTAATTGTTGATTATTTCTTTTATATATATACAATTTTTTTTTCAACTTAAATTATAATAACCAAAAAATCATTGTTAAAATTAAAAAAAATCTTGATGTCATTTTTTTTCAGAATTATTTTGGTTGTTTTACCATGTAATCAAGATTAAAAAAATATTTACATGTCCCGATTATATTTAAAAATAACAAATAAATCATGTAAAAAAACTTTAATATCCTTAAAAATCAATATTAAGTTTTCGGAGTGGACTTAATTCTTAAACATAATAAAATTCAATTTGGCCCATGATTAAATCAAATTGGCCTATTAAAAATTTAATTATGTCCTTGGACTTAATTTTTATGCAAATTCATCCAATAATAATTTAATTTGACATTGAATTTGCATTTTTTTCTCCATTTTTAGGCATAATAGGGTACAATTAGGTCTTGAATTTCCTCCAAAAAAATACAGCTTGATTCCCCGACCTGCTTTCTCCACATTGCCAGCCTTTATTTTATTTTTTTATTTATATTTTGAAAAAAAAATTGATTTTTGAGGAATAACTCTGAATTGGGTTATGACATTCTCAATCAATTAAATATTAAAGCACTAGACCCATTGGCGCCAAATTGAATCACCACCGGTGACATGCGCCACACCAAAAGAAAGATGACACGACGACACTTCCAATGATATGACGAAAGGATTTTTTGAACACTAGAAAGCACTACACGCACCTATGGGCACGTCCCTGGGAGCGAACACGCGCACCCATCTGTTTGTTTGTTTTTTATTAATTAAATATGAAATTACCTTAAGCTGACTTTATAATTAAAAAAAAAATCTTGAAAAACCAAACCTCAAGTTTCGTTTTTATGACTTCAGGAGTACTTTGTTGTTTTATTATGCGTTTTAATTGTTGATTATTTTTTTTGTATTTATACAAATATCAAATTGTCTTTCAATTTAAATTATAATGACCAAAAAATCATTGTTAAAATTAAAAAAACAATTCTTGATGTCTTTTTTTTTAGAAGTATTTTGGTTGTTTTACCATGCAATCAAGATAAAAAAATATTTATATGTCCCAATTATATTTAAAAATAACAAATAAATCATGTAAAAAAAACTTTAATATCCTTAAAAATCAATATTAAGTTTTCAGAGTGGAATGGCAAAAACACGATTATACTATTCCAGTAAACCGTCATATGGAATTACATTGATATTTCAAGTCCAATTAACTCTTTTTAATAAAAAAAATAAAGAAAGGAAAGGTGTCACCCTCGTTATTTCCACATGCAAGATAATCAATGATATTAATCTTTTATGTATCCAATAATTTATTTTAATGAGCAGGTTCAGTCTTGGAGTTTTCAACATCCTCAGTCATGAAGGTAGAGTCCTTCAATGGAGATGGCAAAACTACCAGTCCAGGTGGATACAGAGTAAAATATGACCCGGACGAGAGTGGGTGGGTGCCGAGGGCATTTTCCTTTCGATTATAAACGAGAATGAATGGAGACAAAGAACATGTCTCCCGGAATCCAATCCCGATTTTGTATGAACATGCTTATTGTTTTCGTTATTTTGTTAAACAATTAATTCTTTAAAGTACTCGTTTTAATGAATTTATTTTTTATTTATTTATATTAAGTAAAAAATTACATTACATGGGTTTTTCGTTGTAACTTTAAATACAGTTTACTATAAATTCTCTTTTTCACCTACCCATTTGTTATTAAAAAATTATTCAGGGATATTCTATATTATTTTTTTATGATAAAAATATTATTTTATCTTTAAAGTCATGATTAAAAGTTTTTTTATTTTGACTTTTCATAAAAATTAAAACAATAAAATACTTATTTACTTCCAAGACAAAAATATGTTGGGATGTTGGACAAGGGTATTTGTAGTTTTTTCACTATTTATGTATAGTGAAATAATGTTTTTGGCCTTGAAAAAGACAGAAAATAGGGTTTGCATTTAGAGGTATTTTTGTACTTTCATATCAGTTTTTAAGGTAATTACCAGGGTAATGGGGGTATTTTTATATTTTCACGTTGTCTTTTTAATTTTTAAATAAAAAAAGATATTGGCATCCACGCTATTCAGGCGATGCGTGTGAAATCACTCGATGGCCAAACCTGACCTTCCACTATCTCTTTAGATGGGTCATCATGTCCTCTTTCACATGGTCTGCCGTGTGATAACGTATGGTGATCGAATTATCGTCGAATGTCATTTCCCCCCCTTTTTTCTCTCCACTGCTAGGTAAAGTGCATGATTGTTTTTTTTTTTCAATTTCAGTCTTTATTCTTTTAATTTTTTATTTTATTCTTATTTATTTTACAGAAGTTTTTGTTTTCAATTTAGTCCTTCAACTACAATTTCTTATATGTTTTGTTTTTCATTCTAGTCATTATTCTTTTAATTTTGATTTTTTTTCCCTTGACCCCTTTTTAAAGTTTTTTTGGCTTTCAATTTCATTTTTCAATCAAAATTTTTGTTGTTTTATTTTTTTTTATTTGACCCTTATTCTATTGATTTTCTTTTCATTTTGTTAAAACTATTTTTCAATTCAGTTTAACCCTCTAATTACAATATTTTGTTTGCCCTCTGATTATTTTTTTTTCACCCTAATTTTTTTAGATCATTTTATGTGATTGATTCTTTTCCGTGATTTCATCTTTTGACATTTAATTTGTTAGGGATTTGACTTTGTTTTATCTTATTGTTCTGCATTAGTTTTTTTATATTAGTTTTGTGATTTTCTTTAATTTATTTTATATGAATTTATTTTGAACCCATGACCTAAATCACAAGTTTTGCATGTCTTTTTATAATGTATGTTTTTTTTTATGTTTATGTTTTTTTAAAATATTATTTTAATTCGTCTATATTTGTTTCGTTTTATACACATGAATTTTATTTTTTCTTATTAATTTTTTTTAAAATAATTTTTTTATATGTTTGGCTTGCATAATATTGTTTTTAGAACGTGAGTTTATTAGATCAGTTTAATTTGTATTTATCTTTCAGGTCACTGATTTTTTACGGTGTGAATTTATTTTTTATTGATTTAAATAAATAAATTCAATGAATATAACCAGATGAATATCTCATTTTGTATAATTGAACATCTTGATCTATTTTCATCTCTTAATTTTTTTATCAACGATTTTTGTATTTATTTATATAAATAATTATCAATTTATTTAATTAAGTATTTATATGAAATTTTTAATTTACACTTTGAGTTTTTTATGTAAAAAAAAATACATTAAAATAGCTTGTATATTCAATATTTTTTTTGAAAAAAAAAAATTAACCCAGGAGCGTAGTTTAACTATATTAGAGGTACAGGAATATTCAGTATTCACACGGATTATTTTTTCCTTTATGCATTAATAATTGATCATTGCATTGCAATTATGAAAAAAAAACCTATTTTTCATTAATAGAAAATCTTAGAACCCGAATAATTCTCTCCTCCATCAGAAAACGATAAATAGGTGGTAGGACGGGGTAGGCAACCTCCCATGCCACGCGGCCCATCTCTATCATCTTGGTCTCCTCGGAGGGATAAAATAAAATAAAAAACAAAACAAAAAAAATATAGGACCAAAATAAGTAATTACCAAAGCAGAGGGATAAAAAATGTCAACTTATCTATAGAGTATAGAGTACGGACGATTGATTTACCATTAACTGCAGAGTGGAGAAGTCAAACAAGGGTAAATATAGAACCTCTGACAAAACTTGCCGCCAACTCACCTCCATTGGTACAGACACTATAAATAAAGGGAAGGCACTACCGCAATACCATTAACCAGGCTGATCTTCAAGCAGCGGCTCTCCTTCGTTTCCCTGTTTTCTTGTCTCGCTAGAACCAGCAACTCAACTCAACTATGGCCAGAAAATTCTTCGTCGGCGGAAACTGGAAATGCGTACGCTCACTTTTACTTACTCAACTACTTCTACTTGTAAATATTGCTCATATTTTTTCTTTTACTTGTACTGTATTTCCGACATGGATTGATTTTTTTTGTTTTTTTTTTAAACGGTGCTGCAGAATGGGACCATTGAGGAGGTGAAGAAGATTGTCACCATGCTAAATGAAGCTGAGGTTCCATCCAAGGATGTTGTAGGTAAGCTTTTCTTCTTCTTTTTTAACTCATATTTCTAGCTCTGCATCAGTTACATACAGTTGGTGAATTCTGGTTTTGTTTGGAAAGTAGAATTTAATTCGACTTGTTTCGGATATGTGATTTTGTTTGAACCCCACTTTACTTTTTGCAAGTTAGGCTATAATTTGGGATCATTGAACTTGATTCATTGGTAAATGGTAATCCATAAATTTTCTCATTATATTTCCATATTTTGAAAGAAAAGAAAAGTAAACAGAAAACTTTGAATCTTATGAATTTTTGGAAAAAAGAAGGTTACAGTTTGATTTTATACGCTGAAGCCATGCATATCGAGCGATTCAGCCACGCACTGGCCTCCTAAGCTGCCATTACATAGCTTCATTTTATATGTCAAAATTTAAACCAGTCTGGAGTTCCTTTATTTTACTGCAATATTCATGCATTTCTTTTTATATCAACAAGCATCAGGAACACAATTTTATCTCTCTCACTCATTATATGTGGGCTGTAATTTTGTTCACATTGTTCTAGTTTCTGATGCTGTGGCTGGCATAATTCCATTTATTTTTGTTGTGGTGAGCCGTCCATTTGTGGGCTGTGGGCTGTAATTTCGTTCACATTGTTTTAGTTTCTCTGATGCTGTGGTAGGCATATTTCCTTTTATTTGCAGAGGTTGTTGTGAGCCCTCCATTTGTATTTCTTCCTCTGGTAAAAAGTTTGCAGCGACCTGATTTCCAACTAGCTGCCCAAAATTGCTGGGTTCGCAAAGGTGGTGCTTTTACTGGAGAGATTAGGTATGCCAATGCTCGTTTAATCTGTACTTGGGTCAAACCATGAGGGTGCAGGTTTTAGTCTGGAAAGCAGACATTTCATGTAAATATGACAAAGACAAGGAATACCTTCGAGTCCCCCTTCTCAGTACCCATTTCATTACTATGACTACCAATTGCCATAAGTGTAATGGTTAATTTACAATATTATCAGAGCAATATTTTTATATATCTTTGTAGTTATCAATGCTACTTCTGTGACAAAGTGTTTGCTGTGTTTGGACGGGAATCAGGAATCCTAATTTGGTTGACATGTGATGGTTATAAGATATGGTATAACAACTTTGTATGATCAAGTTAAATTTTAAGATGATCTTTGACAGGTTTTATTTTGTGTTTTGAATGTTTATTCTGATAGCCATCACTTTTAAGCATTAACAATATAATTCAATCCTTCTACTCTCCCTTTGTTGTCTAACTATTGGAAGTTTATATGACTCTTTATGGACAGTGCTGAGATGCTCGTGAATTTGGGCATTCCCTGGGTGATTCTTGGCCATTCTGAACGGAGATCTCTTTTGAATGAGTCAAATGAGGTAAACCATGTGATGCTGATGCGCGTATTTTATACACTAGATATATTCTGCTTAGCATGTACAACTATACCTTCTATTAAGCTTTTTCTTTATTGGTGTTTCACCTGCAGATTGCTGTATTTCTAAACCATATTGCATATGTCTATCCCTGTAGTTTGTTGGAGATAAAGTTGCTTATGCACTTTCTTTAGGCTTGAAAGTGATTGCATGTATTGGTGAGACACTTCAGCAGAGAGAATCAGGATCTACAATGGCTGTTGTGGCTGCGCAAACAAAAGCAATTGCAGGTAATTATTCTTACTGTTCAGGTAACAGGTAGTCATGTAGATTTTTTGGTAACTTGGTTCCCTATCGATTTAAGAATTCTTGTAGGCCATGCTTATTCTCAGCAGAGGGAAAGTAATAAATCTTTCCCCAAAACCAGGTTCCATTTACACACGTATTTAAAGAACTATACATTCTTTCTTTGTTTTTATTTTGTCATATTCCATTGCAGATAAAGCTTCAAATTGGGCCAATGTCGTTTTGGCTTATGAGCCAGTTTGGGCCATCGGTACAGGAAAGGTGGCGACACCTGATCAAGCTCAAGAAGTAAGTCTTAAATTAATTCAGTTGTCTAGCCAATATCTTATAACTAGGACATTACACTGCCATTTTTGTTATACTTGAGCTCTTGTATTTAAACTCTACAGTGTCATCGACAATTTCTGTTTGTGTGAGAATGCTATATCAACAACCATTACTTATATCAACTTAAAATTCCAGTACTGTTATCTACACCAACTCTTCTGTGTGATCAACATGGCGATAGCTGAAAGCTGATAAATCCTCATTGTTGTCTATTTTCTTCCTTGCCCAGATACAAACAATTGTTTCGTCTACTTATTGCTAAATAATTCATCTGAATCATCTTGTTTTCTTGTTTACAATATTTACTGGATACGCCAGGTCCATCTTGAATTGAGGAAATGGCTTCATGACAATGTTGGTGCTGAAGTTGCTGCAACAACCAGAATTATCTACGGAGGTAAACTTATCTATTATCTATTTTTTTCACTTATTATGTGAACTTTCGCTGTTGTTAGGTGTGTTATTGTATACTAACTAGAAAGTTTCTCATGCACTGATGTGGGTGATGTGGGTATTTGGTCAAACTTCTTTTCCTAAACAATTATTGCCCAGACTATGTATTTTCAAAGATTTTAAGGTAAAATTTATACAAGATCTCGTCAACAGAAAAATCAATACTTCTGACTAATCATCTTTGATTTTTATTATATGTCATTGACAAGTTGAAACTAATAGGCTTTTGGTTTGGAAATTTCAACACTTAATTTTGTCGGGTCAACTTCGGTCCTTTTTTTTTTTCCTAATAATTTGGTCTTGACTTGAAATATCCATTTTAGCCCTTAAATTTATCAAATTTGAAAAATAAATTTAAAAGTTGTTATTATTTTTGTTGTTGTATTTTATTTTTAAGTTAGTTTAAAAATAACATGTGTATTAAGTTAAATTTTAATTTCGAAACCCAAAAAAGAAAAAAGAAATCCCAAGATCCAGCCAAAATGTTCTACAGTATAAAACATTTTGCAAAGTCGAAAATCCAAACCCAAATCTGCCTAGGGAAAGTTTCCCCTCCCTCCAATCTCCCAACAAGAAATATCTTGCTAAGCTTCTACTCTTGTCCATTCTTTGCTAGAAATACACAATTGCGTTCATGTTCATGGTTGGTCCCCTGTGGTGCTGCTGTATGCTATATGTCACTCCCTCAACAACTCTTTAAATAATGGCAAAGCCAAAAATCTAAAGAGGAGGTCGAACTGAACTTCAACATTTGAATGAGTTGGTCCTGGCCATTTTTCTTGTTTAATTATGGCAATTATTTAGTTAAATTCTGTATTTGAATAATTAAAACCCTGAAGAATAACTTCGAGCTGGAAAATGAAGCAGCTGCACCACCCCATGGCTTTCGGTAAACTTGAAGAGGGATCGTCCTTGTACTCTTCGTTTAGATTGGTAAAGTTTAGACAAATAATTTTCTGCTAAAACTGGCTTCATGCATCATCTCAACATGTTTGTAGGTTCTGTAAATGGAGCTAACTGCAAAGAGCTGGCAGCGCAACCAGATATTGATGGATTTTTAGTCGGTGGAGCTTCACTCAAGGTAGTTTGCTTGCTTGCTTTCTCATAGCGTCACCATTCTTTCTCCCTTGCTTTCTTATTTTAAAACTTTCGGCGCCTAGCTCTTTAACCATCCGTTTACTTTTTCCAGCGGGAGTTCATTGATATCATCAAATCTTTAACGGTGAAGAAGAGTCAACTGTGAAGAAGATTAGCTGTCAGAACTGTCCTAGTTTTTCCTCCTTAAATGCGCGTGGTGTAATTAGCAGTTCTGTGCTCTGACCGCTCTGGAAAAGAGATATCTGCCATTGCTGTTCCAAAACGTAATAAATCAAATCTGTTATCAGATCTTGGTCTGTACTCCTTAGGATTTGCGCTGTTATGTGGTTTTGAGATTTGTTTTCCTTGGATTTTTTGGTTATGGTTTCGAGTTTTATTTTGATTTTAGCTTCGGAATTCACTTTTCATGAAATCACTCTTCATGAAATTACTTTTTAAATTTTTTTATATTTATTTATCATTAAAAAAATTGATTAACGAAAAATACTTTTCAGTCAACAAAAAATTTTTTGTCAACAGTAAATTAACCTGAGTTATAAGAAAATTTGGTTTGGAAGTGTCTTCGCTTTACAGTTTTTTCAGTGGTTTCAAACATTCCAAAGGTTTGTTGCCATTAAAAATTTGATCGACGGAAAACACTTTCCGCAAAGAAAATTTGGCTTGGTTTTGGGTGGGGTGTTTTTTTTTGGAAAACCCTTTTGAAGTTGAAAATTTAGAAATGTCATTATTTGCGATTATATTAAATTTGATCCTTAAATTTTTGATTGCTATATATAATTTGTTTTGTATATTTATTTTTCAATTCCATCTCTTAAAATTTAATTTTTATATTAATTTTGGTCCTTATTTTTATAATTGTTATTTGCTTTTTCCTTATTTTTTTGTTGAAATTTTTTATCATATCAAATTTGGTCCTTATTCTTTTGATTGTTACTTATTTAATTTAAATAATTCATAAAATGTTAATTATTATTATTTTAATTTATTCACCTTTATTTTTTTAATTTATTAGATTTGATCTCGATTATTTTGATTATATTTATTTTATTTGAGATAATTATGGTATAAAATTATATTTTTTCAAAATTAATTCTCATCAATTTTAATTTGTAAGATTTGTTCCTTAATAATTTTAATAAACTTGAAAAAATAAAACATTAATAAGTTATTTTTCAAAATCAATTTTCCATGAAATAACTAATCGAAAGTGTTTTCAAACCTATTTTAATTACACTAACTCACCATATCGGAAAATACTTTTCCGGAATTCACTTTTTCCGAAATTCATTTTCCAAAAAAAATTACTTTCCAGCAAACAAATAGACCTTAAATCCAGTTCTTTCTGTTTTATATTAGTGGAAATGGATTTGAAATACTAGAATAATTCCTTGTCTTGTACATTGACCTGGTTATCCTATGGGAAGGTCATCGCTACAGTTTTCGTGGTTTCAGTCCAATTTTAAAATTTGTGAGGACAGCAATTTTTATTTTTTTGGGAATCCTTTTTGAATGTTGTCACGCAAATCGAATTTCCACATCGTTGGTTTTCAGTTTTGTAATTAAAAAAAAGGGCTGATGTTACGAAAAAATTCATATCAAATTCTTTTAATATCAAAAAAAATTCAAGTAATAATAACTCCTTTTAACTTTATAAGATCAGAATAAACTAAAAAAATAAAACAAATAACAAAACTTAAGATTTAATAACCCAATATAAAATAATAAAATTAAAAAATAATAATAATAAACTTAAAAAAATAGGGTTAATATTCAAAACCAATTATTCAAGATATAAAATCAAGATTATAAAAAACCATTAAAAAGAATTAGAAATAAAATTTTCAATAATAATATTTAATGAAACGACAGCTGCACTGCCCAACCAAACGTAAGAAGCATGTGGAGCAAGGGTGCATGTCTTCTTTTGGACCTCATCTCCCGGCCACATGGTCACCTCCTGTCCTGTCATTTCCTCGAATTCGAACAAAAGTAATATAAAACAGTAGTGTTGTCGTGGCGTGTCAACTATCAACGAAATCCATACTCAGAGCTCCCACTCTTTGACCAATGCCTGCCTCAGTCTCTGGATAAAGCTATTGACTCCTAATTTCGACGGCTACTTGTAGATTCTCTTTGTTATTATCACCTTTCTCTCTCTCTCTCTCTCTCTCTCTCTCTCTCTTTTTTTATATTATATTATATATATATGTACATATTAGTATTTATACCCTGTTTGTTTTTATATTTTAAAAGTATTTTGATAAAATTTGAAATTTTTTTATTAATTTCAAATTAATATATTTTTAGTGTTTTCAAATCATTTTGATATGCTGATGTCCAAAATAATTTTTAAAAAATAAAAAAACATCATTAGCATGTATTTTGACACGAAAAATTATTTGAAAAGTAATCACAACCACACTGACAAACACACTCTTGGTAGATGTTTACGAGGGAAAACTTATTTTCGTGTGAGTTTGGTAACTCGATCCAGGATTTTTTTAAAAATATATTAAAAAAATAATTTTTATAATATTTTTTATTTTTAATATTAATACATAAAAAAACAAATAAAAAATAGAAACAAGAACTACTGTAATACAATACTGTACAAGTGGCACTAACACCACATTATTATAATCACAGTACAAAGAAAAACTTGCAAATAAAGATTAAAGAAGATCAATCTTTTTTTCTTTTTTTGCCTAAAGGTGATTCCAATGATTTTTATATTAAACAAAAGTGTACTTGCCCAGTCACTAGACTCCACGTATCTTCTTAGGCTTTGAATCTGAGAAATCCTAAAACTTAGTAGCTAGGATCTCTTCGGAGATAACAAGCTACATTTTTTAAGTTTTATTGCACATTTTTTATCTCCAAATAGTTATTAAGACCATTTATTTGTTAAAAAATAATTTTTTTTAAGAAGAAAATTTTAGAAAAGTAATTTATTTTTTAATATTTGATAGTGTAATGAAAAATAAGTTAGAAAACACTTTTCAGTATTTGCTTATGTCTTGAAAAAAGAGTTTGAAAATAACTTATTAATATTTTATTTTTTTCAGGTTTATTAAAATAATAAAGAATAAATCTTACAAATTAAAAGGTTAAATGAAAATAAAATTGAAAAAAAAATATAATTTCATAAATTATCTTAAAAAAATAAATAATAATCAAAATAATAAAGATCAAATCTAAAAAATAAAAAAATATTGAAAGACGAATGATGTAACCATATTATTCGATAGTTTCACCCATATTTAACTAGTGTTTTGCCTATGTTTTATATATAAAATACCTTGATATTCTTTGTTATATGTTTTGAAGGCACTTTTGGATGAAAGATGCAAAAAAGAGTAAATTGGAGATAATTAGTAGATTTGACCTTCAATCGATGTTTTGTGCAGAGCGTGAGTTCTAGAGGTTGAAACGAAGTGATTCCAGTGGCATTAAAAAGCTAATATCCATACCTTCCTGGGCATCTAAGGCAAGAAAATAAAATGAGGAAGAGCATAGAAATCACAACTTTCAAAGTCAAATCTCGCAATTTACCAGTGTTGACCTTCAGCCATTCTAACTTGAATATTTAGAGCTACATAAGTCCAGTCGATTCAAACTCAATGTTTTTGAATTCCTGACTCAAAGGCCTTTAAACGTTCCAAATTGCAACAAAAAAAGATATCATATGAGGGAGATATGATTTTTCGAAAATGACAACTGAATTCTGCTAGCAAACAGGTTTCGTGAAGAAACGAGTTCAAATTATATTTCGAAGCATCTAAACCGATCTCCAAGTTTTTATTTCAGTAATTTAACTCCTCTAAGTCAAAGCTTGAAGATTTCATGCAAGGCTATTTCTCTTTTTTTAGAAAAATAGTTATTGAAGTACTTAAATATAAACAGTCTACTTAAAGGAGGACTATTTTGTAAAATAGAGACTAGGGTTTCATAGGATATAAAAAGAATGAGAGAAGAGAAGGGGGGCAGCCAGCCAAGAGGAGAAAAACGCCCCCTCCTCTAAGAAACTCAAAATTATGCATTCATCATTCTTTTTTATTAGTTGTTCAACAAAAATACAAGGCTAAATAATTTTTCTTAGTTGCAAGGACACGTAAACCTTCGGATTTCAAGAACTGTGAGATTTATTTTACATTTTCTTTTTAGTTTATATGATGAATATGTTTGTTCTTTTGTGCTTATTTTTCCTATGATTGTTTATTTTAATTGCTAGAGCGGACTCTAAGTTATTATTGTAGACAATCTATTGCTAAGTTTGATATCGAAACCGGAGTTGTGGTATATGAACTTGTGAAGCAACTGAGTTTAATAATTGTGGCGGATCTACGTTATTAATCTTAGGAAGAACATTCAATCAAATCAAACATAGACTACGGAAAATTATGTTTTCTTGATTAATCAACTTGTCTAGTTCTTAAGGCTGCCATTGAATTAAATTATTAGTACGGACACTGTGGTTGTTTGATGGTTAGGGTTAGTTATATGGCAAATCCGTTAACTAACCAATGTTAAGAAGAGATAAATATTCAGAATATAAATTAATGTTTCGTTTCCATGATCAGTTCTGATTTCTGTAGATGGATGTGTGCTTGTAACCAAGGTTTGTTCTCTTGATAATTTTCTGATTTTATTAAATTTTGTTTGATAGTTTTTTGTTTTCTTTTACTTTAACCTAAATAACGTCCAAACTCCCCCCCCCCAAAATTGCATATCATCTAGCATAAAAATCTGACTTGATCGTGGGATCGACACCTTGCTTGCTCTATACTATCTTGTGTGTTGTGTTTGAAGTTAGGGTAATTAATTTGTGCGACCGCGACATCGCAACAACGAAGACATTAAAATAATAATAATTAACATTTCATAAATTATTTCAAATAAAATAAGTAACAATCAAAAGAATGAGGACCAAATTTGATAGCTAAAAAATTTCAATTAAAAAATGATAAGGGAAAAGCAAATAACAATTATAAAAATGAGGACCAAAAAGTTAATATAAAAATTAAATTTTAAGAGATGAAATTGAAAAACAAATATTCAAAACAAAATATATATAATAATAAAAAGTTTGAAGATGAAATTTGATATAATCAACAAATAATATGACATTTCTAAATTTTTCATAACTTCCGGAAAGTGTTTTCCGCCCAAAATAAAAGGAAAACACTTTCCTGGAAACCAAGACAAATTTTTCTTTGACATGAAAGTGTTTTTCGTTGACCGAAAGTGTTTTCCGTTGATCAACTTTTCTAATAACAAACAAACACAGAAACGTTTGAAAAGTAATTTTTTAAAAACTACTTTCTATGAAACAAACACGTCAATACTTGAAGTCGATACTCTTAGACATGTATTTAATACTTCTCGTATGCATTTAGAGATGCTTTGAGAATACTTTTATAACTGTGTGAGATACCTCGTGGGTATTTGGTGGTACAATTTCAATTTTTTCAGTAATAAAATAATTTATTGATTTTTAATAGTTTGTTCTTATTTTAATCACTTTAAGTTACTGATGTAATAAAATATAGATGGAAAAACTAATGGATAATATTGAAGAAAATGAAATTGTTATTTTAAAATTCTTATTATGGGCATTGTTAAAAATAATCTATAGTTTTCCCATTGTATTATAAATAGTTTTATTTTAAGCCAAACTACAAATGCAGTTAAAGTTTTTAAATATACTTTTTTAAAGAATCTAAATTCTTTAAAAACACACGAGTAACATCTAGAAATTAGCATTAGAATTTCTATTAAAAACAAAGGAAATATAAATGCTTAAAAATTTTTATCTATACATGAAATCTAACTTTTATATATTTTATATATATATATATATATATTGATCTTTATTCTCTAATTTCTTTTCAGATAGTGTATAAAATTGTGATGCTTTAGCGGATCTTGTTTTTATTTGGATCTTTTAAAAATATTAATTAAAGATAGGATGATAATTCAATATCTCTGAGTCGAGCTAAACATTGAATTTATATATATATATATATAAGTTCGGTGAGCTATCAGACTCATCATCTCTATGCTCGCCAAGCTTGCCAAGCACTGAGCCCATGTTTTTTTTACTATGAAAATCCTGGGCTCTATAATTAGACAATGAGTTAGAAATATTTTGCTCCTTGACAAATCAAGTATATTTTATTTTAATAAATAGTAGATAATTTGCCTACACTTTGGCTTATTCCCTTAAAAAAAAAGACAAGCTATATAAACTATAAAAGTGACCAGGAAAATCCTTCAAAGGCAAGTTTAATTTTTTATTCTTATAGTGTATCTGTTTTTATAATTTTTTTCTAAAATATAATTATATTTTTTCTCAAAAAATACTTACTTAGGCATGAGAAATTTTTTAAATTCATTAAAAAAAACTTTTTACAAGGATCAAGCACTGACTACCAATATTTTTTTATTTTTAAAATTTATTTTTAATATAAACACATCAAAATTATCTAACAATATGAAAAACTAAAGCAAAAAATATACCCCTCAGGTGCATGTTCGAAACTTTGTCGTATGAAAAGTGAAAAAAGTTGGGAAATCAGACAGCTCTCTAAGCTTTGTACACAATTTTGCTGTATTAATTAATGTTTTATTTATTAACATGTTCAAAGGTTGTCTTGGTTATAAAACTGTCTCATGGGAAGCTTCCAGTCGTCCACGAGTGAGTTTGAGTGACCATTGATTCGATTCCTTCTTTAATTTTATTTTTAATTTTGTGATAATGCAGGTCACAGCACAGAATAAGTAAGGTCAAGGGAATGCCATTGACCGTATAATATTTAATATACGTAAGCCCTGAAACGAACACATACGTCACTAATCCGTGCTTGCGAAAGTGAAATTCTGGATTACACAACGCATAAAATGCTTGACCACGTATATGTAGTTATTAAACCTGAAAATAAATCAGATCATAGATTAAATAAATTAGTTTAAATTAATCCTTTTTAAAAAAAATATATAAAGTAATAAAATTCTAAATAAAATAAAATTATAAAGCATATTGTTTAATTTCCTAAAGTAAATAGAAAAAGATAAAAATAATTTTCTTTTAAAACCCCTGCATTAATCTTTTTAGATCGAAAAAAACTCATCATCTAGTTTAAATTATCTTATCTTAATTTTGTGGATGTTTAATCAAGCATCTTCAACTTTTTTATTTATTTATTTACTTTAACATATAATATTTTTAAATATGAACTTCAGTTTATTCATTTTTAAATTTGTACAAGAAACAACTAGTAACAAGTTATTTCACTTTTATTAGCTTATAAAGTAATAAATTACAAACCTTAAACTTAATTCATCAATATATGTTATATCTTTTAGATATATTTATTTTTGTGATAATAATAATCCTGTAATCAAAATAATCATTTTTTTTCTATCTAACGCTTTTATATTTTATTTACATTCAACTTCTAAATTATCAATGAGGAGATCATTACTAACATTGTCACTATTATTATAGTTATTATACATGATATCATTATTAATATAATTATAATTAAAATAAAAATTATAAATTGATAGAAAATATCAATCCATATTTATCTATCATAAATAGGATCATTAAAATCTCCAATGTATCTATCTTGATCATGAAATTATTGTTATGCTCATGCCTTTTAAATGAATTCTAAAATACGACAATGAATTTATAATTACTCTTCTTGTGTTCCTCTAATTTTCTATTCTGTATCTCTGTTAATTGATAGGATTATTCTTTAACTTGTCTCTACAATTTTATCACCTCTAATTGATGAGATAATTTCACAATTTATCTTTACATGTATTTTATCATATAAACGTATTCTTTTCAAATGAAGAACATATTTTATTTTTTTTTATACGAGTATGTCTTGATATGCAATTGCTAATTTTGATTATTTAAAAATATATAAAAACTAACAAATAAAAATTAATAGACTTGATACATAAGAAAAACAACTAGTACAAGAACATGAATTTTTTAATAAAACAGACAACATAAAAATCTAATTTAGAATTTTATTATTTAATATTTATTTTCAATTAATTTACCTTTAGTAAGAAATTCACAACTCTTAGAATAAATCCAAAATCATCTTCAATAATCTAGAAAAAAATAATAAAAATAAAAATCCTAAACAAATTAAAAAATAAAATTATTAAATATTTTTTTTAATTTTAAATTGAATAAAAAATAAAAATAATCAAGGAAAAATATTTTCCTTCAAAATCTGCTGCATCAATTATCTTTATCTACCCTGTCTGACTCTACTCTACTCCTACATATAGAGAGACCGAGAGAGGACAGGTCGCAAAGCAATAGTATAAAAACGTTATGCTCAAAAGCGGGACCAGCCCGCCATTAATGCTATTCTTCAATTCATATCTGTCTTCCTGTTGCTTCCGACTAATCAAGCACTCCAGAGCTTAGCTCAGACCTGGTCAACCCACCCTCTCCTTCTTTCTCCACTAAAATAACCGGTTGATTCTTTGTTGGGATAAGATAATTAGAAGTGGGTTATTTAGTTCTTGATGTTCTGGTTCATGGGTTAGCGTTTAATTCTTTTTATTTCTAAACTAAAGTTGCTTTCTGAATTGGTGGTGTCTTTCTTTCTCTGATTGTTTTTAAAAATTAGACTTTTTGTCTTTTTGGTTGCCAAAATAAAAAAACTTTTGTTGCAAAAAGGAGTGTTTTTTCTGGTTTTGTTTTCACACATGGATCTATCCCTTTTGTTTTACTGTTCAAATATGGTTGCTTTTAAGCTTTTAAAGCTCAAGTCTTTGATTTGATTGATCTGTAGAAGGAAGAGAAGTTTCAAAAGGGTAGCTAGCTTGGGTTCTTGATTCAATTTTGATGGGGATTTGCTTGAGTGCCCAAATTAAAGCTGAGAGCTCATGCAACACAGGTACTCTCTCTATTTTTTTTATTGAACCCCTTGTTCATTTATGTATTTTGCTTCTGTGGTTATCGCTTTTTTTTTATAAAAAAGTTGATTTCCCTGAATATTTTTGTGCCAATTGCTTGCCTTTTACCTGATTGGGTTCTCGTCGGTTTTCTATCTATTACCTGATTACACTCTGATATAATTGTTTATCTTCTGTAAGGTGAGCTAAGAGGAAGTTGGATTTTGAATCCAAATGTAGTATGCTTCGCTTAGAAGTTAATGATATGTATATTTTTAATAACTATGTTATTACTATTTGGGCAGGTATAGTTTGCCGAGAAATTTAATTCTGTGAAATTGGGTGAGTTTTATGTTCCCATTTTGTCACCGTGGTCTGTTTTGGTTGCTGGCAAATACCGGGAATAGAAAAGAAAAGGAATCTTAAAGCCTTTCCAGGTTTCCTTTAGCACAGGCAAAATGATCGGCTCAATCATGGCATTATCTTAATTAAGTAATGTCACTTATTGTTTTACGAAATTTAAAAGCCAAAAATAGTGTTGGAAATTCCTTACTAATGTGCTGGTGGCAATCAATTTATGTAGAGGGTATATGTTTTCTTTAGTTGCAGGGTTGAGTTCAAAGTATGTCAGCACAGATGGGAATGATCTGAGCAGTACGGGTAGCAAGGTCTTGTCTGTTTCAGTGCCTCCAATTCCTCGGAGTGAGGGTGAGATCTTGCAGTCCACCAATCTGAAGAGCTTCAGTTTTTCTGATCTCAAAATGGCCACCAGGAGTTTCCGTCCTGATAGTGTCTTAGGAGAAGGTGGTTTTGGTTCAGTTTTTAAGGGATGGATTGATGAGCAGTCATTTTCTGCTGCCAAGCCTGGAACTGGAATTGTTATTGCTGTGAAAAGGCTTAACCAAGACGGTTTCCAAGGTCACAAGGAGTGGCTGGTGAGTTCATTTTCTCCTCCTTTCCACTTCTGTATAAGCAGAGATTTTTTCAGGAGTGATGATTTGTTTTTCTAACGAACCTATTAAAATTTAGCAATAGTAGAGTTGGACATCAATAAAAACCAGTGTGCTGGTACCTTCAAATTTCAGAAAATCATTTCCAATTGTTGACCTTGTTTCCCTTTTTAGTCTTGTTCACCATAACATATTTAAGCCAAGTTTACTCTAGCTTGAGATTTATATGCTCACTTATCCTGTGCTTCTACTGTAGGCAGAAGTAAATTATCTGGGGCAGTTCTATCATCCTCACCTTGTGAAGCTGATTGGCTATTGCTTAGAGGATGAACACCGACTATTGGTATATGAATTTATGCCTCGAGGCAGTTTGGAAAATCATTTATTTAGAAGTGAGCTATTCTTGTTCCATCTCTTGAAATTGTTGAGCCAAAATGGATATTGCTTATAATTTGAAATTTAAACTGTTTATACTGTTGCTTACCAGGAGGTTCTTATTTCCAACCGCTTTCTTGGAACCTCCGCATGAAGGTTGCTCTTGGTGCTGCAAAGGGTCTTGCGTTTCTTCATTGTGCTGAAACACAAGTAATATACAGGGACTTCAAGACTTCTAACATTCTACTTGATTCGGTATGTGTGATGGATGAAGCAGATTTCGTGCTCTATGATATGGTTTTGTTTGATGGTTTCAATAATCTTTTCACTTACTAATAGTGCTTCTAAGAATTTCTTTTGCGTTATTATTGCAGAAATACAATGCAAAACTTTCTGATTTTGGGTTGGCCAAGGATGGACCGACTGGTGATAAGAGTCATGTATCTACCAGGGTTATAGGTACCTATGGTTATGCCGCTCCAGAATATCTAGCTACCGGTATTAATCAGTTCAGATGCATTTTCCCAGAGCTTAATTATGAGTTTCCTGTCCACCATTCTGTCTACCTATTAGATTTAGACTGTTGAACTGTGTTTTTTTACTCACAAATTGTGATGACAATTCTTCTTTGCTGATCAGGTCATCTAACTGCCAAAAGTGATGTCTATAGCTTCGGAGTTGTTTTGCTAGAAATGTTATCTGGCAGGAGAGCAATTGACAAGAATCGCCCATCTGGAGAGCACAATCTCGTTGAATGGGCTAAACCCTATCTAGCTAACAAACGTAAGATCTTTCGCATCCTAGATAATCGTCTTGAAGGCCAGTATTCAATGGATGTTGCCTTTAAGGCCTCTACTCTTGCGCTGCGTTGCCTATCCGTAGAAACCAAGTTTCGACCAACTATGGATGAGGTTGTGACAGCAATGGAGCAGCTTCAGGATTCCAAAGAAACTGGTAGTGCAAATGGCCATGCAAGCAATGCTCCCCAAATTCGTAGACGAAGTGCAGATGACACTATTAGTGGAAGGAATACTGCTGCATATCCTCGGCCCTCCACATCCCCACTATATGCTTGAAATAGAATAATGGAACTTGACTACAGCTGCATCTTTTCGTACTTGATACAATGCTGGCAGTTTTGCAACTCACACGGGACTCTGGCATCACTTCCAGTATATTTGTCCAGTGACTGTACAGTATATTGTTTTGGCTAAGGTATTCAAAGTCCCGCTGACAAATTTCCAGGTCGGCCTGTAACAGGAGTGCTCTCAATGGTACTTGTCTTTTTGATTGTAACGCTTGGAAACAGCTCCCGAGCTGAGAATCAGAGATGCAAGAGCTTTGGGACCGACCATTTAAAGTTAGCTCCCTTGTCCTTATCTCCCAGCCTGTCTTATTGTATTTGTTGTATTTAATGTTATATTCTTTTTGACCTTTTCATATGGATCTGTGAATAACACCTTCAGATGCATTAGTCTGTTGCGGTAGGTCCTTCGTTTCTTTTTTCTAGAAAGAGAAGCTGAGCTATATGTTTCATGTTTGGGCTTCATTTACGGTGTGATTAGATGCCATCACAAAAGCTGTGAATGCTCCTTTATATTTCTCGCGACTTCTATAATGCCTTGACATGGAAGGGAAACCGTTGCTTGTCTTCTTTTTGCTTCATGCAAGTGTGAAATCATAATCATAATATAGATAGTTACCAATTAAAAGGTAGTGCTTTTGTTTTGCATCATCTCTCAAAACGTCACGTCATTCATTGTGATGATTTGTTTTTTAATCTATGGTTTTTTTAATTTAATTTAATTTTTTAATATTTGATTTATTAAAAATTAGATTTTATAATTTATTGCAGTTTATTTTTAACATGGTTATTTCAATTTCATGATATATATCTTAGATTTAGTGAGTTAAATTGGATGATTTGAGTTTTTTTTTATTGGCATTTTATTTTTATTTTCATCTTTTAATATTTTTAAAATTGGGTTGATTAAGAATTGATTTTATTACTTGTTTTAGTTTGTTTTCTATTTAGTCTTATAACTTAGTTACGTGTTTTACAAGTTAACTTGTGTAGATTTAGGTTGTTTTATTGTGTTTTTTAAGATTAATTTTTTTTTAATTTCATTGTTTAACAGTGTGTTCATTGTGAATTGAGTTTTATAATTTATTTTTTATGTAATTATCTTAATTTTATGATTCAGGTTGTGAGTTTAATAATTTAACTTGAGTTGATTAAGATTATTTTTTATTTATTTTTTATAAAATGATCTTGATTTTATGATTTGTTGCATAACATAGTAAGTGGTTACTTACTTATGATGGATGATAGCTATAATTTTCTAATTGCTTGGAGGTGGTTTTATGGCTTTGATTTAAAATTTTTAAAGATTTCATAACTTATCTTGAAAAACTATAGAACTCTTAAATTTATAATTGTTTTATAGTATGATTTAAACTGGTAACATAACATGTGACAATCATGTGTTAATTAAGTTTTGATTTTGAATTTTTTATTTCGGATTATAGAAAAAACTTTCTAATTGATGCTTTCCTAGATGCCAGGGGTGAAAATTCTCCTTTTCAAAAATATTTATAAAAACTTACCTAATAAAAATTAAATAATCATGGATTTATGTGATCATTAAAACAAAAGCAAAAACTGAAAAAAATAATAATTTTATGATAGAACATGATTTTACTTGTGAATTATTTGATTCCTTGTTATTTTTCAACAGATATTTTTTTAATAAAATTAAAAAATAATATAATATATAATAGGATTTATTTAAAAATAAAAAAATAATTAAAAATTGAATTTAATATTTAAATTGAAAATAAAATAAGCTCTATAGTGTTTTAAGAAGAATTTATTACCCTTTGGTTTTAGTTTCAGGATAGAAATTTCTTAAATTCAATCTTAACCGGTAAAGAGATTGAAAGATTGATACCAGGATGGAAAATAATTTCTATAAAGATTATAAAAAACTTAGGTAAAATATTTTTATTAAATAAATTCATTGCATCCCTAAGAAAATGGATTGCAGAATTCTACTATAAAAATAACCTAATTTGGTAGCACAGCATAAACAAAACATCAAAGTATTTTTACGTAATTATCATCAACATAGAATCATGTAATCAAATCCAATCGAAGAAAACAGAGAAAGAAAGCAGCTGCAAGCAGAGAATAGCAAACTGCCTGCGCAAGAGTTTACTTATTTTTTTGACGAAAAAAAAAGAAAGAATTGTTCAGCAAAGCATCATAGAATTGGCCAGGGAAGCGTCGAAGAAGGAGAGGATGTAAAGTTGAAGATAATGATGTCAACCGCACCTTAGACTCCACTGGGAAAGCTGGGTTGAAGAATGAAAAGCGAGAATCGCCGCCATATACAAGTCCATGAAGCTTTTGAGTTTCGAGCTGAGCAAAAAGTCCATGAAGCTTTTGAGTTTCGAGCAGAGCAAAAAGTCCATCTCAGATAGTGCAGTGCAGTGCAGTGCATGCAGCAGCAGCACTATGGTAAAGGACCTAAAGGTTGTGGACTAGTGGTGTTAACTCTGTTCATGTTATCACGGGACACATGTTTTTGACCCCTAACGAAGCGCACCAAATAAAGGAGGGACGGTGCGCCTATACTTCAACTTATTGATTCGAGATTTTAAACTAAACTAAGTGAATGTAGAATATATTTAATTTTATTAAATAAAAATATTATTTATTTTTAATACTTATTTATATTTAATTTATGAACTTAATGTTTGATAAATGAATTTAGAGTAAAAATAAAGTTTATAAAACAAAAATACTTTGCAAAAGATATTATAAAGATGTTATGATTATGAGATTTCTATTGCATGTACCGTTTCTAAATATTTCTGATCAATATTTTTTAATATTAGATATTTATTAGTCGTAGAGATTGATACATATTATGTATTTTTTTTTATGAAAGGAAGCAATTATTCTCATAAACTGAGGTATAAAAGATACCAAGAACTAATATATAGATATATGTCATAAGACAAGTACACCGAACTGACTCGCATGAGAATTTCATATGGAGATATCACTTGTGCATATGGAAAACCTCACTTGATCTTCAAATATAAATTAATCAATTATTGAATTAATAATAAATTAAATTGTTTGATTTATTTAAAATTATAATTTATATTTGGATCAACATATTAAGAACCTAATAGGTCACACACATTAAAAATCATTAACCATAAATTAAATTGAGATAATTAATTAAATTTGACTTCATTAAAAATAATTTTAGAAATTAAACACTAGAATGTATTTAACTCAAAGATTATAATTCTGATCTTAAAATAATCAAGAAGAAACTTGATTGATTAAATTTTTAAAATTATCCTTAAATAATATACATATTACCATTTATAAGATTTTTAGAATTCCTTATAAATATAAAGTTACGCCTTTTATTTTAGAGGGATTATCCGTTAGATAGAAAAATTATGTAAATCATATAATAAAAACCTATCACTTTAGGCATAACAATTCCTCTTTTCTAAATAGAAATTTAGAAAATTTTTTATTGGTGATTCGTGTTCATCCGTGTTGATTATTATTAAAGATTAGATAATTAAATAACTTTTGGTTTATAATAATCTAGTTTTTTAAAAATTATTCATAGATAAAGAGGATTTGATCTTCGAATATTACCATAAATTTATCTTTGCTGCTACGCTTATGGTTTGGAGGAACTAACATCTACCACTCCAGTGGTGCCTATCTTCGATCAGCGTGGAGGTCGTCCCTCTTCGGAGAGATGCCGCAGTGGAGACAATATGAAGAAATGTCATGTATGACGCGACAATGAGGAAACCAAAGACAATGATTTGCAACTTTCGATTCGAAAAGCTTTAATATATGATAGCAGACTATTGGGACCATGAACTGAAAACAGACTCAGCACAACCCCTTGCAATTTCAAAACTATCCTTTATGCCAACCCTTGGGCAAAATTACATGCTATTGAGGGGATGTGAATTTGTGCCTTCCAAAAAAACATGCATGTCTCACAGCTGTGAAGGCGAACAACAAACCTATATTTACAGCCATCTTGCAAATAAAATGATGATGATTGCCCTACCGAGTGTTTGAATTGCATGTATTCCCAATATTCATCTCGTCAACTAAAAATATTTAACCCATTCATTTGCCATTCCCCAGGGGAGCAAGGATGTGTGCATTTCTATTTACTGGTAAAAGCTAAGGGCTAATCATGTAGTTCTAACCAACCCTGGCGTCCAGTTTCTCCAATCTAATTTCCCAATGGATCTATTTCTCAAGTTGACCATTTCTCTTATGTCAAAAACCTTCTTCCGATTACTGTTACCCTGTTTGTTAGACTCGGCCTCGGTCTCCCCTGTGGCCTCTTCCTTAACTTCTTCAATTTCGGAGGCAGGTTCCGGGGCATCTTCATCCTGAGATGAAATTTCACCGATGATGTTTCCCAGCATCTCTACTACCTCACTCATTTTGGGGCGGGACTTGGGCTGCTTTGCTACACACTTGTTTGCCAAGGCTGATAGTTTCTGGGCTGATTTGATGCAATATTGACCTTCAAGTCGTGGGTCTAAGATAAGGTGGAGCTTCTTCGAATCTGATACAAATGGTTTTACCCATTCCAAGAGCTTTTGCTCACCCCGAGGCAGGTTTCTCTCTACTGCTCGCCTTCCAGTTATAAGCTCATACATAACCACCCCAAAGCTCCATACATCACTCTTTGCAGTAAGCCTGCCAGTCTGAACATACTCTGGAGCTGCATAACCCACTGTGCCCACAACCTTTAACATTGTAATTAAATGCATAATTAGATAGTTACTATTTCTCCATAGCAGCAGAATTATAGGATTAGTAAAAAGAAGAAAAAACGGCATGCTGGTTTCATATAAATTTTCTCTAATTCTCTAAACTAGTGTATCAATGGCACAAGGGTGTGCAAGCTTGAGTGAGTGCCGCCAGTTAACTGAATAATATAAATCTGCACGAAAATATAACCACCACCACCGTTACAAGATTTTCAGTTGTGATATAAACTAAGAATAATGGTATTATTATACAAGACTAATGTATTTCTCCAACCGAAACCTTTCCAACAAGAACAGGTACGAAAAAAGAGTGAAAGACCAGGACACTCATGATATCATTCAAATATTACCAAGTTTCATCAACATAAAACGACGAATTTCTTTCCATCTGAAAGTCTATTATTTATTTCTCTTTCTGGTTTGAACTGATCCATCTTAACATTTTAAAACAGGTAATATAGCTGAACTTTCCAATTATACTCAGCCAGGTGGAAGAAAGTAAGAACAGGGAAGAGAAAAGAACTACTTACTGATGTTGAAACATGTCCGAGTCCTTCAGGAGGTCCCAGCCTAGCCAGTCCGAAGTCTGAAAGCTTTGCATTGAAGTCCTCGTCTAGTAGAACGTTTGATGCTTTAAAATCTCGGAATATTAGCTGTTTCAATGCATGGGAAACCATAAGCACACAATGAGCTGAGAAAATTAAGAAAGACATTACAATTTACAAACCACAGTTCACAGAGTACTACTCGAGAGAAAATTTCTAAAATTTTCAACGTGCAAGCTTGCATCCATACTTTAAAAATAACGAAAATCTATAGAAGCATGAATTCTCATTATTGTAAATTTCTAAACACACCAGCAACTAAAAAATATAATCACTCCATCTCCACGGATTGGCAGTAAATTCGAAAGTTACATACAGAGAAAAGAAAAGGAGAAAGCCTTGGATAACATTGAAATTTAAAATTTAAAATCCTAGAACCAAATCAATAAAACACTGTATATAATACCTGAAAGTCCATTTCTTCATGAAGATAAGCCAATCCGCGAGCTGCATCTTGTGCAATTTTTAATCTTGTCATCCACGGAAGAGGTACGGGTAGTACCTTCGCCAATAAATGGTCTTCCAAGCTTTTATTACGCATAAGCTCATAAACCAAAAGCCTTTGAATCCCTCGTTCATCATCTTCAGCAGAATACCCCACTAATTTAACAAGATTTGGATGCTTAACCACACCTAAAAAGCTCACCTCATTAATCCATTCCTTATGCCCCTGTAATACTAGAAGAAATTGTCCAAAATATTTTAAAAAATCATTAATCATTCTACAAAAACAAACCCGCTATTTATTTAACTAAGTTGCATATTACTACTTCTAATTAATCGTTTATAGCAAGGAAGGCTTGCCTGGAAACCGTGACGATTCAACTGCTTTATAGCAACATCCATCTTGGAATTAGAGTCATGATCATCCGGAACTTTAACGACGCCTCTATAAACGCAACCAAAGCCTCCCTCACCAATCAGCAAACCTCTACTAAACCCTCTAGTAGCAGATTTGAGCTCGGAGAAACTGAAGACTCGCAGATCATTAGCTCTTCTTTGACTCAGTAACTCAAAGAACCCGACTGATTCAGACAAGTCTCTGGAGGAGTAGCAGTAGCTGTCCGAGTCAAGGTCGGACCGCCTGGCATCCAGACTGCTGGACGCCACACTAAAGGACCTTGCCCAGGATACTCTGGATACCTTCGAAACGACGACGTCTTCATCTTCTCTTCTTTCCCCGTTCGTGAAATGAAAACACTTCATTTATCCTGATTCCCACAAGGAGCGATTTTTTTTTTTAAAAAAAACGAAGTTTTTGATATGCGAATAAAGGGAAGCCGGGGAAATTGAGAGAGTCAAAAGGAGTGGGTGAGTCGACGACCGACTAAAATGGTAATTTAGTATGGTATTTGAATGGAAGATAGATGGGGGCATGGGCCCATTAAATTTGGCGAGGAGGAGAGGCAGAGAAAGAGAGAGTCAGAGTGCATCACGAGGAGGAGCGCAGAAGGAAGACAGAGGCTTGGCTTGCTGGGTCGTCATGTCTTCTTCTACTTGTTGTTATGTCTGTCCAGCATGTTTGTTTATATGGCTTCGGCCAACCATTTTTGAGGTTTTCTTCTCTTTAAAAATTTTAAATATTCTCAAAATCACTTTTACAAGTAAAAACAAATGGGATGTTTAACTGCTATTTTATCCTTGTAAGGAAGGACTATGCTGTGCCTTTTATATTATCACGGGTATGAATTATTTATATATATATATATATATATATATACAAGGACAGATGCTTTCTGTTAAGTCCTTAGACTGGGTTTGGATGTGGTCCGTCTTGCAATTCCTGTAGTTCTGAAATAGGCAATTAAGCCTTTGATATTGTGAGATTGAGACAAAAATGGGTTTTTTTCTCTCCACTTAATGTCAAAATTACGAGCTCAAGAAGGGAAAATGACGCCTTTAACTGGTTCAGTTTTTCATCAAGTTTGTAAACTTTAATGGATGGATCAGTAAATTAATTCTCTGATCATGTCAAGATTTAAATGCTAAGCATCTAATTGCCGCATTTAAGCTTATGGGGTTCAATGTAACAAAATATGAAACCGCGAGGACTTCTGATGCCATTAAACCCAACATAATCGTCATTTAAATTGTTTTTTCTTACATTTTTCTGACAGAATCTAGTACTAAGATCGTCAGTCGGAAGAATAAATGGTTTTTTTTTCCATCCCTAGTATTTATTACTCTTGGTGTCTGGAGCTGTTTTGTGCTAATTGTGTAATAAAGCATGAACGATCTGCATATTCACCCGTCACAAGAATTACATGCCTCTTCACCATCAAATTCTGGCATTCACTCCTTCCAGCTTCTAGAATTGTAAGCGCCTTAATTGGGGGCGTCTGACGCCAGTGAAGTATAGACCGAGTCGGTTTTGCACTGCCGTGCGATTTTGATTGGGGGGTGATTTCAAACTTCAATGGCTGTTGTTAACGACAGGAAGAAAAAAAAAGGCCTAATTAATTAATTGCGTCTCCAAGTCTTCGATTAAAACCGTTCTTTCCGAGGAAAAAAAAATCTAGAAAGAAACAATTCAACATTATGTTAAATAGTTTGGGATTGCATTTTAAATAATTAACCTGAGGCTTCTAGCATACACTAAAAAAAAAAAAAAAAACATGACGGTGAACGTAAATTATTACATCGAAAAACAACTCCACAAGCAACTATCATCGTTGTCGTGAATTTGAAGAACATGACTTGTTTTCAAGCAAGCATGATGAACCCTTTCTCCCTTAACAAGCTAAGTCTGCGTATTGGTTTGTCTCTAGAAACGTATGCGCCATAATATACAATGGAGCTTGAGAACTGTTAAGCAATTCAAGAACAACATGCCCAAGACTAACTATAATCTTTTTGAAGAAAATTAATATTGTAATATTTGGGTCATGTTGAAATTCCACCAAAGTATTCTAAATACTCGGTTCTTCTTTTTTTCTAGTGTTTATTTTTAGATCTTTTTTCTTAATTATATTTTAGAATTTTATTTGATTTATTTTTTGCTTCTATTTAAACAACCTTGTATGTTATTTTTAAAAGGGACAGATAATTATTAAGATTTTATAAGACAAAAAATCTTTATAATTTAAGGATATATATAATCGTACCTTTAAGGATTTGAGAAACCCTAGCATTATAAGTTGTGTCCTAGCTAGACATGCAAAGAACAAGATCACCTGTCACTTCTCGGAGGAAGAATTATTATTTCATTGATGCCTGCTTGGTCTTAATTATGCCCGCTGGGTTGGCCAATTCATTTTACAAAGGTTTTTCTAGTTTGAAAATTCTTACACGAAATCACTGTTAACAGTAACAATTAAACTCAAGTTCCAGTCAGGGCGTGCACTTCTTGTAAAAATTTAGGACATTTAGAATTTTACTCCCTCAGCTGGGCTCATAAAATACGCTTTTCGAAAAGACGAGGTTTTCTCAAATTCAAAAAAAAAAAGAAACAATTACAAAACAAGATACCACCGCACGCATTTACGGAACAAGTTTATTTGTTTTTGCATTTCAAAAACGTTTTTGATAAAATTTAAAATTTTTTTATTTTTTTATTAACTTCAAATTAATATATTTTTAGTATTTTCAAATCATTTTGATGTGCTGATGTCAAAAATAATTTTTAAAAAATAAAAAAAATCATTTACATGTATTTTGACATAAAAAGCTATTTGAAAAGTAACCGCAACCACACTGCGAAACACACTAGACAGTTGCCATCCTTGAAGTCGAAGAGTCATATTGGGCCTGGGCTTTTGAAAAACCTACTTGGCATCACCATTTGGGCTTCGCTACATCTACACGTGCCATAAGTGGAAATGAGGCATCTTGTTGACCAATAATAGCACACTACTAGCCTGGGTCCGACTTGGCCCGGGGCCAAGGAGAATCTTGTTTGGGCATGGCAGACCAGAACAAGACCCATAGCCTATGAAGCCCTGGCTATTGTGCATAGAAGTGATGGGTCTTTCTAGGCCCAAGTTATGCGTATACTAACTACTATATCAGTTTAGAAATTATTTTTTTAACTAGTTTGAAAAATATCTTTTACTACAGTGCTAATTTATAAAAGGCACAAATTGTTTTTGCAGTCCAAGTGTTTTTTAAAGTTTTTGATTTTAAATTAATTTTTTTTATATATTTTAGATGATTTTAAAAATAAATTTTAAAAATAAAAAATAATCTTATTTTAATATATTTTTAAATAAAAAATATTTAAAAAAATAATATTTATCACAATATCAAACAATACCAAGAACTCCTAAATCTAGACGAAGACTGTATGTTGGTTCACGATTGATGAGCTTGGTCTCATTAAATTAAAAATTTATTTATTTTGTATTTTAAAAGTATATTTTTAAAAATAAAGAAATTTTATATAAATTTTGTTTTTCAAAACGTTTTAATGCAATAATATTAAAAATAAAATTTTAAAAATAAAAAATATTTTAAAAAATAATATGTAACGCAGGTGAATCCAGCAAAGTTCACCGTCATGGTGACTAGCCGATGCATCACAGGCTGTGCAATCGAGCTCTGAGATAATATAAATTACGGGCACCTTTTTTATAAAACAACAAACACACCACGCATGTATTTCTTGTTGACACATCCTTCTATTAATTTATTCGAGAGCAGAAACTCTTACTGCATAGCTAGATTGGCCTTTCTATGGCTCGTTAGCTTACAGGAGGGAGGAAATTCAAGAACGCATGCATGCATGTAACGAACATGATGGTATATAAACACCATCATTTTACATGTTTTTGGTAGAAAATTTGAAGTTGGCACAATTTGTCCCTTTGGACAAAAGTGATGAGCTGAATCCCAATCTCTTTGACTGCAGATCGAATTGTAGCATGTTATCCTCCAACTGATGACCTCCAATCACTATAGATGGACCACCAATCCAACTTGATACCATTGGATTGACCCCAGCATCCACAAAACCCAGGCACCAAAGATCAACACTTTTCTTTGTAATTCTCACCATAGAATTCGATCCAAAAATCTTCCAAACCACGTCTTGTCTATCCAATACAAGATCAATTATAGGTACAGCTGGTCCCATTTGTGTGTTCTTAACAGCACTCGCAGGGTAGCAGACTCCGAACGGCTTAACAGGCTTTGTTGCAGTAAGATTGAAAGCAGGGGAAGCTGCTTCCTTCAGGAAAGCTAGAATAAAAGTCTTGTAAATAGAACGCTGTAACTTTGTGTATGGCACGACAGTGCTGATCGTGGTTCCCCCAGGACCAGTCTCGCCATCAATGGCCAAGAGTGATTTGTTCAAAGCCACCATCTTTCCGTTCACTTTTATGGAATTCAACCCTATATAATATTCAGGAGAGGATCTGGGTTTATCTGGATCAGAATCTTTTCCAAACGGGTTTGAAATGAGAGGAGTGTAAAGAAGTGATTTTGAGAGGTCAATTCCTGGCAGGAAATCATAAGGCCCTTTGCTACCAAAAAGAGCCACGCCAGGTTGAGACTTAGATCCTGATAAGCAAATAGCAAAGCAATTTGGAGTAGAAGAGAAGAATCTATTAAACTGTACCGGGATAGAAACATTTGAGCGGCCCAGGGCGGCTAAGCCAGCGACACCTTTAGCCAGGCCTTTGAGAAAACCAGTTCGAGCACAGGAAAAGATGAAATTATTGATCAAAGTAAGCGAACCTTGAGTGGTGGACAAGGCGAAGGAGTCGATAAGGGCAATGTTGATGCCTTTCACTTTTTTGTAGTCAACAGGTTTGATGGGGTTATCGGGGAATAAGAGGAAAGAGTTGTTACCGCAATTTGGACCTGGTGGACCGTCGCAAAGGTCCAAGCAAGCATAAGCGCCGAGTAAATTAGCGATGGAACTGTTACAGGGAACATGCTGGTAAGTAGAGGAAGTGTAGCCGTCGCAATTTACCCAGGTGTATGTAGCACCAAGGTCCAAGAGCAATTTGGTGAGCTTGAGAGGGGTTTGCAGGTATGCAGTGATGACATATTGGCTGGTTGAATGGTCCTTCTGGATTGGTGTTTGGAGGGGAAGAGCCGCCTGAGAAGAGATAAAAGATGAGTAGAAGAGAAGAATTAGAAGAGGGACGGCTAGCTTTGTCGGTAACATTTCTTTTGTATGTCGAGAGCAGGATTAATTGTGATCAAGCTCGTGATGTGAAGTGAGTCATTTATAGGGATGCCTAGTCCGTTCTCCGCGTATTTCTTTTTTATTATCGATCTGGTACGTTGCTTTGTATTTTAGAGTGTTTAGAAATACAGTAATAATTATTTTTAAAGTATTTTCTGTTAATTTAAAAATATAAAAGATTAATTTAAAATAAAAAAAATTTATTTTTTAAAAAATACTTTTAATTTATTTTTTTGAATCGTCAAACATCCCGCAGCACCATCCAGTCGCCATCCGTGTCCTCGCAAGGAGGCGCAAACTCTACTCCATTATTCACTTCCTTTTCCATAACTGTCCTCTCATTCAAATAATTGCCTGCAACCATAATTCAATAAAGAGCAAATGACTAAAATACCCTTTACAAATGCATTAGAAAAAACATACTGAATCTTAATTATTAATTTATGGAGCCCATACGTACGTATGGTGAAGCTGATGCAATATAACATGTCCTGGAGGGCATCCAAGAGCTGCTGATAACTGTTATATATATATATATATTTTTTTTTTTTTTTTTTTTTTTGTCTCTAAATATTTCAATGACTCCAGTGTACTACATGATTTATGAAGTGCCATCGGGAAATAATTTAAAAATATTAAAAAATATATATTATTTTAAAATATTTTTAAATGATTTTATTTTGAGAAATAATTGCTACTAGAATCTTAAATACTATCTAAATATGCAGAGATAACATGATGACTCATCAATATGGTTTTTTATCCACCAAGTTTTAAAATAATTGATGTGAGAATTAATTAGTGTGGCCGAGTAAATTTAGAGAGTGAGTGAATCTTGGACATGACTACCTAATAAAAAAAAACTCGTTTAATTTAAAAAATGACATTAATTTAGTGTTTTTTTTTATAAAACTAATATCAGAATAACAATATTTTAGATAAAATTAGGAGATTTTTTTGGATCTAAAAATTTATTTTAAAACTATTTTTCATTAAAAAACACACCTAATAAACATTCTTGCAACTTCAATATAGTGATTTATCATACTCAAAACACTTATAAATCAGTTAAAAACACAAAATAAAATCTTTCTTAATCCCATTTTATTTTTTTCATCAATATAGAAACTGAAAAACACCTCATTAAAATTTATTTAATTAAAAAAAATATATGAACACTAAACTTTAATATCTTTGTTCTTTAAATCTGATTAATCAATTATTTTCTTTTTTTTCTGTTATTTTTTAGTGATTCTTTCTCCTCTTTTAAACTTAGAAACTTAAATTTAAACAAAATAAAATTTCAAACTAAAACGTAAAAGTTTTAAATTATAGGGCCCAAAAAGAAAAAAAATCATGTAGGCAAAATTTTGAAAAAATCATGCAGACAAACTAAGAGATAAAGGGAAAATAATAACAAAAAAATTAATGAGAAAAAAAAAAGAAGTTTGTAGAAGGTGTGAGAAGATAAGGTGGATAAGAAAGAAACGAGAATATATATATATATATATATATATATATATATATATATATAAAAGATAACGAGAGTGAAAAAACTAAAAGAGAGAGGGAGAGAAAATCAAGAACAAAAATTTAGAAGAAAGAGGAAGAAGAATTATCAAATCGGAGGAGAAAGAGAGAACCAAATTTTAGTAATCCTTTCAGTTTTTTCTTCACTCTTTCCTAGCTGAATTTTAGTTTTTCTTTTACCATCTCTTTTTCAAGAGTGAGTAATAAAATAAAAAAACTGAGAAAATCAGAAAAAAATAACTGAAAAAATCAAACCGTGAAAATAAACAATTAGAATTTTGAAAAAACCGACTGGTTCAGTTTCGGTTTTATAAGCCTGAAACTGAAAAAACCGAATCGAATCGAACCCAAACTGAAAAAACCGAGTCAAATGGGGAAAAAACAGAGCAAAACCGAAAAAATCCAAGCCAAACTGAAAAAACCGAGCCAAACCGGTTTGAATCTGTTTTTGTTCTAAAATAACCAAATCGAAACTAGTCGGTTTGAACCGGTTTTGGTTTTTTTAAAACCGGTTTGATTATTTTTTTTATAAAAACCAAACCGAACAAAAAATGATGACCCCTACTCCTTCTTACCACTCCTCCATCTCATCTATAGAAATCTCCATTACCACCAACCCCTAGACAAAACACTATCACCTTTGCCACCATTACAATATGTTTTTTTTTTTCTATTTTCCAACAATAACACAACAATTTTTCTCTATTTTTCATCCCATATTAGCCCACCATTTCCACCATAAAATAGCCATATGAAACACAATTCTCTCTCCTATTTTTTAGACCAAAATAGCCATAATATTCACCACGAAATAGATTGAAACATCTCTTCAAACCATCACCAAATAACCTTTAAATTAGCTTTGAAGTAGCCCTCCAAAGAATCACAAAAACAATCCTGAAATAAGCCCACAACGACCTTAAAACAACCTTGAATCATTAGCCATTACATCCTCTAAATCACACTAGTTTTAACCAATGAAGCGCCACTCAAACCCCTCACAAAACATCCCCTTAAATCATTTATCCAGCAATCTTGAGTTTCGGCCCTTCTGAACCTACAAATCTAGCCTTTATCTCATCTAAAAACCAACCCAAAATGACCTTAAAAATAAAAAGATTCAAATCATTTCTGTCTTTTTTTGTAAGTTTTGGTGATGGTGCATAAAGCACACATGCCACTATCCCTATCACAACCCATACACCAACGCGTGCATCTCACGCACCATCTTGGCTTCAGTCGACTTTGACAGCTTCTGAAGGTCGTCTTCAAACTCTTAACATCCTTTACAATTTATTTTAAATGATTTTTAACATGTATTGATTTTTACGTGTATTGTGATAAAATATTTGAATTTGAGCAATTTTTAACATGTTATTGATTTTTAATTTATTATTGTGAAGTATTTGAAGTGTTGAGGCCCATTTTATTGTGTGGAACAATTTTGATTTTACACAAGCCCTACATTTTTGATTTTTTTTTCAAAATTATACTTGATAATAATTCATAGTGTATTAATCTTTGAATAAAATTATAATTCATATGATCTAATCTGTCATATTGCACATCACAATGAATCATACTTGGTAATAATTCACTCAATCAAATAAGAAGAAGATACAATTTTATTATTGTTCTTATAATTGATTAACATAGTCATTACATTCATTTTAAAGAGGTCATCATAGAGATACCCTTTTTATACAAACATATCATTCTTGAATTACATAAATTTATCACTTTCAAAAACTATTTTTACTTAACAATGGGCCAAACACTAAGTTCTTTGTAATGTTAGCAACATGCGATACCTTGTTGAGTGTGAGAAGCTTTCCAGAGGTCATTTTTAGTATGACCCTCCCAACATCTAGTACCTTGGAGGTTGATGAGTTCTCCATGTATAGGTTTTCTCCATTCACTCTTTTGTAAGTGAAAAACATCTTTTTCTCGATGTACACATGTCTTGTAGCGCTAATATTAACCCATAATTACTCAGGATTGTTGATAAGGTTGACTTTGAAAACAATACAAGTCAGATTTATTTTTGAAACTTCATTAGTGAGTTAATCAATCATGGTGATACTGGTTTGAGCAATCTTTTTTACAGGGTTTCCTTACTTACCCATATTATCTTTGGCCAGATGCTCGGTCTTATTAAAGACAAAACACTTGATATTGGACTTTTTTACAATTCCTTTACCTTTTGTAACAAGCGTTTTGTTTTGATTTTTATTAGGGGACTTTGCCACTTATTATGTGATATTTTTATTTTGGGTACTAGAAGAGTTAGTTCTTTTTTTGAATAACTCATTGTCCTCTTCTATCCTCAAACCTTAAAATGAAATCTTCAATTTTCATCTCCTTGCAATTATGCTTAAGATAGTTTTTGAAGTTTTTCTAAGATGATTACAATGTTTCAATGATTGCAACCACTTGGAATGCTTACTTAGAAACATACCTTCAACATGTATATCATGCAAGAAGATTCAAAATCTTGAACTTGGCTCATTATAGTCCTTTAATCAATCATTTTGAAATTTATAAATTTACCAACTATGAATTTCTTCATTTCAACATCTTCAGCTTTGTACTTTTTATCTAAAATTTTTCATAATGCTTTTACACTCTTAATTGAGATATACACATTATAAAATGTATTATCCAACCTATTCAAGATGTAGTTCTTTCACACAAAATTAATATGATTTCATGCATCCACAACTGCCACAATAGTAGGGTCATATTCATTTTCTAATGATTTTGACACTTTCTTGATCAAGAACTTTGTTAAGTTTAATGTGGTAAGATAGAATAATATCTTTTGTTGCCACCTCTTAAAGTTCAATCCATTGAACGTTTTAGATTTCCCATCATGCACCACAAAAGATGATAGTATAATTCTCACAATTGAAGTAGTACTTGTCGAAGCAGTATTGATTGACATAACCAAATCTTGAGTAAAAGAAGTAAAAGACATGATATAATTTATAAGACAGTAACCAATAATAGTTATAAAAAAATATTCTGGCTCCACAATAAACAATTAATAAAATAAAAACTTTTAATAAAGCAACTTTTTAAATAAAAATATTTAAACTATGCGTGATAAAATCAACAACCATTCTTTTTCTTGGGTTACTGTATTGAGCCTTATTTTGTTCACTGAGATTTATTCAATTTTCATCATTTCACTTATGAATTGCACCGTATACAAAAATAGTCGTGTGAATAATACTTTTACTAAGTAAGTTTCTAGAAAAGACTAGAATGATCACAAACTGTCCCACTTATAACCCAATCCTCTCAAATAAAATTTCTTAGGTTGTATCTATTTACTGCACTAACTTTTTGTATATATGAATAGTAATGTATAGTGAACAAAACCAATTAGATAACTTTGATGTCAATCTTAGAGAGTATGAGCAAGATAACATAAATTATCATAAACAAATAAATGATTAACTTATTGGAAAATATAAATCAGTAAGATATATGACATGTATCGAACCATCCAAATTGCTTGAAAAATAATTTTAGAAGATAAACTATAACTTTAAAACAAAGATATATAGCAATCTTATAAAATTAAACAAAAAGAAAAAATTCATAACAAACCAAAAGGTCATAGAATAAAGCATACATAATTAAAATTAAATCTATTTGTGAGAATATAGCAACTTAAAAGGAAATTAAATTATAACTTAGATTTTAAATATGTTAAAACTTCTTTCATACTTAATCTATATTATTATTATTTTACAAGATAACTAAACAAAGTTTAATATAAGAATAAAGCCTTAAAATTGCTAATCATAGTTTGTAAATATATTAGATTAGTGAGTAGACATGTTTATGTTTTAAAGAAAAGCCTAGAGTTCATACAAGTTTAAATCTATAAGCATGAAAAATAATAATTCATGACAAACATGTTTTCAACACAAATATAATAATAGAACACTAACATATATACTAAACATAAATCCAAATTTGTAATTAAAATTAATTCAAAGTCCTGACATGCATACTAATAGTACAAATATTTATACTTAAATTAAAACAAATGAGGCTTTTTACTTGTTATAGTACTTTAAAATAATGAGATTTTTGTTGTTGTCAAGGATGAATCTTTTATTATTGAGGATTTATTGCTCCTCACTTGTACAATTAGGATGTTTACAATATGTATCCCAATATTCCAATATCTTTTTAGTTTGATGCACTTTTAAACAAGTTCTTTGAATCAAAATAAAAGAACTCAAATATCTATGAACAAAGTATGACCCTAAGCTCTATATATGGAAGAAAAAAAATCAAAGTATAGAAAAGAATGAAAACACAAAAAATAAAATGAGAAAAAAATATGGAAAAATCTAAAAAATTCAAGTTAGAAATACTTTCTTCGCCCTTATTTTTATAGTGAACATTGAAAGTTAAAAGGTTGAAAAATTAATAAAAATTAATTTCTACCATTATCAATCTTTGATTAGTCACCATAAATCAATAATTAAATCTAGAAAAACTAAGAGTTCTTTAAACAGAGAAACAAAGATTTCTTTAAGATTAATTTTACCTTCAACCTTAATTTATTTAAATCATATTAATTAAATAAATTTTCAAATAAAATTATATATAAGAGTAGGATTTGGTATATCATTAAAAATAATAAATAATGTGTATTTATGCAATCTAGTAGTTAGGCATACGAAGGTTCTGTTTGAGATTGTAATGGCGGTGGCGGTTCAAAATGTTTTTCGGCTTTCGCTTAAAAATGCATCAAAATAAAGTTTTTTTTATTTTTTAAAAATTAGTTTTGATATTAGCATATTAAAAAGATCTTAAAACATAAAAAAATTATTTTAAGCAAAAAAAAAATTCAAAATTTTTAGGACCCAAACATACCCAAAAAGGAGAAAGAATGGATGAGTTTGAAGAAAATGATACAAAATCCCCAAAGTAACCCCCCTCCCACAACTAACTATCTTGTTCACACTCAACTCCCTTAGTTTCTCTTCTATTTATAAAAATACCAAGCAAAATTAAGAAAGCTAAATGGTAAGTCGTCTTAGTGTTTGTTTTCGTGGTTGCTTCTGCTTTAGAAGCAAACCATGGGAAACAATGGTTTGGTAACAATTAAAACGCCATTTACTGTTCATGGATCCTATGGTAATTTGCGTTTGAAACGCAGGGGGAAGGAAAGCAGCTCGTTGCTGCTTCTTGCGCGAAAGAATCACACGAATAGTACATCCATGCTCTACTGTTCACGTGAACAGTGGAGACATTCTCCACTGTTCCGGTCAGACCAGGTCCGGTCTAAAGCTAAAAATGCATTGAACCGGGTCCGACCTAGTAAAATAAAAAATTATTTTTTATTTTTAATTGTGTTCTATTCAAAAAACTAGTGTTTAACATTATTCAATGATACTACATAAATTAGACGGAGATCGCTTAATGACATAGCATTTGCAGAATTTGATCGCAATTCCAATTTTGTTCCTGATTATATTTTACATGATGTTATTGCGCGCTTAAGAAACCAAGAAAATTGTAGTCCTTGTCGGATGTATGTCATACGTGATGGAATTGTAGATAGTTTAATGAAACAATAAAAAATATTTTATAAAAAGTATTATTTTTTTCATGACGTAATAACAATAATTAAATTTACAATATTTAAATTAAAAACCATCAATATTAATATATATATTTTAAAATTATTTTATAACCTCAATTTCAAAAGCATTCTTAACCAAACACATTAAACTATTTTTTGTTCAACCTCAATTTCAACCACAGTTTTAACCAAACATACATACATACCAAATCAACCTCAACCAAAAGTACTTTTTTATAAAAACAAATTTTTTTAAACCACAACCACAAAAGCTACAACAAAACCAAACAAATTACTCTTATTATATATTATAAAAATAAAACTATAATTCATAAAAATCTAAGATTACAACCTAAACTGTTAAAAAAATACAATATATTCTAAAAAGTTAATAATTAATAAAACTGATTTAAAATTAGGCTTCATCGAAACAAAATTGTTGGTGAAAATGACTTAAGCCCCGTTTGTTTGCTGAAAAGTAGTTTTCTTTTGGAAAGTGAATTCCGAGAAAGTGAATTATTTTCCGATGTTTGGTAGTGTAATGGGGCCATGTTTGTTTCCCGGAATTCATTTTCCGGGAAACCACTTTCCAAACTTTCCTGTGTTTGTTTGCCATTAGGAAAGTTGGTGAACGGAAAACACTTTCCGGTCAACGGAGAACACTTTCCAGTCAACAGAGAACACTTTTCGGTCAACGGAAAACATTTTCCGGTCAACAAAAAACATTTTCGAGTCAAAGAAAAATTTGGTATAGTTTCCAGGAAAGTGTTTACCCTTTAGCTGTGTTTGTTTTCCGGAAAGTGGTTTCCGGGAAACCACTTTCCAAACTTTCCTGTGTTTGTTTGCCATTAGAAAAGTTGGTACGTTCGGCAAAGGAAAATTTGGCTTGGTTTTGGAAAGTGTTTTCTGAAAAATTAAGGAAAACACTTTGGAAGTTGTGAAAAATTTAGAAATGTCATTATTTGCTGATTATATTAAATTTGATCCTCAAACTTTTGATTGTTATATATAATTTGTTTTGTATATTTATTTTCAATTCCATCTCTTAAAATTTAATTTTTATATTAATTTTGGTCCTTATTTTATAATTGCTATTTGCTTTTTCCTTATCATTTTTATTGAAATTTTTATCTATCAAATTTGGTCCTTATTCTTTTGATTGTTACTTATTTTATTTGAAATAATTTATGAAATGTTAATTATTATTATTTTAATTTATTCACCTTTTATTTTTTTAATTTTTTAGATTTGATCTCTATTATTTTGATTATTATTTATTTTATTTGAGATAATTTATGAAATTATATTTTTTCAATTTCATTCTCATTCAAATTTTTAATTTGTAAGATTTGTTCCTCATTATTTTAATAAACTTGAGAAAAATAAAACATTAATAAGTTATTTTCCAGCTCATTTTCCATGACATAACCAAACACTGGAAAGTGTTTTCCAACTTATTTTCCATTACACTACCAAACATCAAAAAATACTTTCCCGGAATTCACTTTCCTGGAATTCACTTTCCCCGGAATTCACTTTCCAAAAAACTAAGTTGGAAAACACTTTCCAGTATTTGGTTATGTCACGGAAAATAAATTGGAAAATAACTTATTAACGTTTTATTTTTTTCAAGTTTATTAAAATAATGAGGAACAAATCTTACAAATTAAAAAGTTGAATGAGAATGAAATTGAAAAAAAAAAATATAATTTCATAAATTATCTCAAATAAAATAAATAATAATCAAAATAATAGAAATCAAATCTATAAAATAAAAAAATTGAAAGATGAAGAAATTAAAATAATAATAATTAACATTTCATAAATTATTTCAAATAATATAAGTAACAATCAAAAGAATGAGGACCAAATTTGATAGATAAAAAATTTAAATTAAAAAATGATAAGGGAAAAGCAAATGACAATTATAAAAATAATGATCAAAATTAATATAAAAATTAAATTCTAAGGGATGAAATTGAAAAACAAATATTCAAAACAAAATATATATAGCAATTAAAAGTTTGAGGACCAAATTTGATATAATCAACAAATAATATGACATTTCTAAATTTTTCACAACTTCCGGAAAGTGTTTTCCGCCCAAAATAAAAGGAAAATACTTTCCTGAAAACCAAGCCAATTTTTTCTTTGACTGGAAAGTGTTTTCTGTTGACCGGAAAGTGTTTTCCGTTGACTAACTTTTCCAATGGCAAACAAACACAAGAGAATTTGAAAAGTGGTTTCTCGAAAACTAGCTTCCGAAAAACAAACGTAGCCTTAGAAAAAAACAAACTAAAATTTATTAGAAAAAATAATTAGAATCCAAAATAACACTGAAAACTATATGGCTTTATATTTGTGAAGGAAATGATCCTTACATGGCTTCGTCAAGAACCAAGAAGGCATTATGGATTGTTTTTTTTTACTTAAAGCAATAGTTCAATTTATGTATAATTAAGTGAATCTTTAATATACCCTCACATTATTAGTTGGGTCTATTATATTTTTGTATAATATATAATCTTTAATATATCATTTAATTAAGTATTTTTATTTAAATTGATAAAATTATATTTTTCAATCTAGATTTGCCCTTGTGATATGTAAAATGTAAAGATATGATAGAGAACATCACAAAATTGTTCAAATATATAATTCCACTATTTTTTTTTATTCTTATAAATCACGTGCATTAAATTTTATTCGAAATTGCATTCTTTTATCATTGTGAATTTCACAATATATATTGTTAAACCCTTATTATATTATAAGAAAACATTTTATCGTTTACAATTTAACTAATTATTATTAGGAAAATACACCAATATAATTAAATTCACAATTCACAAGTGTGCAATTAAAATAGAATCAACCAATCAACAAAAATTAAATATAAGATTAAATAAGCACACAACACAAAAGAACTAGTCCACTCAAACTAAGGCTATGAATCCCGTTCTGTTTTTTTGGGAATGGCCGAAACATTTCATATCAATTTAAAAAAAAAACAATTTTCATCTCATTTCAAATCTCGGTCCGTTCTGGATTTTTCGGCTAAATTTCAGCCGGAATGTTCCTATTTCATTCCATATATTCCGTTCTGGTCTTGAAAGCCATTGAATCAAATTGAACCTAGTTCAATTTAATTAATTAAACCACCCAAGTATAAAAAGTTCTTTTTAATTACTATTTTTAATAACAATGATATTAATAATAATATTAAAAATTAATATTACTATTTTCATTAATAATAATATTAATTTTTTAAAATTAGATTTATCACTAATATATATGGTTTATATTCATGTTGTTTTTTTCACGTTTATACTTTGTAAGAATTTGAGCAAAATAAGAAATGTTTTAGATCGCATCAGCCTTGATAACATTGACCTAGCTTTATATTTAAAATATTTATATTAAAATATTTTATTTTCATAATATTTTACTCAAACTCTTCCACTAATTTAAATAATAGGATGACAAAGTTATTCCTTAATTCAACTAGAGGATATATATTAACTCATCAAATTTTCATCAACAAAAATAAAAAAAAGCTAGATCTCACAAATTAGGTGTTTTTAGAAATACTTAGAAGGTGAAATCTCCTCAACAACCAAAACCATCTAGGTTGAAAGCTCATTGTAAGCTTCTGAACAATCAAAACCATCTAGGTTAAAAGCTCAAATAATATATCAAAATTCCATCTTAATCAATAACAAATCATCGTTGCACAAAGATGAACACACCTTTTCTTCTCCCTCCCTCTTTTTTTTTTTTTTTTTTGCCAAAAGCTCTCCTTTTTGTTTTTTTGTATGTGTTTGCTCATAATGAAAACAAATTAAAATTGATTTTTTTATATCTACTCACTTATATAATAGAAGATTTTAAGCTTTTTTTTCTTAGTTTATATGGGTTATATATTGCCCAGAAAAAAAAGGGACCAAACTGTGATAATTATGAATACTCAGATATAGTTGCAATAAAAAGCACATTTCCTCGGAAGAAAAAAAAAATTATCTCTTATAATTATTTTAGATAATCTCGCACGAATGTCTTTTTTTTTTTTTTCCTATGAGTATCTTGAAATGAATAATTATTTGTATTTGAAATGGCCTGTCTTACGTTATTACTTTGCAAATATAAAAGCGCACTATAATTAAATATTTATATTTAGGATATTTTAAATTAATTATAAATCAGACTCTTTATTTTAATAAAAATAATTAATTAGTTCTCATGATTTCATAAATTGTTATTTAACCTCTATGTTTTTATATTCATTTATAACTTCTTCTTGTTCTTCTTCTTTTTTGTGTATTTCATGTTTTTTATTTTTTTATTTTAAGAAACAAGAAAGGTGAAAAAAAGCCGACAGGATTTGAAGTTTCACGATAAAAGAAGATATATATTTTTTTATAATAAAATACTATTAATTCTTCCATTTACTAGACGAGATTTAATGCTCGTTGATTTTTCCTAATGGAGAGGGATTGCATGAATGAAGGGGCAAAAAAGTAACAGTCGAACAGGGAGGAAAATGTCGAAAAGTAAGGTTAATAATAGAACACCCCAGATTCCAATTCACACCGTGCAATCTGTAGGTCATGACACGGAAAAAAAAACATCGCCGTCTGTGGGAATCGAACCCACGACCACATGGTTAAAAGCCATGCGCTCTACCAGCTGAGCTAAGACGGCTTCTGTTTACTCAATCCATTCAAAAACATATATTAATAATAACATTTCCTGTCATAGGTAAAATTCTTTCGCGTATCTTGTAGCATTTTATTCGTGTGGTGAAACCTCCCGAAGCTATCAATTCTTGCATGTACCCAGTGACCACTGCATCTGTGCCAAAAATAGAGCCAGAGCTCAACCTTTCTTTTGTCGTCTGCTTATGTAATCTATGAAAATTTCTATCCCCCATTGTCTTAGGCTTTTCTATCTATACTATACTATACTATACTATGTTTGTTTTATGAAATTAATTTTTTTAAAAATTATTTTTAAATTTATTTTTTATATTTGTTTGCTATTAAAAAAATTGATCAACGAAAAATACTTTCCAGTCAACAAAAAATTTGACTTGGTTTCCAGAAAAGTGTTTTCCTGAAATATTTAGGTGAAAAACACTTGTCGGAAGTTATGAAAAAATTAGAAATGTCATATTATTTGCTGATTATATCAAATTTAGTCCTCAAACTTTTGATTGCTATATATATTTTGTTGTGAATATTTATTTTTCAATTTCATCTCTTAAAATTTAATTTTTATATTAACTTTAGTTCTCATTTTTATAATTGTAATTTTTTTTCCTTATCATTTTTTTATTGAAATTTTTTATGTATTAAATTTGGTCCTTATTCTTTTGATTGTTACTTATTTTATTTGAAATAATTTATGAAATGTTAATTATTATTATTTTAATTTCTTCATCTTTTTTTTTAAGATTTGATCTCTATTATTTTGATTATTATTTATCTATTTGAGATAATTTATGAAATTAATTTTTTTTTTTAATTTCATTCTCATTCAACTTTTTAATTTGTAAGATTTGTTCCTTATTATTTTAATAAAATTGAGAAAAATAAAACATTAATAATTTATTTTCCAACTCATTTTCCATGACATAACCAAACACTGGAAAATGTTTTCCAACTTATTTTTCATTATACTACTAAACATCAGAAAATAATTCACTTTAAAAAAAAACTATTTTCCAGTAAATAAATAAAACTTAAATTACCATTCATTTTTTTTAATAAAAAAATAGTCACCATCATCATCGTCAAACCATAAAAAATTATGGATGAGAGTTTGATCCACATTAACAATAAAATATTAGATAATGATTTAATCTATCATCATATAATTAAACAAACCTCCAATATATCTTTACTTTTTTAATTCTATCTATAATATTCAGCTCTCAATATATCTTTTTATCAAGTTTTTTTATTCAAATTAACATAATCATATTTTTTTAATTTCAAAAATACCATTAAGTTATATAAGAATATAATTTGAATTTGTTAATAAATTAAGATTTTAAAATTTTAATAATTGGGTAAATTTGAAGCGTTTAATTTCTTAAAATAAATAAATAGAGACAAGTTTTTTTGTTTTTTTTTTTAGAATAGAGAGAGACAACATTTCCCCAACTTTGCAAATCCTTTCCAAACAAAATGCTTTTGTTTTTACCTGCTCATGCCTATTGGCAAGGACTATAGATCCCTCACTCTCCAGACTCCAAGTGTCCATCGGCCCCACAAAATCGCAGCCTTGCAGCCCTACCAGCAAAACCCCTCTTACCATACTCTCCATCAACACTCGCTTCGTCTACATCTTAGCCTCACCCTCTTATCATTCCACCTTCGCACTGTCACCAAAAGACGAAGATACCATCCAATAAAACGCGAGTACATCATTCTCCTCCACACCCGCGAGGAAAGACTACTGCTACCACGCCAAAATGAACAGCACCGACTTGAAAAATCAGAGAGGAAGGGTGACTTAAGTTGAAAAACCAAAGGCGTCTGATCGATGTTCGTTTGTGGCGCACACATAAATTAAATTAACGAAAAGGAAAAGAGAAGAAAAGCTTCTCTCATATTTCAATCTATCATTTTCGCGTTTTCCGTGTTGCGACCTTGTCGTTTCAGGTCTCTACATCCTGTAAAGTTTACCTTATTTTTGTTGTTCTTCATGAATGTTCCTATTTATAGCTACAACAGGTTACTTCTACTCCTGGCAATCTTTCTGGTTTTGTAGAAGATGAAGGAAAATAGAAAATGAACCTGGAACAATGAGTGTGTTAGGGTTTCTGCTCTGTTTGCTTACTGAGAAAATGCAGGAAAAGAAAAGGACATGTTTTATTTAGCTGAAAGGAAATGAGGTTGTTGCAGTTTAGATTTGGTATTGAATATGTGTTAGTTTTCACATTAAAGAAAGTTATTTTTTGTTTTCATTTTTATTTTATATACCGCATAACATAGTTTTAAAAACCAAACATATTACGATTTGTATTTTTTTTTACTTATCTTTACTCGGGGGAGAGTAATATAAAACTATATTTAAAAATATTAGAGTTTTGTTGAAAATTGTCATGAATTCAAATTTCATTCAAATAAAAAAAGAAATGGATTAATGAATTAATTTGATGACTGAGATGAAGCTCATTCAGTTTTGCTTGTGTTTGATCATGAATGTTAATCTCTTTCATTCTTTTAGGTAATTAAGATGTGTTATTATCTACTTGCTTGGAAAAAATAAAATAAAATGCACAAAATTCATGAATTGAATGAGTTTTAATAGAGTATGTATGGTGTCTGAATGTCTAACAATAATGTGATGTTTCAGGTTTGGTTTGTGATGTCTTATAAATCAGAAGAAAGGGACATAAGCGAGTCCGAGTTTCAAGAAGAGTATGAGCTCAGGAAGTATGAATATTTGAAGAGGGAAAGAATTAGAGTTTCAAATTCAGTTTATAGATGTACCTACTGTATTGGGAAGAGATATTACCATCCGAAGGAGCTTCCCCAACATGCTTCTAACCTTGATAGAGGCTCACAAAGGAGGACTAGAGGAGAGCAAGCTCGACACCGAGCTCTTGAGAGGTTTGTTCGGAGGTATCTTTGTGTGGAGGATAGCTCGGAGCCCTCTACCACAACTGAATCTCCTGCTGTATGTGACCGTGATAAGGAGCGGCTGTTTGTTTGGCCTTGGATGGGGGTTGTTGCTAATATTCCTACTCAGGTGAAGGATGGACGTCGTGTTGGGGAAAGTGGCTCAAAACTCAGGCATGAGTTAGCAACAAAAGGGTTTGATCCAGTCACGGTGCATCCTTTGTGGAGCTGCTTTGGTCATTCAGGGTTAGCTGTTGTGGAATTCAAGAATGGCTGGGACGGCTTCAATAACGCTATTATGTTTGAGAAGGATTTTGATTTGAATCATTGTGGGAAGAAGGATTATGTTACAATTCTAGAGAGAGATCGAGGGCAGAGATTATACGGATGGATTGCTCGAGATGATGACTACAAGGCCAATGGTCTCTTAGGAGAGCATCTCAGAAAGAATGGGGATTTAAAAACTGTATGTGGAAAAGAAGCAGAGGATCAAAGGAAGGATGCCAAGCTACTTTGCAACTTGACCAGCACCTTAAAAGAGAAGTACGACCACCTTAGAGAAATGGAGATCAGATATGAGGAGACTACTCAATCCTTGATCAAGGTGATGGACCAAAAGGATTCTATGGTCAAGTCTTACAATGAAGGTATGTTTCAGTTTTGCAAGTTTGCCAAAAGGGTAAAACAAAAAAAGACCATTAGTGGGATTTTACTTTGAATTATTCAAATTTCCCTTGACATATTCTGGAAAAGCTTATGCCCTGTTTCTTTGTTAATTTTTTGGGATTAGAGATAAGAAAAATGCAGCAGATTGCACATCACCATTTTGCGAAGATCTCTTTAGAGCATGAAAAGGCCACGCAGCAATTACTAGCTAAGAGAGAAGAGCTAGTGCAGTGTGAGAAAAAACTGCAGCAACGTGAGGTGCAAATTGAAAATGAGAGGTCGAAGCTTCTCCTTGAGAAGAAAATGGTAACACACTTTGGCTTTCTTAAAGCTGTCAATTTCCAGCTGTGCTGGGAATTTTGCAAGATGACTGAAATTGATAGATCTAAGCCAGATATCAAAGAGTTCTATATTAACATTCATTTGTCAGCCTACAAATCCACATCTAAGTTGGTCCAACATCAGTCAAGATATAATGTTTGTGATGTTTTAGCAGATATTTCAATTTTGGAAGGCAAAGACCAAAGCTACTCATTTGAACATCTCTGAAAGTATCCCTCCTCCTCCTTTACGTAATTACTTGTTGAATATTTGATGGGAGTTCTACCAGATGCTCTGAAACTCTTGGTGCATTTGGTAATGTTTGCATGCGGTGAAGGGTACCTGAATTTGTTGCATATTTAACTTCTAAAATTAGTTTATGAATTCATTTTTCACTGTTTTGTTGTTGATAATTTGATGGATTGCTGTCCTGCATGAGCTGTTTTTAGGGTGATACTGTAATTATTTTGGAGTAATCCTAAATATTCAAATGGTAAGGTTGCTTTATATTTCTTACAGAATGAGACAGCAACCTTGGAGCAGGAAAAGGCAGACAAAAGTGTATTAAGATTAAAGGGTACATCCTTTCATTTCTGAACTAAGTTTTTGAGTTGGAAAGTAAAATGTGTATCAGGTTGAGAAATAATAGGTTCTTTTTTTGTGGTTGATGGCCAATGCAGAGCGAAAAGGAGAAGCTTCTCAAGAAAATAATTGAACTGGAAAATAAACTAGATGCTAAACAAGCACTCGAGTTGGAGATGCATGAAGAATGCGTTAGAAGTAACAAAACACATGGGAGAAGATGAAGACCTGGATATTAGGGCAAAAATGGATACAGTTCGACAGGAACTGAAGGAGAAGGAAGAAGAATTAAGGGGATTGGAGGAACTTAATCAGGCTCTTATTGTCCAAGAGCGCAAAATTAATGATGAATTGCAGGAAGCTCTAAAGGAGTTAATTAATGTACGTACTAGAAACAAACATGGTTGAGTTTGAAAGTCATTCAATATGAGATTCGAAAGTTAGGCCAGATCGAGGATATGACTGTTTGTATTCAAAGTCATCTAATTTAGAGGATAAAGTTTTGTGATTGTATGCTTGCTTTTCATCTTTACCTACGAGGTAATGTCTGTGCTATGTGATGCAAGTCTAATTTCCATTTTCACAGTACTTGGGGAAATGGAATACCAGAGCTTTTATTGGTGTCAAGAGAATGGGAGATCTTGATAGCAAACCATTCCATGAGACAACCATGAGAAAAGTTTTAGGCAGAGAAGCAGAACAGAAAGCACTTGAGTCGTGTTCACTATGGAAAGATCAGCTTCGAGACCCGAGCTGGCATCCATTTCAGGTCATAATTGATAAGGAAGGCAAGAATGAGGTATTCATTTAAATGATCAAGCAGATCGTTTATGCTCTATTTAAACTGAATGATAACATAGGTTTATAACATAAATAAACGTAGATGTTTTGCTAGTCCTGCCTAACTTTGTATGGTCACAGAAAGTATGAAACGCCAGTAGATTGTTGTAATTGCCTTTTGAAACCCAAATCTCGCCTGCTTTTCTTCTTGTTCATAAACATAGACATGTTATTCCTGTCTAAACTTCTAGAACTTTGTTAGGCACAAAAACTATGAAATGCCAATAGCATTTGGTAATTAGCCCTTGAAAGAACTTGAAACTAGCTGCTTTAGGTCCTGCTTATACTTGTCTTTCCTGAAGTTGTTATTTATTTAGCATGATGTTACTGCAATATATGGTAGCACATACCCTCAAATATTGCAGGAAATGCAAGCAGATTTTTTTTTCTTTTATTTTCTCTATCCAAACAAGCTGTGATCTTGTCACATTGTCATCTTCAATGTGGCTTTGTAGGAAATAATCAACGAGGATGATGAAAACTTGAGAATTCTGAAGAGTGAGTATGGAGATGGAGTTTTTTATGCTGTGACAACAGCCTTGAAGGAAATGAATGAGTATAACCCAAGTGGTAGTTACATCGTGCCGGAGCTCTGGAATTTCAAGGAGAAAAGGAAGGCAGTGAGGGAGTGATGCAAATATTAAGGCATTGGAAGCAATGTAAGAAAAAGAAAACCTGAGGTATGTATCCTTAACTATACAAGAGAACATAAACATGAAATATGCAGTTTGAGAGAATGCATAATTTTTCTGTTGCTCTTTAAAACTATCAAGAACAACAATAAGCTGACTAACTTTGTGTAATGGTTAAAGAAACTGAAAAATTATACGATTTGCTTTTCATGCTCGCTGATATCTTCGTGCTATACACACGCAAGTATCGCTTCTATAGATGCCTTGATGTTGTCTTTCATATTCCTTAGAAGTATAGTAATGTTGGGCATGTATAAATGTAGAAGGTAACGATGTAAATAAGCTAATTACTTTTGGTATGCATGCTGTAAATGGAAATTGTTGAATCCACCTAGGTATCGAAGAGACACACAAACTCAAACTAGCATTTGAATTAATATCTATATTGTAGCTCTGAAAAATACAAACTGTTTGTTCTACCCAGAATTGCAGCCAGAAAGCACTCGTCAGGTGTTTGGCATCGCGAGAATGTCATGCTTGAGCACAAGTGACGATTTTGTGGGTTAAGTTGTTCATCTTCTTACGTCTAAGTAGAAGCTAAGGTGGGAAATCCTTTCACTAATTAACCAAAAACTAAAAGCCATCAATAAAACACCACACCAGAGAACTCAAAAGAAGCTTCCAACTAAGGGTAGAATCTTCTTTTCTTTTTTTATCATTGCAAAATTGATTATAGACAAATTACTCAGGATATCTATTTTTTGCACAATATAATGATTATTTTAACCTCAAGAAAAAAAAATATCAAGATTTTGGTAGGGGCCTCTTGTTTTTTTTTTTCTTTTAAAAAATTGCACCGTAAAGTTACGGCAATACTTTTAAAAAAATAAAAGTGAACATGCATAGAAAAGTTTCTTTGTCTTTTTCATTTTATTTAAACAATTAAATGATAAAATTACCTTAAAATCCAAAAAAACAAAGGCTGGTCTCAAGGGCATTTGTCTTTTTATTTGGGTTTTTTTTTGTAATTTTTTGATTTATGTAGAGGTTGTTTATTAATTTTAAATAATTAAATATTATTAAAAAAATTATTGATGCGTACAACACAGGCGTCAACCCCAGCATCTTTTATGTGGCACGTGTGGGGCTATACGGTAACAAAAGTCCTCCACCCGCGGCGGTGTTGGGAGCAACGAGTCATTCTCTTTCTGGTCGTGTGGCACGTGCTCACGATGAAAGTTCGATTAGGCTGCGGTGGAGTTTTGTTTTGTTTTCTCGTTTTTCTCTTTTCTGCCCTTGAAATTTGTGTCAGCCCTTCCTAAAAACAATTGTGTCTTATGTTTGTATTTTTATCAATTTTGATCCTTATTTTTTTTATTACTATTTATTTTACTTTAATGCTTTTTGAAGTTTAGATTTTTTTTTTAATTTTATCCTAGAATATTTTTTTTGATTTGATTTTTGTATCCAATTTGGTTCTTTTTTATTTGATTTTTTGTGTGTTTTTTATACTTTTTTTTATATTTTTTTTATTGTTCTTCACCATTTTATTGTATTTATTTTTTAATTTAATTTTGGCTTTTATTATTGTGATTGCTGTTTTCTTGATTTATATATTTTTTTATATTGTTCCTTAATATTTAATTGAATTTAGTTTTTTTAATCCAATTTTGATCCTCATTCTTTCTATAATTTTTTTTAATCCTTTTTTAAATTCATTTTGTTTGTCAATTCAGGCTCTAATTAATTTCTTTCATTTTATTTTTATACCATATTTGGTCTACATTGTTTGTGTTACGAATACAAATTTTACTTTGTTATTTTTTCATGATTGTCATCCTACAGGGTAATTTTAATCTTATGACATGAGTCTGATTTAGGTTTGTCCTTTTCTTGGTATCCTTTATTAAAATTTGATTTTTTTTTTCAAATTCATTATTTGATATTTAGTCATTTAAGCTCTTTTTTTTATTGAATTATCTCGATTTTATATCCTGAGTAACAGGTTAGTGGAGTTACTCGAGTTGACTCAGATTTTTTTCTCAATGGTTTTTTTATATGAAATTGATTTTTTTTTTAATTTCATCATTTGGTATTAAATTATTAGCCACTGAGCTGTGTGATTTTTCGCTTTTCTTTATGTTTATTTATCCCAAGTGCGAGTTAGTCAGGTTAACATGAGTTAGTCAATTTAACTTGGGTTATCCTTTTCAATGTTTTTTTTATTTAACCATGGTATTTTTTGCTAAGTTCTTCTTTTGTAAGTCTATTTTTTTTATTCCAATTTTATGTTAGGGTTGATGGGTTAGTTAAGTTAATCCGGTTGACTCGAGTTTTTTTGCTTTGATTTTTTTTACATTGATTATTTTCTTTCAATTTTAGCATATGACATTAAATTACTAGCCCTCAAGCTTTATTGTTTTTTCGGTTTTCTTTTAGTTAGGTTACCCCAATAGTGGGCTAGTAAAGTTAACTTGGATTAGTTCAATTTTTTTTAATGTTTTTTTAATTAAACTTTGGTTTTTTTTACTAGATCTGTTTTTAGAAATTCTAATTTTTTTATTTTGATTTAATATCGCAAGTTATGGGCTAGTTAAGTTAACTCAGTTTAACTCAGGTTTTTTTTCGATTTTATTTTTTAAAAAATCTTTTTTTTTGTTTTATTATTTGATATTAGGTTATTAGACATTAAGATTTACAATTTTTTTAATTTTATTTTTACAGGTTATTTTAATTTTATATATCAAATCACGGGCTAGTAAAATTAACCTCGCTATAATTGTTATCACTTGTATTCTACATTAGAAAGAATTTAATCCGACCGTAGCATAAATCATGCCACCTATCTTGTGTTAACTTGAAAGAGAGGAAATAGGATGGACACTAGTTCTGTTAAATAGCAGTACGCAGGCGTGCTTGAAAGGTTACTGGATTGATCATGTTAGAAATTCGAGGGCGTGTTTTTCTGCGACCCAGATATATCTCTTGCCCATCTAAAAGCTCTCTCTTTTTTTAATCCAGGGCCCAGGCCTGTCTAGAAGGATAATACAAACAATCCCGACAGGCCTCTTATGTATTCTTGTGAAGTAGCCCGATTTGTGTTGGGCTGTCCGAAATTATGAAGATTTCGGTCCAGTAGCCCATATGGAAAAAAATTTATGACCCAAGACCTTTTATCCATTTGTGGTTTAGGGAACGCTGTGACGGACAATTTTTAGGTCCTGCTGAAATGAAAATCATAAAAGGATTACTGGAGCTTCTAAGATCGTTGTTCTGTTTGGACAAGGTATGGTTGAAATTGGAAAAAACAGGTTTTGAGTAAAAAAGTCGTGGTTTATGGAACTCTATATACATAAAAGCATGGCTTTGAAAAATCTACAATTTGATGCCTTTTTGAAGATGATTTTAGATACAAATCATGGGTTTAAAAACTCAATTAAGAATTTTCTTTGCTGTTATCATGGAAATCTCAACTTGTGAATCAACAATTTTCTCTTTCAAAATTTGTCTTTTCCTCATTGTTTTATCTGAGAGTTAACATAGAACAATTTATGTTGTTTCTTTTTGCTCCTAATTACTTTTTTTTCCCCTATCTATCACCATGTTTTGCAAGATTTCATGTTTCTGACTCTGCATAGCTTGACAGCATTGCGGATTCGGAATCAAAGACGAAAATTATAGCGCTAGGGTCTAGGAGTAAGGCTAGGGGAAGATCTCTCACCGTTCAAGGTTTTATTATAAGAAAGCACGAGCCATTGAAGGACAAATTCTAGCGAGTCATCCACCAAACTTACCACATAAAGGTACATAATGAGCACATGTCACGAGGAATCATCAGAGCCCCACAGCCGAACCGAGTGAAAAGGGAAGATAATTGCGCAAGGTATCCTATGCAGTGCAGTGCTTGTTTTTCCCTGTTTCAGGTTGTAGGAATCCGAAGATCTATCTTTTGTGTCATAAAATGGACAAAAGATGCAAGATTCTAATCCACATGCAACACAGAGCATTAACAAACCCAACCCCACACCATGTGCAAGTTTGGTTTGGTTAAAGCAAACGCGTCTGGAGCCATCCTCTGATGTGACTTCATTCGTTGTTGTGGGTAAAGAACTTGTTACTTGAAGGAAATGGAATACACACCTCCATCAATGTTCTTCTGTCCTCTCCTCCTAAATGTGTATAAATTTTCATCTTCACATCTTAATGCTTGCCCTCGTCTTTCCATTTGCTAGTATATAATGGGGTAATTGATTATCTTCCTGCAGGGGAAATTACTCGACCCCCGATGAAGGTAGAGAATGTGACCTAGTAGATCAATTACGATACCTTGGAAATAACTTCGTTCCTTCCAAAACAGTCAACATAACTTCCTTTGGAATTAACTTTGGCTGGTTGTTAGTTAACTAGTGATTTCTCTTAGATTCTCTCTTTCCTTACCTGTCTTTTTCCCTGAGGCCATTCGAGAGGAATGTGCTAGCCTATTACCTGAAAAATCTTCAAGGCATTTCTTAGAACTCTCTTTAAGTTTTGAACGCAACATTTTGTCCTCCTTGCTTCTATGCAGTTATGTGCAAGTCTTGTTTTCTCTTTTTACGAGTATATTGCTGAATGGAATTGTTGGGTTTTGATAGTAGTGCTCACCAATCAAAAACCAACATTAGGGTTTTGATTTTGGCAGGAGAGATAGGTGGTCGATGGGAAAGGGTTGCTATCTGTCATTCTTTGATAATTCCATTGAAGTAGCGCCGTATCGCTATAAGAAGTTTTTATACGAATACATATGACGGTTATCCTTTTCAAGAATTCCTTTCAATCCATTTATTATCTATAAAACCCACACTCGTTTGAACATCTATTTGTATGAAGTTTCAATTAAAAAAAAAAAATCTGGAAACCCATTTGCCATTGTTAGAATGAGATGTGCTGCCAGCCCTAATCAGAGAGCTTTTTCTTAATTAATTTTATTTAGGGATGCCAATGAATATCTACAAATAAATTTCTTGATATTCAAATTCTATTATTTACTGGATAAAAAATTTAAATAACTATAAATTATTCATCAAGTTTTGGATATTAATATAAGCATTTATTATCTAATATTATTCAATATTCAATAAAAAATAAAATAATCAATATATATTTGAAGTATGTGTATGTATATTAAATGATAAATATTATAAATGTGTTACATATATATATATGATTAAATTTGGATGGTTTCAGATTGTGTTTGATAATATTCATACCTTATTATTTATTAAATTAAATAACTATCCAAAAATATTTACTTTCTAATAGGGTCAAAGTTGGGTAGATATACAAACTCGGTTAAGCTTAAATTATTATATTTAAGTAAAGTTCTTTTCCAAAACCTTTCTGCAAGTAAATGTTTATCCTTCACAATCTCTTTGCCACCCTCATGGGCAATAGCCCTTTCTTCATCCATTTTCTTTCTCTTTGTTTTTTTTCCCTTTACTTCTTGTTCTGTTTTTTATTTTTATTTTAATGTTAACAACTTATATCTAGATTTTTAATGTAAGTTCAATCCGTGCTCAGAGTTTCTATATTTTAGGATATTGGCTTCTTGAAATAAAGCTTTGATGTTAGAATTTTTACTAGGCTATGATGGTTGTTTCTTGTCAGAAAAAAAAAAACATTCTTTGATAGAGATATTCTAATAATAGAGTTTTATAAGGTGTCTTGGAAAAAAAATCTTCAACAATTGATAATACCCATGAAGAGATGAATTAATACCTGAAGACTATTATTTAATGTTATTATAAAAGGATTTTTCTTATTAGCAAATTCCATCCTTTATTTGATGGATAAACATATTTTAAAAAATTAATTTTGAGTATAAGTTCTCAATTGAAAAGTAAAAAAATACGGTGATAATCAATTGATAAGTGAGTGAAACTTGCACCAATATCTAAACACCCTCAGGTTTGGTAGAATGTCAAGTCTAAATAATCAGGGTCTAGCTCACTTACAAGACCAATGCCCTTGGGTCTGTCGAGTTACAAGACCCAATATCTTTGGGTTTAACTACGCGCTGAATCCAAGCAGACTTGAGTTTGGTGAGTTGTCGGACCTAATGTCTTTAGATTCAACTACGCGTTGAGCCTAAATAGACATGAGTCTAATGAGTTGCCAGACCTACCGACCACAAGCCCGACATTGTGCCTAACCCAAAAAGTTAAAGGTATGGAGATCATTATAGGCCGAATGTTAGGCCATAAGGTTCCATTTATTAATTCTTATGAATTTTAACATGAAATGTTTGCCAGACCTACTGACCACAAGCCCAACATTGTGCCTAACCAAAAAAGTTAAAGGTTTGGAGATCATTATAGGCCCAATGTTAGGCCATAAGGTTCCATTTATTTATTCTTATGAATTTTAACATGAAATGTTAATGTTAAAGATATTCTTCTTCCTACACCTATAGGTGTATAAAAAAGTCTCTTGATGAAATACCATATTTTTATATCATTAATATTGTGTAAAATATATTTATCCCTCATTAATGTTATTAGAAGAAAATGACTTTATAGTTTCTCAACTCCAGTAAAAACAAACAACAAAGTTACGAGGCTATAAATATCCCCTGAACCACTTGGGTAAATGGGTCATAATTTCTTCATTTGTAACATTTGTAACATTCATATTTTCAGAGTTTATCTCTCTAAAATATTATTGTATTTTATCTATCTACAAAGATACTTAAGCATCCAAGAGTCTTCATATCTACCAAAATGAACCTTTTACAAGTACCAACTATGAGTCACCTTGGCTTACTAGGCACCAGCTATCAGTCCTCTTGATTAGGGAGAATAGATCAAATTGATAGAGATTAACCGATTATCCAACATATAAACCTTATTCATCATTAGCGTCGTCCGTGGAAACCTAATAAAAAGCCATCAACTATTCTTTCAAAAATGGTTTATTGACATCCCTGATCACCATCAATGATAGATAATCAAGACATTTTTAGAATAAGTCGTATAACAAACCTACTTGTTACAACATACACTCCTACCCAACCAAACGTCTAACAACTCATCATCTATGTGCAATTTCTCACTTAAGTTGTGTTGGCAATGTAGGAGCCAAATTAGACTTTGCCACATCAACAAGTCTTAGCACATGTGACAACACCCTTCATTAAGACTCCATAGTCGTAGGCTACACCTAGCACCTGTAGATAATTTCACTATCTAGAGGAGTTTGGGTAGAATGATATATTGGGGGGCTTTCAGCCTTAACAGTCACCAAGCCCTTCTAGAAGGCTGTCACGTCATAATGATTCTCATGTATATAGAAAGTAATCTCAGCGTTTATTTAGGCATTATGGGATGGAGGCCAGCCTCTGATCTTGTCGCTCCACACCATAATACTCAAACTCCCTGGAACCTTATTGACATAGGAGTGGGAAACAACCTACAGGGGAGCATATGTATAAAGATGTTTGCACTCCTTGTCAGATATGAAATTATTTCTTGTTAATACGGGTTTTGCGTACTTGTATTCCTAAAGATTATATTTCCACTAAGATGACATTGAACAACTATGATGATCTTCACACCAAGCTGGTAGTGCGGTTTAGCACAAACACCCCAAGTAAAAGAAGCTCCACAAAACTCTTTAGGCTTACTTAGGCAGATGATGATTCCACATAAGTAAATCTAAAGAGATTTAATAAGGAAATACTCAAGTTATAATAATTAATCAAGCCACTGGCTTCCGAGGCTTTGATAACTAAGGTAAATGAGAGAGCTTTATGGAAATAGTTGTATGCTCTCCTAAATAAAAGCTTATTAAAAGTGAAACAGGCGGTGAAGAACCATATAAAGGTGAATGAGGTTAGTGTGCTACGATATGGGCTTCCTTGTTTCTATAAAAAGTGTCGATCAGAGAGGATTTTTAAGCATGATTGTTTTCCTATGAGGGATAATAACCCTAGGAAAAGTTCAAAGAGACCAACTAGAGAACAACTAACTTAACTTGAAATACATACTACCTCCTTGAATGCCACTTTCATATAAGTCTTCACTGCCATCGAGAGTAAATAATTTGTTTAATAGTCTTCACCCATAAGATCATCATCCAACACTTATACTTCTAAGAAGTATCGTTTGTTCCATATTAATTAAAGATATGACATAAAAGAGTGTTTTATTTTGAATAAATAAATTGAAAGGTTGATAACTAAAACCTATCTTAATAAATTTATGAAAAGGGATTCTCATCTTAGGTAAACCAAGGAAGAGCTCGGTCATTCTATTCAAACACTACCCAAAATCAATATGATCTTAGATGGCACCTCATTGAGGGTAATTCTAGTTACGGGCAACAAAGAATGTGCAAGCAAACTAGCCCTAAAGTGGGAACCTGTAAGACATTTGAGAAGCTTCTTCCTCATATCTAGCATTTTGATCACTTAAAACTATATTATAAATAACTTGAGTAGCAATGCACTTCTACTACAAAGGAAGTATCATTTTATGAATAAGTATAGTGAAGTCCATCACTCCCTAAGGGATTAGTATAAAGCCTTTTTAGTGAAATAACATCACTTTTCAAGGGATTGATTTGGTTTTCCTAGTTCAATAGCACCACTCTTTAAGGGACGAGTTCGAGACATTCTTAATGTAATAGCACCACTTTTTAAGAAATTGACTTTTCAATAACATTACTCTTCAAGGGATAAGTCTCAAGTCTTTCTAATGCAATAACATTACTCTTTAAGGGATAAGTCTCAGGTCTTCCTAGTGCAATAACATTACTCTTCAATAGATAAGTCTGAGACCTTCCTAGTGCAATACCACTATTATCCAAAGGATTGACATGGATTTTCTAGTGCAATAATACCAATATTCAAGGCATAGATCCGAGGCATTCCTGGTGCAATAACACCATTTTCTAGTGTAGTTTTGAACTAGTATAATTTTTAGGTAATGCTTAAGGACCTCTCACCAATTTGCTAGAGGTTGATCTCGGATCCCTCATTCTTAAGTGTAGTCTTGGACTGTTATACTCTTCAGGTGATGCTTAAAGGCATTTCACCAATTTGTTAGGGATACTCTTATGGATAACCACGAGTTAAAAGAACATGAATTCTTGAAAGTGCATATACATGTAACCTATATTTCCTCTTTGTTTTAACTAGGGGATGAGTTCCACCTCTCAGGATTAACAAAGTTCAAATCTTGCTATAATTTTAAAAATTATTTGTATAGGCGTTAGACCTATACAAACTCCTTTTATTTTAATGAGTATGGGTGTTGGACCTATTTAGACTATACAAGTCTAGCCAAATATTCTCTCCAAGAAAACATCATGTAAATGAATAAAATACCAAATTTTATAAAACTTAAATATTCATTACAAAATGCAAAACCCTACAGGATCGAGGTTATTTATAAAGCCATGAGGAATTAGGGGGCAAAGGCTTAAACATTGAGGTTAGGCTCCTCGACAAGGTATTCTCTGGATTGGGTAGTTGTAGCTCTACCAAGAAAGACATCAACGAAGTTGGGCATGGGGACTGGATGGAAAGTAACACTGAAGTCCATCTCTATTCTTTTTAACAAGTTGAAAAAATACAGGTTGAACATAGCAAGAAAAATCTCGTTCTCTATCATCTCAATTAATGCTGCAGAACCTTCAAACATCTCATAGAACTTTTTGAGAGAGTTTCTCAAAGCCTTTATCCTAGCATGAGAGCTTTGGTTTCTTCTCTAGTTGAAAGAAGTTCAACCTTCATATCTTTCTAGGATTCCCTCATCTCAACCAATCCTTGCTTCAAAGAGGCCATTTCATTATAAGCAAGATGAAGCTCCCATTCACTAGAGTTTAGCTGAAGGACCTGGCTTCTCATGATATTCTCTAGTGCTGTATAAGCTATCTTGAGCTCCATTAGCTTAACCTCCACAACAGTTTTCTTGGCCCTCAAGCTTTGAATGGTAGTTTGGTTTGCACTGTAATTGGTAATGGCCTCTCTCATTTAGCCCCTCTCAACCATCCAATGCTTTTAAAATAGACGCACATCATGAAATTCTAACAAAGACAGAAAGTTTTATTACGTGGAGAGTTATTTATCTAATAAAGGTTAGATGATGGTTGTAGCTCTTATTAGACATTGTTTGAATGTCTGAAGGAATGGTCAAAAACATCTTCAGGCTCTTTACCACCTTTAGGCCATTCTCCTTGAGATTGGACCTCCTACCAATACTTGCCTTTATAGACTGATTTTCCTCCTTAGTTAAAGTGGGGAAAATATAGAGGGCTAAATAAGGACGAGGTTGTCAAAAACATCCTCGAGCTCAAACTATCTAGCTCTTAGCAGAGCATCATGAGAAGAAGTCCTAACAAGTGAAAATGTCTCTGCAGCTAAAAACAAGGGTAGAGGCATTGGTAATGAGATGACAATAGAGGTCTTTATAGTTGAGGCTATAACGCCAGACTCTATAGGGGTGGAGACCCTTTCTTCTCTTGAAGTGGGTAGCCCTAGAGGCAATAGGGGAAGGACTTCTTTGGTGTTAAGAACTACTTTCCACATTCTAGAGGTGGATATTGAAGTTCCACCCTTTTTAGTTTTAGAGCCCAGTCTAGTAGACCCTTGTCCCCTACTACTTTCCTCAGTTTTTGGTTGAAAGCTAAATTCACCATCAGAGGAAGTAATATCTCTACTCTTAGGACCAGACCTAATTCTTATAGAGTCTATTTTCTCTAAATAAATAATAAGAAAAAAAGAAGAAATAAGTTTAAAGTAGGGAATACTTAAAAGAACTAAGTTTCTTCTTGCAAATAAGAACATGTCTCGTTCAAAGCTTCTTTAGCAAGTCATTTTTTATAGAGAAATTAGAAGAGTGAAAGTAAAAAAAGAAAAAAATGGAAACGAGAGAGGCTAGTGTTATAAAAAAAAAAAAAAAGAAATTTCCATCCTCATAGTTAGATGAATAACCCTTGATGTTACCATAAATATTTAAAAACATACTCAATTACTGTATTGAATGCACATCGTTATTTTGTTCCCCAAGAAACTCTTTCAAAAGTAACAGTCCACTTGGCCAAAAGAATCCCAACAGTTCTGATTGAGGATAGTTTATCGCATTGGGAAGGTAAAAAGTCTCATTAAAAGCTAATAACATTTCAAATCTTTATGTATTCAATACATAAAGACATGGATGATTACTGATGGATCAATATATTTTTTTAAAAAATTAATTTTGATCTAAGTCCTTAGTTTGAAGGTTTGAAGACAGGGTGATAATTCAATGATAGGTATGTGGGACCTGAGCCTATACCCAAACATTCCTAGGCTTGGTAGAATATTGGGCCCAAATGAAAGAGGTTTAGCTCGTTTCTACGCCCAACATCCTTGGACATGGCTATGAGCTGAGCGTATATGGTAAAAGGGGTCTGACAAGTTGCTAGATCAAAAGTTCTTGGGTTCAGTTATGTGCTTAGCCTAGAAGGATATAGGTCTGGTGAACTGCCGGACCCAATATCCTTGGGTTTAGCTACGCGCTGAACCCAAACAAACATGAGTCAAACGAGATATATTGGGAGGCAAATTGCAAACATTTTAGTTGCACAAGTGATGAGAAATAAAACTTTAAGGATAAATGATTCATTCTTGACAACAAAAGTTTCATACATTTAAAGTTTTTCAGCAAATAAGTACCCTTATTTATTTTAATTTAAGCATTGTTTTATCAATTATTAGTAATCATGCTAGGACTTTGATCACCTTACTAGAACTACCCTTAGATCAGGAGAGAAAAGTACTGATTCAAGAACAACCTAAGAAATCAATGATCCTATTAAGTATCGCAGTTTGGTCTATCTAGCTAATCTAAAATACTAGCTTTATCTCAAAAAATCAACAGCTAGCTCTAAAAGAACTATCTCAAGCCCATTCACAATTATGAATGCTAGAGTTCTATTATTATTTTTGTATTAAAAGTATAGTTAGTTATATTTTATATATTTATATGTTTTAAACTTGTATAAAGTGTAGGTTTTACAATTAGATTTGTATTTATCTTCTCTCAACCTTATGCAATTAGTCATGAAATTTCCTAACCAATCACTGCTATCAAATCAAACGATTTAAGTTCATTTGTTGTTGACAGTAAACATTGGTGTGCAAAGTTTGCCTTTCATTTCTTGTTTGGAGTATACAAAATAATCATGTCGATGCCGTGGTACCATTGTACAAATCGAACAAACATTTACAGGTTACTTTGTATAGATCCTTTATTCTTCATGTAAATTGTCACGTCCCGAGGTCCCAATCAAATTTTCTTCACTGTTTTTGAAAATAAATTTACTTGGTCCAAGAGAAAATATGATTTTGGAACATACGAACGATGAACATGGAAAAGCAAACTAAATATTCTTGCCAATGATCAAGTGCTATAAACTACTACAATACACTTCTCAGAATGTATAATATCATCATCATACATTACTATGGTACCAGTACTTTAATCTAGACAGCGGGCTAACCATCTTTTGTGCAGCCGCCTCAGCCTCAGTCTCCCTCCCCCGTTACCACAACTTCAACGTTGAGAAACACACACCAATCTGAAAGTAAAAAAAACAGTCCCCCAAATCTCACAATCCCTTTTGGAGTCCCTAATTATAACCCCACTTTTACTTTAACATCTCCCAACAAACATCCCCATGTCAAAAAAGAGGCCCGCCAAAAAAAAACTTCAACTTTTTTAGTTTTTTTCTGGTTAAATGAATATAAAAGGAATTAGACCCTGAAATTCTTGCCGGTAAAAGTTTGACCAAACTGCCAGTGGGCTGGGACAATGTTCCATGAAGTGGAGGAGCGTCTGTCACTGGCCCTGACCCTGAAGGAGAGTGACTGGCCAACCAGAACAGCGTTTGACTGCCAGTTTTGGCCCCAGTTACGGCTCATGCTCATCCAACCAGTCTTTGAACCCTTCACGCTCACCTGCACTATATCCCCTGCACCCGCCACGTTGCTGATCAATACCAAGTTGAAGTAACGGAATCCGTTTATGGTGAACCTTATGCCTCCCCTCTTGCGGCATGGCACTCTGCATAGTAGGTTCAATGCCGTTAGGACACTTCCGTAATTGCGACAATAAAACAAATTTACAAAAAGGGCAGTCAGAAAAACAGCAAGCCTAACCTAGGCATTAAAAAAAAAACATAAACATGAAAGTCTAGGATTTTGGGAAGTGTGATTTTTGGGTTTGGTGTTTGACGAAATGTTTTGATTTTCCCACTAAAATACTGTTTTGATCCACTAAGAAAAAGTGCTGTAATAAGATACGGCTATCCACCTTTCTGTAGAAACGAATAGGGCAAGGGTGCATTGGTATTTTTAGTACTAAATCGGGGCTATAAGAGTAAAAACAAATCACCTAAGGTGACCATAAACGGTCCTGTGGCTAAAATAAGTAAAGGACACAAGAGAAAGTTGTTGAGGTCTAACTAACCCACCGACATCACTTAATAACATCAGCCCCTGCATAAACTGTTTGGTGACTTCAGTTAACACATTTTTGGATCGCAACAAGAATTCAAAGGCAGACAATTGGTTGGCAAAAGCGATAAAGACCCACCAAAAATGGGTGTTTTTCGCAGTTATCGTGGTGTTCTTTTGCCAACATCTCGAGTGTATTTTCATGGCTTCGGAGAGCTATTGTTTTGGGGCAATAAAGGTTGTTGTTGGGCCAAATTACATTACAAACCTATTTCTTCTTGGTACGACAGCTTTTGCTGCTAGCTAGCTAGCAAGCACGCACTAATTTCTAACTCTTGACCTTCTGTTGTAGCTTGAAGAGAAATTGCAACTAAACTAAATGGTAAAATTAGCACATATTCACTGAGGAATGAATCCAAATTTTAGTGTTTATCAAAATCTAAAACCTAAAATCGATGTCATGTAAAAGTTAGAGAAAATAAAGATGTACTCGTATTTTCCTTGTGCTAACTAAAACAGTTGAAGTCCAGAGGCATATAAACAGGGCAAAAACAGGGAGTTAAAAAGGCACTGACCGGCGGTAGGCAACAGGGACGATACCGGCACGATACTCGGCGATCTTAAGGAACATGGGCATGGCAAGGTCAAAGTGGGGGCGAGGAGGGTTGCACCAGCCTCCATTGTCACTAGGAAGTGCATAATTTGGAGGGCAAAAGTTGGTTGCAGTGATGAAAATAGATGGGCTGCCTGAGTGGCACCATCTTGGGTCACTTGCACATTTTATCTCGAAGCAAGAACCGCAAGTTAACCCGTTGTTGAACAGTGCTGTGCTTAGTGCTGCAGTGCTCACTCCATACCCTTGGCTGTACAGATTTCCATATCCACAAGCTCCTCCTGTAAGCATATACACATTAATTAGTCTAATTAGATAGATTAACAGCTAAGACTGTTCGTCTACTTAGGTAGCTTCATTTTTCAGGCCAAAGTCGCACACTGTGATACTTTACGTCTAAAATAAACAAAACACTAAAAGCTTAATTAAGATTAGACCTAGCTGGGTTGATCAGGTTTATTTAATGTGAGAAGTAAGTAAGATAAAGGAACACACCCATTGTGCCAGAGGCATCAGCACCGCCATAGAAGGTTGCATGAGCATTTTGCCAAGCACCCCCAGAGTAAACACCAGGAATTCTAGCTTCAGCCATCCACAACGATGACATTATTATTAGTAGACTAGTGGCAATGCAAATTAAACTGCTCATTGCCATTTTCTCTCCGCAATACTACTAAAGCAACACCCTTCAACTTGAGTCAGCGAGAGAGAGAGAGAGAGTTAATGGGGATGTGAAGGGCTCAGAGCATGGGAGCTGACTACTTAAAGAGGAGGCAAGGTAGGCTAGAAGGGCACAATTTGGAATTTTCAAACAAACCATCATTGAACACATTCTACTTCTTCATGTGTGAACAAAAATGAGAAAAAAATTAACTCCATCTCCCACTTTCTTTATGGCACGTATTTAATAAATTATGTTAATTCTCAAACCTCACACGGATATGTGTGGGGTCTACCTTAAATTTAGAGGCACATCTCCAAATTGATTGGAGATTATGGTAGTGTTTGATTGTGTTGGTGTTTGTTTGTGTGGTTATAACGTGGTTTTTTTATTTTAAATTAATTATTTTTTATGTTTTTTATATAATTTTTATATATTAATTTTAAAAATAAAAAAATATTATTTTAATATATTTTTAAATAAAAAATATTTTAAAATTCAACTTCTACAATATGAATAATATATATATATATATGCGAGTGTTAATTCTTTTCATTTACTTGTAGAAAATCAGGGGAAAAAACAATGAATAATATATATATATATATATAAAGGTATTTGCTTGCTTTTAGCATTAGGAATCTTCACAATAGTCCTTCTATTTTGCCTGTAAGACATAAATGCCCTTGGTGGCCATTGTATCTCATGCTGAGTTACAGTGACATCACTGGATGAGCCAAGAGGATAATACGTGGAAAAAACAGTCAAATTATACAGTACATGATATATAAAAGTAAAAGTAAAAAGTAAAGCAAACAGTGAGGTGACTGGTGAGTAAGAAGAGAGATGGGGCAATATCAACATGGGAGTGGCCTTGCTGTCAAGCAGAAGTTGAGGCGTGATCTGCGGTTGTGATTTCTCACAGTAGACCCATAAAAAGATTTGATGGGGTCGGAGATTCATCCAAGCTAAAACCCAATTATAAATTAAAAAAAAAAAAAAAAGAGCTAAAACCCAGCTAGAAGGCGACACTGAGCATCAGTGACAGGCAAAGAATCCAACGTGGGAAATGGGACCCACTTAATCCCCGTGATCACCGGTCCATCTTTAGCTGTATAAGCGGGCCGTACGGAAGCACCTTCTCGAGACACACGCGCGCACAGACAATCACTACTCTCCATGCCTACTCTTTTTGTAGTTTTTCTTAAAAAATAAGTTTACCTTTCCTTGGTGTCTGGTGACCCGTTGAATTTGGCACTGCAGTAGCAGTATTTTTTAAAATATTTTTGTTTGAGGGTATTTTAAAATATTATTTTTATTTTTAAAAATTAAAAGAATTCAAAATTTGAAAAAAACATGAGACACCGCGTAAACAAAAACACATCAATGCATGCATGTTCTGGCTTAAGTTGTGTCATTTCAGTATCTTTTAAACTTATTTTACGTGCCCAGTGAGCTGCCTTTGATAATTAGTTGTCGGAGACGGAAGTAATGTTTGATTATTTGAAATTTGGTCGGAAAGGAAGATAGAAATTAGGTATAATTAAAGTTTACATCGACCAACTAGGAATAACGATCTAGTATTGTATTTTTTTCTCTCTTACTTCTCATTATATTAACAATAATTTATACAAACATTGCATTTGGGTAATCGGACATTCTCTTCTTTAAAATTGTCTCCTCTCTTCTCTTCTCTTCTCTTCTCAGTGACTGTAACCCTAAATGAGTTTCTCTTCTTTCTTTTTTTATCTGAGTGGGAGCAAGTTGATTTACCACGTGGCACGTCTTGGAGAATTTTAATTTTGTTTGGGTAACTTTAGTCCTCTAAAACTCTTGTTTTTTCCATAGTTTAGTTTGAGGTACGTTTCAATTGCATCAAACTTAGTAGCCTTGAGAATGAGAATGCGAAGGAACCTAGAGGGGGTGGGATGATTGATGAGTAAAGTTCGGTTTACTCCCTTGACTCAATTGTTTTCATTATAATGTCATTAAAAATTTCATGATACATAACGATGGATCAACATTTTTTTTAAAAGACAAGTTAATAACCTAGTACCTTTAAACTTAGTCAAAGATATTTTACTTTAATAAATTGGAGATGTTTTATTCTCATGAGTTAGAAAAATTTTGCTTATATTTTAACATCTTCTCTCTTATAAAGAGACTTATGAGTTATAAATACAGGGAAATCCTTCAAAGAAAAGGAAGAATCTCGATTCTCTATGACATATTTATTATCAGAGTCCATCTCTAAATTATGATTGCATTTCCTCTCAATAAGATACTTACTTAAGTATCGAAGAGTCTCTACATTCATCAAAGGAGACTTTTTGCAGGTATTAGACACCAGCTACCAACCTCCTTAACTAGATAGAATAGGTCAGACTACCAGAATCAAGAGATTAACCGATTATCCAAGATATAAACATTGTCCCCAAGCTATTTGGATTTTTCAGGAGCATATCAATTGGTACCGTCTGTGGGAATTGATAAAAAAAATCATTGTGTTCTTTTAAAAGCCAGGTTATTGACATCTCTAATCACCATCAAAGATAGATTATCAAAGCACAATCACAACGAGATATATTACAAACTTTTTTATAATTGTTGGCACACTTGCTCCGTCTGTATGTCAGCAATTCTTAATAATTAACTACAGATACATCCAGACTGATAAAGGGACACTTACAAAAGAATATCTTCTCAGTTCCAAGAAGGAGGCAGAACCCTCTTAAACATGGTTAAGGTTAGAAAAATTCAAAGCTAAAAAATAAGGAATGTTTACCTAAGTATGGGTGTTAGACCCGTAAATATTTAGTTAAGTATAAGCGTTGGACCTAGAAATGTTTAACTAAGTATGAATGTTGGACCTAGGAATGTTTAGCTAAGTATAGACATTGAACCCAAATAAAATCTCTACACAAGAACTCTAGATTCATGCAAATTAACATTTATATAAGTGAATTCTATAAAAGAGAATTTCTATTAAATGAAGTATGTTACAACAATCAATCTCAATGGACAGGGGAAAACAACACACACACACATAAGGGTTTAATAATCTACCCCAGGCTCCTTACTAGATACTCCCCACATTAGGCAACGACAACCTTGACTAGGAACACGTTTGTAAAGTCAGAAATTGGGACGAGATGGAAGGAAACACTAAAATCCACCTGAATTCCTCTCAAGATGTTGAAGAAATACAAGTTTAACATGACAAGAAATTTCTTGTCTCCCACTATCTTGATCAAAGTTGCTGACCCTCCAAAAAATTCTTGGAACTCCCTAAAAGAGTCCTTCAAAGCTTCCAACTTAGCCTGGAAATGTTGGGCTTCTTCCTTAGCAATAACGAGCTTAACCCGCATAGCGGTAAGCTCAATTCGTAGACTAGCTTGGGAGGCCATCGCTTCAAGGAGTTCCTATCGTAGGGGAAACACTTGGTTATAGGCAGCCTGGAATGATTTTTCACTAGAGCTTAGCTCAAGGGCAAGGCCATGTGTTTGGTCTTTCAACGTGGAATAAGCCGTCTTAAGGCTCCGTAAATTGAACTCTAAAACATTTTACCCTCATGTAGTCATTTGAAGGCAACTTGATTTGCCATGTTTTCGTCTGTAGCCTTCCTCACATGCCTTCTTTCGGCTACCAAATGCCTCTGAGAGTGGATGTACATCATGAAAGTCTGTCAGGGTAAATGTTAAAAATGGTAATCATAAAATCAAACAAAAAAAAACAAAGGAATTTCTTACATTAAAAGCCATTTATCAATTAAAATTAAATGATGGTAGGAGCTTTATTAGGCATTGCAGAGATGTCTGACGGAATAGTGAGGATCCTCTCCAGCATTCTCACCACCTTGAAGCTAGTCTCATCAAGGCCTGATATTCCACCAATAACAGCTTCCATGAGTTATCTCTCCTCATCTGTCAGGATTGGAAAATTAAAAGGAGTGCGATCAAGAGTTAAATAGGTAAAAACATCCTCGAACTCCTCCATACCAGCCCTAGTAGAAGGCCCATTTGCTGTTTTTATAACCGATAAGATAGGAGGCTGAGGAAACATCATCGCAAGAGCCTCTATAGATAGGGCTGGAACATGGGTTTCCACCGGGGTAAAGACCCTCCTCCTTTTAAAAAAACGACAACACCCATAATCACTACGGGGGAAGTTAGATTTGTTTTTTCCCTGGCTGGGGGAATATCACTGCCCCTAACTTTTGTTGGGGTTATAGCCCCCATCATTATCTCATCAGAAACATAAACCTCAAAAGCAGAGAGTTCACCTACAATGATGGGGGAGTCCCTCATCACCCCTTCACCTTTGTCTCTACCAACCATGAAAGATAAAGACCCTTGAGGTAAACTCTATTTTACAGGCCTTACTAAAGTTTCTCCTTTTCCTTCAGCTATTAGCCTTGCAAAAACATAACGAAAGAAGTTCAGAAACAAATACAAAATATAGAGAGAAAAAAGAAGGAAATCAGCGTACTTTGCAAGACAACTTGTTAATATCCTTTGGCCATCTTATTGACTTCATATTCAGTTAAAGTCGAGGTTAGCACAACAAAATTTCTCTCCTCATTTGAGCTGAGATGAGGCTTATTGCTTACTTCATAGAGAGGAACCCTCCAATAATAGAAACGACCCTAGATTAGTCGCATCCCCTCTTTGGGATTGACTATCCCATTAAATCTTACAACCAGTCATCTTCCCCTCCACTTCTTAACATGCGTTCACTTCCCAAACAACATGTTCTTCATGGTAATGTTATTTTTGTTGGTGAAGGTAAAAAAACAACTCATGTCATTACCACCATTGGTGACAACAACTAATTGGTAGCAATTTTTGAAGACATTAATTGTAGGTTCGAGCCTGACGATCCTATAAAACTTTTAAAAAGAGAATAGAATTGTCCATCCATTAGGATGTAGCTGGCTTAGACCCAACTAATAGTAGTTAAACACTTCCCTCGTGAACCCTTGAAGAGGGAAGGAATACCCCATTACATACATACAAATAGTAATAGTAATTTCAAAATAACTCTGGGTAGAGCCTAGGGTTTGTTTGTCGATATGTTCAACAGGGTTAGGCATTTGAGCCACGTACTCTTATCTTTCGGTTGGTGGGGTGCCACATGTCGCATCCTCACATGCTCTTTGGGGATGTCGTTCTTAAGAGTCTAAGGAAACCTCTCTCTCCTGAGTATCTCTAACAAGAGCATGAGAAGGATATCTGAAGATCCTCTCTCTTAAATATCTTTAACATGGACAAGAGAAGAACTCATGCAAGAAGATATTCTCAGCTCCCTATCACATGGGGATGCCAATATAACACCTCTTCTTGTCCTGGACCTAATCTAATATACCGTTGTCCCCTGTTGTTTCTTTTAGACTTTAGTTGAAACCTAAACTTCTTATCAGGAACATGATCACCTCTCTTTTTAGAAACGGATCTGATGCTTCTAAGGTATATTTGTTCTGTTTAAAAGAAAGACAGGGATTAAAGGTTATGATAAAGGAAATATCTGAATTGGTTTAGATCAGAGATGATTTTAGGTCTTGTCGCAAGAGCAGATTTTCAAAAATCACAGAAAGTGAAAACAAAACAAAAGTCACAAGCAAGAATGACTAAGATTATAAAAAAATTCTTTTCATTCCCACCATCAAATGACAAACCTTTCATGTCATTACATATCTAAAAAAATCAACTCAATTACTGCATTGAAAGTCAACTGTTGTTTTGTTTTTCAATGGACACCTCCTCTCAGAAAAGACAGGCCACCAAGACTTGAAAATCCTAATAGTCTTATATGGAACACACAAAATCTTATAAAGAAGGTAAAAAGGCTCTCATCTGCTGCTAACTAAGACTTTCAAATTTATTGCTTACAACACAAAGATTTAGGGGGCTGTTGATAGATTAACATTTTTTTTCTTTTGCTTGGACCCTCTTTTCTAAAAGAGTAACCAAAGACAGTGTATTAACCTTAACCAATACTAAACCTATACATATATGGGTTTGGAAAGTTGTTAAACTCATTATTTTCGAGGCCAGCCAAACACTGAGCTTAGACATATATGGGTCTAGTGAGCTACGAAACATACCATTTTTTAGCCCAGCCAAGTGCTGAGCTTAGACATACATGAGTCTGACAAAATGTCATACTCGCCATCTATAAGCTTAACCAAGCGCTAAGCCTAGACATATGAGGGTCTGGTGAGGTGTCAGACCCACCATCTATAGACTTAGCCAAACACTAAGCCCATGCTAATGAATATTGAAAAGATTATCCTGATATTTTCATATTTTAGGCCCTAAAGAACCTTAGGCTTCATATTTTACTCTAATGAGTCAGTGATATTTTATCCTAATGAATCAAAGATATCTTATCCCGATGAACTAGAGATATTTTACTTACATTTTAGTCCCTCCTAATGAATCACATTTTAACATCTTCAAGTTTAATTATGAAAAGATTATTTGTTTTTATTTCCTTTCTAATATAGTTATCATATGACCAGAGATGAAGGAACTTGATTTATTAAATGAGAAGTAGAAGGATTAATGTGAGAAGACTAACTTAAAAGTTTATAGACCATGTCAATAGACATAAATCTAATAATATAGTTTGAAAGGACAAACACACATTGTTATTTTGGCATGCCATAACTTTTAATTCAAGTGGTCAATTTACTTAAATTTCACCAACCCGAAAAGATAATTTACTCTAAATGCTTATTTGGAGGCCATTTTAATATCCAAGTCCGCCCAAATTGTTCATGTTTAGGAATTTAGCTTTTCTACTTATCATGTCCTGTTATTTTAGTATTAATTTTGAATTTTGAATTTTGAATTTTGAATTTTTGTTTAAAGCTTGGTAAATTAGGATAGAGCTATTTATTTTGTTTTGGAGGACCATCACCAACAGTTATCAATAAATACAAGAGATTTTGCCCTTATTTATTGACTAGTAATTTAATCAAGTCTAGTTAATAAAAGCTTCAAAAATAAATTAATTGTAGAAAACAAAAGAGGCTAACTAATTGCAACTTAAAGTTTGATCTTAATGTTAACAATTTCAACTACAATTCATTTAATCAAATCCTACAAAATTAGTGAAACTATAATTATTATTATTATTGTTATTATAATAATAAATCAGAAACAATTCTAATTGAAATTCATATCAATTAAATATTAAAGAGATGTATGGATTGGTAATTAGGATTACTCGGTGTATGTGATAGGTTCACGTAAATTACTTTTATTTTCAATATTATTAACAAAATAAAATATTAAGTTTAAACTCAATAAATCCAACAAGAATATAATGTGTCTGGCCAGTATAATAAAATTTCAAAAATAAAAGACATATAAAAATATAAATTAATAAATTTAAATTTAATAAAGTAACAAAAAAAAATGAAAATATCAACAACTGAAAGATTGTGTACTACATGATCAATATAATGGGAATTTATCAAAATTTTATGAAATATTGTTACAAAAATTTTGAAAAATATTTTGTTTTCTTTAGAAATGATTATTATTTGTTACATTTTAAGAAGTATATTTTTTCTAAAATAATAAAAACAACACGAATCACCCACCTAAAAGCACTGAAAGATGAACTAGTGTTTAATTAATTTAAAGATGTCTTTGGTCATACAATTGCTTAAATGTAATTGCATCAATGACTTAAAAATGGCTGGCACAATCATAAATGCATTTAAATAATTTTCTTCACTAGATGAGGATCTTTTATTTTTATTTTTTCATATTTGGTTACATTCATTAAATTTAAATAAATGCACATTATTTTAGCATATAGGGAAACTAACAACAACTAAGCAATTTATTATTTTTCTCACAAAATCTATATTTTTTTTATTCAAAGTTGATATTAAAATATGTAACATCATAAAAGACTCAAATTCACAAACTTCACCAAGTTCTCATAAAGTCAGATAAATACTGAATTCAAAATATATTGTATTATATTAGATCAATGAGTAAAAATGTTTAATTTCTTATAACAAGAGAGCATACAAAATATAAAAGAATTATTTAAGGAAATCCTAAAATGTAAGCATGTCTAAATCTATTAACATAAAAAAAAATAAAACTTAAGATTCAACACAAATATAATAAAACAACATTAGCATGTTTACTAAGCATATATTAAAACTTACAATCGATATAAAATAAAAAATTCTAGTATGCATACTAATAATAAAATTAACTATGTTTAAATTAAAACAAAAACGATACTTATTTGTTAAAGCACTTTATAGTAATGAATATTTTATTGTTATCATGGATGAATCCTTTATTTTTAAGGTTTTATTGCTCATCACTTGTGCAACTTGAATATTTGCAATATACCTCCCAAGATTCCAACAACACCATATTGGTTTAGATGTACTTTCAAACTAAAGTCTTTGAACCAAAATAAAAGGACCCGGATATCTCTCAACAAAATATAAACCCCAGCTCTAGATTTAGAAGGAAAAAACAAAGCATAAAAGAGGATGAAAACATTAAAAACGAGGTGAGAAAGTGTGTGAAAAATCTAAGAAATTCAAGTTAAAAACTCTTTCTTCTCCCTCTTTTATAGTGGATTTTAAAAGTTAAAAAGCTAAAGAATTAATAAGAATCAATTCCTATCATTATCAATATTTGATTAACCACCATGAATCAATAATTAAATATAGAAAAACTAAGGGTTATTTGAGATTAATTTATCATTCATCTATAATTTGCTTAAATCATATTAATTAAATAAATTCCGACAATCCTCCACATAAATGAAAATTGTCTTATCAGTTTGAAAACGAATTGAAGATTTGTTAAGAGATACTGATTTGGTAGATTACTACATCAGGATAAATAACTTTTGGCTTTGAATCTTTCTTAATAAAATACTATTGGATTTACTCAACAAAATATTGAACGTGATATCTTGAACTATTCAATCTTTTATATAAATTAAGACAATAGTACTCATATAGTTTTTTATCTAGAAATTTTCTCTGGTTCTGGTTCTTAATATTGTGTTAATTTTGGCTCTAAACAACTCTTGGATTCATAAGTGATTTAGAGAATTCAGTCTTTATTAAAATTCTCAAAGAAAAGACCATATTTTTTACTCATGTAAGTGATACTTCATTAAAATATTATGCTATACTTCATTTTGTATACCAAAATATAAAAATCATTCTGAGCTCAATTTACCATTTATCGCACTACAACTAACACTTATTTCATTATAGGAAAAAACAAGTAATAATTTTCTAGTGTTACCAAGAATGTTATATGACTTAGTTTTTCATAGGAACTTAGATTTTGGGATCTTCAATGAACGGTATAGTTATCATCATTACACTTTTTTATCTTTTAAAGGCTTTAAGCTCATTCTTCTCAGTGAATTATACTTAAGCTCTCTTGACAAACCTTTAGTTAATGGATCTGTAATATTTTCCTTTAACTTGACATAGTTAATGAAAGTAATTATATTCGAGAGCAAGTGTTTAACGATATTATATTTATGACATATAGGTCTAGACTTATCATTATACATATTACTTTGTACCCTTCAATTATTGATTGACTATCGCAATGGACATAAAGATTTGGCACTAGTTTTGGTCAATATGGAATACCTTTTAAAAAATTCTGAATCCATTCAACTTCCTCTACAACTTTATCAAGAGCAATTAACTTTTATTTCATCATGGATTTAGTAATACAACTTCGTTTGGAGGATTTTCATGATATAGTTGCTCCACCAAGTGTGGAGGCATATCCACTCATGGATTTCAAATTCTTAGTATCAGATATCCAATTAACATCATTATACCCTTCTAATATCATTGGGTAACTAGTATAGTATAACTCATAATTCATGATGTGCCTCAAATATCTGAGTACCATTTTAATTTCATCTCAATGATCCATACTTGTATTTCTTATAAATCTACTCAAATTACTTATCGAGTAAGCAATATCAGGCCTTGTACAATTCATAGTGTACATTAGACTTTCAATTATTTAATAATATTCCAATTGGTTTATTCTCCTACCTCTGTTATTGGATAAATATAAACTTATATCAATTGGTGTTTTGACAGTGCTATTATTACCTTTAGAAATCTTGTTGAGAATTTTCCCAATATAATGAGATTGAGATAATTCCAATCCATCATATGTCCTAGAAATTTGTATTTCTAGTATGACATCTGCAACACCTAAGTCTTTCATGTCAAACTTGTTAGTTAATATTTTTTTAGTAGATTTGATAATGTGATCATTATTGCCTAAAATTAGCATATCATCTATATAGAGACATACAATGACATAACCTTTATCTGTGTTATTCACATAAACACATTTATCAACTTGATTGATTTTAAACTCATTTAACAAAGTAACCTTGTTAAACTTTTCATAACATTATTTAAGTGATGGTTTCAAACCATATAATAAGTTAACAAGCTTACAAACTTTCTTTTCTTGACCATTGACAACAAACCCTTTGAATTTTTTCATGTAAACCTTTTCATCAAGGTCACCATTTAAGAAAGCTATTTTTACATCTATTTAATGTATTTCAAGCTTATTAATAGTTACAATGGCTATTAATGTTTGTATGGAAGTTATTATTGATACATATAAATATGTGTCAAAATAGTTCACACCTTCTTATTGTCTAAAACCTTTAACAACAGGTTTAGTTTTATATTTATTAATAAAGCCATCATCTTTCATTTTTCTTTTAAATATCCACTTATGGTCTAATGGTTTAATTTTGAGAGGAAGATCCACTAGTTTATATATATGATTATTCATAATGGATTCAATTTTATTATTGATGGTCTCATTCCAATCGAAAGATTTCGGATAAGACATTTCTTTAAAAGTATGTTTGAGGTTTATTTCCTAACAAGTATGTTAAAAAATTAAGACCAAATGTTTTGGTTGTTTTTTATCATTTTACTTCTTCTAAGCTCAACTTCATCATCTTTTAATTGATGATAATCACTTGAGCTAGCCTCAATCGCTTTCTTAAGTGAACAATTTTCTCGTACTTTCTTCCATGGAAACATATATTCAAATAATATAGCATTTCTTTATTTCATAATAGTATTAGAATGATTATCCTCAATACTTGACTTATATAAAAGTAATCAATTTGCACTACTATTATATTATATTATATTATATTTTATATATATATATATATATATATATATATATATATATAATAAACACACAATCTATACTTTTAGATCATATTTTGGTCCTTTTAGGATCAGGTATTGCTACCTTCATAAGACACCACCACACTTTGAGGTTTTTATAGAAAGATCCTCTACCTTTTTCACAATTTATATGGTGTTTTTTTTTCACTTTTTATAGGTTACTTTATTAAGTATGTAATTGACAATTAAAATTGCCACCCTCTATAAATTCTAAGGTGCTACTAAATTTATTAACATGATATTTATCATTTCTTTTAATGTTTGGTACTTATATTCTGCAACATTATTTTATTATTGTGAATAAGGAGTAGTAGTTTGGTTGATAGTACCATAAGAAACAAAATTCATCAAAAGGTGTTTCGTATTTTTCAACTCTATCACTTCTTATTACCTTTATCTTCTTGTTAAATTGATTTTCAACTTTATTTTTGTAATATTTAAACATTTCAAAAGCTTCATCTTTGTTCCTAAGCAAATAGGTATAATAATACCTTGTGCAATCCTTTATAAAACCAATATAATATTTTTTCACCTCTTATTTGCATAAAATTTAAATCATCAATATTTGAGTGAATTATGTCTGAAGGAGCATTACTTCTTTTAATTGTTTGATTTTTGTTTTTTAGAATTTTGATTCTATAAAAATTTCATACTTGTGATTTTTCTCAAAAATCATTATTGGTAATATTCAGGGTTTATAAACCTTTGCATGAAATTATAATTCACATAACCTAACTTGTCATGTTATACACCACAAGACTTAAGTAAATAAAAAAAAAAAAGAGACAATCTTATTATCATTATTATTATCATTATTATTATAATAGTCATTATATTTATTTTAAAGAGATCACCGTAGAAATGCTCCTTTCACTCTAAAAAATCATCTTAAAACTATTTTTGATATTTTACAAAATATAAACTCGACCCATTCTATTTTTTTAGCCAGGCAGGTTGGATATATCGGGTTAAGCTAAAACTTTTATGGATATCAGAAATATCCATGGGTTGGGCATATTAATTTCATTATTTTTTAATGATCCTAAAAAAAATATCGGGTTGCAAAAGAGAATTGATTCTAGAGGTAAGAAATAACAAAAATTGATAAGTAATTAAAAACATAAAGTTTGAAGGAGATAATTGAAAGGAAAGAGATTAAGAGAAGAGAGGTGACCATGAAAGGAAAAAAAATTAAAAGAAAGAAAAATATTATTTATAACAAAGACTAGGGTTACTTACATTGGATTATACGGGTTAGGTCGGGTTGAAAAGGTTTTAAAAATCTCAGCCCACACCCGATCTGTGATACCTATTTATTAAACATTTTTGACTCACTATCATCCATAATATCAACATTATTCAAACTTTGATGGGTAATATCAGGCCATATAATGCAAATATTAAAGATGAGTTGATTTTTCTAAACGCCCCTATTGTTAAAGGTGAAAAGCTTTCTTGAGGTCATCTTTAGTATGACTTTTCCAACACTTAGTATCTTGAAGGTTGACGAGTACTTCATGTATAAGTTTTCTCCATCAACTTCTTTGCAACAAAAACATTTTTTTCATGGTGTATACATGTATTGTTGCACCAATGTCAACCCATCACTGCTCAAAATTTTTAATCAACTTGACTTTGGAAACAATAAACATGTTTATTTCCAATACTTCATTAACAAGGTAATCAAACTCGTTGATATTGGCTTTAAAAATTCATTTATTTTCTTGGGTTACTTTGTTGAGCCTTATTTTGTTCACTATGATTAGTTTAACTATCACTATTTGACTTACAAAGTGTAACATATACAAAAATAGTGTCGTGTGAATAATGTTATCGCTAAATAAGTTTTTAAGAAAGATTGGAGGGGTCATAAATGATCCCGTTTAAAACTCAATCTCTTTAAATCTAACTTATTAAATCGTATCTATTCATCACACTAAATTTTCATATATGTGAACAATAACTTATACGTGAACAAAACCAACCAAATAGCTAGATGCAATTCCTGAAGATTTAGAAATTTGTCGACTATAAATCTTTTCATAACGGCAACTTCAACATTGAACTTTTTATCCAAGGTGCCTTTGCACTCTTAATTGAACTATACATATTGTATTGAGTATTATTTAATTTATTCAAGATGTAATTTTTATGGATGAAATCATCTTGATTTCATATGTCCAAAGCTACTATAATAACAAGATCGAAATCATTATTTGAGAACATTAGCACTTTTTCCTACAAGAACTTAACCAAGTTCGAGGTGGACTCATAAATCAATATTTTATGATGTCACTATTTAAAGTCTAATCCATTGAAATTCTCAGGTTTCTCACTATGCACCACAAAAGGTGATAGTCACTGTCGAAGGAGTACCTATCAAAGTAATATTGGTTGGAAAAATCAACTTTTGGGTTTTAAAAATTATATAAATTATAAAAACAATAGTCAATAATATTTATAAATAAATATTTAAGATCCAAAATAAGCAAGTAATATAATAAATAAAACTTGTAATAAAGCAACTTGATAAATAAATAAAAGTTAAATTATGAAAAATAAAAATTAAATATTTTTGTTTATTTTATTTCAAATTAAACATGCATTATGTAGAAACTATATGATTAAACAAGAAAGAAAAAATAAAGCATGATTATAGCAACATGTCTGCCACAACATGTATATACTAAACAAAGATATAAACATGGTCTATAAAAGCCTAGTTCAAATAAATTACATGCATTACAATTTTATAAGATAAATTATAATTTTAAAACAAAGATATAAAACAATCTTATAAAATTAATCAAAGAAAAAAAAAGCATAAAGCTATAAACAAACCCTAAGGTTATAGATTAAGAACATATTTGGTATTGTGGTAATGGTTGCTTTTCAAAATGTTTTTTGCTTGGAAATACATTGAAATAATATTTTATTAAAAAATAATTTATTTTTGATATAAACACATCAAAATGATTTAAAAACACTAAAAAATAATAATTTGAAGCAAAGAAAAAAATATTTAAATATTTTTAAAAGCGTTTTTAAAACGCAAAAATAAACAAGGTCTAAAACATATAGTATTGTTATAAATCTATAAGTAAGAATATAAAAAATTAAAAAGGAAGTTAAATTATAAATTAAATCTTTAAAGTCCTCTTTAACAATAATCTTTACAATCTATATTATTTTTTTCACATGATAAACTAAACAAAGTCTGATATATTTACATAAAACAACAACAATAAAGCCTTAATAATGTATTCAAAATATGTTGTATTATATTAGACTAATGAGAAAAGATATTTAGTTTATCATAATAAGAGCATACAAAACATAAAAAAAAAATATTCAAGGAAAGCCTAGGGTGTATATATGTCTAAATATATAAATATGCAAAAATAAAACTCAAGACAAGCATGTTTTCAACGCAAATATAATAAAAAAAATACTAGTAGGCATACTAAGCATATATTGAAACTTGCAATTAATATAAAATTAAATTTCTAGCATGCATGCTAATAATAAAATTAATTATGCTTAAATTAAAACAAAAATGATATTTACTTGTTGAAGCACTTTAAAGTAATGAAACTTTTGTTGTTATCAATGATTAATCATTTATACTTAAAGTTTTATTATTCCTCATTTGTGAAACAATGATATTTGCAATATGTCTTCTAAAATTTCAACAACAACACCTTGGTTTAGATGCACTTCCAAACTAAGTTTTTTAAACCAAAGTAAAATGACTCAAATATTTCTTAGCATAGTATAAATCTAAGCTCTAGATTTAAGAGAAAAAACAAAGCATAAAAGAAAATGAAAACACTAAAAAAAATATGAGAAAAGGTGTGAAAATATACGAAAAATCTAAGTTAAAAATTGTTTCTTCACCTCCATTTTCTAATGAATTTTGAAAGTTAAAAGGTTGAAAAATTAATTCTCATCATTATCAATATTTAATTAGTCATCATAAATCAATAATTAAATAAAAAACAAGGGTTTTTTAATAGAAAAATCATAGAATTTTTTAAATTAATTTCTCATTCACTTATAATTTATTTAAATCATATTGATTAAAAAAATTTCCAATAAATTAATACAAGTCTTTCACACCTCCAATAAGATTAGCCATCATTTTAGCATGCATCGTAGCAAAATCTAAAACCAAAAGAGGCATGCAATTCGATTTTAAACCTATCACAGGCCGGTCATAATTAAGATCAGCACTCTTACATTTTGATAATTGTATTTGTTTACTGTATGAACATGGAGTGCCAAAGTCGTACATAGACAAGAGTGACAATAGCAATTAATTTTTATAATAATTAATTTCCAGCTTCAATGTGCATTATTATACTTCAGTGGTTGACAAGCTCTTGCCTGTTTATATGGTTTAACCAAACTTGATCGAGCTAGCCTTTTGTTTTTCCGTGTCTTAATTATACTTTATGTCGTGCTATGAAAACAACCTTTGATTTAACAATAAAAGTATTTGATTTGTTGCTAAGGTGGTTTATGTATCTTGTCTTATACTATTAGATTACATGAAATATAAAGGAGAGTCTCTTTGGAATTTTGTTATTTGGTTGTTATATATTAGGTAGACGCAAATCGTACGTGCTTTCAAGTGCCCTTAATTATCGTTGTTTTTTTTTTTTCTCTTTGGGTTATTTGCAATTAACTGAGTAATTTGTTTGTTTGTTTTTCAATTTTTTAACTTTTTTGATTCCTTATGCCTTTGTAATTATAGGTATTCTTTTTAAATTAATCTTGCTCCTCTTAAGTTATTAAAACATGGGTGTTATGTTAGTAAAATTCAAACCATTTGTTTGGATTTCAGTAATTTAGAATATTTCGTTCTTGTAAGTTAGTGGATGACAGCAATTTTTTTATAGAAAAAAATTGGTGGTTTTTATTGCTATAAAGAATTTAAATTACTAATTTCAAAATCAATAATTGAGGTTTTATTAATATCATCTTCAAGGGGCATGGCGTGATGGCAAAAGACTTGAGATCTGCACAGCTGGTCTCGAGTTCGAGTCAGAACGTGCACCTCTTGTAAGAGCCTGGGACAGCCGGGGTTTTACTTGCTCACCTGGACCCACAAAATGTGCTTTTTGGAGATGGGGTTTTCTCGAATTCAAAAAAAAAAAGTTTTATTAATATGATATATTATTAAGCTTAAACTATCTAATTTGTCTATTTGAGATTTCTAAAACTAATTGGCGTTATTAAACTAAGTAACAAATTTATAATGAAGTCCAATAAAAATTAAATAATCGAGAAATAGATTATGGAATGGGGAAACGATCTAGGTCGTTATTATTGTGGTCCACATTAATTTTGATAATTGAGGGGATGTTGCTATCGCGTAATTAGATAAGAATAAATAAGAATAAAAATATATATACATTTCTTTGATGACGATCTCTCTTATACGTGATTAAGGATGCAACATTGATTTGTACCTAAATGTTTGAATTCCAGTCCTTAGCTTAATGTCTGCGAAGAATAATGAGACCACATGGGTCTGTAGTCGGAAACCTTTGAGTCATGCAAGATTGTTTGTTCTAATAAAGTTAAATGCGCGGCTTAAATGGCGTGCTTCGATCCTTCCTGGGTAGCTAGGCAGCGACCATTAATTAATTTGGTAATGGTATTATTGGTGGCACGTACCTGCCCCCCTCCATCTGCTGACTTTGCTTCTCAGTTTCTTTAAGTGGACTTTGAATGTGCCCAGTTTTGTTAGTCCCTCTTTCACACACAAGACTGAGATCTGAGTATTGCGAGGTTTGGTCGTGTATGAAGCCACCAGTTTAGGCGTGATTATTGACTCCTGGCTTTAAGATCCTCGCTTTTTCTACGTAGAATTGTAGACTTTGAAGATAAGGATGTGCAGCACCATAGTCTATCGATCGAGATGCATGTTTTTAATTTAGTTGGTTGCAATGAGACTAAGTGCCAGTCTATCGATCGAGATGCATGTTTTTAATTTAGTTGGTAGCAATGAGACTAAGTGCCCTAGCTAGCTAGCTAGCTAGGTGCGTGTGCATTTGTACAGAGGCAGGCATCATGAGATGTAACCTAGTTCCATACAGGATAGGCTAATTCGACTTCTCTGAAAGGATGGTATCATTTGCTGTGTCAAATATAGAAAGAGAGCACAAAGCTGCGTTAGGATACCCGGACGCAGCAAGATTAACTGCATGTGGGTGAGAAGAAAGATAACATGGCCGCAAGCATGTGGGCAGAGAAAACTTGGCAATGAGGACAAGCAAAAGTACCCCCACAATCTTCAGCTATGCAAATGCATGGTCCTTCATTCCCATGTCATCTTCTAAATATTGTACTCGTATGCATAGATATACTTGAACATATGATCAATGTGAAGCAGGGCTATGGACCATGGACCATCGGCCATGTTACCATCCCATCAGAATGTGACCTCGTTTTGTTTTTTTTTTAAAAAAAATCCTTCATTTTGAATAATAATGAATGGTGGAAATCTTTTCTAGATTGTAAAAATCTACTGTTTTTTTTTTTTCATGCTTCTATAAAAATACACGGGTATTTGGATGATACAAAAGCATGTGCATCCGAGTAGAAAGATTGAGAGAATCCCACGTTGATGCATTTGTGAACTGTGAAGCACCGGTGCGAATTATGCAGTTGTTGAGCTGTTGGGTCTCGAAAGCCAACATGACTAGCTGATTTTTCTGGACCAAAGTCTTACACATCAGAATAAATGGATAGGGACATGGATCCTTCCATTCTAAACACAGTTTGACTAAAAAGGTACACAAAGAGTGTCAGCAATGTAGATAAGAACTGATTCTTCAAAAACGAGACATGAAATCTATCACAGAAAATATAAATTATTTATGACTGCTGTATTGTGTTCTGCATTCTCTGGTCAAAAACAACATGGCATGGCCCATGGGATTACCAGACATAATCTGCAGGCTCAAATCCAAAGCTTTGGTAGATTTCAAGAGAAGTATAATTATTTTTTTCCTTTTTTTTTCCTTACTGGTCAATAATTAATGTGGCGTAGACAGTTCGAGGCCACGGAAAACAATGATGGTCAAATTTCAAATGATAAATCATTTCCTTCGAACCAAGGGGATTTGATTTGGTGAGACACTCAGGGTTTTATTTTTTCTTCGGGAGATCGTAAAAGGGTCCACACGGGAGATAAAATGATTGATGAAGACTATAAGAGCACAGGCTACTCTACGCAGCTGCTGAGCTGCTCTTCACAATCAGGCAGGCTATAATTCTGGAAACCATTCACCCTACACAATGGCGGGAAGATTCCATTTTCTATTGTATATTGATTTCGATCAGAAAATAATAAATATCTGGAGATAGAGGTCATGTATGTACACAGTTGATTATTTCTCAAAACCCAGAATATTTATGGAATAGATTGTTTAGATTGTGGGTAGTGATTGATAAGGTTGTTTAGATAATTAGTTATTTTCTTCTTAGCTCAAGAAATATTAAATTAATGTTAAAACTTGAAGTAATTGTAAAAATAAATAACTTAAAGTCAATAATTTTATTGGATAGACAATAAATAACTTTAAAAAATCTCAAATTTCAAGAACAATGATAATTAATATTATGAAATATATATAAGTTTGTAAGAAATAAAAAGGTTTTGAACTGCTTTTCTCAATAATTCAGTAAGTATTTATATTCTTTAAACCTTTTATTTTTAATAATACTTATCTTGAATTTGATTGGGTGTTAGTCAGGTATGATATCTCAATAATTTCATATTATTTGGGTTCAATTAGCAAATATATTAATTCTGATATCTCATCATATCTTTGTTTAATTAGGTTCAGATGATCGTCGAAATCAAATGTTCCGGATGGAGCGCATCGTCGCCCCCGCCTTGTAATGGACTGTCTCAAATCTTGAGCGATTGCGAGAGAGAGGGAGGCATTTTGCATGTCAGTCTTTTTCCTGACTGTGAAGATTAAAGCGTTGAAAATTAGAACCCAGACCAATAATTGCAAATAGGAACAATAATGCTCTCTGCAAACAAGTGTACTCACATTAGCTTGCATGCCATGATGATCAAGAAAGAACCTTTGCCCAACATACTCTGCCCTAGTCTTTATCATGTTGTTAATTAGTTGAATTCCTGGGACCAACCAAATCATGCATTCTAATTCAATGAAACTCTGCGTGCTTGGAAAAACTGGTTTCAGCTTTACTCAATCTCTATGTTGAAAAAGGTTTACGTTTGCGAAGCAGGCGGAAAATGACATTATGTCTCAACTTTATTTGTTCCCTTGTACTAATCTATTCTTTTTCCGAAGCCCCCATGGTGCTTCTTTTTTAATATTAAAATATTAAAAAAGATTAATTGTAAATTTAACTGTAAAATTATAGTTATCAAATATAATGATACATTTAATAACATATCATTTCCTAACAAATACATAAAGAAAAAAAATTAAATTTCCTGTCATCCAAAATTCAAAGAGGATAAGATTTTCAACTTGGAGAGTAGTCGAGTGACCTAGAGCATACAAAATCTTATAGCACTTGGAGATTTGTTTGTGATTTGCCAAGCGCGAAAGTGCATGACTGTTGAATTGCTTTTCCTCAGAATAATCTCCAGTGTAATTTCACCCCTTTATTCCATAAAACACTATTTTCCTTTAGTAGCTTTACAATTAATGTTATTCAATCTGATCAACTCAGAAACTTTTTAGATTTAATTTTAGTTGAGTTTTATATTAAAAATAAATCAGAGTTGACGAAATCAAAACCAATCAACTTGAAAAATTAGCCCAGATAAAGTTTATTTTTTAAAAAACAAATTAAGAATAACATTCATTATGGCTTTATCAATCAATTTAAATTAAAAAAAAAAAGGGGAACAAGACAACAACCAACATAACTACCTACCTATCATGATGTTCGAAAGAGCAAGATCTTCCGAGCCCCAACAAGAAAATGGGGATGAAAGGATTCACGGCAGAGGAGATGGTGCTGTAAGAAGCAATCGATTGCATTAATGAGAGAGCCACCAACCACATGCATGCAAAAGACTATATATTATGGTCCGTCCAACCCGCCATCATTTGCATCTTCGTTCACATGCCCTCTTCATTAGGAAAACTTTATGATTTACGGATAATAATTTATTATTCCACCCACCCACTGAATTATAGCCCTACGTACCCTCATTTTTATGGACCTTTTCCCTGGTCTTCAAGTCCACTGCAATAAAATCCCAATAGCCTTTTTATTTATTGCCATCCCTTTCCTTGTAGCTTCTGGAATTCATACATGAGAAGATGTTTTAGAAGGAAGTCGTGGAGCAAGAAATCGTCTTTCCAAACAGAATAAAAACTATTCATTGGCCTCATTTGTGATTGTTTGAGAATTGGTTGCGAAGACAGGACTTAATTAATTTGGTATTTCATGGATTTCCCATCGCAAAAGACACAATCACAATGCTCTTGTCAAAGACATACAACCAATCCTCGGAGCCAGATTTGAAAACCAAAGAAAAAGGAGCTATGATTTGCTTCCACGTCTTCATCCATCTTTTCCAAAGTTTGAACTTGGAAAGAAAAGTCTAGCGGCTCAGATGTACCTTTAAAAATATTATTTCAAGATTTAACTTAATAAAATATTATTTTAAGATTTAACTTAATTAATCAGATTCTAAATTTATTTTTTAAAAATTATTAGTTCAATTCTCACAAACCTCAGAGTCACTAGAAGCTTATATGGTTATTAACTTCAGGACCCGTAAAATTAATCGAGGTACGCACAAACTGGCCTGAATACCCATATTAATCTAAAAAAATATATAAATAAAAAAGCTCCAATGGTCATTGATTATTTCAAACCTTGTTCCCATTCATGGCGCTGAATTTGATTCCAAGCAAAATGAGATGCTGGGGCCTAAGGAAAAACGAAAGAATAATGGAAAATGAGCGTAGGACATTTGATGCTTTCAGGGGAAGAGTGAAGAGCAAGCAAATAGTCATTGAAAGGATGCATAATGTGCCAGCTATATACCAGAAAGCAGAAACATCCCGGGTGATCGATGATGTAGCAGACACCAATTTGGAGCAACTTTAGCTTTCGATGGAAATGTTTTGCAGGTGTAATTTCCCAATTTGTTAGACGCTTCGAATTTTCGATTGGGAAGCATAGACAAGATATAAAGTTTTGGTTCTCTCTCCTCTCTTTTTTTACAAAGGAATTTTTTTTCTCTTTTCAGATTTAGGAGCGACCAAATTATAGTCTTTTGTTATTTCGATTCTTTTAATCGATAAAATTAAACCCTTTTTTGCAACACTGAGCATTAAAATGAATATCATAAACACATCACAGCAACCAAAGCATAACAAATTCTAACATAACATTGAGGATGAAATTAAAAAAAAAAGAGTTCAGGAACCATGGCTGAACAATATTTCAGGGATCAAGAAAAAAGGGAGCTGACTAGGCGCGTTGCAGCAATCCACGATATACCCAGGTCAGGCGCCACAGTGAGATGAACAACAAAAACCTTTCTTGTTTTAGTTTATTTTGTAATTGTACTGTAACTGTAATTTGTGATGCTTCCAGCAAGTAATGTTACATGTTTACTGAAAGATGGCATACAATTTTATTTGCAGTTAGTACACACGCATATACACTGGGCATCGTAATTGTCACAGTATTTGAGACGAGGCGTAAGGAGGGTGTTTCATGTAATTGACGGCTGAGCACATCTATTGTCCAGCCCTTCAAGTCTTCCTGCATATAACGAGTGATAGAGCATTGAACATGACAATTAGTGTTCACATGGAAGTACCTTAGAAGAGAGACACATTTTGTTTGTTATTTGGCTAAACAGATGAGAAAACTGTTCAGATAAATGGACAGTGGAAAGTGGAAAGCATTTCCCAATTCTCAAATCATCAGATTAACAAGATTATAACAATTTACTAAACTGATTGTAGTATGAACGCAGAAACCACAATTTTCAGCTTGTATGCATGAACAAAGAGAGGGTAACAACACAGACTACGACGACTCCTCTGAAACAGAGAAACTTCAAAGCAAGTCATAAAAAGCAATCAAAACCATCAACTATCACGGTAGGATATTCTCACTTCTAGGGTAAGAAGCAATAGTTACATTAATGATGTTCTTTACAGTTTAATGTTAATGGCAACTGTAGGCACATTAAATCAATCTGCCTTCCTGCTGATAAATAGCAACTTGCAGCAACATTAAAATCAAGGCATATGCAACTAATAATTCCCAATGCTCGGGGTAAAGAATTTTCAATTACCCAGGCTACCATTCTCGAAAACCTAGAAGAGGACCCTACAGGTCTTGCATAACCCAAAAGAATGAATGAGGCACGGCATTTCTTTTTCTTTTTCTTTTTCTTTTTTCTTTTAGAGAACCTTATGACACATTTGTTAAAACCAACGGAGAATGACATTACTAGGTGTTAAGCAAGCCAGGAACTAGATTGTGTCTGTTGAGCATCGTGTCCACCACCACATCAACTTAGATTGGGAGTGACTTGACAAACAAAAAGAATCGAATTTTGAAATAGCAAACCATCATGCAATTTCAACATGAGATTCACTGAGAAAGCATTTCCAGGATAAAATTCATTATCAATTGATTGTTTCCTAACACCTGAAGGAAATGGATGCAATAATTAAGCAAAAATGTGCAAAGATGTGCAACTAGATATCCAAATAAACCAAACCATGGCAGTCTCCTTCAAAACTTTCATGCGTTATAACTACAGTTGGCATCATCACATTTGCAACCTAGCAAGTGCAGTATTCCCTGATATATCATCTTGGCAACCCCTGAGCAACATATGTCCCCAATATTTTGAAAACCACATATGATTGATGATGACATAGTCTATGGAAATCTTTACTTTAACATACTAAAAGGTAATTTTTTTTGACAGGATGCAAGTTGATTACAGTAAGATACCTGAGAATAAGCTTTGTAGCATAAGCAAGCATCCTCCTACCCCTACATATTGGACATCCTCTTATTAAGCTGCATTGCTGTTTGTGGTATCAAGGACAAAAAAATCCAGCAGATGCAACATCACAGCCATCCATTAACTAGAAAGTGGGTGACAAATAACAACCATGTGTTATAGATTCCCTTATTAAGGGGTTAAATGTGAGCAAATGCACTTGCTACTTTACAATCATTCCCATGATAGATATGTGTTTATCAGCCAAACTACATAATGAAGTAGTAATGAAAAGAACAAGAAGCCTCACCATGCGCACCGGTTCTTCGGTTCTTATGCGTGCATTAGAACGAGCAAGCTTGGATTCAAAAGGAGTCCTAGACCTCACTTCTCTGAACTCCTCCCATTCCTCGCAAGTAAGCATCCTAACTGTGCCTTGACCAACTGGGGAATTCTTAATTTTGTGCTTCCATCATTTCTTGCAAGTGTGAATCGTCATACTTGAGTTCAATTTCCAAAAACAAAATCAATCCATTTAATTCAGAGATCAATAAAATCCAAAACCAATCAAGATTGGAATGTCACGACATACCATCATGAGTAGCTTTGCAAAGGGTGCAGTTCCAACAACAGTGAGAATCATGGGCATAGTTGCACTGTCAAGAAATGACATGGATACTGGGACCTGGACAAAAATGTCATCCCTTTTTTTAGAGTTCTTCTTTGACCTCGTTTTCTCCAATTCCATGATTATTCTCTTCAATGTTTCCGTGGGACCATCATGAGACACTGTTGAATGCAATTGTCTCCTACATGACATAACTACTTTCCTAAACCCTAAACCAACATCATTTTTCAAGACCAATCACGCAAATGATTCAGCGCTAATTGAATTGGAAAGAGAGAGACCTCCATTGCAGTGAGCTCGAGTTTTTCTTAGGGTTTTAATGATCTGAGAAAGCGAGATGTAAGGGAAGGAGAAAAGTATAATAAAAATTACATAATATAACAAAATTCAACAATTCTCACAAATTCATCACCAAAATTTATCAATTACAAAAAAGTTAGATAATTTGACAAACTTTGACAAAATTAATCAATTAACATACATTCTCACCAATCACATAAACCCTAGTTAACATAATTGATCAAAAGTCTCATCAAATTCATCAATTAACACAAATTCTGATCAATAGTAACGTATTCTCATCAAATTCATATCTAATTGATCTAAATTTAACAAAACCCTATTTCACGAAATTTATGCCTAATGGAAGAAATTTATCAAGTCAATTGATGTAATTTATACATAATTAACATTATTTATATCTAATTGGCCTACATTCAACTAAACTCTAACCTAATTAAATAAACACTCAATCAACAAAACCCTAATTCATTAAATTTATGCCTAATTGAAGTAATTTATGTAATTTTTACGTAATCAACATAATTTATACCTAATTGATCTAAAATCACCAAAACCCAAACACAATCACCAAACCCCTAAATATAAAATTCCTGCCTAATTGAAGTAATTTATCAACTCAATTGACGTAATTTATACCTAATTAACAAAATTTAAACTTAATTGATCCAAGTTCAACTAAACCTAAAATAACAAAATAAACCCTAACCCTAACATAATAATCAAATCACAACAAAATTCATAAAATTAAGAGTGGGAGATAGAGTGTGAAGGGGGGTGGCAAAGGTGGTGGTGGTGGTAGTGGTGAGTGAAGGAGAAGGGGTTGTGGGTTTTTGTGGTGAAAGGAGGCAAAGAGAGAAGGAGGCCAAGAGGTGAGGAAAGCTCATGGTGGAGACAGGGGGGAAGGGGGTGCACCGGTAGGAGTGGTGCAACTAGGAAATTATTTTTGTTGCACCGCTTCGAGTGATGCAATCAAGAAAATGTGCTATCTCCCCATTTTTTTTCTTTTGCAATGCTAGTTCTCAAAATACTTTTGCTAACCATGCTATTTTGAAAGGAAAAAAAATAATCAAACTTTCCACATCTTTACATTGCTTTGCCATTTTTTTACAATATATATATATATATATATAAAGAGTTTAAGCTCATCCAGCAAATTTATCGACTAAACGTAACTCTAAAATCGACAAAGACAACCCTCAAAAACACATTATTCTCAATTTTCACAACAAGTGCAACTTAATCAACCCTAATTACAAACCTTAAATCACAAATCAAGAAACACCTTTTCAACTGAAAGCAAATTAGTTGTTCTTAAGGAAACTCATGCTATGTTTAAAAAGCAAATATAAATCTAAACTTAACACTACTTTTGAATAAACCATGATGGATTGAAATATAGTATAAAAAAATAGAGTTCAAATACTAACCTTAGAATGGAATGTCGAGTTAAAAGTCTTCACCTCAATGTTATAACCTTCAAGCCATGTGGCTTTACGAATACCATACATAAACCTCGAATCAAAATCAAACAAGAATAGCTCCATTCCTTAAAGCTTGTAACGATAACAATCCTATTTTGTTTTGGAGCTACACATAAATATCATCCTCATAATCTCATTCTTCTTTTTCATTTTACTTGAAGTTTATTCGTCATTTTACTTGAAGTTTATTCGTCATTTATACTATTGGTAATCCTTGCATTCCCAACCCTTGAAACTACCTTCTTCCTTTTTCCACTCTCTCTTTTTCCCTTGAGGTATCTACTTTTTTCCTAGAATTTGCCATCATGAGATGTTTATCCTTCACCTTTTGCTTTCTCTCCATTATGAATGCCATCCTTCAAATACTCTCTCATTTTCACCTCTAACAACTAGAATATCGTCTTCAATAAGCTTCTCTGCCTTATATTTTGCCTCATTTTCAATGCTTTCTTCATTCATCAATCCATCGTCATCCTCTTCATTATTCACATCTCCATTGGTAGGTTCTATCTCCTCTTTACCTGCATTAACTACATTCGTTTTTTTTGTAAGATCTTCCTTCCATTCACAACCAAGAATCAAAGTTGTTCCTTCTGCATTCATCTAAGCTGGTGAGGATGAAACTCTCTCAATTTCTACTTTTGAGTTTTCTACATTGTAACTCTTATTGTTGTCAATTTTTTACATAAAGCTAGGAGGAAGCTCATCTTCCATACCATCCATTGAAGCCCTATATGATACATAGTACTGAGCAACTATAGATCCTGACAAACCTTAAAAAGTCAAAAGTATTTGAGAAAAAAAATGACTTCAACTCAAGACATGCCTATCACAGTTTAGCTTCTCACCAAATGAGGAAGCTCATCTTCCATACCATCCATATTGTATCCTTGTATGATACATAGCACTAATCAAGTATAGATCCTAACAAACCTTAAAAAGTCTGAAGTATTTGAAAAAATGACTTCAACTCAAGACATCCCTGTCACATTCTAGCTTCTCACCAAATTGAGCACATTTTACACAATTTGGTGAAATCATTTCTTTCTTGTATCTCATCTGATATGCGCATAACCTTAAATCTTGCTCTGCAAAGAAAATGACTTGAGCTCAAGACATCCCTATCACATTCTAGCTTTTCACCATCTACCACATTATATGGTATATCCCATATTTATATTCCCATCCCACATATTTGGTAGCATTTGGGTTACCCCAAAATGTGGTAAATTGAGGCATGCTTATTTTACATCAATATAAGTGGGGTGACAAATCATGCTGGTGGACCATGTTCATATCACATCAACTAAGTATTCAGATAAATAAGTCACTCCAAAATCCAAACCTATTCAGTTAATTATGTAAAAGCACTTAAGAGAGAATGAGCTATTTATTGTAACACACGATTCCTATGTTCCTTTAAATAAAATGGATTCTTGTCGGATTGAGACGATCATTTAACACACAATTAACACTGAACATAGGCTAAACCCAAAGCTGCTAATTTCATGTCAGGTTTTCAGTAACATTAGCAAGCAGGTTTTGTGATGTATTGCAATCTCTTACAGCCATCCAATGGTGGCCGATCCCTTATATTATTATTGCAGTATGGCAAAAAAACATAAAATGCAAAGGCAAAGCAGCCATGTTATTTTTTATGCATAATGATATCATGATTCTTGCTCCTGATACAGCACGGGAATGGAGGAGGGAAAGAAATGTTTTGGATTAATGAAATGGTTATACAACATGTCATAGATGATCAGAATAAATTCTCTAACTTATTTGCGGATGAAAAATTAACAATTTCAACACGTGGATGGCTCTATAGTCTATACACATCAGAAAAGGAGATGAGCCTTGGTTCTTTTCTAACAGCTTGGGGAGCTTCTCTTGTGGGCTATGGGAACTCTGAAGGCAAAGTGCTATGGCAGTGCAAAAATTCAGTGACCTGATGCATACAGAGTTGTTAAAGTAATTCTAAAAATTTGGAATAGGAAAGTTTTCCAGGCTTCCCTCTGGTGTGTTCCTCCTCACATGTCTTTAAAGGTGTCGTCTAAGCAGATATATAGAAATATATTCTAGTTCTTCCCTAATAAAATACTTTTTTCAAAAGAAATGAAGAAAACTCGTACAGAGTGCTTGCTACTAATTCTTTGAAAGCATAAAATATAAAGCATAGAAACCAACAATTACCCCAACGCTTTTTATGGCCCATTATATCTTCTAACAATGCTCTCTAGTTTCAAATTCTACAACTTGTTTTTCTTAACCCACATGTAAGTGTTTGATCGCTGGGGGCCTCGAGTTGACAGGCTCTTCTCTGTGACTCGGTTCTTGAGAGTAGTTTCGCTCACGGCAGTTTCCAAGAAGAAGAAATTTATTTAAGCATGACACAATATAATCGCTTAAATTAAATATAAAAGCTGATGAATCTCCACATGTCGAGACTGCTACTGAATAGAATATCAACAATCACAACATCTGATTACAACCTAAAAGCTATCAATTACCCAACCACCTGTCTCCCAGCATACCCGCTGTTATTGCAAGAAATATATCATTACAGCTGAGAATATAAAATCGGAAAGGACCCGATTTACAAACTAGACTGACTATATTTTCATGGCTCAATATCGGACAAATTAAAATGTTAAATATTAAATAAAGAGGACTCACCAGGTTTCTTCTGCAAAACCTCAAAATCAACTCAACTCGACGAGCAGAGATGCAGAGAGGGAGGGAGGGAGAGGGAGGGAGACATTGTTTGCAGCTCAGCTGCAGGGGATGCTTTGCTTTCAGTTGTTCTGGACTGGGGGTTCTTGTATGTTGGGCCTTTTCTTCTTTTTCAGGGCCCAATTAGTTTAGGCTAATGACTCTAACTGGGCCTCATGAGGCCTTTTTAATCACTTGATTCATAATTGTTGGATGAGGCTAGCCAGATCACTACTGTATTTTTAATGGAATTTCATGAACTCTGTTTCAAGCATTTGTTTAAAACAACGTGAAAAACCAATCATCATATATGTAAAAAGTATGGATGCCATGGTGGAACAGAAATACTTTGTTTACACTGTTCATTAGTTCGTATAAAATTGATCTGCTATTCTTGCCAGCATCCCAAGAATCATAAAGAGAGAGCTTGAAGTTTGAAGCATATAAATTCACCAGTTTGAATCATAAAGCAGAGCATACAGAAATCCATGAAATTATATCATCATGCGGCGGTCATCGATGAGTGTTTTTTACATTTGGATAAATGAATCATATAAATTCACCAACTTGTAAAACTATATAGTTCGATCAATCTATCGTGTACAGGGTGCACATCAACTGCAAAGCTGAGCGCACAACTGCTGAACCTTGGACAGGTCGTCAGCAGACAAATAATACAGGTTGCTTTTCCCATTGCTCAAGCACGTCAAGTTCAGTTGATTTCCAAGTTGAGACGACTGGAAAAACAACACGTACATGGCTTCAACACAGGTTGCTGATAATAATTATATTCAAAAGATTTAATAGCACAGTGTTCAAGGATGAAGGCACAATACACCAGAGCATGAACACGCATTGAGGAATGTGATGCAGTAAGCTATTTTAGGAAAATAAAATATTTTCCTCAGTCATTTTTATTTCTTCATTTTCTGTTTAGTATTTTCTGTGGTGAATGACATTTTCTAACTAAGATATGAATTTGAGAACTAGTTCCCTTTAACCGGGGGAGTTTTCCTTGGTTATTTATTCTTTTTTTCCAGTTAGTTTTCTTTTATTATTTTATTTTATTTTGTATTATTATACTTGTCTAGTTTTTCTTATTTGAAGAAATATTTTTTCTATTTTATCTTTCTTATTCACATTACTAGGGTTTTGTTAATAGGCATATGAGATTTGGATGAATAAAAATTAAATATTTTAAATATCTTTTCATATTTAAAATTTTCAACTTGAAGACAAATTTTGTTATCCTTTGCTTCCGTTTGTGCCTGAGTTAAAATGCCACTTGAGCAAAAAGACACAGTTAATGTGAGGGTTATAGTTACCTGACAATAAACTTGCCGAGAACTGCAGCTCCAGAATGAAGTAGGAACGCAGCTCAAGTAATGACACCATGAACAATGATCATTCACATTAACTCCTCGAAGGAGAGCAACCATCCCAAGAGTAAATCTGCAATAATTGCATCACGCCTGTTGAGAAACCTTCTACATATAAAGATGCCATGTATATATATGAACGCAAGATGGATTTCTCGAGATGATGTCCTCAAATGAACCATTAAGTATGGTCAATAACATAACTAGTTATGAGTTGTCTTAACATTTTGTTGTAACATAATTGGGGACCAAGCATGGTAATAATCAGATTATAGGAAACAAATAACTTTTCAATCAAATTAACAGTCTCTTTTGTCTGGAGTCAAATATTTTACAAAAAAAAATGTTATCCAGATTTTCCCAAAATGTTTTTAAAGTTTTTTTTCTATATTTGTTTTCCTTAAAATATTTTATAGAAAAATTAGTCAATAAAAAATATTTTAAAGTCAACCTTCAAACTTAGTTTATTTACTAACAAATATTTTTAACTTGTAAAGTTCTATAAAATATTTTACAAATATTAATACTCTTACATGATCATTCAATTATTTTAACCACAACTTTCATCTCACTACCACGACCACCATCTCCTTCTCCACCATCACCTCCTTTTTAACCACCATCATCCCACAACTATCTTCTCTTCAACCACCATTATCATCTCACCACTATTTCTTCCTAAACAACCACCTTCTCTTTCACCACCACTTCCATCTTAGCACTATTTCCTTCTCCACCATCATTTTTGTAAAATAGTGCATAGACTAAAATACAAAACCTCCGCGAATCATAGAGATGCAACCACCGAAAGTTCAACATGCAAATATCGAACTCCAAACAGCAAAAATTAACTTACCCAATGATGATTACTATCAGAGATACAACCCACAGTACATACTGGTACGCCTTGTGTTTAGATTTAGCTGGGGGTGCAATGTATCCTGGAGGACATGCTTTTTGGTTGATCCACTTAAACTGGGGGCGAATTAAGAACACAAAGCCCAGAAAAAAGCCAGAGAGGAATCCTCCAATATGAGCATAGTTGTCCACATGTGGGAGGAGTCCAACCGCTAGATTTATTGCAATGATGCAAAGGAGAGTTGTCAGTGCTGCTGACTGCACACAAAAATCTGCAAGCATAAGACAATTGGGCCACATATGTAGCAAACTTCAAAGCTGAAATCTTACAAGGAAACCCCGTTTTATTCAGGGTAATCAAATGTACCTTATTTGCGTATATGGTCCAGTTCGTAATCAGCTCTGAAAGCATGCCTCCTAGTAAACCAAACAGTGCACCGGAGGCACCAACAGATATACCTGTCTGAATAAACAAAGCCGACAACAAACTCCCACCAAAGCCAGAAATGACATAGACCAACCCAATTCGAACTGTAATAACGGTGATTGAAAAAATAAATTATAATTTTGAATGATGAAAGTATAACTTAAGAACGAAGTGAAGCAATTCCATTCGTTAGCTCGGGCATTCTTTCTCAATGCTTGTTATTTCTTTTTACATTATCATCCTTCACAAATTCATCACGCACAATTATTGAACATCTGTGATCAGAATCCATTAAACTGCTATGGAGAATTCCTAGCATATGACTGCAGTCATCAAGCAATTAAAATAAATAATTCATTTTGAATTCTTGGCACTATAAACACAAAGAATCATCAGTGACATTCCATGGATAAAACCCCAAGATTTCCACAATTTCCTTCTAAAAGTTTTCAGCTCAAACCAGGAAACAGCACAAGATTAAGATATTTAACAGCATTCAAATTTAGTACAGTACACACAATTATGTTCTGAACTCGTCAAAAAAGTCAGGTGAGAATCCAATATGCTCTGTTTCCTGCGCCGCTACACCCCCAAGAAAGAATCAAAACAAGCAATTTGTTTCACATTTAAATGCAAAAGGATACAGAATTAATTTGAGATTATCTTAAGCACATTCTCAAACACATGCCCCTTGGAAAAAGTTGTAATCTTCGTAGAAACTTCTCGGCTAAAGCAGACAGGTATATGATTTGAACAAAATTAACGACAGAAGCAAAATACATACAGAACCCAAATTCTTGCTCAAGACGAATTCCAATTAGGAGGAGACTCAACATGTTGGCAACCACATGGAATACTCCAGCATGTAGCCATATGCAAGAAATGAGACGCCAACTCTGGTGCTTATTCACCACTCTAGCCACGTCAAGAGCTCCCATCTTCACCAAACTGCAGAAATAAATAAACAACCCAACAAATCCATTCTTGATTTTAATAAAAAACCAAAAAAATCAAATAAAAACCCAAAAATAGCAAGCCAGCATTGTGATCAATAATAATGCTTATAACATAGGGGGGCTCACGTTGAAGAGGAGGGGCCAAGAAGGGGATTTTCTTTGAGAGGCTGAAAGGAGAATCTGCCCAAAGAAGGAGCAGCACAAGAGCTAGAATTGGTGGGGCAATCATTGACATACATGACAGCAATAAAGACAGCAATGTTAGAAACCACAAATAAGGGGACAAGCCAGGGCACCCATTTCTTGAAAACAGATTTGTTCTGGTACGGTGGTGGTGAGCCTACATTGTTTTCCCGCCTTGGATGTACCTTAATCTCCACAATGTCGTTCCCTGCGCCCTCCCTCCCCATTATCACCCTTATCTTTCTTGAATTGAATTATCAATTATTTTCATTCATCAGAAAATCGACATGGTTGGTAGGTGCAGATGGAGAGAGGGAGAGGCTGGGACCGGAACGATGGGTTTTGGCTTTTATTGCCGTAATGTGAGAGGAGGAATTTAGTTAATTAGGAGCGTAATTAATGATAATTGGTTTGGGTTTACCTGTTTCCTTTCATTAGTTTTTTCTTTTTTCTGTTCGGTTTTCATTTCTTCAGGCAGATTTATCTTCTTCTTTTTTTATTTACATTTTTTTTATTTCTCAATAAATTAGGATTTTGAGTCTTAAATTTTATTTTTTAGAGATAGTATTATTTGACCCAGGTAACCTGATAAAGAAACTGGTTGACTTGCGACTGGTGTAATCTATTTTTATTTTTTATTTTTTATTTCTTTTAATAATATGATTTTAACTTTTAAAAAGAATTCTTTTTAAAACTTATTTTCTCAACTTATAACTCAGTTCTTATCTTGGATTAATCTTTGAAACAGACTTAACAGTAGATTTAATACTTGTAATATCCACAATAAAAGTAAAATAATTTTGAAAATTTGGCGGTGGAATTAATAGATGCTATTGAGACTCGTTAATTTATATAGAAAAGAAAAGAATATGGAAAGGAAATCTTGGACTCCAAAATAATATTTTTCTTTTAATTTATTAAATAATAATCTTGGCTACCATCTAGTAGGTGGTCCAGAGTTTAAAATTAAAAGGTTTGTTTTTTCTGTGGTCTCAAGTTTGAGTCCTGTGGATCTATAGTTGCTAATATGATAGCCACTGGAGGCTTACATAGTCGTTAACTTCAGGGTCCGTGAGATTAGTCAAAGTGCGCATAAACTAACCCGAACATTTATGTTAATCAGGAAAAAAAACTACAGTAAGTGTGCTGTGTTTTTGGAAACAAAGCCAACGAAAATAATTTCTCAAAAAAAAAATTAAACCCAAAGTATAAAGCAGGTAATGACTTTAAAACTGATTAAAAAAATAGAAAGAAATAAAGAGAGAGAGAGAAGAGGTTTTAGATTGGATAATGTTGTTATAAAAATGTCTGATATATAATTTTAGTAGTTCGTGTATTTTTATGTCTTAAAAGAATTTTAAAAAAATTAAGATTTTTTTTACTTCAAATTATTTTTTTGTGTTTTTATATTATTTTGATGTTCTAATATTAAAAATAATTTTTTTAAAAATAAAAAAAATATTATTTTAATGTATTTATGAGTAAAAAATATTTTAAAAATAACCGCTACTATATTCTTAAATACCCTTTAAATCATGGCCGGCCGCATAATTTTTTTGGAATAGAAATGGAAAAAGCAACAAGCACTTAAATTTTAATAAAAATAAAATCAAAGTGGCTAAAGAAAGACATATGGTGGATTAAGACATGTTCCAAAAAATTGTAATGTACTGTCTGTTTTAACTAATCACTAAATTGGTAACAAAAAAAGAATTAATTAACAGACTGCAAATCAATACCTAGTATTTTTTAAATTCAAGAAAGCTTTTTGCACGAGTAATAAAACTTTAAAATAAAATATTTATCCCAACAACAACAGAATTTCATATTTATAATATTTTAATAGCTTTATCAGGTAAGTGTTTTATATATTTTTAATTAAAGTATAATTTTTATATATAATTAGAGTGTGTTTGGCGGTATGGTTGCGGTTGCTCTTTAAATAGTTTTTTGTGCTAAAATACATGTCAATAATTTATTTTTATTTTTTAAAAATTATTTTTAATATTAGCACATTAAAATAATTTGAAAACACTAAAAATATATTAATTTGAAGTTAATAAAAAATAAAAAAAATTAAAATTTTATCAAAAATATTTTTAAAACATAAAAATAAACAAGCAATTCGTAGGGATGTATATTTACTTAATAATTATGCAATACCCTATCCAGCATAATTCCACCCGTCAAGCGACAGTGTTTCAAGGCAAAACAGGATGATAAGACTGCAAAGGCGGTTCTAGCTTGTTTTCTTCCGCAAGTGGGCGGAGACCCGACCTCCCAGATTCTATCCACCGTGACATTAGTGCCAGGCTGCAAGGAGAAAACGCCGATTGCTAGAATGTGTAGTATTGGTTCAAACAAACGCAGGTTTGTTTTTAGGTGGGCGGTTCATGTTGTTGCAGCTTATTTTGCCACCAAGTTTGGCCTCCAGGGCTTGGCAAGAACATTGCAATTGGTCACTGGGGACAGAATCTGTCTTGCAAGTCCTCTGTGAGAGAACTTTTATTTCTCGGCTCAGCGCGGTGGGTACATCGCTAGTCCCCACACCATTGCAAGGCCCAAAAATGGCTTCTTATTAAACAAGATTCATCTTGATACTTCACTCTTAGATGCTTCAGCAAGAATAAGAATTTTTTAGTTCGTTGAGTGGGTAAGCCACCCCCCCTTCAGCTCTTGAGGAGCTTTTGTGGTCTGAAATTAAGTGTTTGATTTTGCATTTAACCTTTTTTTAAATTGATTTTTGCCGGAAGAAAAATATCATATTAGTGATTTTTCAGATTTGAAAATAAAAACAAATTTAATAAAAAAAAATTTAAAACAACATTTTGATTGAAAATAACTTTCTTCTCGTTCTCCTATATGACTATGAACAACTCACTGGAATTCATTAAAAAAAACACACCCCTCACCGGAGAATATGGTGGTTCTCATGCCAATACAGCTCATGAGACTTGCTAAACGTGTTAAACCAATTATATATTTACCTAAAATAAAAAAGAATAACAAGCGTTTGTAGTCCAACGGTCAGGATAATTGCCTTCCAAGCAATAGACCCGGGTTCGACTCCCGGCAAACGCAATAAAAATTTAAGTTTTTATTTTAAGTTGTTTTGTCCAAAAATGGAAATCCCCAGCTAGGAGATATTTTAGGCTATAGTTTGTACAGAGCCCCTATATCCTTTTGATTACATCTCTTAAAGATATTTAAGTACTAAAGTCAAATGGAGAAAGAAATAATTCTAATAAAAATCTTTAAGAGAGGGGTATTGATGAGGAGAGAAGAACCAGCTCCCTTGAAATTGAGTTAGGAATTATAATTTTTTTTCATCTTATTAATTTCATTCTCCAAAAATATGAAATTGAATAAAAATATGTGTCATTTTTCTAACCATTATTCAAACTATTCTACATGAAATTAATGAAGGAATCAGATCATATATATGCACAAGCTTTAGCATTTTGTTTTTGCCAAAAAAAAATATATATATTCACCTGATGAATTTATGATTTATCAACTTTCAAGTCAAAATCAGGCTTTTTATTCCCAATTATTTCTCTAAACTTTTTTGCTTTTATTATTGTCTAACTTTTTATTTTTCTTTTATCAATTCAAGCTTTGCCGACTCATTTCTTTATATACAAAAATATCAGTTATAAATTGAAAAACTCATGCATTTATTTTATTAAATAAATCAAGAATTATATATGACAATAAATACAAAACAAAACGTCATTAGTGATAAATTAAGACTAAAAAGAAAAAAATGATAAATTTAATCCTCTCGCTTTTTAAATATAACATTTTGATCCTTAAAAAATCAACTGTGATACTAAAATTTAATTTTTTTTAGTTTTTAGTCTCGAGATATAAATATGTTGTAAAATCCCTAAAAAAACAGAGAGAAGATCAAAATTTTAAAAAAAAATGGATTATGACATAACACTAACATTTAACCTAAAAGGGGAGGACCCTACTTCTGAAGTAGGAAACTCAAGGTTTAAAAATAAAATAAGCCAAAAAAAAGAAATAATAATAATAATAATAATAATAATAATAATTGTCTCTCTCGGAAAAGAAAGGAACCGTCACTCTAAAAATAAAAGAAGAATAAGAGGGGAGAACTCTCTTTGTGACCTGTTGATTTTGAGATAGAACACGCTAGAGCAAAAAATTGAGAGAAACACAAAAAGAAATTAGGAGTAAAAGAATTAAGTACATAAGAATCAAGAAAATAATAGAGAATTCAAGGAAATTAAAGAAAAGTTGAAAGAAGAATAAGAAGTAGGGGAAATCAATCAATAAAGTATTTAAGAAGTAATCTTGTGAATTCAAGACTGTTTGGTAAGATGCATTACCATTCTTATTCTTCTACTTAACACAATTCTGAAAAGGAAGGGAAAAGCCCTAATTTTGTTTATAAAATTAGAGTTCATATAATTGAGGAAGATTTATTATATATTGTAGAGATTCCTTGAAATAATGATATAATAAGAAATGATTAGGAGAACTAAATAACAAATTAAAGAGAAATCCAATGGTGAAAACCCCAATTAAAATTGACTAATTAGAGGAAATTCTAGGTGTTATCTTTGTATGATCTTATGCATGATTATGATTGTATAACACTAGAAATATGATGAAATTAAGTTCTGCATGAAAAACCTAGAAGGGAAAATGAGTTCTTAAATGTTAGAAATTGTAGAAATTGAGTGTTGTTCTATTAAAAATTCATATTTTGGTGTGTTATGTATGTAACTTGTATGATTTAGGGAGTGATCTTGAAGGTAAAACCCAAGTTGGTTTTAAGAGTGAAGATTTCGGCAAAAAAAAAGAGAGAGAAGGGGGAATTTTTCTAGTAACAAAGATGGGTGAGTTGTTTTAAGAAACAGTTAGAACAATTTGAGAAATGGTTAGACCGTTTCTCAAAACGGCAAGACCATTTTGGCTACTATTTTGGGTAATCTGATTTTATGTTTTGATCTTTTCTTGGTTTTTATTTAAATCTTTTAGGTTATTTAAAGGATATTGGTGATTATTATGTGTAAAAAAAAACATAATGTATGTGCATGCATGAAATTAGCTTGCTTTATGACATTTCATATGTTGAAATGTTAAGAGACGAAAAGTTATGTGTAAGGATATAAAGGTATTTATATTCATGAGTAACAAATACTTGGAGTGTTAAAAGATTTTAGAGATGTGCATTCTTAATATTTTTAAGGAAATAATATGATGAAACACTGGTGTGATGCAACTGAGGTATCAACTATATGACCCCAAGCAAGTGGAACAGGATTAGCGAGAGGAAAAGGTAAGTGCTTGACACCTCAACCTTTTTAATTTATAGAAATTATTATAAATTGTGTTTTCAATATTATGATTGCTGATTTGTACAATATGTGCTGTGGAATTATAAAGGCTCATGAAATCTCAATATGGAGATTTGTTTAGATAACTGTTGTGAGCATAAGTCGGCCACGTAAGTGGAGCTTAGGTTGATAAATTATTACTTATAAAATACTTGGGTGGTTGAATGAATAGTCAACCATGTGAGTGAGGTTAGCTGAATAAATTTGAATTACGGATACAGGTGCATATGGATTGTGTGTACAATAGTCACCCATTTAAATGGGGTTAAGGTCAAAGTCCCTTGGAGAACAAGATGAATGCATTTTATGCATGAAAGTCGACCACAAAAGTTGAGCCGTAAAGTTGTTAGCTTCACGTTTGCCATGAGAAAATTGGGACTTTTATCATAAAATTGATGTACTGATCATAGGTGTGGGGGTTATGGATAATTTATAGTCAATCACATGAGCAGAGACTATGAAGGTGTTGAGCATATAAGTTAGGTATGGAAGCCAAATGAAATTAAGGGTGAGGTGTTGTTTATATCAACGAGCCTCTAAATGAAGTTTATGAAAGAATGGTCATGATAATCCTTAATGTTAAGTTTATCTTTTTAGTATTCTTGTATGGAAAACAACATTTAAAGTTTAATGCTATATGAAAAAAGTTAGCCCAAAAGTTAGGGCTTATACATTAATTGTTTGGAGTAAAAGGATTTGATTGATAAATTACTACCACTAATGGATGGTAAGGAATATGTTTAGGGTGAAAGATATAATAATGAAGTCTATGTGAAATGAAATTTAAATTTATTTATGATTTATTAATGCCATGATATGATGATGTAATTTTTATTCTAAATTGTTAATATGTTTATTTCTTACAAGTTCTCCGCATGCTTCTCAAAACTAAATTGGCATGATCACTAATTTAGCTATAGGATTATATTAGTTGTGTTTAGTTGTTGAACTTTAAATGTTTTCATTTAGCTATAGGATTTCTATGTTTATGTTATTTTGTTAAACTTGAAGGATTGTACCAGATAAATTATAGAATTATTGTGGTTTAATGTTATTTTCATTATTGTAAAAGTTATGAAGATGATAATGACATCAACTTATTTGCATTTTTATTTTAAGTATGTGATGAAATTTTTAATGTTTTACTCTTTAACGTTCATTTTCCTCATTATGGCAATGTATCAAAGATATATTTATGTTATTTGGTCAAAAATTATTATGAACATTTATGAATAAAGTCTTAGGTGAACATGAGTCGTCCAAGGTTGAAAAACAAATCTTCATGATTTTTATGTGATATAATATTGATAATCTTATGTATCTGCATGGTAAGTATATGAGGGTGTGAAATATTTGATCTTAAAACACGGGTCATAAACTTGATTATATATAATAACTTTGTTTTTTGGAACCAATGTTTTATTTGATAAAATAAAAATACACACATATAAAAGAGATTAAAAAAATTAAATAGAGCTATATAAAAAGAATGTCACATAACACGAGGAAAAAATATTGAAATTTTATTCTTCAACTAAGTAAAAATAAAATGATATTCTATTAAAAAATCATTAAAACTTGTTAAAATTATATATAAAAAAAGGCAAGCAATAAAAAAATATAAAAAAAAGCCTAACCTTAAAGAATTAAATTGGAAGGAAAAAATAAAATGAAAAATAAAGAAATAGACAAAAAAAAAGGGCCAGATGCACGGGCCTAACCCGGGTGGCCTAGCATATCTAGCCTTCAAAAAATTGAGTCGCGTGGGCCTTTCAGCCCATGCCCGTGTGCCCGAGATGAGTTTTTTTTTTTTATTTTCAAGGGGCGAATGAGCTATCATCCACCCCTTACTTTTTTGGAAGAAAAAAAAAGCAAGTGACGCTTCGCTTATTGGCCCAGTTTCAAACAACCCGAGGGTTGCTATAAATTCTGGCTATTGGTTTTTTTGCAAGAAAACTCGATTTCCAACTTGGTTTTTTTTTCCTAAAATAACTAGAAGACACAATATTTACTTTACCAAACTCATTGATGGCCTGAAAATAACCTAAAAATTCAAAATGAACCTGAAAAGAAAAACTTATCGAGATCAGATCTATTATGTCAGACAATGGAAAAGTAAAAGAACACCTAAGTGGAATTTTCATCATAAATGAAACTCGTTGACATTAAAATCAATATTTTTTTAGCTAAAATCAATCTTAACCAAGACTCTCTCTCATGCACTATAATCTAACACTTTCTTTTTTAAATCATGAGCTGAAAAATAAAAGAAAAATTAAGTTTTGTATCACAATTGAGTTTTTGAAATAGTGAGGGGTCGGAATGTTATTATTTAAATAGTAAAAGAACCAAAGTGAATTTTTCAACCTATTTTTGAAATCACCACCCAATTTATCCTTGTTTCATACACTGGTCCCTTTTGTTTCAATTGTATAATGAATTTGGGCACAAAAGGATGTAATTGAAGAGAAATAAAGTTTAAGAACTAAATTGTAAAAACAATATTGCTACAGTGGAAATAATTTCTTATAATAATTATAATATCAAAATAAAAAAATTTATTCAGAAGCTGTCAATTCATACGGACAATAGTGGATCTTTGACGAACTAGCCAGATATTTAAGACGTCACAAATAAACCAACGAACCAGAGCCACAAAAAGGGGGCATTCTCGTCATAAGAAAAAATATCAGCTATTTAAAAGCCCAGTTCCTTCCGCAGCCACAAACCATTTCACCAAAGCAGAGCCTCGTGTTGTTAACACTCTCTGCAACCGCAGTCGGAGAAGAGTAGCATGGCAGGCACGTGCAAATTCATCTCTCGTCACGTGATCGAACTATCATCGAACAACAGAGCTAGCAGAACTTGGGGTGGAGGTGGTGGTGCTTCATTTTGCTGGCCTCGCATCTCTGCAATGAATAGCAATGGAGTGTCTAGTACACGCGAGGTTGCACTTTCACCGGAAGGACCGTCTTGCATATTCGTTGGCCCAATCGAGACTGCAAGCCAAGAAACCCTAGAAGCTCTCTATTGTCAAGTAAGTAACATTTCTTCATTTTGGAAATTGATTTCTACAACTGAAAGTTTGTGTGGAGAAGAAATGGGCTGGCTGGGTGATATATTGAATTGATGGTTTGTTTTAGGCACGGGATGCATATTACAGTGGTAAACCTTTGATAGTAGATGACATGTTTGATAGAGTTGAGGTAATAAATTTGATCACATACATTTGTGAATCGAACTTTGGTTTTCGACAACACTCGAATTCCTTACCCCAACAATTGTTTGAAGCAGTTAAAATTGCGGTGGTATGGTTCCAAATCTGTTGTCAAGTACCCTCGCTGCAGTCTTAGACGACAGTCCACTTACTCTGATGCTGAGGTAATGAGCTGTTGAATCGTTTTGTTTACTATAATAATGCATATAAATAGCCCATTAAGCAAGGGAAGCGCTCTGCTGATTGGCATGATTATGCCCTCCAGAAAGGATAATTCTGAAGGATCTTTTCATCTCTGTCTAGATGTTATTTATTCATTTTGGTTTGTGAGATGCAGCTTGGCCTTTTTTTCCCCACTTGAAGATTGATTGACATGGCTGTAGGGCAGGAAGATATATCACAGGCATTTGCACTAGCAAGCATTTGGATTCTCTTTCTTACAATTGGCAGTTCAGCGTGCGCTTTTCCCATAGTCTACATAATTGGCCTAGCTTACCAAGATGCATTTGGCTCGGGGATAGCCCATGGCAGCCAGGCACCTATCATTGGGTTTCTTGCTACGGTTAATGGTATTCTCTTTATGGCAGTGGGTTCTTTGATCGGCTATCCAATTGCATCGGCTTCAGGTAACAACTTTTAACCCAACTCATCCAATTGCAATTCAGTAATCAAGAAATTTTGTGAAATATTGAGCTTTTAAGATATTTGCCAAGGATAAGGACACTTTACCCCTTCTAATGAGGGCCCTTTTCAATTTGTCACCTTCCAGCCCTAGCCCCCATTTTATGGGGGATCCTTAATGATGTCAGACGAATCTTCAATAGGATACTCAAATCTTGAAACTTTGCCCTGTCAGGGATCAATCCTGAAGTTCAAATTTTGAGTGGCCTGCTGAGCTGCCTGTACTTTTATTTACTGTTTCATTCCCATTCTTAAGGTGCATGGAACAAATTCTCAACCGTATTCTGGACAAGTGAAACATGCAACTTGATAAGGAAATACTACGGCGTATATTCATGCGCGCCTCTGTGTGTGTTTAAAAGCCTTAAGGCTTTATAATTTTCACTGGATTTGTCAGTTAAACCTTGAACATTACAAACCTAAATTGGAGAAGATAGATCTTTATATGGAAAAATATGTTGATTCTCTTACTTTATTCAAAATATGGTTTCTTACTTAAGCATCCATTTTCACAGTCAAGGTGCTACAAGGCCTTTGGAGGAATGAATTGGTGGCACTCAAGGGAGCATGCCCAAATTGTGGTGAGGAGGTTTGTATTAAAAAAATAGTCTTATGTTAAATATGAAAACGTTTGGAAGCTTCCACTTTATTTTTCTTCCAAAATTCTATGGAAATGAATTCAGCTGTATCCAACTAACAACATCATGATCAATTTCTAAAGCTCCTCCTCTCACTGATTTTGGTGTCTTCATGCAGGTATTTGCCTTTGTGAAATCAGATCAATCTAACGACTCCCCACATAGAGCAGATTGTCATGTATGTGAAAGTTTACTTGAATTCCGCACCAAGGTTGAGGTAATTGATCTTCTGATGCCAAAATTATTCTTGTGTTTCTTGTTCAAGGAGCTAAATATGCAAATCTCGGTTGTGAGACTAACTTATTTTCTTAGAGTTTCTTGACCTAACAAGGAGAACAGACAAAACACGGTACTTCATTTTGCATATTCTCCCAGAGGGCTATTACTCAAATATGGTTGCACTGGATGTGCACTGGATGTGGAGCTCTAGGGTAGAGGATTGGAACCATTCTTTCCTTGTTAATTTTTGCATCAGGTTCTGAGCTTCCACCAAGACCTGTAGCTTTACACCAAACAACTACCTTCATTCTTGGGTAGTTAGAAGTGTTTCAGAGACTTGGCATAAACTATAGTCCTAAGATAGCTGTAAAATGGCCTGGTATTTCTTGAAGTTTTATATTCTTGTTTAATAGCGGCAAGGTTTTGCAGTGTTGAACCTGTATAAACTAGCTACCACTCTATTTCTGCGCTTACTAAAATTGCTATACAAAGCAATTATCTGACTCACATGGTTGTTATGCTTTTGCAGCAAACCACTTCGAGAGCAGGTAGACAGTGGGTGTATGGGCGCATATACCTGGTATCACGAAGACGTCAGAGGTGGAAGTAAGACCTCAGCCTAGCTAATAGATGTCTTCTGGAGCGACTTTGCACCAAATCAATGATTCTTTCTTCTCCTTTCGTTTATATATATTCTCTCGTTTTTGTGGCTAAATTGAAACAATTCTGAGATAACCTGTGACAAGTCGATGGACTGCACCCCGTTTGCTATTGTAGAAATGACTGCGGGTCGTAAGCTTATTGAACAGAGCTTCAAAGGAAAAGCAAAGGAGCCTTGAATGAACCCCAGGGATTTTTGAGTTTTACGTCAAGCCAAGATCATAATAAAACCCACTTTCTATCTTAATGGTCATTTTGGCTTCCGGGTGGCGTTTGAACTGCTATAACCATCACGTTGACGCTATCCAAGAAAACGCTGTGCAAGAAAGAACAGCCACGCAGCACTGAACCCGATTCGTTCTTGCTTATATCCAAAGCGGAACAGGTATTTTATGCTTGGAACATATTTAGCCAAGAGAATACGGGATGCGTTAGGATTTTTTGAGCGAGATGGAATTGGTTCCTCTTTCTTTTTTTTCTTTTTTCTTTTTTTCCGAGGTGACAATTTATATTATTTCAGTTATGTTATGCCCTTGGTGGAATGGGTCAAATAAACTGCCTGGGTTCGCAGGTTTTACAACACTTGAGCCTACAATGAATTAAAATTGGCTCAGATAAACAGCTTGGGTTCAGAAGAATGAACAGCTACTTAATATATAATTCTGCAAAAGCAAATTAGATTTCGTTATAGAGAGCCTCTTTACAAGAGGTAAGTTCCCTTGTCCATTTACACATTTCACCTACAAAGCCACACACAAAAAAAAAACTGTGAAGAAAAGCGATGCAAAAAGGCAGGACGTCAAGCATTTTTGTCATACAGAACTGCTGCAAGGTGATCGACACTTTCTTAGCAAGAACAAGAAAAGAGGAATTCGACTATAATCTGTCAAAACTAAAAAAAATTAATAATTCTACTCAGAGAAACCTCATTGGGCCAATATCATGCCAGAAAAATGAACATAACAAGGATAGAAAACAGCAATTGGAAAGGGCGAAGGTAACTCCATAGACTCACTCAAACATGCAATACGCTTGGAGCAGTAAACATTCCATGGATTTGAAATGCAGTCAGGTGCAAAAAACATGAGTTAGTTCTACATGTATCTAAAATTCCCTTTCCTGGAGGAAATAAATAATTTTTGGTTTAATTCTAATCCAGTGCAGTCCGTCAGAATTTTGCTAGCAAGTTTATTGTCTGCCACACCACAATTTTGATCGTCAAGTGTTCAAATCTTGAATCGCATCTATAGGGAAGTTTATGAAGAAAATTTCAAATAAATACCATGAATCAAAAGCTAGCATATTCATGCCACGCAGAAATGACATTGCAGTTGCACAGTAAAAAGAAGGTAACAGGATAATAGCAAGGAACTTTCTCATTGTTCTCAGGGCATAAGCAATGGTGCCTGGTGCATGTAATTAAGAGAGTAAGAAAATTGCTTAAAGATGGAGAGACAGTGGCAGCCAGATTGGTGTATGGAGCCAATCAGAAGTGGGCCAAGCTGTACATTAGAATCCACGATAGCTGTAAAACAGAAAAAGATGATGCTGGGTGTGTTAGTCATGAAACCAACTAAGGTTTCCTTCTTTTAACCTTTTGTTCTTGAAGGCAGTCCTATTTTCAAAAGAAGGAAATAATTGGAAATAGCAGAAGTACCAGAAATAGAGTGATAGAAGCAAAGAGCCCCTCTTGGAGTAGAGTTCCATGACCACCAAAATCATCCTCGTCGATCTTTAATATCATCCCATAATAAACATATATAATCCCAGAGGATATCAACAGAAAACTGTCAACCAAAATCAGCACAAGAATATTAGCAAAGAATTTAGCCAATGAAAAATAAAAGATTTCAAAATTAGAAACTCGGCACAACAAAATTCTGCACATTCAATATCAGCTTATATCTATTTGTGAGTGTCTCTGGAAATATCAAAACAGTATCAAAACCATCAATTCTCACAAACAAAAACAGGATGCCGGCACATTTTAAATCAGAAGGAAGTTTGTCATATGAACACCTCTAATCCGGATTTAGAATAAACTAACATAAAGTTGACAAGGCTAACACTGTGTTGCGTTCATAAACCTTTTTCTTCTTTAAGAGAACAAAATCTACTGAACAGCAAGAAATCTCATCATAATGCATATAATCCCAGTCCCTTGCTATGCTGTCCATCCAATTTTTCAGTTCCGGTAGATAAAAGAATGGACAGAGAAAGTACCTCTAAACTTCCCTTTTTTTAATGAAAAAATAGTAATTAAAAGAAATTAAGTGTTTGGGGGGAGGACACAGTGAAAGGAACCACATGTCACATAAAGGTACCTCTTTAATAGTTCAGCAAAGCCCCTTCACTTCAAAACTACTAATTCTCACCAGTGACCATGTTCTTATTTGCAAGAACCATCCATAGAAAAGGTCATACAACTAGCGTGTCTCAAAACACCATTGATCACCCTATCCTTCTTTGCATCTTTGATTAGTCACACTAGCCGTGTAAAAACTACTCCTATAGAACATGATAAAGTCAAACTCCAACTACACAGTTAACAGCAAAGATTATCATGCCCTGGCACTAACTAAGCTTTTTCCATAGATCATTTCACAGAAAGTAATTAAGTTTTTCGACAAAGAATACTGAATTATTAAACATTAACAAGCTTAGTTTTGCACAACCTAGGTGTAACTTCAGAGCAATAGAAGGAAATCTACAACTTTGAGATCGATAAAAAATAAATTAGGTGCTTCACACAGGTTTCAGTGTCCAGCTATTCATGGTCGTTAACTAAAATACGATACCAATACTAGTGTTCTTTAGAGGACAACAGTCCTGCACATTCCATATGCATGCTTGTTGCAGTAATTTTTGCATGTAGAGCTTCAAAGATGTTCAAACTAAAACAGATAACTTATCCAAATTCCAGGATTAACATGAAGCTAGAGTAGCTAGATTCATCTACAGCACTACTAATGACTGTCTATATTCAAACTACTATTGGTAACAGTCATATCAGTACTTCGACTAGAAGCTCTTACACAGGCTTTTAGGGATGTATTCAATTACTATGTTAAGAACAAGGAAAAGGGCATTCACAGCCATTAAGCTATAAGAAAATAGCGTAGCAGAGATAACACTTGAGTAATAACCAACAAAAGAATTAATGCTAAAATGCCGATTTTTCTAGCATTGATACCAAGAATACAAAAAACAAAAGAACACAAGACAATTCCTGCACGTGTATACATGATTCAGCCACTCGTAATATTTCCGGGTATAAAAGACATGAACGAAAGCATTATTACATCAACATATTCACTTAAGCTTGGTTATGAAATATGTGCAAGAATTCAGAAACTAAAAGATCACGAACATGAAAGAAAAAGAAAACTCACAGGGCGATCCAAATACCGCCGACCAAAGGGATGGCACCCCATAGTAATCCGCAAACGAGGGCGACGACTTGCCTAATCCAATGCAACACATCTCCCAATTGATCCTGTAGTCAGTGTAGCATCGTATAATTGAATTAACTATTCCTAACAACTAAATTCTTTTTATTTCTACTCACAAATTCATTCATAGATCAATTAATAATAATAATAATAATAAGGTTTTGAGTAACATTAAACTAAATTAAATAGGAGTGTACTGTATGTGTGCATGGGTTGCATTGAAATATTAAGTATTGAATAGAGAGAGAGAGAGAGAGAGAGAGAGAGGAGTACCTTATCCCAAGAGGCTTCAGGATCCAACAATTTGGCGAGTTTGAAAGGAGACAAGTGACCATTTTGGTGCTGCTGCTGTTGATTGTTGTTGTTGTTCAATTTAGCAGAGGATTTCCCTTCCTTCATTGCTGCTACTCCTCTCCTCAATTAACGAATCGAACTTTTTTTGTCGGATACAACAACAGATGATGATTTGTGTACTCGAATTATCAGTAGCGGCACTGGAAAAGCTTTAATTAGGGTTGGATTTTGATTCAGACGATAGAGATACAGAGTGATTTGATTATCATATTATTTAATATATTATAGAAATTAGAGATCTACGATGAAGAAGGGGAAGGATTGGAGTCAGCGTCTGAGATCGAGACTATCTATATATATGTCTATATGCGGACTGCGCGTGCTCTTTCACTTTCACTATGATTTCAATTCCTTCTTTCTTTTTCTTTTTTCTTTCTTTACTTTTTCTAACCAATAAAATGAAATTAAAGAGCTTCTCCATTTTACCGTAATTTGTGATTATTTTTTAATGTATTTTTTATTTAATAATATATTAAAATAATATTTTTATATTTTTTAAAATTTATTTTTAACAATAATATATTAAAACAATTTAGTATCATAAAAATTTTAATTTAAAATAAAAAAAAATCATAAATTTTCAAAAATATTTTTTAAATATAAAAACAAACATATCGATTATGAAACCATAGTCTCAAGATTGAGTAGACAAGTGAAATTAATTAAAAATAAACCGCTCTCTCCCTTGTTTAAGTCTTTGAATGCTTTCATATTGAAGAGTCCCTTTATTTACAGCTCCAATGCTCTTTTTGTCTCTCATCTCTCAACGTGAAGAAAAAGTAAAGATTACAGGTAAAGCTTTAATATTTCCTTTTAACATTTGAGTAAAATTTGTCTTCTTCTCTTCCAATCTTTCATGTTTTCTGTCTCTCATCTCTCATTTCTCAAACTTGCCATGTCAGAGATGAATTGCTGATGATTCTTCCATTGATTTACTTGATTCTCCTTCATGGGTCACGGCTTTTAACAGATCCCACCTTGATTGCCAGAGAGGGATTATTTCGGGTCTAGAAGCTGAAGAGTGTCCAGAAAAATCAAAGCAGTGATTGCTAAGAATTGATACTATTTTTTTGCAATTATTTTTTCCTTTGCAAGAAGTTGTAACAACGAGAACAACGTTGTTGATTCTTACAGGATGGCATCTTGGCATTGCAGTTCGGTTTGAACCGGTTTGGAAGGGAAACAAACCGAACCGAACCAAAATTAATCGGTTTGAACCGGTTTTCGGTTCGGTTCGGTTCAAAAACTAAAAAAAACGGTTTGGTTGTTTATTTTGGTCCAAAACCGGACCGAACCGAAAATGCTCAGCCCTAAAGCTAAGTCTAGAGTGTATTTGTTTTTGTATTTAATATTAAGATTAAAGTTAAATATAATTTAATTATACATAAAATTCAACCATAAAATTTAATTTTATTTAATTTTTTAGTGAGCTGCGTACATAAAACCTAACCTTAACCACAAATACAAATAGATTTTGAGACCGTTTAGTATTGTGTTTGTAACTGCGTTTCATTAAATTTTGAAATTTTTTTTTGCTAAAATTGAGTGCGGTTTGTACTTTTTGGATCGTTTTGATGTACTGATGTCAAAAATAATTTTTAAAAAATGAAAAAACATTATTTGCATGTATTTCGGTACAAAAAATTATTTGAAAAAAAACCACTATCACACTGCCAAACACATTCTTTATCAGTTGTCTCAACTAACCTTTAGCATTTAAACAATTTTTTTATAACTGGAAGGGTTGGTTTACTTTATTGTTGTTTACATAAAAAAAAAATGATAGAAAATCGAGACAAAGCAATCATTCAATAAAGATGAAACCTTTTTTCATTTTCTAACAATCATTAACATAATTCTAAAAATTAAAGGCGATGTATAGTTTTGAATGATTAGGCACATAGTTTTTACTTTCGACTTGAAATAAGGTTTGGGTTCTAAATTTTGATAGAGTTATTAAATTATTCGAGTTAATTTTTTTAAAAAAATTAAAACGATATTATTTTAATTAAAAAAATAAAAGATAAAAATTAATAGATTGCAACCGAGTTTTTGACCGGGCCACCGGGTCACGCTAAATTTTTCTTTTTTTTATTTTTTCTTCAATCCTGCCCGGTTCCAGCTCCAAGTCGGTCGGGTCCCGAGCCGGGCCGGGCCGGGTTTAAACTATGATTAGGCGCTGCGATTTTAAGATGCCAGGATTAAGAATTTAAATGTATATTATCATGCCAGTAAAATCATTATTATTGAATGTCCTCGTAAATTCTCATAACGTTGGCCCTCACGTCTGGCATATAGCCATCAGTATGATCGAGTTCTTCCTTACTCTTCCACTAGTTGCGAACTGGTCGAGAAAGAATTCCATAAATTCGTCCGACCAAGAAATTGTTTTCTATACAAGTTCGAGTTCATCAGTGCCTCGTATATCTTTCTTGAAAGTTGGTATGTATTCCGTTTCAAACAGGGTTGGGCAAATTATAAAATATTTTTTTATTTTTTAAAATTATTTTGATGCGTTAATATGAAAAATAATTTTTTAAAAATAAATAAATATTATTTTAATATATTTTCAAGTAAAAACACTTTAAAATATAATCATTATCACACTTTAAAATACTTTAAAATAAAATTTCAACATCAACTAAACACTAGGTCGGTCAACGGTGTCATTATACCCCATGCAAGATCTAGTAGTCATAGCTTCTTTTTCTTCTTTTTTTAACATGGGTATTTAGACTAGCTTGCGGGCACCTTGACTAATCCCACGAGTTTTGAAGTTAACGACCATGTAAGCTTCTAGTGGCTATCATATTAGCAATAACATGGCTCGAACTTGAGATCATAAGAAGAATAAATTTCTTGATCCCAATCTCTTACTACTGAATCATCTACTAGATGATTTCTAGTAGTTTTAGCTTTGATGGGAAGGGTAGTTGCTTTGTGGGAATCACCAATCTCACTCATATAAGATATACAAGTAAATAATAAAATCATTATATATAAAATTGAGAATGAGTTATCAATCCGGACGATTAAATTCTTTAGGTGAGATTTAAACTCAGTTATTAAATCTAATATAACAGTAAAGCCATTGAACCAAATTATCCAATAAAATCCTTGAAATCCAATCCACTCAACAAATCTCGAAACATGGTCTTGATTGATAAAAAATGAATAAAACAACCCAGCTCCAATATTTGATTTAGTTTTGAATAAAGCGAAAAAAATTAAGAAAATTAGGTTTTTTTCTTCTTGTCCAATTTTTCTTTTTTTTTTTGAATAATTTTTAAGAATATAAAAATATTAAACAGAAAAAACAAATATATATATATATATATATATCATTTGTAAATTTACATCATAAAGGGCCTAACTAACTAGATCTTGTAAATGTTCTGTCGCTAGAATTGTCCGCCCATATGTTGGACCCAACTTCAGTGTGAGACCTTTTGTTATCGGGCCTGCCCAGTACAAGGTAAAAGAGAAAGGTAGGGATTTTTCATGACTTTTTTGCTTTCTTTTCAATATAGCAAAATCAATTTCATGTCTCGGGTTAACCTAAATTAATTCTAGGTTTTTTTATTTTTTTTATTTTACATTTCATCATTTAATTTTCTTAAAAGTCTACCTCCATTATTTTATTTAGTTTTTTTGTATGGAGTTCATGAATTTGATGTGTTGAATAGAGTAAAAAAAAACATTATTAAAATCTTTCAATAATATTTAGATAATATTTTTCATAATATTAATAAATGTTTATTTTTTATTAATTATTATTATTATTATTTTAATATTTTTTTTAGCTTATCGAATGCATTCAGACTAATTATCCAAATCTAGGAAAAACAAATTCCTCATTTAAAAACGCTATCACTGTCCAAGATTTTTTTTTTATATTAAAAAAATCTAGATATGGCCGGTGGTAGCAGTCTATTTATACTATAGTATATCATTAATTATCAAGGATATGTTTTTTTATTTTATTTTTTCTATTTCAGTTTGTTAGATAGATGCAACCAAAGTTGAAACTGCCGACGAGTTTCACATCGACCACCTACCATCTCCCTTGACCAAAATGAACTTGACGGTCAATGGTTACTGATTATTGCTTTTACGTCAAGAAATATCAAGAGTTCCTTCAACTTCAAACTCTTCCAACCGTCTTGTATAAGAATTCCTTCATTTAAAAAAAAAAAAATAGTCACGGGTTGAGAAAGGTCGCCAGCTTCCGGCGGTAAAAAGATAAACATATTATTGAAACCAATTTAGAACATCAAAACAAATAATATTTGTGTTTAAAGATTTTTTTTGATAAGAAAAATTCATATTACGTGTTTTTTTTACCTTTAAAATTTATGAAAAACAAATTTGGGCTAAGGTTGATATTTTGTTTCAAGATATTTTTGGTTTTCGGGATGGTTTTTTGGATTTTTAGAGGTCACGAATAGGTTTATCATAGTTCCTGAAGTGCTTTTATAGGTTTCCTGGGTCAAAAATGGATTGAAAAACATGTTTTTGAAGAGAAAAAAACTTAGACTCTGATTTTCTAATTACCATAATTACTGGAATTTAAGTAAAATCAGATGACGTTTCATCTGCCTCAACAAGCAATGCGTCACCTGATTTGTTTTTCAAAAATAATTAAGGTGGACAACATGTCCTACGCCCCAGGTACAACAAAAAAATAGGGGCCTAGTTGCACAGGGCCTATCAAAATGGGCCTAGCTTGCTAGCCAGACCCAGCAGCGCCTAATTTTTTTCTATTTTTTTCTATTTTTTTAATTAATTCTTCCTTTTATATATATTTTTTAAATAAAGTATTTAAATTTAAATTTAAATTAATACTCATTATCTCTTTTATTTTGTTTACATAACTTCTTTTAAATGATGCTTTTTTTTTATTATGCGTTTAATTTTCGAAGAGGTTTTTTTTCTATTTATCTATAATTTTTTGTATAGATAAACTATATTTTTTAAAATAAAAAATGTTTATTTTCAAATAAAATTTCTAATATGTGTAGCCCTGCATACATTATTTTTCCTTTTATTTTATTCAATTAATTTAATGTGTTTGTCTATTTCTATTATCGCTTGATTGAATAAAAAAATATTGTAATAAAAGTTTTTTAGCAAATATCACCGGGTAAATATCATGTCTTATAAGATTAAATATCTTAATCTACATTTTTCTTCTGATTTTTTAATTTTTATTTTTAAATATCGTTAATGACTTTTAATTTATTTATTATCACACACAGTTCTCGATTTATTTAATTACATGCATGCATAGACTTTTTAGTTTGCACTTAAAATTTTTTGAATTATTTAAATGTGTTGAGAATACTTGCATATACAATTTTTTTATAAGAAATAAAAATACCTGACTCGTGACAGAATACATATCACATAACTATTTATAGACTATATAATTAATTGAATCCTTCCATAATTCATTAAAAAAATGATATACAGCTCATGGTATATTTTCTATCGTATAATCACTGTTCAACTTTGTTAGCAAATGTGGGATATTAAGTATAAAACTAAAATATGTGGGTTTTTTTTTTGTTCATGATCTTTGTGTTCACCCACACACACATTAACGTGGATTGAATATGTAAAATTTTTTGTTTTTTTAATTTAGTTCTCAAACTCTTTTTTCAGCAATTTAGTTTTAATTGAAGATCAATTGATTTTGATTCCTTATGAAAATGTGAGATTGAAAGAAAATGGACCTAAATGAAAAAAGTGTCAAACATGAGTGACATGCCATAAGTTTTGAAAAAGATGTGCTTTGGTCCTCGAACTTAAAAAATAACGCAGATTATACAATTTTGGTATCTCAATATTTTTCAAATTCAATTCTATAATAAAAATTTATTTTTTATATTTGGTCCCTGATTGAGAGATGAAAGATAAAGAAAGGTCGTCAGGTTCCACCTGTAGAGAGAAACATGTTGTTGAACCAATTAAGCCACAAAAACGGATGATATTTGTGTCAAATAGTTTTTTATGATGGAATTTCATATTATGTGTTTTCTTACATTTAAAGTTCATGAAAAAATAGATATGAGCTCGGGTTAATTTTGGTTTTTGAAATTTTTCTTGTTGGTTTTTTAGAGGTCACATATAGGTTATAATGATTCTTAAGGTGTTTATAGGTTTTTTTAGGTAAAAATAGATTAAAAATGGGTTTTTAGAAGAAAAAAATTAGGCTTTAATTTTCTGGCTACAATAATGGCTGGATTCTAGGAAAGATCAAATAACATTTCGTCTGCTTTAACTGGCGATGCATCGCCTAATTGTTTTTCCAGAAATAATTGGGTGGACGGCATGTAATCCACCCCAAGTATAGCAAAAAAAATCAGGGCCCAATCAAGCGGGCCCTAACAAAGTGGTTTAGGCCCAACAACACTTTTTTTTTCTTGTTTTTTTTCAATTAATGCTTCTTTTTATATATTTTTTCCCAAAAAATATTTATATTAATACTTCTTTTCTTTTTTATTTTGTTTAGAGATCTTCTTTTAAATGATAGTTATTTTTTTGCTATGCGTTTAATTTTCGAAGAATTTTTTCTAATTTATCTATATATATATTTTTTATCTTTTGTATAGATAACTATATTTTTTAAAATAAAAATGTTTATTTTCAAATTGCATTTCTAATATGTGTATTCTTGCATAATTTATTTTTATTTTATTTTATTCAATCAATTTAATATATTTGTGTATTTCTATTATCGTTTGATTGAATAAAACAATATTATAATCAATTTTTTTAACAAATATCACTGGGTAAATATTATATCTTGTGAGATTAAATATCTTGATCTACATTTATGTTTTGATTTTTTAAATTTTATATTTAGATATTGTTAATAACTTTTTATTTGTTTATTAGCGTCCATAGTTCTCGGTTTATTTGATTACATGTATGTATATAGTTTGTGATCTGTATTTAAATTTTTTGAACTATATAAATACATTGAGAAAACCTGTATATATAATTTTTTATAAAAAATAAAAATATCTAACTCGCAACGGGTTACGTGTCACATTATAGGTTATATAATGAATTGAATCCTTCCATAATTCATAAAAAATGAAGATTTATAAAGAAAACACCCCCTTTTCTTCTTTTTTTTCCTTTTCATCCATCCCTTTATGCATCCTTCTCATTTTTACTGTTGACAACATAAAGTTTTGGCTAAAAAATGCCAGAGGGGTACCCAACAACCCAGAAAATTTAGCTTCTTCTAAAGTTCTTCATTTTAATATCCACTCAAGAGAAAAATACAAATGGGAGTTAAATTCATTGTCTTGTCTTTTTCCTCTCGTGGTTATTTGTGAAAGAGAAGTTTCTCAACGCCGGCAATAATAGAGACTGTACATGCGCAGTATAGCAAAACAGAACAGAGCAAATATTCAACTAATTAATATTTTGTGAAATTTATTATTTTAAAATCTGACCAAAAATATCATTCCCTGGGTAAAGGTACGAGGGAGTCCACTCATTACACTGTAAAAATCTTATCTGCTGAGAAAAATAAAAGAGGAGATAATTTCAATCTGCAGGGTCTGTCTGTAATTGGAGATCAAGTCAGCAATTTTATCAGAATTGGCATCCAATTTAGTTGAGTCACGCATTTATTTGGGGTGGCCATCGTCATCAATAAACAGCAAAACACCGCCCACTTCCAGCGTTCTTGGGGGATGATTTACAGCCTTGCATCCTCGTGGCCCAGCTAGCTTCCAACACGCACGCAGCAGATCAAGGAAACCTGTACTTATTTGCTACTCCTTATTAAAAAATATATATATATTAATATCTTGAAAATATTTTTGAAAAAAATATTATTTATTTATTTTTTATGCTTTAAATTATTTTTTTTATTTTTGGATTATTTTGATGCAATGATATCAAAAATAATTTTAAAAAATTATTATTCTAATATATTTTTAAATAAATAATACTTTAAAAAGCAATAACTATCACAATACCACTAAACAAGATCTAAATCATACACTCTTCTCATCTATTCGAAATCTTTCTACTACAATCAAGCAATCCAAGCCATGAAAAATCACCCACAAGGAATTCTAAATATAAATATTCCATAATAACTAGGATTTTGACTCTCGCATGCATCTAATGCTTTAATTATTATTATTTTTCTTCTTAGATTTTCTTTTATTTAGTTAGTGAGAAAAGGCGAGTAGAGAAAATTTAGGATTTTTGAAAGTTGGCTTTTGAACAGCATCAAGCAAAGAAGATGTTTTCCTCCATACCTTTTTCCTTTTATATTTGTTATTTGAAATTACAACGAAAATATAAATCATCGATTATTTCAAGTCTGCATTTGACAAGATAGTTCGGACAAAGGGACATAATTCACAACAGACGAGACAAGGGACCATATTAAAATATTAAGAAAGTAGAGGGATGCCTAAGCTAATCAACCCACCAGTGATAGCACATGGATAAATGAACAGAAATCGGGCAAATATCACCGTCCACAAAAGGGCCAGCGATAAAACAATTTTTTTTTAAGGAGAGTGATAAAACTCTCAATGCTCGTCTGACAGGAGCACGTGAACTGGTGTTTAACAGATCACGACTTCAATGACGGCTTGTTGTGTATATTATCACCGTGTTTAGCAGTGTCATATCGAGTGTTTTTTAAATAAATTTTTATGTTAAAATATATATTAATGATATTTTTTTATTTTTTAAAAATTATTTTTGACATCAACACATCAAAATATACAAACTATATTAAATTTTAGCAAAAAAAATATTCAAATTTTTTGGGAATGCATGCACAGCGTTCCCAAACATTACTTACATTTGAAGTAAGTTGTTTTTTCTTTAAAATATATTAAAATAATATTTTTTATTTTTTAAAATTTAAATAATAAAAAATAATTTTAAACAATCACAATTAAACCGTACTAAGCCGGAAGTGACTCTTTTTATTTTTTTTAGTTCTTTAAAAAATTAATATTTTTTATTTTTTTATTTTAAATTAATATTTTTAAATTATTTTAATGCATTGATATTAAAAATAATTTTTAAATAATAAAAAATATATTATTTTAATATATTTTTAAATAAAAAAATACTTTAAAAAATAAATATAATCACACTACCAGACATCATGAAAATCATGTGCACGTCATTTGTAAATTCAGACATCACACATGTACTTTCTAGTTTGTAGTTAAGCTTGAAGCTTCTGAATAGTTTCTTGATCAGTTCTTCGAAGCTTTTTTTGTTTTTTTAAAAAAAGAAGGAAATAACGAACTTGGAAGCTTGTTATGGAGTAAATTGTGCCAGGACCGAACCATTTTAAATTTGAAGTTGTGTTTAATTTGAAGTCAAAATTAACATTTACCCCCTAACCTAACTTTGTTTGATACCTTTTGGCGATGTTGACAGATTTATGTTTCAAAAAATATAGGATGATGGTTAAGAGTTTGAGATCTATACTGTAGGTCTCGAATTTGAGTTAGGGCGTGCACCTCTTGTAAGAGCCTGGAACAACCGGGGTTTTAATCCCTCACCTGGACCCACAAAATGCGCTTTCCAAAGAGTGAGGTTTCCTCGAATCTAAAAAAAAAAAATGTTGACAGATTTAGGATATATTTAGGATTGTGATAATGATAGTTAAAAGTATTTTTTATTTAAAAATATATTAAAATAAAAAAATTATTTTTGACATCATCACATCAAAACGATCTAAAAATATAAAAAATAATTATTTTAAATAAAAAAATTAAAAAACTATTGTTTGCACTGCATTTCTAATGTATTGTTAAAAAAACAATTGTCAGCCTAATAAAGGGTGGGTGCAGAATTTTAAAAGGATGAAATTTAAAAAATTCGTTAGAATTTATTTATCTGAACTCTTATCAATTTTCTTTTTATCTCTGTTACCACGTGCCAATGCCTATTATTTATATTTTTAATTATATTTAATTTAAACTTTGTTGTAAAATTTATCAAGCACCATTTTCACCTGTCATTTTTATATTCTCCAATCACATGCTTTACACCATCATCCTTCATTTCTTACACGTTTAATCTTTGATTTTTAACACGATCATCCTTCATTCTTTTATATTTTATCCTACTTTGTTAATTTTTGCTAATTTCCTTTTAAAATACTCGTATATATTACTTGTATGTATATTAAAACTTTGTAATATTAAAAAAAAAAAAGGAGATGGAAGAGAAAAGGTGAAGATGAGGGAGCTGACAAGGTTCTCTCACGTGAGAAAATTACTGGTGGTCGTGATGATTTTTTCCTGGGAGATAGGACAACATTAATTATTTAAAAGAAAAAAAGTCAAGATAAATTCACTGTGCATCTTGGCATAGATCACTATTCAACGTGATAATATAATTATTGTTTTATCCTTTGAAAGAAATCTCAATCAACTAGCTCTGGAGTTTTTTTTTCAGGTTAATTAGTCATTCTCCAATTGATAGGAATAATTAATTTTTATTATTATTTTCAAGGATCGATAAAATAATTAACTTGCTTTTAAAATCAAAATTAACTTAACCGGAGGCCAGTTTTCTTTTTTTACTTTTTTTAAAAAGCATGGTGAGATAAATAAATTACTACTTATAGCAAAATTTCTTTACCATGCTTTCACAAGCTTTTTCATATTCACATTCTCATTTTATAGTTATTATGTGTAATTTAGTTTTTTAATAAATATAAAATATTAATTAAAAAGAAAACTAGTTGGCTCGTGCAATACATCTACTATCATGCTGGGTTTGTTTGTATTATTCGAACAGTATATACAACATCGTTTAACAGCCAAACACCAACTTTGACAACGACATTTTAATAGTCTCACGTACCCCTCTTTCCATGAGCGGCTTGTACAAATAACAAATCTCTAGTTTAACATTGATAGCCTTTTTTCCTCTCCATCTTTTTTCTTTCCACCTTAATTTCCATGTTCGACCCTTTAAATTTTTAAAGTATCAATTCAATTTTATTTTATTTTAGATTTGATTCCTCTTATTTTGATTATTGTTTATTTTATTTACAATAATTTATAAAATTAGTTTTTTTTTCAATTTCATTATCCTTATATTTTTTAATATGTCAGATTTGGTCTTGATTTTTTTAATTGTTATTTGTTTTATTTTAGATTTTTTTTTATTGAAACTTTCATTTTTAATTTTATCTCTCAATATTTTGTTGACCGGGAATTTGATTTCATGATTTTTTTTGGATTTGCTTTCTATAAAATAATCTCAGCCCTATGATCCAAGTCATGGGCTTGAAATGTTAGCCTAAGTTGTTTTAAGTCTTTATTTTAGCTTTTTTTATATTTTTTTTAAATTTTATCATTTAATATTGGGGCTAGGCTTTATTTATTAAAAAAATTTCTTTTAGTAACCCTGATTTTATGTGTCAAGTTGCGAGTTTAGCGGATTAATTCAAGTTGGCTTCGACCAATTTTCTTCTTGTTGATTTATCTATATTGTTATTGTCTAATTTTTTTTATTACATAATTAATTTAACCGATATTATTAAATTCAGTAAATGAGTCATCTCTTAAATTTTTCCCATTTATTTAGCAACACTATAATCATCCGAGTATTTTATTATTATTATAGATAAAATTTGGTCCTGCCACCGGTATAGTTCGGGATACAAGTAAGTATAGTTTTAAACCCAAGGATGTATGTTGTTTCAAGTTAAATTCAACATTTAACCTCCTGTCCTCGTGTCTTGTTTGGTAGTTTTAAAAGGTGGGGAAGGAAAATTGAAAGGGTTGATTGTCAATCTAATACGTAACGTGGAGGAATATTAAAGGGGAAAAGTTTAAAAATTATGCCAATTTATTATTATTTTGATCAAAACACACCATTAAACTTTTTTTTTATTAACGTGGATATTCAAATTAGCCTGTATGAACCTCAATTAATCCCACGAGCCCCTGAAAAACCTTCAAAAGTATTCTTTCATATTTTATCAGTTTATAAATATCAACTAATTTTTTTTAAAATTCCATGTATTTATAGTCATGCACAAATAAAATCATAAATTTTGATTTTTAAAATAAAAAATATTATTTTAATATATTTTAAAATAATTTTTAAAAATATATAATTTAAAAAAAAAAAAACAAAAGAAGTTGAAGAAGAAGTTGAAGAAGAAAGATTATCACTAGTTCCACGTTTTGGCACGTGAGAGAAAGGTACATTTCAACCCTCTCATCGCCCACCAACCCTCTCCACCTAGTGTACTTAACTACCCTTCTTAACTAAACAATAGGCACAATAATAGAAGCTTATGTACTGTGAATCCGTTCCTGCTATTACACGTGTCATAATTATCCTCAAGTCCCCTCTCCTAAACAATATTAAACACCATCAACTGCGAATTAAACCCGGCCAAAGACATAAACCCCACGCTAAACACAATAGATCTTCTCTCTTGGCAATCCGTCTTTCTAGCGTGCACGTGCCCGTTCCCCGTCAAAGTATTGACATTTTTTCGGATTTTTTTTTACATGACACAGTAAATTAAAGTTACGGTAGAATAACATTATTTTTTAAAAAATTAGTAGAATAACATATTTTTATATTGTTACGCTTTGAAAATATAATATTTATTAAATATTATTATTTTTAAATACAATAAGATAATTATTCTATTTTAGAATTACGATATATAAATTTATCGATTTTTAAAGCGCGATAACTGCTAACTGATCAACTAGCTAGATACAACTATATAACTGGTTGACTGCTTCCCATAAAAACCATAATTTTGTAATTTTTTTTCTTTCAAATATATTTTATGAGTAAAAATATACATATTTGTCAAGTTTGTAAATTAAAAAATAGACTCCAATTAAAATTTTAAAATGTTATTGTTCACAAAGTAATTTTTACGGGTGATTCTGAGCAGTCATGTATGGGTTTGTTATAATTATATCGAGATCTGCCTCGGATAAATTACGTGAATGATCTAATAAATGTATTTATGGATCAATTGGACATATTTAAACTCAGGAAAATATCTATTCATGTTATACAAAAATAATAGCTCAAAAATACTATAACTTTTGGTTTAATCATTATATCACGCTTAAATTTTTATAAAAAATTTTAGAGATTGTTTTTCATAGAGTAGAATAGAATTGCTACTATGACTCTCATATCTTTATATTTTAAAAATCTGAACTAATTTTAATATTTTTGTGATTTTTTCATAAATTATAAATTAGTAAAACAATTAATTTTAAATTTAAATATGTACAGTATCAGTTAAAATTTTGTTATGATGACAGCTGCAGCATCCAAAAATATACTATTTCATTAAAAAAAATCAAATTTTATTTTTATATCATTTCACCATTTATTTGTATTTTACATGCTAAGTGTAAAATTTATAATTTTTTTCTGGACAAAAATACTTATTTTCAATCTTTCATTGCAAATAAACTTTTTTCTGGCCTCCCTCCTCCCTCGGTCCCACCATGAACCCCACGCCCCTTATCCCCGAACACAACGCCGTTACCTGCTCGGCTCTCAAGCCGTCACTTGTTGAGAGTGCCCAGCCCACCACAGTAATATCTTTCAAAATATTTTTATATTTTAATTTAATTTAATTTAATTCCGTCTCAGATAATACTGGCCAAAAAGAGACCAACAGGGGCCTCCTCTTTTGCCACGTGTGAAGCTAAGTTTTCTTTTTAATGCTTATTACTCTCTACGTGGCAAAAACCTAAAAAGAAACAGGCTGCCAGTTCTGTTTCTTAAAAAAAAAAAAGAGCTGAAAAAGTGCTTATCAGGATAAGTTGGGACACCTGCTTCGGCTCGAATGAAAAGTTGCAACAACTTACGAATTGTCCACGTTTCTCCAAATGACCAATATGCCCTTCATCAAACCTCTTAATTTTAGATCCGTGAGTGAGGATCCCTGCCATTTGATTGGATAATGAAGTACGTAAAAAGAAAAAAAAATCTTTTTTTAACTAAATATTGCAAAAACAATTATTTTTTATACTGGTAAGAAAAATATTTGTCAAACCAACACAGAGCTTCCTCCCTTCTGGGTTGCGCTGTTGAGCCATTTTTTTTTAAATATAAAAATTAGACTGTTTCAAATAATGCATCGTTACATTATTGAGAATAATATAACTTTAATTTCTCAAGTGATTACATTGTTTTTATGTCTACAATTTTTTTTAATAAATTGATTATAATAGCGGAGCGCTGTTTTCTAAGATATTTTTATAAATTGTGCTAATTTCACTAATAATTGTTTTGGCATGCCTTGATTTAAAAAAATGACACGTGAAAAAATAATCTAATAAGTGGTGCAAGCTATTCAGATTTCAGACTGATACATTTGCACTTTGTTTGATAAAAATTTAATTTTTTTGGGTTAAAAATTAATTTTTTATATATGTTTTATATCGTTTTGATGCATTGATCTAAAAAATAATTTTTAAAAAATAAAAAATATTATTTTAATATATTTTGATATGAAAAACACTTTAAAAAATAATAACAACCATATTTTTAAACAAAATAAATTATTTTTGATGTATTAAAAAATATTATTATGATATATTATATGTTTCTGGAAAACCAAAACACGCGGTCATAAAACTTGGTCGATTTCAAATCGGACTAGTTCTTTTGAGTTTATAGACTTGTAATTTAAGACTAACAAAAAAAAAAATTATTTGCCACGTGATACACCATAGATAACAAAAAAAGAAAAATACTTTTAATACGAAGAAAAAAAATATGAATGTTGGATTTCCACATTTTATATAGTTATATTTTTGTTGCTATTTGAAATTAAATATAATGTATTTTTAAGTTTTGAGTTTTTTTATTTTAAATTAATTTTTTTTAATAATTTTGATATGCTGATATTAAAAATATTTTTTAAATAAAAAAAATTATTTTCATATATAAAAATAAAAAACATCTTAAAAACAATCATTATCATATACTTAAATATCCTCTTAATTAACTATGATGCTTTTTTTTAATGTTTAATATGAATATGTGATCTTATCTCTCTTATTTTTTTAAGAGCACTACAAAATTTTTGTATTTGTTGGTTAATGTCTTTCAATTCATAACAACGAAAATTTCCCAGTTCGTTTTTCAATTAAATAAGCAAAAATTTAATAAGCTCTCGAAATTATTAATCAGTTTGAATCACCAAATTGCTATTATTCAACCTTTTATGGGAAGAAACTGCTGCTTGATATGGATACATTGCTGAGCATCTATTTCTGATGAATGAATTAAATTTACAGGTTAAAGGAAAGAAAATAACAGCCAATTCTTTCTACAAAGTCAAATACAGGATTAAAGAATTTAATATTATCAAACCAATCTTTATCTGGGTAACAACTGATAAATGAGTTTGGTGTTTATATTACTATTCAAGCTTCAAATGCTAATAGAAATTGTGGAAAAAAAAATCTTGCGAGTATACGTGCTCAAATAGCATGAAATTCAGAATTGTATTCAAATCTTATGGAAGAGATACTTTGATTATTGGTTGCGAACTATGAATTTCCTTTTCTGATCCACAATAACAAAACACAGCCAGTAATTGAAGGATTCATCAACCTGAAAGATTCGAGCAATACGCATACTGGATTCATTTGATAATACGTTGTTTAGATTTAATATTATTTGGATTTAGTTACACATACCATAATTAGAGGCTATATTTTCAGTGAGTTTCCATCAATATAAATTCTGTATCTGAAGGGATTTTTACGTGATGACAACTATAGCAATTAGCATGGCCTGTACATGCAAACAGAATTCAAATAGATGGGTCAAAAACAACACCACGAAACAAATTCAAAAAGAAAAAAAATAGCAGAGAGAGAGCCCGATGTTTTTCTCAGTCGTGTGGATGATAGAATGCCAAAGAAGGGTAAACCAATCATGAAGAACCGGTCTTTAGGTAGTTTCCATGACTGGCTATAGCAAGTCATTCGGAAGAACTAACCGATAGGTCCCGTGACCAAGGGTCAATGGTATAAGAACTGGGGTTTAAGCAAAACTTCGGGTGGTTTTAGAGGGTTTTGCAATCAGAGAGTCAGAGAGAGAGAGAGAGAGAGAGAGGAGTTTTTTTTTAATATTTTTTAGTAAGAGAGAGAGAGAGATAAAATTGGATCAACGTTTTTTTGGTGAAAGGAAAATATGGGATAGAAAATGAGAGAAAGAAAGTGTCGTGTAAGGGACAAGACGATTGTGTTCTTCTTCTTCTTTGATCTTTGCATTTTCTTCTAAATTCTCTCAGAATCTTCTTCTTCCTGCAAAGGGAAAAAAAGGGGTCGACTTTGAACCGAAAAAAGAAGAGAATTTTGGCTGTTCAATAAGAGGTGAGTGACCATTTGGATTATTTTGTGGATTTTGTTTCACCAATTGTCTGAAAGTTTGGTGTTTTGAAGAGTTTTTTCTGGTGACACTGTGCTTTGTTTTGTTTGGTTGATGTAAAATGGGATTTTGACGGAAAACTCGAAGCAAGAATGACTCCTACATGAATCCAAGTTCTGAACTTTTATTTTCTCTCATTTTCCTCTTGTAATCTTGAAACTTCAAGTGGGTTTCTTTTCTTGCTCTGATCACCTCTCTCCCTCCCTGTTCTTTCATGGATTTGCGTTTCAATCGACAATTCTGTTTTCAACATATTTTCGATCTGAGATTTCTTGAGTGATTTATCGTTGCTAAAATGTTTTTTTTTCTTTTCAAAAATACAGAATTTCTCCTTTTAACTTAAGAGGTGATGATAAAGATTCATTTTTTAACAAGTATTTTGGTTCTTAATGGTTGATCCTTGTTGAAGGTCTTAGATCCTCTGGATTCATCTGGTCTGAATAGCTCTCAATTCCTTCTTGAGTGTCTGAATTTCAGTTTTCGGGATTTTGTCACTTGGATCCTTTTTATCAGGGTTTTGTTGTGGTTTTAGTTTATTTTATATTTTTTTAAAAAATTAATCATATTCCTCATCGAACAGTGAAAATTTTGATGTCCCGATTATGAAATCAAGTCTCGATTTTTTTTGGTCGTTTTTATGTATAAATCTTGGTTTTAGTTTATTGATCCCTGAGAATTTCTCATGCCTTTTCCTCGTGACAATTTTCCTCAATTTTTTTTCCTGGTTTATCCGGTTATTTTTTTTTGTGTACTTGCTGTTTGTGGTTAGATCATGAGGATATGATTAGGTAATTTTTCCAAGTTTTGTGCTTGTGTGTGGTGGATTCTGTATGGATTGAGTTGGGTTGCAAGGGATAAGAGCCTAAAAATCATGATCAGATGCCAAAATTCTGATGCAAGTTTGCAATTCACAAATCCAGTGTTTATTCATACCAGGACAAAAAATTCTGATTATTGCAAACAGCACCTGTATGCAGTGACCCTTGTAATTTGCACGCAGGATTGATCTTTTGTTTGATGCTGGTTTATGGGTTTCATTTTAAACTGTGTATCGTGCGATTTTCTGGTAGAGAGAACTTTTTTCATCATGGCATTTTTTTTTCCTCTTCTTTTTAAAGTTTAATTTCTGGTGTTGAGTTTGTAGCCATGGGTTTTTGGCTTTGTACCTAATTGTCAGTTTTATATTCTACTCATTGGATAAGTCATCTCTTGATGATCTCATTCATATTTGTTGCCAGGGTTTTATCGTTGGGGTTTGAAAGCTTGAGTGATTGGGCAAATTGTGCATTTTTGAAAATTTGAATCACAAATGCTGTTACTCTGTACGTGATGTGTCCTTGGTATGATCTCTGAGTATGGTGTTGCAGAAGAGATTAGATTACGGATTCAATGGCTATCAGGTTCCTCACATGCCCCGAGCTACCAGATCAGCTAGGGTAACGTACTCTCTACTTTCTTGTGATGCCAGATGTTCCAATTATGTTTTTCCTTAACTTTTATTTTCCCTCTGTTGCCAAAACTCAGTCTTTTTTTGTTTTGTTTAGAGGAGGCGTTCCTTTAAGAAGAAACATGAAGAGAATCAGATGTGTGCATTTGACTTATTGGCCATTGTAGCTGGAAAGTTATTGCTTGATAAAGAAAGTGCTCCCAGTTCTAGTAATACATCAGCGGACAAAGATCAGTGTGCAGTTGTTAATAGTGCTGTAAAATATGAATGGCAGGATGAAGAAAAACCTTTGAAAGTAGACGCTTGTGATCAGGGAAGTGCTGCCAGGAATTTCTTTGTTTCTGATCTATCACAAGTTCATGGACAAGGTTGCAGTTCCAAAGAATCTCTTGTCACTCAGAATAACCTCAATTTAAGATTAGCTTCTGCACTAACAAAGTCAGACTGTGCAGGGAGGTCCAATGCTGAGAAGTTGAGAAATGACAAAAGCAAGAATGATATAGGTACTTTTGCCAGCAAAGTAGAGGGAGTTTCCTCTGAGTACAGAGAATTTGGTGACTGTAAATTAGAGGTTGAAACCAAAAGAGCAGTGAAAGATGAGTCTGGTAAGTCTGGGGTGGTGCTAAGCACCACTGCGGCTAACATGTGCAGTTTAGAGGATCCTGTGGTTCTGGATGTAAAACCTCCTGCACTGGCCAGTTTGGACAGTTGCGCCAAGGTGCCTCTGTGTAGGAACCATATTCCCAATAGTTCTTATCCCACAAATCGGGATGATGTAAATGTAGTTAGTAGAGATGATGACGATAACTCTTCTGGGTGCACTCACCCTATCACCAAAAAAAAATTCTTTAGGCCAGCACCACGTATCGGAGATCGAAGAATCAGGAAAATTTTGGCTTCTAAATACTGGAAAGTAGCTCCAAAATTCAAGGATGCTATAGTTTCTAACTCTGGTAAGTAGTTTTATGTACCAGCTGATTTATGCTTCTTGTTTGCATTACAATCCAAGATAAATTGTTTGTTGTTTTTTAATGCAAATCTTCTGATGCGTCTAGATGGGGATTTGAAGCCTGTTTTCCACAAGAGGAAGAACTATTACAGACAACCAAGGTCTGAAAGGATATATCCTTTCAAAAAAAGGAAGCACTATGCCTATAGTTCACCATCAAATCTTGATGGGGGACTAAGTTGCGAGTTTGTATCTGATTCACCTCGAAAGGGCAGCAATGGAGATGCTCCTGGTTCCTGTTCAAGGATGCATGGAGGTCTCTTTACTTGATTTTTGTTCTATATTTGCATCAGATTCTGGGATTTATTGCCCTTTGTTAGCATTTGCTAAAAAAATCCTCGTTCTTAAACAGTGACTGGGGCATCATCTTCATTTGTGGCTCAACACACTTCATTCCAACCCAGGGATTCTCATGGTATGAGAACCTTTAATGGAGGGGCATCATCTTCATTTGTGGGTCAACGCACTTCATTCCAACCTAGGGATTGTCACGGTACGAGGACCTTTAATGGATTGATTGATATGTACTCTTTTGACTTAATTGGTGAGGATCTTACGAGAAGGTGTCTTTCCTTTTCCTCAGTGAAGCTCAGGATCAAGTCTTTCAGGGTGCCAGAGCTTCTTGTTGAGATTCCAGAAAGTTCAACTGTTGGCTTATTGAGGGTATCAATCATTGACTACAACAATTACGATAATTGCATTTTCCTTGCCCTTCTTTGTTGTATATATAGGTATATGTAGACAAGAAATTGCATATGCATGCTCAAGTTTTATTGTCTGTACAGCCCAGGTGTGTTGTCAAGACTTGCAACATTGTTGGCATGTATCTGTTTTTACGTTTATATATGTGTGTTTATTCATGCTCTATACTACCCAATCCTCTGATGGGTCATGTGATAACAATTTGCTATGTGAATTGTAGATCTCTTTCACCAGATAATTGACCTCTAGTGTGTATTCTAATGATATGTGTTTTGTAGAGGACGGTAATGGAGGCTGTGACTGCTATACTTGGTGGTGGTTTACGTGTTGGTGTACTTCTTCAAGGAAAGAAGGTTAGGGACGACAACAAAACTTTATTGCAGACCGGGATTTCTCACAATAACCAGTTGGATTCTTTGGGTTTTTGCTTGGAGCCTAATCCTTCACAAACCCCCCCTTCTTTGTGTCCTGAAGATTCTCCCTTTCTACTTCAATGTGACACACCAGACCCTATAAGCAGGTAATTGGAAAGTACTCTGACCTACTTAGAAATCAGCCTTTCAGGTTTTAAGAAGTAGCATTTCTTTTTTCTTTAATTTTTGGGAGACAAACCACAAGAAATGAAGACTGAGAAACCCTAGTCCATTTGCACCCAAAACTGTTTTTACCTTAAGAGTCAAGAATGCAAAGCTACTTGCTGTCATTGATGTTCCTACGGACCTCAAAGTGGACTTCTGTAGTACTTTCAGATGTGTTAATTGGTGGCTTTGTTTATGATGTTTAAGCAGATTGACATGAGGTAAGTTGATTTGTAAAGAAATAGTCCGATGCTAAGGAGAGTTAAAGGCAATATTGTTTTTACATTGCATGATAATTATTGGTATAATTTATGTTTCTAATAGGTGTGAAATTTTGGATTGAGACAGTGTAGCAGATTATGGTGTTGTTGAATTCGGACTCTTTAGCTTCAACCAAATCCAAAGGGATCGACTCAATTGCTAATCAGCTTATGGTTTAATGCTCTTTACCAGGTGTCCTCCCACTGCTGGTGTGCTATGTCAGGGCATTTGTACTGATTCTCCAGAGCCCCATGCGAACAATTTAGGGAATTGTATTGAAAGTGACCATGATTCAGCATCCTCTCCTACTGACAGTTCAATGGACAAAAGTACAAATTCAAAAGCGCTAGTTGCAGTACCAGCTATGAAAGTAGAGGCGCTAGCTGTGGTTCCAGCACACCAGAAATCCAAACAATCCGAGATTGTGCAGCGCCGAATTCGCCGACCTTTCTCCGTTGCTGAAGTTGAAGCATTGGTTCAAGCAGTTGAGAAACTTGGAACTGGAAGGTATGATTGGATTAATAATGTTTCACTTGGCCTGGTACAGAGCTTGATCAAAATGTTGTCTCAGTCTTCGCACCTTTATGTGCATGCCAGTTTAGAACATGATTTTCTCTCTTGCATTACAATTCTTTATAAAATGAAAATTTTAATGTTCTTATTGATCTGCAGGTGGCGTGATGTTAAACTGCGAGCCTTTGATAATGCAAAGCATCGGACATATGTGGATTTGAAGGTGGGTTTTATTTTCTCACCTTGATACAAATTTACTACAGTACAGTTTGCGATGGTCAGGTATTTACTCTTCGTGCATATTGGACGTTCTGTTTCTTTACTGAATTGGATTTCTTGTCAGATATTTGGTTGTTACTTTGAGGGTGTTTGATTGTTCCTAGATTGCATTATTTCAAGTAAGCTCTTTGAAAATTCAAAAATGTCAGACTTTATGGCCTGGGTCCACCCACAATGGCACGTAGCTAGTTTAATATGTTCAACAAATAGTTGCTTGTATAACAGTTAAATGATCAGTTAGGGCTTTTCACCTTTCTAGGTTTATGTCCCACGAGGAGTCTCAATTCTAATCATAGACGATGTCTCTTTGTACACTTTTCTTCTGCTTGTCTCTCCTCTCCTCCTCTCCTGTCCTCATGGCTAACATGCCCTTGCATAATTACCACCCTTTCCACGTTTTTGTTGCACAAGTTTTCGACATCTTAGACTTAGACGGCTCAATTGAATCGTCCTGGAAAGGAAAAGGTCAACTCGAGAAGCTCTTTGTTTTCTAATGGCAGATTGCTGGAAGAGTACTGATTGTCATGTGCATGTGGTTTTATTTGTTGATGGGTGTTTTTTGATGGTACAGGATAAATGGAAAACACTGGTGCACACGGCAAGAATATCCCCTCAGCAAAGGAGGGGAGAGCCTGTTCCCCAGGAGCTCTTAGACAGGGTCCTAACTGCCCATGCTTACTGGTCCCAGCAGCAAGCCAGCCAACAGTTCAAACACCAGCACGCAGAGACTTGCCTTCACCTCTGAGAGCTGGCGGAACATGTTTGAACGAAGCCTAGACTAGTGGATTCAGAAGGATTTCTAATTAATTTTTTTTCTTTATTATGTGTATTTTTGTGATCATCGTGTAAAAAGTTGATGACAAGGGAGAAGTGTTGAAGCAAATCTATGTAATATTCTTGTGCTCTCCGCCATTCATTTCCTGCTTGGGAAGTTTGGCCCTTGTAAATGGTCAGTGAAATAAGAGCTTCCTAACACAAATCATTTGGTAAAAGAACGTTGTCTCTTAGTAATTTTTATATTTTTTTGGTCTTGGTGGGACTGAAGAATGGAATGGGGATACCTTGTGATCTCATTATGAAAAAGTAATTTGAGTAATTGTCATTCAACACGATAGAATCGGCACTAAATCACATTCAAATTAAGTTAATTCAATGTGATTAGGAGATGGTTTCAATCCAAATTTATATTAGTAACAAAAAATCAGTAGGTATTTTCTGTTTTCCTGTTATATTTTTGGTTGTGTTGCGTGGATTGACCGTATTGGCTTCTTCAAATGTTGCAAAATTGGATGATAAACCAGACCTCCATTAAAGTTGCTGCTGGTATTGCCCTAGTTTTTGTGGTTATGAATTGAAAAAAAATACTTTTAATCAAGATTAATTTGGTTTAGTGTTTGTTTAGTTAAAACTATAATTGAAATTGAGATTAAATAAAAAATGACTTAAATTTTTTGTAACGTAAAAAATAGATACTCAAACACTATTAACGTATTTTAAAGAGAGAGAAAATTCATGACTTGATATTATAAAAAGAAAATAAAAAAAATTATGATAGTCAATCTCCAAGAATCCAAACATATAAGGATGAAATTGAAAAAAAAACTAATTAACAAAAAAAAATCTAAAAAAATAAAGAACCCACAAATCCAGGTGGCCAAAACTCGCCAGCGGGATAACCCAGTAGAATGATAAATAATGGGTTGACTCGTGACTCGGGCTTAGGGTGGGCTGGCAGGGTTTCAAAAGAAATTTAATGAGAATTAACCCGATGTGAAATGATTAAAAACATGTGTTGACATGTGACCTGGTCAAACTGTGGAAAACCTAGTCGAAATCGGATCAAAATTCATTGACTATTTTTCTTATTTTATTTTAAAATAATATCATTTTTATTTTTTTATAAAATAAAAAAATATTTGACCTGGGTTAACTTGGGTCAACCCACTTACATGACCCGATCTTCTAGAAAATGAGAGGACAACCTAAAGTTTTGAATTAAATGGAAAAATAAAAAAAATCAAATTAGCATAAGAATCCAAAACAATAATTTAAATTAAGAGAATGTGAATCAAATTTAAAAAATAAAAAAATCAAGATCATGGATCCAAGGATGATATTGAAAACAAATTAAAATTTAAGAAGAGGATTAAGAATCAAAATTAGAAATTAAAATATTGAGGGCTTAACCTTAAATATCATCAAACTTTAAATTGAAGGGTAAAATTAAAAAGAAAAATTAAATTAACAAAAAAAATCCAAAACAAAAAATAAAGATCAAGAAAATGAGAGCCAAACTTGAAAAAATAAAAACCAAGATTATGGATCAAAGAATAAGATTGAAAACAAATTAAAATTAAAAAAAAGAGCTAAGAATCAAACCTTAAAATCAAAATATTGAGGGCTAACATTAAATATCATCAAACTTTGAATTGAATAGTAAAATTGAAAAGAAAAATTAAATTTACAAAAGAATTTGAATAAAAATTAAAAATCAAGAGAATGAGGACTCAACTTGAAGAAATTAAAAATTAAGATTATAGATCTAATGATGAAATTAAAAATAAATTAAAATATGATAAAAAGCTAAGAATCAAATTTAGAAATAAAAACATTTAGAGCCAAATATAAAATTTAATAAAATAAGATGACAAATTTGATTTTTTTCATGGCCAACATGAAATTCAATGGGTAGGAGAAAGAGAATACGAAAAGAAAAGGAAGGGGCAACTAATGACAAATCATTGTTGAAAACACCACATGCGTCGCCACACGTGGAATAGAGCGTTATGGAGCTTTAAACGCTATAGCAGAATCTAGCATTTTTCAATCGGACAGTGGCTCACAGGCCATCAACTTTTTTTTTAATAATTTTTAAAAATTGATAAATATTAAATCTCTCTTAACCCAACTTAATAATAACAGGAAAACATATAGAAAATGACAGAAACACCCTTGGATCAAAACTCGTGACCTGATCATGAGACCAAGATATCTCATAAAAAACAAATTATGAAACTCAATTATTAAACAATCCAGTGTTGAATAATGAAATTAGAAAAAAAATCAATTAAAAAAAACATAAAAAATAATCCGAGTCAACCCAGATTAATTCATTAAGCACTACTCTCAAGTTACGAGGTCAAAAAAACATAAAAATAAATAAATAGAATAAATTATAAAATCTAATTATCTAGTAACTTAATATTAATTAAAAAAACCCCGAGTTATTCATGTTATTCCACCGAATAAAAACAAAAGTTACAAAACACACTAGATAAATAATAAATAATGCCCTGTGAGAAGAATAAAAGTAAAACTCACGACTCTATTAGTTTAGAGATCGGGTGAGAGACTCACGCATATCAATCGTTAAATTGTCGCCCCCACAATTCTTATTGGCAAAAATATGCACACGTTTTGGAATCTTCATCGTCATCATTTATTTATTTGTTTTTCCCTGAAAGTTTTCATTCTATAACTTGGGTGTCATGGGATGGGACCACAAAAAGGAAAGGATAAGAAGGTCCAAAATGGATTTCTAATGAAAGAAGAAGTTCAACGTATTAATTTTTTAATTCATTTTAAAACTTGGTTATAAGAATAAACTCGAAGCTTTGAACTTTCCATGGATTTAATTCAAGGTTTAGGAAGATTGAAGCTTGATGTCAATATCCATGACTAAAACTAAGTTTGAAAGTAATGAAACCGACAACATAAAATCTCCATCTCGATAAGAGAGAAAGTCGAAGATGACAGAAATATATATTTAGAGCCTTATTTAAAGAAAAAAACAAAGTTTGTGGTTTTGTAAAAACGAAACTACATCGTTTGGTTCCCTTGGATTGAAACCTGCAACCCTGGCTGGGTCCGGTGACTGCGCTTATATTATTACCAAACAGAACCGGGCGTCCCCATTGCCGCGAAGTCCGTGAAAGCCCGAGAAACGCATCAATCAGTAGAGTGACTACTACGAGTAACTCATCATCACTCCATTAATGCCCCGTCGGGTCTAATATTGAGCCACGTGTAAAAGACAATGACTCACTTCGGTGTTCATCCTGTTATTGCAAGTTGGTGAAACAAGCAGTTGCTACAACATGGGAGATGTGATTGATGGGCCAAGGAGGCAAGTCTACAGTCATACCGGCAATGGCCGGTATATTTTACATCTTGGGACTCATATTTTCCGGACCTCAATAGGTAAAGAAGATATTATACTTCGATTGTCCTCCTCCTTTTATCAAGGAAAGCGCGCGGTCATTCATTTGCCACTCAGTCCGCGCCGCCCTTGTCTTATTCTTCCTTCCTTTCTTTCTTACCAGGGTTGACTCCGTTTCTCAGGTATGTCATATTCTCGCTTTTACTCTTTGTTTATTTTAGCTTATTACCTGAGATTTCGGGTCCTGTAATAATTGTATTCATTATGGGGCTTGTCACTCTTTACAAATTACTGTCCTTCACTGTTTTTTATGTTTTACTTGTGGTTAGTTTTAGTTAATGAAGAAGAATGAAATTTTATATGTTTAAAGAGCTCAAAAGACTACTAATTCTTGTATACTGATTCAGTTGTTTTGGGGCTTGATAATAGATGGGTTCGGATTCTCGTTTCACTGAGTTCCCTGGTTCTAATAAATTTGAGGATGAGATCGTGTTTCCGGATTCAAATCAGTATCACAATGTTTCTAATGGATTCAAGTTCGAAGATTTAGACTTCGACTGTGTAGAAAATCCACTTGTTTTGCCTGACCCAGATCCGGGTAGCTCTGCTTTGTCGTCGATCGCAGCCATCGATGAAGATTCTCCTTCTGATGATAATGACTCGGAGAATCTCCTCAAGTACATAAACCAGATGCTTATGGAAGAGGACATGGAAGAGAAGCCCTGTATGTTTCATGACCCGTTGGCACTTCAAGCTGCTGAGAGATCGCTTTATGATATTCTTGGTGAGAAGAACCAGCCATCCTTACCCCATGAATCTCCTTCGTATGGTGACCAGTTTTTGGTTGATAGCCCGGATGATGGTTTTTGGAGTAGCCGCAGTGATTATAGCGGCAATAAAAGTTCCTTTTCTAATTCTGTCAGCTCAGTAGATCCTCAATGGAATGGTGAATTTGGGGAATTCAAACCGTTGTTTATGCAAGCGCCTCTTCCTAATAATTTTGTTTTTCATTCTGCTGCAAATTTCAGTTCAGAATCATCATTCAAATTACACAATGGGATAGCAAGTAATGGCGATAGTGCCACGAAGCCCTCTGCGGGTAACGTTGTGGCACCAAATTTGTTCAGTGACAATGATTTGGCGTTACACTTCAAGAGAGGTGTAGAGGAAGCTAGTAAGTTCCTTCCTAAGGGCAATCCATTGATTATTGATTTGGAGACCAGTGCACTGGCTCCAGAGATGAATAGAGATGCCCCGAAGGTGGCGGTGAAGGCTGAGAAGGATGACAGGGAGTTTTTCCCCGAATGTTTGACGGGAAAGAAGAATCATGAGCGGGAGGATGAGGATTTTGAGGAAGAAAGAAGTAACAAGCAGTCTGCAGTTCATGTAGATGAGAGCGAACTGTCAGAGATGTTTGATATGTTAGTAGGAGTTGGGGAAGGATGCCGACCTCCTGGGTGTATACTTGATCAGGCTGAACAGTGTGACTCAAGCAAGACAGTGCGGCAGAATGGGCAAACAAAGGGATCCAGTGGTAGCAAGACGCGGGCTAAGAGACAAGGAAATAACAAGGAAGTTGTTGATTTGAGGACTCTTCTAGTTCTATGTGCACAAGCAGTCTCCTCAAATGATCGCAGAGCCACTAATGAACTACTGAAGCAGATCAGGCTGCACTCTTCACCTCTCGGTGATGGGTCTCAGAGGCTGGCTAATTGTTTTGCTAATGGCCTCGAAGCACGTTTGGCTGGAACTGGTACCCAGATATATACGGCACTGTCAACTGAAAAATGGTCGGCTGTGGATATGTTGAAAGCTTATCAAGCTTATGTTTCAGCTTGCCCATTCAAGAAGATGGCAATCATCTTTGCAAACCATAACATAATGAAAGTAGCCGAGAAGGCATCGACACTTCATATAATAGATTTTGGTATATTGTTTGGTTTCCAGTGGCCTCCCCTCATTTATCGCCTCTCAAGGAGACCAGGTGGGCCTCCCATACTGCGCATTACAGGAATAGAGCTTCCCCAGAGTGGTTTCCGGCCAGCAGAGAGAGTTCAAGAGACAGGTCGTCGCTTGGTAAAGTACTGTGAGCGCTATAATGTTCCATTTGAGTACAACCCCATAGCTAAAAAATGGGATACCATCCAAATTGATGACCTGAAGATCAATCACGATGAAGTTCTCGCTGTAAATTGTCTCTTTAGATTTAAAAATCTGCTTGATGAAACAGTTGTAGCTAACAGTCCCCGGAATGCTGTTCTGAACTTAATCAGTAAGACAAAACCAGATATATTTATCCATGCTATTGTCAATGGATCGTACAATGCTCCTTTTTTTGTCACAAGGTTCAGGGAGACACTGTTCCATTTCTCTGCATTGTTTGATATGTTGGATAGTAATATGCCCCGTGAAGATGAGATGAGGTTGAAGTTTGAAAAAGAGTTCTATGGTCGGGAGGTAATGAATGTCATAGCATGTGAGGGCTCTGAGAGGGTTGAAAGACCTGAGACTTACAGGCAATGGCAGGTTCGGAACATGAGAGCTGGGCTGAAGCAACTTCCCTTGGACCCTCATGTCATAAAGAATTTGAAGTGTACGGTGAAGGTTAGGTACCATGAAGATTTTGAGGTCGATGGAGATGGCCACTGGATGCGACAGGGATGGAAAGGACGGACTATCATTGCATCCTCTGCCTGGATTCCTGCATAGGAATGAGACGGCTTGTTTCTGAGAGCTCACCTCCAAAAGTTGGCAGACAAGGGGGTTTTTCTTAGTTAATGCAGTCCATGCTAGATGAAAGGGGAGCCGAAGTTATCCTTGGACATTTTCTGTATATGCTGGAGAATATTGGGCTTACCGAGGCTTATAATGAACGGGAGGGAGGGCTCATGTACCAGATTGTGGTTGCCGTTTAGGTTTCCAGCATGCTACACCCTACTGTCTGGGAAGTTTCTGTACTACTCAGTGACGTCATAGTGTCACGTGATTTTCCTGTATATTACAATCCTCTCTCAAGCCTGAACTGTCGAGTAGCAGCTGGTAGCTTTATCTTATTGTTCTCTGGTACTTTTTAGCACAATAGATGGTGAACTGTCATTTAGCCAAAGCTTTTGCAGTTTGGTGTGATCTTGCCTTGATAAGCATTTTCTTCTACCTTGTTTCTTTTGCGTGTTGCATTCATCACAAATGTATTATGGTTACCTTAACATTGGAGCTGGCTGTTGCATAAGACCCCGGTTTATTAATTTAACCAAGGTTGCTGGTCATTAGAGAAGTTTTGATATCAGTAACATGTCGGCTGTGTTTACTGTTCAAAATCCAGGAAATCACGGGCCTTGAGACCCCGGTTTATTAATCCTCAGGGTTATTTGACAAGCTACATGCCCAGAAGCATTCTGTTTTTCTGTTCTGTCTGCAGTTTTATTGAAAGGGCTTTTCCTAATTAGTAATCACTGCTCATTAGATTATTTCTGGTCAATGATTCACAACATTGGCTGGCTTGAATGGTAAGTAAACACTGATGGATCGTTTATCGTTACTTAATCAAGTCAAAAAAATAAATATCCAGAACAACTAAACAATAATGGTCCTAGGAATCGTGACCGATGGCTAAGTCTACCCAGATACAGGGATTACATTCAATGTTTCAGCAATAGTGGAGAGCACTGTCGTGGGATTTTGTATTGTTTAATCAGTAGCTGCTGCCTTCTTTGAACATTCCAAGGTAAAAGAAAATGCTTGAAAGGTGACAATCTATTTAATTAATTGAATGCTTCTCTTCCCATCTAATTTATGTGGTTTTACTCGGAAGAGGTCGCCCTCAACAAGCTGCAGCATTCGAATATTAAACGATCGTCAATGTGGGGTTGAACAGGGACCAAGCAACCGCATCGATGCTTTTGTCCATAACAGCATTTATTTACATTTTACAGGATCGATTTTCGATTTGCTGGACCCATGGAGACTAAAAAGTTCATCCTCGCGAGGTTCGCTGAGCACTAAGCCAATCCTCTCTCTTAATCCAGCAAGTTCTACGGATCTCTTTAGAGCTAAAATTGCTCAGACAGGAACTAGTGTTGGATGTACGTAGGTAAATTCATGCTCCTTCGAGGCAATTGAGCGTGGCTGCAATGGTCGAGAAACTAGCAATTAATTATTGTTAGTGCTTGGAATTTAATTGGCAATTAAAATTAATCAACTAAAAAGCAGTATCAGACAAATAATCATGACTCTTAATTAAAGGGATTCACCTGGTTCAAGATGGCCCACTGAAGTGTCCCAAGACGAGAGCCGAATCTTTCAATTAATCGTGGATGTGCCCGTGAAGGGGTCCTAGCTGGTGATCTCATTAAAAGAAACTAAAACCTCCTAAAATAGCTACACTCTCATAAACACTATTTATTGAAAGAACGTAATAATAGTTTTGTTTTTCCATATATATATAAAAAAATTAACACTGGATATTAAAAGTATTGAAGTCTTTTTATATTGTCATTTGGGACTATCTTAATTGCATAATGAATTGAAAGTATTTGAATTAAAAGTATTAAAAGCAGTGTTTTTGTTTTTTTTTATTTGTTTGCTAAATTATTATTTTTTTAATTTCACCCTTCTCAAATATAAAATTTATTTGGTATTTGAATTTTGATTCTCATTCTTTTAATTGTTATTTTTTTATTTTTTTTTATACCGTCAATTTTTTTTTCAATTTCATACTTTAATATTTGATTTATTGAGAATTGGATTTCAAGGTTTTTCCAAATAGGACGTTTCAAGTATAATGACTTGGATCATAGTTTTAAAAACTTATCATGGTTTTTTATTAAAAAAAAAAAGTTTTGATAATTCCTTTTTTTTATTAGGTTATTCCAATCTCATGATCCGAGCTGCAGGTTAGGTGGGATATCCTGGGCTGAGTTGGCTCTGATTACTGAGGTTATAAGTTTGTTATGCTAACTCGGGTTAATCAGATCAATTTTTTTATGTAATTTTTACTCCGTTTTGTTCTTTCATATTTAATGGGTTGTGAATTGAGATACATTGTTTGTCTTTTTTTGAAAAAAATATGTTTTCCTTAAGTTATCCCTATCACTTTTTTAAAAAAAAATTTGATTCATCTGCTGTTGTTTTGTTGTTTTTTATTTTCTTTCATCTAATTGAATTAAAGCTAACTTATTTAACTCGGTCAAGTTTATAACTCAAATTATGTATTGTTTTTAAACATAGAGTTTAGAGGATGTTTTAATCCTTTTTTGTGGTAATGCCGAACAAAAAACTTAATTCATAGGCTTGCCCCTAACCCGACAAACTTTGGTGTAGACATGGGTAACTCAAATTATGTATTGTTTTTTAAACATGTTTGTGGAAACAAAATCCTAATTAATTTTTTTTTTAAAAAAAACTAAATTCAACCATATCATAACGACAAAGTATTAATTTTGACATGGGTGAGAAATTATTTTGCATCGTATCCAGGATACAATTATAAACAAGTATTGGCCGATTTTAAAGCTAATAATTATTTTATTTTGTTGTAAAACCTTGACGTATCATATGTGCAATAATTAATTTTCTCTTTTAAAAAAATGTTAAAAATATATTAAAGAGATATAGAAAATTGTTTTTATAATTTTTTTATATTTGGTTGTAATGCCGAAAACAAGTAACTTAAAATCTAGCAACATGAAATGCTAATTAATTTTTTTATAAAAACCCAACAAACTTTAATCTTGGATCTGGTGGTCCTTGCTAATTAATTGGTTTTATAATTTTGGTTTTTAAAAAAAGCTTTAAACTATCTTTGAAGTATCCCAAACAAAAACTAATAAATTTTTTTATAATTATTTTTTTTTTTTATAAAAAAACATTTAAATTATCCTTGAAATATCCTAAACAAAATTCTAATTAATTTTTTTTATATAAAAAATTTAAACTACCTTTGAAGTATCCTAAAAAAATGTTAATTAATTTTTTTTATAATTTATTTTTATAAAAAAAACATTTAAACTACCCTTGAAATATCATAAACAGAAATGCTAATCAATTATTTTTTTATTTTTTATAAAAAAATATTTAAACTACCCTTAAAGTATCATAAGTAGAAATACTAATCAATTTTCTTTTATAAAAAAAACATTTAAACTACCCTTAAAGTATCCTAAATAGAAATACTAATCGATTTTTTTTTATAATTGTTTTTTATTTTTTATAAAAAATATATTTAAACTACCCTTGAAGTATCCCAACAGAAATGCTAATTAATTTTTTTTATAAAAAAATATTTAAACTACCTTTGAAGTATCCTAAACAGAAATGCTAATTAATTGTTTTATATATATTTTTTATTTTTGATAGAAAAAAAGCATTTAAACTATCTTTGAAGTATCCTAAACAGAAATGCTAATAAATTTTTTCTATAATTATTTTTTTATTTTTATAAAAAAAATATTTAAATCACCCTTGAAGTATCCCAACATAAATGCTAATTAAGTTTTCTTATAAAAAAAATATTTAAACTACCCTTGAAGTATCCCAACCGAAATGCTAATTAATTTTTTTATAAAAAACATTTAAACTAACCTTGAAGTATCCTAAAAAGAAATCCTAATCAATTGTTTTTTATATTTTTTATAAAAAAATATTTAAACTGCCCTTGAAGCACCATAAAAGAATAGAAATTATTTCTAATCAATTTTTTTTTTATAAAAAAACATTTAAACTACCCTTAAAGTATCCTAAATAGAAATACTAATCGATTTTTTTTTATAATTGTTTTTTTATTTTTTATAAAAAATATATTTAAACTACCCATGAAGTATCCCAACAGAAATGCTAATTAATTGTTTTATATATATATTTTTTTTTTATTTTTAGCCAAAAAAACATTTAAACTACCCTTGAAGTATCCTAAACAAAAATGCTAATAAGGTTGTTTTTAGCAACCTATATAATAATTTTTTATGTTTTGTTTTATAAAAAAATATTTAAACCACTTTTGAAGTATCCCAACATAAATGCTAATTAAGTTTTCTTATAAAAAAATATTTAAACCACCCTTGAAGTATCCAAACAAAATGCAAATTAATTTTTTTTTATAAAAAAAAATTTAAACTACCTTTGAAGTATCCTAAACATAAATGTCTAATTAATTTTTTATAATTTTTTTTTTTTAATTTTTTTATATAAAAAACATTTAAACTAACCTTGAAATATCCTAAAAAAAATGCTAATTATTTTTTTATCAAATTTTTTTTTTTTTTATAAAAAAACATTTAAACTAATCATTGAAATATCCTAAACATAAATTCTAATTAATATTTTTTATAAATTGTTTTTATTTTTATAAAAATAATTTAAACTATTTTTGAAGTATACTAAACAAAAATCTTAATTTTTATTTTTTATAGGCTCTTGAAAAAAAAAAAAAACATGACCAAAACAAAGAACTTACGAAAAAATAAGATAATAAATTGAAAATAAAACTACCATAACTCTTAAGATAATATTAGGTCTAGTTCTGTCATGCCAGATTCTAAAATCATACATCTACTTAGGTCTACGTGCATCCCTTTCCCAATCCTTTCAACATTTGTAATTACTTAAAAGGACGTCCCGTAACTTGCTAGCTCTTCCACCAATGCTTGTTTACAATTAAAATTAGTGAATTAATTGAACAAATTATATACTCTTCAACTAATCTTGACAGAACGTGGCTCTCAAAGTCATGCAGATACGTAGGTCTATGCTGCTGTTCAAATAAGAAAAAAAACAGAACATGGGTCAATGTTGACATTAACCTCTGATGAGCTCATACTTATTAAATCTGATCCTGTTGGTAGGTTATTCCTGTCTTGATCTGAAATAATTCAAAACTAGACTTATAATTGGTCCAGTGTTGCCAGCTCGACCAGCTAGGTCAACCTATAACTTGAATAATCTAACAAAACCCGACAATAACCTTGTGTTTTTTCAAGTAACATTTTTCAAGAAACTTGAAAACTAAATCAATGAACCCATGGAATAAAAAAAAACCAAATTAAAGTAATGTTTATTTGTTGGAAAATAATTTTTTTAAAAGTAAATTTTAGAAAGATGACCAAAGGAATTATTTTTTGAAGTGTTAATGAAAAAAAGGGAAAAATTTATTTGTATGGAAAATAAGTTGAAAAATAACGTATTAATGTTTTTTTTTTCCAAAAAAAAGGAAAATTAAAATTTTAAAAGTTGAATGAGAATGAATTTTGAAAAAAATTTAATTTCATAAATTATTTCAAATAAAATAAATAATAATCAAAATAATAGAGATCAAATCTAAAAAATAAAAAATTGAGGTGAAGAAATTAAAATAATAATAATAATTAACATTTCATAAATTATTTCAAATAAAATAAGTAACAATAAAAAAAATGAGGATCAAATTTGATAGATAAAAAAATTCAATGAAAAAATAATAAGGGAAAATCAAATAACAATTATAAAAATGAAAACCAAAGTTAATATAAAAATTAAATTTGAAGGGATAAAATTAAAAAAACAAATATTCAAAACAAAATATATATAGCAATCAAAAGTTTGAGGATCAAATTTGATATAATTAGTAAATAATATGACATTTCTAAATTTTTCACAACTTCCAGAATATATTTTCCGCTCAAAATAAAAGAAAAACACTTTTCTAGAAACCAAGTTAAATTTTTTTTGACTAGAAAGTGTTTTTTATTGACCAACTTTTCTAATAATAAACAAATACATGAAAATTTAAAAAATAATTTCTCAAAAATCAATTTTAAAAAAATAAACACACCCCAATTAATAGGCAAACAGAAATATTAAATCATTGAACCCATGAAGCAGTGTTAGAGAATAGCCTTGGCCACGAAAAATCACAATTTTGTCAACAAACCGACAAATGTTTTAAACATATTTTTTACATGGCATGCATGTGAAACAGTAGAAGAGAAAAAATAAATTATTAAGGAAGAAAAATGTAAAATGTAAAGTCTGGATAGTATAGGTGTTCTATCGTGCACATAAAAAAAAAATAATAGGTTTTTTCTAGCTTGTTTAAATCTTGTATGTACAACTTTATTATTATTTTTTTTTTTTGTTGATTATCAATCCATAAAAAAATTCATTATATAAACACTAAAATAAATTTTTAATTCTCTAATGTGGAATTAGAAATCTATTAATATATACACTTTATGTTCATAAGAAAAAAATTCTATTTTTTAATGTAGTATAATAAATCTTTTTGATTTAAATACTTTAACTTAAAAGAAAAATATAATATATTTTAATGTGGGATAAAAAAATATTTTGAAATAATTTTTTAAACTTCATTATTTACAACATTTATAATCTTATATCTACATAGATTGTTTCTTAATTTTTTCATGAGGGATATTAAAATTTCAAACAATTTTTTTCTTAATTTTTCCCGGTTGACCTAGGTCAACCAGTGTGACCTAAGACCCAAACTCTTAGCTGGGTCAACCTTAAACCGAATTTGATAACTATGGATATACAGAGTGCAAATAAGTTTATTCTTTCAAATAATACGTAATTGTGACTTGGAAAGTGTTGTAGATATGTTTATAAATCATATCGCAAGGATGTTTAAAAAAATATTTATCTATAGTATTTATATTATTTAATAAACTTGATCCAACCCATAGAAATCAGATAACTTAGATATTATAAATGATAATAGCTAAATAAATATAAAAAATAAATATCACGGGGTTAGGATTTTGAAAACCTGATCAACCTAATAAAACCCATATACCCTATACTCATTTTATTTTTATATTTGATAATTTATGAATTAAATATTTGTTTTTATTTTGTTTAGAAATATTTAGGCTCCAAATTTGTTGTTATTAGATTTCCCATTAAAAAAAATTAAACCTAATAAAAAAGGGTTTGTCTCTTTGACAGAGGGGAGGAGATATGTAATTAGAATTTAATAGTGGTGGAAGTATAAAAACTCATAGTTATTAAACCCGGACCGGTCCAGGAATCGGTTTCCTAGGCCAGTCCGGGTAAGGTAAAAAACCAGGAAGAGCAAAAACCCGACAAAACTTAGTTGAGATTTTTTTTTTTTTTCCAAATGTATTATTTTCCCAAATATATATTTATATATCTATACATAAATACATACACACACATATATAGTTGGTTATTAACTATTTTCAAAAAAATTGGGTTGGGTTGAATATAATTATGAATGCAAACCCTACCCAACTATATCTATCACATCTCTACTATGTAGTTAAGGCAAAGTTTGCAAAGAAACCTAGACGTGTAAATCGCACATGCTAACAAAAACAATTAAAATATTAGATTTGATCGTGAAATTAAGCTTAAATTTAACTAGTTGATTCTACAAACCAAATTTTATAAAAAATCATTTGATGGTAATTAGTTGAGGTATAAATCAAGAGATTCTACTAACCAAGTTTTATAGAAAATCAACTAAACATAATTAGCTGAGGTATGATTCGTATTCAAATCAGATCAAAAGGATGTTTTTGCTATTCCAATTAATTTTCTTATTTAATTTTAGTTTTTGTTTACTTTTACTATGCTAATTTTTTCAAGATTATTAAATTTCAAACTAATCCGGAGAATATTCTGGAGTCTGGACAAAGAAATAGATATATAATAATCAAACAAGATGACAATAACCATACAAAATGCAGCAGTAATTTCATGCTTGCAAACTTTTGGTCAAAATACATGCCAGTGTTTTTCATTTTTAAAATTATTTTGCATTAAATTTTAGTTTTTAATTTTTCAAGAACCGGGTAATTAATTTAATTTGGTACCATGGGATGGAAAGACTTGCTTCTCAAGTTTTAGACAGAAAGATCCCTTTTGACCGTGAAGTAAAATATGGAGGAGGAGGAAGAAGAAGAAGGTGCCTGGACTTGGGCCCCAAGCTAGCTTCCAAGGCTGGTGGCTTCAGTTCACCGGTGGTTTTGGCTGGCTTAGACTCCATCAAAGCTGAATTCATGAAAGTACTGTTTCCTTAAACTGGTCTCCCATCAAACGTTGTTTTGTGAAGAAAATCAACAGATCTAGATGATACCAAATTATTTTCTTATTGCAAGTGTCGTCACGATATCATTTTCTAGACAAGTCTTTGATTTCCATTTAATTTAGTGATCGTAATCCCACAATATTACTTTTTAAAAATACTTTTCAAAAATATTTTTTCGTTCAAATAAAACTATTAAAATTATTTTATTTTTGATATTAATATATTAAAATTAAAATAAATAAATAAATTAAAAGCTACTGCATCTAAACCATCATAATTTACTCTCGGGCCACGAGCTACTCTTTGTTCTTTAGATGTAGACTTTTTTGTTTTTATTATTTCAAATTGCCTTTATCTAATTAAATCTAAATTCTCGTTCACACTAGTGGAGAATATTCTCAGATACGAGTTTCATGAGATTTTTGTGCTCCTAACGCACTTGACCACATGCTCGTTTTTACAATTCGATGGCGGTTCCATTGAGCCGAAGCTTAATTTTTTATTTTTTAAAAAAATCTAATTCAAACCTCTATTTATAATAATAATAAAAAAACTATTCAGCTTTGTATTTTACATAAAGTCATTAAAATATATTTAACAGTGTAGTTGCGGTTGCTTTTTAAATAATTTTTCTTGCTGAAATGCATGTCAATGATATTTTTTTATTTTTTAAAAATTATTTTTGACATCAGCACATTAAAACGATTTAAAACATACAAAACATATTAAATTTAAACAAATTTTTTTTTAAATTCATATTCTAACAATCCATTACCTTTTCTTTTTAAAAGTTGTTTTAGATAGTGGTATAAAATATTTTTTTATTTAAAAATATATTAAATTAATTTTTTATGTTTTTTATATTAATACATTAAAATCTTTAATTTAATTTTTTTAAACTAAAAATACTTTTAAAAAAAATTTAAAAATAAAAATAAAATTATATCAACCAATCATTATTGATAACTAATTATTAGGTAAAAAAATAATTATAGATGGCCATACCATCTCACGCATGCTGTAAATCAAGATAATATGAACAATGTAATTCAACTGATTTGGTAATAATAAACATTTTATATTTGTAAAAGATCACGAATTCAAACTTTTTTTTTTTTTAATATATCTGAGCTTAAAAATGTACAATTTCTATAGGAGATCAACCGCCCTCTCATTTTTATAGTGATAGTCAATTTAGTGAACTGCAAGATTGAATTTATGATATTAAAAAAAGATTTCTTTTATTTTTTCAGTAGATAATAAAAAAAGTTGCTCATGACTCAGTGCTCCAATGGTAACCAGCCATCTATATCACTGGACCCCACATTTGATAGTAATGGGTCACTCTAACATAATTGGACAGGGCCCACACATATATGCACGTGGTCCCGAGTCCCAATTCCCTATTGGACGGAGTTGGCGAAGGGTTTACAGAAAGAAAGCAAAGCAAGGCAATTTTGACCAAACCGGTTATAACCGGTAAAGTATAAATATCAACCGAACATGGCAATCCTCAAACTCCGTCCCTCTTCACTTTATAAAATTTCCGATTTCCATGAAGGTTCCTTTGACGACGGTGAGTGCAATAAACCAAGATTTACTTTCCTCTCTCTTCTCGCATCTCTGCTTATATAAACACAAACCCACCACCTGATCACTTGAATTCCGAGAACCCTTTTCTCCTCTTCCTTCCTTCCCCAGGTGTCTCTTCGTTCCAAGGTACATGCACTACTAATCAAGTCTTCCTTCTACTAGTTACGCGGGTTCCACTCGTGGCTACTTTTACCTTTCCTTTTATCAATTCGCTCCCTTACAAATATTTATGGATATCTAAGGTGAAATAATCTTTCTTGCTTGCTTTAGCTTCTTTAATCATTTGATATCTGTATCTTTTCGTGAGTGTTTTAGCTTTACTTCATCAGTTTCCATTTGCTATTTTCTTGAGTTCGTGTAGGCTAATGCTTTAAGTAGAAATTAAGGACTTTTAAGTTTAGACCTGAACTTTGTAGGTTTGACCTTTTCTTTTTTGTTTGTAGGATTTTGAGGGATAGATAGATAGATAGGTGATCATGGATCAAAATTACACAGGACTCCATGATCGTTTCCAAAATGATTCCAAATTTGATGAAACGATCATGCTCCCAAATTCAGAACAATACCCAAATATCGAGTACGGACTTGAATTCAATATCCCTTCTCCTGATCTTAGCTTCATGAACCTTCCTTTCGACCCCCCTGATACAGATCCTGATAGTTTTGGTCTAACCTTCAACTCGAGTCCAGGGGTAGAGTCATTTGTCCCCTCGATGAGCTTGAGCCCGGATGGAAAGGTCCTTGGTCCCTCATCGGCTTGGAGTCCCGAGGCAGAAGCCTCCTCTGCTTCTGAGGATAGTGATTCCTCTGACCCGCTTCTCAAGTACATAAGCCAGATGCTTATGGAAGAGAACATGGAGGATCAGCCACACATGTTTCATGATCACTTCGCTCTAAGCACCACTGAGAAGTCATTGTATGATGCACTCGGTGAGCAGTATCCTTCCTCACTCGATTCTCCCGAGTCTTATGTCAACCTTGAGAGCCCTGACAGTATTTTTTTGGCAAGTGGAAGTAATTGTGGTGATAATACCAGCAAGAGCACAAGCACAGGCACTACCAGTGGTACTATTGATTCTGCTAAAGAAACTCAGTGGGTTGGTGGTGATGTGGGAGGGATGAATCCATCTTTTTCTAGAACCCCTCTTCCCGATGATAACCATCTCCAGTCCAATTTTCAGCCCAATGTGCAATTTACAGGGAATCCGTCAAATAGTTTCACCGACACAGGGGATGGCCTTATGGGTTCTTCTGCGGGTGAGATGGTGCAGAATATGTTTAGCGATGCGGAATCTGTGTTGCAGTTCAAGAGAGGGTTAGAGGAAGCAAGCAAGTTCCTTCCTATTGCCAGTCAACTGGTAATTGATTTGGAGACAAATGCAGTTTCCTCAAGGCAAAAGGAAGATGCTCCTATAGTGGTGGTGAAGGAGGAGAATTCTGAGAGGGATAGCTCGCCTGATGGGTCGAGGGGTAGGAAGAATCATGAGCGAGAGGATCCAGATTTAGAAGAAGGAAGGCGTAATAAGCAGTCTGCGGTGCATTTGGAAGAGAGTGAGCTATCGGAGATGTTTGATAAAGTATTGCTTTGGACTGGGGGACAATGCTGTGGCGATGATGCTGTTCAGGATGTAGCAAGCAAGAACTCGCAGCCAGATGAACAATCAAATGGATCCAGTGGTGGGAAAACCCGTGCTAAAAGGCAGAACAAAAAGAAGGAAACCGTGGATCTGAGGACTCTCCTGATCCTCTGTGCACAAGCTGTCTCTGCCAATGATTTCAGGACTGCTAATGAGCTACTGAAACAGATTAGGCAGCACTCTTCACAATTTGGTGATGGGACACAGAGGTTGGCTCATTTCTTCGCCAATGGTCTTGAGGCACGCTTGGCTGGCAGTGGCGACGGAACCCGAAGTTTTTTCATCCATCTTGCTTCAAAGAGGACAACAGCTGCTGATATGCTGAAAGCTTACAAAACCAATCTTCAAGCCTGCCCCTTTAAGAAACTTTCAATTTTATTTGCAATCAGCATGATTTTGCAAGCTGCTGAGAAAGCAACTACTCTCCATATAGTAGATTTTGGTGTCCTCTATGGTTTTCAATGGCCAATTCTTATCCAGCAACTCTCTCTCCTCCCTAATGGCCCTCCAAAGCTACGCCTTACAGGAATAGAGCTGCCCCAACATGGTTTCAGGCCGTCAGAAAGAATTGAGGAGACAGGACGTCGCTTGGCAAAGTATTGTGAGCGCTTTAAGGTTCCATTTGAATACAATCCCATTGCCGCACAAAACTGGGAAAGAATCCCAATTGAGGACCTCAAGATTAATAGAAACGAGGTGCTTGCTGTGCATTGTCAATGTCGGTTGAAGAATCTATTTGATGAGACAGTTGAAGTGGACTGCCCAAAGAATGCTATTCTTAACTTAATTCGGAAGATGAATCCTGATATTTTTGTTCATACTATTATGAATGGATCATACAATGCTCCCTTCTTCCTCACACGGTTTCGGGAGGCACTATTCCACTTCTCCTCACTATTTGACATGTTTGATTCTACTTTACCACGGGAAGATCAAGCGAGGATAATGTTTGAGGGAGAATTTTATGGCCGGGATGCAATGAATGTGGTAGCATGTGAGGGTCAAGAAAGGGTCGAGAGGCCTGAGACATACAAGCAATGGCAGGCCCGGACTGTGAGGGCAGGGTTCAAGACTCTACCATTGGAACAGAAGCTCATGACAAAGTTTAGGGGTAAGTTGAAGACCTATTACCACAAGGATTTTGTAATTGATGAAGACAACGACTGGATGCTGCAGGGTTGGAAGGGTCGAATTATTTATGCTTCCTCTTGTTGGGTGCCTGCATAGGAGTCTTGGACAGCATTTGAACTTGGAACGGAGAGCTATAAGTTTTTTCAAGAGCTGGACAGGAACGAATAATTTCAAATCAGGCGCAAAGGTATGGATGCCGTGCATGAGTTAATCTATTCCATGCGCTGCTCACTTATGACCTGACAATTTTATATACGCTAGTTTAGTGTTTCTAACTTGGAACATTTCCCTTGTGCTTCTTTAATGCCATTCAAATTCCGGGCAGAAAGTATCAGAGGTTCTAACTTTTCACGTTCCATTTTTTCAGATGATCTATGATGCTACCTAGCTCGAGAGGAACCTTATGGAGTTTTAGACTTGCAGTTGTAACTACTGAACCATCACCATCACCATCACCATCACCATCACCATCCTTTTATATAATATTATAAAAAATTCGATGGTTGGTGGCTTGTTCATCTTGGTCTGAAGCATCACTTCTCAAAAGCCGGCGTGGAACTACAGGAGTGAATGTGCTTCTTTCAGTGAGCTTTTGGAACAAGCTTTAAGCCCTCTTATGCTTAAAGGATGTAATTACACTACTGGAAACTAGTTTTTGTTGGGAAATCTTGTAATCAAGTCATGTAGTTTTTGTCTAGATGATTTTCCATCTTGGAGTGGTGATCAAAGGGGTTCTGAGATCATGTTCTTATATATAAGTTGATCTTGGTTCAGCTTTTCTCAATATGCAATGAATCAGTGGAAGTGGTTTTTTCAATAATTTATTCCCTTGAAACTGATCTAAATGGTTGTTTTATGTATGAACATATATTGAAACAAAATCAATGAAAGCTTAGGAATTAGGATCTCTTTTATTTTCATTATTATTTGCGAATCTGTCAAAGTCAAAATGCTATAGTTGCTCTGTTACATGATATTATTGTTAAATTAATTTAAATTAACAAAAAATAAAAATAAAAATACCAACATAATATAGAAGAAGACTAGAATTTTTATTAATCTGTTTATTCTAAAATACACCTTTTAAACTAAATACAAAGAGATAATGTATAGGCTAAACAAAAAAAATACTATTCTACCCTTAATAAATAAAACAAAAATATATTTCTTAATCTCTCTCTTCAAACTCACGATGTGGTAGTTACAAGCATCGAGAGTTTGCCAACTAGAAAACAAAAATAAAAAATGAAATGCGACTTAGTAAAAAAATCTGCAATCTGCAAGGAAGAAGAAACAAAAGGCAAAATAATGGAGCCATGCTTGAGATGATGACGAGTAAGATGACAATCGATTGATCTCAATGTGCTTAATTCGTTCATGAAAAACCGAGTTGTGAACAATTTGAATAGAACTCCTGGTGTCACAATACATAGGAGTAGGATGAGAAATGAAAACTTCCATATCCACAAGTAACCAACGTAACCAAACAATTTTTTTGATAGCAGATATTATAACACGATATTCTGTTTCGGTTGAGAATTGAGAAACAATAAATTGTTTTTTGCTCTTTTAAAAAATAATAGAATCACTTAAAAAAATATAGAAACTAGTAACAAACTTGTGAGTTATGAGATTACTGTAATGATCAGTATCAGAATATGCACGCAGTTCTAAGAAAAAGGTGAATGACATTTTTAATGTTTGAAATTTACTTCAAAATTATTTTTTTTAAAAATTATTTTATATTTTAATTTTATCTCCCAATTAAATACATTTGTTTCCTTTTTATCCAGAATCATTAATCATACGCAACCCTATCATGATAGATTGTTACCACTGGTTAGAAACTGAAACCAAAAATCCAAAAGGCTATGTACGAGCTGTGATCCATTGATTTGAAGTTCATGGAACTTTTATAACAGAAGAAAGTGGCTATAGCCCGTGGATATTGGTGGATTCACTTTCATTTACTCCGTAACTCATCAAAGATCTAAAAAATCATGTACAAATAAGTGTAGAGGACATGGTTTCGTGCAATCGATGGTGGTAATTGTTCTTTTTTCTTTTAGGCTAATTAAATAAAGTTTCTCTACCTCTTTTAAGGAACACATGAATGATTAATTATTATTGAAAAATAAAAATGATGATGTACTAAAAATTAGAGAAGCTTGGGAGAGGTTTATGTCTTGAATAATCGGTTAATCTCTTGATTCTGATAATCTGATCAATTCTTCCTAGCCAATGTGATTAATAGTTGGTGTTTGATACCTATAAAAAATCCTTTTTTTTTTATGGATTTAGGGATTTTTTGATGCTTAAGTAAATATATTTTTTAAAGAAAAAACAATAATATTTTAAAGAGAGATTTTGAAAAGAAATGTAATATCCCATAAATTCAAATACATGATATTTCATTTATATATTATATTATTATTAAAAGTACAAGAAGTAGAGTTTCCCTTATATTTTTCAATACCAAGTTATCGACTCAATCAAATTTCATAACTTGCAAATAGAATTTCCCTATATTCTTATCATCCAGGACTTACACACACACATTTAATTTCATTTACACAAAAAAAACTTTTTTTTCCTCCCATATTCTTTCAACAAAATTTATCATTAAATTAACTAAGAATATCTGAAGGAATAAAACAATTAACACTTAACACTTAATACATTTACAACATAATTCCAAACACATATTCAGGTGAATGAAAATCAAATATAAAATTTAGTCTACATATTACAGTCATATATTTTCAAAAGAAACTAATAAAATGCATCATCCATGATTAACTTAGATTTATACACCTTTTTAGTTATAAAATTATATTACATAACAAAATATGTGTTAATTACACAAAATACTAATGCAATATCTACTATCCATTATGACACTATAAAGTACCTAAAATTTTATAAGATACTTGGCGTAATTAGTTTATGCACAAAGATTATTTTTTGTTATTATCATTATCATTATCATTATCACAACCACTTTTACATGTGTACTTATCCCCACTTACACAACTTTCATATTTTAAGAACACAATATCTTCTCTTACCAAACTAGCATTTACTCAAATTCTACATAAACGATTTTCTTCAATTGCACGTTAACAAGGGTGCTAGTCCTAGTAATCTTAGGGACTAATTTCTCCAATAACTCATTAATCATGGAATCATCCCATTAATTAGGGAACCAAATTCTCATCAGCGTACTAACAAGGGCACCAATCCCATTAACCAGAAAATCATTATCTTTATATATCTATTAACCAGGGCACTAGTTCAATTAACTAGGATGCTAGTTTCATAATTGCTCATTAATCAGGGCACTAGTCTCATGTACCAGGATAACCAGTTTCTCATTTGCCCATTAATTAAGGCACTAATCTCATTTATCAGGGTAATTAGTTTCTCATTTGCCCATTAATCAGGGCATTAGTTCCATTTACTAGGGTAATTAGTATTTTCATTGTCCATTAATCAGGACACTAGTTTCATTTACCAGGGTAGCTAGTTTCTTCAACAAATTATCGTTTATCAACTAGGATTGCTTTTCATTTAAGGAAGAATTACAAACACAATTAAATAAAGCTCTAGTTGTAAGATGTCAAGCATCTACCTGAAGTCTGAGCATGTGAACCAATCCTCTGCTGTTAAGTGGATCCTGCAATCTCTCTAGTACCAACAAGAATAATATCATTCATTATTCCATCCTCGGTTACTTCTCATTCTACTTCAATAAACCATCATTTTATTTCTTGACTTAATATAATTCAGTACTATTCCATATCTTCAAGCTAATACTTACTTAAAATATAACTAAGACTAACATTTTAGTTTCATGTATAATTTGTTTCTTTCGAAAAATGAGTTGCAGGCTACAACTCCATAAAAAGGAAGGAACTCAATTCTTTTCATCGACATGTCCAAGACTATTCTTAATTGTAACATCAAAACTGTTTAGCCAATTTTAGTCTGACTTTGCTTTGGTTTTTAATTTATATTTGGAGTTTTATAACTCCGATTTAAGTGAGGTCAATTTCATTGGAAAGAGATACCATTCCTTACTTTAACTTTCATATAAAACTTATTCTAGTTTTTAATCACCATCGAGTCCTAAGTCCGATTGGAAGTTGGACAATGAAGCTGTCCAATTTTTTAATTTCTTTCTTTTAGCTTATAATGAAGTATTTTTTTTATTTTCCTAACCATTCAATGCAATTATTTTTCCTACCTAAATTTCATAATGCTTTTTCATCATAATATCACAAGTTTCCCCCCTTCAAAATTCCATAATTCCCATAACTTAATTATTCATAATTCATGCTTAATCAAGTCTTTCCATTACCATTAAACATAAAATTCCTATTTCTTTTCAATTCATTCTCCATGTTTCAACACAAGCTATAATAATCATAACAAAAACATATTCATGCATTTCTTTAATTTTTTCTCAATTTTCTCTCTTTATAGCCGACACCAAACCCATTACAACACTAGGATTTTTTTTTCAATTACTAACTATTTTAAGTTTTTTTCATCATTTTACATCCCAATTTCATCAAACAAGGCAAATTCTTCATTTCCCCTAATTTCTCTCATGAACCCTAACCTAGAATTCTTAATTAAAGTATCAATTCTAAATTGAATTTAATATAAATTATGAAATCAAGTTTAAAACCCTTTACCTGGTGATAAAGTGAATTTCAATCCTTAACCGGTCAATTTTTTTGGGCACTCCTTCTTTTCTCCCTCTTGGCCAGTTCTGAACCCCTTTTATTTTCTAAATTCTTTCACTTATTCTTCTTTGGTTCATACCTTGATGTTGTTTCCCAACTACCTAGACTAATCTCACTCAAATCCCTTTAATTTTGATGCATTTTCTCTTAATTTTTGGTGAAAAGATTTGAAACCTTCCCTCCTCTTTTCTTCTTTATGCAGTTGGCTCTAAAAGAGAAAGATTAGGGGTTCCTATAGTCTTAACTCTAGGTAATTACATATTAGCACTATTAGTTTAGTTATTTTATTTTTGTCTCTATTTTTTTTCTAGCAATTTGTGGTATGTGTGTGTATATATATATATATTCTTTTATTTCTTTTAATTTCATCCCTTGTTATTTAACTCTATATCATTGATTTAATTTAACCCATTCTATCTCCGAGTTAATATTCAGGAAATTTTAACCGGGGTTTTTACAATAAATATGCAGCTCTGAATAAAGATTGAGAACCTTTTCCTTTTCAAGAATTCAATGGGTTTTTATAGCGCATCATTTTTACCCTTTGATGGATAGGAGGATCAAAAAGTCATCTTCCTCTCATAACATTAAAAACCCTTTATGTATAAAAGAGAGAAACTATCTCTAACTCATAAGAGAGAAAATATCTCTAACTCATAAGAGAGAAAATATCTCATGGTCAAAATAAAACCTGACAAGATTTCCAGAACCACATGTATTAGGTTCAATGCTTAGCTGAGCCCAAGAGTAATGAGTGTGGCAGCTCACCAAACCCATTTATATGTGGGCTCAGTACTTGGCTGAGCCCAAAGATGATTTTAGCAGCCCACCAGACCTACGTATGCTTGGGCTTAATGTTTGGCTGAGCCTAAGGATGCTGGGCTAGGCAACTTGCTTGGCCTATTTATACTTGGGCTCAATGATTAGTTGACCCCAAGGATACTAGGTTTGATGGTTTTTCAGACCCATATATACTTGGGCTCAACGTTTAATTGAGCCCAATGATGTTATAGGAGGTCACCATACCCATTTATGCTTGAGCTTAATGGTTAGTTGAGCCGAATGATGCTAGGTCTGATAATTTGCCAGACCTGTATATGCTTGAGCTTAGTGTTTGAATGAGCCCAAGAATGTTGGGTTATTACCCTGCCTTTGGTTTCTTTAAATGAAAACCCAAGTAAAATTAAAACATGCTAATCCATTAGTAGCCCCCCAAGTCTTTGTGTATTTATTACACAAATATTTTGAAACATTATTAGTAGTAAATTAGAACCTTTTTACCTTCCCTATAAGATTTGATTGTCCCATACAGAAACATTAAAATTCTTATGGCCAAATGGCTTGTCTTTATTGAGGGAGGTGTTTCTTGGAAAAAAAATGACGACTTACATTTAATACATTGATTGAGTGGATCTTTGGAGATCCGATATGATATGAAAAGTCATTTATCCAATGATGAGGGCATAAATATGTTTCCTTTATAACCATAGCCTTTCTTGCTTCTATCTTTTCGTTTACTTTCTATAATTTTTGAAAAACTACTGTGTTGAAAACCATGAATTATTTTTGTTCTAATCTAAGGAGAAAACTCATTTCAAGTTCTTTTCACCACTAGTTTTTTTCCTTTTCTACTTTAAATAGAAATATGGATTAAAAAAGAGTCAGATTTATCTGTTATAAGAGGGATGTTGCTTTCTCTGAAGAGGAGTTCAGGTTCCAACCTAAGACTAAAAAAAAAAGTAGGGGGCATGAGTCCATTAGAATAGGCCACAAAACTAGAATGGATGACACCTTGGTGTCTATCTTTGGCAGAATGGAAAGTAACCCTATTTACGAGATTCCTTCTCCTTCCATTACTAGAGAATCCTAAAACAAAAGGAGGTTACCTTAGACCCTTGAGGATGGCATTTCTAGCACTTTAGGTGTGGAGGACATAAAGTTTGTTTCTCGCCTTTAGCCAGGAGATTAAACAACTTGGATGCCTAATTAGGCTGAACATATCAGCCGGGAGACCTCGGGCTCTGCCCAAAGTCATTTTAAGATTATGACCCCCTTTTGCATGTATGCGATGAGGTATTCCTCCCCTCTTTAAGGATTCATGAGGAAAGTGTTTAGATACTATTAGCTGGGTCTAAACCAGTTGTATCCTAATGGATGGATCACTTTGTTTGCCTTTGATAAGTTTCGTAGGCTTGTCGGAATCAAACCTATAATTAATGTCTTAAAATATTATTACCATCTAGATGCTAGCATTGATGGTGGCAATGACGTGCAATGATTCTTCACCTTCGCCAACAGGCCCATAAGAGCTATGAAGAGAGCTTTGTGTGGGAAGCCTGCGCAAATCAAGAAATGGAAAGGGAGATAGATGATAATAAGGTATAATAGGCCAATTAATCACAGAGGTGGAATGTAACAATTCTAGGGCTATTCCTATTACTTGAGGGTTTCTCCCTTTGATGTAAATAGCAAGCCTCGTCTGAGCTCGAACGAGGAGAAAACATGTGCTGCCCTGGCCTTGATTTTGACTGAGTATGAAGTCAATATGATGACCAAAAGATATTATTAGGCCATATTGCAAAATATGCAAATTTATTATTCTTTTTTTTCTTTGTAGCTAAGTTTATTGCTGACAATTGTTTTTGCATGATTAACAACTGAAGAAGAAGGAGAAACTTCAACAAGGTCTGTAGAAGAGAGTTCTTAAAGGAAGTCTTTGTCTCTAGTTATGAGTGGAGACATGGTTGAAGAAGTGATTGAGAACTACCCTATCATTGTTAATGAACTCTCTATTCCTAAGGGCTTTGTTTCTAAGGAAACAATGGTAGAAGTCAGAAATGTCATAGAAAAAAAAGTTAGGGGCAGTCATACTTACCCAACTAGGGGTCAAGCTGATGGAGAATTCCTCCTAAAGTGATTGCGGTTGGTTCTACCTGCTTTAAGAGGATGGAGATCTCCACCCTTGTGGAATTCAATGTTTCAGTCTCGAGTGTAAATGCTCTTGTGATGGCATTTCCTTTGCCTTAACTTCCAGCTTTGCTGATAGAGACTATAACAGTTGGACCCTCTACTTGGGCTGTTCTTAAGAAAGATGAGTTTAAAGATGCTTTCGCCAACCTCGCTCTTGGTTGTTTTCCTTACCCTTACTAAAAATGAGAGGCAGCTTATGGAGGCTGTTGTTGGTGGAAACTTTGGCATTGATGAGACTGGCCTTAAGGTGGTGAGACTATTAAAGAGGATCCTTACCATCCCATTAGACATCACAATGATGTTTAATGGGAGCTATAACTGCCATTTGACTTTAATTTCTTATAATGATAGATTTCTTCATTCAGTTCCATATGTTTGTTGATGTGATCTTCATATAAAACTTGTTTAAACTTAATCTCATTTAAGCATATTATTATTCCATTTTCAATTTAATTATTATCATCAAAATACAAGGTATTATAAATATTAATATGTGACCCGTAGGTCAACAATCTTCCCCTTTTTGATGATGACAATTAATGTATATTTATAGATACAAACGTATGTATCTTCCTTTAAATTTTGCAATAGTCTCTTGGAGATTTAAACAATAATTTGTAATCTATAAATATATATGTCCCCCTTAATTATTGGTTGGTCATAAGAACCTCTAAAATATAATTCCAACTTTACTATCACAGACAAAATAAATTCATAGTATGATAGTGAAAACCAGGTCAAAACCAAAGAAAATTTTATTTAATCTTCCTACAATAAACTTAAATAAATAAAAAGAATGGGGGATTTGAATAATTAAAGAAATGAAATTCTGAAAATAAAAATGATAAATCGATATGTCGTTAACTCAGTTCAAAGGTCTAGATATCCATTCCTATAAATTTGTTGATTATCGAAGTAAAATAAATATCTTTTCAATTCAAGCAAAAAAATTTGATGTCCCTTAAAGCTAAGGGATATCGAGGAGATTATGAGTAAATTAATTAGATAAAGCTTTCTAATCAATCTCTTACCATAAAATGAATTTAATATTGAAAAACAATTTTAATTCACTTGATAGTAGCATTAAGAGTAAAGTTTGTAAAATTTATTCTAAGCAACTGTTCAAAAACTTGAGCAATTCACTTGTGATTCTTGAAGATGACAAGTAATTGGTGAGGAAAATCAAACTTCTTGTTGCAATATATCCCGCTTTAATTGTTGAAAGGGCTATAAAGTTTTATTTCTTACTAACCCAAGATACTATTGATGATGCTAGAAAGTGACATGTTCCACTAGTTTTTTTTTCTATCAACTTTATATCTCGTAAAATCCACATCTAAATAGCTAATTAAATTCAACTTGTATCCTTTCAAATACCACAACCCTAAGTTGATTGTACCATGCAAATATACAAAAATACATTTTACAACACCAACATGAGATTTTTTTGGACATGTTTGATAACATGCACATAGACAAACACTAAACATAATATTAGATCTACTAGTGGTTAAATATAAAGGTGAACCGATCATACCTTAATATTTGATGATGTCTATAGTCTTACTGTTTTCATCCATATCAAGTTTTGTTGATGTTCCCATGGGTGTGTCAAATTCCTTGACAAGTTCCATCCTAAATATTTTTAGTAGATTCTTGATGTACTTGCCTTGGTTGATGTACATGCATGAATTCTTCAAGATAAAGTGTTCTATTGCTATAAACTCTATAAGCTTTGTTAGAGGAGGAATCCGAGAAAAATACCAACATTGGATTTTGAATCAAACTTGTCCAATTTATCCTTGGTGTTAAGAAACATTTTGAACAAAAAACTTTGAAATATGATATGTTGAGTTTCTTTCCTCTCCAAAGCTTATAAAAAGTCATTTTCAACTCTGGTATCTAGATAACACGATTTAAAACATAACAAGAAGTGGTTACGACTTCCGTCCAAAGATATTTAGGGGTATTAAATTCATTTAACATTGTTCTTGTCATTTCTTAAAGAGATCAATTTTTCCTTTTCACATCCTCATTTTGTTGGGGAGTTTTAGGAGTTGAAAAATTATGGTGGTATCCTTTTTCTTCATAAAATGTTCCAAACAAATTATTTATAAATTCACCACTATGATTACTCTTTATGTTTATGATTGAAAAACCCTTTTCATTTTCAAATTTCTTTGAAAACTTTATAAATTCATAAATAGTTTCATCTTTTGATTTTCAAAACAAAACCCATATATATCTTGTAAAGTCATCCATAATCACAAACACATATCTATTACCACTTATGCTTCTAGCTTTAGTTAGTCCAAATAGATATATGTGTACCAATTCTAAAGGTTTTTCGGTAGTAATGTGGTTTTTGCTCTTAAAAGATGTTTTCACTTGTTTACTTATCTGACAAACATCACATAACTTCTGCTTTTTAAAAGCAATATGAGAGAGTCCTTTAATATGCTCATTTTTGACAAGTTTAGAAAGAATGTACATGCTTATATGATCTAATCTTTTATGCCAAAGAAAACTATCATTAATTCTAGCAACAAGACAACTTTCTATCCTCATACATGCATCAATTTTAATCTTGTAAACATTTCCTTTTCTATTACCAATAAATAAAACTTTATCATTTTCAAGGATTAAACAACATGCATGGTCAAACATGATCTTGTACCCTTTATCACACAATTGAATAATATTTAACAAATTATGTTTTAGATTATTAACAAGAAACACCTTTTCTATTGAGAGAGAAGACTTACTTCCAATATTTCCAACTCCAATGATCTTTCCTTTTGAGTTGTCTCTAAACGTGACTTTTCCACCATTAATCTTGGTTATGCCTGAAAATAATGAATCATCTCCAGTCATGTGTTTTGAGTAAGCACTTTCCAAGAACCATTTCCTATATTCCTTTGATTCCTACATACATAAAATCAAGATGAAGTTTTTGGTATCCATACCTTCTTAGGTCTTTTTTGGCTAGTGGTGGTTTCTTTTGAAACCCAAGTCATGTTACCAACTTTGTCCTTCTTTATAGAACATGGATAAATAAAATGACCAATGCTTCTACAATAATGACATGTTTGGTTTTGATCATATGATTATTTAACTTTAACAAAGTAGTTCTTCAAACATTTTTAGTTCTTTTTGGGTTGATACCCTAGACCTCTTTTGTTGAAGACACATCTTTGACTAGCAAGCATAGTATCTAAAATCTTAGAACCTTATGTGAACTTTGCTACTATTGTATTCAACTTGTCCCACCTTTTCTTTTAAAGCCTTATTTTCCTCTTCAAATTGGTTAACCTTGTTACTGTCAATACTAATACATGTTTTCTTTTCTAATGCATCTTTTTCAACAAGTAAACATGCATAATTGTTTTTTCAATGAACTATATTTATGACCTAGCTTTTTAAATCCATCATATAATGATTCAAATTCATCATGTAGTTCATCATAAGAGAGGTCATATTCATCATCCAAAGAAAGTACATCATTATCGCTTTTAATTGACATGAAACACATGTTTGCAACATGATCTTCATCATCACTTGAGCTAGAGTTTGAGTCATCACTCCATGTTGCTTTCATTACTTGTTTGTGATGACAGTTTTTCTTCTTGTTTTGAAGAAGATGGAAATCGACCTTAATATGTCTTGTCTTGTTGCACTTGTAGCATCTAGGTACCTCCTTGCTAGATTTTTCCATATTTCCATCCTTTTTAAAGTTTAAGAACTTTTTATTCCTTTGCTTATTCTTAGGAAATTTCATAATTGTCTTTTTATAAGTGCAATGTCCTACCCTACATCATCATCATCATCATCATCATCATCATCATCATCATGGTGTATGATTTTTAATGACAAATTCTTCTTTGGCTTCTCATTTAGTTCTTGCTTTTCCATGGTCATTTCATAAGTCATTAGTGAACCGATAAGTTTTTCCAATGGAAGTTCGATGAGATTCTTAGCTTCTTGTATTGTCATCACCTTTGCTTCCCAACACTTTGGCAAGGAACTAAAAATTTTGCTCACAATATCGATATTAGTATAAGTCCTACCATGAGCATCCAAACTATTAGTGATAGTTATCATTCTAGTAATCATATTATTTATAGGTTCATTTAGAAGCATCTTGAATAACTTATATTAATGCACAAGCATATCAATTTTGGACTCTTCAACTTGATTAATACCTTCATGAGTTACTTCTAAAGTATGCCATATATCCTTAACATCTTTACAAGATGATATTCTAGTAAACTTACTTCTACTCAAGGCACAATACAAAGTGTTTATAACTATAACATCCATAAAAAACAACTTTTTATCACCATCGATATACTTACTTCTAGGTTTAGGAATCGTTATATCATTTTCAATCGTAATAAGCCTGTGTGGTTCATTATAGATAGCCATAAATCATAATCAATAGATTGAAGATATATAATCATCATAGCTTTCCAATAGACATAAATCATTACCATCAAAGAAGGGTGGCCTAGAGGTAGATGCTTCTTCATTTTGAACATTATAGCTAGTGGTGTCATTCTACTCAAGTCTAAGCAAACTTATATATATGATAACTAAGTTTTGATACCAATTGTTGTTCTAGAATTAAAGCAATAACAACACCAAAAGGAGTGAATTAGGTGTTCCACTAATTATGTCAAATAATGCAAACAGTCATACTAAGCCAACAATATAATTAAAGTGCTTAAAGTAAAGAGATAAGGAAAGAAAGATTGCAAACTTAGTTTTTAACGTGGTTCGGCAAGACTACATCCACACCTTAAATACCAACCGTACTTGAGTATTGTACTCTTTTGCTAATCCATGTGAAATATACAAGCCTTTGATGAATTCACACCAAACAATTACACCACTTGAAAATGTCCCATCTTCAAGATTTTTTCCTTGGTGACAATACCTCACCAATGCAAAGAGTTTATCCAAACTCTCAGGTGTTTACAATTATGATTTGTTTACAACAAGATTCATTCTCTCAAAAAGTAAATTATACAATTGAAAACTATAATCTTTATAGCTCACTCAATAACACTTAGGATGATTGAAGGTGTGTAAGTGTAATGAGTGTGAGATTTTATACTCTTGTGCTAGAATATAAAGATTAAATTTAGCACAACTTAGAGCATGTTAGGATTTGTGATTTCTAGTTGGTTTTTCTTTTGGAATAACTTCTACATCATATATGTGTGTGTGTGTGTATCCAAAAGAAAATAGTCATTTATGGCTATTGGGATGCTTCTAAAGGCTAAAACGGTCAATTGGTTCCTATAAAATTCCTAGGTGTTCATCATATATGAACAATGGTCAACCGGTGCAGTTTAAAAACCAGTTTTGATAGTTTCAAACCTGGTGAAACTTGAACCGATTAAATGTATATTAATTCTACTTATGCATGCAATGTGAAGTGTGTGAGTTAATATTAGTTTGCTATTGAGTAAAATATAAAGATTTAACAATAAGCTCTAAAATGAATCCTTAATAACTAAGTCTTCACTTGCTTTTCATCTTAGACTTATTGATGGATTTCTTCATTCAATTCCATACGCTTGTTGGTGTGATCTTCATATAAAACCTGTTTAAACTTAATCTTATTTAAGCATATCATTATTCTATTTTCCATTTAATTATTATCATTAAAATACAAGATATTATAAATATTAATATGTGACTCATAGGTCAACATGGGCATGACAACTCGCCAGACTCATTTGTGTGTTAGCTCAACGCTTGGTTGAGCCCAAGGATGCTGAGTTTGGTAGCTTGCCAGACCCACGTATGCTTGGGCTTAGCATTTAGCTAAGCCCAAGAATGCTGGATCTGATAAGTCGCCAGACCCATATATGTTTGGTTTCAATGTTTAGTTGAGCCTAATGATGTTAGATCTGGCAGTTCACCAAACTCTATATACTTGGGCTTAGCTCTTGGCTGAGTCCAAGGATGTTGGGTTATTACTCCACTTATGGTTCCTCTAAATGAGGACTCAGGTAGAAATAAAACATACTGATCTATAAGAAAATGTTTAAAATTCTAAACTTTAGTTAATTCTGAACCTATTTATGAGTTGCATTACATATTTATTTTTTGTATATATTATTTATTTTGCTATTTAAGTATACAAACTTCTGAAGTTGTTTTGATCAAGTGCTTGGATTATATCAAGGCATTTATTTATTGATGTGGCCCTGCTTGATAGAAGAAAAGTAATGATTGATGCTTGGTAGTATAAGAGAAAATAATATCTGTTGATGCTTGGTAGCATAAGAGAAAATAATATCAGTTGAAAACCTGAAATTAGGGTAGAAGAAGGAACGAAAACCCCTTGTTGTATTTTTTCACACAAAAATCTCTCTCTCTCTCTCTCTCTCTCTATATATATATATATATATATATATATATATATATATATATATTTGGTAGAATTTTTCAATACATTATTCCTTTCTTCCCGTTCATCTTATTAAATTAATATCTAAATATACATCCTTTTATCGTTTTTTTTATTTTATATTAATGTACCAATCAAAAAAAACAAATGGTGGACCTTTCATTTTATAATTTCAAATTTTAAAGTGACACGCACCATGCTGAAATGTAAGCATGAATGAAAGTTAAGTTTCTGAAAATTTTAATAACATCTACCGAGTGCTTAATATATATTTAAAATAGTTTTTGGTTACTGCCTCCTAATAATAAAAAAAATATGAAAATAATAATAAAAAAAGACATGAATGTGTTTGATAATAATATATAAAACAAAGTGATTGTTTCTATATTATATTTGATTATAATAGATAAGATAAAATAACATATATTTTACCCTTAATATATATTGTTTTCAAACTTACATATTAAAAATAATAATTAAATATATATTGATTTTACTTTAATTTATATTGAGTGTTGAAGTTAATAATATTATAATAACATTATCATAAAATTAGGATTGACTTGATAGGTTGACCCGTGACATAGACTGGTCTGGTTTAAAAAACAAATAGAGGAAGAATTAACTCGACCTCATCCAGGCAAAAATTCAGGTCAATCCAAAATAAAATATGAGTAAAAAAATTATTGATTTTTTTTGATAAAAAGGTGATCAAAACAAAGTTGTTTTGATTATTATTATTTTTTTAAAAATTAGGTCAGCAGGGTTGACCCTCACGACCCATGACTTGAGTCTTGAATCGGGTCAACTTCCGAGTCGAATTTTAAAACTATGATAATAACTATTTTTATTCATACATTGACTTGAATCAAGCCGTGTTGACCTTTTCAACCCAAGGCCCAGATCGACCTCCAAGCTGAGTTTTAAAACTATAAAAATAACAATTTTTATTTTTATATTGATTCGGGTAAATCCTAATTGACCTTTCTGATCCATGACCCAAGTCTTGCTTCGAGTTGACCCTTCTAACATGTGACCCGGGCTTTACCCCTGTATCTCATGTTTTGAAAATATAAAAATCAATTTCAAAATTGTTTGGGAGACATTTATTTATATATCTTTATTTTTGTTTTTTCAATTAAATACATTTTTATTTTAATCAAATCCGATACCTAAATGTTATCCTTAAACAAACCATATTCTACCAAGTCCAAATAATAATAATAATAATATGCAATAACCCAATCCAAATAGTATTGGACTTGAATATTATGAAATACATTAGACTTATTGTCATAAGATAGAGTTTGTAGAATGGCCCATATTAACTCCTTATAAAGGGGAAAAAATGGATGACATAGAGTTTGTTTATTAATTTTAATTATATATATGTATATATTGACTAAAGAAGTCTAGGTTTTGATTAGGGTTAAATGTCATGAAAGTTATCTAAGATTAACAATAGGTTTTAAGAAAAAAATCTAAAAGTAATAATCAAATGTAAATTTCACCAAGCAGGGAAAATACATGAAAAAGCGACATCTCAACTACTATTAAAAGCAGTAGGTTATTTGACAATTTCGCCACAGGGGGTTTCTTGTTGTAAAATTAACTACCCTTTGCAAGCTGCATCAAATTTCAAATGGCTGGAAAGCGTGTTACTTTGAATTGCTTGTCTGGTAAGTCGATTTGTTTCCTGGGTCAAAACAATTATGCATATATCTACCATGCCGTGCTCTCTGGTTTGTTTTATCAGTAATTATATTATTTTACTTGCCTTAATCCGTGTTTGAATGTACCTAAAAATTAGTTGACTGATTCTAGTGTGAACATAAACAGAAAAAGGACTCGCCGTCCATAACTTAAAATTACCGTTTCTATTTTAAAATATTTTTTTTATTAACGTGGTTTTGGATCAACTTGCGTGTATTTCAACTAATACTATGAGCCCTGAAGTTAACAACCATGTAAGCTTCTAGTGGTTATCATATTAGCAAACACAGGGCTTAAACTTGAGACCATAAAAAAAATAAACTCTTTAATCATAAACTCCTACAAGTGAATCACCTATAGTATGAATGTATTTCAAGAATTTTAACTGCATATGATTGCTGCTCCTATTTCAGGAATTTTAAGTGCACATGAACGAGGTTAGGTGTCTGAATCACATCAAAACTGAAGAAATTCAGGATCCGCTTGTTGCATAATTTCTTCATCCTCAATGATTTAATTAGCTGAGGGTCACTATCCTACAGCAGCATGTCTTAATAACAGTACAATCCACCATGGTTTCTTGATGGCATTTTGCGACTAGCTGATTTTAGTATAATTAATGGTGGGTATCGGTTCAAACGGTTGGGTTTATATTAAAAAAAATCCAACATTTCTTTGAATGTGTTAAGTTAATTATATTTACTTTTCTAAACATTAGAAGCTCTGAAAATATAAAAAATAAAAAATTAATTTGAAATAAATAAAATAAAATTAATTTAAAAGGTTTTCTTAAGTCAACAACTTTATACAGAGAAAAAGTACAATGATATTTTAGAGAGATAGACTCTAAAAACATGTATATTGAAAATGTTAAGAGTAAAGAGATTGTGAACCTTGAGTGCGAAGGATTCATGGTGTAATTATAGCCCATGAGTCTTGTCTTTTTGTGGAGAGAATGAACTAAAATATAATTTCACCATTGTGATATTTTGAGTTGTATTCTACTCAAAATAATACGTTTTGGATTAGCATAAAATACCAAGGGACCCATGTGGGGTCCTAAAAAAAATATTCCATGGATGTTAGGCTCGGCAAGGTGTATTGGCCCATTAGAGGTGAAAAATGGGTCCGGACACGCTGTCTAGACCCAAGCATATTGGGTTTAGGCTACCTATATGAGTGTCAGGGTACATATCCAACACTAGCTGGGCGTGTCACAGCCATCTTGCTAGGCATGTCACGCCCACCCTGGGCGTGCTCTCAACATGGGTTCGAGCTACTATGTTTGAGCCCATGCACTTTGATGGTAGATGGGCTTAGGCTACCATGACCAAGCCTATAAGAATGTTTTTTTAGGTATTTTAGGGTTTTTTGACGGGTTTTTTGAACTCGTTAAATTTGGGTTTATCAATAGCCCCCAAAGTCTTTGTGATATTGATATGTAAAGACTTGTAAAAATATCCAGTAAGATGAGTTTTGTTGATTTTTCTTCGTATGAGAAGAGAGGTGAAAACTCTGAGTAATATACTAGAGAACTTGTGTGTAGAGGCATGCACTATAGTTGAAAAATAATTTTCTAAGTAGGTAGATGGGAACCATGAAGGAACCCATACTTAGAAAATTTCTAAGTGGCTGAGGGGAACTAATGAAGGGAAAGCTTATACTTAGAATATTTTCTAAGAGGATAAAGGGAATGAACCTACGTTGACGCCCATACTTAGAAAAATTTCTAAAAGGCGGAAGAAAAACCCATAAAGGAGGAGCTCATACTTAGAAAAATCTTTAAATGGCTAGGGGGATAGATTCATATCAAAGCCCATACTTGGAAAAATCTCTAAGGGGCAGAGGGAAAACCCATGAAAGAGAAGCTCATACTTAGAAAAGTCTCTTAGTGCCTAGGGGGTAGACCTATGTTGACGCCCATACATATAAGAATTTATAAGGGACGAAGAGGATGGATCCATGTCGACGCCTATACTTAGAAAAATTTCTAAGGGGTGGAGGGGATGGACCCATAAAGGGTGGCACCATTGCACCAAAGAGACTAAGTCCATCTCTTGGAGAGTGGTCATATTGGAGTGTGGGAGGTATGTGACCTCTTTAGGATGGCATGGGGCATGAAAGCCCTCTATTGAAGAGAAGTTGCACCTAAAGGTGGGGCATGAGAGCCCTACTGAAGAGTCATGCCTGTCCGAGACTGTATTGGAGAGGTGGGAGATCTGAGATCAACCACTGGTAAATTAGTGAGAAGCCTTTAGGCATCATCTGAAGAATGTGTCAAACTAGGACTATACTAGAGAACGAGGGATCTAAGATCAATCCCTAGCAAATTGGTAAGAGACTTTTAGACATAATCTAAAGAATGTGCTAGTTCGAGACTATACTAGAGAATGAGAGATCCATGATCAACCCCTGATGAATAGGTGAGAGGCCTTTAGGCATCACCTAAAGAATGATGTTATTGCAATAGAAAGACCTCATACCCATCCCTTGAAGATTGTGAGAACTATTTCCCCAGGGAGACCAAGTTAATCCCTTTTAGGAAGAGTGATGTTATTACATTAGGATGACCAAGTCAATCCTTTCCTTGGAAAATGTTCAGAAGCCCATATTAGAGATCTGTAGATAGGAAATATATATCAAAGATTATGCATTCTAGGGTGCTATGAGTGATAGGTAGGAGGAACATATCTTGGAGGTAACACCAAGTTGTTTGCTTTAATTGCATTGATAACTTTGAGTGGGTGATCTTATTTTGATTCAAGAGAGTTATAAATCCTTAGGATACACCAAATGCCCACGGGTTGAGCCCTCATGGTTCTTTCTCGATCTTCTATTTCTATTAGGATAATGATTTTGTTTGAAAGGTCTTTCATGTTGGTTATCCTTGTAAAAATAAGAAGGCCCATTTCATAGTAAATTGGTTTCTTCCACCCATATATAATTTTCCATTACTTACTTTATATTAAGCAAAATTCTGTCTAGTAAGGCATAAAGTTTTCTCAAGAGGACATGTTCTTTTACTCCTCTTATTAAGGCCTTTAAGGCTACTAGCTCAAACAATTCTTCCACCTTGAGCATTTCATCATTGAACCTCTTCAAATATGACCAAATAACTTATCGAGTAACACCAAATAACTTCATGGAGCTTTTTATGGTGGGTATGCTAGTACTGAAGTGTGCCACTAACTTGACACAAACTAAACCCTTCAATGGAGCTTGGCTCCAAACTATTGTACCATGCACACGTAGACCTCCAGAAGGTTATGAGAAAGATTTTGCACAATGAGTCACTGTCTTGGATGACCAACTCTAAGCTACTGTGCACATTCAGGACATGCTCCCTCGGGTCGGCTAGGCCATCATAGGTGTCCAACCATATTTGTATAGAAATATAGTCCTTAAAGAGTCGAGTGTTCAATACTTTTTTGGACAAGGGAGAACCCCCCATTGATGAGGGTTGTAGACATTCTTCAGGGTATGCTTATGTATAGACCATCTCTTAGTCCTTTGTTTGTTAGGATCTTAAGAGCCCAGGGAGTTTGACATGAAATGATAATTACTGTCATAACCTAATTTTTGAATAAATAGTACAGAATGAATGGATAAAAATATATTTGAGAATGGAGCTAAGATAACACAAAATTTGAAGTTTGAGGATGTAATTATTAAATTTGAGAGTCAATTGGTCAATAATTAAAGAATTAATAAGTTGGATTAAAATTTTGAATTAGTTTAATCAATAAATCAGGTGCTTAATTAAAGAATTGATAAGTTTGAGGATTTAGTTAAGTTTTGATTAAAGAAATACCAGATTTGTGGGTTGATTAGAAGCAAAATTTCAAGAAATTAAGAGACCGAGGACCATAATGAAATTGCTGGTTTACTTTAGGAATTTTAACTGATTTTTCAGGGATGATTTTGAAAGAATTAAAAATTAAAGATTTAATTAAGGGCCAAATTGAACAATCCGAAAATTAAGGACTGTAAACAGTGTTATAATTTAGGGATTCAATTGAAATTAATCCAAATGGCAAAATTGAAAGGAATTTTTTAATTAATTGAGATCGAACAGTTAAAATTCCAAAGATCAGGGGTCAAAATGAAAATGTCCATTTGCTGCCGAAACGTCGCCGTTGTTGGTGGAACAGCCGTGTTCGTTTTCTTCATCCCGATTCAACAGGGGACCTGAAAATCTGCAACAAATCTGATCCAATCATGGACCACGTCTTTTGCCCACAACCTTGTTCGTGGGTTGAATAACAGTCCTGCAAAGACAGGATTAGTTGAAGGGCAAGCTGTAGGATCTCTCTATAAAAGGGATGGCAAAAAACCCAGAGGAGGAGAAAAAACCAGGGAGAGAAATAATACATAGAGAGAAGGAGAGGAAAGGAAACCATCATACACAGATAATTGTCCCCGCCATTGCCTTCATCTCTGCAAACACCCATGCACAAAAGAAAACACCCAAAACAAACTCACAGCAGGCCGACATCATCTTCTTAGTTTTAAAAGTTGCTGAGAAAACAAAAGGAAAACACAGACAAGTGAGCACAGAAGGAAGACAAAGGGAAGCAATAGGCGAGAATCATCATCAGCACTGCAAGCATCTTCGGTCTCCAGAAGCAGGTACGCTCGTTTCTTCATTCACCTTTGCATCTTCATTTCAAATTGAATTGTTACAAGAACACTGTGCGAAGGTAATTTAATTACCTTTACACAATGTTCATGCACGCGTAAAGTCACTTCACGCGTGCTTTTAGTTTTTTTGCCCAGTCGGGTCACTGGCTTGGGCCAGTGATCGGGCATTTGGGTTCGGGCCATATAATTGGTGAGCCGGGCCCGACCAAAAATGTAAAAAAAAAATTTATGTATGTAAAAAATATAAATATGAATTTTTTTTATTCATTGATGCCAGAGTCAGAATAAAAATACCGATTCAAATTTATTTCATTGTATTTTATTTAGTTATATAAAATTAAAAAATGTGCATGCAAAAAAAAAAGATAAAATAAAATAAATTTATTGGTTTATTCACTAACGTTAGAGTCAGGAATAAAAATACTAATGTAAATTTATTTTATTTTGTTTTAATGTATTTTGCTTTTATTTAGCTACATAAAAATAAAAATAATGTGTATGCGTAAAAATAAATTGATTTTTATTTGTTTATTCATTGACGCCAGAGTCAGGAATAAAAAGAAATAATGATTTGAATTTATTCATTTTGATACCTACGTAATATTTACCAATGCCAAAGTCGGAAATATCTGTAGTTGAATATTCACTGGCGTCAGAGTTAGGAATATTACACGCAAACCATCATAGTATAAACCAACAAAAATGTTAGCAATCAATGACAAAGATCAGCAATGCAACCTGTCTTAGGCAGGACGTTTAAGGGGTGATAATAACTTTCCTTTTACATAACCAGTCTCGTACCATAGAATATCTGTTGATAGTTAGGATTCCTAGTGACCATAATATTAGGTAGCGACACCTTAAACAAAAATATTCCCCATCAAAGAATAGGGTGACAGAAATCCATTCTTCCCAAAAATACTAATTTTTAAGGCCGACGCGATGTCGGGTGCGATAAAATAGCGACTCCACTAGGGACTAATGGACTAAGCTTTGTCTTTGATTTTTTATAATTGCTACAAATGCTTGTTGTGTTGTTTGGTTTTTATTTTATTTGGTTTATTTTTACAGCTTTAGTATCCATATTTATTCATGTCATCATACATATATTGGATATGGATTTATGCCTTAACACACCACGCATTTCATAATAAACATCTGCTATATCAACTTTAAGTTAAGTGGGAGAGTAGAGGTACCCCAATGGCTTTAGCCTGGGTAAGACTCATAAAACCATCCAACTTTCGCTTGATTATTTACTCGATACTGGTTGGTATGCCTAACTGATATTATTCAGGGCCTCTATCTTCATGCTACTTGTAAGCCTCACATCAACCTTTCGAGGAAGATCACTGATCATGTGAAAGACCTTTCAAGACTAGATAGCAACCTACCCCGGGCATTTAAATGACTAGAACCTACCATTTAGGTTGTTCCCTATGTAAATTTCACTAAGGCAAGCTTAACGTATAACATCTTCATTACAGGATTGTTTTTGGGTGACATAATGGCCGTTAATCGTGAAATCACAACTGTTGAGTTGGGCTCGAATCTGAATCATTGTATATGACTGAGGGAGACTGCCCTAGACGGGATGACAGTGGGATACCGTTGCTAAAGGATGTGATATGCGTAATAAATAATGCCAGTCGTTTGCTTCCATTCACCAAATACTTGGCCGATGAGACAGAATTTACTAAGATATATGGGAGAGTTTTGCATCTTCTGAATGTTCCAGTACTGCCATTAGCCATAAAAGCCCTAATTCATTTTTAGGATCTTGATTATCGATGTTTTACATTTGGGAATGTTGATATGGTTCCTACCATTGAAGAATACTGTGTTTTGACAGAATTCCCTGAGGATATCCATAAGGTTTACTTTCATCAAAAGATTGAGAATACTATAGAGGAGCTTGCTAAGCTATTGGGAATCCATCAAATGAGCTTATATAGAGAAAAAAATAATTCTGGGGGTTTGAGATGGAAACGGCTAGAAGAACTGTTGATTGCTAAAAAGTCTAATCCTGGTGTTAATTTGGAGGTATACCGAATATTGGCTTTGGGAATATTTGGGCTGATTTTATATCCTTCGACTGCTAGAATTATCAGTTTAGAGGCAGCTAATTTGTTTGTTGAGTATGAGAAGACCAAAATTAATCCTTCTGCTACGATCTTGGCTGAAACTTTTTTGTCTCTCAATCATTGCAAAAGGACTGGAAAAGGTTCTATGAGATGTTATGTTCCATTGTTGTTCATTTGGATGGTAAGCCATATAGAATTGGAGACACCAATATTCTGAAATTTTTAGTGGTTTGATCAAAAGCCACTTGAGTTATTTGTATCAAGTGAATGGGAAAACTTTTCTGAAGATGATTGGAGGGTAAAATTGCATGGAATTCCACAAAGCAATTTTAATTAGAGAGCTCCTTGGATGAAAAATGTAACACACCTAATGGGCTATGGGAAGAAGCCTTGGGTACCTTTGATTGGAGTGACTGGATATATTAGCTATGCGCCTACTTTGGTTGCAAGATAGCTTGGGGGCATACAAAGCATTCCAAGAACAATTGGCTTAGCTCAATTCACTGGAGTCTACAAAGGTGCATATAATGAGATGCTGGAGAGCATTAAACATAATTGGGGATCTTTAGTGCTAGTTAAAAAAGAGATCGGTGTAAGGAATCCTACAGTTAGTGAAAAGTATCCTGAATGGCGAAATGGAGGGGTCATTTACGTGACGGAAGTTTCTGAACCCATGGGCATTCGAAGGAAAAGAGTGAACTGTGAAGAAGAATTAAAAGAACAAGTAAAATTGTTACAAGCTGAGCTTAAAACAAAGGAAGAATAAAGAGTGTCCTTGGAGCAGCAGATAGCCAAAGAAAGGGCTGTGAGAAAAACAGCTAAAGAAGAAAGGGACTCTGTGGGTCAAGACTAGATAAAGGCAAAGGATGACTTGAAGACAATTAATAAGGACATGACATATTATATGGCAAAAGCTAAGCATTGAGAGGAGTTAGCTATCAAGACACAAGCTGCATTGAAAATGCGTCGGGCAGACGTAGTCAAGCTTAAAGACCAATTGGGAAGAGCTGAGATTGAAATAGTCAACACTAAACATGTGACTAAAATTCATGAAGAACTAAGAGTAGAGTTAAATGATCATAAGATTGAGGCAGAAGCACTGAGATCTAAGCTGGCAAAGAAAAATTGAAGATTGTACAGCTTATGGAAAGCCAGAAAATGATAGTACAACATAATCAAACATTGGATGCTGCTAATAACTTTTTATCTAGAAACAACTTGATGCACACTGAGAAGATAAGGGAACTACAAGATCAAGTTGATCAAGCAGTTGCGGAAGCCTATTTATTACGAGTGGAAGCTCGCCAAGTAGGAGGTGATATAATAAAGTATCGAAGAAGCTTGAATAACACTGATCTTTTCTTAAAAGCAATAGCTAATAGAGGCGATGTTTTTTCTCCTGTAATAGATTAGATCAATTTTTCATTGTAAGCCTCTGAATAAGTAATAAAGGGCTGAGACCCATATTTTCAATTCAAAAATGTGCGTATATGGCTGAAAGCCCAAACGTCAAAAAGCTAAGCAGATCTCTTCTCGACATCACAACAATGATATCAAGTTCAAGCTCAAACCACATATCCAAAGAATGACAGCCATGTGTCACCAATGAAAAGCGAATACATATCCAATATGTTGCATTCATATTCATGCATTTCATACATTTGCTTATAAATTGTCATATTCTACATATAGCAGGTGAAATATAGGTCCCCAACTGAAACATATCCATAATACTTATTTACAGAAGAAAATGGAAAATGAAGAGAGAACCTAGTTAGAAATTCAACACCAAAAAGAGTTGGAAAGCCTGAAGGAGGATGTAGCAAAGCTTACCAGCTTGCTTGAACAGGCTTTGAGGCCTAGAGCTGGAGAAGGAACATCTTCTCAACAAACATTTACACCCTAACTTCCGCCTCCTTTTATTCTGCCATTTGAACCTCAACATGCTACTCATTTCTTACCCACCCAATCAACATATCCAATGAGGGTCTCCCATGCAGTTTTGACAGAGGAATAACCTCAAAGGAATAAGGTAGTGGAGGAAAATGGTCATGAAAAGTTAGCTGCTTTAGAAGAAAGAATGAAGGCAATGGAAGGGAATAGTTTGTATGATCCGGTAAAGGCCGCTGAAATGTGTTTGGTGCCTAATGTGGTTATTCCTAGAAAATTTCGTGTACCAGGATTTGTTAAATATACTGGAACTCAATGCCTGATCACCCATCTTAAAGTATATTGTAATAAAATGGCTGAGGTAGTCCATGATGAGAAGTTATTGATCCATTTCTTTCAAGACAGTTTAATTGATGTTGCTCTTGCTTGGTATATGCGTTTGGATAATACCAAGATCAAAGGATGAAAGGATTTGGTTGATGCTTTTATTAGACAGTATAAGTTCAATATGGATGTTGCCCAAGATAGATCAAGTCTGCAAGCCATGGAAAAAGACAATAAGGAGTCTGTAAGAGAATATGCCTAAAGGTGGCGTGAATCAGCCGCACAAGTAAATCCTCCATTGTTGGAAAGGGAGATGACTGGTTTATTTTCCAACACTTTTAAAGCCCCATACTTTGAATAATTGGTAGGTAGTGCTGCTCAGAATTTCTCTGATTTGGTTGTCATAGCTGAAAGGACCGAACAAGCTGTTCGGATGGGTAGGATCCATGATCCTACTAAAAAAAAGGTTTTGTTGGAAAAAGAAAAGAAACAAAAATTCACAATGTCGAAAGGGAAAGTAGAGGAAAGAAAACCTACCAAGATAATTACAGTTTCAAAACCATTACACCTACCCCCTCCATATCCAACATAAAATTCACCTCACGTACAAACACCTAGAATAACCTAGCAAATAACCAAACCAACAATACCTACCGCCCAAGAAGAAATTTTCTAATAGACCAAGTAGAACTTCCACCACTACCTATACCTCTTATAGAGATGTATCAGAGGTTGCACAGTATTGGCCAAGTAGCACCTATTCCTTTAACTCTTTTACAATCACCATTTCCCCAATGGTATAAACCTGATAAAAAATGTGAATACCATGCGGGTCTCGTGGGACACAATATTGATGGATGCTTTGCATTCAAAAGAAGAATCCTTCAACTTATCAAAGCTGGGTGGATTTCTTTTGATGAATCTCCAAATGTGAATTCAAACCCTCTACCAAACGATACTTTTGGAAGTGGAGGAGTTAATAGCTTGGAGATAGGAAGGGGAAGTAAAGCAACGTTAAGGGTGACTATGGATAGATTATATAAGATGTTGAGGCAAAATAATTATCTGAAGACACCAGTCAGAATACAAGTTGTAGGGGATGCTAATGAATATTGTAAATATCATCAGCAGTTTGAGCATGATACTGACTCGTGTGAGGAGTTTCATTTTGAGGTAGAAGATATGATGACATTGGGAATATTAAGATTGATGAAACCCAAAGATGAGTTAGTAGGAACAATGACTGGTTGTAACAAGAAAGTGAAAGTTTGTAGATATATACCACCTGAAAGGGGTCCGCCAAAAATAATCCTTGCCAAGCCTATGAATACTGTCGGTGGAAGCTATAATGCCCAACCCTATAATTATAGTTATTCCTTTCACAGCACAAGTCCCGCCCCTGTTTTCCATGCTGAAATAGGAGGACTCACTCAGAGTGGGAGATGTTTTACTCCTGAAGAGTTGGAAAACCATAGAAAGGCCAAAGGAAAGAATATGGTGGAATTGGCAAAGACAGATGAGGTTAACAAGCCAGTAAGTGATGAAGAGGCTAATGAATTTCTGAAATTGATGAGGCATAGCAAATATAGTGTGGTTAGTCAACTAAAGAAAACACCCGCTAGGATTTCTTTGTTATCATTAATGTTGAGTTCAAAATTACACAGGAACGCACTTCAGAAGGTTCTTAATGAAGCATATATTCCTCAGGATATCACACAAGACTCCATAAAACATTTGGTGGGTAGGATTCAAGCCACTAACTACCTCTATTTTACTGATGATGAGCTGGATCATGAAGGGACTTGTCATAATAAACCATTGCATATCACGGTAAAATGCAAGAATTGTGTGATTGCTAAGGTGCTTATAGATAATGGCTTTGCTCTTAATGTATTGCCAAGGCATGTACTTGATAAAATGCCAGTTGATGCTTCTCACATGAAGCCAAGTACCATGACTACTAGGGCATACGATGGGTCACCTAGACCAATCATTGGGAATATTGATGTTGAACTAATCATTGGCCCATAATCATTCCAAGTTACATTACAAGTAATGGATATTCATCCATCATACAACATTTTACTAGGGAGACCTTGGATCCATGCGGCCCTAGCTATCGCATCTTCTTTACATTAACAGGTCAAATTCATCATTAATGGGAATTTGGTGACTGTGAGAGCTGAAGAAACTTTGTTAATGATGAGAAATGTATCCATCCCTTACATAGAAATTGAAGAAACTAAGGATGGAAATCTGCATGCATTTGAAGTTGTAAATGCTTAATGGGTACCTGAAAATACAATACGAAGAAAGCCAGAAATTTCTGAAGCAGCAAAAATGGCTGCTAAATACTTCTTGAAGCATGGATTACCATTTCAATATGACTTAACTACCGGAATGCCTAAGAGGGTTAATGTGATAAAAATGAAATGCGCCGATCAAAGGTTTGGCTTAGGGTTTAAGCCTGGAAAAGTAGATTTTAAAAGAGCAGTTGAAATTAAAAGAGAAAAGAGAGTAGCCCGGATTGAAAGAAGAGAGCTAGATGAAGTTCGAATGGAGATCCCACCTATCCATGTAACATTTCCAAGATCTACGTATTTGATAAAAACTAAGGATTATAAAGAGGGGCTAAGAAAAGAATTCAGTGGTGCTACTATCAATTATCTTGAAAATGTTAGTGAGCAAGATGAGAGTCCTCATGAACAGCTACCACAACTAACTATTGGTGTTTTGGAAGATGGCTCATCCAAATTCGTGAGGAAGCTGGCTGAGAAAGAAGAGTTGGAAAATTCATGAAGTCCCAATTGTTTTAAAAAAGGGCAATGACCAATACAAGGGGCAACATTGTGTTTAGAAGGAAAAGTTCTAGAAAAAGAGATATTGATTTCCTTCAACAAGACAAGGGGCTATTTTGGTTTATAAAAGGCTGCTTGATCCTTTCAGCTAGTGACACCGAATATTTTTAGCAGTGAGACGAAGGGTAATGAATGATCCTCTCAAATTATTTGACAAATCAGAAAATCTTTAGCAAGCAAGCGGGTCACGAAGGGCACCACAAAGGTTGAGTTGTGCAAACAAATCTGGAAATAGACTTACATGGGCTAACTCGAGTGGGCTAGAGAGCCAAACAACAAAGATGACCCAAATCAGAGGTAGCAAGTCCTCATCAATCAAACAACCAGAAGATTAAGAAGAAATGGGGGCCTATATTTCAAATCAGGTAAAGATGCATGCATATCATCTAAACTTTGAGACATTGGACAATGAGTTTTGCAAATTTCATTAGAGAAAAATTCTAACGGAATCCATTACGTGGAAAGCCAACTTGAAATGACGAACATTGAAATTGCATTTGAAAAATTTTCACTTTTGAGAATTTTTCAACCTGGGCAGGCTGCCCATGAGAATTAGGTCACCTGAAAAATCTCTGTATTTTTCCACCACCTTTCATTTCCCATTCCTGAGGCAGTGCATTTCCTATCCTATCTCTTTTTGAGTGCGCCTTCGAGCCCTCACCTCATTTCTTTTCGAGCGCGCCTTCGAGCCCTTGACCATCAAAGGTCATTTCTTATCCTACCTCCTTTTGAGTGCGTCTTCGAGCCCTTGCCTCATTTCTTTTCGAGCACGCCTTCGAGCCCTCGATAATCAAAGGTAGTGTGTTTCTTAACCCTATTTCCTCTTGATTGTGCCTTCGAGCCCTCTCCACCTTTCAAGTGCACCTTCAAACTCTCATCTTAAGGTCGTTTGTCAATCTACTACTCAAAGCCAAAACGAAAACAATTTTCCAATGACTTTGTATCGTAAATATTATAAAGAGGGGGCAACTGTCATAACCCAATTTTTGAATAAATAATACAAAATGAATGGATAAAAATATATTTGAGAATGGAGTTAAGACAACACAAAATTTGAAGTTTGAGGATGTAATTATTAAATTTGAGAGTCAATTAGTCAATAATTGAAGAATTAATAAGTTGGATTAAAATTTTGAATTAGTTTAATTAATAAATCAGGTGCTTAATTAAAGAATTGATAAGTTTGAGGATTTAGTTAAGTTTTGATTAAAGAAATACCAGATTTGTGGGTTGATTAGAAGCAAAATTTCAAGAAATTAAGAGACCGAGGACCATAATGAAATTGCTGGTGTACTTTAGGAATTTTGACTGATTTTTCAGGGATGATTTTGAAAGAATTAAAAATTAAAGATTTAATTAAGGGCCAAATTGAACAATCCAAGAATTAAGGGCTGTAAACAGTGTTATAATTTAGGGATTCAATTGAAATTAATCCAAATGGCAAAATTGAAAGGAATTTTTTAATTAATTGAGATCGAACTGTTAAAATTCCAAAGATCAGGGGTCAAAATGAAAATGTCCATTTGCTGCCGAAACGTCGCCGTTGCTGGTGGAACAGCCGTGTTCGTTTTCTTCATCCCGATTCAACAGGGGACCTAAAAATCTGCAACAAATCCGATCCAATCGTGGACCACATCTCTTGCCCACAACCTTGTTCGTGGGTTGAATAACAGTCCTGCAAAGGTAGGATTAGTTGAAGGGCAAGCTGTAGGATCTCTTTATAAAAGGGATGGCAAAAAACCCAGAAGGGGAGAAAAAATCAAGGAGAGAAATAATACACAGAGAAAAGGAGAGGAAAGGAAACCATCATACACAGATAATTGTCCCCGCCATTGCCTTCATCTCTGCAGACACCCATGCACAAAAGAAAACACCCAAAACAAACTCACAGCAGGCCGGCATCATCTTCTTAGTTTTAAAAGCTTATGAGAAAACAAAAGGAAAACACAGACAAGTGAGTACAGAAAGGGGACAAAGGGAAGCAATAGGCGAGAATCATCATCATCGCTGCAAGCATCTTCAGTCTCCAGAAGCAGGTACGCCTGTTTCTTCATTCACCTTTGCATCTTCATTTCAAATTGAATTGTTACAAGAACACTGTACGAAGGTAATTTAATTACCTTCGCACAGTGTTCATGCACGTGTGAAGTCACTTCACGCGTGCTTTTAGTTTTTTTGCCCAGTCGGGTCACTGGATTGGGCCAGTGACCGGGCCGGGCTGGCTAGGCCATATGGGCTGAGTTGGGCCCAGCCCAAAAATGTAAATAAAAAAATTATGTATGTAAAAAATATAAAAATGAATTTATTGTTTTTTTATTCATTGACGCCAGAGTCAGAATAAAAATACCGATTCAAATTTATTTCATTGTATTTTATTTAGTTATATAAAAATAAAAAATGTGCATGCAAAAAAAAAACATAAGATAAAATAAAATAAATTTATTGGTTTATTCACTGACGTCAACGTCAGGAATAAAATTACTAATGTAAATTTATTTTATTTTATTTTATTGTATTTTGCTTTTATTTAGCTACATAAAAATAAAAATAATGTGTATGCGTAAAAATAAATTGATTTTTATTTGTTTATTCACTGATGCTAGAGTCAGGAATAAAAAGAAATAATGATTTAAATTTATTCATTTTGATACCTACGTAATACTTGTCAACGCCAGAGTTGTAAATATCTATAGTTGAATATTCACTAGTGCCAGAGTCAGGAATATTACACGTAAACCATCATAGTATAAACCAACAAAAATGTTAGCAGTCAATGACAACGATCAGCAATGCAGCCTGCCTTAAGCATGATGTTTAAGGGGTGATAATATCTTTCCTTTTACATAACCAGTCTCGTATCACAGAATACTAGGTGGCGACTCCTTAAACAAGAATATTCCCCATCAAAGAATAGGATGCTAGAAATCCATTCTTCCCCAAAAAAACTAATTTTTAAGGCCATTTCGATGTCGGGTGCGACAGTTACAGTAATTGGTTTCCATCTCATAGTAGTTAGGGGGAGTACGTTTAGAGTATCGACTCTGTATATGGGTATCACAATGGCACAAGTGAGCCCTTGAGAGACTTTCAGGAATGTCATTTTGCCTACTTTCCTCTAGGTAGTGTAATCATCTAAAGGGCCTAGTACAACCGATGGTTGTGAAGTTAGGGTGTTGTGTGTTGCTGAAGGTGTCAAGACTTGTTGGAGTGGAAATGTCTGATTTTACCATTGAGTTACCAACATGGCATGAGTGAGGAGTTGCATATGACTGGTGAGTTGTTGAAGGTCTATTTGGGTAGAAGTGTCCAGGATAAAAGATAAATTTTTCTCATGTTCTAGCTCATGTGTGTCTTGGTTGTGTGTCATAGAATGGTCTAGAAATGTCAAAAACAAGTTTTAGAAACTGATGACTTTTTTAATCAGTTTCCTATAGATGGCACCACTGATGATGTCCTAAAATCCTAGATGCTTAGGAATAAGGTTGATGTGTCAGTTAATCTCTTAGTTCAAGCAATTTGATCCATTCTTTCTATTCAAGGTGTTTGGTGGCTTGATATGGAAAGCCCAAGTGGTTGGTAGCTGGTGGTGCATGGTAAGCTAAGGTGGATGGTAGCTGATACTTGTAAAAGCTCTTATTTGATTGATGTGGAGACTCTTAAATGCTCAAGTCAGTAACTTTGTATATAGAAAAAATGCAATGATATTTTAGAGATAAGTTTTGAAAACATTTATACTGAAAATGTTAAGAGTAAAGAGATTGTAAACTTTAAGTTTGAATGACTCATGATGTATTTATGGCTCATGAGTCTTGTCTTTTTGTGTAGAGGAGGAGCTAAAGTGTAATTTAACCCTTATGATATTTTAAGTTATATTCTACTCAAAATAATATGTATTAGATCAATATAAAATATTGAGGGACCTGCATGCGGTCCTAAAAAAATCTCAATAAAGTGTTAGACTTGGGGTTCTTGAGCATATTAAAGATGAAAAATGGGTTCAGACATGCTACCTGAACCTAAACATGTTGGGCTCGGGTATAGTAGCCTGAACCCATGTGAGAGTTGAGATGCAAGCCTAGCACGACTAGTATAGGCTCAGGCTACTATGCACCTTGGTAGTAGTTAGGCTCGGGCAACCTTACCCGAGCTTATAAATATTGTTTTTGGCTTTTTTTACATTTTCAAGCATTTTGAGGGGTTTTTTGGGCTTGTTAAATTTGAGTTTATCAAGTAGAGAGTGATTTTATGTTATTTTCTACATTTAAGAGTTCATGCATTAATATTATTGTAACATTTTTTACCTCTCTTTTTGTACATGTTTCAAAAATTAAATAAAAGATCCAAAAAATGTGTCTTTTAAGTAATTTTAATCATTTCATTATTTTCTTCATATTTATTTATTTTTTATGAGAGAAAAATCTTGAAAATTATAAAAATGCAAGAATACAATAAAAAATATAATCGAGGTTGAAAATTGGACAAATGATTAAGTATTACAGGCAAAAATTGAGTTAGAAAATTTTTAGGTCATAATTGAGGTTTGAATCGAAGAGAAAATAGTTTAATTTGATTTGGTTAAGAGAGAAAGAAATTTGAAGTTTAAGGATGATTTTGAAACAAACAACCAAATTAAAAATCAATGAAGAGCTTAATTGAAAAAAAAAATTAGATTTCGGAGTTAGATTGATCAAAATTGCATAATTTTAGGAACTAAAGATGAATTTGCAACAAGCTGTTAAATCTAAGGCTCTAAATTGATTCAATTAGAGATGCAATTGAAAAAAAAAGGGATTTAGGATAAATCCGGTTGAAATTGTAAGAATTTGGAAAACAATGACTAAACTTAAAAGAGACTAACTTAGAAAGATTTGATTTCGGGATTAAATTGAGAGAGAGTTCAAGATTTAAAGCCCTAATTTAATGAAATTGAAAAATTCAAAAGTCAAGGATTGTAATGAAAAGGAAGAAACATCTTAGAGGACTAATTAATCTCTTTATATAACTTCATTTCGGTTCTATTTGTTTCAATCCAGTTAATTCAATCCAATTTATTCCAATTAAGTCCACTTAAACTAATTTAATTCAATTTAGTCTAAAATTAATTCCAGATATTTAAACCAGAGATTGCAATCTCTTATTTATAGCCATATTCTTGAGCAATTAAACCAAAGATCCCAACATTTAAGTCTGTATTTCAATCTTTTAATTACAGCTCCTCAATCCTAGATTTTTAGCCTCGTCAAATCTCCATCAAACCAAATTCTCAAATTTCTGCCTAAATCTTCATTCAATCCCTTAGATTAAGCCCAAAAGGTACTCACAAATGTTTTTAGCATTTGAGGTAACAATTCAAAAAGGGTAGGACACAACCTAGACAACAGCTAAGGGAATTGAATGAAGATTTGATCAACTCAACACTGAGACAACCCCTTATGGATCAAAAACACAACATTTGATCAACCCATACTACTTGTTCCTCAAACATAAAACAACATCCACCCTTATCCCACCATCAATCAAAATACCCAAGATTCTCAACTCTGTTTCGGCCACCACCGAATCAACCACCACTCTCAACCACTCACCCTCGACCATTACTTTTCAATCTGTCTTCTCCAGCCGACAACCAACAATCCACCAATGGACACCATTTTCACTCAACTTGAGACTAGCATTATTACCTCTAAGCAATAGCCTTATTTCCAGCCTCATGATCAACAACTAACAACTAAATCATAGCCTAAACTAACCTTCATACCCTCAACCACTTAAAGCCCTTGGAAAACCCTTAATTCAAAGAAAATCAACTCCAAATTAATCCAATAATAGAGAAACAATACCACCATCAACCACCATACAAACAAACTCATGATAACCTCTTTACCTTACTATCATTGTCATCCACCTTCGACCACCAACAACAGTATAGGAGTAGCAACGACAACACTTCTAGGTGACTCAGTAATGACAATCTCTCTCTATGCCAAATTAGCTATCGTGAGCCACCATCCTATGATCAGCAATAACCAATATACCATAGACCTCTCCAACCTTTCCTCTTATCCACAACCACCCAAGCAAACACCATCTCAATTACCACTTAAAGAAACCATGAGACATGAAATATTGGAACAAAAAAAATCAAAGAAAGATAATTTCTATTACTTTGTGTTTTCTTATTCATTTTGCAAGTATTGGTGTATCATAAGCATGTGCACTTTGCCTAAAAGAATTAGGTAGTCCATGCATGGATTACATGCGCTCCACGTGGCCCACTCATAATTTTTTAACATTTTTTGGTGTTTTTCCAAATTTCAAACCCTAGATAAAAAATTTTTTGTGATTTGTGTGTTTAAATTTAATATATATTGATATTTTTGTTTTATTATTATTGTGAAAGTTCAAACCTTTTTTTGTTTTGTTGGTAGTGATATCCTTATAAAGAAAATGAAATAAAACAAAAAATAATAATAATAAAATGATTCATTTATCATTCTGTAATATTTTACAACATAATAATTTAGGCTAGGTCAATATGATCCTATTAAAGCCTATAGATAATAATGATGACTTTCAGGTTTGTTTTGCAATTCACCAGAATGAATAGGCCAAAGCCCAATTCAAGTTTTACTATTTTTACGGGTCCAACATTCACTTAAAAAAACAAAACATCTTAATTGACACGTCTCCTTTTTATAGGGAGTGATGTCAAAATCTTAGGTAAGATAGGTCTTATTTTTATGGGAATAATGATATTTGTTTTAGAACCAAAACGACAAGTCTCCTTTTAAAAGAGATCGATGTCAATATTTTTGTAATTAGATCATTGAGTCTTCTATCTTTAGAGACCGATGTCAACATTTTTCTCATAAAATAATTAAAAATATATAAAAAAAACTAAAAACTATTATGATAATTAATGGCAATCAAAAAGACAAATTTAGGAGAAAACACATAGTAAAGATAACCTTTCGTAAGAAAGAATGTAAAGATCTCTTATTTGCCCCCAGTATGGGGTGTGATCTAGGTCAGAGTTTCTTTTTGAAAGAAAGATTCCAATCAAGCTCAAAATGAGATTGTAAGGGATATATATTTTAAGAATTGTGAAATGAATAAACAAATATGACATTTTCTCATTTCAAGCAAATTCATAATCAATAAATTTTGACCTCATTCAATGTAATAATTTGAACTTACAAAGAACCATCATTCGCGAGTCCATAACTACTGAATCCATTACATGTCATTATGTAAACTTGGATCCATGATGTGTGGTTTAATTTTATATGTGATCTTAAAATTGTCTGGTCACCTTATATTGTTTGTCAAGTTATTTTAACAAACGTTGAATCATTTCTACAATCAAAACACTTTTACTCTTTCATGATTGATTAGTCTTAATTTCACATGTTGGAGTTTGATCAAAATATCATAGTCAATAATAAAATGCTAAATATCTCTTAATTTTAAAATAAAAAAAAGAAAGAGAAAATGCATATTTCATTAAAAAGATGATTTAATCTCAAAACAAAGTGCAGAATAGAAAAATTCCATAAAAAAACGTTGACAATACAACACCTTAATGAGGTAAGGTTTCTGTAAAAACATCCATGTTTTGTCATTGCTTATTAACCTTTGTTATACTCATGATGATCCAATGACTATATAATAGATGACATTATCCTTTGCAAACTTAACTTGCCTCTTGCTAACCAACTTTCGGACTTGATACTTGAAATTCTTGTAACTATTCACATCTCTCATCTGAATTATACCACCTAAGGAATAATGGTTCAGGGAAATTATTCTTGAGGCCATACATGGCAATTATAATGTTGTGTCCAACTATGCTCCTTCATTGGCAATAAAAGTGGGTTGAAATTGGAAGCATCCATTGAGTAAACTCTTCCCTAATCATAACATATCAATGCTTCTGGCTTGAAGTTGAAAAATATGACGTCAAGAAAATATTTTCCTGTCAGCATTGCAAAAGGCCAAAGGACTTACATAAGGTTCTTTCCTTATTAAAACCCCTATGTTTATTGAATGTCTTTTGTTCCATTGTCTTCCATCATAACTCTCCATAATCCATACTTCCATGAAATCGCTCTCCCTATCAATACAGGTCATTGCAAGTTTTTTTTTGTATTTGACAAGCTCAATATCTTTACCATCATTTCCCTCGGAGATTGGTGGAGAAAGTGGAAACAAGCAATAGCTCTCCCTATTCACATCAAATGCAAATATATTTCTCTTCTAAGTAATCCAATAAAATGAATCATTTATGGATACTTTTTTATATGAAAAAGGAACTCTTTTTGTGGTAAATTTACTTCATCTAACGGCTTCCATTTCCAAGTCTTTATGTCAAACAACTTGAATCTAACGCAGTGGTATATATAGAATTATTTATCATATAGGCAAAACTTAGGATTCGAGAATCTCACAATCTTCTAGTGTAAAGGCTTTGATATTTCAACCATCATGCCACATTTTATAGTATCATATCATGTCTTTGGATTCAGAATCTTCTGTCATTATTTGGTAGTAAGGTTGCCCACATAATAGCATGGTCCATGGTATGCATGGCAAAGTAACACTTCTTAATTTGTTGATGCCACAATCTCCATATGGTTTGGAAGGAAATCAAATGATATTTCAGGATAGGGTTTCAGAGTGTCAATTGAAACAAAGGAAACATGATATTCAATTTTGATCATGCTTTATATAAAAAAAAATCGAGAGACAATATTGATTTTTTTGTTGTGTAGCTTTGTGAAAGTCGGTTTGTAAGTGAACTTGTTGCACTTCTTGGAAAGAAGCATACATTTCCCCCACAGTCTTTATTGATGAATGCATTAAAACTTCATAGATGACATCCAAGCATAGGTCATAAGCTGAGTTCATGGTAAAGTAGAGGTTCTTGTTACCGGCTTGAAGAAAACCACAACGATGCTTTTGGATTAGAAGTTGATCAAATCCTTTTTAACATCGTAAAATGTTGGCAACTCGTGACTCTTTAAGGGAAAACTAGATTTGGGGGACCTATATCTCAAATCCCTGCCATACACATTCCATAATTCATAAGTGTAGATGCATAAAGATATATGATTATGCATGATGATGTATGTTGGATATGGATTAGCTATACTTTGGGCTGATATATGGCCATCATTCCTTTCATAGCTTCCGAGACAATTTAATCCGAGCCAATGCTTAATAAAAATACACTCATCATAAAGCAATATTGCTCAAAAGATTAGGTCTAAGCCCTTTTCATTAATATTTGATGAAAACTTTTACATTGAAATCTAGTTTACTCATCATTATCGTTTACAGGGAGAAAGGTTGAGCCTTTGTTTTCTATGTACCTAAGAAATGCATTAGTCTTAGTTATGCTTTATTGATATTGGTGGACATCCATCTTAACTTGTTGAGCATTGCGGCGGATTCTTTGAGCATAGACAAAGGCTTGGTCAATCTGCTCATCCATGTTACTCATCTTTTACAAGAAGAATATGTTGTTCCTATTCAGTTAATTGTTGTTGGTGTCAATTATCTGGTTGTGGTGCTCGAGAAGTTCATTCTTTTCTTCCAAATGTTTTGCCTTAGTCTTTTCTTTATCGAGCTTCTCCTCTAGCAGGTTAATCTCATTTCTTATTTTATCCAAATCAATTTTGAAGACCCCGACAACCTTTCCTTTGGCTTTTGCTTTAGCCAGCTCACTTTCCAGCATCACATGCTTCTTATATAGCTTTTCATAATGCTCAATCTAGCTTTCTAATTCAGTTTGGGTTTTTAAAGACATATTAGCCCTTTCTTGACAATCGATGAAAATGGTTTTAAAAGCCTCTAACTCAGTACTGGTTTGCACCCAATATGTTCCTAATTCTTTTCGCTCTTTCTCATTTTAGTTTCTAGCTGCTTTTTCTCCTTTTAGTTGCTTCTCTAAAGACATGATTTTCTTGTCCTTTTCCTCCAGTTGTTGCTCTGCAAACTTTCTTAATTTTGTTTTAGTGAGGATTTGCTCATCGAGGGATATCGTAAGGGCTTTATTGATGCCCACCTCCATTTGGAATCTTTCTAATTATTCTCTCAACTCTTCCTCATTGTTAATCCTTTTTCTTTTAGTCGGTTCAATAGCTTGCGAAGTCTCAGCTTTAAATCCAAGAGTCATAGGGATGATGACTAGTGATAGATTTCTCCACCTTGGATACTTTTCACTAGTAACTGGATCTCTTAGACAATCTGATTCCTTCTTAACCAATACTAGAAGCTTTCGGTCTTGCTTGATATTTTTCATAACTTCCAAAGAAAATTGATCCTTGAATAACCTGGAGAATTGGGATAACCCGGTTGTCCTTAGCACATGTTGTACTCCTCTAAGTTGCCTCATAACCAAAACAAGTGTGTAGCTGACATATCTTGTCACTCTCATCAAAGGCATTCATCATCTTTGCCTCATCATCTTTGCCCACAACTCATCAAGTAATATGTTGCTCTCATCCATAGGGCTTTCCACTTCGCTTCTCCTTGTGGGATTCCATGTAATTTTACTTTCCAATTTTCCTTATTCAAGTCCTTTAATTCCTTTCTTCAACCATCTCCAATGGTTTTTTTACTAAACCACCAAAAGTTGTTAAATATCGGTCTCTTAGTTTCTATATGGCTAATTAGTCATATGTACAATAGTTGTTCACAACATCTCATTGATCCCTTGTCAACCCTCCTACAATGGTTGAGTGTTAAGATAGTTTTTGCTAGTATCACCATAATAGAATTTATCTGAGTGTTTTTAAAGGCAACAAAAGCTGAAGATTTTTAAAGCAAGTATTCTGCCCTTTTCTTCAACAAATCTAAAGTCATTCTTCCTTCTTTCAAATATCTCTTCAATCATCTTCCACTTTAGCCCAGTAGCACTTTTCTCTAATATCTTATAAAGATCTAGAACTTTTATCAATTCAGCTAATTCAATAAGCACTTTGTCACGCCTTTGGTGGAAGTAGACTTTGTATAGATTTTGATGGAATTCAGTCAGTAAATCATATTCTTCCAAAGTAGAACACATATCTACATTCCCAAAAGCGAAGCATCGGTACTCAGTGTCCTAAAAATACATCAAGGTTTTAATTGCTAATTTTACGCGGACACTTTCGTGATTTCCACTATCCTCTCATATTTCTTTAAAAACTCATCCTCATGGATGCTTTTTATATGTGAGATGAGCTTTTTTAAGTCATTTTTTGAGCAACCTATATTTTTTATGGGTGGCAATTTACTATCATCCAGTCTTAGACAATCCTCTTCTAATAGTTGTAGGAATTCAAGATTCAACCCATATTCAACAAAAGTCATTTCTTTAATGATGGCCATGTTATCAACCCTAAGTCCTAAATTTCAATGCTTTTAAGGTTAAGCATGTCTTAATGCAACAATGTTTATTTGTGGAACATACTTTCTATAGGCAAGTTCTATGTTTTTTTACATAAGATATTGAGGTAGGCACTATCTAGTCTCAAAAGGGTCTTTTGTTGTCCCAATGATTATTCTCGTGAAGGTAATATGGGGGCTCAGTAGGTAGTGAGATGGTATATATACCAATCATTATTAGTCCAAGCACTCAACAAAGAGTTGGATGGTTTCAGGAACTTAAACCTTTACTGAAAGTCATAAGATAAGTCGTTACTTCCTTACCTAACCTAAAATTTTCATATGTATGCATTCCTAAGCGATATATCACAAAATAAACTAGTGATGCATGAAGAAATTCATCCATATCCAACACACATGCATAAGCAAAATAAAACATGTTAAAGCGTAAAAAAAATTAAGCCAAATGCAAAAAATTAAACACATCAATTCAAATAAACCAAATAAAACACACAAAACATAGTCCAAAACTGTCAAAACAGAAGATCCTAGTGGAGTTGTCATTTTGTCACACATGAGCATGCGGTGTGAGCGGTGCCGTGAGGGTTGAGGAGTCACCACCTAGTTGTTTAGTTTAGGGTCGCTGGCAGACCCAAGTGTACTTGTCTTATAAAAATTCTAGGGTAAGAGACTGGTTGTGGCTAGGAAAGATATTAGCACCCCTAGCGCACCACCTTACCTGAGGTAAGCTTCATTGTGTGGTCTTCATATGGTTTAAAGGTTTTGATGGATTTCTAACCGATGGTTAGTCTATGGCAAAAAAAAAAATACTTTTATGAATAAATCTGGCATTTCAAATTTATTATAGACTCGTATGCCTAAATATATTCTTATAAGGAAAATCCATACTATCATGGAAGGTGAAAGAGTTTTCCACAACTTGTGTATTGTGGTGAAAAATACTCTCAATTAGAATTGGTGAATATTTAGAATAATTCTGAGAATTTTCTGACCAATTTCTGGTATTTATATACCAGTTTACTTGTAGGTCTAATATTTATACCAGAATATCGACCATTAATTCTTATGAATTAAATTTTTTAAGGGGGTTATTGAAATATTAGCCAAGTTTTCATGAATTTAATAAACTAGTTATTAATTTCAAAAATAAATGCAAAGATATTTTTTGTTTATATAAAAAAAATGCTAAAACTTACCATATATTTTTATTTTTTCAAAATATGATTTTTGTATTTTTTTTAGAGACTTGGTCATATGCACACAAAATAAAACACATTATTTATATTTTACAAATGACAAGATTTTTTGAAATTTTTTTATTTTTGTTATTGAAATTTCAGTGAAAAACAGATATTTTAATATCAAACTCGTATCTTACAGTGTAAGTATACAGTCCTGATACTAAATACAATTATTGAAAAAAGGTGTGAGGGACTCACAAATAATTTTATTAGATTGGTCTTTAATTTTTTTTGGAATCTTCTGGAATTTATTTGGGATCTGTTTGACAAAAACCCATTTTTATTCAAAAACAAAACATTTGAAATAAGTCTGAGAGTGTGTTTGTCAAACAATCTCTTGGTCCAAAAACCATATCATAAAAATATTAGCAAACCAAACAAGCCTTTACCAAGGGACCTGATTTTGACTCGACTAGGTCGACCTGAAAACATCGATTCAACCATAGACAAAACCAAAAACCAAGGTTTAACCCAAAAACTAAACCAAAACAAAGATTTAAACCAAAATAAAATCAAAACTAAAAAAAACACAAAAACCATAAAATTTTCTTATGAAAACATATCAAACACCAAGAAAAATAAAGAACACGAAGAATAATGGAAAACATTCAAATTGAACCCCACCAATATAAATATCAAACTAGACTAGATTTCAAGCAATAAAAGTCAAGGTTTTGTTCGCAATCAAGCATAGATCAAGAATCAAGGGTCCATTTAATATGATTATCATTAAATCAACACGATTTTGTTGAAAGATGGTTTCGGTCCGAAACCAAAACCCTAAAAATAAAACAATTAAAAACGTGTTATTGATGCAAGAACAATATAGATTATTGACTAATGATGATGTACAAACATGCAGAAACAAAAATAAACTTAAAAAGAAAACTAAAACTAGTACTCAAGATAATGTTCTTTAGATGAATATGAAGAACACGAACCCAGGCTGCCTAGAAAACATGAATTATTGCCCAACCCAGAAATTGACCTTCTTGGACTCTAAACTTATAGTTTTTGGTCCATATAAACCACATTTTTAATACTAAACATGTTTGAATAAAACAACAACGATAAATAACATCAAATCATTAAAAACATGCTTAAAATTTCAACTTTCAAAACTGCAGCCCCATTGACAACCAACAAAACATCAAACTTCAATCCAAAACTAACTCTTTAGGACAAAAACTAAGTCCAGGAACTAACAACCCATAAATATGCATCAAATGCCTACAACCATATTTGGCAGATTCTAAGAAAACATTTCATTTCAGCAAAAACAACATACAAACACCATCTAAACATCCAACAAACATTAACAATTAACTCAAAGCAATATTAAGCAAATAAAACAACATTTTCACTCATCAATCAATCCATATAAATGCTAAAACACAAAACAATGCTAAAAAGATTAAAAAATATCATCAAACATTGAAAAATCATAAATGGGAAAGCCACATGGACTCCATCCTTGAGTTTTCATATGGTTATACCTTCTCCAAGCTTACTGGTTATAAGCTGCTACTTCCCTTCTCTTTTCCTTTTTTTTTCCTTTCATTTTATATTCTTTTCAAAGCTTGCTTACCCTTCTTTGTTGGGCTCTTGAACCTTCACGGTAGGGTCTTTTCAAAGGGTATTTGCTCATGTTTTTTCTCTTTGTTTTCTCCTCGTTTTTTTCTTTGATTTCTAAGGATATTTATAAGGTTTTTTTCTAGATTTTTTTAGTGGATTCCCTTAAAGATTGATCAAAGCTCAGCTCTTTGATCAAAATTAGAGAGTTTTGGATAAAAGCTAACATTTAGAAGCTCTTATACTAGGCTGGTTTTACAATGGTGGTTTTGGTTTTAGAGGTTCTTAGTGCTTTTGCTAGACTTGAAGGGCAAAGAGTTATTTCTGGCCTTTTGATCTTGAGATGGAGGGTTTTAAAACCATTGATAAGAACCTTTGAAGAAGCTTTAAGTGTGAACACAAAAAAAATTGGTGGCTTTTAAAAAATAGATGTCGCAATCTAGGCTGACTTGGTTAAGCACTTTTGAGGCTTTGTAGTAGCAACTCCGATGTAAATATCATCAGAAACCACCTAAAGTTAGTAAAGGAGATGTATATCTTTTATTTGGATCCAACCTTACTTAGTTTAGAGGTTTGTAGCTTCACATTCATTTATACAAAGATTCTAACTCGATCAGCCCAGAATCTAAAATTGTAGTGATGGTTGATCAGGGACAAGATGTTGGAGGCTTTTATGGAAGAATTGAGATGTTAACATAAAAATTCATGGAAATATGATTGTATAGGGGATGTTTTTCTTCCATTTACAAAAAAAAAAACCTTGTGCCATTTAGAGGTCTAGAACTCCACAACGAGCTCTTGAAAGGTGTCAACCCGATCATCCAAAACTACCAAGAAAGAAAATGAACAGTGGGTGAACAACGCGTTGTCTAGGTTAAATCTGTAGAAATTAGGGTTTTTAATTTGAGATCTAATAGATTTCATTTTAGTCCATGTTCTTCCTATTGCTTTTAATTGCACTTATAATTGTCTCCCAAACTCTTAGTTTCATACAATTTAACCCCTGCCAAACTCAACCATCAACCCTAGAGTGTAGCATCATTTTCATCTTGATCCTTGATTTTTGATTTATATATTTGGACCCTTAATTGAACTTTTAATTTTCTTCAATTTAGCCCATGATTTAGTCAATTTCAAACCTTGAAGTCTCGCGCCTTTTACGATTTGGTTATTGGTTTTGAATTTCTTTAATCAAACCCCTGATTGGCTATCAAACTATAATGTTTTCACAATTAAGCTCCTGATTTGACCAATTAAACTTTTCAAAGTCTAATTTCAATCCCCAAACTTCAATTTCTTCTAATTAACACCCACACCTGAATTGATTCCAAAAAATTAATTATCCTTGCAATCAAGTCCTCAATAAAATTGATTAAGCCTTCCAAAATCCTCATTGAGTCCTTATTCATCTAAATTTGTATTTCTTTACCTTCAAATAGAAATATTCTCACCGAATAGGTCTTTTGTCAATCAGAATTACATCGCCAATCTTGTATATTCTAGTCCTTTAATTTTTCCACTTGTCATTTTGATCCTTCACTACCAACTTGGGCAATCTTCTAGGTTTTTTTCATGTGTATCTTCTTGTATTTTTTTATTTTATTTTTCTATTTTTTTTCTTTTATTGATTTTTTATAAGGTCAAAAATGGGTAACAACAGTTTTGGTTCCACAACCAATTAATAATTCACTACCAACCAAGTAATAATTTACCGTCTTGGTTCCATGACCAAGTAGTAATTCCATCAACTCAATACAATTAGTAATCCATTCATTATCATAGACACAAAATTCATATCTCATTTTTTCTTTCTAACTTCCCAACATTATATTCCCCACATCACATAACTTTAAAGTTCCAACAATTTAACAAGAATATACATACCAATAGCATGAAATTTTTAAGAAATTTAAGGAAATGAAAAGCGAAGTGCAAAGCACCTACTTACTCTTCTAGTTGTGTGTGCTCCTCCTACCGTAGATGATGTTGCTCCTGATGCCTCTCTTGAATCCAAAGAAGGTACCATAAATTAATACTTTTATCACCTCGTAACTCATCATTATTTAGTTCATTAATCACATTATATACGTCAAATTATAATCTCTATTTTCTATATTTTTTGCATTTACTCTAATTACATTTCTCACATATTTATTCATTTTCCTAATTTCTCCTTCTATAAATTTCCAATTAAATCAAATTCAACAAGACCACATTTTAAAGTTCATTTTCCACTACTTATACTTATTTGGCCATAATGCCCTTTTCTTTTTCTTTTACATTATACCATAATGTAAATTTTCAACTCTACATTCAAATCTATCACTTACTATACTAACAATTCATTCCATTTCTAAAATTCACAACAATTTCAATACATATATATATTATTAGACAAAATTAATGTTAGTTTTCTATTAAACTCACTAAAACAAGTGTGTAACTTCTTACCACAAACTAATTTGACCTCCAAATGCTAGCCAAATAAGAATTTCCCAAGCTTTCACTTTCTTTCCTCACTTTCCTTACTTTCTCTCTCTAAAACCTTACTTACTCTTCCAAAATCTCACTTAATCAATCCTAAAACATGGTTTTCCTAAGAGATAATGTAAGATTTGGTGCACTTTCACAAGATTTCTCACTTTTCTCACACTTTTCTTTCTTGATTTTCTTCCCCCAAATGGTTAGCCCCACACACACACATATATATATATATAGGGAACAATTTTAAAAAATCCTTTTATATCCTTTCCTTTCAACCTTTTATTTTTCACGGGTAATATTTCTCGAGTCCTAACGCTGGTTTATACCAAACTTGGAACAGATGAATTCAAATTTCATTAAAATTTATGTTACATGATTTTTTTCTTGAAAAATTATTTTCATTTATTTTTTATCTGCATTTCTATATTTTTTATATTTCAACTATTTTCCATAACTTATTTTTTTCAAAACCATACCTAAACATTTTTGTTTTGATTTCTTCCATTTCTTTTCATCTCATGAGTTAATTATTCCTTTTACTCACTTATCATGGTGTTCCCTTCATTAATTTTATGAGTTTCTTCTCAAGGGTTTACACCTTGAGCCATGATACTACGAAAAATTTTAACCCTGCAATTAGGAAGTGCCAGGAAATCTTGTACCTAGATAAGTCATTTCAACACCTTGAGGTATGTCACCTATCTAAACGATCATTTTCATATTTTTCCAATTTGGATAGGTTATCTATGAGAATGAGATCATTTTGGGTAGGTCACCCATGAAAGTGAAACCACTTTAGGTAGGTATCATACCACTTTAAGTAGGTCACCCATGAGAATGAGACCACTCTTGGGCAGGTCACCATGAGAACCAAACCAACTTGGGCAGGTTGCCTATGAGAATGAAATCAACTTGGATAGGTCACCCATTATAATTAGACCATCTTTAAATTTTTAAAGGTGTCAGATCCCTCCAATTAACTTAAGGGTGTGGGATCTCTTTCGTTTCAAGATCTCTTTCGTTTCAAATATTATTTTTCTTTACAAACTTACTATACAAAATCTTTTACAAGAATTTGTACCGTAAGCATTATAAAGATGGAAAAATTGTTGTAACTCAATTTTTTACCTCTATTTTTGTACATGTTTTAAAAATTAGAAAACAAAATCCAAAAAATGTATTTTCAATAATTTTAAGTTAATTTTAATTATTATGTTATTTTCTTCATTTTTATTTAATTTTTGTATGCAAAAAATCTTGAAAATCATAAAAAAAAATGCAAAAATTAAAAAAAATATATATCTAGGATTGAAATTGGACCAATGATTGAGTATCGCATGCAAAAATTAAGTTTGAGAATTTTTGGGTCATGATTGAGGTTTAAATCAAAGAGAAAATTAAGAAAAGATCATAATTTGATTTGGCTAAGAGTGAAAGGAGTTTGAAGTTCAAGAATGATTTTGAAACAAACAGCCAAATTAGAAATCAATGAAGGGCTTAATTGAAGAAGAAAATCAAAATTGAAACTTAAATTGATCAAAATTGCATAATTTTAGGAACAATGGATGAATTTGCAATAGGTTGTTAAATTTGAAAGTCTAAATTGATTCAATTAGTGATGCAATCAAAAACAAATATGAGATTTAGAACAAATCCAGTTGAAATTGCAAGAATTTAGAAAACAAGGACTAAATTGAAAAGAGACTAAATTGGAAAGATTTAATTTAGGGATTAAATTCAGAGATAATTCAAGATTTAAAACCCTAATTTAATGAAATTGAAAAAAATCAAAAGTCAATAGTGTTTGGTCTAACATATTGTTAAACTCATATTTATTTAGACTCAGCACATAACTAAACTTAATGATGTTCGGTCTAACATCTTGTTATACCCATATAAACTTAGGCTCAGCACATAGTTGAACATAATGAGATTGGGTATGACACTTTATTAGACTCATGTATATTTGGGCTCTACACATAACTGAATCCAAAAATATTAAGGCTGAAAACAATACATGACGCATGTCACTGGGCTTTTAAACAAATATACCAAAGATATATATGGATCCATCGTGTATACATGGAACAGAAATTCATCAAGTGATGATAAAAGAGAGAACTGCTTCGATCTAGGACAGTGTAATGTGCGGGCCAAAAGGAATCAATTGGATGCACGTCAAAACCTTCGAGAACAATTAAAGGTAGGAAACGGAAGAATTTGGTTTCCCCAAGCTGTGTTGTGAATCATGTGTTTTTTAAATCCCACACTACGGGTATTTGACTTGTGTGTCGAATTAATCTGCCCAACTTCTCTTGTGTATAGCGTGAAGCTCAATCATTTTCAACGAGGATAATGATGCTTGGTTATAATATACGTCTATTTCTAATTTGAGAAAATCCTGATACACGATGTTCAGGCTTTCACAATACCAAGTTCAGCTAGGAACTGGTTAGCTAAAACACTGTCTCCAATGTTTTGTACAGCTGAAAGTGTAATGCAGACGGGTTTGTTATCACAATACTTGTTTATGGACTTGTGGAAAAGAGTTACGCTTAAGAAAATGCTTGTTTACGCCAAATGATCTGTATCAGCATGAAAGGAACAAAAAAATCATAATTTTTTTATCTCTGCGTTGAATTTGATCAGAAGATAATATAGACCCAATTCTACATGAGATGATCTTCAAATTAGATTTGAAAGATGATGTTTGAGCCAATTTTATTACTTTTTCTTCAAGGAATTTTATTTCAATTTCAAATTTTATGTTATTTTTCCTATTTGATTTAAGGTTTTGATTTTCCTATCTTATAAAATTCAATTTATGACCATTTAAGTAGCTTGTAAAACCCAGAGAGACAGACTACATCAGAGATAAAATTCCAATAATAGACAGAAGTAGGTTAGTTATTGAGACTTTTTTTTTTTCATCAAAATATCTACCTTTCTTTATTATATATTTTTTTTCTTATCAGGTAAAAATGAAATTAAATAGCAGATAAATTAATTAAGCTGCTGTCTACCAATTCTGCATTATAAAAGGGGGTTATGTTCCCGGTCTTAAATTAAGCAGCTTCATAAGGCTTTATTAGTTACTATTCACAAACCAGATATCCAGTTTAAGCTATCTCTCGCTCTCTTTGATTTTTCCGTTTTCATGCAGAGAATGTTGATGCGAAGAAAGTTTCACGAACACTCAGCTGCTACTTCATTCGGGTAAAAAATAATAAGTTGCAAATTATTCATGATACCTGTTTGATGATCTTGCATTCTCTGTCATGCAATTAAGTCCTTTATTTTGCAACCCATGATTATGTGCCTGTATAAGTTTAACATTTTTGTGATATGCGTATGCTAATGATATAGCAATCTCTTTATCCGTTCCAGTTAACCGGATGATGGCCATTTCTCGGAGCAGTTTCAGCTGCATGCAAAGAGCACTATATGAAGAAGCAGAAACAGCCCTAGGGCGTATGAGAATGAAGTTGTGAACAGAATACCTTTTCTTTGTTGACTTTGCTTGCCTACTTCGTAGTGTACGTTTCAATATAAAAAATAAATACTGCCTAAAGACATCCTTCTCAACTCCTAACCTTCCCATATAGTTCCTCCAAATTCACACGCCCAGGAAAATTGACTCCATCTCTAAACATGAATCCAGTTTTTGAAGATCCTACTGCTAACGCTGTTTTGAAGTACATCAGCCAGATTCTTATGGAAGAAGAGTCAGAGGAACAAACCTTTGTTCCAAGGGACTTCTCTCTTCGGGCTGCTGAAAGACCCTTTTCTGATATTCTTGCTCCGGAAGGTTCCTCATCAGACGGTGAAGTATCTGATCCAAATCAAACTATAAATAACGTTAGTACTTATTGTTGCGATGTTTATGGCTGTAACAGCTCCATGAAAGCTAACGATATTGTTGCGTCTAGCTCCATATGCGATGGAGGAGCTCCGCCTGTTAACTACACCGTCCCGTTATGTTTGCAGGTCAATCCACCTCCATTTTTTCCAAGAAGCGTTTTTCGAACTTTTCCTGGGCCTGTGGATTCTGTAAATGTAGCCCTCAAAGAGCGCCAATTGGAGGTGCTGTTTAGGGGAGGGACAGTCGAGACTTCGAAATTCCATCAACAGCCAAATGAGATGGTTGTTGATTTTGCTAACAACAGAGTGACTCCAGTCATGGCGATCACAAAGGAAAGTAATTTGGATCACTCGGTTTGTGAGCTGATGGAAAGGCAGAATCATTACAGAGTGGAAACTGAGTTACAACTGAGGATAAATAAACACACTTCAATTTATGCTGAAGAAGCTCAGCAATTTGGAATGTTTGCTGGGGTGTTTCCCTCTACTGGTGGAGATGGCGAGCCTGCTGGTTCCAACCTTAATGAAGCATTTCAAAGTGGTCCAGGTATGATATCTTATCTAAAAGAACAATCAAGAGGATCCAATGATGGAGTGATCTGCAGGAAAAACGAAGTTAGGAGTAGGGAATTGGTTGATATGAGGACTCTTCTGATACACTCTGCAGAAGCTGTAGCCGTGAATGATCACAGGACTGCAACTGAACTATTAACACAGATTAGGCAGCACTCTACTCCTTTTGGAGATGGATCCCAGAGGCTGGCCCATTGCTTTGCCAACGCTCTAGAGACTCGCATAGCTGGAACTGGAAGCGAGGTATATGCAACTCTTGCTGCAAAAAGGGTGACAGCCGCATGCATATTAAAAGCTGGCAGACTATTTATTTCAGCTTGCCCTTTCATGATTATGTCGAATTTCTTCGTAGCGCAAAATATCATGGACCTAGCGGAAAACGCAACAAGGCTGCACATCATACATTTTGGTATTCTCTATAGTTTCCCATGGCCTTCCTTAATTCAGCATCTCTCAACAAGACCTAGTGGCCCTCCGGTGCTTTGCATTACAGGGATAGAGTTTTCCCAGACTGGTTACGAGTCAGCAGCAGTACTTGAAGATATAGGGCGTTACCTGGCAAGTTATTGTGAGAAATTTAATGTCCCTTTCAATTATAATGCGATATCACAAAAATGGGAAAATGTCCAACTCGAGGACCTCAAGATCGACAGAGATGAAGTAACTGTCGTTAGCAGTTTATACAGGTTCCAGCACCTCCTTGATGAGACGGTAGCCTTGAACTGTGAGCGGGATGCCGTTCTTAACTTGATTAAGAGGATTAATCCAGCCATCTTCATCCACGGGATCATTAACGGGGCTTACAATTCTCCCTTCTTTGTTTCCCGTTTCCGGGAAGCCCTCTTCTACTACTCATCATTGTTTGATATGCTTGAAGCCAATACAGCCCGTGAAGATCCAGAGAGGATGGTGTTTGAGCAAGAGGTATTTGGAAAGGAGATCCTGAATGTCATATCATGTGAAGGATGGGACCGACTTGAAAGGCCAGAGAGATACAAGCAGTGGCAGGCTAGGAACGCAAGGGCTGGGCTCAGACAGCTCCCACTGAAAGAAGGGATCATGAAGCAAGTGAGAGAACAAGTGAAGTCTAGTTATCACAAGGATTTTCTGATGGATCAGGACGGCCAATGGATGCTTCAGGGATGGAAAGGCAGAATCCTATCTGCCATTTCCTGCTGGAAATCTGCCTAAGTAGGACTTCCATAAGCAATTAATCCATCTTTACACAATTGGAGTACACTTCTAAATCGCTATCGCTAACTTGTTTCAGACATATGCATATTATTGACCCTTTGTTATACATAGCCGAATAAAATTTTGTCTGGACAAGCTTTGATCAGGTTGTCGTTTTGTGTTCTTGTAATTTGTCTTTACACTGGATCGTATAGTTTTATTAATATTAATTTTATAAAATCATCTACTTCACATGAGAAAAAGGGGAAAGTTTCTGCATAATAGCCTTAAGCAATCAGCATCTTGTTTCCCAGATACGGTAACGAGAAATGTAGCATCAAATTTTCTGGGGCCTATAATCTAATATTTAAAGAGAACTCATGTAACACATCAAACACCTGAAACTTGAAGATTTATTTAATTTAGGGAAGCCGCAAGCCAACCTTATGGATTTTAGCGGACGGGTTATTTTTATTTCTGTCAATTAGGAGTGTTTTTCCTGAATTTGATATCATTTTCACTCAATCTTGAAATCTAAGCTTCATGGAAAACAATTTTCTAATGTTTGGGAGGACTTTGCAACACTAGTTAATGGAATTCGTTTTCCAAATCTACATCCAAAGTAGAAAAAAAAACTATAGAGGGGAGAAATATTTTTTAATTTAATAAACCATTTATATACATGAGGAAAACACTTTCTTTAAACCCTCAAAACCAACATATACCGCTTACAGAAATAGCATAACCAACGTAAACACGTGCACATATATATAAAAGATAATACACAGATTTTGTATTATAAAAATAAAATAACATTGTACATATACATACATATATATATATATATATATAACACAATCAAAAGTGTACACCATATCTTTTGAAATCTAAATAACACTTATAAGTGTAAAAAATAATATAAAATATTTTGAATTGAGATATTTATTTAATAAAATATATTAATTTTGATAATCGCGGATAATGATTCGAATCTAATCTTTTTTATTTTTTCTAACTATATCTAAAGAGTAAGAGCAAGATATTTATAAGTTTTTATAAATTTTAGATTCAGCTAATTTTTACTTGAAATAATGTATTAAAAGATAATATAAAATTATTTATTAATTTCACTTAATTACTTAAATTTTTAGATTAAATTAGTTATTTTATGATATATAAAATAATAAAAAAAACCTAACATTTTTCCTCTCCTCACAAGTTGTAGTTAATTCTATTTTTTTTTTCTTAGTTTTCATGATAGTTGTAGTTCCTTCCTAGAGCTTAAAAAAAAAAACTGAGTTTTTGAGAAATATTGTAATCGATTGTTTCATATTTATTTTTTTATTCGATTGTTTGTCTCTCCATTAATTGAATTACAGGCACTTAAACAAGAGAAATAAAACAGGGATACTCGATTAAAAACTCAGTTTTTTTCTATAGTTTCAAAACAATAAATTTAGGGTCAATATCTAATTAATTAATATTATATCAAGTAAACTTGTTATAGCAAGTTAATGCTACTGATTTAAATCATGTTAGGGAACAATTATTCGCAACATGGCAATCTTTGATCGGGCTGCTTGCCCTCAACACCGAAAAACGAGAGGAGGGGCACATGGTCAACAATGGTTAAAGCTTTGAAAATAAGTGCAGAGAAACATCTTGTCAGCTGTCACAGCCATGTTCAAGACATTTTAGAGGTCTAAAGGCAGATAGTGAAAGCTCCATAAGAGGTGAGATGAATCTGGTCTGTCATGACAAATCACCTGACATTATGGTTTTTGATTGAAGGAAAACGGGCTTCCATTATTGTTGATCATTCTAGCTTTTGGAATCGAGGGTCTCCGTCTAGCTGATAGGCCAGCCACCCCATTGCTTCACAAACACAATCATTGTGGCTAATTTTCTATTTTGGTGGCTTAAAACAAATGTAATAAATCTGACCTTCAATCATGATACAGAGTGAGTTCACGTCAGAAGCCGGTCCGAAACTTGATCCATTCAGATTTGAAAATATTGGCGTTCGTACGGTATTCCAGATGGAAAAATATTCATCCCGTAGGCGTTGCTTCTCGTTCTTCCAGGATTGGCACGATAAACTGTTTTTTTCTCTTGAAACATGATAAAATAATGAATATTTTTATTTTTAATATTTTTATTTTTAATATCAATACATAAAACGATATAAAGATTCATCAAAATACTCTGAATATATCAGGCCAATGAGATGATACGCTTTTAAAATCGTTTTTTTTTTTTTTTAATGTCAAGTAACACATCAATTGACATGAGAATACCTCTGCAATGATAGATGACAAGAAAACAATAGACTATTATTTACGGAACCGTCAATGACTCCTTTGCTGATGGGGGTGATTGGCTAACTGGAAAAAACAAATTTAATCTACTTTTAATATTTCTTTTCTTGTGAAATAGTATTAAGTAGATCCTGATATTGGCGATTCATGAAAAAGCAAATCAATACCATGGGCCAGACTCCAGAGAGGGAAGTGACACCGACATGGATGCGAGGATGAGTTGGAGACTGGCGGCTTCGGTCATTCTGAGATTGTTAGGCAGTTGATGCCTATTGACTAGTCACAAGAAGCGAGTTGTGAAAACTAAAAACACCTAAAGCCGACAGAGAACAATATCAGTCACGCGGTTGCATTCTCAACACAACAGAAATGGTTTCACAATCAATTCTGTTTTCCATATTCTTGGTCGTCGTTCTACTTTTGTTATTTCTTTTACTACAATTTTCAGCACGAAAATTTTAAGAAATTGTGAATTGTGCTACGAGATCCTAGCAAACCCAAGAAGTTTAGGAGAAAAAGTTTGTGTTAGATAATCAATTAATTTTTTAATTCTAACAAATTTATTCATTCTTCCTAGTTAAGATGGCCGGTAACTTATATCTGATATCCAGTAGGTCAAAGTAATTGATACCTGCAAAAAATCCTCTTCAGTAAAAATGAGACTCTCAGATGCTTAAGTAAATATTTATTTATAGAGAGAAAATGCAATGATATTTTAAAGAAATAGATTCTGAAAATACGTATGCTGAAAATATTGAGAATGAAGAGGTTGTGAACCTAGAGTTTGAAGGATTTATGAGCTTTTTATAGCTCATGAGTCTTGTTCTTTTATAAATAGGAAGGGCTGAAGAAGCATTTCATATGTGATATTTTGAATTATATTTCACTCAAAATAATAAGTATTGGATCAATATAAAATATTGAGGGACCTGCATGGAGGTCTTGAAAAACTATAGAGGGAATGGTGGGCTCAGAGCAAGTTGTCTAAGCCTATTAAAGGTGGAAAATGGGTTCAGACACGCTGCCTAGGGCCTATAGTTGTTGGGTCCAGGCAGTGTCTGGACCCATTCTTTTTGGGTTGTTAAGGGTTTTAAACCTGTTAAATTTATGTTTATTAGTAGCCCTTAAGTTTTTGTAATATTGAAACGCAAAAACTTATAAAAATACTCAGTTACCATGATGACTTCGTCAAAAAAATTTCATATGAGAAGAGAGGTGGAAAATTCAGGTAAATAAATCGAAGAGCCCATGTGTAGGGGCATGCACCATGGTTGGAAAAAAAATTATAAATACGTAGAGGGGAATCGTGGAGGAACTTATATTTAGAAAAAATTTCAGAAAGGTAAAGTGAAATCATAGAGGAATCCATCCTTATAGTTTTTTTTCTAACAAGTGAAGAAATCTGTTGAGGAGGAGCCTATACTTAAAAAACATTAAATGGTTGAAGAAACCTAAGGAAGATGAGCCTGTACTTAGAAAATTTTTCTAAGAGATTGAAAGAAATCCAATTAGGGTGAACCTATATTTAAAAAAAAATTCTAAGAGATTAAAGGGAACATATAGAGGGTGAAGCCCGTACTTAGAAAAATTTTAAGTGCCTAAGGGAATCCAAATAAGGGTGAGCCTACACTTAAAAAAATCTCTAAGTGGCTAAGGGAAACCCAAATGAGGAACCTATTGGAGGAACTCCCATCTCCAAACTCATTAGAGGAACTCAACTCCCATTTGAGAAACTCTCGTTGGAGGAACTTCTTTTAGAGGAACTCTTATTGGAAAATCTCTCCTTGTAGGAACTCTCATCTCTAAACTCATTGGAGGAAATCAACTCTCATTGGAGAACTCCTATTAAAGGAACTATTATTGAAGGAACTCTTTTTAAAGGAACTCTCACTAAAGGAACTCCCCTTGAATGAACTCTTATCTTTAAACTCATTAGAGAAACTCCTATTTGAGGAACTCTCATCTCCAAACTCATTAGAGGAACTCGACTTCCAAGAAAGAAACTCTCACTAGAAAAACTCTCATCTCCAAACTCATTAGAGGAACTGAACTCTCATTAGAGGAACTCTCATCTCCAAACTCATTAGAGGAACTGAACTCTCATTAGAGGAACTCTCATCTCCACTGGAGGAGCTCTCATTGGAGGAACTCTCATCTTTAAACTCATTGAAGGAACTCAACTTTTATTGAAGGAACTCTCATCTTCGAACTCATTGGAGGAAATCAACTCCTAGTTGAAGAACTCTCATCTCTAAACTCATTGGATGAACTCAACTCTCATTTGAGAAACTCTAGTCTCTAAAATCATTGAAGGAACTCAACTCTCATTGGAGGAACTCTCATCTCCAAACTCATTAGAGGAACTCAATTCTCATTAGAGAACTCCCACTAAAGGAACTCTTATTGGATGAACTCTCATCTCCAAACTCTTTAGAGGAACTTAACTCTCATTTGAGGAACTCTATTTGAAGAAGCTCCTACCAAATAAGCTCCCACTAAAGGAACTCTTATCTCCAAACTCATTGGAGGAACTCAACTCCCATTGGAGGAATCAAAAGTCATTAGAGAAACTCTCACCTTTGAACTCATTCCAGAAACTCAACTCTTATTGGAGGAATGCATTAAGGGTAGAGCCCATGCTTAGAAAAATTTTAGGTGGCTAGGGGATACCTATGGGAGGATAAGCCCATTCTTAGAAAAAATTTTAATGGCTGAGAGGAACCTAAGAATGGTATTGTTATTGCATTAGGTAGACTAAGTCAATTCTTTGAAGAGTGGTGTTATTGCACTAGAAAAAGTTATACCAATCATTTGAAGAGTTTTCAATAAGTGGAGCTCGTCCAGCAAGTGGAAATCACCTGATAGGTGAAGCTCATCCAGTAGATGGAAATCACCTAGTAGGTGGAACTTGTATTGTAGGTGGAACTCACCTGGTATGTGGAGATCATCCAATAGGTGTACCTCACCTAGTGGGTGGAGCTCGTTAGGTAGGTGGAACTCGCCTTTTATGCATCATTAGAGCTCTTCAAGTCACAATGACACCCTTTGACGTGTACAAGCCTCCATAAATATTATAGGCGTAGCCTTGGGGTATAGCCATGGGTGTAGTCGTAGGCACAATCACCGTTGTGTTGTGATTTTGTCAGCCATGAAAAGTGCTTTTAAGAAACAAGAATAAACTGGATTTGTGTTTAGTTTTCCACAACAACATCAATAATGAGGTCAATGAATTGGATTTGGGTTCAGTTTTCCATAACAACACCAATGATGAGGTCCCAAAAAATCCAAATAGTTTAGGAGCAAAACTTATGTGTTAGGTAATCGATTAATTTATTGGTTCTAGCAATTTGATTTATTTTTTCTAGCCAAGGTTGTTGGTATTTTATAGTTGTTGCCTGGTATGTCAAATTGGTTGGTACATGTAAAATGTCTCTTTTGGTAGAAGTGGGGACTCTCGGATGCTTAAGTAAGTATCTTTTTAAAAGAAAAAAAAAAGTACAATGATATTTTAGGGAGATAAACTCTGAAAATATATGTGATAAAAATTTTAAGAATGACGAGATTATAAACCTGGAGCTTGAAAGATTGGTGGGCTTTTTATAGCCCATAAGTCTTGTCCTTTTATAAAAAGAAAGGGATGAAGAGTCAGTTTATCCCCATGATATTTTGAATTATATTTTATTTAAATTAATATATATTAAATTAGTATAAAATATTGAAGAACTCATGTGGAGATCTCAAAAAATTACTAAGAAAGTGTTGGGTTCAAACAAATTGCCTCAGCTTTTTAGGAGCGGAAAATGAACCCAAGTGTGCTGCATGAGGTCATGGTTGTTGCCTAAATCCAAATTTTTTAGATTAGTAGGAGTTTTGAGCTCGTTAAATTTAGATGTGAACAGGTTTTTTTATAAGATAAGAGAGGATGAGATTCAAGATTATTTTTTTTTCCCCTTGAATGAGTAAATTGACTGGTATATCACATGATCAAAAACCTTTCCTTTTTCTAATGATATAATAATACATAGAACATGGTAAAGAGGAAATCCTGCCATAAATAAAATAAAGATTTTATCTAATTTAGGGTGTCTCACCGTGTTTTTTTAAATTTTAAATTTTTTTTTTGTTTAAAATTAAAAATTATATTTTTGGATCATTTTGATGTGCTAATATCAAAAATAATTTTTAAAAATTAAAAAAAATTATTTTAATATATTTTTAAATAAAAAATATTTTAAATTATCACCGCAACCATAATTTCAAATACATTCTCAAGGGAGACATGATTGGTTAGAATATTGACCCGTTATATGACAACAGCTTTTTCATTTAGTCAATGGCCTTTGGCAATTGATACAGCCAGCCCCTATCTGCCGCGCATCATAATTCAAGTCTTCTACAGAGTCATAGATGCGACTCAAGCTTGATCAAAACTAAAGTGCAAGAGAATTCCAAGAGGTCAGGTTGCAGAGGAGATGGGCTCCAAGGCCTCTCTTTGCTTTTAAAAGCCAACCTAATCCCATTTTACCAAAATTATTATATAAACATCTGGGTACTTCCTGTTCAAATCGCTTTCTTCAAAAAAACTTGGCCCCTTGGTCTCATAATCAGTACCTGCGATCTACACTACCTGCCTTCTTACCCATCACTTCCAAAATCTTGTGTTTCTGTTGGGTTTTCACAGAAATCATATTCCCCAGGGCATCCTAGATAAGTAGTATTATTTACACCTTTTCCACTTTCTTGTTCGACAATCGGATACGAATTTGAGCACATTTCATTTCCATACTAATGGTGATTGAATCTATGGATCCACCTTCCTATCCCACCAATCTACAAGCTCCCGCTTACAATCCTTCTTTAAGGTCGACCTCAGATGGAGAATCTCCGTTCGACAGTGAAACGACTGACTGCTACCATGCTGTTTTGAAGTACATACATGACATCTTAATGGAAGATGGCTTGGGGGATAAAACCTGTATGTTACAGGATAGTCTCGCACTCCAAGCTGCTGAAAAGTCACTTTATGATGTTATCGGCGAAGAGTATCCATCTTCTTCGGATCATTGCCCTCCTTGTTTAATGAATATCAATGAGTGCCCAGATGAGCATTTCACTCCAACTAGAAGTGTTCAATCTTCTGTTACACAGCCATTTGACTCTCCTAAAAGCATGCCGTATTTACATATAGAAACGCAGCCTTTTGGACAGTTCAATGGAGTCATGGGAAGTGCTAACAAGTCCATTCCATATAGTCATTCTATCAAATTTTCTTCAATGAGAAATGTATCAGATCCTCAAGAGCTAGAGAGAGAGGTGATGGCAGACAGAATACAGAAGAATGGAAGGAACTACTCATCAATTCAGACAAGGGGAAGGAGGAATCATCAGCATGACAATAATGGCTACTTAGAAGAAGGGAGAAGCAAGAAGCAATCTTCGGTCTCAGAGTCCCTACACTTGGAGCTTCTTGATGATACCTATTTGTATAATATTGAGAATGGAGGACACATACCGTGTCCTCTGTACGGTAATTTACCAAGTACAAGGAACAAGAAGTTTGTGCAAAGTGAGCAATCAGCAGCTTCTGATATGCGCACGAGAGCACTGGCTAATAAAAGAGAGACAGACCTGTGGACTCTGCTAATTCTTTGTGCACAAGCTGCAGGAAGCGGGGATCTAAAGACAGCTAGTGGGAAATTACAGCAGATTAGGCAACATTCTTCTCCTTTGGGGGATGCAAATCAAAGATTGGCACATTATTTCGCTAATGGCCTTGAGGCACGCCTTGCTGGCACTGGAATGCCACTCTCTGGACCCATTACACAAAGTTCGACAACAGCTGCTGACATCCTGAAAGCTTATGAGCTCTATGTTACAATATGCCCTTTCAGGAAGATGACAAATGTGTGCGCGAACAGAACAATTTCTAGAGTAGTAGGTAAGGCAACAAGCGTGCACATCATTGATTTTGGCATTAGCTACGGATTTCAATGGCCTTGCTTTATCTACAGGCAGTCATTAAGGCCTGGAAGACCTACCAAGATTCGCGTTACGGGAATTGAGCTTCCCCAACCAGGTTTCCGGCCTGCAGAAAGGGTTGAAGAGACTGGCCGTCGTTTACAAAGATTTGCTGACAGAATGAAGGTTCCGTTTGAGTACAATGCCATAGCCCAGAAATGGGAAACTATTCAATATGAGGATCTCAAGATCGATAGAGATCGCGATGAGGTGATTATTGTCAACTGTATGTACCGATTGAAGAACTTACCTGACGACACGATGGTGGTCAACAGCCCCAGGGATGCCGTTCTTAAATTGATTAAGAGAATCAATCCCGATATATTCCTCCATGGAGTTAGTAATGGTTCTTACAATGCTCCCTTCTTTGTCACAAGGTTCCGTGAGGCATTGTTCCATTACTCTGCATTTTTTGATATGCTTGAAGCTACTGCACCTCGAGAAGATCAAGAAAGATTGCTGTTCGAGAGGGAAACGATTGGAAAGGATGCTATAAATGTGATAGCATGTGAGGGTACACAAAGGGTTGAAAGGCCAGAGCCATACAAGCAATGGCATATGAGGAATTTGAGGATTGGATTTAGGCAGGTCCCATTACATCAAAGCATCATTAAAAGAGTGAAAGACATTAAACATGATTATCATAAAGATTTTATCGTTGATGAGGATGGACAATGGATACTTCTTGGATGGAAGGGGAGAATAATCCATGCTGTTTCAGCTTGGAAACCTGTCCAGGAGTAACACATAAAACTATGGTGTTTTTGCTTCTTCTTCTTTTTTTGTAAAGTAATTTTATACTTTACTGCTTAGCGTCTGTGGATTATGATCCACGTTGAGCTACTACAACAGCCCTCTTTCAATTGTTTACTGTGCATCTAATATCATAAACACTGAATAATTGGCCGGAAGAGGAGTCCTCTGAACATGCCCGGCCGACTATCTTGGATTACAGGACTAGTGAATATATAGTTTCATTGCTTTGAGTTATGAACCAAGAAGATACAAATTCCTGAGCAGATATGCAACAAATGAAACTCTTTGCTTTCCTTAAATCAGTTTGGAAAGAGGCTTAGTGAGACAAATCATTACACATAATCCCATTGCACAAAAAGGCTGAATTACATTTTGATCCCTACATTTTATGACTGTGATTAGATCCTAAACCATTAAACCAATCAAGATTAGAAAAACTCTCCTTTGTCCCTAAAGTCTTCGTATATTTACTATAGCTTTAAAATACGGAGATAATTGTTCACATAAAGTCCATATCATATATGAGGTATATACATAAGATGGTAGGTTACTTTTTGGTAGATGTTAGAAGAAAAATAATAATATAAACTTTTAGAAAAATAAATAAATGGGGCCAATCGAAAAAACTATAAGGACTAGATTATTTAATCCAAATATCAAGAATTAAAAAACATAAAAATAAAGTATGGAGATTAAAAGCTAAATGGTATAGAAAAATATATGTATTGGATTGAAAAAAATAATAATATTTTATAATGATCTTGCTTCTCTGTTTACACACAAAATATTAAACTTGATATATCTTGACATTTAAAGAACACTTAGAGTGTGGTTGTGGTTATTTTTTAAAGTGTTTTTCATTCAGAAAAGCATGTTAATAATATTTTTTTATTTTTTAAAAATTATTTTTAAAATTAGTACATCAAAATAATTTGAAAACATTAAAAATATATTAATTTAAAAAAAATAAAAAATTTAAATTTTTTTAGAAACGTTTTCCACCGAATGATCGCAATCTCTGTGAGTAAATATTTGGTCAACACACTTATTTATTCCAATCATCACCTAACTCTCAATTGAGTACCCAAATTAATATATATTTTTTAGTTAGGTACCCTATCATCTATCACACTTTATCCATCTGTGATCAATCCGTAGGAAACAAATGTTAGCATCATGAAAGGTCATAAATTTTACTTTATTATTAGTTCATGCCCGCTTCGCTGATAAATTTTTAAAATATAAAAAAAATATTAAGAGTATAAAAAAAAATTATTGTTTTATTTTACCTGATTTAATAAATCAATTTTGAAATCTCACAATCTCATTATTTGTCTAACTCAAGTTTTAAACTAAATCAGACAGGAGTTAGCCCTAAATTAAATTGATTGATTTCACGGATCCAAATACAATCTTGATAATCAGTAAAAACATAACTTAACTTTTGATAAAATTTCAAATTTATAACTTTTTTAACAAAAAATATTAAGATAATGATATATTGGATCGATCTCAATCCCCAGTGAATCATGTCATGGACTATATTGAATTTAATAATTTGTTTTTTATAAAATATTTTTTAATTATATGGTAACAAAATTGAGCACCGACCTAAAAATAAAAATTTTATTTTGAGACAGTGATAACCCTATAAAAAGTAAAAAATAAAAACAAATCATACAGTTTATTTCTCAACCAATCCAATATTATAAGATAAAATCAAGAAAAAACAATTAACGAATAAAACACCAACCTAACACCATAGTTATTAGACCCGACCCAAGGATTGACCCGATAAACCTTGGTTAACTTGGGAAAATTAAAAAAAAAATAGGGTTTTAAATTCTCACATTAAAAAGTTAAGAAATAATTCATGTGGATGTAGGTTATACATGTTGTAAATAATAAACTTTAAAAGATTTTTTCAAAAGATTTTTTTATCTCACATTGAAAAGATATTATCTTTTCTTTTTAAGTTGAAGTATTTAAACCAAAAAAATTTCTTATCACACATTGAAAAACACAACTTTTCCTTCTAAACATAAAGTATATATACTAATAGGCTTTCAATCTCATATTGAAACATTAAAAGCTTTTTCTAGTATTTATATAGTAAACTTTGATTAGGGTTGGTAACCAACAAAGAAAAAATGGTAGGATTGGGCGTATAAGGTTGGGTCGAGCTAGTGAAAAACCATTGATTCTCCCCGCCCTATATACGCAAGGCAACGTCTATGCTAAATGTACATTACCTTTTGTCTTCCTTGATAATTTATTATATTCCGCATGAATGTCATATAAAAGATATCCCCCTAACATGAGCTGGTATACTTACTTCTTTATAAATTAAACATTAAAAAATAATAAAAGTCTAATTAAAACATAAACTCAAAATTTATTTTTTAAAAAATAACATATCAAATAATGCATTATTATTACAAGAGTTAGTATTGACCTCTTAATAAACTAAACATTAAAAAAATCATCATAATATAATGAAAACATAAATCTAAAATTTATTTTAAAAAATTAACATATCAAGTAATGCATTATTATTAAAAAATAAATAATAAATAAAATGAGGAAAGAATGAGGTCAGGCCAAGCCAGAGCTTAGCCCATGCCTAAAAGGCCCGCTGCAATATCAGGCCCAGTCACGTGGAACTTCATTATTTTTTTGTTAGATAATAAGGTAGATGACATGTCGTGTGCCCCTGCTAAATTTCAAAAAAAAAAGTGGTTGACGACATGTCGTTTGGCATATCTAGATTTTGGCCATCACAGTGGCTAGAAAATCAGGGTGGCTGATTTTTTTCTTCTAGAAACCTATTTTCAACCCAAAACACCTAGAAAACACTTCAATAACCTTTTTAAACCAATCTTTAACCTCCAAAAGCGTAAAAAACTTGTCAAAAACCCAAAATCAATTTGGAAACCAATTTCTTCCCAATCTCAAATCTAGTTTTTTTGACACTTTCAAGATAAGAAAAAACACTCAAGTCAAACTCTTTTCATCATATTGAACCATTTGGAATAAAAAGCTAACATTTTGGTGGTCGGGATTGAAAAATGATATTTTTTCTCTCTAGACTGGATTTCAGCCATTTTTTCTTTCTCATCTCACCCATCAAGGACTGAAAACAATGAAAATGAAGTTTAATATCGAAATGAAAGTTTAAAAAATGCAAAGGACCAGTCACCTTAAAGCAAAAACATATGGGGGATAAAAATATACTTCACAAATAAATTTGAATGCGTCACTTATATTACCCTTGTTTTGCACTTCAGTCCTTTATTTTTCAATTCAATCCTCGCCTAAAAAAAACATTCAATTATGCTCTAATTTGGGTTCAATTATGCTAAAATAAAGTTTGAGGATCAAATTGAAAATTTTTTAAGATTGCATTATTGCAATCCATAGTAAAAAGTGAAAGGATGAATAGTATACAGTAAAAACTCAACATCATTTAGCTTTATGGATAATATGAAATATGTTTGATTTAATGTTTTCCCCCTCCAAAATTAGTGGTTAAATATTGAACTCATTAGTCCCTCTAATATTTCGGTATCATTAAGATAGCCACTTATCGTTTTTATTAATGCGACCCATCTATTTCATGGTCTTATGCAATGAGAACCTTCCATCCTCTCATATCCATGTCAAATTGTTAAGTTTAACGGAAATTGTTCAAATTCATTACAAAAGGTCATTAATTGGCCATTGAAAAAATAATTAGACTTAACTTGACTAGACAGGTAGCAGTACTACGTCGCAGGCCGAGTTAAGTTTTTTAATATAAATAAATATATATTTAAGTGCTGATAATCCAAGTCAATTTAGGATGATTCAAAAAACATATGATGCAGAATATAAGATTGAAATAAACCTGTAAAAAAAACAGAAAGAAATCACAATGTTTAAGGTCTAATAATCTAATGTCAAATAATAAAATTGAAAAAAAATTATTTTAAAAAATAACATTGAAAAATATCAAGAAAAAGATAAGAAAATATCAATTAAAAAAATAAGGACCATAATTAGATAAAAAAAAAAAAACTAAAAGACATAAAAGGATGAGTGAAAAAATGAAAAAAATTCAAGAAAAAGATAAAACACAAAAATAAAAGCAATTAAAATAATGAGGACCAAATTGAATAGAAAACTTAATGAAATAAAATGCAAAAAAATTAAACTTCTAAAAATGTTAAAAGCAAGACAAATACTAATCAAAAAAATAAAGATCAAAACCGATAAAAATAGAAACTAAAGGACACAATCAATGTTTGGAGGGATATAAATTAATTTTTAAGCTAGGAGATAGAAAAGAGAGAGAGAAAAAAAAGTCATTAGAGCTCAACCACACCTTCGACGTTAACATGCGCTCCACTAAAGCGAAAACAATGATGTGCCACTACAAAAGCCATCACAAACAGCTGATTTTGGTAACCAAACGGTCCCTCACACACCTCCCAAAGGGCGTGGAGGCCTCCACATGTTGACGTGTATGCTTTTTAATAGTATTTAAGTTTTAAAAATTATCACACAACCCCTAGATCAACACTAAAATAACAAAAAACCATAAGGAAAGGACAAAAACACCCTTGGAACCATGCTTATATTTTTTTTATTAAAGTAAAATTATGTAACTTCACTATTTTTAAAAAATAAAAAGATAAAAAAGTTCTCATGTGCAAGTTTAAAGTCGTTTTGCTTTTAAAGGTATCAACATAATTTTACTATGCAAATAATATTAAAAAGATAAAAAAAAAAAAACTTTGGATTAAAGTTATATATTTTTTTTCTTTTAAGGATAACAAAATCATTTAATTATGCTAAAAGAACATGTGTAGACTAATTTATCCTCAATAAATAAATCTTGTAATGCCCAATATATTCTCATAAAAAAAACGACTGCACCCCAAATTACAAGCTTTATTAGTTTCTTTTAAAAAGACAAAAATGTAATTTTATTGTTTTAATAAATAGTGAAATGTATCTTAGGGTACATTAGTTTAATATTGGCTTTTATTTTTTTTTCTTGCAATTATAATTGTAATATTTGCTCACGGGTTACCAAAAGCGAGCCCTATATTAAATGACATGTAGACAATTGTAGTAAACCTTAACATTTGACTTGGATAGAAGTGGATAAAAGTTTTTTTTAAAAAAAAAAAAGAAAAAAAAAAGCATGAAGTACGAAGCTTACTTTCACAAATTAAATTGACAAGTGGCTGAATTAACAAAATAAAAATTGTTGAGGGACCAACAAGTTCATTTAACCAGTGTTATTAAACTCGGTATAGTGGGCCTGTAACTTCGCTTGACAAGGAGCTGAACCGGGCAGTGAGGCCCGCAAACCGTGTCTCATCCAAATTGTAGCCATGGAATGTTTAAAGCTTTTGAACTAAGAACAAAGAAAACTTGTTTTAATTCCAAATATTTTAACGTAATCAAGCTCTTAATCTATTATTAATTTTCTACTAAATTATTCCGTTAAGATTTTCTGCTTGATTCCCTTCTCTATCTAGCCTTTGCAGTTTGCCCTACGGAAAACCCACTTCAGCCCTACTAATCAACAACCCATAAAAGCACTGTCAGATGGTCATCTTTTCTGATTCTCAGAATCTGGGGTTTTTCCATTGCGTTTAATCCATCTTTTTTGGTGTCTTAATCCAACTTTCCTGTTTGATTTCTCCATTGGAGGTAACCATTATTTGCATAAGTAGCTGCAGCTATGTGATTTGCATTAAAATCTTGTTTTTGGCTAATGGGGTTCATAAAGCTGCTTCTTTGTGATCATATATGTATGTGTTTTATTAAATCTTTTGTGTATTATTTAGGGTTTGTTGGAGGAGGTTTTCTGTGTCGATAACAAAAATGCTATTTCAATTGAGATTCAAGATTTAAGCATAACTAAGGCCCTTCGCAGTGTATGTGCTGTTGAAACTGTAAAATTTTGGGTTTTTAATTCATTTAAAAAAAAATTAAAGGTGAATCCAAGACTTAGTTTTTTATTCATTAAATAGTATAATTACAATGTTGTTTTGAACCAAAAAAAAAAAAAACTAGACATCGGGACTGAAATGGTCTTTTTCACGGTAACACAAATGTTTTTTTTTTTAATTATAGGGGGTTAGATTAATAATCTTGTTTTATACAGTAAAATTATTAATTTGATACTAGAATAAAATAATCCAATACAGTACAAACATTTTTTGTATTTTCATATTTTAGAATAGAATAATTATTTTAATGCTCTTAAAAACAAAACTCTTAGCAAAGAATTTTTTTGTCATTTTTACATTGTTTTCATTGTAAATTTGAAAAATACTCAGAGACATTGATGTAAATTGGCATTGATGTAAATTATATTTATTACATATAATTTTTTAAAAAAAAAAGTGTTGGTGCATGTTGCACGCCAGTATGTGGATAGCTCCTATGCTGTTTAGGCGGTATATAGGGTGCTGTCTGACAATCAAATGCTGTTTTTCGGGATGACTTTTGAATGTTTTCAGTGTCCTCAACCCGATAAAGCTACACATGTTCCAAGATTCATGGTGGTTTGGGTCCAGCTTCCATTTCCCCCCCTTCATCTCTCTCTTCTTACCTAAATTTTCACGCCAACTCCTTAAAAATTCAAGAATAGCCTTTTAATTTGTTGATTCTTTAAATTTGATCTCTTTTATTATTATTATTATTATTATTATTATTATTATTATTATTATATCTTGAATAATTTTTAAATTTGGTATGCCTTTTCAATCTCATCCCTCTTAAGTTTTTTCATATTTAAAAATTCATTTTCATTCTTTTTATTGTTATTTTTTTATTTGGAAACATTTTTTAAATTGATTTTGTTTTACGGTTTCACCCTCCCTTTTTTTTCCTATCAAATTTAATTCCTATTTTTTTATTGTCAATTCTTTTTCTTTGGCAAGTTTTTATTTGAAATCATTTTTTAAATTGATTTTGTTTTACAATATCACCCTCATTTGGTTTTTTTCTCATCAAATTTAATCTTTATTCTTTTGATTGTCAATTTTTTTGCTTTGATAAATTTCTAAAATTGATATATTTAGATTGGTTCATAATAAAATTCTTGATTGGAGTTGAATCTAGAGGTTCCATAGGTTGCGAGTTTTTAAGATTTAACTAGGTTTAGAATGTTTATCCGGGTTTACTTGGTTTTTTCCCCTTTGTCTAAGCTAATCCCCCCCTCATTTCATCCTTCAATGTTTATTCAATTGGATATCAGGTTTTTTTTTTCTTAACTTGCTTTCTATGAGACTTTTTGTTGGTCTTGAAAATGACCTCGTTATCTCCGGTCATTTTGTTTATCATTCTTTGTTAGGTCTTTTTACTGATTATTTAAATTTATTTTTTTCTTGATCCTTTCCTTCAATATTTAAAATGATTTTTTAAAAAAATTACAAGGTTGGAATTCTTTTTCTATTTCATCCCTCTTTATTTTATTTTTCTTTTGAATTTAGTTCTCATTCTTCTTATTACTATTTGTTTTATTTGAGATGAATTTTTAAAATTATTTTTATTTGTTTGTTTTCTCTAGGATTTTCTACTGGTTTTAAAAATGACCAAGGTTTTCTTAAGTTTTTTTTATTTGTTACTCTTTATTGAATTTACTTTGGCTAATTAATATTAAATTGATTAGGAATTGAGATTCTTGATTTAGCCAGGATCTAAAATTTCATGAGTTGCGAGTTTGAGATTTTTTTCTGAGTTTAGAAGGTTCGCCCGATTTTTTTTTTGTTTTTGCCCCTTTTTTAAAGTTGATTTTTTTTTAGTTTTATCATTCAATATTTATATAATTAGTGATTAGTTTTATTAGTTTTAACTTGTCTTCTATATGATTTTTTTGACCTTGTATTTTTTGTTTTCATTTTCTTTTTTTGAAGTTGTCCATATATTAGGCTTTTTTTTTCTTGGTCACATCAATGCCTCAAGTCACATTTAAAAAAACAGTTAAAAATATGCTTGCTTCATAAAATTACAATTTATTTTTCAATTTCATTCTATTTTATTTTTTTATCTTTTAAATCCGATCCACATTCTTTTTATTGTTATTTTTTTTGTTTAAGATCATTTTTTAGATTGTTTTTTTATAATTTCATCCCCCATTAGTTTTTTTTATTAAATTTGATCCCCATGTTTTTTATTGCTATCTTTTTTGTCTTTGCAAGTTTTTAAAATTGATATTTTTTTTATGATTTTATTCTTTAAAATTAAACTGGTTTGAAATTAAGCTTTTTTTGTTTTGTTTAACTTGAATCTAGGATTTCTGTAAAATTTTAAAATTTAACTAAATTTAAGAGGTTTGTTAAGGTTTTTTTAGGTTTTTTTTCTTTTTTAAAATTTGACCGTTTGTTCACAATCCCTGGAGAAGCGCTTGTTTGTTTCTATTTGGCAAGTAAATATGCTGAAGTATTTTTGAATCTAATGCAAATTCTGGCACGAGATAGGTTCATGGTTTGGCTTACTCTGGTCATGCTTTGGGCAAAATTATACCGTGTAGCACAATGTGCTTCGCTAAGGATGTTGCGCTGAGACTAAATATGTCGTGTTCATTCAATGTTATGGACATTATTTTCTTTCTTTGGTTTAATTTATGCTAATTTAATTCTCATGGTATGAGAAAAGTTCGTTGTTCTCAGTGAAATGACTTCAAATAGAAGGGCTTTTGTAGGCGAGAACAAGTGTCACGAGCATTCTCTTTTACTTTTACATCCCGGAAAAAAGAAGGATGGTGATAAGTATGCTTCACACTTTGATTTGCCTAATGTACCAGCATTTAGGGCGTGTTATTAATGGCGGACCTTGAAGGAAGCCTGCTCCCTCCAAAACCAGCATCAGCTATAAACCTTAGAGATTCATCTTATCGGCTATCTGCCTCTGGACGCCAACCTTTCCAAGGCGTTAATGTTCTAGGTTTGAAAAAGCGTGGTCAAGACCTTCGGTCATGGATTCGTGTTGATTCGTCGGGAAATTCCATTCCCAAATTATTCGTGTTGATCTACCTGCTCGTGATTTACGCCTGCTTGATCCCCTTTTTGTTTACCCCTCAACAATCCTTGGTAGAGAGAAGGCTATGGTTGGAAACTTAGAGCAGATTCGGTGTATTATCACAGCTGACGAGGTTCTGCTCCCAGATTCCCTTGACAGCCACGTGTTGCAGTATGTGGTGGAGCTACAAGGACGATTGATGACGCCAGGGGTAGGTGATGTATGACAGTCAGAAGGTGCTGTATTGAATCGAAGGAGAAAGTAGGAATTTCGACAACGTTTTTGGGAATACATCCCCTGGTTTAGGGCTCTTGAAGTTGCACTGGAAGCTGCCTGCACATTCCTTGATTCTCAGGTGTGCAAACAGAACTTCAAATCTGTAACATGCTTGATCTGAATGAATGGTGTGATTTTTTTCAAGAGAAATTAAAAATGGTTTGTTGCAGAAGTATTATTAAAGCTGTGCATTCCTAATTTTCATGTTTATTTCCTAATCCTAGTGAACTTTCCAACCATAATTCTAATGAATTAGATGTTGCAGCATGCAATATCATAGTAGTTGGTAAATACTATTGACTGCATTTTGTTTCTCCCTGTAGCCGTTTTCATGTCCATAACTCATAACTCGAGCTCTAAACCAAGTTATAAACCGAGCCAAGTTTAATAACTTTGTATTCATCAATAAATTAATGTGATGCATCTTTGTATGCGCCAGCATGCAGGTGGAACAGTGACTCGTGAGCTCGAAGCTTCTCAGTACGTGCGTGTTTGATGGTGATGGGAGGAGTGCGTGTGGGTGAGAGGAGAGGGGTGTGGATTCAGCTGATATGGACGCCGGAGGAATATTCCTCCATTAAAGAATATAGAAAGTATACACCATGGCCAAAAAGCTAGCAATCCACTAGCCTATTCCTTCTCTCTGTTATGCTCTTAGTTTCCAAGTGCATGACAGCTATTCTCGGCAGATGAGAGTGGAGGTACAATTATTTGGTATTTCATTGAAGAAAGTGGCTTGTAAACATGGAAGTCTTACGAGACTTGCTGGTTAAACAATGACATTTATTGGAGAAATTCTCATGTTATTTTATGAATAAGATATCAATATTTATTTCCATGGTTATTATAAAAATAAAAAAAATATTTCTTTATATGCATTCCCGTCAAGTCAGCTCAGCTTATACATATTTTGATTAATCTCATAAATTTTAAAATTAATAACCATAAAAGCTTTTAATGACTATAAAATTTACAAATCTCAAATTAATAATCTTTAAAAAATTACACTCGAGATATTTCACAAGCTCAGATAATGTTTATGATCCTCTCCCCCTCTTATCTCTTTTCTTCTATTTAAAAATATATATATTCAGATACTTAATGGTTAATATATTCTGGGGAAAGAGAGAGAGAGAGAGAATCTTCTTCTACTTCTTTTCAAATGCCATCAGTCTGTGACCAAATTCTAACGAGAAGAAAAGATACTAAATGAATGAAGGCAGTATGATGAAAAAGGTTCATCCAACTGCCCTGCGGAATTTAAAAACCATGCATTCACGTTTCCACATCTGGTCAAAGCTTGCTGTCCAAGCTGCAAGCATGAATTATTGTAAAACCAACCTTACCCCTGTCAATAAAACAAAAAGGACCTGTATCAAAAGTCCAGCCGGCAATTTGAATTTGTTTTATGAAAAAATAATTTTTTATATTAAAAATAATTTTTTAAAATAAAAAATATTATTTTAATAAATTTTTAAATAAAAATTATTTAAAAATTAATCTTTACTGCACTTTTCAATAACACGAAAATTAAATTAAATCTTGAAAGGTGTAACTTCACTAATCAGGTTTTAAATTTGATAATGGAAGGTCATTAATTTAAGTCGTACAAATCTTAGGGTCACTAAAAACTTATATAGTCATTAATTTTAGAAATCACGTAAAATTAATCAAGTTACTCTCAATTTAAATTAAATATTTACGTTAATAAAAAAATAAATTATATAAAAAAAATTATATAAAAAATATTAATTCAAAGAAGAAAAATCGCAGCCGTCGAGCAAATACTGTACAACAGCACTGCTTTTTTGAACAGTAGAAGCGCTAATATCTGCCAAACAAATCTAGTGTTGATGTGGCCGCTTCCTGTCCCTCTTGCCGCACTTACCTGGAAACTTCAATATTCAGTATTCTAGGCTTAAAAAATGACACTGCCTCACCATTTTCCTTCAAAGAAGAGTGTGTGAACTCCTGCTGCAGAAGGAAAAACTGTGGTTTTAGCGCGATACACTTATTGTGTGCATATCAATCTTTTGATTTTTCTGCAAAACTTCTGGTTTAATCTAGCAAGTTCAGGCTTTTGATTATTGATTGGCTCCTGAGCCATATTGTTCCGTCTTTTTTTCTTTTCATTTTCCCAGATTGTTCATGAATAACCTTTTCCAAGAATACCCAAATTCCATGAACAGATTCATATTTGACCACGCTTCAGTTTCTTTCTCTCCAAATAGGAATCTTGTTAATGGATATAAACTCAATGATACCTTGAGGAGTCCAAATCCATCTTTTAATTATTTTAATCCTGAATCGCCTAGTGACTCAACATCATCATCTTCTTCCTCAAATTCATGTTCTGAAGTATATGGTCCAAGCAATAATGTTACTCTCAAGTTCATAAGCGATGTGCTTTTGGAGGAGGACTTGGAGGGTAAGACCTGTATGTTGCAGGACTGTTTAACCCTCCAAGCCGCCGAGAAATCCTTATACGATGTCCTTGGTCAGGAGTACCCCCATTCGTCGAATCAAATTCTTTCTTGTTTCAATCAAAATGTTGAAAGCCCGAATGATGGTGTCACTTGGATTAACAATACTGGTAGCACCAACGGCTATCATACTGCTAACAACTTGGTTGAAAAATCCGATTGGATTTTTGATCAAGCTGATTTGGAGTTATCTCAAGTACCGCAATCCTCTCCGGTTCTCTCCCTTGAAAAAACCCCTCTAGGAACAGATTTCCAAGGTCCGGCGCATCCTTATGAGATGCTCAGCAAAGGGGAAGGAGAAGCCGGCATTTCTCTTTCAACTAGTGATTATTTGATGTCATCTCCAGAGCGCAGCTCCTCCAACCCTCCGGAAAAGGAGGAGAGAGGCTACTCACCAAATAGTTCACGGGGAAGGAAAAATCATCAGCGCGAAGATAGTGATGATTTAGAAGAAGAGAGGGGCAAGAAGCATTCTGCACTTTCTCCTGCAGAGTCCGAGCAGTCAGAGTTGTTTGACGAGGTATTGCTTTGTTCAGGTGCACAGAATGTGTCTGCATCATGTGCTCTTCTGGACAAGTCACAAAATGGAGCAGGGAGAAATGAACAGAGAAAAGGGTCTAATGGTAGAGCGGCACGCGCAAAGAGAAAGGAAAATAAAGAAGAAGTTGTGGATTTGAGCTCTCTCCTCACCCAATGTGCACAAGCTGTGGCAATTGGTGACCAAAGAACTGCAAGTGAGCTACTTAAGCAGATTAGGCAACACTCTTCTCCATTTGGTGATGCAAATCAAAGGTTGGCGCATTACTTTGCTAATGCCCTTGATACACGTTTAGCCGGCACTATGACACCTACATTTGCACCAATTGCTAGTCACAGAACATCAGCAGCTGAGAGTGTAAAAGCTTATCAGGTATATGTTAGAGCATGCCCATTCAAAAGGATGTCTAATTTCTTCGCCAACAGGACAATTCTGAAACTTGCAAAGAAAGCAACAAGACTACACATTATTGATTTTGGCATTCTTTACGGTTTTCAATGGCCTTGCCTAATCCAGCGTTTATCAGAAAGACCTGGTGGACCTCCCAGGCTACGTATTACAGGAATTGAGCTTCCCCAACCAGATTTCCGGCCTGCAGAAAGGGTTGAGGAGACGGGCCGTCGCTTAGAAAAATATTGTGAGAGGTTTAAAGTCCCTTTCGAGTATGATGCCATAGCACAGAAATGGGAAACCATCAGATATGAGGATCTCAGAATTGACAAAGACGAGATGATTGTCGTCAACAGTTTATATCGGCTAAGGAACCTCCCCGATGACACGGTTGTGGAGAATAGTGCAAGAGACGCTGTTTTGAAGTTGATCAACAAGATCAAACCAGACATGTTTATCCATGGGGTTGTAAATGGTGCTTTCAATGCGCCATACTTTGTCACTAGGTTCCGAGAGGCACTCTACCATTACTCCTCATTGTTTGACATGTTTGAGGCTAATGTGTCACGTGAAGATGAAAACAGAATGCTGTTTGAAAAAGAGCGATACGGAAGAGAGATTATCAATGTGATAGCATGTGAGGGCACATCAAGAGTTGAAAGGCCAGAGACATACAAGCAGTGGCAGTCGAGAAATCTGAGAGCTGGGTTCAGGCAACTTACCTTAGATCCGGAGCTTTTCAAGGACGTGAGATCTGTGGTGAAATCAGAGTACCATAAAGATTTTGTTGTTGATGCAGATGGCCAGTGGATGCTTCAGGGATGGAAGGGGAGAATAATCCATGCTCTTTCTGTTTGGGAACCAGTCCAAGAATAACAACATAAATCTTTCTGTGCTCATAAATACTTAGAATTGCTGTTTTTTTAAGATCCTGTTAGAAGTTTTTCTATATCATATGTAAATTTCACCTCAGATATCTCAGTATAACTTTTTTTTGTACAGTATATGAAATAGACTTGGCGATAAATTTATCATCTTAGCAGTGATTTTGTACATATGTTCACCCTCTTCGTGTTCTAATCCGTGATTTTGTACATATGTTCACCCTCTTCTGCTTCTAATCCAACACACATATTTTTTTTATTTTTTAAAAATTATTTTTAATATAGAAAAAATAAAAAAAATTAAATTTTTTTAAAATATTTTTAAAATAGAAAAACAAACATGTCAAATTAAATCGAACTTGGCTTCTTATACTCAGTTAACACCATTATTGTGCTTCTTACAAACTACATGTCAAAAACTTAAGCTTTCGTAATTATATAGTGTTTGGAATTATAGTTATTTTTTAAAATATTTTTATTTAAAAATTTATTAAAATAATATTTTCATAAATAGAGGCATTTAGGTATCAAGTTAATCTTGTCCTCTGAATCAATTTACTAAGGTCTTCCGGTGTCAAAAGTGAAAAATATGTGATGAGGCACGGGAGCCAATCATGTAAAAGATGCAACTTTAATGCAATTGTTGTTAGGCCTCAATAATTACTGTGAGTGATGTTTTCTCTTAGGGTGAGAATAAACCGTAATTTGCATAAAATCTTTGTTGCCTCATTAATAAGACTTGGTTGCTTAAATAGCAAAGCCAATTAACAACTCACGTATTTACAAGTCAACTGAATAAAAGAACACGCGACTAACAGAAATACAAATAAATAATAATGGAAAGAGACCCTCCCATACTACTCGATGCACGTCTTCTAACTGCCTGCCCGCATGCACTTTCTCCTTATTAGTACGAATGCACGTTTGAGTGCATGAGACATGCAACCACCTGCCCGCACGATTGCACGTTTGAGTGCAGTGCATGGGACATGCACACTTACAGATATTTAAGATTTGGTTTAAGGCCATGAGTTGAACGTCGTGGCCTATCAATTGTTATACCAATGGCAAGCACTATTCAGCAATAAAAAGGGAACTCTCTTTTTAAGAAGTTTCAGATCAAATGTTGTGTTCATTCATTCCTCCAGCTTTATTCAAAAAGGTACCAAAAATTAAAATAAACATCAGCGAGCCAAAGTCGAAAACGATATGCATATGGTTAAGCATGCAAATATCCAGTCAAAGCACAAACTAAAAAAAAAAACACAACCGATGAAATATTCAACATCAAATTAGAATCCGAGTAAAAATAACACATGTAAACATAACATATGGATATAAATGCACTAGTTCAAAATTACCACTTGTTAATGATACCAGGGGAAAGAAATTCCCATCAGGTTTGACCTCTTCTTCTTGTTTCTTAATTCTCTCATCTCTCTAAGCTGCTCTTTTCATGAACTATCATGCCAACAAATAAGAACCCATAATGTAACAAGCTTAACATTGACTAATTCATATTTCAAAAAATAGCTAAAAGCAAATTCTAATAAAAAGAAAGCAAACCCAGATCAATTAAAGCAAAACCCAATTTCAATCCCAAGTTTGTACTTCAAAAAATAAAAGTAGCATAAAACAAACAATTAATGAGGAAAACTGTAAAACCCATCAAAAAAATAGTATTAGGCTAACCTATTCTAGGTAAGAATTAGGGGGAAACAAACCGACCTTGGGTTAGCAAAAAAAAAAAAGGAACAAGAATAAGAACAACTCACATTCAAACACTCTGATCACATTTAAGAGGGAAAAGAGATGATTTTTCCTCTCCCTTAAGACTGGTAGCACCTTTAGCTGTAACAACTTTCTCTCTTACAAAGAAACTCATCCAAAACAACTTGCATGCCACCTTCTTTGAATGCTTGAGTGAAAGGAGAGTTAGAGAAAGGAAAAAGAACTGAAAACATGAAAGGAGGAAGAATATAGAGGGTTGACTGGGACAACAGAAGAAGGGGAGAAAAATCGAGAGGAAAAGAAGAAGAAAATCATTAAAGCCTTCCTTAAAGCTTGTTTAAAATCGTGTGGTAAGAGTAATATCACTTTCTTGTTTGTTGCTTTAAGATTTCAAGACAAGGGAGAGGGAGAAACTTCAAAATGAAAGATTTAGAGTTCTTACACTTGTTAATTCAAAATAAACATAAAAATAGAGAAGATTTAAGAAGAGTAAGGAATGAAAGAACATAAGTGCAGAATCCTTACTAAAAATATTGATGAATATGGATGATTATGGGTGTATAAACCCTAAATGAGGGCCGATCAAATTGAAAGGATGAAAAAAAAGTGAAATGAAGTGATGGAATGTATAGTTGTGATCTTGTTAAATCTTTAGAAACATGTTTGAATCTGAAACAGAAATTATATTATGTTAATGTCTTAATTGTTGTTTATGTGATTGATAAACTTGTATGATTATGAATAAAGTGAATGAATGTGTGATTATAACATGTTGTTGTGAACATACTTGTGATAAAAATGATGAATTGTATGTGTGAATTAGGAAGGAAATGGGCAGCAATGTCTTTTCATGAACCATTAAAAGCAATGACAAAAGCATGCTAAGGAAAATAAAGTTGGTTTACATTTTGAAACACTACGGGAGCTTCTTGGGTCACCCCGTTCTGAAACTTCTCACCCTGAGCCAACTTGCGCACAAAGGTCTTGGCGGAGACTTTTTCTAGTGTGTGGAAAGTCAACCGTGGCAGAGCTTCATCTTTCTTCCCCACTTGTGTTTCCTTGTCATCTCCTTCAATCTCACCTTCTTCATTATTGATAATTTTTTTACCAAGGTTTTCCAACCCTTTATCCACTTGTGTCATGACTAGGCAATGGTTTTGAATTGATGTTGGGTGTGTCTTCAAATGACACCCATCCTATCTTGATGAGCTCCAACAACCTTTTCTTGAAAGCGTAGCACATTTCAAGACCATGCCCGGGGATACCAGCATGGTACTCGCAAGTCAACTCGGGCTTGTACCAGATGGGGAATGGTGGTTGTAGTGGTAATGTGGGGATAGGAGCTATTTGTCCAATGCTCAATAGTTTGGCATACATGTCCTTCAAAGGCATGGGTAATGGTGGTAGTTTTTCTGAAATGTATCTTGTGTTTGGTCTGTGGTGGTTGTTTTGGTTGTTTGGTTGGTTATTTGCTCGATTAGGGGAAAAAGGTTTGTTAAAGTTTATGTGGGCAACATGAGAGGTACGTATTTGTGGGTTATATGAATCCACTATCTTGCCATTGGACCCGCCTTCGAAGTTGTTAACGTGACTTTCCATTTTTCTTCCAATAAAACCCTTCATTTGCAATGGCTCAGCTACACGCCTAGCCTTAATCCCTTGCTCTATCCTTTCAGCTATGCGCACCGCATCGTAGAAATGTTGAGAGGAGCTAACCATTAAATGCTCATAATAAGGTGCCTTGAAGGTATTGGCAAACAAGGTCACCATTTCTGTTTCTATAAGAGGTGGCTGGACATGCATTGCCTCATCCCTCCACCTTTGTGCATAGGCCCTTACCGACTCTTGGCTCCTCTTCTCCATTGACATTAGACTTGTTCTGTCAGGAGCTATTTCTATGTTAAACTTGTACTGCTTAAGGAAAGCCTCTACCAAGTCTCTCCAGCTCCTGATCCTAACACTATCTAACCTCATGTACCATCTCAAAGCGGATCCTGCGAGGCTATCTTGAAAGAAATAGATTAACAATTTATCATCGCGGATTACTTCAACCATTTTATTGCAGTAGGATCGAAGGTGAGTGTTTGGGCATTCCAAACCGGTGTACTTAATGAAATCTGGTATCCTAAAATCCTTTGGCACCACAATGTTTGGTACCAGACATACTTTGCGCGCCAGATAGGGTCGAACCAGTCATTACCCTCAACTGCCCTTAATCTTTCTTCTAAAGCAAACAGTTTGTCCTGGTCCATCAAACTGGGAGATCTATTATCCGGGGTTCCCTCCGCTGTTAAGTCCACATTGATCGGAGCGTGAGTTGGCTGGATAGGGGTGATAGGCACAAAATGTTGTTCATTAGCCGAGTTTGCCCCCTGGTTTTGAGATGTTTGAGGGATGTGAGCTGCTAGCACTCCTTCAGGCGGTTGTGCAGATGTTCCTTCCTCATTCTTAGCTCTCAAAAGTTGCTCGAGTAGGTCGGTCAGCCGAGCAACTTCATTTTTTACGGATTCTAACTCGGTTTGATAATGTGATTCTAAGTGGGCTCTTTCTTCGTTCTCCATCCTTGTTCTAAACCGGGTGTGGTGGACTTTGGATGTGGGACCTATGTTTCACGATCTGGCGCGTATGATAAATTATAAACAAATGCGTGATGAAAATATTATGCATTTAGTCATGATTTCAGCTCAAAAAACCTGGTTTGATGAATTTAACATTATTAATCTTGATGCAAAAAAAGTAAGATACATATCCTAAGGACAAGCTCTATTTATTAAGTGAGAATGGGTAGGTTTGCTATCTGGTCTTGAAAGGGTCTCATATCTGCCCAGTGACGTTCTTCGTAAAGACAGTATGGGGGCGTTGCAAGGAACAGTTAAGGCACGTATGCCCACCATCACCAAGCAAGCACTCAGATATGAGTTGGGTGTTTCACGCATCTGAACCCTGACCAATAGTCATAGGGCAAATCGCTAATCCCCCACCTAACTTAAAGCTTGTGTGTGCTTCTCAAAATCAAAGTATGTGATGCATGTGACAATTCTATAAGATGTATGAGACAGTTCTATACAATGCATGAATAATATGTGTAAAATATTTAAAGCACATAAGCAAATAACAAAAGGAAAGTCATATTAACAATAAACACATGAAAACAAAAACAAATCAGACAAAAACAAAGCTTAGTCCACAAGGTCCCCAGTGGAGTCGTCATTCTTTCGCACGGGTGCGGCGTCACGGCGAAATAATATGATTCCCACTTTAAATCTAAATGTAAACTTATTTAGCAAATATAGGGAGACAAGAAATTCTTGTTGTCTATTGGTCGAAAATGGAATGGGAGTCGCCACCTAGTATTTTGGTCACTAGGAACCCTAACTGGTCTTAGAGATCGGGTACGGGGACTGGTTGCGTAATGGGAAGGTATTAGCACCCCAAATACGCCTTACCTAAGGTAAGCTGCATTGTTTGATTGTCTGATAAAAAGCTAAGGTGTTATCGTATTTCTAGTTGTTGGTCGGTCTATGGTTTAAGAAAAGTCCTCCTCAGTAAGGAGGTTCTTATCTTATCGAGTAATTATCTTATCGGGTAAAAACCTAACCGTTCTAACGTCTATAGGAAAAAAAATATATTAATATCAGGAAAACGTTTTACGTATAAATTCGTAATTCCCAATACTAAAGGAAGACAAAAAGATTTTTTTAGAATTTTTGAAATATTGACCTAGTTCTCGTGGTTCTAACAAACTTGTTGTTAAAACCAAAGTGCATGCTAATACATATATATCTTTTTTGTTATATGAAAATATGATGTGATGATTTTTTTTTTAATTTTGGAGAGACTAGGCCGTATGCATTAAAACCAAAAACATTTTTTTTATGTATTTTTTTTGATGTTTTTGACGAAAACCGGGTATTTTAATACTGGATTTGTATCTTTACGGTATAAAAATATAAACCAATATTAGGAAATTTTGACGAAAATATGCCGAAAAATCAACCATATTTTTTTTAAGGATCTTTCAGATTTTTTTGAAAGCAAAGACACATTTTTTTTTTAACCTTTTCGATGTTTTTGATACTGGATTTGTATCTTTACAGTATAAAAATACAAACCAATATTAAACCATTTTTGATAAAAATATGCAGGAAAAACAACAATATTTTCAAGGATTTTTCAGGATTTTTTTAAATTTTTTTTCGATATATATCTATATAAAAATAATATATAAAACATTATAATAAATAATAAATAATGTTAGGTGGGCTGGGCCGGCCCAACTAACTGGGCCGAACTCAGTCCCAAAAGGGTTGGGCCGATCTCGGCCCAACAGTTCATTCTTCTTCTTACGGTCAGGCGGGACCGCCTGCACTAAAAGGCGGGCCGAATCGGCTTGGCCTAGGAAGGTAAAAACGAGGAGGGGAATTATTTTCCCCTCCCATCCCCTGCATGCAGAATGATATTTCGTTCTGCATGCAGGAGGAAATGAAGCCGAGAATTAAATACAGGCGGCAGGGAAGGAAGAGTTACCTGGTGCGGAGAAGGTGGTGCGTTGCTAGCCTGGCTGCTTCACTGGCAGTGCTGCGGTGGAGGCCAGTGGCGGTGTCGTGGCTCACGGACGACGGCTCCGAGTAGCGGTGCTTGCTGTTCAAGCGGCGGAGAGAGAGAGATTTCTTCCTCTTCCCCTCTCCTCTGGTTTTTTCGTTTTTTCTTTCTCTGTTTCGTTTACCCGTGGTTATCCTTTTGTCCTCTCGGTTTTGTTTTAAAAAAACTTCCCTCCCCGGTTTCAAGCTTCCCCTTACTCTTTCCTTTCTCTCTCTATTTCATTTCTCTCTGTGGCTCGTTCTCTCCTCCCTTCGGTTTGTTCTGTTTTCCCCTCTGTTTTTGTTTTTTTCTCTGCCTTTTCCTTTTTTGTCCCATCCTCTTCCGCGTGCTGGCGTTTGGGTCCTATTTATAGGGCAAAGGGAGCGGGGGGCGTCCCTATCGCTGTGCATGGGGAGCGGCCACTTCCTGCCCTGCCGCGGTGCCGAACGAGGTGGCCAATAAGTGTGGCTGGCAGGGCGCGTCTCTCGGGGTCTCATCAATGAAGGGGCATGGGGCTACGGGTTATGACAGAAGCGTGCAGAGAGAGAGGCATGAAGAATTAAACAAATGTTTTTTTTTTCTTCCCCTGCTACGTGTCCAGGGGAAGAAGGAAGAGGAACAGTGTCGCTCAAAACGACACCGTTCTGTTCTCCTTTTTTTTTTTACATGAAACGGCATCATTTTGGACAAAACGCGCCGTTTCATTTAAATATGGCGCCACACGTCAACTTCCAAATCAGTCCTTAATTTATCTTTTGTTCATTTCAATTGCATCCCTGACAACTTCAATCTCGGCCCTTATAGTTGGCCACGCTTTTCACTTCAATCCTTGGCCTCTGATTTATGCAATTGGACCCTCAATTGATCAATAAACTTCCAATTTCTTCAATTTGGCCCCTGATTTAACCAAATCAACTCTCAAAAATTATAATTTGACCCCAAAACTTTAATTTCTTCCAATTAAAGCCTAAATTGACTTAAAAATCAATTTTTCTTGCAATCAAACCCTCTATAAATTCAATTAAACCTTTAATAAAATCCAATTAAGTCCATAAACATCCAATTTTGAATTTTTCTCTTCAAATTGAATTTTCTTTTCCAACAGGGCTCTCATCATTCAAGCATATACTGTAAAAAAAATTCAATCCTTATATTTTTGAACCTCCTTAATTAATTTTTCTGATCCTTTCCTGAGCGCTCCAACCTCCTATTATTTTTCTAATTTCTTCCGGTTATATAATTATATATTTATTTTTATTTTTGTGTGGGGACCCAAAAATGGGTTACAACAACTAGAATGCCTAGGACGCATTTTACCATGCTACGATGAATGAGAAGTGAAGTTAACATTGAGGAGAACCATGGTATGTTAAAAAGGGAATGTGATAGAGCTACGGCCATTATAGAAAGGAATGTCGATCAATGGGTTGTCCTTAATAATATGGTTAAGTACAAACTATCATCATGAAATAGGGACACCCTTTATGGACTTTACTTCGTAAAGTCGAACATGATTTGGTTGTGGTTTATGTCCGAACTAGGTTAAAATGTCGAAAGTGACTTAGTTTTCGATTATGATTTTATGAGTCAGTAGTGACTTAATTTTTGTTGATGATTTCTGTGTTAGCAGTGACTTAGTTTTCTTTAATGATTTCTGTGTTAGAAGCGACTTAGTTTTCGCTGACTATTTTATGTCACAAGCGACTTAGTTTCGCTGACGATTATATATGTCAGTAGTGACTTAATTTTCATTGATAATTTTTTGTGTCAAAAGTGCCTTAGTTTTTGCTAATTATTTTCTGTGTCAGCAATGACTTAGTTTTTGTTGATGAATTTCATACCATAAATGATCTAGTTCTCATTGATGATTCTAGTGTCAGTTTGACCTAAACCTATTACAAGACTCTAGAATTAAACTATAGAGTTTTTATAGGTAACTTATATTTAGAATTGAGAAGAATGTTTGGATACAATGACTTTCGTTATATGATATGAGGAGCACTTGAATGTGAGCATGTGCATTCTTAGAATATGTGTGGTATTGGCCTATGAGATTTCTGAATACAAATATATTGATTGATGATCATTTGGTGTATCAGGAGGTGTAACCGAGATTGGAACTTCGCCCGGACAAGGACGCCTCATAGGAAGAGTAGGTAGGTGGTCTCCACCCCTTTCTGTAATTATATTAGATCCTCGTAATGAATTTTATATAAATTGTTGCTACTCGATTATGATTATTGGAATTTGTTCATGAAATAATTGACTGAATAATGTGATTAACTTCGACTAATGGTATCAATAATGGATGATCGGGATTGAATAATGTGATTAGGTTGCGGCTAATGGTATCCATAATAAATGATAGGGATTGAATAATGTGATTAACTTTGGCTAATGGTATCCGTGATGAATGACTGTGATCGAATAATATAATTAGCTTCGGCTAATGGTATCCGTAATGGATGACCGGAATTTGAATAATATGATTGGCTTCGGCTAATTACATCTGTAATGGATGGTTGAGATTGAATAATGAAATTAGTTTCGACTAATGGTATCTGCAATGGATGACCGAGAATGAATAGAGTAATTAATCTCGACTAATGGTGTTCTTATTGGTTATTCTTATTGGATAACCAGGGTTGAATGGAAGGATTAGCCTTGGCTAATAGTATAATTATTAGATAATCAGGATCAATTGACAAAAAAAAATACATTTGGGTGATGACACTCGGGTTTGTGGACTAAGGGAGACCAAGGAATTAACTTCGATCTCTAAAACTCAAGTCGAGTGAATAGAACGTATGAACAAGATTAACATCGTTCAATGAAATAAATAATGATCGTATTATAAGAACTGGCTTACCTAATTTAATAATAAAATTTGAAATCATGTTCTTCTACCCATTATTATTATTATATTAAAGATTGTTCTTTATTCTTATATTGCATTTGAATTATAACAGGGACATTACATAGTCATGGCGCGTAAGAATTTCATTCCACATGTTTTGATATAAACTATGTAATCGCATGTTTAAGATGATATATATTTTATGTAATAGTGTGAAATTACCGATCAGTATTTTTATAAAGACTTGTAATGATGGCTCTATGAAAACACGAATATAAAGTTATATGTATGATGACATAATAATATGAATATGTTGTTTATATACTCTCTATCGCAAAAATGTTAGATTATGTGATCATATAAGTATTATACTTACATTAACCAATGATGTCAATGTGTTCGTTTTACAAGTATCAGCAACAACAACAACAACAACAAAATAATTATCACTTGCTTTAATGTGATTTACCTTTTCACCATGTCATGAATTGAAGAGAAATATCGAGCTATTACATAAACAAGGGAAAGTTTTTATTACCATCAAGTTCTTCAATGTGCAGGAGAGCTCCTGCTTAGCCATATTCGGGCTGTTGAATTCTCTTTCAATATGACACCAAATAATAACAAGCTATACAAGCTTCCTCTCCTTCTCCCTGTCCGTCCGCTGAGCCTGAGTCCGTGTGAGAGCAGAGAAAGCAAACCCTTTTTTGTGGCGTCGAAGAAGACGGTCTGTTAATTCAGGGCTTCAAATAACTCTCTTCCCTTCTGGTCCTGGGCCTTTTTGGGTCAGTCCATCATAGTTATTTGGGTTAACCCAAAACGAAAAATATTTCAGCCCAATTCATTTAGTTGGGCTAACCCAAAAAAGGGAAGTCTCCGATTCTATGAGGATTTTTTTTTAGAGCGAAAGAATAAACTCTCCTGCTTTCTAAACTTATAAAAGCCGGAGAGAGCCCTGCCTCCTCTTCAAACGCTTCTGCTGCTGCTTCCGCTTCCTCTTCCGCTTCCTCTTCCTCTTCCGCTTCCTTCACCTTCTGGGGTTCTCTCACGCAAAAGCTCGCCCCGTTTTCATCGTTCCCTAGCAACCAAGGTTTTGATCCAAGATTACCTTCTTCATTTATTTACTAATTTTTCTACATAAACCCGATGATCTTAATCTTTTTTGTTCAAAAATGAGCTAGCTTGGTCTTGATTGATGATTGATTATATGAATTGGGTTTTGTTTTTTTCAACTAATTTTTTTATTTTTTCGAATTTTGATTTTTGACAGTTCTCTACAACAAATCTTGTGGGCTTAACCTGTTGAAGTCAGTAGACATGGTATGTTAGTGCTAATGACTTGTTCCCCCAATTTTTGCTGTATTGCGAGCTTGGAAGAATTATTGGATTTAATCAACATCATCGATAATCACTGAGAAACGGTTGTCTTAATATATGGTAGAATGATATTGATTGCATTCTTTGAAACAATTAATAATATTTGAGCCTGCTCATCCTTCATTGTGTGAAAGATGGTAGAATGAATAGGACTCAAAAGTCTAAGCATCATCCATGTTTATTGCGTCAAATCTTATGTTGCTCAAGTCTGAGTTTGTTCTAAAGAAAATTTAGTAATTTAGCTGCATATGTTTATTTTAATCACTTGTTTCGACAATTGCAGGATCGCCAAGACCACCACAGTTCCTCATTTGAACAGAGTTACCGCTGCTACCCTGTCTCTTTCATTGATAAGGTTTGAGAAATAACTACTACAATTTGAATCATAACTACTAAAATGATGATTCTGCAAAAAAATTTAGTTGTTGGTTTTCCTATTTGTTTGATGATATAGTGTTTTAGGTATATAGTAGTAGCTTATACATGTAAATGAACAAGATGTTTGTCAATCCACAAAAATATTATTCCTTGTTAAATTTGCTCCAAGTTATTTGTGTCTTTGCAGGCACATCTGGAAAAGGGGGATAAAAGTATGTCCATCTTCTCATTCATGTTCTATCATCCTATCCATTTCATTTATTTTAAAAATAAAATCAAATAAAACTGGTTTTCAAGAATTGACAATCTACTATCTCTTGTTGCATCCAGTTATTATGCCTCCCTCAGCTCTTGATCGCCTTGGTAAGCAGATCATTCTCGATAAACTTCCTTTTCTCTATTCCTGCTATTGTATCTCGTGCCCTTAATCCTGGTTTAATGATTATACATCATTTAAAGATAATGGTGTTTGCTGCAGCAACCTTGCACATTGACTATCCAATGCTTTTTGAACTCCATAATCCTTCTGCTGGACGTACTTCTCATTGTGGGGTTCTAGAATTTATTGCAGATGAGGGCATGATATACTTGCCCTACTGGGTATGCTTTTACATTATCTTCATGGATGTAATGGCTCGGCTATTATATGCTTACTTGATCTGCTCATTTGTTCTACACTTTTAGATGATGGAGAACATGCTGCTACAAGAGGGGGACATTGTGCAATTGAGAAATACCAGCCTGGCAAAGGGAACTTTTGTGAAGCTGCAGCCCCACACCAAGGACTTCTTAGACATCTCCAATCCCAAAGCAATGTTGGTTTATTTATTGGTCATATTCTTTTCTACGTGATTGCAGTAAGCTTGGTAGCTCATTTTATTCATTCCTTTCTTGCTTGGTGATCATTTTGTAGCTTGGAAACTTCATTGAGGAACTACTCTTGTTTAACCACTGGTGATACAATAATGGTTGCCTATAACAACAAGAAGTACTACATTGATATAGTTGAAGCAAAACCCTCTTCTGCAATTAGTATTATTGAAACGGACTGTGAAGTGGATTTTGCCCCACCTCTTGATTATAAAGAACCTGAAAAACCAAAATCAATTCCTCGATCAAACAAGATACCTCCTGAAGGTTTTTTTCTCAATTTTATGTAAAAAGATTTGTCCAATTATCTGAATTGATTTTTTATTATTGGATTTATTTATCAAGTCCCTAAAACAAATGGTTTTGACCCTTCCTTTTTCAGGTATGGAAGAGCCAGCCGCAAAGATGCCAAGGTTCAGTGCATTTACTGGTTCAGCAAGGCGCTTGGATGGCAAACCAGCGACACAACCAACTGCATCCACTATCTGCCCTGCGTTGAAACAACACCAACCTGAAGCTGAGAACAATGGCTCCAAGTTATTAAGCTCCTTATCACATCAGCAGTCTGGAAAGCTTGTGTTTGGTTCTACGTCAAACCAGCCACAAAATGAAACACCAAAGGTATGTCTTGCCTTGCTGGTAGTTCTGTAGAGCATGTCCTCGTTTTCCACAATGCACTTATTCCCTGACATGACCCGAACCTAGAATGTGCTTCCATTGTGTCTTCCACAAATTTTTTTGAAGAATTCTCCATGATATATCTGATCAATGCATAATATCATGAAAAATGGATACAGTTTTTTGACTGCCACTTAAATTGATATGAAGTGGCTTCTGTAACTAGGCTCCCTTAAAGAAAAGCACTCAGGAGCCTCCCCAGAAGGTGGAAGATCCGAAGTTTCAAGCTTTCACGGGGAAGAAGTATTCCCTAAAAGGCTGAATCTCAACTCCATTGTTGTCCATCCTTCTCTAGTATACACAGGATGAGATCAACTGATTCTGGTTATTTAATAGAATGTTTTTGCCACTGTATAATTTATATCTTTTTGAACCCAAAATCGGGTACACGTCAATGGTCCAAACCTCAGAAGAACGCCCAGTCAACTTCTGTTTGGCATACGGGGTCTTCTATGGATCCTTATGTTTAGTATATAATTTATCAAGATAAAACTCATCAGGCTATTAGTTATTTTTCTCTCTTTTTTTGTTCCTTTGTTTTTTAAAAGTTCTGATGCTCTCTACACCTGCAATATTTGATGGTGAGGCAGACCACCTATGACGCTCAGAGACTCGAATATTTCAGCCGTATCTAACAAAGCGTAATTCTAGATGTTCAAGATGACATAAAACCACTGAATTCCTCATGAGAAGTAGCTTCAGAAAGAGAAACAAAAGGCCATGATGCAGATGATTCCCTTCTCGTTTATTAGATAATCACAACTAACAGAGTGGCTTCTTATTTAAATTAACTAATCATTATAATTAGAACGTAATAACATTTAGATGTTCAGCCCCACCTGATTTTATGATACAGAGATGGTAATGGAAAAGTGCCGGTGAGAAATACAATAATAGTAGTAAAATAATAATTAGCTAAGCTTCCACAGATGTCTCAATTGCAACCTTCTTGGAATACTTGATGCCTTCAGACTTATCATTCGCTTCCCAGAGTTCTGGCAGTGCTTCCTTGATATTATGAAGACTCTCTAACGCACAGTCCACACCTTCAATCCGATGAGAAGAGCCTACCTGTATCAGCACCGTTGGAACTGGATGATTTAACATTTTCGAAGCAGTTTGGAAAATTTCACGGGAATATAAAACTGGCAGTGACATTTTGCTTTATTATTTTTGGCCGAGGTTTATGATATCATTAACTTACCCAAACAGTGTGGAGACCCAATCCTTTTCCAGTCTGTAAGTTACGGATGCTATCATCAAAGAACAACTAAAGAGCAAGAAATCACTACGTTAGATAAACGCAGACCAGACAAGGAAACTGAAGGCTATGAAAATCACTTAGAATAGCTTTGAATCATTGGAGATCGTAATAGGAATGAAACTTGCATATTTTCAAATGACAGCACATTCTAAAGCTAATCCAAGCATTGATTCAACATGCAAACAATATAGAAATGCAAAACCGGTGAATTTCTGTGCTCGTAATGTAAGTTCAATTTTCTTACCGTCTTTCGAGGGCTGATGTTGGCAATCTTAAAAACCTGCTCAAATGCTTCCTCAAAAGGTTTGCAGACTACGGGGGTCCTTGGAAGTACAAGATCTGCATCAGGACAGGTAGTATATTCATCGATGTCAAAAACCTTTCTGTCATCCCCATCAACAGGATCATTTCCTTTATTAGCAGCATCATTCAAAGTCTCAAAGCATATGATCCTTTCAAAACAATCCTCCAATCCAAGCCTGCTAAGGACTCGACTTGCATGAGCCTTGTCAGCATTGGTAAAGACCTTCCCATGAAGAAATAAGGATTATTAATCACCAGCAGAAATCCGATGCAGTCAACCGAATACTTCTCCCAAATGCAGTAATTTTTAAAGAGCATGCAACTAAGGAAGTAAACTTACAACTTTACGAACAGGCACATTAAGTAAGATATTCCTCAGGACAGGGTCAGGTTTAAGCATCTGATAGGGCAATCTTCCATGAACAAAACTGCAAAATACAAACGCGTAGGACCACATCAATTTCATAAAAGATACTCCTTGTATTAATACACATAAGAGCAAGAAATCAGTACCTATGGAAGTCATCATAGTCAAATTTATGCCCCATAGCCTGAAAAACATAGAAATAGAAAGAAAAAAAAACCCAGAAAACTTTTTAGTGAAATCACTGTAAATTAAAAAAATCTTGTAAAAAAAAAAAAGAGCATCAAGTTCTTGGGTTATTACCCTAAGTCCAGCCATGGTCGTCCCATAATACTTGTACAATGAAACACACAACTCAGGGGCTTTACTTTCCTCAATGCCAAGCTTTTTAATCATATATTCTATGATAAATCAGGAACATTCCAAATCAATTAGGGTATATCACATAACATAATCTTAAAGAGAGAGAGTGCTTCATTAAGCAATACCTTGAATATTTTGGGTAACATGGACTGAAAAACCAGAACCGAGTGGATAAAGGGTATCATCAATATCTGGAATTTTATATATAAAAAAGCCATCAGTTATATTATAGTATTTTTATTCATCTTCAAGAAGAGAAGTCCACTAGGGGAAAATATAACATCAAAAGAAAATGATTAACAAAAGAGCTTTACCAAAAAGGAGGCAGTCATATCTGTGCTCCAAAGCTTGCTGTTTCTGATCATCTTCATAAGACTCCATTTTCGTACTAACCAAAAGCAAAAGCAGGATCTTTATAAGTTCTTTTGGTATCAACTGCAAGAAAACAACCAATTTAATTAAAAAAACACTAAAAAAGTCCAACATATCTTACTGCCCACCAAATCTGGAAATCAAAACGACAAGAAAGAGAGAAAAACAAACAGATTGGTTATAATATACACAGTACTTCAGCACATTGTTATCCCAGAAAAACCTGAGACAGACAAAAGCAAGCAAGCAAGCAAATTACCAGATCTCAAAAAATCAGAGAGGTATTGTTGAGAAAAAAAGGAAGATATTAGTTTTCTTTTAAAGAGGAAAGAAGGAGGAAAGGAGGGTCGGTGAGTGTAATCCACGGTTACATTTATTTTAAGATTTTTTAATGGACGTAATGTCTAAAAGAGACGCATACTCATGAATTCCGGGAGACACGACTGCTTTTTACTTCTTCACTTCTGATTTTTTTTTATGTATTGGAATAAGTACAGATCAGTCATCAACCTATTATTTCTTTCATGTATCGGTCCTCGATCTTCAAATTCTTGCAAACATTGCTCAACCCTTCATAATCATGACATGTTCATCATTCATCACTTCATCCCACACTTGACTTTTCCGTTATTTTGCCCCCAGAATGCAGATATGGCACAATAACTAAATGGAGTGTTTCTATTGTTGATTTACATAATCATGGTGATTTTTTACGTTGAGTTGGGATTTATTTTAATGGATGAGTTTAGTTTTTTATGCATTTGCTTTTGATTTGAAGAAAAATAAATATTAAGTTGGGTTTCTTAATTCAAATATAATCTAACACTAAAAAATATTAAAATATAAATTATGTTTTTAATTATAATTTTTAAATCTAATTTGAAGGTCAATTCAAGATAAATTATACATCACATATAAGGCAAGTTGACTTGAATTAATTCAGGTCAATTCAATTTTTAGATTCCAGGTTACCCAAGTTATGGATTAACTCACCGGATCATATCAGGTTTTATAAATAATGATCTTAATTTTAAAATAACTTAAATATAAAATAAATAATGATTTTAATTTTAAAATAACTTAAATATAAAATGATACAAATATTATCTTGATACAATTGTATTTATGAAACACGTTATTCAAATTTCAGCTCAAATTGAATTAAGTAATATTTTGGTGTCATAATGGGAAGAAAATTGAAGAGGTTGTCTCCAAAATTAATATTGAGCCAAAATTAACCAGAAGTTGAGAGTTAATAACTGATTTGTGAAGTGCATAATACATTGGGGACTGCTTTGTAGTTATCCTTTTTATATTTACTATCTTGTTGTTATTATTATTGTTATTAAAAATGTATTATCATTGTTGTGTCAGGATTTGACACGTCTCAATCTAACTTTAGTTTCCGACGTGACTTATTATTGCAGTCCTCCGCATACCGCTCTCCTTAGACTCTGGCCCGGTCTGATTTTATTTCCTTTGACAAGGGCATACGATTTGCCACGTCCTCGTTTGGAACTTTCTATTTTAAAAATTTTGCAACCTTGCTTTTGTGATTTTCTTCTTTTTAAAAATTTGGAAGAACAGGGTGAAAAAGGACTCGATATTTCACTGTTTGGTGATTGATTTCGTGAAATACACAGCATTTTTAGTATGCGTTGGATAATTAATATGTGATAGCCAGTAGGTAGGGGGTGGCGATAAATAAATACTCCTATATATATTCTTCTCTCTATCACCATGGTCAATCATGACATCGTCCGTGCCAACAGCTAGTAATGTTTTCATACGTGTCGGCATCCCTAGAGGGAATGGAATCATTTTATAAAGATAGCGTTTTGCATTGCGTTTATAATTACATTTCGTTAAATTTTAAATTTTTTTTTTACTAAAATTGAGTATTTTTTGGATTGTTTTGATGTGGTATCAAAAAAATAAATATTTTAAATCTTTTTGAAAAGCAACCAAAAAATCAGGTATTAAAAATTATTTTTAATTTTTTTAAAAAAATTAATTTTATTATGTGTTTTAAATTATTTTAATGCGCTGTATTTAAAAATAATTTTTAAAAATAAAAAATACTATTTTAATATAAAAACAATTTTAAAAACAATGAAATATGCTTTTAAATAGACGCTAAAACATTAAATACCACCTTTATGTCATAACTTTTTTAACAAGTTAATCAATTCTTTTATTAAAAAAATAAATACTTTGCTAATTTGGTGAAGTATCGTTTTCAAATCTCGTTAATTTCAACCTTCACACCTGTTTCACCTGTTATCGACTTTTTAGTTCTAACATTATGTTTATGTTCCGTACTTTTGTCCCCTCTAGTATTTTATCCTGGATTCACGTTTCTTTTTTTAAAAAAAAAATTGACTGTATTTGTTTTTTAAAAATTCTATAAAATTTTTTTTTTTTTTTTTTTTTTTTTTAAGTTGGTCAAAAAAATCTTTCAAAGAAAAATCTTGGTTTCCAAAAAAGTGTTTTTATTAGGAAAACACTTTTCGGTTGTGAAAACAGTAATGTCATTAGTGTTAATCAAATTTGATCCTCAAACTTTTGATTGATATATATATTTTGTTTTGAATATTTGTTTTTCAATTTCATCTTTTATAATTTAATTTTTATATTAATTTTGATCCTTATTTTTATAATTGTTATTTGATTTTCCTTTATTATTTTTTAATTGAAATTTTTTCTCTATCAAATTTTATCTTCATTCTTTTGATTATTATTTATTTTATTTGAAATAATTTATGAAATGTTAATTATTATTATTTTAATTTCTTCATCTTTCAATTTATTTATTTTTTAGATTTGATCTTTATTATTTTGATTATTATTTATTTTATTTGAGATAATTTATGAAATTATATTTTTTTAATTTCATTTTCATTCAACTTTTTAATTTGTAAAATTTGTTCGTTATTACTTTAATAAACTTGAGAAAAATAAAATATTAAAAAGTTATTTTCCAGCTCATTTTACATGACATAACTAAACATTGGAAAGTGTTTTCCAACTTGTTTTCTATTACACTACCAAACATTAGAAAATAATTCACTTTCCTGAATTTTATTTTTCAGGAATTTATTTTTTAAAAAGAAGCTAGTTTCTAGCAAATAAACAGGGTCTTATGATGGATTATTGGCTAGTTTTAAATTGAATTGAAAAACTTGACATAAAAAAAACTTGATTAGTTGAATTGATTCGATTAAATCATGTTAACTTTCTGTTTTTTAGTCGTTCGTTTAATTTAGTTAAACTCATTTTAAATATAGAAAAGTCAACACAGCAAAAATGTTACTGTTTTAATAAAGTGGTTAAGTTATTGACCATTAAATTGATTCTGTAACTGAGCAAAGCTAGTTTTCAAGTTAGTTTTCGAATTAGGTATGACATTAGTGGGTATGGTAAGAAAAAAAAATTATAATTTGTTTTGTGAACCGTGTTTAAATTTTAATAGGATTTTTTAGAGATTATTTTTTCATTGTATTTTTAGATTTTAAAAATCTCATCTTAAACCCTGATTTTAATAATTTTATGATTTCTCTTTTTATTTCAAGATTTCATGGAAGTTTGAGATTCATATTTATAACTCTTTTTTATAATAAAAAAATATGTTCTTTGTTTTTTTTTTTTTTTTTTCCCCCTCAAAAAATTTAACTAATTATTTTGAATCAATCGACTGGTTTCTAAAGCATCCAAAAATATTAATTGATACTGTAGTTCAGAAACACAACATCCAAAAATATATTATTTCCCTTAAACTTTTTACTACTATATTAATTAATTTATTTTTATTTCTATTTTTAAATGTCGATTACTTATTTTCCCAACAAACTGCAGATAATTAACCATAATCATAGGAGATCAGTTTTTTACTGTACAATCCATAATAAAAAGATTGATATTTTTAGTTATAGGTTTTTTCTTTTTAATTATTATTTTTTGTTTGATTTAGCTCATTAATATTAATTATTTTTATATTTAGTTATCACATTCTCATGACATGAGTTCTAAATTTGACGAGTTAACCTGATTTGACGTAACTCAGTTGATTCAGATTTTTTCATTTTTTTTAATTAGTTTTTTTCTTTCAATTTTATTTTTTAATATCAATTTGATTGAAAATTAAATTTTATAATTTATTTTATTTATTTTTCATTAGATTATCGTGATCTGATGAGGGTTGTTGTACCCCTCTGTATAAAAGTATTATTTATTAGATTAGTGCTTTGCTTTCCTTCCCTTCGCTTTTCTTTTCTTTTCTTTTCAATTAAGTTTTTTTTAATTTTATTATTTAATATTAAATTTTTTTATTTAATTATTATATTTTCATAAGACGATGTCATAGTCAAACTCATATAAAAGCTCTTGAGCATTTAAAAAGTATAATGAAATTCTACAGGCAATTCTTAGGGCATGTTGTTTCTGCGTTTCAAAAGCGCTTTTAACAAAATTTAAAAATTTTTTATTTTTTTATTAACTTCAAATTAATATGTTTTTAGTGTTTTCAAATCATTTTGATGTGCTGATGTCAAAAATGATTTTTAAAAAATAAAAAAACATCATTAGCATATATTTTGGCACGAAAAGCTATTTAAAAAGCAACCACAACCACACTGCCAAACACACTTTAAAGCATTTAAAAAGTGTAGCTGCTCGCCCACCAAGTGTCATACAGCTCATACCAAAGAGTTGCTCCTTGGTCAAGAGCAGGTTCTCATTCGGACCATACTAGGCAAACCCCTGAGCAGGTTTTGCATGTTCCAAAAACCAAGCATCTTCGAGGGAAGATATTTTCAACCGCTAAATTGATGAAATAATATCTTGAATAGAATAAATATAGTTTTTTTATTATGCATATTTTAAATTTAAAAAGTTAATTGTATTGGAGTAGAAAAACTAAGTATTTTATTTTTTACATTATCATATTTAGTTGGTTTATTTATTTTGTTGTCTTCTCAACATATATATATATATAAAATATTAATAAAAGAAGTATTAAAAAAATATTTTTTAATTTTTAGCTTTTCTTTCGGTACATCCTTGAAGTTTCTCTGACAACATGACCTGATTTACGCAAATGTTCTGCATCCAAGCTTGCTTTTTACCTGATTTGACAGAATATAAATGCCAGGATTGATCATGATGGTTCTCGAAGAGAGCGGAACAGCCAAGGAATCATCATTATTCTGCCGAGTGAAGGGAAGATACTCGCCAACAACTGGACTCCATGCATACGAGAGCATCTATTTTTTTTTTTAAATTTCAAATTGTGTTTTTAGATATTTATAGATTATTTTAATTTAATATTAAAAAATTAAAAATATTATTTTAAAAAATAATATTTCCACAGATCATTAAATCAAGCAGCAGATGCTTAGAAACCACACAGATTGGATGAATTAATATTATGAAGTTAAGATGATGGAACCAGGTTCTCTGGCGGAAACCACTCCAGTGAGGAAATTATTTCGCTATAACATCATAAATTAATTTGTAAAATATTTTTTATTTAGAAATATATATTTTTTATTTTAAAAACTTATTTTTTATATAAAACATTAAAATGATGTGAAAAAAATTAAAAAGTATTAATTTAAAATTAAAATAAAATAAAAAAATTTCAAATATTTTCAAAAATATTTTTAAAATAAAAAAACAAAAACACCTTTATTTTTAATAACTTTCTGAAACTAGAAAAAAAAGGGTTCTCGTAAAAATATTATAAGATTATATACTTGATGCCTGGATTTTTATTAATCTTATATTCGAGTATCTTATTTTTAATTTTATCTATTTAAATTATTAATATGTTTCTTTTAATTTAGCAATTATTGTAAGTAAATATATTAGGTGATAACATGTGTATTATCTAGTAACACATGAAGAAAAAAAGAAAATGTGGAATCACAAATTGAAAATAGAAATTCGAAAAAACAATTAAAAATAAAAGAGAGAAACGGACAGCAACAATCAATTTAAAAGGAAGATGGGTATGCACATCAGAACCACATCTAAAGAGTTTGTCAGTTCCTCCCCACAGAAAGCCCATCAGGATGAATGGGCTAGAGGCTGGAGCTGGACATAGTTAGCCCAATTCATGAGATAAGTAACAAGACACCTCCACTAGATTTTAAACCCGTGTTTTGTTGATCGGAGCCACGCAAACTAGACTAGACAGATCATCTTGTTCCTGGAGGTGGAACATGAAGCATCCCGTTTGGCTTGGCGTTAAACTTCCTTAATTTTTCCATAAAATCACTCGCTGCTCTCTCACTGCACTTTACTATGGAACCCACGTCAGTTCTCCTTCACTCTAAAACAATTCCTTTCAGTTTGAGCATCTCTCGTAACAGCAGCAGAAAACTCTCTTTCAGGCATTCCAACAAACAGTTTCAATCCCGTTTGTCAAACGACAATTTCCTCTTTGGTCAAAGCCTTAAACCCATCAAAAACCAAGCAGAACTTCCTTTTTCACTATATCAATCAACTTCATCACTGAAAATTACAAGAACACACTTGTTATCTCCTCCCAAATGCTCACATTCCGGCTCTGCAAGCACAGACGGTTCTCAAAACCACCCATTTTTAAAACCCTTCAAAAACCTCTCTCTTGATGAACTGAAAGCGACCCTTTTGCAATTAACCCCTATTGATATCATCAAGTGGTCAGGTATCTTATCAATTGCAATTGCAGCCACAAAATGGACTGTGAATTTGGTCTTGAACCCGTTTTTCTGGATGTATTTTAGCTGGACATGGTTGTTTTGGCCGTGGTTTGTGGCTATATTACTTGCTGTTTATGGATTATATTGCTTTTATAAGCATTCAATCGGCGAAGCTAGCATTTTTGAGCAATTTGCAATTGTTACATCAGTGTTCACTTGGTTAACTCTAGTCCCTCCTGCCCATTTCAATGGATACCTACAAGGATGGCCTTTTGTGTTCTTTTTTGTGTATCATTATTTCTTTTTCTTCAATGTAAGTGTGAGGAAACGTTTGTATGGTGATTATTATGCACGCCCCCATGACCCCAAGTGGGATTTACACCTACCCAGATGGTCTCGCCTTTTGTTCTGCGTTGGGGTCATGGTTGGGCACTGGCTTGCAGCTTTTGAAGGTCCAGAGCTGCACCTCATTCCTGGTGGGTGGAGCAATGCGGGGATTTGGATTTTGATATTGGCAACTTTGCTAATGCAGTATAATTCTACATTTTACCTTGCCAAGTATTCGGAGAAGGTGGTGGTGCCTATTGCTGTTGTGCAATTTGGGCCATATAGGTGGGTCAGGCACCCGATCTATTCATCCACAATGCTTCTCTTTGCGACTTATTTCCTTGCGCTTCGTGCACCTTTGAGCCTGTTGTTTGTGGTAGCGGTATGTTTGATTTATTATGCACAGAAGGCAAAAATGGAGGAGGATCTAATGATTGAGACTTTCGGGGAGAAGTATCTAGAGTACATGGGTAAAGTTCGGTACAAGTTCATTCCTTTGGTTTATTAAGACAGCATCCAGGTATGCGTTGTTGATTTCTCAACGTGACCAATTTTCTTGGATAAAGGTACTTGGATTTTTAATTGAGAAGGAAAAAATATTAAATTACATTGTTCCATTGTTTTAATCGTTACACATGTCTTTCGGCTTTTCTTCGTGTAAGTTTTCAGAGTGCTTCGCTGATACTTGTTTATTCATTCCTATGTTTAATGCAATGAGCTAGTTTAGTGGTGACTCCCTGTGCTAATATGGATTGAATAATTGTAGTTGCGTGCAAAAGTATGGTTTTCTATAGATAATAAGCATGCTGAGCGTAACTAATAATATTGTATCTGCTCTTTGCTAATTTCTAGGTGGTGCCTTCTTGGTGCTCATTGCTAATAGTGAACTTGACAGTAATCTGTTTGTTGAGTTTCAGAGGGGAATTATAAAGTGCTCTCTAAGTTCATTATGCATATTAAGTTGCACATTCTGAAGAATGTTAGAGAGATTCACTTCAGCTAGAAGGTACAATCACTTGGCAAATCCTCTAGCAAGCTATATTTGAATACAAATCATAAAATTCTCATTTATTTTGTTATACATATTTAATTGCAATTTCTGAAGTGATGCTTAGAGAGATGTACACAAGCAAGAATCTATAATCACTCGGCTTTTCCTTTAGATTGCATTTTCACACAATTTGAACAAGGAAATTGTGTGAAGTAACTTGGGTGGCTTGTGGAAAGATTAATATGATGTATACGATTTGGAGAGTTTTGTTATTGCAGTTCCAGAAACAATTGTTGGAAATTTGACTATAAAACAAATGAGGATGTTTAAGAGTTCAAGTAAATGTATCCTAGGGAAAATGGTGGCAAGATCAAGTTAGGACATTAATGGCCGTGAAGCATCTGATATCATTTTGTTGCGGCATTTTTCTTTTTGATATTTCCAGAAACAAGTGTTAGAAATTTGACAGTAAATCTGATGAGGATGTTTAAGAGTAAGTAAATGCATCCTAGGGAATATCATTTGGTCTGGGCATTTTTCATTTTTTTCTTTCAGCATTTGAATGATCAATGATCATCTTTATTCTACAAAAAAAGTGTTCATCTTTTAATATTTCCTGCTTATTTAATTGTCAACTCTAGTATAGTTCTACACTTATTTGAGGCTTTTGTTGGTCTAGCAGTTGGCTATGTTGGCGATAGCCATGCCATTTTTTTGTTTTACCAGTCATTCAGTATTTGAGAGATAATTGATATTAATACTCTGAGTAGTGAATCAGCATCTGCTTTTTTCCTCATTTACGCTGTGTATTTTTCTCTAGAAGCTAAAGAACTCTTATATTCTGTACATTAAAGTGGAAAGGTGTTGTTCTTTGGAGATCTTCAGTGCTCCACTAGCCCTTGCTTTGTCAACATATGACTCTTGGTTTTAAAAAAATTGATCTCCTAACCATTGTCTTTTGCCTGTTGAGTGAACTAGGGTAGGATTGTTTCAGGAATACGATAAAGTTTGAGGCATCTTTTTCACTTGCCTTGAAAGTTAAGTATTGAACAGGGAGTTTATTTGTTTTTTAAAATTCCTAACTAATAATCTACATTTTATTCCACCTGATATATGTTTTCAACATCTTACGATAGCGTAATGCCTCCATGTTTATTTTCTCACTTTTGGTGTCTCTGGTTGGAAATTTTATGTTCAATTGAGATCATGCAATAATATGCATCCATATATCTTAATTTAAATATTTATAATCTTAGAACTTTGTTCTTTCTAATTCCAACTTAGAGTTGCATAACCAATGTACACTGTACAAAGTGATAATGGCCTCATACAAACACCCTCTGAATTATTGGTCTTTTGGATGGAGATCCTTCTGTCATCTTTCATTCACTTTCTCCCTTAAAATCTCACGTGCTTATCACATGCTTAATGCTAAAAATGTATAAATTATAAAGACCCACTACTATTGACTATTTTGATTGGCAACTCCTATATTTTTTTCTTCTAATTCTAATACCCAAGTTATGAGGTGATTGGATTGAGGCTCCTCCATTAGGTTTCATCCAACGATACCACGGTTTTATCGATGTGAGTGTTCATCTCAATTTTAAATCCAATCATTATCATGGTTGACTATTTTAATACTTGGAAATTTCAAATTGAAAAACTAAAAACTCAAAATTTTTTAGTTTGATTTGAGTTTAAAAATGGTTTTTGAGAGGTTGAAAGAATTATTTTAGCTGTCTTTTGAGTTTATTTAGTAGTAAAAAAGGTGAACTTTCAATGGTGATGGTAACAAATGGGGTTCTAATCCAAGCACATCACAATTCATGCATTAACATAAAAAAATATATAGGTTGTGTCAATCAAAATGGTCGATATTTCAATGATATTTATATGTTTTAGGCTTGGCTATCACATGTAAAATTTCAGGGATCTAGTAATCCGTTGAAAATTTGCTTTAAATCAATATAGGCTCATTTTCATCCAGCAACTTTCCATCTGATTTATCTCTGTAAGATAACTTACTTCAAGAGTTCACAGCCTTGGGTTATTGAGATGCTTATTTCATTTGTTAGGTGTTTTTACCATTCACTTACCATATTAAGAATGCAATTGAATGAAATAGAGTCACAGATTTGGATGAATCGTGATGGTCAACAAAAGTTTTGTGGTTAATACTTTATTTTTTACATTCCAAAGCTCCCTGGTTTTGCCATTTGCTCGCATAGAGTTTTGAATTAATCATATACAATTGATGTTGAAATCTACACTAGAAATGCAGTATTGTAATGTGGTTTTTCCACTTCTGTAGATACTGAAATGAAAATGCTGGGAATAGTTTATCTTGCAACAGTAAAAACACCTGATATCCTGGTCGATAATGATAGTATTCAAGTCCCCTGATGATTTCAAGGAAAGAGCTAAAATGAAAATACTTATATGAATTGAGCAACAAGACATCAATGATCTTATGATTCTATCGATGAGAACTACAATCAGCCCCTATCAGTGACAAGACTAGACTGATTGGTTGTCATAAGTAAGAATTCCATTCTTGATCATTGAGGAGCCATCCATCTTAAGTTCATTTATAAGCAATCTGATGATGCAACTATGTTGCTGTTAGACAAATATTTGTTCAATTTGAAGACCTTAGACGAAGTAATTGTTCATCAAAATAGAGGCTTTTAAAGTCTAGAAACAAGTTCAGGTTTCTAGTTTTCTAATCTGGGTGCTTGCTTTACAATTTATCGAGGGATTTTGTTGGCTGTGGCAAGATGTTACTTTCTGCAACAGGGGCCTGTTCTCTGCAACTTTCCCGGTTGGGACTTGTTAGAGCATACTACACAACCTTTTTGGTCATTAGATTTAGTGAGCAATACTGGGAATTTCATCTTAAAATTCTATCCAATTATTGATAAATCATTCATTGACTATTCAGATCCATCCCAAACCCTAAGTAAAATCTTAAAATTTCTATATTTTCAAAGCTGTCTTTTTTTTATATAAATATAGTTCAAAGATGTCCAATATAAGCGACTGAGCACAAATATGTGGCATTTTGAATGCTTTACTCTTATATAGACTGCAGATATTGTTTGGTCTAGATTTGTAAAGTTACGCAGTCAAATTGTAAATGAAATGCGTTCTGCAATCCTATATATTGATGCTTTAATCTTCTCAGTTTATTTTTCATTCCTCCTTTCTAGAGCATGACAAAAATGATGTGATTCCATGTGTGAATATACCACTATCAGGTTTTTTTTTTTGTTACCGAGCGCATGTTGCTAGGAAATACAAGTGTTGTTGAATATACTTCTTGTCTGTCACTCTCTGCTTGGAGTCTAGTTCCTTAATTTTCCCTGACAAAACTTTATTAGGACAAATGCACTTCATCTTTTTCATCTTGACTATTCATCTAGCTTTGAAAGGACAAAAATTCTATGAACCATTTGTGATGTATCTCCACTTAAATTTGATCCTAGTACCAACTCTAGCCTCATAAGTCCTTGATGACTTGAGATGAAGTGCACATGCACATGACAGCCAGCCCATCAAAATGTGAAATATATCAGCTCATGCATGCTTTGCAATCGCACCACCTTGTCAGCATGCAGTTGAAAACCTCCAAGTTCTCTCAAGAAAAATCACTTGAAAATACGTATCTACTTTTCTTCTGATGGAAATTACATACGATCACTTTCTTTTATGTCCTTTAGGCCATATTTGTTTTATGAAAAGTAGTTTTCAGGAAATTATTTTCTAAATTTTTCTGTATTTGATTGTCATTAGAAAAGTTGGTCAATGAAAAACACTTTCCGGTCAACAGAAAACACTTTCCAGTCAAAGAAAAATTTAACGGTTTTCCCTTTTGGCTGTGTTTGTTTTCTAGAAAGTGGTTTGTGAAAAACAACTTTCCAAACTTTTCTATGCTTGTTTGTCATTAGAAAAGTTAGTTAACGAAAAACACTTTTTAGTCAAAGGAAAATTTAGCTTGGTTTCTAGGAAAGTGTTTTCCTGGAAAATTTAGACGGAAAACACTTTCTGAAAGTTGTGAAAAATTTAGAAATGTCATTATTTGCTTATTATATCAAATTTGGTCTTCAAACTTTTAATTGCAATATATATTTTGTTTTGAATATTTATTTTTCAATTTCATTTCTTAAAATTTAATTTTTATATTAACTTTGGTTTTTATTTTTATAATTGCTATTTACTTTTTTCTTATTATTTTTTTATTGAAATTTTTTATCTATCAAATTTGGTCCTCATTATTTTGATTGTTACTTATTTTATTTGAAATAATTTATGAAATGTTAATTATTATTATTTTAATTTCTTCATCTTTCATTTTTTTTTAATATTTTAGATTTGATCTCTATTATTTTGATTATTATTTATTTTATTTGAGATAATTTATAAAATTATATATTTTTTTTCAATTTCATTCTCATTCAACTTTTTAATTTGTAATATTTGTTCCTCGTTATTTTAATAAACTTGAGAAAAATAAAACATTAATAAGTTATTTTCCAGCTCATTTTCCATGACATAACCAAACACTAAAAAGTATTTTTCAATTTATTTTTCATTACACTACCAAACATTAAAGAATAATTTACTTTTCTAAAATTTATTTTTTCAGAATTCATTTTAAAAAAAATAAAACTACTTTTTAGCAAACAAAAATATTCATCCTTTTTCATGCTCTTCGATAATGCGGTCCTCTTCTGGCTTCCGATAACTGCCGGGCTTTACATGCGGGGATGTCCAGATTTCCTCACTTGTGGTTATCGCCACTCGATCTCCTCTAAGTGTATGATGTGAAGGCAAGCTGGGATGGCTTTTCTATGTGTTCTGCGAACGTTTTGCTTGAAAGTTTACCAATTTCCGTCACAGTTATGTATAATTAAAGTATTTGTTCCCACAATTTGTCATTTTTAATCTCGTGACGGATGAGAAGGGACTGGTTTTTACTTGTTGTTCGATATTGTCATTTCCTTAACGAAATCTTGTAGCCTTTTGCGACGTTGGAAACATGGAGAAAGTTTTCCACGTTTTCCTCCCCATCTTCTCTCCCATGGTATTTCTCGTCATCTCGGTGGCCTTGATAAGCTTTCCAAGTTCAATCAACGAATCCCTATTTCCTAACTATTCCTAATTTATTGAATTTTCTAGGTTCAAACAAGAAGTCTTTAATTTCTTTATATTTGATGGAAAATCTAGATCCTTAATTCAATGTAAATCATGAAAATGATGTTTAATTTAATATTACCTCTATTCTTAAAATATAATATTATTAAATTAAGCATGATAAATTAACTCCGATCAAAGAAATACTTAATTATTTTTTATAAGGATTAATTAATTAATCTTGATAAACTTTAAGGGCTGGATTATAATTAACTTTAACCAACATTACTTGGGAGGAAACAGCTAGCATGTATATTCTGACTTCGGAGGTGATTTGATATGGTAACATGGTGGTGATAGGAGTTTTCTGTAAGAACAGTAAGAAAGAGATGATCCTTCTGCTCCCGACATGTTACAGGGGGGAGGTGATCTTACCATAAAGGACTGAGAGTTAGAGGGTTTTTGGCAGTGTGGTAGTGGTTACTTTTTAAATAGCTTTTAGTGCTGAAATACATGACAATGATGTTTTTTTATTTTTTAAAAATTATTTTTGACATCAGCACATCAAAACGATCCAAAAAGTACAAACCGCATTTAATTTTAGCAAAAAAAGAAAATTTAAAATTCGGTCAAAAACAGGTTTAACCGCAGAGCCAAACAGGAGCAATGTTTCCTTCCCTCGACTGGTAAATAATATTGTTTCTGTATAATGGTACCTTCTCATTTTACTACTTAAGAAATCACTTGGTAAAGCAGCGCATTTAAAATGGTTAGGGCTAGTAGCTAATGCTGTTGTTGTGGTTATGTAAAAAATATTTACCATACATCATGTTGTTAAATATTAATTTATCTGGCTAAAGCTTCTTGAACTTGGACAGTTTAATATCGCGTTTTTTGTTTTCTGTTTCTAGAAAAAAAAATTCAAGATTTTAACTTGCATTTCTAACTTAATCATCTGTTTTTGATGTACATGTATAGTTATTAACTAGACAAGTGACTCCTGTTTTGCCGCGAGCATGATATAATTTTTTGTAACGTAAAAAATAATACTCAAATGTTGTCAGTGTATTTAAAGAAGAAAAAGAAAATCCACCGCTTGACATTATAGAAAGAAAATTGAGAAAAAACAAATAACGATATTTGCCAATTGATCTTAAGAATCCAATTATAGAGAGACATATTTGAAAAAATTAGTGAAAAAAAAGTTAAAAGAAACAAAGAACCATCAAACCCGAGTGAGACCGTCAAAACTTGTCAGCGGAAACATGCAAACAGGATAATCTAAAAGAAGAAAAAAATAACATGGGTCACCCGACTAAACTCATTGCTTAGATCATGAGATAAGAATAACCTGGTTGAAAGGAAACCAGAGAAAATAACTAAGTTCATTTTTCAAAATGAACGTCTTCAAAGGATGTAATTGAGGGGGAATTGACCTAGTGTGAAATGATAGAAAAAACTTGGTTAGACCCATAACATAGTCAAGCCGGGGCAAGTCAGGTTAAAATGCGTTGACTATTTTTCTTTATTTTATTTTATTTTAAAAAATAATATTATTTTAACATTTTTATAAAACAAAAAGATTTTGTTGACTTGGGTTAACTCGGGTCAGTCCACCTAACCCATGACCCCGAATTGACTTCCCGGTTGGGTCTAAAAACTATGAAATAAACCATAGCTTTCAATAAATCAAATGTTAAATAATAAAATTTTAAAAAATTCAATTATATAAAAGGGTAAAAAAATATCAATTAAGAGAATAAAGACTTAATTTGAAAAACAAATTGAGAGTACAACATAAAATTTAGAATTAAAGGGAAAGAATGAAAGAAAAATCAAATTAATAAAAGAATCCAAAACAAAAATAAAAATAAAGAGAATAGAGACCAAATTTAAAAAAAAAATAAAAAATCAAGATTATAGATCCAATGATGAAATTGAAAATAAATTAAAATTTGATAAAAGAGCTAAGAATAAAAAAAACAATTTGAGAGTCAAACCTTAAATATCATCAAATGTGAAGGGCAAAATTGAAAAAAAAATCAAATTCACAAAAGAATCCAAAACAAAAATCAAAATAAAAATATTAAAAATCAAGATCATGGATTTAAGGATGAAATTGAAAACAAATTAAAATATGATAAAATAGCTAAAAATCAAGATTAAAAATCAAAACATTGAGGGTGAGAATTGAAATATCGTAAAATAAGAGGACAAACCTCATTTTTTTAATCGCCATCACAAAACTCAAGGAGGCCGAGAGAGAGAGAATATGAAAGGGGCGGCTGATGATAAATTTTTATCGTAATCACCATATGCGCCGCTTCTCATGAAAAGAGATGCCGTGTAGCTTCCAACGCCTTAGCTGAAGCTGGTATTTCTCCATAAGACAACAACTCACGAGTTGTTTAAAGAGCGCAGGTTTGGCGTTTGAACCTGCGTTCCTAAAAAATTTAAAATTTGTTTTTTGCTAAAATTTAATATGGTTTGTATGTTTTAGATTGTTTTGATGTGCTGATGTCAAAAATAATTTTTAAAAAATGAAAAAACATCATTGACACGCATTTTGGCACGAAAAGTAATTTGAAAAGTACCCGCAATCACACTGCCAAACATGCTCTTAGTAAATTTAATTTTAGAGCAATTTAGTCAATTCAATTTTTAAAATAAAGTAAAAAGCAAAAAAAAAAAAATCCCTTGATGCTAATTAAATGAAAATAACTTTTTAAAGTAATTTAGTAATTTTATTGTGTAATTAAAATAGAAGATGACTATAATGTCCTTTAAGAATCAAGTAATGACATTTGTACCATAAAAAAAAAATCAAATTATCCTCTTAACCAGGCTAAATGTTTTTGTGTGGTAGGGCTAAAATAATTATTTTATTGTGTGAATCCACAGTAAATTATTAGTGTGTACCGATACCTTTTAGTCTTTTTTTTTAATTTGTTTTTATCACTCTTTATATATTTTTGATTTTTTAAGAAATTTAAAAACAAAAACCAAGAATAAAAAAATGACAACTATGCCAAGCCGGCGATGATGGACAGCCGTGTGAATTGTTGATCTTTTTTTTTATTAATATGGGTGTCCAGACTAGTTTGTGCGCACTCGATTAACTCTACGAGCCCTGGAATTAACGACTATGTAAGCCTCCAATATTCATCATATTATTAATTACAGAGTTTAAACTTGAAACCACGGAAAAAACACAATTCTTGATTTGAAGTTTTTATCACTGACCCACATTGAATGAGTGATCTTCCAGTGCATTTGTGTGTTTGCTTTACATGCAAACAATGAGATATTTAGATTCCCAGGAATACAAACTTATCTTGGAAATGCTTGATTCTTTTAACTCAAAAAGATAAAATAAAATAGAGTCACATGTTTTTCGAGAATCACATGTGCAACAATATTATTTATGTGAATTGTGATTATTTTATGTTTTTTTTTTTATATTTTTATGAGGAAGCCATGGTGATTCAATGCCTTGTACTAAAAGGTCACGTAAGTAGCTAGACTAGGCTGCAATCCTGGACCATGCATAAATATTCTTTCAAATCACCATTCGCCATGAATGAATCTCAACCCGTGAAATTTTCAAGCACACATTCACTCGATGAATTCGAATTGTAGCCAAAGCAGCAGCTAGCCCGACGTGGAATCCTAAAGAGCACAGCCCATTAACACCACGTGGCACAAACCCAGTTGCTTATCTTTGCCAGGGTTATCTTTCTCCTCCAGATTCTTTTAGAGACCAGAGGAGCAAAGAAAAAGATCTAAGAACATGATAGCTACTTCTTTCACCATTCAAGGCCACAGACATTTGATCCTTGAAAGACACGAACTTGGTCCAAAAGCACCAATTCAAACACACTTTTGTCTTTCTTTTGCACCCTTTTTTTCATTACATTTTTTTTTCTGCACAAATCACTACTAAAAACAGAGGTATTAGCAACGGAATTTAGCAACGAATAATTCCATTACTAAATTCAGTAACGAATTTGCAACGGATTACACATATATTATTTTTTTAATATTAGCAACGGACTTTAGCAATGGATAATCCGTTGCAAAATTTACGTTGAATTTAGCAACGGATTTTCCGTTGCTAATTGAAAAAAAAATTAAAATGTTAATATAAAACTACATTTATGTAGACCGTTGATTACATAAAATCTGAACCGTTTATTTTCACTCTCTCCCCCCACACTGAAATACAGATCCAAAACACCAATTACGCTAAAAATTAATTTACTTCCATTCTTCCAGTATCCTTCTTCGTCCCTAATAACATTGATTCCTAACTGTTCAAAAATCACCCTCTCTTCATCGATTTCATCTTCCTTTATCCGAAACTGTTCATCATCTTCTCATTCGTCTTCAGCAACCCTATTTTGTTTTCTTCATCTTCTTCTCCTTTATCTTAACAGTTGCAATATTTCTCTACAAACTAACAAAAACAGAGACCCATGGCAACATCGCACCAGACCCATCATCATCACCATCGAACATCCTGTTTTACCCTTTCTCTGTAAACGGGTTAGGTTTTGCACTGTTTTCTTCGATAGCTCAGGTAATTAATTTATGGTTTTTGTTTTCTTTGTTGCAATTTAAGTTACACTAAACAGTTCTAACCTAACTTTCCTAATCTCAGGTGTTATTCTGTCGTGTTGATCCATCTCCCTCACCTGTAACTGAAGAACACAAGTAAGAATTTTTTTTTTCCCGAAACTTTGAATAATGGTTTTAGGCTATTAATTCGATAATATAAGGTTTTTGAAATGTTTTTACCATGATTTATATCCTAATTATGCACGTTTAAGTGAAAATTTATGAAAACCCCCAAATTAATTTTTAGGGTTACAGTTCATAAATTTATGAAACCCCCCAAAAATTTTAGGTAACTAGAGCTTTATGTGATTTGGGATTATTTGTTCACCTTATTCTGAATAGGAGGTTTTTGATTATGCCCACATTCCGGGACGAGCAGTTCTTCATCGTGGTCGCCATCGGCATAGTGCAAGAGTGACTATTTCTGGGCACCAGGTCAACTTGGTTATATGGTGCAGAAGCTATCTTTTTCCTCTTCTTTGTTCTGCACTTAGCATCCCCTCTTTTGCATAAAAGGGCTCTACTTTAGGTACAACTTCTTTGTCTCAGTGGTGACATAGTTTTGAACTAGTATGGAATCTCAGAGAATTTAATTATCAGGCTTCCTTTTAACATCCATTCATGATTCCTTGAAATGCAAACCTTGAAAAGGATGGTATAATACTAGCTAATTTTCTAATTTTATCTTATGAAATAACTATAAAACAAACACTCTAAATGCCACATGTTGGGGCTTAGAGGATGAGACAATGCACTTCTTGGTTTAGATGAGCAGAAATATAGAGGAAGTTAATTTTTGTTTACAGTGTAATGCTTTCTTGCATGAGAGCTGCAAACTTTATCTTATTTTGCTCTAAGTGGTTTGGTGCTTTGGTAGCATGGAAGTTCAAGCTGTTTGCTGAATTGTCTGTCCTTAATTTTTTTCTTTGCTGTTTTTAATACTTTTCAGTTCAGTTTTTCGAGAGATGAAGAAACATCAAAACGATTTTTCCAGCTGGTGTGGAGATTGTCGATGTGAGAAAAAAGAAAGACAACATCTATCAGTTGCTGCTCCCAAACTGGTATATGTTGTGATGTAAAGATGAATAGGTTGAAGAAATTGCATCAGTTGCTATGCACTAATCTTTTGATATCTGCTTTTGTAGGAATTGCTAAAGAGGGATGGTATATCTGCATCCTCAGTCATTAATTTCTCTCAAGTTTTGCTTGTGAAGCTGTAAGATAGCAGAATTCTCACCCTTGCCAAGTGGCAATTCTTTCTTTCTTCTTTCTTGCTGTTTCAGTCCTTTTGTGTTAAAATTGTCCTAGGCTTTTGTTGGTTATTAATGAAGGGTGCATCTTGTATTCTCTCTTTCCAAGTTGGATTGAAATCTGTGTAATGCAATGTTGTCTTATTTGCTTTCAAAATTGAAATATGCACTAATCTTTGTTGTAGATCCATTTCCAATCACACAAAGGATAAAGGATTAGAGAGCAAAGCACTAATTTGTTTTAAAGACTAGCAATTGTTATAACTTGATGGGTGTAACATACTGTTTATGTTTTTTTTATTTTTCCAGCAATATGAATGGCTTATTGGATCACAATATAATCCAATAGAGTTGGCTAAATCTGATTGGGTTGCAAGAAAACCTCCACCTTGTGCCATTGATTCTTGGGGCTTAGGTAAGTCTATTTTGCTCCATTTTTACATGGTTGCTTAATTATATCGTGCGTAAATTTTCTGTTGGGCATGCCTATTGTAATCTTTTCAAGTAGTTGGAACTTTGCCTTTTATTGGGACAATATTGACAGTTTGTATAAGAAAACTAATGGAATAATTTTCTTTCATTAAATCTGATATTGAGTACAATCAAACTCTCAGAAACTCGATTACACATTTAGGTGTGTAGTAAATAACAATACTTACATTACAATGATGGAAAAGTTGATTCCTTTTACTATATGCACAACATAATTGATAAAATAAGAAAAAAGAAACCCCGGCAGTAAAAACAGCTTGAAATCTGTTGAATTTGATATTGAATTCTGTTGATTGGATTTTGAGGGAGAGATGGGAGAAATGGGTGAGAGATATTAATGTTTGAAAGAAATGTTTAAATTGTTATTCAACACTTTGGAAAATGCAAAACCACTTTTAGGAGTTTTACGGAAAAGTAAGTATTCTTTAAATTCGATGATTGTAATTATAATTACGTGTGGAAAACATGTATAACCATGCAAATTAAATAATTTCATGTGATTTTTAATTGAAATTATATTAAAATAAATTTTTATAATTTTTTTAACATTGTTATATTAAAATTATTTAAAAATATAAAAATATTAATTTTGATATTTTTAAAAAAATATGTCATAATACAAAAACAAATCCTCATCCAAGAGACTAATAGTTAATTTACATGTTTAACTATAAACTTTGATTACATAAAAAAATATAAATAATAAGTATTTCATAGAAAGAGGTTTAACATAAATATATTCACACCTCCATTACCTTAACCATAAATATTAACAATAATTATTGCTCGTCCGTGTAGAACTTGTAATCAACTAAATTGGATTGTGCCTAAAGAATTTATAAAACAAATGTATTTATATTTTCATCCACCAGTATTATACTTATTATTTCACTAGGACATAAAAGATAGATACAATGTATATGATAAGAGACAAAGATACAAATGTGAGTAACTATTATAAGCCATAATAAATTATGTTTTTTTTTTATATTGCATTTTCATCTTTTTGAAAAAATAAAAAAAATTCTTTAATCTTGTATTACCTTACATGTTTCTGATTTCATTTACCATTTCTTATTTGAGCAAAAACATATCCGAATAAAAATAAAAAGTTTGATGGATCCAATAAAAATAAAAGGAACCAAATTAAAAAAAAAAAAAAACTACTTGAGGTGGTAGCAAAAGTTAGAAGGACCAATAAAAAAAATAAACTCCAAAACTATTATAAAGATAAATTTATTTAATATTTGTTCAACTAAATATTTTTTTTTCTTTATCCATTTATTCTGTAAAAAAAAAACTAACCGAACATAATCTAAAAGTCTACTTTTGTCACTAGTTAGAAAATATAAATTAAAATATAAAATACTAACCGAACATATTTTATTTTAAAAGATTGTTTAAGTACTAGTAGTTAAAGAAGTATGCTTATTTCGAAAAATGCTTATTGGTGTTGTCATGTTAATTATATTAACATGGATGATCGATCGTGAATGTATCGTCGTCTTATGGATGGTCGCCTTCGTCCTGAATACATTATCGGTGTTAGAAGATTTATCAATTTTGCATTTTCAATTGATAAAAATATATATGGGGGAAAAATTAGATGTTCTTGTGTGAGGTGCAAAAATCAAAAGTTTTTATAGGAAGATGATGTTTGTAAACATCTATTGACAAAAGGTTTTTTACCTTGTTATGAAAATTGGACTATACATGGGGAGCCTTATGTCGCAGAACCAATATTGGCTGGACCTTCATCGATTGGAATGAGTCATGTTGTGAATGATGTTTGTCTAGAGAATCCATATAGGAATATGGTTATGGATGCAGTGGGGGTTGGTGATGCATTCTACAATGATAATGTGTCTAGTCCTGTGGTAACAGGGGAAATTCCAAATCCGGAGGCAACTAAATTTTTTAAGCTTTTGAAAGCTGTGGAGGAGCCGTTGTGGGATGGGTGTACCAAGTAATCCAAATTATCTGCTTGTGTACAATTGCTTAATATGAAGTCAACTTTAAATTTGACTCGGAATGCCTTCAACAATTTTATTGACTTTACAAAAAGTTGCATGCCTAATGATGAAAATTTGGTTTCAAATTTTTATGATGCCAAGAAATTTATGCGGCCACTTGGACTTGGTTACGAGAAATATGATGTGTGTCCTAATTACTGTATGTTGTACTATGGGGCAGATACAATGAAAATAAATTGTGATTTTTGTGGAAGTTCATGATAGAAACATAGAAATCCAACTAGTAAAGGTTCCAATAAGGCGGAGAAGCAACTCCGATACTTTCCCTTGACACTAAGGCTTCAGAGACTATTCATGTCTCCATATCATGCCAAAGATATGACATGGCATCATTTTTATAATTCTGATAATGGGGTTATGGTGCACCCATTTGATGGGGAGGCATGGAAGGAGTTTAATTGTGTTCACTTAAGCTTTGCATCAGATCCGAGAAATATTCGGTTAGGGTTATGCACTGATGGGTTTTTTCCATTTGACATGTCTTCAAATACATACCTTTGTTGGCCAGTAATTGTGACTGTTTATAATTTGCCTCCGTGGAAGTGCATGACTAGACCATTCATGTTTTTGACAATGATGATTCCTGGGCCAAAGAATCCGGGTAAAAAGCTTGATGTTTTCCTAAGACCTTTGATTGATGAGTTAAAGAATTTGTGGTCTGTTGGTGTTGAAACATATGATGTATACAGAAAGGAAAATTTTCAATTAAGGGTAGCTTTAATGTGGACTATTAGTGACTTTCCAACATATGACATGTTATTGGGGTGGAGTACTCATGTAAAACTGTCTTGTCCTTATTGTATGGAGCATAGCAAGGCTTTTAGATTAAAAATGGAGGGAAAACTACATTTTTTGATTGTCATCGACGATTCCTACCCATGAACCACCCATATAGATTTCAATCTGATAAGTTTTTGAAAGGAGTAATTGAAAGGCTCCCTCCTTTACCTCGTCCATTTGGTTTGGAAATGTTAAACGAAGTGTTCAAGTATACTGAGGGACATAATGGAGGTTCATCATATAATGTTAAAATTCCTGGCTTTGGTGTTAAACACAATTGGGTGAAGAAGAGCATTTTCTGGGAGCTTCCATATTGGCATACAAATTTGATTCGTCATAATCTTGATGTCATGCATATTGAGAAAAATGTCTTTGACAATATTTTTTATACAGTAATGGATTGTCCGAATAGAAGCAAGGACAATTTAAAGGCTAGGTTGGATATTGAATTGTATTGTTAAAAGCCAAATTTACATTTGCAACAAAATATGAGTGGTCGGGTTTACAAACCTAAAGGCACTTATTGTCTACACAAGAAACAACAACAAGAAGTTTTGTCATGGATGAAGGAATTATCATTTTCTAATGGTTATGCTTCAAGCATTTCACGATGTCTGAAAGAGGCACAATGTAAGGTTTCGGGGATGAAGAGCCATGATTGTCATGTCTTCATTCAAAGACTTCTTACAACCGCTTTCCGACCTTACTTACCTAGGCCACTGTGGGAGGCATTAACTGAACTGTCCGTATTTTTTCAAGATATTTGTTCAACAAATTTAAATGCCTAGCACATGGAGTTAATGCATATGAATATAATTGAAATAATTTGCAAACTTGAAAGGATTTTTCCTCCATCCTTCTTTGACTCCATGGAACACTTGACGATACATCTACCTTACGAGGCAAAAGTTAGTGGACCAGTTCAATATCGATGGATGTATCCATTTGAACGGTATGTTTTCATACTATGTTAATTTTATTCACCTTTTATTTTAAAAAAATAAACTAATTGACAGAAATGATATAGGTATATGTTTTATTTGAAGAAGAAAGTGACCAATAAAGCTAAAGTTGAGGGTTCCATATGTGAAGCATACTTGATTGATGAAATTACCAATTTTGTATCTCATTATTTTGGTGATGACATGCAAAAAATTTGGAATCGAGTTCCACGGAATGATGATGGTGGCCTTAGAAGTGTAGATGGATATCTCTCTATTTTTTCCTATCCAGGGAAAAAATTATCCAAAAGATTTTATAAAAGGCAGTTGTCACATCTTTGAAATGCAAATTCGCATAACTATGTGATATTCAATTGTCAATAATCAAGCCTTATTTAGAGTAAGTTTGAAATATTATTTTGTACTAAATTTATAATAATTTATTATTAACTTTTACATTTTAAAATTTTAGGCAATGTCGACAAGAGCTAAAGTCACAACAACCACATGCGAGTGATGGTGAAATTGAAAAATTATGCGAAGCGATCTTTCCAAATTGGTTAAAAAATAATGTTAAGTATTTTAATAAAATTAATTTATATTTTATGTCAATTAGCTACTTTAAAAATATTATTAATCTCTTTTAAATCATTATTTCTTATGGAGTTAACTATTATGCTAGGTGGAATACCAATCTAACGGAATTGAAAATCAGCTATTTGGACTTGTTATGGGCCCTTCAACTTCAGTGAAATGTTATAATGGGTATTATGTGAATGATTTTAAATTTCATACTCAACGTTATGGCCATTTTAAAAAGATAATGAATAGTGGAGTTTGTGTGAAAGGAAGTTGCTATGATGATAATGAACATGATTATTATGGCATGCTTGAAGAAGTTGTTCGGCTAAAATACTTGGGGAGTAAGTGCAAGTTATTTATGTTTAAATGTAATTGGTATGATACAAAATGAGGGATTAGAGTGCATCCTTCGAATGGTTTGGTTGAAATCAAGCATACATCTCGACTACACGGAAATGAAGATTTTGTGTTAGCACAACAATGTCAACAAGTCTACTATACATATCCACCTGGTAATAAATCATCTTAATGGTGGACGGTTATTAAGACAACTGCTAGAAGTCGTTATAATGTTGACATGGGTGAATTTATTGAAGATGCCAACAATGTGAAATCATTTGATGTTGATCAATCAGATGAGATTTCTCAACCATGTCGTGTCCTTCCTACTCAAACATTTGATGATCCAAATATACTTGTTAAATCATCTTATTATGAAGAAATCGGGCAACATGAATTGATTCAACTTGACATGAATTGGGGAAACAAAGATGATGAAGATGAAGAAGAAGAAGAAGAAGGAGAAGAAGATGATGGTGATGGTGATGGTGATGGTGATGGTGATGGTGAAGAAGAAGAAGAAGAAGAAGAAGAAGAAGATGATGATGATGACGATGATGATTGTTATGGTGGTGATGGTTAGGAATGATGATAATAATGAGTAGCACAAGTTAATTATATTTTGTAGTGTATGTAATGAATTATCTTTATTATATGTATGAATGATTTCATATTATTTGACAATATTTAGGCTTTCAATTTTTTTTTTTATTTTATTCAAGTGTGTGTTATGCATCACATTACATAAATCATTTTCATTCACCTTTGAAACCATTTATAACCTTTCAAGTATCAATCTTTAAATTGTGATTCTGATGTTACATTTTATTTTGTGATTCGTTTTCTTGCTTACGAGTCTTGAAGCGTGAAAGAAAGGGTTCTTCCTACTCAATGTTTTGATTTATAGAACCAAACATTAAGGTAAGCATACTAATAAATTTTGATTTCTGCTTAATTAATTATTTAGATTTTTATTTTTATTATTGTTTGTGTTAATTGGCTTTTGACAATTTAAACTTCATGGCTAAGTTTTGTCATTGCAAGGAATGCTTAATGAAATTGTCTTGATGTTATTTATATATTTGGTTTTGTTACGAGAATTATTTTATTTGAAGTATAATATTTTTCGGAGTGATGACTATTAAGTGGACAATCCATACTGATTTTGAACATCATAAACTAGATATTGTTTGTAATGAATTGGGAAAAAAATGAGATTTAACAGTTTGTTTTCATTCTAGTTATGGCAGTCTTGGGAAAATATCTGTGAATTTTTTGTTCCTGATAGTTTAACTATGAGCTAATTTATTGTTATGTTGTATATATTCATATTAAATGTTAGTTATTTTTTCTGGTTTTTAGCATGCCTCGACGAGGATCCATATTAGATTCTAGGAGTGACAGGTCCACATCAAGGAGTGATAAGTCCACTTCATCCAAGTCATTTCAAACTACATCAAGGCATAATAACAAAGGATCCTTATTTCATCAACCTGTGTATCAGAACGCAAATGAGTATTATATACCTACTTTGGGGAGTACACATCCTCCTCAACATGATTATGGGAGGGTTGATGCATATCAATATTGTGAGGGCTTTCGTTTTCAAGATTTACTTCAAACTCAAGGAGGTTTCTCTCGAGATAACCAACTTGTTTATGGAGGACATAAATTTACATGGGAGGTATGGAGAAGATGATGATGTGAACATTAGAAATGAAGATGAGGAAGACGGTAGTAATGAGAGAGGTGTATGTGATGAGAGAGGTGTATGTGATGAGGATCAAGATGGTGTTCCATCATATCACGGTTCAACATCTTCTCCATACAATTATGATCAAAGTGTTAAAAGGAAGGGTTTTGACACGCCAATAGATCCAATAACAAAAGAAAAAGAGCTTTGTTTGTATGGAACAACAGAGTAAGTTCAAACTTTTAATAACTAACTTATTAAGGTTATATTTTAAAGTATGAAAAAAAATTACTTATTATTACTTATTATTTGTTTAATATAAGTTTGTTATTATATATTTTCAGGTTCAATAACGTATCGTGTGGCCGTGCAATCGGAGATATTTTGAGGTCCAATTTTAAGGGAGCATGGCACTCTTGGGAAAAAGTAGATCCAATGTGTAGGGATGAACTCTTTAAAGAGTTTAAGGTAAGAACCAACACTAATTGCCATAATATTCTTTTCAATTTTGATCACTTTAATGTAGAATTATGAAAATTATCAACTGAATAGCTATGATTGATTTGTGTTATAATTTGTTCTTATTTCTTGTTTACTCTTTAATATCATTTAATTTCTTTAGTTATTACATCATCTTGCAAATTCTAACCAAGATAACACAATATGATTAATTATTTATATAATTTGAAATTTTGTGCACTCTTTTTACTTAGTATATATATTATTTGGTAGAAAAAATATTCCTTTCCTGAGGAAGATGAGTTGATTGTTTGTAATATTTGGGAAGATAAGGCTAGGATAGCTTTGAATCAACAATTGACGAGCTCGCAACAAAGCCATGTCAAAAGAAAACACTACAAATATTATAGATTGTCTTGATAAAGGTCATGCCTGGATAAACAATGATGATTGAAATCAAATGATCAAAGATGTTTGGTCCACCCCTGAATTTCAAAGGAGATCTGAATATGCTAGGAGGAATCGATTAACCAAAACAGATGGCAAAATAAGCACTCATTCTGGAGGAACAGTGTCATTTGCATCATATCGAGCTAACATGGTAAGGATTTTTTTTTATGCTTAAGATAATAAATTAAAATTTGTATATTTATCTTTTATAATATTTATTAATCTTGAAAGCAAGAGGAAGCTGGTGGAAAAGAACCTCCATGGGATGATGTCTTTTCAGCTTTGCATTAAAGTACTAAGCAATTTGGTAGCTTCGTTGACAACAAGTCTAAAAAAGTGGTTGTATGTATTTTTATTTGATCATTTCTTAATATAACTTAAGTATTATTCAACATTCAAATTAATTTATTGTTGCATGTATTTTATTTGTAGGAAAATTATAAAATGGAGATGATTTCAAAGTATGGAATTGATCGGGAAAATCATCCTTCATTTGATGGAGCAGCTTGGTGTGTGGCTTCAGGAGGAGTTACAAAGGGTAGGGTATATGGTGCACCTCGTATGCCAAAATCAAAAGTTAGTACAAGCTCTTCATCACATTCCTACTCGGTGGAGTCATCATATCCCAGTTCATCGTATCGAGCATTGCAAAAGGAGATAAAGGATAAAGAAGAGGAGATAAAGAAAAAAGATAATTTTATTTATGAAATGAAATGGCAGATGGATTCCATGAAAGAATATCTTGTGAACAATCTTGGATACCATGGTGGGACATCAAATATTGATCAAGGTATGCCACCACCTTTGACTCCATCAATACCGCCACCTATGGCTCCTTAGATAATGACACTTATGGGTCCCACATCTCAACCAATTTTTCGACCTACACCTCGGCCTTTATATTCTGATCAATCTCATGTTGATCCATAATATCATGGTTCGTCTTCGCAACCAGCACCATGATTGTATCTTTTGTTGTTTTTTTTTAGTGTATTTGAACTTAAATGTATTAATGCAAGTTTAACTAAATTTTTATAATATGAATATTATTTTTATTAATGATAGAATTATTTTTAATATTAATTAATTTATGGTGGTTATATATATTCTACAACTTTTACAATATCTATAAATAATTAAATAAATAAATTAAAAATCATTTTAATAAATAAATAAAAATTAATTTAATAAAAACAAATGCAATCACCAACGGATTCTCCATTGGTGATTGCAATCGACGATGAATCAAAGAACGGAGAACGGTAATCCGTTGCTAGTTTTTCATAAAATGAGTAACGGAAAATCCGTTGCTAGTTTAGCAATAGATTATTCGTTGCTCATTTTAGCAACGGACAGCAAATTATTTTAGTAATAGATTTTAGTATTATTTACAAAGAAAAAATCCGTTGCTAATTACTCCATTTTTTAGCAGTGAATACATCGATTATATCGTGACAATACAAGCACGTCAAGATTAAAGGCACAAATAGAGGGAAGAGGGTGCATCTGACATTGAAAAGCCAACTTATCTATATTTACAAAGCAGACAAATCCCCTTGAATTAGAAATTTAAGGATCCCCAACAATGATTTTTTGACAACCAAAATAAAACTAGAGGGGAAAAAAAAATCAAAGAAGAAACTCAATGGGGCCGGGTTGCTTTTTTGGCCCCATTGAAACAGTTCCGTATCATCGTGGAGAATCCAATATCTGTCCAGTGTCCAATCACAATATTGCTGACTTGTTCCGGCGGCTTACCCTTACAGGCAACCCACATCTGGGCACAGGGAAAGGACCATATTGTATCCCATCGTCGTCTCCCACAGTTTGCCACCTGAAACCAAGCATCACAGGGTTACAAATTAAATCAGGAATCACAAAATGTTTATGGCCATATATCGACTCGTTTTATCGTCAGCATGGCTGCATTTAGTATGCTAATGATCAGCGTCATCTCCATAAATATATAGGAGAACAATATAATCAAGTAAATAGTATAACAGACAAATTTGAATGTCTAAAATCCGCTTGGAAAAGTAATGAAATTGCAGGAATGATTTTTCTTCTCTCTCTAAATTAATTGATAAGAAATAATTTTAAAACAGTGAGGACAAAAGAGGAGAAATGATGTGGCCTACGATAATGGTTCAGAAGAAATTATTCTTGTGGTGTCGACCAAACCTGGCTCCGTTCATGTGCGACACACCATTGAATTTGTCTATAGTAATTTCCATAGCTGGCATCCTAAATGGGCTCATAATTATTTTGATTTTTTAGGACTGCGTAGCTGGCAACCATGTCGCTTATAAACTATCTGAAGACTGTGTTTGACTCGCATGCTTAACATTATTCCCATGAGCCGTTGTTGCTGTGGGATAGAGGTATATAGATACGTACGAGGATGGCAAGTTTCTGGGTTCAAATATTTTGGGAGATATGCATATGTGGTAATGAAAATTAAGCTTGAGATATGCATGTTGTGTATGTGTGCTACCCACCAATTAACCAATTGCTCCTCTAATTCTAAATAACTCTTGCAAGTTGCAATGACTCTTGCCTAGGTAATGGAGTAAGTACGTTAGATTCATGTATCATGCATGAAAGCCACGTATAATGAGAATGATTCTAAATTCTGTTTTTTTGCTAGCCTGGTATCCACTACTAGAATCCACTTAAAAGGAAAAAATAAATAAAACAAAAACAAAAAACAACCCCACTGGCGTTTCATTGTTACCTGGGACCACTTCCACGGCCCAAGGAAAATCAAGAGGACCACCACAACACCACCATCAATGGCTCCCCAAGTCAACCAACAGCAGGCCTAACCTACGTGGCTCGACCTTTATCTTACATTCAAAACAAAATCACTAGATATCTACGCATAGCACTGTATTTCCCCCTTCAAATTAATTAAGTATACAGTCATGTTCAGATTACCCAAATCCTTTGATTAATGTAATTAAGCTTATCATCATGAGTAATCTTGACGCGTGTGTGATAGATTAGTGTGTATGAGAGAGAGAGAGGGGGGAGGGACCTGTAAGTGGTAGTGAGATGATGCAGGAGAATGAGCATCTCAAGCTTGGCAAGCTCACTGCCTGGACAGGAGTGCAATCCATTGCCAAAGGGCATGAACGTGTTAGGTTTCGGTGGCACCTGCAACATCACAGAACATACTCGTCTTCATCTCTTTCCTTGTTTATCTTCATCATCATGTAATTAAATGTATAAGCTCTGAATATATATATATATATGTATGTATGTATATATTCTTTTTCCACAAATATATAGGAGATGGTATATTTATAAATATATATGATTCCAAACAGGATCATACTTCGTTAGAGTAGTTGCTGTTTATGTTTGCTACTATACCCTACAAGAACCAACTCACGTGATCGGATACAGAAAAGATTTCATGACGACGAGCTGCAATCGATCATCTAAATACAGGAAAGATTCATAAACAAAAATGAAAAGGACACTACCCATTAACCAGGATAATCTTTCCCTTATTAACTTTGTATTTCTACGTAATCCGAAACAAGATAGAACGTATGACCCACTTCATGAAACTTGGTCAGTGACTCAGTTAACACAGAATGCATAGTCGACACACATGTAATGTTTTTGGTATGTAGCTAAGCTTACGTACATGTGAATTAATTAATCCTGGCCCTCACCTCGAATCTTGAAGGGTCAAATTTCTCGGGTCGAGGGAAGAAATCTGCACAATGATGAATGCTTCTAAAGAGAGGAAGAACCTTCCAACCTTTGGGGATAAAGAAGCCTTCAAACTCAACATCTTGCACTGCTTCTCTGAACGTGAAAGACAGTATACTTGCTGTTCTTAGCGTCTCTTGGATCACCTGAAATTAAAACCATAATCAATTAAGATTGTAGCACACATATATACGTGGACATATTCATTGTAATATAATTATCATAAATACTACAAATTAAATTAATTTGTTTTGTAATTTTTTGAATATTCAAATCACGTAAAAAAAAAAGAAAAAAAAAGAGAGGATGACGATATGTCAATTGAGTTAGAAACTGAAAAAAATTAAATTAGACAAAATTGATAATTGATATTTGTACCCGACTTGTCAACGGCATGCGCCTTGTATCATCCCACGTAAGCCCACGATTTGCCTCTACTAGTTTGCTTCTAATTCCTTCCTGTTCTCTCTGCAACAGACAATTAATTTTCAATGAAAAACACATACCATCCAATGCATAGTTGAATAATCCAATATTCGATTGCTTTTCTGCCGCAAGCTTCTCTCTTCAAAGGCATTATTTTAATAGACCAATGATCGGTCAAAATAATAATAAAAAAAGAAATAAATTGAGAAAAATCAACTTAATGAAGACAAAAGAGTAAAAATCATACTATAAAAAAGAATAATATGAGACAGACACAACTTGAAAAATACACTAATGATAAATGATTGGCAGGAGGGGAAGCTAAGGGGATGAATGGATTGGATTAACGTGGGAGATATTAACTTACCGTGACAGCTTCTAATAAATCTTCATTATCATGCAAGTACTTCAAAATCCATGTTAGGACACTAGCAGTAGTATCATGAGCGGCAAAAATCACTCCAATTATATTATCAGCGATTTGAGAATCGCTAAGCTGATTATTAAGCTTCTCATCATCTTTATCTCCTAATAATACTCCAAGCAAGCCTCCTCCTTGTCTCCTGCTTTGCCTTCTCTTCTGTATCAGTTTCTTCAATGTCTCGTTCAGTTGCTTCCTTGCCTTTCCAATCAAACATGATCAAAACCCGGCACCAGTTATTATTAAAAATTGTAAATAGACAAAATCAATAAATATATATGTTTCCTTGATACTCTTGACCCGCAAAAAATACAATGTGTGCAAGACAAAGACAAAGTAGAATTCAAGACACAGGAGAGCCAGGTAGCTCCTTACTTTCATTGCTTTGTGAAAGGGTGTTCCTGGTAAATCTAGAGGCATAGAATTATATCCCTTCTCCAGGCGCTGATACAGATGCTTAATTCCTTCCATTTCCAAGTCTTGTTTTTCACCGAAGGCAGAAATCACTGCCACATCAAAAGCATACTAAGAAAAAGAACGTTTTTTTAGTACCCCAATGAGACAAAAGTTGAACTGGTAAAAGATTAATTTAGTTCTTAAGAAACAGACATATATACATACCCTCTTCATTTCTTGCAAGGTGTTGATAGTGGTGTTTTTCCAAGAGGGAAGAAATCTCAGGACAATTTGCTCAATCTCCGAGACAGACCCTCTTATAGCAGAGGGTAAAAAAGAAGCCTGCACCAACTTCTTGAGCCTTGAATGATATGCCCCTTGATGAAAGAACAGGGCCTCTGGTCCTATCATTTTTTCCTTACTTGTTGGATATGTAGGCTTGAACAAATGCGCCCGAGTCACCAGAACAATTCTTGCTGCTTCTGGACTAGAAATCATCACACAAGGACATCCCAATATGTGGGTCTTAAAAATGTCTCCAAACCTGCAAAATGAGCTTAATTATCAAGAACCAAAAAAAGAAAAGAGCTACACAAAAATATTTCAAAGAAAAGAAGAGAGAACTATATATATATGGTACATATTGTGTAGCTTTTGTATACCGTTTTTGCCTGTTGAAGAAGAAGGAATTTGGGTTCTCTGCATAGAGCTTGAGCGTCTCTCCAATATAAGGCCAACCCATTGAGCCAGGTGGTAGGCGTTTGTCTTTGGGGTGATATTGCCATTGAAGATAAACAAGCAACAATAGAAAACAACAGAACAGGACTCCAGGTACCATCAGAAAAACAACCTGAACCTGAGAATATCGTGAAGTTGCGAAAGCCAAGGGTGGTGATAAACTAAGTTGCATGTTTGTCAAAGAGAGAATAAATTAACTATTCAAAGAAGTGAGACAGAGAGGTGGCAGAGGCTAACTAGAACAACTACTAGTAGTGGTTGTAGAGAGAGAGAGAGAGGAGAGAGAGAGAGAGGTAGTGTCGTGGTGAGGGAGGGTCAATGGCGTGAAGTAGTGGGACTTATATAGTGGGGAGGAGGGGTTTGCAGGTGACAAGCGTCACCACGTTTATGGGAACACCTTGCTCGTCAGCCCCTCTTTTAGGGCTATACAACAACCTTACACCCTGTATTAATCACCCTTTTCTCTGGATACCACTGTTTCTCTTTGGACACGTTCATTAGGACGATGAGGTACGGCTCCCGCGTTGTTCTTGGCATTTATGGACCAGGCTACTGCATCATATCTACTTTATGTATTCAACATTTGTCTGGCACAGACCATTAGCTTCTGTAATAATTCGATTTCCCATTTCTCTCATGCATGCGGCAAGTAGCTATCTCAATTAATCAAAACATTCATGCTTTATTAAACCAAATCAATTTTATATGTTATCTTGCTGATTTATTGCATCTATGAAATATAGACTGAGTTCACAACAGCACCGATCCACTACGATATTAATTCTGGTTCAATGAATCAATCAAGATTCACATAAAAGTTTCTTATACATAGAGGTTTTAAGAAATTCTAGCATTTACAACTATATTTCTTTTTCTTTTTTTTGTTAATACTAATTAGTAATTAACACTGTACCGGATCAGCTAATAAATCTTTATTGGTTACAATTACTAACTCTAATGCTATCCAAATTGTTTGAATCTAAATGATACTAGTTATATGTGTAGCACGAGGAAATGGAAAAAGAAACAAAAGAAAACGATGGGAGAGAAAAAGAGGAAAGAGATGTTTGAGAGTCTGATTACGATTGTTTTTAAAATGTTATTCTTTCAGAAATGTATTAAAATAATATTTTTTAAAAATTATTTTTAATATCAACATATTAAAACAATAAAAAAATATAAAAAAATTAAAATTTATCTAACCTTTATTTAGAATGTAATACCAAACAAAAATAAAAATTATACCAGCATGTTCACTGAAGTTTTAATATCAAACCCTTGAAAAAAGAAAAAAAAAACATTTATTGGTGATTTTTTTTTACTTTTAAGTTTTTGCATCAGAATTATAAAAAAATCACTTAAAAAATTAATTTAATAGTTTTTTTAACAAAAAAAAAAAACTTAAAAAAACTGGATTTTCAAAACCACACGAAAACAAGTATCAAACTTGATGGGAAGCTTGTACATGTGTGTGCTGTGTATTAACCTCTAAGTACTTGTCAGTTCGCGGGAAGAGAAGGGAAAGACATGATAATGCCTCCATGATTACCTCAAACTCATCGTCAGTACTTGTCAGCCCGGCCCTTCGCGGCCTGGCCCAGCCAATCTTATCCCGGCAACGTTGTCTGCACCCTTGTGTTCCTGCATACGTGTCGTTAGCCAAGAGCGTTAGCTTGACTATGTTTATGTTACCAATTTACTAATTGGGACTTGCAGTTTTCACGTGTCACGTATATGTGTACCTTAAATTTACAAAAAAAAAAAAAAAAAACAAACAAAGAAGATATTGTTGGATTATTTATTTTATATTTATCTCATTAATAGTTTTTATAGCTATAAACCAAGATATATATAAAAAATATTAATTATATTTTTTTGATTAAATAATTAAAATAATTTTTTTGATTGCTTTCAATTGTTCGATCTCTTTCTTTTATTGATTAATAACTAATCAATAATATTCACTTTAATTATTTTCTTAACAAATCTTTTTAAGATGATACTAATTTTAATTTTCACGAGTTTAACATTCACAACCTTTATTATTATTATAGTTTTATTTGCTCATCTTCAACTATTATATTTATCTAAATGTAACTACTTTTAATCATTTTTTTTTCTTTTATGGTTGCTGCTTCATTTCTTTAGTTAAATGTCTTTTTTTATAATTTAGCTTTTTAAATGGTCATTCTATTTTGGTTCACTTTTTATTAAATTGTTGCATTCTTCTTAATTATCATGATTTTCTAGCCATTTTCTATCTATTTTTTTAGGAAAGGCTCTCTCTCTCTCTCTTCGGCTCTCTTTATTTACTAGTCATCTTTTTTGTACCACTTTATCTCTTATCCAAGAACCTATCAACCTGTACTAAATCTCTTGTTTTTTTTAATGTTTTTCTCTTGATGCAAGATCTCAATTCTCTTGCTGAGCTTTGTTATTAATTTACACCTTTTTTTTTAATGTTATCTGGTCATTCACATGGTCTTGAGATTTCTTTATATAATGAGTTGATATGTCATTAACAAAGAATAGTAAATAAAATATTTTCTACACAACAAAGAGGATTGAAAAAAAATGTTTTAAAGTGGTTGGACAGACGGCATATATAAATTCATCTACGAAAAAAACAGAAGCTAATATTTAAAGTAAGATAAATATAAATAACTCGTCACTGAAAATATAAAAGCTAATATTTAGAACAAGATATTATCGACTTGCTTTGATAAAATGTAAAAAAGAAAAACCGATTTCATATATAAAATTTAAACTTTTAAATGAAGATTCAAGCTTTACCCTTGCCTTTTTTGTTCAATCCCTACCCCTCCTTATTGCTATTTCAATTTCTATTTTTGGATAATAAAATGCACATATCATGCTGTATAGTATAGTATATACAAGAAGTCATTTCTTTATCATTTTTTTTTAATCTTTTAACCCATATAGATATAAACTCAAATCTTCTGGATGATTTGATCTAGGACCCAATTATCTATGAATCAAACTAAGTTTTTTCTAAAAAAATCAACTTGAAATTGACAAGTTTAATCCAATTAGTTTTTTATATATATATATATATATATATATATATATATATATATATATATATATATATGATCTGGTCACAACTTAATTTAATTTTAAAAAGAATTTCAAAACAATATTATGATGTACTTTTTTAGAAGAAATTAAATTAAAATGAATTAACTTGTATCAACTTGGACACCTCGTTACTAGGGCAAACACTTACCCTTTTCTTTCTTACCAGCCGCATTAATTAGCACCGTCTTTGTTAAAAAAATTTTAATGAAATAATTCTAACCATACCTTGAAAAATCACCAAACGAGATCATAATTAGTTTGAGTTTAGCTTGGGGTTAATATAGGGTTAATCACGATTTCATTTGGTGATCTTTTAATGTGCAGTTAGAATCGTCTTGTCAAGATTTTTCTAATGGTATTAAGTGTGTCAAAAACAAATTCTCGGTGTGTTCCCATTAACTCATTCTTTCTTTCTATTTTTTCTTTTCCTGCCACGTCACCTTATCTTATTCTTTTTTTTTTGTCTATTAGATATTGAATTTTATCTTTTGATTATTAAATTCTTAAAAAATCTTGAGTGAATTTTGATAAGGTTAATTAAATTGTAAGAGACATGCTATTATCTATAAAATTGATATTAAAAAATATAATTATATTTAAATTATATTATTTCTCAAATGTTTTTTTTAATAAATTTTAACCGAACAGAAAAAAAATCGGAATATAGAACACGTTAAGTGACGGGGTGATGATTGAATCTTTTCGATTTAAAAAAAAGGAGAATTTTTTTCACAGAAGTTGACGTGGTTCGGTGTTTGCTTGGCAGAAGCTAACCACACGTGTGGTGGCGCAGGCCAAAAGAGGTACCGACCAGTTCACGTGGTTACACCGGCCTTGATGAGCATATCCTTAATCCACGTGCCCGCTTCCTCTCCTCTGTAATTTTCTCCCTCCCCACTAATGCTAGCCACCTATACACTCAAAGCTTGGACCTTGGAAAGAGCTCTTCCCTTGCTAGTCTCTGGCCTTTCCTTTTCGACTTGCAGTCTTCTTTCTCCCTAGAACCAGAAGCAGCAGGCACCGTATACGTGGCGATCACTTGCACTAAAAGAGCCCACAGATGATTGAATGTTCCGTCCGTGATATTTATATATGCCTTTTGTATTATAAGTATTCAATTAAACGGTGGCGTGCCGCATCGGATCATGAATTGATTTACTGCAATGCAGCAACAGGGGTCCGATCGATGCATACAAGATAGACTTAGGTTTCCAATTGATGGAGAAAATATAAGAGAAGACTATTCGAAGGACACATGTCAAACTGGGGAGTTTGCAGGAGTACCTTCGTATCTTGCTCATTGTCGATCGACAGAGATTGTCGTCCATTATATATGATTAATATTCAACGATGATCTTGAAGATATATTTGCTTTAATTTAATTATCTGACATAAATTATTAAAATTTAGTGGATTCCTAATTTCGCACTGAGAAAATCACATGCATGTGTTGTATTCATGAACAATATGATTATGCACCTCAACCTGCATTCAAAGCATAGTTTGTCAATTAATTATTTTTTTTTATAACTTAATTAGATATTTAACTTCGTACGTATAGCATGGAAATGTGAATGAGAGTGACTGGTGCATGGTTGATCTAGCCGAATCTGTTCTCAAGTGCAGTAAAATATGGATTAGTTGGGCTAGCTAGATACTGCACTACAAGAAAACGTGAAAAAAGTATCTTAGACATTCTTTCTTGTGGGTTTTTTTATTGAATTCATTGCCATTTTTTTGTTTATTTGATTAAAGTTTTAGGTTTATTTACATTGCCATTTTTCGTTCATCTAGCTTTAGTGTTAGAAATGATCAAGTAAATGAATACGTACTGAAATATAAGATTTGCAAGGGGTCTCAGAGTCTTCGACCAAGTATAGAATTTTATTTTCTGGTGTTCCTTTTCTTAGGGTTCCTGCTATCCATGCAGCTTCAACTTAACAGAGAAAGCCCGGGAACGTGTTCCAGGCATGGAAAAAGCCCACGACTCCTGCCAGCCAACTCACAGCATCAGTGCCCTTCCCATCAACCCATGACCAGGAACCTAAAGACCAGCAATTAAGTAATTTGTCATCATAATTTTTTATACGCAAAATGTCAAATTTTATAAGTGACGTTGTTTTGTTGGGTAAGATTATGGAATAAATTAATGAGCATGATTGAAAATATTATCGAGGAATATCTGATCCTGGACGAAATAGTTTTAGCTTAACCACATGTTTTAACTAAATTGACAGTTAATTTGACTATATATTGCACCGTTACGGTTCTTTTCTAGAAAAACCTTGAATCAACAAAACAATTTAGTTTATAAAGTTAAATTGATAATTTAACTAAATACATTAATAATCAAGAAAAAAGAACAGAGAAACAACAATATTAAGAACAGAGCTGCTGTTTTGGAACGCTATAATGTTATTCTTTATTATGTGATGTATCGTATATATGCAAGGCAGCAGAGCTGCTGCTTTGGAACGCCATAATGTTATTTTTTATTATGTGATGTATCGTATATATACAAGGCAGTAGAGGCGTGGGTGCAAGCAGAATAGAAATCTAGAATTACAAAAGGATTGCATATCTTTCTCCTAAAGCACTGGTGTAATTAATTCTTTATGTATCAAATATCTGTTGCTAAAGAATAGGCTAATATTTAGTCTTCTTCCAATACTCCCCCTCAAGCTGGATCAAGGGGATTGATTGATCCAAAATTGGATAACAGTCAATGAAAGTGAGAAGAGTTTAGGGATTTGGTGAACATATCAACAAGTTGATCATGAATGTGGGTATAATGAGTTTGGATAGTCTGAGACTGAACTTGTTGATGAATAAAGTGACAATAAACTTCAATGTGTTTTGTTCTTTTGTGAAACACAAGATTAGCTGCAATATGCATGACAGCTTGGTTGTCACAGAACAAGGTTATAGGGATGCTACTTGAAAAACCTAGTTCAGATAGGAGACCTTTAAGCCAAATTAACTCACAAATAGCTGATGCCATGACACGAGATTCAGCTTCGACACTAGAGTGTGTAATGGCATGTTGTTTCTTGCAACGCTAGGAGACAAGGTTACCACCAACAAACATACAATAGCCGATGGTCAACTTGCGATCAATAACATTACTTGCCCAAACTGAATCACTATATCCGGTTATCTGAGTGTGATCGTTTTTGGCCATGACAATTCCACGTCCAATAGAGACTTATATATAGCGTAAGATTCGCTTGACAATACTCAAATGAAAAATAGTAGGTGCATGCATGAATTGGCTAACAAGACTAACTACGTATCCTATATCAGGTCGCGTAATAGTAAAATAAATGAGCTTACCTATAAGATGTTGATAATGATTGATAGATTTAAGAGGCTTACTATTTTTGGCAAGCTGCAATTTATTGTCCAAGGGAGTAGGGGCAGGCTTAGCATCCATCATCTCAGCATCCTTGAGTAAATCAAGAACATATTTTCGTTGATTAAGAAATAACCCTTTATGAGCAGCAACCATTTCTATTCCAAGAAAGTACTTCAATTTGCCGAGATTTTTAATTTGGAAATGATGTTGCCTTGAGATGTGATATAGCCCCACTATTATTTCCTGAAATAATGAGATCGTCAACGTAGATGAGAACTACCAATGTTTCTTTAGGTCCAATATGAACAAATAAGGATGAATCTGCATTGCTCCTTTTGAAACCAAGCTCTTCAAGAACAACACTTAATTGAGCATGCCAAGCATGTGAAGATTGCTTCAAACCATGAAGTGATTTGTGAAGTCGGCACACTAAGGTAGGATCTGAAGCTTGAAGATGACCAGGAGGCAATTTCATGCAGACTTCTTCCTCAAGATTCCCATGCAAGAAAGTATTTTTAACATCCATCTGACACATTAACCCACTGTTTACGACAATTGATAGTAAAACACGAACAATGATCATCTTTGCAATAAGAGCAAAGGTTTCCTTGTAATCTACTCCAAAGGTTTGAGTAAAACCCTGAGCTATAAGACGTACCTTGTGTCTGTCAATGGTGTCATCAGAATTAAACTTTGTTTTATACACCCACCGACTACCATCATCGTGTTTTCTTTTGGGAAGTTTGACAATACTCTAGGTTTGATTCCGAGCAAGAGGTAGAAGTTCATCATTCATGGCATGTTTCCATTCATCTTGAGAATTAGCTTCCTGAAAATTTCATGGCTCACGAACATTAGATATTGCAGAAAGAAATGCAGTATAGGCAAGTAAGAGTTGTTGGTATGGAAGGGAATTTGGAATAGGATGTCTTGTTGTAAAAGTGACAAAATCTTGCATTTTAATTGGAGGAGCACGATTATTGTCGTACCCTCGTGAGAGCACGACGTCACAACGACCCTTTCCGGAGCAGGGATTGATGTCGGGGTCTTTATTTTGTGAAAAAGGGAGTCGCCACCTAGTATTATGGTCACTAGAAAACCTAATTGGCCTTTCAGAGATTCTAAGGCAAGTGATTGGTTGTGTAAAGGGAAGGTTTTAGCACCCTTAGTACGCCCTACCTAAGGTAAGCTACTTGGTGTTTGGTTTGCCTTATAATTACTATGGTGTTGATGTTCTCTAATCCCATCAGTTTCCTAGGATAAGTCTGCTATGATGAACGAACTTGGGTTCAAAGTCTAAGGGAAAGAACCCTCGACCAATATGGATCATACCTTTAGATATGTCTATAGAGTGCCAAAGAGGAACGGTGTAGATCTCTTAAAGTCTACGTTTGATTTGAAATAAATTTAGAATTTATGAATTTAGAGACAGCTAAGATAAAAATCTAAGAAGATTCATTGTGCTTAAAAGCTCATTTTTCCCTTAGTATCTCAAGTGTTCACGACTCGTAAATCGGAAGGAAGAGAAACAAAAAAACTAAGTTAGAAATCTAAGGAAATTCAAGGTGCTAAAATAGAAATCTAAGGAGATTCATTGTGCTTAAAAACTCATTTTTTTCTTAGTATTTCAAGTGTTCGCGACTCGTAAATCGAAAGGAAGAGAAACAAAAAAACTAAGTTAGAAATCTAAGGAAATTCAAGGTGTTAAGATAGAAATCTAAGGAGATTCATTGTGCTTAAAAACTTATTTTTCCCTTAGTATTTCAAGTGTTCGGGACTTGTAAATCGCAAGGAAGAGAAACAAAAAAACTAAGTTAGAAATCTAAGGAAATTTAAGGTGTTTTAAAAGCCCATTTTGCCTTGGTATTTTATATTTTCATAACTCATAAACTGTGGCATCAAAATTTGAAATGTACCCAATTATAATTGATGCTTCTTTCAAGAATGTGCAATTAAATTGTTCTAAATAAAATTTTAGGCATAAATCTGCCCTTATGTTAAAAATAAACAAGTTGGGGTTTCTTTATCCAAATATTGACAGTGAAGAATGACGAATTATTCCCAATAATATTTTGAATATTAACTCTTTTGGGGTTTGTTTATCCAAACATTTGTAGTGAATAATAACAAATTATTGCTAATAATATTTTAGATTTTAACCCCTTTGGGGTTTGTTTATCCAAACATTTGTAGTGAATAATAACAAATTATTCCTAATAATATTTTGGATATTTACCCCTTTTGGATTTCTTTATCCAAACATTAATAGTGAATAAAGATGAATTCCTAAAAATAAGATTTTTATATTTTTGGAATATTGGCCAACACCCTTTGAAATTTACAAACATGTTGTAAAATCCAAGATGCAAAAAAATAATTTTTGTGTTTAAGAAATCCATGCTAAAATACATTTTTTTAAAACCTCAAATATTTATTTTTTTGAAAAAAAGAAGAAATTCAAAATATATTAGGATATTAGCTATATGCAATATACAATTTTTTTTATATATTTTTGTCAAAACACAGACAACGCAATTAAACCAAGTATCACAATTAAAAAAAAAAACAAACCGTACACATGCCTATTCCAGAATTCACATGAAGCTTAAAACAATTCGAATCCAGCAACCAAGACCCATCATTTCAACTTAAATTTAATGTCTGAAACAAGTCCGCCCATTATTCTCAAAAGAAAAATACAAGTCCGCATGCTCCAAAAAAACAAGGTTCTGAAACTGAAACCTATAACAGAAGCCATGCCCCACTACCCATCCTTTTCTTGATCTTTAAACAAATGCCATGCTCATTTCACATAGCCGGAAAGAACACATATTAAATGCTGAGACTAAAAAAAATAAAGTGTATGTTATCTTATTTTTTACAAAAAAAAAAGGACCCTCCCTCATGTTTTTCACTCTTTCTTCTGCACCTATAAGCCATAACTATTTCCATGAAATATTCCAGTTGCACAGAGACGCTCAAACCAAAGGAAGGCATGGATGGTGAAAACTTTTAAAACCTACGGTCTCTCACAGCAATAAAACTGGAAAGCTAAACCAGCCTTTTAACTCAGAGCCTAAACATAGCATGACCCATCATTTTCGACAAAGAGGAGCAGGTCATATACACATGAAAGCTAAACATTTTGAAAACCAAACCTAATATAGAAAACGTTGCTCCAGCCCACCCTTTTTCTAATCTCTGACACTGCCATGATGGTTTCATACAAAAAGGAAAGAACTTAAAAAGTGTGCCTTTATACAGTGTATATCAAACTTACTTAAAACAGAACCAGCAAATCAAATGGCCATCTATTCACTCTCAAAGAAAAGAAAGGAAAACATACTCCAGAACCAGCCGAAGTATCACCTTAAATGCAAGAAGACTCTCTCTCATTTTCTCTTCCCCATATGGACATAGCTTTATTTAGGAGCCAAACTCATCCTATGCAACGTTCTAACGCAGAGAGACATTCGGACAAAGGAATGGAAGGATAATGAAGATCCTTCAAGTTCACAGTTCCTCACAACAAGAGAGTAAAAAAACGTAGCTCTAACATAAATAATAATCTAGACTCAAAGTCATGGGAGTAACAATGAGCAAGCATACAACTTTGTTGCTAAGATGGAAAATGACGTCCCGAAACAGAAGCAGAAACAGATTTTGAAAAGAAACAAAACCAAACAAACAACTTTACATATGTTAAAGAAAAGGCAAGTCCAAACTCATACCTGCGGATCCTGCACGTTTTGAATGCAGAAGATGATATACAACTGATGGCAAAGCTTCCTCCTTTTTGCCTATAATGACAAAAGAAAACCTTCCTCTTTTTTGCCGTTGGGAGCTTTTTCAAAAACCTCTTAGAGTCTTTGTAAGCCCCTGTTCGACAAGGTAGGATAGACTCAAGGTAATCTCTTCCTGTTCTTCTTGTTCTCTATTTCTCCTACCCTCAGCCTCCTCCTAGTTTTCTCTGTTTTTCCTTTCTCTCTTTTTTCTCTCTCCATTTTAAACTCGTCGTCCTCTCCCCCTCTTTTGTTTACTTAACAGCTTGCTTATATAGCCAAGCAAGAACTTGGAGACCCCTCTCATACCCCCTCATCCCAACCGTATATATTAGGAATAAAATCCCAGCCCTTAGATGGTGTGAGGCTCCTCTCTGTTTCCTGTTCCACAGCTGGCACAGAGGAAGCGTAAAAAAGTTTCCCTTGGACTGGAGCTACTGAATTGCAGCTGCACATTTGGCGTGAAAATGGGGGTTATCTTGTACACACCATGTTGCAGGGGATGCAAGGATGAGAAATTTCAAAAACTAGCAGGAAACAGTTGCAGAGGAGGAAAGGGAATGCAGACGGGGTACAATACCATGCTAATTATATTTCCAGGATGGGGCTGTTCTCATATGGCATCGTCTAGCTAAAGAAGAGAATTAATGTAAAAAAAAAAAGATGGTGTCGTTTGTTGTTAAAAAGGCAGCAGAAATGTAACCCATCGTGGTAGAATTTCTGTCATTCTCTGATCCTATCCCTGTTTTTCTATTTCTTCAAAACCCAGCCAAGTTTCTTCCAATTTTTATCTGCAATTAATTCCTTTATTTCAGTCTTTTTTCAATTCAGTCCTGTAAACTTGGGGGCAAAATCCTTCTCGCAACAGAATTTTCGCTTTCAAATTAGATATTCAAGTGTGAATATCTTGAGCTTCTAATATCAAAATCAGGTGACTCAAAAACCCAAATTCATCTACACATGTAGGACTACAACTTTCATGAAGGATTCGAAGTGAGATAAAATTGTTTTAAAGAACAGAATCTGGCAGCAATCTGGTTGGTAAAAAAGGGGTCTCCTGATCTGATTCAGAAACTGACAATACTGAGCATCCCGATATGACTGAGAGTATGAACTATGAATAATGACCAATAAAATTGTGATGGAAGTAGAGTCTTTAGTGCAAAACTCAGGTCAGAATCCTTCTCGCGACAGAATTCTCTGCTTTCACGTTTAGATATTCAAACGGGAATATCTTGAGCTTCTGATATCGAAATCAAGCGATTCAAAAACCCAAATTCATTTATGTGTATAAGAATACAACTTTTATGAAGGATTAAAAATGAGATAAATTCATTTTGAGGAAAAGAATTTGGCTGCAATCTGGTTGGTCAAAAAGGATCTCCTGATCTAATTTAGGAAACTGATAATGCCAAGCATCCCAATTTGACTGAGAATCTGCCATAAGAATAGTGAGCCCTAGGACCCAATAAAGGTGTAGGTCAATTTTTCAACATGTCATGAGTGACAGAATATAGCTGGGATGGTCACATATTGCACGAAACCAAGTTAGAATCAAGGCCTAATTTGGAACAAAAAATTGCGACAGCAGCAGAATCAGTTTTTTATTGCAACTTCTGAGGGATTTATCCAACCTTAAAGATTAGATTACAAAGGAACGAATTTAGCATTATAAAGACTCCTAATTAGCCTAAGAATCCTGACAATTTCAGCAGCAAAGGGGAAGGATAAGGAGAGCAGATGCCAGCTGAAACAGGGTTTGAAAAACTAGGTCTTTCTTATTTGCTTTTGTCAATCTCCCAGCAACTTTGAACTAAACTCATGCCTTCGATTTAAAAGGGATATACACCATCTTCATTAACACGTATGACTCAAAAAATGAGTAACAACAATTATGAACTGGATTTTTGTGAGTATATGGCAGAGGAATAACATGAGCATCCAATTCAGATTGCTCATTAAGGGCATCACCCTCGAGATAAGCCATAATAGGTTTAACGACCCTTGAGCTAGAAGAAGGACTAGCAGTAGACACAGAGATACTGCTACCGGAATTTGCATCAGGTTTAGAGTGTTCATCACCTTTTTCAGATTCTGAAATAGTTTGACCGAAGTTCCCTGTACCTGAGGGCACATCAGAAGTTGATAAGAGGGTGTTGCCAGTAGCGGGAAGTAAGGTTGAAGAAGATACCATGTCTGCGGGAGCTGGATAAAGCAGAGGGAAGAGATCTTTTGGGATGTCTGCTGACTTATCTCACAAAAGTATGGAGTAGTTTCTTCAAATTAAACATCTCTTGATATGAATAGTTTCCGGGAATGAGGGTGATAACATTTATATCCCTTCTTGGTTGAAGAATATCCTAAAACAATACACTTAGTAGCCCTTGGATCAAGTTTGTCATGATTTGAAGCCTAAATATACACAAAACATGTACAGCCGAACATCCTTAAATGTGATACGTCAGGTGATTGTTTTTGTAAAACTTCAAGTGGTGATTTGAACAACAACACTCGGCTAGGTAGCCAATTAATTATATATGCAACAGATAATACTCCTTGAGACCAAAAGGATTTAGGAACATGCATTTGTATCATCAAGGCTCGAGTTTGTTCTAATAGATCTCTATTTTTACGTTCAGCTACCCCATTCTGTTGGGGTGTACCAACAAAGCTAGATTGATGTAAAATGTCATGAGAAGCTAGATACTGTGTCATTTTTTGAGACATGTATTCGGTACGATTAGCAGATCTAAGGATTTTAAGTTTCATAGAAAATTGAGTCATGAGTAGCATATGAAAATCCTTAAAAACATCAACAACCTCACTTTTGAATTTTAAAAAATATATCCAGGTTACACGAGAAAAATCATCGACGAAAGTAACAAAATACTTATAGCCATCAAAAGATTCAATGATTGGACCCCAAACATCAAAGTGTACAAGTTCAAACATCTCATTAGCTCTAGACAAAGAGGGTGAAAAGGGCAGTCTGGTGGATTTGGATAGATGACATGTATCACAGGTGATGTTTTTGGCATCTAAACTGGGCATTAATTTTGTAAGAACACTTTCAAAGGGATGGGCTAAACGTTGATGCCATAAAACTTGATCCTAACAAAGGGAAGAAAGAGCAGAAATTTGAGGTCGCTTAGAATTATTTGAAAAATAATAAAGTCCTTGAAAAATGAAACCTTCACCAATCATCATCTTGGTGGCGTGATCCTGAAAAAGAACTTGGTGATAGTCAAATATAACACGACAATTTAGTGTTTGGGTGACCTTGTCAATGGAAACCAATTGGAATGGAAAAGATAGAACATATAAAACCAAAGACTTAATATTTTCAGTGAGCAATTTAATTTTCCCTCTACCTTTGACAGGGACATGCTTTCCATTTGCAACAGAAATATGAGTTGGAGAAGTAATTTTTTCAAAATGAAGTAAGCTAGTCATTTTATTTGTTATGTGATCAGAGGCACCCGAATCAATGACCAAAAAATTATGCACAGTGTTAGCAACTAAAGCAATTTTAAAAGTAATCAAAATACCTTCTAAATTCTCTTGTGATAGAAGATCATAGTTTGCTAAGAAGCCAACAAACTTACCAAGAAGAGTTGTAGAATCAGAATTCTTTGAGGCTGTCAAGCTAGCATCACCCTTTTTTTTTAAGATAAATGGCAAAATCATTAAGAAGAGCAGCCGGGTTGGTAAAAAAGTTTACCACATTGATTGGAGAAGAAATATTAATAGAGTGAGCAGCAACGTGAGCTTTATGTTCATAACCTTTTTGAAGTCCCTTTTCCTTTTCAAAGTTAGGCTTCAATTCCGGATGAAGAGTCTAACATCGCTTGATTGTGTGTTCAAGATTATGACAATAAGTGCATTTCAAATCTGGTCGCTTCGCTTTCCTTTGTAAGATTTGTTACTCTTCATCTGCCTAGTAACAACATATACACAAGTTTCTGGCAAAGTGATTCTTGGCTTTGGATTCATGATCTTTCTGCGAGCTTCTTCTCGTTGTATTGTAGCACATACATTCGCAAGGAATGGAAGATCATAGTTCATTAGAACTCGACTTCGAAGGTCTTCATAATCTGGACCAAGACTGGATAGCAGTTGGAATATCTTGTCTTCCTTGTCTTGTTTTTTTAATACTGCAACATCAACAGTGTGAGGTCGATATGACATATTTAGAAGATCTGTTGATGTCATCAATATCAACATATTTAGAAGAGACTTCCATAGAAAACTTTAAGTAAAACATATGTCAGTCAAACATGTTCTAACACCATAAAGAAAAAAGAACAGAGAACCAACAATATTAAGAATAGAGCTGCTGCTTTGGAACGCCAGAATGTTATTCTTTATTATGTGATGTATCGTATATATACAAGGCAACAGAGACATGAGTGCAAGCATAATAGAAGTCTAGAATTATAAGGAAAACCGACAATCTTTATCCTATAAAGACTGCATATCTTTCTCCTAAAACACTAGTGTAATTAATCTTTAATGTATCGAATATTTGTTGCTAAAGAATCGGCTAATATTTAGTCTGCTTCCAATAAATCACCCCACTTGCAAAAGAATTTAATTAATTTTTAGCTTTACCAGATAAGAATTAATGTTGAGGTGTAAAGTTTGGACAAATGTAAAATCCTTCCAAACAGCCCTGATTAATTCCATCCTAAAAAATGGATTCTAAGTCTTTCTGAACTTATGATTCAAACAAGATTTAGTAATATAAACGAAGTGATTATCGAGAATTATGCTCTTCTTTTTCGTAAAAATATTAGACTCAACATGAAAACAGTTCGTAAAATATCCCACTAATTAATTTTATCCGTAAGAATTATTACAGCTCCAGATATAATGAATAATATTTACACCATATGTTAAAAGCATCCTTTAATTATGAGAATTTTAGCACACGAACCATGATGGAGTAGTGTCTCGTCCAACCACAACGTTTTCCCTCCTGCCGCTACAAAATTGAACTTACCGATAAACTACCATTTACATGATCGAGCAAGGATCGAGTGAACTTTTAAAGCTGAAAAAGAATAAAAAAATCTTCATCCAAATAACTAATAATTCAAGAGTACGTGTTCCCATATAAATACTTGAATTGGATATATGCTTGCAACTAAGGAGAGGGTGAGTGCAAGCAAATCATTGGATGCTTGCATCTTTAAAGCTGAAAACGCTAACAGGCGGCGCAACCGTGCCTTATTAAGATATATAACCATCATTAACAAAACCCTAAGTGCGTCAGTGGTATTGTTTACGTATAGAATATGTACAAATTGCTATTTAACTAGTATACATGTCACTAAAACCGAAGGAAGCACTATTATAATTGACATAACAGTCCCAGGCTATCGATTTGACGAAGCTGATGCCCTCCCATTACGCCGGCTAAACTGATTCCTCCCCGCCAAGATATTCATTATACAAGCAAAAGCATCCATGGCGTGTGTCTTTGCCTTTACACCTAGTGCATACGCTTCGTTACCTATAATTAGCAACAAGGTTACCATGTCAACAATGTCACTTTTCCTCGTATGAAAGAAAGGCGCTTCACTTCAATTTTCTTCTGGGATTAATTTGGACTGAATATTGATACCTTTCTGATCTACAGACGCACCTTACCATTTTTCTGCAAAGATTTTTATGAATTCATACGTCTTAATCCTTGTAAACAGTTCTGCATGTGGTCCAAAAGGTCTGTCATAATAACCGGAGACTGAGGTCAGAATTCAAGATTGGTTAAATAAAAAGGGTCAATGAAGGGGGATCCAAGTCACATGGCATGGAGGGAAGAAATCGAACATTATCACCGGAAGAAAAAAAAATTCTTATAGCAGAGTTGATTATAACTTAATACTTCTAGTTTATAAAAAAATAATTAATTAATTTTGATTTTAAAGGTCGGTCTATGATTAAAAAAATATGTTTTATTTTTTAATGTTTAAGTTCGAACCATTAAGATAAACTTATTAAATTCTTCTAAAAACATTAAGCCGTGTTTAATTGGTGTTTAAGTAAAAATTATTAATTATTTAATTGGTGTTGACTATCCTTGATTTTGTAATTGTTTGTTCCAAAAATATTCTTTCATTGTCAAATTTTTTCATTTTACAAATTTTTTTTTTCATCCTATTTCTCTAATATTGGAAATAACTTTTAACAAAAAAAAAATCAAAATTTAAGGAAATGTAGTTTAGACCGTGTTCCCAAACGAATCTTAAATCATTTCTCCATGCCAACATCTTTTAAACTTGATGGCCAAAATTACCTAGTATGGTTGTCACAATTTCAATCATTCCTTATTAAAAATGACCTCTTAGGATTCATGGAAAAATTCGACCAGTTAATTCAACCTAAAAACTTGAGCTATTAGATGAGGTCCCAAAATATGATTTATATTATTCTCTAACACACCCTCTCAAGTGAAATCTCTTTGGGCTTGAAACTTGCATAGGTCCACATTACCTTATGCTTGATTTTTATCAAATTAATGGGGATGATGAAATTCGAACTCGTGACCACTTGGTCATTAAGGCTCTGATACCATGTCAAAGAACTATCTCAACCCAATAGCTTAAACTGTTAGGTGAGGCCTCAAGATATGATTTATATTATTCTCTAACATATAAAAGAAAGATCAAGCTCTATTAAGAATTATCTTATCATCCATCATCAATCTCGTCCATCATCAATCCAAATATTATGGCTTTTATATGTGGTTTAAACACTTCTAAACGAATGTGGAATGCTCTTAAAACACAGTTTTCCAACCAAACTTGTTCTCTCTTTGCTTATATAAAGTTTCAAGCATATCATTACTGAAGGGTCTCAAACTTGTTTTGTCTTATTAGACAGTGTAAAAACCATTGTTAATCAACTAGTTACTACAAGGAAACTTGTTAATAACCTGATATCTTATCTTTTTGATGGTCTGAATGAGGAGTTTAATCCCTTCATTATATCTTATAACTTTAATTCCAAGGATAAGGACCTCACCATAGAAGATTTTCACATTGAATTGTTAAGTCATGAAGCTCACCTTAAGATTCAGAGTAGCACAATGGTCTATAATACCACTTTTGCATTTTCTGCATGTAAAAAATCATTACCTCATTGGATTGCTGTCAAATGCATTTATCACAACTTAAAGGATTCTGTTTATTATGATTTGCTTTACACTCCATTTTCCATTGCTTTAAATGCATTATGTGATTCTAATTGGGCAGAAAGCCCTGATAATTACAGGTCAACTAATGGTTATTGGATGTTTATCCACCAAAATCTTGTCTTACATAGTGCAAAGAAAGAAGTTGTGGTTTCCAAATCAAGTACCAAAGCAGAATACCATTCTATAGCACTAGCAACATCAAAATTGTACAAGATATGAATGTTATTTGATGAACTTGGTATCTTTGTACCTTCTCCTCCTCCTCCATGGTATGTCAATGTTGGTGTAATTGTTGTTGCCTCAAATCCAACTTTTCATATTTACACTAAGCTAGCATGTTGAAATTAATTATTATTTTATCACGCAAAAAGTTATCAACAAAGATATTTTGGTTTGTAACATTTCAACTAAAGATCAATCGGTTGATGACTTTATGAAGGGGCAAATCAAGGTTGTTAAAATCACGATTTTAACACGGCATGGAAAGCCGTTCACAAACTCGGATCGTAAAAACGGATCGTAAAATCGTAAAATCGTAAGGAATTTTAAAATACATTAAAAAAATTCATGCTTTAAATAAAAATTCATACATAACAATTTGTCCAATTAATTCAGTCCTATAATACTGAAATGACATTAAATTCAGTCAAATTCAACAATTTTCAATCCAATTTTCACCCTATTAATATTCAATATTTTTTCAGTCCAATTTTCACCCCAATTCAATCAATTCAGTCCAATTTTCACCCCAATTCAATCAATTCAGTCCAATTTTCACTCCAATTCAGTCCAATTTTTACCGAGTAATATTTTGCACAATTCAGTCATATATAGTATATACTGTGGGGCATTCAATTCAATAATTTTCACACCCGATCAATGCCATTCAATTCAACATTATACATATACAATTTACATGATCGGGCAAAATGAATTACAGGACTAACTAACAATTAACACTTAACAGGAGTTTATACAAATCTATTACAGGGGCAAAAATAAAGAAACTTTGACTCCGGTGATGATGATGAAGGCAAAATTAACTTACGATGCTGCCGGCTGCTGTTGAAGATAATGATGGTAAAAGAGGCAGAAAGCTGAAACCAGAAAGAAGAGTAAAAAGGCCCTCTATTGTCTATGCAAACAACTTTTAGAACAAGGATCAGTGGCTTCCTAACCATTTGATTATTTCACCTCACATTGTCTCCTCACTGTCTGATCATCTTGGAGTTTTTTGTTTTTACTCTAATTAATGGGAGCCCGCTGCTCCAAATTCTCTCTCTGCTGGTTCCACTCTCATTTTAAACCTTCAGTCCTCGAATCCTCCGATCTCGGTAAATTCATCAAGCCCCTCTCTTTTCTCGTCTCTCTCTGTCTTTTTCTTTCTTTCTTTTTTGGGTGTAAAATGAGGGGTAATAGTTTGCGTAATGGCCGCTTTTGTGGAGGATGGAGAATAGATCGTTGTCGCCGCCCGATTAGGGATTTGTTCTGTTGGAATTGGAAAGAGTATTTGTGAATTGTGATTTGTGAAAGAGTTTTTCGCCTCAATTGAAAAGAGCAGAGTGAAGCCCCACGGAGTCCGTGAGTCGTGGTGCGCGCAGAATAATCCAATAGGCATCTGACAGCTGTCCAGGAGGGGGGGATTTTGTTTCAGGGCCTCATTTTGTCAAAATCGCAAAATCGGTCTTGAAATCGCGATTTTGCGCGATTTCATCTGATTTTTGCGATTTCACTTGATTTCAACCCGATTTTACCCATTTTCGATTTTTTCAAGCGATTCAACCCGTAATGCATGTTTTGACTCGTAAAATCGTACGATTTTACAAGTATAATTTTACGAGTCAAAACACGATTTTAACAACCTTGGGGCAAACCAACGTCTATTCATCTTTAAATGATCTTGCTTGGTCCACAATAAATTTAAAGTGATTGGGTCTAAATTGAAAAGCTAAAGCATTTGAAAAGCCAAGTACTGTGATGAGCAAGAATCCAAAAATCATTGAAGGAAGCAACATTTGATATCTGGGGTCTGATCCCTCTGTGTTCGCCCCCAATCCACACACAACGCCTGTCTAATCCTGCGTGTCTTCCCATAAAGTACTTGCTCATCCTTAAACCCAGGGCATATCGGCTTGTTCTTGTTACCAATCCTGAAAGCCACCACTCCAGCATAACTTGTTTTTTTTAAGTGTGTGTTTAATAATAATATTATGCATGATGTTTTTTAAAAATATTTTTTAATTAAAAATACAAGTATATAGGGAGAACGAACAGGTACAAGACTTCTGGCGGTCAGTTTGTGAGTTTTGCCTTTCATTCTTGCTTTTCCCCCCTCGGTTTAACCTATAGCTAGTGGGACTCCCCTATATAGCTTCACAATGATTTATTCCGGTGGGTATTTGCTTTAATTACTATGTCACTAATCATATTCGTTCCTTTTCCTTACTTTTGCTTCATACGTTATAATTTTCGCTTAGGGTCAGGGTCGGTCCATTAATACTCATGGAAAGGTCGATCTGATCAAGACCATCAGTCTACATTGGCGGATGCGGCATCATCAAGATTCACAAACTCTAAGGCTTGAGTGAGAGGGGTGGTATACGGTCACCTCCTTTAGTCCAAAGGGTCCTTTTTTATGGGAATCTTGATGATGCTGCATCGGCAAATATGTGACTATTCTTCTCTACTGTTGCACGCCAAATATGTCCAGCAAGCTCTTCGATTTGATCAAAGGTGGAGTGTAGGTTAATTTTCAAGCAAAAACCATCAAGGTAATATTTCCTTAACATATCTCAAGCTGCTTGTTGAATGAATAAATTGTGTAGATTTATCATGCCCTTAAGTGATTTTCACCTGCACAACCTGCTTGCTTATCGTTGCCATCTAAGTGAGACTTCATAAGCTGGTTTTGCTACAGAAAATATTTATATTGGAACTGATGAAAGATAAAAAAAACACCATCAGAGCCAGGTCTCTTTCTTAAATTTCTTGGCATGGTTTACAGCTTTTAATTAGTTCTCAGAGAAATATCACTGAATATATAGTCAATATATAGAGATCATATGATTATCCAAAACTCTTGTAATGTTTAATATTTTAATAGAATGATTACTCTCCACTTTTATGGCATCAAAACTGCACCCAGAAACGTTAAGTAGAAGGTTATCGAAAGACTTGATTTCGTGCTTATAATAAGCTCTTTCTTTCTTTCTTTCTTTCTTGGATTCAGAGGAGAGCATTTAGCTCGATGATCATTTTTTTTTCTTTTTAAAATATTGTTTTCAGGTTATGTTTATCCAATCTAGTTTTTGCTCTGTTCTCATCTCCCATAATTTGGTGATTTACTCGAGTGTTTATCTGCTGCATTTCAACGGAAGTGTGCTGGTTCTCCTTCTTTGGCTGCTGGTCTGGGATTGTTCGGTGGCATATCAGCTTCATTTAGTTGTGGCAATTTGCTTTCTGCCGATTATCAATTGGAATTTTATAAATTTTAAAATTATTAAAAAATTTATAAAATTAATTAAGATATACATAAACTAACCTGAAAATCTAAATAAAATGACTGATATCTTAAACATAAAATTAAGAATAAAAGTATCCTTTGCGTAAGGATGTTTCCAATTCACTCCAACTAAGGCAAACTGCGGACATTCCAACGCTAGTTGAACACATAATCAATATTGTTCACAAAAATTGAGGTGTTTATCGGATACAGTAAGGCCTGTCAATCCTGCATCAAATTCGGTGTGATAGAACTGCCATGAAATTTTGCTTGACCTCATGTTTTGGGCTCATGCTGATATGAAAGCTGTACTCGCTAGAAGTATCAACGAGCCCGTGTTGGGGGCCAAGTTTATTTATACCAATGATCAAGCACTTGATATGGAAATAATATCAACATTTAAATTGATATCCATAATAAAATTTTGATTAATATTGTAGTATCAATTATATTATGTGCATAGGTGTGTATAAAATGTTCTTTTACACATATACGAGCCAAGACAATTGAAACAAGGATGAACTAGAATTAAACTTGCTTGCTATTGTTATCCATAGATGAAGGGTTAATTGGTAGCTCTTCAAAACTTCTGATCATCCTTGATGGCAAGCATGGCGAGGATTGCAAAGTGACCAATTCACAATCAACTAGGTAAGTAATGGAACTTTGCTTCTCCTGCACTCTGCACTCACGCCCTTGTAAAATCTAACATATCTACAATTACATGCAAATAACATGGTTTAGCGTATGATCAATAAGAGACACAAATCCTTCGATTACTTTTCACCTATTTTTATTTCCCATAGAACATGAATTACCTGCTAAGAATCTCAGAGTCATCAGCCAGGGCTCCAATCATCCAGTGTACCTGCTAAATCAATTAAAATTTTGTCAGCTCTAGGGGCACCACCCATTTGTCTTGGTGCATCCATGATATAAAGATTCACGACCCTATTCAAGTTCTAGTAATGACCTAGTTTGATATTAGAAAAAAATCAGTAAAAAAAATTTAAAAAAATATATAATTTTTTTAAAAAAAAGTTAATCGTGAGAAAGGAAAAAAAATATGTAAAAAAACAAACAAAAAAATAAAATAAAAAACTGAAAAGGATCATTTTAGAAAAAAAATCATAAAAAAAAAAAACTTTACAAAGAAACATTGTAATAATTCACAATGTTTTTTTTTTAAATAATAGAGCTAAATTCTTTACCAGTTTAATAATAGAAAAAAATGAGCAAAAACTAATTTTGAAAAAAACATATAATTTTTTTTAAAAAAAGAAGTCAATCATGAGAAAGGAAAAAAAAACATGTAAAAAAAACAAACAAAAATAAGACATATTAATATAATAGAAATAAAAGGTACTTTTCTCATGTTTTTTAGAGTATTGTTAATTGGATAGATTAAATCAAATCAAATTTTGAATTTTTAAAAAAGTAAAATGGTTTTGTTTTAAAAAAATTAAAAATCAAAATTTGACCAAGTTTTTTTAAGTTATGAGTTAATTCATCGGGTTGTCTGGTCAAACTAGATTAATTTTTTATTGTTTTAAAACCCAATCCAAATTAAAAATCTAGTCGGTCAGAAGTTTTGAGTTGATTTGTGAAGCTAAGTTTAATAAATGCAGCACTCCCACCAGGTTGGTTTTTACAGGCAGGGGGTAAATTTAACAAGTTGACCCTTGCAAGTACTATATGTGGTAAAGAGCTGTGTAGTATATTTTACCAGCCATTGATGACCTGCACAGTAAGTAAACTGTAGTTAACAAGAGATGAGCCAAGTTCAAGCGTCATCTTTCACTTTTGTGTTTCGATGTAAGAGGTAATTACGTAAATGGAGCCAACAAGATGAACTGTAAAGAGGCTCTCTGATGCTTTCGTTTAAAATAAATCAGTGGACCATTTGTAGACACAAAATTATGGAAAGTTTGACCTGCTGTTCTTATGGAGTGTAGCAGAGAGGAATCCATGGTTTCACAAGTCTTACCTTCCCCGTCCTGAGCCTGACCATCCCTTGTGCAGCTCACATGTCTCCATGTGGGTCTCCCAATACGTGCATATACTCAAGCCCCCATGATTCACCTAAGAATTTGCTAAGCCCAAAGAGTCTTAGAAGAAAAAAAAAATCAAAGAAGATTAAAAAAAGAGATGCGTTGTGTACCCAGTAGAACATACCATGTGGCTAGATTTTGACTCTTCTATTCAATCACTTTGACCAATCAGGTATGCAGGTGCGTTTGAAATTGTAATATTAATTATTTTCTAAAATATTTTTTATTCATAAATATACGAAGATAATATTTTTAAAAAAATATTTTTGATATTAATATATTAAAATGATTCGAAAACATCAAAAAAAAACATTAATTTCAAGTAAAAAATAATAAAATTTTAATTTATTTTAAATCTTTTAAAATATAAAAACAAATAGGGGTTAGTATATATTTTAAATAGTGAAAATTAAAAGCACAACAAACAAGACTAGCCACTATATTTGTTCCTTGCAGTGAAACTGTAGGTTTGATTTCACATTGTGCGAAGAAATGTGCCGTGGAGATTTATGGGTTTTTATAGCTTAGTTTATTTTTTTGAATTGATTCGGTGACTTTGTATCAGAATAAACTATTTTTGATAATTTAATAATTTAAAAACGATGTCAATATCACGCTCCAACAATTACATAATCTTTCTTTTTTCTTCTTGATCATTAAATGTGTGAAAAAGAAATATTTTTCTATTAAAAATATATTAATTTTTTTTTATTTTTAATATGAGAAAATGACGAAGTTAATGAAACCAAAAGGTAATGAAGACCGCATCTCAATTTTAAGTACAATGAATAAAGTGGAATATTTGACCGTTGTTTTGAGAGACTTTTATTAGTTTATAATTTCACATAGAATTTTTTCTAAGTACCATTTGATTATTGACTAAGAAAGCTTGAGATCATGGGCTGCTCTGGCTTTAAATAATCTCGCAAGTACACCATTTTTTTTTGTTTTTTTGAAGTTTGGTGTCCAGCAACGGATGACGCAGAGCACAGACCAATTTCATCACATGGTGAGTTTCAGAAGAGCACCATTCAAGAACGTCAAGCTTCATTTCTACTGACCCAAAGGGTTGCAGTACAATCTCTTGTATTATTTAATGGTTAGAGGGTGACCTAGCCAGGACATTCAGGACGAAAGACACGATATATATATATAGCTTTGGTGATTCACGGATATCAAGCTAGCCTAATATGGCATCCTTCACAGGCACCGTAACTCTCTGCTCTAATGCAACAAGAATCCCAGGAGAAGAATCCTAGGAGGAGAAGAAGAAGAAGAAAGGAAGAAGTTTGAGCATCCAAGGCATTTTCCGAGACAACTTCCTTCTTTTTTTTCGAAGTGATTTTTCTATATATTTTTGCAACAAGTGTGTTTAAACAGAAGATTAAAAACATCATATGGGAATTATTATTTAAAAAAAAATTAGAACAGTATTATTTTAATTTTTTTTGAAAAGAAATTTTGAAGCAATGCTCTCAAGTCAACCTGGATTAACTTCCTATATATGCATTGAATCATGTTTAGCCATATCATATACCAAACTAAATTTAATTGAGAGAAACCATTCACTGTATGAGTGTTTGAGAGTATAGAAAAAATTATTTTTTAAAGTGTTTAATTTGAAAATGAATTAAAATAATATTTTTTAATTTTTAAAATTTATTTTTAATATCAACACATTAAAATAATAAAAAATTCAATTCAAAACAAATAAAATTTTTAAATTTTAATCAAAAAAATAGATTGAAACTGCCAAAATATAACCTTAACTTTTACAAGCGAAGGAAGGAGCCCAACTTCGTCGCATATTGAACGTGCTCCAAGGCCAGGAGCAGTAAACGTTTCAATTATTAGACGGACCCCTGTCCTTCGTGGAACAATGAGCACAACCCTCTTCACATAACCAGCTCATACCTGTCGACTGAGTACGAACCTCACTGTATGGTGACCCTTTTTTTAAAAATAAAAAAAAAATTAACCATAACGGAGCACTGTACGACAGCAGCGTCTACAAATTAAATGATGGATCTCCGAGAGGGAGGAAGGAGGTTCAAGAATCAGGAAGTCACACGGTAAGAATACAGGACCCTGAGACCTCAGAACCAGCCAATAACATGATGATGCCATGAGAGGTAAAAAAAAAAAAAAGCAAAGAATTTCAGCACCAAATGAAATACTGGTTCGCATCTTGAAACCCGAATCGCCATTACAATATATAATAAAAAGCCCACTCACTGAGCGAGTCCCATCCTTGATCTTATCTCTCTCTCTCTCTCTCTCACAAACACACACACCAACTCTATCGCACTCTCACACGTATATAGTACATTCAGAGAAGAATCATATCACTTGCTGTTACTAGCTAGTCACTTGTAGCCAGTAGCTTCTAAGGTTCGTAGATGGATGAGAAGTGGAAGTTATCAAAGAAAGAAGGTTCATCTTCTTTCACAAGAAGTTTCTCGACTAAGAGTTCATCTTCCAAGGCTCCTCTCTTGAGGACCTCGTCCCTTAAGAGCTCTTCTCCGAAGTGCCCTCTTCCAAGGAGTTTCTCTCAAAAAAACTCTTCTATTTCACATAAATGTAGTAGCTTAGCCAAGGAACAGAAGGCAAGGTTTTATATCATGAGGCGCTGTGTTGCCATGCTTGTTTGTTGGCACAAACATGGTGATTCTTGAAGGAACATGCAAAGAGATCGAGTAAGGGATCAAGTGTACCTTCTTGGTTGTTTCTTCTTGCTTTTTTTTCTCCTCCCCTCTCCTTTCTTAAAGATGGATGTTGGGTTTGGTTGAACTCGTAAATTTTCTGCCATCTGACCAAGAAGAGATTGGTATCATAGAGTTTTATTGTCTTTTCCTCCATTTTTAGAATCAGCTCTGTAATTACAATTTGAAGAGAGCTAGAATCATCTACTTTGTAACAAGAGATCATCACATATCAATTATAATCCAATAAAATCTCAAATTAACTAGCTACATTTACTTTGATGATTCTTCATTTTTTTTCAATGTTCTGGGTAGATAGATTTTAGTCCCCTATTGGATCTCTACACTAGCAAGACTTGTTTTGCTCTATTATTGGAGTTGTCATAGCAGTCTTATCTCTTCTCTTTTCAGTTTCCGTTTTCCTCTCTGTTTGTCTTTTGATGGAAGAGAGATTCCTTTTAGATGGTGGAACTGGCAGTAAGGTAGGGGACATTATTAGCAATTGGATCTGCATTGGGAGTGCCACTCATCTCTCTACCATTGATAAAAATGAGTTCTGTAAAAGGTAATACCAGCAAAACTGATGCTACTATAAATGACAACTTGCATACAGTTTGATTCTACAGAAGGAATCTGGATTCTTTCCAAGCATCTCTCCTCTTATCAGCACAAAACGTCTAATTTTGTCATTTAAGCACTGAAAAATATCAGAATCATCAAATGACACGACATGCCGTGTCGTGTCCCGCTTATTTCATCAACTATAGGATAAGAACTTGTCATAAAATAAGGTACGGGAGTTTTTAGCTTCTCAATTTTCATCAAATCTTTCAGCAGTCTCACTCTAGTTAGGAGGTATCAATACATCTCCATCTATAATCCTATCAAAAAAAAAAAAAAAACCCACATTTACAACTAGATGCGTCAATAAAACCCCCCCCCCCCCCCCCCTGTGTCGAATGAAACATGTGATGCTTTACTCAACTACTTCCAAGCAAGAACGTGAATACAACAAGATTAGAGAAATCATCATGGTAATAGTGTCTTGTTAGAATCCATAATTGAACTGCATAATTGAATCATTGCATGAATGTGATAATGTGATAGACAACTGTATAAATGTGATAGACCCGTAGATATATACTATTAGTCACTGGTGAATCTGCTATAATTCTTTGTTTCCTTAGCAGAACACTGATACTTGGGGCAAAAAAAAGGAAGGACGGATGTTGTTATAACTTTCCAAAGTCAGTGACAGTAAACACAAAAAAATGTATAGCACCTTTTAAATCTGGCCAGAATCAATCATTACAATCCTTTCTGCAATTTGGTCTGATAATTAAAAGATAATGTTATAGTCATTTATTTACTGCAATTCGCAGGATTGAAAATAGCATAAGATCAAGCATAACATGGAAAAAGACACTTCATGATCAAAATGTCATTAATCAACAGAAACAAAATATTTTTTATAATTCCACCACAAGGTTGTTTACATGTCACCTGCGATAGGAGTGACGTCTGAAGTTGAAATGAAGCCGCAAAATTACCCCATCAGACGTGCTCTTGAATCCTCTTTTATGGCTCACATCCCAATCTTTCTTCACAATTCGGAATGCAATGTCCTCATAAGGTGGCCATGCATGAAATCTTATAATGCAAGTCTCCCCATTGCTCCCATCATCCTCGCATGTATAAGTTGGAGTCTCTGTCCTGTTTATCATGTCTGGGTAGAAGATATTAAACTTGTATCCTCGCACAATCTTTGGAGGTGGATTTTCATGATCGTAGTGAGTCCTGTTATATTTGTTCCATTCATATCCAGTGTGAAAAGTATTGACATACTTAGGCTTTCTCGGTTGGTACTTGTCACACCACCATTCTACCTGTGAATCCAGGTTCACTTCAGCTACAGAGCCAATTACTCCATCACCTTCCTCCATAGCTCCCATAGCTTTATTCAGATTGAACTTCTCCAATAATGTAGGCGGTTCTGGTTCCACAGGTTCTTGAATCTGATTTTTCGTTCATCATCATTAGCAACAAATTGTGGAATAGCACAACCCTCTTTCTTCTGCCAATCCTGAAACTCAGCACGGGCACGTTCTCTAGCTAACAACTCCCTTTCTTCCTCGTGCTGTCGTTTCTCAAGTGCCCTTTGCTCTCTTCTTTTCTTAACCTTTTCAATCTCTTCCATTCTCTCTCTCTGTCTCCTTCTTTCGGCTTCAAGAGAAAAGAAAGTCAGCCCTTGGGCAATATCACGCTCAATCTTTTTGCGCCACACAAATTTCTCATCGAGATTGGAATCACCAAAGGATTGGACTGGTTAGAATAAAAGGACGAGAATGATGATGATGATCTCGACGTCAACTTGTTCGCTTTTTTGATCGCCTTCTTCACCAAATACTCTTCTATTTCTTCTTCACTTACCTTCCAGTTCACGTCCATGTTTAATTCTTTATCAGCAAACAATTCTCTCCGCCCCCGCCCCCGCCCCTGCCTCCTCTGCTTTTGCTTTAGGGTAAATAAATCATCTAAAAGAAACCTAATTATAGAGGGAAAGTCAGAAACCCTGGAACCGACCTTCATTTTTTTTTCCTTTTATAAAGGAGAACCGACCTTCAACCGACCTTTATTGTGAATGTATATATAACAGAACATTTTTTTTATATATAACAAAAAGGTTATTTTTTATTTTAGGATATATGACATAAATTAATTTATGTTAGAAAGATTTTTATTATTTTTCAGCTTGTCACGTGAATTTTAGAATAACTAAAATGCATTATATCTTAAACCCATTGAGCTAAATTGCTTACAGGCACGTGAAAATCAATATGTAATTTTATTCATATTAATTATATGCTTGATGAACAGAACAGGCAAGTTAATCCGCATGGATACCTGGAAGGATCTCCATGAGCAGCCAACCAAGGCTCGACCATGGAAGCATCGAAGCTATAGAAAATGTGGCTTTGAGCATCTAATATTCCCCAAGCAGCCAAATTAGACTGTTTTGCTAACCAATTCAAAACCTTGAACCCATCTTCAAAAGCCCCCGTATTCCTGGTCTCTGGTGCCAATCTATACCCAACAACCACGACAATAATATCATCACACTGTTAATCACATTTAGTAGGAAGTGTAGTGATAAGAGTTTAGAACTAAGAGATTTGTTTCTTATGTGATCTCAAGTTCGAACCTTATAGTTGTTAATATGATGGCCACTGGAGACTTACATGGTCGTTAACTTCAGGGTCTGTGGGATTAGTCGAGGTGCGTTCAAGCTGACCCGGACACTCACGTTAATTAAAAAAAATTTCATCACATTGTTTCGTGATTATCCTGCAAAACGCATCGTTCCCTACTGATTCATTACTACCTTTCACAAACCCGTCACCGTTCAACTGCAGCATCACTGGTGAAAGTTACCTGGGAGAGGCAAATAACTGTCGTGATCATGGGTTGAAGGGCAACGGGGAGGTGACAGCTATGTCAGGCAGGCAAACGCAGAGAGAAAGAGAAGATGAGTCAACACGGATGTTCTTGATGGCTACACCCAAGGTTTTCGAAAACCTCTTTTTTTTTTTAACTTGTCACGAAAAATACAATATAAATTTAGATTGTAAACTCGAATAATAAAATTATAAATAATGTTTTTAACTAAATTATATATTGATAATTCTAGTCAAGAAATTAATTTACATTAAAATCTGATAAGATGAGTCAATAATATTATAATCAATGAGTGATTTAAATAAAATGAAAGAGATAGATAGCATGAATCAATAAATTAATGACATGGAAAAATAAAAAGTTTCAGAACAAAATTTTTCAATATAGGAAAATCACTTAAAGGTAGGAAACACACATAAACTTAGTGACAATCTGGTTGTTCCCGTCACAATAAGTCTTGATAGACCTCTTTTGGGTTGCAAGCTAATGAGTTTAAATTAGTAAGTAACTAACATTAATTTAATAATGGAATAAACTCCTAAACAATGTCTAATGCGCTAGAAAAAATTCAAATTAAAAATAATTATTTAAAATTAATTAAATAAAAAAAATAGAATAATAAAAAAAATCTTCATGTTAAAATTCCTCCATGTAGCCTGAATCTTCAATTTTTGCATATTCTTGGCAGATTTGAGTCCTGATTTCAAATATGTCGTTCTCTCTCATTTGGATGAATTATTAGACTTACGATATATGGTTCGAAATTTTCAAATGTCTAGTTTCTATCCCAACTTTAATTGAAGCAAAATTCCACCTGTAGCTTTAGATATGTCCCAAACAGTACACGAAGGTCTTGTTTGATATATTTGATAATATTAGTTTACCAACTTTTACCCTCTGAAATATTATGTACCCTAACTCCATTAACCTGGAAATTTATCACAATATATTTTCATATATCTAATATTTCCCTGTAAAATTTCAGTTTCATCCAATATACGGTTTGAAAGATATGGTTAATCTTGCAAAACTAGTCAGCAGATATTTTAAAGCCAAATTTAGACCCGACTTGGTTCATATTATAAATTTAGTAAACTCGTAAAACCGGACCGAGTTTACTGATTTTACACGAGTTAAGTCTGATTTTACTGGTTTCAAGTTTTTAGTTCGATTTAGCACTTTAGATATATATTCATCATAAAATTATAAAATTTTATGAGATAGTTCGTAATTTTAAAAACCTTGATTATGACTACAACATGCCTCATAAGATAAAATGTGTTTAAGGTGGGTTATGGTGATGGATAATTTAGTAAACGACTAACATGCGTGACTATCATAAATATACTACCTTTTTGTAATTGATCTTATACCTTGCATGTTAAGCTAATGGTTTCTTACACAATTTAATGTGTTTAAGATGTGTTATTGAACATGAGTTCGAACCTTGGGAAGTGATGGGCTGAACGCATGACAAACAATGGAAAGGGTATGTTCAAAGAAGAAAAAAATTAATTTCGATACAAATTAGTGATGGTATTATAAAGAACTACAAGCAGGTTAAAAAATACATGTTTGGAATAAATTATTTTAATACCAAGTTTTATTGTATAGAAAAATCTTGACAACAACATAAATATTGAAAAATCTTTCAAATAATCGATGTCTACAATTTAGACTGCAAGCTAAACTTCCTGAAATTATCATCCTATTTAAGATTTGATGACTAGTCAAAATACTACGAGTAAGAAATTGTTTGATCGTGTTTTCAAAAAAATTTAAATTTTTTTTGTTAAAATTTAATATGGTTTGTATATTTTAGATCGTTTTGATGTGCTGATATCAAAAATAATTTTTTTAAAAAATGAAAAAAATCATTAGCATGCATTTCAGCATAAAACATTATTTGAAAAGCAACCGCTACCAGACTGTCAAGCATGTTCTAAACCTTTAAAAAAAATCCCAACGTTAAAAGAAGCCAACTTAAAAAAAAATACTCAATATAAAAAAAAAGCGAACAAAAACATCTCTTAGGGCATCTTCAAGAGAAAAAAAAATTCATTTGGCTTTTTAATGATGGCTAGGAATGCTAAATAAAATGTTAAAATATCATTTCTCATATAAAAATATTATTCTTATAAATCATGTAAAAATAAAAAAAAAATTACAAAATACTATTCATTGCAATAGTGTTTATTTTTCGTTAGTTTTTTTTTCTCTTTGATTTCTTTTTTATTTTCTATGAGATGAAATGGTCTCATGACCTATATTATGGGTTTTACAACTTCATCCGAGTTGAATCAAATTGTTTTTTTATTTTTTTTATTTCATCATTTAATATTAAGTTGATTATGAATTGTTTGAGTTGTCTTTAGACCTGCCAAATCAACTAGATCATATTAAATTTTTAAAATAATTGTGTATTAAATATATCAAAAATACAATTGACTATTATAAAAGGCATCTTACCATTGGAATGTACATAAGAAAAAAAAAACATATATTTATACTATTTAAAAAATCATATTACTGAATTATTAAAAAATCTTAAGAAGGTGGTGAATTTATTCTTTATCTATACACATTTCATTATGGACGGAACAGTAAAATTACTATTTTACTCATAAAAAAGTGCAGGGTAATGTTTAAAGGTGGGATCGTCTTTGCAAAAGGATCATTTTTTAGTATTTTGAAATTGATTAGGGTAAGACATAAATTTTACTTTCTTTTTGCACAATAAAATTATTTTGATGCTCTCAAAAGAAAAAATATGTTTGTTTGCTATAAAAGAGTTTTTTTTTTCTTTATTTTATTGTGCACGGTAAAATTATTATATTACCCTTAGAATTAGGAAAAATTTGAATTGTCAATGGGGGCTTCTTTTATCTTTTTATTTTTTTAAGCACAATTAAAAGACCTACTTGCCTTTAGATTTTATTTTTTAAAACCTACGGTCAGGGAGTATTTTAGTCATTGCGCAACAAATCTTTTTGTTGTTATTGGGATGTGGTAGGGTAGTTCGGTCTTTAAAAAAAATAAAAGGAGATATATAAAAAAATCTCTATGTGTTAGTGCATCAATTGTTCTACCGTCTTTCAAACAACATGCATGGCTGATTCCAGCGGCCAAAAAGATCATTCCAGGATGGCGTCAACTTCATTTTAGTGTCTCCTGCATAGATATGTGGCACGCGCACCTAGAATACTTTATTTCGGCATTGACAGTTGTTTTTTCTTCTTCTTTCTTTCCTTTTTTTTCTCGGTGTTTGCGCTTTGCCTCTTGATTTTTCAAGTCAGCCCCTAAACTTTTTTTTCTTTTTTATTTAGTCCATGTTCTTTTGATTATGATTTTTTTTCTGAAATAATTCATTGAATTAGATTTTTGTTTCAATTTCATCCCCATTCATTTTTTTTGTTTTGTCAAATATGGTCCTCATTTTTTTAATTGCTATTTTTTTGTAATCTAAGATCATTTTTAGAGATGTATTTTTTTTTTCAATTCCACCCTCCATAAATTTATTTCCTTTTAGATTCTATCTTTATTCTTTTGATTGTTTTTCTTTTTTTTTACTTTGCAAGTTTTTCAAAACTAGTATATTTTTTACTCGATGTTATTCTTTGATATTTAATTAGTTTGGATTTGAGTTTATTGGTTAAGCTCGCGTTTAAGATTTTATGGGTTGCAAGCTTTGAAAATTAACCCAACTTCTTGAGGTTTGTCTAGGATTGCTTTTTTTTAAACTATTTTTTTTTATTTCATCCTTCAATATTCATTTAATTGGAGATTAAGCTTTTTTTTCTCATCCTTTCTATGACCTTGCTTTTATCATTTTTTTATTTAATTAGGTTATTTCAAGTCCTTTTAATTGTTGTTTTTTCTTAAATTTATTTTTTTAAATAAATTTTATTCTTGAATTAAATAAAATTGATTTATTGAATATAATTGAAAGCTCACTTCATTTTGTTTTGTTCAGTTTCCTTTTTTGAGATGTTACTCTAGCGATCCATGCAACTTCTTCTGATATCGTTGTCTAGACTTTTACAATTAGGTTTGAACTATTTCAATAAACTCCATTTGTAATCGACAATATCCATAACATGGGTGACAATGAATTTTCAATAAAAAAATTTCGGGTATGATATTAATAACTCATTTATTTTAATTGATTATTACCACATATTTTTTTACAATTTTTTTATTATCATTATTTTATAATTTAAATTATATTATTCAATTTAACCGAGTTAATTAATAGAGTATAGAGGGTTTTTTTTTTACTTCTTTTCAATTACTTTCGTCATCTAAGCATTCTTTTATGTATTCAAATTTTTTGACCCACGGCTACAAAGTGCGGGTCACGAACAATCTCTTCTAAAAAGCATTTGTCCCTTGGAGATACTTCTAGAATCCCTTTCTCCATTTCTCCAATTTCTCTCACTGATCAGAAATCTACCAACTCACTTGGGGTAACTTCTCGACCCCACGAATCCATCGCAGCTAACGACCCTTTTTTTACTGACGGTGCAGCTAAGTTGTTAAAATTACAAGTTATGTCATAAAATTTTATAATTTAATTAGTAAACATGTATCTAACATGTTAAATTAGACTAAAAACTTGAAATTAATAAAATTAAACTTAATTTGTTCAAAATCAGTAAACTCGGTCTGATTTTACAAGTTTACTAAATTTATGATATGAACCAAGTCAAATCCAAATTTAGCTTTAAAATATCTGCTGACTAGTTTTTCAAAATTGAGCATATCTTTCAAACCATATATTGAATGAAGCTGAAATTTTACCAGGAAATATTAGATATATGAAAATATATTGTGATAAATTTTCATGTCAAATGGAGTTAGGAAACATAATATTTCAGAGGGTCAAAGTTAATAAACTAATATTGTCAAATATATTAAAAAAGACTCATGTGTACTGTTTGGGATATATCTAGAGCTACCGATAGAATTTGGCTTCAATTAAAGTTGGGATAAAAACTAGACATTTGAAGCTTTCCAAATATATATCATAGGCCTAATAATTCATCCAAACGAGAGAAAACAACATGTTTGAAATCAGGACTCAAATCTACCAAAAATATGCAAAAATTAGAGATTCAGGCCACATGTATGAGTTTTAATATGAATATTTTTTTTATTATTCTATTTTATTTATTTAAATAATTATTTTTAATTTGAATTTTTTCTAGCGCATTAGACATTGTTTAGGAGTTTATTTCATTATTAATTTATGTTAGTTAATTATTAACTTAAACTTATTAGCTTGCAACCCAAAAGAGGTCTATCAAGACTTATTGTGACGGGAAAAACCAGATTGTCACTAAATTTATGTGTGTTTCCTACCTTTTAGTGATTCTTTTATATTGAGAAATTTTGTTCTGAAACTTTTTATTTCTCTGTGTCATTAATTTATTGATTCATATTATCTATCCCTCTCATTTTATTTACATCACTAATATTATTGACTCATTTTATCAAATTTTAATCACATTATTGACTCATTTTATCAAATTTTAATATAATTTAATTTCTTGACTAAAATTATTAATATATAATTAATTAAAAAATTACTTCTAATTTTACAATTTAAGTTTATATTGTATTTTCATGTCTAGTCATAATCATTTTCATTTCAAGTTTTTAAGGTGTTTGATTTTGTTTTTCATTCATAAATATATTAAATAATATATATATTTTTTAAAAATATATTTTTAACATCAAAATATCAAAATAATCTAAAAACACAAAAAAAAATTCATAACAGAAAAAATTAAATTTTAATAAAAAACAAATTGAGTCTCAATGTCAAACACCCCCCTCATACAAACACCACAAGTCTGCTATGGAAACCAAAAGGACAACTGGTGTCATATTTTATGCTAATATGGTTTATTATTAGTCAGAATGGCTACAAAACAGGACTACAGCCATTCAAGTTTGCCCAGCTCAACCTGAGCGCGGCTGGATGAGAAACAAATCTGAATTTGAAGCTATAAATCCAATATACTGGTATATTACCCAGCAGATAACAGCAAATCAACTGAAATTAACTCATCAATAGTCAATGCATTTCTACTAGCTTTTCTTCTGAGGAATTCTTTATATAACAGGAAATGTCAACCGAAAGCTTGCATGTGCTAGCAGTGATGCATTGACTGGTGATGAGTTAACTATCTATAATTTAGTTATAAATCGATAATGCCCTTTCGGGAGAGAAAAAATCTGACGTAGATTGAGGTTAATTAACTATACATAAAAAATAAAAATAAAAACCCATAATCAAAACACGCAAACAATGGTAGAGCCAAAGATAAGATGTGTTGAGAGAAAATAAAGAACTAATTTCGGCCATCAATGAAAATGTAATGATCTGTTCAATAAATATAAACAATACAAAAACTTCGTTAGATTAGCCATGCATTCTGCAGAAAATCTGGCAGGACATGCGAAGATGTCCCCACTTCAGGGTGGTTTTCTCTTTTAGTTTTCAGTTAGTCTACTGTTTACAGCATGCTTTGTATGTTTCTGTGTTCAGAAATAACACAATTAAGCTCCTGAATAAAAAAAATAAAAAAACTCACAAAGGCGGAACCCCATTTGTTGGAGCACTTGGTGGTCTGTATTTCATTACCGCCACTTCCAGGACACCATCATTCCGGAAATTAGGACAGAAGAGTCGAGGGTCAACAGGACCAGGCAATTTAAAAGAAATGGTGAATGGTCCAGGAGGGCAGAGTTGCTGGACCCTCATCTGGAAGACACTAGATGAATCTTTCAGCATCCCAGCATCAACGGTTACCACACCTTTTATGTGAACAGTCCCATTATGCTGGATATCACATTTTAAATTACCTGGAAAAAAAAAGGTGGACTACGTAATTTCCTATATCACAAAACAACATGCCACCGCCATTCCTCAAAGCTTCGGCCTTAGAATTTAATACTGCTTACTGCATTGCTAAATTCTTTTCAATGGAATAAATGTGGCTTAAGGAGCATGATGCTCAGCATAAGCCACCGCAATTTAACATTTGAGGTAAGAAGCTTACTTTCATTTCTCCGAATGCCAGGCAGGGCAACACGGAAAAGATATGCATTTTCACTGACGCCAATGTCAACAAGACCAATTGGTGGTCCTGCACTACCTTCCTTTGCAGTTCCACTTAAAATCACTAATGGTTTCAATTTTGGTTGGTTAGCAGAATCACAAGCATCCATGCTACCCCCCTAGATTCCTGTGACGCTCAAGTTCTCAGTATCCACATATTAACTCCACAATCATGGTGAACAGTGATGAAGGAGGAGTGCAAATTCCAATTATGCATGCAGTTGTTTTCTATTCAGACAGATAAATGTACAATAAAAACACCCATTGAAAATTTAAAGAACTTGCATTGTTTAGATGTAACTGATAGTACTTTTGGTAGCATCTAATAACAGGCCAAGTAACTTATAATGAAGCTAAAATTTGTTGCAACTTTTGCTTAAAGGGGGAGCGATAAAGGCAAAGGGTCAGCAAAACAATTCAATTCGCAAGTGTTGCCAAGACTCAAAAAAACAGAGCATAGGGATCCAAAAAAGGAAATTCAGAAATGTGCGAGGATATATTTGTCTGAAATTTCTGAGTGAAGAAAATTAGTGAAAGATAAACAACAAATAGGTAAAAAGATTTACAATTCAGTCTCTAAAGGAAACCTTAAATCCATAAGAGTAATCTAGCTCCAGAATGGCTGTTCCCAATCTGGACAGCTAGCACGCCAACCTTTACTTATTAAGACTAAAACATAAACCACTGGAACAAATATGCAAAGAAACAGTATAGAGTAATTAAGTATTTTCATTTTTCAAAAGATAGCCAAACAATATTTCCAAGTTTCATGCTAAAAGAGGAATGGCAAGGACCCAGACTCTGCATCATAATGGTTCAGCTCGTGCTGTCTAACGATGCAACTTGGAACAAGCATGAAATAAAAGACACAACTAGTATGAAAGCATGGCAACTTGGAACAAGCATGAAATAAAAGACACAACTAGTATGAAAGCATGGCTGATCGGGGCATCTCATAAACCAAAGTAATAATATTTTCAAATCCATTTGTTGTTCTATGAGAGTATGGTATTCAGATGACAATATCATTGAAGATGACCAACGGAGAGCTTGCCATAGACACTCAATGACAATCACCAGATCACCAGAAAGCTTTAGGCCTGAAGATTACAATGAAGCTTGCAGAAATGTACATGACACAGGTTGCTTATGTTTCCTACAGGCCACCTAAGAGATATTGATTTCCGAGAAAGAATGGAAGAGAAGATAAAAGACTCCTCCCCTAAAAACAATCCAATTTCAAAACTATATCTGATACATCTTAACCATGTCAATGACACCTAGAACAAGAATCCTTTATTCATGTTGCGTAGATAATGGATTTTCAATTGATAGCTCATTTTGATAAAATAATCCGTGTTGCTTCTCAGTCATGCTTCCAATAAACACAAAGAATGAATAGAGACAGGAAAAAAAAAAACATGTTCGTTAAAGAATCTTAATTTAGATGGCATCTGAATAAGTAACCCTAACATCTTAATTTCGAAGTGCCAGTAATTTAAAGAACCATAAAGGACTAAGCTGAAATGCAGCATCTTTAAGAGACACAAAAATAGCAGTTATTTTTTATGGTTAGGTGAAAGAACAAAACTGAAAACCCAAGATAAAACGCGAAAGAAACCCTAATTTGATTCGGAAGAGACATAATTAAGAAATGGATAACCACATGAGTTCCATTTCTTTCTTCCATTAATCACGTTCTAGGAAACTAAAGCTTAAATTTCATGGAACTAACTAAGCAATAATTCCACTTCTAAACAAACTACTTCATAATCACAAATTCACTCTTTTTCTGAATATATTCTTTTCATGTTCTAATTTTATCCATTGATTAGAACAAACCCTCATACCAATAAGACCGCGGCGCTTCAACACCCATCATATCTTCTTCTAGATCAATCGAGCCAAGAAAAATAAGCACAAACCCATTCAGCTTATATAAATAAAAAGCTTCAATGCACTTATTATACTACAAGATGAACACAAATGATTGTGCAACACGGAAAATTTCATGCGTGCGTGTGTGTGAAAATGGAAGATCTAGATGTATTCGTTGTTATAGCCGGGAGACTTTACCGTTAATACTCCGGTTGGTCGTCGACGGCGGTGGACAGCAGAGCTTTCTCTGGGACTATTGAGTTGGTGCGGTCACTGTGCAGCTAGGAGTATTTTGGTCGTCCTCTTCAATTCCAACATGGCATTAACTATATATGGCCCAGAACCGATTAGAGGGTGCCGCGTCGAAATGTGGGCTCCACTGTGTATATATGTACTTGTTTCCAATACGTTTTTAGAAATTTTTTATTACTTTAAATTAATTTTTTATATATATTTTTATATTAATGATGTAAAAAATAAAATAAATAATTTAATATTTTTTTAAATAAAAAAATATTTTAAAAAATAATTATTATCATTCTACCGCAGTATCATGTCAAGGATAAAAGCCAAAATTAATTTTGGCATAGTTTAGAAGTGTAGCTATGTTGTATTTTTTTAAAATTTTAATTTTTAAAAAATAATTTTAAATTAATTTTTTTATATTTTAAATTATTAATAAAAAATAAAAATATTATTTTGATGTATTTTTAAATAAAAATTATTTTAAAAAATAACATATAAAACATTTTTTATATTATTATTTTTAAAAGAAAAAAGAATCGGGTTACATAATTATGAGATTAATCTTCATGTTGAATAATAATGATAAAATGGAGGTTTATCACATCACAAGTATTGTATAATGTACAAGACTCAATCAAAAAAAATAAAAAAAATAAAGATACAAAATAAAAATTTAGAAGAGCATAGCAAGGAATTATGGATAAAACCCTTTTTAAATTCTTACAGAAAGAAAATGCATTAAATACATGTCCTCTATACGGGCCCGAGGCCTTGTACAATTGAGTGAGGTGAGGCCTGCGAGCAAATGGACTTCTTCGAAAAGAGAAATCTGCCCTGATGCAAGCCCGTCGCACTTTGATGAGTTCATCTAGCAAATCTTCAGCTGTTTAATTTACAATCGTAAATACAGAGAAAGAGAGAGAGAGAGTTACACTATGAAATGAATTGGAGAAAAAGCTGCAAGGAAAGCAACAACTCAAGCAAAAAAATGCTGCAGTTGTTGAGAAAATGTGGACAGCAGCAGAGATGCTCGGGGACATGATCTGCATTCTGCTTCTTAGCGAATAATATGGTAGCTAATCTTTGCACGCAGGCATGTCCTGAGAACAGAACGAGCTTCCTTGTAGTTGGTTGCTCAAAAACATAGATGGGACATATTAGCAGACCACTGATTTGAGGGGCAACACCGCAACAGAAAGACATACAAAAATACCTCTGCACACCAGGAAGAGAAACTTCGAAAAAATCTGCACCTTTTTTCAATGCCTACGTCGAAAATTCCGATTGGCGGTCAAAGTGTCTTCCGGCCCTGCTTGCGCTGGCCAGTCAATAGTCATAATGACAGATTCATCTGTGATAGGAAATTCCACATGAGGCAACGGCCTCATCCAATTTGCAGCTCCACCCGATTCCAGAGATGCTTTCTTGATTGTGTTCTTTTGAATTACAAACACCATAGGAAAATCCTGGCACTGGCAGGTCGCAAAGGCGACGCCTCCTTCTGTATGTCTGTCCAACCATTGCTGACGAGGGATGGTTTCTCATTTCTAGAAGAATTAGTTCCAGCAGTTTTTTCATAGCTATTTAGCAATGCCAATTTGCACGGTTTCTTCTCCATACTGCTGCTGATCTGCAGAGATGAATGTTCATGGATATAATTCTCAATTATGATTGTTAGAGATATTTTGTTTATCTGATCCAAGTACATTGTTGTAGTAGTCATCATCATCAATATTTTTTATTTATTCGATTTGAATTTTTTCATTAGCCCTTTTATTAAAACAAAATTTTTCTAGTTATCCTATGTTAAATTTCAAACATGTGGACATGTGCATCAACCACCCTCCTGCATCACACATTACAATATAATATCCACTTTAAATCTAATATTCTACTACAAATAGTTTGAATAAATGAAATGAATTGAGTTAATTAATCCCGTCAAAAAATATTTTTCTCCGATTCACTTCTCAAATTATTTCAACCACTGAATTTATGAGATTCACAAGTAAAATCTACTCTAGAATCAGTGAAAAATGTTCAAATAACAGCATGGAAAAGGAAAATGTGTGCTATGTTAAATATTATTACGAACCTGGATTGTCTGCACGAAATCGAATTGCCACCCAACCACCAGAAGCCACACCAACAATGTTCCTCTCAACAGGATCAACAAGGTTAAAATTTTTGGGGTCATTCTTAGGATTAAAATTTCCAAACCCTTCTCTAACAACAAAGAAATTGAGGCCATGAAGATGAAGAGGGTGATTCTCAGTACCCAAAATGCTAGTGTCCTGCATCACTACCTATGCACTTGTGTTAAATAAATGGATGGAGAGGAAAGCTTGGAAAATCAGTGGTGAAAACCCCATTTGATTTTTCGAAAAAATAGGATTGGAGGCGTGCTGCTGAAGGGAGAGCCATGGAGATATTGTTAACAGAAGCTGCAAATTTTGTGCCATTAGGCCCGTGACATGTCTTATTTTTTGTGCACGGGCTATTTCTCAGACCAACTGTGAAGAAGGATTTCTTGTCTACTTTTGTTTGAGGCACATCAACTGGGAATTGAGAATTAGCCAAACTGCGAAATCTTCTTGTGAAATTCGCAACGACATTTGTAGCGTTAATATATAAGAGGTAGGATTGGTTTAATGTTGTCGACTTTGAAGAACTTTCATACTCAAGTATCCCTGCAACAGTCGTGTTATCAAACGTGCCTTGCCAGTAAAATATGGTCTTGCTAACATGTAGAATGATGCATTGGGGGCAATGGGTTCGGTCTTCAGAAGAATATTTGTGGTTTGTCCTGGTGTGATAACCAAAAGGTTACTCTCAAAAGGCTTCACATAAGTTGCATTAGCTTCATCAGTGGTGAATGTGTGGTTCGCAATGCTGAAAAAGAGCTCATCATTGAGTGCAGCATTGATCAATCAGAGAAGATATGTCTTTCCACACTCCGGAACACGTTTTAAAGGTGTAAGCTTCGGAGACATTTGGCCACCCTCCAGTCTGTAAAGCCTGGTTAATCAGTGTATCAAGATCAGCACTGAACAACTCTCCCGTGGTTTATTCAATCAGATTATTTTATTCTGAATTAGCTTGTTTAACGAAGATACAAAATAAAAAGGTCACACAAAGATTAAATAGAAAAAGGAGGTCATGGGTGGCTAATTAGCTACCCAACATGATGGTCACTTCCTTGCAGGGTTTGGCAAATCGTTAAGAAACATTTTGCTTAGGGAAGATGATGAGGGGTCCATAGACAGTAGCTCTAAGCCATGAAAAGTGAGTATGCCAGAAGAGAGTTCCTCTTTTTCCTGTAATAGTGAAGTTGTACACATATGTCTGGTTTGTTTGAATAGGGTATTGTGTGATGCATGATGGCCCATTTGCCCATCCACTTTGAAGCTGTGGAATTCCATGCCTGTTCCCAATAATTTCATCACCAAAAACACGTCAACCATGAAGACCAATCACGTAGATATGATTTAACCACTTGTCATTGTTAATTAATCGATAAATACAGTACCATAGGACAAAAACTTAGTAAAAGAAACAATCATATATAATAGAAGTACATGATCGGTATATACAGAGTTCAATTCATACCGATGGATGCTAATATTATTTGGAACATGATTGACCACCTTCACCACTAGACGGTCACCTTCTCTAGCAACTACGCGGGGCCCCGGGAACATCCCATTAACTGTCTCCATGCTCTTGTGTGGCACAACTGGGTCACATTTTTCAGTTTTATCAGAAAGAAGATGAAAACAAATGTCCATTATATTAATTATAAGCAAGTTAGCCAGACAAAAGCATATAGTTAAAAGTGCCACAAGTTTAGATAAGTGTAAAATGCAAATTAAGTATATATATGTACTTACGTTGAACATGTAGTGCCTCGTAATGCCTGCATGCTTTGCACTGGCAACCTCAGGAAAGGCCCAGAGGCAGCTTATAGCAAAGAGTAATATTGCAGAAGAATTGTTGGTGATGCAGAAGCTGAAGCACCCATGCTTTACGTGCCAACCAAATTAAACTAAAATATTCTACTTGGTAAGAAATTAAAGGAGATAGGAGTTATAGGTACTTTTGGTACTGAAACTTAAACTTTGCTTCTCATGTGTATATCATTAAACTCAGTTGGGAATGTTAAGTTATACAGGCAAGTAGTTTATAGATAGAGTAATACTGGCTGGTTGATTAGGTAATCAGAGGTTTCAGACATGACAGAAGGAAGAGAATTACCTACTGCATGCGATCCATGTTTGATTTTGCAGTGTAATCATCAAAGTCAATTGATGAGTTAATTTTATTTGTGCTTTAGCTTTTGGTTTGAATATGCTTATCTCGTCCTCCTAATTACATAGACAAGTAGCATTATTTCGAAAGAAATGTCAGCATGCTAATTTCAATATCCCTTCCTCATAAGTTACCCCTTTCATTGAAAATTCTTCTCTCGTAGAATCAATTTTTTCCTCGAAAAACAAGTAACATGTTTGTAAGGAAATTTGACTTGATATTCCTAATTAAAGTAATGAAAGGTATCTTCCACCAAACAGGTTGGAGAATATCAAGGATAGAGAAATATCAGTCATGCCAAAATCTATGTTCCACGATAGCGCGAGTGACTCCTTGAGGGACTTGGTGAGCACGAGGTAAAATATGTCTCTAAATGTCATTTTTTCTATACTCCTCAAAGCAATGCACTACACCATTAAACAGTTTTACTGACGGATTAATTTTATCGGTGTAAGGTATAAAATCTGTCAGTAATAATGTTACCGACGACCTCAGTCCGTCAGAATACGGATCATCGGTACTTCCCCATTTCATCACTGATTCTATCAGAAATAAAAAAAACCAACCACCGAAGGTCTTATAGGCGGCGACGCGCGGCAAAAAAATAATTCCCGCGAGAACATTACCGACAGAATCCATCCGTCTGCATTTTCAACGGTAATCACTGACGGATTATTCGTCGGTGATGGTGGCATGGCGATAAATGTTTCAGAACTCTGTCAAATACCGACAGATATATTCCGTCAGTAATAATGATGGTAAACACCGACGGAATATGTCCGTCAGTAATTGTGGCATAGGTGGTAATTGTTTGGCGACTCTCGGTAAAATACCAACGGCCGGTTTCTATCTGGAAAGCCGTCGGTATGTATTTAAAATATAAAAAAATAATAATTTATTAATAGAAAAAAAGCTTAATAAACAAATAAAATTGTATTAAACATTAAAAATATAAAAATAATGCTAAATAATATTCATCCAAATATTCATTACAAATTTAATGTGTTTAAAAAAACAAAATTAAACTAGAATAGTGGCAGAGTTGGAGAAGGAGGAGAAGGCTGGTTGTTCCCGGGACCGTACGGCCAAAAAGGAGTTGCACATGTATCATCACCCATCCTTAATCTAATCTCCATGACCATTTGACAGAGCTGATCATAATTCGTCTAGAGTTGTTCATATTGTTGTTTCAAGGCCACGAACTCCTCAGACTAGGTGCTCGATACTGATGGAGAGCTCCCAATGATTGAGAAACTACGAACCGATCGCAAGTCTTCGACCGTAGTGTTGGAGAGTCCGTAGACCCGATTTTTTTCAGGTCCACCAAAAGATCCCACCTCCATCCATAAATCCGAATGGGTCGAAGGATCGTTCTCTTATCTCTCCATCAACCGGCTATTATAAGTCTCCTAAAATTTTTTAAAAAAATCATCATATTCAATTCAAGAAAATAATAACTTACAAAATAAAATGATTGAACAAACATACCACGAAGTGCTGAGCACGGTTGTCCACAAACTGCTGCATCCTTTTTTAGCGTTCTTGACTTCGCACATGTGTTTCTATAAATAGCTCCATTGAACTCGGCTCATGTCCAAGAGACGTAGCCTGTAAGGAAAAAAAGGTTGCAAGTTCAATATATTTATAAGCAACAACAAATTAATTAACAATATATTTTATTAAAATTAATCTTACCATCAGCTTTGCATGTGCGCTAAACGGGACGGAGCCGCCGATGTGCGTGGTCACCGAATCATGAATTTGCCGGTTCCGGTTGTCGGCGCCAGACTGTGAGCGGCGTGAGAACAGCTCTGAGGTCACGTGCTCAATATATGTCGTCCATATACCTCCCGAGATGAATGGCGGTTTGAATTCCTGTCAAATCGCCACCTCATTCCATCTTTCAAGACTGTTATCCCTTGCATGTCTTTTTGATTTTTTTTTGGTGTCATACCAAAAATCACACAACCTACTTCCATAATAACAAATTAGAATTTAGAACATAAAATTATAAAACAAAAGTAAATTTTATTTTCATTGTTACCTAGTTGCCGCGTGATTCTCCCATACCCTCCTCACAACATTGTTGTTCGCGCTATCCCACTTAAATTTATGATGTGTATATAAATAATTCATTTAAAATAAAAATAGTACAAGATATAAAATTATAAAAATAATTTATTAAAAATATTAGATATTAGATCTCCACTCAGGATGTCTGAAAACCTAACTCCATTGAAACAATGGAATCTCCATCGACGATTTAAACACTGATCTTATTGTCCTAGCAGCATCAATGTTCGTTAACTTGAAATTAAATAAAATTAATAAAATATTAAGTAGTTGTTCATAAATTATGTTATAAGTATAAAAAAAAACTTAAACCTAAACAATCTTACATTGAGAGGTCATCATTCCATTGTGCCTGGTACTTATGGGTGAATTGACCCCGCTGTGAAGGCACACCGCTTCTGTGCTGTGAAACCGCGCTAGAAGAGGCAGCATCGCAAGTTGGTGCAGATGCCTCGTCGTGATCAGCACCTAAGGATACGTCCTCCTCGCTTCTAGAAGAACTAACTGCAACCGTCTGCTGATGACGTGCTGTAGATTTCATTCTATGCATCTACACAAATTTATACGAATAATTACATAATTAACTTCGATTATTTAAAAAAAATTGGCAGCACCTCCCCTATACTGGAGACTACCCAAAATTTTCAAATCTGTAAATCTTTACAATAGCCACAAACCAATTGACTCCATTGGAATATCTTATATACAACCTAACATCTATAGAAATTCAACATCTATATATTTTCAACTAACATCTATAGAAATGCATAAATAACAATTAAAATTGATGGAAATAAAAAAAAAACATAACAATCAATAATAGAATAAAATTGAGATAAAATAATGAAATTTAATTCTTCATTTCCAATTATCATTTCAATGGAAAATTCAACAATAAAATTATATGAGACAACATCTACACAAATAAAAAGACTAAATTATCAAATAATTATTACAATACAAACAATAAAATAATTAAATTTTCATTCAACACATCTACACAAATTTATACGAATAATGAAATAATTAAATTCAATTATTTAAAAAAATTTGCCAGCATATCTCATATACGAGAGACTACCCACAATTTTCATACCTACAAATATTGATAATTACACAAATATTACAAAATCAACTCTATACAACCTAACATCTATATAAATTCAACATCTATATATTTTCAACTAACATCAATAACATCAATATAAATTCATAAATAACAATTAAAATTAATCAAAATAATAAAAAAAACATAACAAACAATAATATCATAAAATTAAGATAAACTAATTAAATATAATTCTACATTTCAATTAACATTTTAAAGGTAAATTCAACAATAACAATTCAAATTTAACAAAATTTTCAAGATATTATGGCAATACAAACAATCAAATAAATTTAACAAATTAAAAGAAAAAACTAAAAAACAATACATAAATTTAGGAATGAAAAACGTTACCTTAATAGTATGTTGATTTCAAAATTTTATCTACAAACAATACACAAAACAAAGAAAACCACACAAATAATCATAATTAAAATAAAAAAAGAAAAAAAATACAAAGATAAAGAAAGAAAAATGCATACCTTTTAATATGTTGAAAACTACCAACATAACAATAAAAACCCTTGCAAAAACTTAATACAAACGAAGAGGAGAAGAAGAGATGAAATGAGGAGCAGAGCAAAAAAGAATCACGGAGGGGGGGTTTATACAACAATTTTTCTGACAAAATTACTAACGGAAAATATAATAATAATTTTTTAGGCGGTAGCATTAAAGCCCATCAGTAATTTTCGCCGATATTTAATTAATTCTCGCACCAAAAATTTTGAAAATCCTCCATATTTTTTGAAGTCCGTCTACAAATCCGTCAAAAATTGTGCGCCAGAGCACACACACATTGGTTTTGCCATGTCCGGTGGCAAATTCGTCGGTAACTTCTGACAGGTGCGCTTTCGAACGTGTGCCATCCGTCAGCGAACCCGTCAGTATATACGTCGCTAATTATGGCAGGTCTGTTAGTATACCTGTCGATAATTGTGACAAAATATCGTAATTGTTTTGCAACTCTCTGTGAAATACCGACGGGGTACCAGTCCATCGGTATGCCCGTCGGTAATGGTGGCAAAATGCGGTAATTTTTTTTGCAATTCTGTGAAATACCAAAGGGTATACGGCCGTCGATATACCTCTCGCAAAATGCCATAATTTTTTTGCAGTTCTCTGTGAAATACCGACGGGTATAAGTCCGTCGGTAAAACTGGCAATCTTTTTGCAAGTGTTGTTTGTATAGCGTGTCTATCCTCCTGCACAAAAGCTTGAATTGCAAACTTATAGCACGCACAACACAATAACAAGAGCTGACAATTATAAATAAATATTTCATGTTTCAAAATATCATCCTTAATATTACATTATAAAAATAAGGCTTTACATCATATTTAGTCAAAATTTTCATCTTCATCCTCAATTAAATTGTTATCAGCTTTATCGCACTCTTCAATGTGGTTATCATCTTCTTCATTAACATTCTCTAGTCCACTAGAGCTCAAAACAGCATCCAACTCCTCTGCGTCAACATCAATAAGACTATCGTAGAAAAAACATGAAAATTTGAATTTTCTTCTAAATCAATCGAATGAGCAACTCGGTATGGTTCAACAACCTCACTAGCTTGAAAGACTTCATCTATCACACTTGTGTTTTCGTTCTCATACTGAACAACCTCAACACAACCCCTTGGTTTGGTTTTTAAAATGGATAACGAACGAACTCTTGATCGGTTCTTTCTAAAGAAAGGGGTGTATGTGTAATAAACTTGTTGGCATTGCTTTGCAAAAACAAAGACATCATTTACGTTGCGGTGTCTAGCTTTTGAGTTTATTTCAACGAGACCATAGCGAGGATCTACTCTGATTCCTCTATCAATTGTGTCATACCAATAGCATTTGAATAAAAACACTCTATTCTATTCGCTATGATATTATAATTCGATGATCTCTTCAAATCTACCGTAGGAGTCAACTTCAAACTCACTAAAAGTCGATCCCTTAATACAAACACCGTTGTTGTATATCTTTCTTCCATACCCGTATTCTTCAGCATGAAAGACATATCCATTAACAAAAATACCCGTTATAGCACTTGACTTTTCTTTCAGGGCCCAAACTTAGTAAAGACAGTGAAATAGCAGCATTACCTCCCATTTGATAAACCTTGTATATCAAATACAATAATAATCAATAAACTAATATTCTGTAATATTGACGTACAATTAATTACATTGCAAGAGATAATGAGTTTGTGATAGGACTTACATGTGTTCTAAACCACGTGGCAAATTATTCATCTTGTAATTGAAAGATCTGGGATTTAGTCAGCTATGAGTTATTGGACAATAAGTATCATCGATGTTGCCTGCAAGGTCGTTCTAAATTATATGAGTTTATGGTATCACAATATATAAACAGTACACTCCTGACAAAATTTAAGTCGAACATCTACTTACTTAATAAAAGGTCCCAACTCATCGCAGTTAAATATGACATAATTGTGTGCTTGTCTGAACTCTATTTCAGACAAATATCTTCCTCTCATGATATTTTTAGGTGTGGGTCATCCAGGATTAGAGAATATTGACAAGTTCCCACTTAAAGGCACTTCACCACCATAATAACATAAATTAAATACATGTTCTCTATACTAGCCCGAGGCCTGCGAGCAAATGGACTTCTTCAAAAAGAAAAATCTGCCCTGATGCAAGCCCGTCACACTTTAATAAGTTCATCTAGCAAATCTTCAGCTCTTTAATTTACAATTGTAAATAAAGAGAAATATATATATATATATATATATATATATATATATATAGAGAGAGAGAGAGAGAGAGAGAGAGAGAGAGTTACATTATGAAATGAAATGGAGATAAAGTTGTAAGCAAAGCAACAACTCAAGCAAAAAATGCTGCAGTTGTTAAGAAAATGTGGATAGCAGCAGAGATGCTTAGGGACATGATCTGCATTCTGCTTCTTAGCCAATAATATGGTAGCTAATCTTTGCATGCAGGCATGTCCTGAGAACAGAAAGAGCTTCCTTGTAGTTGATTGCTCAAAAATTAAAGAGACTAAATAAAAATATAGTAGAATTAATATTGATTGGGTCGATCAGGTCATATTTAGAGAGTCTGTCTTTTTCCTTTCTTTTCAACTCATTTAGATTTAGATCTAATGCATTTCAAATATGTGCTATTATCGCATCCTATGATGTATGATTTTCAATTTTTTTTAATATGTTTAACATTTTATATATTTGTTCCTTTTCCTTCCCGTTAATCCACATCAATTTTATTGTTGAAAGGACATAATTTTTTATAATTGGATTTCCAGAGCATGGAATTTATAATTGAAAAGTATTATGTCGATTAAAACACTACCCTTTATTGTTTGCATCATCAATTTCTTATAATTGGATTTCCTGAGTAGTGGAATTTATAATTGAAAATTATTTTGTCGATTAAAACACTACCATTTGTTTGCATCATCAACCAGTGGCATTCATAAGCATATTTATTATGTAAAATCTAAAAGCATTGTCCACATCATATGTTATTAATATTACATAGTATTTTCTCATATTGCAATTCATAATACTTAGTAATTATTGAATAACACTATAACTTTTAACTACATTAATATACAATCCATAACATGAATATAATAAATATTAATGCTCCATAACCTAACTGATTGCAGACGCTGTCTCCTTATAATGTCAACTGTTAAAATTACAAATAGGGTCCCGAACAAACATAAATGAATTTATTACTCCATATCATCTTGAGATATCTGCAAATTTAAATAAATGACAAGAAATTTAAAAACATGTTAAATAACAATTTAAATAATAATATTACCATTGAATAAATGAAAGCATGCATTTGGGATCAATATATACCTTTCGGTCTAAGTTGTTTTATGTCGTGTATATATTCTCTGCAACCATTTCATCTTGTTTTCAAGATTACCCATAGTTGACCACATTTCTCTATTCCTTTTCAAAGCAAAAAACTCAGTAGCAAACCCATAAAAATCATCACCGATATGAACTCCTTTAATTGAGTGAAGCTCGGTCATAACCTCAGGAATACTACACCCTTTACTATCTCTACTGATAGATATTGAATCACTATTGTTTGACATGCTGTCAACCATTGGATCCCACTGTGACAATAGTTGCAACCCAATTCCAGAACTTTTTTTTTCCCATCTTAAACCTCAGAATGTTCTCTTTCTTTTCTCTTCCCATTGTTGCGTGTGTTGCTAATGCTGGACATATTAACCCCTCTAACCATGTTGCAAACATCATCGGTGAAATTTAGAATTACATCATCTTCTGAATGACCGCTTCTTTCTTCCAAATTAGGTTGTTCCTCATTGGCATTTGGATCCTCATTGGCATTTGGATCCTCATCAACACCAACATTATCATCACAGAGGACTCCAGACAATGGTGCCCATACATACTCTCCAGTAGCAATAATGTTCGAGAACATTCTGTCAAACTTCATACGTAAAAATGGTTCGATACCAGCTTGCCTAAACTTTTTTTCTCCTCTTATTTCCTACACAGAACAAATGAAATTATTTAATGCAACTTCAAATAATTTAGTAATTACTAAACTGAGATTTAAACAAATTAAAGATTAAGGATCATAATAAATAACCTGAATTTTTTCTTTACACCACTCATCACTTGCAGAAATTGTTCCTAATTCATTACTCCAACCCACACCAGTTTCAGAAATGAGCTTCATCTATATCCTCCAATCCTTTTTGCAGCCATCCCATTTATTATTCAGTTTGTGTCTTGGTGAATGCATGACCAGTTTGTTCTTTGAAAGCTGTCAATAAAAATTTCCAACTAACTTTGTCGAAATGAGTATTTTGTCTCATTCCCATGTCGATGGCCATGATGCAAATGTCACAAAAGACATGCAACATTTCTTTATTCCAAGCAGTTTTTCCCATAGTTTCAGGATCTTCCATTCCTAGTTGGATAACATATTTGAAAGCAAACATAATGAATTATAATATGCTAATCATTTAACTAATCTTGGATGGAAGTGTAGTTAACATACAAATATGTAAAACAACCAATAGCATACACAACATTGAAATTCAAAACAGAAGACTTGTAGTCCCAAAAATGAACTTAAACCATATATATAAGTACAAAAATAAGAGACAAAGCATACTTTGTATAAATTTTTTTTAAAAAAAAAAGCACTAGTCTTATGGAAGGGCTAGAATTTTAATCCAATACAACATGAGGTAATTAAAGTGGTCCTTCAAAAAATAAACAGACAACTCAGTTTCTTCATCCAAAATCCTTCACAGACCAAATATTCAACAACTTGACTACAATTACTCTTTCAGACCAAGAAATTATGGATTCTTTCTCATAAACCCTCGCCTCCCAATTCTCAAATCTCAAAAGAAACCAATAATTAGAGCATTGTGTAGCATAAAGTCCTAAAATAAATATAAAATGAAGCAGCATAGTTTTGGACTAAAATGGCAACAACAAAATTCGACTTAACAGAACAATGAACAAAGTTTCAGTATTGTCGAGACATAAATGCAAATGACCAAAAAATACAAATGGTTAATTAACCTAATTCACAACACTTATTTTTTTTCATATCGACATCCGAGAAAGAAATGGTTGTGGTTAATTAACTTACCTCACAACACTATATATTTATAATATTGTAACCCGGAACAATACACAACACCTAAACATTAATTCATGTATTATTAAAAACAGGTAATTAGTTAAATATTTTTAAAAACAGAAACACATACTCAAAAACAGCTTAGAAAGGCGTATCGGGTAGAAAAAACAAAGGGAAATTATGTTTGACGGTAGAGGAGAGAATAGTCGCAAGAGACAAAGATCTCAAATTTTTTTGTGAGAGAGAGGAGGGATCTGCTAGATGAAGAAGCGATTGAAATGTATTTTGCTGTGATTTTTTAAGGTGAATCGTTGAGCTGGGAAGTTTGATATTCCAAATGCTTTTTTTTTCTCTCAACCTAGATTAGCTTGTCGATGGATCTTGAAAAATGAGGTTGCTACTGTTGCAAAGCATAATTTTTTAATTTTTGTTCAACCACAACTGCGGCCACAATTGTTGATGGATCCTATCAAAATAAAACTCAGTTTTCATATAACCAAACACATAAAAACTATAATTTAATCGCGTGAACATCAACATTACCAAACAGCACCTAAGTTCTATACTTGGCACCATTCATGGTCAATGACTCAAAGATGATCAAGTAGAATAACAACATTAATCAAATCACCTTAAAGGTAAACAGCTGTTTGATCGCAGGTCAGGCCAAGGATCATGTCAATAACTGAAGACCATTGGATACGTGGCTAAACGATTGACTTTTAAATTTTTTAAGCTATCATATGCCATCCATCTTGTCTGAGCGCGTGACTTATAAGACCAATGCATACGTAGAATATTTAAGGTACTCTAGTAATTATTCACATAATTACCACATATCAACACCTTCATGCAAAGTTATTTTTTTCTGAGCATTAAAGATATAAGTGTTATTTTACTGTATAAATTTAAAAAACTAATTAAAAAATCATTAATAGAACACCATTTTTTATCAGATTTCAAGGGTAAAAAAATATTTTATTATGCATTATAAATTTGAACAACAACTTTATCCCTAATTAATTTTCAAATAACATTTAAATCTTATGAAAAATATGATTTTGCTTTTGGCATCAAAATAATTAATCACTGAAGCCATTAATTATTTTTTTTATAATTCACATAATAATCTTTGCGGAACTGAGAAACTATATAAATGTAATTTTTATTATTAAAATAAAGGGGAAAAGCAACATTTAATTTTTTTTAGTTAATTACAACCTACTCCCATTAATTTATGAAATTAATCAATTAATCTTTGTGGTTTTAGCAACTATATGTAATCCCCTTACAAGTTGGTCATTTATTAGTTCCACCTTATTTTCTATTTTTTTTTATTTTTTAAAAAACAAAATAGAAAAAAAAAAAAGAGATAAAGCTACCAAGGGACGAGACTTGGTTTCATATCAATAATGTTAACTCGAGTGGATTTATTTTTTAAAAAAAAAAGCATAAAACTTTTATAAGAAAAAAAAATCATCTGATTTATTATCAAGTTTGGACTTATTTTTATTGGGTTAACTCTTTTTTTTTCAACTAAACCGATCTCAACTTTGAGTTGGTTGAGTTTGGGTAGAGTTGTCAAGCCAATTTAGGTTTTATAACTATAAAAAGATTGAAAATTTTAATTAGGAAAGGTAGTAATTTAAAAAAAAAAAAAACAAAACTTACTATGCTATACTGCTTCTCCATGGAAATTCGCTTTTCCCTCTGATTCTATTATCTATTAGCAAAGTGAACTTGAATAATAATAATAATAATAATAATAATAATAATAATAATAATAATCGTGCATACTTCAAAGAGCACATTGACATTATTTAAAGAGATTTTATTAGAAATTGAGAGACCACTGTTAGGCTTGACTTTGGTTGGTGCTGGTTAGGTGAAAGGGGCAAAGTAAATTGCTGGTAGCCGGTGCAGATCCAGCTGGCCCGTATTTAATTACTCAACCTGCCCCTTTTTGGAAGCAATAGTGGATTTGAGGACGGCGATGCTAATATATCTATTTTATATTATATGTTATTTCTTAAAATATTATTTATTTATAAATATATTTAAATAATTTTTTATTTTTTAAATTTTATTTTTAATATCAACATATTAAAATAATCTGAATATATTAAAAATATATTTTTAAAAAATAATAAAAATCTTGATTTTAATGTATTTTCAAGTGAAAAACATTTTAAAATTATCTGTTGTCACACTTTTAAACACCTTGTAAACATTGTTAACACGGCACGCTGGAAAACAAGATACCCAAATCAAACTAGACATATACCCGTCATTAAATGGATATTTTTTTTATTTAATAACCTTGTGTAATTTTAATTTATTATAATTTATGAATAACGCAATGTAGAAAAGAATTGCATGGATTGTGGGGGGAAAAATTAAAACTTATGATAAAGATGTAGAGCAACTATTTCAAAGAAGAATATTTAAAATTTTAAATTAAAGTTAGTTAACATCTATAGCCTTTTTTTGGAGCATGACTAAGAATCAAAAGTTCATGTTTCTTTGCTTCCAAAATTGAAACAATGAAGCAAGCACAGCATTCCAAACTACGAGTCTTCTTTTATCAAGCTAAAGAATCATAAAAGTTATTGTTTACTTTTCTTTTCTTTCAAGATTGAGACAATAAAAACAAGCATATTATTCCATACATATTGTAATTGATTGCAGACCTCTCTCGTTGAGAAATACTCTTTTTTTTCCGGCAATTATGGATCTCCGGATCAGTTTACATGCATCTCGATTAATCCTTCAAAACTCTGAAATTAATGACTGATAAATCTCCGGTGACCATAAGATTTGTGAGACTCGAACTAATAATTTCTAAAAAATAAACTTAAAACTTAACTAGTTAACATGCACCCTCCAGAATTCTCAGTAAAAAATACTTGATATGATCGAAATAATTTGTCAAGACATAATACAATAAAGATATGTTAATGAGATTTCTTTCCACTAAAAACAGAAGATTTGGAGTATGTTTAAAAGTGCTGTGGAATTGCATTCTACATGATTTTATTTTATTTTATTTTATTACGTTTTTAAATTGTTATTCTAAAAGATTTTATTTTATTTTTAAAAAATATCTTTTTATATTTTTGAATTATTTTAATATATTAATATAAAAAATAAATTTTAAAAAATAAAAAAAACACAACTTGAGTTTCGTATAAAATTGGATAGAGGCGTTGGGTTTGATATTTAAGAAGTAAGTTGCCGTCTTTGACTTTTTGAATCCAAATCCTGAATCGATCAAAAGAATTTATTAAATGATTCTAAATTCACCATATCCATATCAATATAAAGAATGTATTGTTAAGATAATCTCTAACTTGAAACCAGATCATTGTAGCTAATGGAAAAACAGACGGGATTTTCACTCCACCTCTACGCTTACAACCATGGTAAAGACCTCTACCACAAACATACAAACGTTTTGGCAGATTATACTTTGGATTTAACTTCCATTATCATTGCTCAAAGCTCCACAAATAGACCACTCACAATACTGTAAAGCGGAACACCAGGCAAAAGAAGACCGAAAACTGGAAGCACGAGCAAGCAAAGTTAGGTGCTTTTTCATCAATAAGGCCAAAAATTCCAGTCACGCATCATTTTACTAAGAAATGGATGGATCAGACAGTCCCCCGTGGAAGCATTAAAAAGATCATGATTTGACCAGAAAAAATGAGTGATCTGATCTCATGCTGCTTTTAAGCTCTATGGAATAACTTAATGTTTTTGTGCAAGATGAGCTGAATTCAGCCATCCTCCGCTTAATCCCCAAGAACCCAATCCCATCTAGATACACGGCAAAGCACACCCAATCAGCAATACTGTGACTTGCAAGAGAAAGTAAGCAACCAGCAAACTCAATAGACTGCCAAAAGTAGAAATTTAATTCATAGAATGATGTTTCCAGTGATACTGCAAATAACAAGGAAATTGCTAGTAAAAGTTTTTTTTTTAAGACGAGGCATTTTGCTCTTCTACACTGTGGATTATCACCTATTTCAGTTCATCTATCTTCAAAATTTGAGAACCAACAAAACTGAATCATTTATCCTTCTGCGGCAAATACAAAGAATTTTTCCATTTGAAGAGACGAGAAATCTCTACTCATTACAAATACACTCTCTTTCAGTAAATGAAAAATAAATAAATTCTTAACCTGTTTAAGTGCTACGTATATACATATATTTATCAGAAGAAGCAGTCCGTCTCTTCACCTCTCCATATCCCCAGATGATATCACCACCTATCAGCCCCCTCCTCAACTCCCAAATCCAATCCTCTCCTCCTCCTTGTTACGTGACTCGAATAACTTCTCTCAATCGATTCAGTTCCAGATACATCATGCATTCTTGACGATGAATTAGGCCTCATCCTCCTAAAAAACGAACCCAAACCACGAAAAACTCTCCTAAAACCCCCACTGCCACTACTGTCCTCCCTTCCCCTACTCCTAGTTACCCAAGAATCCCAATCTCGAGGCCTCCTGTTCCCACTAAGCCCACCATTCCCACCGCCATCCATCTCCGTAAAAACACCCGGAAAATCCCTCTCTCCACCTCTCCTCCCCCCACTAAACCTCCCAACAGCAAACCCACCTCCAGGCAACCTCCATATAGTCAACCCCACAACCTCCCCTTCCGCCTCCTCCTCGTCAGAATTATCCACGGGCAACTCGTGCCTACAAACCGGACAAGAATTTCGCATCGCAAGCCAGGGCAAGATGCAATCAGAGTGGTAAATATGCTTGCAAGGCATCTCGCGAGCTTCGTCTCCAATCTCAAATGCCTCTTTACACACTGCACAGTACGTCTCCGAAACCACGTGCGTTTCGTTTATTTCTACACTAGGCATTGATTCAACCACGGCTTTCGACGCCGGCGGGTTAGGGGCCGACCGGCCTAAGCTGTTTATCTCAATCTGTGATAATTGGTCCAGTAAGCGATCAAAACCAGAAACCATTAAGAACTCCGACATCGTCTCGGGTACGGGTCGGAGACCCGACCCAGTTCCATCGTCGTAGTAGAACTCGTAGGCGCTTCCTTCATCGTTGTCATCGGCAGCGGCGGCGGGGCTTGTTCCGCGGAGGACGATCACCGGGTTGTACGGAGACCGGTCGCCAGCGTTGCGGCGGTTTCGGATGAAGTTGGAAACCCGACTACGGTTCCGACGGTTGTCGTAGTTGGATTGGATCTCTTCGACAAACCCACCGTCGCAGTGAGGACACGTGATGTAGGTGGCGTGGTTTTGTTCTTCTTCGTCGTTGCGAGGTGAAACGGTGACGAAGCGTGCACATCTGTAACACCAATACGACGTGGCCGTCGTTGAAGCCATGGTCAGATCGGAAAGTAGCTAGAGAGAAAAGGAATGATGATTGTAGTGTGCGAAAGAAATGACAAGAGAGAAAGAGGCGCCGGGCTTTTAAAGAGACGCGTGAAAGAAACTTGGGATGGCGGGCTATGAGTGCGAAAACAAAATGAGAGGGCGAAGGAGCGTTCCCGGTGGATCAAATACAGGATGTTACGCGTGAGCGTCACGTGGTTACGCGCTTTCATTGTTTTATTTTATTTTATTTTATTTTTGAGAAAAAGGCGCTTTTCAATAATTGGGTAAGCTACAAGAACAGCCCTAAAGCACCCCCTGATGTATTCTGTTTTCAATGTCATCCCTCTCTCTTGCGGGTGGAAATTGCCTGGCTGCCTTTTGCAACTAGTTGTGCAACTTCGCAGGCGGTGGAGTAATTGTTATGTCAAAAAATTGGTTTAAGTTAGTGATAATAAAGTTTTATATCTTTATTCGATGCTTAAATAGTTTAAGATTTCCTTTTAATAAAAGTTTGACTATATTTACAGTCAAATTAATTATTATTTTTTATTAACATAGGTGTCCAGATCATCTTATGTGTATCTCGACTAATCTCATGAACCCTGAAGTTAATGACATATAAGCCTCCAGTGACCATCATATTAGCAACCACAAGGCTCGAATCTGAAATTACAAAACCCCTTAATCTAAAACTCTTACCACTAGACTACCTACTAGATAATTAACTAATATTTTTTAAAAACACCTTATATATAGAGTGATTGACATTTTAAGTTTTTTATTAATCTTTTATGAGAATTTTTTATATATTTTTTACATGATAATTCTATTTATTTAATGTTGTATAGATACAACTAATCTACGTTGAGGTTGATGTATATTTTTATAATAATTCATTAATAATAGATAATTATAGTATTAACAACAAACCAAAATCAGTATTCTTTACAATAATGATCATATTTTTTAAAATCATTGAAATAAAACACAAGCAATTTTTTGTTTTTACTCTCTCACAAATCTAAAAATCATAAATAAAAATTAAATAAGCACATCTAACACATACACCCTCTAAAAATAATTAAAAACCCTTAATGCCGAGCATTCGTTCTTGACTAGTCAATTCAATTGCCTTCAAAACAAGATGGGCTATGAATGAAACTAAGACCTCGTGGGGATTTAATAATAAATATTATATATTTAAGAGGCAAATTGACATAAAATACAAATCGCAGGAGGGGTTTTGTGATCTGAGTATTGACCGGAGACCTTGTCAGTGCCCTACGAGTTAAGGTAGACTTGACAGCTAGGATTATAAGGGCTTAGAATTCTGATGTGTACAGTATTACTAGACAAGTGGCACATAGCTTGGATTGGGTTTGACTGAGGAGAGAACGCCCACTTTGAAAATTCAAGCAAAGTCACCTGTCGATTCGAGGCATCTTGCGAGGAATCCGAACGACTAGTCTCTCTACTCCTTTGCGTTGGAGTGGATTGGCCTGCCTGTCCAAAACCACTGACTCCAATTTTAATCCTGCAATTAGATTTTATTTTTTGTTTGTATAGAAGGACTTCAATTTCGATCCTGCCCTGTCGGTGCGGCCGGTAAAAAGAAATTGTTCAGATTTTCACCGTCGATCCATTGAAAGTTTAACCTGAGTAGGTATCCAGGTTAAGATTAGTTTGTTTTTATATTTTAAAACAATAAAAATATTTATTTTTTTAATTTAAATTAACTTTTTATATATTTTTAAATTATTTTGATGTGCTGAAGTTAAAAATAATTTTTTTAAATAAAAAATATTATTTTAATACATTTATGAGTAAAAAACACTTTAAAAAATAATCACTGTCACATTATCAAACACCCATTTTAAATATAATGTAAAGAGATGTTTTTACGATTTGAATGTGAATTTTGTAATATTATTTATGAAGATAAAGTGTGTTTTACAAATTATTTATGAAATAAAAGGCATCAACTTTTTACTATGGATTGCACAGTGCAATAAAGAAAGTTGTTTTTTAGTTTTTATTTATTTTTTTAATTAATTTTTCTTGTTTAATTTAGATAGTTAATATTAATTTTTTTTCTATTTAGTTATTACACTCTCATGACACGGATCCCTAGTTTGATCAATTTAACCTAATTGATTCAGATTTTTTTTTTTAATTAGTTTTTTCTTCCAATTTCATCTTTCAATATCGATTTGATTGAGAGTTAAATTTCATGATTTATTTTGTTTAATTTTCATTAAATTATCGTAATCTCATGAGAGGATTTTACTTTTTATTGGAATAATGTTCTGCTTTGTTTTTTTCTTTGTTTTTTTCTTTTCAATTAATTTTTTTTAATTTCATTTTTTTATATTAAGTTTTTTTCTATTTAGTTATTACACTTTTATGACACGACCTTGCAGTCAAACCCACATCCAACACTCTTGGATCTGGTGTTGCAGTCAGAGTCAAGGCTCTTGAACCTGGTGTTGTAGATCTACTTAAACTTGGATTATGCAACTTTAATATTATTATTAGTATTATAAATATTATTATTTCATTATAAATATTACTATTAATATTATAATTAATATTATAAATATTACTTTTATATTAAGTATTGCAGCCAAACTCAAAGATTTTAAATTTAATTTTATAAATAGATCTAATAGTTTTAGATTTTAATTTTTTTATACCAAAAAAAATTGATTTAATACGCAGCACAGGCCAACTAGTTATGTTAAACCACCTGTACAGAGTGATTAATTTCTTTACAGTAGGGATGGATTGCGGCCCGTTAATCAAAAAAACGTGGACTCCAATATTCAATCCTATAATTGATTTCTTTACAGACTCATGGTTATGTATGCTTAAGTGCTTAAATGTGAGTAATCTGACATCCTAGTGCATAGTGATTACATCCGGTTGGAATTTCATGTAGTTTAAGGTTTGAGTTGCAAGTTTATTGGGTAAATATTAAAATAATATTGTTTAATTTTTTAAATTAAATGACTTTCTTATAAATAAAAAAAAAGTATTAATAAAAAATCATTGAAATTAATAAGTCCAGTCCTAGGGTTAAAACAGGTTTTTAATCGAGTTATTTATATTAGATCGAATCAATTCCCAGATCAATTTGGAATGAACTCGAGGGGAAGATTATGAGTGTGTTTGGCAGTGTGGTAGTAGTTGCTTTTCAAATAGCTTTTCGTGCCGAAATACATGCCAATGATGTTTTTTCATTTTTTTAAAAATCATTTTTAACATCAGCACATCAAAACGATCCAAAAAATATAAATCACATTTAATTTTAATTAAAAAAAATTAAAATTTAATCAAATACAGGTTCAACCCGAACAGGCTCTGTGAATTGGCTCTCTGAATTGATCATTCTGGTAGGCAAATTTAATAATTATGACCGAGAGGGTTTTCGTGTAGCGCTCGAGAAAAGAAAAGGGAAAAGGGATTGGTGAGCACTTATTACTCGGCATATCTTTTCTTGGATTTCATGTTTACCAAAGGCTCAAGGGTGCCTATATTTCTGGCAGGGAGCATGCGTTTAAAGCGAGTAATTATTGGGGCCGCTGTGTGATGGGAACTATTAATTATTGCGAGACACGAATTGGGGACAAAATGAAACAGTGCTGCGTACAGTAAATTGAGATCTGGATATCGAGGCTTGATTGATGCCGAATCGGAGCCTTTCCTTGGACCCCGTTTTATCTTTGACCGGCGGAGGTGCCTTTCCTCGCATCTTCTCCCGCACCATCATCTTCGTTATTTATTTTTATATTTAAAAAAAATAAAAATTTTAATTTTTTTAATTTTTTATTTACTTTAAATTAATATTTTTTTAGATTTTTTAAATCATTTTGATATGTTCATATTAAAAATAATTTTAAAAAAGTATAAAAACAATTATCTTAATATATTTTTAAATAAAATATACTTTAAAAAATAACTGTAACTACACTTTTAAATAAGCTTTTAATTTCTTGTATTATTGTTATAAAATAAAAAAGTAGATGCTTTGTAATGATTTGGAAGATTCAACTTAAAATCACTTTTAGAAAATTTAATCGCAATTGACGCATAAATTAATCTAGCTTAATAGGGAAAACAAAATACATTTTTGAAGTTGCATCATTAATCAACATAAACTAAACAATGTGGGAAATTCCTATGATTAAATAGAGAAATCACTATTCATTAAAATAGTAGAGGAACATGTTTGTTTGTCAAACCAAAAAGCATAAGGGTTTTTATAAGAAGTAATTGGATCTTTTCACGGGTTTATATGTCATTATTGATTTAATCAAAAAACTTAAGGTTTGCTCAAGTTTATTTGGTTTTTTATATTATTAAATTACAATTGTCTTTTTTTATATTATTAAAATAATTGAGCTTATTAAACTTGTTGATTTAATTACTCAGGTCTAAGATTTTTTTTCAATGCTATCCTTTATCATTGTATTGGTTGAAAATTAGATTTCTTTATTGAACATCAGTATAAGATTTAATGAGCTTTGAATTTGAAAGATTAACCCATACTTGAAAAATTTGTTTATATCTACTTGATTTTTCATATAATTAAATCATGGTTGCCTTATTTCATACTATTATATTAAAAGATCTTTATGGAACTCATGCGATTTAATGACTAGTCTTTGATTTTTTTACTTCTTTGTAAACACTTGCATCACCTTAACTCTTTTTTATTATATGTTTTAAATTTTCTCAGGACGTGGTGTGCTGTCGACCATCAATCTAGATTTACTCAAGTTGTTTTTTTATTATTTTTTAGATTTTTTTTACCTTTAATATTTGATACAGGTTACACGGAGTTATTATGCTCTCATGCTTTAAATTATGAATCTTACAATGTAGCTAGCTTGAATTGATTTAATATGTTGTTATCTTAATATTTTTATTAAAAAACAATATACTATCCATCATGCCATTATTTCAGTATTTTAAAAGTTTTTTTTTCTAGTATGTATTTCATAATGTTTTTATATTTTTTTAAAAAAATTTTAAAAAAATTATTTTACCCGGGACGAAATACAGGTAAAAAAAACTAATATGATATTGCCTCGTGTCATTTCCCACTGGGTCCATCTCATGTACGGTTTCCCGTGAAACCCTTTGTTCTTGTGTACCAAGTCGGGTATGAAAAGTCGCTACGAAAAATTAAACAGTGACTCGGTTTTGTTCGTCATCGGTAACGTGATTTTTATAATCCTCGTGGATGGTCACGGTGGCCTCGTTTACAAGTCAAAAAGGCATTCCCCCGTATTCGAGAGTTCACTGTTGACTCAAAAATGGTGAAGGTGGCGCGGCGGCGGAGATGATGAGGGTGCAGCAATGCTGGCAACGATGATGGTGCTGCTGGTGACATTATGGGTTAGGATTTGAAGCGGCAGGGCTATATAAATTCTCTAGATGAAGGAGATTATGAAGCTTGTCTGACCTGGTAGCAACTTGCAAGAGAAACTGACCTGGTTGCAACTTGCAAGAGAAACTTGCATTGGTTTATTTGGAAACCCTATAATTTAAGGCAGGATTTATCATTTATTTTGATTCACCAGACTATTTGTTTTATTTTTATTAATCTAGATGTCTGTATTAATTTGCACGTACTTCGACTAATTATATGGATACTGAAATCAACAACCATATAAGTTTTCAATGGTCATGAAATTTGTGAAACTCGAACTGGAAGAACAAACCTGTAGTCTAACCAGTAAATTATATCCCTCATAATTAAAAAAATATTTATTGATTAATTTAGAGTTGGTTTTAAAAGATTATTTGTTGATTCAAATATTTATCTTATTAAAGTTATGCGATATTGATTTAACTCAAGGAAAGATTTATATATAAAAAATAAAGGTAAGAAGAAGATGATAGACGAATACGTTGATATAAAGTGTCATTAATTAGCATAGACTACGTGATTAGCCTTCATTAAATACAATGATTATATTGTATACTTGATCATTTAATATTCAGTCAAGAGAGGTTGATAGTGGGATTAACAGCCAGAACAATCATAATACAAATACACGTGGATTTTGACTTATGTTGGGTTTATGTGTTTGACAGAGGCTCTATGTTCGATCATACAATTACACTCCTTGGTAACCATTTTTTTTTTTTACTAATTTTATATTTTAGAAAGATCATTCTATATAGTTAATTAGTGGCCCGGGCCCATATTTTGAATCAAAATTCAATCACTACATTTTAAAAAAAAGAAGCAATTGTCACAAATTTTTTTATGAATACAATAAAATATTTGAAATGAAAATTAAAAAATTGACTAATATATTAGATCAAATTAATAGACCACTATATATGTTGATAAATGTGAAATAAAAGTTGAAGTGACCTACTCAACTTAACGGGCCAAGAAGGAATTTATCACCTTGCTCAAATGGTAATTTGGTTAAAAATATTTGTATGTTGCCATTGTTTTAATATATGGATAACCCTAGCTCAAATGTAAAATAATAAAATCTCAAATGATTAAATTGTGTATATATATAGGGAGTGCAATAAAAAAGAAAGCGACACATATTATTGACTTGTGTTAACCTATAAAATTGACAACTCGGGTAATGGACATGACCACAATGACTTGTCCAATCAAACAACCTACCTCTTTCTTTTTCCTTCCCATATCCTCCTCCCGTCTGGGCCTTGATTGGGTATTAATTGACCTCGGGTTCAATTAAAGAATGAAGATAAAATCTAATAGATAAATACATGCAGAAGGATGAAACTAAAAAAAAATTATCTTAAAAAAAACAATCAAATCTAATCGAATCCCTTAAACCTGAGTTATTCTTCTAAACCAACAGCCTATTAAATCCTAAACCCGGATTCAATAATGTTGGAGGAGGAAATCGCAAAAACAATTTATATTAAAAAAAGTTACAAGAGCAAAAGGAGTTGCAATAAAAATAATAAGAATCTAATCACATAAGGGAAAAAAATTGAAGGATGATGAAATTGCAAAAAAAAAATCTTCAAGTATAAAAATTATCTAAAACAAAATATATAACAATCAAAATAATAAAGACCAAATTTAACAGATAAAAAATTAAAGAATAATGAAATTGAAAAACAAATAAATATTGAATGATGAAACTATAAAAAACATTAGTTTTTTTTTTAAAAAAAGCAAACCAGGGCAAGTTCCCTAAAACTAGGCTAATATTCCAAACCTGTAACCTATAACCTGTTAAATCTTAGATCCGGGTTCAATAAAAAATTCAATTCCCATCTAATTTAATATTGGAGGATGAAATCGCCAAAAAATTAAATTAAAAAAAGCTGTTAGATAAAAAAGAAATGCAATAAAAATAATGAGGATCAAATCACATATAAAGATATTTGAAGGAGGATAAAATTGTAAAAAAACTTCAAATCTAAAAATTATCTGAAATAAAACAAATAGCAATTAAAAGAATAAGGATCAAATATGATAAATAAAAAATTGAAGGAGGATGAAATTGAAAAAAAAATCAAATTTAGAAACCATTTCAAATAAAAAATAGTAATCAAAAGAACATGGATTAAATACGAAAAGAAAAACAAATTGAGGAGTTGTTTTAAAACAAATTGAGAGGTTGTTTTAAAAATCTGGGACGCGTAAAATCAGGTGGGTAGGAAAAAAAAAGTCAATCAACGCCAAACTGGAGGTCAAAACAACACACATGCTGCCGTGAAAGAAAGGCATGCCCCATACACTATTGACCAGTAGAAGACACCAAATGCGCTATCTGGAAGTGATAGGGTGCTCCATATACCGACGCTTTTAATATACGCATCAATCAATTTTTTCTAATAATATTTATATTTATTAAATTATGAATTGTCTTTAAATCAACATAATTATAACAAAAAAAAACCAAGATTAAAGACAAAATAACCCTTAGAAGGCAATTTATTAATTTTATCTTTCTTAGCCATGTTTGTTTCAGGACTTCCCTCGGAAACCACTTTCACTTATCGTGTTTGTTTGCCATTAGAAAAGTTGGTCAACGAAAACACTTTCGGTCAACGGAGAACACTTTCCGATCAAAAAAAACTTCCTTCAACGAAAAACACATCAAAAGAAAAATTTGGTTTAGTTCCGGGAATGTTTTAATAAGTGGTTGAAACCCCTTTCCAAACTTTCCGTGTTTGTTTGCCATTAGAAAAGTTGCAATGGAAAACACTTTCCAAAAGGGAAAATTTGGTTGAGTAAGTGTTTTCCGAAAATTTGGGAAAAACACTTCGGAGTTGGAAATTTGGAAATGTCATTATTTGCTGATTATATTAAATTTGATCCTCAAACTTTTGATTGTTATATATAATTTGTTTTGTATATTTATTTTTCAATTCCATCTCTTAAAATTTAATTTTTATATTAATTTTGGTCCTTATTTTTATAATTGTTATTTGCCTTTTCCTTATCATTTTTTATTGAAATTTTTATCTATCAAATTTGGTCCTTATTCTTTGATTGTTACTTATTTTATTTGAAATAATTTATGAAATGTTAATTATTATTATTTTAATTTATTCACCTTTTATTTTTTTAAATTTTTTAGATTTGATCTCTATTATTTTGATTATTATTTATTTTATTTGGAGATAATTTATGAAATTATATTTTTTACATTTCATTCTCATTCAACTTTTTAATTTGTAAGATTTGTTTTCCTCATTATTTTAATAAACTGGGAAAAATAAAACATTAATAAGTTATTCCCCATTTTCATCATAACCAAACTGGAAAGTGTTTTCCAACTTATTTTCCATTACACTACCAAATATCGGAAAATACTTTCTCGGAATTCACTTTCTCCGGAATTCACTTTCCAAAAGGAAACTATTTTCCAGCAAACAAACGGGGTCTAATAGGGCATTTTTTTTTTGTAAATGCACAGTGCTAACTATGCAGAAAAGGAGAAAATGACTTTTAACGATGGTTTATTATTTTTTAAGAGTAATTTAGTAATTTTAATATGCTAAAAAAAACAAAAAGATTGAATTGTCCCAGTTGAATTTTATAATGACTAACGAATATGTGAACAGTCCGAGTTTCCCTATAAACGAGTTCATTGATTTTACTCGGAAGAGCAAAAAAGTAATTATATTGTCGCGTGAATAGAAAATAGTAATTATATTGATTTTAAATTTCATTTGTTTACTGTTTACTAGAATAGTTTTTTTTTAAATGAATTTCAGAAAAGTAAATTATTTTTCAATATTTGATAATGTAATGAAAAATAAGTAGGAAAACACTTTCCAGTATTTGGTTATGTTATAGAAAATGAGCTGGAAAATAATTTATTAATATTTTATTTTTTTCAAGTTTATTAAAATAATGAGGAACAAATCTTACAAATTAAAAATTTGAATGAGAATGAAATTGGAAAAAAATATAATTTCATAAATTATCTCAAATAAAATAAATAATAATCAAAATAATAGAGATATCTAAAAAATAAAAAAATTGAAAAATAAAGAAATTAAAATAATAATAATTAACATTTCATAAATTATTTCAAATAAAATAAGTAACAATTAAAAGAATGAGGACCAAATTTGATAAATAAAAAATTTCAAATAAAAAATAATAAGGAAAAAACAAATAACAATTATAAAAATAAGGACCAAAATTAATATAAAAATTAAATTCTAAGGGATGGAATTGAAAAACAAATATTCAAAACAAAATATATATAGCAATCAAAAGTTTGAGGATCAAATTTGATATAATCAGCAAATAATATGACATTTTAAAAATTTTCATAATTTCTGGAAAGTGTTTTCCGCCCAAAATAAAAGGAAAATATTTTTCTGGAAACCAACCTAAATTTTTCTTTGACTGGAAAGTGTTTTTCGTTGATCAACTTTCCTAATGACAAACAAATATAGGAAAGTTTGGAAAATGATTTTCCAGAAACCACCTTTCGAGAAACAAATATAGCGAAAATGGAATTATAAAAGCGGAAATGGAATTATAAAAGCTGCAAGAGTTGTGACATTTGAAAAAAAAAAAAGATCTCAATTAGGTTTTGCCAAATTTTTATTTATCTAGATCTTTTACCTTACTCAGACTAATTCAACCATCAAACCAATCAGATTTCAAGTTGATGTGTCAGAATCCAAGTTTAATAACAATACTCGAGTTCTTAGACTCCATCCTTGCCCCCACTCGACTCTGGAAGGCCTCGGACTCCATCCTTATCTCCCAACATCTTGCCCTCATCTTATGACAACAACCACTCACTGAAGCTCTCATGTGCTAGACTTGTGCTTGATCCAACTTGTAAACAACCTAAACCTGAATCTAGTCCCTGGACCCATATCCAATATTGGCATGTTCGTGGACTTGATCCTAGCCCAGTCACTACATCCTGGAGCCTTCTTGATTTCGAAATGTACACTGATAGTGTTGTCGAACCTTTATTTTTTGGTTTGTGAAGGTTTGAAAATACGTAGCCAAATTTTTTTTTTGAAATCCATTAACAGAAACAAATAAGTTTTCACATTTTTTTTTAAATTTTAAAAACCAAAACAAAAAATAAAAATAAAAATAAAATGATACAGAAAAAACCTCTAAACAATAAGAAGAAAATAGAAGCAAAACTCTGTCACAGCATCATTTATCAAACTAGGAAAAAGCTCATAAAGAGGGAAACCTTGAAAAAAAGAAGATTTAAAACCCCATGAACAATTGCTTGTAGCTCCGCCCCCTCCCCCTGGCCCCTGTTCCTCCCAATAAACCAAGGAGAGCTAAGAGCTGCTTGTTAGTGAAGATTTCCCACAAAACCTGCCCACACACGTCAACATTAAATTCTGGCTTGCATTGACATTAGTATAGCACTCATTATGGCAAAGTAAGTTAATTACTCAACCAAATAGCTGAAAAAGGAAAAGAGGAGAGAGTTCTTGGTATATTGTTTTCTTAACACAACAATGGCGATGAATTCAGGAAGATAAAAACAAAAACCGATGGTTGAAATACATTGCTACTTTAACAGATTCTTCAACTCAAGTTTTAATGCCTAAAATGTATTTTTTAAATTTAAATAAAAAAAGAGAGGCAGAGAGGGTAAAAACCGACTCTAAGCTGACGTGCAAGACCATGGAATTCTGTTGTTGTTTAGCGGTTTAGGGACACACGGGACGAGGAAAAACCAAACATCATTATCTTCTTTCTACTACCGATTTCTCTACATCAGTCGGTTATCACTTTGTCTATTACCCATGTTCTTTTAGGATTGGACTTAATAAATAAAGTATTTTATTTATTTTTATTTTTCCTTTTCTTCGTAGGATTCGTACCAATAAAAGAAATTTCTTTTCTTTTTTAATATATAAATATCTCACTGCTTCTAATAAAAGTCTCTCTTTTGATAGTTGATGCTCATCACTCCGCATTAGAACAAAACCCTAAGGGTTCTTGTAAGGACCAATCGCCGCCAGATTGATCTCAGCCCACTATAAAACCCTCTTCTTCCATGTTTTTCTTGTTTCTTCAATGAAAATTGCTCTCTTTCTTTATCTATCTATTTCTCACACAATCTTTGCTGCATGAAAACCTGGTGCGCAAAGTTGTGTGCTTTGTTTCATAAAATTGATTTAGAAGATAAGAGAGGAAAGCCCCATCTTTTTTAACATGTTTTATGATTGAAAATTGAAGTTTTTGCAGTTTAGGAGTGGGCAATTGATGTTCATCAATTTAGTAGGTGTACAAGTTTTGATCTTTTCTAGTTAAAAAGTTAACATCTTGAAGCTGTAAGTAGGGTTTTGGCTATTTCTAACGTAGACAAGTTTTGATTTTGGAGACGGTTTAGGTTTTAGGGTTTGATTATAACTGGTGGGTGTTGATCAGTTATTGAGTTGTTATAGGGGGTAATGATCAAATTGGGGTTTTGAATATGCTATCTGAATTGGGAAGGAGACCGATGATAGGAGCTAATGATGGATCATTCGGTGATGATTTAGAGAAGGAGATAGGGTTATTGTTGCGTGAGCAACGTAGGCAAGAAGCTGATGATCGTGAGAAAGAGCTCAATTTGTATAGGAGTGGTTCTGCTCCTCCAACCGTGGAGGGTTCATTGAATGCAGTCGGGGGCTTGTTTGGCGGCGGAGGTAATGGTGGTGCCTCTTTCTCAGACTTTATTGGTGGAAAAAATGGGAATGGTTTCACGTCCGAGAAGGAACTTAGGTCTGATCCAGCTTACTTATCTTATTACTATTCAAATGTGAATTTGAACCCTAGGCTTCCTCCTCCTTTGCTGTCGAAGGAGGATTGGAGGTCTGCGCAGAGATTGAAGGGTGGAAGTTCAGTCTTAGGTGGGATTGGAGATAGGAGGAAAGGTAGTAGAGCTGATAACGGTAATGGTAGATCAATGTTTTCAATGCCACCAGGGTTTGAATCGAGGAATCAAGACAGCGAGGTTGAGTCAGAGAAGGTTTCTGGCTCGCTTGAATGGGGTGGTGACGGGCTGATTGGTTTACCAGGATTAGGACTTGCCAGCAAACAGAAGAGCTTTGCTGAAATATTTCAGGTGCATTTCTATGATTTTGCTCAAGTCACGTTTCTGTTTGTTTGTAAATTTCTGGCTTTTGCGTAGCATCTTCTTTATTGCTTTCTGGCATCAAGAATATCATTGGATTATTTTCCTTGAATTCCCCGTTGTGGTATTCGGTCCTTCCTATTAAGGATTGGCACAATCTTATTTGTGCATGGATGAAATAAACAAGTTTTTTGCTGTCCTTTTCTAATTTTCTACTTTGAATGTTACAGAAAAGCAGTGTTTTTTACCTGGGTTATTTTTTTTTGTATCATTCTCTATGCCTTGCTATTATTTTGGTTTCAGTTTGTTTGTGTACAAATGGTATTGGGGGTGTATTAAGAATGCGATCATGACAAATTGATGCAATAATTAGTTATTTTTATTCTCGAATACACAGTAAAGAAGTCTATGAACTGGTCGGTATGTTTAACTTTTGAACTCTGAGGAGCTTTTAGTTGTGTGGGATTTAGTTCTGTGTGAAAGACGAGACCATTACGAGGCCCCATGCTAGACATACACTTTGAACTCAAGCTTTGGATTGGGATACCAATTTCAAGGGCATTGTCTATGGCCTAAAAGTTGCCTTCTTTAGATTGTCCACTCCACTGTTATATTTATGATTTGGTATCTTATATCCATGCAGGATGATTTGGGGCGTGCAACTCCTGTGACAGGGCCCCCATCTCGCCCGGCTAGTCGTAATGCATTTAATGAAAACGTTGAGACCTTAGGTTCAGCTGAAGCGGAGTTGGCTCATTTGCGCCGTGAATTATCATCTGCAGATACTTTACGATCTGGTGCAAATGGCCAGGGCTCCTCTCCTGTCCAAAATATAGGCCAACCTTCTTATAGTTATGCTGCTGCTCTTGGTGCCTCCTTGTCTAGGAGTACTACTCCTGATCCTCAACACGTTGCCAGGGTCCCTAGTCCATGTCCTACACCCATTGGACAAGGGAGAGTGAGTACATCTGAAAAGAGAGGCACTGCTAGTTCAAACTCATTCATTGGTGTCTCATCTGGTATCAGGGAGCCTTCAGAGTTGGTAGCTGCGTTTTCTGGCATGAACTTGGCAACAAATGGTGGAGTTGATGAAGAGAGCCATTTGCCATCACAGGCTGAACAGGATGTTGACAGCCATCAGAATTATCTCTTTGGCCTCCAAGGTGGCCAGAATCATCTGAAGCAAAATACATACACAAACAAGTCTGAATCTGGGCATTTACATATGTCTTCTGTTCCTCAATCTGCCAATTTATCATATTCTGATTTGGCTAGGAGTAATGGTGGTGGATCGAACCTCAACAGCCCATCCTTGATGGCTGACAGGCAGGTTGAACTACAAAAATTGGCTTTTCCTTCTGGCAATTCTTACATGAAAGGATCACCTACCTCGGCTCTTGGTGGTGGAGGTGGCTTACCTGCACAGTATCAGCATCTAGATGGTATCAATTCATCACTTCCAAACTATGGACTGAGTGGGTATTCCATGAATCCAGCATTGGCTTCCATGATTGCCCAGCAGCTTGGCACTGGTAATCTGCCACCATTATTTGAAAATGTTGCTGCCGCATCTGCTATGGCCATCCCTGGAATGGACTCAAGAGTGCTCGGAAGTGGTTTGGGGTCTGGAACAAATCTAACTGCTGCTTCGTTGGAGTCTTATAATCTTGGGAGAGGGGGGAGTCCAATAGCAGGTAGTGCTCTTCAGGCACCTTTTGTTGATCCTATGTATCTCCAGTACTTGAGGACTCCTGACTATGCTGCTACCCAGCTCTCTGCTATTAATGATCCCTCACTAGATAGGAACTACTTGGGTAATTCATACTTGAATTTCCTTGAAATTCAAAAGGCTTATGGTCTTCTATCATCTCAGAAATCACAGTATGGTGTCCCATTAGGTGGTAAATCTGGCAGTTCTACTCATCATGGTTATTTTGGGAATCCTGCCTTTGGTGTTGGTATGCCATATCCTGGAAGTCCCCTGGCAAGCCCTGTCATTCCAAACTCCCCAGTTGGACCTGCCAGTCCCTTAAGACACAATGAACTGAATATGCGTTTTCCTTCTGGAATGAGGAACTTAGCTGGGGGCATCATGGGACACTGGCCCTTGGATGCAGGATGTAACATGGATGAAAACTATGCGCCATCCCTATTGGAAGAGTTCAAGAGCAATAAAACCAACTGTCTTGAACTCTCAGATATTGTTGGTCATGTTGTTGAGTTCAGGTATCTCTTGAACAAAAAAAATCTCATGTTCATTCATTGTCATAATTTTTTTTTTATATAATTCAATGATTTGAGATCCCTTATGAGCAGTGCGGATCAGTATGGGAGCCGATTCATTCAACAAAAACTTGAGACTGCCACAATGGATGAGAAAAATGTGGTTTATGAGGAAATCATGCCCCAGGCTCTTCCTCTGATGACTGATGTGTTTGGTAATTATGTAATTCAGAAGGTACCAGATATCTATGCTTTGTTATGGTGCACTTTGTTACATTTTTATGGATTCCGCATATGAAAGTAGTAACTATGTATTTGTATGTAGTTTTTCGAGCATGGCCTTCCATCACAGAGAAGAGAATTGGCTGGCAATCTTTTTGGTCATGTTTTGACACTTAGTCTTCAAATGTATGGCTGTCGAGTGATCCAGAAGGTACCATTAGTTTTGCTACCATTTTGCAATTTAATGTTGCATGATACACCCTGTTACACCTTTGTTTGTGGATTATGGTACTATGGTGCCAGAAAGTATGCTTCTGAGAACAAAAATGTTTACTCCTGGTTTGTGTAAAAACAAAATGTTTTGGTCAAACAGCTCAAAGAATTCTTTGTTAGGGTTGTCCTCACCAATTTGCATAATGAAGTGTCTTGTATTCTCGATTAGGGTAACAAGTTACCTATTTTGGAGGGGCAGCACTGCTTATGTATTTGTTTCTTGCCTTCATCATTACACAATAGAAGCGTGATTATGCACAAATTTTTGGAGATCCCTAAAAACTCACCAATCAAATTAAGATGAATATGATTATCAGGGGCAGCTACTGAAGTTGTTGATAGCAAGTAACATGTTCTTTTGTTTATATTGTTTAGGCCATTGAGGTTGTTGACCTAGACCAGAAAATAAAAATGGTTGAAGAGCTCGATGGTCATGTAATGCGATGTGTACGTGACCAGAATGGGAACCATGTCATCCAAAAGTGCATCGAGTGTATTCCTGAAGATAACATTCAGTTTATTGTCTCAACATTCTTTGATCAAGTTGTGAATCTCTCCACCCATCCATATGGGTGTCGTGTGATACAGGTTTGGAACTGTTCTTTGCTTATTTCAAATCTACGTGGACCTTTCTGGAAGAAAAGAAAATTACGTAACTGTTTCTGTATTTTGCAGAGGATATTGGAACACTGCAAGGACGCAAAAACAGAGAGTAAAGTTATGGATGAGATTTTAGGTGCTGTTAGTATGTTGGCGCAAGATCAATATGGAAATTATGTAGTGCAGGTTGGTTTTGCATTTCAATGACTCCCACTTTGGATGCATATAAGTTGCTACCATTCTTGTTGAGTGTTATAACTTTTGTGTCATCTAGATACTGGGTATGGGATATAAAGCTCTCTGCTTTCTATAAAAAAATTTGGTCATGATGTTTTGTTTAATCTATAAAAAGCAGTCCAGGTATTCTTGAGATGATAGGGAGTGAATTTTCTACAATCCTGGCTGAATCTCCAGCACTATCACCTTCATGTCTCATCCTTTATATCTGTCAACATTTTAGGGATATACATTCCTGCGTTGCAAACTCTATTATGTGAACGAGTTTCTTGTCATTATTCCCCTTTGAGATATGGTTCTATTGTACTTGAGCTTACTTCATTCACTTATTAAATAAATACCAGTCATCATTTAAGTGTAATCCACTGCTTCCCTCTCATTTCTCTTGCAAAAGAGTTATGTGCACCCGTGTATTTGTTTGAACTGCTGACTAATAACATTTATACATATGCAAGCATACTAATAACATTTAATCGATCCATATAGAAGCATCCTAATAGTATTCAAGACGCATTCTGATAGTATTCAAGACTTAGATCGCTTCTTATGGAATCTTAAATTGGGAGTAAACTCTAATTTCCAAGATATAGATCTTTATTCCATTTTGCTTATGTCTCTCACCCAGACAAAGCGCGAGATGATGGAGAAATAGCACTGCTTTCATTTCTTTTCTTAGTGTTCAATATGGCAGTTGGAATTCCTTCTTCCGATGCCAGTTATTTCCCTGTGCTATGTATTTTTAAAATTGCACTTCCCAAATATTCTTACTTTAACGGCACTTCTCATGTTGTCTCTTAATATTAATCTCTATTGATTGATTAAGCATTGGCTTCTGTTTTAACAGCATGTGCTGGAACATGGAAAATCTCATGAACGATCTGCTATTATCAAGGAGTTAGCTGGGAAGATTGTTCAGATGAGTCAGCAGAAGTTTGCCTCCAATGTTGTGGAGAAGTGTTTAACTTTTAGTGGTCCTGCTGAACGCCAAATACTGGTCAATGAGATGCTTGGCACTACTGATGAAAATGAGCCTCTTCAGGTTTGCAACTTCTGTGCACTTTTGCAAGCTACAATTGAAGAATTTTCTAAGTTTCCACTATTTATGCATGTTTGTGTGTGCATACGTGTTTCTTCCTGTTCCAAATTTTGTTTCTTCCTGTTCCAAATTTTGTATCTTTCTGTTGCACGATTAAGCATAATCATTTCCCGATCTCTTCTGCTAATGTTTTCCCTTGTCTGTTCAGGCAATGATGAAAGATCAGTTTGCCAACTATGTTGTGCAAAAAGTGCTGGAAACATGTGATGACCAACAGCGTGAGCTGATCCTTACAAGAATAAAAGTCCATTTAAATGCACTGAAGAAGTACACCTATGGAAAGCATATTGTTGCACGTGTAGAGAAACTTGTTGCTGCTGGGGGTAAGCATTATTTTAATACTTATGATTTAATGTAAGCTTGATTTATGGATATGCTTGTCTGTAATTGAAGTAAATAACACAAGTACTATGTAACCTTAGTTGTGGATCTTGACATGGCATATGCTAGTAGAGCTTCTAACTGTTCTCACGCAAAATCCCTGTGAACCCTCAGCAGATTATAAGCTTTTGGATGAAAGATTGGTGTGCTATAATAGCTGCCCCATGTGGTTTGAAGACACATGCTACCTACCTGTTTCATATGCATCTTCAATTGCATCTCAAAGTTAGCTGCCAGTTTTTTTATTCATAAATTTCACCAAACCAATAGTTGATGAGTTATTTTGCATCATTGTGCATGTGCATGCATTTGCATTTGTATGTAAACATATGTTTTGCTTTGGAAAGTTGTCATACCGCACTCACCTTGCAGTTTCCGATCTTTAATCCACTTAAAAAAAATATGAGCCTATATTTAAATGTTTCATGAACAGGCTGTTGATTGGCAATATAAATGTAAAACTGGGACATGTTTTATGTAAACAAATTATGCTTTCTTTACCGTTTACTCTTCTGATGAAAACAAAACCTACCTAATGCTTGCAAGATGAAGGTGGTACTGCTTTTTATAGCTCGTTGTTCTGAGCAACATCTTGTGTGTGCATGCATGCCATGCCAATTTAGCTAGTAAGACCATACAATTCCTTCCATGTCAATTTAGCTCACATTAATTCTGAATTGCTTGCAGAAAGGAGAAGTGCTGCACAGTCCCTGCACCCTGCTTAGTTGTGATAGGAAAAAAAGTTGTTTGTACAGCTAACCGAGGCTAGTGTGAGCTTCCTCTCTTTATTCCTTCCTGTTTGATGGCTACGTCTCTACCCATCTCTTTAGACAGGTATGGGCTGTTTGAAAATAAAGTTGTTGCTTGTATCGGAAACTGTACATTCTGTAGTTTAAGGTTTATACAGAGTTGAACAAGCTGAGGTTCAGATGTTGAATGCACACCTGATGCCCCCTGCAGAGGAGATAAATGACATACGAGTTTTTAAGGGTGTAAAAATGTCGGGGTAGTCTAAACGTGATATGTACAAAATGTTGGTATGTGAAGAGCTGTTATTGTTTAGGTGAGGGCAGAGTTTTCTTCTATGTATCCGGATTCGACTTTTTTCTCTATTAAAAGTACATTTCTCTTCCGTTCAAGTATGGTTTTTGTCTGCGACAAAATTAGCCGTGGTTCTCTTCTTTCCCAGCCACTTCCCATACTGGAGAAAGTGAACCTTCATTTTTTATTTTTCGTCTTTTATTGGTCTTATGCGCTTGTTATGGCCGATCAAAGTTTGATTGTTTGTTGTTAGACAGGGAAATCAATTTCCATCGTCTTCTTTAAAGTCGTATGCATCCTTCGAATAACTATATATAAAAAAATGAAGAAGGATTCTCACACCAAAAGCAAAAGCTAGAGTGCAAAACGAATATGAACAGTTGTTTGATAGGCCTATGGGCTCAGTCATCCTCTTCATTATGCATCATTGCGTCATTTTTTTGTTGGTATTCTTTATATTCTCTCTACTTGCGAACTGCAACAGTTTTGAAAGGGTTGGAGACATGCTCAATTGCCATAAGCACTACTACACCGGGCTTCAATATGCAAAGTTTACAGCAGTTGTATCATATCTTCGTTGGTGAGTACAGCTCTGAACTTGAGTTTTGTAGTTCTGAAACCTGCAGTGTGAGTGAATTCACGAAACTGCAGCACTCCAGATTGGCTTTAGTTGCCAGTTTGAATCCTGTGAGCTATGTGCAGTGCTGCTGCTTCGCTGAATTTACAAACAACCCAACAACTCACTCCCTTCCCCTATGATATTTGGTTAAGCACCGTTACTAAAAAGGTCCAAAAAATTTCAATGGTGAAGAATCTAATCCAATTTCAAAGAAACTAACCAGTGACTGTTTCTTCTACGTACAGTTGGAGGACCATGACAAAACCCATGTCCTGTTGCAATTTCCATTTCTTGAGTTAAAGTGAATTAGTCTCCTTAACAATGGTAACATAGAATCAACTCTCACAACAGATGAATGGTAGACAATAAGACATTTTCAACATTGTACGTGTGGCATAAGGCACCGTGTATAGAAAGAATCAAGAAAAGCTCCAATATCTTCAATGTTGCAAAATTGGAGTTTACAAAAGACTAGTCAAGCTTACATTGTACATGTGCTAATCATCAAATTCATCATCTTCATTGATCTTCTGCCCAAATCCTCTTGGCCCAGACCTTGCTCTCACCTTTCTTTTCTTCACTCTCTTCTTCTTCTTAGATTCCTCTTCCTTCTGAAGCTTATCTGTCTCCCTCTTCTGCAAGAAATCTGTTACTCCTAAGTAGATTATCTGCAACCGAAGAAGCCACCTCAATTTAGCAACAGCCCACGTTCGAAAATCACAACTTTTATCAACCACAATAAAAGCCCATTATTTTTATTTGCCTTGGAAAGCTAACCATTTGAATTTTGATTATAGATGGAGCAATGCTATAAACAACCATAACCACAATTTCAAGATTGCAACTTTGACCATACAGAAAGCACCACCACCACCACCGTTATTATTATGTGAATCTTGAAAAGTAATTAGAATATACCCCAATAGTGAGAATGGATAGAGCAGCAAAGGCAACGAAAAGAAGGGCTGATATGATATTGCCAACTCCATCATCATTAGTGGTGGACAACATCTGCTGGGTACTCTCCAGTGGGGTTGTATCTGAAGGCAAGACCTCTTCAGGGGTTGCTTTAATTTTCCAAATTTGGGTGCTCCTCCGATGAATTTCTTGTTTATAAAGAACAGTTCTTTTTGACGGTAGAGGATTGGATAAGGAGAGAGGGGAGGTGAGAGTTAAAGCTTTGTTATGGTTGTGAATACAAGACTGAGGGGGTTTGGTCTTGGTAACGGAGAGAAGATGTGGTGGAGGTAGTGAGATCATAGGATATGATGTTATCGCCATGGGGCATCTGCTACTGCTTTGCCACTTGCTGCTCTCTGCCTCTCTCTGCGACACCCTGGCAAAAGAAGTCAGTGCCTACGAAGGATGGATAGAAGAAGTAGAAGAAGAAGAGAAATGATGGGTTGATGTCATCTGTGTTCTCCCTCGAATGGGCGATGGGCTAAAAACGCTGCAAAATCCTTTATTAGTCCTAACCAAGATTGGGTCATTGGGCTTCATATTTCGATAAATGAAGTTTTCATTTCTCTATGTTTTAATTATTATTATATATTTTTTAATAATGATATTCATTTTCTTTATAGTTTTAGAAAAGCTCACTTATTCGGTAATAAAATTTCTTCTTATATTTTTATACGAATCATTCTTTGGTTAATTAACTTTATTCAGTTCATAAAAAATCAATTTATTTAAAGTAATTGTTACAAATTATTACATTGTATAAAATACTTTTTTGTTCATTTTTTTTCATATTATTTTGATGAAATAAAAAAATAAACCTTTTTTTAATATATTATTAAAAAATATTTTTAAGAATTAAAATATTGACATGTATTAAATTAAAAAAACATAAAATATTGGAGACAAGCTTAATTACTAACGGGCTTGGAGAAAAAAGCTTAATTTTAGCAGTTTCTCTATCGAATTGAGAGTTAACATGCAAAAACCTAAAACTTGATTCTAGAGAGAGAAAGAAACCACGTAATAAAAGAAAATACAGACACCCATACCATAAAAAGCAAACATGGGTGCACGCAATCTTAGCCTGTGAGTCAACACTTAGCTATCCCTGCTTATAATTCCTTCTCCTCCTATGGTTGTATTGTCCTCGAATTGTTTGCATGCAACATGTAGCTAAAATATTCAGATTAATACATTTATACGAGATTTATTTCTTATAACCATTTTTTTGTATTTGAGTTAAAAAAAATAAATAAAGTTTGGTATGTATATTTTGGTTATTGGGTTAATCTTGATTTGCTCGCGAGGGATGGGCCTAGTTCAAATGTCTAAATTAGCTATTAAAAAAAATAGTCATTTCCTCTAGATATATATAGGGACATAAACCATATTAAGAGGAAGTTTTTATTTTGAAAGATAATGGTTCTCTCTTTCTCTTCTTTGATATTTAACTTTCTAAATTAACTTAACAAGATTTACAAAGACGTTTGTATTGTGAAATATTTTTTTTTGTTCTAGCAATCGAATTAGCACTAAAGCAATTGATCTAAGGACAGGAATGTGAATTCTCAAATCACCAGTAAGTTTCCTTTAAATCTACAAGGGTACCAGGATATGGTTTTAAGATGTGCCTTTTGTTAGATTTTATGAAATATATCTGTTACAGTACAAACATTTTTTTTCCTGATACATATAAATACATGCTAGTTCTTTGTTTGCATCAATGATTGCACCATGTATTATTTAAAAGAAGGATTCTAAAAACGTTTGCCAAATTTGTATTTCTGAAGACGAAGAGTGTATTCTATGCTATTTGTCTGATTTTCATATGGCAAACCATGTGTATGCTTTGTAACAAAGTATGATACAAAAAAAATTTGGGAACAAAGACAATGAAACTATTTTTTTTAAAAATTCATATGGACGATGGATAATCAATGTAGGGATAGTAGTTCCAGTAGTGTAATTTGTTTTTTTTTAAAAAGGCTATGATGGCATTTGACATTATGTAACATAAATGCTTTTTATTATTATCTTTGAAATTCATTAATTTAAGATAATTAATTAAATTTTTAGAATTAATTAATTTAATAATTATGCATAACACCTTCTACCAAATTGTTCAAATAATTTGAATGAAGAGTTGTCTTTTAAACTCTACAGACATATTGGTTTGAAGAGGTGTGTCTTTAAACTCTATAGACACTTTGGTATGAAAGGATGTTATTTTATTTATAAATACCAGTTTGATGTTGACAGAAAAAAAAACAAGAAATAATTTTCTTCTCTCTCTAATTTTTCTCTACAAACTCTATGTTTACGTTTATAAAAAACGAAACAGAATTTTTTAATAAACTTATAGAAGTTGTTGTCTATAAGTTTAAGGTTTTGCTTTTCTCCTGAAGGTATATTACTTTAACCCTATAACAAATATAGAGGGACAATTAATACCTTAAAGGTAGTGATTTTCATGCCTCAAAACCTATTTATTATACCTTTGATTATTATATTTATATGCTTTTGGAATACTTTTTGTTGTAGTGGATAAACAACAACAAATTGATCATTTATTGGGTTATACCATTAATCATGTTCATAAAATTAAAGAGCACATTGATTACATGTACCATTGGATGAGTAAATTGACTATGAGTGGTGTTTACGACTTCTACATGAAACATCAAATGTTAATCTTTCTTAATTCTTTGCTTGAGAAATGAATGTCAGTGCAACTATCGTTGGAATATAGGCTGGAATCATTAGATTTCAACAATCTCGATTATGAAATGTTGCTTAATAGGGAACATCAATATACCGAAAATGGTATATGACACATTGAAAGAAGCGCATGTTATTTGGATGCTGCTGCTAAACTTATTCAATGGTTCGAGCAGAATGAACTTGGAGGAGATGACTTTGATGAAGTAGATGTAATTGAAGACCCTAATTATGTACCTGCAATATAAAATAATTCTAAAATTTATTGTTCTTAATTTTTTATTTTTTGTTAAGATAATTGGTTGATTTTTTTGTTGAACTGCATATTTTTTGTAATTTAAGTTTTAATTATATTATATTCATAAATATGAAAATATCTATAATTTGATCAGTGAGAGTTGTTAGTTGAAACTAAAAAGTATAATTTTTGCACTTATTTAAATTTCCAATAATAATTAGACCATACAAATGGAATTGATTAAGTGTTTAATATTAGTTTCATTTATATTGTATGTGTTATATTACTATTTGTTTAATTTAGAATTAAGAGGCAATAAACGTCATTTAAATTGTATTAGATACTAATATCTATAATTGGTGTTAATATGGCCTGATATGACCGCATATAAGAGTATTATAGCTAATTTAAACCATGAAGACAAATTAAGTGAAAAGAATTATGATGTTTGGCATCGTAAGATTGAGTATTTCTTGGAAGAGCAATAAATGCTAAAAACAATCACACAACCGAAGGCTGAACCTGAATAAAGAAACACCGCTCAACACATGCTTGATATGGAAACATATCAAACCTATAAGTGCAAGGATCATGTAGCTCAGATTCTGATGTTGAGTAGCATGAGAAATGATATAATGCTGCGTTTTGAAAGGCATCGTTCAATCCAAGTAGCTTGGGATGCGATTAAGATTCAGTATGGGGAAACCTCCACTACTAGACTTCGTCAGTTAATTCTCAATTTGATGGTTACAAGAAGCATCAAAATCAGACAATGAGGCAATATCTTATAATCATGTCTAACTTGATAAATGAATTAAGGGTTGTTGAGCATGAGATGACCGATGAACAACAAGTCCAACCTGTGATTCGTTCTTTGCCAAGCAATTGGGAGCACATACGTGTTAACCTTACCCACAATGACAACATTAAGATATTTGATGATGTTGCTCGTCATGTTGAGCTTGAAGAAGATCGACTTCTCGCTGAGAAGCCTATAAACAAGGCTTTCATATCTAAAACCAAGATGCAAGGATCATATGGCTCTAAACATAAGAAGGGCAAATGTAAAAGTCCTAAATATGGCAAGTGAGGAATAGAAGTAAATAGTAACATGAATGCAAGCATGGAAAACATGGCGGTAAAAAAGACAAGAATATGAATTGTTTTAATTGTGGTAAACTTGGTCACTTTGCTTGCGATTGCATTAAGCCAAAAACTTAGGAGCAACCAACCACATAACAAGGGATCAAACAATCTTTGTGGAATTTCATTGAATTTTAAAGAAAAGTAGATGCATATACATGGGGAATAATGCTTCTGCTGTTGTGCTTGGGACCGGTACCTGCAAACTAGATTTGCAAGGGGGTCGCACACTTTATCTTCATGATGTACTCTACATTCCAAAAGTTCAATGAAATCTTGTGTCTGTTCTTATTATACTACAATTGGGCTTTTATATTGTGTTTGTTGGTTGTTGTGTGAAAATATATCTGGATATTATTTTTTTATGGTTCTGGTTTTGTATTAAAAGATTTTATGGTGTTAGATATCATTAATGTATCTATTAAAGATGATGCTTCTATTTATGTTGTTCAAAGTTCCAGCACTACTAATAATAATAATATCATGTTATTCATTATTTGTTTTATAGAATATATTGTGAGTATCGTATAATATAATTTGTTAAAGTATAACGATAGACTTAGATTGACTCACTTATATGAGTAATTACCTCTAACACTTATAAGGTGAGTAAAGATGAGATTATTTGAGTTTTAATTCTCAATAAGCAACTTGGGCATAGTGAGAGCAATTTTAAATCAAAGTAATTATTAAAAAGTTACATTGGTTGAGATCAAGATGAGGTTCTTAAATAAAAGAATCAACATGAATGAATTCCTATAATTTATATATCTATTATGATTAAAGTCGAGTATGAAATTATTCATCTGCCACTAATAATAGTGAGTAAATGAGAATTTCTGATTTGAAGTCTATGTTTTTGGTGATAAAACTAGGACTCGTATGATGCATTTCCTCTAATAAGAAGAGTAACGACATGCACTCTTTGTCTTTAGATAAGAAAAGAGTAAGCTCAACTATAACATGTATTTCATATTACATGTAATGATGACTATTGCAAAAATAAAGAATGAATCCCTGTTTTTTTTTTTATTAAGTGAGTCCTAAAGATCATATATAAGATTTCAATACATTACCATTTGTGAATTTTGACTGTATAATAAGGTGATGCGTAAATGATCTCTACTTTAAGAGTATACCCCATGTCATGTAATGATTCAACTTAAATGAATGCTTATAGGAAAACGAGTTAATTCAGATCTAATTGATATGAGAGCGAAAGAAAAAGTAATTTTAGTTCTATACATGTTACTTGTATTCATTGACCGAGATCATATCATTCGAATAAATTTGATATGATTTAGAATACTTGTAATTATATAGATGGATTGAGTATAAAATTCTTGGGGATTGAGTCTGGAGATCATATATAAGATCTCAATACCTTACCCTTTGTGACTTTTGACTATATCATGAGGTGATGTGTAAATGATCGCTACTTTAGGAGTATATACTATAGTCATGAAATGATTCGATTTAAAGGAATACTCCTAGGAGAACGAGTTAATTCAGATGTGATTGATATGAGAGAGAAAAAATAATTTTTGTTATATAAATATTACTTATATTCATTGACCAGGATCATATCACTCGAATAAATTTGATATGCTTTAGAATACTTGTAATTGTAAGGATGAATTGAGTATGAAATTCTTGGGGGATTAAATTATATTCAATCATGTGTAACTAAAAATGCTTGGGGTATAGTAGTACACTTTGAGGAGTAACTAATTATGAGGTTGATGTCTCCTATAAGGCCCGCATTATGTTGTTGGAGCTCCTTTCACTGTGTGCTTCATTCGTATAGTCTGTTCGTCTAGTGTGAAATTCTTCTGCAAGTTTGAAATATAATATATTAGATAGATCAAATCCTTCATAGGCGAGTGAGAGATGTTGGTTATTGGGTTAGACTTACTTAATCCATGAGGGATGAGCTGGTCCAAATATTTAGAGGAGTTACTAAAAGAAATAACTGCTTCCTCTCTCTCTCTCTCTATATATATATATATAGGGACATAACCCATCTTAAGAGGAAGTTTTTACTTTGAAAGATAATGGTTCTCTCTTTCTATTCTCTTATCTTTAACTCTCTGAATTAACTTAACAAGATTTACAAAGACGTTCATATTATGAAATATCTTTTTGGTTTTAGTAATCAAAATAACACTAAAACAATTGATCTAGGAACAAGAAAATGAATTCTCAAATCACTAATAAGTTTCCTTTAAATTCTCAAATCATTCGGGGGAGGAATCACCCTGTCCAGCTTTTTTCTCTTTAAAATTTTGTATTTTACTTTTGTTTTAAATTTAATTCTTATGTTATTTAATTTCATGAGATAAAATTTTAAATTATAGTTGAAGTTTCAAATTAAAAGAGAAATAACTACAATGTATAGCATAGGAAAAGCACGTGGCCAATTGCGAAGTCGCTAAACTCTTTTTACTAATTTACTTCTTTTTGTTACTTAATTATATGAGATAAAGTCTTAAATTATAATTGAAAAAAGAGAGGACCAGTTTGTGAAATTCAAGGAAAACACGCAACCAATTTCAAAACTAGTAAAACAAGCTTTCCAGCCCATATATTTTCCTTTCGCATCCCACTTAGTCCTTTTAGCTTTTGATATTTAAATTTTAGCCTAAAAATTCATTTTTCAATCTCAATCTTTTGGAGAAAAGTGAGAAACTCATTGAAAAATAGTGAAGGAGAGAGAAAATTATCATTTGGTCACATAACGGTAACAAAAAAGATGGATCTTAATGTCAACGAGTTTTATTCGATGAAAAAAAATCCATATTTAAGGTGTTTTGAGGCCTTTATCTTATTGAAAAAAGTAGATAGAGGTTAAGAGATATTTTTCCTCTGATTGATTTTGTGTTTTTGGTTTGATTTAAAGGTGTTTTGAGTTGAAAGATTGGTTTATTGACAAATAAAAAAGTTTATCATATAGTTTTAGGTAAAAATACATTGAAAAAATATTAAATAAAATAATATCAGCCTGATTCTTTGACCACTTATTCGATAGTCAGAAACTAGGTAGGTAGATGACATGCTGTCTAACTTTTTTTTTCTATAAAAAAAATGGACAACATGATCTACACTCTTATATAAAAAAAAGAGGTCAAGTGCACATAGCTTTTCTTCAAATAGGGTAGGGGCGTTGGGACACTTAGACCCAAGTGTTTGACCTCTATATTGTGGGTTTATTACATATTTTTTATTTATTTTATTAAATTTTTGAAAATAAATAGCTTTAAGATACGTTAAAAATATCATCTCAGTAATATAAATGTACTTTTTTTTTTGTAAAATCATTTAGCATTTTCTATATGATCTTTTATGATTTTTTGGTGTTTTTTATTTTTTTTGTTTTTCCGTGTAAAGTTTGTTTATTATTATCAATTTACTTGATCAAATAGACAATGCTAAATTCTCTGTTCATAATAATAATAATAATAATAAATGGAACTAAAAAAATATATTGACAATGGTTGTATTTTTTTTACAATAAAAAATTAACAAAGTGTGAATAAAGTTCAGTAGTATATAATAATGCATGAAATAGCATAAAAGTAGTTTTTTGACCCGCTCTACATTGCGGGTTAGATCAATTTTTTATAACCTTATAAAAAATATAAAAATGTTAGGAAGTTAAAAGTTTGATGAATAATGGACGAAGAATTTTTAAAATATTAAGATGGTAATATATTCGATGACACATTTTTTTTAAAAAAATATATTGTGACGCTAACATATTGAATTAACCAGAGCCAACCATGTTTAATCTGCGGAACTTTCGATCTGAGATATGAGCCTGTGACAACACCAGGAAATCCAAATCGAAACAAATTAGGACCAATTCCAATTAGCCAAAAATTAAAGGCCTAAAATGAAAAAAAAAACATTAAATTAAAAAAAAAGATAAAACAAATGACTCGAGTAAACCTAGAACAGTGGCTCGCGCCATGTTTCAATTCAAACCAGTGTTTTTAAAGAAGAAAGAAAAATTCAAGATTCTGGTAATTGACCTGAACGGATCTATAAGCCATACTAACTTCATAATATGATTAAAAAAATAACAATGAATGATAAAATAAAAAAACCCAAGATAACCCATGTCATTTTAAAAATTAGTGAAAAATCATATATAAACGAAAAAGAAAAGCCTAATCTCCAAATAAATCAAATGTTAAAGGATTAAAAAAAACATGCGTAGGCTTAAGAAAAAAAAACAAATGATTTTTACCTTACACTACGCTGCGAGTTAAATATTTGTCCTCTAACATTTAAAAAATGTTAAAGTAATTGGAGATGATGACATGCTGGATGATATATTTTTAAAGATAAATACTGAGCAATTAATTTAATTTAATTAAAAAATTCTTTTAAAAGAAGTTAAATCCAATAAAGAACAAAATATAAAAAGACTCGAGATAAACTAGATTATTTTTAAAGCAATGAAAATCCTATACAACGAAACTATAAAATCACGAAACCCAATATTTAATTAAATCAAATGACAAATAATAAAATTAAAAAACATGAGTTAAAAAAACAAATTAACCTGGGCGAATATCCTAAACATGAGTTAAGTTATCAAATTCACAATCTGTTAAATCCTAGATATGGAGTAAATCAAGAAGCTTAATTTAATGTTGAAAGGATGAAATAAAATTTTTTTTTTTAAAAAGTTGCCAACGTTAAAAATAACAATTAAAACAATGAAGGTAAAATCTGATATGTAAATATAATGAAGATGGATAAGATTATATAAAAAAAATCAATTCTAAAAACTAATCTAAATAAAATAAATAACAATCAAAATAATAAGGATTGAATCTAAAATGCAAAAAATAAAATAAAATGATGGAGGATAAAATAAAATAAAACTCAATTCTATAAATTAATTCAAATAAAAAAATCAATTAAAAGAACAAAAACCAAATCTAAAGGAAAAAAAATTAAAGGGTTGTCGGGAAGGCACGAAAACCAAGGAAAAAAAAGCTAACTGCTATCATGTCACTCAAAATTAAGCCATACATGCCGCCTAGAAAGGTAGCCTCTGCTATTGCGAATAGAAAAACACTAAGAAAGCTGGTTTTTCACAGTTGTGAGCCACCATATACCATGTCTGGAGATGGTGGGGGGACTCACTTATTGGTGTGTTCTATGAACACGCTAATAACTTTTTTTTATTAGTTAAATTACTAAATCATCCCTATTTTCTATGATCACATGATTATTAAAAAAAAATGTTAAATCATGAATATTTCTTTTAAGCCGAGCCTAAGATTTTAATTTCAAAAAACCTCCTAGATGATAGTTATTTTTTTTTTCTAGGTGTGACCCATTAGTTACGCCATGCAAAAAAAAAAATTATGTAAAAATTGAGACACCAAGAAATCTTAAATAACAAATGAATCTAGATAAAAAATTATTTTTTCCTGTCTTGAATGATTTTTTTTATGGATAAAATCACCAATTTACTGTTACAGTTGAAGTGAATTAAAGTATACCTATCATAGTTTTAAGATCCGGCCCGGTCCAAGGCTCGAGTTTTGACCGGGTCGGCCGGATCAATTCTTTTTTTTTAAAAAAATCAAAACGCCGTCGTTTTAATAAAAAAACAAAATAATAATAAAAGTCAACGAGTTTGCAATCGGGTCTTGACTGGGTCACTGGGTCAGCCGGGTCACGCCAGGTTTTTCCTTCCCCTGTTTTTTCTTCAACCCGACCCGGTTTTAGCCCCGAATCGGCCGGGTCTCAGGTCGACCTGTCGGGCTGGGCGGGGCCGGGTTTCAAAACTATGATACCTACTCTGGTTTTTCCACACCATGTAGATTTGTTAATACTAGTGTGATCAAGGTTGTCAAAAACGCTTTTTTGACACGACACGGAACATTATATATAAACTCGAATCGTAAAATCGTAAGTAAAAATTTTTAACTAAAAATCGTAAAATCACATGTAAAATATTTTAACTAAAATCGTAAAATCACAAGTAAAATATTTTAACTAAATTGCAAGATCAATCAAGTAGTAAACAATAATATAACAATTAAAATAAAAATGAAATAAACAATATAAATATCCAAACACCTTAAAATACATAATTCAAATAAAAATCATACATGTCCATAGAATTTCATTAACTATAAGTTAACAAACCTAAAGCAAACAATCTATTGGTGTGTCATGTAAACTAAACACACCCTCATTGTCTTTATCTTCCTCATTCTTTCTAAAACATTCATCAAAATCATTACTATCAATTCTTCACGGATGCACATATAAAGTAAACATAGAAATATGAACTTGCCCAGAAGCAGATTTTTAAGCAAGCAAAACATAAAGGTGCACAATAGAGGTGTTCACGGTTCAGTTCAGTTTGGTTTAGACTCAAAAAACCAACCGAACTGAATTACAGTATTGTTGTAAAAAATTAACCGAACCGGACCGGAAACCGGTTCAAACCGAACCGGTCCGGTTCGGTTAAATCCGGTTTTTTAAGGAAAAAACCGAGAAACCTAATCCCATGGGTTTTTTTTGTTTTTAATTGGCTTACGGTTTGGGAAGATTTAGCATAGCTAAGCTTTAAAATTGGCTTATGGTTTCGGTTAAATTAAGCTTTAAAATTTAAAGCAAGTTCAGCTTTTAAACATTTATAATGTTAAGCTAATTCACATGGCTAACTTTTAATATGAATTTACTAACTTTCAATATAAATTAAAATCTAGACATGAATTAGGACAGTAATTAAAATCCTACAGAGATGCAAATTAGCTGACTTTTAATATACTTCCCAAAGTGTTAAATCAATGCAATATGCAAAATGTATGATCAAATTTTAAAACCTCAAATTAAAAGTCTGTTCGCACTAGAAAAGTACAAGCAAATACATTAGCAACCAGCAATAAATTATCATAAATATCTGGCATAATTTGAACTTTGAAGAAAAAAACCCAGCAACACCAGCATCCAAAAATTCCAGTAAGGATAATGTTATAAAAAAACACTAGCAAATTAGCAACATATTATAGTTCAACTATTGAAAGAATTAAGTATGCAGAATTTTAAGGAAAATTAACAAGGTAAAGTAAATTAATTACCCAAAATAATTATATTTCAAGATTGCACCAAGCCACCAATACTACTTACAAACAATCAGTTGAGATTTTTAAACTTTCACCAAATTCTACAAAAACATAAATTAAAATGTTAGATTAAACATATGTAAATAAAAAATATTATAAAATAACTAAATTTAAATTTGTAAGAGAAATTACCTGATTCAATCATCTCAGAATTTTCAATATAATCCATGAAGGTTCTAATGTTGATTGGAATTGGTGCTAAACTCTACCATGATTCAAAATAAACTACTTGCATTTGTTGTGACCTCCACACATGATTCCAAATAAACCAGCTACTTCGAAAATAAAGTCATCAGATCAAACAACTATCACACTAAGAATGATCCAAAAATGCCCACATCACTGACCCATCCATTCCTTTTCTTGAAGGAAAAAAAACACAAGCAAGCCACCCTATTTTGCTCTCTTCTGGAATCTGACAACTCCAGATATGGAGCAGAGCAGTTCCAGGGCCTTTAATGCACTAAAATTACTGCTTAACAATGTTTACACAACTGGTAAATCCCAGTTATGAGCAAGGATTATTACTGTAAAAGAAAGAAGACACCATTGATGCTAAAATACTAAACATACATCAGCCAAGAACAAAGAAGACTACCTTGAATCACCAAAATATAATTAAAATTTAAAGAATTCTTAATTTTAATAAAACAGAATGAAGTCATGAACATACTGCCAGCAGCCTAGAATTAATACAACAGAAAATAGATTGATATCAACACAAATCAACAGAGATCAGAGATCAACACAAATCAACACAAATGTTACAAGATGTAAAAACAATAAAAACTTCGAAAGATAACTCGATATCAACAGTCAACACAAATCAACACAAAGCAATCAATAACTCGATATCAACACAAATCAACAGAAAGGAGAGAGAGCTGGGGAAATGGGGCGAACATGAAGAAAGATGCAAAAACCCTAGCTGCAAGAGGATAGAAAAAGAAGCAGAGGTCAGAGATCTATAATGGAACAAATGTTACAAGTAAAACTTACAAGCACACGAAGGCCAGAATTAACACATGGATAAACAGTAAACTTTACCTCTTTGACTCTTTCTGTTGCAGGTGAAGAGAGATGTCAAGGGGTTTTGTTCGGGTTTTTTTGACTGCAAGTATACTAGATGGATGCGGAGATCTGGGTTATTTGCTTATTGATCAGCTAGAGAAGAGACAGATGCTGGGGCAAGAGGCAGAGAAGATGAAATTGAAGGGGAAAGGAAGAAGGGTCTGGTGTGGGCGGAGGCTGCAGAAGTAAATTTAGGTTTAGGTTTACACTTTACTGTACCATTTGCATTTAGTATTTATACTAGGTCGTTTCTGGCTTTTTTTTTATGGGTAGCCGGTTCTGTTCACCGGTTTTGGTGGTGAAACCGAAACCGAACCGAACCGGAAAGATTTTTGGTTTTAGTAATTGGTTTAATCGGTTTTTCATCTCGGTTTGATTTTCTCGGTTAATTTTTCATCAGTTTTCTTGGTTTTTTCGGTTATTCGGTTTTTTTAAACACCCCTAGTGCACAATATTTGGACTTAACAGAACAGAAGCAAACCAATTAATAGTAGAAGATAAACACAGAATACCTAGATACTTTACTTAAGATGTAGATTAAGTCAAGAATCAATTCTCTAATCTTAAAATAATTTTTTGTCTGTTATCCGTTGTTAACAATGTAATTATAATATTGTTTCACAGGCTTATGTAATTTTTTTATTTTTAATAGCACAACTAAAAATAAACTGGGAATCAAAATTTATATGTTACTATATAAGAATTTAAACATATAAACATGCATTTTGATGAAAAAAATATGAAGGGATATATACTTGTGAGTGGAGTACAGTTCGAGCAAACTGCAAAAAACTCATTGAGAAGCTTAGCAAGCAAAAGGAGAGTCGAATCATTATGTGTGTTTTCAGAACAAGGGACGAATAAACACAGAGGACGAAGACAGAAATAAAAATAGAGGAACCAGCCAAACAAAAACAAAGAGAGTAGAGACAAAAAAAAAAGACCAGGGAGAACGAAGAAACCCAGAAGAATGAAGGGACGATCGAGACAGTCAAAAATCAAATATGCAGGCTACAGAAAGAGTTATGCAATTTTCCCCCGTTTCATTTTCCACTAATCATAGCATCTAGATTCTAGATTGTTAACATGCTGCAGGAACCCAACACTAAAACTTTCACCAGAATCACCACCAGTATTCACATACCAGACAAGACAGAAAAAACAAAGCTTGGGAATAAATTCTTACCTTCGTCTCGTTAAGAATGCTCCGGATCTCAATAGCAAGCAAAACCAACTGAGAAAATGGAGAGTGGAGACTGGAGACTGGAGCAGCGTTGCTGGTGAGTGGACTTACTGGAGAGTGGAACCGAATCAACCGATTTCTTAATCTTAATCTGATGGAGAGTGGAGACTGGAGAGTGGAGAGTGGAAAGGGGAAAGTGAGTTCTTAATCTACTGGGGAAAGGGAAAAGGGAAGGGATGCTGGGGAAAGGGAATGGGGAAAAGGGAGTGCTGAGTCAGCACAGGCACAACAATCAATAATTCAGCATGACAATTGACAGACTCTTTTAAATTTCACGTGAAATCGATACGTTTTTAATGTTTTTTATGAGTTGAACTGATTTTATGCGAGTTTGATTGATTTTATTGATTTTTAAGTTTTAATCTGATTTAAAATGTTTTATATGTTTTAACTTGTAAAATTATATAATTTTATGAGTTAAAATGTATTTTTAACAACCATAAGTGTGATGTAGGTTTTTTGTTTTTTTTTTGTTTTTATAATTAAAATAGATACACTTTATATACATAATCGAGAAAAAGATAAGGTGTTTCTTAATAGTGCAGCACTCCAGCTGTCCTCCAACCCTCTACTGTCTCATTGGTCCAAACCCTAAAGAATAAACGAAAAAGGGAAAGTCGGTTCTAAATTAAAGTGACTCCTGAAATTACCAATACAACCTCAAAAGTGCACTCCCTTTGCCTACCTGGCATCCAACAACCCGCTTTTCAATCCAGTAAAAGAAGAGCCTTTTCCACTTACCAATCTACCACGACGAGTCCACCTCCACTGCTTACGTGCCTGATCTTCATTGGATACACTATACATCTGTCGAGTAGATTGAGCGAGTATCCATCTGATTCCTTGAGCTAGAAAGTGAGAAAGTGACACGTAGAGTGTAGATATTTAGAGAATAAAAAATATCTGGCTAAGTCGTCCACGCTGGCACCTATGCAAGATCCATCCATCTGAATTATATATAAGATATTAGTCAATTTTACATTTTATTAACATAGTCCATATACTTTTATGTTTTTCAAAATCCACCCAAACTCTTGGTTTATTAAGAATGCAGTCCTTCCGTCCCTAATATTATAATTTTACATTGTTAAATTAACATTTATTTTTTTAGCCTGGATTTTATGTTTTTACGAAACTTGTCTTCCATTTAGAGACAAAATAACGGTGTTAGAGATGGAGGGATCACATCCCTAACAAGTCCAGAACAGAGGGATAGATTAAAAAAAATAGAAGTATAAGGATTGCTTTAAAACATATTAAAAGTAGAGGGGTGAAATAAAACCACGATTAACTCTGAGATATTTGCACTTTTTCTCTCCCAAGAAGACACCCTCAAAAACTAATTTTCCTTTCCTTTCCTTCGAACCAAACAAACAAACCCAACCCCTTCCCGTAATTATCTCCAATTTCTCCTCTGAATCCGATCCAATTCCTTTTTCGATTTCTAAAAAAAAAAAAATCCTAAAATTCTCCAATTTCAATAATTTTTTTTCAACTACCATGGGAGAAGAAGTGAAAATGAGTGAATACGAAATCAACGATGAAGATAACATCAACAGGGACGATGAAAGAATTGATGTGTGGGAGATGGGATTACCTACACCTTATGATCTCACTCCTTTATCACAACTGTTGATCCCACCTGAACTTGCTTCCGCCTTCAACATCTCCCCTGAGCCTCACCGTACTCCACTCGATGTCAACCGAGCTTCCCAGAACACTGTCTCCAATCTCCACGGTCATTTAAACGCCCTATCGTCTAACAACTTCAAGTCCTTCAACGAAACGACAGGTCAAACGCACGACCCTATGGTAGTCGAGTTAGAGGAGGAGGAGGAGGAGGAGGAGGAGGAGGAGGAGGATGATGTGACCGAGGCGATGGATCGGGACGGGTCCAGATCCGAAGCCAGGAAGTTGAGGAGGATTGATTCTGAAGAGGCGGATTCAGCCTTGAGGACTGAGAACTGGGTGGATGACCCGTCATCTGCTGCGGCGAGGACTTTGAAACGGCCACGGCTGGTGTGGACCCCGCAGTTGCATAAGAGATTTGTTGATGTGGTGGGCCACTTAGGGATGAAAAACGCGGTCCCGAAAACAATTATGCAGTGGATGAATGTCGAGGGTTTGACTCGCGAAAATGTAGCTAGTCATTTGCAAAAGTACCGGCTTTATTTGAAGAGGAAACAGGGGTTGTCGAGTGAAGGACCCTCTGCTTCTGATCAGTTGTTTGCGTCCACTCCTGTGCCGCAGAGTTTGCACGAGAGCGGCGGCGGAAGCTGTGGGGGTGGGAATTTCGGAATGCCAATTCCAGTGCCTTATCATCATCCCGCCACCACGGCTGGTGGGATGATGCCAATGCCGGTTTATGGACATATCGGGATCCAAATGGTGAATGATCATGTTCATAATAATAATAATAGCAATAATTATCAGCATCAGCAAGTTAGTATGAATAGTCATCAAAATGGGTATAATGGAAATGTTGCTTTGCTAAAGGGGAATAAGCATGTTCATAATAGTAGTAATCAGCATCAGCATCAGCATCAGCAAGTTAGTACGAATAGTCATCAAAATGGGTATAATGGAAATGTTGCTTATGGACATATGTTTCAGCAGAGGGGTTGGAATGGGACTAATTATGGTCCATACTCGCATCATCCTCATCATGCAGTATCTAATGATAATATGTGATGTTGGGAGGAGATATTTTTTTGGAACTCTATAGGAAAAGAGGTCAGTGCTGCTTTCAGTTGGATTTGTTGGATATAAATTAGTTGTCAATTTCTGTTATTATCTGTCTGAAAGTGTATTCATGAATTAGAAATGAAGCTCTGTAGCTTTAAATTAAAGTATGACTTGAGAAAAATTCTAATTTTGAATTAACCCTTGTTAGTATTTGATTTTGATGAGTGTGCATATATAGAATCGGCGGAGCTTGCTTTTCATTGCTTAAAGTCAATTGTAGAACAGGTGCCTTCCACTGCAAATGCATTGCACCAGGGACCAGTGCTTTAAACTGGTTCTTCGTCAATTGCAATATTTCTTCAAGGTCACAATTGATGCTCTTCCTAGGTTTGAGATACTCCTTGCAAATGTATTCCTCAACATGCCTTTATGTTTTACTTGTTTGCTTTACAATTGATTTTATGAACACACCAATTTATCAAATGTATCAATTGTCTGTATCAATGGCAATTAACATATACCATTCACCTGAAGCCTTAAAACATTTGATGGATGTATTTGAGCACTCATTTTCCTCCAAACAGACATCTAGAAGACCAAGTTAACTATACACTCATCTCCTCAATCCCAAGCTAGTTGGGGTCAGCTATATATTTATTTTCACATTTTATTGGAGCCTCTAATTTTTTTGGTAGAAAACAACTAAGTTCAATTTATGAGCTTTTTAGCTTGCACTTTTGTCTGCGTGCAACGAGAATTTGTGTTTAAATTCTGTTGTGAAAACTGAAGAGGGTAAAAAATATGTACACTGTTACAGGTTCTAAGTGACAGGGAAGGAATCTCCCTCTCCTTTAACTCCTAAATGTGCACACAAACAATCACCTATAATATCTAGAAATCTGAAATTTTAAGATACCATCACATCAGGTAGGGAGATGGACATACAATGTCATCCTCTATCAAGCCTGCACAAATACTTCAAGATGATAATACAACAACATTATGCTTACACTCTGTGCACTTGCAAACTGTTGGCTGATAATAATTGTTGTAATTGGGGGAGTGAAGGAGTCGTATATTTAGGGTTAATGTGCATGGCAGCATCGCTTTTAACCTGAAAAATTAAACCTTTTCTTGAATACTTAATACTTGCATGGCCATGATCTGTAAAGAGTTTGAATGCGAAACAAAAAAATACAACTTAACTAGATGAAAGCTTGTAGGTATCTGTCAATTTGAATACATATTAACTAGATGAAAGCTTGTAGATATCTGTCAATTTGCACCCTTGAACTGAAGCAGGCTCTTCTATATATACCGGAAGGTGCATGCTGTTGCATCTGTCACCTTCCCACTTTTATCTCAAACTTTTTTGGTTTGCCTGTATGTATTTGATATGATGTTCTGTATTGATCTGTATGTAAGGTACTTTTGGGCTGACAATTTTTTCTTTCTCGTTTTTCATTTTCATGATGTTATTATGTGATAGTTTATGTGCAGAATGATTTAGTGCGCTTAGAAGTTTGCTTTTCTTTCTCTATGACACAAGTCAGGTACTAAACTTTTTCCAGCAAAAAAATTGGTATTTTAATTTCCAAGTTTTGATCAGTACTTGTGCTAGAGTGGTCTTTTTTCATTTTCTTTTATTTTTCTTGTATTGAGAATGAATTCTAGAGCCTAATTTGCTGACTAGTGTGATCTCTTTTGAGATGGTTTTGATGCCCTTTGATTTAGACTTGTAGTGATGTCGAACTTACAGGTTTGCAGTCCACCTATGTTTCGATAAGGTCCCCTTTATTTGTTCTAAGATTTACATCCCTGGTAGTTGCACACTTTCTGTTATGGTGCTTTTAGCTGATTGGCTAGAGAGGTGTTGCAATTAACATAATTTTTTTTCCCATAGATTCTGGAGATTGAGTAACCTGGCATAACTGTTGGAAGTTGCAGAAATTTAAGCACTTCACAAAATTTAGAGGGTTTGCAGGAAGAATTGTGTGGAGACATATCCGAGGCATATTTCCAGAGATTGTTACTGTTCTGCAGGGGTCAGGAAATCTTGCAATCCTTTTTTGAATATATATCTCATTGTACTTACCGGATGGTAGCAGGAACCTCAAGACATTACTTATCATTGCTTCCATGATGATAAGTAATAGCTCACATTCTTTACTTGTTCTTCAATTGATATATGCTGAATAAAGTGTGTATTATTGGATGTGGCAAACAGTTTTCCAGGGCAACATAGCAAATCTATAAAGGAACACTAAGCAAATTCAACCTAACATGTGATAATGTTTCAAAATCCAATACACTCGTGTTTGGACAATGAATAATTATATATTCATATCAATATTTTATTTTTCAAAGCTTATGTGGTTGATGATTGGTGATAGAAGACTTAATACCTGTAAAATAGTCTCTTATAATAGGGTTTGAGGACTTTCAGATAATGAAGTTAGTAACTTTTAAGAAAAAGATTGCAATGAGCAAATGAACTTTAAATTTTAAGAACAAGAGTGTTTGTTTTTATTTAGGTATGATAAATGCTCCAGGATTTTAAAGTATTAGTGTCTAGAAAATAAAAATTGTGAACCTTTTACTTGAGTGGTTCAGGAGGTATTTATAACTCTTAAACCTTGTCGTTTTATTGGAGTGGAGGGACTGATGAGTCATTTCTTTCTTATAGCATTAATGAGGGATGCACATTTCTTACACAACATTAATAAGGGATAAATATCTCTTATACTATTAATGAGATGAAAATATGGTAGGCTATTGAGAGATTTTTTTATACACTTAAAGTGTAGGAAGATGAATATCCTTGATATTAACATTTCATGTTAAAAGTCATAAGAATAAACAAATTGAGCTCTATGGTTGGACATGAGGGTTATGATGATCTCAAGACCTTCAGCCTTTTGTGCTTAGCACATTGTCATGCCCACAATCAATTGGTATGGTAACGAGCCAAGTCCATGCCCAGTTAGGCTTAGTATATAGCAAAGCCCAAGGTCGAAGAGTTTATATGCCCATACTCAAATGGGTTTGGCATGCGACCAAGCCTAAAGGCAACAAGTCTACATACCCATGCCCAAATAGGCTTGGCAGTAGCTAAGCCTAAAGGTAATAAGTCTAGCAGTTCATTAGACCCATGCTTAATAGGGCTCGACGTACAACCAAGCCTAAAGGTACTAGGTCTGGCACTCACTAGACCTATACACATTTGAGAATGGTATGGTGCCAAGCCCATAAATGATAGGTTTGACAGCTTGCTTGATTCATGTCTATATGGGCTCGATAAATAGCTAAGTCTAAGGGTGTTGGGCTTGGTAACTTGTGAGATTTATGGCCATTTTGGCTCAGTAAATAGCTGAACCTAAAAACATTGAGTCTGACAGCTCATTAGACCCACGTCCGCTTGGGTTCAGCATGTGGTTGAACTGAAGAATATTGGGTCTGATAGCTCGTTAGACCCATGTCTGTTTGGGCTTAACACGTAGCTAAACCCAAAGATATTGGGTCTAGCAGCTCACTAAACTCTTGTCCGTTTGGGCTGAGCACGTAACTGAACCCAAGGATGTTGGATCTGATAGCTCAATAGACTCACATCTGCTCGAGCTCAGTTACGTGTAAAGCCCCAACAGACATGGGTCTGGAAAGCTGACATACCTAACATCCTTAAGGTTAGCATGTGGCTGAACTTATAGATGTTGGGTCTAGCAGCTCGTCAGACTCATGTTAGCTTAGGCCCGGCAAGTGGTTGAACCTAAGAATGTTGGGTCTAACATCTCATTAGACCTATGCCCGGTTAGGCTTAGCAAATGGCTGAACTCAGGATTGGGTCTGACAGCTTGTTAGACCCATGTCTGCTTGGACTCATCACGTGATTGAACCCAATATGCTGGGTTTAGCAGCTCGCAAGATCCATGTCTGCTTAGGCTCAACAGGTGGCTGAATCCAGGTTGTTGAGTCTAGTAACTCACCAAACCTATGTCCGTTGGGGCTCAACTTATGGCTAAACCTAAGATATTAGGTCTGACAACTCGTCAGACACATATTTGCCCGGGCTCAACACTTAGTTGAACCTAAGGATGTTAAATCTGACAACTTATTAGACCTATGTCTACTTAGGTTCAATATTTAGTTGAACCCAAAGACATTGGGTCTGGCAACTTGCGAGACCCATGCTCGTTTAGGCTCAACACTTAACTATATCTAAGGATGTTGGGTTTGACAACTTGCTAGACCTATAACCACTTGAGTTTGGCTCGTAGTCATCATGGTTGTCAAACTCGCGAGTTGACTCATAAAATCGCCCGATTTTACGAGTCAACTCAGAGATATAGTGTGAAATCGGGTAGCAAACTCGAAAATCAGCAAACTCGGTCAAATTCAGTCAAACTCGGTTAAAATCGATCAAACTCGGTAAACTCGGTTCGAGTTTACCGAGTTCAAAAAAATTAACAAAATCTATTCACTCTTCTGGAATCTCGGCCCTCTCCATCCCGTTTGTCTCACAAAAACCCCCCTTTCCCCAAACCGCCAAAGAACGCCTTCCACTCTCTTTCTTTCTCTCAAAACACCTATTTTTTTCTCTCTACACTCAAGTCTTCACCACTGCGATGGGCGCGACCACCCGGAACTGGTTCTTACAATTTACTTGGCTTTCGGTGGTTTTTTAGATTATTAGAGATACAACAATGGAGACATCTCTAAGATATGGAGTAGATTCCAAGCCCTCAAAATTCATGCTAATGAGAGGTTTGCCATTGATTCTAGCACCCACTTGCAGGTAACTAGGATTGATTTCTTGATATTATTTATGGGAATTATTTAAAATGCAAATTTAGGGCTTAATTTTTAATTTTTGTTTTTGTTTAGGTTCACGGGGAGCTAGATACAAGAAGTAAATTGTAAGCTGTTGTCCTAGCTACCATATGCAACTAATATCTTCCTTTCCCTTACCATGACAGAGGAATTTAAAAGCAGCCGCGAAAGTATCTTGGAGCATCTATAATTTTCATAGAGAACAAGATGTAGATTGAATTGGGTATGAAGTGATTACCAAGGTACATTTCCCATAACTTTATGGTTAAAAGTTAACCCAACCCAAGCTTTGTTTTTTCCGCCTAATGGTGGTGATTATAAACAAAAATTATCTAGGTATTCTGTGAATCTGTGTTTATCTTCTGGGTATTCTACTATTACTTGGTTTGCTGCTGGAGTGTTGGGTATTTTTTCGGAGGGGGGTTGGCCGCACCGCCCAACTGGTTTGATCTTGCTTGCTTTGGTGTTGGGGTTCTGCAATTTTGCATAGACAACGAAGCATTCCGCTAGGATTGCACTCTTGGGGCCTTACTTTATTTTCGATCGGGACACAAGAAAAGCCCGCATTCTTGTATGAACGGGAAACTCCTCGTAAGTTCACTGCCAAGGCACTTCCATGGATCTTGTTTTCTTTTTCCACCACGGTTTGTGTTTTTATCCAACAAGTTCATTGTTTTACTAGCTAGTAGGGCCTTGAAATATTATATTCTCGTTGAAATTTGAGAGTCCAAGACGGTTGATGAAATGCATGCATCCGTGATAAGCATGAAAATTTCAAATGTGAATGAAAGAAAAGAGGCGGTGTGTGTGGCGTCATGTCAAATTTCTTATACTGAGAGGGCCTGTTTAATTTCTTGCTTGTTTTTGTGTGTTGTAATTTCTTGTAACAAGATCCGGTTTCAATGTGTTAATGTTTTTATATTTTCATTTAATTCTCAATGTGACCTGGATAGGTCGGTCTTGGATTGGAATGCCTTTGCAGGTTCATTTGCCTTTTATGAATTGTAAATCATTAGATTACATGTTATCACCGCCATACTACACCGAAACAAACATTTCAATTCCTTTGGAAATTGGCATTGTATTTGGTGGGCGGCAGGCAATTGATGCAAGAGCCTTGCCCCGACGCCTTTGTCGGCTTTATTTCTTTGAGACTTAGGCTGTATACTTTTTACCTTGTTGAATCAGTTGAACTGGAATGGTAAGTTCATGTTCTTGCTTTTATGGTGGAACAAAGTCAATGATTGACAACTTCTATTCTATGTGTTGGGCATTAATACTATTTGTCGGGCTTGCATATGCAATTACATATTGTATTCTTGTCCAGTTATTTTAAGATGTTTGGATGTTTATTTTGCGATTTTACGATTTCAGTTAAAATATTTTACTTGTGATTTCCGATTTTAGTAAAAAATTTTACTCGATTTTACGATTAGAGTCGAGTTTGGCAAAAACTTTTGAACTTGGTAGTCATGCCCAAAGATGTTGGGCCTGGAAGTGACATTGACCATGTCTTTCAGGCTCGACATTTTGCAAAGCTTAGGGATATTGGATATGGATGCAAGCTTTACTCATTTATTATTAGGTTATCACCCTGCCTTTGTATCTTCTAAACAGGGACTTAAGCTTAACATAATTTTTCAAAATATATTGAATTAGTAGCCTCTTAAGTCTTTGTGTATTGAAAACATAAAGATTTGAAAGGTTTTTAGCTTTTAATGATAAACTTTTTACCTTTTCCATGTGATAAAGATTCTTGTGACTATGTGACTTGTCTTAATTGAAAAGGAGTCTATTGGGAAGAGAAACGATGACGTGCTTTTAATGTAGTAATTGGTTAGGTTTTTGGAGATATTCAATGACATCAAGGGTTATTCATTCAATGACGAGGATGAAATGTTATTTCTTTTACAACCCTGGTCACTTTCACCTCCATTCTTTTCTTTTATCTCCACTCTTGTAACTTCTTTGTAAAAATAAATTGTTAAAGAAGCTTTGAATGAAATTTGTTTTTATTTACAAAAAGAAACTATTATTTTAGGTATTCCCCTCATTAAACTTTGTTATTCTTCATTCTAGTTATTTAGTCAGAAAAAATGGATTCTATAAGAGTTAGGTCCAATCTTAAGAGTAGAGATGTTATTTCTTCTAGTGGTGAATTTAGCTTCCATCTAGAAACTGAAAGAAATAGTAGAGGACAAAGGCTCATTAGACTAGACCCTAAGACTAGAGGGGATGAAACTTTAACATTCATCTCTGGAAGAGGGAAGGTAATTCCTAACCCTAGAAAAGTCCCTCCTCTATTGCCTTTAAAGAATCCTAGGAGAAAGAGAGACTGTCTCAAACCCTTGAAGACACTGAGCCCAACACCTTAACAATAGAGCATGTGACCTATGTAAATGGTCAACATCTAGGAGAACATGTGGCTAAATTGCCTTCAAGGACTAAAAGGATTAGCCAAACGACCATGACCACCTTTTAAAGGCGTTGTGAGATAACTGTCGCCTTCTGTATGTATGAGTTAGGGTATTCTCTCTTTTAGGGTTCATAAGGGAAGTCTTTTGTTATTACAGGTTGGATCTAGGCTAGTTGTATTCTAATGGATGAATTATCTTATCCGCTTTTGACAAGTTTCCTAGGCTCGAGTCCAACGAGCCTACTACAAATATCTTCAAGATTTGTTACAATTTGATTGGTGGTGCTGATTGTGGTAACGACATTCGTTGGTTTTGATTGGTACAATTTGATTAGTGCCACTACTTTTGTGGAGTTGGAGGCCAGAGCTAGTGAGGGAAGACATTCTTTCTTGGTTAGGGGTCAAACAAAGTTTATCCCTTCTAAAATGATTGCGAGTACTATTGTTTGCTTCAAGAGAAGGAGGGTCTCCACCCCCGTGGAGTTTACTATTGTAGCCTTAGCCTCTCATGTTACCTTATTGCTAATGCCCTCACCATCACTTTCAACCGCAGAGACCTTTTTGGTTGTTAGGATTTCTGCCCAGGGGGCTTTACTAGAAGCTAGACAACTTGGGCTCGAGATGTTTTTGTTAACCTTGTCCTCAGTCGAGCCCTTTCTTACCTTGAACGGGGATGAAAAGTATGACATGAAGTTTATTCTTAATGGGAAGTCCAACTTTAAGGTTGGAGACTTAGAGGTGTTGAAGAGCTTGAAGAGGCTTTTAACCATTCCTTCAGACGTTCAAGTGATGTTTGATGAGAGCTATAACCATTATTTCACCTTTACTGGATAAATTACTCTCTACATAAGAACCAATTATTGTCTGCTCCATTTATTTTATTTTTAATTATCATCTTTTTATCTTTGGTAGACTTTTATGACGTGTGCCCACTCTAAAAGACATTGGATGGTTGAAAGGTGCCAAATGAGAGAGGCCATTACCAAGCATAAGGCAAACCAGACTACTTTTCAAAGGCTGAGGGTTGAGAAAGATGCAACGAAGGTTGAGCCGCGGGAGCTCAAGATAACATATGTAGCGCTAAAGAAAAACATGAGAGGTTGGTAGCTTCAATTGAACTCCACTGAAAGGGAGCTTTGCCTGGCTCGTGATGAAATGGCCTCCTTAAAGTAGAGGATGATTGAGATAAGGGCATCATAGGAGACTTTGAAGGCCTAGCTCCTTATAGCTAAAGAAAAAGTCCATAACTCTCGTAAGCGGATAAAGGCTTTGAGGAGTTCCAGGAGATATTTGAAGGGTCTCCAGCGCTGAAGGAGATGGTTGGAGACAAGATTTTCCTTGCCATGTCTATCATATATTTCTTTAACATGTAAAGGGGAATTCAAGTGGAGAATGTGTCAGTCCGAAACTATACTCGAGAGTAGGAGATTTGAGATCAACCCTTGACGAATTGATAAGAAACCTTTAAACATCACCTAGAGAAAACAAAAATGTATTTTTGTCATTTTGAATAAGTCATACATATATTAAAAACTTATATTCTTATTCTCATTGACTATGATACTTTTTTAAATAATCAGAGTGCCAAGCATGAAAGAGACTCTTTCCTTTCATATCTTATAAATAAAAGGTGTTTGGCTTTACCACCCTTGTAAATTTGAATGTACCATCCCATTTTGAGGCCAACTTGCTCTTACTTTCTCTATTATTCGTAACTTCTAATTTCCTCAACACCAAATCCCCATACATGAATATTTTATTCTTGACTCTAACATTATGGTACTGAGCAGTTTTACGTCTATAAACTTCATTTCTGATTATCACAGTCAAATGAGATTCTTCTGAGAAATCTAGATTAACCTTAAGGTCTTGTTAATTGCTAGCTAAGGTATAATGGATGACTCAATGACCTAGGCACCCAATTTTAGCTGGGATTATGGTCTCAATTTCAGAGGTTAGGAGAAATGAAGTTTTTCTAGTAGACGTTCTCTAGGTAGTATAAAATCTCATTTAGCAGTTCTACCCACTTTAATCTGGCTTCTGTTATCTTCTTTTTAATTCCATTGAGAAGGACCTTGTTGGTGAGTTCAACTTGACAATTTTTCTAGGGGTGGGAAATTGAGGATAATTGATGTTCAATGTGAAGTCTTTGACATTGCCTTTTCATCTTGTAACTATCAAACGGCGTCCCATTATTAGTGATCAAGATTTTGGTAATTCCAAATCTATAAATGATGTTCTTCCATAAGAAAAAGATGACATTATTGGTGGTGATATCTGCCAAAGTTGACATTTCATGAAAATTCATTTTTTTTTGCTTAAAATTATTTTTTTTTTGTTTTTGGATCGTTTTGATGTCAAAAATAATTTTTTTAAAATAAAAGATATCATTTTGATGCATTTCTAAACGAAAAGTACTTTGAAAAGCAACTACTACCACACTCCCAAATACCCCAAAAGTAGTCTACAACTACCAAAATGAACTGTCTATTCCATGTGGCCTTTGAAAAAGGACCCGATATGTCCATCCGCCATGGGGTAAAAAGTCACGAGGAAGATATTGTTGTCAACTATGTAGAGGGTTGTTTAGAGACTGATGTAAACTTATGACATTGATCACATCTTTTTAGCAAGTTATCAGCATCACCTAGGATGACTGACCAGTAAAATCCTGCATTAGCAATAAGAGTTCTAGAACAGGTGTGAAAACCACAAATTTCTTTATGGATTTACCTTAAAACATAAGTGCTTTCTCTAAGGGACAAGCAATTTAACAAAAGAGCCAGAGCAGATCGTCTATATAAGAATGCTTCAACCAAACAATACCTTATTGACCGTCTGATTAAAAAAATGATCTCATTTCTGTCCAGGAGAAACTCCTAGTTAGCAGATAATCTTTAAAAGGAGTTCTCCAATTGTTTTCTGTGTCAATTGGGTTGGCCACTGAGCCTTCCTCTATGCTTAGTTTTTCTAAAATTTCAATTCATACATCCAGAGAGAGTTCAACTGAATTGGAGCTTGCTAGTTTGGACAATATATCTGCCTTGCCATTCTTATTTCTTGGAATTCTATCAATTGAAATTTATTGGCCTTTGTATTTTTGCGAGAATGACCTCTAGAAGGACTAGAAAATCATCGGGGTTGATAACTCTCAGTGTCATTTTTCCCAGCATTCTCTGAATGATGTAATTGTCTCCTGGCTAAGGAGACAACTTGTGGTTGAGAACCTAAGACTAAGGGTGTTACCTCATGTGTTGAGACTCGCTAGGCTTGATTTTTCCCTTGAGTGGCCATCCCTACCTTTGTAAAGAGCCAAACCTAATTAAAGAATTGTTGAAGCTCTGATGGAGCAGATATGACAACAATTATAAAGAGGTATATGACATGTCCCATCCCAGATGTGTCTTGATTGTCTGCCATAAAGTGACTTAGAAAGGTTAATAACCAAACTCATAAAAGAGTTGATGACTTTTTGATCAAGTCTCCCACATACGGTGCCAAATGATGATGTTCTAAAATCTAGTATGCTTAGGAATGATGGTTTTTGGTGTCTGGACAATGGGTAATCATATGTTCATGTCAATATTCCATACTACAGAGCTTATAAGGTGGGTGATTGGTTTTAGAAGGCCTAATACCTGTAAAACAATATTTTTTTATGGGGTTTAGGGACTCTCAGATGATAAGGTCAATAACTTTTAAAAAATAGATTGCAATAAATGGGAGAATGAACTTTAAATTTCAAGAACAAGAGTATGTATTCTTATTTTGGTATGATAAATACTCTAGGATTTAAAGGTATTAGTATTTAGATAATCGAAATTGTGAACCTTTTACTTGGGTGGTTCAAGTGGTATTAATAACCCATGAACCTTGTCATTTTACTAGGGTGGAGGGGATGAAGAGTCATTTCCTCATGATAACATTAACGAGGGATAAATATCCCTCTAATGAGATGAAAATATGGTTGGCTGTTGAGAGAATTTTTTATACACCTAGAAGTGTACGGAGATGAATATCCATAACATTAGCATTTTATGTGAAAAGTTATAAGAATAAACAAACAGAGCCTTATGGCCCAACATGGAGACTATAATGATCTTCAAACCTTTAGCCTTTCGCTCTTGACACACTACCAAACCCAAGGTCAATGGGTATGGAAGCGAGCCAAATTCATTCCCAATTGAGCTTGGTATGTAATTAAGTCCAAGGTTAACGGGTCGAAAGGGTAGCCAAACTCATGCTCAAATGGGCTTGGCGCATAACCAATCTAAGAGCGATATGTCTGGTAGTTTGCTAGATCCATGCACATTTGGGCTTGGTGCACATCCAAGTCTAAAAGCGCTAGGTCTAGCACTTCACCATGCTTGTATTTGAATACCTCTTTTACTTCTCTATCTTTGCTTTTAATCCTTCATTCATTTCTAGTTGTCTTGAAAGTTTATCAACTATCTTAATTAGCTTCGTTTACTTGTATTCATCCTAAAAGTTGATCTTTCATTTGAATTCTTTATAAATCTTGTTGGAAATATTCGTCATGGAAGATTCTAGGGTTAGTTTGAAGTTCTGTTATCGCACATCTTACATCTTTATATATATAAAGAGTGACATGTTTAAATTGAAGTTTACTGTGATGAGGGCAACAATAGATTTGATTTTCCTGTTGTGAAGTTGAGTTATATGAATTAAATACCTAGCTTGAAATAAAGGCACTACGTCTTAGGTGGGATTATCAACTTAGAGGTTTGTCAGAAATATTTGAATAGGTTTGATTTAATGTTGGTTGCTGCATGCACAAAGTTAAATGTATGAAAATATATAGTAATCATTGATCTAATATGCATATTTAAGCCATGGGAATTTTCATAATATGCATGAAATACCGCTGCTCAAGGATTTTACAAGGTTGAACTTCCTACTTTGACAGAAGAAACCACTTATCTGATGTGGATGATTGATATACAGTGGCATCAAAACGACAGTGCAAGATCACCCATCTCTTTTGATTCTGAAGACTTTTTTAAGTCGTGGGGGATGACTCTACTAAGTAATTGCTCAATTGCTGATTTTTATTGAGATGTTTTATGTAATTCTATTTTAATGAAAGGCTGGGCATTCTGAAAGTTATCTGTCACTGGTTTCTGCTTACTTGGGGCTTGCTCCCCCCTTTCTTTTCTTTTCCTTTTCTTTTTCTTTTTAATGATAATGCTAAGTGCATTATAGTTCTTCTAGACGTCTCTGCTAGCTATTGTTTTTTGTTTTTCTTTTGGAATGTTGATTTGGCATTGCAACTGCTGAGAGTGCTAAAATAAATCTCACCTAAGTGAGATGTAATTTAATTATAGCAAGGCTACTCTCGTCTTCCTTTGCACCACTAAGAACTATGCATGCCTAACTTTTACGGAACAGACAGTGTTCTATGAGTTTGTTTGGCAACATGGTTAGGCCGTGTTTTTGTCAATATTTGAATTTTTTTAAAATTAATTTTATTTTTAATATATTTAGATTGTTTGCTAATGTTAAAAATATTTTTTTTAAAAATAAAAAATATTATTTTAATATATTTTTAGACGAAAAACACTTTGAAAAACAACTATTCCTATAATATTACACATTAAATATAACAGGCTGTGCTTCACCAATCTTTTTCAGTGTCAATCGAAAGTCAAAATAATCATTAGCAAGAACTAGATTGTCAAAATTTTGTTCTAAATGTTGGCAGTTTGCAATGACATGGGATGATGAAAAGGGAGGGTGGTTTTAACCAGAAATTCTAATTTTTTGCCTGAACAAAATATTAAAATCTAGGTGTTTCCACTTGGTGGTTTCTATTTCAAACCCAAATGAAAGAAAGGCTGCTTCCATGCAATACTTACTTGGATTGTGTTTATAGATTGGCAACGCAATTCTTATGCAGTTATTGTAGTTTGTGTTTTGATGTTTAAGACGGAATGGTTGAAATATATCAAAAAACATACATTAAACATATAACTTCAATTATCTTTGGTGTCAATTAATAAAAGAATGTATGATTCTTAACCAAGAATTTTGGAATTTTTATTTTCTAGGGGATGAAAATAATGTGTTTGATTTTTGACGAGCTTTTAGATACAAGCACGAATACTTTATTTAATTAAAAAAATAAAAATATATATTATTTTAATATGTTTTTAAATAAAAAATATTATAAAAATTAACTATTACTACACTTTTAAACATCCTACGGATGGCAACCACTTAGACTAAGAAAAGGAAGATGGATAGTTTTAACTTCTAATCCAAGTTTTTTTTTTCTGAACAGCAAAATCTTTTAAAGTTGATGCGAGGAGAATCTGGTAAAGGATTTGGAGAATAAAGAGAGAAACGTGCCCACTAAAATTTGGTGAAGGATAACGAATGAGTCACTTTATGCCTATTCTTTTGTTTTTCAATACAAGACTGGAATGGTGTCGGGGCAAATTGCTTTCGACAAAGAAAACTCCCTTTCTTAACTTACTTGTACGGAACCACTGGGGCACATACGCGGGTCATGATTTTGTTTTCCTGGATAGCAAAAGAGGTAAATGGTTTAGATCATCTCCTTGCATTCTCTGCCGCAACAGCAGCAATATAGCGAAGAGCTCTTGCATGAATACCCGTCAGCTAAAGAAGCATTTAATTGGCAGGACTATCAAAGGTTGGCCTATAATAAAATATAAACAAAAACATACTAACAGGATGAGGGTATTAAGATCAATTAAAGGAAAAGAGAGGCAAGCATTGATGATCATGCAATTGCCTTTGGCAAGATTTAATTGCACAGCATAACTACAAGCTACCAAGAGAAAAAATTGGAAAAAAAGAAGAGGGTCCACTCTGCATGAATATTATATATATCAGCAATAGCTGTTCTAATCATGCTTGTATATCAGCTGGCTTCCTCTATCCAACTGCACCCCGGAAAGTTTTTCAGCCTTTTACGTTTCATCATCTTCTTAGACCTTGATACGTTTTCCCAGCTACCAGCATCAGCGTACAAATTTGACATAAGCATATTATTCCCAGCATTCTCAGGCTCAAGCTCAGCCAAATGCCTAGCTGCTACCTCAGCAAGACCTATATCCCCATGATTCCTACATGCCCCTAATAATGCTCCCCACACGAATAAATCAGGCTTAACAGGCATTTTCTTAATCATATCATAAGCCTCATTAAGATTTCCAGCCCTACCAAGAAGATCCACCATGCATGCATAATGCTCTAATCTGGGAACAATCTTGTACTTCTGTTGCATCAAGAGAAACAAAATGTGTCCATGTTCAACCATTCCAGCATGACTACAAGCAGTAAGGACAGCCGTGAAAGTCAAGTGATCCAGCTTATTTCCCTCTGATTTCTCCATTTGATCAAAAAGCTCAATTGCTTCATCACAGTAACCATGATTTGCATACCCAAAAATCATCGAATTCCAAGTAACCTTATTCCTCTCAGGCATCATATAAAATAGCGTACTTGCTTCTGATATAAAACCACATTTGGCATACATGTCAACAAGAGCACTTCTTACATATATATCATCTTCAACTCTAATCACCACTGCATAGCCGTGTATCTCCCTCCCTCTCCTTACATTAGCCATGGTCGCGCAAGCAGCCAAAACAGTACTAATTGTAGCAGAAGTTGGAAGAAATCCCCGGCCCAACATCTGTTTAAATGCATCAAAAGCTGCCTCGTTACGAAAATTTTGCACCAACCCTGATATAACCGAAGTCCAAGAAATCACATCAGGCTCTACTCCATTGCTGATCATCAGTTCAAACATCTTTGAAACCATTGCATCATCACCCTTTTGTGCAAACCCCGAAATCAAGCTATTCCAAGTTATTACATTAGGCTTGATACCCAATTTTTCCATTTTATCCATCAAAGCAAATCCTTCTTTAGCAAAACCATGTTGACCATAACCCGAAAGCATGGCATTCAAAGCCACCAAGTCTTTCTCCACCATCCTATCAAACACTCGCCGTGCCTTTTCAACTTCTCCGCATTTAGAGTACATATCGATCAATGAACTAATAACATAAACATCCGATTCAATCGAATACTTCAAAATCACGGAGTGCAAAATCCTCCCAGTTTGCATATCATACACATGACCACAACATTTGAGTACGCTAGGAATAACAAACTTGTTGGCCCCTAAACCCTGCTTTTGCATTTCACAGAAAACACTCAAAGCTTCTTGAATAAGCCCACGACGAGAATAGGCCCCAATGAGCACAATCCAACGGCGGATATTTGACTCGGGAATTTTGTCGAACAACTTGCGAGCGTCAGATAACTGCTTAGTTTCTACATAGAGAGAGATGAGTTTGGAGGCAAAGTGGGTCAAACGAGCTAAACCGTTAATGATGAGATGAGCATGAAGTTTTTTCCCTTGCTGTAATGCTCGATCACGACCGTATTTTTCGATGAGATGAAAATAAGTTTCCGATGATGATCGAAATGAACGGCGTGATATGATTAGGATGGGAAGCTTATGGTGGGATTTAAAAAATGCTAAAGTTCCCTTGAATTGGTAACGGGAAAGAAGCAGGCACATTTCAGATTTCTCCTCAGCTTCTCAAATCCCAGTTCCAGTGCATTTCTTTCTTTCCTGGGCCTTGAGGCAATAGAGGATTCTTGTTGCCCAACAAGCGACCTGTCGTTCCTTGTCAAACTTATAAAAGTTACTTAAAGGAAGCTGCAAGGGAGAGCTTGGTGTGTGGACTTACTAGTTTTTTTGTATGAAATAATTTTGAGATTTTAAAGATATTTGTATTTATCTATTTATAGAATGTTAAATGTAAGAAAATTTAACATTTCTTGGGACGTTAAACTTTTGAAACTTTAGGGTATGGTTTTGAATATGGCCAAATCACTTGCATTTCCTCTTCCACTTTGGACAGAAAGGAGGAGCAAAAGGTTTTACAAGAACAAATGACTCGAGGAGGTATCTTGGGGTGGCTCTGATTCATGGAAGGATAAAAAATGCGCTTATAAGATATATTATTGATGAAGCACAGCAGAGATTGGCTGGTTGGAAGGTGGACAAGCTTTCATTGGCTGGAAGAGTTTCTCTTTGTCAATCGGTCATTCAAGCGCTGCCTTTGTATACAAAGCAATCTTCAAAGTCTTCCAAAATCTACTTGTGAGGATATTGAGAGGATATGTAAGCGTTTCATTTCGGGAGATCAGGAGCACGCCGGACGGTTCATTTGGTAGGGTGGGATAAAATCTGTAAGCCTAAGAGTTACGGTGGTTTGGGTCTTAAAAATCTTGAAGCCATGAACGAAGCTTTGTTAACGAAGTTTGTTTTGGGGTTTGATGAAAGGGAATGATCAGTCCTGGGTTCATGTGCTGAGGGATAAATACATGAGAAAGGATGGTTCTGATTTGGGGTGGTTAGCAAAGCCTGATTCGTCTCCTCTATGGAAGACTATTTGTAGACTTCATCCAAAGGTGCCAGAAGGTGTTTCTTGGATTCTTGGTAATGGAAAAAGAGCTCGGTTTTGGCAGCATTGCAGGGTTGCTAAATGTGATCCTAGGCTTCTTGAGTTTGCTATTGATTTGGTTCCTGAGGAGCAACTTCAACGGACTGTCTGTCAGTTTGTTAGTGATGCTAGCCAGTGGGAGTGGTCAGTCTTTGATAGATTCCTACCTATGGAATTAATTCTGAAAATTGCAGCGGCGTTTCCTCCTCACGGTTCTGCTGGCCGCGAGGACATATTTATATGGAAATTTACTTTGAATGGAGAGTTCTCTACAAACACAGCTTATGGTATGTTAGAGGATCATAAATGGATAGCAATTTACATGGAAATATAGATTCTTTTTCTTTCCTAGAGAGGCTTGTGGTTATTTGAAGTGAATTTGATATGAGAGAGGTCGTTAATGTGAAGAATTTACTTGTTCATAAATGTGACTTAGATGATCTTCATGCTTTGGTTACTGTTTTTGGATTTGATGCCCTCAGGGTTCACTTGTAATAAAAGTTGTGTGGAGACAACGTAGTCTGTTCGTTCTAAACAGTTCATTAGTTTTCCTTGTCAGAACAGAGACAAAGCAGGCTGCAGGTAAATTGATGGCAATGATCAGGGTTAGGATGGGTTTCACAACCTGTATATGAACTGAAAAAAGGGGGATTTCAAAGTGTGATATATGAAGCTGAGTTTTTTACTCTGGACCATGATGGCTAGTATTTTGAGAAAGGGGAAACAGAGGAAATACCTCTTTGAAGCCATATGACTAAAAATGGGGAAACAGTTATGCAGACTTAGTCAACTTGGTATTTCAGGAGGTAACCTTCTGTGACTAACAATTGCAATCAATTAAACTGCACTGATCTTATTGCCACATGTTAAAACAGAGCCCACAAGTCTCTCTATCTTTTTCCAGGTGACATGCGGCTCTTTGTTGTTCACTGCCTGTGCAAGAACTCCGGAAAGAGATACTTTGGCCACCCCCCTCCTTAAATTTCCCTCTCTGTGATCAAAGATGCAGACCAAAGGAGGACATTAGGAGAGAAACTCGAGGCTGAAGGAATTTATGGCACACTCTCAATCACGTACTGGAGCAATGGCTCCATTTGATGTCAAGCACGGACATGGTAAAAGGCCTGGAAATCCAACAACCCCAACTGTGGAAGAACTTCTACAAGGTAATTCCATAAACCATAATGTAACCTCCATGGTAGAAGAACAGGTTAATGATTCTGTTTTCCCTAGGAGGCTTGAACTTGAATACGATAGGCAACGGGAATAACAACAAGATGGTCGAGCTATAGCTTATCAGCAGCTGAAGAAAATTTTAGGATTTTCAGTTCATTCATCAACTCTTTCTTCAGATATTGAAAATTGAAAATAAATGTATTTTAATTTATTTTACAACGTAAATTATTAAAAAAAAAATGCCTGTATTTGATTCCAAAGTCATGGAAATTCATGTCTCTATCACTACTGACCTATGAGTTTTGCATGTGCAGCTGAGGAAGTTACAAGGTGGTCGCCACACACCACACCAACTTTTTGTAAGGATCATGAGCTGGAGTATGATCAGTCCCCCCAATCAAAAGAAATCAGTTAGTACAAAAGTGAAGGAGAAGGCCAGGAAATGGCGAAGCACCCTCAGCAAGAAGAAGCATAATGACGACGGTAACACCACTCCTACATGGGGTGTCAGCCTGGATTATGTTGAAGATGAAGAAGATCCTGAATATCTAGGAGCCCCAAGTAACTTCATTCATAGTCTCATTCTTCATATATAGTAGAAAAAATATAAAACTTATGTGAAGTAAAAGTTCTTGGGAATGCTTGCCTGAATGAATGTGTATTTAATTAACTCGTATATGTGATCTCTCAGTGTATGAATCAGAGATGGCTCCTGAGGGGTATAAAGAGACCGCTAGACAGCATCCAAGAGCAGTTCCTATGATATCGGAGACTCATGTTTTGCCAAGTAGTGAGACCTGTGCTGCTGAAGTCAAGCCAATAACTGAAACTGTGAGCGGGAAACAAGAAAATGAGAAGTCTCCCAAAACACTAACTCAAACCGTGGCAGAGAAGTTGGCACCAGCATACGACACAGTATCCGTTGCTACCCATGCCATAGCTTCCAAGATTCAAAGCCTCGCTGTTTCAACCCCTGAAACTGTGATATCGGAGACGCATGTTTTGCCGAGTAGTGTGACCTGTGCTGCTGAAGACAAGCCAATAACTGAAACTGTGAGCGGGAAACAAGAAAATGAAAAGTCTCCTAAAACACTAACTGAAACTGTGGCAGAGAAGCTGGCACCAGCATACAACACAGTATCCATTGCTACCCATGCCATTTCTTCCAAGATTCAAAGCCTCGCTATTTCAACCCCTAAAGCACCAGGTGCAGCGGGATTAGACCCTATGGAGGAAAGTAGAGCAGCATCATCTGTAGCAGGACCAACCAAAGCAGCTCTAGACCAAGTTACATCAGATCCATCCCGAGATCCAGTAGCTGCAGCATTTGGTTACCATTTCTGTGCCGGAGAGAAAAAATGGGATAAAGGAGTTTCAGTGAAGGAGTATTTAATGCACATGTCTGGGCCAGGAGAAGATGATAGAGCCCTTTCTCAAGTGACATTACAAGCAACAAGTCCAAGGAAAACTGCTGGCGATGTGAGTGTGGTGGACAAGTTGAGAGATGCTGTAAATTCTCTTCTTCAGGTCCAGGAGTCCTCCCAACCTACAGTTTTCCATTCAGCTAAGAACTCATCCTCAGATATTACCATATCAACCGATGCTCATGAAGGTGACTTAATTTTTTTTTCCCTTCATTCTCTAGCAGCGCAATCGATTGGAATTATTGGTGGATATTGTAATTTGTTAAATAAATGCTGAATCAAAATCGGAATGGATTGTAGGTTGTGACATGATTTATCATATTTACTGTTGTAACAAGATTATCCTGACCTGCCAGGGCTAAGATTGGCAGTATGATTTGTGTCATGTACATTAGGAATAGTTCCTTTTCTCACTGTACATCTTGTGGTTGCAGTTACCGAAGAAGAAAATCATGGACGAATACATAAAGCCAACTGAAAGGTGATTTCAATAGATATCAAAGAAAAATTTTGGTATTCAGTGTACCAAATTCTATATATGTTAATAAATAGCTGCCAATGAAGGTGGCAATAATTGCTTAGAATTAGCGATGACTATCTAGAGATTGCATTTTGTGGATCCCTGCACTGAATGTAACATTTCTTCCTATTCCTCTTCTGAAATTTAATCATCAGAGTGGTCGTTTAATTAGAAATGTTATATCACCTGATAGGCTTTAGCTCAAATGGTTCACTTTTGATCAGCAGGTGAGCTTAAAATCAGTGGCAAAGCGGCTGAAATGGAATTCTGGAGATTATGATGGATAGTTGTTTTCTCTTACTACAGTTTTATGAGCATCTATCAACTGATATCAGGTGATCGTGACCGTGACAAAATGTTTATTACATCACACTGTTAAATTAAGAATGACAGTTCATGAATGCTGCCAAGTACTTGTTATAAACTACACAGCAGATATTCAAACGAGAACATCATAGCGATGGCCATGATTCGATCATCCTTGCAGGATGACTAGTGCCTTGTACTTCCTTTTCGTTTTACACACAGAAAAACTAACAGTAGTAGTTGATGATGGACAGACATGGTTAGTACCTAAAATGACCACAGAAACCAGAACCGCAATCACTGTAAAATGCCCTTCCCAAAAATTAGTTTCTCAACTTCTATTACAGTAGTGTGGATAGGGGGCATTTGGACTGCGATCAATTATCACAGATCTGTTTCCATGGTTTTGTAATGCCTCAATATTAAATAAAGCAGTTCCTACTTTCCAATCAACGAGTCCTGACGATGCTTTGAACAACATTCTTGTAAAGGAATTCATCAAACCCGACGGGTGACTGGACGCAGTATCCCTGGTAATCAGGCATGATTTCGGAAAAAAAATATTATTTTATGCATGGTTTGAGCTTATATTTGGAACTTGGAAAGGAGCAACTGTCAGTATCATGTGGTCATTGCTATTTTATTTATTTATTTATTGTAAATTTGGATAAGTCAAAGAAATACCAAAACTTCCCTTATTGGTCTGCTATTATTGTTTATGAAAATTCAAAGCTGACCGCAATTCTGCTTTGAATTTTGGATTTCAGATGCCCGCGTTGTTAGGAACTTGGCCAAAAAGGCAGGAGCAGTAATAATAGATTTTTGGCATCAAGCTTAGAGCGACCAAAACTATCATATTTTCATCCAGTTGCCAAAATCTATGTTCATATCACAATTTATTTGCTAAGAGAACACTGTTTACTTGTGTTCAAAATCGAGCAGCCTTGGCTACCTGGCTATGGTTGACAAATTGCAAATTCATCCTCAAACCTCTGTTCCTTAATACGGTAGAACATGCTAAAGTATTATATAGTTGAAGTTCGGTGTCTGTGCTGAAGTATTATATAGTTGAAATATTCTTGTGCTTCTTCCTCGAATGATTTTTTTCGTTCTAGAATATTCTTTGCTTGGACCTCCACAGGAATTTAACAATTGCAACTTGATTCTAGCTTTACTCACCAAAAGTCTTATATTGTCATTACTTTTCTCCAGTCCAAGTTGTTGACATTGCATCTGATTAAAGCATGTCAATAATCCTGCTGAAGGGTCCGATTGCGAATGCAGCAAAGGCTAAAGGTTCGTATCACCGAAGTTTTCAAAAAGCTGAACAAGCAAATATCATCCTTTCTCTCTTATTTTCTCTATGGCAGCATTACTTAGAGCACTCCATTTTGCACTAGCTCTTTTCATATCCTTAAAACACTTGGCCTTGGCTCAAGAGATGAACCAGTTCTTCTACAATGGCTTCAAGGGAGCCAACCTGAGCCTTGACGGCATTGCAAGTATCCACCCCAATGGCTTGTTGGAACTGACAAATGCTTCTAAGCAGCAAATTGGTCATGCTTTCTTCCCGTTTCCCTTCCATTTCAATACATCCTCCAGCAATTCTAGGTTCCTTTCATTTTCTACCTACTTTGTCTTTGCCATGGCTCCAGAGTCACCTATGCGTGGTGGACATGGCATTGCATTCACTATCTCTCCATCTACAGATTTCAATGGTGCCACTGCTACTCAATATCTTGGACTCTTTAATTCTACCACAATTGGTTTGTCTTCCAACCATTTGCTTGCCATTGAGCTTGATGCTATAAGAAGCCCTGAATTTGGAGATATCAATGACAATCATGTTGGGATAGATGTCAACAATTTGACATCCATTCAATCTGCTCCAGCATCATACTTTTCTGAACATGGAGGAAATGAGATCTTGCAGCTCATAAGTGGAGATCCAATGCAGGTGTGGATAGACTATGATGAAATGGATAAGCTACTTAATGTAACACTAGCTCCTGTAAGAGTCACGAAACCTCGAAAGCCTCTCTTGTCTACAACTATTGATCTTTCTCTAGTTCTTTTGGATTCTATGTATGTTGGTTTCTCTTCATCCACTGGCTCTGTATCCAGTCACCATTATATTCTCGGGTGGAGCTTCAACAGAAGTGGGCAGGCACAGAGTCTTGGCACTTCAAAGCTTCCTTCACTTCCTCCTGAAAGAAATTCAAGTAACAAACCAGATTTACGAATCGTGATCCCATTGATAACAGTATCTGTTTTACTCATAGCAAGTTTTGCAACTATGTGTATTATGAGGAATAAATATGAAGAAGTACGTGAAGATTGGGAGCAGCAATATGGTCCTCAAAGGTTTCGCTACAAGGATCTTTATAAAGCAACTAAAGGTTTCAAAGACAAAGAGCTCCTTGGAACTGGAGGTTTTGGAAGGGTTTACAGGGGAGAATTACGTTCTTCCAAGGTGGAAATCGCAGTTAAGAAAATCTCTCATGGTTCAAACCAAGGAATGAAAGAATTTGTGGCTGAGATTGCCAGCATGGGGAGGCTAAGGCATAGGAACTTGGTACAGCTCTTAGGCTACTGCCGGCGGAAAGGAGAGCTTCTCTTAGTGTATGATTATATGCCTAATGGAAGTCTCGACAAGTTCCTATTTTGCAATGAAAAGCCTAACCTTGATTGGCCTCGGAGATATCAAATCCTCAGGGGAGTAGGATCTGCTCTTCTCTACCTCCATGAAGAGTGGCAACAAGTTGTTCTGCATAGAGATGTGAAAGCAAGCAATGTCTTATTAGATGGCGATCTTAACGGACGGCTAGGAGATTTCGGGCTCGCTAAGTTTCATGACCATGGATCTACTCCTCAAACAACCAATGTCGTTGGAACTATTGGATATCTTGCACCAGAGATTACTAGAACAGGAAAGGCCACAACAAGCAGTGATGTATTCGCTTTTGGGACTTTTATGCTTGAAGTAGTTTGTGGAAGGAGGCCTGTAGAGTCAGAAAGACCACCTGACGAGGTTGTTCTGGTTGACTGGGTACTTGAATGCTGGAAAAGAGGGGTCATTCTTGGGACAGTTGATCCTAGATTGAACGTTAACTATGAGGTGAAAGAAGTGGAGTTGGTTTTGAAGCTAGGTCTGCTCTGTACCCATCGCATTCCAGCAGCTAGACCTAGCATGAGGCAAGTGGTGCAATTTTTGGAAGGAGATGCTACTTTGCCTGACATACCACTGCATAATGCAGGAATTGGTTTAGTTCCAATTAGCAATCAATCATCTAGGAATCACGTTTTAACAATCCCTATATCATCAGATGATGTTTCTTCATGTTGCTTGTCTGACTGTGAATCCATCCTCAATGGTCGTTGAACAAGCGATGCTTCATGGCTTGATGAAACATGATGATGGACAAAAGAGATTTGAAGAAGAAAAAAGAAGCTAAGAAGAAGAAGCTAAAGAAAGTAGAAGAAGCTAAAGAAAGTAGAAGAAGCGAAAGAAAAGAAAGAATAGGGTTCGAAAAGTCTACAACTTTGTAGTTTTTATTTAATTCATCAATAATTGTTTAGTATTTAGAAAAATAAGATATAATTACTAAAATCTTAACTAAAATAAGCAATTGGACTTATTATCCACTAAATAAAATATTCAGCAAAAATTAAATTAAATCCAACAAATAAAGCTTAATTAATAAACCTCAACTAAAAGTTCAAATTAATTAAACTAAAACAAAGCTAAAGCCCAATCTTTCAATGATTTGGGCTACCATTCATCGTCTATAATCATACGAGTTCGTAAACAATGTCTTTGGTCCGGTGTCCCTACTAATTCTCTCGGGGTTGGAAAAACTCGACCGCATCAAAAGTAATTCAAGGCAGCTCCAATAATGCTCCCAAAGATTATGATCAAGTTGTTGTGATGTCTCTCTGATAATTCAGGTATAGTTTGAATCTGGTCGTCTAGCTTATATACTGTGATTCGCTAAAGTTCATCATCCCTGTGCATCCAAAATAACATTAATATGTTTCTTTTGTGCCAAATATAAGGATAATGGGGCAAGGGTTTCAAAAAAATCATATGTTTTGAAATAAAAAGAGAGAGAATTAATAAGAAATGACAACAATGCTATTGGAGGCTTAGATAATAGGTATAAATGAATTAGGGGTATCATGGTAACTAAACAAATAGCTTGATAAGTATAAATAGAAAGATAAAAATAAAATAAAAAAGAGAATTCTAAAATTGAGAGAGAGAACGGGCAATGGAAGAAGAAGAAGAAAAGAGAGGGAAAGATTGAAGAAAATGATCGGAGAAACTAATTGTTTAAGGTAAGACTTGTTCTTTAATGTGTAGTTGAGGTAATTAGTTTGATTTTGGTTTGTTAAGGTTTAGGGTTTTGAAGTTTATGTTTTAGGGTGTCACGACCCGATTCCCGAATCCATGACCGGCACAAGGCAAGATTCCTCTCCAAGGTTCCATATCTATGTGAACTCAAACTTTCATACAAACTTATCCTAACTCAATCAGAGTTCAATGCAACATTAATAACAAAATTAACTTCAAAATATATAATTTGATTGTCTTAATACAAGAGTTAATGTAATTTATAGTTGTGGAGCACTAACTAGACATAAAGAAAAAAATATTAATTTCAACAAAAGAGCAGGTTCTGAAGGTCCAACAAAGTGACTCGTTAATAAGCTATAAGCCTGAAAAGATAAATAATGAGAGGGTGAGTTCAACAACTCAGTGAGTAGATAACGTTCAATATATACACACGAGGTAATACAAGAATCATGAATATATATACAATTATGGCTCAAGGTTCTTATAGGAAGGTTTCTTAAATAGGTCATAATAAGAATATCATAAGGTAAGGGTGTTTGGCGGTGCTGCTTTTCAAATAGCGCCAAAATACATGCTAATGATGTTTTTATTTTTAAAAATTATTTTGACATCACATCAAAATGATTTGAAAACATTAAAAATATATTAATTTAAAGTTAATAAAAAAATAAAAAATTTTCAAATTTTGTCAAAAGCGCTTTTAAAACTCAGAAACAAACAGGTCCTAAAGCTTGTCAGAAAATCAAAATGCAATGAGCATGAGGCTCCGTACTGTAGGATGATCAATCCACACAGGTTGGTGACTCCCCCGATCAACTAGGGTTAAGATACGATGTGCACAAAGACTAACACTACCATGTTAGCATGGGTATTCTGACTAGCATACCATAGGTTCATAATCATAATCAAATAGACATATTCATATCTCAAGGCTCAACTCATAACATCAATCAAATGAGGAGCTATTAATTCAAAAGTCAATTCAAAATCTATATTGGTTCATATCAAGAATTCAGATTCAACAATTGATCATGCTTTATCGTAAAAAGGATAATAATCAACATGTATATATTATCAAGAAGCATGATTTAATTTATGTTAACAACTCAAATATTTATAATATTTCTCATGCATATGGAAAATTATCCACTCACCTGACTCAAAAGCAAATAGCACTCAAAAGCATATACCGAAGGAAATCTTACTGATGTCCCGCCGGTAGAATATTTGGATTATCTGAATACAAATGAGACATATTCAAGAATGACTCAAAAGAACATATAACCTATTTAATACACTTATCTAAGGGTATATTCTATAACCCTATATGTTTTTAAACTAAACTAGTTATTTGCTCAAAAACCCAAAATTAAACGGTTTCCCGAAATCTAATCCATAATAAAACAAATAATAAAATTGGTAATAATTCACTAAATAAACCTCAATTATTCATCAAATCAATTTGAAAAGGCTAATATTACAGCTAGGGACCAATCTGAATTTTATCATATTTTTAAGGGTCAAATTGTAACTTTGTCAAATTGAAGGGCCAAACTAAAAATATCATAAATTCATGACTATAGTGGAATTTTGTCCATAATTCATCCTCATTTCTGTCCAGAATCTCAAATTATGCTCTAGGGACCATTCTGGAATTTTATCAAATTTTTAGGGTCGAATTGTAATTTTTGTCAAATATGAGGACCAAATTGAAAGTGTCATAAATTCATAACTGGAATTCTGCCCATAATTCATCTTTGATTCTGTCCAGAATATCAGATTATGTTCCAAGGACCAATCTATAATTTTTCCAAAGTTTGGGGACTAAACCGTAATTTTTACAAATTGAGGGACCAAACTGAAATTTTGTCATCTTCAACTTCAAACCCAGAATTTCCACAGATTAACTGTTTTTATCTCATGATTTCTAACACAAATTCACCGTTCAAACAAAATCATAACTCAAAATCATCATCTTTACCTATAATATTTCAAAATCAACTAATTAACTCATTACCCACAACAATCAACCCATAGCATTTAAATCAATTCATAAATCAACCAAAAAAACAATCTTTAAAACCCTAAAATTCATCAAAACATAAATTTAAAGCTCAAATAATACACATTTATACATTTTAAAACTTAAATCTTACCTTTAAAATTATTTTCTCCAACTCCCTTCTATTTTCCTTATCTTTCCTTCTTTTCTCTTCTTCTTCTTTCTCCTTTCTCTCCTGCCGGTTCTCTCTTTCAATTTTCAGATCCCTCTTTCCTTTTTTTTCTATTTTTATTTTTAAGTTTTGTGAACTACCATAATACCCTTCATTCATTTATACCGACTTCTAAGCCTTCAAGGGCTTTGTAGCCTTTTCCTACTCCTTTTTTTCAAAACATCACGTAGGGTTAGGTTGATGAATTGATTATATGTGATGAATTAATTGATTATAGTGTGACGGGTTGAATTGTAATAGATTGGTTATGTTGGTTTTTTTAGGTTTTTGGGTTAAGGATTAGAATATGCCATTTTAGGAAAACTAGTCTGAAATTCTTAACTAACTGGTCGATCAGTTGGGGTTGAACTGGTATACTAATTGGCCCACTAGATTTCAGTCCACTAGTTGGGATGAACCGGTAGACCTGTTGGGTGTTGGATTTTGGTCGACTAGTTAACCTCATAATAAGGGAAGAATGATTCTTTTTTATTCAATCAGTTTAGGTTATGTTTGGGATCGATTCCAGTTTATAATTTCATTTTGGTTCCTAAACATATAGGGTTATAGGCTAGACCTTAAGTTAAATGTATTAAATTGATTGTAAGTTCTTTTCAGGTTGTTTTTTAGTATGTCTTCTTTTATATCCAAATACTCTTAATACTCTACCTACTGGGCATCGGTAAGATCTCAATGGACATCTGTTTTTGAGTTCTTTTTGTTTTTGAGTCAAGTGAGTGGATAATTTTTCGTATGCAAGATGAATAATGCAAATAATTAAATTGTTAATATGAAATTGATCATACTTCTTAATAATTCTTATATTGTTTATTATCTTGTTATGATTAAGCATGATCTCTTGTTGAGTCTAAATTCTTGATTAATCTATTATGCACTTCTGAATTGATAACTTCTTATTTGATTAATATCATGAGTTGAGTTTTGAGATATGATTATGTTTGTTTGATTATAATATGACCCTTTGGTATGCCAATCAGAATACCTATGCTAACATATATTTTGTTATGGCATGTTTGTGAAACTTTCTTGTAAAACCCTAAAGCTAAAATTGTATATGTTTCTCTTTTCTGTATTATCTCGTATGTGTATATTGAATGTTATTTACTCAATAGTTGTTGAACTCACCTTCTCGTTATTTATTCTTTTCAAGTGTATAGTTTTGCTAATAGGTCACTTTTGTTGTAATTAATGTTATTCTATTATATCTAGTTAAAGCTTCACAATTATGATATTTGTATTAACTTGTAATAAGATGTTGATTTATATTATGGACTTTAATTATGGTATCAAAAGCCGCGTAGAACTGTAGTTTGTTTAAATGGTAAAAATTTATATTATGGACATTATCTATGTGCTGGTCATGGATCCTAAAATCGATATATGATAGATAGGTTGTTGTGTTTTATATATAATGAGGTTCTTATATGAAAAATAGAGCTAATATCAAAGTTTAGTGGCATTTAATGACATAACTATTTGATTCAATCATTTGCAACACTTTGAATGGTTTGGCACTACTCACTTGTAATTTATGACCGGTTTACAAATAACATCGTTCAGATCTAATCTATATCATGAAATAATTTTCAATGTTAAGTACATCATGATACTTATATAAATCAACTCAAAATTTGTATTGTTCATTAATTACTTGAATATGTTTTATGATCTTAACATGCAAATTATAAACTTTATATGCAAGACTTAGTTGAATCAAATATTTTAGAGAAATGAGACAAGAGAGCAAGATATACTTGCATCCTGGGTTTGTGACCTCGAACCTTGTATGATTGGAAGTGTGGAATAGAACACACACTTTTTGAGTCCTAGATGGATATACATTGAACATAACATAGTGAGTCAGGGCCTTTCTTATCCTACTTATCATGAATAGGGGGTAAGGATTTAAGGAGCTCAACAGACTACTCAAAATTTATAACATGTTGGATGTTAAGCATAGAGGTCAAGGCATTAGGGAGATTAGGAGGTTGTTCAAAATCTATGACATGATGGATGTCAAGCATAGGGGGTAAAAAATAAAGAAGCTCGGAAGACTGCTCAAAATCTATGACAAGTTGGGTGTTAAGCATATAGATCGAGAAATTAGGGAACTCATAATGAAAATTATCTTAAAACACTCATGACATTGAACCTCATTTTCAAACTATTCTGGACATATTATATTAAGTCCTTATTTGTTCACATTCTCCTTTTTCTTGTTCTTATTGCTAGGTCTTGGTGGTAATCCAATGAGTTTGATATTTCCACCTTTAAAATTGAAAGAACATGAATTTGATTAACCAAAGATGGTGATGTCTAAATCATATATACTCATGACCTATCCACAATGACATGTCCTACATTTATTGGAATCACATCACACCAAATTTCATCATTATAGTCTAGGAATTTGATAGGGAACAAACATCTATCAATGACTGTTATGGAATTATTATTAACCAATGACACATTATATGGCATAGGATGGGGAACAAGTTTTAGGCCTAAGCAAGCTACAGTATTTAAAGATATTGCATTGATACAACTTCAATTATTAATGATAATCTTGCAACATTTATCTCTACACTTAATATAGATGTGAAATATAGCAGTCATTCTCTGATCTTCGATTCTCTCGGGTTGTGTCAATGCATATCTAACTACACTCAACCTAATTATCTCAAACTCTATGGTATTTTGTTCATGATTGGTTCTAAAAATATCACTTAAAGTTGAATCCATGATGGTTGTAAACTTAAAGTTGGATGATAGATGACTTTTCACAAATGCATGCAACACTAATTTAAAAATAGAATTAAGATCACATATGATTCATCCAAGTGAAATCCCAATACAAAAATAAAGTTAATTCTATTATTTTTTTTAATGTAGAGATTAATCAAGAACAAAATATACCACAAAAAAATTTAAGCATGTATTACTAGACCCTTAAGTATAAATAATTAACTAAATAAAAGGTCATAACTTTCACTGGTTTTGGTAAGGTCGGCAATTAATAAGAAAAAGGATTGATTGCTAAATTTCAATGATGGGATAGGTCAATACGAAAGAATATAACAAATAAAAATGCCAAATGAGATTTTTTTTAGGCACTTAAGATATTATCTACACAACTTTGAATAACAAGTGCAATATCAAAAGGTAAAATAATTTATTAGCGAGATTGATTGACTATGATGATAGACAACTTGGATAGTTGTTGATGTAGTGTCGTTAATATAAGCTAACAAGTAAATGTCACTTTTATTTTTTTTAGTTTCGACTCTCTTTTTTTTTTACTTTTTTTACATTTAATTTTTGACTTTTTTTCTCCAATTTTTTTTAAAATAAGATAAAAATAAAACAAATACTATCCAATTTGGCAGAAGTTAGAGCCTAGTGCCAACTCTTCACTTGGTGCGGAGGAATGCAGATTTTTGTCAAGACTTTGACTGAAGAGACCATCACCCAGGATGTCGAGAGCTCAGGCACCACTGACAAGGTGAAGGCTAAGATCCAGGACAAGGAAGTTATTCCCCATACCAACAAAGGTTGATTGACAATTGTGAAAAATCCATGTTACTAGCAAATCTTTGTGAAAACCCTCACTGACAACTGTGGTGAATGATTGGTAGACTGATCAGAACTGTGGTGGATCTCTAGCGTGACTGATGTGCTGCTGCTGTCCCTGGAAAATTGAGTATGTGCAACTTTTTTTTTTTTTTTTGAAGAACAATTAAAAATCAGACTCTGATATCAAAGTTAATATAACATAAAAAATAATTGAAAATGAAGTAATAAGTTAAAGAAGGAAAAATAAAAACTAAGAAGAAAAATAAAAAATAAAAAGGTTGAAGAAGAGAAAGAATAAGGGTTGAAAAGGTATATAATTTTACAAATAACTGTATAATATTTAGAAAAATAAGATATAAATATCAAAATTCTAACTAGAACAAACAAGTAATCTTGTAGCCCACTAAATAAAATACTCTAATAATTAAATCAAATTCAATAAATAAAATTTAACTAATAAACATTAACTAAAAATTCAAATATATTAAACCAAAACATAAAACCTAATCTTTAAATGATTCATACTATCTTTTATTGTCTAAGATCATATAAACAACGTTTCGGTCCAATGTCCCCACCAAACATGTACATCAGGGCTTGTTCATGTACATCAGGGCTTGTTCGATGTCAAATATAGATTCTTCAATGTCATGTCCAGTCACCACAATATTGGGTGCAGCGGGAAGTCGCTGGATTCTGGTTGCATGTCTATGTTGCCTCGTTGAGTTAAATGCATCCAGGGGCATTTTAAGAAGACGATCAGCTGAAATGTCTCCTAACAGGAAAGCCATTGATTATTGTTTTCTTTTTGCAGCTTGCAACCTTTTGATTTTGCTGATGTCTGGTATGGCGGGGGGTATTTACCCTTTTTAACTTCATTTTATATTGGGAAGGTAAAGAAAAACATAGAGAGAGCAATGAAATATTGTTCTTAATGAAGGACGAACCGTAATCAAGTTTTAGGAACTAACAGTTTTCTCAAATTATCTAATATTGCATACAGCATATATAGATATGCAAGCCATTCCATTGTAGAGGTTGGAAAAAGATGAGCTTCCAATTCCACAATAACAGACTAACCATAACAGTTTGTGCACTGGAAGCTTATGAGTTCTGACAGTTTCGAGTTTTACTTTAAGATTTTGGATTCAATTTCTTCCAAACTCAAACCTTTAGTCTCTGGGACGATGACCACTACAAACAAGAGAGACAACAAAGCTATAGCCCCGAAAAGGAGAAAAAGGTTCTCAGCTCCAAGCAGCTCCTACAGAATGGACAGATATTGATGTAATAATTCAACTACCAGTAGAGAAAAATGCCAATCATGAGCAATTAGGTCGAAGGAAAAAACAACAGATGTGAAAGGAAAAGGAGTAACAGAGATCAAATTCAGAACCCCTACCTTCAATGGTGAGAATGCAAAGGTTACAATGGCATTGGAGCCGAAGTTAGTCAGAACTGCAAGACTGATTCCCCTTCCTCTGGTGCGAAGGGGGAAAATCTCTGAAACCATCAGCCAACTAATAGGCCCAAATGATATCTGAGATTTTGAGAACAAAGTTATCAGAACCAACCTAACCTTTTTCTTATGGACAGAGCATCTTATGGGGGCTGAGATGGCTATGTTTTAATTTCTTCTTTTTCTTCTTTTCCTTCTTTTGAAAGGAGCTGTAAGATAATGGCTACAGCATCTTATGCTATATTCTATTAGCTTTTGCAAACCAAATATGATACTATGCCAGTATTCCATCCGATAGTTACAGGAAAAATAGACTTGTGTGACCACAGCCAAAGGAAAATAGACTTGCCTGGTAGCAACCGACATATAGAAGCAGAGCTGCAACAGCAACAAGAGGGAAACATCCAAGAATTTTGTAATAAGCAGAAAGCAAAAACAAGGAAAGAGCCTGTAACACAAACATATGGAAAGCAGAATACGCATTCATAAACTTCCAAAAAAAACATAACAGAGAGAGAGAGAGAGATAATAGTGTTCTAGAGAGTAATAGCATGCATACAATCCCACTGACACCTCCAATTAGCAATGGTCTTCTTCCAAGATCATCAACTTTTAGGACAGCTATCCATGTCATTGCCAACTGTAGCAGACCAGTCAGCAACAAATAGGAATTGGCATCAGAAGTAGGAGAGTGGATGGCAGTTGGCACAATGAACAAATACGAGTCATAATTTTAGAGGCTTCATGATAAGATCTTATGCAGTACCTTGAACAAACCAATTACAACAGAGACTCTCGTCGCATCAGCAGCTGCAGAGAATCCAGCACTCTTTGGAAACAATTGATCAAACATATCACATGATCGGAAAATGGCATGAAGGGTATCTTCCATTTCACAAACAGAAAGGTTTAATTTTTATTATTAATTACCTGAAGTATGGGACCTGCGTAATATAAAACACTTGGTTGCCCAGTTATCTACCACGATCACAACAAAAGTCAGCTCATAAAAATGATATTGTTGACATTCTCTTGTTTCAACACAAGAATAGAGATAAAAATAATTAAAGTATATCATAAACGGCAGAGAGGAAGAAGCACCTGTTGGAAAAGCACCAAACCCCCACCAATAACGAATGCTTTCAAACTCGGTCCTTGAAACACCTCCAAGAAACTCCCCTCAGTTTCATCTTCTTTATATGCAGACTTCAGTGAGACAAGAGATTCCTCTATTTGTTTCTCAGACACTTTGTCACCAGGAGGCCGGCCCCTAAGTTTGCTCAAGGCAGAAATGGCCTTCTCTTTATATTCCTGGAAAGATCCTTTACCTTGAACTGCTCTGAGGAGCAACCATCTCGGAGATGGTGGGAGACTCCACATGCCTAATCCCATAAGCAAAGAAATTGGGACACCAAATCCATACATGTAACGCCAGCCCCCAACTGCATTAATTTGGATGCTTCCAACTAAAAAGCCCATCTGTAGAAATGATATCAAATTTGTTATTCTCTTAAGAGATGGTGAATGAGAAGATAACAGTGTAAAGTCACTCAAATTACCAGAATTCCTAGAACTATGAAGAGTTCCTTCAGAGATATGAGAGTTCCGCGAATCTGTGATGGGCAAGTTTCTGCAATATAGAGAGGAGCACCATGCATGGCCTGCAAACAATAAAATAAAGTGATTTGATAGATAAGGACATTGCAGTATCAGTTAAATCTTCAACAAGAAGGTTGTCTGTGAGAATCTGACCAAGCCAATACCAAGACCATAGAGAAGACGTCCTAATAAAAGAACATTGAGACCTGGTGCATAGCCAGTGACCAGACCACCAAACAGATATAACGATGCTGCTGCGATTAGTTCCCGCCTCCTTCCTTTAAGCATGAATCCAACAATTAGGTAAACAGCAACCATCAAGATGCATTGAAACTCAAGGTAAAGTCTATAGCAAAGAGATGTACCCAGAAAATCTGCAATTGGATAGACAAGGAGGGAACCAAGAAGAGCTCCATAAAGAGAACCACTAACCTACATCCAATGCCAACCACTATAATGAGAGACCCAACACATTCCCACAACTAGCGAGTACGAAGTAATATTAAGATGCATAAAACATCGTTCTTAAGGGGAAAAAAAGTAGAAGAGATAAAATATATACCACAAGACCAAGCTGAACAGCAGAAAGGTTGAACCATGATATCCCGCTAAGCTCAGCTGACTGATAAATTGAAAAAAAAAATATAAAAAATAGATACAATCATGGATTACAATGTTACTTGTCATCCAAATTTATGCTATAAAATAAAATGTAATTGTTGGGTAAAACTATGAGAAGGGACCACTAAGCGAAGCACCTGCAAGGATAGGGTAGCACCAGAAGTGGCCCCGATGTCATACCCAAATAGCAATCCTCCCAGTGCTGGGAAGAAAAATCTGAAATTTAGTGAACCAAATTACTTCAACAGAGTTGTGGAACAAATGATCCAGTCCAATCCAAATTCAGTAACAAAAACAAAATCAAATCCAAAGTAAAAGACTTTTCATTGCGCCATCACTGAACATCTATCTTACTAATATTAGCAATATTGCTTAATAAAAGAAAGCCACAAAAATCCCACAATAGATAAGATAATCCAGCCCTTATCCAACAAAATTTAGATCAAGCCAAAAATCAAATCAGCAAAAAAAGTGAAACTAACAGTCTCAAGAAAATGAAAGAAACAACTAAAATAACTCACGGTAAAATGACGGAAGACCAAGAAAAGTCTTCCTGATTTGTGGCGTCAGTTACAAGCGGCTCTGCTTCCTCTCCAGCAGAATACTGAACCTACACAAACAATTGCATCAAAATTCAAACCCAAAGAAAGCAAAAGGGAGGTCGTTTATGATTCTTACATTGAATCTCAGTTTGGGAGCAGAGAGCAAAGGCTGGGGTGAAAAAATGGGAATATTCTTGCTGGGTTTGAAAAGGCATGAAGTTTTTGATGTTGGGTTCTTCTGGTTACCACAGGAGCAGAAGACGAGAGAGTGTGGTCTGGGTTTGGGTGGTTGGTGGTGATATGGAGAGTGAAATCGTAAGGGAGGTGGTGAGGTTATGGCGCTGTAAGCCATGATCACTGACCGACAATATCAGACAGTTGTTAGGCGTTAATTTCCCGCTTTTTTATATTATAACGACTGCGGAACATTATCGGAGTTAGATTGGAAAAAAAAATGAACGCATGTGGATACGGGTTTAAGTAAAAACCTTTGTCTTGATAAACAAATATCAACAACAGTAGTAAAACTTTAGTGCTGGGGCGACATGTCGCTCATGATATTCATGATCTTCTGCCTGACTCGCTATGAAGGCAATTTAATTCGAACTAAATGTTTATTGACCCAACTCAAATAAGTTGGTATTTTTTGAACTTTATAAATAATAAGTTGGGTATAGATATTATCAATCTCAATCTGAAATATTTATTTACATTATATAAATATATTTTTAGAATATTTAGATTTTTTTAATACAATAGGATATATACGTATTTTAATATTGATATAAAACACATATATATAAATAGTATTTATCACTTTATTATTTAATATATATATATATTAACTATTTTATTTTTTTATTAATTAATAAATAATAATAAAAAATATATATGTATATATACACACCTAAACTCGTTATATAGCTTATAGAAAAAAATTAATAAAAGCATTTTAATAAATAAAAAATTTATGTCTTTTGCCAACCCCCTAATTCTGTCATGTTAATTGTGATTTATACTTTTGTTGTGGGAGATGGCACTTGAAGATAAACCCTTTTAAATAATAATAATAATAATAATAATTTAATATTAGAGGTTTATCATAATATTTTGTAATGATTAATGTCTTTATCAGATAAACATTTAAACTTGTTATTACTTAGATCCAAGAATCAGATATTCAACTACTACATTATATCGTAAAAGCTCAATTTTATCTAAACTCTTGCATTAAATAATGTGAATGCTAATAGAAAAATACACGCCTAAGCATTTTTAATTGTTATTGTATCAAAGTAGTAACCGATTCATTCCTTCTCCTTTAATTTCTCTCTTCAACGTATCTTTACTGGTCTTCATCTCATGGCCATAAAAACCAATAGTCCATCTATTGCTAATACTAGTGAACCACACCAAACACATATCAGTATTAATGTTGTTGCACAAACTCCTCTCAAACTAACCTCCACCAATTATCTCTTCTGGAAACTCCAGTTCCAAACTCTCTTTATTGGTTATGACCTACTTGGCTATGTTGATGGTTCCAACCCAAGCCCCCCAGCCACCATTACACAATCTAATACAACCAGAAAAAACCCTAGTTAAGTCCTTTACACCCGTCAGGATTAATTGATCCTCAATACAATCATTAGCTCCCTTTCACTAACCATCATTCCATTCATAGCTCAAGTCAATACATTAACAAGCTTGGATCATCCTTGCCAATACCTATACCAAACCCTCTCGTGGACACATCAAACAGATCAAAACTCAACTCAAAAATACAATCAAAGGATCATCTACCATCACTAAGTTCATACAAACAATCAAAAACCAGAGTAGATGAACTAGCTCTTTTTGGCGCCTCATTAGATGAAGAAGAAATCACAGATAAAATTCTTGATAGCCTCAATGATGACTACAAAGAAGTAGTTCATGTTGTATAAACATGGGATAACTCCATGAAAAACTTCTAAACTTTGAAGTCTTTCTTCAAACAAACATATCCGAGCAACACTAACTTTCAGCCACTGCCAATCCCATATTTAAATACAATAGAAATTGGCGCCCCTTAAATCCTCAACACAATACCAACACCAACTGGCGTACATCATATTCTTCTGCCCACCACCCACCTACTACTACTAACGCAGGGTTCCTCCACTCCATAAAGCCTTCGACCTCTTCCCAGACCATATCTTGGTCACTTTCAAATCTGTAGACTCCAAGGCCACACAACCAAGTGATGCCTTTTTTTTCACTTAGTCCCAGTCCAAACATCTTCCACATCCAACACCACTCTATGGCAACCACAAGCTCATCTTGTCACCAATCCTTTCTTAAATCAATCATGGCTTCTGGATAGCGGTGCATCTCACCATGTCACTTCTGATCTCAATAACCTTTCACTGCATACACCATACATAGGTTATGATGATATCATGATCGAAGATGGCATCATTCTTCCCATCACTCACACCGGTTTCACCTCTCTACATACTCCTCCTAATACATTTACATTAGACAATGTTTTTTGTGTCTATGCAAAAGAATCTAATCTATATATCTCAATTTTGTCGTTCTAACAAAGTTTCCATAGAATTCTCACCAACTTCTTTTCTTGTGAAGGGCCTTCGCACAAGAGGATGCACTAAAGATGGTGTTTATAAGTGGCTAACTTCCTCTCCATCGATTGCCTTTTTGATAATAAAAACCACCTCCTTCGACTGGCATCATAGACTGGGATGCCTTGTCTTTCCAATTCTCAAACACATTGTTTCCAACAATCATTTCGTATTATCTTCTTTATTGTCTCATAATTTTACTTATAATGCTTATCTCTACAATAAAAGCCATAAATTGTCTTTTTTCCAACTCTATAATTGTCTGTACATAACCCCTTGACATCATATTTTCGAATGTTTGAATCTCTTCAATTTTATCAACCAATGGCTTTAAATACTATGTTATCTTCATTGATCATTTCACTAAATACATTTGGTTGTATCCACTTAAACAAAAATCCAAATTCAATGAAGTCTTTATTAGATTCAAAGCTATTACAGAAAATCACTTTAATTCATCCATTAAAATTCTTTATTCTAACAATGGTGAAAAGTACACTGCCCTTGTGAATTTCCTTTCATCCTCTAGTATCTCACATCTAACCATTCCACCCCCACACATCTGAACACAACAAATACTTTGAAAGAAAGCATCTTCATATCATTGAAATTGGATTTGCTTTACTCTCTCACACTACCTTACCCCTTTCCTACTGGCCTTACTCCTTTTCCACAGTCGTATATCTCACAAATCGACTGCCAACACTAGCATTAAATCTCTTCTCTCCTTTCTAAAAAATATTTCAAACTCCACCAAATTACATTACATTAAAAAAATTTGGTTGCCTCTGCTATTCTTTGCTCAAACCTTACACCTCCCATAAACTAGAGTCACAGTCCAAACCTTGTGTTTTTCTTGGCTACTCTCTCACTCAAAGTGTCTACTATTGTCTAGATCCATTAAACTCCAAAATCTATTTCTCTAGACATGTCAAATTCATTGAGTCTCAATTTCAATTTGCCTTTATGTCTAGTACGTTCCCACCTCCTCCAACCAACCTCATCAACACCTGGATACCTTCACCTTTTCAGATTGTGTTCCCTTATCCCCAGCTGCCACTCACACCACCATCTGAAGGTGTCATCGGTCAACATCTCCCCTGTACAGTTACAACACCATTTGTCACGTCAAACACTCCAACAGACACCTCTAGCTTGTCCTCAGCACCAACTCTTACCCCATTTATCACTAACACAGACACACAACAAACTACATCCCTTGAACATGTCCTAATTCCCACTCACTCTATGACCACACGATCAAAGAACCAGATACATAAACCCAACCAAAAACTAAATCTTAATACTTAACTCATAAAGTTTAATAACCTCGAACCAACCTCAGTGACTAAAGTACTTACTAATCCTAAACGGTGTCAGGTCGTGTCTGTTGAATATGATGTTTTGGTTTGAAATGGAACGTAGGACATTGTACCACCTGCCTCCAACCAAAATATAGTGGAATGTAAATGGATTTTTCATATTAAACATCACTCTAATGGCTTTATTAACAAGTTCGATGCATGTTTAATAGCAAAGGGTTTTCACCAACGCCCAGGCATTGATTATCTAGACACTTTCAGTCCAGTTATCAAACCAACCATAGTGTAGGTTGTTCTTAGCCTTGCTACATCTCAAGACTGGACCTTATGGTAACTTGACGTGAACAATGCATTTCTTCAAACACACCTCTTTGAAACAGTGTTCATGCAACAACCACCTGGCTTTCTTGATCAAGATCATCCAACCTATGTTTGCAAGCTTCAAAAGGTAATTTATGGCCTCAAACAAACACCTTGGGCCTGGTATCATGAACTTCACACCTTTTTTCTTCAGTCAGGCTTCAAAAATTATCATGCTAACACTTCTCTATTTGTTCTCACTACTGCTGGTCATATTATTTATCTCCTTATATATATGGATGATCCAATCATCATCAGTGATAGTACTGAGTCGGTTGACTCTTGTGTTGCTACTCTTGCTCATTGATTTTCAATTAAAAATCTTGGTCAGTTAACATATTTCTTGGGTGTGGAAATAGTATCTAATTAGCATGGCATCTTGCTCTCTTAAAAGCGATACATCTTGGATATATTGGCTCGAACTAAGATGACTAAAGCCAAACTTGTGCTCACTCCAATTCCAACAAACCCACCTCTAGTGTTAAAATCAGGTACTGCCCTCGCTGATCCTACAGAGTATTGTGTCACTATTGGTAGCCTCTAATATCTCCTGATTACAAAGCCTGGCCTTGTCTTTGTTATTAACAAGCTATCTCAATATATGCACACACTAACGACTGAACACTGGACTTTTGTTAAATGTCTACTACGATATCTCTGTGGAACTGCCAATGAAGGCCTACAAATACATCGTCAGTCACCAATGCAACTTCATGCCTTCTCGGATCATACTCATCGTGGCTTTCAACAAGATCTCCAAGCCTTTTCCAATGCAGACTGGGCAGGAGACAAGGATGATTACTCTTTTACCGATGCATATGTCATCTACCTTGGTCACAACCTTGTCTCCTAGAGCTCTAAGAAGCAAAAAATTATTACTCGATCGTCCACGAAAGCTGAATACAGGTCAATGGCCAACGTAGTAGCAGAACTCAACTGGCTCCACTACCTTCTATCTAATCTTGGCATACAACTCCCCTGTTGTCCGGTTATTTACTGTGACAATGTTGGTGCCACTCAGCTCTACTCCAATCCAGTGTTTCACTTTAGGATGAAACATGTTGCAATTGATTTTCACTTCATTCGGGATCAAGTACAAAATAGTGTACTTCGTGTTGCCCATGTATCTTTAGCAAACCGACTAGCTAATGCACTCACCAAACCTCTTCCATGTGCTCATTTTCTTGATCTCAAATCCAAGATTGGACTTCTCTCTAGAACTCCATCTTGAGAGGACATATTAGAAACTTATCATCACATCTTGTAATAGCTACTGTCTTTATCAGATAAACATTCAAACGTGTTATCCCTTAGATCCAAGAATCAGATGCTCAACTATTGCACTATATTGTAGGAGCTCAATGTTATCTAAACTCTTGTATTTAAATATTGTGAATGCTAATAGAAAAATAAACACCTAAGCATTTTTGGCTATCAATTAACACCTGCAATTCTAAATTTGAAAGGATTAAGATTAATAGATGGCAAAGCTATTTTAAATTTTTACAATTTAATAGTTAATCTCCTTTGTTATCGTTAGTTCATCCCTTTCCTCTCATTTTACTTCTCATTTTCTTAGTTTATTCAAATAACATAAAAAGTGTCACAGGTGGCCGTATTTCTTTTGTTATGTTATTTCGACTCTTTTTCTTTTTTAACATTATCTAGTGTTTATTTTTAAAGTATCTTGTAAGCCTATATAAAAATCTATTATTTTTAAATTAATATTAAAATTTGAGGTTTTTTTTTTTGGAGTAGCGCTTCGTCGTGTGTTAATTACTTCGTGAATTTTTTTAAAAATAATTAAACCTCCTTCCTTTAATTAAAAATATATAATTGAGGAGGGAGGGCCTAATATTCTAAATAATGGAAAGGAGAAGGCCAGGGGACAAGTTTTCTTCGCAATCTATAATTTCACTATTTTACATAATAAAAACATGCGATGTCTCTTTTCCTTGACCAAAATGTTAACAGTAAAAGAAAATTCAATAAAACACAAACGTGTTGGATGATAATCTTAATGCTAACGATATTTTATTCAGAATTCCTTTTATGTTTATATCAGTATATATTAAAATCATTAAAAAACATTTAAAAATAAAAAATAATTTTAAAAAATAAAAAATACCATAATATTGTATCCCGTAATGTTGCCCTGTCGCAATCCTAGGCAAGAGCGAAGGCGTGTTAAAGGTTTTAGTAGGCTATAGACCAGGTACTCTATTAATATTTTTTTTACCAATTTTATGTAAAATAAATTTATAATTTTTGATTGAGTAATTAAAAAATTCTAAAAATTTGTATGAATCTTTCTAATATGATGTTTTAGCTCGGGTTAAAATTTCAGAATTTTTAAAGAAATTCAGAAATTTGATGAAAAATCATAATGTGACCAGTTTTTAATATTTTTGATAGTGTATTTGAATTAAAATTTGACCGTTAGCTTTAAAAATTCATGTATATAAATTAATAATTAATTTTAAAAAATATTTATATATTTATTTAATAGCTCAAGGTTAAAAAAATTCCTGGCCCCTTGGCTTTTAGGTCTTGATAGATTGCAGCTAGCAAATACGTATAAAGCGATTGAAAAGGCTGGAAAACAATAATCTACTTTCTATATTGATTAATCAACAAAACAATATTAAATCACCCCAAAAAGAAATAATTACATTAATAAATTAATTTTAGGGATCGGGCTGGCATTATTATAATATCACGTTATAGTCTGGTGGCTATAAAATGGAGTGCTGCTAACCCATGCATGGAACACATCAAAGTATTTACCACACGTGAGACTAAATGGTACGTAGTGATTTAATGGAGATCAGTGCTAAAAAGAGAAGGTGGGCGTTGATGGTGGCTATGGTGCTTTTAGCCGCCGGTGCACCGGCCTTCACTCTTGCTAGAATCCAATACCTAATATCCACCTTCGATGCCAGTAAGATTATCAAACCCATGAATACTGCAGATAAGCTGAGCTGCTCAGGAACATGCAGCGTCTCTACTGCTTGTTCTAGTGGGTGCACTTGCATCCCTCTTAGTATTATCTGGGGGGTTTGCGTTTGATTGTGACCGAATCTCCGGCAAGGCTGGTCAAATTACTAAATAAAGATGGATGATTTTAATTAGCATCCAGTAAAACATATAATTAATAATGTAAATTTTGTGTTCTATATGCATGTATGTTGTTTTAAATCATATGTATTATATATTTCCATGTGTTATGATCTCTTGTAATATTTCTTTGTATTGTGGTAGTTGGAATTTGAATATATATTAATTACTGGGACTCGGCTTTGTCATGCCCACGCTACCTTTTTCATGTGTTATTTTTTTTAGTTTAATGTGGGTGTCCAGGCCCGCTTGCATGTATCTTGACTAATCCCACGGACCTTGAAGTTAACGACCATATAAGCCTTCAGTTGCTATCATATGAGCAACCAGAGGGCTCGAACCTAAGACTACAGAGAAAGCAAATATCTTGGTTCCAAACTTTTATCACTGGGTCACCACCTAGATGATTGTGATATTTGCTTTCACTTTACGTAAAAGTAGTTGATGATATTGGATTAAGAAAAATACATTTTCAGAATTAATATAAAGATTTTCGAGCGTCTTGGATTGCAAAATAAAGACTCTTTTAACTCAAATAACTATAATTAATTTGATTAGATGCCTTACCAGCTGAAATGGCACCAAATTGCGTTGCCACACTTTCCCCTTCTTTCCTCCGTTAAAGAAGGAAAAATCAAAACAGAAAGGATAAATGGACGCATTTTACAGATGGCATTCCCATAACTTGTTATAGCAGTAAGACTGGGTCCAGCCTAGATTCTCATCACATGACCGTTTAGGGGTAACTGCCATCCAAAACATCACTGTTTTTCTTCTTTTTTCTTCCTTTATTTTTTTAATTTTCACCTTCATAACTGACCCCCTTGTTCTGCGCTTCTTTCCTATTAAACCCCCTCCGCTATGAAAATTGACTCTCGGCAGAGCGAGAGAGGGAGGGGGCAGAGATAACAGAATCTGTTGCCGTATTATATATTGTGGTTGGCATCAGGTAGAGGACCATATTGTTTGCTCGTTTTTCTGATAGCAGCTAGCATCTTCAAGAATGGAGTTGTATGATGGCAACGTGTTTCGAAGACCGGCACAAGCACAAGCAATACCCGTAACCGCCACCAAAGCATGGAAGCCACTCACAAGGCTACAGAAGCAAGCCCCGGAAGCTCTGAGACTCGATCAGCTCTCCATCACTGCCTCTACCAACCATTCTCTGCCTGCTAGCCATACCTCTCCTCCTCTTACTCCAATTCCCCTTCTATCACCACTCTCTGTATCTCCTCCGCCATTGCCATCTGAGACAGAAGAATTTACACTTCCTGTAATATGTGGTGATATTGACAAAGGGAGGGAAGCTGATGTTGGTTATGCATATTCGGAGGCAAGAGTTTGGCGGCATCCAGCAGTGGCCGGTGGATACACTGAGCCATCATCCTTGTTAGCCTTCTTCCGATCCAAATGCGTGCTCGTTAATCACGCACAGTCAAGATTCTGAACTGCATGTTCTGTTATTGTGATAAATTTCAACTCATTGCGGGTCTTTCTTCGTTACTGGATTTCTTTTTTGTTTTTCCTCCTATACGAAAAAGATGAGCTGAGAGCAATCCCCGATGATTGGGTTGATCTCAATATGGTAGTTCTCTTGTCACGCTTTCGGCAGAAGGATGGAAGCAACCGGGAATAAAAGTATAAACTTCTTGCTTTCTGTTGCTAATCTTTCGAACAAGGCAGGCATATCATATTGGCCGAACCACCACCTAGTACGCCACAGGAACGGTCCCCTTCCAACCTTGTGATGATAAATCAGCTCCACGAAAAAGAGCTGATAAGAATTGACGCGCGCACCCACCAGTCACCACCGAATCCACATGGGACAAAAAGGAAGACTAGAACCCCATAATCTTGACACCAGGACTCGAACTTGAGTGGGTAGTGGTGGGGGGCTAGGTGACGATTATCTGCTAGTCCCGTTACCTTTGCAATTTTTTCCAGATATACAACATAGACTAGGGAAGGGAAGCAGAATATCATAAACAACTGAGTTCTGCCTTTTTAATATATATATATATATATATATATATATATATATTGCCTTTTAATATATATATATATATATATATATATATATATTAACACATCAAAATAATCTGAAAATCAAAAAAAAATATTAATTTGAAGTAAAGAAAAAAAAATTTTAATTTTTTCAAAATCATTTTTCAAACAAATTGAGCCTAAAGCAAGTTGAGGCAGGCACCAGCAGCACAGAGCATGATCTTTGTCACAGAGCATGATCTTTGTCCCGAACAAATTGAACAACCTGAAAAGAGTGCATAAACAAGAATGGGATGTAGCAATTTATCCAGTGCATTCATAAATAAAATTACAGATTGCATTGGAGAAGTGGTAAATCCCCAAGAAAATCCTCCTGCAGTCATACAATATAAAGCCGAAAAAACTCTTCCATTATGTACACAATGGGCCATCCATCCAACCCAGTCTTCAAAAGGGTTTCAGTTCAAATAAATATCATCTCGCTCATTCCCTTGAGCTCTCACTGGAGGACAATTTTAAGAAAACTTACAACACACCCAATGGCAACTCAGGATAAGCCCTTAAAAGTAAATGATACTTGCTGCCAAGCAGACATTTCACTAACAAAATCAGAACTCAAATTCCCCTGTTGCCTGCAAAAGAAAGCCGGAATTCCAACAATAATTTTTGGAATTTCAGTATAATACAGAACCAAATTGTAACATCGATCATGAAAGAAAAACCATCTATAATGCGGTGGAACACAGACCTTGTTAAAGAGAATGTCCCTGTTGTTTATATGCATAACGCCATCCTTGAGAGTGCATTTCCACCTGCTCTTGGTACGAGTCACCTATCCATGCAAGAAAAAATTTATTATCAGAAGACCAGCATCATTGATATGTCGCTTGTTATGATGTACACTACTGATCAAACAAAAAAGGAAAAGGTGAAAAACAAGAAGAGCGGATGTTTACCTTGTCAAATTGAGCTAAAATCAAATGCTGTGTGTTCAGTTCCTCTCCTTGGTCCACACCATCCAGATCCTCGTCGTCGTCGTCATCTTCATTCAGTGGTTCATCATCGTCATCATCTACATCATCATTTTGACTGACAACAGCTGGGGTACTTGCCTGTAAATCTGGGAAGGGGAAAAGAGGAAAACAAAAAACAAATACATTAATTATAACAGGCCTACTCACCAAGTTTATCGATTAGAAAAAGAATGACAACCTTCATCACATATTTCATAAACTTACCATTGGGAGCTGGTGTGCTTGCGATATTGTAATCTTCATTAGCAACTCCTTGATAATTGTATATCTTCAACAGGAAAAAAAACACAGAAAAATTAGAAAGAAACAGTAACTGTCGCACCCTAACCTCTGGAGAAAACATGATATCCCATACTCAGGCTCCAAAAAAGTCATTATAAGCAATGAAGTTATAATCTCAACAACATAGGACCCCTAATACATTTTCAGAGACAGTCATCCTACAGTACATTAACTGGAAGAGGCTGCTCTCAAGACCTGAACATCACCCTTAAAGTTGCAAGTCAAGAGCATTTAATAGCGCTGACCAATTTTTAACCATCATTTTCCAAATACATGCTCAGAGAGCAATGCTATTTAGTATTTGATCCGCGTGAATCAGCTTGTGGGAGTTACAGTCATCCTCATACTTACCAGCAACCTTATAAACCAACCATGTATAGAAATAGTCAACTTGGTCCATCATCCCAGCCCCATAGCATAGATATAAACATGGAAGGGATTCTGGTTTAGCCCCATAATCTTTTAATAATACCTTACTAGGTTCTAGCCACGTTCAGTTAAACATTCTGAGCCAACTGTATGCCTTGGCATGCATATTTCCAGGAATCATAGATACATAATCTAAACTACTGTAAAAACAAAAAGTTGCAGTGTCCAAATTTCATAAAATCACTGCAAACAATGACGCTCATTATCACTTACGATATTGCTATTTTTCTCCTCAAGACAGGGTTCTTCACAGACAATATATTTGTAGGTATCTAGAGGCGTGATTTTACATGTGGGCACGCACAAACCATGTGAAAACCATCTTCAAATCACATCTACTGATGCTAATTCAGATTAATGGTCTCCAAAATGAGGTGAGTGATGATAAGACAGATTGTACATCACAAGATCCAAGAACCAGGAATGAGATGGTTTTTCCATTTTTTTTCCTTTGCTGGGTAAAAACATTATATTTCTCATTACAAGATATGGGATCAGGAAATATATGATCCTATACTGACCGGGCAATACTGGTTACCCTTCGTAGGGCAAGAAATACTGGAAATTAGATGAATAAAAAAACATCATTGGGATGAGGAGAGATGCACAGCAGCACTTCGCCAACACATGCATAATTCTAGAACATGAAAACTACATTGAACAGATACTTGATTGCATGTTTATATTTCAAGAAAATTACAAAAGCATCATACATACATTGGGAGTTGAAAGCATGTCATCATAAGGATCAGGAATTGGCCCATCCACTTGAGGAATCTTCATCACATATGACCTCGACACACGTGCTAAGATCTCTCTATTTTTAGTTGTGATAGTGTCACATCTGCCATGGGGATTGTTCCCTTGGCTTACCTGAAATTTACCATTACATAAGCTAAACAAATAACAAGTTTACAAAATTATGCAGATCTTTTAATAGAGATGGGAAGTTAAAATGAACCATAAATAATCCACTCTTAGGCTAGCATACATCTGGTTTACAAACAAACTAAAGAGCGAGTACTTGAGATAAACTGCGGCTTCCAAGCATATCAGCTCCTAGCTGCGTTGAATGATCGATTACCATATTTTCAAAAAGGCCAGAGTCCATGGAAGAGCATGAACACTCACCCTCCACCAAAAGAAATTGGAACACCAAAATAGAACAGTCTTTGGTGTATTCTAAAGTTGCAAGTTTTAACCAGGACATATGAAACAAAATAGCATAACTGCAGCAGTAAGACTTAATTTGGTTACAGAAAACCATGCTATGTCCTTAAGGTTAGAAATCATGAGACCCTCAGCATTTTGCATATATAATAGTTAATGATGCTGCTGGACAGTATTTATCCAGGGCAGTAGTTAAAAATATGATAGATAGTATCCATCCATTCTTCACTTGACCTAATTCAAATATGTAGTCAACAATGCCCATTTATTATATGGTCATCAAACTAATTTACAGAAGCTGGATAAGTCAAAAATATTTTGTTCAGCAATATCACATGAAGAGGAGGGAAAAATTGTGGTGGCAGTGAAGCTAAAACTGGTGCGACTTAGAAGTGGAGGATCGCAATAGCATTTTAAGGACCAATAGAAGAAATATATTTTTCCATTTCATTTTAAGAATAGGCAATAAATTCATGGTGGAAGATATATCAGCAGTTAATTTTTCTTTTCCACTTGAAATGGCATCATTGCAACAGTTGATAATTCTATTGGCAGCAAGGAAATACTTTGGAAATAAACTTTAAACTGGAGTAGTCAGAATGGAAAACATAAGCATGATCGCCAAGATGTAATTGGTCTTAGTTAATTGCTTGTCCAAAGGAAAAAGGAACTGTCATAGCTACATTAACATCCAGATCTTATGAAAAGCTAATGCAATGGTACATTTTCATGAGTAAGAAACCATTAGAATGCATTACATGCTAACATTTAAAAAGATCTTAGATCCCTTAATAACTATAAACACGTGACTTTTTCATTGACCATTTCAGTTAAGAAACCGAGAGTCAATGCCATGGGTTGAGCCACTATCCTATTCACCATACCTGCAATTAAATAGTTTCCTAGAAGTGATCCAACAAAAACTTTCCCCAGTTAAGCGAGGAAATGTTTCTCGAATGATAAAACTTTTTCATAAAACAGGAAAAGAACAGTTATTAGAACAGAAGCGCTCCACGAATAAAATTAAGAAAACCAAGCAATAACAGACCAGGAAACAGCAGTTTTAGACAGATATTCAGAAGTTTTGTAATAGGAAATTCTCTTCAAAGCACCAAAAAAACGATGAGAATATGGTAAGACATAAACTCTCTTTCCTGTAATGGTTTTAGCTACCATATTCAAAAGGCACTCAACATTAACTGAGTCAACGAACAAGCAAAAAGAACAAGTGGACTTAAACCTCACGAATCATTGCAAAATGAAGGGCGGCGAAATTCTATGTATCTTATTATCCACCTCTGGCTTAACAAGTGGCTTGAAAACTCCAAAAGTTCTCCCCACAGAAGTCACAACTTAATATAACAATGATCTTCGGTTCAAGCTAGCAAAGAGAATAGAGCTTGTAGTAGCCAAAATTAACACATCTTAGACAATGAGTACCTGTTTGTTATTTTCTACTTGCTGGAGGAGGGCAGCATAGTTTAATAACAGAACAAACTCATCGCAAATTAGATGATCTAAATTCCAACTTATTAACTACAAATCTGAATTCAACCACATTAACTGAACATTGAGGTTAAATACATATGAAGCACTCAACTTTGTAGTCAACACCTGCCTACTCACAAAACTCAACTTTAAAGTTTAGGATGCATAAATGCTCTGACACCTTTATGGAAAAGAAAGGTTTTCAAAATATGAGACAGTAGAACATCACTGAGTAAATTAAATACAGTAGGAAAAAGAGGTCAACATTTTGCATGCCAGGAAGAAGCCAATAATAACTACGAGTATTCAAGTTAACACGTAAACAAATAAGAATGCATATTCAACTCAGCCTGTGAAACCTCAGATGCAGAATCCACAGCTCCATCTTGCTGGGGTATGAATCCACCATTGTTATATTTTGGAGCAAAATCCCCGCGCTTCCGTTTTCCAGAAGACATGAAGAAGTCCTGGAATTTTCTCCAAGATTAAAACTGATAAGCTACTTCAGTGGCAACCATATGTTATCATTTTGGATGATAAAGGAATCGTTATCAGTTTCTGAAAATTAGCCTTCAGCATCCAGAACCTTTTGTCCATGAACTCTCCTTGGAGCATAAAACTACACAATACAAGCAAAAAAAGATACCTGTGTCAAGGTTTGATGAGAGGCTCCTCTGTCCACCTCATCCCGCCCTTCCACATAAGCTACAAACGCACAACATTTATTAGTTAAAACCCTTCAAAGAAAAAAGTCACTAAACAAATTGCTCATGTGACATAAGACTTGCCAACATTGACATCAAGAGGTGGCCTTTGATGCATCAAAGGGGAAGGAGATTGCTGTTTGAAGACAACAAGGAAATGATCAGTGAGCACATCCATACCAAATAACAAATCTACATCAGTACAGCAAACTTCTGGTCACTAAGTTCCCATGAAAAAAAATACAAAGAACACCCACACACACACCACATGTGCACTAATGCACATACAACATGCAAACCACACATTGAAATTAGTATCTGCTAGATGAAAAGGGCTGAAAGATCAAATAAGTGCTTACCATGAAATGGCTGGGTCTCCCAGCTTTTACATCAGTACTGCCCCCAGCATCACTAACAGGGGTGGGATAATCACTACTAGATCCAGTAGGAATGTTATACATGGATGAATTGTCCACACTACCAGGTAAAGGTGTCTGCACATTCCCAGGTAAAGGTGTTCGTGCACTTCCTGGCAATGGTGTCTGCATGGGGGTTTGCAAAGGTGTCTGCAATTCCAAAAACTCACGTAAGAAACAGAAATTCCAACAGCCAAAATAAGTTAACTCATGAATCGCTTCAAAATTCACATACAACTAACAGATATCAAAACTGCCACCGACAATTACTTAAGAATTCAAAAACAACTCAACTAAAATCACGATTTACCAGTACAAAGACTGGATAATGTGAAAGGAAAGTGTTTCCACTAGCTCATTTCAATTTCAGGTTCAGAGAATTCAAAGAAGTGCTAAAAACGAGTATACAAGGGAATCACTTGACGAAATTCAGTATTAATGACAAGAAAATTGTTAAAAAAGCAAGTCGCAATTACTCACAGGAGGGAAGAGTATCTCAGCAGTGGGAGTCTCATATTCCTCAGTCCCTTCATACGGTACATTAAGGTCGTGGACTGGAGTAAGACCACCAGGCACCAGTTGCTTATTAGCTGATGACCTCACTATTGGACCCGATAAAACACCCGCTTGCATCAATTTCTTCTCCCAAAGCTAAAAACAAACAAAATCAGCAACTTTACAGGTCCCAGAACGCAAATAAATCACAAATTTGAAAACCCTAGAACTCACAATAACATCAGATCCAACAAATTCACCAGTCAGGAAAAAAAAGGTTTTGAGATTTGAAAAAACCCTAAAAGATTAACAGCGACATTATAGGGGGGGAAAGAAAGAAACGGATAGGGAATGTTGATTACTCCTTGGAGCTCACTAAGGACAGTCTCTCCGGGGCCACCGTTATTGATAAACTCATCGCGGACCTTGTCGATGACGTCTTCTATAACTTCGGTGTAAATGGTGCTTGTTGCCGATGACGCCATTCCTCTCCTCACAATTTTTTTAATCAAAATTACAATTCCACTGGTATTGATAAAACTGAAACCCTAATTGAGATGATTTAGGACATGAATCACATAAAATCTCGTTTTGGAAAGGGCGGGGGGTTTCTAGGGTTTGGGGAGGGAGAGAGGAGAGAGGAGAGAGGAGGGAGATTACACGGACGAGAAAGCAGAATAAAGGGTGGAATATAAATAGGTTTGCATCCGATTTTATGGAGTGGGTCCACGTGTTATGATCTGCATTGGCCTTGATTTGTTGTGCCCAGTAAAGAGATAACATTTGATTTTATTTTTCCCACTCACTCCCTCTCGGTCGCCTCCTTTCGTCAATGCCAGTTGAGTTGACCACTGATAGCCCAACTGTTTGTACTGTGATTGTAATAAGAGATATTTTTTAAAGTATTATTTATTTAAAAATATATTAAATAATTTTTTTATTTTTTAAATTTATTTATGATGTAATATATTAAAACAATTTAAAAAAAATTAATTTTTAAAAATATTTTTAAAACATAAAAATAAATAGGCTTGCAGTGGTCATCCACACCACCATTGGTCTTTTTCATTTTTCTTTTCAGGCTATTATCGGAGGAATATGTTTTTTTATGTATTCTTTAATAATTTTTATATCAATATGTTAAAAGTATCCAAACAAAACAATACTAAAAGTATTATTTTGTAATTTTCGAAAAAATTAAAAAATTACCATCCAACTATATTTCCAAGCGACACCTTAAAGGGTTTACTTTCTTTCTTTTTTCTTTGGTTAAGGTTTTTTATTTTATGTGAAGGAAATCGTGACTTTATTTTTTTAGGATTGGAAATTATGCCACCCTTTCTCCTATTAATTAATAGTTTTGCATTTGTGATTTTTTTGTGACAAAAATCACTAGAAATGTTATGGGATGAATTATTTTTAGAGATTCTTGTATATCATTCATAGTATGTTTTACGACCTTTGCTTAAGATTATACTGGCTTCTTTTTTAATAGGTCTCCTCATGGGTGTTAATCTCTTCCTTGATAAATACTTGCATAAAGTCCCCTGGGTGATTGGTGGGGGATCCTTAAAAGGTATTAATGAAAGTACCATGTATTTTTATGTAACAAAAGACATTAATGAAAGTATTAATGAGCTTTTATGAAGATAGAGAGGAGGAAGGGGAAAAATATGTAGAATTAAGGAAGAAGAAGTAGAGAATGTAGTTTTGTCCCAAAGTATAAGGTTTCAAACCCCTTTCTGTATATTCCACTCATCTTTTATATTACCTAGCTTGACCTGCTTCATACAACGTAGGAGAAGTAGATGTGTAATCTCATAATAGTAAAGCACGAGGAGAGTGGTGTAATCTCATAATAGAAAGTAACGGGGAGAGTGAATCTCATAATAGTAAAGTAATATTATTCTACTGTTTGTACCATCACATCTACTTAATATAAGCATGGGCTGCTTGTTTATATTTAATAAGATGTGATGGGTATCATAATTACTAACTCAGACCCAGAATAAGAGTTATATTTTAGTCGTGCACTCAACCTGAGAGGTGTTGGGTTCAACTCACACACCTTTTCTAGTAGGAGTTGGGTTCAGCTTGTGACCGTACTCAAGAATGGTCAAAGACGGATGTGCCATAGCTCAACGTGGAGTTGGACATGGTTGTGTCCCTGACCCAACAGGGGGATGGGCGCGAACGCATCTCTGACCCATCATGGGGCTGGACGTGGATGCGCCCTTACCCACCTTGGAGTTAGGCGCGGACATGCCATGAATTAATGTGGAGTTGGGTAGGGCACGTCCCTAACCCAGTATAGTACTGGGCGCGGATGCGTTCCTGGCCTATTATGGGGCTGGGCGCGAATATGCTCTTACCTAACTTGGAGTTGGGCGCGGGCATGTCATGGTCTAACCTAGAGTTAGACAAAAAAAAACACATAGTCTCATTTTAGGTTGTGATTCCATGTGATGACCTTTTAAATGGGGTTGGTTTATAGAAGCCATGCCCCGTCAATTCGAAATCAAAATATACACTTAAATTAAGTCTATTTTAGTCAATGAAGATTTAATTGAATTACATAAGGAAATCAGCTTTTGATGGAACACATAATATAATAGAATGGTTGAATCCATAAAAAAAATCGTATAAGAAAAAAATTATAAAAAAATAAAATTACAATTGCGAACTATGTCATTAGTCGGCTTTTATTGGTTAAACATACTGGTGGTTTCTTCTTCTTCTTTTTTTTTTTTTTTGTTAAAACTGTGTTTTATGATTTTTTTTAAAAGAAAAAAATGCTTGAAATTAATTATTTAATATTTTTTTATTGTTTTAATGTACTGATATAAAAAATAATTTTAATATATATATATATATTATTATATATTTTTAACCAAAAATATTTTAAAAAAACAACCATTTAATACTCTTTCAAGTAGAAAAATAGTAGGAATGGCATAAACCTTGGCGAAGTATTTTTTTTTACGGTAAAGTCCATAAAAATGTTCGTAAAGGGCTCAATCCATAGATTTAACAAGAGTTAAAATCAGAAAGGCAAAACACAGAGGTCATTTTATGATAAAAGAATTTCTTGTTTGTCGGTTCCTTATGCTTATTGTTCTTAATTTCCCAACCTTACCCGTTGTCATAACTCTTTAGGTTCGTATTTATTAAAAACTAATCAAAGGTTTATATTTCGGAGTTAGCTTTGACGATGGTGGATGTTAAATAAAATCAAATTAATCTTTTAAAAAATTAAATACACATAAGATAATTATATATATATATATATATATATATATTTTAAAACATTTTCTATTATTCACGTGAATAGTAAACAATAAATTAATTTACATGAATGTGAAAAAATAAATTAATTCACTCTATACTCATTATGCGGAGTGAATAATAAAGAATAAATTAATTAACTTTTCATTGCTCACTTTATGAAACATAGAATTTGCAATTCTGAAAGTAGCTTGAGACTGTTTTTTTGTTACCCTACGATTTAAACATAAATATTAATAGGTTCACAAACAGTAATTTATGTTTACCACGTAACCAAACGGTTTGTTTTTATAATATGCTTTAAACAGCCACAAAAATAAACATTCTAAAAACAGATTTGGGAACGCGGCTGCGGTTGCGTTTTTAAAAAATTTAAATTTTGTTTTTACTAACATTTAATATACTTTGTATGTTTTGAATCGTTTTGATATGCTGATGTCAAAAATAATTTTTGAAAAATAAAAAAACATCATTTACATGTATTTTGACACGAAAAGTTATTTGAAAAATACCTACAACCATATTGCCAAACACGCTCTAAAACCCTGGGATTTCTAAGCAACGCCAATCTACCAGCCACAAGAAGTTTTGGCAGCCTGATTATCAAGCATAAGATATCTCTCTGCTCTTTTTGTGCGAACAAACTCTGAAATGACATTGCAGATTATCTCAACTAACGCAAATCTACGAGCAGCTTTCGATATTCCAGAGTGCAGTTGACAGGAAACTTCTTCAGAAATTACAGATATGAATCTCGGAGATGAGCCAGTTTCAACGATGGCATCGATCATGAAACTTCTTCAGAAATTACAGATATCATAGGCACTGCAGTGTCCTCAAGAGCATGCTTCTCAGCTACCAGGCTCTGCTGGACACATAGATAAACTTATATTGAATTCTAGCCTGCTTGGTGCGAAGAAAAACATTGATTATAGTCTAATAAAACCAAAAGCATCTTCAAATTCAACTGACCCTCGCAGTGATTTACAAGAGATCTGTTAAATTAAATGGGCTAATTTCTTGTGATTTGCTGATTGCAATGGCACAAGCATAACAACAAAAATCTTGGTAATATGTGCACTTCTTGTTGGAGTTTTAAACTCAAACGGCTAGTTTTTTCTTTTGTCCTACAGTTCAAGTATTTACTTTACTTTTCTAATTTTGAATAAGTCTTTGGGTTTGAATAAGTCTGTAACTTGTCGTGCAGATTTTCTTGCTGATTCTTAGTTAGTTTGTTGAGTATGGTAATGCCATGCAAATAGGAGTGTTAGTTTGAGAGTCCTCTGTTTCTGTTTCTATTTTTTACCTATATATAGGTGTTGTTTCTACGAACATTATATTTAATTCATTCAATAAGAATTATCTGTCTCTTCCACTTTGTTTTCTTGTTTTTCTTGTTTACTACATTTGGTATCAGAGCTTGTTACTGTCCAGTGTTCTTGTTTGGTCTAAGTTCTTACTTGTATTTGTAAGCATCCAATCATGAACGGCATATAACCTCAGCTTCCCAGGTTTGGTGGAAAACACTTTGATCAATGGTGTATCCAGATGAAGGCATTGTTTGGCTTTCAGGAGTTATCCGAGATTGTTGAGCTTGGATATGCAGAACCAGTAGATCAAGATGAAGCAGCAGCACTCACTCAAGTCCAGAAGGATAACTTGAGTAACAATAGGAAGAAGGACAAGAAGGCTTTATTTTTTCTCTACCAAGCCGTAGATGAAGTTGTTTTTGAAAAGATTTCAAATGCAACTACGGCTAAAGAGGCGTGGGAGATGCTTCAGAGATCCTACAAAGGTGATGAGAAAGTAAAGAATGTAAGGTTGCAAACCTTACGTGGTGAATTTGAATCTCTTAAAATGAAAGATTCTGAATCTATATCTGATTTCTTTTCTCGGGTTCAAACTGTCGTCAATCAATTGCGAGTGAATGGCGAGAAAAAGGAAGATTTGCTTGTTATTGAAAAAATCATGAGATCCTTGACAAGTCGGTTTGACTATGTCGTTGCTGCAATTGAAGAAGGAAGGGATCTTTCGATCATGACAATTGAAGGTCTGATGGGGTCGTTATGTGCTCATGAGTATCGAATGAATCAAAGATTAGCAGAGCCTATTGAACAAGCTTTTCAAAGCAGGGTGACTCTATCCAACAAAGCAAATTTCAGCGATGGTAAAGGATCAACATTAGACAAAGATAACAAGGCTGTGAACCACAAACAAGCTATCTCCTCTCAGAAAAGTAACTCTGGTAATGGAAGGTATGATAAGTCCAAAATTAAATGTTTTCGTTGCAAACAATTTGGACATTATCGTTCACAGTGCAGAGTCAAGCTGGCTAAAGCCAATTATGAACGTGCCAACTATGTTGATGCTGACATACAAGAAAAGGAAACTTTGTTGTTAGCCTGCAGCATTTCTGAAGATGAGCACAGTGACCAGTGGTATTTGGATACTGGGTGCAATAATCATATGTGTGGCAAGAAGGAGCTATTTTCATGCCTAGATGAATCAGCACGTGGAGAAGTGAATTTTGGAAACAAAGCCAAAGTTTCAATTATGGGGAAAGGTAACATTCTCATTCGATTAAAAGATGGCTCTCGTGCAACTATCTCTGATGTGTTTTTTGTCCCTAGTTTACACTGGAATCTATTAAGTATTGGGCAACTCTCGGAAAAGGGATTAAAAATCATCATTGATAATGGAATTTGCACCATTGTGAATCAGAAAAATGAGCTAGTTGCCAAAGTTAAAATGACTAAAAATCGCATGTTTCCTTTGCCTCTACAAACTGATTTGATCATGTCCTTTAGTGCTGTGGTTATGGATACAAATTGGCTGTGGCATTTTCGTTTTGGTCATTTGAATTTCAATGGACTAAGGTTGCTGGCAAAGAAGGAAATGGTTACAGGGTTGCCTTTGTTGGGTGATTTTAATCAAATGTGTGAAGGGTGCATATTTGGCAAGTTGCACAGGGACTCTTTTCCAGTGGGAAAGTCACGAAGAGCACAGCAGCCACTAGAGCTTGTGCACTCAGATATTTGCGGCCCAATGGAGAATGTCTCACATGGAGGTAACAAATATTTTCTCACTTTCATTGATGACTCTGAGAGAAGAACTTGGGTCTATTTTTTGAAGCAAAAATCTGAGTGTTTTAACATATTTAGAGAGTTCAAAATCTACGTTGAAAAACAGTGTGATCGAAGTTTGAAGATGTTTCGATCGGATAAGGGAGGAGAGTACTCTTCTAATGAGTTTTCTGTTTTCTGTAAGAGTCATGGCATTAAACATCAATTCACAGCAAGCTACTCACCCCAACAGAACGGGGTTCTTTGAAAGAAAGAACCGAACGATTTGTGAAATGGTGCGCAGCATGTTGAAAGGAAAGGGATTACCCAAAGTGTTTTGGGCAGAAGCTGTATCCTGTGCTGTTTTCATTCTAAACAGGTGCCCTACTAAGAGTGTTCTCAACATGACACCTGAGGAGGCTTGGAGCAATTACAAACCAGATGTTGGAACTTTCAGGGTGTTCGGTTGTATTGCTTATGCTCACGTTCCAGCAGAGAAAAGGAAGAAGTTTGATGATAAATGTGTAAAATGCATTTTTATTGGCTATAGCAATATAACTAAAGGCTACAAGTTGTTTAATCCAAAGAACAAATGAAGTTATTGTGAGCGAGGGACGTTGAATTCAATGAGACGAAGCTTGGGATTGGGCGATTGATGAGAAGAAACAAATGGGGGTTGCATGGAATGAAGACTCCGTTAAAGGCACACAACCTGAAGGACCTTCTATGGATACCAAAGACGGCAAAGAACCTCCGATTCCCCCCTCGAGTCTCGATGATGCAACTCGTTGCTCAATACGAAATCGTGTGATTCCAGCACGGTTACAGGACTATATTGTAACCAATGATAATGATGTGTCTGATGAGGATTTGGTAAACTTTGCTTTATTTGCAGATTGTGATCCTCTAACCTATGCAGAAGCAGTGCAAGATGATCGGTGGGTTAGTGCCATGGATGAAGAAATTCATTCAATTGAGAAGAATCATACTTGGGAGCTTACTTCTCTTCCACAAGGCAAGAAAACAATTGGAGTTAAATGGGTATACAAAACCAAGTTGCAGCCAGATGGTCAGGTGGACAGATTGAAGGTAAGGTTAGTGGTGAAAGGATACAAGCAAAAACCGGGTATTGATTACTACGAAGTTTTTGCACCAGTGGCAAAACTTGACACCATTCGTTTGGTGATTGCTTTAGCTGCCCAAAAGAAATGGCAGATACATCAAATGGATGTGAAATCTGCGTTTCTAAATGGTTCACTCGAAGAAGAAGTCTTTGCTGATCAACCAGTTGGTTACGTGAAGGAAGGCCATGAAAATAAGGTTCTAAGGTTAAAGAAGGTATTATATGGGTTGAAGCAGGCACCTAGGGCGTGGTATACTCGTATTGACTCATATTTTCAAGAAAATGGGTTTCTTAAGTGTCCATACGAACCTACGCTATATATCAAATCTGATTCACATGATCATATGCTCATTGTATGTTTATATGTGGATGATTTGATATTTACAGGAAATGACTTAAGCATGGTTGCTGCATTCAAGAAGGCTATGAGTAGCAATTTTGAAATGACTGATATGGGACTTATGTCTTATTATCTTGGGCTTGAAGTTATGCAGTCTTTGGGATTTTTGTTTCCACGATAAGAAATATGCAGCAGATATCTTAAAGAGATTTAAGATGGAGTCATGCAACTCTATTAGTACTCTAGTTGAAACACGGCTGCAGTTAACAAAATCATGTGATGGAAATCCAGTCAACACAACTTATTTTCGAAGTTTAGTAGGAAGTCTACGTTATTTGACTTCTACTAGACCCGACATCTCTTTTGGCGTGGGCATGATTAGCAGGTTTATGGAGACACCTAGCCAAGTTCATTTACAAGTGGCGAAACGAATTTTGCGATATATAAAAGGTACCCAAAATCATGGTATTTTTTATGCATCTGCTGCTGATTGTAATCTTGTTGGGTATTCAGACAGCGATTGGGCAGGAGATATTGAAGGGAGAAAGAGCACTTCTGGTTATATATTTCACTTTGGTTCGGGTGCCATTTCATGGTCATCGAAGAAGCAACAAGTTGTGGCATTGTCAACTACTGAAGCAGAGTACATGGCTGCTGCCTCCTCTGCATGTCAAGCTGTTTGGTTGCGTTGGTTGTGTGATGAATTAAACCAGAAGCAAGGAAGTCTAACAAAGATTTTTTGTGACAACAAGTCAGCTATTTCACTTATGAAGAATCCAGTCTTTCATGGGAGAAGCAAGCACATCGACATAAAATTCCATTATATTCGTGAACTTGTCAGCAGCAAGGAGATAGAGGTGGAGTTCTGTAAATCCGAAGAACAAATTGCTGATATTCTCATGAAGCCATTAAAAGCAGACATCTTTCACAGGTTGAAGGAGAAGATGGGGATGTGCACCTCTGATAGTTTGAGTTTAAGGGAGGCTATTGGAGTTTTAAACTCAAACGGCTAGTTTTTTCTTTTGTCCTGCAGTTCAAGTATTTACTTTACTTTTCTAATTTTGAATAAGTCTTTGGGTTTGAATAAGTCTGTAACTTGTCGTGCAGATTTTCTTGCTGATTCTTAGTTAGTTTGTTGAGTATGGTAATGCCATGCAAATAGGAGTGTTAGTTTGAGAGTCCTCTGTTTCTGTTTCTATTTTTCACCTATATATAGGTGTTGTTTCTACGAACATTATATTTAATTCATTCAATAAGAATTATCTGTCTCTTCCACTTTGTTTTCTTGTTTTTCTTGTTTACTACACTTCTTGCAAGATAGCCCATGCAACGGTTGTGAGTTCCAGTAAAAAGTGTCCCTCGGATCTTGTGAATAATTTTTAGAAAACAACATGCATCACATACACGAGTAACTATAAGGTTCCAGGACAGAATAATTTCAAAATATTTCAATAGAATAGAGGAGAATATGGCCCATGCTTCCTCCCATCATCATCCTTGAGTAACAAAACATGAATCTTCACCTGGCTGGAAAAAAAATATAATAGAGGCATTTTCAGAGGTGAAAGCGAGCAGAAAAGGAACAAGGAGGGAGGAAAGATGTAGGAAAGTGGCGCTGGAAATCTGAAATCTTCAACCTCTTTCAAGATGAGCAAAAAAAAAAAATTTCTTCCTGAACGCGATTATGAAAAAATTGTATGTTTGAAATTATGGTACGCTATTAGCTATAATAGTTTAAATTGTTTTTTATTTAAAAATATATTAAAATAAATTTTTTTTATTTTTTAAAAATTAGTTTTTATATCATAACATCAAAACGATATGAAAACATAATTTTTTTTATTTTAAGCAAAAAAAAAATCAAAATTTGAAGGAACGCAGTTTACACCACATTCCCAAACACCTACACCGTGATTATCATAACCCGCTCTTTTTAGTAAAATTTGAAATTGGTTTTGTTGAAAAAACCCAAATTGATTTTTATTGATTATTAAATGTTTTTTATATTATGATTTTTTTATCGGTTTTATTTTTTAATATTAAGATGGTTGAGAATTTGACTTTATAATTTTGTTTTTAATTTTACATTTCTATAAAGTTAGCGTGGTTTGCGGGTTTGTTAGGGTAACCCAAATTACCCTAGTTTATGAGTTTAGTCAAGTGTCTTTTTTTTTTTAATTAAACTTAGTAATCCACAATATTTTGCTAAGTCATGCTAGAGTCCATGGCCCGAGTCTCGTAAGAACCGGAATTGATCTAATTTACTATTGTTTCAATATTTTTTTTAAAAAAATTGTCATTAAAATTTTATTTAAACCTATAAAATTAATTGTTTTAATTTGTACTAGTTTCCATGTAATTTACTTGAAAACTCAAGTTAAATAAAAAAGGAATCACAAATCACTTTAGGGCCCCGTTTATTTGCTGGAAAGTAATTTCCTTTTGAAAAGTGAATTCCAGGAAAGTGAATTATTTTCCGATGTTTGGTAGTGTAATGGAAAATAAGTTAGAAAACACTTTCCAGTGTTTAATTATATCATGGAAAATGAGCTGGAAAATAACTTATTAATGTTTTATCTTCTCAAGTTTATTAAAATAACGAGGAACAAATCTTACAAATTAAAAAGTTGAATGAGAATGAAATTGAAAAAAAATATAATTTCATAAATTATCTCAAATAAAATAAATAATAATCAAAATAATAGAAATCAAATCTAAAAAATAAAAAAATAAAAAATAAAGAAATTAAAATAATAATAATTAATATTTTATAAATTATTTCAAATAAAATAAATAACAATCAAAAGAATAAGAATCAAATTTGATAGATAAAAAAATAATAAAGGAAAAACAAATAACAATTATAAAAATGAGAACTAAAGTTAATATAAAAATTAAATTTTAAGAGATAAAATTGAAAAATAAATATTTAAAACAAAATATATATAACAATTAAAAGTTTGAGGACTAAATTTGATATAATTATTAAATAATATGATATTTTTAAATTTTTTATAATTTTTAAAAAATATTTTTCAATTAATATTTTTTTAATTAAAAAATAATCTCTATTAATAAATTTTTTTAATAACAAACAAGAAAGTTGGAAATCCGGAAACAAATCCTAAAACATTTCCAACTAGAATAGGAAGGCCTTTCATGTCCTTTAACAATTCTCAAACTACAATTAAAAAAAAAAAACCTACGTAATCTTTAAAACACTTTCCAACTAGAATAGGAGGGCACTTCATTTCTTCTCGCTCTAAGCGATCACAAATCCCTTCTCCATCTAAACCCTAAAAAAATGTCGGGCGGGTTTTTCAGGGTAAGCTCCATTCCTTTCAGATCCGAATACGAATTTGCAGTTTTCAGATCTTGAAATTCGATTTGTGTTTGTTTCTGTTTAGGGCACTTCTGCTGATCAAGACACTCGGTTCTCCAACAAGCAAGCGAAGCTGTTGAAATCACAGAAGTTCGCTCCTGAACTGGACCATCTGGTTCGTTTTATTTTCTTAATTAAGTTGCTGAATTCTTGAGATTGCAATTATTTAATTCATGCCTTTTTTTTAATTTTAAATTTCTAGGTTAACACCAAGAAAGTGAAGATGGATGTTATTAAACCATGGATTGCTAATAGAGTGACGGAGCTTCTAGGGTTTGAAGATGAAGTCCTTATCAACTTTATTTACGGTTTGCTCGATGGAAAGGTATTATTGATTTTCTGCCTATATATTTTATTTTTCTGAAAGAGTTGATGTTTCACCGTGCATCCCAATGAACTAAGGATATGATGGTTCACGATGAACTACTGTTGAGAGTTTGTTGGGTGTTTTGCGTTTTGTTAGTTTTAGAAAGTCGAGTGTGGTTTAGTTATCACTTGTTTTTTGTGTACTGTGTTGATGCAGGAAGTGAATGGGAAGGAAGTTCAAATATCGCTGACAGGATTCATGGAGAAAAACACTGGGAAGTTTATGAAAGAGCTTTGGACACTTCTTCTTAGTGCGGGGAAGAATGAAAGCGGCGTTCCTCAACAGTTTTTGGATGCCAAAGAAGAAGAAACACGGAAGAAGCAGGTTTGAAATGCTTTTCAAGTCATGATGGTGTGACATTCAATATTGGTATTGATCTTTCCTAACTGTGTTAATCTGGACTATTGCAGGCAGAGGTGGATAGGATAGCAAATGAAATCCAAAAGAAGAAAGAGAAAGAGGAGGAGAGTAGAGAACTTGAGAGGGAAAGATCAAAGAAGATGGTAATGCTTACTTATTCATGCTGGAGTTAGATTCCGTAGAATTGAGTTTTTGGTTTTAACTTTAGTTTGTGTTTTCGTGGTACTCAGCTAGCTTCTGCAATTATTTGGGTTCATGTCCTTTACCTCAAACTACTGTAGGACGATGAGGTTGAAAAGAAAGCCAATAATGCTATGGAGCCAGCTTCAAAGCATATGCTGCCTAAGGGTTCGAGTGGCCGTGCTGAGGATGAAAAAGAAACTGGCACAAGGAATGGTGCAAGAGGAAGGAAAGGGTTAGGATTTTATTTTATCTTTTTAATTTTTTTCTGAAGGAGCTGGATAGGAATTGATTTTTAAGATCTATCATGTTATTGCCAACTTTTCAATTTTACAAATTTATATCAGAAAATATTGCATTAATGTGGGCTTTAACCCTATCTATGTAGGTAAATCTCTGTACAAGTTGTTATCAGGATGTGATTCCGGAGTATGTTAAATGAGTGCTCATCTTATATACAGGAAGATCAGCTGAATAGTACATTTCATGAGTATTGTATTTCATTGGCACTTTATGGATGAATTTTCTCTCATTTATGCCCTCCTTTTGTGTTAGTAGTGGCTGCATAGGGTGTCCTACATTGTTCATAATGTGCCTAGGGTGAAAAAACAATGCAAATTAGCAACAACTTAGAATTCTACTTAGTTTAAAATTTTGTTGGATGCTTCATGGAGCACAGGCACTTAATTGCATCTTCCTTGTTGGATCTAGGAACCTATCCTGAGATACATGTGCAAGGTTCATTAATGCTAACATCAAAACATAAATCTTGGTGGTTTCTATAGAACAGTGTTTCAGGATAATGCCATTTGAAGTGCAATTTTGTGTCTTAGTGGCTGACATTGACATTGAATAATGGATATGAATTGGTGGGGACTTCAACACTCTAGTTGAATGGTTTATGCACTGCAGCTGCCCCATTCCCGGGGCAACAATTTTTCCTTGTTTATACACAGGGAAGACCACAGAGCTTCCTATCTGCTCACCCCTGGACCCACCTTTTAAGGCTTTGACCACCACACATGGGCATCTTGCTATTTTCAAAATGAGAACAGTTGTTTGGATGGGCATAGTCGAAGCAATCCAACATTGATTTGAGTAGAAGATTTCTAATGTAAACCAATTATATGTTTGTTAAAATACCCTCCAATGGTGATGAAATAGCCCAAAATTATGTTTAACTAACCAGTTGAAAGAAACTAAAATCGAGCATTGACATTCTTTTTAGCCATTAGGAAATTTTCCAAAAAAAAAGGGGTGAATTCTTTCTTGTCTTAGCATTACTGTTAGATGAGATGCAATTTGCATGTGTATCGATATTTTTTTTTTAAGAGTGGAGTTGTGAAATACTAATGATAAAACTTCTAAATGTTTTCTAGGTCTTGTCATTCAATTGATCCTTCATTTTCATCCCCTATGTAATATTCCTTGCCATGTAACATTTGATCATGCTTCTTGGCTTGCATCTAGAGGACAATAACTTGGGTCGTCTTGTGCAGAGGTTCAACTTCTAGGATCAGCAGGTCGGTTTCAAATTCGAGAAGTCATTCGGGGTATGTGTTTTATGCAGCAGAATTAATATTATAGTCTTATCATTTAAGTACTTGGATTTGAAGTTTTTATTCCTTTTTTGGTCATGTTTAGGTGTTAGGGAACATGCCACTTGCAAACATTTCTAAATATAACAATAAAATAGAGTGCATGAGTTACCTTTATCTGTTGTTGATTGACTGTTATTCCTTTTCATTTTTTTGATACATAGCACTTTGACTTTATTTATGCATACCTTAATGACAGGCATAACTCAAGAAGTGTGTCTAGATCACCTGAAGCTCGAGGACGACGCTCCATGTCTTCTGATAGGGTGTATCGCTCACCAAGAAGGCGCTCAATTACACCTTCTTGGAGGAGATCATCATACTCAAAGCATAGGTCTAGATCCCCTTTTAGACGCAGGTCACCATCCCCTATACGACGTAGATTGCGCTCTCCCTTTCGACGCAGGTCACCTTCACCCTCACATGATAGGTCACCATCACCTGTTCGACGTCGTAGGTCACCGTCACCTGTTCGACGCCGCAGATCTCCTTCGCCTATTCGACGCCGCAGATCTCCTTCGCCTATTAGGCGCCGCAGGTCACCTTCCCTTGTGCGCCGCAGATCACCTTCATTTGTGCGCCGCAGATCACCTTCACCTATACGTCGCAAATCACCCCCTTCCATGCGACGCAGATCACCATCTCCTTTACGTCAAAGGTATCAAAGGTCTCCGTCTACTCCTCACCACATGTCTCCTCCCATGCGGCACAAGTCATCTGTCATTTCACGCAAGAGATCTCCAACTCCTCTTCGTCGCTCTCCTTTGCCTCACGGATCAAGCTCTCCATCTCCTGTACAACATAGGTCTCCTTCTCCAGGGAGATCTCCAAAGGAACTCAAGAGATCGCCCATGCAGTCCCTTGGAGAAAGAGTTAGGTAATTTTATCTCCATAGTGAGAACCACCTCTTAATTTAATTTGTTTACATTCAAAATCAAATCGGTAATGGTATGAAAATTTATGTTACAGATCACAACAAACATTGTTGCCTGTTCCGCAACGCTCCTCCAGTTCTTTAAGGTCACAACAAAGAGATCAAAAGGATCAAAAAGATTTACACACTAGATTGCCACCTTTATCTCCTTCTCCAGAGAGGCCTCTACCAGTTGGAAGGAAGAGGAGTGCCAGCGAAGATAGAAGGTGATTTGTTTTCAGCGAAAATTTAGCATTAAGTTACCTTGAGAATTCTGATCACTCGTGCTGATATTGGATGCACATGTTTACACATTTTTGGTTGCTAATGAAGGTCCCCTAGTCCATATGAGAGTCCTGCCAGGCAAAGAAGAGAGCGAATCACACATGATGGTAGCTTGAGTCCTCTGCAGCAAAGAGTGAGGAAACCACTTAAGGATAGTCCAGAATCTGGCAAAGACCATGAAGAAACTGGCTATACTCGGTAAAGTTTAGAATTAAACATTTTCTGTTTGTTCTTGAAGCTGTTTTGTGATTGTGTGTTGAATGTTTTGATTTGTTTTTGACCTTTAATGGTGGCTCTGTTTTTTAGGGAGGGCGGGGACTATAATTCTACATCCTCACATAAACGACCTTTGTATCCATCTAACATGGATAAGCAGAGAGACCCCCCTGTGAAGTTTCACTGCAAGGATGAGCAAGCTCTTGAAAGATTAGCTAGTCATCAGACCACCGATTCCCGAAACTATCCAGATAACATGGACTCAAGGAAGAAAGACCAGGATATAAAGATGTATATATTTCCTGGCTCAACATCTTTTCTTCTTCTACTCCCTCAGTTGTGGGCATACATTAACTAACCAATTGTTCTGATGTCTATCACATTCCTTACAGCGGGAAGTCTTCTGGGAGAGGTGGTGATCAAGAAACTCTCGAAGCACAAAAGTCTCCATCTTTGTATAAGAACGAGAAAGACTGCTCACGCTTAAACAATGTTAAGGATAGTGACAAACGCCGGAAATCAGAAACTGTGCCAGTGACAACTGAAAAAGTGCATCATAGTAATGGCAGCGGTGCATTGGATTCTGGTTCTGAGGAAAGTGGTAAGCACAGAGGAGAGAAGAGGGAAAAGTCAAAGCATAAGAGGTCACATCGACATGAAGTGGCTTTGGATGATGATGGCAGCCATGGTTCTGAAATTGAAGAGAGAAAAGAGACTAAAAGGAGGAGGAAGGAGGAAAAGAAGTTGCGAAAGGAGGAGAAGCGTCGACGGCATGAAGAGCGACGCCGTAAAAGAGCGGAACGGCATGCGGAGAAGCTAAAATTGAAGGGTCGTGATGATGCTAGCTCTTCTGATGATGAACATGTTGGGAGGAGGGAGTCTCATCCAAGTGATGACGAAGAGACAGAATCTGATCAGAGAAGACTTGAGATTGAGTTACGGAAGAAGGCTCTTGAATCACTTAAAGCAAAGAAGGGCACTAGTCACTGAATCTGTTACAGCATTGAACGTCAAGCTCTTTTTTATACTTTAATCATGTTAAGTTCTTTATATTTGCTAGGAGCTTTTGCTTTGAATGGGAGCTCTTTTATATGTTGGTAACGATTTAATGTAGTCTCTGTTTCCTGCTGGTACCTGAAATGGATAAATGAGGATTTTCTGAGCAATTCTCTAGAGTGCCACCTTTATGCAGAAGACCTTGCTGCTAGTTTTTCTGGTAATAAATGTTCTCTCATGGCTGGGAATATTAACAGTGACATGGATGTTGAAGGCACATATATGCGAATGCATCATTCCTATAACAGCGCAACCGTTGTCTCTTTTAATTTATTACATTTAATCATGAAAATACTCCTTTTCAGCTTCTGTGGGACACTGTGATTGCTACCACTGCTCTCCTCATTTGTAAGCTCTGGTCCGTAAAGATTAAGTGACGTTGTTTCTTAGGATGGAGAGTGAACCTGCAGGTTATTTCAGCTTTGATTAATACGAGGTTGATACTGACTGGGCTTTTTGGTCAATTTATAGATGAATTATTGTCAGCTAGGTACTTGCTTGAGCAGACCGTGTGCAGAACAACATCTGAGCAAGTTTCGGGCGAACTGTTTTCAATCTGTACTGGTATATTGTCTCACATTTCACCTGTGGGTTAATATTATTATTTTTTTAAATGTAAAAAAGTATTAAGAATATAATTTATTTTAATATTGTTATTAAACCTAACCAAGAAGTTAATTTTAAAACTTCTCGACTGAAGTTTTTAATTAAACCATATGAGAATTAACTTAATTTAAATTGATTGATTTCATACATTCAAATACAATATTGATGATCCAAAAAAATATAATTTAACGTTTAAAAAACCTTTAAGATGATAAATTTTTTTTAAAAATATTGAGATAATGATAGATCGGACCGACCCTCCCATGACCCGAGTCATGGATTCTATTGGGTTTAATAAAAAAAAATTTATTTAATTATATGATAAAAATAAATGCTCACAAAATTAAACACCAACCTAAAAAGAGATAGTTATGTGAGACAATTATCCCTAGAAAGCAAATAAAAATCAATAATGCAGTCCATTTCCTAACAAATTCAATATTAAATGATAAAATCAAAAAAGAATAAATTAAAAACAATTAAAAGACCAAAAACAAAAAAAAAAACATATTATATCAGTTTGTAAACTTGTCAAACATGTGAATCAGATAAGTCGAACTAATACACCAAACTTATGAATTAAGTTATGGATTCTATTGGGATTATAATTTGTTTTTTAATCTAATTTTTTATTTAACTACATGATAACAAAAATAGATAATTGTAAAATCAAACACTAACTCAATACCGAGATTTTTTTTTAGATCATGATAACCTCATAAAAGGTGGAACGAAATCAATTATAAAACTGAATTCCAATTAAACTAGTATTTAAGGATGAATATGACATCGAATGATGAATTATTATTATTATTATTATTACAATTACTATTCTCATCGTTATTATTATCATTACTAATATTGTTACTATCATTACAGCTATCATCGTTATCACTATATCAATAAGTAATATCATAATTATTATTAATATTATTATCGTGATCATTATCATTATTATCGTTGTTATTATCATTGTTGTTATTATTATTGTTTATACTATTATTATAATGATTATCACTGTCACTATAACTAATATTATCATTATTTTTATTTTTATTGTTATCATCATCATTACTGTTATAACCACAATTATTATTATTATTATTATTATTATTACTACTACTACTACTATTGCTATCATAATCATAATCACTATTATTATACCACTACCACTACCACTATTGTTATTCTTATTATTAATAAATTTGAAAAAAAATATTATTACTATTGAAAAAAACTATAAATTTGATTTGAAGGGTAAAATTAAAAATTATTATTATTATTGCTATTACAATCACAATAACTATTAACTATTACTATACTACTACTACTACTATTATTTTTATTATCATTAATATTATCAATATAATTGTTAATAAATTTGAAAAATAATATTATTAGTATTGGAAAAAAAACCATAAAATTGATTTGAAGGGTAAAATTAAAAACTATAAAAACTTTAAAAAAAGAACCAAGAGAAAAAATTAAGAAATCAAAATTAGAATGACCAAATTGAAAAATATAATATACACAAATTAAAATTTAAGGGTTAAATTGTAAACAGATAAAACTCAAACAAAAGAGAAAAAGATCAAAATAAAAAATCAAAACAAAGAGGATGGATTCTAAAATACCAACAAAAAATAGGGACGGATTCGAGGACTGAAATTAATAAACAACAAACAAAGAGGATAATTATGTACTTTAGTTGTTAGGAGAGAGGAAAAAAAACACAAACAATCAATTGCCAACGACAATCCAACAATTATCGGTCTACATGTGCCACATCATATGAAAGAGGTCATAGTTGCGCATCTAGGGAGATGACGGATGACCAGATTTGGCCACCAGGCGGCGCTATATGTGCCACCTGCATGGCACGAACGCCGTCCACTCGCTGATGCGTGTGGAACACGTGCCAACAACTTTTCGATTAAAAAATAAAAACTAAAACATGAAAATACTAAAATGCCCTCATTGTCCTCTTAATTACATAAAATATTCATGTGAAAAATACCAAAATACCCCCAAAGGCAAGACTTATTTTTTATCTTTTCTGAGGTTAAAAATGTTATTTTACTGTACATGAAAATTTAAAAAATTTGAAATACCTTTGTTCAACATCCCAATTTTTTTAATCTTGGGGGCAAATAAGTATTTTTATTGTTATGAATATTGTGAAAAACCAAGAAAGTTCTTGCTCAACAGTCCTAAATTTTTCTGACTTTAGAGGCGAAATAATATTTTTATAACGTTAAAAAATTTAAAAATACATATGCACCCCCAAATAATCTTCTAATTACCACTGAGCCAGAGTAGAAGACCCAAATACTCATAAAAGCCATTTAAGGGTAAAAAAATAATTTTACTAAGCAATTCATAGTAATCCGTGTGCAGAGCTACAGTGAATCCCATGTCATTTAGCTTTTTTCTTTTTTCTTTTTTTTAGTGTCTGCACTCCAATAACCCCGTGCCTGCTTACTGTTAAATTTTCTCTGGATTTTGCTGGCTTCTTTCTCACTGTATCTCGGTTTGACCTGTGTGGACGACAACTTGAGCAATGTTCCTGGGACTTTTGTTCTCTAAAGTTCTCCAGGTGCTGTGCATGGTCCCGGGCTTGTCTTCTTAATAATTGATAATTGTGAGGTGTTCATAGTAATGAAATGGAAAATAGTTGGAGCATACTATATTCCTAATTGCAAATTACTATAAAATAGTTTGTATATTTAAAAGCGGTTATGAGGAGGTTATAAATTGATTAATCGAGGGGTGAAAATCCTTTTGGACACGGGGCCTGGAAATGTATCTATGGGTTTCAAGTTGCATGTATTAAATAATGTTGGATTAGGCCACCAGAAGCCTTTAGATGTTTCTAATCATGTTTGTGCACAATTTATCTCATTGATTTTTTTTCAAATATTGATGTTTCTAAACATGATTAGATGTTTCTAAACATGTTTATGCTCCAATCCAGTTGGCATGGTATAGCCATGGGAATCTGGAGAGCTTGTGTAAGACTTAATTCACTGTATTTCTAAAGGTGGTAAATGGCTTATGTAAGCACTTAAACCGGCCGGCTTCAAGGTGGGGCCTCGAAAACAGTCGTCGGTGTTTCCCATTAGCCGTGTTATTCTGCTAGATCGGTCTTCGCTAGAATGGTTGGGATCATGCCTGATTGGTCTCAAATGTTTGTCTTGCATCGCTATGCTTATTGCAATTATAACTTAGAGATCAAAATGGTTTGGAGTGGTGCCGTGCAATGCACAATGATTTGCTTTTGTGATGCTTGTATTACATGTGGCTAGAGGGAAAGTGAAGATCTGTGTTAAGAATGTTTTGATGTTTTACTGAGAAATAATATAAGACAATGGAAGAATGTTTTGTATATTATTAACGTATCTAAAGACCATATATATAGCCTTTTACAAGGATTGAAACAGAATCTAAATCAAAACAGAATAACAGAATCCTAAACAATAGGAATTATTCAAAACTAAAAATGAGCTAAGTCCTAAAGACTTGATCAACTCGAAACAGACTCTAACATCCTCTCTTAAACTATGTGCTAATAAAAACACTTAGTTTATGCCTGGAAATGTGCAGACCCCCATCAAACTTCTTAATTTTATGAACACGTTCAGTTTTAAAGGCTTGGTCATTATGTCTACTATTTGCTCATGTATTACAGTGAAACATCTTAACAATACCATCTTTAGTGAGCTCATGAAGGAAATGGAACCTGATGTCTATATGTTTGCTTTGACCATGTAGAACATGATTCTTTGACAGCTTAATAGTTGAACTATTGTCACAGTATACAGTTGTGTTATCACTTTAAAGCAGATTGAAACTTGCCATAATTCTTCTCATCCAAACCACTTGACAAGCACATGCAGCAACAGCTACAAATCCAGCTTCAGTGGTGGACAATGTATTGGTTACTTTTTGGATGACCAAGACACTGCCCCTGAATTGAGCATAAATACATAGCTTGAAGTACCTTTTCTGTCATTCAAATCCCTGACATAATCATTGTTAGTGTAAGCAATTAATTTGTCTTCTCCTCTCTTGCTATAAAGTATTCCAAAATCACAAGTTCCCTTCAAATATCTCAACACTCTCTTGGCTACCTCAAAATGAAGTTCTGTAAGGTGATCCATATATCTACTCAGTAGACTTACTACAAACATAATATCAGGTCGAGTGGTGGTCAAATACATTAAACTACCCACAATTTACTTGTAGTGGCTGCTATTTAATTTTACTCCAGTTGTATCTTACATAAGTTTAAATCCGGGTACAATTGGATTAAGCACAGGATTGCACTTATCCATACCAAATCTCTGTAACACCTCATGCGTATACTTTATTTGATGAATGAAAATACCTTCATGTTCTTATAAAACTTCTATACTTAGAAAATACCTCATTCTTCCTAGATCAGTCATATCAAACTCATGCATCATGTATTTTTTAAAATCAGTAAACATGCGTTCATCATTGCCAGTAAAGATTAAATCATCTATGTAGAGGCAAACAATTAAAATTTTACCTCCTTCATGTGCTTTGATGAACAAGCTATGCTCATATGGACACTTCTTTAAACCTTCCTTCGTAAAATAAGACTTGATGCGATTGTACCATGCTCAAGGAGCCTGTTTCAAACCCTACAATGCATTTTTTAATTTGTATACTTTGTGCTCATTACCTTTCTTCACATAGCTCAGAGGTTACTCAACAAAAACATCTTCAGAAAGATATCCATGCAAAAATGTTGACTTAACATCAAGTTGAAAAATTGTCCACTGCTTTTGAGCTGTTAGAGAGATTACTAAACAAACTGTATCCATACACGCTACTGGTGCAACCACTTCAGTATAATCAATTCCATGCTCTTGGGTGTAGCCTTTTGCAACTAACCGGGCTTTGTATTTATCTATCTCACCATTCTCGTTGAACTTTGTCTTATACACCCATTTTACCCGAACCTTTTTAGCACCAGTAGGCAAATATGTTAACTTCCAAGTGTCATTTCGTTCAATTGCATCTATTTCTGCTTCCATGACCATTTTCCACTTTGCATCTTTCACAGCTTCATAAAAAAACACAGGATCAATGGCAGCAGCAAACATGGCCATATAAGAATCCTCTTCCGATAATTCTTCCCTACTGACATAGTCCCTCATCTACAAAGGTCTTTTACGCACCCTTTCGGGTTTGCTACGCGTATTTTCACTGTTGCTTGCTTGGACTATTGGACTTATAGAAATTATACTGCTACGTGTATTTGAAGAATTGTTGTGGTGGTTGTCAGTGGTGCTCACTTCTGGATCAACATGTTGATCACTGTTTTCACTGCTTGCCCAGTGTTGATCACTATTTTCACCGTCTGCCCTGTCAAAAACAGTTGTAAAATGATCAACATGTTGATCACTGTTTCCACCGTTTGCCCTGTCATCAGCTGTAAAATGTTCTTTATATTCATTTTTATTTCCCCATTATAAAGCAATAGTATCAGCTATTTCTAAACTCTCACTCCAATCCCAACTATTGTTTTCGTCATATACCACATCTCTGCTCACTATAATTTTATGTGAGATGGGATCATATAGGTGATATGCCTTTGATTCTTTACTGATGCCAAGTAGTACATATTTTACACTTTTATCATCCAGCTTTCTTCTCTTGCAGTCAAGGACATGAGCATGTGTTATGTAACCAAAAACTCTAAAATGATGAACTGACGGTTTGATGCCACTCCAAGCTTCTTCTGGAGTCTTGTTTTTAACTGCAAATGTTGGAATTCTGTTTAAAACATAAACGGTCCAATTTACAACTTCTAGCCAAAATCTCTTTGGTATCTTCTTTGTTGACAGCATGCTTCGAACCATGTTCATTATGGTTCGATTTTTTCTTTCTGAGACTCTGTTTTGTTGAGGAGAGTAGGCAACTGTAAGTTGACGACGTATGTTATGCTCGTTGCAAAAATTTGCAAATTCTTGTGAGAGGAATTCACCTCCACGATCAGTACGAAGACTGTAAATACATAAACCAGTCTCCTTTTCAACATGATTCTTAAAGAGTTTGAAAGCAGTAAAGGCTTCAGATTTTGCTACAAGAAAACAGGCCCAAACTTTACAACTATAATCGTCAATAAGTGTAATTATATATCTCTTGTTGCTATTTGAAATAGGAGTAGTGGGACCATAAATGTCAGCACGTATGAGTTGAAGAACTTGAGTAGCTCTCCATGTAGATTCTTTAGGAAAAGAATTTCTCTGTTGTTTTCCAATCAAACAATCTCCGCACACCTTTGTTGATACATTTAGATTTGGCAGTCCGGTCACCATCTCTTTTTGTTGAAGAAGATTCAATCCCGTGAAACTAAGATGTTTATATCTGTTATACCAAAGCATAACATTCTCTTCTGATGAAGATTTAAAACACACCTGCTCGCTGGATTTATTGGATTGTGAATTAAAACACACCTGCTCGCTGGACTCCTTGAACTGCACCTGAGCAAACAATTTGAACATTCTATTTGAAGACATGGTAATCTCTATAATCAAACCTCTTTCAGAATGATATATCTTGCATGTTTCCTGTTGAATAAGAATAGCAAGACCTTTCTCAACTAGTTGCCCCATGCTCAATAAATTATCTTTCAAACCTGAAACGTAGAAAACATTTGTAATGATTTATACAAAACCATTCACAAACATTCTGATATTTCCTTTTCCATTAACAAGCATTTTCGAATTATCTCCCAGCTTTACTATCTCTCTAAAAGTGTCATCAAAATCAAAAAACAACTCCTTCATACCACACATGTGATTGCTGCATCCTGAGTCAAGAAATAATAACTCCTTCATGCTTGTTGCCTTCTCATTTACAACGTTTTCCACCTCCCCTGCCTCTGCCTCTGCCTCTACTTGATCCTCGAATACCCTGACCACCTCCTCGCCAACCTGATGATTCTCCTGTTGTTACCTTTAATGCATGCTCCTCTACAATATGAGCATTCATACATTGTTCATGAACCACCAAACTACTTTGCAATTCATCTATGGAAATTACATCAAGATCTTTTGATTCTTCGATAGAACAAACTACGTAATCAAATTTGGAAGTCATGGATCGCAAGATTTTTTCAATGATTGTTAAATCAGTCAAATTCTTCGCACCATTTGACCTCATCTTGTTCACAACAGTCATACTACGAGCAAAATACGCAGTTATAGACTCACCTGCCTTCATGTTTAGCATCTCGAACTCTCTTTAAAGAGCTTATTGTTGTGTACGTTGCACTCGTGTTGTACCTTGATACTTCATTTTCAAGGAATCCCAAATGCTCTTGGCAGAATCCTTGTTCAAAATCATCTCTAAAATTGAACAATCAATACTTTGAAAGAGATAATTCTTTGCCTTAAGATCCTTCAATTTTGCATCTTCAATTGCCTTCATCTGGGCTGAAGTAGGTTGGACTCCTTCAATCACTGTTGGAATCCCATCCTCAATTAGACTCCAGTATTCTTTTGAACGGAGAAAATTCTCTATGAGCATAAACCAATGATCATAGTGTCCGTCCAATTGCGGAATTGAAGGCTGAACAAAACCTCCTTCTGTTGACATCTCTGATGCTATAACCTGGCTCTGATACCAAAATGTTAAGAATGTTTTGGTGTTTTGCTGAGAAATAATATAAGAGAATGGAAAAATGTTTTGTGTATTATTAACGTATCTGAAGACCATATATATAGCCTTTTACAGGGATTGAAACAGAAGTCAAATCAAAACAGAATAATAAAATCATAAATAATAGAAATTATTCAAAGCTAGAAATGAGCTAAGTCCTAAAGACTTGATCAACTCGAAACAGACTCTAACATCTGGTTGTAGAAATTGTTAGATTGAAGATGACGAGAGGATAATTGAAATAGTTTAATAATATTGTAAGTGAATTATTATTTGTAAAATATTTTATAAATTAAAAATATTTTTTAGCATATAATTAAGTATATATTGAATATAAAATATTTTTTTTGGTTGATTTTTTCTTTGTAAAATATTTTACAAGAAACAAACGTAAAATAATATCTTTTATTAAAAGATATAGAAATTTGAAAAACATTTTTATATAATAAATTTAAAAAATATTTTTCTATAAAACATTTTACACTAAACAAATTGAATCATAAGAGATTAATGAATATACGGTGTGGCTTGATATCATGCTTGAAATTGTTTTTTAAAATATTTTTTAAATTTAAAATATATTTTTTTAATTTTTTAAAATTTATTTTTAATATAAATATATCAAAAAATTAAAAATAAAAACTAATATTTTTTTTAAATTTAACCACAAAAATAAAGCAGATCAGGGCAATAAATTAATAAAAGAATGATCTGGATGGGTGATGTTAAGCCTCTGTTGGCTTGCGTGGGCAAAGCAGATATATTAGGTATTAAGCTTGCAAGTTCTAACTCTTGCATGCGTGATTCGTGCAAAACATGCGTCATTTTCTTGTGGCTAAACATGGAAAAATGGCGAATAAAACTTCTGGTGCCAAATTTTCTCCAAGTAGATAACATGTGACTACGTGGCCTAAGTTCATTTGCTGCAGTCGGTTGCCTCCCCATCCCGATAATATCCAAACTAAAAACACTAAGATGGCCGCAGGGCACAAGCTGTAAGCCTTGATGGATTTGCATTAGAAAACATCAAAACAACACATACTCGAAGGAGGGAGGCATCGTTTGGAAACTTCCCTTTTCCCTTCTATGGCTCCAACTCTGACCTCCAATTCATTTCTCCCGAACACAACACCCCATTCAAGACTCTCTCCCAACAACCCGAGACTCACGGTCTTTGCCAAGCAAGCTGGACCCTTCTCTCCATTTCAATTTGGCAAACCAAAAGATGATGCCTCATCATCAGAAGGGAGTCAAACTGATGGTTCTGGCAATTCAAGTCCGTTTAATTTCAACTTTGGCAAGATACCTGGTGTGAAGTCCTTGGTACCTGTTGTGATCAAGCCTGCTTCTGGGTTGTCATTTGGGAACTCAAGAAGGAAGGACCCTGGTACGGTTTTTGTTGCTGGTGCTACTGGGCAGGCTGGCATTCGTATTGCACAGACGCTACTGCGTGAAGGTTTTAGTGTAAGAGCTGGGGTTCCTGAGCTTGGAGCTGCTCAGGAGTTGGCTCGTCTTGCCGCCCAGTACAAGGTTAGCTACTTCGCACAACTGGAGAATTTTGGTTCTATCTCAATTTGATATTTATCAAACACTAGTAGTAGTTATTTGTTTATTCCAATCCTAAGGGATGCATATTTAGTGGATCAAGTTCACAGGGATATCCAAGAAAGAACATTCTGCTTGATGTGGTCAAATTATCATGAAATACATTGCTGGACTCAACCAGTGGAAAGGAAAGCATCTTAATCGATAGAAAAAAAAAAAAAAAACCCTACTCAGGTTGTACCGATATTTAATTTAAGGTTTCCAACTTGGACACTAATTCCATTTCGTGGATTGTGTGAATCCTCTCCCAACTTTTGATTCAGGACTCCATTCTTTGGATTCAGATTTTCCAAAACAGGTTTTTGTCGAAATTGTTCCTTCAAGTATAGAATAGCAATGTACTAATAAAATTGTTCAATTATGTATACCTTTCTTCTGTCCGTCTGGGATAAGTTTCTCTATAGTTAAAATGGGTATGGATAGCAACGTTTTGCTATGATACACAGAGTTGATATATCCTTTTATACTTATAACTTCCTATTCCTGCCGCAGATTATATCAAATGAAGAAGTAAAGCGCCTCAATGCTGTTGAATCCACCTTCCAAGAGGCGGAATCAATTGCAAAAGCAATTGGCAATGCAAGTAAAGTCGTGGTTACAATTGGTCCTACAGAGAATGGTCCCACCTCTGAGGTCTCCACGTTGGATGCCTTGCAAGTAATCGAAGCTGCTCAGCTAGCAGGAGTTGGCCATGTTGCAATAATCTATAATGGGAACATAGATAGTGCATCGACTTACAATGTGCTAGATGGATTCAAATCATTCTTTAACAACCTGTTCTCTCAATCTCAGCTTTCTGTACCTGAGTTCTTGCAGAAAGTAATTGAAACAGATGTTAAGTATACTTTTATAAAAACAAGTTTGACTGAAGACTTTTCACCAGAGAGTTCTTATAATGTAGTTGTGTCAGCTGAAAGAAGCACCAGTGCAGACGACTACAAAGTAATGTAATGTATGCAATTAATTTCATGTTTCTTTCATAGTATTTATTTTTTTGTTGCATATTGTTGTTTCCATTAGTTCTTTCATTGTTCTTAAGGACTTTATTTTTTGGATTTCACATTGTTAGGTAGCCAAGTCCCAGATAGCGTTGGTGGTGGCAAATGTTTTCTCAAATACATCGGCAGCCGAAAATAAGGTACATGTATGAGAAGATAGGGATTTGGAAATTATAGAAACATGGCTATGGTCATCACTTCTAATTTATTTAAAGAAAACATTTAAATGATTCCACTTCTGAAATGAAAGAAAGTTAAAAAAAAAAGATGGAACAACAAAGAAATATTACAGATTTAGAATGATGCTGGTTTAAATTTTCATGATGAACCTTCAATGACCTTAGTTCCCGTGCACATCACACTTCTTTCCTATTTCTTTCGTCATACGGTGATAAAAAAGTTTGTAGCAGAACTTTCCTGCTCTCATTTGTGAAAATTGTACCCTTACTGATCGCAAATGACTTACAAAGTGTTGTTGCTGTATGTATTCTGTACCAGGTTGTGGAAGTTTTTACAAGTCCATCGGCACCATCAAGGCCTGTAAATGAGCTTTTCAGGTAATTGGGTTTGAATTTTTCTTTCAACTTGGTCTACTGTTTTTCAAAATAAATTTGGCTAATTTGTGCGCGTGATGATTGCATCTAGTGCCATTCCTGAAGATGGAAGAAGAAAAGTCTATGCAGAAGCTTTGGCAAAGGCGAAGGCAGAGGAAGAGGCAAGGATAGCAGTTGAGAAAGCATCTGAGGCAGCCAAAATGGTGGAAGAGGAAGTGAAAAAGCTTTCAGAGCAAGAAGCTAAAGCTGCTAGTCTAGCTGAAGAAGCCCAGGAGAAGGCTGAGGCTGCAGGGGGGTCAGTGGAAAGCTTCCTGGGTAAAGCAAAAGAAATTGGTTCAGGGTTATCTTGGGAAAAAATTAGCTCCCAGATTTCAACTGCGGTTCAAACGACTAGTGAAAAAACAAAAGTGCAGATTGCTACTGTCAGGGGACAAGCCAAGGCTCGTTCTTTGCCGGGCCAGAAAGCTGTAGTTAAACGGCCAGGACCTAAACTTCTTGCTTTGAAACCAAAGGAGGAGCCAAAGCCGAAGGCTAAAGAGTCGACGGAGTCAAAGACAGAATTGCGGAAGATGTTTGGTGGCCTGTTTCAGCAAGAAACCATATACATCGATGATGATTGAGACAATTAATTGTTTTGTAACCATCTTATCTTTCAGGCTATATTGATGCAGATTTGGTCTAAAGTTTGTAATGCTGTTGAACGTGAGTATAATCCTATCATGCACCATTTTGAAGCTTTCAAATTATTTTTCATATGACATAAACAAAGGTCTTCAATCTGGAAAAGGCTCCAATCCGAATATTTCTGGTTCTCTCGTTAGCACTTCATGCTCTAGACCAATATGGACATGCAAGTAGATGCAAGGATGCATGCAGTATGGAGATTAGAATCCAGCAGATGTTGGAAAATTTGCAACAAGGCACAAGTTGCTAATGCCGAATGCAAGGGCTTTTTCAAAGCCTGCTTGAAGGGACCTGGCAGCCTTCCATAACTTTCTAAGTGTCCCCTGAAAGAATGGAATTACTTAAACAATAATCAACTAACCCAGATGGCCCTGCACGGTCTCCTTCATACTTTGCAGGTAATGGCAGTCTTAAATTACTAATATCAAAAGGCTGCCTGGTTGTGATATTTTTTAAACGTAAAATTATGAGGTCCAAGCAAGAATCCATCACCAGTTCCTTCTGTGTTTGTAGCTTGGAGAAATGTTGGCCCAAACTACTGTGAAAATAATGCTGTTAATTAATATTCCATGGTCTAAATTGAGAGAGAAAGACAGCCACAACAACAACATTACTGGAATACTCTCTGAGCTCGACGACAAGCTCTCCTTGCTGGTACCATGATCTTGGCTGCTTGGCTTTTGATGATCTTGATCACTGGAATATGATTTTGGGAAGAAAAAAAAAATCCTAGTTTCTGGATTTCACCAACATGGGTTTTGTCCCTCTTAGTGTCATCATTATCACTTCCAGCTTTTGCAACAATGAAAGGCCACTTGATCGAGCTTTCATCTTTGTTTGACTTGGATTCCATTAGGTTTGTAACAGCTGAAGAAAACGAGGGATTTCTGTTTGGGATGTCCAAAGATTGTTGAGTTTTATTCGAAGAGTGCTTGAGCCTGGCTTTGTCTTTTCAATGAATATTCATGCATGTCCTCCCAGTGCTTGTGCATTAGAGAAACCTCTCTTGCAAAAGATGCACTCATAGGACCTTGCTTGGCGTGCACCTTCTTCTTGTTCATGATCTGGGTTTCCTTGATGGAGATTTTCTTGGATGAGTTGATCATCAGTATCCATTATCGAGCAATAATCTTGCTTAGCGTCCACCTTCTTCTTGTTCATGAACTGGCTGTTTTCTGTGTGGTACTGTATGTAGTCTTTGCGTTGAGGGGGGTTACAACTTACAAGGACTCCTTCCTTCTAGATAAAAAAATGTTTTGAAACATTACTACAAAAGACAAAAGTGATCTTACATGTTAAATTGGTCTCCACAAGTGAGTCTTTTAAGATTCATTTTTACATGTAGAAAGTCTTCATCGTGTGTGTAATATATATCATAGTTTTTAAATTTGATCCAGTTTAAAATTTAGGTTTCAGGTTTTGACCGGATCAATCTCTATTTTAAAAAAATCAAAACGACATTGTTTTAATAAAAAAAAACAAAAGTAAATGGATTGCAACCGAGTTTTTGACCGGGTTTTGCCAGGTCAACCCGTTAGGTCACACCGGGTCATAACTTTTCATATTTTTTTTCAACCCAGCCCGGTTCCAGTTCTAAGTTAGTCGGGTCCTAGATCGACCTGCCAAGCCGAGTTTCAAAACAAATATATATATATATATATATATATATATATATATATATATATATATATATATATATATATATGTCAAAACCAACATCCAACAAATTTGTTAGTTTTTTTAATTACAAAACACCCTTAAGGTTTGGAAGTTGTCAAATAATCTCCTTCTGTATTACTAGTTTTATTTCATCCTTAGGTTTATATATTACTTCGTTTATTATCCCTCCATTTGTCCAACCTTCCAAGCAAACTTTCTTCGTTATTCTGCGCTTACATGGCATTTTGTTGAAGGTTTTAGAAAGATTTCTTAACTTTTGCAGTAACTTGGAGGAAAACCTGATATCATCTGATTAATTCAATTAATATTTAATTTAAATTTTTTTAAAAATATTTTTTTAATTAAGATAGATTAACCTGTTTAATATGTAATTCAAGAGTTATATTGAATCAATTCCGAGTAAAATTTATCGGTTAAGACAAAGATATTAAAGAAAATGCATAAAATCAAAGTCGAAATTATTCATGTATTATATTAATTTGATACCCCATCTCTGAGTACACATTTTTGTGTTGTCATGTGTCTCTGTATGTTTTTTTTTTATATTGTTGTATGTTCTAGAATTAAACAGTCAGCAAAATATGTTTTGTTTTGTTTTGATTAATTTAAAGGATAAACTTTATTAAGATAAATTCAATTTTTTTAAAAAAAATTGAATTAATATTTTTTAATATTTTTATCATTTTAATATGCTAATATAAAAAATAAATAAAAATTTTAAAAATATATTATTTTAATATTGTAATAGTCCGGCTCAACCTGCTCTATATTATCCGCTTTAGGCTTTACCGTCCTCACGGTTTTGTTCTTAGTGACACGAGCCTACTTCTGAGCCTAACGTCCTAAAACACGTACAACAGGTCAGCGACTAACACTACTAATAAGGCTCTGGCTCTGGACGCTCACTTTCGATGTGGGATATCATAATCTCCCCACCTTAAGACGAGCCGTCTTCAACTCTGATACCAAATATAATAACCCGGCTCAACCTGCTGTATATTGTTCGCTTTAAGCTTTACTGTCCTCATGGTTTTATTTTTGATAATGTTGACCCATTTCTGAATTTAACATTCTAAAATATATATAATAGATCAGCTATCAACACTATTAATAAAGTCCTCACCCTAAGTACTCGCTTTCTATGTAAAATATCACAAATATATTTTAAAATTAAAAAAAGAAACCTCAACTAAATCCCAAAATGCTTTAACTAAAAATAAAACCCTTACATTATGGGGTAACTTTGGTAACCCCTTACCGCTCCAAAGGCCAATTGGTCTCCTTTCGCTTGCAAGTTACAGAAGTAATAAAAAGGGTGTTCTTGTTTAACTGGCATCAAAACTCAAAAGCAATGCAATGTCTCGCACACTGAAATCAACTCCACTGTCAGTCTCCTCCCCCTCATTTTCTTCTCCTTTCTCTTTAAAAACCTACGCCGCTCCCCATTCAACCCTTTCTTTCAAGCCCCAAAAATCAAGGGCTGCCCATACAAATATCTCTAACAAGTCTCCACTTTATTCTACGAAAAGATTCAGTTCGCCCCAAAACATGTTAGCCAATACAAGCTGCTGCAGCAGCAGCACAAGACAAAACAGATGGACCCTTCACGGAAAAACAGCTCTTGTCACCGGCGGAACTCGCGGAATTGGGTACTTATCCATCTACATTTGATTTTATTTTTTAAAAAACTATAACGTGAATTTGGATACGATTGTTTTTTTTTTTGTTTCTTAGGCGAGCAATTGTGGAGGAATTGGTGGGTTTTGGAGCAAGAGTGCACACGTGTTGTAGGAATGGAAGTGAGCTTGATAAGTGCTTAGAGGATTGGAATGATGTATGTTCTGGTGGGATGATTAGTGGGTCAGTCTGTGATGTCTCTGTTGGAGCTCAAAGACAGGAGCTTATGGAGACTGTTTCTTCAAATTTTGGTGGCAAGCTCAATATCCTAGTAAGCTCTTTCATCATTTCCTCGTTTTTCTTACATGGAATGTTATACATGTAATTTTGTGCGAGTACTACTAGTCTTTTATCAGTGAAAAGGGAAGTGTTTTCTGTAGCTCTAGTTTTGTACATTTTGAATTTTCATTTGGGAATGAAAAATCATTGTTAGGGGTAATGTTATTTCAGTCATGTCACTAAGGGAAGCCAGTTAGAGTTAAGTGCAAGTGTAAAATCTTTATGTCTTGAGAGCTGCTACTTTTAATGAAGAAATTGATCAAAGAAATGCTGAAGAGTAAGAGAACATTTCTAGCATCCTGGTCCGGGCAGACCACAACTCAGTAATGGTCTTTCATATGCTAAGTGGTTTAGTTACTACAATGCTTGGAAATTGAACAAAATTACTTCTAAAAAATAATTTCATTTTAAGATATCTTGAATTGAATCAATTGGTTGTAGTGATTATAGCCTAGTGTATTCTAGCATTGCTACCTCGCGGTGATGAATGATGAGATCAACCGCGCCATATATGCACAAAAGTTACATTTATCGACTGCTTTCATCATAACTTAACAAAATCAATTGGATCAGTTTCGCCTCAACAAATAAGTGGGAGAGATAATTAAATACTCTCTTAACGACTGAAATTGTTTTCCTCGAATTTCATATTCTCAAAGCACAGGGCATTACCTGTTATTTTGAATTTGTAGGTTAATAATGTTGGGACAAACATTCGAAAACCAATGGTAGAGTTTACACCGGAAGAGTTTTCTACTCTCATGGCAACCAATTTTGAATCTGCTTTTCATATTTCCCAACTTGCTTATCCACTTTTAAAGGCATCAGGAGAGGGAAGTGTTGTATTCACATCCTCTGTCTCTGGCTTTGTCTCACTGAAATCAATGTCTGTGCATGGAGTGACTAAAGGTGATTAACCCATATGACATGAATCTTGCTTTATGATTGTTGATTGTAAGTGTTTATGACTGAATGCGTAATGTTTGTCCCAGGAGCAATCAATCAACTAACAAAAAATTTGGCTTGTGAATGGGCAAAAGACAACATAAGAAGTAATGCTGTGGCACCTTGGTACATCAAAACCTCAATGGTGGAACAAGTAGTTCTCTTTTCTGTTATTTATGTTTTTTTTCTTCCTTTCCCTTTATTTATTTAGTATTTGGTGCTGCTTTCCTCTCACTATAGCATGTGCGCGTGTAACCTGCCATGTACTGTGTAGCCGTGGAGTGGACTTAGTTATACAGAATTTGTTCTGAATAATGATTCTTTATATGTATTCTGTTGTCTTCACTCTAGGTCCTCAGCAACAAAAGTTATTTAGAAGAAGTATATGATAGAACTCCTCTTCGGCGTCTTGGAGAAGCTACAGAGGTTTCAGCTCTGGTGGCATTCCTTTGTTTACCTGCATCATCTTACATTACTGGTCAGATTATTTGCATTGATGGAGGGATGTCGGTGAATGGTTTCTTCCCAAGTCATGGTTAGAGGAGCCCAATTCACCTTTTACTTTTTTCGAGACGGTGAGCTTGTTTGTTTTGGGCAGCTCCTGCGGAGACTTGTCAGCAAAAGGAGATTTCTCCGCTATTCTCCTGTTCATTAGCTGGATTGTTCCTCATCTTCTTGAACATTTCTTACTCATGCTACCTCACGTATCCCTCCTTGAACTTGAAGGGCTCGATTGATCAGCTAAATAGTGCTCTCTGGGCTTTTAGGTTATATCATTGAGGATGCCTTGCAGTTTACGGATAATTTCTAATACGTTAAAGATTAATTTCTAATATTTTTGTAATAACAGAAGATTAGCATTCATTCATTTTATATGGATCATTGGTTTTTTTTTCTTCATGTTCATTAATATGATAGGGCATTGATCATTAAAGTTTTTTTGTCATACTCATTAACATGGATCTTACTCGCTGTTGACATCAATGCTTAAAAATATCTGTTTTTCTTATTTCTAGAGTATCTTTTCCATTTCTGTGCTGATGGGACTCATCTGCCGAACTTCTGCTTCTAGATAAACAATGCAGTAATGGCTGACTGAAACCAACCGAGGACCGCACGGCTCACGAATTGCCAACTCTCATAGCTACTTGTAACACCCCGTGTTTCATACGCAATAAGATAGTATTTTCCACACAATATACATAAAAAATGGGCCATATATAGAATCAAGATGTCTCTCTTTTTATCTTATTACAAATATTCATTCTTGTATTTTATTTATCCGTTTATAATGCTTTATTGTATACTCTATATAAAATGGAATAACGATTATATATATAGCATTACTACCCTTATCCACATTATCCATATCCATTTATACTTTCAGATTATTTTTTTCCACAGTTTCTCTTTCTTAAATGTCATATATTAAACTTTTCGTAATTTTTGAACTGTTATCTATTTATCATAATTTTTATGATTTTTTTTTTAATTTAATAAAATTTCAGTAAAGTCTTCTCTATGTAGAGCCCTACCCAAATCTTATCCTGCTATAATCTGCATATAAACATGTCATTATTTTTATATGGTAGCCTCAGTCATCCTACCGGTTCATTTATTAACCTATTAAATCCTTTCATATCACAATTCATCATGGTTTGGTATCATTTTCATTTTTTCTCCTACACAAATTTATCACACACACATGACCAAGGATATTTATGCACAAAATATTAAGAAAGTTATTGCATGTTTAATACATAACAAAATGAAGTTTTGAACAATTATGATTATAACCATACAATTTACAAAGAAATATGTATACCTAACAACTATACAATAATACAACTGAATCAACGTTGTCCAGTAATATGCGATGGACTTGCATAAATATAATATTTTTAAAATTCATTAGTTAATTATAATATAAGTTTATATTGTTCACAAAGAAAAAGAAATCAACATATTTACCATAACGTTTATGCGGATTCTTCAACACACTAAAATTTAACTCACAAACCTTATTATAATTTCTCAAAATGTAAATTCAATGGTTTTTCACTTACATTGTTAATTAAAATAGAAAACTATTCATATAAATGAATTTTGTATAATTATGTTCACAAGACTTTTTATCAAGTCATCTCATTCTGATCTCAAAGTACTTACTTTGACCATCTAATATAGCCGACTAAAAAACAATTCATAACCTTAGTCATGTTCTTACGACGACTAAGTAAAATTCATAACTCCAGTCCTGATCTTTCAACGACTAAGTAAAATCCATGATCTCGGTCCCAATCTCCCAACGACTAAGTAAAATCCATAAACTTAGTCTTGATCTCCCGACGACTAACTAAAACTCTTCCTCCAACTGTTAAAATATTTACTTTCTTAATTCATCCATAACATCAAACCCTTCCATTTTATTCTTATAAATTAGTTTCTTTTTTTATAGATACATTTGACTATTAAAATACAATCATCGAGGAAAATAACCTTAAGAAATTAAGGTATTAAACATCTGTTTGCTTCTCCGTCCACCTAAACTCCTCCCACAGTAAATGATTATGCTCCTTAAGCCTCTCTTGGTTTAAAAAGAAAATGTCATTCATGGCATATCTATTATAGTAAACTCAATCCAGAAGACCAAGGATGACAACCACCAACCATTGATCGATAGCCACCAGCCGCTTTCACACTGTTACCTACCATTATCTTTCACACATGGAACTTTAATTTTTCATACTTTTATTTTGTGTATAAATAGGCAGATAAATTTATATTATTGAGTGTGAGAAATAAAAGGAGAAAAAGAGTTTGTAATTTATGTAAGCTTGTTGCTTATGAAACAAAGTAGATTGTTTTATCCCCCTTAAGTGTTTCAAAACCATTACCAATAATCTCTCGAACCAATAATTGGTATCAGAGTCTCGTTCGTAAAAAACATGAGATTTTTTTTATATGTCTGAATTTTCAAAGTTGTTAAAAATATATTTTTTGCTGCTAAAGGAAGAAGACGACTGATTTGCACACACGCCATATTTGAGTCGAGCCGGACCACCTAAGTCGTGCCATCAACCAAGCCAACAAGCTATTTAGCGAGCCGTGAGCTGCACCAAACCAGTCCATCAAGCCGTCGGCTGGAGAATATTCTTGGTTCATCCTTAGCGAAACGACTAACATTCATAGTTGATTTTTTGACCAATTCAACCTATTATTTACTCATTTTTTACTGAGTAAGACTCGATCCCTACTATCTTAACCATTTTGGATTCATTTGTAGTGTTTGTTTTGCCAAATTCAACTCCCAAAAGGTGATAAAGTCATTCAAAGAATAATATGACTATAGAAAATGCACAAACACTCATCTCGAAGCTGACAAAAAACAATTATGATAATTGGTGTATCAAAATGAAGGCATTTCTTGGTTCATAAGAGTGTATAGAGATCGTGGAATATGGTTATTATGACAAAATAACCAAGGAACATTACAATAATTATACTATAGTAATGCATAGTGATTTGTGTCTTGGGACACAATAATATCGCTAGGAGATTAGTTTTTTAGATAATTGATCAAATTTAATTAGGTTAACTTGTTCAATATCTTATTAAATTTAATTAAAAACTTTGCCACAATCAAGTTTCAAGCTTGGATTTCTCAAATCAATCCACTATAACTAAATAGGTCTAAGGCATCTAGGGAGTTGGACTATCATTCTTGGTTTGCAATGTATAAAATTTCCCTCTGATGGGTATCTTTATAAGGTGCTTGATTAGATGAAGTAGATAACCAGTCATTTTAAGTGGGCTAAATCCTCCAACATATAAAATTTGGGGAAATGTTTTATTGCTTTGTATTAAGAATAAGAATATAAATAGACATTACAACAACTAACTTTATGTAACTAAGAACCCACTACTTCAGCACGTATTGAATTTTAACAACTAACAACCCACTAATTCAACATGTCTTCTAATTATGCCAACAAACTTTGACCACTAACAATATTGTTCGAAGATTAGGACCACTAAAATAGACATATTCAAACATAAATAAATAGACTAAGCCTATACAAGACCTTACATAATATCAACCTAATAACCAAATCAGAAGACCTAGAGGCCTCTAACACTCTTTAAGGCTTATGGTCATGGTTTTAGGCTTTTGTTGATCCAATACATGAACAATCTGGGAGTTAGTCTAGCATACAAGCAACATTGCCTTACTAGTACAATTGTCCTTAAAACGTATGTGAGATCATGTATCTTCCTTACTAAATGCATCAGTCTTTAATCTGTGTGTGTGCTTGTTTTTATGGTAGCTTTGGTGTTTTGGAAGTACCATAATTATTTAGTGTTTTGTAACAACAAAAAACAGTGATAAAATTGGTGGTACCCACCAATAAATGAGTTACAACATGTGGTTCACAATAAACATTGTATAATAGCTTTTTCCTACGAGTTTCATGCCATAGATTTCTCATCTTTCTTTCTTTTTATTAATGAAACCTTAAAAGACCAAAATAACCTTCTTCCTCCCTACAGTTGTTACACAAACGAGATAGAGTAGTAGAACACTCAAGCTAAATCTATTGTAGATCTACAAATCATCTTCTAGATTTGGAATTGAACAGCTTCTAAAAGCAACCTCTTGAAGATTTACATATCATCCTTTGGATTATTTTGTGAGTTTTAATTAATTTATTATTGATTTTCATGTGTGACATGTATTCTCTTGTTTTTGTTGCTTTTTAGTTTGGATTTGTCTTCTTGCTAGCTTGGATCTGTGCTTGCAACTTCAAAAATTTATGGTTTTTCTTTTCTTGTCTTAGATTTGTCTTAGATATGAGAAATAACATGAAATCATTAGAAAGAATTTTGATAGCAATTGAGATGAATAGGAAAGCAAATAGTAAGAAAGATCAATGGTGATTGAGGAAAAACCAAAAAAAAAAAAAGCTAGAGATATAACATGATGATTCTACAAAGAGTGGGCCTTTTAATTTGCAATTGCAAACCATAGAAAATTTTGAACCATTTGGATCCAAGTTATTTTTTTATCTTTAATCTAGCAAAAGAAATTAAAAAAAAATAGAAGCATGAAATGTATTAATATTTATTATTTATGAGAGCCAAATCTCATTAGAACTTTTCATGTTGGAGATGTCGGTGGTAAGAAAAAATCTTATAAGAAAATAAGATTGAAGAGTATATTAAAGTAATGATTTTGGGTTTTTTAGATAATTCACAAAAAAAAAATCAATTTATGCACACAAATAAATTTTTTTGTAGGGATTTGATGTTGTTGATTTTGATAGGAAGATAAATGTTTCTGGAGACAGTTTATCAATTTATACACATCTATCTAGTTTTCTGTCTAGAGTTGACTTTGATAATATGAATTGCTCTAGTTTTGTTGTGAGTTGAGAGTCTAAAAAAGTTGGTGATGAGAAGGAAAGGTTAAACGATAAGTTTCTTGTTGGTGCCATTGTCCGACTTAAATTAAAAAATCAGAGTTGGTGTCCAAAAAAAAATTACGATGCTTAAATGATAAGGTATTGCTGAACTAAACTCAAGTGTATGAATGATGAAATTGCCTTGATTTTCATTTTGTTTCATTTTGATGACAGCTTGAATTTGATCGTTATCTCAATTTTGTTCCCGTTAATTTTTTAACCAATATTTTTCCACGTTCTTATAGTCATGGATAACAAAGGCCTTCTCAAATGGATTGTGCTTATGATAGGATTGCAACTAGTTTAATGTGATAATAAAAATAAAACCATAATATCGTATTATTGTATTTATGATATATTAGTAATCCAATGCATATTAATATGTTTAAAATAAATATGCATATTAAAAATAAATTATCACGATACAAAATACACTCCAAGCTTTTCCGTGTGGTCAACAGGAAAATTGGACCCGAAACATCTTAAGCTACACGGAAATTACAATGTTTGAAAGGACCACCAAAAGAAAAGAAATACCTACATTCTACGAACTTGAAAAGTTGAGCAGAATTTGGATTATACGTGGCACTCCTTTCTTGACCAGGCGCCCGCCCTGAAACTAACAGCCATCCCTCCAATAATTTGGATAATATGTTTTCCATCGAGGTTGGATTTAATCTCCTTTTCGTTTTGCTATATAAATAAAAGTATATATAGATAGAATATTTTATATATTTCTCAGACTGGAACTCGATATTTTTTCAAGATCACAATCCGAAATAAAATCACGAAAAACAAAAGGCATAGGCGATTTCGTGTTCGATTTAGGAGGTCGTGCATGATTCATAATTAACCCTGCCTTTTGCACAGACGGTCTCGAAGCAGTGCAAAAGCAATAACTGTAGAGTGACTTTAGTGTAACGGGGCTGCTTTTGACTAATATGGCATAGAACCTTCCTCGGTCGGAATTTTTTCCTTTTCACATGGGTAACGGGGTCCATGCGCCTATCAGTGCTTGGAATAGCGTTTCGACCACTTGTTATTTTTGTTTTTAATTATCTTTTAATATTTTTATATTGTTTTGATACGGTAATGTTAAAAATAAATTTAAAAAATAAAAGAATTATTTTATTATATTTTTAATTAAAAATACAATTATTTAAATATACTCCAAAGAATGTGTTCGAAATAAAGGTACCATGATTTGTTTTTATATGTTGCGTAGCTTCTTATACAAAGAAAAAAACAACCACTTCTCTTAGCACCATCTTAATTTCCTTCATTTTGAAGTCAAGGTGCGCTTGGAGCCCCACCTCTCGAATGCCAACTGCCAACTAATCCATCGCAAAGTGTTGAAGTCGTATGCAGACCCAAGTCTTCGATTGTAAATTTGTAACTTTCCTCCACGTCTAGTTCGATTGGATCTATAACTTGGCTATATGCCATATCTAAGTTCGAAAGGATAAGGAAGTTGGAGAGGAATCAGAGAAGATGGCCCAAGCAGATTGCAATTCCAGCAGGGACAATAGATGGCTACTCAACGGAATGACAGCTCTTGTCACCGGTGGAAGTAAGGGACTCGGGTAAATATCTCCCTTCCTTCTTTTCCTTGCTCTTCACTCGTCCCTGTTCATCGAAACCTTACAGTTCAGTGTAATTTTATGTTAAATTTCTCCAAAAAGCCAGTCACTTAATGACTGTTCGCGAATATATGATCTTACGATTCGTCCTGTTTCCTCGTTGAGACTTCATTTAGCCTACTTTGTCCGACTTTTCCTTGTGCTGGCTAACTATTTGTTGAATTTGTTTTATATGGTCAGGCATGCTGTTGTGGAGGAATTGGCAGGGCTAGGTGCCACCATCCATACATGTGCGAGGACTGAGCCTGTGCTCAATGAATGCTTACAGGAATGGAAGATGAAGGGTTTCAAAGTCACGGGTTCGGTTTGCGATGTTACCTCTAGAACTGAACGAGAGAAGTTAATGAGCACAGTCTCCTCTCAGTTCGATGGGAAACTTAATATCCTTGTAAGTCACCCACCCTTTATTGACATCTCTTGCAAAAGCATCGTGAGTATAAGCTAGTTTATTAGTGTTAAAGAGCAAATAAGATCTAAACTTTCAGTTCTTGGAGATTTTGGGTTCAATTCTGATCCCCCCTGGTTCATTAGCATTTAATAGTATGTTTAATTTTGCCTTGCTTAAGAGCGCAATATAAAATGTTGTTCTTGTACCGATTCAATTTTATATTGTTTCTTGAAAATTAATTCGAGCTAATAATATTAACAATACCAAATCCTGTTTCTCTAGGTCAACAATGTTGGGATACTATATTTTCAGAGGACCATTGACGTCACTCCGGAAGATATCTCACTTTACCTGAGTACCAACTTCGAATCTGCCTATCATCTGTGCCAACTTGCACATCCTCTTTTGAAAAACTCAGGAGCAGGAAACATCGTCTTTATGTCTTCTGTTTCTGGTGTGGTATCAGTGAGTGTTAGCCTATATGGAGCAACTAAAGGTACCCAGTTCAATGTTTTCTTAATCTGATTGGCTTTTGTTTCAACCTAGCTAGCCATCCGCTCAGAAATGAAGAGTAGATATTTGAAGGTTGTGAGTTCTGTGTGCTTACTTGCAGGAGCAATAAACCAACTTACAAAGAACTTGGCATGCGAGTGGGCAAAAGACAATATAAGGGCTAACTCCGTTGCGCCATGGTTAATCAGAACTCCACTTGTTGAGCGTGTAAGAATGTTTTATACATGCTTGTGTAATTGTGCTGTGCTCTTCGTTAACTAGCTAGCGAGCATGAACATTGCTGAAACACACCCATGTGCCTTTTGTTGTTAATTAATATGACTTTTATGATTTGAATTAAAATCAATGCTGTTATACATAGATTATCACCTGGCAATTTAAGTTTTGGGGATTGAGTGATTCTTTGACGTGTTTCGTGTTTCAGGATCTGGAGAATGAATTGTTTTTGAAGGCTGTTGAGGCTCGCACTCCAATGGGACGACTTGGAGAGCCGAAGGAAGTGTCTTCTTTGGTGGCATTTCTATGCATGCCCGCAGCCTCTTATATAACAGGACAAGTCATTTGTGTTGATGGAGGATTTACTGTGAATGGTCTCACTGTGTAAACATGAATGAGAACCATTTCGTGAGGGATTTGGACAATGGATGGTCCATCGTATTTGCTTGCTATTACCATATGCATGTATTTAATTCTCTTACACTGGTTGTGTTTGGGTCTCGAGAAATACAGAAGAAGTCAGTTTTTTTCCAGCTCTGCTCGATCTGGTGCTTCATCGATGCAAATATGATGTCATGGAAAATCTCTTGGTTCCCTTAACAAGCCTCTGTAAATCAATGATTTCTACTATCATCCTGTGAAGAATTTATTAAAATTGGTAAATATCCTGTGAAGAATTTCTTGGTATCTGCAGCCAGCAGGCAACTAACTATGAGTTAGAAATCTATCGATAAGTACGTATTTGGTTTTATATCCTCTTATTAGGTTTAGCCCATCATTTTATTCGAGAATTTGATTCATCATATATGATGTTGTGATTGATGTTTAAATTAATGAAATCTATCTTTTTTAATTAAAAAAGATATTGGTTAAACAAAAGTCTTTAATTAAGATTTTTTAACTAAAAAAAATGTTTTTTTATAATTATTATTTTAATTTATTTTTAATATTTATATATATTAAAATAATTAAAAAATTATTAATTTTGATTTATTTTCTATTGCTGATGCAAGAATAAGTATTTGTCTCATCGACTCGGTATTTGAACAAGTGTTAGCTCAAAAAAGTAAAAGATTTTGAGAAGAAAATAATCTTATTTGACCACTATACATTGCTAACATCAAAAAAAAATAATCGGGAATTCCGAGTAATTGGCCGAGCCGCTAAAGTAGCTAAAGTGGTGATAAATTTGGTCAGTAAAATAGGTCATATAGAAAATCCATCTATTCCTGATCTCCAGTAAAAATCAAAAAAAAATAATCCATCTATAAAACTCCATCAATTGGATTAAGGGATCGTCCAATTGATAATAATAAGAGAATGCATAGGTCATTAAAAGAAGTTCTAGTACACATAAATATAATATACCATCTAATTACCTTATTTCCTCTACGAGGGAAAACGAAAATCAAGAAACCGGTAAACCTATAAATATTGTTAACCAAGGAAAAGAATTTGTGGTAAAGACAAGATACACTTGGACAAGAAAAACTCATACTCGAAAAAAAAATTCTGTTATGGTTCAATTCTGACCGGTAATAGATACCAGGAATTTGCAATATTTGATTGATCACAATTTTGTATATTCCATTTACTATAGAAGTTCCCAGGGAATTCATTAGAGGAATGTTTCCAATAAATATTGTTTGTTCTTGCATATCCCTACTGTTTTTCCAAATTAATCCCCCGAATACATATAATTCAGAAGAATATTTAAGTGATTCATATATAGCATCTCTTTTTTTTATCGATGATTCTATTAATTGATATGTTTCCACAAATATTTTCTATCCGGATGTAATTTCGACCCGTCTTCCAATCCAAGACACCTTCAACCAACCGTAGAGATCAGGGTTGAGATATCAAAGTCGACCTCCTTGTCAGGTCAAATAGATGCCTGGCATAGAGAGATGCTTAAAACATCATTTTCTGATTGAAAACAAAAGCGACGAAGCAAAGAGCTTAGCGTACCGTTTTTGAATACCTTCTCTGTCATGTCTAAGTTCTAACATTCTAGGGAATCCATGCTTTGCTTTGTCAATGTCAAAATTTATGACTTGCCAAACTCACTATCTGTATATTCATGCATCAATATAAACAAGTAATTAAACAAAAATATTAGATCGACATCGTTTGATTTCATCATACAAGATGAATAAAATGAAGGAAATCCATAACTAAAACAATGTGGAAGGATGAACTCAAAAAAAGAAACAATTTAAAAAGAATAAAAAAACATAACTCGAGTCAACATGATGAATTCATGCCCTGTTAAGAAACCAAGATAATTCCACACATAAAAAATTGAATAAAAACAATGGAGGCTAACTCTTATTAAACTATATAATGAAAGGCAAAATTAGAAAATCAATCAATTTAAAGGGAAAAAAACTTGGATCAACTCGACTAACTTGTAACATAGGATATAAGATTATGATAACCCTACATATAGGAAATCAAGAAAGATCAAGAAGCTCAATGCATAATAACCTAATATCATCAAATAAAATTGAAAAAAAATCAGTTAAAAAATAAAAGTAAACCAGGTTAATCTTTGAAGCTTATGACCCGGTCATGAGACCAGGATTATCCCATAGAAAGAAAACACAAAAAAAATCACGAAGTAAAATTTCTAATCTTCTAAAATTATATATATATATATATAAGACCAAATTTGGATACAAAAATTAAATGAGATGAAATGTTGAGGGATGAAGTTGAAAAACAAATCAAGAAAATGACTAATAATAATAATAATAAATGGGGATCAAATTGGATACAAAGATTAAATAAAATAAATGATGAGGGATGAAATAAAAAAATAAATCAAGAAAGGTATTAAAAAAAAGTAATCAAAATAATAAGGATCAATTTGGATATAAAATTTAAACAAAAAAAATGATTAAAGACAAAAAAAAAATCATCTTCAAATAGTCTTAAAATAAAAACAAATAGGAATCAAAAGAACGAGGGATCAAAGTTGATATAAATACAAACTGATAGGATACATTTAATTTTGTAAAAAGCTGGTGTGAAATTTAAGGTGATGAGAGAGAAAAAATAGAGGAAAAAAAATTTCATCGGAACTCAATCATTGTTTCGCTTTGCACACATGCCTGACCACAAGATCTTTGTCGAAGGCGATGTTTGACTACCAGGAGTTGCTGCTCAAAGAGCAGTAGCGCCTCCTACTTATTATACATGCGCCAACCACTGTAAAATTTCTAATTATATTTATATTTGTTGAAAGAATGAATTACTCATTAAAATTGATGATAACTAAAAAAATATAATGAAACGATGAAAATGTCATTGAATGTCAGTTTTAATTTTTTTTTATTTTGAGGGTAATATAGTCATTTTATCGTGCAAGCAAAGCATTAAAAGACTAAAAAGCCTTTTTTTCAAGTTTTAAATTTTTCTATTTTAAAAATATTCAAGTTATTTCATAATGTATCTAATATGTAAAAAAATCAAGTTATCCCTGATTGATATAATAACAACAAATAAATCACATAAAAAAATTACCCCAGCAACAATTGAAGTGACTTTACATGAGAATAATTATTTTATTACATGAATCTACAGCAAAATATGAGTTTATGTATAGTGAAAGGACTAACTCTTTTAACTTTTGTTTTAATGTATTTCAATTATATAGTAGTTTAAAGAGTTGGTTTAGCTGTTAAGAAATTAATCTTACTTTTTTAGTGTTATGAAATGTTAGAACTGTTAATCCCATATGTATTTAATAAATAAATAAATAATTATAAGGTTCCAAGAATTACCTATAAAAATCTTAAGTTTTATTAATGAAAAGGTGTGTTTTTGATATTGTGATGTATAATATTTTTAAATAAATCTAAAATGAAAAATGATCTATGAACAAATTATTGATTTTGGAAGCTTTTAAATAAATCTTCCAAATACAAGGATATGAAGAATCGTAATATTTCAGAGTCAACGTTTCCTCTAAAAATTAGAATGAGCAGTACGCGACGTCGTACGTTCGCTGCCACATAAAGTAGATAGATGATCAAATCAACTGGTTAAATTGAAGGGGAAAAAAAAAGAAATACAATTAATTGTGTAAAATTCTAAAAAAAGAAAAAAGAAAACACCCTCTTCAGTCAAGGTTAATGCGTCCGTCCGCGCGTGTCGAAGATTAGGAAACCCACACAGGTTAATTTTGTAGATGATAGCGGTGACCGAGATCATCCATGTCTGGTGCACATGGAGCATTGCTGCCTGCGTCTTGGAAAATATGAACATCCATGCACAAACGGGGATCTGGGTTGATGTAATTTGTAAATAAATAAATAAAAATATATTTATTTTATATTAAAAATAAATATTTTCTCTTAATGTTTTTAAGTGAAAATTTCTATTAAATAATAAATTAAATTATAATACATAAACTCTTCTATTTGACTTACTACTATTATTATATGGATATTCATAATATTAAAAGATAGCATCTTGAAACTCAGAATTTAATATAAACAGTTATACTGTTTTATGAATAACTATATTGTTTCATTGATAGCCATTTTATTTGAAAAATACTCATATCAATCATATTATTTGATAAATAGTCATAATATTTCATTAATAATCATATTGTTTAATAAACAATCATATTATTTTATCGATATATTTCAAGTTTATAAAAATATATTACTATAAAAAAACATAATAAAAACATATATTATTTTATTAATTTTATTTTCTTATTTTTTTAGAAATTCAGAGAACATAGTTGTATTTTGATAATGTTGTCTCTATATAAAATAAATAAACATATTAAAAGTAATATTTTCATGCCTTTAAATAAATTTTATATTTATTTCCATCCTAAATATTCCAAACAAACTGTAGATTCATTACTTGGCCGCAAAAAGCTTTGGCAACTGGATTTTCGCGTAGTTCACCGACTAAATGATCCAAATTGAAATAAAACTAAGGGCATTGTTAATCGTTTAAATTGCAGGTTATAAATCACTCCCTCAATCCTCGCGTATATACATCACCTGAGGAATAAATAAATGGACTCCTTGACCTTCGTGTTCATGAGGGGAAATCAAGCAAGCTGTTAGCATGCCAGCACTGACGCTCGTACACGGAAAACACAGAGTCATGAAAGCTTCATTACATCCTTGGGCTGCCGTGCTGCTAGATACAACTTTGGAACCAGTGGAGGTGTCAGCCTCTGATTCTCCCTCAGCAGCTCATACCAATCCTTTTCCTTTATCATTCGCATGCTTACGGATTCCATCACTGCGCCAAATGTTCTGCAGACAAGCTACTGGAAAACTACGCGCTCCTCATCTCCCATGCAGAAAACCAGCTAGCAACTTGTAAAACATGCAATAAATCCACCCTCCATTAAACCCAAGTGCTTACCACCACGTAACCAGCTTCCCCTGCTTTCAAACCTTAAGTGTTTCGCCAAACCTTCCACGAGTTTCTGCTCTTCCCGAAACGTGTCCGTCATTGCTGCTTTCCCTCTGCCCTCTCTTGCAACCCCCTTCCCTTTCCCTGCCACACCAAACACCACTTTTTTACACCATCCATGGTTTGGTCCCACGTGTTCTGCTCTGACGTGTTCTGATTTTGAAACACCGTTTACGTTTACCTTTAGAAATAAAGATGATATATTAGATAATTGATTAAATTTTTATTTTAAATAATTTATTTATTTATTCAGTTATGTAGTTTAATATAAAAAGTTTAAGTGGTTGATAGTGGATATGTAGTAATGTTTTGTAAACTAATATGATTGATACCTGAAACTTACAAAAAAAATTTATTTGATGAGTATGAGAATTTTTAAATGTTTAAGTTAATAACTTTGTGAGGAGAAAATGTGAAATGATATATTAAAGAGATAAATTCTGAAAACATGTATGCTGTGAGTGTGGAAACTCTCATATGCTTAAGTCAATAATTTTGTAGAGAGAAATATGAAGTGATATTTTAAAGAAATATACTCTGAAAGTATGTATGCAAAAAAGTTAGGAATGAAGAGATTGTCAACTTGGAGTTTAAAGGATTCATGATGTATTTATAGCTTATAAATCTTGTCATTTTATGAAGAGAAGGAGTTGAACGCAGATACACATGCAACTTGCAAGTTCCAAGTGTCATAAGCAACCCTCTTAAAGTGTAAATTGGCCTCCAAGAAATTACAATAAAGAAATAAGAGAGACAAAAAATAAAGATAAAAAATAGACCTTTAAAACATACTGAAACTCTAATGAAGACAACACGTGTATCATAAAAAAATCTCGATAAGAAAAATCTAATGACAATAAGAAAAATCATTAATGGTGAGCGGAGCAGGCCACACAAACCACCCAAAGACAAGTGAGCATTTTCATTTTTGGGTGGCTGATGTGGCTCACTTTGTCACCGTCGATGACCTTTCTTTCTGTATTTGAATTTATCTTGTTGGGATATTTATAATGGTATCGGTAATGTTCTTATTGGAGTTTTAATGTGTCTTCACGATCTTTTTATTTTTTCTTACTTTTTTCTCTCTCCTTTCTCTTCACAAATTACAAGGAGGACAGAGAAGAGAGAAAAAAAAATAAGACCAGGAGGCACACCAATAACGGCACCACCAATACTATGAGAAAGATCTTGATGATAGAAATTCATCGACACCAATTAAGGTCACCAACAGTGATTGGGATAAACATACGAATTGTCCTAAATTTAGTGACCCTCTACATTTGGATGACTTGTGTGGCTCACTTTATTTATTATTGGTTTCTTGGTGTCATTGAATTTACCTTGTTGATATCTTTTTGACAATACTAATATTGTTGCCATTAGTGTTGATATCTTGTTGATATCATTTTACAATTTAATAGAGTCACTATTAACACTAGCAACTCGTGAGTCACATATATAACCTGAGAATTGCTAAAATGTATTATCTTTCTAAGTATTTTATGAATTATGTTATTTTAACAAAAATATTATTATGTTAAATTTCAAAAAGAAACTCCATTACCTAATATAAAGACTTAACTCCTCTTTAACAAAAAAAGAAAAAAGAAAAAAGAAAAAAAAAGCATCATCTCTTCGCGTATAAAACACACACAAGACTATCTTTAAATCTCTTTTCTTTCACCGCAATGTTAATTTAAAAGAGTGATGAGCTATGTGATCCCTTTTGTTTTAAGATGAGTTTCACTTAAAAAGGTATTAATTTATTTTTTAATATTTTTTTTATAATTTTAATATGTTCATATTAAAAAATTAAAAAAATATATTTTTTAACAAAAAAATACTTTTAAAAAAATACTTCACACCACAATATCAAATATACATATTAAAAGTTCTTCACACTCTCGTAAAGTCTATTTTCTTCCACCACATTGCTGACTTAAATTTTTTTTAAGTGCAGCAATACATTTAACATTTAAATCTATTTATTAGCTTTGGAAATATTTTCATCCATGGAAGTTAATTTTTCATTTAATCTTATCAATACTTTTCCTCGCAAAGCAAACAGAAGGTGCAAAGTAAATTAATTTAAAGAAATAAAATTATTTTTTAAAGTTTATTTATAAAATAAAAAAAATAATGTGAAAACGTGAAAAAATTAATTTAAAGAAATAAAATTAAATTCTTTTAAAAAATATACAAAAACCCAACAGACGATTAACCAAAATCATGCTTCAGAATGATTCCATGCCATCAACAAGATATATATATATTGGGTTTTCTCCGAAGAAATAGTAACGAAACTCGATGGAAAAAATCTCCTGCTGGGCAAGCGTGATGGGTTAGCACCTTCGATCAACTTTACTGTAACTCTGAAGAGAATGGGGTCCTTGAAGGATTTCAATCTTGACACGTGTCCAGGATCAGAGACTTTGATGGGTGGTTCAGATATTCTATCAAGCATCAACGACTGGGACATGTGGGTCCAAGACGTCGACGTCAACAGCTGTCAACGTAACGCATTTTGATAGGGCCAGCAGAGCAGGAAGGAATAAAGTCGGGATTTTAAAGGCACTGGCTTCAATCTCGTATTCTACGATGCGGACACGTGTTTCCAACTTCTCATCCAAATTTTTCAACATTTGAGAATTTAAAGTTGAAAATACCGAAAAGGTATTTTCCAAGGACCACATGCGTGTCAGGAAAGCTAGTACCTATTACGGTCGTGTTGCGACATCATTGGGCCACATAGCTAGACTTTTTTGATTGTTGACGAGGAGGCTAGATCAAACGGTGGATATGTGTTTGATGTGATGTTTTGTACTGCAGTTTAATTGTATTTTTAAGATTTTTTAATTTTTATATTATTTTCATGTAAAAATATAAAAATATATTTTTCTTTTAAAAAAATCTGGCGCATTTCCAAACAGTCCACATCTACGCCACGCCACGCCACGCCACGCCACGCAACAAATACTTACTGCTTTGCCCGTGACGGTGATGGGCAGGCTACCCGTGGCAACCATGCTCAGAGCTGCCCAAGACATGCCTTTGTGCTTTTAAAGCTCTCGCTCAAGCGCGCGAACCCTCTCATCTATCTCTGCAGTATTTCTCTTTCCCAATTTCAATCCCGTAACCCCACATAAAGAAAACAAACAGAAAACTAATTAACGAAGAGGAGGTATGGAATGAAGTTAAATTAGATTAGTGCTGAAGATTTTGTGGGAGGAGTGATAATTTAGTGTTATATCAATGGCCGAGATTTTCCGTGGAGTAGTGAGTGAGAACGAGGCATCATCAACGTCATGTGAGCTAAGTTCAAGAATAGCTAGACGGAGGAGAATGGAGATTAGACGGCTCAGATTCGTGGCAGGAGTGGCCTCAACAGAGACAGAAGCTGATGACATGGGCACCCATAAAAAGCAGAAACTGCAAGTTTACAGTACTACTCGTAGTGGTAGTAATATTAGCCCGTGTTCTCGTGACTGTCAGAACGCAGTGGAGAACTGTGGTGCTGAACACCCAGATGAAAATAAACCGTTTGAGATAGGTAAATCATCAGAGAACATAATTTCGAGGCAATACTCTTTGAATCTAACTTCAAGTCCCTCAATTTTATCAACATCTTTAATCGATCCAGATCAGTTGTTTCCAAAATTCGGGGTGGCTTCGGTTTGTGGAAGGAGAAGAGACATGGAAGATGCGGTAGCGATTCACCCTTCATTCTGTCGGAAAGACCAGGAAACCACAACTGAGTTGCACTTCTTTGGTGTCTACGATGGCCACGGTTGTTCTCATGTACGGTTTCCAAAAATCAAACAACTACTAGATTTTGTTTAATTTGGTTTTATTTTTTGGGACAGTCAAATGAAATGTGAACTCATTTTAGTTTCTGTCTCTCTGGGTCTTTGTGTAGGTGGCAGTAAAGTGTAAGGAGAGATTGCATGAGCTGGTGAAAGAGGAGTTGGGGGGGATCAAGGAGGGGTGGAAAAGCGCAATGGAAAGAAGCTTTCGGCGGATGGACAAGGAAGTAATAGCGTGGAATCAAGGGATGGAGGTTCGGGCGAATTGCAAGTGTGAGATGCAAACTCCAGAATGTGATGCTGTTGGATCTGCTGCTGTTGTTGCAGTTGTATCTCCTGACAAAATCGTTGTCGCTAATTGTGGGGATTCAAGAGCTGTCTTGTGTCGTAATGGGAAACCACTCCCTTTGTCTTCCGATCACAAGGTTTGCGATTAATATCCACATCAATCACATTTCGTGTATTTCTGGTAACTTTCCAGCTTAAAAACTCACTTGATCTCCTCGTTATTCGTGCCAACAGCCTGACCGTCCAGACGAGCTTAACCGGATCGAAAACGCGGGCGGCCGGGTCATCTATTGGGACTGCCCAAGGGTTCTTGGAGTTCTGGCCATGTCAAGAGCCATAGGTAAATATATTAGCAAGACCCGATTGCTTAAAAGCTGAAACCATGAACTGATCTGACATTACCATTTTCCTATCGAACCACAGGTGATAACTATCTAAAGCCATACGTTAGTTGCGAGCCAGAGGTAACAATAATGGATCGAACGGCAGAGGATGATTGCTTGATAATAGCAAGCGATGGTCTTTGGGACGTGGTCTCCAACGAGACAGCATGTGTGGTGGCGCGTACGTGTTTGAGAGGGAAAGGGCACGCGCCGGCTCCATGTTCTCCTAGACTGGTGGAGAACAATGAGGCTGCGGGGATACCCGCCGGCAGCAGCGCAAGTGGGGAAATGTCGGACAAGGCGTGCTCTGAGGCATCAATGTTGCTGACGAAGATGGCGCTGGCCAGGCATAGTACCGACAATGTGAGCGTTGTCGTGGTGAATTTAAGGAAAGACACGTAGCAAAGCAACCTGTTACACGGATCTTATCATCTCCTCTGATTCTCCCCACTCTTTTTTTAGAGGGCTGGGTGATAAGGTCCCGATAACGTTAGCTTTTTTAATTAAAAAAAAATTGTGGGTGGGTTTTTCAGGATATTTCCTTCGTGAGGAGGAAAATGGGAGTAGAAACACAGCAACTGATTAAAAAAAAAAAAATCAGGACACCAGCTGTATTTTTTTTTTCCCATTCCAGATGAAATCTTTTTGCCATGAGGTCCCAGATGTTGTCCTTAATATTTATGTGGTTGTACGGATATCATCCCTTTCCTTTCTCCGGCGCATTTGGAATGAATTTCTCGTAGCATCATTCTTTCTTGTGGCCAAACCAGCCGCCGGTGGCCTTGAACTGCTCAAAATAAACCTTCAAGTCGGGGAAAGGAAATGGACTTACCCCCTGGAGAGGATGGTACACAGGAGATTTACCCATTAGCGAGCAGTGGTAGGTATAAAATTTAGTGGACTTTTTTCTGTTCCCAGTATTGTTTCTTTACTTGCCCCTTGATGATTTGGCTTCTTTAAGTTTTACACTAATCTAAAAGGATTCATGTTATACGCATCAGAAAAGACTCTAAACCGAGCACCTAGGCCTCATTTTAGGTCCAAACCTGATTTTTTTGGTCTAATTTTTCTATTGTTTTTTATTTTTCCAAATTCTTTTATTTTATTAAAAAAACTAACAGTAGATTTAAATAAATATTTAGACGAGCATGGTTTTACCCCTCGTTGATTATAAATCCTGCTAGACAATCGACTGAGGGTGTGTTCAGATTGTAATAATGGTTTAAATAATGTTTTGGGATTCTAGCATTTAACGTGCTTTATAATATTTTTTATTTTTTAAAAATTATTTTTGATATTAAAACATTAAAACAATGTGTGTGTATATATATATATAAATTTTTTAAAAAATTCAAAATTTAAAGAAATACAGTGTAACACTCAATTCTAAAACCTTAAATCAGATGGCTTGAAGACATACGAGAAAGAGTGGAACGAGGGAGAAAAACTCTTCTCATGGAGGCTAGCAGATGGAAGGAGTCCATTGATATGCATGCTTATGGGAAGAAAAGTAACGAGGGAAATTGATAGATAGCAGGAAGAAATGGTGTCCAAAGAAGGATGTAAAAGCCATGGGGTGACTCAATGATTCTATGAAGAAAGGCAGCATAATTCTCGTATATAAAAAATCTTGAAAGGGGACCAAGAAGGATATGGAAGTCGAGAACACTTTAGGGGTCTTCGAAACCCAAAAGAAAAGAACGAAAGCATATCTTATGCTCTAGGGCCCAAGTCATGGTACAGACATACAGGTATACCTGTTAGGTGCAGTTGCAAATTGGAAAAAAAGATTAACTCTTTTAGACAGCAAAAGTGTACCATCACTAAAAGTCTCCACAAAAATGAAAATACAGCCATCTCGGAAAAATGAGAGATACCTTGCGCCGCGATACATCTCCATCTCTGTACTTCACATCCACGGGAACCATCTCGAAAGGCAAAAAATTGTTAGGTTTGGCAGATGGGGAGGAGTTTTCCTGGAAATCAAGGAGGGCCTCAATTTTCATGCAAACATCGCTTTCTGCTAAAGTGTAGCCAAAAGTCAACCACTAGAACAACAGCCCGGGCTGAGTGGTGCTGTTGCACTCAAATTAGGTTATGCCAGAAAGGCTTGTATAATTTGGAAGAATCACACTTACTATCGGAGGTTTTTGAGAATATATAGATGCAGATCCATGAGTAAGATCCTACCAAGCCATGATGCCCAGTATACTTCGACCAGTCAACCAGCCTCCACTACATTTATTCCGCAGAAAATGAGGACAGCAATAAACAAATAAAGGAATCGTGCATTGGCTCTCTCCCAAAAGCACATTTAAGTTGAAAGTGGACTCACATTATGTCAACTAAATTGGCTGGCTTTAATTCAAGAGTCAAATCATGGCGAAGCACGGCGGTGAAAAATGCATTTAGAAAATAGCCTACAGGGTATTGGGATCCAGAGAGGAAGAAGGATGCTTCTTAATAATTTGAAACAAAAAGGTTTAAATCGGGACAGCAACTCCATTTATGCAGGGAACAGATGAGCACAAAATGTCTAGAAAAAGCTTTCCACTGATTCAAAGTATACTAACATGCTGTAACATGAGCATCGACTTAACACAGAAGGTGGTTTGCACAAGAGAAATGCTGGGACACAACTTGTCAAAGATGCCCGCACATCAGGAACCCATATCTGATGTCAAGATAAAATAAAAGAATCTTCTCTACATTAGGTTTGCTTGCCACCATTTTCCACTCCAGCATTCTTCAATGCTTGCAGCTTTCTGTAACCTTTATCGGTACCAAATACCCTGACAGTATAAACGAAGAGAAAAATCCATTACATCATGTTCAGTTAGAAAATATGCTATCGTTTCCCACACCATAGAGGGTATGAAATTGGACATTTGGCTATTGTAAATGAGCAGCGAACCCTAGCATCGAAAGACGACACCAGTTATGATTCTCACTTACATCACAAACAATCATAACAAATGACCATCCTCAGAAAGCAAGTCACTGTTACAGAGCCAACACTATATAGTTTATGAATGCCACGCTCTGCAAATTCTCTCATCATTGTAACTGGTGGAGAACAATTGATGCAGGTGCAACAAGCATGACCAAGAACAATACAAGGAACAAGATTCCATCAAAGTAACCCACAGCCCAAGAGAGGCAAATTTTAAGCTAAACATTCTTTGCTAAAGGGAGTCTATGGGATCATTAAAACATCAGTTGATAAAAAAATACTACTGGATACCTTATAGTACACACTAATATACTTGCTGATGATGGGCTAAAGTTAAATCCTGGCACGGTTTATCACAGCTGAGACAACCCCCCTGCCCTTTCTATAGACTGAACTTTCTCACATTTATAAAGCACAAAAAGTCATCTAAAGTAAACAAGTTAAAATCAGTATAGTCAAAAACCCTACAGATACGGACCTAAAAGCCTTAACATGCAAAGACTGGGTAATGCATGCAGCCACTCATGCAATTATGCAAACAAAAAAAGGGCACCACAACCCTATAAATTGGGACTTGTTTTGACACATGACTAGCTAGAAACCCCTGCTTCTGCAAGTCTTTGCATTACACTGCACTGATATCCACATCAAGGTAAAGGACAAGATTATGACCATAATTGCAAAAGGTACTCACAATGCCACACTTAATGGTGCAAAAGCTGGAGAAAAACCTGTGTATCAACAAAGAGGTTTTGAAGGGCACATGAATAACTGGTTTGCTTATATCTTAGCAAAGATCACCTCAATGGATTTCAAATGGTATTTGTGAGTTCATAATGGGTTAGACTGAAATAATTTCAATTAACAAGGATTCATGTGAAGTAGAGTAAGTCTCTGTAATGGAGAGCACCTTTTACAAGCTTATGACAACCTGGGATAGCTGGGATTGGTAAAATAATGTAAAAGCAAAGCAACCATAGAAAACTAGCTATGCAGATTCAGGGTGCTAACCAAATCCAGCCAGGTGATTGTTTGCAGAGTGAATACCCAGAAAAGGAGCAGAGTAGGCCTTTTAGCCTTTTACGTGAACTTTAATGAGTCAACCACAAATGACTCAAGTAAAATGTTAGCATAGCTTACATTTTAAGGACATAACAGAAATAATAATGTTTTGAGGGGGTCAAACTCACCAGTCCATGTAAGTGAAAGTAGATGAGTAGTTTCCAGATTTAGTATACAGCAAGCGGTGATGGTAGTCATGAAAATCAGCACTGGAAATTTTTTTAAACAAATGTCAGAACCAATGGTATAAATGTAGTGTAAATGATCATAAACCATACAGGTGTATTAAACACTCACCCTCCATACAAAGGTAAAAAATTGGAGAGGCTCCAGGGGAAATGATAACCACAATGTGCTTCAACTGTCTCCAGGACCCTTAGTACCATCCATAACCACAAAGTTACTAGATGGGGGCCTGTGATGGCAGGACCAACAATAGTAGCAAAACCAAGGAACAGTATCTCAGCAGGGTGAGCATATTCAGAAGTTAATCCAAATGGTGTAGCATATCTGCACATATAACAAGCACATTAAAAACCATAAGTGCAACATAAAAGCACCTTGTAGATATAGATGGTAAAATATTTATGCCAGAGAGAATATTTAAGTCTCTCTACATACTCATGATGGATACTGTGCACATGCTTGTACAGCCATTTTGTATGTAAGAACCGGTGTCCCCAATAGAATATAAAATCTTCCAGGATGAAGTAGAATGTTATCTGCATTAGAATTACTTTCCTGCAGGAAAAAAAAAAAAAAAACATAATCTTTTAACTATGCTCCAGAAGCAATGGGAAATAGTATGCAAAGGAACCAGTGACATGTACTATATTCCAAAAATAAATAAAAGGATAGCTATATATCTCTTCGCAACTTTGTCTGGCTAAAAAAAGCTTTAGGATATAAAGAACCTGAAAATACCAGGACGGGAATGGAAGACTACTTTGCATGCCCATGTGTCTGAAGACAGGATAGGAGGCTAGCATAACTGGTAGATTAACACCAAAATGATACAAGAGTAAGCGAACAATACATTTCTCCTGAGCTGCAGGGGTGTTGTTTTTCATCTGCATAGGACCAGCAACTAGTCAGTAACGACATTAAAGGACACAAGCAAATGTTGTGAAAGAAGTCTCGCAATATCACTAATTCACCCAAACAGAATGAGAAACTAAAGGCATTGCAATGGCAATGCAAATTGGAATCAATCATGCAGATCCTTTTAGTCAAATTCAAGTAAAAGAATTGCAATAGGAGCAAAGCAGAGAAAGGGCAACCTGAATTTTGTACTTTTTCAGCCATCCAGCCCTTTCGAGATATATGAAAGGAAGTCCAGACAAGAAGAAGACGCTTTCATGAAGAAAGAAACTTCCAAGACATGCCAACTGAAAATCACTGAAGTGCGTGATCAAATACTGCATCAAAAAGAAAACCATTAATCTTATAAGCTTACAGGAACACAGTATACGACCAAACAAACACACTTCCATCATCTCATTTTGAAGTTGAAGACTAATAGTTCGATAGGCACAGTTTGCAATTTACATGCTTACAAATGATACTAAAATCAGTCAAATGTTTCTTCCACTGACTAATACAACCGAAAAACTAAAAACCCCACATGTAATTAATAACCAGACCTAGATAAACATTGGCAAGAAAAGCTTAGAGTGGTTAAAAATTGAATCAGAGAGATATCAATCTCACAATGGTCAGAGAGCAATGTAAAATCCATCACAAAAATGTTATTTTATTCTATTTCTCAAAAAATAAAAAACCGTCTCCATTGAGGCACGAAAAGATCTGGAAAAAAAAATGCAAGTAGCTCCTCCACATTCACTTAGCTTATGTAGTAAAGCTTCAAAAACTATACGTATGTGTTAGAGTTCACATTGCTAGTAAACAGGAAACATACAGATCCAGAGAAATCAAATCTCCCGGTAAAAAAAAACAAGGTGTTGGTGGCGGACAAAGGGAGGGGAAGAAAAGAAAAGAAAGAGAAGTACCAGCCAGCCAGATTCGATGATGGAAGCCATGAGAGTGAAGAAGCTCGTTTACTCCCTCGTTCCTTTGATTTTCACTACAAAACTTTGAAAAAGATTTGAGGTGACAGTGAGAGTGAGGTTTATGAGGCCGCAGGGTTAATGAGACAGCACAGTACAGTCTGTCACCGGAGCTAGAATAATCGCTGGCCCATCTCTTTTCTTTTCTTCCTCTTGGGCTCTCCTCTTTTTTGTGTTGGATTTAACGACAGCTGAAATTAAATTAATTAATTAAACAGTCCATCTTTATCTGGTAATGTATTTATATAAATAATTAAAAAAAATAATTTTTTATAATTTTAAATGATAATACGGAGATTATACTCGATTTGCATAAATATTAATTTTATATAAATAATTAAAGGGAAAGGGTCGAAGGGGTAAGTGAGGAGCTGTCTTTCTATCCATGTAACTCCCCAGCCAATCAATTTTGTACTTTGACTTTTGTGTCAATGATTAATATCCAAAATAATTAATATTCACTGGTCTTCCATCGTATATGTGATGATGTAAAGAGCAATGCTCTGGGGACCAACATTTTTGTAAATCAAAAAAAATATATTCATTAGAGAATTGTTTGATTTTATTATTAAACATGTAGTTTTATTTTTTATTAATGATTTTATGTTATTAAAATATCTTTTTATTTATCTTAGTCAAAGTAATATTTTTAATTGGAATTATTGGTTGTATTAAAAAAATATTTTATGATTGTCAATGTAAGTAAGAAAAATATCAAAATAGTATGTCCAATAATTTATGCCTGCTGAAAAAATTAAAAAAATATAAATATGATAAAATCATGTTGAAAATTAAAGAATAAAATTTATTATAATAATCAAAAATAAATTATTAAAATTTAATTAAAAAATTATAACAACATTCAAGAATTATGTCAAACTCAAAGAAAAAGTGAATCTGCTAAAAACATTTATAAGAGGTAAAAAAAACTAAAAGAAATTAATAGAGAAAATAACAGGAAAAAAAAAAGCATAGGGCGAGGCACGCGCGAGTCTAGAGGCCAAGCTCGCACTTCTAGTCTAGTTTTTTTTTGTTTCTCCCCTGTATTTTTTTTTTTAAAAAAAAACACATCCAATAAACTATTTTATACTTGTTATAAAGAAAATGTTTTTTTTTCCTCTGTGATCTCTAATTACTTGTAAGTTGATCTCTCCAGATAAAACATAAATTTAATTTAAAATGATGAAAAAATATATTAATTTTATTTATTATTCATATATGAACAGTTAAATTAATTTTTAATTGTTTTTAGTTGTTATTAATTTCTTTTAAAATAAATCAATTACGGTGAAAGAAAAGAGGACGGTACTAACAATATATTCACACACAGAGAGTAAAATCTTACCGACACAAACAGTGACTTGTATAAAATATATAGCAAATAAGTCATTTATATACACAAGTGACAGCTTATTCAAAAATAATAATAATAATAATATCGATGTGTGTGTCCGAGTTAACCACACATCCAATACGACGAGAGGGTCATCTCGCTCGAGTTCCAATCCGACACTCACCTACTTCTTTTAATTTTATTTTTTATTGTAAAGTTGCCGTTTTATTTTTTTAATTGGAGTTTATATTTTACTTTATGATTTTGTAATTGATAGATGAAAATATTGCTTATTTTTAAACTTGATTTTTAAAAAAATTAATTTAGAAAAAATTTAAAAAATCAGATCAAAGTATTTAATGGATACATGCCGGGAAAAAAATCCTCAGCCAATTAAAAATGAAATCAAATAATAAATTTAAATATTTTAAATCAGAATTGGACAAGGCAAAATTAGACTCAAAGAGTAAAATGCAATCCACCAATTCTATGCCGAGCTTTCCGGGCAAAATATTAATTTTATTTTTTATGTATTATCTGATAATTTTAATGTATTGATTTTAATAAAAAAAATATTTTAATATATTTTTAAATAAAAATATATTTTTTAAAAAAACAAGCTGAATAGCTGTGCATTTAGACATTCCGATTGGGTTATAATAATAAAAATACGGAATCATGATATTAGAAAGGTTGGGTCTCCGCCCTCGTGCGTGCACGTGCACGTGCACGTGCACATGCCAATGAGGGCAAGGGAAAAGGGACACCTCCCCTATGCTTGAGAAACATGCAGATCCTTTGACCACACCGACGTGATCTCACGTCATATAAAATAAAAATATCAAAATCACATGATTTGATTTTGATCCTTTTCATTTTTCAACGGAAATAAACAACACAGGCAAGCACGACAGTAACGAAGAATATAAGACGGGACACGTAGCTCCGTTATCCAAATTTCTATGTCATCCGATTCCGCTTAAATTTTCCTTTTCTGGTCTTACTCCAGATAGGGCAATTTGGGTAATCAATAAAATAAAAAATAGGAAGAAGAATGTGAAATCAATAAAAAAAAATGGAATGTATTCAAAAAAAATTAAAATTAATGTGAGATGATAAAAAAAGGGGAAAATATTTAGTAGTCCTTTGTGTGTGTTTTTATGAAATGCATGTAGGAAAAAGAACACACGGTGTAAATAAGGAGACTAAGTTATAAACGAACATAAATACATAGTTCAAATAATTTAAAAATAAATTATAATTATTTATGTTCATAAATTTTTATTAATTAACAATTAACAAACTTAATACAAATAATATGTTGGCGTGTCATGTAAACTAAAACTAGTTTCCTTACTTTCATCTTACTTATCATTATCTTACTCATCATTCCTAACACATTCATCAAGATCTTTACCATCTAAAGAATTATTAGTGTCACTACTAATATCAATATCGATATCGATATTGTCAACATTATTTAACTCAAAACTCATTAAATAATCTGGATTGACATCAATTTGAGTCTTTAGATACCAAGCAAATCAAAGTTTGATTCATCATCATACGAAAAATCATCCAAAACTTCATTAAAATCACATTAATGTAGAAAAATCTTGTAATTTATTGACATGCTTCTTGTCTAAGATCCCATTATTAAAAAAATTTATTACATCACTTTCCTTTGTTCTTTGAGTTAATATTTTTCCCTTCATCTTCATCATCTTTTCCAATATACTAAAGAGTCTTTCTTTTCATTCTAGTTGCTTCTTGATTTTTTACCAAAACACAAAAAATCATTTTTTTTACATCTTATGCTACTTGTTAGCATGACTCAACATTCATACAAGTGCAAGCCAAATGATATTTGAAACTAAAAATACCTTCACTGATAATTTTTTATAATAATTAGACTAGACTTTTTAAAAGTTCTTATCAATATCTATATTATATTGTTATCCCACATTAAGTCTATTTCGAGAGTGTATATATATATATATATATTTCAAACAAAGGATGAAATAATTATCATTTTTTAATCTCAAATTGAATTTCAAATCATGCCATTGATGATTAAGCATATATAAGAATAAAGTTCATAATAAAATATTGAATTAATTCAATCAAATAAATATTTGTATAATTATAGTTAGGCTACTTTGAAAATCCCAAAATAAAAAATTTATTCCATAATTAAATTAAAAGAAATCATACGTGATGTGATAAACATTACTCCAGAGTTAAAAAACATTGGCTTCTTGAAAGGTGGTTGTCTCTTGTGTCAATCATTCTGCTTTTTTCTTTCCTCTAAGATACTGTCTCCTTCTCTCTGTTGTATTGTCTAACGTGTCCTATTGTTTTGTGAGTTTTTTAACCTTTAATAATAGAGTTTATATAGCTTGAGTATATCCTCCAAAGGTAAGAAATTTTTTTATAATCTACGTTTTTTTTTTTTGTCTTAGTTGCGGGAAGTTTGGAGCAAAAATAAGGGGAATGAGGATTTTTTTTTCCCCCATTCACCATCTTTTCAAGGGGCCCGGCCTTGTCCTAAGATATCAGGCAAACACCAAAACAATGTCGGCTGTGGAGAATTTTGTTTGTTTCAAACTTTGTATTTTGCCTGTTTGTTTCTGCGTCTCAAAAGCATTTTTAATAAAATTTAAATTTTTTTATTAACTTCAAATTAATATGTTTTTAGTATTTTCAAATTATTTTATTGTGCTGATGTCAAAAATAATTTTTTAAAAATAAAAAAACACCAATGACATGTATTTTGACACAAAAAATTATTTAAAAAGTAACCGCAACCACACTGCCAAACATATTAAGCTTGAAAACAATAGAGTCGGGTTTAATATAATCGGGTTTTGAACTCTTAATGCTTAAGTTGTCCTTGAACATATCAATTAAGATTTGAATTCTAAACTCAGCCCATGGCTTGCCTCTTCTTCCTATCTCATTTTGAGCCTAATTCAATAGTAAAACACCTGAAAAATATAATTAATTTCCAAGAATTAAATAAATATGAAAGTTCTTAAAATTTTAAATAAACTAGATAATAACGAACAAAATACTCTGAGTCAAAACAATTATGAATAAGAAAATATGTGCAATAAATTCCCTTCTCAAGTGCATATAGTCAGAATTTCTATCACTTGGGTCGAAATTAAAACCCCATTTCACACAAAATCCCAATTTCCCCATGAACATCCATAAAGAAAATCCTAACAGTTACTTGTCTTGCTGATCCCAAAATAATCTTTATTGTCCATGCAAAAGATTTCTAGCAACTCACCGAACAAAAAATAAATTCAACACAGTATATGGATGATTATAAGATTGAAACCAGAATCAGGGAGAGAGGGGATAAAACTACTAAAAGGGAGAAAGCAAAATGAATTTCATTTTTGAAGGTTTGATTGAGTGGAACTCGACCTTCTTCTTTGGTGTATGAAAAGAAAATAACAATAAAACAAGAACAGTAAATCACAGATGATCTAAAATTAAAAAGTTTATTTATTTTATTTTTAGATAATGGAAGTTGAATTTCGAATTTCACTACCAATTGAAATAGCAATTACATTGGCAGCACCAAGTCAATAAAATAAAATAAAATCAGGTGGGCAAAAAATAAACACAGGAAAAATTCTGAATACAAGGCACGAATACACTCTCTCTTGCTCATGAACATCATAGAAATTGTTGCAAAAATTAAAAAGGAAAAAAAAAAAACCATCGCAAACAAAACACACTTTCCAGTTTCCACTCCACGCATGGAATGGATCAATAGATATCTGGCAAGCTAGCTTTTGACTTCTTACAGATTCCACCCCAAATTCCCCGATCTCGCATCGCAGCAGGCTGTAGCCACTCCTAGAGCAAAAACTTTAACAATTATGAAAGTAAAGAAGCAATGATAACCATAACCCAGAACGTAAGACCATGCACCATCGATTAAAATAGTAAACAACACAATCAAATGGGAATTACTCCTTCATTAATGGCCACCGCGACTCCCATCACCACTGCCACCAGTATCATTACTGGCAGACAAATGGGCTGCAGTCGTGACAGCTGCGCCACCAGTTTCATTACTGGCAGCGTGGGTGGTTCCTTGATGGCTGCCTTCAGCTTGGTCATCACTGCTAGATGTTTTAAGGGAAGATTTCTCTGGCTCTTCAGTCTTGATTTCTTTCTGCTTGCGGCCTGGGATGCAGGCAGTACACCAGCTGGTTATGCTCCTCATTGCTCAACCAAGGGGGTACTGACGCCTTACTTCAGATTAATCTCCTTCCTGCCCAAATGCCCATTTCTTTCTTCTTTAAAAGCACACAATAAAAAGGCTCGACAGTCTTTAATTATTGTAATGATTGCTTGGTTAACAAGCATTGTTGGCATAAAACAAGGAATTATGCGAAAACTTTTTCTTTTCATATTTTTCTCTTCCTTCGTTGCTGGTGCTGGTCCACCATGCCGTTACCACCTCAAATATATTTGCAAGCCAGCAAGCTAACACAGTACTAAACTATTTGCATGGCCAAATTAATAAGCTTACCTTGTATTACCAGGCTTAATGATTGAAGATTGAAAATCAATCCCAAGCTGTAAAGCTTTATTCCAAGGAACATTAAAGTGAAAAAAAGGTTTATATTCCTTTAAAAGTCGGGAAACCGTGAATGATTGAGTTTAATCCTGTTAAGGAAGTATTAGCTTACGGTATATATGTATCTCGGCGAATATGGAATCCAGCTGGTGATGAAGGACCATAACTGCCATCACCTGCTAATTGATTTAATTTCATGTGCAAGTAACAGTAACCCGGTTCAGGAATGTAATGGAGATTCGATGTACATTTTTCCTAACAAACGAGATATTTATTAAAAAAATAATATAAATTATATTTTAAAATTTTAATTAAAAACTTAAATTATCAGCTTAAATTAATTCATTGTTGTGGTATTAAAGAATTGATGGTGAAGCTGAATTTAAATCCTATTATTTTTATTTATTTAATAAAAATCAAGCACAATATTATAGTGTAAATTTATGTAAGTTTCTACCTCAAATGACTTTTACTTGAAATTTATATTAAAAAATAATATAAATTATATCTTAAAACCTCACTTAACAACTTAAATTATTAAATTTAAATAATTCTTTAACACATCCAACCTTGGAGAGATTTGTTTGGAATAAGGATTCTATCCTGTAAATTTACTTCATTATTAATCACTCGCTTGTTAACTAAGTTTACTTTATAAACAACAAAAATTATTTTCTTTTAACTTCTTTGATATACAGTTATTATTATAATATTATATGACAAACCTGGTAAAAATCAATAAAAACTTTTAATTTTATAATATATATAACTGTGAGAATATAGTGATAATAATGACTAATTAATAATATATAAAATAAGTATATTACGTCCTTTAATATATTACATATAATATCTTTCTATCAAATACTAAGTAATATATGATGTAAATCTGGTGAATTTTTGAAGTTCATAATACAAGGTCACTTGACAATTAAATAATAAATATATGATTTTTCACACCATATGTGTCATTTTTACATTTAAAATAGATATTGAATAATTCACATGTATAACTATGTCAATCACTAATGATTTTCTATTTAATATAGATCATTGGCATGTTTAACAATATAATTAAATATTTTAAAATCATAAATAGTTCTAATATTTTAATAATGATTTAGAAAACAAGATTATGGGTCAAATTTGTAAGATTATTTGCACTAATATCTTAAAGTATGATTTTACAAGGTGGAAGAAAAATTTTAAAGATAAAACTGTTTTAAGAAATTAAAAAAAAAAACCAAGATTGGATTGGAATATCCAAGAAAAAACCATCCCAGCTTCACTTGATTGGTTGGATTGGATTGGTGTAAATTATAATTATGAATGTAAATAAATTTATACATATAAAAAATCATTCTAATTCTAATTTAATTTAATTAGATTCATTCTTATTCTTATTCGTACTGTAAATAAAAATATCAAACTAAAGTGTATATAAAAATAATAATTTAATTCGAACTGATAAATATCAATTTGATCAAACTTAAATAACTGAGTTTTGTTTTTTTTAGATTTGATGGATAATAGATAATGTATAAATATTATCAAATCTAACATGAAAGTCATCCAAATCTAAACCGAGACATATATTTATATTATATAAATATATTTGTAGGATATTTAGATTTGTTAATACAATTAAATATATATATATATTAGATATTTTATTTTTTATTGATTAATAAATAATAATAGATAATAAATATCTAAAATCCAATAAATAATTTAAAAATATTTAATTTATTTATCTAATAAATAAGAAATATGATATAAATATTAAAAAATCCAACCTCCTGCGTAAATGCCCATCGCCATCAACTAAAACATGCTTTTGCCTGCCTTTAAATTAACGTAAGCGATTAACACCTAACCTAACGCCGTCGTTTTAGATTAATCTCATAAAAGGTAAAGTAAGATTCGGAAGCAGACCCGGTTAAGGTGAACTGAAGACCATGATTAAATCCTAACGGTGTCGTTTCAAATGATATCTTATCAGAAAAAAATGTCTGAGCCCGGGTTCGAACCGGGGACCTCTAGTGTGTGAGACTAGCGTGATAACCAACTACACCACCCAGACAACTTGATATGCTTTAGAGGACATTGTATATCATATGAATTTGGAAAAGTAAACTGGTTATTTTGTAAATATGTTTTTTCCTTACAAATTGAACCCTTAATAAAAACTAATAATAGATAGACGCACAGAAAAAACGAAATCATACGTTGCGAATTTGTTTTCTTTTCCGATGGAAGCGCTTCACGCATCGCTAGGCCGGCGAACAGTACTGTTCTTTTCATCACCTTCTCCATGATCATCTGCTGTTACAAAATCTGATATCTAATATTTCTCTCTCTCCGTTTTTTTTTGGCAGTTAGAAGAGATAAGACAAAAGAGAGCAGCTGAGAGATTAAGCAAAGCTTCATCTGGTCCAGATCTAACCAAAATTCCAACCCCTAATGGTCTCTCTACCTCCTCCTTTCTTTTTATTTCCCCGTTCAACACTAATTTGTTTCAATTTCTTTATAAGTTTTCATATTTTTTTTTGCGTAGATAATGCCGGAATGAGAAAATCTGAGAGCGGAAATCGTCTCTCCGAGGTACGATTTCAGTTTTTTTTTTGCCTTCAATTTATTGGAAATGGAAAAATAAACTGATTAAAGCATATTATTAATTGATTAGGAAAACCTGCATAATTTATTTATTGAAAAGCCATTTTGCTGTTCATTTTAAATGAATGAATCGTGCAGACGGATATTGGTGGTTTAGTATCTCAGCTAAAAGATCTACAGAAAAGGAATGCAGACTTGGAGGAAAGCAACGGCATCTTATCTTTAAAGGTATAGTCGTGATGTTGATCATTATTTATTCTGTATTCGGTGCTAGTCTCTCAATAAAAAGCAAAAAAAAAACTGTTTCTGTTCCGCTGCAGCTTCAAACCAAGGATGCTGAGAACGAAACGCTTCAGAAGCGCTTAAATGATCTGGTAAGGACCGGACTTTTTTTTTTCCATTTAGTCACGTGGTTTAGCAAATTATCAACATTGCTCTTGGTTGAGGGTGTATTAGATGAGGCATATCTGATGTTAGATATCTGTATCCTATATAACATTGGTATACGAATGTTCCTGCTGGGTTTTTGTAATAATGTGGCCTCTAAGGATTTTTGTGTTTCTATCAATTGTAAGGCTTCTTTGTGATCTGGTGTCTCTTTTATTAATGCAACATTGTAGATAAGAAGTGCAATTCAAGGATTTGAAAAGCGCCATTCTCTTCTTGGCTGTATGATTACAGGATTTACAGTCCATTTGACGTGACTCATAAAAAATAACCTTTCACTTTGAGTCATGATTCAAAATGTGTTTTTCATAAATAACTTGTGACAAAAATGAGTTAAGTTGGAAGTATGTTCGGTAAAAATGATCCAGAACTACTTTTGTTTTTTAATTATTTGAAGAAGGGAGGTAGTATATGGTAGAACTCAGGAGTTATAAAGTTGAACATTTTAACTTTTGTTTAAAGCAAAATTTTGACTCAATGCTGAATCAAACCTTTGATTCAAGTAAAAGGTCATTTCTAGCTAAACATACTTGTGACTTTCTTTGAGTCAAAAGTTAATAAAAACAACTTAAAAATCACTTTGCAAAAGTCATACCAAAACAGAACCTTATATTTTTTTATTCAATGCAGGATACCATACCTTTTAGCTTGTTTTTTTTTTAAATTGCAGGAACAAAATACTGTACCATCTTTAAGAAAAGCACTTAGGGAAGTTGCAATGGAGAAAGATGCAGCTGTTGTTTCACGGGTACACATTTTTGTTTCACCACCTGCTGCTGCTGCTGTTTGCTCTATTTGTGTTGCTTTGCCTTCACACACCACCCACAAAGTGTGATTTTTTAGTGTAGGAGGACCTTTCAGCCCAGCTTCGCACACTTAAGAAACGTCTAAAGGAAGCAGAAGAAGAACAATACAGAGTATGCAAGTACCTTTTGGCTATTATTTATGAAAAACACCTTAGTTCTTTCTTCTCAATATATTATTTTGCAATAGGCTGAGGAAGATGCAGCAGTCTTGAGAGCAGAATTAAACTCAATGCAGCAACAAGCTATGAGTAATCATCCTGGTGGAATAAGCTCTATGAGTATATCACATGATCAAGTGCAAAGCTTGGAAAAGGAATTAGCTGGCTTAAAGTCTGAATTTCAGGTTAGTATAATCATCTTTGTTTTCCAATTATGTTTGTTATCAGTCTGTGATGGCGGTTCAAAATTCACAGCAAGTGTCATTATTGAGGCAACAAGAGCAACAAAGATTAGCAGAGGAGCAATCCCGAACCTCTGCCCTCACGTCTGAAAAGCAGCAGTTGGTTGAGAAACTTGCAGCTCTATCCCGAACAGTCTCAGGTGCACTCCTACAGAAATTTCCTAAAGTTTTTGTTGTCAATTTCATGCATATGCATGCAAAAGTCTCATGTGCTAGCCATTCACTTACAGATTTTATATATTCTACTTCTTTTCTCTTAGTCACCACCTTTGTTTTTGTGCAATGCAGAAGAAGCATCACAAAATCTGGTCCCTAAGGCCTTTACAGTGGTAAGACAATGCCTATGGTTGCTGTTGTCACTATGTTGAACTCATGTGTCTGATAACCATGACGCATCTTTGATATAGATATATAGTATTACTATTCGGTCCAAGTTCTCTCTAGTTGTTTTTTGTTTTCCAGAATATCTTCTGGGTGATTCTTGATTCTTTTTTTTTATTATTAATGGTAGACTGAATTCTGGTGTTTTGCATGTACTGTTATTGGACTTGAATGATCTCATATTATGTGTTGTAGGAAGACAAGGAGAAACTTGAGAAGCAGTTGCATGATATGGCTGTAGCAGTTGAGCGATTGGAAAGTAGTAGACAGAAACTTCTAATGGAGGTGAAGTATTTGCTTACTTGATTATCGTTCAGTAATGTGAATGGATATTGGATGTGCGCTTGCTATATGAAGGTGACTTTGTTTCATAACTTCTATTGGCAGATTGATTCCCAATCTTCAGAGATTGAGAAACTTTTTGAGGAAAACTCCAGTCTCTCATCTTCTTGTCAAGAGGCCACGAGCATAGCAAAACAGTGGGAGAATCAGGTGGGCTTTTCAGTGATTAGGTTTGGTTCATTTAGGTGGTGTATTGATGAAATCTGAATGCCCTGTGCAATTATTAATTAATCACCAATTGTTTAGTCTAGAAATAGTTCATTGGTGGAGTTTGGGGCATGGTTGAATACATGAATTAGAGAGAATAAACTGGAGGTAACTGAAAATTATTTGTAAACTATGGTGGATGCATGAACTAAGTGATAGCTGATAGTGGAGATTTGGGGTATGATTGATTAATTGTATTAGAGGAAATAAACTAGAGGAAACCAAAATTTGTTTTCCAACTGCTGAATGTTTTGAGATGGAAGATATGTTCCAGTTGTCCATTTATTAACTACACTAGTAATGAGGGGATTGCATAGTTTATGCTTTCCTCTTTTGTTCTAGGAAAGATCAGACATGTTCTCGGACAGACTATTCTCTATTCTTCAATTCTTCATATTACTATTCCTTATTTAGACAACATATGCTCTCAATCTTGTTCAATTAAGTAGCTATGATTTCAGATTGTTTACATGCTTTCATCAGGTCCTTTTTTTCCCTTCCTTTTCTTTCTCTCTGTTTTTCTTCAAGTTGTTAGAGTTAGCTATTAGACGAGAAGGGGTAACTTGTTAAATCTCCACTTTAGCGTCGTAAATCTCCACTTTAGTGTGGTAAATGCTGAATCTTATGTATGAACTTAAGACCTTTCCACTAAGGGAGGGTGATGGGAATGAAGAACAACTATTCTGTTGGATAGTAGCATTTGATTATCTAAGAATTTTAATTTTGTTTGTTTTTTTTTCTAGATTTTTTCTACCTTTCTTTGAATAGTTAGTTATTAAAGTAGATTTTTAATACACTGGTTATATTTTCTGTTTATTAGGTGTTCCTATAGCTTCAGTTGTTGTAATTCTATATGGTTTGGTGCCTGTAAATGGGCATCCTACCTAGAAATTCAAGGATGCTATTAATATTGATTGGTCATATAAATTGAGTATTTTCAGAGGATTGGTTCTCTTGGGATTTTGTTATTGTTTAATCAATTGATTCTACATCAAAGATGAATGATCATCTAGCTTAACCCAGGGGTTCACTTTCATGATGGTCCTTGGTGAGCATGTGTGTCATGCCTCTAAAATCTTTCAGGGGGTTGACATTATCATGTTTTTCAACATTTGCATTATTTTTCCGGTATTTTGTTTCTTGAAACTGACAATTTGGCTTGCATGTCACTTCTGCAGTTGAAGGACTGCCTTAAGAAAAATGAAGAGCTTCGTGTAATGCTCGATAAGTTGAGAACAGAACAGGCTAATTTACTGTCAAACGACAGGGAGATCCTGGGAGGCTCAGCAGAAAGGCATAGAGATGGGGTAACTGAGACTGGCTCACAAGCACATGCAACTGAAATTCTATCACTCAAGGTACCCAATGATGGGAGTTTTCTCTTAAGGAGTTTTGATGCCTATCCTAGCACATTCCTAACCCCCTTTTGCAAGATGAAACACATTGTTACAGCTATTCCAAGCAGAAATTAATGTATAGCCTGTCTTTTTTTATTTTCTTATTTTTAATTCAAATGACTGTTATTGGCAGGGCCAACTTGCAAAAGAACAGAGCAGAGCAGAAGCATTATCAGCAGAGGTCATGCAGCTGTCAGCAGAACTGCAACAAGCCACACAAGCATACAATGGTCTTGCACGCCTGTAAGTTTTCCCTAGTAATTTTCCCGTTTAGAGCAGCACAAACACAATTTGGTGTTTGAAGATTTTTAGCAACAGGCTTCAACACTGAATCCATTTGCCACTGCAGCTATAAACCAGTTCTTCGGAACATCGAGAGCAGCCTCATCAAAATGAAACAAGATGGCTCCGTGGTTGTGCAGTGAAAAGAAAGCAGTTTGCTGGAGATGTTATTGATTTTTTACCAGTTCGTGGCAATTCTTTGTATTAGAATTCTTGCAAAACATTGCTTGGTTTTAGGAACAAGTATCACATGTATTTAAAGAAATATGTTTTGACTAGGTTTTACATTTTATTAAAAGGTTTGAAGCGCCCAACAGAGAAAGGAAAAGAAAATTCATGACTTCATACAACTCTGTTAACTATAACTATCAGCATTTACTTGCACTTGACAAGGGATTTTGCGCCTCTTTTTGGAATGTTTTTGCCATCACAGTGTGATGTGGCAATCTTCCCCAATGGCAACATCTCTGTCGCGCAACATCAATATGCTGAGGTTGAACCCTGAAATCTATAGGCTTCTCATTTCCCATAACGAAAGTTGTATTTGGATACTCGAAAGTTGATTTCAAGTGACAACTCATAGTGGAAAAGGGAAGGGGAAGGCATAAATTCCCAGTTGTGGTATAAAGTCATGAGCTGCTGTTGCTCCACAATACCATCAAACTCTTTATAAAATAAATAGGAATGGAAGATAACTAACCGACCCGGTGTCGCAATCACTGAAGGAGAAGTCCTGGTGGGTGTGAGAGGGGATCGGGGGAAGAGACGGTCTTGAGCGTAGTGGGAAATGCTCTTCCAGGAGAAACAATCTGAATCATGGCGAGCTGGGGATAACCTGCTTTGTGGTGCCGGACAACAAAAGATCTAAATTCCTTGACCTTGTTATTGGCATTGTTTTTTTCGAAAATAATTTGATTATTACAATGACAACAATCTAAAACTCCATTTCTTCTTGATAATAAGCATGTTAACGTGGATGCATAGTTGGGGCAATATTATTCCCGAAGAATGACTTTATTACATCAACATAAATTTTGAATGTTGAATACATAGACAGGATAATGAGATTGTCCATCACATGAATAGTCCATATAAAAGAACATGTATAACGAGTACGCAAAATGAAGCTTTTTTTTTTTTTTTAAAGAGGATTGTGGTGATTTTCCAAATTTTGATATGTTTAGAAATGAGATTATTTGATATTTGGATAGTTGTTAATCATGTATTCATTTCAACATTTCATTTTCCGTAGCCCATGAAATATATGTTTGGTGGTAGAAGTCCTAAGCTTGTCGTTTTAATAGAGTAGAGGGACTGAAGAATCATTTAATCATTAACCATTTAAATAGAGTAGAGGAACTAAAGAGTCATTTAGTAGAAATCATTAACTATTTACCTGAGTGGTTTAGAGGGTATTTATAATATCTAAACTTATCATTTTATAGAGTTAAGGGATTGAAGAATTATTTAATCATGATGGAATTAATAAGGGATAAAAGCCCCTCACACTTTATTAATGAGAAACAAATATCCCTTAGAGATCATTAATAGGATGAAAATGTGATAGACCCTTGAAAACTTTTTACACATCTATAGGTATAAATGAATGATTATTTCTGACATGAATAGTTCATGTTAATGATCTTAATAGAGAATTTTATAGTTCTAATAGGGACCTTTAACGACCTTTAGACCTATTGGACTTGGTGTGTAGCCAAGTCTAAGGAAGACAGGTCTAGTAATGTACCAGATTTATGTTGCATTGGGTTCAACATATAGCTAAACTCAAGTATATTGGATTTGACAACTCGCCAGACTCATCTTGTCTTAAACTCAGCATATGCTTAAACCCAATTATAATGGGTTTGGCAACTCACCAGACCCACATTTCCTTGAACTCAGCACATAGCTGAATCCAAATACATTGGGTCTAGTAGCTGGTTAGACCCAGATTTTCTTGGGTTATTACCTTGTTATTGTCTTAGGCTTTTTATTAAAGAATTGATAATATCGAGTCAAAAATACTAATTCATAAGTTGTCTCTTAAGTTTTTATATGATTTGAAACAAAAAGGATTTAAAAAACCTGTTAGGAGACAATTAATCAGATTTGTTTTGACAAACCCTAAAAATATGGTGCCTCCTCTTATTGACTTTAAATGTTATAAAGGGGAGGCAAAATAATTTTTAAGAAAAAAATTCAACTGCGTATAATCAATGCAATAGGTTTTTAGCCTTTTTAGGATTATGATGTGATAACCATTGTCCTTCATGCATTGATGGGAATAAGAGGCGATAGCTTATATAAACCTTATTTTTTTAATTTTATTTTTTACTTTTTCCAAAATTTCTACACTTTTTGTAATAGGAGCCTTTAGATGAGAACATCAAGTTTGTTTGTGTTTTGCAAAAGGATCGTCTTTTAGATAAATACATTCCACCTTGTTTTTCTTTTCAAACTTTCTTCTTTGAAATGTCTTGTAAAAAAGCCAAGAAGATTATGTTTTCTAAAAAAGATTTCCGTTTCAAACTTGGAACATGAATAACTCACCAGAGACCTCCTGCCATTAGAATAGACCTTATGTCTAAGAGTGGCTCTGCTCAGTCCTTTTCTACTAAAAGAGAGAACAAAATTGTTCCTCAAGAGACTTTGAATTTCGGAGACAGCTAAAATTACCTAGACATCTCAGGATGAGGCAGAAAGCCCTTCTCATGCATATTCATCACCTTATTCAAAGCCACCAATACAAACACCACAATCACAAAGCCCACCTGGTGGGGTTCCACCTTCTCGTAGACATTATCCACCATCTTCTTGAGATCCACCAACTCGAACACTACCCTTTTATGGGCACTCACCACCACCTAAAGTTCCGTCAACTCAAACCCTATCATCTTATCGATATTCACCATCTTTCAGAGGTCTTCCATCGCAAACACCACCTTCTCAAGGTCCACCAACCCAAATACCGTATTATTAATTATAGGCACCCACTACCCTTTTGAGGTTCGCCTTCTGAAACAACAACATTCCAAAGGCATTCTCCTCCATCTAAGCCCACCATCTCAAACGCCATCTTTTCGAGGTCCGCCAACCCAAACACCACTCCCCCTCACCTTCTCAAGGTCCACTCGTCCGAACACCACCAGCTTACATGCATTTAATAGATGTATATAATATTATATGCATACATCATACATGAACCATTTTCGGCTTCCGGGCATCTTTAGCATGTGAATTTTTTTGAACAGGTTACCTTCGGAACCTGCTACTGAAACTTCATCATTTTTTTTCAACGCCCTTATCTAATCGGATTTAATAATGCATCGACTGATACTCTAGGCAACTGAAGAGGAGATACTTACGGCTGATGACATTCTTAGAATATAGATTTTTAAAATATTTTTTATTTAGAAATATATTAAAAAAAAATTTAATTATTTTTAATATCAACATGTTAAAATAATTTAAAAATACAAAAAAAATAATTTAAAACTAAAAAAAATAAAAAAAAACAAAGCCAAACAAGGCCTAAATAGCAAACCAAACTCGTATAAAGTTGAATAAATAAACAATCCTTGCAAGCATAACAAGACGAGCGAGCTAAAACTTTATTCTTAACATGTTCTGTGACCATCAAGTTGTGTTAAAAGAAAAAAAGTTACAGTACTCTTTCTGATGGAATTTAGACTGATTCTTGGCGGCACCAAGCTCAAAGCGAGTCAAATAGTAAAACAAGAAAGAACTTACATGCCAACCGATAATTTATCCGTTCAGGCTTCTTTCGAACATTCCAACAAACTGATGCTTGCAGCTCAGTCAACTCACAAACTTCATCTGATGCTTGAGCCCCAAAAAAGCCCGAGAAAATCAGAGGCCAGAATCCTAGTGCACTAGTTTGCAAGAGTCATTTGGGAACTTACCATCAGAAAAATTCTGGTAAAAGGCAGGCAATCGTGCACTGCTGTATCAGTGCAGTCATTTACAGATAAAATGTATATACACGGGCATCATAATTTACGCTAGAACTCGAAAAGGAAAAACTTCTAGCCTTTGCCATTGCTATAAAACAAACAGTTAGCTCCAAATTTTGGAATTTGGAAAGCTCCTGCAAACATAGCATTTTCAACAAATAACCCCGTACCCTCAACACGAGAAACATTGTAACAGCATGTTGGCTGCAGCTCAAAGTTGAAGCAGCTTTGATGGCAACATTTTCATCCCAAATGATTCTCCTTGTAACACACTTGAAAATAAGTTCTACAACCAAGGTACACAAGGATTAGCAAAACAGAAAGCGAATGTAACAAGAATAAAATCAACATATTAAAAGTCAGCAATTAATACCAAAACCTGTCAAGTACAGGAGGAATATAAGAACAATGAAGGAGAAGAATTTGAACTGTCATATAGAAGAAACAAACTTTAAATGATCAATAAAAACTAATGGAAGAGTCAACATCTAAACTAATGCATAGTTATACAACAACTAAAAAACTTGTGTATATTTCAAGTTCTCACAATCTAAACATGTCAGTTATTACTATGCATATTTCTTGGAGGCAGCAAAACCGTTTTGTTTAAAATTCAGCTTTCGTACAAAAATTTTAAAAAAAAGTACATATAGGGGACCACTATGTCATAAAAGCATGAGTGGTACACCAGAAAGCATGACAAAGAAAGGTGGTTCCACATCCAATAAGCATTATAAAGGAGGCAATGGGGCACAATAGCAGGGAAATGCTGGTGGTGAAGGACAAGGTGGTTATGGATATGTTTGATGAAGGCAAGTGCAAAGTGGAGATGTTGCTTTCAGCTGTATTGATGGTAGCATGGCAAATTGATAATGATGTTGATCTTTCAGAATTGGCTCCAAGGAATGAAATGCACACTAGGAGTTCAGAGGTAATTATAATGGAGGTGGTAATGATGATGAAGTAGATAAAAAATAATAGCAGCAGTGGTAAAAAAGTGATGGTGGCAGAAAGGTAAAGTCATGGTATTTATAGTGCTGGGTATTACTGAATATGGTAAATGGATTAATCATATATTTGGTCCCTATACTTTGCATTTTCTTACTGTGGCCTTTCTACTCTTTTTTATGTAGTTAGCCCCTCTCCTCTAGAAAATTTCTTAATGCAGTCCCATCCAATTTACCATTAATTCTATACAAGTGTCCACTTTTCTGACTTGTTGTCAAGAATTAGAGGTAAATTGGAAGGAAGTTATATAGAGGGACAACAGTAAGAAATTTTCTAGAGTAGAGGGACCAGCTAAATAGAAGAGGAGTAAAGGAGCTGCATTGAGAAAATGATGAGAGAGTAAGGACCTATGGTAAATTGGACAATAACATCGAATAAAGACTCATTTGCTTCTCAATGGTGGTGAAAACTGTTACAAGGCAATGCATCAATGTTTTTGGTAGTGTAGGTTATCATAAGATATGAGGTCACAGCTTGTTGACAGTTTGGATATTAAAGGAGTTGCTGGCAGATTTAAACATGCAACTAATATAGCTTTTGCCAGTGGTAGTAGTGGTGATACTTGAGGGACAAGCTTTTGTTTGTTAATCAGCAACACTGCTATTTTTGAAAAATAAACTCTTGTTGTCCATCATAAAGAGAAATAAAAAACAGATTTTCTTTCCTGTAAAATGACACGTGATTGGTGACCAGTTGTATGCTGATGTAAAGTAAAGCTAGGAAGCACAAAATAATAATAATACTAATTAAAAAAAAAAAAAAACATAGTTCAGAAAGGAACAACAACGCCTCTCCATGGAACAGTTTAGTTGGCACATACATTGAAATGGGATTAGACATACAAGTCTACAGTTTCAAAGAATTGCTCTTCAATGTAAGCCTTTATATGCAATAGAATGTCTTTCATGAAACTGAAAATTAACCGATTGATAAAATCAGAAACCCAAAAAAGATCTAAACAAAATTCAGAAGTCACTTCGTTTTCCCTGACAGCTTTGTTCTTGAAACTTCTACCCATTAAAAAGTGAAGCTTATTCTTAGCCTTAAAGCAAAGAAAATAGCAACAGAAAGATATAGTGGCACTCAAAAAGCAGCCATCAACAACAAATATACGAGTCACAAACACCCACAAGATATAAGACAATCCTGAATCCTATTATATGGCTAAAATGTGAATCATTTATGCCATTACACGGCAAGCATTGGCAAAGCTACAACATAAAATAAATTGGGGCTGCACTCCTTATCCTTTCATTTATTAAAGAATAAATCAAAACGGTATTATTGATAATAAAAGTAGCCCCTACAATGAATTGCTAGACCAGTCCTCCTTCCCTTATTTTCTTTTATTTTTTATTCTATTTTTCATTTAAGCGCACTACATTTTATATGAAAATTTCCTCCACATCGCTGAATCAATACATGGGCTTCTCATAGTTGGTGTATATTATATATTACCTAATCTAATTATGTAGCTAAGCAATTTATATCATGATCATGATGGTGAGAGAGAGAAAATTATTGCAACAAAAAAACCAAATTCGTAGAGAGCAATGACTAACTTTAGATGTACTTGGCATGTAGAAGATCTAGCCAAATCAGTTTAATTAGAAGACTACAACTCTGTTTAAAATTATATTGTGTCCAATTTATAGAAGCATGCTCTATAACTTGTATTTACTGCAGCAATACGATTAGTAAATGATATTGATTCCTCAAATATTACAAATTAAATAATCACCTATGAGGATGTCTTTTTCCCCACACCCTTCCCTAGAAAGCTCTTTTGTCTTTCAGAAATAACTAAAGAATGGAATTTTGTTTGATAACAAAAATAATTTACCATTAAAGGAACAACCAATACATAAAAGAGAACTCATAGCATAAAACTTACGTAGAAATTGTAAGTGGTTATAGGACAGCAAAGAGCAATCATTTCACATGAACCTGAACCTTCTGTCTGCAGGCTTAAGTATTTGGAAAGAGCACATTAGGGTTTCATCAACACTCATCATTGCACCAGCATTATCAAATTCACCGCAATAGTTGGGAGCTGAAAATATTGTTACAAGCTGCCTCTCTGCAAAGAATTCATATCCATCCTCAACGACCTGACAAAAGAAAAGAAAAAAGACACATCATGGAAACTGCTCGAGTTAAAAGAATTGATAGAAGAAGCAAACTTCACCAACCTGATGGGCACGACAAACAAGGTCCATATCATTCCTCATTAAGAATTCTGCAACCTTATCAGGACCAAATGTATATGAGACCCCCCGGTCATTCATTCCCCAGCCTTTGATATCCCTGTCAGGATCAGACCAAAGTAAATCGCAAAGCAAACCAGAATCTGGAACATCAGTTGGACGAGGCAAGTTCCTAATTTGATCCAAATTTGTTAATTCAGGGGAAAGCCCACCGTGCATGCACAATATTTTGTCATCTATAAGAGCAGCAACAGGAAGACAGTTAAAACAATCTGTAAATGTCTTCCAAAGTTTCACATTGAACCGTCGTTTACATTCATCATAGAATCCATAAATTCGATTAATCGAAGCAGACTCATGGTTTCCTCTTAAAAGGAAGAAGTTCTCAGGATACTTGATTTTGTAGGCAAGCAAAAGGCATATTGTTTCCAAACTCTGCTTCCCACGGTCCACGTAATCACCTAAGAATAAATAATTGGCACTAGGAGGAAAACCTCCATATTCAAAAAGTCTCAAAAGATCTGAATATTGCCCATGAATGTCACCTGGAAATCAACGAGGAAAAGGCACAGCAGTTAACAAACCCAGAAACAAGGATAGAAATGCAAGAGAATCATGAACATGTACTTCTTTTTATAGAATGAAGGATAAATTAGATATTTTTGTCATACAGTCTGATTTTCTGATATCTTTTGATTATTTGGGATTTTCTTTGTATCAGTGATACTATTAGCTTGCTCCCTATTTTGATAGGACCATTCGGAAGTTTTTGGTGCACTTATATAAACAGCCATTTTAGCATTATGGAGATGCTGTTTCAACAAATGAAATTTTTGCAAAACAACTCCTTTTCTATTCTTGTGGAGTTCAGAACCCTAGCATTTTGGAGGTTTTTTTAATTTGTGCATCCTTTACGAATCTCAAGGCTTTAATCTAGTGGATTCTAGGGTTTGTCTCTTTACTCTATCACTTTTACCGTTCTTCATCATACACTTTGTGACTTGTTAAGGAGTACCTGAGGCTAACAATTATCAGTTTAGTTGAATATATTAGAGTAATAGCTTGCCAAATGAAGTGAGTTATGTAACAGCAAGGCACTTCAAACCCTCACATTGACTGTTCGTTTTTATTTGAACTGGTAACTCTCATGTTTAACTGACGTAGGACAAGGGTAAGAACAAAGATAAAAGATTGAAGAATTCTCTATAGGTATAGAGAGAGGGGTGAATTGAATAAGAGAAAGAAAAACACCCTATAGAAAAGGGTGAATCTATAGGAGCGGACTGAGAAAAAGAAAACCAGTAGTAATGGGTTGGATGAACGAAACAATTCTCCATTTAAGGTTTGATTCATCATAAGTGTCTGCTCCCAAAACGCATTGAACATGGTGCTTACAAAGACACCCAAAACCTGTTAATCTAAACCAATTGAGAACTAAGAATTCTTACAAAATATCTAATAATAATAATCCTATAAAACTTCCTAAATAAATAAAAATATATATATATATATATATATTAAAGTGCAAACAAATTAATGAAAATCCTATATCTTATACTACAACTTGTTCACAAGCTATTTTAAATACTTAAAGAAAATGCAAATGCAAATAATGGACTGATCAAAGGCTCCATTGAAATATCCCATTTTAGGGGGTGTTTGCTTTGCATAAAATATTTTAAAAATGGAAAAAAAAACTTCTAAGACATTTTTAAACATGGAATTAATTTCACAATGTTTAATAAGTAATGATGTGAAAACTATAGAGGTAGTGAAATAAATGATGGTAGTGGTGACAGCAACAACTTCAAAGAGGTGGTGGTGGTGGTGGTGGTAACATGGTACAACTATGGTGGCATGGTGTTGGGGCTGGTAGTGTTGGCTACAGTAGAAACAATGATGTAGTGGTGGTGGTTAAAATAGTTAGATAGTATTGTGAGTTAATTATCATCTATAAAATATTTTACAAAACTTCACGACCTAAAACTATTTTCCAAAAAATAAATAAAGTTTATAAGTTGACTATAAAATATCCTACATTGACTAGTTTCCTATAAAATATTTTAAGCAAAAGAAACACTCCCTTAATGTCCACACAACAATTACACTAGCACATGCCAACCAACTAGCAACATCAACCTATAAATGCTAAGAGGCTTACTTAGAAAGATTGCAAACCACCATTTTCAGCTTGGTCTAATCAACTAGAAGTCCAAACTTCAAACTAAAATTGCTTGTGCTATTTATATGTAAGGATCAACAAAATATTTAGACCGGCTAGTCAAATTAAGATTGAGAGTATCACTTAAGTTTCTAAGCATAGAATGCCAACCATTGCTTATTTTTAAGTGAACAAAACTTTTCACTTAGAGGAAAAGAGGTTTTCATTCAAGTATTGTGGAAGGGGTTTGAATCTAGAGATGCAAGATAAGCATCCAGGATAATTGTCCACGTAGTGTGAATTCTACAGGCCAAACCTTAACAAGAACAAGCTCAGCCAAAAATTGCTAAACCTGACATGGAATTCTAGAACCAAAAACAGCTGTAAGGCACATATGAATGCTTCTGTTTTGTTGAAAACATATTTGACGTTAAGGTGCTGCTAGTTTAAGAAATTATGCATTCCATGCACAAACTCTCTTGATACGACCAGTCCAAAAAAAGCCTCTCAAACAAGTACTAAAGCATGAAATCCCAAATCTATCATCGCTACAAAACATAGAATATCAAGCACACTAACCAAGTCTTATCTCATTCTATACACTTAATACCTATGCATATTATGAAATTAGCTAATACTGTCCTAGCAATTTTGAGACAATTAAAATATTAAAATATTAAATTATGACAGATTACAAAAAAAAGGAAATATCCAGCAAACAACTTCGGGATAGATTACTATTTTTGGATTCTCAAATGAAAAAAAAAACATGACTATGTGTCTACTTTTTACAATGATGCATTGGGCAAATACTCAGACACCAGGCATCATGAGGCCTCTTGGTTGTCTAGACAAATGCTTTAACCTTGGAGGGTCTTTTTCTGTTCAAATGCAATTGATCCAAAGAAAGCATAAGTTGTTTGTGAACAGACAAGCTCATCCAGCTTAATCCATGACCACCCAAGTTCACCATAACAATATACAAACAACCAAACCATAGATAGATTTTATTCATTATGAAATCAATTCCACATAAACTTAATAAATATGAACCCTTTAGTGCATCCTCATGAAGCATGAACACAAATATGGAATACCAGTATGGCATGATATGGATATGGAGATATGAAAATTCTTAAAAATTTAGTATATGATTCATGAAGGATATGTTAAATTTTTAAATATTTTATGTAGCATACGAAAATCTTATTTTAACAAGAAATAAAGAAAAAATCCTAGTATCTTCCATGTATCCAAAATTGAATTTATTGTTTTATTATTTTTCTCCATATACCCACCTCTGACATGTATCAGGCCATATCCGGTTGATATATGATGAAGACCAATATGGCTACAGGATCATTTTTTAAGGATCAATGCTTCCTAGATCCCAACCATATGGACACACTTTCAAACAACTTAACCAAGTGAAACTGGTTACACTAGCTCATACAGAACTGGTTATTTGGTTTTCCCTTTTTCCGAAGTGAATAGATATTTCTTCCATCCTCCCCTTCAATCTCCCTTATTCTTTCTTTATATAATTTTCTTCAAGCCCCTTCATACCCAGAACTAATAATCAATAAGCTAACATCTTGAACAAGATAAGAAAAGGAGAAAACACATTGCTCAATTATAGTCCACCAAAGATTATGCTTGTAGTTGCTGCTCTTCAGTCTTGAAGCGTCTAGGAAGAGAATTCCAAGCAATCTTATCTACCAAATTCTGAAATAAGAAAAAGGGTGTTCTCGGTCTCAGACCAAGACCAAGACTTTAAGAAAAATGGAGCGATCTAGAATAGAGATTTCTTCCGCTCCACAGCTCCGCGTCCACCAATAATCAGTCTTCACATCAATTACCATATCCAATATTTTGGCTTCTGTATCAAACGACACATAGGGTAAAATAGATCCCCTAAATAAATTGCTTGAACCAATAATCCTTCCAGCCAGCATTAAATTAATATTCCCAAATTTTGATTTTTTTCCCCATCAATCTAGATTCGTCCAGTTTAATCCCAACAAAGAAAAAGGAAGAAAAGAAAAGAAAAATGATTGTATAAGTCTTCACCTATATGTAATAAAGAATGGAATGAAACCAGCAAAAAACCACGCAGTGTTTCTTAGTGAATAATAGTAAGAGGAAAAGATGAGGGAGGTTTACCACAGATCTTAATGGGGGCTTCGAGCTCGAGAAGATTGGGTTGTTGAAGAAAGATTTCTTTGGCAACAGCACAGAGTTGACGGATCTCATTTTCGCTAAGCTGAACCTGCGGTTGTTTGGCTAACCTTGTTTGCCTCAATTCTAACAAACGACTTATTATGCTATCTAAAAGACCAGCCTCCATTGTTGTTCCCTCCTTCCTCTGCTGCTTTCCTTCCTCTTCCATTATAACAAACAAAATCTACTCGTATATCTTCAAGCTCGATTTCCCTCTCTCAAATTATCAATAAAAAGAAAACTTCTTTTTTATTTTCTTTTCTTTTTGGCGATTGCGAATGTCGTGTATGTATTGGTAGAGTGGAAAGGAGACGACGGTAACAACAAAATGTATGCTTTTTATTTATCATATAATAATAATAATAAGATTTTTACAACTAATACTATTAACCCTGATTTGACATGACGAATCCATTCGCTAACTTGTTCATTTGTTACCTAATCTGGGTTAGGGTTTTCTATAATTTTGATGAGAGAGGATTGTACTATTATGGCGTTTGGTGTTTGGTATATATTATTTTTAATTTTTTAAAAATTTATATATATTAAAATAATATATTTTATTTTTAAAATTTATTTTTGATCTTAACACATCAAAATAATATAAAAATATTAAAAAATTAATTCAAAACAAAAAAAATAATTTTTTAACAGAAAAAACAAATTCAACTCTAATATTTTAGTAAGTAAACTTATAATTTGGTAAACTAGATAAGAATAAGTGAAATTTTATTTGATTTTATTAAAAAAAATTAAAATAATATTATTTTTATTTTTTAATTAAAAAATATTATTTTAAATTTACCATCACTCGTGTGACCTAACCTTAAACCGGGTTAGAAATGAGATGTATACTCTAAGATGTAAATACGTGCTGCCGAATATTATAACTTTAATGTTATGAAGAAAAATAAAATAAAGAAAATGTAAAGGGGCAGGTGGGTCCGGCTGGATAATAAAATTCCTCTGACGGTTGGATCCACCGTGGCGAATTTGCCTATGCAAGCGGGTTCCTTTTTTATTTGCGGTGGTTGGGAAAATGCAAAGCAATCTTGGTTTTCTTTCCAGCAAAACTGTTCGGGGTTATTTTTTAAAATAATATTTTTTATTATTTAAAAATTATTTTTAATATTTATATATTAAAATGATTTAAAAACATTAAAATATATTAATTTAAAAAAATAAAAATTTTAAATTTTTTATAAATATTTTTAAAATACAAAACAAATGAGAAAGGTTAACTATACAACAACAAGTCCAAATATTAACATGACTTGTAATTTGGATTAACCATCTAGAAACCATGCGAATCCGGATCTGATCTCTCAGTTTTTATCTTGAATTATAGTTAGTCACCCAAGCACAATAAGTTTTTTAAAAAATAAATAAAAAATGGTGTAGGTCAATGAATCAAATCTTAATCCAACTTTGATGTTATCAAGGGTTCGATTGAGAAAGCAAATCATTTTTAACTGTGAATGTGAGTTTTGAAAAACTATAAATTATGCTTCTTAAAAATAACATTTGGAGTAAATATAATATTTTAAATACATAAAAATATAAATACAAGAAAAATATATAAATACATTGACATGTATGGTTTATTAGATGGGGCTGTGTTTTTTTAAAAAATATTTAGGTGTGTAGTTGTGGTTTTTTTATAAAAAAGTTTTATATATAGGTTGGGGTTGGGGGAAAAAAAAAAAAAGGGTGGGGTTAAAGGGGTTTTAAAAAATTTATCTAAGGGGAATGCTGATGTATTTTTAATATAAAAAAAAAACCCAATAATCTAGGTTATAGTTCCGACCAATTGAAAGTAAAAACCAATAAAAAAGTTGACCAAGGTGAACGGAGATAACATAATTATATATGGAATAAAATGGACCTAATCTGAAGTTTAAAATATATCCTATGTGTGAAAACCCTCTAAATTATAATCTGAGTAAAATAGCAAGCATAGATTAAATAAAAGGATTTGAAGTATTGTAAATGACAAAGATTAAAAAAAATCATGATAGAACTTGGGTCAGTGTAATAGTAAAAAAAATATTTATCTAAGAGCACAAAAATGATGTTGTTTAATTTTCATACAATTAAATATGAAAAGACAAAACAAGGTGGGTTTGAAGAAAAAGATAATTAAACCTTACAAAGTGAGGTAAATCAACCCAATGATTAATTTAGCATAATAGATATGCAAAATAGTTTATGGATGGGATTTATGTTAAATTATAGGAATGATTAAATTATATTTGACCATGTTAGAAAGATGAATTATGATTGGATAAGTGTTTAATTTTAAAAAAAAACAAAAATTATTTTCTCTCATTTTAATTGAATATGCCAAAAGAGGAATAATTTGGGGGGATAAACCAATTGAAAAAAAATTGAAAAAAAACACAATGTCAATTTAAAAAAAAAAGTGTTTCCTTTCCAAGGTTGTTTTGGCTGAATGGGGGCAATTAAATGAAGTTAGCATAATAGTTATATGAACATAGAATGGAGATTAAATAATATATTGAGGATTTTACCTCAATTATGTTGAGAAATTGTTAAAATATCAAACTTGCATCCTATTTCATGAGGTCATAATAAACCAATAGAAAAGAAATTGAAAAAAAACACAAGGTCAATTTTTTTGGTTTGATAAAAAGAAAGTATTTTCTGCTTAGGACCAGAGTAAAGTGACATCAACCGAGGTAGGGTTGCCCTTGGAGTATTAATTAGTATAATTTTAGATATGTAATGATTGAAGATGTAAAATGAGAACTAATGCCATGGTGAAGTTAAAATATCAAACTTACATCCTATGTTATGAGGTCAGGACAAACCAATTGAAAAAAAACACAAGGTCAATTTTAAAATATTAATTTAAAACATGAAGTTAAATATTGGTTTGTGGGGCACTTTGTTTTTTATTTTGTGTTGTTCCCTTGTCTAGAGAATTTATGAAATAAAAAAAAAAAGACAATTCTTGTAAAGTCATTTATGTTATGAACAATTGTTCTTAATCACTTGTTAAATGTGCAATTTTTCAAACCCTATTATAAATCGTAAAAAGAATAAGGATCAAATTTTTGTTATACTCATATCAAAAATATATAACTTATATCATATATATATATATATTATATATTATTATTGAGATTGAATGATGGTTGGTTGTGTTTTTTTTTTGAAAAATATAAAAAAAAAAACAATGCATGTTAAGAATTTATTAGTTTTATTATAGTGTTCTATAGAAAAATAGAATTGAAATATTGAAATAGCTTTTTTTTAAAGTCCAAAAAGGAAAAATAAAGAAAGAAAGCCCCACTAGCTACATTGCCCCGGGAAAATTGTTATATAAAAACAATAGCTATATTTCATTATTTTGAGTTTCCAATTTGAGGTTTATTGACACGGAAAACCAATAGAAAAGAAATTGAAAAAAAATACAAGGTCAATTAAAGAAAAAACAGTGTTGACCTGTGAAATAAAAAAAAGCCAAAAAACAAATGTCAATCCCTGTTAATTTTTCAAACCCTATTATAAATCAAAAGAATAAGGATCAAATTGAAATATATATATATATATATGGGGAATGATGAAATGAAAAGAAAAAGAAGAAAGCCCCACTAGCTACATTGCCCCGCCGACGACAAATTATTTCACCTTTATTGACACGCACCGCACTACCAAGAAAAGGACACAGTGAAACATCCAACAACTGAACAGAAGGTTAATTTTGGCCAATGGAGGCGCCATCCAAATTATACGAACACCTTTCATGTGCTAGCGCACGCACCACGTGCGACAACAATGTTTTTGCTTTAAAAAATAATTCATAAAACTAAAAAGATAAAAATATCCTTGATAATCTTGAGATTTACTAAAAACGATTCGAAAAGACAAAAATACCCCTTCAGTGCACGACTTAATATTTTTTTTATTATAGTAGCAAAATTGTAATTCTATTGGAATTTAAATACAAAAAATCAAATTACCCCTCTTATTTAGATTTAAAATTTTAGACCGGAATATATTTAAAAAAAAAAGGTGAAAAGAAGATGGTGACTCATATAAATTTTTAATGACTAAATGCGTCATACAAACAAATTAATGAGCTGTACTTGGACGTCGTGTCCAGATCCCTCCTCCCTTCTAGCATATTGGGATTATGAAAATATATAATGTGAAGAATGAAGAGGAACTAGGAAGGGCTTTTTTCCCGTGTTGTTAAAGTATATTTGTGTGCGCGTACAAGTTAGGCGTTGTGTTGGTCGAGGTAAGTATACACGGTAAAGTTACGTCGTGTGTGTAATGGATCATATGAAACATGTGTATTTATATTAAAAAAAACAACAATAATTAATGTGAATTTGACTATTATTTTTATTTCTTACTGTATTTTATTTTTACAAGGTTCATTGTATACTTTTCAAAACTAGATGGCTTATTATTATATTTGGTTATAGGATTTTTTCAATGGATTTTATCTAATTACAGGATCTCTATTTTTTGTATTGTTTATGTAGCTTGTGAAAGTTTATAATAAACAAAATAATCGAATTATTATTTTGTTTATGATGAAGTTGTCTTCACTTGATAGTTATTTAACATAAGATTTTGATACTTTACTATTTTAAATTCATTTTTTTTTATTGTATTGAAGGATATATTTGTATTGTTGGTATGAAAATGTTAAAGAACAGTTTTGGATAAAGTTTTTGGTGGGCGTGGGTCACCCGAGGTTGTGTTAAAAAAAATATTTTCACACTACTTATATAGTATGTTATTGGTTATCTTCTATGATCACATATAGAGTATGAAGGGGGGCATTACATTCCTCCCAAATGAATTTCGTGTTGGCCATTAAAAAAATCAACTATATCCCTTTATTTTATGATATTTTATATTTGGCTCTAAATGTTTTGATTTATAAATTTGATTTCTAACTCTTTTATCAAATTCTAATTTATTTTCAATTTAATCATTAAATTCATAATTTTGATTTTTAACTTCTTCAAGTTTGATCCTCATTCTCTTGATTTTTATTTTGATTTGAATTCTATTGTGAATTTGATTTTTCTTTTCGATTTTACGTTTTAATTCAAAGCTTGATAATATTTTAAGGTTAGGCCCTCAATGTTTTGATTTAAAATCTTGATTCTTAGCCCTTTTATCAAATTTTAATTTATTTTCAATTTCATTCTTGGATCCATAATCTTGGTTTTTATTTTTTTAAATTCAGTCCTTATTTTTTTTATTTTGATTTTTTGTTTTGGATTCCTTTGTTAATTTGAATTTTCTTTTTAATTTTACCATTCAATTTAAATTTTGATGACATTTAAGGTTATGCCCTCAATGTTTTGATTTTAAATTTTGATTTTTAATCATTTTATCATATTTTAATTTGTTTTTAATTTCATCATTGGATCTATAATCTTGATTTTTTTCTTTTAATTTTGATCCTCATTATCTTGATTTTTTTTTTGTTTTGGACTCTTTTGTTAATTTTATTTTTCCTTTTGATTTTTCCATTTAATTCAAAATTTTAGGTTGTCTTCTTATTTTTCAAGAGTTGGTCCAAGGCAAGTACCATGTCATGTGTCAGGTGGGTTGACCCGAGTTAACTCAAGTTAAACAATTTTTTTTATTTAATAAAAAAATAAAAATAAAATTATTTTGAAAAAATAAAATAAAGGAAAATAGACAACAAGTTTTGACCCGATTTGCCACGGGTTGACTAGGTCATGAGTCAACTCGTGTTTTTTATCATTTCATATCAAGTCAATTCTTCCTAAATTTCTTTTGAAAACTGACTCACCTTAAGCTTTGAGTCACGTGAGTCACGGGTCAACCCACTGTTTTACCTTCTATTAGATTATCTTGTTAGGATGATCTCATTTGCGAGTCCTGATCTCATATGGATTTGCTAGTTCTTTGTTTTTCAATCTTTTTTTGTTAATTAATTTTTTTTTCTGATTTTATCCTTATATGTTTGGATTCTTAGGGATTGACAATCAATTTATTTTTTCAATTTTCTTTTTATAATGTCATATCATGAATTTTATCTATTTTTTTAGATTATAAAAAATTTAGCACAACCCACAATAAAGTAGCTATCTACCTAGTTATTTTCTAATATGCTTGCTAATACATAGCAGTTCATTAACAAATAAAAAACATGTTTTGTATTATATTAGCAATTATTTTTCATGTAAAATGTATTAAAATATATATATTTTAAATATATTTTTTATATTAATACATCAAAACTACCTTAAAAATATATATTTTTAAAAATAGCTAAAACATACGGTGCCAAGAAAGTATTATTACACCACCATTATTATTATTATTTTTAAATGCCTTTCCTGTTCATTAACGGGTCCCTGCCGGCCGATGTTTCTTCGAATGAAAACAGAGGAAACATGGAAAGGACTCGAATCTTTCTCTCCCTGTATCCTCCGTATACGAAATTTTTAGTCAATTTATGATCTTACCCAATTCCTCAATTCTTGAGATTCAAGCCTTAAAGCGGAGCCCAGGTATAACCATCGTTCCCTTTTTTTTTTTTTTCCTGGATGTCTTTTAGATTTTATGAAATGGGTTTATGGCATGGTTCCACAAAAAAACAATGCTCGATCAAACATTTTAATTTCATTGGCTGGCCAGTTACCTTACTTCTATGTTTGAATTTCTTGGCTAGACAAATTTTGCTGGTTTCTCCATGGTGCTTTTTCCAAAATGTTAGGTTCCATTTTTTAGCTTGTGATTTGGAGAAATAAATCACTCCTATTGCTTACCTGTTTGCGGAGCCAGTTAGGCAATCGCATATTTTAGATAATTTTGTTAACATTTTCTTGTTTGTCTCATTGAATTGATAACATCTTCTCCAAGCAGATGGAACATGACGGAGTCTCCATTTTGAGATCAGAAGACCAAAACGATATTGAGTTGGCTGCTATTGCATCCGAGGAAAAAGTCATCCTTCCCATTCAAGCACAGCTGACTTCTGTTTGTATCTTCCCCAAACAAGAAAATTTCACTTTGGAATCAGAAGAGAGATCAAAGTCAGCAACGAAACTTTCTGGACTCATAATCTTTTATTTAATAGTTATGGCAGTAGAAGTTGTTGGTGGAGTGAAAGCCAATAGTCTTGCCGTTATTACAGATGCTGCACATTTGTTGACTGATGTTGCTGGATTCTCTATTTCCCTTTTCACTGTGTGGGTATCGGGTTGGAAGGCAACATCACACCAGTCTTTTGGATATAGTCGTCTTGAAGTTCTGGGTGCTCTTCTCTCTGTTCAGCTCATATGGCTGATTTCTGGTGTTTTAATTTATGAAGCTATTGATAGAATTCTTCACAAAAATGCAAGGGTGAACGGGGGACTAATGTTTGCAATTGCTTTGTTTGGATTTATCATTAATTTTATCATGGTCATGTGGCTGGGTCATGATCACTCTCACCACGCATGCCATGATCACAATCATGATCATACTCACGACCACCAGGGCGAGGACTATTGTGCAACAAATGAAGGGGAGGAGACTAAGCTGGTATCAGGTACTCCAGCAAAGACAAAGATATGGAACATAAATATCCAAGGGGCTTACGTCCATGTCATGGCTGATCTAATTCAGTCTGTCGGGGTGATGATTGCTGGAGCAATTATATGGGCCAAGCCAGATTGGTTGGTGGTTGATCTTATCTGCACTCTACTCTTCTCTACTTTTGTTCTGTTTACTACTTTACCAATGCTTAGAGATATCTTCTGTATTCTAATGGAGAGGACACCACACGAGATCGATGTTGGCAGGCTGGAGAGTGCTCTGAAGTGTATTAAAGGAGTTAAAGATGTTCATAACCTGCATGTATGGTCCATAACAGCAGGGAAGTTAGTATTGTCTTGCCATGTAATGGCTGAGCCTGGAGCCAGCTCTCCTGAAATCCTTCGTATGATTGGGGAATATTGTGAGAAAATGCACAGAATTCACAATATAACAATACAAATTGAGTAGTAGCTTTCAGATCTCTACAACTCGATTTTCTCTTTTACATGTTTTCATCATTTTTATTTTTGATGCATTTTATGGCAAGAAAGCATATCAGGAAAAAGTAGTAGACGCCAGCAGAGAAAAACCAGAAGAATAGTTAGATATCGTAGCAGAGTCAACTCCCTTGCCGGCTTCTCTGTATATGATCATTTGACTTGGCATGATATGATCTGAAATCTTATGCTTGCACAATCATAAGACCTTATTTAATTTCCCATTACCAGATGAAGAGGACGTGAAAGGGGCCAATTTAAAACATTTCTACGGACGGCAGTCCTAAGATTGCTTAATTCGCCCGTTGTACTGAGAAGAAAGGGCCGTGGCCTCGCATATGAACTCTAGAATTAGGCAAACCTTCTATACAATATTCATATGACCTCATAAATGAGAGTGAAAAATATAGTTCATATTGAAAGAAAAGGATGCCATTAATGGCTTGGTGTCGCATACTGGTTATTCAAGGCACGTCATTGTTGACCACATGAAATGAATGGGAAGGCAATGCAGGCTGTGTATGCATCGGTGATTGGTGCATGCCTGCCCAGATTAGCTGATTTTGATGCTTGAACAGTAGAGTAATCTAGGCTGTTGGGCATTCCACTCTACGGAATTTTTACATATCATAAAATAGTAAAACCTGCCACGGTCTGCAGAGTCGATCTAGGATCCGGTTAATTTGAGATTATAACCGGACTGAGTTTATAAAAAAATAAAAATAGTTAAAAACTTGGTTGATCCAACTGATTGATATAGTGACCCAATTAACCCGATAAGACCCGATCAAAACCAGGTTGAAACCTATTAACTATTTTTTTTATCAAAACAACGATCGTTTTGATTTATAAAAAAAATAGAGTTGACACGGGTGACTAAGTCAAAACTCATGACCCGGGCTTTAAGCCGGGTTGACCATCGGACCGGGTTTAAAAACACTGTAAATATTTTTTTTGTGTATATATATATATAACAAATCTTGTTAGAAAATTAGACCGAAGATACCACCTTAGTGAAAATAAAAAAGGACCGTTTATATGTTAAGGAATTTCGAACTAGTTTTTGAGGTATTGACTGATCCTTCGTCGAATCCATCCAGTGGATCTTTTGTTAAAAACAAAATGTCCAATACATGAACCATTTCTCAACACACAGACGTATGGTTTTATTGACTAAATCTCCCCAAAATATAACCAAATAGATACAAGTTTAAATTGCTTTATTTTATAGTTATTATTACAGGGCTGCCGCGTTATGCTATGGATGATATCCAAACTTTTTTATAGTAAGAAAAAATATTTAGGTCGTAGAAAATTATCTAGTATTGATATTATGCTTGTCCCAATATGTTAATTTTAGAATTTTTTTAATTTAATTTTTTATCTAATTCAGATTTAGAATTAAATTATATGAAAATTATCATGATATAATCTAATTGACTTGATCAGTTCAAAGGTAACTTGACTTATTGTTAAAAAAAATATTGAAGATAAAATTGAAAATACAAAATCAATAGAAAAAAACCTCTCAACTCGATATCATATTTGATTTTATTTTTTTTAAAAAGAAATTGCTTACAAAAATTTGAATTAATGAGTCATTAATTAGTGATTTACCATGGATAATGGACTTGAATAACTTAGTGATAGGCCACTACGTTGCCAACGAGATTGTAGGCCAAATCCCAAATATTTGGGTTAAGATAAAGAAGTCGTTGCATGGAAAAAGAAAGAGCATGCAACGTGGAAACGTGAAGAAGCAGTTGCATGTTACATGCAACGTGGGAAAGGGTTGTGGCAGTTGAGCATTATATGGCATAAGTGGAATGAGTCATCTACAGCGGAGAGTTAATGTATTATTTTCTTATGTTAAGATGTATTTTGAATTTCAGTTGTTGCTATTAGTTTTCCCATTATTTCGGTATTTTGTTGTGGCTGGGCTTATATAATCAAGCCATGAACCTATCATGGAATAATAAGAAAGAAATATCTAAACAATGGTAATTCTCACCAGAAGAGAATTATTTTTCATTTATAAATCTATCTTGGGACCTTTCATTGGTATCATAGCTTCGTTATGGGAACAAATAAAGAGCGCATTGAACAACTAGAAGTTGGGCTTGGGGGAGTGCAGGATAGATTAGACAGTATGGAGCAAGGCATGGTCGACATGCTTCATCACTTAGAAGAAACTATCAACCGCCTCACTAATGTAATGCTTGTCAACCAGGAGCCTTCCAACCATAGCAACCAATAACGTGAAGGTTATGAAGGGGGATGAATGGTGGTCTCTTCCAAAACAGCAAGGCTTGAATTTCCTCGATTCTCAGGCGATGATCCAACGGAGTGGTTCAATTGTGTGAACCAATTTTTCAAGTTCCAAAATACTCCTGAAGCTCAGAAAGTTTATTTGGCTTCATACCACTTAGAAAGAGAGGCAAACCAGTGGTGGTAGTGGCTTTGTAATACATTTCAGGATGAAGGACGAGTCATATCGTGGGCAGATTTTGAGGACAAACTCTGGGCTCGCTTTGGACCTTTCGAATGCGAAGATTTTGATGAAGCCCTTTCAAGGATAAGATAGCATGGATCTCTACGTGATTACTAGAAGGAATTCGAATGATTGGGCAACCGAGTAAGAGGCTGGACGCAAAGAGCACTGGTGGGAACGTTTATGAGTGGTTTAAAAATGGACATCTCCGATGGTATACAAATATTTAAGCCTAGGACTTTGAAAGAAGTCATCAGCTTAGCACGCATGAAAGATGATCAACTCGCAAGACAAAGAAGAGGTGTAAGACCTGCCAATCTGATGCGAGCTCCATTAACTCTTGCCCCTGCTAATCAAGCAGCAGCACCAACTCCTACTGTTCCTATGTGATGACTTACTTGGGATGAAATGCAATGGAAGCGAGCTCAAAACTTATGTTTTAATTGCAATGATCGTTTCACTGCAGGACACAAATGCCAGGGGCCACGGGTACCCATGTTGGAGGGTTACGATGGCAGCAATAGTTTGTTAGTTGACAATGGCAATGAAGAACTGACAACTGAGGAGAACCAGGAAGATAGTTACACCAGAGATTACACTGCATGTACTAATAGGGTGGACCGTGCCCAAAACTATGAGGGTATTTGCAAAAATTGGTTCCCATCACGTCATTGTATTAATCGACAGTGGGTCACTTCACAATTTTATTAGTGAGCGAATGGCTAATCTGTTGAGGTTACCGGTAGTGCCAACAAACACTTTTTCAATTCGGTTGCCAATTAAGAGAGCCTCAAATGCAAAGGGTGGTTTAAGGAGGTACAAATAGACCTACAAGGCACTCTTTTTTCCTTAACTTTTTATTCTTTACCTTGCACAGGATTGAATGTCGTTATGGGAATTCAATGGCTTGAGCTATTGGGTTCTGTGGTTTGTGACTGGAAACGGTTAACTATGGAATTTGTGTGGGAAGGCCAAACCAAAAGGTTGGTAGGCATCGATGAGCAAGATATTCAAGTAGCATCCTTCAAGGAAATCTCTAAAGAAATTCATCCCAGTAATGTGTTGTTTGCTTTATGCCATCAAGTAACTGATATGGAATCATCATAGACTATTCATCCAAGCATGCAAGCAATATTGCAAAATTTCTCTAATATGTTTACAGAGCCTTCAAGTTTACCGCCAATGAGGGAGATTGATCATGGTATCCCACTTAAGGAAGGTACTGAACCAGTGAATGTTAGACCTTATAGATACGCATATTATCAGAAGAATGAAATTGAAAAATAGGTCCAAGAAATGCTGAGAGTCGGTCTTGTTCGCCACAACACCAGTCCTTTTTCTTCACCTGTCCTGCTAGTAAAGAAGAAAGATGGGAACTAGCGCTTTTGCACAGATTATCGCGAGCTCAACGCGGTAGCCATTAAGGATCATTTTCTAATTCCCACAGTTGATGATATATTGGATGAGCTTTACGATGCTTCTTATTTTACCAAGCTAGACTTGCGAGCCGAATACCATTAGGTGCGAGTAAATCCACGTGATATCGATAAAACTGCTTTTCATACACATAATGGCCATTTTGAATACTTGGTAATGCCATTTGGTTTGTGTAATGCACCTTCTACCTTTCAGGCTATTATGAACTCTATTTTCCGTCATCATCTGTGAAAATTCATATTAGTTTTCTTTGATGATATTTTGGTCTATAGCCCCAATTGGGACACATATTTAGTGCATGTTAAACAAACCTTTAAGATATTAAAGGAGCACCAGTTCTACGTCAAAGCTAGTAAGTGTGTATTCGGCAAACAAGAGTTGGAGTACTTGGGGCATATTGTAACTAGCCAAGGCGTGAAAGTGGATGACAGTAAAATTGTAGCCATGGTCGCTTGGCCTTCACCCACTAACGTATAAGAACTATATGGTTTCTTAGGATTGATGGGCTATTACAGAAAGTTCGTCCAAAGTTATGGCATTATAGCTCGCCCACTCACCAACCTTCTTAAAAAAGGGAAATTCAGATGGCATGAGAAAGCTGAAGCTGCCTTTCTAGCTCTCAAACAAGCCATAACTACCACTCCAACATTAGCCATGGCAAACTTCAACGAATTCTTCACTATAGAAATTGATGCATTTGGGGAAGGTATTGGCGCAGTCCTATCTCAACAAGGCAAACCAATTGCCTACATGAGTCACGCCCTTGGAGTGACTAAATAATCTTGGTTGACATATGCTAGAGAAATGTTGGCAATCGTGGAAGCCATAAGAATATGGAGGCCTTACCTTCTTGGTTATAAATTCTTTATTCAGACGGATTAACGCAGCCTCAAATATTTCCTGGACCAACGTGTAGCAACTCCAGAGCAACAAAAATAGGTCACTAAGCTCATGGGATATGACTACGAGATTATTTGTAGAGAAAACTTTGCAGCAGATGCTCTCTCCCATAAGCAAGGGAGTCCATGCTTCACAATATTTTCACTCCACAAGTTACCTTATGGGAAGAAATCAGAAAAGCTGCAGCAGCGGATCTAGACATTCAATCAATGGGTCGTGTGGCCAATGAAAAACCTAGCGGATCATATACATGGCGTTAAAGATTACTGCTATATAAAGGAAGGATCATTGTTCCATATGTTTCCTTTTTAAGAACTGCTTTGTTACATGAAGTACATGACACCAAGGTGGGGGTCATTCAGGTATCCTTCGTACACTCAAAAAATTACGTTTACAATTTTATTGGCCCGGGATGCATAAATCAGTGCAAGATTATATCAGAGGGTGTGAGATATGTCAGAAGGTGAAAGTCAAAACATTGTCTCCGGCTGGGCTTCTTCAACCTCTGCCAATCCCGTGTCAAGTCTGGGATGACAATACTCTAGATTTTATTGAAGGATTACCGCTGTCTCAAGGAAAGGACACCATCATGGTGGTGGTCGATTGGTTGAGTAAGTCTGCCCACTTCTTTCCTTTGAGTCATCCTTTTACTGCAAAAACTATGGCAGAAAAATTCGTGGAAGGCATCATTAAGTTGCACAACATGCCCAAGTCCATTGTTAGTGATTGGGACCCCATCTTTATCAGCCATTTCTGGCAAGAATTCTTTAAGATGTCGGGCATCAAATTACAACTTAGTTTTGTATATCATCCCCAAACGGACGGCCAAACTGAAGTTGTCAACTGCTGTGTTGAGCAATACCTTCGATGTTTTGTTCATCAATGGCCAAGGAAGTGGTGTTGTTACTTACCATGGGTTGAGTATTGGTATAATACCACATTTCACATTTCCACAGGGATGACTCCTTTTCAAGCATTGTATGGTCGTCTTCCGCCTTCCATTCCCATCTACACTACATGCTTCTCTCAAGTATATGAAGTTGATCAACAACTACTGAGTCACGATGATCTGCTACAACAATTGAAGACTAACTTAGCTAGCTCAATAAATAAAATGAAGCAGGTGGCAGACCAAAAATGGAGGGACGTCTATTTTAATATTGGCGACTGGGTTTTTTTAAAGCTGCATTCCTATCGTCAACAAACCGTTTTCAAAAGAGTTTTCCAGAAATTAGCTAGTCGATTTTATGGACCATACAAGATCATCGAGAAGATTGGTTCCGTGGCCTATAAATTACAGTTACCAGAAGGAGCGCGCATTCATCCGGTGTTTCATGTGTCATTACTTAAAAAATTCTATGACAACATGGCACTTGAGGAAAAGACAACAGTCGCATTACCACCCTTCACTGATGAAAGAGTCATTTTCTTAGAGCCTCAAGCTATAATAGACTACCGCTCGATTAAGCAGGGCACCCAGTTTATCAAAGAGAGTCTAGTGCAATGGAAACACTTTCCAGTCGAGGAAGCAACATGGGAACCAACTTTGTAGATACGGACGTTGTTTCCAGCTATGGACCTTGTGGACAAGGCTCCATTTGTTGGGGGAGGTATTGATAGACCATGATGTTCTCAACGAGATTGTAGGTCAAATCCCAAATATTTGGGATAAGATGAAGAAGTCATTGCATGGAAAAAAAGAAGCATGCAACGTGGAAACGTGAAGAAGCAGTTGCATGTTACATGCAACGTGGGAAATGGTCGTGGCAGTTGAGCATTATATGGCAGAAGTGGAATGAGTCCTCTACAGCGGAGAGTTAATGTATTATTTTCTTATGTTAAGATGTATTTTGAATTTCAATTGTTGCTATTAGTTTTCCTATTATTTCGGTATTTTGTTGTGGCTGGGCTTATATAATTAAGCCAAGAATCTATCATGGAATAATAAGAAAGAAATATCTAAACAGTGGTACATTCTCACTAGAAGAGAATTATTTTTCATTTATAAATCTATCTTGAGACATATCACTTAGATTTCTCCCCGGAAAAGTAAGGGGGTGTTACATCATGCTTCTTTATTTTTGGTTGGTATGCCTTGCTTGTTTTCACAAGACTTTCCTTTTAGTCTTGATTTGATAACTTAGAGTTCTCCACTATTACAGTGTTTTAGTTCAAGTTTAGATTTTTATATTATAATAACTATTATGAATTATTATTTGTTTATATTGGTATTGAAGAATAATTTGAAGATTTATGAAATGCTGTAAAATTTTATATATTTGTTTTATGAAATGTAAGTTTTGAGGCTTATTTTAAGTGGAGTATCTTTGTGGTATCGCTCTTGCATTGACGATCATGAGCCTGGAATTCAGGTCGTGATAGTTAGGCTATGATATCAACTGATGCAGGCATAAGCACAAACTGATGCAAATGAAAGCGCAAATAATAGGACAATAGCAAGAGAAAACATATTAATGACTGAAATAGATACAAGAACCTTAATTCATAAATTTATTGTTGAAGATAAAACTCTATTATGGCATACCTCTTAAAGAGGCTTACAAGTTCTTAAATAAACCAAAAAATCAATTTAAACAAACTAGAAAACCTAAAAATAAAAAAATAATAGAAATCCTAAACAAATTAAGAAAAATAAAATTATGAATCTTGATTTCCTAAACTAAATAAGAAAAACTAAAATCACTATAAAAGAAAATGTTTTTTTAAATAAATAAAAAATAATAATAACTAAGAAAAATAATATTGACATGAAATCCTCGTGTATCATATGATTACTATTGTATTTATGTAAGGTTAATCACATCGCATTGCAAGAGGAGGAGTTCCTTGTGCAAGGATTGGTGTCAAGGGCAACACCATGGTTGCTTTCTGTTGTGGCAAGCACCACAGACCGTCATATAATTGACAAAGTTGTGTATGGAAATGGAAAGACATTGGTTGTAAGTATCATTGCCTTGTATATATCATGAGTACCATAAATAAATAGAGGGAAAAATCTTAAAAAATTTAATTTAATTTTTTTATGTTTTCTTCTGAAAAAAACTATTGCAACTTTTTATATAGAAAATAAAATAAAAAATTATAATAATACTAAATAAAAATAAATAAATTAGAGAAAAATATCATAGAAAAACAATAGAAAAGCATCATAATAAGAAATAGAATTAACTAAGAAAAATATCTATTTTTTCAAAAAATGCTCATGTATCAATCTCTCTAGGTTGGAAGGAATTCGTCATCGAGTTCAACTTCAATTAAAAATTGTTCTCCATCAAGAACATCCTTTTGTGCTTGAATCACACCATCATCCCTAATATCTTTGTACTGAACATCTCATCATGGATTCTTAATACAACACCTTTGTGCGGACAACTCATCTCCTCCTATACAAACACGTTCTAATTTGCAATCTCTTTTAGCCATGGTTGTTCTGCAACACATAACAAAGTAAAATAACCATTAAAGATCGTTGAATTTTAATACCAATTAATGTAGGCGAAGTGAAGGATAAGAAGTTTGTTACAAGTTAAAATTCTTAAAGACCAAGAATACCATAAATGTGGGAATAATCTCAAAATACTTAATTTTATTCTTCTATGTCCTCCTTTATTAAAATGCTATTACAACCATTTATATATATAAATAAAACTAGATAACCCTAATAATATTGAATATGAAAAAATAAATTACAAAAAAAATATCCCTTTTAAATAAAAAAAATAAAAAAAAGCATTATAATAAAGAATAGGAGAACAAAATAGAAAAAAATAAAATTTACTAGGAAAAATATATATTTTTCTAAAAAAGCTCATGCATTAACTTCACTGCTAATTAATTCCAAAAAAGGCATACAACTAAGGCAGTGTATTTTTGTGGTGGCATCGTGCTTTTGAATTTTTTTTTTAAATTGCTTCAAATTATTTTTTTTTGTATTTTTAGATCGTTTTTAATGTGTTAATGTCAAAAATAAATTTTAAAAAATAAAAAAAATATTATTTTAATACTTTTTCAAATAAAAAATATTTTAAAAAATAATTCATCATCCAACGCTAAAGAAAGCTTTACGGTGGCTTTTAGCTTTGTAACCATAGTTATCATACCCGACTTGAGGGTTGACCCGGCCAAGGAGCTAGGTCCTAGGTTACACAGTTTGATCCGGGTCAACTCAGGTCAACTCAAATCAACCTGGAAAATTAAAAAAAATATTTGAAGTTTTAATATTTTATATGAAAGAATTAAGAAACAATCCATGTGAATATAAGTTATACATGTTATAAATAATAAAGTTTAAAAGATTATTTCAAAAGGTTTTTTACCTCATATTGAAAAGATATTATATTAGTATGGTTTCCTTTTAAGTTGAAGTATTTAAACCAAATTTTTTTATCCCACATTGAAAAAACATAATTTTTTTTCTTGTGAACATAGAGTATATATATTAAAGAGCTTCAAATTCCACATTGAAAAAATAATTTTTTCTTGTGAACATAGAGTATATATATTAAAATGCTTCAAATCCCACATTGAAAAAATAAAACATTCTTCTAGTATTTATGTAATGAACTTTGAAAAAGGTTAATAACTAACTAAAAAATATATAAAAAAGAGGAGTTTCTGGCTAGGAGAAAAAACACATTTGAAAAAAAAAGGGTCTCAACCGGGTTTTGCCAGGTCGTCCAGGTCATGGGTCAACCCTACAGGTCAATTTGGTTTTGCCGGGTTTTTATTCATCCCGATTGTTTGTCTTATCTGGATCGGTCCAACCACCAGATCGATCCGCTGGTCAGTCGAGGTTTGTAACTATGGACAACCGTAATTAAATATAGATGAGCTGTTCTATGATATATTAAATTATAAACTTACTATTGTGTCCACAAATAACTTTTAAGAATCAACAATAAATTAAGACTCTGTGTCTGCCGTTATCAAATATTTAGCGTATGCGAGTGGTTGAGAACCATTCTAAAGATTTTATGATCCTAAGAAGAATTAAATATGCCAGTATCAAATATTTAACGTATGCGAGTAGTTGAGATCCAGTCTAATGATTTTATAATCCGAAGAAGAATGAAAGAAACAGATTTCTGACAAGCTGCCTCAGATCTCCTTCTTCATTTTGATGAATAAGCTGCATCGAAATTGTTAAGAGGGAGATTGATGGAGGAGCAACCACCGAGACATGGCCGTGTGGTCCTGGTGCCGTGTCCATTCCAGGGCCACTTAAATCCAATGCTTCAGCTTGGCGCCATACTTCACTCCCAGGGCTTCTCCATCACCGTTGTTCACAGTAAATTCAACTCACCGAACCCATCCTGCCACCATGAATTCACCTTTCAACCTATACCAGATGGCTTATCCCCCGATGAAATTAGCTCTGGGAATTTAGTAGCTATTTTATTAGCACTTAATTGCAATTGCAAAACACCCTTTCAAGAATGCATGACTAGGATGACTCAGCAGCAGAAGCCAGATGGTAAGGTTACCTGCATCATATACGATGAGCTTATGTACTTTGCTGAAGCTGCTGCCATTCATCTGAAGCTTTCAAGTATTATACTGTGCACCACCAGCGTTGCCACTGCTCAGTCTCGTGTTGCCATTCGCCAACTCAAGGAAGAAGATTGCATCCCTTGGCAAGGTATATGTCTAATATATATTGGTTATATAGAGAATCTATATAACCCATTTGCTGTTTAGTATGCAGAAAATAAACCATCAGCAGAGTCATTTCAACTTTCAATGGTCTTAGAACAGCTGCTTTTGTTAAATTTGCCTTGTCCCAAACTGTCCCTTTTCACACACTAATAAAAATGATTGATAGATCTATCAATTATATTTCATTGAAATCCATACTCTTACCAAAGACATCCTGAATTTTTAAGATTTGTTGCATGTCCGATTACAACAGTACTTTCATGAGCAGGTATTTTAAGTTTTAACAGCTCGAGTTCAATTACTTTGTATTTGAACTCTTCTTGGTTTTTTGTGTGTACTCCAGAAATAGGATTAATAGATAATCAATCTCTAATAGTGAACGGTTGATTTTATTTGATTTGCGTTAGAGAACACAAACGTAGGAAACTTTCCAATAAATTATCATACAAGGTAAAGACTTCTCTCTATCATGTTGAGATCCAATCTAGTTATTAATGATTTGTTCCTTGGAGTAGTACAGATAACATTTCAAGTCTCCTGATCTAGACTTCGTTATATATTCTTATTTATAGTATTCTAACAGAATTTGGAACACAGATTCTATGTCACAGGATCGAGTTCCTAACCTTCATTCTCTTAGGTTCAAGGATTTACCAGTTTCCATATTTGGAGTCCCAGATAATTTCTTGGACCTGATATCCCAGATGTACAATGTAAGAACGTCTTCAGCTGTTATATGGAATACCATAGATTGCCTTGAACAATCGTCATTGGAACAGCAGCAACAACGATATTGCCCCATTCCAATCTTTCCAATAGGCCCTTTGCACAAATTTGCACCAGTCTCTTGTAGTAGTCTACTAAATGAGGACACTAGCTGCATTACTTGGCTTGACAAGCAGCCTTGTAATTCAGTTCTTTACATAAGCTTGGGAAGCTTAGCTTCCATAGATGAGACAGAGGTAGCAGAAATGGCTTGGGGTCTCGCCAACAGTTGGCAGCGCTTCTTGTGGGTCGTCAGGCCTGGCTCAATTCCGGGATCAGAATGGACTGAATCGTTGCCAGAGGGTTATAGAGAAATAGTTGGAGAAAGAGGTTGCATTGTGAAATGGGCACCCCAAAAGGAAGTATTGGCGCACTCTGCAGTGGGAGGATTTTGGAGCCACTGCGGCTGGAATTCAACCCTGGAGAGTATATCCGAAGGCGTTCCGATGATATGCAAACCATGTTTTGGGGACCAAAGAGTGAATGCAAGATATGCTAGTTACGTATGGGGAATAGGCCTGCAACTGGAGAACAAATTGGAGCGCAAGGAGATAGAAAGAGCAATAAGAAGGCTGATGGTGGATTCTGAAGGAGAGGAGATGAGGCATAAGGCTAAAAATATAAAGGAAAAGGTTGAGATTTGTATAAAGGAAGGTGGTTCCTCCTACAATAACTTGAAAATGCTATTAGAGTTCATGTCATTTTAGTTGCATAAATTGTTTGATATAAATCAGACACTAGCATTCTTGATCCATGCCCATGTGTGCTTCTTCTTTTGTTACGCTTTTTGTTAACAAGTTAAAAGAAATCCAGCTTGGGATCTTTTCCAGATTTTTCCTGCAAATTTCTCCACTTCTCTCTGATTCTTGAAGGTGTTCTCAGCGAAAGAGCATTCAACACTACTGGTAGCTTGAATTCCCGAACCTGAAAACTTTGGTGGTTAACTGATCATTTGAGCCTACTAAACATGACAGCGCAACTCTCTGCGAATAGGACCAAATCACTTCCATAACGTAAAAAAAATTTTGATTTTGGGGGTTTTTTTTTGGGTTTTTTTTTGTTTTTTTTTTTTTTTTTTTTGGGTCTTTTTTTTTTTTTTTTTTTTTTCTCCCCCGTGTTTTTTTTTTCCCCTGGGGGGGGGGGGGGGGGGGGGGGGGGGGGGGGGGGGGGGGGGGGGGGGGGGGGGGGGGGTAAAGAAAATTACATGGGTACGGACAAGAAATACTAGTCGGACAATGCGTCAAAATTCCGGACACCTATGTGACGAGCTGATGGTGAAATCAAGAGTGTTTGAGATTGTAGTATTGTTTTTTTAAAGTAGTTTTTTTAAAAAATATTAAAATAATTTTTTTATAGATTTTTTTAATATTTAATATATTAAAATTATTAGAAAATACTAAAAAACATTAATATAATATTTTTTCAAACCCAAAACATTTTTTAAAAAAATACTCAAATACAAAAGCATAATCCCTCCCAGACACACAATTGATGTCCTATTTTTTTAACCTTCAAAGCTTAAATATACAAGGATTGAGCCTTCTTAGAATTCGGCCTTCATGAACAAATCTCTTTAGGTCTACTAAAATATACAGTGTTTTCTTTTCATAGAACCCGGTCTAGATATCCAAATCTCTTCGGGCTATTGTTAAAACTATTTTACCTTTCTTTTATGTCAAGCATGGGACATATAATCTGTATGTTTTAAAAACATAGCATCATACTATTTTTTTTTTAAATCTTTTTGGTGATGTTATTGCTAATATTTTCACTTCCATAGTATTGATAATTGACTATATCTCAATAAATCCAAGTTGTTTGAAAGAAAAGATATAGCTCTTGGATAATTAATTAATCTTTTAGTTTTGACAATATGATTTATTTTCCCTAACTAAGATGATTAATGCCTGATATCTATAAAATATCTTTTTTGGTGAATTTGAAGACTCTCCAATGCTTAAGTATGTATTTTTTTCTACAGAAAAAACAATCATATTTTAGAGAAAAACTCTAAAAATAAATATATCGTGGAGAATGAAGATTCAAGGAAAAAAGAAAGTTTTTTTTTTTATAGATATCCTCGTCTCTTTTATAGCCTATAAGACCTATCTTTTTTTCAAAGAGAATGAGTTATAGTGTAAGCAAAATATTTTTGACTCATCAGGATAAATATCTCTAACTCGTCACAAAGTAAAATATATATGACTTATTAAAGTAAAATATCTCTGACTCACGGTCTAATCATAAAACCTAAGATTCTTCAGAGTTAAGAAAGAGTATGAGCTTAACGATTGGCTGGGCCTGGAGATAGTAGGTGTAGCAGCTTGCTAAACCCATACATGTGTGGGCTTAACGCTTAGTTGAGCCTGAGGGTGCTAGGTTATTACCTTATCTTTGGTAATTCTTTAATAAAAAAGGATCTAGGTAAAAACAAAAAATATTGATTCATCAATAATAATCTTTTGAATTAAACTGAATAGATGTTATTCAATTTTATCCCAACAATCACAAATGTCAAAATTAATAACAAAAATTAAAAGAAAAAAACTAAAAAAAAATTAATCTCATTGACATATTAAGTTTCAAGTGCCATCTTTTTTACATTATAAATATCCATATAATAGCATTAGAAAGTCCATTAGAAGAGTCATATTCATCATGGCTTTTACTCAATTTACCAGATAATAAAAACCCACACTTATAAACACTTAGGAGGGAGTGTTTAATTCAAATGTGGGATAAAAACCTTTTTCTTCTTTATTCACTTACAAACTACACCAACAATCCTCCACTAGTTTGTAATGAATATCTTTTCACTTAATAGAATTACACTTACAATAAGATATTTTGAAATTTAAACCTCCAATTAGTGTTAGAACTTGAATCCTATGAAAGTTATTGGTGTCTACAGATTAAACTAAAATTTTTATTGTAGAATCAAAGATACTATACACATAATACTATCCGAACTCTTAAAGAAATTTACAATTGTTTAGCACTTATTATAGCCATGTGCTAAAATCTTATTTTCCTGAATATTTACAAAAAAAAATCATAACTCTTGTCAAAAGCAGCATCACTTCTATATTTATATAGGTGAAATTATACATGTCTTTATTATATTAAACATGAACTTTAAATTTCATTAAGAGCCAACATTCATCCTCCTTTGCGTAATAGAACACACTGAATACTATCAGAATAGGGTCCAAAATTAATTATCTGTGTCTAACAGATACTAAATAGTAACTTGTTATTACCAAATAAACTTATAGATAAACTTCTTATTAATCCAAAGTTAGGTTTCCATTACCGGTATCTTTAATAATAGGTTTCAACCCATTCCACTAATTGTTTTCCTTACCATGTCTCTATATAATTCTTTTGTGAGCGGATCTGCTAAATTATTCATGTAATTCACATAGACAATGATGATTACCTCATTTGTAATCAACTCTTGAAATATCAATATTGAATGCTTATATATCTTGATTTACCATGGTAAATATTATTGTAAGCTCAAGACATAGTTGCTTAATTATCACAGTATAAGGAAATAATTGATATAGATTATAGCAATAACTTAATATCTAACAATAGATTTCTTATCCATTCTACTTTTTTAGTTGCAGCAACCATAACAATAAATTTTGATTTTATAGTAAAAAAAAGATATGCAAGTTTGTTTCTTATATACCCAAGATATTGCACCTCCTCCAAGTGAAAAAAATCCATCTTGATGTGAATTTATTATCACTCGAACTAATTATCCAACTTGTATCACAATATCCTTCCAACACTGCTGGAAAATCAGATTAAAACAAGTCCAAATCAGTTGTTCTATTGAGATAACCAAAGACTCATACAATAGCTTTTTAATGATCTGTATTTGACTTGTTTATATATCTTGATAACTTACATATAGAAAAAGCTATATATGTTTTTATACAATGTATAACATACATAAAACTTCCAATGACATTGACATATTCTAATTGCACTGTTGTTTTATCACAATTATCATTTAACTTCACACTAAAGTCAAATGGAGTATTAGCATTTTCTCAATAGAATATGATTGATTAAGTGCATAGCTATTATTATATTTCTTAACTTTGATACCTAAAATTGTATCCACTTCACTAAAATCTTTCATTTTAAAAATAGAATTGAAATATCTTTTGGTTTCAACTATTCTAATCATATTGATGTTAAATATTAACATGTCATTTACATAGAGATAAATAATCACACCAAAGTCCTTTGTAAATTGGGAATAAATACACTTATCGACACTATTGTGATGAAAATCATTTCATAAAATTGATTTATCAAACTTCTCATGTCATTGTTTCATAGCTTGGACTATACTTATTTACAGATTATTTTCTCATTTATAGGAAGTATAAAACCCTCAGTTTGCTTCATACACACTTTATGCTTTAAATCTCCATTTAAAAAAGTCGTTTTTAACGTCCATTGGATAAACATACAATTTATAAATTGATGTTAAAGCAAATAAAACTCTAATAGATGTAATTCTTACCACTGGAAAATAAGTGTCAAAATAATCAACACCCTTCTTTTGAGTAAAGCTTTTAACAACTAATATTGTATTTTTTTAAACACCCATTTACATCTTATTGGCTTAGAATCTGGAGATAAATCTATTAGGGCCATACTATTGTCAGACAATATTAAATTCATTTCATCATTTACCACTTCTTTCCAAAAAGCAACATCCCTAAAAGACATAACTTCATGGAATGTCTTTAGATTATCTTTCACATTTAAGATTATAAGTGTCATTTTCAATACCATGTTTCTATTACCTTCCACTAAAAATACAATTGAATGAATAGAAATGAAATATTTATCTAAATGTTTTTTGTTTCTAACTTTTTGACTCTTCTTTTGTTCACTTGAACCTATTACTTTTGGTTTTTTTATATTTTTCACTTAGAGTTGAGCTAGGAGTCATCACTATTAGATTTGGTTCTTGCATATTTGAATCATTTATGAATTTATTTTTGATAAATTCAACATGTATAGATCCAACTATCACATTATTTTCTAAATCCAAAAGCTTATAAGCTTTTGAATTTTGTGCATGACCAGCAAAAACACGTCCTAATTTTGTTCTTTAAGGATCATAAATTTCATAAAAAGCTATACACCTTCACACTTTAAAATAATTCAGATTTGGTTTTCTACTGTTTCATATTTTATTAGGAGAAACATTTAATTTCTAGATAGTACTCTATTATGAATGTGACATGCAGTAAGCAAAGCTTCACCCCACAAATTATTTGGTAACTTAGCATCCAAAAGCATAACATTGATCATATCAACTAAGGTCATATTTTTCCTTTCAAAAAATTTATTATATTGTGGTATACAGGGTGCTCATTTGATGAATTATTCTATTTTCCTTACAAAATATAGAAAACTCCCTAGAAAAGTATTCATCACCTTTATCTATTCTAAGAACTTTAATTCTCATTTCCTTTTGATTTTCTACCATTTTCTTGAATTCTTTGAATTTCTCAAAGGTTTCATCTTTAGTTCTTAACAAGTAAACATAGGTAAAACAAGAATAATCATCAATAAAACTTATGAAAAATCTTTTCCCGTGCTTTGTTAACATATCATTTATTTCACATATATTAGATTGCACTACCTCTAGTAATTGAGAATTTCTTTCAACTTTAGAAAAAAGCTTTTTAGTCATCTTAGCTTGAATACATACTTCACATTTATCATTATCATCATGCTGATATGAAATATAATCATACTTACACATATATTTTAAATATCTATGATTTAGATGACCTAATCTAGCATGCCAAAAAGAAAAGGTAGATTCAACCATATAAGTACAAACACTTGATTCATTAAATATTGAACTTAAACATGTCATCACATGAATAACTCTTTCCCAAAAACACTCCACTCTTAGTTACAATAACCTTATTAGACTTTAAAATATTTTTGAACCCTTTTTTGCTTGAAATATTAGTAAATACAAGATTTTTCCTAATTTCAGGAACATGAAACACATTGACTAAGGACATTTTTTTGTCCAAAAGTAAAGTACAACTCAATAGTTCCTTTTCCCAAAACTTTGGCAGAATATGGTTGCTCATTAATACCTTTACAGGTTTCTTCAATTCCTCATAAGTCTTGAGTTATACTTTATTGTTACAGACATGAACTGTTGCCCCAGAATCCAATCACCAATCTAAAGTTTTCACAACAATAGTTGTCATATTTAATTCAATAATCATTCCAATTTAAAAGTTTGAAAGCATGGCAACCAACTTCTTGACTTCATCATTTTCAACCATATTCACTTTGTTAGCACCATCTCTCTTGTTGAAATTCTTGAATATACACTATTTTACATAGTGCCTTTTATTTCTATAATAAAATTAAATCATATTCTTCTAGTGAGTATTTTGTTTCTTCTTAGATTTTTTTTCCTTTCTTTTTCACTTTTAGATTGTTTTTAGTTATTTTCAAACTAGTTTCGGTAATCAAATTTACTTTAGAATTTATTGCTTATAGTTCACACATACGAGACTAAACCTCAATTTGCAAGTGTGTTTGAAGCTATTCAAAGGTATATTTGTCTATCGAATGGAAAATCTTTTTTCTATATTCATTCCAGGATGGAGGAAGTTTTAATAAAATAGCCCCTGCTTAAAGTGAATCGGGAACTTTGATATCTAGATCACTGAGTCTTGATATCAAGATTTCAGTTTCATGGACTTTATCCATGATTGACTTGTTGTTAGTAATCTTATACTAAAAAATAAATTAAAGCAAGAAAACAATCAGAACCTGGTTTTTCCTGCTTATAATGTGTCTCTAAGGATGACCAAATTTCTTTTGTCAACTTTGATTTGGAGAAGATGTCATAAAGTCGACTAGTCGGAGTATTCAGAATATACCCTCAACAAAGCACTTCATCTTCCTCATGTTTCAATCTTAACAACAACATATTCATCTTCTTGTGGTTCAGGTGGTGCAGACAAATTTGGATAAAAAATATAGTAAATCGATCTTTAATGAAATAAAAAGGAACACCATCTTATTTATCCACCTTGTGTAATTCGTACCATCAAAACAATCCAGTTGAATTTTGATATTCTTATCAACCTTGACGCTTGAATTCAGATTTGTCTCTATCAATTAAACACCTTAAAATTATTTTTAAACTATTTGAGTATAGAAACAAATAAAAAGTTGACTTAGAGGCATGAAAACATTATCCTTAACATATTTATTTGTCTCACACAAAGACAAAGCCTACAGGATATAACTAAGCCTTTTAAACCTTTAAAAGAATAAGAAGAAAAGAAAAAGAAAAGAAAATACATTTTTTGTATGTCTTTTTTCTCTATATAGTAACAGGTGTATATAGACTTTAAATATTATAATGAAATATTATGATTATTGATAAAACTATATGACTGTTAATTAAATAATTATATTTTGAATAAAACTAAATAATTGTTATTCAGTTTTATCCCAACAGTCACAAATGTAAAAATTAATTATGAAAATTAAAAGAAAAAACACAAAAAAAGAATTAATCTTACTGACATATTAAGTTCCAAGTGTCATATCCATCATGGTTTTTGCTCAATTTACTACACAACAAAATCTCACACTTATAAACACTTAAAAAAAAGTGTTAAAAAGAGTGTTGATACAGGAGAAACATTTGATTTCTTTTAAGAGTTGGAAGTTGAATGATGTTAAAAAGAAATACTCGACCTATGAGAAGAAAATGGAAGTAATAGTGTTAAATGCAAAAGAATATAGAGTATATCTGTTAGGACTAGGTTCAAGATGTAAAAGAATTTGTTGTAGCAGCAAACTCAGTGGTAAAAGTTCTTGGTTGAGTATGTCTTTGTATGGTAGCATAAACTAGAAAGGCATAATTAAGTTACAGATGCACTCAAAAGATGCGAGGTAATTGTTATTGTTTTTACTATTATTCAGGTGGAGTTGGACATGTTAGATCGACTTTGCCAAATTGCTAGGAAAGATGCAGCATAAAAGAAACTAGATGATTTTGTAATAGAGGGGACAATTTAAGGTTATTGGTTAAAACACAACCTACTATATACAAAAGAGGGTCAAGTCCTTATGCCAAAGAAGGAGTTGCTGAAGTTTTTTATGACAAAGACTCTTGATTTGTAGTAGGCTAGACATCCAAGTAGAGAGACGATGCTTGTTTTTTTTGTTCTAGATTTATTATTAGCCAAAGATAGATGACGACGTAGAACTTTACGTCAAGACTTGTTTAATGTACTAGCAAGATAAGAAGACAAGCTTGTTACAGTCGTTGTCGATTCCAGACAAGCCTTAAGTGTCAATTTCAATGGACTTCATTGTTGTGATTCTGAAGGTTGATGTCATGAACAATGTGATGGTTGTTATTGATAAATTCATTAAGTATTTAATCTTTATTGTTGCCTCAATAGTATGTATAACTAAATTTGTTGTTGGATTGTTCTACTGTAATATGGTGAAGTATTTTGGGTTACCTTTAGACATTATGAGTGATTGCAATGTGTGATTCATAAGCAAGTTTTTGATAACATTGTTCAACATGATAGGAACGAAATTAAAGTTGTTTACTACCAATCATCCCTAAACTAATGGGTAGATAGAGAGAATCAATGTGTTGCTTGAAGAGTACTTATGGCATTATATGACAACCAAATAGTGAAATTGATTGGAGCTGATGGTCAGTGCATAATTTTGTTATAATCTTCACAAATCTTCAGCAACCAAAGCTAGTGTTGGGGACACGACCCCAAACTTCTGCTGAAGTTGCAATGTCTAAAACAAGTGGTAAAAGCCCTATCATATACATGTTTGAAAAGAGAAAGGTAGGATATTTTTTAGCAAGCTCAAGACAGCTTATGCAAAGCAAACAAGTGTATGCAAAAGTACACGGATAAAAAACAAAGACTTTTTGAGCTCAAAGTTGGTGAAAATGTATTGTTAAAATTAATCCCACATATTTGGAAAAAGATTGTAAGGACCAATCAACATTGAAGGTTGGTGCCAAGATATGATGGATATTTTGAAGTTGAGAAAAGGGTGAGGTTATTGCATATAGGCTGATCCTACCAGAATAACTGGAACTTTATCTTACTTTCCATGTAAGTTACTTGAAGCTTTTCTACGAAAACAATAAAGACCTTTTAAGTAGAAAGTCATAACGTGCTCATCTGATGATTCAAAATAATTTGAAAAGTCGACTTGGCCAGCATAAAAAGAATAATTAAACTATTTTTTTACTGAAATAGAAGAAAAACTCAAAGGTTTCATGGGAAAAGACATGGAATTGTGCAATTCAAAGATCATGTGCAAGAATACCTTACTGTTTTTCTGAATAGGGCATTAGACTCTTCTAGTGGGGGTGGTTTGCTTGAGGTCTAAATGTGAGGGTACACCAAGAGATGTATTCTGCTTAAGATTTAGCAGCGAATGACAGCTGCAACCCGCATTAAGAAATAATGAATTCGACAAGTAACATGTATTGGTTTTGTACGAGTCATGGATTCTCGACTTAACATCAACTTAGACTTGGATGATGGACTTTTCACAGTGGCAAAACATAGCTAGAATGTTTATAGAGGGTTGTCATTTAGACAAATAAATTGTGAGTTATAGTTATGGTAGTGTAGTGGGTTGTTATAGATATTATAATCATTCATACATGAGAGGAAATGAGTGTCCAAATAATAAGGGCATGATTGGAGAACATACGGGCGTAACTGATATTGCTCCTCAAGACATTAAGATCATAAGATCATGGGTCAAAACCAACCGCTAAGTTCTTAGGAATATGGGAAAAAAGTGCTCCACTACTTTCTAAAAAGCAAGGATGGTAGTTGTATGCTTTATAACCTCTTATATTTGTTTATAAATAGGCTTGAAAGGCCTTGGTTGTGTAGGATGCAATTTTTGTGCATAACATATATATTTGTATTGCGTAAATCCTCTATTTACGAGATTAATAAAGGTTTGGAGATTTTCCTTTATATGTTGTTTGCTTTTCAATTTATTTACTTGTGTTAGTTTTTTTTTTGTGACAAGCTAATTATAGAAACCTTATTGAGTGAACGAGACACGTAGATATAGGTTAACACGAGTGAAATTGTGAGGTAAGGCTTAGTTTAGTTGGAATTATACTACCGTTTAGGGTTGAATTTTGGAGTGAAAAATTTAACCATGTGACAACTACCAATAAGAATGGCATTTGAATATATAGTAAGCCAATCAGATTCTTAAGAACCTATAATGAATAACATGATTATTGGTATTGCCATTGAAGCAAGTTCCATTCTGATGGCATCTGTGAGGGTTTGTTAGAGTCCTACAAAGACATGGTTTTGTTTGGACTTTGGTTTTGTTTGGACTTTGATGAATTGGGCATGCAATAATCACTGTAATATTAATGATGCTGTAAAAATCAAAACGAAGACTAAGATGTATGAGCATAAACTTAATTTGGCATAGCCAAGTTGGGAATATAATCTCAATGTTCCTAATTCCCTTAAAAGGAGTAACTTGTGGCACCATTCTCGGATTATATTCTCTACCTTTTGCTTTTTGTTTTAAAAAAGTCAAAGACCAAATTGAACATAAAAATTAAGATAGAAAGGTATATAACTATAGAAAGAAGGAGATGTGTATTGATGATAGTACCGAGTCTTATCATTATTTTTTTTTATAGTAGAATAGAAGTCAATCCCTTGGGTAACTTATGTATGTATTTCATTACATTTTGTTACTGTGTGAACCTTAGTGTTCTTGTTAGCTCAGTGGTCTTTACAGTTAAAGAAACAAATATGAGGACATTCATGAATTCTGTCATATTTTTAACAAAAATATGAAATCTCATCTGATGTTTCAAGTATATGATTGGAAGGTGATTATGCACTTTTGATATAAAGAAAAGAGGTTGAAGATGTCTGCCATAACTATTTCTTCTCCTCGGTTCTCAAAACCTTTCTTTTCAGTACTCATGGTCTTGTTAAGGCTTAACCTATTATTTTTTCCATATTTATCTCAACTATTCAAAATTATCTTTATATTATTAATTTATTCAATGACACTGTCTTTTTATATCAGTAGAGCAATTTTAGGGAATTAACGTGGTTTTCTTAACAAGTGGCATATTCTTAATAACTAAGTTGTTATGTAATTAAAGATTTGGTCCTACCCTTGTTTTTTGGGAAAATATTGTTTGGAATTTTGAGAAATCTTGTGAAAAGAAATTTTATGGGTAATGAGTATTAATGTTGGTTTGGAAGTGTAATAGAGATTGCGCTTTAAAGTACTTTTTGCTTGAAAATATATCAAAATAATATTTTTTTTAAAAAAATATTTTTGACACTAGAACATCAAGACAATCTAAAAACACATAAAAAATTAATTTAATTTTTTTAAAAAATTGATGAAATGACAGTTTAATCGCAATGTCAAACAAATCATTAATCTAGTTTAGTGGTGCAGGCAATTGAAGTTAACATAGAAGGAAGGTTTCTTTCAAGTATTTCTACTTTTTAATTTATTGTTTTCTTTCTAAAAATAGGGGAAATGAAAAGGATCGAGACATAGGCATTAGAAAAAAAATAATAAAATAAAATATCTAGTGGATTCCAAACAAAAAATTTTATGGTATTTAGAGAGTAGTTAATGATATCATATTAGTTACTCCATTTATCTTATATCAATTTTTTTTCTAAATGTTGGACAATTGTTGATGAATTAAATAAAATTTGCAGAGTTGCAACTTTCCAACCCCTATTCTTTCTCTTCTTCAGCTTTTTTTTTTTTCATTGCCTTTTTTTTCTTAGTTTTTTTTCTTTATTTCTCTTCTATAGCTTTAAATCTTTTTTTGTCTCGCATCAATTTTAGCTAGCTTAAATTGTTTGATGTAAATAGACACTAGTGATAAAATCTCAAAAATCCAAGTAGTCTAGGAATATGGTTCCTAGATTGGATAGTCGGTTAATCAATTAGTCCTAGCAATATCATTCATTCTTTTTAGTCAAGGTGGTTGATAGCTTATATTTGATACTTGGTAGGTCAAGGTAGCTTGTGATTAATACCTGCAAAAAGTCCCTTTTGGTGGAGGTGGGGATTTTTTCGATGCTTAAATAAGTATCTTTTTAAAGAGAAAATATAATAATATTCCAGAGAGAGATGCTTTAAAAATATATATGCAATAGAAAATGAAGATTGTGGACATTTGTTCTAAAGATCTCATATTGTATTTAGAACCCATGAGTTTTATCCTTTTGTGGAGAAAAGAGGTTGGAGTATAACTTCATCTTTAAGATATTTTGAGTTGTATTTGTGAACTGTATTTCACTCCTTTTATTCATCCATAATAGATTTAAATCCACTAGAGGCTAGGCTTGACATACCACCTAACCCTTTAGGATCTGAGCTTTACACACTATCAAATCCACTTGGAGTTAAGTTTAGTTAATACCAGACCCAACTAGGCTTCATCAAGACGTATTTGAGATATAAAAACCCTTGCATGTAAATTCGAATCAGTTTCATGGTAAAATGTTTATTAATCTTACGTGGTCACCAATATCAACCTATTTCTCATCCACGTAAAGCATTTTGACTTGAATAATCAGTTTAGAAAGCTATGGTATTTGTATTTGATAAATAATATAGTTTTGAACTTTCAACTAATTAACATGGGTATGAACACGAAATACTAGTCAAACAACGCTAAAATCCTGTACACCACTATGACAGTGAAGAAGTAAAAAAAAGACGAGCTGATGGCGAGAAGAGATGCAAGAAAGAAGAGAGACCGTTGATATCCTCTTTTTTAACCTGTAAGGCTAAAATATATAAGGCCCAAGCCTTTTTCTATATTAACCCAGGTTCTTAAGTTACAATTCGGCCTACATATACAATTATCTCTAGGTCTACTACTGCAATATATTATTGTTATCTTTTTCTTATATTAAGATATTGTTTCTCTGTGGTCTAATATGTTTTTAAAATAATTTCATATTTCATATTTTTACTTCGTTTTAATGTTAAAAATAAATTTTAAACAATATTATTTTAATATATTTTAAAAAAAAACATTTTAAAACACAATCACTATTACAATATTAAACACCATCTATGTAAAATATAAAAAAATTACACATGAATCATACTATTCATTTAAAAAATTAAACTCGTCCAATACAATTAAAAAATGCTAAATAAGCAAAAAAAAATTACAAAGAATTAAAATACAAACTTAAAAATGGTTGTTTAAAGGACATGTAAAAAAAGATTTAAAGTACCAAAATAATAATAAAAAAAAGAATGAGGTCAAGCCAAGCATCTGGCCCATTCATAAAGGACCCGCGAGCGGGCTTTTTTATTTTAATTTTTGTAAGCTAACATGTCGTCCTCCCTAATTCTACTTTTAAAAAATAGACGACACGTTATCTAGAATCTTGAGAATGCGGCTACCACAATGGCCGAGAAAACAAGGTTGCTCGATTTTTCTTTTAAAAATCTATTTTTAATCTATTTTTTCCCCAAAACACCAAGAAAACACTTTAGAAACTTTGGTAAACCAATCTGTAATCTCCGAAAACACAAAAACCCACGTCAAAACCCAAAATCAACCCAAGATAAAATAAAATTCTTGAGCTCAGATTTGTTTTTTAGGTACTTTAAGGTTTAAAAAACACATAATTTGAACTCTCCTCATCACGTGAGGCCATTTGGTACAAAAACCAATCGTTTTTGTGGCCGAAATCGTCATAATAACAACTTTCTCTTTTTAGACCGGAATTTAACAAGCCCCTTTTCACTCCTCTCGCCCAAAAAAACTGAAAAATAATGAAAATGAAGTTTGGTACCGAAATTATTCTTTCTAAAATCAAAAGAACCAATCACCTAATAAATAAATAAAAATGGGAGGTTAAAATATACTTTTCAAATAAAATCCAAAGCACAACCTAATATTACCCGTGATTTTCACTTTAGTCCTCTGTTTTTCAATTCAACCCTTCCTTAAAAAAAGCATGCAATTGAGCTAATTTGAGCTCAAAAAGGTCTAATTGTGCAAAGAAATAATTTGAGGATAAAAATAATATTTTTAAAAAATACATCATTACAATTCATAATGAATTGTGTGAAGGTGAAGAATAAAAAAAAAATTGCAATGTTTTCTCTACCCGCTTTATATTTTGTTAATACTTTTCGTGTTAGACATTTGGACACATGTCGCTTATGTACCCAAGTTCGAGTGACATAGATATAAGGAGTTCCGATGATATGCAAACCATGCTTAGGGGATCAAAGGATGAATGCAAGATATGTGAGTCGCGTATGGGGAAGGAGATGGTATGCAAGATATGGAAGATAAGGAGTTTGAGATTGAACTGGAGAGAGGGTAGATAGAAATAGCTGTCAAGAGTATATTTATAACTACAGTAAGGTTGTTTTTTAAAATAATTTTTATTTAAAAATATATTAAAATAATATTATTTATTTATTTTTTAAAATTTATTTTTAATATCAACACATTAAAAAAATAAAAAAATACATAAAAATATATATATTTTTTTAATTTTTAGCAAGCAATAACTATACACGCTCAATGAAAAATGATAGTGGATAAAAAAAAAGAGGAGACATGACAAAGAAAGAGAGGACTTGAAGTTGAAGGTTGAATTTAGCGTGAACACATGTGGTTTTTTTTTTTTATTAATGTGAATATTTGGGTCAGTTTATGCGCACCTCGACTAATCCTACGGGTCCTGAAATTAACGATCATGTAAGTTTTTAATGGCCTTGAGGTTTATGAAACTTGAACTAGTAATTTCTAAAAAATAAATTTATAACCTAACCAGTTAAGTTGTACTCCTTAGGATTACACACAAGTGGTTTTTCTTGTGATGGGTTAGTGCAGCTTATAAGGTTTTCCTGAATACATGTATAAAATTGCTCGGTGAAATTAGGACTTTCTTGCATTTTTAACAAGTTCAACTACTAAATTCCATTTTTATTATACTCATCTCCATGAGTATAATATAAAGACATGAGGCTTTTCTATCTCTTAAACAATATAAAAAAAAAATATAATTTCATAAAAGCGATGTAAAGCTTGTAATAGGTGTCGATTTCAAAGATTCGAGGAGACAAGTAATTATACATTTTCTCCTTTTAAATAAATTCATTTGGTATTTTTATGTACACGAATAAAAAATAAATATTTAAGGATGAGTTTTAGGCAAAAGTCAAAGTTTTGTTCCATTAACCTAGTGGTGAAATTAGACAAAGTTTACGCACACGGATATAATTTATTGATAGAATTGACTAAGTTGATAGTATAAGTCTCAATATGGTGCAACTTCAATACTTGAAGGACTAAAATCTCCATAAAACCGAAAAAATATCAAATAAATTTTTTTTGAGAAAAAGACTGAAAAGTAAAAACACGATTTCCGCGAGGTCCGTCCGTCTTCCCGACATACCGTTACTCGCACCTGCTCACTTCTATCCGGGTAAGTAGCTTCCTACGTGGTTCACTACTGTCAGTTGCGATAAACCCTAAACCGTAATTTCCCCTCGCTCTCGTCAGCCTTGCCACAATCTCTTCTGAATTTGCAGGGAAAACGAAGGAAATATAACGAAAAGGGGTAAGAAAAACCGATGCGTTTCTTAATTTGAGTTGCTTTTCCAATCAAGTTTCTAATAATAGCTTGTTCTTCACCTGCTGTTGAATTTATAGGGTTTTTCTTGCTGTATTTACCCGGTATCGGCACGCAATGGTGTTTTGCAGCTCTTGTCGAGAAAGCGTTCCTACAAGTTATGACGAAACTGGCATCTTGTAAGTCTTTTGTTTGTCATCGCCTTAAAATTTTTGCTGATTCTTTGATTTTTTGTTTATTCATTTAGAGTTTTGTGTTGTGTATATATATTTGGTGTCGTGAAGGTCATGTAGCATCTGTGGGAAAGTTTTGCAGTTCACTAACTTTTCTACTGAAACCACATTTGTAAAAGACAAGAAGGGGCAGGTCTGCTCTTTTCTCTTTTCTTTTTATGTATTATTTTCTTGTCTACTCATTGTTAATGATGTGGTTAATCAATGTTCCTGATGTTCTTCTCTTTATGTTCTTATGGTTTCTGTTTATCTGTAGAGCCATGCTGGAGGAACATTAATTTGGTCTGTTGAAAGAGAAAATGCTTCTCGAGAGAGGTTGTTTGAGAGAGGTATGCTTTGTTTGTTTTCCTGCTTAATTTTGTTGTAGATTTCTTTCCCTCACATGCGTTTCTAGTGGTTGTGCTTGTTTAATTTTTTCCAGGCAGATAGAAAACTGTGAAAGAAATTAGTTACTAGTCAGAAGATGAAAATTCTGTTGATGAATAACGAGGTTTTTCTATCAAATTTTGTAAGGTTCCTGATTTCTGATATGTGTTCTTTTCTGGGTTAATTAAACTGGTAATGAAGATATCTTAAAGTGATCTAGAGTTCTGTATTAAAGTGAGAAAAAGAGAAGAAATCACAAGCAAAGAAGCTATTTTCAAGTTTTTTAGATATGAACAATAATCCTTGTATTTACTGCAATAGCTGCCTCTGTAGAGTAAGAAGCCCCAGCAAGAAGTAATTCTACCTCTTAAAATAATTTAATCTTAACTGTCAAAAGGACCACAGTAAAATAACCAGTAAAAGAGATAAGACAGGATAAGCCTTGATTGGAAAAGAAAAACTCAACTAGTAGCCTGCCCTATTTGTTTTATCACCTAGCTTTCCTCCCTTACTACCACTCACTGTTCATGACCAGAAAAACTGTTTGATGTCTAAGGATCTATGCATTTTCATTCCATTTTGAACATCTACAGTGGAATTGCATGAATATCATGAACTCTTGTGTAATTTTTTTGGTATTGTTTATTTCCCTTTTATCTTGCAGCACGTGATGACATGCTAAACATAAAAAATGGCTTAGACATGGGTCCACATCTTGCCATAGTTGACCAAGCTATGGTGTATTATAGAGTATGTTTACTTGCCACCTAAGCCTCAATATCACATGCATGTTCTGATCAATTTATTGAATTCTCTTAATCTGTTATGTGAAGATAGCAGTAGAACGGAATTTCACTAAGGGCCGCAGGACAGATCAAGTACAGGCTGCTTGTCTTTACATTGCATGTCGGTGAGGAATACATATCTCTGATTCCTTTGTGCCTCCATTACCCTATCTTTTTTAGGAAACATGCTATGTATGTGTTCCTATTCATTTAAGAGTGAGCAGAGGTTTCTTAATCTTCTGAAAGCACCCTTGTTGATTCTCCTAATCACACTTATGAAAGGTAGTTTTTAACTCTTCACAAACATTTTAATTTGAAAAAGACCTGAACAAACAGTTTTCTATTTTCCATTATAGAATGCGGACCACTAAATACAGGATTGGAGAACTACTTTTTGTTTCATTTGTTTTGTTATTCCCATCAAGGTTGTCAAAAACACTTTTTTGACACGACATGAAAAATACAATATAAACTCGGATTGTAAACTCGAATCGTAAAATTGTAAGTAATTTTCTTTAACTAATTATATATTGATAATTCTAGTCAATAAATTAAATTACATTAAAATCTGATAAAATGGGTCAACAATATTATAATCAAAGAGTGATCTAAATAAAATGAGAGAGATAGATAGTATGAATTAATAAATGAATGATATAGAGAAATAAAGTCTTAGAACAAAATTTCTCAATACAGGAGAATCACTGAAAGGTAGGAAGCACACATAAATCTAGTGACAATCTGGTTGTTCTCATTACAATAAGTCTTGATAGACCCTTTTTGGGTTGCAAGCTAATTGAGTTTAAATTAGTAATTAACTACATAAATTCAATAATGAAATAAACTCCTAAACAATGTTTATTGCGCTAGAAAAAATTCAAATTAAAAACAATTATTTAAAATTAAATAAATAAATAGAATAGAATAATAAAAAAAGTCTTCATGTTAAAATTTCTTCATGTAACCTGAATCTCCAATTTTTGTATATTCTTGGCAGATTTGAGTCTTGATTTCAAACATGTTGTTCTCTCTTGTTTGGATGAATTATTGGGCCTACGATATATAGTTGGAAAGTTTCAAATGTTTAGTTTCTATCCCAACTTTAATCGAAGCAAAATTCCACCGGTAGCTCTAGATATGTTCCAAACAGTACACGAAGGTGTTGTTTGACATATTTGACAATATTAGTTTACTAATTTGACCCTCTGAAATATTATGTTCCCTAATCTTCATTTGACTTAAAAATTTACCACAATATATTTTCATGTATCTAATATTTCCTTGTAAAATTTCAGCTTTATCCAATATACGGTTTGAAAGATATGCTCAATCTCGCAAAACTAGTCAGCAAACATTTTAAGGCCAAATTTAGACCTGACTTGGTTCATATCACAAATTTAGTAAACTCGTAAAATCAGACCGAGTTTACCGATTTTGCACGAGTTAAGTCCGATTTTACTGATTTCGAGTTTTTAGTCCAATTTAGCATGTTAGATACATGTTGACTCATAAAAAGATTTTATGAGTTAACTCGTGATTTTAAGAACCTTGATTCCCATTACTGTTTTTGTAGTTAAGGTTCCCTTTCGTCTCTTCTTTTTCTTAATATATTTTGCTCATTGCAATCTTTTTCTTAATATATTTTGCTCATTGCAAACTTTTGTTGAACGAGAAAGCTAAAGTCAACTAGGGCTTGACTAGATGGTGTTCACCAAGGAAAAATAGAAGATAGTGGGAAATGAGGGAGTTTTGATTGGCATCATCATTGTTGGTATTATCAGATGAAACTCATAGTTGTTGTTGGGGCTGCTTCATTCTTTTTTCATTTTCCTTTACCTTCTTTTGCGTTGTGTTTGTTTTTGAACAGAAAGACACTCCAAAAAAAATAAATTGAACTAACCTTCACTAATACTGTGAGACACTTTTCCAAATTTAACTTACTAATTATTGGGTAATTGACAGCTATGTAGCATCTAGTGTAGGGAAGTTGTTTATTTGTACTCTTAAGTTTATTCATGAATATCTTTTATGTACAGTCATACTTGGATTTAGCAACTTTGGCATTTTCTGATACTACTCTTGGACTTTTTTTTTTCCAGGGAAAACAGGAAACCGTATCTTCTTATTGATTTTTCTAATTACTTGCAGATAAATATGTGAGGAGGCTTGTAATTTTACAGCCAAATTTAAGTTGTTGTCATCACGATTATCCCTTGCTTACATGTGAATAACATAATGTTTTCTCGAAATTGTTTACAGTTATGTACTAGGTGCTGTATTTTTGCAGCTCTGCAAAGTTTTAAATCTTACTGAGCATGCCATTTGTCAGAAACTTCTCGATCCTTCCATTTTTATACACAAATATACTGCTAGTAAGTTTCTACAATCACTCGCATATTGATTAGTGATTGTATTTCAGTAATTAAATTTTGAGGTTATTAAATATGTTCTCTTGTCACTTAATGGAAACTTTTGGAGTACAAGGATTGGAGGTCTATCAAGCAATACAAATATCTTATCCCCTTCCATACTAAAACCTTCCATTTATTTAAGCAACACATTATGTTTATTTTATGTGAGTGTACAATGATACCTCATCGAACTTTCTCTCCTCCCCTCCCACAAAAGAACTCCATCTCTATCTATTGTGTAAACTTTTACTTTTCTGGTTCTATCTTGTGTTGGCATTCCCACCACTCTTTGGTTTTGCTTTCCTGAATCCAAGAAGTAAGTGTGATCTGCTTCTTGAGTTGTATTCTTAGAAGCTTAGGGAGTATCATGATGCCCCTCTCTATTTAAATTTATTTGGAAGACTTTAAATCCTTCCTTTTGGAACCGAATGTATGTGATAGATATTGTTTTCAAGTAGGGGATTGTAATAACCATTTTTTGTTTTTTAAGGTTTAGCAGGAGGAAAAAACAGGGAAATTTCTGATGATGCACTGACCATTATTGCAAGCATGAATCATCACTGGATGCAGGTGTGAAATTCTCTTCTGATACTATGGGAAAGATGAACTTAGTTTCAGTCATTTTATCGGATACTTTATGAGCTATCTAAAGTCTTATACTGTTTTCTGGCTGGTTTTATATTACTCACAGACAGGGAGAAGACCCAGTGCGTTATGGGGTGCAGCATTATATATATCTGCAATTTCACATGGTCTCAACTGTTCCAAATCTGACATTGTAAGTCATGCGTGAAATATTTGTTGATGTGCAGTGATTAATTCGACGATGGACAAATATGAAATGCATTGAAAAGTCACCCCAATTGTGTCACATTCATTTGATTGATGTAAGCTCGTCTATAGGGCTACTTGAGTGCTGCACCTAACTAGTAATTGTTTAGTTGGGTATGTTTTTCCTCGAACGAGCAGAGTAGTTCCTGACCAAAGAGGTCAGAAGAAAAGAAAAGATCAGTAGAAGTTTTTAGTTGCAGAGGCAGGTGAATTCAAATAATGACTTGGAAGTTGTGATCTTGATTAGAGTGGACCCACTTGTGTCAGACTACGAGCATATGTCTAGGCTTAGAAATAATACTTTTCTGTCTTGAAGGCATCTACGAACACTTTAGTTGTGCTGGTACCTCTCTGCAGCATAACCTAGTCACTATTCAATTTAGAGTTCTTGTGATATTGGTGGATTAAAGTCATCAGTACATTGCTGTTGAATCCATGTCATTGGAATCACTATGAAAGAAGTGAATTGTGGTGAAAGTCATAAGAATTGGAATAATTGTTTAATTACTTTACTGAATAATTTTTGAATTCATTCTTCATAGATTGAAGCGCCAAGTAGATATTTGGCTGTATGAGAATCAATATGCTCATATTTGAAACTGGTGAGAAAAATTGATCAAGGGGAGTGTTGAGACAAGGGTGTAAGGTGGGAAAGGGCGTCTTTGAGAGGTGACTGTGAGGTGTGGGAAGAGCTTCTAGACAAATTATAGTTCAGATTGCTTTGTTTAATTATCCATGAAGCTTCAATTGAGCTTTTCTCAATTGATATTTATGTTGTTTACTGGTTACTTTATTATTTCTAGATTTGAATCTTATGTACCTGTTCTTGAACCTGTATATTACAAAGCAACATATTATACTTGATTTATGAGTCAGCTACATTAATTTTTGTTTCAAATATACTTTTGTCTTGTATTATATGAATTTTACCAGCCTATGAGCCTATCTTTTTTCTGTCAGAGAGCCTATTAGCCCTACTTGAGTTCTGCTAAGATTGGTATTTTGTCCATGTTGCGGTTACTTGATGTTTGCTTTAAATCTTTTGCAGTTAAGGCTGGTGCATGTTTGTGGAAAAACACTGTCAAAGAGATTGATTGAATTCGAGAATACCGAGTCTGGAAGCTTAACGGTATGTTTCCGGAAGCATTTCATGACTTTTTTGGCTCCAGCAATTCAAAACATGAAAGTATAGTGCGTAGTGTCTTGAAATAACAAATCTATAAGTGATAATACTCTTAACTGTCTTGTGGGCCAAAAATTAAAAAGGGTTCTCTGTCATCATCAACTCTGAGAAGCTAGAGGGACACTTCAACCTCTCCTTTCTCTACCAGTATCTTGTCTGCATACAGGCAAACGCTGTAGTGTGTGGGTAATAATATTCAGTGTGTTGTTGGCCAGATACAATAAGATGTCTTTCATGATCAACATTGAGAAAATAACCTGAGGAAAAACATAAACCACCACATCTCCACTTGTCAGCCCCTTTCCTGCATAAGTATCAGTAGAACTTTTCATATGTTGATTGATGTGGTTTGGGATGAGGTTATGTTTCCACATGTTTGACCTATGAGCAGCTCATTCGAGCTCCCTTCTAGGATATACTGGTGAGCATGCTAGTGATACTCTGAAATTCCATGACAGTTCACGTGGATTTCATAGTAAACAAAAATTTGTTAATTGGAATTAAGAAGTTGGATTTCTCTTTGGCAGACAAGCTGCCTCTTTTGAAAGGTGACATATTCTTTGTCCATTTGAGGGGGGCCAATTTCCATTTTGCTCAATTTTGACTGGAAAGTTGTCTTTTTCTTTACCAAGTTGCATTCTTTCTATACCTCCACTAAGATTTATTTGAAGATCAACAAATTACACTTGACCCCACCTAGTTGGTAGGTTATTCTTATTTTGTCATCTGATCTCCAAAGAAGGCAGATTTTCTTCCGTGTTTTTCGGGTAGAAATAAAAATTTCTCTAAGACTAAAATAATGTGCAAAGCAGATAAACCATCTCCTAGAAAGAGAAAATGGAATAACAGGAAACTATAGCAAAAGAGTGCTCCAGTCTTCCTGGATGCCTGCTAAGGAGGTACCAGTAAAATCTCCAGTAGTGAAACATCAGAGAGAAGCCACAAGCACTACCATATATATATATAAACTGCTTTTCCTGAAAAATTATGGCATTGTTCTCACAGTAGATGCATGATATAATAGAAGACATGTCACAACTTTACTGCCAAAGCCCACAAATCAGATCAGCAATAACTCCTTAAGTTTTTTTGGTCAGATCCATGGTTCTCTATATATTGAGAAAAGCCCAGTCCAAAGTTTTCATGCCTTTCACAATGCAAGAAATACTGCTCTGAGGTTTTACTGCTGCTAGCACATAAGAAACTTGTATCAGGGGGTAGCACACCTTCTAGATCCATGGTTCCCAAAACTTGTTTAGGGAAGCATACCTAAACAAGGTGCTTCTTCTTTTTTTTTGGGTGTGTGTGTGTGGGGGGGTGGGGGGTTGCCTTCCAGATAGGATTATTTGGGGGGAAATTTAGCACTAGGTTTACTCTACTTGTATGTTCTGTTAGGCATGGTTAATGGATTAAACATCTTGAACTGAAATTCTATTTTGCAAACTGTAAGGGGGGGTGGCATTCCAGATAGGATTACTTAGAGGAAAATGAGTACTAGGTCTACTCTAGTTGTATATTCTGTCAAGCATGGTTAATGGAATAAAAGTCTGGAGCTGAAATTCTATTTTGTGAACTCTAAGGGAGGTTGGCAACTAAGGAAGAGGCATTACTCCACAGGGCCGAGATTAGTTTCCCTTTTGTTCTCTCCCTTGTGGAGAATTTTATCATTTATAATGACTCGTGTTGGGATGATAAATTTGACTTGAAGGGATTCTCTTTATAACTTACTGTTTAATTAGTAAGTTTTAATTCATAGGTAAATTGATGTAACTCAGAAAAAGAAGAAAGAAGAGAAAAAAGCAGTACCATTCGAGACAGTTGTGTGGGTGGGATTATTTTCCTTTTTTCTTTGTGGTATTATGCATCAGGTGCTTTAAGGGAGGTTTCTTTAGCTGACATTTGGTGGGATTGGGCTGCTCTTTGATGATATTCCCTTTTGCTTTCATATTTTGGAGGACAATTTATTCTCCAACATGTTGTTGTAATTTCTGTCAGTAACATAATCTTCTCTTATCTAAAAATTCTGAAAACAAGAAGGAAAAAAAGGATGAATTGATGTAAAGGCTGTTGTAAGTAGAACATAGATATGGTCATTTGGTGCTGTAAAAAGAAAACAGTGCATGAAAATCATTAGGGCTTTCTAGCTTAGTTGGCAAAACCACTCTTGGCTCCAAGATAGAAGCCCGAGTGTGGGAAACTGGGATAAAAAAACTTGAAGAAAAAAAGTCACAAAACAAGAAGGTTATGAAGGATGCTACCCTGAGCCCTATCTTACTATTTAGAATCCACTGAACAAAACTACCCGAAAGCTAAACTAACTGTTGCCTAATACCACAAGTGAGTCTATAGTAAATGTTGTGCTTGATAATAAGCAAACTATATTAACATTAGCAAGAATTGGCAAGTCAACATGTACCTTGATCGCAATCATTAACTGGATGGAGATTTGAAGCATAGAAAACAGAGTGCAATAGATAGTAAGGGTTTGAAGTTAAAAAAAATATATTTATCTTGTAGTGGATCAGCCATATCCATTTCTGCTGCTGCTCCTGGGGCTTGCCTTCTGTATTTTTTATTGCCTTTTCTTCTACTTGAATGACTCTCCCTTAGAATAACTATTTGAGCTAATGCTAGGTCATCAGTTGTATTCTTTCTTAGTAGCATCAAATCTATCTATTAATTCAGTTCAAGCTCACCCATGAGGTTTGCTGACATATAATTGTTTCTCACAAGGGTATCCTAACCATTCTACAATTATCTAAAAGATTTACGACAACTGTAGGTCTTAAAAAACATTTATTATAGTTGAAAATTACTGCCAAGATAAAGATTTGCAAATTATTTTTCTGATCTTGCTTCAGGCATAAGCTAAAGAATTATTTGTTCTTTATAATTTTAATGAAATAAAATAAGCCAACATCATTATTCATCATCTAAGCTGCTTGTGTTATTGATTGTTTTTAAATTTGTGTCTTATTTTCTCTACAAAATTATGCTGTGTGAAACTTTTGAAGTTCTGTATCTTCCTATACCATTAGATTGAGGAACTGAATGCGAAGGCAGAGGAGTTGAAAGAGAGTTCAATGCCACAGAAAATTTTTGGGGAGCCATCTAGTTCAAAAGAGTTGCTTTGTCAACATAAGGGTACAAATAAACCTCCTTTTGGATTTGGACTTTGTAAAGATTGCTATGCAATAGTGAGTGATGCTCCCTTTAATGAAAATTACATGGTTTTTTTGACCCAGAAAAAGATGTTATAATCCACTTTCCTATTCTAATGCAGGTTATAGGATTTGAGGGAGGATCAGATCCTCCAGCTTTCCAGAATGCTGAGAGGCAAAGAATGAAACTATCATCTGTTACGCATAATGTGAGTGACTCAAATTTAGTTATTACATCTTTCTTAAAGCTAGAGTACTCTTAAACTTATACTTACATTTTGTTTCTCCATTGGCTTTGTCGCTGTTGAAAAAATTGTGTTTTTATCAATTCTGATGAGTAAATTGTCTTCCGGTTTGTTGGTCAAGATGGAAAACGCTAGCTAAAAATTTTGTTTGACGTAATAAAAATGTTAGTATTGAAAATGTCTTTTGTTTGGGCTGCAATTTTCTGGTTTTTCCGAGTCAATAGGCATCTGCTGCAACGTCGTTTGTATTTTGTACCAAGCTTCATGAGCTTCTACAAGTACTAGTTATATGCAATGTTGCTCAGATTTGCTTATAGGGTTTCGTGTGATTCTGAATTGAGCTGTCAGGCATGTTAAATTCCAAATTCTAGGATACAGGGACGCAACTCATAAATCTAAAATGTTGAATATGGGTAACAAGATGTGCCATACAAGTATGGCCTAAAAACTAGTCTAACCAGTCAAATTAGTCTATGGTTATGCGAATTAATATTTACTAGGCTAATGTGAATCTACAAATCATTAGAAACAGGTATCGCTAATTATATTTGAAATTTCTCTCATTTTTTGTTGTCTTCAATTTCAAACCACCATTATTATCAATCTTGTTGCTTGTGTGGTTTGGATGGGACATGTAGCATCTTGAGGGCACATTGAAGTGTCAGACACATTTTGCACTCCTGTGCCTGTGTCGTCACAGGTATTATAGGGTGAAATTTCTAGTCCAAGCAACAGAGGTTTTTATGTATTGTGAAACATGTGATTCAAGCATCTGAAAGGTATTTCACATGTGTAATAGTTAGCATCTTGCAATAATGGATAGAGGAGCTACTTTATGTAGAAATGCAGATCTCTTATTAAGGATGGCAATTTATCCTGAACTTGATGAATACTGACTTGACATGAAAGGGTGATTTTTTTTTGGATAGTTACTTTACCCGGTTGACAATGGATAGGGTACATGTATTGTCAAACCTGACCCAAACCTAACCTGAGATATATATACATTTGTATCATAAACTGATGGATAGGGTATGGATATCTAATTTTCTTACCCGACGAGTAAAGGGTAGGATATGGATATAATAGAAACCCGACCCATGGACACTCTTTACCATTCCTGTCTCTTATACCCTTATACCCTGCTTTTGTGGGACTGTAATAGGGCAATGTCTTTCCTGTATTAAGCATATAAAATTATATGTAGAGGATAGCAAACTTGAGATGGAACTTGCACTGTGAGGTGTCAGTTTTTCCTCAATAGTCAATTAAGTGTTTTTACTTATCTCTCTCTCTGTTTTTGTTAAATATCTTTCACCATTGCGCATGCCTGCACGCACAGCCATGCATGGTGTTTCGTGTATTTTTCCATGGAATCAATGAACATATGATTTGCAAGGACATTAGAATCAGTTATGAATGTGTTCGTCTGAAATTATTTTAACACCAAATGCTCTTTACTAGGAAACAGTACACATGATAACATTACAGAATCAAGCAATTGATTACATGTTTCTGATGTTTATGATATGAATTTCTGATGAACTTTAAACTTATCTTTGATTTTCAGCTTTTTAATTGTAAGTTGTTATTGTCTTTTATCCCCATTTTCCTTTAGCTTTCAAAAGAATCGAACAGCCAATGTGAGAGCAGAGATGAAGAAAGGCCAGTACAGGAGCCCAAAAGTGTTGGTAAGTTTACTATCTTTATCCTTGGTTTGGAACTGGCATGGTCTTCTGCCAAAATACTTGAAAATATTTATTTGAAACTAAAATATTTCAGAAGCTTCCATGGGGAATTTAGCCAGTGATCCTGATAAACTGCAAGATGATGGTGTGGGTGATATGAGCTCTAAAGATTTTTACGAGTCAGATGGCTTTTCTGATATTGATGATGCTGAGGTGAGAACTAAAGAGTCTAACAATTTGTTTTTCTCTTAGGCATATCACTACTCCTATGTATCCCATCGTCTACTCTTCAGCATATGTGATAAACATGAAAATTAAGGTTCATGGATGGGATCTAAAAAAAAACTTCAGATGAGTAATGGTTTGATTTGCTTTTCTCATGGTTGCTTTCATGCTCTCTTGCCAAAAATATCATGGAGTAATAAATTTCAAGTAAAATAAATCATAAGCCCGCCAGTTACATTTACACAGCCAAATTTTCATAAATCTTGCTTTTATCATGTTCCAGAAACATTTTTAAGCATGAGTTGCAACACTGAATTTCAGAAACCAAAACATTCCGTGTTCTGTGATTTTCAGGAGCTTTAAATCACCTTCATCATCCCAAACCTATCTCATTGCCTTCGCTTCTTGTTCTATGTTAATGTAATTAATCAGAACAGTAATTGGGCTCTGAATTTCATTTTCTTGTATGATTTGGACATTATTTGTCATTCTGGATTCAAATTGTTTAAACTTCATTCTGGTAGTCTTGTAATACCTTCTTCATTAAATGTCATATCTTTCCAGACAAACTGGAGTCGTAACATTTGAATTTCTCTTACATTTCATGTTCCTGAAATGGATCCTCGTAGACATTTCACATCTTCTATGATCATCCTTCTAAGTATATATGTATGTGCGCGCGCTCGCATCCTTGTCCTTGCATGCATTCACTCATGTGCATGAGTACTATTAAAAGTGTCCTAATAGAAACCAAACTTCCCCTCTTTCCTTAGCTCAGAAAAATGGAGAAGGAAAAAAAGATTTCTTTGGCAATGCTGGATTTTGACAAATCTGGCACCAATCATTGTTTCACTTCTCTTTTTCCTGGATTTTTTTTTGGGAGAAATAATAAGATTGTAATTCTCATGATTTTGTTCTTATACTAATTTGGTGTATTGAACATATGCTATTGAAATTGAAAAGGTAGCTATTTAGCCAATTCATTCTGCTTTGCCTTGTATTTTCATGAACGAGTTTGTATTTCTATTCATCTCTATCCATTCAATCGGATGTTTCATTTTATTTTGTTGATTCCATTGTTTTGATATTTTATAGGTTGATAGCTACCTTCACAATGAGGAGGAAAAACGTTACAAGAAAATCATTTGGGAAGAAATGAACCGAGAGTATCTTCAGGTAATTTAATCTTCTGAGGTCAAATTTCCTTTATCTACATCACATGCCAGGGGCCATTTCTTGGTCAAATGGTAACACTTGGGCTAGCAAATTCAAGTCTTTATAGCAGTCACTTCTTGGTTGATCAGCGACCTCACAACTGGTTAATGAGTTTGTGCCGGTGTTACAACTATTACCACTATATTTTCTAACAAACTGTGATACGAACTTTAATCCAAAACATATACCCTAGGATTCATATTCTCATAACTTAAGAATGTGCTGCTATGGATAATTGTCTGTATGCAACCAATAATGTCATATCTTGAACCATTTAAAATCATTAGGTGGTTTTTCTTGAGCTTATTATATGGCCATTTTCCCATTTCTTTATCTGCTTAGCTGGTGCCTGGGAAATTGCCTGGTATATATTTGATTGGCTTTGCATGATAAACTGCTTTCTGTGCAGTTGTTGTTCTTGTTCTAGTTCTATGGATTCAGCCTGCAATTCAATGGTGATTGCCATTTACAGGAACAGGAGGCCAAAGAAGCAGCCACAGCGACTCATAAGGAAGCTTGGGAGGAGAATTTCAAGAATTGCCCAGAGGACTTGCAGGCAGCAAGGAAGCTTGATGCTGCTGTAAAAGCTGATTTAGCAAAATCTAAAAAGGTAAATTTCTGGTTTACTAGGAGAATTTTGAGGCACTTTGTATCATTGCATTATTTCAACTATTGTTTTGTAATATGTTCCCTCTTTTGCTTATTGTATAATATTCCTTGGATTTTTTCTTGCAGAACAACAATATAAATACCCGACCATTTTATTTTGTTGCTGATGTTTTTTGTTCAACAGTTTTGTATTTAATTTGTAGAACTTAGACATAGGTGATTGTGAATCCTCAACTAGATTTGAGCCCTTGTTTCCATTCAACTTTCCAACTTGTAGAATAAAAAAATTCCTGAAAGTTTCAAATAGCTTAGAAAGCATGCCTGTGTTTTAATTTATTTATGGTTTGTCAGTAAGTGACATAAAATGCTAGGGTTTATGCTCTTTGATTTTCTTCAATTAAGTGTGAAAAATAAGTGCATAAAATGTCTATATAACTATATGCTTTATTTCTCTCTTTCTTGAACACTAAACAAATTTTGTGAAGGTTTTTAATATATGTAGTTGATTGGCTCCAAGGGTGTAGTCTAAATTTTATTTTTTTTCTACACCATCTTGTGAGACTGTTTCAATAACCCAAGATATCCTCGAAACCATAAAATATTGTGAAAATATTTTTGTTTCATAATACTCACCACAAGTTCAAGTTTGTGACTTGAGCTGTTTCATCTATTGTTAAAATCTCTCTTTATGCTGTTTTACCTTTTATTTTCTTGTAATGAATGGGAGGAACTGTGGCCAACATCTTTTCAGCAAACCTCTGAGCTTCCTGTGTGCATACTTGGCACTTTTCAATATCCTTCCTCCTAACGAAATATATATCACCAAACAATAAAAAGACTCAATGGAAATGAAATTTTGATCTTGGCCTATATCAATAAGTTGACTTTGCTCAGTGAGTACCTCTCTGGAATTGATTTGGTAGACAGTATCAAACTATATTGCTTTTTGAATGCTGCTGATCATTATCTTTTCATGCACTCTTGTATCAATCAAACTGTGGTTTCTGTTACTTCTACTTTAACTGGAATGTTTTAGAAGAATAAAACTTATGACATTAGAAACTAAGAGATAGTGAGCCACTTCCATTGTTAAGTTGATTTTATAGTTAGTATTCAATTATGTTCAGATCAATACAATTTTCCTGGAAATGGTATTTGTTTTTTCATGCATCTTGGAGTTTAGCATCTATATTTTCAGATAGTATTGTCATTGGATTGTTTGATTTATAACATTATAATGTTCAAAACTTCATGAATGGATCAGTTAGAATTTCTAAAGTGTCGTTTTGTTTTTCCAGCATTTGCAATTATTTTCTATTATTTCTCCAAATCAATTATATCTTATTTCTCTGAACTCTACACTTTTCATGTTGTTAAATTCATCAATATTAATGCAACCGCGTTACCCACCTATTGTTCTGCATGCAATATTTTTGAATTATGAGGGGCAATTTAGATTTTTTTCCCCATAATTATGTCCCATTATGTTCTTCAGTGTCAACATCAAACTTGTATCCAAGTAATCCACTTTGTTTTGAATTACATGATTGCATCCATTTTTCACTCAATTCCATTCTGGCAATTTTGGTGAGGATATTCAGAGTCTCTGGTTATAAGTTGAGATATGCTGCGATAAAGGCCAACTGTAGGTCTGTTTAGGTGCTAGAACCTGCAGTAACTTTCTGAATGGAATGTCTTTGAGTCTGATTAGCCTACTGAACAATCATTCAGATTATGTTGACAGCAATTAAACTGATTTTCTTGGATCATTGCTAGAATATGAAATGAATAGAGAATATACGAGAACAACAGGACGATCAGTCAGATAAGGTTGGTGAAGAAAGTATTGGATCTTTAAGTAGTAACTGCTGATGCACTTAAATGAGATTCATATATAGGTAACAGCGCAATATGAGAAAGGAAGAAAAAGACCTCCTAGATTAATACTGGTTTAGGAACAACAGCTAACTCACAAAATGTTTCATGTTCTAATCTTTTCAACTAATTACCGCTGTTCATTTGAAGTATTGCCTGTTACCCATTAGGAGATAGCAACCTGTGTGCTGAGTTCTAACACGTTTTATTGGTTGAGGTAAATTATTTGTATAATAATGCCCCTTTTTTATCCAAATGCCCATAGCAATCAGGGATTGCCAAACAAATTTCTAAAGTAAATCTTCATTAAAAGCCAAAAATAGAATGTGAATCGCTATTCAGTATTTCTGTCCAACTTCTTGTTCATCTTGCATCCATTCATAATGTTACAATAAATTTTGTTCAGAAAATTGAATGTGAATTGTGATGATTGAATATTGACTTTGTAAAAAATACAGAAATTGTTGCAATACTGAGCCTATTAGCATTGCTGTTATAAACTTCTTTTAAATTCTTTATTTTCAAGTCTAGAATTTAATGATGTTTAATGTTTATTTTTTTCTCTGTCTTAACTTTTTTGACTAATTTTCTGTGAATATTTATTTGCAGGAAATGCAACAAAAGCGAGCTGCAGAAGCTAGGAACTCAGTTCCTGCTAAATCTGCTGCAGAAGCTGTCCATCGAATGCTGACTAAGAAGGTAATTGACATGGATAATAAAGGAAGTCTCTGCAAGTTACTGTTATTTTGATTTGCAATAACAAAAGCTGCTAATTAATTTCACTGTTGGGGCAGCATTTAGCTGTGAAGTTTTAAGTTTTAACCATTGAAGATTAGTTGACTAACCATTTGAATGACAGAATTTGGAAATCAGACTCTAGGGTTGTTAACAGTGACATGTCACAGTTGGGTGTCTGTTTATCAATACTCTTAAGTGTATCGAACCAAAAAGCATCATCACATGGGATCTACAGCCTGAACATCCTAAGTGGTCCCACTAAAGACCATTTCCTGGATAGATGACAAACAAATATCCAGGTGGAGTGGGATATTAGCAAAAACAACACCTGCCTTCTGCTACTCCATAACCAGAAGGGCTGTTATATAATTATATTTTCCTCTTGTAGCTCATGCTGAAGAAGAAACAAAAGGATATAACATAACTATTACCATAGCTTGCTGCTTTTGTTTGACTAATTATTTGGGATTTCTTTCACGTGGTTAGCTAAAGTCATTTCTTGCTCAGCTTGTAATTTTCTTACTTTTTAGGGGCAGGAACCAAAGAAATGGTAGAATTGAAATCCTCTCTGAAGGTTTCTTATTTACAATATTAGTGCATGTTATGTATGTGCACGGCACATGTTTTCCATGTAAATGTCACAACTAATATATTTTTTCCATCTTGTATTTAAGTTTTCTTTGTAATCCCAAAGAAGAATTTATGGGCATATGCTTTATCTTTTGCTTACTGTGAATCTGATTATGATTTCTTTTGCAGAGAATCAGTTCGAAAATCAACTATGATGTATTGGAGAAACTATTTGAGGAACCTGTATGTCATCGTATTCTTCTTTATATGCACATTATTCATTTTCTGTGTAAAAATCCCTTTTGGAGATCCCATGTGTGTATCAAATTGGCAAATTGAACCTTGTGTAAATAATTTTGCGAATTGAAACTATCTTCGTTACATTTAGGCAATCCAATCTAACTACCTACAATGTTGACAGAAACACATTTGCTATGCTAAAACTTGCTAAATTGAAAAATATTAGCCACGTGGCACTCAATTCTGAAAATGATTAAAAAAATAAAAATTTGAAAGAATGTAAAGGAAATAACACAAAAGAATCACAAGCTCTTCTCTTTCTGTTTTCCACAAATCTGCATTTTTGAGGTTTTTACAAGAGAGTCTCGGGACTCTTCAATGAATCATAAATGGGACTAAGCATCTCAGTCAATTGTGTGCCAAATGGTTAATATTCTCCACCTTAGCTAGCTTTAACATAGCAAATGGATTTATGTTAATAATTGAGGGGAGTTGGGATCAAAGGCCTTAAAAGTGATGAATATAGGATTGAATTCACAAAATTATTTACTTAGTGTTGATTTGCCAATATGATACAAACTCAGGGTCTCTAAATGGGGTTTTCCTATTTTCTTTCCTACTTTTAATAGATCAAGTTTAGTTTAGTTCCTGTGGCATATTTTTGAATGAGCATTTCCATTTTGTGAACTAAAATTATCACAAAGGAAAAGTTCAAATTTTCTTGCGATTTTGATGCATGTCTCGTTTCCATTTTCACTATTCAGTTGGTTCATATATATATCACATTTCAAGAATCTTTCTTGCAACTATGTTCAGTTGCAATCGGGAATAGTGTTTACTAATGAATGTATGACCATCTCTAACCCTTAGAATATTAAGCATCAAATAGTAAATCTAGTACTGTAAAGATCAAATTTTAGTTAGAGTAAAACAATAAATGAATTAAAGATCTTCCCTTGATTTTTTCTGTAAAGAACCAACTTGAAGGACTGCTAGGTCTTTGTCATCCATGGTTTTGAAAGCACCCTTCAGTTACAATGGACTGTGCCTGAGTTTGAATGAGCTGTTTCGCACATTTTGTTGTCTATCCTTGGATAAGCAAATGAACAGTGTATCTTCCACTCTCCTAGAGGAAGTGACAGTTTCATTGCCTGTGTCATTTCAGATGCTCTAGTTTCTTATGCACAGGGACTATATTCTGTTTACTATTTTTTTACTTTTGTAAGGATGAGCACCTAGCAACCCTAGAAGTATTGAAGGCTGCTTTGTTCCCTTTTAATATTCTGGATTGCGATGTGTTTTTTTAAAGGAGGCTAAGGATGCCAAGAGACCGCGAACTGAATCACATCCTGACCCTGTTGAGAAGGTGCTGCATACAGATGGAAAAGATCACAAATTAGAGGATACTAATGAAAATGATGGTTTGGGGCCACTAGATGAAAATGTGGATGATGCTGTTGGAGAAGCATATGATGATTTTCTTTATGATGAAAATGGTTCTGATGATGACTATGGTAACAGTTTGTGGTAAAAGTTTTGATGATTGCTAATCACTGAAGACAGTTGTTCTTTTAACACTCTTCTGAACCTTTGGAGCCTAAAGGGAGCAGAATGTTTGGAAAGGGTCAGGATTGATTTGCTGATGCTTTCATCCCTCGGGCTGTTAGGCTATCTTCACAAGGTATCCACAATTCAGTACATTTCTCTTTTGCAGCACTCCTCAGCAGTAGTGTTGTTTGTTTATACACTAGAATGATTATCTTTGTTTTTTTTCTTTTCTTTTCGTAAAATTGGTTTGTCAGTAGTTTCTATTGCTAGTGATTTCGATTATTGATTTATTAGAACACAAGCTTTCCAGACCCGTTTTATCCTTGAGAAAATTCTGGGATAAACAGCAGTCTGCGCTATAAATCTAGGGACGCTATATTGTATTCTGTACTCCTAGTTAACTCGGTAGGAAGATAAAAACTTCCAGTTCTGTATTTACTAAACTTAACTTAAACTACTTTGTTACTATTTTCTTTGTGCATGCTTGCGCCATCATGTATGTCCTCTGGAAATTGGATATGTACATTGAAAGTATCCTCCTCCTGTACAAATTGTTGATTAAATTAACATAAGACATCTATATCTATTTACTTTTTCTTCCTTTCGAAGTATCGCTTTGTTTTTGTGCGATTCATCATCCTTCCTGTTGTCTTTCAAAGAAAGTAAATCTTATTAATTACGTTCTCAATTTGTTTAATATTAAGCAATCAATTAGGGAGGTTGAAGAAGGAGAAATGTGTTTTGGTTGTGGAAGATTTGGATGTGATTTTGTGTTTTCTTTTTTGCTTCCTTCTTAATTTCAACTGATGCTTTATTCTTTTTTTATTTTTCAATTTTAAGTGTTTTCGTCGGTGTTTTTCTCTTCTTTAATCTTAATGTTGGGGTAGTGCTGGAATCAAGTGAACATGACTTTGGTTAAATTTGGTCAACTAATGGAATGGTTGATCTAACGGAACGAAATAACCCAAGTTTTTCATTAATGTTTTTTCTTTCCCCTCCTCTCTTGCTGTGTCTCCCTCTCTCTTTTCTTTCTCACACCACCGCACTCGACCGACCCTTCTTTCTTCTCCAAACTTCGGCTAGCAAAGCAGTATCTCCTTCTGCAACAATGCCCCCTTTTCTGCCTATTCATCTTCAGATTTCCTTTGATCTACGCCAGAAATTGAAGCGGTGGCAATGACGATGACTGCTGTTATAAAAACTACAGCAACAGGTAGCAACCACGACCACCAGCGACGACATGTTTTGGATACAACAAATTGTTAAATAATTTTTTTGAATTTTTAATTTGGTTTAATGACTTTGTTTTCAATCCAAAGCATGTTTTGCGTTTTAAAAACCATCTCGTGTGCGGTTAAATTGACGTATAGACTGAATCTAGACAGAGGGATTTAATTTTTATATATAAAAAATAGTTCAAAATACTCGAATAAAAAAAAATGAAGGTTGGGAGTTGAATTCAGCAACTTTCTTAATCAACCGCAGAAGAGGTATGTATGTGTCAAGCAATGATAAACGTACGTTATTTGAAGTGAAAAGTAACACCCGTTAATTTGGGATTTGACATATCTTGTGTTCAAACATAAGGAAGTTGTAGGGCTAGCAATTTGGAGCAGACATCTCTTAGTTGCAACACCAAAGCTTCTTGGAGATTGAGACACAGAGGCATGGCGCTGCCGGTTAGTGTACTGTTGTCAGCCCACACTGGATGCGTCGAATCTGCGAGACATCCTTTGCGGGCTCAAAATGGAGAATACTTTATGTGAACTGGGCTAAATCCGTCACAGCAAGCTCAAATGAATGTGTTTTCGAACGTGTTCATGTGTCGTCTGTGGATGCGGGCCTGCCAGTAAAAGTGGCTAGCCATATATCTACTTTCAAATTTCAATGCTCTCAAGTCTCACCTGTTGCTGCATATAATTGAACCAGAAGCGAACTTTAGCTCTTGTATAAGGATTGTCTTGCAGTAAAATGTTCTTTGGAGAAATAAATATATTAAAATAATTTTTTTAATTTTTAAAAACTATTTTTAACATCAACCCCTTCAAAATATCTAAAAACATAAAATAAAATTAATTTTAATAGTGTTTTTTAAAAAATTAATTTTATTTTATTTTAAATTAATTTTTTTAAAAGAATTATTTTGATATGTGATGTTTAAATTAAATTTCAAAAATATAAAAAAATTATTTTAATATATTTTTTTTAAAAATACCCCTCCAATTTAAAAGATGCTTTTCAGTGTGCAGAGAAAGAAAGTTGAGGTGTTGATTAACACAAGGGAAAAAAAACAGAGGGAGGGAGGGAGGTTAATGGCAATGCATGGGCCGTACATATTATTTGTTTCTTTATTATCACTGCAGCGCTGCCGTAAGAGCAGTTGCAAATAATATGGGCTGCCTCGGCATACGAGACATATGGACCTGGTCGGTGATTTTTTTAATGGTGCCAAATATTTTGGCGGATGGGCATCCACATGATCGGGTTGTCTTGTGCATCGCAGACAATACCAAGGCTCATACCTTTGAGCAAGCCAACGAATTCTCGACAGAGATGGCAATATATATATATATATAAGATTTTTCTATATTTGTTTTCTGTAAGATGTTTACAGAATTAAATGACTAATATATAATATTTTACAATCAGCTTTTAAACCTAATTTATTTATTGAAAAACATTTTTAACTAATGAAATCTTGTAAAATATTTTATATATACAATAATTCATTTATAATATCATCAAGTTATTTCAATCATCGATACAACAAGTCTCTTTATTATTTGCATCGTCATCTCTATTGTTGTCACCATCATCTTTATTGATTACCTATAGTTATTATCATTGCTATCTTTATCGATGACTTATCGTCGCTACTATTATTAGTCCTTTGCTCTAACACAGTTATTGCTTTCATTACCATCACTATCTCATTAAAAATCAAATTTTGATTAAAAAAAAAGTTGAAATTCAATGTCGAACATCCTTTAAGCTCGGTTTGTTTCATGAAAGTGGTTTTCTATAAACCACTTTCTAAACTTTCTTTCGTTTATTTGTCATTAAAAAAGTTGGTTAATGAAAAATACTTTCTAGTCAAAGAAAAATTTGGTTTGGTTTCTACGAAAATGTTTTCCTTTTATTTTGAACGGAAAACACTTTCTAGAAATTGTGAGAAATTTGAAAATATCATGTTATTTGTTGATTATATCAAATTTTGTCCTCAAACTTTTGATTGCTATATATTTTATTTTGAATTTTTTTTTTCAATTTCATCCCTTGAAATTTGATTTTTATATCAATTTTGGTCTTTATTTTTATTTTTATTATTTGCTTTTCTCTTATCATTTTCTTAATTGAAATTTTTTCCCTATCATGTTTTGTCCTTATTTTTTTTATTGTTATTTGTTTTATTTGAAATAATTTATAAAATTATAAATTTTTTTATTTCATCATCTTTTAATTTTTTTTGTTAAGTTTGATCTCTTTTATTTTGATTGTTATTTATTTATTTGAGATAATTTATGAAATTAGATTTTTTTTTCAATTTTATTCTCATTCAACTTTTTAATTTGTTAGATTTGTTTTTCATTATTTTAATAAACTTGAAAAAAAATATTAACAATTTATTTTTCAGCTTATTTTTCATGACATAGCCAAATACTAGAAAGTATTTTTCAATTTATTTTTTATAGTACTACCAATTATCAGAAAATAATTCACTTTTATAATTTAATTTTTTTAAAAAACCATTTTCCAACAAACAAACTACCTTAATCTTTTATCTCCCGATTAACTTTATTGATTACAACTCCAAGTTTCTTGTATTCTTTTCCTTCAATGACCCAAACCCGCACAGCTTCGGTGACTTTTGATTCCAATGGCATCATGGCTGAAAAAGTTTATCATTTTGCTTTTGAACTTGGAGGGAAAATATCTCCCAATGGATGATTCTACTCGATTTCGGCGATGACATTAACAATGTTCTCCGGCGACATCATGTGGCTCCAAGACCAAATTCCTGCCTCAAAATAAAATCTTCAATTCCAATCATTCCTCCTCCATTTTGGGAAAAAAAACAGTAAAAAGTAACCCAGACCCAAACACACACTCAAGTTCAGATCAGAACAATAATAATTAAAAAAAATCCCTCTTGAAATCTTTCTAAAATCTAAAAGCTGCATTAAAACCAATGGGAAGTGATCTGTGAGAATCATCAGATCAAGCTCTTCGTATACTGATGATATTCTTTCTGCCCTGAAGTATCCACCGCAACTTGCATGTCGAAATATACGCATAGCTCACATGATCCCTTCTTGTCTTTTCCCCTGGGGATGAACATGCCTGCTTGCTTTCTGCGTATTTAATTTCTCATTTCTCGAGCAACCAATGAGCAGAGAGAGCGACAGAAAAGAAATGCTTGCCAGTTGCTGGTCATTAGCTTCGAATTGAATGTTAAGGGCCAATCATGGCATAATCTGTGACGCAATCATCCTATTAAACTCCAAAAGCCTCCTTCGTGCTTAGCATTTTGTGCGTTTGTACTGCTGCAAAGTTTGGATTCTTCGACGATCATTCATCACGGGCAACAACTGTGATATTTTCTAATATACCTTCGGACCTTTTTCCTTGATCTTATAAATTCCTTAGACATTTCTAATCATACTCTTAATCCTGATCAGATATATACAAAACCAGGTCATATAGCTGATTCATCACGTAATCTTGCAGGCCATTTTAGTGCTTGCTTTAAATAGACGGTGGAGTCATGCGATGTGACAGTATTAGACCCTGTTTATTTGCTGGAAAGTAGTTTTTATTTTAAAGTGAATTCCGAGAAAAATATTCTTCGATGTTTGGTAGTGTAATGAAAAATAAATTGTAAAACACTTTCCAGTATTTGGTTATATCATGAAAAATAAGCTGGAAAATAACTTATTAATGTTTTATTTTTCTCAAGTTTATTAAAATAATGAGGAACAAATCTTACAAATTAAAAAGTTGAATGAGAATGAAATTGAAAAAAAAATAATTTCATAAATTATCTCAAATAAAATAAATAATAATCAAAATAATAGAGATCAAATCTAAAAAAAATTTAAAAAATAAAAGATGAAGAAATTAAAATAATAATAAATAACATTTTATAAATTATTTCAAATAAAATAAGTAACAATAAAAAGAATGAGAACCAAATTTGATAGATAAAAAAAATTCAATAAACAAATGATAAGGAAAAAGCAAATAACAATTATACAAATAAGGACCAAAATTAATATAAAAATTAAATTTTAAGAGATGAAATTGAAAAATAAATATTCAAAACAAATTATATATAGCAATCAAAATTTTGAGGATCAAATTTGATATAATCAGCAAATAATGACATTTATAGATTTTTCACAACTTCCAGAAAGTGTTTTCCGTTCAAATTTTTTAGGAAAACACTTTCATGAAAACCAAGCCAAATTTTCCCTTGACTAGAAAGTGTTTTCCGTTTACCAACTTTTCTAATGCAAACAAACACAGGAAAGTTTGGAAAGTGATTTCCCGAAAACGACTTTTCAATAAACAAACATGGCCTAGAACTTGTTTGGGAGTATAGTCGTGATTGTTTTTTAAAGTGTTTTTCGTGCCGAAATGCATCAAAATGATGTTTGTTTATTTTTAAAAAATTATTTTTAAAATCAGCACATTAAACCGATTCAAAACATAAAAAAAAAAATTAAATTATAACCTAGAATTAAAGGTTATTTTCCATAATTCATGGAGAAAGGGATGTGAATGAACCGCAGTCGAGCCATAATTCCTCGAATTCAGAAGGAATTAGTCATGATTTTTGGAAACATAGGATCATCATGATACACATTGGGATCTACCAGGCAATAATAATGTACGCTCCATTTCCGTCCTCTTTTATTAATTTCTCTTTTCTTTACCCCTTTTTCCTCATCTTTCCATGGTTCAAAGCTTACACTTTTGAATTCGATGCGAGCCACTTTCATTAAAGCAAATTATTTTTCAAAAAATCGGCTACTGATTCGGGAATAATTTGACACGCTTCAAGAATTACCGTATAATATCTGGAACATGACTAGACCCACCCGCCTTCCTTTCAAGACAAAAGGATGGTATCCTATGAATATGCCTTGATTTTCATGCATCTCTTAGTACGATGTTTGATGCTTCGGGGTTTGATGTGGGTTATTTTTTAAAGGTATTTTTTTATTTAAAAATATATTAAAATAATATATTTTTAATTTTTTAAAATTTAATTTTAACATTAGCATATTAAAAACAGTTCAAAAAACTATATAAATACCTTGAGAATCATTTTTTTTTATTTGGAACCCTAAAATGATGAAGCGACCATATGAATTAAATGATATCCTTGTGAACACAGAGGTAAAACGTGTGGACTGTGGAGTATTAATTGCCTTCAAGAAATGCCCTTTAATTTTATTTTAATTTTTAAAAGGCAGAGCCAGGGTGGTTTAAAAAGTTTTAATAAAAAATAAAAAAAATAATATTTAATATACCACACAAAACTAAAAACCACAAAAAAACATTGCGAGCAAAAAACCAGAACAATAAGGGTTAAGAATATAACAATAATTTCTTATCAAAGTACTTTTCGTCAAAATATAAAAAAAATATTTTTAAAAAATATTATATCACATCAAAATAATTTAAAAATAGTTTAAAAAATATTTTTTTTAAAATACAAAAACAAGACAAATCTAAATAAAAAACAAAACCCCGACACGTTGGATGAGAAGATTTTTCAGCTTGCCACGTTATTGATGTGCCACTTTTCAGAAAATCATTTAATTAGGATGGATTAGTTATTATCGTGTATAGTCTTTTTCTTTTTTTTTCTTAATCTGGACCGAAGTAATAAATTTAATTTTGATAAATGAAATTTAATAAAGAAATATATGTGTAAATATAAGGTCCAGGGCCTCCAGGCTGTCAGTCTTGACACTGGTTATAGAAGCATGCGTCGTGAATCTAATCAATCTTTTTAAACATGGGAAAACACTCTTTTCATCCCCTCTAGAATATTTAGCTCCCTATCCTACTTACCAAAAAAGTTGACGAGATCATGACAGAGGGAATGCTAGTTTTATTTTTTGTTTTTTTTTTTTACAAGAACTCAATAAATTCAAAAAGTACAAATAATTAAAAACGTTGGTGTATGAAGATAGAAAAATATAAAAGTTATATACTTAATTGATATAAAATAAAATTTAACTGTTTGGAAACGCTGTGCAAATCACGTTCTCAAAAAATTCAATTTTATTTTGCTAAAAATAATATTTTTTTGTGTTTTGGATCGTTTTGATACGCTGATATTCAAAATAATTTTTAAAAATAAAAAAATATTATTTTGATGCATTGCAGCATGAAAACAACCACAACTACATTATCAAACATGCAAATACACGTCATTGAATGATTGGAAAACTGATGGAAGGTGATTAAAAATATTTAAATGAATAATATTTTTGTGAGCATGACTACTATAATTTAACTATATTCTTCGATATTTTGTTAATGATATTTTACCTTGTTTAAGATTCTTGTTTCCTGTTCTTAGCTTTTTCTACAAGAGTTTTTTTTTTTTTTTGCAGTAAAGACTTTACATAATTACTAATTAATCAATCTTCAAATCACGTACTCGATAAAATATGTGCCAGAATAATAAAGTAGCGAAGTTATTGGTGAATTATTGAAAAATAGTACTTCTCATTTTCATTTTTGCTGGGGAAATTGTAAATTTAATTTTCTTTTTGGAGTCTTAAGCACAACTATGATTGTTTAGAGGGATTGCTATACTTTTTTGTTTTGTGTGTTTTATGTGTTTTTATATTTTACTATACTCATTTTGTGAAATAAAATGCATAAATTTATATTTATAGGAAAACTTAAAAACTTTATAAATGACAAAATATCAATCTGTCTCTTAAATAATATCACATGTATTATTTTAGGCTAATTTTATAAATTTATTCAATTAAATCTTTACTTGGCTGTTTATATGCCTAAAATTGTAATTCTATGTATTAATTACATTATAGTTTTTGATTTCTAAGATTTATTTACAAACAAGTCACATTTAATTGGTCATCCTGTTTTAATTTTTTGATTAGTGGTTTTTACGTGTGTAACCCATAAGGTCTCATAATAAGTTGGTCCAAATATAAATCATAATCTTAAATAAAATATAATTTATTTATTTATTACCAATTAAATAATTAATTGATTTATATTTGAAGATAGAGTATAATGTCTAACAACCTATCATGATCCCCAAAATATTATGAAAGTTATAGGTGATTTGACTTAACCTTTTAATAATCAATTTTTCAGTGTAATTATTATTCATTCATCAACAATGTTTCAATTTAGACATCATAGCATAAAGTGTGTCTACTCTGTCAAATCATATTTGTTCTTAACACTATAGTCACTTAATATTTCATTTTATCTTGCACAATGATATAGAATTGATATTATTTGAGAACATATAAAATATATATTTTAATTCACCTAGGGTGATGAATTATCTCTTGATTACTTAAGTGCTTTCATATAGTTCATGTTATACACAATACATGTCTATTTGTTATCATTAATTAAAACAACGTGTAGCAGGATAAAAAAAATATCACTCTCTCTATATAAGATAAATCAAAGATATCAACTATAAAGATCACTTACACAATTTTCACCCGAGCCTTTCCATAAACACATATGATTTCTCCATATGGAATTCTTATGCGGTTCATTTCAGTATATATGTTATCCGATAAGTACTTGTACATTGATTTTATGAACCCCTCATATTTCAGCTCATGCGAACAACTGTTTCATTTCATAACAAAAGAAACAGGACATACATCAGTTTCAACAACTCAAATTAATGTCCAATTTTAATAAAGTATAGATCAGGAACATTTAGAAAAAATGTTTTGCTGCAATAAGAATCTCATGATTATAACAATTTTATAATTTCATTTACAAAGTATTTTTTATCCTAATAATTTTATCTTTACTCTAAATTCATTAATCAAATATTAAATTAATTAATAAAATATTTGATGAATATTAAAGATAAATACATCTTTATCAATAAATTAAATGTATTTACATGAATAAAGTCAATGTTACATTTAATCAATCGATTGACCGCTAATAATTTTTTTATTTATTTGTAAAATAATTTTTATATTTTAAATATAAGCAATTGATTTTTAATTTATTTGTAAAATATGCACGGGTATGTTTTTTTTTTAATGTTTTTATTATAATATATAAGTCTACTATTTTTTCTTTATATTTAGAGAATTCTGTTGTATCATGGGAAGCGTCGTACCAAGATCTGAAAGCTTTCTTGATTTTCAATTAAAAAATAAATAAATCTCTGCTAAAGAAATAAAAAATTAAACTACAAACTACAAATTTCCTCAATTTTTGTCGGAAAGCGGTACTCTGAACAAGTTTAATAATAAGTGCTAGTGTAATAATTAACCTTTTCTAATCAAGTAATCATCCATGTCCAGAGCCCAATCCAATCATCGGAATGCACATGGACCCACACTGGGACCCGCCACCTCCCTCGCAAGATGCATCAGGCTTTAACATGTCATCTTTTAAGCATATCAACAGAAAGAAGAAAAAACAAACAAACAAGGTATCAAGTGGGGACCACGAACATACCATCACCCGCCATCTTGACTGTGATCCCCTGATCTCATCAACCCCTGCTTTCATCTTTTCTTGGCCGTCTGATGAAAATGATTTGCTCTCTCCCACCCTCACCCCCTTCTCTCTAACTACTCTTCACTTTGACTCTCAACAAACAAAACAAACAAGTTCCAGCCAGAAAACACAATATCTCTCTCTAAAGAGCTCTCTCTCTGCCTTTCTGTACTTTTCATCAGTTTTTAGCTTAGAAAAAAGATAAGGCATTAATACTTTGCAGTGTTTTCCCTTTTTCCCTCTCTATGACTGCTCTGATCTCTCTGTTAGTATCCTGGATCAAGCCAGCACCGACACGTATTGCTCTGTGTTAAAGAGGCTTATGGTGCTGTTAATGATATCTTATTGCTCTGCATTTCACACCTGAACTGGGTATGTGCTATTTTCTTCGCGCGAGCGATAAATCTCCTGAAAGTTTATAACTTCCTGTTTGGTTTCCTAGAAACTTTTGTATATAATCCATATGTTTACTTCAAAGTCTCAACATGTTACTTGTTTTTTTAGTTCAAACTTTGCATCTTCAAGTTGAACTGGGAGGGAGAGTGTGAGGGATTAGGCAAGTTTCCAGTGCTTTTGACTAAGTTTAATCTAACTGTGCACTGTTTAATTCCTGTAAAGGTGAGTGAAAGATAAAGAAAAGTGTTTCCTTTAAGCAAATCTGCCCCTACTTTTTGGTCAATCTGAGAAATAATGAGGTCTTAGTGTTTAGGATATTTGAAAACGAGTGCGCTTTGCATCTTGGTTAGCCGGGGATCTTGTCCTTTTACTCTAGTTGAAGCTGCAGGCCAGCCGATTAGCTAAGATGATGACAAGTCGATCATACCTTATCGTTAAACGGGTTTCATGGACCACCCAGTTTTGCATTCAACAGTTCTCTGCTTCAATTTTTTGTTGCTGTGTTTTAATTGTCTTTTGTCTTCTTGCATCGAATTTCATTTTATGCCGTGCAAGTTATGAAAGGTTTAGATCAACTAGCACAATTTTTTTAAATAAATTTATCTAGATTCAATTTTCATGTACGTTTTATCTGCTCAAGTCATAATCCTGTGACAGCTAGAGCAGCTGAAATGGATAATCTATGTTTTATATAGTAAAACTCTAGCATTTTCATCGAAAGGGGAAATCTCATCAGCTTCTTTTGATACAAGTGTGTAATTTTCTGTCCCCTTCTCTACTACAAGCAAGATTTTTACTTCATGCAAGATTTCCAAAATAGACGCTATTCAAAATGCTATGGTTATGATGTATGGATTGCTTATGTGTCGGTGTATTTAAGCTTTAACTAACAAAATTTTGATATTTACTAAAAAAAACTTAAACATACACCTAGCCTATCTTGCTACGATCCAGATAAAAATAGAAAAAATAAAATATTGATACCAAGTTGAAAACAAAGAAAATATTAGACAATTTTTTCAACTAAATTACTTTGAGTCACAGTTTCTCGAATGGGTTTATTGTAAATTCATATTTCATAAATCAATAGGAAGCTCGTATCACAAGCTTGTGTGTTTGAGAGTGTGGTTGTAGTTGTTTTTTAAAGTGATTTTTATTCAGAAATATATTAAAATAATATATATTTTTTATTTTTTAAATAATCTGAAAATACCAAAAAAATATTAATTTGAAGTAAAGAAAAAAATAAAAAAATTTAAATTTTTTTTAAAAGCTTTTTTAAAACACAAATTGAATATTTTTTTGATAAGATGCAATAGAAGAAAAATAAAAAAACTCATCTCTTATACTATATCGACCCATATCAAGGTTGATGGTATAAGAGTTCACTTATGAATTTCTTGATTTCTTATTATTTTTTAGTTAAATCCTTTTTCTTAGTAAAATTATGAAATCAAACGATACAATGGTATTTCTTTGAGTAATTAAAAATTTAAATTCTACATGCATCAAGAAATTAAAATGTATTATGTAGCTTTTTTTTTTTTAAATCATTATCTTTTGATTTTAATTTCAAGATAGAAGTTTTCTAAATTCAATTTCAATCAATAAAAAGAATTGATACCAGGTTGGAAAAAAAATAAAAGGATATAAAAATTCTACAAGATTTAGGTTAAACATTCGTATGGGTACAAGATCTATTAATATTTCTTTTCAAATACACATAAATATAAAAGCTACAATAACACTCAGTCAAGATTATGATAATATAATTAAATTACTAAACAATTAATTATATATGAATAATGAAATAACTAAAATTCTATCATCTCTGCAACATACGGCATGCTACTAATGCCCATAAATACTCATCTTCTTCCTCTTAGGTAGAAAAAAGGATGGAGCATTTCATGAGTCTTAGATGTGAACACCGACGAGGAGACCCGAGTAATTATATTTGTTGATTATTGAGGCCATTTAAATAAAAGGGGCACATGTAAGCAGGGTTTCCTTTTTTAAATTTCTTTCTTCCCTTTCCAATCAATCATTAAAGGATTTCAAAGACAAGTCCTACTTGCATTGAAATCAGAAAAAAATCTCTATGTTAGTCATCCTAATAAGATCATGCTATGTTGTGTGGTTAATATCCTTTTCAGTTTATGGCACCAGTTGATTCGATTATAGTGTGTGAGGAAATATTGTTAGGTATAGGAGAGGAGAATTGACTGAGAAAAAAATCTTCTAATTACCCACTGCAACACTCTAATGGATATCTCCCTTTAGCAACTTGCATTCTGGGATTATGTCATCTGGCTTATGATATGCTGTTTGTTCTAATCTGTCATGTGCTTGGTCAGAATTCAGTCCCTGTTATTCTTGGAACTTAAAAGCTAGTATTTTAACCCTTCATGTTAAGATGATATTAGAATTCTACGGGAAATATGGTAACTATTCATTTTTGTGCACAGTTAAGCATAGGTCTTTGAATCACTCTTGAATGTAAATGCAGTGATCAATCTGCTCAATCATGGGGGTGAAAAGAAGTTCATATAGGTTGCCTTATTCTTTTGCTCCCTTCATGGAGGTATTACCCTAGTGAATGTAAATTCCATTTTCCTACGGTATTGGTCTAGATATGATCTCTTTTGTGGATGAGAGATGTTGCAGGAATTCTTGTTGGTTAGCATGTGATGCAGGACAGCCAGTGGTTTAGGAAGAAATTTTAATGCTAATAGTTTTAGACAATTTGGTTAATTATTATTTTCTTATAAATTAAGTCTATGTTTTGAATTTCCAATTGGGGTTTGGTTTTCTGCTCTCTATTTTCTTTGGTGCCTGTCTAGTTTGACTTTCAAGATAGCTGTTATTGTTGGTTAACATGTGATGCAGGACAGCCAGTGGTTTTGTTTTTAATATGCTTTTCCAGCCATGAATAGAACTTTGGGTGTGTTCTATGCTCAATTTTTTGTTTTTATCTTCAGAGCGGCCAGTGTCTTTGAATTAAGTGAAAGCATGCAACTGTAGAAGCACATCAGAGCCTTCTTGTTGAGAGATAGAAAAGGTGAAGTGGAAATATGTGTGGCCTACTCTGCATTTGAGATAAGGCTTGGCATCCAAATAAACTATTTGGTCTATGGAAGACAACTTAAGGCTGGAAAAGAATTTCAGGAATGATCAATCATTAGGTACTGCTGAGAAGACTGTAATATCCCAAGCAAGGCAAAGTGTGAATGTGCAAGAGAAGCTGAAATTAGCAAAGCCTAATTCTTCACATACTGATATCCATCATGAAATTACAAAAAACGTAGATCATCTGTCTTCTAAGCCTTGGAGAAATATTCTGAAGCAACACAGGACAGCAATTGAGGAAGAGGAGCTTGTCAAGTACATGTCCAAATTGCCAAGCTATCTGGAACGGGGACAAACCCGCCAAGACAAAGTTTTAAATGTCGGGGTCCTTGACTGGGGCCAGCTAGAAAAGTGGCAATGCAGCCAGAAACAGATGCCAGCCAGAAATAGCAGGCATTCACTTTCAAGCTGCGGCTCATCCTCGCCCTTCTCAACAGAAGGATCATCTGTCTATTCCAGCGGAGGTCAGAGTTGCTCTCCTGGTCGTCAAAGGACACATCGCCCTTCACTACAATTTCATCTGATGTCATCTCCCAACAAAGGCAGTTCTCCTGTCAAATCACTCAAAGAAAGCATTGGAAAGTTTCAGGATGTCAAAGGTTCCCAGACTAGCACGGTGATTGAGCAAGCAAAGTTTATCAGACCTGATCAGCCGTTTCCCAAATACCATCCAGAAATCAATCTTGACCGGTGCAAGAGAATAGATTCAAACCCCAAGATCAATCCAGAAAATGGAACTTTGCCTAATGGGTTAGATTATGAAGGGCTGCAGTTCATGAAGACGAAGACAAAGACAACCATAAAGCCTCCAGAGGATGAATTTATGAAGAGAGCAGGTAAATTGCAAGAACAGAAGGCATGTGTTGCAGACCAAGATGTTGACCAAACAAATGAAAGATTAATTCTTCTTATACCAAGAGATTCCCCCCAAGGTTCTCATTCCGGAGTGCCCCATAAGTCAACAATGATGTTTGGTGAAAAGGAAGAAGAAGCAAATCGAAAGAGCTTTTCTGATGTGCCCGTGGAGATTTTCTTTCCAGCAGTCCATTCTGATGTCCCACATTCATGCCCACTTCCATATGAAAATGGCAGACCCTTGGAGAAAAAATGGCACTCAGGTGAAATGAAGAATCTCAGTTTTTTGTCAGATTCTTCTCAATCAGTGCCTCAACAAGCCAAAATAGGAATGAGTACATCCCGTGATACAATTTCCAAAGTAAAGAAACCAACTGTAATGCTGAGTGATTCAAGTTCAAAAGAGCCTTGTGTGGCAGATCAGAAAATGAACAGATTAGCTTCTGAAAAAGTAAGAAGCACATCACCATTTCGCAGACTTAGCATTGGTATGAGCAAGATAAGCAAAAGTTTCAGCTCCAAAGAGGGTTCGTCTAAACCACAATTTAGCTCAACTTATAATTCTGCACAATCTGGTTCAGAGAGTGCTATGGCTTCCATGCGCCAGGGAAATCAAAGTAGTGATGCACAAAATGCTTCAAGCAGAGCACGGTCAAGCCCTTTGAGAAGGTTACTGGAGCCAATGCTGAAGCCAAGGGCAGCAAACTTCCATCACTCAGGAGAGAAATTGCAGGGAGGTTCTAAATCAACAGATACAGTCTGCAAATCATTAAATATTCAGTTAGATTGTATGCCTGGAACTGCACAGATTGAGGTAGTAAAATCCGACACCAACACTCCTGGCAAAATCAGTGTCAGTGATTCATTCAAGGACAAGAAGTACACATCGTCCCCATTTCAAGCCCTTCTCCGAGTTGCAGTTAAGAATGGCCAACCTATGTTCACGTTTGCAGTTGACAATGAACGTGACCTTCTTGCAGCCACAATTAAGAAATTGAGTGCATCGAGGGAGGATGACTACAGCTGCATTTACACATTTTTTGCCATTCAAGAAGTCAAGAAAAGGAATGGGAGGTGGACAAATCAAGGTGGCAAGGGCAAAGGCCACGATTATATACCTAATGTTGTTGCCCAGTTGAAGGTTTCTGGTTCTCAGTTTTCCAATTTGACGAGACAAAACTACATGGCACAATCTTTCGCGAGGGAGTTTGTTTTGTTTGCTATGGATCCGCATCAGGCAGAGCAACAAACCTTAGATTTTCAGCCTAACGATGAACTTGCTGCCATTGTTGTCAAGATTCCTAAAGTAATCAATAGAAGTACAATCAGAGATGGCAATCAGACTAACAAGTGCAATAATTATTCAGAGGCAAGATGTAATTCTACCTCGGGTAATGTACAGAATCAGCCTGTCCTTGGCAGTCAAAGCCTTATCAATACTACAGTCATACTTCCAAGTGGCGTTCACAGCCTACCAAATAAAGGAGGACCTTCATCGTTGCTCCACCGTTGGAGATCAGGTGGATCATGTGACTGTGGAGGTTGGGATTTGGGTTGCAAACTAAGGATTCTTGTCAACCACAATCAACTTACTAAGAAATTGAGTACAACCAAAGCCTGTTCAGCAATCGACAAATTTGAGCTCGTCTCTCAGGTATGCTTACTATCGCTTAGACCTGCTAATCATTCCCCACACCTGTAATATTCAACTTACATCTCTTCCTCTTAATCCACATTTAACCACAGGGTGGAGAAGAAAACCAGCCTGTCTTCAGCATGGCCCCTTTCAAGGAGGGGATCTATTCAGTCGAGTTCAATACATCACTTTCAACTTTACAAGCGTTCTCTCTTTGTATAGCAGTTCTAGATGGTAAAAAACTATGCGAGATGTCAGAGTCTAGCAGCTTGTTTGAAGAAAAACCTTCTCTGGAAACAATACAGTCGCAAAATGATGGTTTAAGGGCTCCAAATGGAAGTGCAGGAGAGGTCCCTGCAAGATATGTCTCATATCCACCCCTTTCTCCGGTAGGAAGGGTCTAGTTTGAAGCCAAATCTTCCCTGTAATTAGACACGTCTGGTATAGATAAATACATTTTCAGTCGGCTGGGTGATCAATGGTTGAAACTGGATTGAAGTTTTTGCACAAGTGGTTAAAATTAAATGAAAAAAATAAGCATATATTAAGCAAGGCTTCTGAGATAGTAGCAGGAAAGTAGCCTAGAAACCTGAGAACATGCATGGTATTTTGTGTTAGTTTTGGCATGGTTCTGTCGACAAGAGAACCAGTATTAACTGTACTTGGAGCAATACGATCTTCATCATCAATGCAAGTGTGCATAATATTATCAGTGAAAGCTATTTTTGCTCTCAGTAGTTGTCGATTGTTTGTTAAAAAAATTCTGCTGTGAATATTATTTAGTAACCATTCATTTTAACTCAACTTTAATTAAAATTTAGACTGAGTCAACATCAGCTAAATAAAGAGTTGCGAAAATTATCAGCCATGAAACTGTAATTTTGTTAACCATTCACGACCAAAGTGCAAGATATGGATGGTAAAACACCATGGAAGCATCCTTTGGCCTATGGTAAATGGTCCCAGTCCAGGATTTTGGATGTTGACATCAACATCGCTTTTCAACTTTCATGTCAGGAGACTGATAATGACTCTTTAGTCGTTTTTTCTCTTTATTCCAGTCGGAAATTGCAAATGGAAAGATTGTTTTTACTTGAGTTCTTGACTGCACGGTACACAGCTTAGAATTTTTTTTTTGTATTAAAATAATTTAAAAATTTTAATTTTTTTTGGGTTAAATCTCAATGTAAAAGTAAAACGGGCCTTAATCTATTGGTTAGTCTTTTAAATAACCAATCACATTGTAGCACAGGAGATTAAGGATTGAATCTTACATGGAAGTGAAGCAGTGAAGAATCTTTCATATGTAAGAACATGCATAAAATAACCTGTTTAATTTATAAGTAGGGTTAGGGGTCCATGACTATCCATGAACCCGTATTTAACTTGCATTGGAGATTCCAATATCCTGTACAGTGTACACCAATTCTTGACAGTTTTTTTTTTTAACGAGTTTTGTTTTCTAATAAAATTTTTATTCGGTATTAATTATTTTTGCTGATTCTACCAAAATTTTCTCCAACTCAAAACTCTCTCCTCCCTCCAACCAAAAAAAAAAAAATCGAAATTTAAAACCTTTTAAGAAGATTTGATTAAGATTAAGATTCCCAATTATTCGTAATCCCCAACCACAAAATCTCAAATCCTGCTTCTCTCTTGAAATCACCAAAGAAACAAAAAAAAAAAAAGGAAAGAGAAACCAATTCAAATTTTGCTTTCTGTCTTTTATTTAGGTTAATTATTATTGATTAATGTTAAATGTCAAACAATAACCTCGGATTCTCAAAATGCCCTTTTACATTGCTCGCCAGGCTCCTAAGGTTTCTCTCTTGACTCTCCACCCCTACTCTCTTTTTTACTATTTAATTGTTTTTGTTTCGATTGATTGTTGTTTAATATTATCAAGTGCAGCTCTGGAGAAAGATTTGCACAGAAACGACAATAGAAATTTCGCTTGTTGCAGAGAATCGGAAGCTGCTTCTTGCTGGAATTGTTTTTCAGGTTCCCTCTTTCTTAATCACTGTTGATTATTACGTTAATCTCTTTTTCTTCTCCAATTTGATGTTAAATAGGTTCTTATGTGATGATGTTAATGAATATTTTTATTTATTTATCTTACAGTACATACATGGATTAGCTGCTCATGGAATTCATTACTTACATAGGCCAGGACCGACACTTCAGGATGCTGGCTTTTTTCTTCTTCCGGTGAGAAATATCAGTTTTCGGAATACATTGTTGTTTGTGAAATGGAACAGCATTTTATGTTCCTTTTCTGTTTTGTTTCAGGAACTTGGTCAGGACAGAGCTTATGTCAGTGAAACCTCATTCACCTTCATCTTTGCTTCTTTTGTGTTGGTGAGGTTTTTCTTCATGTTATTACTTGTCGATTTTCTTTTTCACTTTACATATTCTGGGATTTTCTCTTGTAATCTAACAGATGGTTTTCAGACTTTTTTACCATTGTAATGGTTGCTGGTGATGTTTTTCAATAATGTTGGTGGACCCTTTTTTTTTTTAATGTTTCCTTGCTTGTTACATTTGTTTAATGTTCTGCTTTGTCTTTTCACTTTACTGTGGTTTATGGAAGATTCATGAATGCAACTCTTGCCGCAGCTGATGGCATGTATATCAAATTTCATAGATTCCTTTGTAGAGTAGGCAAGGAAGATATATTTTGGATGGTGATGTTATTTTGTTCGCACAATATTGTGAAATTTCCCACTTAGTTTCCTCATGCACAAATGTATGCATCACTTATTTTCAACGCTGGAAGAATTATTCAACCAGATACATGCAGTTTCAGACAAATGTCTCAGACTTGAATGATAGTGATGATCACAACTCTCGAAGAAAACTATTTAGTTGAGGAATTACATAGACAGTTTTAAAAATAATACAGACTTTGATGACTCAAATTGGTATGTCATCTGACGTTAGCATGTTATTATTCTTTATCTGAAGTAGTTATTCTATAAAACCTTAGAGAAGTGGAATATTTTTCAAGCCTTTTCTCTTTGATTTAATCATTCCTCATGCTATGGAGTTTCAGTAGCTAATCATTTGTGGCCAGACTTCTATTCTTAATTATATTTGATCCTGGTTCTAACAGGAGTTAGTTTTGTTGCAGTGGACCATCCATCCCTTCGTTTTCCAGAACAAGAAAATCTATACAGTTCTGATATGGTGCAGAGTCCTTGCCTATTTAGTGGTAAGTGTTTTTTTTGGTTTTGTTGTTTATACGAAGTCCTTCTATTGCCAGAAATGAGGTCTGAACTTGAATTTGTTGGAAACAAGTATTTGTTATTCTCTATGCTTGAAGGGCAAGAAATTAAAAAAAAAAACATTGAACGAATAATTGGAAAAAGAGCCATTATCCATTGATGTTCCCACCATAGTAGGTCCTAGGAGAGATTCTTATTAATAATCCTGCCGTCTGAAGTCAAAATTGGCTTTGTAAGATTTTTATTTCCAATGGGTTCTTACGAATCTATAACTTACCTTGTCTAGTAAAACTCAATCCAGACACAAGCACCAGTGTTTAGGGGCGTTTATATTACATAAGCAGCCACACACAGTATGGGAACAGGTGGGCAAGCCCATGTTACTGAACAGTGGGCAAGGTCTATATTGGAAAACACTTAAACAAGCCCAAACATCTCTGCAAACAGCGGAAGAAAACAATTTATCTTCTGAAATTCTTCTTGGGATTGTTAAGTGACTGATAGCTCTTGTCAGGATCTATCAAAATGCTAATGACCTCTACTCTAAAAAAAAAATGGAAAACATATATCATTTACCTATCTTCCAGTTCAGCTTAGTTCTGCTCCAGATTTTGTTTTTCTCTACCACAATAACTGACATCTAAGATGTCTCAATATATTCGATTTGTATTTTCTTGATCTTCTCCGTAGCGTTTCTTTCCTGCATGTAGCGACACTTAAACTGGTTATGGGCGCTGTTCATCTTGTAGCATAACTTGCTATGGATACTTCTCAGGATGCTCTTTCACTCTGCATGTCCTGAAAGGAGAACCCAGAATGCTACACATTTTTCACCGACAGAAGAAGATGGCTTCTTTGCTGATGAAATTAGTTTTGTCATTTATTTCATTGTACATTATTCACCCGCACTGGATGTATGATTATATAAGTGGATGGAGTGATGGACATAATATTAGTTTCTGTTGTCGTCCTATATGTCTTACAACATTAAGTATTGTTTCTGTACTTTGATTAGGCTTGCCAGATTCTTCGTATATTCACATTCTATTCGACTCATCTTCCTGGTCCAAACTACCATTGCCATGAGGTAAATTTTTGAAACTCTATACTATTTGCAACCAGGTTCTTTAATTTCAGGACTTGTGCTACTATCCTTTTATGAAAGTTCAATTACAATTGTTGTAATTGTAGCATCTCTTTACAATCAGGTACAACTTTCTCTTTCAGGGCTCAAAACTTGCCAGGCTGCCCCATCCAAAGAGTGCAATTGAATTGGTTGTGATCAACTGTAAATTTTGAAATATCCAACTGGTTTTTGTTATTATTTTTATTGCACCAGATCATCAGTTTATTTTTTTACATGATAGCATCTTGTTGCTTATTTGACTCAATAATTTGCAGTTTCCAGAGGGGTTAATTATGGCTGTGGTGATTTGATTTTTTCATCGCACATGATATTTACCATAGTTTTTGTGCGTACATTCCACAAATATGGCACGAATAGGTAATACCGTGCTCATCCTTGATGGGTTATTACTTTTGTTTCTCTTAAATACAAAGAGGCAGTGGGGCCAGGACAAAGTATTTGTATGAAGTGGACATATGGTACTTTTCTTGGCTGCTTGGCATTCTGCTGTATAGAAAGACTGATTTTCACTTTTGTTGGCAATACTTGGCCATACCTGCAGGTGCATTAAGCAGCTTGCTTGGTTACTTGCAGTGGTTCAGAGCTTTCTTATCGTGGCATCTCACAAACATTACACGGTTGACGTTGTTGTTGCATGGTGAAAGGACTCAACCTTCTCCTGAATTTAATTCCCAAGGAACCTTTTCTGACAAATTTGGACTGTTTAATACTTCCGCAGGTATACTGTAAATTTGGTAACATTTTTTATTGACAAGAAACTGCCGGGTGAGTTTTTCATATTGCTTTCTTTCCCATGATAACTTACTTCTCACGTTACTATATTTCATGAAAGAGATTTCAAGGGAAGAATCTCTTTGGAGTGTGTTCCAATTTTATTAGATTTTTTATACGAAGGTGAGACTCAAACTAGAGAACTTACTTTTCTTGCTTATGCAAGAGCACCATTGAGCTACATGTTCATTGGCTAGAATCTCTTTGGCTCATTGGCTAGAATCTCTTTGGAGGTAATTGATACTTTGTCAGAGGAAAAGAGTTGACTGGTGCATTATTCATCATCCAAAGTGTTTCTCGGATGGAGTGTTTATATTTGAGTGGCGTGTTAGATTTTAATTTATTTAAAAAATGTGAAATGAGTGACACCAATTATCTTCATTCCAGATTTACCTGAGCGGTCCACTGGACTAACATCTCTGCCACTGCTACCTCAGAGTAGAGACTGGGATAGCAAAAACAAAGAAGAGCACCAGATACCACTAACTGGGGTAACTGTTGAGACTGCGGGTTGATTAACGTGAGTGATGCTAATCATTATGACAATTTTGCCTTGCCAGTGACAATCTTTAGGCAATTTGCTTTAAGTGCTTACCAAATGGAGAGCAGAAATGGATTTTACTCATGAGACTGAAGCTAGGAGCATAGATGGCGGTTAATTGTACATAAATGTCAGCACTAGCTGAAGATAGCTCTGCTGATGCTACCGCATTGAATATGTGCCTAAAATTTATGTTTGGAATAACTAGTCCTCAGCTTAGTTGGCAAGATAGTCAAACCTCAGTAGCTTTATTGTATGGAGAAATGGAATGAAATGTTTAGTTTTCTCATATCCTGCATAATTTCTCTGTATTATTATCGCATTCTTTTCTTTTGCTTGTGGAATTGTTACAAGTACAGCTGCCTATTTACATCAGAGAGAGGGAGAAAGCTTTGTACCTGGTAAAACTTGTCATGTTTAACCAAGAATGCTCAATGACAATTTTTGGTCCACAAAAATCTTTCATGAAGCATGAAAGATAAGAGGGACCGCGTTCATGTTGATGGTTTCTCTTAGAGAGCAAATGGCCTTGAATTTTTTTAGAATACAGTAACAAGTGGAGGCACCATGTGCTCTACCTTTTCAGATAATTGGGCTTGGCGTGAGCCAATGATGCAATATAATAATGTTCCTTGTCCGTGTCCCACGAGTGCAACCGCCCTCTAGATTAAACTTATTTTTCTTTGCTCTGTTTTCATGGGAGGTTGAAATGTAACGTTGGAGGCATAACTTGTTATGTGACATGCCTGGCATGGTTGGCCTCCCTGTCAAAGGCTCTTATTCTTAAGTACTAACATATGGCTTCAGCTCGATAGTCGACAAAATAATACAACAGGACCTCCGTCGTGTATGTTTCGATAAGTAGTCTCGAGCAATTCCTTAAAAAGAATTAAGCTGACAAACAGTTCAGGAAGGATAAGGTCATGCTCTGTGCTAGTCAGAGTAAGTAAGGTGCCTGTTATAGCTTTCGTTGAACATGTGAGAGTGGTCCATGAAGTATTGCCGTATTGGGATTTTAATGTTTTATATTATTGTGGTACAAACAATCATGAGAGTAGCCGAGTAGGGGAGAGGGGAGGAAAAGAGAACTTGAAAAAACAGAGGAAGTGATCCTTGCCCTCATGCTACCCAAATCCTTGAACTTCCTTACTGGTCTATGTTTTAAAGTTCCCAAACAGATCCAATTGCAGAATCCTCAGTGTCTGTGCTAAAATCTTAGTTAAAGCAACATGTTAAAAGCGAAGGAATACTAAATTACGGGTTCTTGCACAGCCAGTGTTTCTTTATCCATGTGGGCTCACTCGCAAGTGTTTGTGGGGGTGGAGACAACAGTGCGTGTGTGTTCTTGCATTGACTGAAAGCTGGCAATAGGTCCACGTTTAGTCAATTGAGCTGGAAAATGAAGTTAGGCAAGAAGAATCTGACCTTATTTTGATGATTTGATGGATGTCTCGCCAAAGACCTCCATTATTCCGTAGCTTAATTTATCACGCAATCTTTGGGACCCTGTTCTTTCTAACCAATAAAGTCTGTCATCATGTTATAAAATACCAAGAGCATTTTCATTGTCAGGTTGGCACAGCAAGGAGTCTAACTGGGAACAGAATGCGAGCCTGGATGTGGCTGCTGCTACTTCAGATCTTCTATTATGAGATCCTATCTGATGCTGTTTGCTTTGTAGTAGACATTTTGGTTTGGTTCCCTTGAAATTCAAGCATGGTGAGAAAAGTGTCTAGATTTTAGGAGCTTTGCTTGCAATATTGAAGCACAAGTAGGGAATTTTGCTTAAGCATTGGACACCATGATTTGGTCTTCGGCATCATCGAATTGTTTAAGCCAGAATAACAGGTTCTAAGCTCAGCTTGCTGGCAAAAATGGGCGCCAGTATTGAAAGCACGAGGTCATAGTTATCTCTAATTTGTTGTCTAAATAAATGGCTTATTTTGGTAATCTTCTTGACTTTTGCTGTGGTGATAGCTGTTGTTTTTACTGTTGCTGTTGCTTTTAATATTTATATAGTTAAAATTACGGTTAAAAGTGCTGTCCAATTAAAATTGAACGCGATCAATTGATTCAATTACAAAAACATCAAATCAAATTGATGATTCATCTTCGAAGGACGGTTTAAAAATTTATTTTTTAAAGTATTTTTAAATTTAATATATATATATATATATTAAATTTTTTTTAATATTAGCACATCAATATAAAAATATAAAAAAATAATTTAAAACTCAAAATTTTTAAATTTATTTAAATATATAAATGAATATAATTACATACAGAAAATATGATAAAATATGACAATTTTTTTTAATATGTGAATTTGAAGCAAAAAAATTTATTAGCATAAAATATTGATGTGAAGCAAAAAAATTTCCTTTCACCGTAAAAAAAATACAAAAAAAAAAAAACAATTTAAAATAAAAAAATTAAATTTTTTTAAATATATGGTGCCACTGTGAAAACAAACATGACATTGATCTGGATTGAATAGTATGTTAGCTAAATCGAACATACTTTTATCATCAAATTAAAAGAAATAATTAAAGAATAATAGCATTAGCATCAGGATATGTATAGCATTACTTCCATTTATTAATTTATTTGTTTCTCTTCCTGTTTTACTCTCCTTGATTATTTCATTTACGAGAATGTATCACTATACGTTACAAAAAAAATCAAGCATTACGCAAAAAAAAAGTTGGGATTTTAGATAAGATGGGACAAGGGTTCTTCACGATCTTCCTCGGCGGTCCACTGATATGTGTCAGTTTACCATTTCACAGCAACGTAGTGGCACATTAGCAGACCATAACATGCAGGGATTACTCACTAGCAGACCATGACATGCAGGGATGAGAAGACCACGATGTGTAATTATGGAATGGCAAGGTGGAAGAGACCATGACGTGTAGTGGCAAAGTAGAAAACTTAATCTAATTTTTTTATTTAGTCATTTGTCTGTTAAGTTAGTTTGTTTTGTTCTGTTTTCAGCATTCCTAGTTTGTAGCCATATTTGTTATTTTTCCTACCTGCTATATCTATATATAGCCTAAAAGAGTTCAGTGAAAGGATATGCAATTATTTCTTAAACAACCTTCTCTTTTCCCTTTCTTCTTGATTCTTAAATTATACTTATCAGTGGTATCAGAGGCAGGTTACAACCATGGACACTCGCAGTAAAACAAATGCAGAATTCCGCAGTGATGTCAATGAAATCTTGGCGCGACATGAGAACAGTTTCGATTAGGTGAACGCAGCCTTACAAGCAGTGTTAACCGAGCTCCAAGCTCTTCGAGCTTCTCGTAGCCAAAACAATAACTCTTCTGAAACAAACCCCTTTGCCCGTGATGAATCCTCACACCCACATACTTCTCGTTCTAACACTACAAAAGACTACTCTAATCACAACCTCAAGTTGTCCTTTCCAAAATTTAATGGTGATGATCCAACGGGATGGATTTACAAGGCAGAACAATATTTTGAATTTCAAAATATTGCGTTGGACCAACAAGTTCAGCTGGCCTCATTCTATTTAGAAGGCATTGCCTTACAGTGGCACCGTTGGTTGGCAAAATTCCATGGACCACTAACATGGGATGAGTTCACCAATGCTATACAACTCCGGTTTGGTCCAACCGACTACGAGGATCCCTCAGAAGCTCTGACACGCCTTAAACAAACTACCACCATCGCAACTTATCAAGAAGCTTTTGAAAGGCTTTCTCACAGAGTTGACAATCTGCTCGAAAAATTTTTAATAGGTTGTTTTATTGCAAGACTCAGAGATGATATTCGCATAGATGTGAAAATTAAACAACCTGTAATCTTGGTAGATGCAATAGGGGTGGCTCGACTAATTGAGGAACGTAACCAGCTGCAGAAAGACCAATTCAACCACTCCGTTTCCAACCAGCTTATGCAGCAGCAAAAACCTCCTCCAATCCAGTGGCTGGGGTGCTAGGACCTCCACCAAATCAGCGTCATGCCAAAGTTCCAATAACCCATCAGCAACCTTCCGTAGAATCACCAATCAAGAGGCACGGGAACGACGAAAGAAAGGGTTATGCTATTACTATGATGAGAAGTTCATTCCGGGACATCGTTGTGCCCGACCATAATTGTTTGTGATCGAAGATTCACCTTATACGGATACCGAAGACGTTGAGATCAACCAACTTGATCTGGAACTTTCAGAAGTTCTACCTGAAATTTCTTTTCATGCAATTACAGGAACCAAACATCCACAAACCATACGCGTCCTTGGCAAGTTAAAGAATAAGAATGTAACAGTGCTGATAGATGGAGGTAGCACTCACAATTTTATTGATCAGGCTTTGGTCTCTAGATTTGGATTACCAGTAACTCATGGTAAACAATTACAAGTCATGGTGGCTAACAGAGAAAAGATTGAATGTGCTGGGCAATGTCAGACGCTCACCCTCATCATTTAAGGGCTTCCTGTCACTACCGATTATTACATTCTTCCTGTCGCAGCATGCTAGTTGGTATTGAGAGTGCAATGGCTTGCAACTCTCGGACCAGTCAGGACTGATTACAAGCAGATCACCATGAATTTCAATATTGCAGGAATTTCTCACACATTTCAAAGATTATGGAGAACTAGCATTGAAGCCTTAATAGATAAGGAGTTCAATGGATTACAAGGCTTGGGATTATTCTTCCAAATAATTCCTTCCAACAGTGACAACAAACCACCGTCCTATTCTCCTGAGATCAGTCAACTTTTAGCTCAATTTTCTCAGGTGTTTGAAACCCCGACCGACTTACCTCCACAACGGTCACATGATCATCACATTCCATTGCTTCCTACAGCGGGACCAGTCACTGTGAGGCCATATCGATATCCTTATTATCAGAAGACTGAAATAGAGAAAATGGTCAAGGAGCTTCTGCAATCTAGTTTAATCAGACCAAGTCACAGCCCGTTCTCCTCCCCAGTTCTGTTAGTGAAGAAGGCAGATGGTGCATGGTGATTTTATGTGGATTATCGAGCTCTCAATGACATCACGGTGAAAGATAAGTATCCAATTCCAATAATTGATGAACTATTAGATGAGCTGCATGGCGCTAAATTTTATTCTAAATTGGATTTACATTTTGGATATCATCAAATCCGCGTGCATGATGCTGACATTCATAAAACAACTTTCAGAACTCATGAAGGGCATTATGAATTTGTTGTGATGCCATTTGGTCTCACCAATACGCCAACAACATTTTAAAGTCTCATGAATGATCTCTTTCGTCCCTACCTCCGACACTTTATCTTGGTTTTCTTTGATGACATTCTAGTATATTCAAGATCATGGGAGGACCATCTCACTCATCTGCAAACTGTTCTACAGATCTTATCAGCTAACAGTTTATTTGCCAAATTGTCCAAATGTCAATTTGGAGTTTTACCGGTCAGTTACTTGGGCCACATCATTTCTGAGCAAGGAGTATCGATTGATCCCACCAAAATCCAAGCTGTCATTGAATGGCCACCACCAACAATAGCAAAAAGGGTCCGTGGATTTCTTGGGTTAGCTGGTTACTACCGAAAATTTATCCGTCATTTTGGGTGTATAGTAGCACCCCTACACCGTCTCTTGAGCAAAGATGGATTTCAGTGGAACGATGCAGTAGAGAAAGCCTTCCAACAGTTGAAAGAAGCACTGACATCCCCACCAATTTTACGCCTTCCTGATTTTACTCAACAATTCGTCATTGAGTGCGATGCTAGTGGAATAGGACTGGGTGCAATTCTGCTCCAACATAATCAACCGATTGCCTATTTTAGTGAAGCATTGAAAGGGTTAGCCTTAGTATTGTCCACATATGAAAAAGAAATGTTGGCAATCGTCAAGGCAATCAAGAGATGGCGTCCATACTTGTTGGGGAAACCTTTTACAGTTCGCAATGATCACAAAAGTATCAAATACCTCCTGGAGCAACGAATTACTACACCCGCACAAACACGCTGGCTGCCAAAACTGCTTGGTTATGATTACAAAATTGAGTATAAATGTGGGCCTGAAAATCAAGGTGCTGATTCATTATCACGTGTAGTTGAATTCCAGTTTATATCCATTTCTTAACGACATGCAGATTGGTGGCCATTGCTTCAGAAGAAAGTCCAGCATGACTCCTTTTATGTTAACTTACTACACAAACAACCCTCTCAAGTCAACCATCAGCTGCTCCTCCGTGATGGCGTTTAGTTCAAGCGAGACAAAATCTATTTGAGCTCTAGCTCTCCTTTGATCCCAAAGATTTTGGTTGGCTGTCATTCGTCACCTGTAGATGGGCACTTTGGGTTTCATAAAACTCTTTCTCGCATCAGATAGAGTTTTTTTGGTCTAATATACGGCATCATGTGAAGGAATTCTTGCAACAATGTGATATCTGCATTACGGTTTAAAGATTCTAGTTTGCAAGCCATGATTTGTTATTTTTCCCTACCCATCCCTACTCAAATATGGACTGAGGTCTCCATGGACTTTATTGAAGGATTACCATCTTTTAATGGTTATCTTTCTTTATATCTTTTTTTTTTTTTTTTTTGACCATTTATATTCTTACTTTTTTGCCATTTTTTTGAAACATCCATTTTTTTGGTTTTCGGTGTTGCCTTAAGGAATTTGTTGTATATTGCTTTTTCTTTGCATGGATTTTTCAACTTCCAATATAATTAGTTTAATTTAGACAAGGTGTTTATTAGTGCCTTTTGACGCACACCATTCAATCTGCAGGGAACCAAGTTGTGTATGAGTTCAAGTTATCATCTCCAATCTGACGGCCAAACCGATGTTGTTAATCAGACTTTGGAACAGTATTTACGTTGTTTAATCAGAGACACACATGCAAATGGTTTGAATGGATTCCCTGGGCTAAGTTTAGTTACAATACTTCTATTCATTCTTCCACCAAGATGACACCTTTTGAAGTTGTTTATGGAGTTCCCCCTCCCAACTTATTTATTTATTTATTTTGCTTTTATGCCTTTATGGTTTTTTTTTTACTGCGTTTTTTTTTTTCTTGGTTTTTTCCATTTTAACGAGTTTTTTGTTTGCTCTAAATTCGTTAATGTTAATTTTTTTTTGCTTAGTTACCAACACCGCTTGAGGTATCATTCTTTGTGAGGCAATTATGATTTATTTCCAATTTGAACTTTGGCAAAATTACCGCGTCAATTTTTTCTATTTAGTTCTCTTAAACTCTCCCCATGATTTTTTGGTCTATATAAAGTCTTGAAGAAGGTCCGTTTGGTGGCTTATAAATTGGCCTTAACTCGGTTCTCAATTATTTTCCACTTTGTCTTTCATGTCATTTTGTTAAGGAAGCATTTGGTTTCCTTTGTTTTTTTCCTTCCTCTATTTAACTCTCCCCCTTTTACTTGGCTTGTTCTTCCCCAACCACATTCAAGTTGTTTTAGTCCGACGCGTGACTCACTTAAACTTGAGTCATGTAAGTCTATCATCCAAAATCTAAAATTTTGGTGAAATGTGGGTGCTCTTTGGTTAAGTTGCTACTTGGGAAAATGAGTGGTGTTTTTCCAAGTCCTATCCGCACTTCCTCCTTTGGAAAAGGTTCCCAACGCGCTTAGGGAATCTTAGCCTTTTTTACCATTTCTTTATGCAAGAAAAAAAATTGGACATTATGGCGCACCACGACATTTTTTTATTGCACCTTTTTAAGCGCCATTACATGCGGGGATGCAGAAGACCACGATGTGTAATTGTGGAATGGCAAGGTGGAAGAGACCACGACTTGAGCTTTTTTTTTGTCTTTTTAAATTGGAAGACTTAATCTAATTTTTTTTATCTAGTCATTTGTCTATTCAGTTAGTTCGGACTTTTTTGACATGGATTCCTAATTTGTAGCCTAATGTTTGTTTAATTTTTCTTATTAATATTAAATCTATTTTAAGACAATTTAATTATTACACTTTCGTGATATAAAGTCCAAGTTTGATGGGTTAACTTGATTTGGCGGGTTAACCAGGGTTTTTTTCCATTTTTTTTTGTTTTTATTTTTTTCCCATTTTTTTTTTATTTTTTTGGTTTTCTATGCCTTTATGGATTTTTTTTTGCTTTTTTCTTTGTGTAGTTTTCTTTTAATGAAATTTTTTTGTTTAATTTAGTTTGCTAATGTTAATTTTTTTTATTTAGTTATCAAATTTTTATATATTAATCTTAGTTTGCGTAATATTACATTTTTTTTCGTTTAACCGAATTTTTTTTAATTAATAACATATACTAAAACGGATCAAGTGTTTCACCTGTGTCCACGTGAAACGCTAAACTGCTTTTTTTTAGTTTTTTTTTTTTTTTGTTTAATTTATTTATTTATTTTGCTTTTTATGCCTTTATGGGTTTTTTTTTCTTTTGCTTTTTTTCTTTGTTTTTTTTTTCTTTTAATGAATTTTTTTGTTTATTTTAGTTTGTTAATGTTAATTTTTTTTTGTTATCAGACTTTCATGACACGGATCCCGGGTTTGATGAGTTAACCTGGATTTTTTTTTCTTTTTTTGAAGTTTGGCAAATTAACCCGGAATTTTTTTTTGCTTTTTTTATTTTTAATTAATTTTTTTGTTTAGTTTAGTTTTTTAATGTTAAATTTCTTTTTATTTAATTATCAAACTTTCATGCCATATATCCTGGGCTTGACGGGTTAACCCATCAATTTTTTTTCTATTTAGTTATCAAATTTTCATGACGCGAATCCCAGGTTTGACGGGTTAATCTGGTTTGAAGGGTTAACCTAGTTAATTCAGATTTTTTTTCTTTTTCTTCATTAATTTTTTTTCTTCGTTTTAGTTTTTTTAATTAATCTATTTAATTATCATACTTTTATGATATGACCTTACAGCCAGATCCACATCCAAGACTATTGGGTCCGTACATGCCAAGACCACTTAAACTTGAGTCATGCAAATTTAATATTATTATTAATATTATAAATTATTGCTTGGGTCGATGCACCAACTTTAGTGTAACTTTACAAAAGATCTAATACTTTTAAATCTTAATTTTTTTAATATTTTTTATACAAAAATCATTGACTCGCGACATCACACGGATCATATAACTTGTATAACCTTAAAAAATTCAGTAAAAAGATATGCAATTATTTCTTAAACAACCTTCTCTTTCCCTATCTTCTTCTTGATTCTTAAATTATACTTATCATCCACCGGCAGAGCACTCCGACCCTCAGCAAGGGCATGTCCCACGCGTTTATACGTGACCATAAGTTTAAGGGGTGATTGGATAAGATAAGAGAGAAAAGGAGGCCGAGATTACCATCAATTATAGGGAACCCACAGGCCATTTATGAGGGTCCGAATCTTAAAAGATACACTACCTTCGGCACTCGCTGACCATGATGGTCGCCCCCTGTGGCCTAAAGTGTGAAACCCTTTTTTCCCTGAAATTCATACCTGTAATCATCAAGGCTACGCTTCATATTGAGCACGTTATTGGGAAAGAAGAGGACAGCGTAAATATCTATCCAAGAAAAAATCCTCCTCAAAATGATTGCCTGAACAGTTGCACAGGATTATGAACCTGAGGTGGCCTACCACCGTCTGTGCTCGGAAGAGGAGGAAAGAAAGAGAGAGTAAAATATGTTTTGAATTAAATCCACATAATAGTAATTTCTTTTTTTTATATTTATTTTCACGAATTAATAATAATAAAAAAAAATATACCTTTGAGTTTTTTTTTCCTCATGATGTTATGACGAAGAACTTGTGATCTGAATAGAAAATTTTGAGTTCGAGTAAGGATGTTTATTTTTTATAAAAATTTAGGATAGTCAGAGTTTTACCCGTTTATCTAGACCTATAAAATATATTTTTGTAAAGTTTGCTCCAATAAAAAAAATATATTGAATGACACAGTAATTAATGCACCATTTAACCTTGCTTAAATCATAGTTAATAGCTCACACTTTACATCGAAAATAAATAAATATGCATCGCAACTGCCCAGTTGAATCTCCTTTCCTTTGACTTTGACCAGCACCCAGCATCACACGCCACGCCACGCCACGATATCACTACAGTGATCCAAATCATTCCGCGATTAATCTCCACTCTCTTCTGCCGATAAATTGATTCCTGAAAAACTCGCATCTTCAAAAATAACCAACGACGTTATTATTATATAATTTGTTTGGTGGTGGCCGGTGGGTAGTTTTTAAATCAATTTTTAAGTGTTTTCTATGTGTTATTATAAAAAGTTTAAAATATTATTTTAATATATTTTTAATAAAAATACATCTATAAACAAATCATATACAACATATCAAGCATACGTATTATATTTGCCAAAGTTTTTTTAGTTTTAGAATATAATTTTTATAAATAAAAAAAATCATGAGTTAATTCAAATTAATTTTTTTTTTAAAAAAATTCATGATATTTCATTTATTTGGCATAAAAATTTATGAAAACTGGTTTTAATATTTAAACTTAATAAATCTCAAAATCAAATATACCTTGTTGTAGAGGTGATCATTTTCGGTTCGGTTTTTATTAAAAAAAGTAACCAAACTGAAATTTAAAAAAAAAACGAACTGAAACCGGTTTAAAACAACCGGTTTCGGTTTGGTTTTTTTGAATAAAAACCAGTTCAAACCCGTTTAGCTCGGTTTTGGTTTAGTTTTTTTTCCGATTTAACTCAGTTTTTTTTGTTTGGGTTCGGTTCAGTTTTTTTGGTTTCAGGTTTATAAAATCAAAACCGAACCGAGCTAGTCGGTTTTTTTCTCAATTTTAATCAGTTTAATCGGTTTAATTGATTTTTTTTATAATTCAGTTTTTTCAATTATTTTTTTTAGTTTTTTCAGTTTAATTAATTTTTTAATTTTTTTACTTACCCCTACCTTGTTGAGTTTTCATTTTACAAATTTAAAGACCCACGTATATGTTTCATACCTTTTAGGTTATTTTTATTTAGTGTTTTCAAATAAAAAGAATAATCACATAAAATACAAATTTATATCTGTTTAAAAAAGGGTAAAGATTAATATATATGTTATTAAGATAATTTTGTAATAAATTTTTTTATTCTTAAAATAAAAATCACAAAAAAACATATACCTTTTATTTCCACTATCTCCGCAACTTTACAGTAACCAAACGCGGCATTCATTTCACAGCAAATTGCACCCATAAAGCTGATTTGCCGCGCAGGTATCCAACTATCCTGCATTAAGTGTACTTCACGCGCTCCAGTTGAGAGTGGCGTTGGATTCTGATTGGCTACACCTGTGAAAAAACTGGAGAATCTAGGAATAAGAAAGGGAAATGGAAATAATGAAGTGAAAAGATGCAGAGAGTGAGAGTGAAACAGCATTGGATCCTGAAAAAGTTTGTTTTCTTTTTCTCTCACTTTCTTGCTTCCCAAACAACACCCTTTCATTCTCTCTCTTCCACTCCCCAAGAAAGTGCTGTGTGTGTGTGTATAAATATGCAAGAATTAAGAAAGGGAGGCATAGTACTATTGTACTAGACTGAACACTCGTCCTCAAGCTTTAGGCTTTCGTGGCTAGTCCATTGATAAAAAAAAAAGAGAAACACAGAATACTGAAAAAATATGAGTACTAAAAAGTAAAACTTCTCTGTTTTTACTTTTGTTCTTGTCTTGGGTTTTCAAGATTTATTAAAAGAAGAAACAGAAGAAGTGGTATAGATCATAGGAGGAGGCAATGGGAGCTAGGTGCTCCAAATTATCACTCTGTTGGTGGCCTTCCCATCTCAAATCAAATCTCAACTATTCCTCTGATCTTGGTAATCTAACGTACTTTTACTGCCACCAGCAGTACTATTTCATCTTCCTTCATCTTCTCACTGCATTCTCTCTCTCTCTTTTCCCTCAGTGATTAGGGTTTAATCTATTTCTCTGTCTTGTTTTTGGGCTTTAATAAATGATACATAAACTTGTGTGTTTAGAGAATGGGGAGTTATTGCCTGGTGGGTTTAGAGAGTACAGTTTGGAGCAGCTAAGAGCTGCCACGTCAGGGTTCAATTCGGACAACATAGTATCAGAACACGGAGAGAAAGCTCCGAATGTAGTTTACAGAGGAAAGCTTCAAGAAGATAATTGCTGGATTGCTGTTAAACGCTTTAACAAGTCTGCATGGCCTGATTCTCGCCAATTCCTTGTCTGTAATTTCAATTTTTTTTATCCATTTTTCTTTTAATGTTAATCTTGCTCTCAGTTCTAAGCTTTTTGTGACTTTGCTGTGGTCGGATTTTTATTGTATAGGAGGAGGCTAGAGCAGTGGGGCAGTTAAGGAATGAAAGATTGGCCAATTTGATAGGGTGTTGCTGTGAAGGAGAGGAGAGGTTACTTGTTGCTGAGTTTATGCCTAATGAGACTCTCTCTAAGCATCTTTTTCATTGTAAGGCCAGCTTTACTCTTCATCCTTAATTTTTTTTTTTTGAAAATAGATAAGCATTAGTTGGAATTAATGATAATGTGTAAAAAAATGAATTTGGGTTCAGGGGAGAATCAGCCGATGAAATGGGCTATGAGGTTGAGAGTGGCTCTTTATTTAGCTCAAGCTTTGGAGTACTGTAGTAGTAAAGGAAGGGCCTTGTACCATGACTTTAATGCATATAGAATTTTGTTTGACCAGGTACGTGCTATATTTTATCTCTCTTATAAAAAAGCCAACTTTCTTGATTTCATGATCTGTGATTTCATGATCTGCATCTTAAATTGAGTTAGCACTTGTCAGGATGGTAACCCGAGGCTCTCCTGCTTTGGCCTGATGAAGAACAGTAGAGATGGAAAGAGCTACAGTACAAATTTGGCATTCACCCCCCCCGAGTACTTGAGAACTGGTATTAAGTGAAGCTTGTGTGTTTGCTTGCTCGGATTTGTATGCATTGGGTGCCAATATTGTCAATATACTATTGATTGAGCTTAATGTAGATGTTTATGTATGGCAGGAAGAGTGACACCGGAGAGCGTGGTTTATAGCTTTGGCACCCTATTACTTGATCTTCTCAGTGGAAAACATATCCCTCCAAGCCATGTAATATATGTTCTTTTTGAACTAATAATTTTGAGGTTGAATTTCCGTATGGATTTCTCCTAGCATTTCTAAATGATATTTAGTTGCTCGAAAATTAATTTGTGTTTTCAATTTATCTTGAATTGAGGTCAGAATTTTCGTGGTAAACAATTAGCTTTTAATACTTGAAATTTGGATTGTATGGTGCCCGATCATTTCTGCAATTCAGATAAAATTTTGACCTAAATACTGCTTTTTCCCTTCACTTGCTTCTTTGGCAGGCACTCGACCTTATACGCGGAAAAAATTTTCTGATGCTGATAGACTCTTGTTTGGAGGGTCATTTTTCAAACGATGATGGAACTGAACTTGTGCGTTTAGCTTCACGTTGCTTACAGTATGAAGCTCGTGAGAGGCCCAATGCAAAATCTCTTGTCACTGCTCTCACTCCTCTTTTAAAAGATACTCAGGTGTGTCATTTATTCCTATGCCAGGCAATGCACTCATGTATGAGCCATTTCGTTGGTATTTCTATAGTGTTGCTCTTTCAGTTAAAGTTTTCATCATGTAAATTAAAATGGTGCATTTGTTTAATATATTATATCATCTCAGCTACCGGTATTTAGCAGGTTCCATCCTATATTTTGATGGGTATTCCACATGGAACTGAATCCCCAAAGCAAACAATGTCATTGACACCTCTAGGGGAAGCTTGCTCAAGACTGGATCTTACTGCAATACATGAAATGCTGGAAAAGGTGGGATACAATGATGATGAGGGAATTGCAAATGAGGTTGGTATCTAGTGCATATTTTGTTTGGTTTTTGACAAAAAGCTTTGCCTGAGTTGAACAATGCTGTTAATGTCTCTGGGTTGTCTGATGGTTTGATTTACATATTGATATCCATTGTTTCTTTTATTTCCATCATTTTTCAGTCAGCAGAAATTACCATTTCTCATCCAGTCATACGAGTTTGTTCCAATATTTCATCTCATTCCTTGTTCACAATTGACATGTCAAATATTGTTACTCAGAATTTGGAAGTGCTTTTTATTGATCATTTTAAACTGCTAGAAAACTATGAAAAGTATCAGACTCCTTTGGCAAATAAAAGTCTACTTGGAAATACGAGGGATAACCCTTCCAAAACAGATAATAATCATTTTCTCCCATGCTAAAAGTTTTATTTTACAACATGGTAATAAACAGAAAAGTACTTTGATTACCCTTTTCAATTATTAACACGTTAACAAAGTTGACTTTTTATTTTATTTTTGTACCTTTACTTTACGCTGAGTGTAATTGAATTTTTTTTTGCCTTGTAGCTTTCCTTCCAAATGTGGACTGATCAGATACAGGAAACGCTGAATTGTAAGAAACGTGGTGATGCTGCTTTTCGAGCTAAAGATTTTAACACTGCCATTGATTGTTATAGTCAAGTAAGTCATATGAATTGACAACTGCAGAGACATTTCTGATATAGGCCGTGACATGGTAAAATGTATGGTTGCTGCACATTTTTACTGTTATGTGATATGGAAGAGATAGGTAAAGGGATAGGATATGCTCTTCTACATTTGGAATAATTTAATGAAATAATTGGTTGTCCTACAACTCTATAACAGAAGAAGCGAGGCCTGTCCTTTACAAGAAAGGAAACACTATTATAAAGATGCTGTTTTTATATTGAAGCAAACTTTGTTTCATAACTCTATCAGCATTTCAAATAGCTTCACCTTGCCATGGATTAAAATATTCCCATTAGTTTAGTGACTGATTTGATGGAAAGTCAGTACTTACAGTTTTACCAAATTGTAGGATATAACTTTCCTTTTCTGGTTGTGTAGTTTATCGATGGCGGGACCATGGTATCTCCAACTGTATTTGCTAGACGCTGTTTGTGCTACTTGATAAGTGAATTGCCACAACAAGCTCTTGGAGATGCTATGCAAGCTCAAGCAGTTTCTCCCGAGTGGCCCACTGCCTTCTATCTTCAAGCTGCTTCCCTCTTTAGCCTTGGGATGGACACTGATGCACAGGAAACTCTAAAAGATGGCTCATCTTTAGAAGCTAAAAATCATGGAAACTGAAAATGTATAGCCTTTCGTATTTATTTTTTTCCCTTTAAACTTACGCACTACATGTATTCATCTCTATTTGTTTCCTTTTGCGCTTGAATTACTGCAGCACCGCAGGGGTTAACTGTATTATTTATATGCTTGGTGCACGTGTCATTATCATTTTGATCAGAACTCCAAGACCTTGACTATGGCAACTTCTTGTTTGTATTTGGATTAATAATACATCCACCACAAGCGGAAGCAAAATTAGCTTGTGTTTGGTGATGCAATTCCAAGCAACTTTCAGTAGAAAAAACATCAAAATGACAAGCCTTTTATGACTCCTGGAACGTCTTTCTTAAGAAACCAGAGTCGCCATCGAATACCAAATTTTGAGTGAAATGAATTGGAAAGCTGGAATTTAGACAGGTGCCCGTTTTATGGATCACTCGGACAGATCATCCGAACTCAGTTGATTAGTGATCTCCTGGTGCGACTTGACTCTGGAGTAGTTTAACATCAAAGTTGCACGGATAAAATGACTTCACGGTAGCACCAAACGGAAAAGGAATGTCTACATGTGCCTGAGAAACTTGGTTGCACTAATGGCAACCTGGTGGAAGAGAAGAAATCGGTCGCTCCTTCTTATGTTAGGAGTTAGGACTACGAACATTGAAAATGCTATGACATTAGCGCAACCAAAATCAATTACCAATAAAGCACCAGTAAGTTTTTTAGTTCCTAGGAACAATTTGCCATCTGAACCGTACATGCAAATACTCAATTTTTCTACCAAAAACAGATATAGCCAATAACCTCCAGTTTCACCAAATGCTGTAAGATGTAACATTAAACAGGAGTTGAGTAATGTTCAATTAATATTCATTACACAATTTTAATTCATGCACCAAAAACTGCCAATAATAACTCAGCATTACGCGACAAATTTAACATGTAAATGACACAGATCTTGTACTACAGGAATAAGATGAACTCTCATCAGTAAGAACCCAAGGCCAAAAAATTAATCTTACTTGAAGTAAAAGCTAAACGACAGAGAAAGAACTGCAATTAATTCTTAAGCAAATGAAGATGACATCATAGATTAGAGATGAGAAAAATGACAACAAAGTGATTTTTAGTCCCCTTCCTCAGCGCATGTAACATGTATTCATGTAGAACAAATTTCAAATCCTAGCAGGTCCGAGTTTCACATTGGACGTTGACCAGCACTAAGCATCTGGCCAATGATACCATTCACCTGGAAAAAACATTTGAGCTTTGATTACATACCATCCAAATAGGAGCTCGAAAACGATGTTATAGCAGAAGTATGAAATGGCTAAAAGCACAGACACATTTTCAAAGCAACCACATATGTTTGTTGAGGTACAGAGGGAAAGCAAATATCAGCATTTAATATGTAACCGTATAACAATTCTTCTTGTTTATATATAATTACAATGAATGCTTAAATGTTCCAACAAATGTGGAACCATTTGATAGTATATAGAAGTAGAAGTCACGCATTATGAATATTAGCCATTTTATAATTGGGTGTCTATGGATATGCTTAGAACAATTAAAATGATGATAGTGACAGCCAAAACATTAGAGAAAGTTTAGTCTTTCTGATTAAAACTACAACTACTACTGAAATGCATCCAACAACTGCAACTATACAAAAGATTGAATGTCCACACGTCGAGGTACATGCTAGCAAGATTTTGCAAGCAAGTCTTGAATAGAAATGACAGGAAAAGTAGCAAATGAAATATTGAGCTGATAAAAGCAAGAAACATGATATCATTACTTGTGCTGTACACCTAAAAAATCTAATACTCGTACAAATGGAAACATCTGACAAAATTGTTTCGCACAACTGCATTTAAAAATATCAACATACATGAATTGGTTAAAACAGATATTTGTTTATTAACTAAAGTTCCAAGTATTGCTAAACAATAAAGAGTTGTAAAAGTCGAACAGCTAGTTGAAAAAAGGTAAACAACCTACCGCCCAGTATTTTGAAACACATCTGTCAACACAACTATTTTCACCCATGTTTAGCTCAGCATCCTTGTGCCTGAACATGAAGAAAAAACATCAAAGTTGAAGAACAATCCAAAAAACAATAAAAATGAATGTAAAGTTCAGATACTTTCAGCACTTTCATAAGGATCCCTAACAACTAGAAGAAAAACAAAAAACAAGTAGTACCTTTTGTCAATGCACTTGTTGAAACATGTATTAAGAAGCCTGAATAAACAAAATAAAATGAGGAGCTCAGGAAATTCTGTATAGAAATGGGAACCGTCAAAAGAATAATTCTGGAAGCATATATCACCAAAATGCATGACCATAAGCATATATCAAGATAGCCAGGTGGTCTCTCAAAACAATCCCATCCAAAAACATCAAAGTTAAAAAAACGCTTCGGTAAACAGCAAAATCCTAGCACTTCAATACTCATGGTGAGCTTTTTACATAATCTGAGAATCAAATAAACCATAAAAGAGAACGAGAATAATGAAAATGAAACATGCATAAAAAGCAACCGGGAAAACATTGTAATTGTTTAATAAACAAAAGCCCCCAGTTACCCAAACATATCCAATGCTTATGCTTTTCCCTCTTGCTAGTATAACACAAAAGGATCATCATATTACCTGTTAAACAACTCGACTCTGTATTCCATCTCGGTCGCAGCCATGCCATAGGCCTACATCACCATCATCAAAAACCAATAACTCAAAGCACTGATAGAAATCCACAAAAATAACAGCAATAACATTTCAATCAAAATATATAAATAGAACAACAAAGCAAATACTAGTATTCAAAACCAAGCAATGAATCACCATAAATAAATAAAAGGGTATCTACTTCAGTGCCTAGAAGTCCCATAAGAGAAGAAAAAAATCTGAAATGAAAAGACCCACCTGTTCTTTGGAGACACCAGCTGGTAGACCAACGTTGTTGGCAGCCATTCTATTCCCTGTGCACACAGCACAAGAAAACAGCTATCAACCCATAATACCTTTATTTTCAAAAGTAATTTAGAACGAAATCGAATCCAAACTTACAGTGTAAGAAGAGTAGAAGGAGCCGCGAGATGGATGGGAATTAGGGTTTTAGGAGGAGAGGGACCACCGTGTGTGTATTCTATTGCAAAAGAAAAGGTAGTGTGTTGACGATGATGTCACAGCCCAATAAGAAGAAGCCACGCAATCAAAACCCGAATGAAGCTGAGGGAGCAAACTGTAAATCCGAGACAAAAAGGGGACACGTGTACAAATACAAACACTTAAGTAAGACTGAGCCTAGTTTCACAATTTAGGGTTTAGCTGTTTTGGGGTTTTGGATAGAGAAGAAGAAGAGTGGAGAAAGAAAGAAGCACAGAAATCAGAGCGTCCACAATAATAAACAGGTAAGAGACGAAAGAGACTCTATCCAACCTTAAAAATAAAATAAAATAAAATAAAAAGATCTTGTTTTTGGTTAGGAATGGAGCACGGTTCAGTGAGGGATCCAAGCAGCGCAACCTTCTGTTTTGTAGACGAAGATCATACTCTCGCAAACTCTGTCAGATTCGCCTTGAATCAAGAGTCTCTACTCCTCTTTGTCCCTTAATTTTTATTGTTATTTGTTTGTTTTAATGAAATAATTATGGTTGGGGTGGCTTTGCAGTCCAAGGGTATCATTCTGTGGATACAGCATTCCTCATCCTTCTGATGCTAAGGTTAATATTCGAGTACAGACTACAGGTAGGTCGTTAATCATCCCTCCTCTCCTCTCTAATGCTACTACCTATGCATACATTATTGTTAGAATCTCCCCTGATTTTCAAGACTGGATTGATTCTGTTATGATGAGGACAATTGATAATTCTATTTTTATGTATTTTGGATTTTGTGAAGCCTTAGTTTCCCAGTTTCAATTACCGTATGGATTTCAATTTGGTTCATTTACCTTCTCTGGGCATGTGTAGATTAGAGTTGAAGCCAAACTGTTCTGTTGATCCGTCTTATCCCAGTTATTGGTTATCAGGAACTCTTCTCAGTCCAGCTCTAAGAATCTCACTAGCAGCTTGCTGCAAATGTTGGGGTTCCTCTTTGAGATGTGCTTCTTTTCGCTAAACTAAACTAGTTTGTCTTTGATCGAATACCCCACTCCTATTTCCTTCCTGGTAACAGTTTGTGATCAAGGTGCTATGAAGATTTTCAATGCAAATTAACCAATACCTAGCAGTCTTATTACATGAATCATGTATCTTCTCTGTCAATCATTCACAAGACCTTGACCATTTAAATGATCATGCAACTACATCAATTTTCTTCCTGGTTTCCCATTTATGTTTTTTGAGTTTTGATTTCTTGCCTGTACCTTTTGCAGGTGATCCAGCTAGGGAGGTGTTGAAGGATGCATGTCAGAATTTGATGGTGATGTGCCAGCATGTCAGGAGCACTTTGGACAAGGCTGTTGATGATTATAGAAGCAATCCCACAGATATGGATACAAAATAATGGTTGAGATTGATGTAACCGACTGAGATCTTGATATGTAACCTACTTTTTATGAGTGTAGCTGAATATATTTGATCTAATTTAGTCAGTGATTCTTATATGATTTGTGTTGTATCATTTTGAATGGATATTTCTGCTATCGTAGTTAAGCTGAGACGGAGAGCTATTCATGAAGCAGGCAGGATGGGGCATTTTTTTATGTTTTTTCCTGTCTTCTCATACGAAGGTGTGATTTGTCCCCATTTGATATATAGAAAATCACAGAATGGTCCAAGTGATTTATAGAACTGCTGCAAATTGGAATTTAGGTACTAGGTAGTGCATTGCTTGAGTTAGTGAACACCTGGGCGTGATAATAACCAAACAGAGATTCATCTCTGCTCCAGTTACTACAATCATCCAAAATTGGAAACTATGGCTCTTAAACATAGAAAGGACAACAGGCAGTAGTTGCAAGTAAAGAAGCCAACAATTTATGTGTAAGTTACAGAGACGGGTAAGTTACAGATGTGGCACAGGCTAAGAGAAGGAATAGAGCATCAAAAACAGGCACTTGATGGAATGGGGGTCGCACCTCGTCCCTGATGCCAATAAAATGCCACGACTTGCTTCTCAGTTCAAGAGAGGATTTTAAAGTGAAAGAGCCAAGAAATGACAAAGGCCACCACCATGCAGGCAAGCAAGAAATTCATAATGCGGCGACTATGCCAAAATGTTTGGGTCTCCACAAGGATCAGAGGACCTGCTGGTGCTGATAAGACTGCAGCACTAGCATTATGGGGTACATTTGTCTGCTCGCCTGCAACACCAAGTGCAGTGGCACCACATATCTCGCATGTCCTGTGAAAACAGGAACAAATACAATGGAGCACAACGGTATTAAGACAAATTAGAACTTTAATCAAAATTAAATGGCCATAAAACTAAACATGGAGTCTCGAACAAGGTCATGTGTTGAGTTTTTGGCTAAAACGGTATGTTGGCATAATGCAGCAAATGTATACAAAACTCACTGCAGAAAGCTTAAATTAGTGGCACGTCTATACAACCCTTCTTACAGACAACGAAGGCAACATGTTGGAAAAACACACTTCTTTCAGTAAATGAGAAACAACAACACCTCAGACAGTGGGTAAAACCACCATACCATGACAAAAATCCCCAAGAAATGGCTGTTATATACAGAGAAAAGGAGAGGCAATGAGAGCCAAATGAAGATCTGTGTTCTGTATAAGAATATGTAATGAATCACAAATGGAAGACAAAGGGAGAAGTTTGCATGCATAACAAGGACTCCTGATGTTTGGAGAATCTCCCTAAACTGAATTTCATATTACTGCAATCAAAATTCTCCTGCCAATTTCCAAAGCTTGGATCATTTGTACAAACATCAGGAATTAGAAAATGATCAGATAAAGGATGTTGGACCGAAGATTAATTAATCTTGTCGAGGTAAATTATTCATATTGTCATCAAGAAACTTGAAGTGAACCTAGCCCAAAGGAGTACAATAATTGAAGCTTCGTGCTTCAGTAAAGCAAGGACAACTGATCATGGGAAACAGACAATCAAATGTTATGTGCATAGATAGAGACAATAAACCAGAAGAAGACACTTACTTCTAGACATTCATAGAATCAGAATTTCTGCAGATGAATTTTTTGCATATTAGTAGAGAAGCACTTGTCTACTTCTCAAAGTCAATACTTGCACATAGAGACATGTGTACGAGCGTGCATTGGTCCCCACACTTCATGCTTTATAATATGTAACCATTATAAACCTTTTATGCTGTGATTTATTAGGAAACTTAGCTTTGGTTCAAGTCAGGGTGACCACAAATATCGCTACTTCCACATGATTTCTACTTGACCTTCAATTTTACAGTTCTGTTCCCCCTTATTCGACTAGGTCACAAAGAAGCAAAAGAATAAAGACAGCTAAACCGCAGCATGACAGGAACAAGTGCTAATCGTAGCTGCAGAGTGGTTAGTTGGGTTCACGTCAAGCACAAGGAGGAAACTGAGAAACTTTGTCTAGGTACATTTGGAGATTTGAATGTGCTGATATGTGATTAATTAGATAAATAACCAGAACAGGAATTGTTGAGTTTAACTGGTCATTGATCAAGAAGGATCTAACTCAAGCGTTACAAACTTATGCCTTGGTTACTTTTCACTAGAAACAGTAGAAGACAATACCTCTCTCATTTAATTAGTCCCAACTCTAAGCAACTTCAATTATTCTAAGGAAACCAATTATACAAAAAGATAAAAGAAGAGTAAAGAAAAGGTCTTTAACATATCCCTTGTTGTTCTTACTCCAAAACTGACTCTATGTTGCCTTGTTGTTCTTGCTCCTCAAGGGGAGGTTTCTATTAATGATTAATAAAAACTCAGAAGAAATACTACAGAAATGGGAAAGGTATATTTACAAGTTGACATGACGAATCAAATCAGAGCAATATAATCAAGAAGATCCCAAGATCCTATTGCAAACACTTCAAGTCACCTACATGCTGGATCGAACAAATTGGAACTGAAAATCCCTTATATTCCGAAAACCAACAAAACTCTAACAAGAATTTTTGAACAAGCAGAGCATATTATAGCTTAGAAACACTTTCTCACAACCATAATGTAGAGTTCTTCAAAACCATCACATGGATATTCTGATTTTCTGACAAATAGACTGATTCAACAACGGAAGATAAACTTTTTTAACAAAAAGAAAATGGAAAAGTTAGTCTTTACTCACGTGTTACCCTTGATTTTGAACCAAGTCTCTGCACATTTCTTGTGTGCAGCACCCAAATCACCCTTACAGGAACACCCCAACTCAATAGCTCCTCCACATTCTTGCTCGCTAGTCTCCAAACCCAAGTGACAAATTCTACAATCTCTCTGAGTCTTGTTGTCCAAATGCACCTCCATATCCAATGCTCCACTCTCCAAATCCACCTCTGACAAGCAATCTGACACCGAAGAGTTCCTATGAGCCCCAATCTCACCAGAGAGTGAGATGTCACTGCTGCTGGCACTGAAATGAACTCTATCAAAATGGGGAGTGTGTGTAGCTGGCATTTTGAGAGAACCCAGAAAGGAGAAATTTGATGAAAGTGCCAAAGGCTGGGGGTTAGCCTAAAGGGTCTCTTTAAAGCATTCGCTTCATTAATTCTCAAGAGAAGAGAGGTAGCAGTAAGAGAGAGAGGGAGAGAGAGGGAGAGAGAGGGCTAAGTTCAGAGTTTAGGACAGATGAAGGAGCGTTAAAGGGAAGCAAGAGATACAGGTGGTGTTTGTTTCTTTCTCAACTTTCTTTCCTTTTCTGAAAACTCTCTCTCAATATCTGTGTGTCAGTTTATGGCAGTGTTGGTGAAAAGGAAACGCAAGGAAACCTCTTTTGTTATGGTGGTGCAGAGCAGAATTATTATGGAAACTGTGGGGAATAATGAATTGAAACTCTCAAGTTTTATCTTTTCCTCTCTTGGTATTAACCAAATCATCTTCCTTTTTTATTTATTATGTTCTACAGAAGATTGGCTCACAATCAATCATGGTGTCCTTTTTTTTCTTTTCTTTTTTTCTCAGGAAATTAAAAGATTTATTGTCCGTTTTGCAGCTCATCACTTGTCAATGCTGCTTGATAAACACTAGGAATGTTCCTCCTCCTAGCTACTGGCCACCAAACAGAGAAAGAACCAAAGTTATTAAACAAGGCATGTATTCCAGGTTGGACGTTCTTAAACAGCCATGAGTTTATATGTTGTACGGTTTTACTCAATTTTTTAATTATTTTTTTTCGATGGTTTTAATCTTTTTTCAAAAAACTTAATATTTCATCGATTTTAAGACGACCACTTTAAGCTATATTTTAATTGAGTCATGAATTAATAAACCAAGTGAAACTAAATTAATTTTAAATTAAATGTTTTTTTAAACTTAGATAAGAGCTATTTTACCCCCTTTTTTTTTAAATCATATTGTTTTTAAAACAAAACTTTTAAGTCCATATATATATAAAACTTGCTTCCATGTGGTTTTAAATTTAAATTTTATAATTGCTAATATGATGGCTATTAGATATTTATTTAATTATTAATTTTAAAATTTATAAAATTAATTGAGATACATTTAAACTCTGTTAATAAATACAAATACAATTAATCGAAGAGGCAAATGCAAAAGGAAGCCTAGGAGGAAAAGAGGGAAGGCCATGGAAAAAATCCAAAACCCCATTACAGAACAATAGCTTCTCTTATTCAAGGAGAGCTGAAGGGACCCTGACCCCCTCAAGAAAAAAGAAGGTACCGTGTCATTTTTTGTCCCCTTGCTATGGAACGAGAAAGTGACCCTTGTGAAACAAAGAGGGTACCACTCGCTGGCCCGCCTGACCTGACGTTCAAGTTTTGGGATGCAAGGCAAAGTGGAAAGCCTTCTTTTCACTGTGGCCCTGCGAGGAGGAGGAATTGGGCATCCAACACCTGTTGGAAATGGCAAAGTGGAAGCCTTAGACCAGTCAAAATAACTTTGTCTTCTCCTTGTCCAGAATATATATATATATATATATATATATATATATATATATATATATATAGGAACCTCAGGTTTTGCTGCCTTTTTACAGTCGGTAATGGGCTAGAGATCACAAAATTATGCAATACATGGAGTGCAATTGTTTTCTACTGCTATTTTTTCTTCCTTTATCAATTGGGAATTTACAGCAACTATGTATGTGTGATTTATTGGAGTTCGTTTATAGAAACAGACAGCATGCATTGCTATGGAGCATGGACAAAGTGTTGATTCAGATAGATATTACAAGCTTTTTCTTATGCTCTAAAGCGAAAACAGAGTTGGTGATTGCTGAGGAAAAATATTTTACTGAAATCATTATGCTGGAGATCATTCCAAAACACAAAGATACCTACAGGCGTGCATAGAAAGGACTCCTAATTATAATTAACACAGTGACTGTAGGACAGAACATATATGGAAACAAGCTGTGTATTCTTCTTCTTCTTCAACTAAAGATCATACGTGATCCCTAATTGATAAAATTAAAGTAAATTACTCCAGTGACGGGATCAAATGGCTGTCGGAGCCCAAGCGACATCAGCACCACCATATAGTTGCAGGGGCTGCATCACCATCACTTCTAGTCTGGTACATGGCGCACGGCGAGGATTGGCACACAGGTTTGGCAAATAACCTCCTGCATCTACGTAGATTATTTTAGCGTACGAAATGTTTGACACATGAAATGAAAGAATATGTATTTGTAGTAGCAGATAGATAAAGAATGAGTGGACGATGAGATACAAACAGTCAAACAATGCCGGCAAGCTTGATAGCATGACTCTGATCAAAGTTTAGTCAAAAACTGCGGCTGAAGAAGAGAATCCGATGAGATACAAACAGTGTTTCTATCGAGGTCACATGCATTCATCAGATTCAATCAACTCGATCGTTCAGTGTATCTACACAACAACCTCTGATGTTTTGTAATGGTATTTAATTCCATCTTTCGTCGAGTGATTCTCTAGCAAGCATCGCTTCTCAGAAGTTGCCATTGAGTATGAGCAAAGATCAATCGGCAACTGCTCACATACAAGCTCACCAGCTGGATAAATTAAATTAATACATACCATGTCAAACAACAAAACAAGTCAATCCATAATCGTGGTATAAAAGATCATAAAGTACTTGTTTGGCATCAGATTAAATCTGATTTTCCTTAAAATTTAATTTTAAAAAAAAATTAATTTTATAAGTGTTTTTGGATAATTTTAATATATATATATATCACTTCTGGACTGGACTTCTTTAATCATTGCACATGAAAAGTAGTTTCTTTTTGGGTGCATGCGCAAGCACAGTTCTTTTCCACTTCAGACTTTGCTCCAGTATCCTCCTCAATCTGCATGGGAGGAAAAAGATCGATCGACCACCAGGACCGCAAGATGTTCCATAAAAATTCGGCATGAGAAAACATCTGCAAGCATTCGTGATCTTCTTGGAAATCATGCTCAGTGGGAAGTCACTCGAAGCAATTAACAAGATCATGTCCCTTCTCATCAGCGACATAATGTACTATTTACTTCGAAGACTGTCGTGAACATGGTGGAGAATCCGATACAAGCTGGCTGAAAGATGGAACAAGGCATCAAGCTGACCGCCGGACTTGACTGATTTGTTTGTAAACTACTACGAGATTACAATTGTTGAGAAAAAGTTGGTCCAGTACTTATTTCTTCGTCACTGAAGCATTTTTTTTTTTCGATTCGGTTCTTCAAAATTGATTTTATTCAACCCTGATTTGATTGTTTGTTTCGATGAATTTGATGTGTGGTTTTTGCAAAATAAAAAAACATTGGAGAATTTGGTCTCGCTACTGCATTCCGAAGCCTAACAAGCCGGTAAGGGATGAAGATTCAAAATAGGCGGGGAGGCTTGCAAGGATGAAGAAGTAACAAGTACTCGAATCGGGAAATGAGCTTAGCCTAAGCATAATTGAAGGGGCTAAAATTGAATATGAGGGGGGAAAACAGCTCTACAATTGAGACAGCAAATGAAATGAAAGAAAAAACAAAAGAAAGAGAAGAAAAATTGTTTGTCGGAGCTACACCAGAGCTAAGACGACGACACGCATTGTCTTGAAAAAAACCCTTAGTCAAAATAATTCTAAAAATATCTAAAAAAACCATTAATAAATATCGAAAGGAGCTGTATACCCTTTTTAATATTACTAGTTACATCACTCGCAATGCTTGGTTTAATTTTTTTATATAAAAAATATTTAAAAAAATTAAGATTTAAATGTATTAGATTTTTTTATAAAGCTGTACTAAAAATTTTAGGTTTGGCTACAATACCTGATCTAAGAGTAATATTTATAATATTAATAATAACATTAAACTTGCATAACCCAAATTTAAATGAGTGTGGCTGCAATACTAGATCTAATAGCTTTGGATATGAGTCTGGCTGCAAGGTCGTGTCATAAAAATATGATAATTAAATAGATTAATTAAAAAGAAAAAAATAAAGAAAAAAACCAACAAAAAAAAACTAATGAAGAAAAAGAAAAAATATAAATTAACTGAGTTAACCCTTCAAAGCAGGTTAACCCATCAAACCTTTGATTCGTGTCGTGAAAGTTTGATAACTAAATAGAAAAAAAAAATTTACGGGTTACTCAGAATTAATTGGGCTAACCCGTCAAACCCAGAATCTGTATCGTTAAAGTTTGATAACGAAATAGAAAAAAAAATAGAACATTAACAAATTAAATTAAACAAAAAAATAATTAAAAAGAAAAAAATCAAAACAAACAAAAAGTATCAGTTTTTTCACTATAGACTGCATTGTGCAGTCCACAGTTAAAGGCATAAAAACAACAAAAAAACAAAAAGAAGTTTTTTTTCTCTAATTAGCCAAACCTAAGATAACTAAATAGAAAAAAGGCATCAACCAATAACTAAATAGAAAACAATTTCATATTAATGAACTAAATTAAATAAAAAATTATTAATTCAAAAGAAAAAAAAACAGAAAAAAAAACTTATAAGAAGAAAAAAACTAATGAAGAAAAAGAAAAAAAATCAAAATTAACTAGGTTAATCTGTTAAACCTAAGATCTGTGTCATGAAAATTTGATAACTAAATAGAAAAACATTTAATATCAACAAACTAAAAACAAAATTAATTAAAAATAAAAAAAACGCCAGTCTTTTCACCGTGGATTGCACTGTGCAGTCCACAGTGAAAGGCATAAAAAGAAAAGAAAAAGCAAAAAAAAATAAAAGGCATCAATCTTTTTACTGTGGACTGCATATAATATTAAAAGATGAAATCGGAAGAAAAAAACTAATGAGAAAAAAGAAAAAAAATCTGAATCAACTAGGTTAACCCGCCAAAGCAGGTTAACCCATCAAACCTTGGATTCGTGTCGTGAAAATTTGATAACTAAATAGAAAAAAAAATTAACAGGTTACCCAGAATTAATTGGGTTAACCCGTCAAATCTGGAATCCATATCATGAAAGTTTGATAACTAAATAGAAAAAAATTAAACATTAACAAACTAAAATAAACAAAAAAAAATTCATTAAAAGAAAAATACAAAAAAAATTAAAAAAAGCCTTTTAGTATATGTTATAATAATAATAATAATAATAATAATATTATTTAATAATGGGAAAAGTTTAAAAGCATGGAAAAGCTACAGTATTTTTCTCACGTTTTTTAAAGTATTGTTAATATTTTCTTTTTATAAGTTGATGTATATGTTGTACATGTAAACTATTTTTTTAGTCACTTCCCTTCAAATTAATATTTGATTGTATAACTAAGAAGAGAATAAGAAAAGAGAACAGAAAGATACGTGTGATCTCCTGGGTTAGCACATTATAGTTATATATATCATTCAGATCATAAATTTAATTATTAATTTCAGAATTATTTAATATATTATTGTTTTAATATTTTAAAAAAATACTAATTGTTTAAAAGTCAATAAATATTTTTATTAATTATCCAAGTTGTAATTAAACTCATCAAGTGATCTACAAACTAGATAATCAATGGAAATTTCAAGATTAACCAGTTTTAATAACACCATCTAAAAATTCCCCACTACCAGTCCATTTTTTTAATGCTCAAGGAAACGTTGCTTAGCATTATTTAAAGCGAAAAAAAGACCATCAACATCATCGGCTTATGGAGTTTTTATAAGGCAGATCAGGTTTCCACCGGTTCAACTGGGTATATTATCAGTCCACGCCTATTGTTTAAGAAAAATGCTCGTAAGGATGATATTGCCACCTCAAATCCGAAACCCCAGCGAAACACGGGAAATGGAACTAGTTTAAAACCATGCTTCAAAGTGACCAAAGAGGCAGCGCGCTACTGGACGTCCGATACAATCTAGAGACACTCCATTATTTATTGTGGTGAAAAAAGAAAAAAGAAAAAAGATCCCACTTCAGGAGAATCTTAAAGAACAAAATTCCACAGTGCTCAATCTTTGCTTCTATTGTCTTCCACTTCCATTTCTGACTTTGTCTAATCTAACAACCGTTCTTTTTCGTAAAATGTCTCAAAAGGATGTTATCGAAAAACAGAAACATCAAATACATTTAAAAAAAAAAGGAGTTGAATCGACATCCAGAGACACAAACACCTCCCAGCTAAAGGCAACTCTCACAACTCGAGGAATCAACCCAACAGAGACAGCAGAGAAGGTATTGTCAGTCCACCACTTCTCACTGAGAAAAAAAAAAGGATTAAGCTGCCTGGACTTCAGTTTTTGAAGCAGTTTCTGTTGATTTTGGTGAGCTTGCCTTGCCTTCAATTGATTTTGCCAAGCTTGGAATGTACTTCCAACAACGCTTGTGAACTCCACTTATCTTCTTGGGAGCAGCATCAGCAATTGGTAATCCTGTATTAAAAAATGATAAGACCAACTATGTCTCCACGTAAAGAGAGATGTTTATAGGACAAAATACTAAGTAACCAGCAGTTGTTACAAGTATCAACTAAAAGAGTTCAACACTAGAAGCATTGATAACCAGCAAGAAGGGAAGGGTGGGAAAAAAAACTTAAGCAAACTTTGTCATCTACAGTCATTCAACGTGCATATACTATCAGAAAAAGGAGATGGCATGTGGTAGAGGAAAAAAGAATATCACTGAAAACCTTATCGGAAAATATAATTCTAAAAAAGTTTAAAAATTACCCAAGAAATGATCTTCAACCTAGGCAAGCTCCACAAAAAGTTTGGACAAGATTTTTAATTCCTATTATAAACTAGCATAACCAAAATTTATATTTGGTCTTACAAAACAAAAGCAGGCCAGATGATTTCCTAATAGATCCAAGAATAAAATTCTGTGTACCTTTTGAGAGGGGGAGATAGAGGAAAGATTTTTCATCCAACCACCCAAATTCCTAGAACCTAAAAGGAGTTAAACCTGCTCAAACAATAACTGTTTTTCACGACTGTTTATCCAGCTTATTGAACTTAGAAATTTGAAAAATTATGATGAATAAATTAACTTTTGATCACATGATAAACGATCCAGAAAGGGCTTTCTTCTCCATATAAATTAAGGGAAGTAACGTGTACCTGTTGATTATGGTTTCCACGGCCAATCATAGGCAATTGACACAAGTCATTAAAATTAGAGAATGGTTGTGCTGCATGAGCAAACCCATGTGAACCAGACCCTTGTTCAAGATTTATTGCAAAGTATTGAAACAATGTGATAAGTTGAACTACTACTTTTAATGGAATTGGAACCTACAAATTGAATCAGAATCAACAAGAAAGCATTCCCTATTCCTGCCTATATTGATTGTTATGCAGTTTTTATTGTTGGGATACATCCCCACACTTACACCCCTCTCCATCAATCTATCATTGACCTGCAAGGACACTAAACTTGCATTCAATAGGAATTTTATTTTCACATATTTATATGACAAATTAAACCTTGGATGCAGCTGTTACTTTAGCAAGAAAGCTAACAATGAAAAAAAAAACATAACTTCCACACAGCTCCATCAAAAGGATAAACGCAGCACATCTTTTGGAACTCTTTTTTTTTTTTTCCAATCAAAACAAAGCTGCAAGCATAGGAATATCACAGCTAAACACCCAAATTGATATCAATTAATGAACATTTACGAAAAATATTCAGGAAATTGCATAACGAAGACTGACCATCTTTGTGAGCTATCCCCCATGCTTTTCCATGCCTACCATCCTGCAATGATCAGAGACACATTAAATCAAGAAGAACCTCAAACAAAATGAAGAAAATACTCCAAATTTAGCATAATCTAATTATCCCCAAAACCCATTTTTAAAAAAGAAAAAGAATCAAAACTTGACAGCAATGACCATAAAATCAGACCAGCCAAAAACCCTAAACCCTGCGAAATACTTTAGAATTGATTTGTCAACTCAAAATACGAGCGTGGGGGAAGGGAAGGATCCACTGCCTTGTAGAGATTGATTTTGGTGATCTCGTAAGATACATTGGCCCAATGAGATTTAGCCATGTGATATCCGATTCCCCAATTAGGCAGAAACTGAGCAACCTCGAAGAGGTTTTTCTTCTTTCTTCGCTTCGGTTTTGAAGTCTCATTTTTAGGGTTCTCAGCAGCTGCTGAAGAAGAAGAAGAAGTACTGAAGGTTTTTAGCAAGTTGCAGAATGATAATCTGAATAAGCTTAGTGTTTGGTTTGGGGCTGACACTGCTGCTCTCTTTGCGACGAGACTGCCACCCATTTTTTCTTCTAAGGTTTTCTTTGAAAGGGAGTGTTTCCTCAATTCTTCTTTTATTTATTGCCCTTAAACGACAGTGTAGCGTGCGTGAGGTTGGATTTTGTTTTTCTTGGATGACCTCCAAGTTTTCATTTATTTGTTAATTGAGCCGTATAAATTAAGCACTCACTCTTTCTAGTCCTCCAGGTTTAATTCCTTTTTTTTTTTGGGTCACCCTCGACTTGCTCCCCTGCAACTATTATACAATATACTAAAGCCTCTGTTACTGTTGATGGAAGCAATATAATGATAGAGCTAACCTTACTATAATGCAAAGACTATTGGAGGAGTGGGGTTATTTTTTTATTGGGATCCATTTAGCATTAAAAGGATGATTGAGAAAAAAATAATCAGTTCTGATTTTGGTGAGACTACAAACACTTGGTGCTGGGACTGTCATATCCTAGGTATTAGGGTTAAACCTACATCCCTGGTTGCAGACCCCCGCGTGCGGGTCTGCCCACTCTAGGAGTGCACACCTCGACATTTGGGAGTCTATAGAACTGCATGTTGGGGGTAGACCCGCATGCCTGGGATCTGCCTAGGTTTGTGTCTGGATCCAAGCTAATGGATCTGGCATGCAAACCCAGGGCTCTAGGGTCAGCGTGAGGACCCGAGACTCTTGGATCCAAGGTTAGAACCCAAGGCTAATGGATGCACCGTCTAAACCCATGACTTTTAGGTCTAGTGTCTAGATACAAGGCTAATAGCTCCGGTGCTGGGACTCAATTATATTGGGTTTGGTGTCAGGACCTAAAGTTTTTAAGCCTGTCATTCGAACTCATGGCTAATAGGTCATGTGTCGGGTTCTCATTCTCTTGGATCTGACTTCAGGACCCAAGATTGTGGGGTCTTAGGTTTATAATATTATTATTTGTATTATGAATATTATTATTTGTATTACAATTAAAAGTATTAATATTAAAAATATTATTATTTGTGTTATTATTATTATTATTATTAAAAATACTATTATATATTAATATTTTTTTATAATTAAAATTATTAATATTAAAAATATTATTATTTGTGTTATAAATATTGTTTTTTTTTACTGTAATTGATATTATTAAAACATCATTTTAATACATTTGACAAAACTTTATTAATATTGAAAAACAACCATAAATATTTTTATGTCTTTTGTTATTACTATTATTATTCTTATTATTTTTGTTTTTAACTTGGGTCTGCCATGTCTTTCCAGACCCAAGTAACTTGGGGCTGGAAAAGGAGCTCCAAACTATAGTTATTAAACCTGGTCCAGGGGGTTGATCCGATCAAGGGGCCGGGTCACGGGTTCATAGGTCAACTTGAAAAAATTTTAAAAAATATATTTCAAGTTTTGATATTTCATATAAAAAAACTTAAGAAAAAATCCATGCGAATATAAGCTATACATGTTGTAAATAATGAAGTTTAAAAAAATATTTTTAAAAGTTTTATTATCCCATATTGAAAAAACATAAATTTTTTTCTTGTGAACATAGAGTATATATACGAAAGAGCTTCAAATCCCATATTGAAAAAATAATTTTTTTCTTGGAAATATAGAGTATATATACTAAAGGGTTTCAAATATCACATTGAAAAAACGTAACTTTTATCTTGTGAACATAAAATATATATACGAAAAGATTTCAAATCTCACATTGAAAAATAACTTTTTTCTTGGGAATATAAAATATATATATTAAAGGGTTTCAAATCTCATATTGAAAAAATAAAATACTTTTCTAATATTTATATAATGAACTTTAAAAAGTGTTAATAACCAAAAAAAAATATAAAAAAAGAGGGATATAGAAAAAAAACCACATTTAAAAAAAAAAATATATATGGATCAAGTCGTCGCCGGTCTTTTAATGAATCGTCCAGCCCAAAATCAACCGATAACTAATTTTTTTTTTATCAACCTCCTTTATGTTTTAATTTTACCTCGATCACCTCGAAAAAGGCTTTTTACATGTTTTCAAAGAACTTGATAATATTTGGAGCAGAGGTGGGCGAAAAAAATCTTATAATAACGCTAAACAATTGATAATCTATGTTGGGGTTGCATCCGGGTTGAAAATTAATTATTATTTTTGGATGGTTTCATTTGAATGTCTAAGATTTTGAAAAAATATTAAATTGATTGTTTTTAATTGAAATTTATCAAAAATTCATTATTTTTTGTGATAGAAGACACTGGACTATCACACCATCTCATAGCACTCAAATTCAAATTTCATGAAAACGAAATGGTTTGGAAGCATTTTTTTCCCAACAATATAATGGTTTCCAGTTGTCCATTGAAAACGACAGTTCAGTTTTGCAAAAGATTGAAGAAATGATCTGAAGTTGAAAGGTGCATTTGCAGTTCGTAAATTGAACGAGAAAGTTTACCTAGTTCAGTACCCAATTTCACAACAAATATAGTACCAATTACAGCAAAAGATGACAACTATATATTTAATTGATCCCTAGCTGCAAATTCATTGATAGCAAAACGACGAAAGGAAACCAGCAACTGGAAGTTGAGGTTGAAAAGAAAATCTACTGATAATCTCCCTGGTATTCTCCTTCTTCCTCATCCTCATATTCTCCTTCCTCATCAGCGGTTGCATCTTGATATTGCTGATACTCGGAAACCAGATCATTCATGTTACTCTCAGCCTCAGTAAACTCCATCTCATCCATTCCTTCTCCTGTGTACCAATGCAAGAAAGCCTTCCTCCTAAACATGGCAGTAAATTGCTCACTAACCCTCCTAAACATCTCTTGAATTGATGTCGAATTGCCAATAAAGGTGGATGCCATCGCAAGACCAGTAGGCGGGATATCACACACAGTTGATTTCACATTGTTAGGAATCCACTCAACAAAGTAGGAAGAGTTCTTGTTCTGCACATTCAGCATCTGCTCATCTACTTCCTTGGTACTCATCTTGCCACGGAACATGGCTGATGCTGTTAGGTAGCGGCCATGACGAGGGTCAGCTGCACACATCATGTTCTTTGAATCCCACATTTGTTGAGTGAGCTCAGGAACAGTCAAAGCTCTGTACTGCTGTGAACCACGGGATGTGAGTGGAGCAAAACCCACCATGAAAAAGTGTAGACGAGGGAATGGTATCAAGTTCACAGCAAGTTTTCTCAGATCAGAGTTCAACTGACCAGGGAACCTCAAGCAGCATGTAACCCCGGACATTGTTGCAGATATCAGATGATTCAAGTCACCAACTATCACCAAATAAAAAATACAGGTTCAGTACTAATGTAAAATAGCATGAAGTAACTTGTCCAAGACATTTTCACCCGACAAAAAATTTCTCAGCCATCTGTGATGAACAACTAATTAACACTTGACAACACGAACACAACATTAAGTAATTCAATCATTTAACATGCTCAATAGCCACAATCCACAAAGCAATAGTATATTAAAACATTAATAAAACAAACCTGATACATAACTAAGGGCATAGAATGTAGAACTTACAACTAGGAGTGGTGAGTTTGAGAGTCCTGAAACAGATATCATACAAGGCTTCATTATCGAGAACCATACACTCATCAGCATTCTCAACAAGTTGGTGTACAGACAGAGTAGCATTGTAAGGCTCCACAACTGTATCAGACACCTTTGGAGAAGGAAACACAGAGAATGTCAACATCATTCTATCCGGGTATTCTTCTCTAATCTTCGATATCAAAAGCGTTCCCATTCCAGACCCAGTTCCACCTCCAAGTGAATGACACACTTGGAACCCTACACATCAAAAAATAAAATAAAAACAATTAAAATCTCATAAAAAAATTAAAAAAAAAACAATTGTTATTTAATTTGTTAAATATAAGATTACAGTACCTTGCAAGCAGTCGCAATTTTCGGCTTCTTTTCGAACAACATCGAGGACAGAATCGATGAGTTCAGCGCCTTCGGTGTAATGACCTTTAGCCCAGTTGTTTCCAGCACCGGATTGGCCGAAAACGAAGTTGTCAGGTCTAAAGATCTGACCATATGGGCCAGATCTGAGGCTGTCCATGGTTCCAGGCTCCAAATCCATGAGGACAGCACGAGGGACAAACCTACCGCAACTAGCTTCATTGTAATAGACATTGATTCTTTCAAGTTGGAGAGGGGAGTCGCCGTGGTAACTGCCGGTGGAGTCTATGCCGTGTTCTGCACAAACAACTTCCCAGAACTTGGCTCCTATTTGGTTGCCGCATTGGCCACCTTGAATGTGAAGGATCTCACGCATTTTCGCTTTTGGTTTTTGAAGAAAATGAAAATCGGCAGCAAATAAGAAGGGAGGATCTTGGATTCAGAGAGAGGAAGAGAGGATAAGTGAAACGGCCAAATGAAAGATTTTATAGAGGAAAGGAAAAGGGGATTAGGGTTTTGGTTGCTTTTGAAAAATATATTTATTTGGAAAATGGTAGGTGGAGCTGGCCCCTATTTCAAGGAATCCAACGGTTGAAAGGTGAGTTGTGATTTTGAAATTCAAAATTTCAAATTCGTGGGTTACAGCTGTACTTGAACAGCATAGACGTACGACCGTTTGGGAAAGAACACGACCTTCCATGCTTTCTGATAATTTATGAGCTGATTATTCCCTGTATTTTGTAGTTTAGGAAAACTAATTAATTAGTCATTCCAGTAACAAGAACAATTAAATAATCATTTGATTTAAAGGATTTTTGCCCTCAAAAACATCTTTCCAAATTATATTTCCAATCATCTCCTCTTATTTTTAAGAACAAAATTATTTGGAAAATAAAATGAAACTGACACATGAATAAGGTTATAAACGGATTAATAAACATTTGATTCTTGATCGGAATTAAACTAGCTATATCTTTTCCCTAACCAAAAACTTTTTATAGCCTGTTTAAAAATGGAGTGAAGATTCCTTTTTTAAAAAATATTTTACATTTAAAAATATATTAAAATAATATTTTTTTATATTTTAAAAATTATTTTAAATATCAGTGCATAATATATAAAAAAATTAATTTCAAATAAAAAAAAATTTAGCCAGACACAAAATAAATGGTATAATTACACAGTTAATATATTAATTTTACACCCTTTCTCAAGTACATTGAATTTTTAAAACTCCAATCAAATACTTAGCTCCATTTCTATTGACACGTGCCTTGATCTTTGGGTCCTTTACCAAAGGAAAATTACAATGCTAACACTCTAGCTTTCGATCTTTCTCAATCGAATATATAAACTTTCTATTAATATTTTTTTTCCTTTCAATTCACAAACTCTTTTATGATGCCAATTGAGTACTTTAAAAAAAACTACCATAGCAAGATATCAAGCTTTTTAATCAACCGACTAAGCGGTTGAGGAGGAGTTTAATTCGTTAAAATAATAAAACTTTTAATTTATCAGGTTCGATAAATATAAAATAGATTTTAGCCTCGATGTAAACAGCTCACCATGACTAAAAGGATTTTTTTTTCAAAATTATTTATTTTAATTTAAAATATGTTTTATTAAATATAATATTAATATTGAGCATGCTTTTACTAAAGAAAAAAGAAGAAGAAACTCGCATTAGAAAATGAACAAGTAAAGGAAGCACTTGTTGCGTAAATAAAATAAAAAAATCAATGTACAAATATGGGTTAGATTATAATCCATGTAATAGACAGTGAGTTAAGCTGAGACGACACGTCATTAAATAATAAATAGCATAGCAAATGACAGAGGAGATTAAAGTTTTTTTTTTAAAAAAAAATAATTGATATGCTCAAATAAAATGGCATTAAAATTCATGTACTCGATTTAGAGGAAGAAACTCTTTCATTTACTAACTTTATTTTATAGCAAGAGGTGAATCTTTCAGAGAGTGAGCTTTAATAAGCAAAAGATTAGACTAAATGGAACCATAATATAATACTTCTATCAGACCAAAGAAAAGTTAAAACCTCACCAAAAAGAACAAATATTAATCAATCCCAAGTTTCCACATGATTTCACATGTTTCGGTTCACTTTCCACACAAAACAACTGGAAAATTAACAACATTTTGCCATAGAAAGGTGTATATATAAGAAAACCACAAGAAGTACCACGAAGAAAGGCTTCTTTCCAGAGAAGAGGTCATCCCCTGTTCCTTGCATAGAGACAAGCACACTTGATGCGAGGTTAGCTCTACAAATTAAAGTCAAAATTCCACGATAGATTATTGAGAAATGACTAAAAAGAAACGTAACATGCAATAAACGATAACCCCAAGCGCAACTTGGGATCCCCATTTCGAGCACTAACCTTCTTAAGATGCCCTTTAAAGGGGCACGACCTCAAGTCGTTCCTTTTTCTTTTTCACAACTTAGACAATTCAAACACTGGGTTGATACTTGATAGCTCAAAGATGTAATTCCTTGGCCATGGAGTTTCGGCAATACTTGTGATTTTTAATTTAAAAACAATGCCAACGCCTAGCAGCTAACTTTCAGAGGTGCATCCAGCAGTTCAAACTATAAAAGACCTAATGAGACAACACAAACCTTCACTACATTCAGGTCATTACAAGGGCCTACAGGGTACATGGTGTTCTATTCAATGTTCAAAGTCATGAATAAAACCTTTTCTTATCCCAGAAATTTTGTAGGAAACCTTTCATGAAAAGTCACCCTAAGTCTACAAGCATCCTCTCATACTATCCAACTTTCGCCTAGTAACCACCACCCATAAATGCCACTATAATGTAGAGGGCAGTGCTTTGTTTATGCACGTGCCCACTCTATGCAGAAATCGAAACATCTTAAAGCGCCAAAAGAAACCAAACCGCTTGGATTGTCTTTGAAAGTGGTTGTCCCTAAATAAATTTCAACATTGTTCTCTGCCTAAGTGTGCTTCAAGATATTTTACATTATTTTGCTTTGTAGAAAGAGAATACCATTACCAATTGTTCTAAGTTTTGTCTGGAGCTTTTTTTGCGGAATATCAGAAGGTACATTATAACTCACTCAATTTCTTTCTTTAATCACAAGCTCAGGTAAAAGGCAACACATTGAAGTCACTAACTGATGAATAATGTACAACGGATTCATCCCCCCGCCACCTCAAGAAAGAGAAGAAGAAATGAGCAAATCTGATTTCCTTATAAAAACACAAGGAATGCCAAAGACACCTGGTGAATGATATGGAAATCAGCCAATAAAGAATTCTAGGAACCTCTTAGATTTTCTAAAATCAGCTAGCCAACTTGTACCTTGCAGATAAGTTTTCTAAGCCTCTTGGTTTCCTAAGATCAGGATGGCTATCCTTGCCAGTTTCAACAATCAAATGCTTTATCATTAAGAGGGTGAGAAATCTACATAAAAATTTCTAATTCAGTGATAAAGAAAATTCAAATCATCAATACTAACAAAAAGACAACCACTTTCAGTGAATTAAGAGGGTGAAAAATCTACATAAAAACTTACATCTGTTTGTTGAACAAAACCTCACCACATATATAAATGACGCTGAGTAAACCTTTCCGCTGAACTTTCAGTCTTTTTGTTGTATGCTTCGCCCAAAAAGACAGGTTGAATTGAAAATATCTATTATAAAAATTTCACCAGAAAATAAAAATCAACCTATCAGAGTCAATGAATTGAGGCCACATTATGCAATGCCTCGTGCTACCAAAATAAACAGCACTACTAGAATTTCATCAATAGAGCTACTAGGAAGCAGCTTTTTCATTCAATAAAACACAGAATCTGTTAAGAAATTTAGTCACCAGCTGGAAGAAATGGAATCTCTGACAGCATGGTCGGTGGGATATATTATCCTTTATTTAAGGCACTACAGTATCAAATATAAAAGATGTGGTTGAAACCACCCAAGAAATGGAGAAAAAGACAGCACTAGTAGCCATTGCTTCTACTTGCTACCTTCTAACCAAGAAACCATCACACCATTCAAGTACCAAAAATATGAAGTTATCTCCACACAGCACAACCATCCCTTCCTTTTATATAAATCCATGTATCACAGCTCTTCTTAATTAAATACATATTTGCTTCCAAGAGGTCAGTGCACATATCTTCTCAGATAATACAAACTATCAAACAAAATTTGATTCAGGACTTGCCTATGAAACTCAAAACACTAATTCGATTTCCTAAATTTGCTAAGAATTTCAAAATCCACTTCAATTCCCTTGAATCTTTACTAATTTTATTCATGCAGAACACACTTGCATCTCAGAAAATTATGCTGCAATTGTTAGCAAAAATTGGCCATGAATTAACGACAACTATTCTTAATAATGCGTAATTTTCAAGCTTTATTCTTTCGACATTGAGAATCAAGTGGAAAAACTTGCACCATTCCAACTTAAAGTATAAGTAAAACATAATCATTCAGTGGCCAACATAAAGATTGACCAACTATATCAATCATAAATTAAATGGCACAAAACAATTATCAAGTATTGTTATGTAGTTCTAATTTCAGTCTGACATAAGAAACAATCTCCTTCGTTAAGAACCTAATGAAGTTCCAGGTTCATCCATATAGACATTAAAAGATGGAATATATAAATCAAACAGGGAAAAAGGTTAAATGAGCTGGTTGGCCAAGAAAAGAATATTCAACATTCTTGCAACAACAAGAGATGAGGACAAGTAAGGATGTCTACAGCACAGAACATGACATTAATTAACATGAAGAAAGAGAGGCTAGAGTTTGATCAGCTACAAACATCCAAAATTATCTCCAAAGTAGTTAAGAAACTATTGCAGTCCTATAGAAGTAAGTTATCAAGTGCTAAATTGAACCTTCATTAGATATAAGCATCAAAAACTTTATTAAATCTTAAAATTTCAGGACTAAATGATTTGCTTGAACAAAAAAGAGATGTCAAATGTCTTGCTAGTGCCATTAACAATGAAGTTTGAGCTACAAACAACCTATTGTAATTTTGCTGCCACCTTTGGAGAAGTTCAGTAGAGTGGTCATTCCTTGTCAAAAGAGTTGAGGCTCCAATATTTGAGTTCGATAGAATTGCATGGCACCACCAAAAACTAACTAAAACCCAGAACACCTCGTCTGGCAACAGCGCTAGTGCCTTTCCTCAAAAGCTGGGTTCTACAAGCAATCTATGGAAGTTTTGATTCCAAAAACACAAGTTGGATACAATACATGTTTCAGTACCACAAACCTAGTTAAATACCCAATTTAGCTGACCTTTAGAATTAGTTGGGTAGAGTTATGAATTGAGCAATAACAACAAGATCAACTCAGATATTCAGGGATCGCAATGAATAGAGGTACAATTCAAAACATCCTAAGAAAATTCCATCTCAAACAACTGAAGGTAACCAACACATGCACAATGAACTAATAAGATCAGACTGGATTTCAAATAGATAACTAAAGATAATGTAACATATAACTAGCCCATTTCTAAAATGAAGATTTCATTATCAAAAACCATCAAACTTAACTGCCACTGAACTTCAGGTCTGAAAACTCTTCTTTAATGAGGCAGCAACCTGAAATGACAAGACTGGCATAAACCAATGGGAAAGCAGAAAATGGGCAATGGAAGGTTGAATCACCACTGTCGCCAAGTTTAAAATACCAAAAGAGCAAAATCAACTGCAATGAGTCCAATGCAATTCAAATTTCCAGGCACCACCATGACTCAATGCTTATTCCCCCATCCCTCAAAACTGGCATTCCTAAGCTTGCTTGTATCTTCAAGTGAGGAATGATCACTGGGAGCTCTACAAAATAGAGAAGAAAAACAGAAAGAGTAACAGAAGTTTCTGACAAATAAATCTGAGAAAATACACTGGTGGAACTAGCTTACGATTTGTGCTTCTTCACATTCTGCTTAATGGTTACAACCATGTCCATAGCCATCTTTTGGTGCTCCCTAGTCTGTGAATGCAAGTCCAAGCCTTCAACTGTTTCGCAGTCAACTTTACAGATACGGCACCATCCCATGCTTGATTTCCTCTTTCTAGAGTTTTCAGAATACTGCAAATCACCCTAAGAATACCAAAGTAAATAAACAGATAAATATAAATATCGACCATAAAAAACAATCAAAACTTTACGAAGCAAATTCAATTTGGATACGTGTGCTCTTACTCTGCCTACACGAATCTAAAGAGTGCAATTAGTTTTGAAAGAGAACCTTGCAAAATAAATTAACCTGATAATATTTTAACAATATAAAATTAGAAAACTAGTACTTACTGCATAGCTTCCACCAAAGCTGCTTCTAAATCCAGGCTCACCAAGTTGTTGATGATACAAGTTCCCAGGCCCAGCCAATTCTCCCATCCGTGCATGACCAGGGAAAGAACCAAAGCCACCTCGCTCTCCCAACCACAAATGACTAGGCGGGTTACGAGGACCCAAACGTTCACCCCTTCGCAAATAGGCTGGCCAACCATCATGATCCATTAGATCACCACTCAAATGCTCACCCATGTGAAAATTACCAGGACCATTAAGCTCACCCCTGCGCAAATGGCTAGGAAAAAGTGGAAACCTACTATCACGAAGAGAACTAGTTATTGGATCACTAGACCGTTGCGGAGCTCTGCCATCAGTATCATCTAGGCCTGGAAGGGCACCAAATCTCTGCATAGACATGCCAGGGTAATCCCTACCTGGACTTCTTGGGGCCAAATTATCCATATCACGGTGATCATATCCAGGCATTGGGGGGCCAAGTAAACCTGGATGAGTTCGAGCAAATTCTGTTCGGCCGGCTAGATTGTCATGAAAACCTAATGATCCTTCTGCTTCACTGCGATGCAATGTTCTATCATGATGGATGGGAGGAAAGAATCTTGGAGGAGCAGAGCCACCCAGAGGTTCCACGTTCAACCCTGAATCATAATTCAAACCATGGGATCCCTTGTCAAGATGTTTTGGTGCTCCATCCACACCAAAACCATGAGGACCCCTATCAAGAGGCCTAGATGAGGAAAAGTGACCGCCAGATTTTGGAACTGGTTTGGTGTCCAAACGGGAGGGTGCAGTGAAATGCTTCAGATCTTCTTCAAACTCTCCTTGATGAGCATTGCGACATTCAGGGTCATGTGGAAAGGGATTCAAATGCTCATCTGGGAAAGACCTGAACCTATCTGAATTGGGGTCTTGGGCCCCATTCATTCCCACTGCATTTGAAAGTATGCCTTGTCTACCACCTGGATAGCTGGGCCTCTGATTTCCAAACAGCGAAGTTTCATTGACATATGAAGATGTTCGCTCAGCTTGAGATGTGGGTGCATGAGTATAAGGCCCTTGAGGAGGACCATAATGACTTGGCATGTGTCCAGGAGCCAAACGCCCATGATGAGATGGAGGATGGCCAGGCAATTGCATGTGATGTGGAGGTCCATGAGGAGCTTGAAGCAACGAAGGCCCAACTGGCCTTTGTTGAAGAGCAGCAGGCCCCTGGTGAATTGGAAGAGGGTGCAGCTTTCCCTGGTCAACAACTGAAACTGGTTGAGATTGCATGTGCCCATTTGGAGGGAAGCCTCCAAAACCTTGAGAAGTCGGAGTTTTGTCCTTCTGCGATTTCTTACTTTGCTCTTCAAGGTGTGATGGGGCAGTTTCCAGCGAAAGTCCATCCTTACCATCCATGTATTCTGACAAAGAGAGCTCCACCTTTTTTTGGTCAGCATTAGAAATATCTTTCTGCTTATCAGTAACATCTCTATGATCTTCTTTCACCTGCTTAATTGAAGGCTCTCCATTTGCTGCTGCAGGCGCTTCTGGAATATCCTTGGCTTCACCTGTGGGTTTATTCTCGTCATCCACTTGCTTCAAGTCACTTTCAGATTTTATGGTTTTCATCTCACTTGCACTAGCTCCAAGACCAGCATCCAACTCATTTAATTCCTTTTTAATAGTTTTATGAGCAGATGATTCACCTTCAGCACCTTTCTCAATATCACCTTGTCTTTCTGAAATCGGTCTTGAAGCAACCCATGACTGTTGTTCAGAAGAAAATTCAACTTGGTTGTTTGTCTTTAGAATATTTCCAGATTGCTGGTTTGCACCAATCTGAACCGGTCGGGCCTGCATGACAGCAGTAGATTGTGGATATGACTGCACTGATAGCACTCCATGAGGTGAAACTCCAGTCCCTACTGCAAGGCTTTGGGCTTGATGAGGATGTGCACCACGCGGCAATGGAACATTTTGTTGTGGATGTGGATAGGCATGAGAAGGTTGTTGGAATGACTGGACCGGTCCATGAGGGTGTAACTGAGTCTGTGGATGCTGCTGCTGCCCATACAGACCTTGCTGATGCACTTGATTGTGAACTGCACCCCAGGGTTGTCCAGGAAAAGGCTGCTGGTGCTGTACATATTGCGGATTCATTGGTTGCACAATTGGCTGCATGACAGAGCGTTGTTGAACAGGAAGCCCAGGTTGATCTGCATGAGAATGAACCGGTTGCTGTTGTGCAGGAGGAATACTTGGGACTTGAACAGGTGAAGGCAGCAAGCCTGGTTGTTGCGGGTTTTGAAATGCAGCATGAGATTGTGGTGGAGGCAATAAAGGTGGTTGTTGAATGAACTGACTCTGCATTTGAACAGGCTGTTGTGACTGAGATTGCGGTCCGCCTCGAGGATGTTGAGGGGCTCCCAGCGGCATTTGTTGGTGAATCTGGGACTGTAGATAAGAGTGATGGCCTGTCACTGCATGGAATGGATAATGTTGAGGCTGAGGCTGAGGCTGAGGCTGGGGATTAGGATTTACAGTCTGGTTGGGTTGAGGAGCCAGGGGCTGGAGAACAGGCAGCGGAGTTCGTGACTGAGCTTGTACATGAGATTGAGGAACAGGATTCTTTTGAGGGTGAAGCTGAGAATTAACCTGTGCTTGAATTTGGGGCTGTGGATGCAGCATCTGCGAGGGAGGCTGTTGATATTGAGGCACATGTTGTGGAAGAGGCTGAGCAGGGTGAGGCTGTTGATTGGACTGAGCCTGAGGAGGAGGATAACCCTGGGCTGGTGGATTTGCCGGCAGTTGGGTCAGAGATTGTTGCTGAACTGTATGGTGAGTTAGTTGCTGTGGATTCACTTGAGCAAGGTTCTGAGGTAGAGTATTAATGGGTACCTGAGGCTGGGGCTGGGGCAGGGGTTGGGGGGCCTGAGCATGCATGCTCACCTGTGGTTGCTGGTACTGTGAGACTGCTTGCTGTTGATACGGGTAGTATTGCTGATAATGCTGTTGGTATGGGTCATATCCAGGATACTGCTGGTAGTATTGTTGATATTGCGGCTGCTGTTGATACCACTGTTCTGCAGTGGGTACAGCAGCCTGTACTGAAGTCTGGGCCTGGGTAGTTGTGCTGATTTGCTGGATGGTCTCTTTTGCAGGTGTTGAGGTCGTAGAAGTTTGAGCCTGTGAAGTAGATGTTCCTGTTCGAATGGCAGCCTGACCTTGATTACCAGTAGTTGGCATACCTGTGCTCGTTGCATCCTGAGCACCCTCGGCAGGTTGTGGTTGAGGCTGCACACCCTGTAATTGAACAAGAAGAAAGTAAAAAACAATCTAACAAAAGTACAAACCAACTCCACAGTTTGAATCCTAAATAAAAAGTTTCTCGGACTCACTGGACAGTTTTGAGCATGTTCCTGCACTTGTCTATGCACAATTTGAGTTCCACACCTGTTGCAAACTACAGGAGAATTACCAAAGGCGCATCCTGAGCAATGAGATGTGCAATCGGATAGAGTACCCTGCCACGGGCACCCACTCCTATGATACAAACAATGGACTGTTATCTTGCCAATGGTTTCAGCAAGCGTTTTATTCGATTCAATAAGCGGCTGCAATGAGCAATAGAAAAACAAGTACATTAGCACGTACATAACATCACTGCCACAGCAATTAGACTCATCACCATGATAGGCAAGGAAAAACCTTGGAATCTGCTTCTGTCACTAAGTAGCCGTCATAGGGGCAAGCTCGGGTAGTGCTCACAACATACGTCAAACACGGTTTGCAGTACAAGTGAGTACATTGTGATTGTAATGCTTCGTTTGGGTACACAAGAAGACGACAGACCGGACAAAAATACTCTCCGGCAAGAGATTGAATATCACGTATGCACTCGTTATCAAATCCCATAGTAAAGTATCAGTCTGTGCTTATTCAACTCCCAAGCAACATCAATCTATCCAACCCTAACAATACAATTTCTCATATCAAATAACGTTTTCTTAAAGCTAAACAATAAACAATCGCACCGGGAGAAAGGGGAATACAGTTCGTACGAACTCACATACCTGAATCTCGCAGGTTAGATAACCCTGGAAAAAGTAAAGCAGCAGATTATTTGATCGAGAAATTAGAAATGGAAAGCGTTAGTTAGGGTTCAAATTGAAGAATCCAAGAGCGTGTAAATTTAACGCGAGTATCGAAGCCATTGGGAAGTAGAAAAGGGTAAAAGAGAACACAGATTCTTGAAGAATCCGATAGTTTTTTCGTTTTTTTTTAATTAATCTCTTTTTATTCATTAATATTAATTTTTTTTATTTTATTATCACACTTTCATTTTAAGTTTAACCAGTTAACTTAATTTGACAAATTAATTTAATTAATTTTTTTCATTAATTTTTTCTTTTAATTTCATCTTTTAATATCATAACTATAACTAAAAAATATCAACATTTCATTGTTGTGTGTAGATTACACTGTATAAATCCACGGAGAAAAAAAGATGCTTTTTAATTATAGTTTTTTTTGCTTTTTTTTAATTAATTTTTTTAATTTAATTTGATAATATTAAAAAAAATTATTTAGTTATCACACTCTCATGATATGGATCCCAAATTTAACGGGTTAACCTCGTTGATTTAGATTTTTTTAATTAGTTTTTTCTTTTAATTTTTTCTTTTAATATTAATTTAATTGAAAATTAAATTTTATAATTTATTTTGTTTACTTTTCACTAAATTATCATAATTTTATAAAAATATTTTATTATACCCTTTATTATAAAGCATTATTTATTAGAATAGTGCATTGTTTAGTTGGAATTTATATTTTTTAAAATATATATATATATATATATATATATATATATATATGTATTCATTGACAAATTTATTCGTAAATTATTTTTTTCCCACTTAATTAAAACACCATCCATTAACCTTTCAGAAATTGAGAGATTTAAACCTTTATTTGTTTCTTTTTAACAGATTCTTCGACTCTTGTTGTGTAATTATATAGATTATCATTCTTTTATTTGTAATATTCTTAGAATAGGTTAAAAATCTCATTAATACCAGATAAAATATAAATAAATCATTATTCCAATACTACATGCAATGAAATTATAACTTGTTGTTTAAGAAAATAATTGATACCATCAACAATATAATATAAGATAGTATATTATTAACCATACTGAATAATGTTATATAATTTATCTATTTTAATAGCATAATTTTTTAAATAGTATAAGGGATCCTCGATACAAGCTGATCTGGGATTTTAAAACTTCTTTTTTTTCATGACCTCACACTGTTAGCAATAAATATGTTAAATTAAAATTCATGATTCAATTAGTTCGAGTAAAAATAAATACATATTTAAAAATTTTAATTTGAAGTTTTTAGTTTAAAACTCTCTTTTTTTTATTTTCTGACGTCTTAAATTTTATTATTTTTACACACATAAAAATATCGGTTATCACTTGAACATCTTGTATATTACATTAGTTTTTTTTTTTAGTGTGGTTGTGATTGTTTTTAAAAATGTTATTCATATCGAAATGCATCAAAATAATATTTTTTTATTTTTTTAAAATTATTTTTGAAATCAGTAGATCAAAACGATCCAAAATATTAAAAAAAATATTTTTTAGTCAAAAAAAATTTTGAATTATTTGAAAACACGGGTAACAGGCTCTAAATTGGGATAATTGCAGTACTATACACCAACTTTATATATTTTCTCAATTGAATATATGAATTTTAATTTTTTTCATTTGAGTGTGCTGATTTTTTTTAAAAAAATAATGGAGTTATTCCATTCAAATCCTGTTAATTAATATGTTCTTGTTAATGTGTAGTTTGACATTCACTAAAAAACAATTGCAATATTGGCACCCGAACTCTTAATTTTTCAATTAAGTACATGAACTTTCATTTTTCATTTTTGTTCCGGTACACCAACATTTTCAATTGTGCTAGTCAAATAATATTATAAGAAAATCCTTTATTTTTTTATATATTCATTTATTTGATAAAAATAGCAAATATTTTAATTGTCTCAATAACTTATTTATTCATTTTAATTAATTATAAAGTAGGTTTTAGTCTTTATGTAGATGATTTACAAAGTTTTACATCTTAAAGTGATCTATTTTATTTTTTCTTAAAATTATTTATATAATATAAAAATTATAATTTATTAAAAATAATATTATTTCAGAGGGTACTTTTTATTTAAAAATCAACTAAAATAGCTCGTTGGAATAATAAAAAAACACTAGTGTATTAACATGAAAAAATTAAATTTTAATTACTCGATTGATATGGATTGATTGTTGGTAACAATTTAAGAAAAAATTAAAACTAATCAAATAACAAGAAATTAATGAAAAGCAGACAGAAATACCAAATTGAAATATTTGAAAATGTATGTTGTACCCAATTGAAAAATATTAAAATTCACATACTTGATTGAGAAAATATATAAAATCGGTATACTAGAGAACAACTTAAACAAAGTAGGGTGGGGGAAATAACGTTGTCGTGTAACATTTTTAGCTTAAGAAATTTTATGACGTTGAAGTTACAAGAGTAAGATACGAGAAAAAAATTAACTAAAAAATAAAAAAATAAAAAAATTTATGGATTAACTTATTAAACTATGTTAATTTATTAAATTCGGGATTTGTGTCATGAAAGTCTGATAATTAAATAAAAAAATTTAATACTAATAAAAAAAATTATTAAAAAAAACTCTAAAAACATAAAAAAAAATGAACTATTTTAGTTATAGTTTAATATAATATTTACAATATCAGAAAAAATAAATACAAGGAGAAGAGTAAGATACGAGAAAGAATTTAAAAAACATGAAAGTATTTTTATCATTATTTAGCGGATCCTGGTGTTTATACTCTCGCTTCACCACTCCACGCACAGCTCGCCATGTTGTTGCATCCATCCCTTTTATAGTTATTACAGTTAAAAAACATTTCCATGTTTCCATGGCCTGACGACGTTTGCCACGAGGTGAAAATAGCGAGGCTGGGGGTTAAGTGGTATGCTTTAGATCTTGAGGGAGAACGTGATTCAACTCGTTTATAAAAAAAAAATATTTTTTTTATATTTTTAAATTATTTTAATATGCTTATATTAAAAATAATTTTTTAAAACATAAAATTTTTTTATTTTGATATATTTTTAAGTAAAAATATTTTAAACCGCAATTACTATCACATTTTTAAACACACCCTTTAAAGATTGAAAATTATTTACAACTATAATTTGGTGCATTTATCACATAAATACTTGTATTTATAAGTAATTTAATTAGTTTTACTAATTTATAACTAATAAACAGAAACTAAGTCTTGTGGCATTTTCACGTTGCTGAAATTATTATTTAATTTTTCACAAATTATTATAGATTGAAATCGTGATTTTAAAAAAAGTAATTTGATTCGTGAGCTCGAATTAGCATCTAATTATATATATTTTTTAAGAGGGTATTATATTAAAAGATAAAAGATCAAAATAAAAAAAAGACAAAAAAAATAGGTGGCAGCTTTGAATTTTATACAAAAAGTGTATTTTGGCCTCGTGTTTTTTTCGTTTAGCAAGTGATCGGTCCCTTTAGTTTTTAAGAATTTAATTTTAGTACCAAAGTTAATTTCCTTTATTTTCACTTCTTTTTTGTAAGAGAAGAGAGAGGGGGTTGTTTGATTCATGCGAAGAGAAAGAAAGTGATTGTTGATGACAATTACAGCCATCAAAATGGTTAAAATTTGTGTCAATTAATTCCATTTTCATTTCATGAGGCGAGTTTTACCCAGATTTTTTTTCCTTCTTTTTACCCAATGAGGTAGATCTGATCGTATCAATGTTTTTGGATTTAAGGTGATTTTGGTTATTTGAACTATTTTTTGGGTTTTTAAAGATTATGGATAAATTTATCAAGGTGTTTATGATGTTTTTTTATGTGTTTTTGGTAAAAAATAAGTTAATAATGAATTTTTAAATAAAAAAACTAACATCTTATTTTTCTAGCATTCTACACAAAGTAGATGACATGTCGTCTTCTATCTTATTTCAAAAAAATAAAAATAAAACTAGGTCCAAGAGTGTGGGCTTGCCTAAACTATTTTTTTTATTTACCAATGTGTTTTGACTCTTTTTTTTGGAAGATTTTCTATTTTACATCTAATATAAAACAATTGATAAAAGAAATTATTGAACTCAATTGAGTTCATAATGGATTCATCCACAATATTATAGCTATTATTTGATTTTTTTTTTGTTTAATACTATTTTTTCTCGATTTAAAACAAAATATATTTTCATTCTTTGTTATCAATGATTTATTTTTTTATTTAGCTCAAAACTAAAAAAAATTACAATTTCACTATTTGTTATCAATGATCTACTTTTGCTATCCTATCAAAACGCGTCTAACACGATTCTTTTCCTATTAAAAAAATGCTTTATACAAAAAGATTTTCATGTGCTTTATCATTGTATAATTAAATAAAAAGTAATATTTGATGTAAAAAATATATCAAATTTGATAACATGCATTACTTGCATCACGAGTTTGCTTGGTTAATTAAAATTCTCTCAGTTTTTTTAGTTAAATGTTATTTTTATCATCTTCGTATTTCAACATGAATATTGAAGTTTTTTCTTTGTTTTTTTAAGATTATCTTCATAACTCTTGCACGTTGATCTATGTTAATTCAATATATTTTTATTTTAATATTAAATAAAAATATCTTTCCACGTATAATTAAAATCAATTTTTTTTTATGAAATACATTATTAATGTCTAGATTATTTTTTATTGCGGTTAGATTTTTTTTCCCAACCCACGGTGTATCGCTGAGACAATAAACTAGTGACAAATATTTTGTGTTGAAAAAAAAGAGACATAATTTCTGTCGTTGTTGGGGCTCTGGCCTTCTACAAAAACTGTAGCTTGTAGCTTTCTTTTCTCATCTCATTCGTTTGTTTTTACGAGAAATACTTGTAGAAAATGAAATTTGGAAATTAGTGGAAGTTTATCAGTATCAAATGAGAATAAAACATGCCACATGTGGAGAAGATGAAGCGATAATTAATTACTTACCCAAGAACCATACGAGTTTGATTGTCGAGTACATTTCAAGAAACATGAAAACAACCGTGTGTTGAGAGTTCCACTGGTCAATCACCATGGCTAGATAACAGAGCAAAAGGGAGAGGGGGCGAATAGCTGACAGGGAGAGAATGGGCTTCAGTCTTTAACTCTCTAACAAAGTTACAAGATTCGACTCATCGTATTACTGATTATCAAATTAAAAAATAAAACAAAATCATTCGTCAACACAAAACGTTCTTGTAATCCACGACAATGAATCATAAGGAACTCTCGCTCTGCGCTGCATCGCTATAGCCTTTTTAATCTGCAAAATAAAATCCTGACGTGTCTGGTTTGAATCATCAGGATGTCAAACCCAACTATAAATCTAAAAAGGGGTTTTAGCTTTATATCACTTGTTAATATCCAGTGGATTTGTGTTTTTGTTGCAGGCTTCGCGTCTCTTGGCAGCTTCTTTGATTTCTGAATCTGCTTTAACCGACACCGTCATCCGTAAAGAGCCAAAAGATACCTTCATCTGCAAAGTTCCAAACCAAGAATACTGAGAACATCTTCGTTTGCGTAATTGAACATAAAGGATGTTCCTGTCATCTTGAACGTCTTCCAATCAATGTGATAATCCACCTTTCGTAGCTTTGTATTGACCCATGACATGGCTTGTATAGGTGGTTCCGGCAGTATTATTGACTATCTAGTATTAGGCATTTGTTCGATTCGGAACTATAATCCTTCCTTTGCTTCAGAATTCTTGAATGAATACAGTTGAAGAATGGCTCTCTGTTATTCTACTCGACTCATTATTGGGTCAGAAGTTGCAGTAAAATGCAACTCAAAAGGGTCTTCCATTTCAAACTAGGTCTGAAATGTACAACAATATATTTTCAGGGAATGATATTTTCCATAATCAAAATTTGCGCAGAGTATGAACTAAGCCCTCTTCAGGGCCTAAATCAAGGTATCTATTCTGAATCTCAGGCCAAAACAAAAGAATATTTTGACTTCATACTGGATGCTGGGGTTGGTGAACTCTCGTAACTATATGTTATACAATCAAATAGTTGCACACTTTGGAACGCACAAGGAACAAACTAGTTCGAGGAAGGATTGAAGCAGGTGCTAGATTGATACACAGTAGTAGTGTATCAGCTTCTAGAATTTGTCAAGTTACGAACACTATTAAGTTGGTCTAGTCTATTTTTGTGCTTCTTGTAATGAAATTGAACTGCACGGTGAAATGGTTTCTCTACAGCACCACCTGCAATCATCAGGGTCACCTGTAATCAGCCATGCCATTCAAGCAACTACAGGAAATGGTCGCTCCGCCTTTTGATCTCCTGTATATTAATTTCTTGCGTTGCAGGCTTCATATCTCTGAATTGGCGGTGAGTCACTAAGCAATGCTTTCACTCATACAAACCTGAAACAAGAACTTTAGATGAATGATCCCAGTAAGAACTCTGTCCACCTAATAATTGGTTAATATCATCTTATTATTGTAAGCAGCAACATTGGCAAGCATTTTCTAAAGCTAGCTTCCAGGATTCAACTTCCTTGTGAATCCTGCCTTCTTTTTTTCTGCCTTTTTTTTTTCTGGAGGAAAAGAAGAGTAAGCTGTAACTTTTTATCCACCAAGTTTTGTCGTCCATAAATTTTTGTCTCCTTGTTTTCGGGAAAGAGAAGCTTTGTGTCACCTTTTACTGTTCTGTTATTTGAAAACATTTGAAAAAAGAAAGAGGTGTGGACTGTGTGAATCCACAACGCAAATGTATCTGAACGAACGAACAGTGAATTCAGCAAATCTTTTAGTGTTTTGTTAGTTACTATGTAGCTAATATGAAACAGTAATAATTCAGCAAATCTGAGCTGTATAGGCCTTCTAGTTCTTCGTCTGAAACTATGGTTGTTCAAATATGAAAATAATCTACGTGCCTTCTCTATTGCTTTTGATATACTTAACAGCTACCATCCTCTGCCTATATTTGTTAGCTGCTTGCACGGCACATCCCTTTACGTACTGCTATCCACAGCACTGCACCTAAGTTTTACTCTGCCAAATCACAACCCTTTCTAGAATGTGCAGATTTTAACCCAAACCACTACCACAAAAAACACTACATTGCGATGCCTATACCATTCACTTGCCTGCGCCATCGCAGGATGCAAAATGTATGGGAGCTCTGCATAGAAGTAAAAAGTTTTAATCAAATTCTCCACTAAATATGAATCCGTGTTTTCCCATAAGTTATACTAACTCGCTTTTTTCTGTTCAAAGTTTGGAAGTTCTGAATGGAAAGCATAGAATCTGTCACGTTAATGTTAGAGGAGTCTAGTCTAGTGAGCTTATCATCATTATATAATATGTTCCTACTGACTACTCACACAAGCGCCTTACATATATAAACACATCAGTGGATAGTGGGAAATCCAGTTGAAATGAAGAGTCAGGACTCAGGAGTAAAATTTATCTTTTCCTTGTTTGTGGAGACTGGAGAAGGCACTGGAATCTTATAATTAATGGAAGAACAGTGATGACACAACATTTCTGCTTCACAATTAAGTTCATTTATGCCTTGCAATTCTCGAGGATTGTAAATGTCACGTAAAAAATGAGGGGAGGGGAAAGGCAAGTATAGAATTATAGAAATTCACAACTAGTATTGTGATTCACAATTCACAGCGTTGCACAAGGTGATATAACTCCATTCCCAATAATAAGAAAAAAACTCCTAATCCAAGGTTAAATTCAAGACTCCTTGAACAAGCTCTTCTTTTTCTTAGGTTTTTCTTTACTTTGAGATTGATGGTTTGTCCAAGAACATTGATCCCCTACATAATAAATTAAACTACAGTTTCCAATTCACTGCATCTACTCTTAGGCAATCCAATAGCCAAGAACTTACAATAATCGTGTAACCAGTTGGTTAATTGCTTCTTTCTTGAAAGAATCTTCCATTAACTTTGATTGTCTTTCCATCTTCTCTTAGATAGGAGCATTGATTGAACTATCCATTCCCCTTTCATGGCCTTTGATTCCAGTTTAAGAGAGATTAACTGGGGTGTGTGCAGAGAGTGGGTGAGAAAAAGAGAGATATTGAGCGGTGTGAGAAATATTACCACCACTAAATAAAAGACTTTACTTACCATTGTTGCTCAGAATCCATACGTCACCACCTCTAGACTCCAGATTGAGTTGTCTGGTTGACTCGCTTGAACACCATTTCATCTCACTCCATGGCAACCATTAGCTTGAAGGCATCTGTGGACAAGAAGAGCAACAGAGTTTTATTTGTTGAATCTGACGAGTTCTTTGTTGACATCCTTTTCAGTTTCTTGACAATGCCCATGGGAACAATCATCCATCTCATCTGTAATCTTTCACGGACAAATGGGATTGTTTGCATGAACAACTTATATAAAAGTGTTAAAAATATAGATGTTAGGTATTTCCGGACTAAAGCATGCAAGAACATGTTGCTACATCCTCATAATGCCGCTGCAGCTTATTGTAAGAGCCTAAAACTGAAAATTGATTACATTGATACTTCAAGTTTCTTTTGTTGCGAGAGTTCCCATTGTAGTGAAGTTGGCTACAAGTTGTGGAGTCATTACAAAAATCTTTATTATGGTTGTGGACGGCCCATGAGCCGTATTTTGAATCTATCATGCAGCGCTCCATCCAACAGTGGATCTGACGAAAGAAATCGAGGAGTGTTTGTCAAAGGACTGGCCCGATTTGTTGTAAGTGACTATTTTCAAGTGAGGCCAGCATCAACTTCAGCAACCATTGCTCTTCTTACAAAGGCTGGAGTCATGGTTACAAGTAACATCGAGGAGAGGATTTTTGACATTGGAGTAACAGAGGTATGATCTAATAAATGAGCTGTTGCAGTATTGTCTAGCCTTGTGCTATGTACAGGTACCCATTTTAATGTCTTTGTTTTAGGTTTTGGAATTGCTGGAGCGCTCATTGGTATCAAGGACACCTCTGACCGAAGTTTTGCTTGCTCGTAAGGAAGTTCCTGAGATAAGAAATGAAGATTCCCTTCAAAGAACCTCTCTTATGCATGAAACACTAGAACATCAATCAGAAAGAAATGGTGAGACGTCTGTTAGGCTTGTGGTTTGCAAATCCAAGAAAATGGCATGTTACGCAGAAGCGTCAAAAGATTTTGTTGATTTACTTTTTATTCTTCTCACCATTCCACTTGGGTATTTGATGAATGAAAAGCATGGTGGACAATCAAAAGGATGCATCCACCACCTATATGACAGTGTCATTGATCTCGATGCTACGAAAAACCTGAAGTCAAATGACATTAAAGAGATTCTTCTAAATCCTAAGATTGCACCTGGTTATGGCTATAAGAACCAGCCACTAGGTGTTAAGGAAGCTGTTGATAACCAGCAGTACTACTATGATTGGGGTTCTAATTCCACATTTTATTCTTATGGGCCTGTAATAAGAACTGAAAAAAAAAGTCCTCACGATTCTACACTACCACTTTTAACTATAATGGATCCCAAATCACCCTACAAAGAGGGCACAGAAGGTGATGGATTTTTGCTAGATCCTGCAATGTTCACAGTAGGTGACGATCTTGTTGTTACACCAATATCGCCTGTCTCAGAACTATCTTTACTGGAAAAATTGAAGATACCTTTCAATGACATCTATGTCTGCGAGGTTCAAGTTGGCAGAGAAGAGGTAACTCAAACTAACTAATTTCTGCACTCTCTTGTTAGCCATGATATTTAATTAATTATAAAGCTCTTAAGAAAAATCATGCCTGTCAACTTGATGCTTATGTCTTGGTTAATTTTGTCTTCCGAACTGTTAAGTTTATTATTTTTTATTCTATTTATTCAACCAAACAGATTTATAGGATAGAAGTGGCGTAAAAACTATTTTACCTGTTCTTCTAAGACCCTTTTTTGTTAATGGAATTTGTTAAAATTCGCATCATAACAGTCCCTTTAAACAGGAATATTGGTTTGATGGACATTTTATTTTTCTGCTGCAGGCTTCCCGTCTCTTAGCAGCTTCTTTTGTATCTGAATCTGCTCTTACTGATACCTTCATACGTAAGATGCCAAAGGATGCCTTCATTTCCGATGTGCTGAAAGAATAATCTTGAGGACATCTGTGTGCTTAATTGATCAAGTATATTTTCTGGTCATCTTGAACCTGGTTTTTTTATTAATGTGATAGATAGTCTGTCATGTGTAGGAGAATTATTGATTCTGAAGACTTTTATGTAAGTCGAATTAAGGTGCTGCTTTTGCTTCATAATACCTAAACTATAGTTGTTTTCTCTTTTGACTCGCTACTTGGTCTATAATTGCCTGGAAACACCATTTAGAAAGGGCTTACAGCTCCAAATTGGTAGGCAGAGAGTATCTTGAACCACACCGAATAAAGCTCTCACTTGGTGGCAAAGCATACACTAGAAATTATCCCTTCCCGAGGAAACACAGTTTTTCCTGCTATCTCCTTCTGCAATCTATGATGAAGTCACAAACAGTATTTTAAGTTGGTATGGACTATTTTGTAAGCTTTTCATAACGAATCATTAATTAACTGAATGACAGCATCATGAAATGTAATCATCAGGCTCCCTCGTAACAATCAGCTGTCCCATTGGGGTGACTTGCACCACCTCCTCGACTATAGATTCGAAATGGGAGTTGTTTTAACATTCAATTCCCTGCAAATTTCCCTTTAGGAACGTCTCGTGCATGGCAGCTTCTTTTATCTCTGAATTGGAGGTCAGTAAATAACAAATGCCTTCAACCATAAGAACTGGAAACATAACTTTGCTCGTTTATGATGCTGTCACGGCGCTCACAGTCCGGCGCCGACAACCGGAACCGGTAAATTCATGGTTCGGTGACGACGCACACTGGCGGATCCGTCCCATTCAGCGCACATGCAAAGCGGATGGTAAGATTAATTTTAATGAAATATATTGTTAATTAATTTGTCGTTCCTTATAATATATTTAACTTTCAACCTATTTTTTCCTTACAAACTGTGTCTCTTGGACGTGAGCCGAGTCCAATGGAGCTGTTTGTAGAGACGCATGTGCGGAGTCAAGACCGCCAAAAGGGGGTCCAGCAGTTTGTGGACAACCGTGCTCAGCACTTCGTGGTATGTTCATTCATTCATTTTATTTTGTAAGTTATTATTTTCTTGAATTGCATCTTGAATGATGATTTTTTAAAAAAAATTCAGGAGACCTATAAAAGCTGGTTGAAGGAGAGATATGGGTACAATCCTTCGACCCATCCAGATTTCGATCCAGATTTGTGGATGGAGGTGGGATAGTCTGGTGGACCCGATAAAAATCAGGTCTGCAGGCTCTCCAACACTACGGTTGAAAACTTGTGTTCGACTCGTAGTGTCTCAACCGTTGGGAGCTCTCCATCAATATCGAGCACCCAATCTGAGGAGTTCATTGCCTTGAAACAACAATATCAACAACTCTCGACGAATTATGATGAGATCCGTCAAATAGTCATGGAGATGAGATCAAAGATGGGTGATGATACTTGTGCAACTCCTTTGTGGCCGTACGGTCCCGGGAACAACCAGCCTTCTCCTCCTCCAGCTCCGCCGCTATTCTAGTTTAATTTTGTTTTTTAAACACATTAAATTTGTAATGAATATTTGGATAAATATTATTTAACATTATTTTTATATTTTTAATGTTTAATCCAATTTTATTTGTTTATTAGAGTTTTACTATTAATAAATTATTTTTTTATATATATTTTAAATATATACCGACGGATACTATCTTGGAGTCATGGATACAAGTAACATCGAGGAGAGGATTTTTGACATTGGAGTAACAGAGGTATGATATAATAAATGAGCTGTTGCAGTATTGTCTAGCCTTGTGCTATGTACAGGTACCCATTTTAATGTCTTTGTTTTAGGTTTTGGAATTGCTGGAGCGCTCATTGGTATCAAGGACACCTCTGACCGAAGTTTTGCTTGCTCGTAAGGAAGTTCCCGAGATAAGAAATGAAGATTCCCTTCAAAGAACCTCTCTTATGCATGAAATACTAGAACATCAATCAGAAAGAAATGGTGAGACGTCTGTTAGGCTTGTGGTTTGCAAATCCAAGAAAGTGGTATGTTACGCAGAAGCGTCAAAAGATTTTGTTGATTTACTTTTTAGTTTTCTCACCATTCCACTTGGGTATTTGATGAATGAAAAGCATGGTGGACAATCAAAAGGAAGCATCCACCACCTATATGACAGTGTCATTGATCTCGATGCTATGAAATACCTGAAGTCCAATGACATTAAAGAGATTCTTCTAAATCCTAAGATTGCACCTGGTTCTGGCTATAAGAACCAGCCACTAGGTGTTAGGGAAGCTGTTGATAACCAGCAGTACTACTATGATCGGTGTGTAATAAGAACTGAAAGCAAATGTCCTGGCTGTTCTACAACACTCCCACTTTTAACTATGATGGATCCCAAATCACCTTACAAAGAGGGCACAGAAGGTGATGGATTTTTGCTAGATCCTGCAATGTTCACAGTAAGTGACGATCTTGTTGTTACACCAATATCGCCTGTCTCAGAACTATCTTTACTGGAAAAATTGAAGATACCTTTTAATGACATCTATGTCTGCGAGGTTCAAGTTGGCAGAGAAGAGGTAACTCAAACTAACTAATTACTGCACTCTCTTCATAGCCATGATATTTAATATTTAATTATAAAGCTCTTAAGAAAAATCATGCCTGTCAACTTGATGCTTATGTCTTAGTTATTTTTGTCTTCAGAACTAAGTTCATTATTTTTTATTCTATTTATTCAACCAAACAGATTTATAGAATAGAAGTGGCATAAAAACTATTTTACCTGTTCTTCTGAGATCCTTTTTTGTTAATGGCATTTGTTAAAATTCGCATCATAACAGTCTCTTCAAACAGGAATATTGGTTTGATGGGCATTTTATTTTTCTGCTGCAGGCCTCCCGTCTCTTAGCAGCTTCTTTTGTATCTGAATCTGCTCTTACTGATACCTTCATACGTAAGATGCCAAAGGATGCCTTAATTTCCGATGTTCTGAAAGAATAATCTTGACGACATCTGTGTGCTTAATTGATCAGGTATATTTGCTGGTCATCTTGAACCTGGTTTTTTATTAATGTGATAGATAGTCTGTCATGTTTAGGAGTATTATTGATTCTCAAGTCTTTCATGTAAGTCGAATTAAGGTGCTCTGCTTTTGCTTCATAATACCTAAACTATAGTTGTTTTCTCTTTTGACTCGTTACTTGGGCGTATAATTGCCTGGAAACACAATTTAGAAAGGGCTTACAGTTTCAGACAAGATTAATTTGACTCCAAATTGGTAGGCAGAGAGTATCTTGAACCGCACCGAATAAAACTCTCACTTGGTGGCAAAGCATACACTGGAAATTATGCCTTCCCGAGGAAACACAGTTTTTTTAAAAGTTCTAAGTATCTATTCAGCGTTCCTGCTATCTCCTTCTGCGATCTATGATGAAGTGTACAAACACTATTTTGTAAGCTTTTCATAACGAATCATTAATTAATTGAATGGCAGCATCATGAAATGTAATCATCAGGCTCCCTCGAAACAATCAGCCGTCCCATTGGGGTGACTTGCACCACCTCCTCGACTATAGATTCAAAATAACAAATGCCTTTATCCATAAAAATCGGAAACATAACTATGCCTGTGGAAATCCACAACATCGATGCCTTGGTACTTCAGTGTATGTAAAACATATTTGGTGATATATGGACAGAAACTTTCAGATCAGATAATCTGAATCTCTTACTTGGAAATTGTTTAAAATTCCAATTAAATCGCAAGTCAATGTTATCTACTCCAGATTGTCATTTCCTATTTTTAATAAATTTCTAGTTCATTTACTGAGCACAATTAGGTTTTTGATACGAAGGAATTTCAAAACTGGGAAATAATCTGTGTTTTTCTACTGTTTTTCAAAAACTTCGCAGCCAATACTGTCTAGTTATTGTCCTGAAACTTCTCTGTAGTGCTACAGCCAGAACACAAGATATATCATCTCTTCCCTTTCTAGCTATTGTTGTCAACAATACGAAGCTATAACCCATGCCTCAGGGGCTAGAAACTTTACATTGCTGCCATACCATTCATTTACTTGTACCACTACCTGAGACAGAGAATGCAGAATGCATGGGATATCGAGTTGTCTGTGCTATAAGTACATGGTTTTATGACACTCCGAATATAACTACGATATGGATTTCTCTGTTTCAGTGATTGATCTCCCCAGAATATCATTGTGTTGCACGCTTCACATCTTTGGTAGCTTCCTTTATCGATCTGCGAAAAACCCTTGGCCAATATTCCTTCATCAGCAAAAACTTGAGAATAGTTTTCATTGGTGATGGTTTTGGTTTTTTGTTTCTTTTGTGTGTGTGAAAAATTTGGAAGCTATGAGCATAGGTACGTGATTAAGAATAGTATATTTAAGATGTTGAATGAATAGCAATGGTAGATGAGTCTAGTAAACATATCATTATACACATTCTCATTGCATATACATGCACCCAAGGGCTAGTGGAAAATCCAGGGAAATGAATCTGCCTTTTCAGGTCTCGAGTAAATAATGTCTCTGGTCCTAGTCTATAAAGAAGGCTGTTCACCATGGTCTTTCTCCAAGCCTGTTTCTGCTTTCAGGTTTCGAATTTTGGTACGATGCATGACAATTAAAGTAAGAAGCAATTAGATAAAGGATTTCTGTCTTTAAATTCCTGTTCCATTCTTGAGGATTGTAAATATTGGGGAAATGGAAAGTACTATTAAACATTAATTCGCAATTATGACTGATATTATGATTCCCAATTCATAGCATGACCCTAGCTGTTAGAACAATCTATAGGTGTTCTGTTTCACTGGTAACAAAGTTCATACTTCGTAACTTTATTGATAGCGATCTGTCCATTGACAGGTTGCTCTAAATCTCATCTTACACTCCACAATTGTTTTACGTGATTTTTTTTTCTTCAAATGGGAGGGCTTTTAGATAATCTATGTAACCTCTATAAATTTAACTGTTTCAAGATAATCTTATAGTAATTTGCTAGTGTTTCTGGTTTACTTACCAACTGCTAGCGCTAGTTTTTGCCAGGCTGCTATGGTGTCCACACCATCATCAAGGCTCATTACTGGTTCACTAGCCTGCATTCCACCACCACCACTTGTTTATCTATATGGCAAAGTAAGATGAATCTGTGTTTTTCTTTAACGTGTCAAGACTGATAAGGATGTACATGTTTCTGTGATAAGTATATCCAATTCCTCTAGTTTATCCCTTTTTCCTTTTCCTTCCTATTTCTGCGGGCTTTCCGTCTTATGGTAGCTTCTTTTGTATCGGAATCTGCTCTGACCGATGTCTTCATCCCTAACAGCCAAAAGATGCCAAATCCGACCTTTGCCAATGATCCAGATGAGCATTTTAAGGCATTGCAGTGTTAAATTTATCCTTTGTAGTTCGGTCTTGAACCACAATTTTGCATGTAAGGATGTTTGAAAAGTATTCTACTGCAAGAGGTTAATTTAGTATGGACTCAATCTAGATGTTCCAAGCCCCTAACAATATTAACATATTGATTTCTTAACAGCTTTTGGAATTGCCTTGAGCTTTCATGGCAGACAATCTAGTTTTTGTACGACAAGGGTGAGTTCACAGGTCTCTTCTCGATGACTCTCATGATGAATTATCGAATCACGGGAAAGATAGAGCCTAAACATAGCAATAATTTAACTTCAGATCTTAAAAATCAATTCAAAAGCAGCAGGAAACAATAGACATACAGGTATCTATCGTGCATTGGAGCTAGTAACAAAATGGCCTGTCAGCACAAAAAGAAAAAGGCCTGCCTGTCAAGGCAGCATTGCCTTTACGATTTGGAAGGAGTTGGCTGCCTGCCTGCCACGCTATGTCGGAAAGGATCTCTCATGTCTCTTCCCAGCATCTATATCAGTAGACGATTTCTTCCTTGGAAAGTAAATTAAAACAATCTATACCACGTTTTCTATGCTAATTATTTGATATTATAGCGATAATTATTTTTTAAAATATCTTTTTATTTAAAATAATATATTAAAATAATATTTTAAAATTTATTTTTAATATCAATATATTAAAAGATCTAAAAAATTAATTTAAAAAATATTTAAAAAATTCAATTTTTTTTTTTAAAAAAAAAACGTTTAAAACACACAACAAACAGGCTACAAAACATAATTTTGCCATCTCTCTCTCGTAAATTTAATGCGTTGCAACCTGGCCCACCTGAATTTCTGTGTTATTTCCCCGTGCTGATACATTTTTGTAATGACACTAACCTCATTTCAAAATTTCTAACATGTCGCAGTGTGAAAATTTTGAGTTACTTTTTTTTTTTTATTGTCTAAAAGCAATGTGAAAATATACACCCGTTTTTATTTAATGGTAGGTCTAAAGATGACCCGGTCAATGTGGACCGTGGATGCTCAAAGTATTTGTGAAAAAGTTGTGACTTCGGTCATGTATATAATTTTAGGTTGTTTTTTAAAAATTTTTTTAAAATATATTAAAATAATATTTTATTTTAAATTTATTTTTAATATTAACTTATCAAAAATATAAAAATATAAAAAATTTAAAAGCTGTTTTTCTGAAAAACAAATCATGCTCCATTTTTAGATATTTAATAATATAGTAAAATAGCTCATTTAAAAAATATATAATTTTCAAAAAATTTTTAATAACTAGAAAAAAGCTTGAAAAAAAGAAGTGACTAATTCTTTGATTAGAAAAATAAAAAATAAAACGGTAACCCATTATCGCCCATATATCCAAAGGATGGAAATGGGAGGATCCAAGACCCAAATCCACATGACGACATATATTATATTCATATAATTTCAAAACAGAAAGCAGCACGGAATTTTCATGAATCCATCAAGCACTTTGGATTTTGGAAAACTCTTCAGCATAAACAAGAAAAATAATAATAGGAACTGACGACAAGCCATCGCTGTCCGGCTTGTGTCTTCCCTTCACCGTAACCAAACCGAAACGCACGTTCTTTGCTTTGACCCCGTTAATAAGAATAGCAGGTAGGCTCGCTCTCTCTTGAAAACATTCATATGCCATGCCCCTCTTCTCCTTCTAACAACCTCGCTTCACAAATCCTTGTACACTTCCTGTCTTCTCCAAATCTTGATGTCTTTTGTTACTCTATAATTGATCACGTATCTTTCTTGCAGGGATAATGACAAGAATGAATTGATCATTGGCTCTTCCGTTCCTCTTGTTAGTGTCAAGATGGAGTTGTTTTCCGCGTTTAATCTTTATCTTCGAAGACCATTTTGGCTCTTGATTTCTTTGGTGTTCTTGCTGCTAAATAGTAGAGTAGTGTTATCTGATCCCAACTACTTAATTGGGCTTGGAAGCTATGACATCACTGGACCAGCTGCTGATGTTAACATGATGGGTTATGCTAACACAGACCAGATTGCTTCTGGGGTTCACTTCAGGTTGCGTGCTCGTGCTTTTATTGTGGCCGAGCCTAAAGGGAACCGTGTTGTGTTTGTTAATCTTGATGCTTGTATGGCCTCTCAACTTGTCACTATTAAAGTTATTGAGAGGTTGAAGGCAAGGTAGTTCTCATTTCTGCATTTTGATTATGATCATTTGAGCTATGTTTTGATGTTAGTAAAGTGTAAAAGTTAAAAGAGTCTGTTTGCCTGTATTGCAGGTATGGGGACCTTTATACTGAGAATAATGTTGCTATCAGTGGCATTCACTCTCATGCTGGTCCTGGGGGCTATCTTCAGTATGTTGTGTACATTGTGACATCTCTTGGATTTGTGCGCCAATCATTCGATGCACTTGTTGATGGCATTGAGAAATGCATAATTCAAGCTCATGAAAATCTCCATCCTGGATCGATTTTTGTGAATAAGGGTAAGGGAACATATATGATTTTTGCGGATTATGAATTTGCTAGTGGGTAAAGGGAAACTGTCATTTAAAATGCTGGGAAAGTGCTTGCTTGGCTTTTGACTTTTGCTAATGGGTGATTCATGTCATGACCTTGGTTTTACATTAATGTATCATATCAGTAGTTTTACAAGTTACCATCTTGGTCTTAGAAACTTATTGTTGCAGATTCTTATTTCTATTTCATTGGTTATCTTTCATAGAGGCAGTTTTTGGGAAAAGCCTAACAAATCTTAGACTTTCAATTTTGTGGCATTCTGGGAAAATGATAACCTTCTACATCTAAAGAGCTTCATATTTCCTTCATCAGGTTTCATTTTAGCCTGTGCTATACTTTTAATCGGTAATTGGATTAGAACCTGGAATCCATATGCTTCTTGTTGTTGCCTTTATAGATGTACCATGTGCTGTTTCGCACCCATGCCTCTATGATCTCTTTGCAAATGTTGTTATTTTTCACTTTTTTTTTGGTAAGGGCCATGATGTGGTTGTCATATTGCTTAATATAAACTTAGAGAGGTTTCGTCTTCATACTTACAGGAGAGATCTTAGATGCTGGAGCAAATCGCAGCCCTAGTGCATATCTTAATAATCCTGCAGAAGAGCGCAGCAGATACAAGTACGATGTTGACACAGAAATGACCCTTCTGAAGTTTGTAGATACTCAGTGGGGCCCAGTGGGTAGCTTCAATTGGTTTGCAACCCATGGAACTTCTATGAGCCGTACAAACTCTTTGATAAGTGGGGATAACAAGGGGGCAGCAGCGCGATTTATGGAAGACTGGTTTCAGCAGAATGGTATTGGAAACTCATATTCTGATGAAAGTGTAGTTGATGGAATTCCTCGAAGAATCTCAAATATTATCCCAGACTTGCATGACAATCGTAAGTTGCTTTCCCCCCTTTTTGTTTTCAGTAAAGGTAGAGTAATTTGTAAAAAGATAGTTACCAACCTATTTGGTTTAAGGTTTCAGACAAGCACTTTATATTAGCTGCTAGAGTTTTTATTCTTCCCATAAACAAGTGCACAATTCTCTTCCATGTGAGTTTAACTCAACGTGTTATGCAGAAGCCTCTGTCTTGTCATTTGACACTAAAAAAGTGCATGAGGCGTATGGATTTTAGAATTGTATAATTCAATGTAATCACATTATCTTTAAGGATAAAAATTTCTGGATTAAAATATACAATGAAACAAATATAATTAATGGAAAACCATTATTCCATAGCAGTTTGTTCATATTTCAGTTCTCACTGTCCTTTTTATTTCCGGAAAAAATTAATAAGATGATACTGGGTTTCCATTCAGTTAACTAACCTCATCACCAGCTCTGTGCTTGTCAGATGCCTGAATTTCTACCTTATAATGAGGTTAAGTTGCTATTGAAAAAAAAAAATCAGTGCTTTATACAAAAGAAAAATCAAAATAAGTGATAACACTGGACCACTTGAAGTATTTCAATTACTTACAACCATAGAGTATGCATCTTGGATCTGATATCTTGTGACCAGATCCAGCCTGCTGTCAAGTTGCACAGTTGCGACAGGGAATTTGAAGGATATGAGAACTACAGCATAGCAACAAATGTTCTGCATGTTGTTTACTAGATTAGAATAATATGGAAAGGGATAAATAGCTTCATCCATTTACTTTTGATATCTGTCTATTGCAGACCATGAGCTACTAGAGCTCGCAGCATCCTTCCAGTCTTCTTCTGGTCAACCAGCAACCAAGATTCTTAGCATTGCAAAGCGTGTCAGGAGTGCTCTCAGGCAAGCTGACAAACCTGGATTTGTTTCTGCATTTTGTCAATCAAACTGTGGTGATGTTAGCCCCAATGTGCTTGGAACTTTCTGTATAGACACTGGACTGCCTTGTGACTTCAATCACAGTACCTGCGGTGGGAAGAACGAGTTGTGCTATGGCCGAGGACCAGGGTACTGAATCTTGTGCCATCCAATGTTTTTGATAGTAAAATACTTGCCTTTGACCCTGTTAGAATGCTAATTTGTTTTTTGAACCTAACCTGGCAGTTATCCTGATGAATTTGAAAGTACCCGTATTATTGGAGAGAGGCAATTCAGAAAAGCTGTGGATCTTTTCAACACAGCATCTGAGAAATTAAATGGAAAGATTGATCATCGCCACTCTTTTGTAGACTTCTCCCAGCTGGAAGTGACACTTCCTAAACAGGGAGGAGGTTCTGACGTAGTAAAAACATGTCCTGCTGCAATGGGTTTTGCATTTGCTGCAGGAACAACAGATGGACCTGGAGCTTTTGATTTCAAGCAAGGAGATAACGAGGTAACCTGTGATTGTAATATTTATGCCTTATATCATTGTATTCTGTCATGATATTCAGTGGCTGCCTATTTCTCTTGATTGTTGTTTGCTGTCATGTTATATCAGGGAAATGCCTTCTGGAGACTTGTGCGCAACTTCTTAAAAACACCAGGAAAGGAACAAGTTGAATGTCAGCATCCAAAGCCTATCTTGCTTGATACTGGTGAAATGAAGAAACCATATGATTGGGCAGTGAGTTGCTTTCTTTTTTGTATATCTTACACTAGTAGAATGGGGTTATTTTCAAAAGTTTCTAACCAAGTTGATGCTGTATTTGCTCCAAAATTTCATCATAAAAAACTTAAGATAAGTAACTTAATAGCTGGATCAGGTAAACTGTTGATTCAGTTCTAGTCCTATTTTGTTTCTTTTATTTTTTTATGAAATTGAATTTCTGTCTGTTGATTTATGTTCAGTGTTGTAGATTGAGTGTTCAAATTCTGTCTCTAACATCAAAGAAATTAAAACTGGGATTGGGTATAGTTAACTGTATGGGTAGAATTTCTTGATTCTGGACATTATAGCAGCAACATCTGTGCTTGTTCACATGTGTGCACAGATTGACTGGTTGGTGTTGTGCTGCTAACTACGAGAATGGCATGGTGTTACCAAAATAACTTGATTATCTTTTCCTAAGGGTTTTTTCGGTTTCTTGTCTTTTATTTTGGAGTTGAATGTGGAATCAATGTACAAATGATTTGGAACTGAAACAAGTGTTTTGCTTCATCAATTTGCACATGGTGTAATCCAAGTTTGTTTTCCAGCTATGCTGAATATTTTTGGTTGATGCCATTCTAATAAACACAAAGAATTCCTTAATGCATGTCCATGAAGTCTCAATCACACCTTAAAATAATGCGATGGCATCACACATTGGATGTACCCAAATAACATTCCGTTGAAGGATTCCTTCCATCTTATATGCAGCATTCCTTCTTTTTTTTTAAAGATAGTTTGTTTTTCATGATTTGAAGTTTTTAAAGATTGTTGAGGTCTTCTGGCATGGCATGTCTGCCTACTGATAGGAATGCTAATGTTTGCCCGTTGTGTAAAGAGAAAAAAAAATATCTTTTTTTCTTGTGTCTGGCATTCCTATTAGTGACACTATTTTCATGCAGATGATTTTGGAACCACTGTTACTTTACTACTGACTAAACTGATTGTTCATGGATCATGCAGCCTTCAATACTTCCAATCCAAATTTTCCGTATCGGGCAGTTAGTCATCCTCAGTGTACCTGGAGGTACCTTTCATTGCTTCTTTCTTTTTCCTTTCATGTAAGGTTAATGCTTCCATTTGCGGATTCATGTTTTACAATCAAACTAAGCTCTGAAATTGAATGGATGAAGAAACTGCTAATATTACAGCCATGAATTATAGAAAATGCTAAGAACAGGTTTTTTGTGTTTCTCCAAATGGTGGTGATGAGCACACTGCTAAGGTGGTTGCTCAGGCTGGATGATGTCTAGTCATCCCCAGTATGTCCAACCTTTTGTTGTCAAAAAGTCTGGTCGGGCTCAAATGAACTTGTGTAAATGGACAGGTTGCATGGCAGGTTGAAATTACACTATGCAAAAAAAATACCCGTGGAATATATAAAACTACATTTTGCTTCAGGCTAGTCCAATTTCATGTTGAGACGGGGACAGCCCTGCCAAGTGCCAGACAGGCAAAGTTCATAGCTCAGCCCGTGCCAAATCTTTAGTTCCCCAACTCATCTTTGCATTCTGATTGGTGTAAGAACATTATTCTGGCATTAAACATGCTAGGAGTCATTCTTTCTTTGTTTTGATTTGGTGGGCTACTTAACTGGTTGATGATGGTTTTTTATTGAATTTACTTTCCATGCATTGTTTCTATGATTATATGCTTCGACCAAATGATTTTATGAGTTCATGGATTTTTTGCTTGACTGTGTCAAACAGAATTTACAACAATGGCTGGGAGGCGTCTTAGAGATGCTGTCAAGACAGTGCTCACGAGTTCTGGGAATAGTGAGTTTAATAGTAATATTCACGTTGTTATAGCAGGATTGACTAATACCTATTCACAGTATGTGACCACTTTCGAAGAGTATGGAGTGCAGAGATATGAGGTAAGTGAATAATTAATGACAGATGCATGAATCGTTTTCTTTCTTAGGAAAAAGATCACTGTGAAATGTAATGGCTGAGATATGTAGTTTTGACATTCAGATAGCTATATTTTAGGCAGCTTTACATGCATGGGAAGTTGGTTCATTAGCAAAAATAGGTTGCCATCTGGCTCTAAATTGGAAGTTGTCTTGAGGTTTTGAAGCATCATCCTTATGACTGGTATTGGATGATCTCTATACCATTATTCCATGCCATGTCAGAATGAATTATCAAGGGAAAACGTGCAAGATTAAATTGACAGTCATGGGCTTTCGTTAAGGAATTATTTGGCGTTATTTTTTACCTCTATAATCGCTTGTTCATGAAACTGATGTTGTTCCCAGGGTGCCTCCACACTCTTTGGTCCACACACTCTCAGTGCCTATATCCAGGAGTTCAAGAAGCTTGCAACTGCTCTCGCCACTGGCCAATCTGTTGGGCCTGGTCCACAACCCCCAGATCTTCTGGATAAACAAATAAGCTTACTTACACCAGTTGTAATGGACGCAACCCCTCCTGGTGTACATTTCGGTGATTGCAGCTCTGATGTCTCCCAGAACTCCACATTCAAAAGAGGTGATACGGTCACAGTTGTTTTCTGGTCAGCTTGCCCCAGGAATGACCTAATGACAGAAGGCACATTTTCCCTTGTGGAGATCCTCCAAGGAAAGGATAGTTGGTTCCCAGCTTATGATGATGATGATTTCTGCCTTCGCTTCAAGTGGTCGAGACCTTCAAAATTAAGTACTCGTAGTCAAGCAACTATAGAATGGAGGATCCCGCAATCTGCCAGCCCTGGTGTCTATAGAATAAGACATTTTGGAGCTGCAAAGGGCCTTCTAGGTTCTATCAGCCATTTCACCGGTTCATCTAGTGCTTTCGTCGTAACATGATAAAACATGTTGTTCTTGTACATGTACACGCTACTCCTGTCCTTGTAGTATTCCTTTTCTTACACAAAAATATATTTGCACGACAGATGGCTGGCATGGGGCAACACTTGCTAATAAATTCTTGAATCCCTGTAGCTATCTTTAACATGTTTAATTAATCCAGCTAGTTTTTGTAATGCCTGGAGGAAACCATGGTTGACCATTAATCCTGTGTAAAAAGATGGTCGTTCATCAGCGAAAAACGTACAAGAAATTGAAAGATCTTTGAGACTAACCGACACGTCGTTTCTAAATTGCCATCAAACGATGACCCCTTCTGAATCTCGGGGAAAACCCTAAATTAGCTAGGCTTGAATAGTTACACCAATTCATCACAAGGAAGAATCAAGCAGTTAGAGTGTTAGACTTTGAAAAGGTTTCACCAATTCTCAGATTTCTCCTAATTTTCAAGGGCAGGGAAGCTCCGATTTCTCTTTCTCTCTCGCTCGTTGCATAAATTTCAGATTCTTTCTCTCTCTCCCCGTATAAGAGTTGAGGAAGAAGAAGAATCGAAATGTCGGTGCAGGAATACCTAGACAAGCATATGCGCTCTCGTAAAAGTTGACTTGTTTGCAGCTTCCGTGCGTCTGTTCCTAGCGGTGATGTTTCTGGCATGTGGGCAACACCAATCTTTATTTTCTTTTCAATTTCTAGAGCCTAGCAGCCCCTTCATTTTAAAAAAAAATTGAAATCTTGTGTGGTGAGTGATTTCGATTAATGACCACTCAGTCCTAGTTATGAAGCTGTTGAACTGCGAGATGGGGATAAAGGAAGGTCTCTTGGAAACAGTGTGAGTAGAGCTGTTAAGAACATTAATTAGAAGATTTCTGAAGCGTTGATTGGTATGGACCCCGCACTCTAGTCTCAAATTGATCAGGCCATGATAGACTCGGACAGAACAGAAAACAAGGTTATGCTTTCTTTTCTTCCCTGCCTTTGATCAGTGTAATCACATGTTTGCTTTGCATCAGTTCTTTCCACCAACATAAAACTTTAATGACCAATTGTTAACCTTTGACACATTGTCACACAGGATGATTGTTCCGAATCTAGTTGATTCTGGATGGAATCTACTGTGTTGCATGCAAATATGTCTGGTTTCTTGCAAATGGAAGAGAAATGTTGTGGCTTTTGTCTATTTATCCCAATAGACAACCATGCAAAAAGGTTATTTGTGTATTAATAATACGTGGACTTAACCCCATGCTTTTCACATCCAGCCAGCGTGGAGAAAGGTTCACCCAGTACTTTTGAAGTTAGATGGTTTCGAAATATCAACTTTCAAATCCTTATTACCGTAGGCTTGTTTTATATTTCCTCAAACTTGATTAAACATCCATACGTTGTGCCCCTTTTGACATCTTTGTGGGGACATCTGATGACCTTTGTACTGAGCATAGATTGTTGGTTCAAGATTCAACTTTAGGTTTCATGCGAGATGATCTGCAATCTGGAAATGATTGTTGTTCAAGTTTTTAAAATGCTGGCATCTTGTAAGGCATCCTTTTTCTTAGTCTGAGTCATACACGGGGTGAACTTGGAACAAATGCTATGCTAGCAGTTTCAATTGCTGCATGCAAAGCTGGAGCCGCAGAAAAGGAGCCATGGATGATGCCTTTTATTTTAGATAATTAATTAATATAGTACTTGGATCGGCACTTTGTGCACTTCTTTGAAAATTTTGCCGTTGAAATACCAGGTTCCGCTTTACAAACACATTTATGATCTTTCTGGCAAAACCAACCTGACTCTTCCTGTCCCTGCTTTCACTGTCATAAGTGGTGGAAAACATGCTGGGAATAATCTAGCCGTTCAGGTATGGTCTTTTTAAGTTTAAATATTTAATCCATTATTCCTTGCATCATAGGGCTTGCTGCTTCTTGAAATCCTAATTTCCATGGTTCCACTGCATCACAACGACTTATTGTGGAACGAAGAGTAATTATGAGGAATAAGTATTTTTGATGTGCTGTTTTGAAAAATCTTAACTTGATATTTGATTCGAAGTGCATTGCAGTTTTTGAACATGTTACCTTTTTATTATTTAGCAGATTTTAAATGAAAATCTTTCATTCTAAAAAAAAAAAAGTGATTTTTTTTTAAAATAGTGAGTGCCTTCATGCAATGAGTTGATTAGGCAGGGACGTCAGAAAAAACAGGGATGTAGTCACTCTGTGCTTTGCTTATCTTTATCCTGTTATTGGGAAGGACTTTGTAGGATGTAAATGATCAGGGTAAGAATAGGTAGTGCATATAGTTGCGGAATTAGTAGGTTAAGTAAAGTAATTAACTTGGACTTTGTCAGGTATGCTTGTTACGTTTTGCTGTAATTCTTGAATTTTTGGGTTTTTCTTTTGCTTTTATATATATGAGAAGCCATAAAAGGGTTTGTTTTCAGGTTGTAGGTGATGACTTGTTGATGTCCAATCTAAAACGTATTGAGAGAACATTACATGAGTCCAGTTGCAATGCACTTCTTCTCAAGGTATGCAGTTAGCACTAGATGAAATTTTTATGATTGAACTTTGAAGGATCTTATTCTTCTCCTTCTCCATCTTCTTCGGGATGAATGGGAAGAAAGGAGTAATTCCTGATCATTTTAATGAAAGCTTTATTCACTAATGGGGTAATAAATTTTCCTAATGTCAATGTCTTTTGTTTTCTCTCCTTTCTAGTGAACCACGCTATTATTTTCTTATTATTCTTAAGTTTCTGATCCGCAATACCCTTTTATTTATTGTTCTTCTTCTGATCCGCCATGCCCTTTTATTAAATCTAGTCTCCTAGACGGACATCACAGGTTATTTTTTTCTGTTAATGATATCCATGAGCTCTCCTTCATTACAATCATTACGTGATAAAAACTGGAGAAACTTTTTTATTAATCATTAAAGGCTTAACAAACTGAATGGATAACAAGGTAGATATGAACCTAATAGACCTAACTTTCTTGCTGTTGCTTCGGATTGAGGAAGAACTGGGTGACCAAGTAGTTCATGCAGGTGAAGATTGGAGGCCAAACTGATCAGTCCTGCGAAGTTTTCCATCTCCCTGCCCTCTATAATCTACTTCTCATTGTTGGTGGCTTGAAAAGTGAAACTCCCTTCGTATTTAGCAACTAGCATTCTAGAGCAATGTTGCAAGTCTTTCTTCTGGCTTTGTGTGAGTGTTCCCCACCCCATTTTCTGGAGAGCATGGAGATGATTTGAGAAACATAGTTGAAACAGCAAAAGTTTTTAACAGATTTTGGTTTCAGGTAATTGTAAACACAAAATCGTTACTGATCCATAGTGCAAATGGCCTTTTTATCCTCTTTAATTCCTTAAACTCCAGTTTGTGCTTCACGGATGATACAAGATCCTTTAATCGACTTGTTCCAGTTCATTTACTGCCAGTGGCTTGTATGCATATCCATTACCTGCTGTTAAATCAAAGATTTTGATCCAGTACCAGTAGAAGCTGATAAAATCTCAAGGTTGGCACTCGAAAGTGAAAGTGGAAAAGAGAAAAATGACGTGTCAACTGCTTTATGTTGTTTTGAGTACGATATGGTCTGTATCATTTGAAAGAAATTATTGCGTCATTGTTGGATAGAAACATCCACTGTTGCATTTAACTTGTGAACTGCAACGACACTGAACCTTTGTTTTGTAGGAAGAACAACGACACCTCAAGAACCTTAAACCTCAAGCTCTATTGCTTAAAAAAAATGAAAGTTCCGACTTTTTGTGCTGCAGATCTTAGAAAAACAGACTTTTCTTTTGAAGAACTGTCAAATATGTGTACTTGTTCAGAATGAAAATGAATTTTATTTTATTTTATTTTTTGAAAATAAGAAAATACATCACAATTATAACTATTTTTCGTAAAAAAAAATAAAACCATAATTTATAATAATAATTTAAATATTTTATATTATTAATAATCTAATTATGGAATATTAATTTTATTTCATTTAAACTAAAATAATTACGGTGGTGAAATGTAGGTATATTGCCAACTAAAAAAGAAAATTTTTATATTAAATTTATAATGAAAATCAAATGTAGGACACTGACTAAATATAATCATATAAAAATAATTAATAGTTTATATTACTAGAAAATGATCTGTTCATGTTTTTTTAATTGAAAAACAGTGAGAATTCTATAAAGAACAACTGTGAAAAAAAATTGAAAATGTATTTTTCAAACTTAGTATAAATTTAAAAAAATGATATATATATATATATATATATATATAAAGGGGCAATTTCCGTGGATATGACTGTTCAACTAGCAGCCTCAACCTAAAGCAGATACTGAAAAGGAAAAACTCTCTCTCAACTCTGGAGTCTCAAGCCTGGCCCTGAGGGATTAGGCCTAAATGGATAGAAATGCACAAAACGACAATATAACTACCCGTTACCAAAACCAAAATATACAAGTAAATAAACACATTTCTCACCTTTTCAGCCACAAAACAATACCCAAACTAACAGAAACAGAAACCTTTCTCTCAGTTTTTGCCTCCTTAAGAACTTCGAAGCCTCCCTTTACAATCAATCTTCAACCCCCTGAAATTAAGAAGAGTCATGAAAACCTGGTGATAAATCTTCTCTCTTGATTTACAAAGCCATTCCCTCTTTCTCTTCAACCAAACAGACCCTTTGTTTCTCTATCACATTACCACTCCTCTAGCTAGATCTGCATTTTTCTTCTTCTCTGTTTTCTCTAAGTTTAGCTTGTTCGAACCCTAAAAAAACCCATGTGAAACAAAAACCGATAACCCCAACTCGTTTTTTGAGAGCTGTTTTCTTACCCTTCATCAGATTCAAGGAAATACCCCACCCAAAAAAAAAAATGAGCCGTTTATTCAACGTTTGCCTAATTGCATCATGGTACTCCTCTAATATAGGAGTTTTGCTGTTGAACAAATATTTGCTTAGCAGCTATGGATTCAAGTATCCCATATTTCTCACTTTGTGTCACATGATGGCTTGTTCATTGCTTAGTTACATTGCAATTTCATGGCTCAAGATTGTGCCTTTACAGACCATAAGGTCAAGATGGCAGTTTCTGAAGATCTCTGCTCTTGGGGTCATATTTTGCTCCTCTGTTGTGACTGGCAATGTATCTCTTAGATATCTTCCAGTGTCGTTTAATCAGGCTGTTGGGGCTACCACCCCATTTTTCACTGCAGTTTTTGCATATTTGCTGACGTTTAGAAGGGAAGGTTGGCTAACTTATGTTACTCTCATTCCTGTTGTCGCTGGTTGTGTCATTGCTAGTGGGGTGAGAACTTATTTTTCTTTCTTTATATTTTTGTTGCCTTGGTGTATGATGTCGCCGAATGGCGCCAAAGGATCCATTTATTAGTTTGGGATTGAGTCTTGGTTTTTTTGTTGTAGTTTATTGTATAATTCTCTTTGGGTATATATATATTTTTTTTTTTTGGTGTTACTGTCATTGAGATCATTATTGGTTATTGAAAATTGTAAATTTGTTGGATTTTTACAATGGAGAGAACTAGCTGCTGGCTTTCATGCAGCAACAAGTTAACTTTAATCTTTCACAGGGGATCTATGCCGGGTTTGAATTCAAAAGTTACTATTTATGATACCTGTTGCTGTTTGAGGTGTTCTTCTTTAGCCATAATGCTACTTAAACAAGTTCTTAAGGAAACCTCTTTAATTGGTTTAGATAATTCATTGAAGATTTTCTGTTTCCTTTACTGATGGAAAAATCATTAACAGATTCGAACTTATTTGTTTTTCTCATTACTTGACTGAAGGGAGAGCCGGGTTTTCATCTTTTTGGGTTTTTAATGTGTATTGGCGCTACAGCAGCACGGGCGCTCAAGTCTGTGGTTCAAGGGATTTTGCTGTCTTCTGAAGGGTAATGAATTTCTCTTCATTTTGCATCCCAAGATTTGAAACTGTTCTATTTATTCTTGTTCTAATATCAGTGATTGAATGGGCATGATCTGATAATTTCACTGTTTTACCAGGGAAAAACTTCATTCTATGAACCTCTTAATGTACATGGCTCCAGTAGCAGTTTTAGTCCTTGTTCCTGCAGCTTTTTTTATGGAGAGAGATGTCGTTGGAATCACAATTTCCCTTGCAAGGGATGATACGAAATTCATATTCTATCTGCTCTTCAATTCTTCTCTCGCATATTTTGTGAATTTGACCAACTTCTTGGTCACTAAGCATACCAGTGCTTTGACGCTTCAGGTATCTTCTCCAATCATATGCGTTGGAATTACTTAAGCTTCATTGTCAGAAGCAGCATATCGCGAGCAAACATTCATAACCAAATTTATTTATCTTTTTCCTGCTAATTATTTTGTTCGTCTACACTGCATATAAACATAAGCCAGCATTGCATATCATATCATAGGAGTTGCCTACACGCATGATGAGTAGTTTTGCGGCATTCCAAGGTTTTCAGACTCTGCTACCCAGACAGTTATGTTAAAGACTAAATTAGTTCTGTTTCAGTCACCATTGGCGAGATAGTAAATTTTTGAAGATTGGTTTTTTAATAGACAGAGTGTTTGTTCTTATAATATTGACATGATTTTGGTTAAAGTGGATGGTAATTTTATTTTGAAACTGAAAAAAAAAATCAAATTATACTTGATACAGCATTATAGAAATTTTCTAAATTCATTTATCAATTAAATCCATCTCAAAAAGGTTTTAATAATCATATTTGAATTCAAAATGGAAAAAAAAATAATCCATTTTAAGAATTAAAATATTAGTATTTGAATATTTCACTCTGATACAAATGTGTGATGCTCTGTTTTTTTAGAACATTTTACTTGAAGCTTTGTTGCTTAATTTCTCATCGACAATTCCATGATGGAAATGAATATTAATAATGACATTAGCAATGGCCATTATGCTGCAAAAAGATTTTATTTTAATTATTAAGGGTAATCCCTACATTCAGATTAAGAAATGTGTGCTGCTTCTAGGTCCTGGGAAATGCAAAGGGGGCTGTTGCAGTGGTTATTTCAATCTTGATCTTCCAGAATCCTGTATCAGTGACTGGGATATTTGGATACAGCATCACTGTTACTGGTGTTTTCCTTTACAGTGAAGCCAAGAAAAGGAGCCGGAGCAATTGAGACATCGACGACGAGCGGTGCCTCCAAAGATTGATTCTCTTATATTTTATGTTAAATTATTTATCAGCACGAAGCAGCAACGTGTTTGAAGCAAGTTTGCGCGGCAGATGCTGTGACTCCAGTGTTTTTATTGAAATCAAGAAGAGAAATTCTTGCCAAGCCTTAGCTGGGCTTCCAACCTCATGTCATGGCATCAAGGTATCTTAAAAATAGAAGAAACATAATAGTCTTTCTAAGTCACAGATACGGACAAACCAGTGATAATCCTACGTTGGAAAATGTAAATGACTGTTTATCACACAACCATCTAAAAATCTCAGTAATCGCGCTGAAAGAAACTTCAGAGACATCTAATGACTAGGAAGGGACTGGCTCCCTGCATGAAAGCCATTGATGAAAATGAAAAACATCCTGAAAACGATTTCCAAACCTACAAGTGATTTCAGTGAACAAGGAAATAAATAACATTAAACTTGAGGTTTAGTCTCATTCTCGTCCTCGTCCTCTTCTATCTTTGGAGCCAAATAGTATCTGACGTAACCCATTTCAGCGATTTTGTACTCAACCACAACAGGTAGCTCTGAAGACAAGCTGATTTTAACTGTGTTTGACAATGGGGTTGCCTTCGTGAAGGAGTTCATGTACCTCAGTGCAAATGTCAATGACACTGGCTCGTTCATCTCAATGACAGTGGCATCTTCCGGCTGTAACAATCATAACCCCGCATATAAGCAATTCTGTCAATGGTATTGTTGTGATGCATGCAAAACAAAACTGGATGATATTTGCACTGATAACATACCTTATCAACTGTGGTGTTTTGCCTGAGGACAATATTTGCAGTTCCAATATCACCTCTTGTGGAAAACTTAACACCCTCCTTTGTCACGGAGATCACAACTACATTCACATATCAAAATCATTACATTTTCATAGTGCACACAACAAAGCAAAGCAGTCCATGGACGTGACGAGAGGACTTTTTGACAGTACCTGTATCACCAATGCTAGAAAGATCTTTACAAATCCTTGAAAACTCGGCTGAAGGCATCGTAACAATAGCATGGTATTCCGCCTCCGGGATTCCTAGGTGCTCACTATCGATGTCCATCAGCTTCATCTCAAAATCAGCAATTTTGTCTTGTGCTATTGTTCATTGCAAAAAGAGAATACAAAAACAAAAAGATTAGTCAAATTAACAGCAATTAATTATAATGGTTTATACTATGTCCAAGCACAATAAAGATTAGTCACTCCCGTTTGGTTTGAGAATTTTTTTTTTTTTCAAGAGGACCTTTTTCATTTTGAAATAAAGCTGTAAAAGCTTGAGCGGCTATAGCCCAAGCACCCAATTGTACCTCATAGAAAATCAATTGCTCAAAACACAATTACATTCTTCAAGAATTTCAGAAATCTAAGCCAAAATTAATTTAATTTTATATTTGAGATGCAGTTTTCTTTTATTTCCAAGGCGAAGCTACCAAGCAAAAGCACAACCATACATCAATCGATTAAGAACTCAATTTAAACATCAAATTACCGAAGAGATTCAAAATTAATTTTCCATTCGCACACCATCATTTTTCCAGCAACCAAAACAGATCTTAACGCTTGCATATAATATCAAAAACCTTAGCCCATCCAAAGTAAGCCTAACAGGGCAATTAAGCCCTGATTACCACAAAAAGAAAAGGAAAACAAGTCCGATCCGGGAAAGAGAAGATAACTTACTGGGACTTTCAAACATGAAAGTTACTGTATCGCTACCATCATCGCCTTTAATGGTGATGATGTCATCGTTTCCAGCACACTTCAGCATCTTAGACATGTTACCAAGATTCATGCCCATTGACATGTTACGGTCACAGCGGTAGTGCTCGAAACCCTCCGATCTGAGGAGTAGAGCCACCAGGGCAACGTGGCTGGAATCCATGGCCTGGAGAGAGAACCCAGAGGACGAGCAGTCAAAGTTTGCATCGTTGACCAGGTCCTTGATTGCCTCTAAAACTTTCTTCAGAAGAGACCCTTGTACCAGCCTTAGCTCCAACATTTTTTCTTTCTTTTCCTATTTTAGGGTTAGGATTTCTTCTGTGACAGGGAAGGAGAGAGGGGGTGAGGGGTCGTGTTGGAGTGGGGTTTGGTATTTAAATTGGTAAGACTGTGATTGGCGGGGTTTTTGGATTTGGGGCGGTCTGATTCCCGCCACGGAATTTGGCAAATAAAAGCGGGGAAGGTTTTTTGATGTTGGGAAATATATGTGGTGAGAAAGCCCAAGCCCAGGATCAGGCCCATTATAATTTTCAAGGAAAGCTTTTAAGCCCATGAAAGAGGTCGGTCGGAATAAAATGTACGCGAGAGTGCGAGTCAATGAATGCTGCTTGCAATTTGGACCTTACTTTACAGGTTATTTAGTACATGTTTCAATTATTTATTTAATTGACTTTACATTAATTCTTTTTACTTTGATTGATGGCAAGAGTTAAATAATACTTTTAAAGTGTATGTCAAGTTTTGCTCGCCCTTTTGAAAATGCCGATCAACCCGTTTTTAAAAAATTTAAAATATTTTTTTATTAAAAATTAATTATTATTTTTTATGTTTTGGATCGTTTTGAGACGCTGATCTTAAAAATAATTTTTAAAAAAAATTAATACATTTTATTATGAAAAACACTTTAAAAAACAACTGAAAAACACTTTAAAAAATAACTACAATCACACTTCTAAACATGCAAACTTTTAACTAGATGTAATGCTATGTAAAGTAATCACTGCTATAGCATGCAATATAATGAAATCAAATGTGTAGTGTAATTATATGTAATGATTGTAGTATAATGAATAAAATATTATTTTAATATATTTTTAAATAAAAAATATTTTTAAATTATACTATATGATAATTTTATTAATTATATATAATGAATTCTTAATTAGATTCCTCTGTTAGTTTTTTTAGTTAATAATATTGGAAATTATTCATATGATTTCTCTTCCCTCGATTACGAATATAAAAAAATAATACATCCAACCAGACATGTAGTGAGGATTTGCACATCCACTTTTGACATACCAACTCCTGATTAAACTTGTCAGTGATAAAAACTGGTGTGATTTTAGAAATCGTGAATAAGAAAACTGATGAACATTTTTTTTTTTATAGCAGAAACTAATGTAGTTGGCCATGGAACACTTGGAGCTGTGACATACCCAGTGGGTCTGGAGCGAGATGGAGACTAGGGAATTGAATAAATTATGATTTAGTTTTTTAAGGGTTGGTCAGGTGGTAGGAGTGCATGCTTTATTTATTCATTTATTGAATTGAAGCAAACTTCCAAAAAAAAAAATTTTTTTTTCTAGAATCACTAGATAATGATGTTCTATGAAATTAAAATAGTTTGATAACAATGTTTGTCTCTTGTATGATTAATTAGTTAATTTCTTGATTTTGAAAATTTATTCTATTCTCTTTAATTATGAAGGCTGGTGGTTGGTAATTGTACATGTAAAAAGGTTTACTTTAATGAGTTTGGAGGCTATTTAATTATTAAGTTATTGATATTGTTAGAGAAAATTCAATAATATTATAGAATATACTATGAAAATAAATATGTAATAAAAAATTAAGAGTTTAAACATTTTGTCTAAATAATTCATAGTATATTTATAGCTCGTGAATCTTTTATATAAATGATGGGTTAAAGTGTAATATTACCCCAATAATATCCATGACACACATATTAATGAGATAAAATATTTCTAATATATATATATATATATATATATATATATATATATATTAACGAGGGAAAATATCATTAACACATGTATTAATATAAATGAAAATATCATTAAATTTTTCTAAAATCACTAAATAATGGTGTTCTAAAAAATCAAAGTAGTCTCCAAGCAAGACTTATATATTTAATAGTTAGTTAATTTTTTGGTTCTAGAAATGTGTTTCATTCTTCTTGACCAAGTTAATCGATAACTAGTATCCGATAGTTGCAAAAATATTCATTTCAGCGAATCTGGAGAATCTCCGATGATTAGATCAATAACTTTTTTATAAAAAATACAACAATATTACATGGTTATAATATGAAAATAAATATTACATGGTTATTATAGTTGTGGTTTTTAAAAAAATATTTTATAAAAAATATTTTTTTGTTGAAATTGATTTAATATTTATATATATTTAGTTAAAATTGTGGTTGAAATTGAGATTAAATAAAAAATAATTTAATGTGTTTGGTTAAAAATACTTTTCAAATTGAGGTTATAAAATAACTAAAAAATATATATATTAATATTGATGATTTTTAATTTAAATATTGTAGATTTAACTACCGCTATTACTTCTTGAAATAAATAATACTTTATATAAAATATTTTTTATTGTTCCATTAAATTATCTATAGTTCTATCACGTATGAAATTCATTTGACAAGAACTATAATTTTCATGGTTTTTTGAGCGTGCAACAAAATCAGGTAAAATATCATCAGGAACAAAATTGAAATTATGATCAAATTCTGCAAATGTTATGCCATCATGCGATCTCCTTCTAATTTATATAGTGTCATTAAATAATGTTAAACACTATTTTTTTTGAATAAAACATAATTAAAAATAAATAAATAATTGGATTTATTTTTTATGGTCGAACCCAATCTAATACATTTAGATTCAGACCAAATCCACTTCAATCATGAATAGTGGACTGGAGACTATTCACGGGAAGTGCAGAGTGATTTTCACTCTGCACTGTTCACTTTTGTAACAATGCAGAGTGAAATTCACTCTGCTTTTTCCGATCTTTTAATTGTAGCACAGTAGTTAAGAAGAACTTTGGAGTAGCTTTTACTTTATCTATGTTTTTAATAAAAAATTAACTGGGACCCACAAATAGTAACATATGTTACCAAACATCTATTTTTCATGGTTTGTTTCAAAAGTAAAAGTAACTACGGATACTAACACACTCTAAACAACAAGCGGAATTTAAAAAATATCCCCTTTCCTTCCCCTCTTCCTTTTTTTTTTATCACTTTAATTTTTTAATGTTTCTCTTTTTTTTCATTTTAAATTTAAAAATGGCTTAAAAAATAGGAAAAAATTGATCGGCCGAAGTCTAGTGAATTTATCAAAACTAAAGAACTGAAATTGGGAAATTTATGGGTTAATATTTGGATTGTGTTTTTAAATAATTTTAATTTTTTTATATTTTTAATTTAATTTTTTTATATTTTTTGATATTGTGATGTAATGATATTAAAAATAATTTAAATAAATAAAAAATATTATTTTAATATATTTTTAAGTAAAAAAAATATTTTGAAAAATAATATTTATTATATTTTTAAACATGCATTATACAATACTCTAAATGGTGTGGGGGAACCCACACCTAAATTACTGTGGATTACAACAGTAATCCATTGTGATTTTTCTATTTTTTTTATTTTTTTATTTTTTTCCTATTTTTTTCTATTTTTTTTCACTTTTTTTGTACTTTTTATTTTTTCTCCCAAAATTATCTTTGTTAATTTTAGTTTTTTAATATTGACCTGGTTAAAAATTTTTCTTTGTAATTTTTTTCCTTTAAAATAATATGGATTGCTACGGTGTTTTTCCATATGGTTTTTTTATTTTATTCTTTTATTTTTTAAAATTATATTTGTCAATTTTATTTTTTTAATATTAATCTAATTGAGAATTTAGTTTTGTAATTTTTTTCTTTAAAACATTGTTGATTGCTACAGTTTTTCTCCACATGATTTTTTTTGTTTTTTTTATGATTTTCTCCAAAACTATCTTTTCTAGTTTTATTTTTTAATATTGAGCTGATTAAAAATTACAGTTACAATATGTGAGGGAAACACTATAGTTTTCCTCGCAAATTACTGTGGATTGCTACAATGTTTTTTTCCATATAGTTTTTTTTTTAGTTTTTTTCTAAAATTGTCCTTGTTAATTTTATTTTTTAAATATTAAATTGGTTAGGAATGACAATTAAGTAATAAGCTAAAAGGTATGGGGAATCCACTGTTCACCCACACCCAGTGCATTATGGATTACAATAGTAATCCATAGTGCATTCCTCTTTTTTTAAAAATTTTTTTTTGTTTTTTTTCATCTTTTTTTTCCAAATTTCCTCATTTTTTGTTTATTTTTTTTTCAAAATTATCTTTGTTAATTATACTTTTTTAATATTGAGTTAGTTAAAAATTTCTCTTTATAGTTTTTTTCCTTTAAAATACTGTAAATTGCTACAGTGTTTTCCCACATGATTTTTTTATTTTATTTTTTGATTTTTCATAACTATATTTGTTGATTTTATTTTTTTAATATTGAGCTGATTGAGAATTTAGTTTTGTAATTTTTTTCTTTAAAACATTGTTGATTGCTTACAGTGTTTCTCTGCATGTTTTGTTGTTGTTTTGTTTTTTGATAATTTTCTCTGAAATTAACTTTTTTGATTTTATTTTTTAATATTAAGTTGGTTAAAAATTACAGTTACAATATGTGAGAAAAATACTGTAACTTTCCTCGCAAATTACTGTGAATTGCCATAGTGTTTTTTCCCACGTGATTTTTTTCCAATTTCTTTTGTGTTTTCTTTTTTTGTAATATTTTTTTCCAAAATTATCTTTGTCAATTTTATTTTTTTAATATTGAGTTTGTTAGAATTTAACTTTGTAATAAAACTTAATCATGTGGAGAAAGCATTGTAGCTTTCCTCACAAAACACTATGGATTGCTAGATTGTCTTTCAACATGATTTTTTTTTCCTTCTGATTTTTTTAAAATTATCTTTGTCAATTTTATTTTTTTAATATTGAGCTAGTTGAGAATAACAATTACAAGTCATTACAAATAAGGCTAAATCATGTGGGGAAGCACTGTAGCTTTCATTACAAAACATTGTGAATTGCTACAATGTTTCCAACATGGTTTTTTTTTCCCTGTAATTTTTTTTTCTAAAATTGTATCTGTCGATTTTACTTTTTTAATATTGAGCTTATTGAGAATTTAGCTTTGTAATTTTTTTTCTTTAAAACAGTGTGAATTGTTGCAGTGTTCTCCCATATGATTTTTTTATAATTTTTTTCCAAAATTATCTTTGTTGATTTTTTTTTTTTTAATATTGAGTTGGTTAGGAATTATAATTACAATAAAGCTAAATCATATGGAAAAAGTATTGTAGCTTTTCTCATAAAACACTGTGAATTGCTATAGTATGTCTCTAAATGGTTTTTTTATGGTTTTTTCTAAAATTTTCTTTATCGATTTTATTGGAGAAAGCACTGTAGTTTTCCTCACAAAACATTGTCAATTGCTACAACGTTTTTCCTCATAGGTTTTTTTTCCTTCCAAGATTATCTTTGTTGGTTTTTTTAAAAATATTAAGTTGGTAGAGAATTTAGCTTTGTAATTTTTTTTATTAACAGAAAAGCTAAAAAATATAGCGAAAACAATCATTTTCTTTAGTCTCTAAGTTTTTGATCACCGACGCAACTTTTTTTCCCATCATGAAATATTGGCTTCATCATACCTTTAGTTTTTATTACTTATCTAGCGCTGGTTCATAATTATAACACTATTAAGTATATTTGTTTTATAAGTTCACGGCAGCGCGCGGCATGCCAACTCGTTTAAACTATAGACAATGGAATAATGATAGATTTAATTATTATTGTTTTATAAAAAAAAACCTCTAATCTCACCTTTCTTTTTATTTTTCTACAATGAAGATGCTTCCTGTAAGTTCATAAAAAATAAAAACAATTGTTTCCTCGTAATAATAATAATACTAAAAGACGCAAGCCTACCGGCACGATGGAAAAACGTACATACATGAGCAGCTACGGCAATTTATTGACATGCTAATAAAATAAAAATAAAAAATAAATAGGGGATCTGAATACCAAAACAAACCCACCTGCACCAGCACAGACAGAAGCCATGAAATCGATGATTATTATTATTATTGTTATTATTAATAACACTTCACGTGACAACCACTCGTTGCTCAACAAAAAAAAAAAAACCCAATTTCTTCCTTTCCTTTTTCTCCCTTGCTCAACCCCCACAACTATAATTAGCATTCTTTCCAGTTTCCATCATTAATCCTCCATGGCTGATCTCAAGCCCAGTTCTGATATTTCCTTCGTCGAAATCTTCCTGTGCAGTGCTTTCGCTGCTTGTTTTGCTGAGGTATTCCCTTCTACCCACTGTATATTTCCTTTGATTTTTTTTTGTTTTAAGACCCTGCTGCCTCTTGTTTTGTGTTTGTTTTGTTTGCGCTGACTTGAGAAATGTATGTCAAGTTTGAGCTGACTGGAAATTATAAATGTGACCCAATTTCAAGGTAATCTGTTTCGGATTTTAATTGGTAGAGTTGTATCTATTTAATCTATCCACGGCATTGTTGATTTGGGTTTTGCAGTTCTGCACCATCCCTTTGGACACTGCTAAAGTTAGGCTCCAGTTACAACGGAAAACATTTGCCTCGGAAGGAGTAAGTTTGCCTAAATATAGGGGTTTGTTGGGTACTGTGGCTACTATTGCCAGAGAAGAGGGTTTAGCAGCACTATGGAAAGGCATTACTGCAGGATTACATCGCCAGTTTATTTACGGTGGCTTAAGGATAGGATTATATGAACCGGTATGTCTTGGATGCTCTCCTTCCATACATGGGATTTAACTGTTAGCAGAGTATTAATGATGGAGATGTTGAATGCTGGTTGAACAGGTTAAATCTTTTTTGGTTGGCAGTGATTTTGTTGGGGACATTCCTTTGTACCAGAAAATACTTGCAGCTTTGTTAACTGGTTGGTGCATTTGGTTACTGTCTGAATGCTCTAAATTATGTTGTAAATGTCTTTAGTGTTATCCATGGTTTTTTTTTTCTCTCCTGTCAAAATCTCATTGGAAAAACTTTCAAATTGAATAGGTGCTATGGCAATTGTAATTGCTAATCCAACTGATCTTGTTAAAGTTCGGCTTCAAGCTGAAGGGAAACTGCCAGCTGGGGTGCCTGGGCGATATGCTGGAGCTTTGGATGCTTATTTTACCATAGTGAGACAGGTATGTTGCTTACTGTTCTTTTGCTTTTATATTGTTATGGTTTTAATTTTCTCTTCGTTTTCTATATATTTAGGAAGGACTGGGGGCCTTGTGGACTGGACTTGGGCCAAATATAGCAAGGAATGCTATTATAAATGCTGCTGAACTCGCCAGTTATGATGAAGTGAAACAGGTAGAATCATGGTCTTTAGACTCTTAAGTTGCACTTATTTTATATTTTCACTTTTATTTTTATGATGAATATAATTTCTCAATAATGTTCTAAATCTCTACATATAAATGCAGACAATATTGCAAATTCCGGGGTTCACAGACAGCGCCTTTACTCATGTTCTAGCTGGTCTCGGTGCAGGGTTTTTTGCAGTGTGTATTGGTTCTCCCATAGATGTAGTAAGTGCCGTCTATCCACTCCACTCCACTCCACTCCCTTGCAATTCTGTCAAACAAGTGAACATTGGGCATCTATCAATTTGGCATTGTCTTCACTGCACATGGCCATATCTTCCAGTTTTCTCTAGAAGATCCTTTTTCATTAGATGCACACAGTATAACAAGTGCATTGGATATGCATTGTTGGCAAAGTCACGGAGAACGTGAAAATAAAAAGCACCGAAGAAGAACGAATTCCTATAATTATCTCTACTACCATCACTACTACCATCAGGCATACACTGCTTTTCTAGAATCTCAATGAACCTTTATAATTCAGATTACAAATTATTTCTAAAGCTAACTCCAGAACTGCATGAAGCTGCTGCACATGTTGTTGAAAGAACAGAACATGGTAGAAACAGTGAAACTTGTGTAGAAATTTAATTAAGTGATGAAACAAGCAATATCTGACATCTTAATTCAATTTGTTTTAAAGATTACCTACCCGATGACCAAAGTAATTTCTGGTGCTTTCTTCAAAGTTCCATCTGTCTGATTACCTTAACAAAAGAATTGAAATCACTGAGCATAACAGCTTTCTAAATGATAATGACACCGGTGATGATACTATAAATCATGTTGATAGAACCATGCATATTAAATTCTCAAGATTTACCATAAACATTCAAGCATAATCCATGAATTACACTGAGGGCAATGACAAGGTTACTGCTAGAAAGTAATTGTGTCGTGTTTACATTTTCTGCAATTCTGTATTCTTTTTTTGACGAATGATGCTGGAGCTAGCCAATGAACACTGTATTGTATGATCCACATGCTGTTTTCAGGTAAAATCTAGAATGATGGGAGATTCGTCCTACAAAAATACTGTTGACTGTTTTATCAAGACACTGAAGAATGAGGTCTGTCAATTTCCCTTCATGTTTCCATTGAGGTTTCATCCCAGATGATATGACATACCATGATTGCCCTCAACTGTTTTATAGCAGTGGAAATTGAAGCTTGATATGGCAACATTTCTGCGTGTTCCTACTATTTCAAAAAGGGAAAAAAGATGTGCTTTTCAACTTTGCATACATCTTACTCTGAAAGCTTGTTCAAAATCCTGTCAATGATTGTAATTATTTTGCTGCATCTAAGCTTGAATGTGAATACAGTGCTAATTAAGAATCTTGTGGAAACTCTTACCTTGACTCAATTTGTATTAACTTGTGGGAGCAAATTCACTGCAGGGAATTTTTGCGTTTTACAAAGGTTTCCTCCCAAATTTTGGGCGGCTGGGATCTTGGAATGTTGTAATGTTTTTGACCCTTGAGCAAGTAAGATTTGTGAATCATGTCCTGTTTTGGTATATTCTAATTTAAAATGTAAATTCCAGGCACTGGCTTCATTCCCACTTATGGTATGAAAGTTAAAGTTGCCTTGCATATTCCAGTAACTCAAGGATCTAACAATTTGACAATTCAAGTGACTGCACCAATTGATGTTCTTGGCTTAAATTCACTTTGTAGGCGTGGGCTTTGTTTCCCACACCTTTTCTTTTACGAATTGCGGCATTCACTTGTTTGCTTTGACTTGACCTCCTTCTAGCTGGTTGAAGTAAGCCGTCTTAGCTGAAATGCTCATCCTTATTTAATGTGTTATTACAGGTGAAGAAAATAGTCACAGGGCAAGCATACTATGACTAACGACGAGATTTGAAAGTGGAAAGAAACTAATCTTGCTTTGATAATGCCTCTTCGACAATTGGACATTCCTTTTCTGGATAAATAAGGTTCTATCTGCTGGTATTCTTTGCTACTTGATTACATAGAGATAGAGTTGTCTGCATAATTATTTTGTAGACGTTCACAAAATTTATTTGAAGCCATCATTCTGAGGGAGTAGAATTGCCTACTCCCTTTTCAATCTAAGCGTGAAGCTGTGTCATCACATGATAATGAGCTGCCCATACAATCTGAAAGCCACGTGATATCCTCAATTCTGTTTCGAATGTAAAGTGTGCCCATTCATGATTTATCCAACAATTATCTTAGTAAAACTGAGCACTTGTTTAGGTTTGTTAATGATGGAAGATTCCATTTTTTCCGTTTTATTTCTTGATTCTCTCAATGGGAGTTTCTTGATGTACCGAATGTATGTGTTGATTGTATGTGTTATTGTAACGTGCATAATTTCAATAGCAAGTGTTTACTGTTTGGCACCAATGAGCTATTGCACGTGTAGATACTTTTCCTCCCCTTCAAATATTGTTGCCCATCTCGCATCTGAATAGGAGAATAATACAGTGTCCATTTTCATTTCAAAGATTATCAGATTAATTTCACACCCTTCTTAATAAGTAGAAAATCTTGCCCGCTTTTACCACCGACGTGGCCTGAATTGTTTTTGCTTTATCAGGGTTGACTTTAATACCTTGACTTTTTACCACACATCCTAGCAGCTTTCCGTTGAATATTGCTCTGAAGTTGAAGGCACACTTTGTAAATTGACTAAATGCTTATCGCCTGCTTTATTTACAATTTCAGACGAGTCCTATATGATATTACTCCCGAACACATGATTTTGGAACATATTAAAATAGAGAGAGTAAAATCAGACCGATTAATATTTATAGTTCGAAGCTGGGACCTCCACAAGATTCCAAAATGAACATTTTCACGATGCATACAACATCACTGAACTGTTACTCCGAATGACATTAACAACTAGTAATCTCTTCGAATCTCTAGCAATTCTTCTTTGAATGCTGAGGGGCTGCAAGCTACCTGGGCATTAAGTAGCATCCTAGACTTGCATATATCAGGCAGCTGAAACTCGGGCTCTGGGCACTAGGTAAACACTAGCCTTGATAACTGATCCGTTTCCAAGCTTGAATCCGGGACTAACAGGGAATCCCACGATCGGAATCCGCCCACCAGAAAAATTCACAACACTTTCCATATATTGGGGATGAAACTCAGCTCCCCTACTAACCTCAAATTGACTCGGTGGAGGGTCGAGTGAGAAGGCCAGCAAGTGAAGCAACCAAATGGCCTTGGCCAGCCCAAGAACTCTCCATAAAATTGACTCCTTGGGTGGCTTCCAGCAATGACTTGCTGGTGCTGCTCCAAGTTTCCAAATAAGGACGACTCCATTTTCGGATGAACAATTGCCAGGTATTTCTTAGAGCAGAATTTGCCAAAATGACAAGCAGGCAAGATTCCAAGAAGTTCAATGGGGTCCATGGCCTTCATATCACGGTACTGAGTAAAGCAATCACGACAGAACTGTAAAGTAGTCACGACAGAACTGATCCAAGTTGAGAAGCGAGGAGACGCTTCCATCCATGTAGAAGGTTTCATGGTCAAAGCCTTGGAAGAGCTTGTGAGAAATGTAATACTCTGTAGCATATGAAGTCTTACATAATCTGCTAGAATAAATAATATTATTGATCTCTTCATGTACTTATACAAGCAGGGTTTCAGACTTTCCTATTTATTAGGAATCAATTACTACATTGTAAGTTATCTCCCTGTAAGTTAGGCATTACAATAGAAAAGTAAATACATACAGATTATCTATTTCTAATGTAGAGATTGTGAAATTCCTAACACCCCCTTCAAGTTGGAGAGTTAATATCTTGCACTCCCAACTTGTGAATCATAAGAAGAAATATTCTTTCCCCAAGAGCTTGGTCAGGATGTCGGCCAATTGATGTTTAGAATTTACATGCCTTATAGTCACGAAACCATCTTGGACCTTATCTCTAATGTAATGGCAATTCATTTCAATATGCCTAGTTCGCTCATGAAAAATTAGAATAGCTGCAATGTATAGGGCAGCTTTGTTGTCACAATACAATAGAGCCGGTTCGTGGTATGAAAGCCCTAAATCCCTCAATAGATATTGAAGCCATGTCAATTCACAACATGTTCTTGTCATTGCACGATATTCAGTCTCTGTCGAAGACAATGAAACTGTTTTCTATCATTTTGATTTCCAAGATATCAATGAAGGTCCAAGAAAGACACAATAATCCGTAGTAGATCTCATAGTGAGTGAGTAACCTGCCCAATCCGAATCACAATTGGCTCTCAATCTGAAATCAGTGTTCGGAGAGAAAAACAAGCCTTTACTAGGTACACATTTTAGATATTGGACAACCCGAAGAGCTGTTTTCATATAAAGTTTTCGAGGTTGATGCATAAATCTACTCAAGACATGTACATCATGTTATATTTGGCCTTGAGACAATTAGATAGATTAATCTTCCAACTAATCTTTTAAAACGACCCGAATCTTTGAGTAAGTCACTTTTATCTGATAATTTTAAACCTTGTTCCATAGAAGTATCAATAGGGGTTGCACCCAACAGCCCCGCATCCTCAATGATGTCTAATGCATATTTACGTTGGGAAATAAAGATCCCATTTTTAGAAGCTGAAACCTCAATCCCAAGAAAGTATTTCACAGTACCAAAATCTTTGAGGTGGAAAAGATTATGCAGAAAGTTTTTAGTTGTAACGATGCTAATGAGATCATTTCCAATAACTAAAATGTCATCAACGTATATTAAAAGGGTTGTGAAGGACTTGCCTTGCTGTTTAATGAACAGAGAATGATCAATTTGAGATTGTACATAGCTAGCGAAGCGGATGGCTTCTGAGAACTTGACAAACCACTGGCAAGCTGCTTGTTTCAGTTCATACAAGGACTTATGGAGGCGACACACTAGGTCTTCCTCCCCCTCTCGTAGAAGCCTCGACAACATAGACATATAAATTTTCTCAGATAAATCACCATGGAGAAAGACATTGTTGATGTCCAGATGATGGAGGGATCGACCTTAAGATGCAGCCAAGGAAAGCAAGCAGCGAGCATAGACAATTTGGCAGTTGGAGAAAAAGTGTCCTGATAATTGACGCCTTTGAGTTGAGTGAAGCCTTTGGCGATCAATCAGGCTTTGTACCTTTCAATGGAACCATCAGAGTGGTGTGTAATCTTGTATACCCAGTGGCAACCAATCAGTGTTTTGCTTGCTGGAAGTTGAGTGAGAGACCAAGTGCCATTGTGTTGGAGGGTTTTTAATTCTGAACGCATAGTGACCTATCATTTTGGATGAGCAATGGCTTTTAAGTAAGAATTGGGTTCTATGACCTTACTGAGTTGAGCAACAAAGAAATGATGAGAAAGAATGGTGCATTTAACAAAAGATAGAACCGGTGGGATTGAGTAAAATTCTGGTCGACTCGAAAAGTGATTTTACGGTTTTATAATTTTCATTAAAAAAACTTAACACTAGTTATTTAATACATTTATATTTTTTAAAATATTTATTAGTTATTATTAAATTTATTTGGAATAAATAATTTTTTTATAATTTCAAATATATGATAAAAAGATTAAAATATTATTAGAAAAAATAAATTAAACTAGTGTTAAAGGGTGATTTTGTAATTTCTAATTTTTTTTTGTTATTATCAATTCAATTGATAATAAATTTGGTATTTTAGTAGGTATAAAAAATTTATAAAAAAACATGGTGAAACGATCACAATACTATTAAAAACTAAAATTTTAAAACTTGTGTAAAATTGCTTCTTCTTTTATCATTTTAAAATGTTTTCAATTTATTATTATCAGATTAGCTCGAGACCTTTTAATTTAAGGATTTGTAATTTATTTTTTTTAATATAAGTAATTTATAGTTCTTAAGACAAGTTCAAAAAAAATGACCATAGAATTAATCTATAATTCCTTCATCATTTTAACCAGACACCCATCACTGACCACTCGATATCCAACACGTATCATCCGATTTCAATTATTGTTGTGGTCTCAGTTTCACGCTACTAATATCCATCGATAGCGTGCCACGTCAAGATTCAAGAATTTAGGCTGAGCCACGGACGCTAAAGAGAGATTAAACGGGATTGAACTGCGCTGACATGTCCGCCTATCCAGAAACTTCTGTTTGTTTCGCTCTTTATACATAACGTAGAGCTTCTCGCTTTTTCACGCTTCTTCGAGAGAGATTAAAAAAATCCCGTTTAGGCTCTGCATCTCTTTTCAAAGAAACAGGGTTATAACAATTTTCAATCACTTAATTACTTTCAGTGTAGGTTGTTGATTTTTCTTCTATCATTTCAATCTGCTCCGTTTCGTTTTTGTTTTATAATCTTGTGATATTTTTTTTTTCATTTTTTTTGAATTCGGATTAAGGATCGTGAATTGTGATTAGGGTTAGTTGTTTGGATTTTCGTGAATCATGCTTTGATTGTGATAATTGAGTTCTTGATTGTAATACTTGTGGTTAAATCTCGATTGCACGCTATTAAATTAGAAGAGCATCATAAAAAATAATAATTTATGTATTATTAGTTAATTGGATTATTAGATTTCTTTGAGTTCTGTTTAAAATATTTGATTTTTTCAGTAATTAGTTATTGGTATTGTATTTTCTACAAACTGCTTATTTATTTTTGCGTCGATGTTGGTACAGATGTCGTACTCCAGAAGGTCGAGGTATTCTCTTTCGCCTTCCCCATACAGGCGAGACAGCAGGTCCATATCAAGGTCAAGGTCCGGAAGTAGGTCAAGGTAATGTCTTGCTTCGTATATGCATATTAAGCTGCATGCTTTATGGAAATCTCTCTGTATACTGGTTTCTTTGGTCTTTTTTCTGTCTAATTATTTTGATTTGGATTGTAGGAGCTCATCAAGGGACGTGGAGAATCCTGGTAACAATTTGTATGTGACAGGGTTGTCACCACGTATAACCAAGAAGGAACTTGAGAAGCATTTTGCTGCGGAAGGAACGGTAGGGGTACCATGCTACTCTCTTTCCTACTAATTACGGAATGTTATAGTTTTTCTCCTTAATAGAAGCCTTTTAGTTTCTTATACTGGTTTCTGAATTAACTAATCATGGCCTGTGTTTTTTCTAGGTGATTGATGTTCATCTTGTCGTAGATCCGTTGACAAGAGAGTCTCGAGGATTTGGGTTTGTTACTATGTCTGCTGTTGAGGAGGCTGATCGTTGTATCAAGTATTTGGACCGCTCTGTTCTTGGGGGTCGTGTCATTACAGTGGAGAAGGTAGAATCTTCATTTGTTGTTTTCTTGATAAGTGATCCTGGCCTTTTGCATTCTGGTTACTTCGCTTTTTCAATTTGTACACAGATTATGGTTGCCTTTTAGCTCTTATGAAATTGAAAGTTTGTTGCTTCTTTCCACTTGAAGCTTCTGTTGCAGCAGGTCAGCTGTGTGTAGCAGCTCTTCATCAAACTCCAATAAACAAACAATTCAAACACATCAACAAGTCTCAGACTGTTAGGGTTGTATGCCCTGAATTTCTCTCTTTTTAGCTGTTAAACCACGTGCAATTTTAATTTCTTACTTGTATGAGACTGACTGATTTTTTCTATCCTCAACATCTCTTTATGATATTATTCTACAAATAAAAATAAAGATTTCTATACCTTAATGTGTCCATTTTTTTTTGCAAAAGATTTGATTTTCAATGAACTCATTTCTTCAATTTGTTGCAGGCTAAGCGGAGGAGAGGACGAACTCCTACTCCTGGGAGGTATTTGGGGCTGAGAACAATACGTGGCGGTGGTGGTATGACGACTTGCATATTGTAAATTAGTTTGGTGATGGCTTGTTCATCGGTCCATATATGTTTTTTCTTCCTCATACTTGTTTTTTTGTTTGCTGTAGTGCATCGCTGGACACCCAGTCCTTCTCCTCGACGATCTCCTAGTTACTCTCCTTATCAGAGGAGCTGGAGTCGGTCTCCTTGTTATTCATCTGAACGTAGCAGGAGCAGGTCGTACTCCCCTCGCTACCGCCGTCGACGGTCCTACTCCCGATCTCGATCCCCATACCGTAGGTCCCCTGTCAGCAGGCGTGACAGGTCCAACTCGCCTTACTACTTGAGGCGTCGCTCACCAGATGATAGATACTACAGAAGACACCGATATCGCTCTGTATCTCGCAGCCCTGCTACACGTAGGGCTCAGAGAAGTTCAAGGAGGAGCTATTCAAGAAGTGTTTCCCCAAGACCAAGAAGGAGCTCAAGGAGGAGCTATTCGCGCAGTGTTTCCCCAAGACCAAGAAGGAGCTATTCACGCAGCCTGTCCCCCGCACCAAGGAGGAGCTCAAGGAGGAGTTATTCTAGAAGTGTTTCACCAAGACCAAGGAAGTCCTCAAGGAGGAGTGGACATTCTCGAGACAGCTACTCTAGGAGCCACAGTGCAAGTCCTACTTCCAGATCTGTTTCAAGATCTGTCACCCCAAGCTCGGGCTCTCCATCTCATTGAAAGTAAATTGAGGTCCGTGTAAATCCTTAGGAAAAAAAAATGAAGCTCTTGTAGATAAAAAGAAGAAGAGGAAAATGAGGCTTCAGTAGGTATGTGGAATTTGTGGTTTGAGAGCCATGTTTGCAGGTGTTGTGATTATTTCATGTGTATGGGAGCCTGTCTTCTATCCAGTGACAGCTTAAAACTATCAGCGTATTAGTAACAAGAGGGACACTCGTCTTTTACTTTTTTTCAATGCATGATTGACATGTTGTTCGAAGTGTTTCATTTAATGTGTGTAGTTGTTGTTACTGATGTGTTTAAATATTCAATATTCGACGTCTGCTCTCGGACGTGTTGGTAACTCTTGCCTGCGTCTCGGAGATTTTTATTGCATCAAGTAAACTTGTGCAACGTTTCCCTTTTGTTGTTATGTTTGGTGCTATGCAGTTAGGTGTAAGGCTGCTAGCTAACATGATTGGTGCACGCGGCTCTCCTGGTAAGGTTCCTTCTTAACTCTCTGATTATCGTAGCAAACCATTTCTAAACACTACTACTTGTTGCGACCCTCTGAAATTTATTTTGTGGATTGTGAGCTATTTTAACAAGCAGTAGACCTCCTAAATTTTGACCAACTGTTAATGGACAGAACTCTTTGGTAACGAGAACTGGACCTTCTAAAATTTGACCAACCGTTCCTTTCCCCTTGCATGAGAAATATTGTTATCTTACTCGGATAACTGATAATACCATTTCTTGTGATGTTCTTGATTATTAGTTCTATCCCCCCCTCACATTGCTCTTGAATACTTGTAATGCTCCTCCTTGATTACTGTGAGATCCAATCTACTTCACTACTGCTTGGGCGCTCAAAATTCATTGAGAGTTGGCTCTAATGTCTTGCCATTTGAGTAAGCAAGAAACAACTGGAACTGATTCGATAATGCTTCAATCTGGAGGCTGATCTGATCATTTCTCTTGCTTTGTTCCACCCACTTGCTGTGTTGACCAGCCATTGATTCTTGAACTTCATGGTGAAGGCCTTGCAGTCTTTCCTCCAACTTTCTGCAATGTTCTTCAACAGCTCTTACCTTGTTGTTTTCTAGCATTTTGAATCAAGATTGAATTCAAGCTTAGAATCGACTTTGTTACCGATCGTTAAGCTAATGGCTTAACAGGGAAAGAAAAGAAACAGAGAAGGAAGAGAATGCATTGTTGTATTATTACTTGCCTTTCACGAAATCATCTTTACATCATTCATACAAGTTAACCTTTGCAACTAACTCTCCTGCCTTGTAACTAATTCTTAACTAACCACTAACAACTTTTAATCAGCATGAATCACGTGGAATTTGCTCTACAACCCTTTAGCAGCTGCTGCAACCACTGCTCGAGGCTGCCATTCTTCCTTCTTTATTCACACGTGCATTCCTTGCTTATATAGCATGTATAAAATGTAGCAGAATGTAACACAATACGTCAAGGCATAAGAATATTACGCTTGAGATTTTAACAAGTGATCAAAAAAGAAAAAGAAAATAGAAAACGAAAAGGCCCACATGGGAATCAAACTGTATAATTTACCCGATGGTTTTAATTTAATTTCTTCAATGTCATTGTTATTCTAATTAATTTATGTAATATCTCTTTAATATTAATCTAATTTATAAAATTTAAAAAACCTAACAGTTTTTTATACATATATAGATTGGAGGAAAGATACTTTACCTAATAATTCTAATTCAGTTTATTTAATATTTGTTTAATATATGATTTCATAAAACCACACTTTTTTTTTCCGATTTGAGGAAAGGGAATAGGATAGTTGCTTCATTTTAATCAAATATTTTAATTTAATTTCTTTAATATACAAATTTAGGATTCTTGTTTTTTAATGTTTTGATTATTTTTAGAATTCATATAATTTTTTACCAGCACTTTTGTTGACACCCAATCTAACAGGATTCGACGAAAGGGCAAAACCTCAACGAAACCTGCAATCCAACAGCAGAATCCAAACAAATATATAAGTTGTTAATCAAATGAACAGGGGGGGATATGTGCCATCAACCCCGTCTTCAAGCGATGCTCAGTTCTTCCCCTTCCATGAAAATTCGATGATGGAAAGCTTCTTAATTTCTAAGTGGATTAGCCATTAAGGACGCCTGGACATTTACTAGCATAGCATGAGAGAAGTCTGACGTCATTTTTTTCTTAGGAATACCAGCAATCTGATGGTTGCTTTTCAGATATTTGAGACATCATTCCACTTGTTATAAACACTCTTATCACCTTGCTTGGTTATGGTTGTTGCATTTGAGAACACCAGAAATGAAACAACGAAAACGTAATGTAATAAAATAGTACCAGAATGTAAAAGCTTTCAGAGTAAAGAGGATGAGAATTTCTTTGGAGAATAAGCAAACTGGATGGGAAGAACTGTTATGCAGATGAATTGACCTAGGAGCATACCTCAGAAGATCTTACATTTTGTTGGTTGAAAACAACATCGCACCAGAAACAGAAGCCTGGATACTCGACGCCAAGGGATTTACACAAGTAGCCACTGTACATTCTTTGATTTTATACTGGTAAGAAAAGATAAGAAAAATCAGACAAACAGCCTATCTCTTTGGATGGGAGATGACAATTCCCACTGCACAACCTTCGCTAGCATTCCTGAACATCTCCAGTTCCTCAGTTGCAATTGCTAGACTCTTCACATCACGATCCATCATAAACTAATAGTGAATGGAGAATGGTTTCAAACTCATTCAGGGACCTGGAGGGCAAAAAAAATACTTCCATCAGGAAACTAAAAGAGGTAATTAAACGGCATAAATATGACAAAAGAACAAAATCATGTGAACAGACAGCCCTATAGTTCAGAGTTAAAACTTGGAGAAACTTAAAAAATATAAAAAGCCAATCATTTATTTGCATGTTGTCATGTATGCACATGGAATGTAAAAATTGCCTTTTTTAGTAATGTAGCGCGTGACTATTGTCTTGTTGAAAATGTTGTATGATGTTACTGCAACCTGTGAGTGTTTGCAAGAGAGTACCAAAACACTCTAGTACAATAGTTGAGAAGCAAGTATACATAAAGACTACAAGCTCAGTGAAAATCATGAGAGCAATAGATTAATCCAGCTAAGAAGAAGAAGAAGGGAGAAAATGAATGACACTGACCAGTTTCATCAAAATTTACTCTCTCTCCAGTGGAGAAGATGTTGTAGAAAAGAGCAGCGAGAAAATATAAGAGTGATGTGAGCAACAGAAATCCACGGAATGAACCCACTAGTTCAACAAAGAAACCAGCTCCAACTGTTCCCACAATGGCTGCTAATGTTCCAGCAGTATTTGATATTCCTACAAGCAAACGGAAAGCAGTTGCAACACATCACACTAGATTAAAATTTTAAAGTTATCTATTACTATCTTGAACAAATAAATCAGAACCAACTCATTATATATAACAGATCTAGTGGTACCATGTAAAACACCAGAATAATGTGGAGCGATCTCCTGGAAATAGAAAGAATGAATAAAAAATTAGACAAAACCTCAGACATTAATGACAAGCATTTTAACCATTGCAACTCCAGTACACCAACCTGAAGATTCACGAGAAAACCTGAATGACTAAAAGACTTTAGTCCAACAGCTATAGTTAGCCAAGCAGATGCAAGAAATGGATTTCTAGCGGTTGTCAAACCAATAAGAGCAATCCCAGGACCAAAAAAGCCAATTGACTGCAGGGAAGATGATTTGATGCTTGCTATAAAATTGTAGGAGGAAAATCAAGATTACATGCATGCATGCAGACAATCAAAACAAAAGGAGATAGAAATGAGATGTAGTTGCAGTCATATTAAAAGAAAAAAGAAAAAGAAAGGGAGAGACCTGCATGATTTTTCGAGTCAAAGTGACACTGATACCACTGCGTATCAACATGTCTGACCACGTACCACCAAAGTATCCCATAAATCCCATCACACTCCATGGAACGGCACTAAACCATGCTGCTTGTTTGAGGTCAACATGATATATCTGTTCACGTCATCCACTTTTAGCCGCATATCTTCCAGTAAATATGTGCATGCAATGCATATAGAGAACCACGATGATAGAAATGAAGTTGGCCTTACTGTGTTAAAATAAATGGGCATCCAGGAGAGAATAACAAAAAATCCCTGCAGAATTATTTTAAAACATTTCAAAATATTAGCACCAGAAGGTGATAGCGCTCATCCTCAGTACAGTTGAATCTAGATATTAGATGCAAAACACTTCCACATATTCCAACCATTCCAAGCAACATATTTAGCATAGGAGAAGAAAATTAATGACAAATTCTAGATTAAAAAAAATGATGTGTGAAGTACCCAGCTATGCATTGCATTGGCAATAATTAGGGACCAAGTTGGCATCTTCGAGAGCAAGCGCCTGAAAGGAGGGATTATTCTGTTTGTCTTAGGCTTATTCTCCATGGGAAATGATTTCCACCCCTTGTTTAATATGTACTCCAATTCATATTTTGATATCTGGGAACTGCGGTCAGGAGTACTTGATATTGCAGATAACCAAACCAAAACCCATAGGAATCCAGATAGTCCAAAAATCACAAACGGCCCAAATATTCCACCTTTTGACATTAGGATTGGAGATAGCATGAGTCCTATTGCATTTCCAAATTGAAATCCAGCCATTGCAATCCCAACAGCCCTGGCTCGTTCTGTCTGTGGGAACCATCTAAAAGAAAAGGTTTATACAGTTTCTTCAACATTTTAGCTTCACCACCTTTCTAACTACAAACTAGAATCATATACTATATCATAAAACCATGCTGACCAATATCAAACAGGAGAATTAAATGAGATCATCGATACCTTGCTATCATGTTGTTCATACAAGGAAGAGCCACACCTTCAGCAATGCCAAGCATCGCTCGTGTAGCAAGTAGAGCCCATAACGAAGTATCTGCAGCCCATGGAGTAAGAAATGTAGCTAATGACCACAAAGCAACACCCCATCCCATCACCACCTTACCACCATAATAATCCACCAGCGTCCCTCCCGCTATAGGTGAAATTAGGTATCCCCACAGGAAAGATGACTGCCACAAACATCATCCATCACTGAACAAGTAGAGAAAAATACGACTAGAAATAAAGATTTCCAGCTAGTTCTTTAGATAATTGCTTGGATAATTTGTCAACGTTAATCCAATTTGGCAGGGCTAATCCTGTAGTTATATTTAAAAAAAAAAATTAAGCATGCTTGTATTTTTCGCTAAAGAAACAATTAACTAAAATTATTCTACGTTTCTAAGTAGCTGGGATGGCAAATTCAAGTTTGAGAAGATACATAAATAAATAAAACACACAAAAAAAAAATATAACCTGAACAACACCAGAGAAGGATCGGCTCCAACCATGAGCAAGAGACAAAGGTACAATCGCCACCGACATGACCACACGATCAGCATTACATAGAGCCAGTGCCAGAGCAAGCATCGACACCACTTTAATCCTCTCTGATGTTATAAACTCTCTAAAACTCGGCGCCTTCGGCTCGCAATCTTCGTTTAACGAACCGAACTGTGCGTCGTTCGACGAAACCCTAACTCGCAAGGACGGGACTGTACGAAATTCGACTGAGCCATTGAATCGTGGTTGAGTTGGGATCGAACTCGGTGAAAATGAAACGGTTCTAGAGCAGTTTTGGATTGAGGAGTTAACGGAACGAGAGGGTTGGAGCTTGAAACGCGCGGATTTGTGATATTGAAGTGGAATTAGAGAGTGGGTGCGAATTGGCTGTCTGAGAGGGAGCGAAGAGTTCATTTTTTTTGAGCGACCGCTGCTGACAAACGCGACACGAGCCGGCCAGATAGTATCTGTACCGTTGAGAGTTGTGAAATGACAGGAACTGCCCTCCTTTTGCACTTCAAATCAAGCCTCTCTTTTTTCCCCTTCCTGAAAGCATATTATCTTATCTGCTTGACGGTACCGGTACTTATCACGATAAATTTTACAGTGATTACGCTATAGTTATCGAGTATTTACATATACAAAAATATGAGAGAAAAAATTAAAATAAAGTATTTTTTAATAGAAAAGAAAATTATTAAATATCTTGAGCACCATACAATCGCATTTTGCTATCATGTTTGCCAGACGAGGAATGTCGACCTTCAGCAATTAACTCCGCGGTTGCTTTGTTTTTCACAAGAACAATTGTCGCAGCATAGCCTCCTCTTCGTGCTAAAACCCTCGCAGTAATCTCTAATTCATCCTGCAATCTTTCAATCAGGAGATCAAAGCAAACGTCCAACATATGAACACGAGGCACCATAACGTACAAACCTAAAATCCATCGTTATCATTAGATATTCACAAAGAAAGACTGTCCCATGTACTCAAGATGAATATGATCACCAGGTGGCCTGTGCTATGTTCGGCCCAGCCTAAATTCTTTTCATAAAAAATAAAATGCCACGACAATGTACTTGTTTTGAAAAATAAAAAACAATACCCGGGTCATTGGTTTAATAACATCATATGATTTTGATAGCATGAAATAAATAAATGCAACAACAATTAAAAAAATGACAAAAAAAATTAAAAATAAAAAAAAAAGATAAAAAAAGGATTAGAGCCCAACTGGGTTAGTGTGTCAAATTTATGACCCGGTTATGATACTAAAGCAACCCCGTTGAAAACAAACTGAATAAAATAATGAATCTCAATTATCAAATAATCTAATTTTAAAAGGCTTAATTAAAAAAATCTAAGTTAACCCGAATTAAATCATTAATCTCGCCACCATGAGCATAAAATTAAGATAACTTTATAGACAAGAAATAAAAAAAACACAAAGAACAATTTCCAATGAATCAGACGTTAAAGAATAATATTGAAAAAATAAAATTTAAAAAGAATCTAAAAACAGAATGAAGTCAACCCGTATTAATATCTGAAACCTACAACTCTTGTTATGAGCTTGAGACTCATGTCATGGAAGGCAAACCCTAAAAAATAATAAAGCAAAATTCTTAATCAAGAAATAATGAGGGATGAATTGGGAGAAAAAAACAATAAAAAAAGATATAAAACAAAACATATAGTAATTAAAAAGAATGAGGATAAAATCCGACATAAAAATAAATCAAAATCAAACACTAAATCATGAAATTGAAAACACAATTCAATTAGGAAAATGATAAAAATGAAATAAATAGCAATTAAAAGAACGAGGAACAAATTTGGTACAAAAATAAAATGAAACCAAATGATAAGGGACTAAATTGAAGAAAAAAATTAGAAAAAGATTAAAAAAATCAAATAGCAATTAAGAATAAGGACCAAACTATAGATGGATTTTTTTTCTTGAAAAGACACATAAATAGAAGCTAAAGAATGAAAACCAAAATTGATACAAAAATCAAATAAAATCAAGTGACGAGGGACTAAATTAAAGGAAAGAATTAATCAAAAAGAGACAAAAAGATCAAACATAAATAAAAGGAATGAGGATAAATTGGATATGAAAAACAAATTAAAAAACACCCTTGTATTTTACCAAAAAAAAAGAGAAAACAAGGGGGGATAGAAAAAAATCCATCAGAGTCACACCATATGTCCGTCATCAACACGCCCCCATCTACTGTTAAGATCTTGACGAGCTGCTCCTTAAACCACTGTAGATGGTATTGTTTGTTCACCAGAGGAGTCTCCAGGATCCTCTTGAAGAGTGTGGGCTCCTCCTACTCGATGACATGCGCATAGTAGATGTCAACAATTGTTTTTTTTAGTCTATCAAAATATTATATTGCTTCTTACCCAACATGATACCAACAAAAATACTAACATGAAAAGACCAAAAAACCCTTGAAGCAAGTTATATATTTTTTTTGCTTGCAAGAACACTTTAGTAATTGCACTGTGTTTTTGAAAATAAAACCTGAAAATATCTATTATCGAAAGTTAAGAAAATTTAACCTTTAAACTAGGCAAATAAAAAAATAAAAATACTATTTTATCCTATCCAAGCTTGCAATGATAAATCATCTCATTAAAAAAACTATCTTGGCCTTGAAAACAAATTATACAAGTTTCATTGTGGAGAGTAAAGTAATCATTTTATAGTGTGAATCCATGATGAAATGTGAGAGCCACAACGTTTCACAATGAGCTCTTTTCGTATTTTTTTAATCGGAACATGTAAACATGCATGTAAGTGCTCATAGCATACCATCTAACAAGTGCTAATTTAAAAGAAAAAATATGTCAAGGAAAAATATATCTAACACGGGGGTTTTGACATTTTCTCACGGTGAGACGAGGAGGGACCTCGAAAGTGCAAGAGATGAACCCGGGTTCAATCCGGTCGACTTGGATTCCTCCAACAGAAAAATATATCTTCACAGAAACTGCGTTCAATCGATTGTCAGTGAGGATGAATCTTGATTCTGGACACGCTCTCTTATTCTTCTTCGCTCAGTGTCAAAAACTCCTTCGCCTTCTGGTCTAAATCTTCTCCACTGTCGCTGTAGCGACGCTGCTCCCTGGCCGGTCGTCATTTCCTATCCCGGGGACCTTTTAAGTGTTTGGGCGCGGCGTCGTTCTCTCGATCAAACACGAAGTTTGATGGTATTAAAAAGCATTAATTTAGTCCCTGTAATGTAACCAAGCGGATGGATTCGTCCTCGTTCTGTAAGAAATGTACATTTAATCCCTATTTTAATAAAATCAATTTATAATTAATCCTTTGAATTTCATCAACTTCACGCTCTTTTCCAATTTTATTTATTTATTTTCTGAAAATCTGAAAAGGTAAAATATAACTAAATACAATAGGAAAATCCGATGAGAAGAAAAGCAATTCCTGGATAAAAACTATTAAATTGAGGTTGAGCTGCACTTGAAACTATATCAAACAAGGATTAATTAATTAGTTTTGATAAACTATAGGGACTAAGTTATAATTAAATGTCCACAGTAAAAAAAACTAGTTAATTGTGTGTGTGTAGAATCATTGTCGTGCTGGAAATGATTAAACAATCCCCTCAGTAATGTTAAATGTCCAGAATTTAGTGTTTTTTGTTTCAAAAATGCCTTCTATCTTAATCAGGAATTCTCGACTTCTTTTTATTCTTTTCTTTATTTTATTTTTAAGAAGAGGAATTAAAATAAATTGGAAATAATAAAAATTCAAAAATATATGGAAATAATAAATGCCCTTCTCTCTCAACCAAAACCTCTCAACTTCTTTCTATTCTCTTCCCTGTTTTATTTTTCAACAGAGAAAATAAAATAAATTAAAAATAACTAAATTTTAAGATATATAATTTACGGCACAATGAGACTTAGTTAATTAGTTTATTTTTTTCAAGCTACGAGGAAGGATGAAGTTATTCTTTACTAATCAAAATCTAAAATACATAGTTGTTAAACTTAATTCGGTTTAATAAATTAATCTAGAAAATCAAAGCCATAGAGCTTGATCCATGGGTTCTAAATTCTTTACTAACTCAATGAATTTTTAATGACTTGATTACCTAATAAGAATAATTTATTTAAATTAATTAACCACCTAATAACCCCAAATATCTCAACCTTTGATGAAAGTCTCTGGTGATTGTTATGATAAAAAAGTTATTTTGCCCACAATAAATGTAAACCTATTTGTTTTTATATTTTAAAAATATTTTTAAATGTTTTTAAAAACAAACATTTTATAAATACACATTAAAAAAATTAGTGGTGCGGTGCAGGGTGCAAACTTGTCAGATTGTTGTAGGATCTGAAGTTGAGTTTTAATAAATAAAGGCGAAGTTAAAGAATCCGAGGTTTAACACTTCTCCCAAGACTTGGCCTCGTGGTTTAAGGCATGGTTCGGTGTACGGGAACCACGAGTGGGTAAACTTCTATGCCAGTTGTAGCATCCATAGTGGAGTTGACCACTGTCTGTTGAGGGTATATTCTGATGTTTGAGATTTTGGCTGTTATTATTTTTTATATTAAAATAATATTTTTTATTTTTAAAAATTATTTTTAAAATCAGTGCACCGAAATAATTCAAAATATATAAAAAAATAAATAAATAGGTGATTCAGATCAGCATATAATTATTTTTTAAATCTTAGTTTTATAGAATTTAAAATAATTTATTTTTTATTTATTTTATATATAAAAAATCATGTCATAACAATTAAACATATATTTTTTTAAAAAATCATACCCACAAGAACTATCTGCTTGTCCCTGTTGTATTTTACTTACGCACCAAGCGATGCTCAATAACTTTAACTGCTTTACAAGCATAAAAACAGCAAAGCCTTCAATGACTTTATCTTTCTGTCAGTCATGAAATCCTCTCTGCCTGGTTCCATCATGATATGATTCAAGGTTCCAAGCATCATGTTCTGTTGTTCTTCCCTTTTCCCCTCTTGTTTTTATTTGTTTCGAAAAAATTGTTCATCGAATGCTTGTGATGTGAGATTTTTTACCCCGCCATCGAAGAGTTCTGCAGTTAATTCTTCAAAATCGTGACAATTAACAGTTGGGGACCTCTGGAAGTTGTAATTTGCAAGTAAATTAGGTTTAAATCTTACGTGTGAGAGGTAAAATCTTCAACAGTTACTTTAGTTATGACTAGACTGCAGTCCTAAATTTTTCATCACATCAAAATTACCTGGATGTTGATAAATTCAACCCAGTTTAACTTCATCAATATACATGATCTGGAATATGAAATTAAAATAAATTATATAAAAAAATTATAAAATTCAAGGTCAAATAATATAATATCAAGGAATTAAAGTAAAAAATATCATTTAAAAAAAACACCAAAGAAAATAATATAAGTCAACCTAAATTAACTTTACTCATCCGTCAAATATAATACGAGATCAGGATTAAAAAAATAAATTGAAAAATAAAAGATTTTAAAAAAAATCAAAGTTAAATTAATAAAAAAACGATGAAAAAATCCTAAGTCAACACATATTAACTTGACTAACCCGTACCCAGTATAATACTACAGAAAGAAAAGTGAAAAAAAAAACACAAAACTCAAGTACCAACAATTTAATGCCAATGCCAATGAATAAAATTTTTAAAAATCAATTTCATAAAAAAAAATTGAAAAAAAAAAGAGTCAACTCAGGTTAACTCAACTAACCTACGATCTAGTATATAAGATAAAGATAACCCCACATAAAAATAGCAAAACAAATCACGAAATTTAAAGCCCAATATCTCACTATCAAATGATAAAATTGAAAAAATAATTAGTTTTTAAAAAGGACTTTAAAAAATATCGAACTTAAACCGGGCTACTCTTCAAAACCAGTGACATGAGTTATAAGATCGAGATTGTCATGTAAAATGCAAACATGAAAAAAAAAATTAAAGCAAAGTTCTCAATCATAAAAAATTAAAAATTAAAACAATGAATATCAAATCTTGTACAAAAATAAATGAAAAAAATAATTAAAAATTAAATTAAAATAAAAATAAATAAAGAAAATAATAAAAAAATAAATAAAAAAATAAAAACCAAATTAAATACAAAATAAATAAAATATTTTTGGTCATCAAACAACCCCCAACTCACTGCTAGAAGGTCACAGGAGCGACCACTTGTTAATATTTTTTTTATTAATATTTTAATGTATTAAATTACTAAACATACCCTAAAAACATTTGAATATTATAAAAAATAATACTATAAAGATGAAAATACCCTTTCAAACTAGCTTTAGAATTATTTTTTTTCAAGGTTAACATTCTATTAAAATATTTTTAAAATTTTAAAAGTATTTGCATTATTTTAATATGGAAAAAGAATGGAAAAGACAAAATAGCCCCTAGATAGAAAATCTATATTTATTTTTGTTTTCAAGAATAATAAAATTATTTTATTGTAAAAAAAAAAACAAATAGATGAAATTACCCCAATAAATTAACTAGTGACCATTGAATCCCTAAAATAACCGATTTTACCTTGTTAGCTAGTCAATTGGTTTTTTTAAAAAAAAACAAAAAAAAAAAAAAAAATACAAGTAAACATGTAAGCAATTTTTTTTATATAAAGAAAATAAAAATAAAAATTTAGAGCTATTGCTTGGATTTTATTTTGCATTAAAATGCGAAAACCAAAAAACTCACAATGTTTACTCAGAGTTTCTATTACTTTTTATGTGAGTTTATTTTCAAATCATATGATGGATTTGTGAGTATTTTCACTACTTAACAGTTAATATTTAAATTTAATGACATCCTATGATAATTAAAACTCTTGTGAATCTATTTATTTTTAATTCCAATCATTAACTCTTGTTCCTATTGAAATGATGATTTAATTTTGGTATACGAAAAGAAGTTATTAATTTTGATTTGGTAATATATATTTTTATTATCGAAATATATAAAATTAAATTCGGTGCTTTATTTTTCTTTTTTTGCCCAACATCCATTACAAATGTATTTATGCCACACTTAATAATGAAGGTTAGAAATTATGGTAGCGGTTATAATTTAAAATATATTTTTATTTAAAAATATATTAAAATAATCTTTTTTACTTTTTAAAAATTATTTTTAAAATTAACACATCAAGATAATTTAAAAATATAAAAAAAAATTTTATTTTAAATTTAAAAAATACGGTTTCAAATACGTTTCTTCGAACCTAATACAAAAAAATTTCTATCCTTGTGTTTATTTGTTTTTAAGTTATAATATGTGTTTTAAAATATTTTTATTTAAAAATTATTAATTTAATAATTTTAGATATTTTAAAATGATTTTTATATGTTGATATAAAAATAAAAAATAGTATTTTAATTAAAAAATATTTTAAAAACATGAAAAAAGGACAGAAATAGAAAGGACAAAAGTAAAAAGGAGGAAGTTTCCATTAATTGAAAATCCCAAATTTAGGAAGGGGTTTATCCAGGGGTTTTCTCTTACATTTCCACTTTATAAGCCACTCACTACTCGCTTCCCCGTGCTCTTGCTTATTCCATCCTTTCTCTCTCTTTCTATCACAACATGAGCTTAGCTTCCAATCCACACCACCAGCCATGACTCAGCCACCGCAGCCTCAGCTCCAAAAGCACCGCCACTCATCCTGCAACCGCCACCCTTCAAAACCCATCACCGGATTCTGCGCTTCCTGTCTCCGAGAACGCCTCGCTGGCATCGACCCTGACACCCACCAAGAAACCCCCGTGACTCATCTCGCCGCCGAGCTTCGTCGCAGCAAATCATACTCCAGCACGACAAAAAACAACCCCAACAATCACAATGCCTCCTCCACCTCCACCTCCTCAACCACTGCCACCACCTCTGAGCCCCGCCGCAAGTCATGCGACGTTGGACCGATTCGCAACACTCTATCTGAGCTCTTCCACGTCGATGATAAAAGAATAAATTCCTCGGCTCAAAAGCCAAAGTGTCTGGATTCAGGGCTTGAATTAAAAGAAGAGGAAGATTTCGGAGAGATTAGGGTTCTTGCGCTGGATGCGAATGATAGTGAAAGGAATGTGGAGGATTTTGAAGGGGATGGAGAGCTAAAGACAATGAAGGAGTTTATAGATCTTGAATGGGAGAGAAAGAAAAATGGAGGGAGAGATCTGAAGTTCATTGCAGGGAGTTTTTGGGAGGTAGCTTCAGTGTTTAGTAAGAAATTAGGGAAATGGCAGCGAAAACAAAAGAAGAAGGAGAAGAAAGATAGGGAAAATCTTGGTGGCTTGGTGAGAAATGAGATGTCGAGTGTTAGGAAATTGAGAGAGACACAATCCGAGATTGGAGAGTATGGACTTGGAAGGAGATCTTGTGATACCGACCCTAGATTATCAGTGGATGTGGCACGGTTGTCTGTTGATGATTCGCGCTATTCGTTTGATGAGCCCAGGGCTTCTTGGGATGGGTATTTGATTGGTAAAACCTATCCGAGGCTAACTCCATTGGTTTCGGTTTTGGAGGATGTCAAGTTGCCTAGTGGTGTGGTTGAGAATGTAAAAGAGAACATGGATTTGAAGAATGAAGGCGAGAGCAGTCCTGGAGGAACGATGCAAACTAGGAATTATTATTCAGATAGGAGGAGGAAGAGTTTTGATCGTTCGAGCTCTAATCGGAGAGTGGGGCTAGGGGATGAAGAGTTTAAATCGATGTTGAATGCCAAGGTATCTCCTGAAACAGTCGGGTTATTCCACGGGGCAAAGTTGTTGGTCACAGAGAAAGAATTGAGGGATTCAAATTGGTATTCGCTTAAAGATTATGGCGAGCAGAATGTGGATGCTGTTTCCAAAGATGCTACTTCAATTACTGGTGGTGGGGTTAGTAAAAAAGGTTTCAAGAAGCCGCAGAGGTGGTATGGTGTGTGGAATATTTGGGGCTTGATGCAGAGGAGTAGTCAGAGCAAATGTGGAGATGAGGAGAGTAGTTTTAGTGGAAATGTGGTCGAGGGGCCAATGCCGGAGTCTTGGCAGAATTTGAGTGGCGTGGCTGATGGAGAAGCAAACGGGATTGTGACCCCGAAGCTTATACGGAGCTATACCGTGAGTGCAAGGGATTCCTGCCAGATGGCCTGCAGTTCAAGTGGCGCTGAGAGCAAAGAGAATGACATGAAGAGAAGGGAAGATCATTTGCTGAAGCGGAACCGGAGTGCCAGGTATTCTCCAAAGAACCTTGATAATGGCCTGCTACGGTTCTACCTGGCACCATTGAGGAGTTATGGAAGAAGCAAATCTGGAAAGAGTGGACTAAAGAACTCAAACTCCATGTCAAGGAATGTTTTGTAAAGATGCACTTCAATTGCTCTTCAAAGAAATGTGCTGTTGTAAAGACATGAGTTAATGTGTTTCTCCCTGTTCAATAGATAAAAGCACATCATATTCGTTACCTGTTTTCTGCTGAAAATGTTTTTCTAATAACGCAGCAATGATAATCAGAAAAATCCTTGTTTCCGTTTAGTTCATGTTCAAGAAATGATTCACTCGTTTCTTTTTATTACATGTTCGTGTGGAATTGAAGTGTTCATGGAACTATTCACCAATCACTCCCTCAATAAGACAGTAGGCTTTGAGCCTTGGGAATGCCGTCGCTTGTGATGTAGTTTTGGGGAATGTATCTGCATCTAGAAAGATTTGGGGACACTCTTGGATGGAATGAAGCATTGTTGCAGAGAGGGATGCTAGCAAATTAACACATTTGGCACAAGGCGTGGACTAAATTGATCGACCACCACCTTCACTAGTGGTATAATAATCACAGGAAAGAATCCACCTTTACATCTTTCGGATTATTAGACCATGTAGTTCCTAATTGTTAGTTGAGATTTGATAAATTCAGAGAGATAACCAGGGGTTGTCTGCATTAATGATTCTATGGCCTTCCTCTTGCCGGATCAGACCTCGGCAATGAAATCCCTGTCAAAGCTCTACTTACACATAGCTAGGGCAAGTGTGCATTTTTAACGTTTTTCTCTATTTAAGGGCAATACGTTTATTGCAGTGATGCACCTACAGAAGGTTTCTGGTGCCTAGATGCCTAGCTCCTGACCTTGTGTTCTTCACGTGTATAGCTGCCCTGCAATCTGCCTGAAATAGATCTAGCTTTTTTGCCTCTTGGCGTAGGAGAAGATGCTCGGGCATTTAATAGGTCCAAAATTACCTTGTTTCCCAGCAAATGCGGCCAAAATATATACAGCTTTATTATGGGTGTGATTCAGATAAAGGAGGTGTGGTTGAGTTTTTTTAATGGAAATAAAAAAAAAAAACAATAAAAAAATATAATTTTTGCTTTTAATGAGTTGTAATTTATGCTTTTAAAGGGGTTATATTTTTTAAAAAACCCAACCATATTTCACTACTCCCCTATTCCAAACAGTGCTCATTACATCTTTATTCCAGACATACATTATATCCTAGTGCGCGTATTTTTTTATTTAAAAAAAAAAACAAATAAGACTTGAGGTTTAATACTAATAGTTATTTTATCTTGGTGAGGGTGTTTTTATTATTTTTGAAGCATTGTAAATTTTATTTTCTTGTATTTTTTTATTTTTTTTGAAATAAATTAATTTCAGAAAATAACTAATAGTAGAGCATGCTGTCAGTAGTTTCCTATTCAAGACGACCTTGTCATGTAATATTTCAGATATTCTAGAACTCTTTTTGCACGCTTTTCCGACATTTATATGGTCTGCTGGACCGGTAATTGAAGTGTTTCAACGTCCTCCTTGAAGACTGTCTGAGATGACTTGTGCTGCTGCTTCTTACGTGCAGTAACTTCAACCCTAACAGGTACAGTTTACTGTAAGATCAGATGTGCTGATTTGGTTAAATCCTCACCTCTACCTACCTTATATCACTGCGGCTGAACAGCAAACTTTTGCTGTTCGGCGCCTTGTTACAGGCTTCCAATAATTGCCGCTGATGTATTATTATGTTCGCTGGACAGACTTGATTGGTGGGATCCCGTTGGAGTTTCTCATAGGATTCCCCATTTTCTGCCAAGCAATGCTTGGGCTTGTATCAAATGCCTGCCTCTCACCAGTACCTACTGTTTCCCGTCTCCCTATCTATCCAAATAATTCGATGCATTCACTTCCATCATTAGCTTAGTAGTGATTAAGCAATTTCTTGCACAAGTTGTCCCCCATCTCAATCTTTTAAAAGGTTAAAGATTGCCCCAAACCATAATTGATAAACAGTGAAAGTTAATATTTGAATTTTGGAACATCCTTGAATAGATATGCTAAGGTTTCGACTTGATCTCGCACAATGAGCATAATCTTTCAAAGGTGACTCGGAGATGAGTAACTTTTACAACGTTGGCACAAGGAAATATTTATATTACAGTTCAATCAAAGACTTGTTTAATTGCAGAGTGACAGACAGTGAAAGTGGAAATTAACCGCTATCAGCAAGGCATAGACTTTCAGATTGTGGGAAGTTGACGGGATAAACTCCCCAGCAGTTTCCTGTCGATCTTTTCTCAGACAATTGTGCTGCAAAATCCCAATCCCCTCAAATCTTACCGAAATCATATTTTGATTTTGATTCTGGATTTCAAATCACGCTAACCCTGTGTTCTGTATTTCACTTTTTCGCTAATCCATGAAAAGGATAGATATAGAGTTACACATACTCATCGAGCCATGCATGTAGAAGGTGGAACTAAATGATGGATCAATTAAGCCCTATCGGAGACTTTGCTTAAGAATAAGTAAGAGGAAAGTTTATAATTTGACAGACTAGCAGAAATAAACACCACCTTTAATCATTATCCATTTTCAATGCATGTTGTATAATGAATTGTATTACACATACCAGCATGCAGCTACCTTTCAAACCTTAATCATCATAACAGCAAGCATGCTATAACACAGATTGTCATGTTATCCATTCACAATGATCAAACACATTAAGCATTGAAATGACATAAAAATCAAACACGTCATTCACTCAACACCATACCCTTTCTCTTGAAGCTCCTGAATAACCTCATTCCTCATCCTAAACCACAGTTTCTGTGCTTCTTGATCAAACTTTTTATCCTGCAACTGTTTCTGATAATTATAAGAATCTTTATCATTCTCCACAGTCCCTTTCGGCCCAATTGTCGTGCCAATCATTCCTCCCCTTGCAACAAACTCTTCCATTGCTTCTGCATCGCCTGGATATGGGAATTCTCGCCTCTCATACAAATGGGCAAGCTCTCTTTCCTCCTTTGGTCTCGGTTTCAGTGTCCACCAACCGAGTGGTGATGTTTCGTTGTAAACCCACACAACGCCGATGATAGCGTACGTGCAGAGGAGCGACTTGCCTACTTGCTTCCAGAAGTAGCGATCTTCTTTTCCTAATCCTACTTTCCTCAGGTACTTGTCGAAACCCACTGATTTCAGATACTCAATGCCTGAAATTGAAAAAAAATTAAAGGAAAGGAAACATGTTTAACCGTTTCGTCGAACAGTTGGAGGCAATCCGGTTTAAAACAAGAACAGGGAAACCACCAATTTCCCCCCTGCTTTTATAGCTTCTAATAGCAAGATTTCTTTGTCTGTCAGTTTTACCTGTTCTGGCTTCTTGCAGACGTTTGCGGACCATTTTTCCAGCGATGAATGGCTGAGAGCAGTTTCTGCTGTTGTTAGCATAGAGCTAGATGATCACATGAGCTGGGTTTGAACCATTTCAAAGCTGAAGAGGATTGGTTGAGGAGAAAAGGGAGAAACGGAAAGCCCAAAATATGGTCCCCTGTGACTTCTGCTTGATCAAACAGAAGCTCCGGTGCAAGCCCACGAGAATAACACTTTGAAATGTTAAAGGGCTACTGACCTAAACGCCCATAACCCAAATTTGGATATGAACTTGGGAAGTAGAGTACCCAAACATCTTCCGTGCCTTTTAAATTCAGTGTTGAGATCGTGGATTTAATTTTATGATTTAACTAATTAATTTATGGCAGCTTCATCTTTTTACCCCTGTGTTTGTGGCAAATAGCCATCTTAATTCTTACCCCCGTGTTTGTGAATTAGCCCATATCGATAACCTGTCATTAAACAAATTGTTAGATACTTAATTCCACCTTTCAAAAGTACACATAATTGGTTTTTTTAGAACATCTCCCACTCTGTTCATTGAAGCTGTTCACTTCTGGCTCATCACCATTTCGGCTCCAAGAAAAGTAGGATAATTTGTTGAGGAGTGCGCATTGACTAGTCCGAAGTTATAAGCGCTCACACACACACACAAAGAAAGTACACATTGGCTTAACCATAACTTGCATGTATTTCACTTCTTTCTTGACAATATTTCATTTACTAGTACAGTTATTTGAGAAAACAAGCAAAGAAACTGTTGTCTTGCCATAGCTAGACTCGATGTGCAATTGGCTAGAGAGAGAACATTCTTAAGCAGTGGATGGAACTTGATGTACAATTGCTTTACAATCATAATTAATAATGGAGGTTAAGTAGTGATCAACGAAGAGTTCCCACTGGCTTTTTATACGTGTACCAATTTGAGATCAAGAGAAAGACACATAGATTCAGCACACTGAGTACTCCCAGTAGCCAGAAGAAGTAATCAATGTGACCATAATTTAAGTTCTCCGGTATCCATCCAGGCTTTCCATTCTTAGTGCTGATGCTTGTAACAATGGTTACAAGAAGAGAGCTTAAGTAACTACCAAGTGCGACGGTGGTGAGTGATAGGGCAGAACACATGCTCCTCATTGCATCAGGTGCTTGCTCGTAGAAGAATTCCAACTGTCCGATGAATGTGAAAACTTCTGCACACCCTATCAGGAAATACTGTGGAGCTTGCCAAAATATAGACAAGGGCACGGTTTTAAGTTCGTAGGAGTTGTGCCTTCTCACCATTTCAAGTCTTTTAAGTTCCAAGATTGCTGCAGATACCATGGAAAATATTGATATAAAGAGACCAATGCCCATCCGCTGCAGTTGAGTTAAACCATTTTTGTGTCCGGTGTATTTTCTAGCAACTGGGACAATAATTCGGTCATAGACCGGGACCCAAAAAATGACACTAAGAGTGTCAAAGATTGATAGAGATGCAGATGGTATCTGGAAATTGGATTTTCCAACATATTTATCCATCTGTTCACCTTGCAGCACAAATAGGTTCCCCATCTGACTGTACACTGCAGTAAAGATGATACCTGTGGCCCATATGGGAAGCAACCGAATGATAGACTTTAGCTCCTCAACTTGGGTTACAGTGCAAAGTCTCCATGGGTCTACTGGCCCCTTTATGTCGTCCTTTTCTGTTTCCACTGCTGCCTTGTCAAGGAAACTGAAGAGAAGATAATAAAAAAAACGAAGTTATGAAACTAAATAGAAGTTCGATTCTAGAAGCCGGAATAAAGTAGTCTTGCCTGTATGTTGGCAGTGGCATTGTAAATTATTGGAGTTGAATGCTTTTTTTAGATGGGAATTCCGAAATTTAATCACACTGGCATCGAACCATTTTATGTTTTCATATGTGGTATGGGTATAGTTTATTAATTTGCTGCACATTAAAGCAGTTTACTAGCATAATTTAGCCCTTAAGATCTGGAAATAGCCTCATTTCTGTATGTTTTCCTTAGGGATGGAGAAAACATGGAACTTGATCATAGCTTCAGAGGAGTTGTTGTTGAATGGATCCCGTCAAATCACTTCTGTGATGCAGCTACGTTAATCTCAAAATGAGACATCAAAATTCATTTAATTAATTGCTGTATCCTGAACTGCATGCAAGTTTGTCTAGAACACAAATTCATCTATGTGATTATACATGTAATCAGCAAAGACACTAACCTAAATTCTTCAGTAGGGTCAAGCTTGCGGCTTCCTTTGATGTTGGATTCGGCATCTGCAGTCTCATACAACAGAGCCTTGTCCGCTGGAACTTCAACTTTCTTTTTTCTGAAGGATGCCACCACCACCTGACAGATGCGAGTAAGAGGGCTGCCTCCAGGCTTTTGATACCTGAACAACCGAGTACCTGAAAAGAAGCTCGCAACCGCAATTGCCATGGCTATTGCTGGAATGCCAAAACCCCAACCCCAACTCACATTATCTTGTACCCAAACCAGCACAGAACCGGCAATAAGAGCACCGACATTAATTGAGAGGTAGAACCAGTTGAAGAAAGAACTCTTGTGTTTTTTCTCAACCTCATCAGCGTCATCAAACTGATCTGCTCCATAGGATGAGACACAAGGCTTAATACCACCAGTGCCTAATGCTATTAGGTAAAGTGATACAAAAGCTAATGCACTTTGAGCATCTGTTGGATTACAATCATCTTCTGAATAACATTTTGGCCTTAGGCCAGGGACAGTAGCTGAGATTGTCAAAAGTGTCATCCCCTGTGAAATTAAAAGCTTGTGATAAAACAACCTTGTCCCAGAATATTTGATACATTCTAAGAACTACATAGTTGAAGAATCACAAAGAATGGATTAAGTTGGACAAAAAAATGGGTCCCTGAGGTACACGTTGAAGATATTCTTTCTTGTCACTATTTTTATGCAGACCATTTTTCTTAAAGAAAGAAAATTCTAGTAATTAATATGATTCTAAGACAGTACTGATGCACATCGAAATCAAATGCAATGGGAAACTCTTTCGACTTTCAACATCTTCATAATTAAAGACGTCAAGAAAGAACATTGATCACCAAGTTGGAAATCAAATCATGTACAGTGGAAAATCATTAATAATTCCAAGTAAAATTTACCACAACATATATGGTGGAGAAACAAGCAATCGTCCAATATCTACCAAGATAAGCATCAGCAAAGAATGCTCCAATCAATGGAGTGAGATAGCACGTTCCACCCCAATTCAAGTTATTTCTAGTAGCTGTAGCACTTTGTTGATTCAGTCTGTGCTTGAAATAAAGAATCAGATTGGAGCTCATCCCATAGTAAGCCAATCGTTCACAAAATTCATTTCCTGTTGATAAAGGCTATAACAGATAAGCATGTGTCTTATAATCAGATTGCCCTGTTTGTAATAGAAAATCTAGAGAATGTACCTATAATATAAGGGCAGGCCCTCCAAGTTCCCGTCTCCTTTTTGTTAGCTGGATTCCCACGATAATCCACTGTTCCATCTTTTGTATAAACATCCTCCTCTGCCATGGTGCTTTAGGAATTTGCGTGCTTCGCTTGTTCTTTGCAATTTTCTTGAGATAGTACAGTCTTAAAACTGCACCAAGTAAAGAAACAAAGATGTATTAAATTTCCTGTCAAATATGGAAATGTAATAGATGTCAAATTTTGCTGCAGAGGTTTGCTTCAGTGAAAGTCCCTCTAGTTTTGAGCCAAAAGCATTGTTTGGTCAACAAGAAATACAAGAAAGAATGGTTTCAACTAATTAACCTTAGATATCATGAACCAATTAATGTAAATCAATATGACTTGACACCTTCAATTACAACCTTGACATGAGAAATTTGAAAATCATCCTTCCCACTATTGTTAACATAAGAAACAAAGGTTTTTACAGGGAGGATACAGATGTGGGATTTTGCAAAACTCGTGGTAAAAAGGAAAGAGAAAAAAGCATTCAAACCTCATCCATGCTTGAAAAAACCATGCAATGTTCCCAGGAAAGCAGCCATTCAAGCTAATCCATAATGGAAAAGAAAACTTATTCCCTTAAATTAAGACTACGTATAATGCATTAAATTGTATTAATGAATAGACAGTCGCTCAAGAGGCTGACAACCACATAAACTGGTCTCAACTGAAGTATACTCTTTGACTGCTTGATCAGTTGATCATGTGGAAATACGAACATAAGAAACCAAACAATTATGATGACGAGGTTGCTTCCATCCTTTCACTTTTAATTCGTTGTAGTATCAAAGGGTCTTTAGAACAAGATGGGTAAATTCAGAAAACAACCTTGGTGTGTGCTTGAAGGTCAGCAGAAAAACCAGCCACACCAGCTTTATGTTTGTGTGCGCACACAGTGAGTAATGGTGCTAGGAGGTCGGTTGCATGTTCAATTATAAGAGGAAGGTGTTGTCTAGGAATTAGTGGCATTCAAAGGGTAAGAGATCATGGTAAGATTGCAGTGAGGTAATGAAGCAAGCTAGTTCCAAAGAAAGGTTAAAGGAGAGTGGCTAAATCTCTAACATGTAAAAGAAGAGTGACTAAATTGAGTCAGAAACTTAATTAGTTTGGTTCAGGTCTCCAAAAAGTTTAAGGTTGCAAAAGCCTCTATATGCAAAAACATTTCACACATAAAGAAATAGGAAGTGCCCAAAAAGATACTGTCTTCTTACCTTACCGAATCTTGCTCTTCTTTGCTGCCATTGCATCCAGTAAAGTAAAGGTGCAAAGCAAACGCTACACAATTTCTCAGTGCAAAGCCAGCCCCTCGATCAAACTAAATACGCATTTCCCTTTAAGGAACCTGCCGTACGCATATGTACTTCCTTGACGGAGATAGTAGAGGCCGTCAGCTTGGATGACGATGGATTCAAGGGTCTCCACCAGTCCACTCCTAGCTGTTGCAGTACATGCGTGCGAGGTCCCTGCATATTCTGTATTATACCTGCTTAGATAACTACAATATTACTTAATTTATCACCACTATGAGCGATTTTGTACGAGGAAGAAAGGAATCCAATTGTTTTATTTTGCACTAGCACAGCGATATTTTGAATACTAATTAACATGCTTCTTTTTCGTATACTAAAGATTTCGAGTGTTTTTGTTTGGGAGTTGTGCCGCGGCACCTTATGGAAAGCATATATTTCATGTTTTTCATGTTAAATAAAAACACCATTTGAATCTTGACAAGGAGTCATTCTCATCATCCATGTTAATTAACTATGATAAGGTACACTAATTATTTCAATAACTTGATGATTTATTAAAATTTGATTTTATTTAAGTTTTATATTGAATTGAGTTAAGAATTGACCTGAATAAACATGATCAATTCAACAAGTTAATTCATCATTTAATTAAAATTAAAATTTAGAAGGGATTCAATTTTGTTTTAATTTTTAAAACAATACCGTTTTAAATTCATATAATACTTTAAACCGAGGGCTTATTGTGTTTTAGAACATTGCTCATAATAACAAGCAAATTGGACATGACACGAGTAAGATGAGTTCAAATATTATAATTTTTAAGTAGTACTAGGAGATTACACAACGAAATATGTGTATTTGTAAGGTATTTCATGTAAAATGAATGACAAAAGTTGATTTTATCGAGAAGTTCTTCCTAGATTTACTTTTAATAATTATTTTTTCAAGATTCATTAGTGAAATTCATTTATAATACTCAATTGATGTAAGGGATTTCTCGAGGAGCAAATTCAGTATAAAAAATGAACATTATTACAATATTGAGAACAAAGGACTGCAGAATCCCATTGTGGGTACCAGGACTCAACTTGCAGTGTGGTTTGGAGTGACATGAACAGCCTAGTGTGGACCGGAGAAGGCGTCCATTATTTAAAAAAGAAGGCAAAATTAAGACGTGAACAAAGACTTTTGCCAGCTCCTGGATGTTGCAGTCTTCCCCTGAAACACAGAACCAGAAAAACCAAGGAAAGAGAGAGATTATTCATTTGTTATTACGTATTCTTCATAACAGGTAATAACCCTCTCCTCTTTGGTCTTGGAGTCTTTGTCATTCTCGACAAGTCTCTCTCGAGACAGCATGGAATCTCTGGCTGCATCGATTAGCCTGGTCCCAAGCAACCGGTCTCTTTCTACACAGCTGGCAGAGCCCGATCTTAACTTGTTTCCAAACAGATGGTCCATTTGATTATAAGTGGCGGTGAGGGCAATCCCCAGGTCAGGCAGTGTTGACACCACGTTTTAAAAATACGATTAAAAAACTTCTTGGTTTTTATTTTAAATTAATGTATTTTTAATATTTTTAAATTATTTTAATTTGTTGATGTTAAAAATAAAAATATTATTTTAATATATTTTAAAATAAAAAAACACTACGAAAACTAAACCAATTTTATTCTATTATATTTTCTTGCCTTTCTTGTCGTGTTGGCCTACCCTATTGTCTTGCAAAGCAATCTTATTATGGGCTTTTTTATTTATTTGTTTTTTGTATTTATTTCGACCCGTTATTAATAATTTATAAAGTTCTCGCAGGCAATGCTTGAAGGGCTCATTGGATACTCCTATATAGCGTAGAGATTGATATCTTGAGTGTTATTAATCCTTGTCGATATATATCATTAAATTTTGAGAGCAAATGCTTCTATAGTTTAGTCTAAAATGAATAAAAATATAAAAAAAATATTAATTTAAAGTAAAGAAAAAAATAAACTAAATTAAATTTTTTAAAAAAACACTTATAAAAAGTAAAAACAAACAGGGCTAGTGTGTTACATGCTAAACCCAAAAAATTACTTTTTTTTTTTTTTTAATTTTCCTTGTTCAAGAGTAGTATTGTGCATAAACTAAAATTTTAAAAGAGGCGAGTTAAAAAAAAAAAAAACAAAGAAAGAAAGAAAGAAAGGCATCAACATTACACAGCTGGTTGGGTGCACCGCAAGATTTCCTTAGGGAAAGAAGAGCTCATAATGTGCTAAGAGGCCCATGGGTTTTTTAAAGAAGCGTGCGTTTTCTTCTGGCCCAGACTCAACTTTCAATATCCTCACAGGTGTTTCTTGGGCTTACGAGCTAAAAGCCCAAAAAGCAAACGTGGCTATATATTTAACAGCCGGGAGAAAGTGACTCCTGAAGGCACGCCGCATATATGAACTCAAGGTGCGAAAGTTTGCAACTTGATGGGCGATTCTTTGCTTGCTTCGTACCCAGGTTAATTTTATGTTTTTACAAGTCTTGCATGCAAAGCTGCAGCGAGTGTGAGATAATTTTTATTTTTAAATATATTTAAAAATATTAAAATTATGTTTTTTAATATTGTTTTATTGGTTTTGGCGTGTTGATGTTTTTTTTAAAAATAATTTTAAAAAATATTCATTACCAAACACACATAAAAATAGGTTTACTCAAGATATGCATGGACAGGTCTAAGCTTTTTTGGGGGATATAAAAGAGGAAATCACAAGAAAAACTCCCATGCGAATCAGGAGATGAACCCAATATTTCTAGCCGAGTAATCAGCACGGTGATTTCCTTCCCGAAGAGAATGCATGAATTTAAACCGACTATTCCCTAACGTCAACATTTTGATGTTCCGAACAAGAGAGACTTGAGGACGACACGAAGAGAGGATCACTCCCGACCATACAAGTCTAATTTCAAGGTCTCAACTTCAAGTCCTTGTTTCCCTTGACTCATGTCAACCTAATTACTATATACCTTGTGATTTTAAAAAGTTTCTAATTTTTTTTTAATTTTAAATTATATTTTTTATATTTTTATATCATTTATTATCTAATATAAAAAAATATATAAATAAAAAAATATTATTTTAATACATTTCCAAACAAAAAACACTTTATTAAAAATCATGTTATCCTCTTTTATATATATATATATATATATTTTTTTTTGATTAATGTGGATGTTCGGACTAGTTTGCATGTACCTCGACTAATCTCACGGAACCTGAAATTAACGACTATGGAAGTCTCCATTGTTCATCATATTAACAACCACATGACTCGAACCTAAGACTACAGGGAGAACAAACTTTTTAATTCTAATTTCTTACCACTGAATTATTTACTAGGTGGTTTATTTTTATAACATAGAGTCATGCTTAGCTGACATGGATGGGATAATATGATGAAGTTATGAATTACTAATTAAATTCTTTTTTCCCCATGGATCATGATTGCTCGTGCCATCTTGCAAATATTCCAGACAGGAGCGATTAGACTTAGAAAGCTCCATTTCCATGTTAATTGGTTAAGAGTTGATGGGTATGAGCCTCTCTAACCTTCCTTGACAAACATAAATCCCTATTTAATGCAAATAATTACCAGAGAGATTACTTACAGCAGCTTAATTAGTTTGTTATCCAAGATGTGATTAATTACGTAATTATTCTCATAAATGGGATGCGAAAGAAAGGTTAGATGAGCTGTTACCCTCCCCAAAAAATCTATAGCTGTCAGAGAACAAATCTTCCCACTACAACCATCCATGAAAAGCATCCCTCAACCATAAAATATGAGGAGTCTTTCATGTATCCATCATCCACCCACCACTTCCATACACTTTCCGTGCCGACACTTCTCCGAGGATTTTATCTCAACGCACATGCAAAACGATTCGGCAGATTTTTTACATGGGTACGGCAACCCACAGAATTACAATAACATTACTTGCTTAAAAAAAAAACTAAACCTCGAGCACAAGCTACTTAGGCGAAGACTCATGTACTATTCATTGTAATGGTGTATTTACTTATCTGTCCTTGAAAGGAAAGTAATGAGTTAAGCTTTGAGGTGAGACTGTCTTTTCATCATGATGGCAAAATTATTTTTAACATATCATATAGGAATATATTTGTCATTTTTTTAATGCAAGGTAAAATTACAACTTTAGTATTGGAATAAATAATTCTAATGATTTTGACTTAGGGGTGCTTTTATTATTATTTTTAGAAACTTTGGTGTCCTTGAAGATAAGAAGAATGCAACTCTCTCGTAAGAGTATTTTTTTGGTTTTATTGTAGAATCAGAGGTTGCTTGGGGTAATATTATAAATTTATAATAGTTATATACTTAATATTATTTAAAAAAACACACACAACATGTGGACGACCCCAACACTGTTAAAGCGACGTGTGTGGGGTCGTTTGGCCACCAAACAGCTCCTTCTGGAGTAGTGTTTAAAAGAATTCAAAGTCCTCTATACTGTGGTGCAACACGTGTATTATAATAGTTGTTGGTTTGACACCGACGACTATTTCCTTTTCTTCTTTGTCCTCCTTGAATTTTGCGTTAGCTCCTGTAAAATTTTAGAATAGCCCTTTCAATTGTTTTTTTTTTCAAATTTAGTCCTTATGCTTTTGATTACTATTTTTTTATTTTAGAATAAGTTATAAAATTATAAATGATTCTTAATTTCACCCCCTACTATTTTTTAATTTATAAATATTCTTTCAAATTAAAATATTTTTTTTATTTCTCCCTATCATTTTTAATCTGTTGAATTATTTTTAAATATATAAATAATCTATTGAATTACAAATATTTTCAATTTCATCCCCTATGATTTTTTTTAATTTTTCAAATTTAATTTTTATTCTTTTAATTGCTACTTATTTTTTTGGCATCATTTTTAAAATTGCATTTTTTTTCAAAATTCATCTTCCTTGAGTTTTTTCTATCAAATTTGATCTACATTTTTTTTTTGGGGCTTTTCATGTTTTTTTAATTGATATTTTTTTATCAATTTCATCCTTCAAAATTAAATTTGTTGAGAATTAAGTTTCATGATTTAACCGGATTCAATATTTCATGGGTTGTGGATTTTAGCGGATAGACTAGGTGTAGGAGGTTCGCCTGTTTTTTTTTAAGGTAATTTTTTTGTCATCTATTTTTTTGTTTTGTTATTTTTTGCGATCTGCTAACAATTATTTTCTATTGCATTCCCTACTATTTTTTTTTATCTATGAATAATCTATAAAATTACAAATGTTTTTCAATCTCACCCCACTATGATTTTATCTTTTTATATTTTTAATAATATTTTAAATTGATTTCATCTTTTAAAATTAAATTAGTTGATGATTGAGCTTCTTAGTTAAATTCAGGTTTAAGATCTCACGGGTTATAACTTTTAGAGGCTATACTAGATTTATAAGGTTTTCCCAGGTTTTTTATGATGTTTTCGTATTTTTTATCCTATTTTTTTTGTTTTGTTATTTTTTGTGTTTTGTCTTCTATCGAGTTGCCCGCTTACAATGTTTTTCAAAATCACCCCCTGTCATTTTTAAATTTATAAATTATCTATCAAATTATTGATATTTTTTAATCTCATCCCTATGATATTAATTACTATTTATTTGGTCTAGACTGGATCATTTTAATTTATTTTTTCAAATTTCATCCTCCTTGCACTTTTTTATGTTAAATTTTATCCATATTCTTTTTGTTGCTTCTTTTTCTTCTTTGGCAAGTTTTTTAATTAATATTTTTTACAATTTCATCCTTTAAAATTAAATTCATTCAGAGTTAAGCTTTTTTATTGAGCTTTGGTTCAAGATTTCACAAGCTGCATGTTTTAGAGATTAGACCAAATTTAGGAGGCTCGCTCGGGTTTGCTTGATTTTTTTTTCTTTTTTAATATGATGTTTTCTTATTTCTTATATTTTTTTAGGGTTTTGTTTTGTGATTTTATTCTATTGGGTTAGCCCTCTCTATATTTGTTTTTTCAATTTCACCCCGTACTATTTTATAATATATAAATAATCAATCAAATTACAAATAGTTTTTGATTTCACCCCTATAATTTTTTAGTCTTTCAAATTTGATGCTCATTTTTTTAATTACTATTTTTTTAGATCATTTAATTTATTTTTTTCAAATTTCATCGCTCTTAGGTTTTTTTTCTTTCAAATTTTATCCTTATTTTTTTGTTGTTTTTTTTTTGCAAGTTTTTTTTATTAATATTTTCTCAACGATTTCATTCTTCAAAAATAAATTGATTGAGAGTTAAACTTCTTTATTGAATTCAAATCCATGATTTAATGAGTTGCAAGTTTTAAAGATTAGACCAGATTTCAGAGGTTCGCCTGAGTTTACTTGAATTTTTTTTTTAAACTATTTTTTTTTTGAGTTTTGGTTTTTTTTTTTTTACCTATTAGGGTAGCATGGGATATCCAAATGGTCCTCAAATGTGGCACCATTAATGAATTATATACTACCGTTTTTTTTTTCTTTTGTTTTTTACTTCAGTAATTTCTTTATAATTGCACAGTAGGATAGTCCTTCCAGTTCCTAAATTTCTGCCCACTCATAAATTCCAAACTGGGATCGTCAATTTGAGAATCTTAAATCTTATTCTTTGTAAAAAAGAATTGTATTCATGGTTTTTTGTTTTAAATTATCCTGCATCCAGTGTTAAATTATGGGGAATGGAGTTTTTGTTTTGACAAATTCTATGACGACGTCGGTGTCTTGCATTCATTTTTTTCGAAAACAGTTTCCGAGTTTTCTAAAATTGTTAAGAACACAGCTCTCTGTTGTTTTCAAATTAAATAGATGTGACATTTCTTGAAACATCTCGAATAAAAATGATTATATACTATGGCTGAATTTCATAAATAATCGGTTAAACTATGTATAGTTGGAATCTACAGCCTCATGAATTCTATCAAATTTTGCAATGAGGATAGAAAGAAATGACATAGAATAGAATCCCGTTCGTGGAGCCTTTCTGCTATACTTATTCGCCAATCAGATGCTTAGATTTAGTTCTAATCATGATTAGAGATGCCATAATTAATAAACTATAGCGACACTAAGTGAAAGGTTAAGAGCTTAATTAATAACTTTAAGTGAGTTTTGTTGTTTCGGTTGTTGTTCATGTCATTCCTTTGACTTCAATGAGGTAGAAAATCAACGAAACATTTTTGTTATGTTAGATGGATCGGGTGTACTTCACCTACGGTTGGACCAAACCCAGTTGCAGAGCGACGACCTGGTCAATGAAACATGGCATCAAGGGAAGCTACTAGCTTCGCTTCAAAATGTGTCTTAGTTGATGAATATATAACTGCTTTGTGTGATCCACAAGAAAAAAACATTGAAATTTATTCCAGGTTGTGATAAAATTTGTTTTTCTGCTTGTTTCTACCGAGGGTTTGCCCCTCGAGTACTCTTGCATCTACCTAATTGTCTAAAACGACCTGACAGCAAAGGAGTAATAATATTTTAATGCCTTTATAAGTACATGGCACCCCTTAGTGCTCCAACACAAACAAGTAACAAACATTAATTTCTCTCTGTCTTCGTTCGTGTAGAGAGGGAGAGAGAGCTAGTGGATATGGTCGACATGGCACTATGGCTTCGTGTTCTAGTTCTGGTGGCTTGTCTGTTTCCGGCATCTGTGGAGTCCATGGTCCGGCACTACAAGTTCAATGTAAGTTGTAATGGTCTAACCTAGCAATGTGTTTCAGTGCTTTAATTCCCCTTAAACTAGCTAAGCTAATCATCCAATCAATGTACTAAGCTCATCATTTGATCATCACTAAAAGCCCACGTCGTATGTGCATGATCCTGCTTCTCTTGGCTATAAATGGCTAAAACAACATCTTGGCTTCACATGAACTTGAAGTTATAGTGTTTTCTTCAGTAACTCCCATGCATATGCCTTCTTTTGAAGGTTACAAATTCTATATTATATATATGGACACGTCCAAATACCCCACATGAAAATATATTCATGAAAACGCAATATCTCTGGCTCTTTTAGCAAATATCCAATTTCAGTCTTCTCAAATTCTAATGAAGCTAGCTATAGCTAGTACTCGTAAATAAGATGATTAATTAATTTCCATTTGTTCTTGTTTTGAGTGTTTCTGGCTGACCGGGAAGCTCTGCATGAGCTTCACCTTCAAGTTAATTATGATAGGTACAATATATAGTAATTTAAAATAATACGATTACTTGGTGAAGTGACTATATATTGATGATCTAAATTAGAAGATTAAGATCAACGAGCACGTAATTTCACCAGTGCAAGCAATTTTGAGCTGTCTATGGCAGAAGATTAGCTGGTTTCTCAATGTTGGTTACTATACTTATGGTTGATACATCTTAATCACATTATATTAATCTTAATCATGTTATATTTAGCTAGCACAATTGCAATATTGCATTCTCAAGTTTTCTTTCCTCGGTTATAATATTAATATTGCAGCTGGCGAATGATCTGCGAAAACACCTTAAGGACTTCAAGTTTGAAAACTAGAAAACGATGCACACATATCAATCGTGATCACTATTTCTCTCTCTTGTTTTTTTTCTTTATTAAAAATGACAATTTAATTTTTTTGGGATGAAAATCTAAGTTATTTGTTATCAAATGTGCATTTCGATATCTATAATTAATTTACATGCATTAATTTCCCATGCATCCGCTAGGATATATAAACTCAATGACTATGACTTATATGCCGCTTAAAATTAATTTTGTAGAATTTACATGAAATATATTTAATAATTGTAACAAATTGCAATGCATGCATCCTTTAAGTTGAGCAAGTTATCAATTTTTTTTTATAGCTTAACTGTTTAAATCCTGAATTTATTTTCTAGAGATTATCTATTCGAATGTCACAAACTTCAAAAGAACTGAAAACTTATCTGGTCGTTAATTTTAGGGTTCTGAAATATTAGTCAAGGTGCACGTAAACTAACCCGAATTACTATAATTAAAAAAAAAAAGTTATCAAAAAATATGTTTAGGAATCGAACAAGAATGGTTGTCCTTTCTTAATGCAGAAGCGATCAAACAGAAAAGTAGAATTGTTGTTGAGGGAGAGCTGCCTTAATTAAGTTAACTTGTTGTTTAACTAGATGGACAAATTTAAATCTCAGAAGAAGTCTAGACACATCAATCAAACGAGGTTTTTTTTTTTTTTTTTTTTTTGTAGAAATGACATAACATTTGATTTGACCATTGAATCATTAAAATTTGGACAACATATTCAAGTAACCTGTTTCTATGTAAATTAGCTAATTATAACGAGTTTATGGTCAAATTAAACACAGAAGATATTAAGCAATTTTCTTTATTTTCTAGTTATTTTCAAACATCTTTCTTTATTTTTCTTTTTTTCATTTCAGCTTAGATCAAATTAGCACCTATTAAAAAAATTTATAAATTGTTTTTAGAACACTTTTTTGAATTATTGAATTTTTATAAAAAGAGAAAGTTTTCTCTATAATTTTGAACTCCAACTAAGGGTTTCAAAAACTCTAATTTTTTTATTTCACGGATGCGTCATATATCTGTAGCACTACAGTTAAGCTTTAAAATTGTTGGCGTATCTTCTTGGTTTATCTCACGGCTGTTTAATTTTCATGCAGGTGGTGATGAAAAATACCACGAGACTGTGTTCAGAGAAGCCCATTGTCACTGTCAATGGAAGGTTCCCTGGGCCCACTTTAGTTGCCAGGGAAGATGACACAGTGCTGGTGAAGGTGGTCAACCACGTCAAATACAATGTCAGCATCCATTGGTGAGTGTGCTGTTGATTACAGACTTTACTACCTTTCATGCCATTATCCATTTTTTGGCTTGATGAGTATTGCTGTCTTCACCATTGCGATCAGGCATGGAATCAGACAGCTGCGGACAGGTTGGGCCGATGGCCCAGCATACATAACGCAGTGTCCTCTTCAGCCAGGACAGAGCTTCGTGTACAATTTCACCATTACTGGTCAAAGGGGCACCCTACTCTGGCATGCACATATCCTCTGGCTCAGGGCCACTGTCCATGGTGGTATTGTCATCTTGCCCAAGCGAGGTGTTCCTTACCCATTTCCTACACCACACAGGGAAGAAGTCATTGTATTAGGTGAGCCTAGTTCACCTTAAGGCCTTTAAAAAGTCTCGTGTATGCCTTCAAGAAATTAATAATTGTGAACATTCCTTGTAAAGCGAAGTAAAACATACATTAAGTAAGTATTAGCTGACAATTGTTCGGATACAATAATCATTAGTCAATAAGCAAGCCCGATTTTTCCAATTGTAGGTGAATGGTGGAAATCAGATGTTGAAGCTGTGATCAACGAGGCAATGAATTTTGGGAGGGCACCTAATGTCTCAGATGCTCACACGATCAATGGTCATCCAGGGCCATTCTCAGCCTGCTCCTCACAGGGTAAATTAAACACTAGCTAGCACAGCGAAACAAGTTACTCATATTCAAAACAACAGCTAGCTAATTTGTTGAATTTGTTAACTTTCTAAATCATTTTATCCATTGCAGGAGGATATAATTTACCAGTACGGCCCGGAAAGACTTACATGCTTCGGATTATCAACGCTGCACTAAATGAAGAGCTCTTCTTTAAGATTGCTGGCCATCAACTCACTGTTGTAGAGGTTGATGCCACATACGTTAAACCCTTCAAAATCGACACCATTGTCATAGCCCCAGGCCAAACCACTAACGTTCTTGTGACAGCAAACCGTGGTTCTGGCAAGTACTTGGTTGCTGCCTCACCCTTCATGGACGCACCCATTGCGGTTGATAACGTGACGGCCACAGCCACGTTACATTACTCTGGCACCCTTGCTAGTACCACCACTACCCTCACCGTCCCTCCAGCGCAAAATGCCACCCCAGTAGCTACAAACTTTACAGATGCTCTACGTAGCTTGAATTCGATAAAATATCCTGCTCGAGTCCCATTAAAAATCGATCACTCTCTCTTTTTTACCATTGGCCTCGGTGTCAATCCTTGTGCCACTTGTGTCAATGGGAACCGAGTTGTGGCAGATATCAATAACGTTACATTTGTTATGCCAACAATTGCTCTCCTTCAAGCTCATTTCTTCAACATCAAAGGTGTTTTCACAGATGACTTCCCAGGCAACCCGCCCACACCATTCAACTATACAGGCACACAACCAAAAAACTTTCAAACAGTGAATGGAACAAAACTTTATAGACTTGCTTATAACTCTACTGTCCAACTAGTGCTACAAGATACAGGAATGCTTACTCCTGAAAACCACCCTGTCCATTTGCATGGCTTCAATTTCTTCGAAGTTGGGAGGGGAATAGGTAATTTCAATCCAAAGAGGGACCCAAAGAAATTCAATCTTGCTGACCCAGTGGAGAGGAACACAATTGGAGTCCCAGCTGGTGGATGGACTGCTATAAGGTTCATAGCAGATAATCCAGGTAATTAAACATTCCTGTTTTTAATTAATTAGTGACGTTCCCTCTTAGCTTCCCTTCTTAAACATGTTCTTTCTTGAATTAATGTAGGGGTTTGGTTCATGCATTGCCATTTGGAAGTCCATACAACATGGGGACTTAAGATGGCATTTGTTGTAGACAATGGCAAAGGCCCTAACGAATCTGTTTTACCTCCTCCTCCGGATCTACCAAAGTGCTAGAGAAAGTGACGCAATGGCTTTCTTCTGTAAAGATAGGAGAGGAAAATTGCAGATCAGATTGAGCAGATGAAGAAAGGAAGGGATCAAGGGGAGAGACTATTGGGCGGTTTAGAACTAATAAGAACGAGTTCTTTCGAGCAAGGTTAAAATGATTTGTTGATTATCAATTTTAAATATATTCACACTGAAATTTTCCTCTTTTTATTTTTTTATTTTTTTATGGAGGTTTGTTTTTCACTGCGATTTTCTTCTGAAATTTCGTATATTCAGCGATGTAATTATGGAACATGCTGTAATTAATTATTCAAAGGGTATGAAGGATATTGAAAACTCTTTATATGTTTTAAATGGATTTTTTCATATATATTTCATACTTGCCATTTAAGTTATCTCATCAGAACTGAAAGCATGAAACACAATTATGTGTGTTTTATTTTATTTATATACTTGAGAAATTACGAATCACTTAGTTTATAAATAGCTACAATAACTATGTATTGGACCAAATCTCGAAAGAACATCTCATGGGCTAAAAAATCTCTCGAAGATCCATTTCAGGCCAGAGACCACTTTGGTGTCTGTTCTCATTTCGTGAATCATAAGCGACGAGACCGAGACGAGAGTTGGAGAATTATACTCCTAATTATGTTTGGATTCGAGGCCTTAAGGCCATGATTCGAGTGTTGTAAATTCAATTTTATGATGTAACTTATTTCCAATTGTACTACAGCTTCAAACATATCCAAGAGCTCGCAGTCAAAGATGATTCAGTTATTCATTAAAATGATAGTTATCAAACCTCGCTCGAGCTTCATCTTGCTATGAGATTAGATTCTAAGTTACATGGGTTATTCTGGGTAAACTTGAAAAAATTAAAAAAATATATTTAAAATTTTAATATTTTATATAAAAAAATTAAGAAGCGATTTATATGAATATAAATTATATATGTTATAAATAATAAAGTTTAAAAGAATATTTTTTAAAAAAAATTTATCCCACATTGAAAAGATACTATCTTATTCTTTTAAATTGAAGTATTTAAATCAAAAATATTTTTTATCCCACATTAAAAATATACAACTTTTTTCTTGTGAACATAGAGTATATATACAAAAGAACTTCAAATCCCACAATAAAAAAATAAAATATTTTTCTTGTATTTATATAGTTAGCTTTGAAATGAGTTAATAACCAACTGAAAAATATGAAAAAATAGAGGTCTCTAGCTAAGAGAAAAAACATATTTGAAAAAAAGAGAGGTTTCTACCGGGTTTTGTCGAGTCACCCAGGTTTCAGGTTGACCTGACGGGTCGATTGATTTTCTCTGAGTCAATTGCAGGCTCAAGTTTTCAATAAAATAGACTTAGTCAGGGCTCTGGGTCACTTAGGTCCCGGGCTAACCTATTAGGCCGGGTCGAGTCTGATAATTATGATTAAAACGATTCAAAAAATGAGGACACCTTCGCTTTTATTCAGCACGTCTTGATTCATAACTTAAAAAAGTACATTATATTTGTTTAAAATGGATTATATTATGCAGGAGTAATTATAGAAATAAGAAATTATTTGCGTGCATACTTATAAAACTCATTCTATAATTGACCCGGAGTAAGACCCAAGTTTCTGATAAAAAAGATCAACCCAGGTTCATCTATTTTTTTTATAAAAAAAATTGCACTAAAACGACGAAGTTTTGAGGAAAAGAATTTCAAAAACTTCAACATGTTTTACTTTGGGTTATGGGTTAACCCAAGTTTTTGATCGGGTATGGCTAGTCAATTCCTTACCCTATTTTTTTCAACTCAGACCAGTCTAAATCCTAGATTGATTAGGTCATAGAGACTGACCCGCCAGGGCGTTCTAAGTTTTATAACTAGGCTTATATATGTTAGCAACTCCTAACTGCTAATATTTTTTAATTTATATCATGGAGAGAGAGAGAACATGGATGATAATTTAATTTGAACTCGATGCATATCGACCCAACCTTAATTAATTATTATTGTTTGGATAGTTACCTTACATGATGGGTAATGTATATATTATGAATATTGTCAAAATCATCCCAAAAATCATTTAAACCTAACCTGAAAAATATATTTATATTATATAGATATATTTACGGAACATTTAATTTTTTTTAATACAATATCACACACACACACACACACAAAATCCTAAAGGGAAAAGGGACTATATTGTGGCTATATGAACAAAACATTATTCATTGTAATAATATAATGATAAAATTGCTCTTGAATCATAAAATTTTTAAACTAGGCTTTGGGAACAAGGTGGTTGTTTTATTATGATATAATTTTCCTTTAAAAATTATATAGGGTTAGATTAATTATTTCATTTTTTATTCTACAATAAAAGTACTAATTTAACTATAGAATAAAAAAATAGATTATCTTTCACTTAGTCTTTTTAATTTTTTCAAAATAATATAAATTTTATTGCTCTTTAAGTCAAAGTTAAATAAACTCTATTGAGGGTTTTTTTGGTCTTTTAACCATGATTTCTTTTTGTAATAACAAGTTAGCTCAGGGTCATTATTGTACTTTAGTAAATGTTATATATTAAAAAAAAACTCGTTGACTTGTGTCATGTACACACCAGAAAGTAGCGACACATGGGGGGTCATCTGACCACTAAACACCGTCTTCATCGACTGCGTTGGAATCCTCATGGCGCCCTCTCCGCGATAAGGTAACGCGTGTTCCAAAATTTTCTCTCTTCTCCCTTCTTCTCTCCCTCTCTCTCTTCTCCTAGATTTTCATGTCAAACCCTTAAAAATTCCAAAACAACCCTTTAATTTATTATTATTTTAGATTTGGTCCCTATTTTTTATTATATTTTTTTTATCTTAAATAACTTATAAAATTAGGATGGGTTGTCAATTTCATCCCCCTTAACTTATTTTCATCTTTTAGATTCGGTCCCTATTGATTGCTATTTGTTTTGTTTGAGATTATTTTTTAAATTGATTTTGTTTGACAATTTCATCCTTATTTTTCCTATCAAATTTGATTCTTATTCTTTTGATTACTATTGTTTTTTTTTTTTTTCCTTTGGTGAGGTTTTTTAAATTGCTTGAAAATAAAGCTTCTTGATTAAATCCAGATTCAAGGTTTTATGGGTTGTGAGTTTTAAAAATTTGACCAAGTTTAGAAGGTTCGCTAGAGTTTGCTTGATTTTTTATTTTACTTTGTTTAAACTATTTTTTTCTCGTTTCATCATTCAATATTTATTTAATTGAAGATTGACTTTTTTTTTCAACTTGTGTTTTGTCAAAGTTTTTGTTGGTTTTGAAAATTACACAATTATATCATGTTTTTATTTATTTATCATTCCTTGTGGGATTTTTTGGCTAATTTTTTAAATTGATATTTTTTTTACGATTCTATCATTCAATATTTGAAATGAATTTTTTAAAACAATTTATTAGATTAGAATTCTTCTTCTATCTTATCTCTCTTTATTTTTTTATTTTATCTTTCAAATTTAGTTTCTATTTTTTTATTGCTATTTTTTTTAATTGAGATAAATTTTTAAATTTGCTTTTATTTATTTTATTTCTTTAGGATTTTCAATGATTTGGAAAATGACCCTGGTTTTCTCGGCTCTTTTTCTTTATTTTTCTTTTTATTTAAGCCCAAGTTTAGGTTTTAATGGATTGCGAGTTTTTTTTACTTCCGTCTTTTTTTTTAAGTTGATATTTTTTTAATTTTATCATTTAACTATATATATATATATATATATATATATATATATATATTGATTAAGCTCTATTTTTTTTATATGCCTTCAATATGATTTTTTAACTGCTATTTTTTATATGTTCATAAGTTTCTTTTTTCTTTTTAGGTTGGTCCATATATCAATATTTTTTCTTGGTCGAGTTTATGACTCGAGTCATATTTTTTTAAAAACACACATGCATCATATGAATGTCTTTTTTTTCTTGATAAAAAATGTTTTCGGTCACGGCCCACAAACTAGTGTATATATATAGACACACACTTCAAATTTATGAAGACATTGATAACCATTCCATGCTAAAATCAACTTCCTGTATTTAATTTAATTTACCAAAGCAAAAAAATAGCCTTAATGAACTGGGTATTTGAAAAGAAATTAAAACAATTGAATCTCTTTTTTGTCATAACAAAATAGAATCTTTAAAACTATAGAATAGCACAAACAAAAACTAATGAAACCTAGCAAATATTGTCCCTTTCCAAAATTGTATGAGCACATAGGGTAGTTAAAAGAAAATATGTCGACAAAATCTAGCACAACAAGCAGAAACTAGAAGCAAGGACCTAGTACTCTTGCAGCAAGCATAGTACCTTTGATTGTTTCTTTAGCTTAATAATCACACATACATCATCAAAAAAATCTCTATTATTCTGACTGGAAATTTTCCGGAGAACTAAAGGCATATAGATCAAATTTTACAAAACAAGGCAAAACACATGTTAGAAAACTAGAAAGATTCATGATTTAGAGATAAAAAAGATTATACATTTCTTGGCTAGCAGTACTGTCCCAAAACCTAGCCATAATCTTTTTTTTTTTTTTTTTTTTGTAAATCCTGATAAAATATTGGATTCTCCAACAACAAGATCGCCTAATAATGAGTCGATCGAGATATAATTCTAATCTTTTTAGAACAAAAACCGACCGGTTCAAACCGAACCAAAAACATGTTCAAACCGACTGATTTCGGTTCGGTTATTTTAGAACAAAAACTATTTTTTTGGTTTGACTCGGTTTTTTCGGTTTGGCTCGGTTTTTTTTTGTTTGGGTTCGGTTCGATTTTTTTGGTTTTAGGCTTATTAAACTGAAACCAAACCGGTCTGTTTTTTAAAAATTCTAATCGGTTTGATCGGTTTTTTTTCATGGTTCGGTTATTTCAGTTATTTTTTTTTCAATTTTCTTGATTTAATCGGTTTTTCAGTTTTTTTCTTACCCCTAGCCAAGATTAGGTTAACATCTAACAGCAACAAATCTTCTAGTGAAGCGGGAGGCATGCTAGTGTGCTGGTGGTCTCCTAATTATTTGAAGTTTGTTAGGGCAGTGACCTGCCAACCATGAATCAGGCTCTGCCTCGACATCTTAGGAAACATCTTTCTGAATGTCTTCCTTAAGCAAGATTTGCAATAAAGCACCACCTGCTAAAGTCATCTTTTGCAAGTGGGGTCTCCTGAATCTCTCTATGTAAGAAAAAAAGAAGAAAAAACTTGCACAAGTACTGCAGCTGATTGTGGGGTGGTTAGTAATTGCCTTAGCTAACCAGACCACACATATTTACCAAACCAATCATTTTTAGCTTCTCTTTGTCAATTCAGCAATTGATTCCAGAATTCTTATAGTCTAGGCATTTTAGAACTCTTCATATCATTTCTCGTGCTATGTTGCGGTGTTAGATAAAAAAAATTAAAATGTTATTAAGATGTTTTTTAACAAAAAAAAATTAAATTACATTATATGAGGATTGATCTTATATGATCTTGTCAACTTAACAAATTTAAAAACAACTCAAATGACCGATAAAAATGCACTTGACTTTAAAAAAATCAAAACAACATCTTTTTCTAAATATTGAAACGACAATATATTAGATGAACTTTGATCAACTCGGGTTAACCTGTCAAATCTACTACCCAGATCATAAAACCATGATAACCCAATAAAAAACAAACAGAAAAATTATTAAACTTAATTCTTAATCAGCTCATTGTTGAATGATGAAGTTTAAATCAAAATTTAACTAAAAAAATAAATCGAGTTAACTCGGTTTAGCCTGTCAAACATGATTCAAAAGACTATGATAACTTTATAAAAAACAAATCAAAATAAATTATGAAACTCAATTCTCCGAGATGGAGTTGATGAAAGCAAATCCAGTTTGGGACTTGGTTGACCTTCCACCAGGGCCTCAACCAATCGGTAACAAATGGGTTCTTAAGATTAAACACAAAGTGGACATATTTATTGAAAGGTATATGTGATTAAGAGCTTTACATAAAAAGGAGGGAATCCATTAAAGGTAAAAAATAATCAGAGTCAATATGGATAACCCGCAAAACTTGTGATCATGGTTACGAGACTAATATAACTCCATAGAAAACAAATCAAAATAAATTATGAAGTTCTATATATAGTAAACTCAATATTTAATGATAAAATTGAAACATAAAAGCCTAAAACATTTGAGAATCAAAATGAAAAAAGACTTAGCTTTTAACTATTGATTGCTACAATGAAAATCGAAGCTCGTTTAGTATAGTATTTGTTAATAATAATAATAATAAAAAAATTTATTTATGTAGATTTGAAGGAAACTTACTAGTGATGTGAGAATTTACTTTTTTATCTCTAGATTAATTACTTCAATGTTATTTGGATTACTAGAACCAAAATAATATTTCATAATAAAAATATCGTTGTAAATATTGTTAAATTAATTATGAGAGTCCAACATGAAAGAAAAGAAAAAGAATTATTTTCTTTCAAAGTAAAATTTTCTTTTCATATGTGTTATGTCCTGTACATATAAGCAAATAAAACAATATTTTTTTTAGTAATTCTTCTAAATATTTGGACTAGACACATTCTAATAGACAAATCAGGCCTACCAGCCTACCCAAATAAGCAACAATTTACTTGAATGTATTGATGCATCCACATCCCCCGTTGTACAACATCATCACTAGTATAAAGACATCGATTCAATTCCAACAAAACTTCTTTCTTTAGTAGAAACTTGTGCAAACGCATTACGAAATAGTTGTTGGGGTGCACACGCCTGAGATCTCACTCACTTTGGCTCGAACTTTTTGACATTTATGAAAGAACACACAAAATGAATCTTTCCTTTAATGGAAACAATTTGGTTGAGGTACCATACCTATTCGATTATTGGGACATTGCCATAAATGTTTTCGACCGTCTGCAGCCACCATCGACCCCTACGACCCTCCCTTTTCTGTCAAGGGTCAGTGCCCAAAGCCCGAAGGGAGCTGGGAAGGATACGTTTCCAAGATTGAAGATATTTGTTTTTTCTTGTATTGCTTCGATTTCATTTTCTTGTCTCTGTTAATAAGAAAATAAAAAATAGAGGGCGGGAGGAAATAAATAAGACAATATTGTATATTTAATATTAAGAAGCCAGAAATAACTTTTTTAAATAATTTTTTCTTCTTATGTCAGCCCTAATGTGCAAGCACTATGCACTTCCCCATAACGACATGGAGATATGTGACGAAAGCAGCAGTTTTCAGGACATTTTTTTTCAAATAATTTCTTGAAGACGTGTTAAAAAAACAAATGATATAGTGCAGCTACTGTCGATTGTGTGCATTAACAAAAGATATATCCAAGTTTGTTTCCAACGCTTGGGAAATACAGAGTGCATTCCACGTATAGTAAGACTCATTTAACTATTTAGCACGTCGTCCAAAAGTAAGAGATTTAGATTAAGAAGTTTGCTTCTCCTGTAATTTCAGGTTTGAGTCATGTGTGTTGAGCTGTGAGATAACAGTTGAAGATTGTATTCTGTTACAGTTGGTTATAACCAACAGGAATCTTGTATAGATAATACCCAGCTAAGCTCATGTATAAATAGCAACGATTACAAGTAAATAAAGCAATGAATTAGAAATCATTCACTTACCCATTGTTTCTCTTCTCTGTTCCTCTCTTCATTATTCTTCTATGCAAATCTTCGTATTACTTCAACCATATTCTCTGTCTCTTCTCAACATATCGTATCAGAGCCATATCACTAAAATCAAATAAAGAACATCAAGAAACTGAGTTTTCTTGAAAAAGAAAAGCAAAGCAGAAAAGATCAATCAATGGCAACAGAATCAAACAATTTTGTGCAGGCAGCAATACCAAGATTTGATGGTCATTATGACCATTGGTCTATGCTTATGGAGAACTTTCTTAAGTCCAAAGAATACTGGAGTCTAATAGAAAAAGAGATTGGTGCAGCAAGAGGAGAAGGAGTGCAATCAGCAGCACAATCAGTAGCATAACAGAAAGTAATTGAAGAAGAAAAATTGAAGGATTTAAAGGTCAAGAACTACCTATTTCAAGCCATTGACAGAACCATCATTGAAACTATACTCAATAAGGAGACTTTAAAGGCCATCTGGGATTCCATGAAACTGAAATATCAAGGATCCACCAAAGTGAGACGTGCCCAGTTACAAGCACTTAGAAGAGAATTTGAAGTTCTTGGCATGAAAGAAGGGGAAAAAGTTGATGAGTACTTTACAAGAACATTAACTATTGCAAACAAAATGCAAGTGCATGGAGAAAGTATGAAGCAGAATGTAATTGTTGAGAAAATTTTAAGGTCAATGACCTCAAAATTCAATTATATTGTCTGTTCTATTGAAGAATCTAATGATTCTTCAACCATGTTAATAGATAAACTTCAAAGCAGTCTCCTAGTTCATGAACAGAGGATGCAAGGTCACAAAAAAGAAGAGCAGGCTTTAAACATTACTAATTCAGAGAAAATAGGAGGAAGAATTGAATACAGAATTGAAGGGAAGGAAAGATTTCGTGGTGGTTTCAGGGGAAGGGGTCGAGGAAGGGGAAGACAGCCCTACAACAAAGCCTTGATCCAGTGCTACAATTGCCAAAAACTAGGACATTTTCAATATGAATGTCCTGTTAGAAACAGAAATGACAGGAATGCATATTTTGCAGAAGTAGATGAGGAAGAGAGATGTTATTAATGGCCTACAAAGATGAAGGGGATCATGAAGAAGCAAAAGAAGAAGAGAGGGTACTAATGACTCATGAAGATATACAGCAAAAAGAAGAAGTTGTATGGATTCTTGACTCAGGTTGCAGCAATCACATGTGCAGCAACAAGGAATGGTTTTTTGAATTTGATGACAAGTTTAGAAGAACTGTAAAGCTTGGAGACAATTCAAAAATGATGGCTATGGGAAAGGGACATATCAAGCTAAACATCAAAGGAATTACACAGGTATTCACAGAGGTATATTTCATACCTGAATTGAAGAACAACCTCCTGAGCATAGGCCAGCTGCAAGAAAAACAATTAGCAATTCTTATCAAAGATGACAAATGTAGGGTTTATCACTCTAAGAAAGGTTTGATTATGCAATCTCAAATGTCATCTAACAGAATATTTCCCATACTTGCTACTATGATAACTCCTATGGCTAGTTGTCTACAAGCAACATCTGAAGATGTCACCAATTTATAGCACTGTCGATATGGGCATCTAAGCCTCAAGGGGCTGAAAACCTTGGTTTCAATGGAGATGGTCAAGGGTTTACTTGCACTGAATGACTCATTAAAAGTCTGTCAAGATTGCATGAAAGGAAAGCAGCATAGAGAGACATTGCCAAAGAAAAGTATGTAGAGAGCATCCAAGAAACTACAACTTGTCCATGCAGATATTTGTGGACCCATTTTCACCACAATCAAACAGTGGGAAAATGTACATAATCACTTTTATAGATGATTATAGTAGAAAAACTTGGGCATATTTTCTATTACACAAATGCAAACCGCTCTATATTCAAGAAATATAAAGTGAGTGTGGAAAAAGAAAGTGGTGAAAGAATCAGTTGTTTAAGAACGTGAGGGGGGAGAGTTCACCTCAAGTGAATTTAATGATTTTTGCAGCACACATGGAATCAAGAGACAACTTACCACAGCATACACCCCACAGCAGAATGGGGTTGCAGAGAGAAAGAATCGCACCATAATGAATATGGTGCGCAGTATGTTGTCAGGGAAGGAATTACCAAAGCAATTCTGGGCAGAGGCTGTAAATTGGTCCATCTATGTGATAAATAGAAGCCCCACCACAACTGTTCCCAATACTACTCCTGAAGAAGCTTAGAGTAACAGGAAGCCTAGTGTTGAGTGTTTCCGTGTGTTTGGATGTGTGGCTTATGCTCACATACCTGACAATCAACGCAAGAAGTTAGATGATAAAAGTTTCAAATGTGTGTGGTTAGGAGTAAGTGAAGAGTCTAAAGGGTACAGACTTTATGATCCTGTGGGAAAGAAAATCATCACTAGCAGAGATGTAGTATGTGTGGAAAATGAAAAGTGGGAGTGGGACAGAAGTGCAGAAGAGTTGAAGCATAAAGAGTTAGAATGGGAAGACATTAATGAGGAAGAAGACAGTGAGATCAGTGGAGGTTTTGAAGGTGTAAACAGTCATCCTGAACATGCTGATGGTGTGCACAATGATAACTCATCAAGTAGTCTTATAGATAGTCTACTTGATGGAATATCACAGAATGACAAGCAAGAAAGGTGCAGAAGAAAACCAACCTGGTTAACAGATTATGTGACTGATGAAGCACTATCTGAAGGAGAAGAAGAGGGAGGACATAATCTTGCAATGCTCATCTCTACAGAGGACCCTGTCACATTTGAAGAAGCAGTCAAAAGTGAAAAGTGGAGAACAGCAATGGATACAGAGATAAAGGCCATTGAAAAGAACAATACATGGGAATTAACTGTCCTACCAGCTGAAGCAAAACCTATAGGAGTGAAGTGGGTATTCAAGACCAAATTAAATGAAGAGGGAAAGGTGGATAAGCACAAGGCAAGGCTTGTGGCAAAGGGGTACTCCCAAAGACAAGGAATTGACTATAATGAAGTATTCGCACCAGTAGCTAGGTGGGATACAATCAGAACTATCCTAGCATTGGCAGCTCACAAAGGCTGGTATGTTTATCAGCTGGATGTTAAGAGTGCCTTTTTGCATGGAGAGCTAGCTGAAGCCATATTTGTTGAACAACCACAAGGATTTGAGAAACAAGGAGAGGAGCATAAGGTGTACAGACTGAAAAGAGCATTATATGGACTCAAGCAAGCCCCTAGGGCTTGGTACAGCAGAATTGAGACTTACTTTGTCAAAGAGGGCTTTGAAAAATGCTTCTGTGAACATACATTATTCACAAAAACCAGTAACAAAGACAGTATGCTAATTGTAAGTCTATATGTGGATGATCTTATCTTTACAGGAAATAGTGAATGCATGTTTAAAGGCTTCAAAGACTCAATGATGAGAGAGTTTGACATGTCTGATCTTGGAAGAATGAAGTACTTTTTAGGTGTGAAAGTCATACAAAATGCAGAACTGATATTCATCTGTCAAAAGAAGTATGATAGAGAGGTGTTGGGAAGATTTGGAATGGAACATAGTAATGCAGTGCAGAATCCAATTGTCCCAGGATGCAAACTTACAAAGAATGAAGAAAATGCAAAGGGTGTAAATATTACAGAATATAAGCAATTAGTTGGCAGTTTGCTATATTTGACAGCCACTAGACCCGATCTTATGTATGCAGTTGGGTTAGTCAGTAGATATATGGAAAGACCCACTGAAATGCACCTTCAAGCTGTCAAAAGGATACTAAGGTATCTCAGGGGAACTACAGAATTTGGGATTATATACAGAAAAGGAGATGAAGGACAACTAAGAGCATATGCAGATAGTGATTATACTGGGGATGTTGATGATAGGAAGAGTACATCTGGGTTTGTGTTTATGCTTGGTACAGGAGCTGTTTCTTGGTCCAGTAAGAAACAACCCGTGGTGACATTATCTACAACAGAGGCAGAGTTTATAGCTGCTGCATCCTGTGCTTGTCAAGGAGTTTGGTTAAGAAGAATTCTGGGCAATATTGGCCTTGAACAAGTGACTAGTACAGTGATCTATTGTGATAATAATTCTGCTATAAAACTTTCAAAAAACCCAGTACTACATGGTCGAAGCAAACACATAGATGTCAGATTTCACTTCCTAAGGGATCTTACAAGAGATGGGGTTGTGAAACTAGTATACTGCAACACACAAGAGCAAATTGCAGATATCATGATGAAACCACTAAAGCTGGAGGCTTTCTTAAAGCTAAGGGACAAACTAGGCATGAGTATGATGCAAAGATTGAACTAATCGACAAATTAGTTCAAGGGAGGATGTTGAGTTGTGAGATAGCAGTTGAAGATTGTATTCTGTTACAGTTGGTTATAACCAACGGGAATCTTGTATAGATAATACCCAGCTAAGCTCATGTATAAATAGCAACGATTACAAGCAAATAAAGCAATGAATTAGAAATCATTCACTTACCCATTGTTTCTCTTCTCTATTCCTCTCTTCATTATTCTTCTCTGCAAATCTTCTTATTACTTCAACCATATTCTCTGTCTCTTCTCAACAATGTGATTATTAATATAATAATTACTTGAGACTTACATGATTTTTAATTTCAGGGCTCGTGGAATTAGTTAAGGTACGCGCAAGCTAACTCAGGTACCCACATTAATAATAATAATAATAATAATAATAATAAAAGACTCACCTAATGTACAATTCATTTGACTTACATAAACTTGTTGTACGAGTCAGCAAACTAACACTCCCTTTCCAGGAATTATTAAGCATTTTTTTAAGTAATATATTTCTACACATATAAAATTGGAAACCAAAGATAATTATTTCAAGGTTAATTAGATATTTTTATTTTTTATAAAAAAAATTATATATATATAGATTTTTTAATGTATTTCTATATTTTTAAAAAATAAAATTGAAATATTGTTTTCATGAATACATGTAATTAAATAAATCAAGAACCATATGAATAATGCCACATTGAAAAAACACATTTCAAAAACTAAAATCAACTCGAAATAAAAAATCAACTCGAGATCAGATTTATTTTTTCATGAATTTTAAAGGTAAAAAACACCTAATATGAAACTATTTGATACAAATATTGTCTATTTTGGTGGCTTAAATCAGTGTCAACGATTTGTTTTTCTCTCTATTGCCAGAATCCAGCAACCTCTCTCTTCTCTTAACCAGGGACTAAAAAATAACAAAAAATAAATTTTTATATCAAAACTGAATTTGAAAAATATTGAGGTACTAAAATTGTATAATTTGCATTATTTTTTAAGTTTGAGGACCTAAATGTATTTTTTAAAAAACTTATGGCCTGCCACCCATGTTTGACGCCTTTTTCATTTTGGTTCCTTTTGTGTCAATCTTACCCTTTCATAAAAAATCAAAATCAATTGGTCTTTAATTAGGATTAAATCGCCAAAAATAAAAGTTTAAGGATCAAAATAAAAAAATAAAAAACTTTGCACAGTTTATCCACAATAATGTGTGAGAGGATAAACAATGAATATATAATGATAAACCTATATGTTTTAGAATTATTCTTAATACTTAATAGTTACTGTCACCTGTATATTACTAAAGAACTAGTGTTTCTAGAGTATCCAATGATATCTCCACTTCTTTCTATTATATTTTTTAGTTTCACGATTAACTAATCTTTTTTTTAGATTAAAATGAATGTTCAGGCCAACTTGTACCTCGACTAGTTCTACAGGCCCTGAAGTTTATTAGAGAATAATATAAATTATATCTTGGGACATCACCTAACAACTTAAGTTATTGGGTTGAGATGATTCTTTAACATGGTATTAGAACATCGATGATTAAGTGGTCATGAGTTCGAATCTCACCGCTCTCATTTATTTGATAAAAATCAAGTACAAAGTAATGCGGGCATGTGCAAGTTTCAAGGCTAAATGACTTTTACTTGAGGGGATGTGTTAGAGAATAATATAAATCATATATTGGGACCTCACCTAACAGCTTAAGCTATTGGGTTGAGATGGTTCTTTGATAAAGTTAATGACTATGGAAGCCTTTAGTGACCCTGAAGTTTGTGAGACTCGAACTGGTGATCACTGGGAAGCAAATGCAGTATCTGATCAGTTGAGCTATACCTCTCAAGATTCGATCAACTAATATCTTAATTATAAACATCGGGGGTTGGTTGAGGTCATGCGGGTTAGCTATTTTTTGAAATGTCAAAATAATATTGTTTTTTTAAATAATATTTTAAAAAATTAACAGGTTTTGATTAATGTTTCTACAGTAATTTTACCACACCGATTAGATTTTGTTTATACTTTATTAAAAAGGGAAAAACTCGTAAGGAATGACGATAGCAACTGACCAACAAACAAGCTCATAGATTTAGAGTGTGTTTGGTATTGTGGTAGCTGTTGTGGTTTTGGTTTGAAAAAAGTTGGTTTTATAAAAAGTATTTTTAGTTGAGGTTGGTTTGAAAAAATAGGTGTTTGGTTAAAACTGTGGTTGAAATTGAGGTTGAAGAAAAAGTAGTTTAATGTATTTGGTTAAGAATGCTTTTGAAATTGAGGTTGTAAAATAATTTAAAAAATATATATATATTAATATTGATGGTTTTAAATTTAAATATTGTGGATTTAACTATTACTATTACATCATGAAATAAATCATACTTTATATATAAAAAAATTTATTATTCCATTGAACTATCTACAATTCCACTACGTACAAAATTCATCCGACAATGACTATAAAATTAGGTAAAATATCATCAGGAATAAAATTGAGATTACAGTACGAATAAATTTAATTAACTGTAAACTAATTTTTTTTAAAATAAAAATTACTGTTCACATTCACGTGAACAGTGCAAGTGAAATCAATTAACTGCATTGGTTTTTTGAAGAAAAAAACACTATTAACTGATTTTTCAAAAAAAAATGTTAACTGATTTTTAGAAAAAAAAAGTTAATTGATTTTTCGGGAAAGAAAAAACACTATGCACTTTAGTGAACAGTGGTACTGTGGAGGGATACTGCACTATTCACTGAACATTACAACATGGACATGGTGCAGCCATAAGAAGCAGGTAGGACCTGCTTTTGTTTTTAATGCGTTTCAAACGCATAATTTGGTAGGATCCATGAATAGAAATTTATGTTTTTTATTACCAAACATTGTTGCATCTGCGTTTTAAGCAAAACACAGACACAACAACTTAGACAAACACTCTCTTAAATATACAAAATCTAGATTCACGGACTTAAAAAGTAATTATCTACTATATCTAAAAGAGTTGGGGGTGTAGTGAAAAAGGAAGGAGGTGGCCTCTCTCTCTGTCTCTCTTTTTTTCTTTTGTATTTTCCTTTCTTTTTTTTCCTTTTTTTTAAATTCTTTTCTCAATATCATTGTTAATTTATCTATATAAATTATTTTAGTTTATTTTCTATGGGGTTATTATGGTCTCAAACAAACATCTTGATATTTAATTTGTACTTCATTTTACAAACGTCTATTTTTGTTATCATATAATTAAGTAAAAATAGTTTTGAAAAACTAAGTTCTTAAATCCAATTGATTCAATCACCTAAATCTTGGATTTGACGAGTTAAACTGTGATGCCTGGATTGATCTAATATATTATCGTCTCATTATTAAAAAAAATCATCTTAAATTTTTTTTAATTAAATTATATTATTTACTGGTCTTTTAAGTTGTCTTTGAAGCTCCAAATTAAAAAAAAAATCATCTTAATATTTTTTTAAAATCAAATTACATTTTTTACTGTCTTTAGGGTTGCCTTTAAAGCTCCAAATTAATTGGATCATATCCATAAAACATTTTATAGAAATAATTAGAATTGTTGCATTGTATAGTGGCCTATTGCATTGTGTTTTTGGTAATGGAAATGATTATATTGGAAACAAATCGCCTTGTGATACATACACAATTGCAAAACGACGTACAAAATCGAGTTTTGTTTTTATGATGGCCCAGACTTATCTCACATTACTGTACAGAAGCTGAAAACATTGCAGGAGGCCAGTTGAAAGAGTGGTTGGTCCATTGACAAGGATTACTCAAGTATGGTTTTTAACTCATGTATTCTTAATGGAGCTAATCTGGGACAAAAGATAATATTTTTTTGTTCAAATCCCAAGTTGTTCATTATTTCTCTCTTCTGTTCTTACAAATAAGTATCTTGCATCATGATTTCAAGATTGTTAGCCAGATGGTATTCATGTGTGGTGCCTGGTTCAATGTTCTGCTATCTGCCTCCAATTTTTGCTTTCATTTTCAAGCTAATATCATAGCATGGTTGCATTAGTAATTAATTATTGATCAAACTTCAAAGTTCATTTGTTGAATCTCTAGTGATGGCAAAAAAATAATAATTAATCTGCTGTCGGGCCAACTTGTGCGCACCCTGACTAATCCTACGGGTCCTGAAGTTAACGACCATGTAAGTCTCTAGTGGCCATCATATTAGCAACTACAGGGCTCGAACCTGAGATCATAGGAGGAGCAAACTCCTTGATGCTAAGCTCTTATCACTTATTCATCTAAAAAAAATTAATGGTTTTTTTTGTTGAATATAATGCTTGAGACGCCTCTCTTTGTCTCCTTCTGTTTTGTTTTTTTCTTAAAAAAAATAAAAATTCTTCTTTGTTGAAATTCTATATATTAGCATAGAGGAACAAGTGATAAGTCGAGCTCATTGGATGGGTGCGGGTGCTCCTTGCCCCCATCAAAGTGGAGACTTTAGCATTGCGTGGTACAATTGAGAAGCAAATGACAGAAGCATAAATAGACAAGTATTATTTATTTAATGAGTATATAAGCCAAATTGTCGAAGGAATTATGTTGTCTCTCTTTGCTTGCTGTGTTTTTCTTCTGTTTCCTATACGTTTTTAGAGGTTTTTCTGCTCTGTTGAATCGAAGTCCTTTGCTTTGCTTTCCCCTTCTTTTCCTATTATTTTTATCAATTTTTTGGAGACTTTTTTAATGTTTCTTTTGGTTCAAAATTTGTCTGTTTTCATCAAGCTGTTGGATTTTCTTCTTTGCTAATAATGATATTCATTTATGTGTCGCTCTCTGATTCTCTGTTTTTGGACTTTGTTAGGTAGTCTACTTTTAGCCAATAACCCCTTTCTCTGTCGAAACAGTTTCTTCATATTGCAATTTTATTCTTCTCTACTAGCAGCAGGTTCGTAGGCCCCATTCTTCTTATTCTTTGCTTTGTTTTTCTCTCCATCTAGCATCCACTAGTTTATTCTCCCATATGCTCCACAACATGTCAAAATTAATTTTTACAAGAATATAATTTTTTTTAAGTATATAGGAAATGCTTTAAGATTCTTAAAACATATATTCATGTCAGATCCAAAAGCCTTGAGTCTGACAATTATACTAGACCCAAGTGAATTTAGTCAAGCAGTCATTCCAAATCCAAGGCTCTTAGTCTGGTAGACATGCCAGACCAAAGCGTCTTGGGCCTGGCAGCCACGTTAGATCCAAGAGCCTTGGAATTAACGTGTTTGTCAGACCCAAGATATTTGGATCTGACATGTCAAGAAACCATCTCAACCTAAAAACTTAAGCTATTAGGTAAGGTCCCAAGATATGATTTATATTTATTATTCTTTAACATGACAATCCATTTCAGACCCAAGCACATAACAAACAAACAGATGACAATTGTGCACTTTAGTTGTCAGGAGAGAGAAAAGAAAAAAAAACACAAACAATCGATCACCGGCAGCAATCCAACCATGATATGTCTACACGTCGCACCATGTGGAAGAGGGCGCAATTGTGCATATAGTTATACAGCGAATGACCAGATTTGACCATCGAAAAGCGTCTCAAGCGCCTCCTTAATGGCGCGGGTGCTGCCCACTTGTTGGGATGTGTGGAACACGCGCTAACAGCTTTTTGATTAAAAAATAAAAAATACAACATGAAAATACAAAAATGCCCCCTATGATCCTGTTAATTACACAACATACCCATGTACCATGTCATTTAACTTTCTTTATAATAATTGTTTCCTCATTCCAACATGTCTGCAGCCCATGTTATGTTATAGCTCTATGATTTTGCATGTTTTTCATGCCTTTTTCAGTGTCCATAGCTCAGTTAAGGGACGTGCAATAGATCTTTCTGGCCACTTTCACCACCTTTCTTCAACGTTTGTTTGTTCAAGGAATTCTTTTCCCTCCTTAGCTTTCTGTTTCCTTTTTCTGTTCTCTTCTCAAGTTATCTCCTTCGTGTTCAAATTGTTGCTGATGCGATTTCTCCGTTGCAGGATCATTGACCGTCCACCATTTTGGCAACGTCGTGCAACCATACACCGTTTCTTAACAAATATTTTTGCTGTGATCTTAACTTCCTCTACTGCATGTTGCAATTTTGAAGAACAATCTCTGCAGTTTTTTCGCACGCCATTGAGGTTCCAAAGTTTTTGGATGGACTGTTGCAAAATTTGGTTTGCAAGTCTTGTAGCTGCTCAACCCCAGCTCCACTATCCTCTCAACCCTCGAAACCTTGAAAGACATTTCATAGCATGAGCAACCTCATTAACTCCAGACTTAATTTTACTTAGCTATAAATAAATTAACATAATTTTTAAAAAGTACTTTGATTAATTGAATAATACATATGCACAGTGGATCATCTAAAATCTAATTTAAAAAACTGTATATCAAGCAAAATTCACGACATATATTATTTACACATGCATTTCTTTTTACATCAGCTACAATTAATATACGACTTCTATTATTAAGGAAGTTACAAAGAAAACCTAAGACTTGAATAAAAAAAACACATGAGGAAGAGAGAAAAGATTTGTTGGGCCACGTCATTCACTACCACAAAATTAATAAATATAAATGGAAACACTTATTCAATTTTTTAATTAATAAATTGGGGTGAACTTCACTGACATATTATTCCCTTATTGTATTTATAGGTAAACACTAATGAAAATATTTTATTAATATATATCGAAGGAATTACACTGAGGAAAGAAAGAATTAAAAAAAAAGCTAAAAAATACAATGATATGTCATTTTTACAGACAGAATTACCAATGGGTTAATTTCACTGGTGAATTTTATCGATAAATCCATTTGTAATATTTAATTTATAACCTAGTGAGCGACCCTCCCCCCTCTCTATTTTTTCTTCTTGCTCCATTTTTCTCTGCAACAAACATTACACCTCCCATCCAATGTTTTTCACAAATCAGTCTCTCACTACAAATCTAGCCACCTCAACACTCTGATTGTCAACATCCTTGTTTTGATTCGAATTTTATTGAGGATTTCGTGCTTCAAGTAAGCAAAAATGCTCATTTTTTTTAATTGAACTCAATTTTAAAATGTTAATTTTTATTGCATATGTTTTTTCATATATGTATTTTGTTTTGGTATTCTCTTGTTTTATAGCTTTTTTCCATAGAAATTTATTGTGTAAATGTATGATTTGTGCATATTATGGTTTGTTTGAAATTTTATAAAATTATATTTGTTTGTAAATTGAGGAAATTTATTTTGAATTTGTGCCTTAAGCGTTTTATGATGAAATTAATAATAACTTATTTAACATATATGTTTTATATTTTGTTATTTTTATTATTATGCTGAAATTTTCAGTGAATGTACAGAAATTTGAATTAATGTAGACAATTGATAATGAATTAAGAATACTATTAAAATAGGCTGAATAAATTTGAGTTAAACCAATATTATTTAATTTACATAATTAATTAATACATGTTGCATCAATATTCTATATCGGCTTAGCGGAAGAACAACTTTTCAATAAAGAAGAGATACAAGAACAATCTTTTGACCCATCCGGATCTTGATCTAGATTTGTGGTTTGAGGCAAGATTGTTTGATGTACCCGATAGAAATTGGGTGTACAATCTCTCTCACACTACGGTCGAAGACTTACAGACAACCCCTAGTGTTTCAACCGCTGGATGCTCAAAATCGATTCCGAGTACTCCAACTCTTGAATTCGAGGTGATTTTAAACGAACAAGTACAAGCTTAATGCTCAAAATTAAATTTTAATTTCATAAATTATTTAAAATAATACAAACAATAACAAAAGAAGATAGACTAAATTAAAAGGAAAGGGAAGTTTAATAGTTGATTTGAAAAAATGCAGGGTAGGCATAAATACCGAGGAAGAGAGAGGAAATAAAGGAGAAGAAAAAAGAAATGACTGCCAGTGACAAACCGTTGAACTTATCTATGCACATGCTACGTTTTTATGGAGAATACACTTAAAGCAGTCACAGGTGTCGTCCTAAAATAACAAAACGACTAACGCATTGACGCTTACACAACACGCATCAATGCGTTTTTTTAATTCTTTTTTATTTATTAAAATATTTAAATGATTCCATCCCAACTCATTAATTACAAAACAAAGCAATAAAATGATAGAAATACCCTTTAACCTAACGGTTAAATTATTTGATTTCAAGGGTGTCAAAGTCTTTTTAACGTGTAACAAAATTTAAAATTACAGAAAGAACTCATCATCAAATAGTTATATATTTTTTTTTTCATTCCAATGATAGATAAGTTATTTTATTGTCCGTTTTTTCTATGAAAATATGAAAGTACCCTCGGTAGAAGCTAAAAGAAGTAAAATTACTTCTTTTAGGGATAGTGATGTAAATTTACTATACAATTAAAACACAAAACACCCATCTTGTCTTCAATCAATTTTAGAACACCGAAATTGTCCTAATACAAAGAATATTTCACCCCTAAACAATTGGGTAAGATTTTTTTTAAGGCTAAGAAGGGGAAAATATTATTCTCGTCCACAATCAATTGTGTCTGACTGAAGAAAAAATTTATAGTAATGAGAGAGTCCTTGAAGAAAAAAACAAACACAAAGAGTAAAGAAAATATTAAATTCATAACCCATTAAAAATAATAAAAATATCTTCATCTTGAATTTCTATCTTTTAATTATATCTAATTCTCTCTAAAATAAGCTCAAAAAATAAGTAATAACATGCTTACTAGTTATTCACCAAATACCATAAAATTTACTGCGGGTGAAAAATATATTTTTTGGTTCTCTTTTAGTTTTTTTTTTTTTTAATGAAGCTCCTCAGTCTATATTTGTCTGGGCCTAGATTCGGGTCCACTTCAAGCGGACTAAGATCAACTCTGGGCTCCATACATGTGGAAATGTATGAAATACACCTAAGATTTCTTATGAGTTGCAGCTTCAAGATGTCGTGACTAGGACTGTCAAAGGCGGTTGCAGGATATATTGTTTTTTCCTTTTTTTTTTTTTTTTAAATCTTTATCTGTTTGTTTTATATATAATTTTGACGGGTAGAATTCCAATAAGAGAGAGAGGGAGTAGGGACAAAAACAGTGGAGCAGTTGGTCACATCAGAAGAGGACAGCTCGGTAGCATTGTTTAAAGAGCAAGTCTTAGCAAAATATCTTTCAACAAATTTAATTTTTATTTTATTTTTTTATTTTTAAATTATTTTAACATGCTATATAAAAAATAACTTTTACAAAATAAAAAAATATTTTTAATAAATTTCTGACCAAAAAAACAATCGTTACAACAACTACAAACTCCCCAAAACTTTTTTAAAGTATCAGTAGCATTTGTTTTTTCTGTTTTAAAAAACTTTATTTGATTTAAAAAAATATTCAATTAATATTTTTAATATTTAAAAATAAAAAAATTTAAAATTATATTTTAATATATTTTTAAATAAAAAATATTTAAAAAATACCATACACAACAATATAAAACTCACACTAAAAGGGGTTTGTAAATATAATAGTGGTTGTTTTTTAAGTGTTTTTTGCTTGGAATTACATCAAAATAATATTTTTTATTAAAAAAATTATTTTTAATACCAAAATATCAAACAATCTAAAAAAACATTAAAAAAATTCTATTTCTTTTTTAAATTTTAATAAAAAGCATGTTAAACTACTCAGCCAAACACACCATAATCTGAAATCGGAAAAAGATACAGATAGAAGGTGACTATAGCTGCTTCTTAATATCAGTAATATCACTTATACAGACGCAGATCCGATAGATTTCAGTTTGAGAAAACATGTAATAAAAATTTGATGAATTTTTAGACAATTGATATGATATTTTTTCAATAATAATTTTTGTATCTGGATTTATTTAATAATTATTTTTTTATATTTATAATTTTAACAATATATCTGAAACAACTTATACACATTTTTTTAATATTATTTAAATTAATCTCTTTGATGTACGTGAAACATTTTATATTCTTAGACATGATGGATCTTAACTTTCATGGAAGTGAATATACAAATTAAAAGGAATCTGTAAAGTTGAAATCAAATTATTCACTCTTCATCTCAGAAACCTCATGGGAACTTAGCTCGACACAATCTTACTTTATACAATACATAATACATGTAAATCTATCATGATTTATAATAGGATCCATAACTATATAAATATTGAATCAAGCTCATCTAAAAAAAGTTATTTCTCTCAATAACGTCGAGGGACAACAAACTGACAAGCGACTATTTGATATTTTTATTAAATCTGAAATAGAAAATTAGCTTTTAAATCTTTCAAATGAACTTGTTATTTACTCAATTTTAAAATTAAAATGTATAATAGTTGTAATAATATGTTCTTGATGAGTTAACGGTTCAAAACTAACTCAAATATCTAGTAAAAAGTATAATTTAAATTTTAAAAAATCAAGATGATATTTTATAAAAAAATAATTGGGACATTTGATCAACCTATCCTATGAAACATACTAAAATAAATTATAAAAAAATATTAAAAGATAAAAATTCTTTCAATATTCTTTTTAGTTTAACTGTTCACCGTATAAACAGTGAATCAGTGAGTGTCAGCCCACTATTTTTTATTGATTATTGGAATTCAAACTTATAAATCAATTTTTTATTAACCTTATAGCCCCTACGTGAATAATTTGTCAATACTATAAAACTTAATGTTAATTTATAGAAAGTAGACATAAAGATAGGTAACCGCAAAACCAAAATAAATATTTTCTCGTCAAAAGTGTAATTGTAATTTTTTTTTAAAGTATTTTTTACTTAAAAATATATTAAAATAATATTTTTTTATTTTAAAAAAATTATTTTTTATATCAATATATTAAAATAATTTAAAAATATTAAAAATATATTAATTTAAAGTAAATAAAAAAAATTATATTTTTTTAAAAATATTTTTAAAACATAAAAATAAATAAACTAATTTGCTGGAAAAAAAAAAAAAAGGGTATACCACTTCTTTCCGATACTTTTGGTTGGCATGCTAGATGAACACGCGCTTAGATTAAGAGTGGGGAATTGTAATATTCTCCCACTCAATTCCACTAAAAAAACATCGTGAAAAGGGGAAGACGAGATTAGATTAGAGGAAGTGGTTGGCTGGCTGGCTGGACCCGGGACTTGCCTATGATGCCCTATACTCGGATCTCATAATCACATATTTAACGGGTTACGTGGATCCAGATCATTGGCTTAACTCTTTCTCTGGCTTCTAGCTGATTGGATAATAATAATAATAATTACTCAATCACAGCCAATAAGTTAATGCCAAATGTTAAGATCAAGGGTGCTCGCGCTAGTACCTACTTCTTTCGGTGCATTTTTAGCACTACGGTGAGGAATGCTTTTTAAAATATTATTTTATTTAAAAATATATTAAAATAATATTATTTTTATTTTTAAACAATTTAAAAATACTAAAAAAGTTAATTTAAAATAAAAACTTCAAATTCTTATAAAAATATCTTCTAACTGCAAAAAAGAAACACGCTTGGAATCATAACAATGGTCAACTATTGGGGAGCTGACCAATAGGTGTGGAAACCACGTGTGGGCCCACATCACCAAGTTGCCCAATGTGATTTTGGCGGCTACCACTTAAGAAGAACAAGATACGGGGGGGAAAGAAAGAAGAAAAATACTGTTAAAGTATATCGCTTGATTAAAGGTTAATTTTCTGTAGATAAACATGTGAAAAAAAAAAAAAAAAATTTCCCTCTGGGAAATTCACAGCTTAAATATTTGGATTGACGTGTATTTGTTGACAGATTTTACATGAAAAGAGAAGCCAAATTATGAAAACTTTTGAATTTTGAATTTTTTTCTTGAAAATTTGAAAAAAATCTGTTTAAGATTACTATAACTATTTTCAAAATTTCTATTGATCACATTAATTATTTTTTAAAAAAATATTTATTCATCTCTTTTGATATTTTACAACTATTCTTTATTTTTTAAAAGTTGTTTTTCAAATTAAAAATAATATAAATATTCAATTATATATTTGTTTATGACTATTATAGTTGATAATATTTATTAATATTGTTTGTTGTATTTATTTTATTAACATCTTTTCAATTATATCAAAATATAGATGTTAGGCATGTGAAACTGTTTTTTTTTTAAAAAAAATCTTGTATTGATTTATTTTAATAATTTTTTAAAAATATCATTATTCTCAATATTATAACATTTATTAATTATATTATTCCTCCACCTAGTTTGCTAGTTGTTGTTGTTTTTATATTGAAAAAGAAAAGAAAAGAAAAATGTTTTCAAAAATTCAGGACACCAAACACCTTCATAGAAAATAATAATAATAAAAAAAAACAGATAAACTGACAATTAGAAAAAAAAAAAATCATTAAGTTGCAGGATCCACAGACCCCATACCAGCCAAAAACAATTCCCAACTCCCAATCCCAGCTCCTCCCTCTCATTCTGCCTCAAGATTTTAGCCTCAAAAGAAAATAAGAATTAAAACTCAGATTCATTCCTTGAAGCTAGCTAAGGTGATACCTTGCTTTTGTGCTTTATATTACTGCTGCTGTTTCTGTTCTCTCCTACTCATTGGCGTCACTCTGCCCACTTTTTCTTTTTCTTCTCCTCTTTTCTCTGTCGCTCGGACCTCAAGGAAAAGGAGGAAACAAAAGATCTTTTCCCAGCTTTTATTTTTTGCTTTCACTGCCCCGAATCCAGTTAACTTCTCAAATCTCAGCCTGTTTTATTACTCATCTCCAAGTTTCTTTCTGTCTTTCTTTCTTTCCCTTTTTGGGTTATCAAATTCATTGAAGCTGTTTTCACTTACAAGCTTTCCTCTTTTGGAATTCTTGTCCTTTTTTTTTTTTTGTCAGGTGTTATTGTTTTTCAGCGGTTCATATGTTTGCTTCTTTAGAAAGTTTTTAGAGCCAAGTTCAGATCTCTCCGGTGGTTTTAGGGTTTAATTAGCTTGGTGTTTTATTTTTAGACTGCTTGTGCCAAATTTTCTTAGCTTTTGTTTTTGTTTGAAAACAAGTTTGTTCCTTTGCAGATTCCCGAGTGGCTTGACTACACATAAAAAGCTATTCTGATTCCTTGCAAATGCTTCTTGATCTAACACTGATATTTCTGTGGTGAAACTTCCACATCTCTGCATTTCCTCTACTGGGTTCTCCCCCTCTGTTTCTCCTCTCCTTCATAAATCCAACTTCTCTAGCCAATTTCTTTAATCAAGCAACTGTGAATTTGTTTGAATTCATTGGCATGTTAACTTATTTCTGATACAATGAAGTGGGAAATGGGAATTCTATCTCCCGCATCGTATCTTTCGAGCACGAATTGGCTACTAGAAGAGAGCAAGAACACAAAATGGACTCCAGCAGAGAACAAGGCGTTTGAGAATGCCCTTGCAGTTTATGACGAGGACACTCCTGATAGATGGTACAAGGTGGCAGCTATGATTCCAGGGAAGACAGTAGGGGATGTGATAAAGCAGTACAAGGAATTAGAACTTGATGTTAGCTACATAGAGGCAGGGCTGATTCCAGTTCCTGGATATAGCACCTCTCCATTCACATTGGATTGGGTTGATGGCAATGGCTATGATGGGTTTAAACAATCTTATGGCCTTGGTGGAAAGAGATCTTCAACAGGTCGACCTGCTGATCAGGAGAGAAAGAAAGGTGTTCCATGGACAGAGGAAGAGCACAAGTAAGTTTCCATACGTTCACGTGTATGTATTTATGTGTTCATATTATTGGTCAGTTCTCTGCTTAAAATGGAATTAATGTGAAAATTCTTCTTGTTTTTCATTGTATTTTCAAGGGCAGTGAATTGAATGTAATATGGTAGTAAGCCATATTACTTGAATAGGTTGTGGTTGAGAATATAATCTGTGAAAGAATCTAATCTAGAGGAGAGCATGGCTGTAGTAGAATCTTGAAATTCATTCTCTGTGGATACATCTTTATCAGACTTGTACTTTGCTACTTGTGGTTGCCAGTTCCCATTACATGTTTTAAGTTACTGTTTTGGAGTTAAGGTATTTGTAATGGCTTGTTCCAAGCACAAATCAGTGGGACCTAACAATTGAACTACCGCAGGCTGTTTCTGATGGGCTTGAAGAAGTATGGCAAGGGGGACTGGAGAAACATATCTCGCAATTTTGTTATCAGTAGAACGCCGACTCAGGTGGCTAGTCATGCGCAGAAGTATTTTATCAGGCAGCTTTCAGGAGGGAAAGATAAGAGGAGAGCCAGTATTCATGATATAACAACTGTCAATCTCAACGACGCGAGAACTCCATCACCGGACAATAAAAGATCTTCACCTGATCAACCTGGGGCGATTTCTCAGCAGCCCAATTCTGCAGCCATGCCTAGAACACATTTTCAATGGAATCAACCCAACGGTGGAGGAACCTTAGCTTTTAATTCAACAAATGCAAATATGTTCATGTCTGCTCCTTATGGGATTAGCTCATATGGGCTTAAAATGCAAGGCCAAAATCTGCCTAGAGGAGCTGTTCATGACTCTTACATTAGACAGCAAACCATGGGTTTTCAGATGCCATCAGCGCACCACTACCCCCATGGATGAGAGTATGTTTTTTCTTTTTTAATCCATGGCTCATGGCTCATGGCTCCTGGCTCCATGGCTTCTTTTCAGCAGTACAGTTGTGTTTGTGCCTTATTTTCTGTCTTTTCTTTTTCCTTTCCTCTGGTCTTTTGTGTACATGCCATCGAGAAGTCTAGTCAATAGGACGTGAACTTGGAGGGGACAGGATTCTGTTCTGCTTGAATTCAATATCCGGATTGCTAAACTGAGGCTGGTTATCCTAGTTTTTAAGAGCACCCGCTCTGCAAAGCTGCAGGGAGTGGTGACCTCATGCAGATGGGCATGGGGAATTTGTTCTATGGATCTTGTTTAAGAAGAGTGTAGGAACTTGTCTTGAAGTGAGAGTTAGACTTGCTAGTTGCGCGCCTACCCCCCTTTACTTGAGAGTTGATACCTTAAAGATGGTTCCTCCAAGATAAGAATAAATGCGTGCAGGAAGACATTTGCACAGGCCAATAAGCAAACACACGGATTTCCAAGCTAAGGTGGAGAGAATGTAATAAAGGAACCAACATGATATGAGCATCTTCCATGTTAGACCTGCTTTGTATCCTTGTTGATGTACGGAAAAAGGTCATGACATGTGTAATTTTTATGTCCGTGAAAAGAAGAGCAATTAAAACGGTGTTTGTTTTTGTTTTGTGTAGTGTATTTTGCATAAAATGTTTTTTTTCTTTTTATCCTATTTTTATATAAAAATTACTTAACATAGTTAATTTATAAATTTAACTCATTTATTGCAAAACATTCTGTTTTATAAAATATTATATTTTATGGACTGTAATACACACATAATTTAATCTCCTTCTGATATTATTTTCCAATTATCACTATTACCTCACCGTCATCTTCATGGATCGCCACTACAACCCTACCACTGCACCACCACTTTCACAAGTGCCTCCACCACTTCTCCCTCAAACCACCACAACTAACACCACCACTCAATGATCATATCACATCATAATTATTATACTATCACAATATTTTTAATATCATTACTCATTTCAACATTTCTATAAGAAATATTTTACTCAAAACAAACACATCTTAAAGCTTGAATCCAACAGGCAGGAGGGTCTTCGAGCTTTTCAGTATTTTGTTCTCATTTTCTCCAGTCTTTTAGCTCAATAGTTGATCACCATTTTAGCCAACTTATTAGCAGAACTCCAGAATTTGCAGCTGTACTTGAATTCGAGAAACTACTGCCTCTTGCTTGGTAGTATCACGTATGGCTTGCGAACAACCTATGAGCCTATGAGGTGCTTCACTTCTGCCGAGGAAGTCCAAACTCACTCCACGGTTAAGAATATTGGAATGCCGAACAAGTAACCTGAATGCTTACATCATACTGGTCGAGTCACAGAGCACTTCACGCTGGACTCCTGTGGTCTCAAGCTACCTACTTTTCCTGTAAACCCCCTCAGCTCGTTTCACTAGCCAGCCATTCATTGTACACAAAGAATGGTCTTTTTGACTGGGCTTGACCTTTCAAACAGTAGTCGAGGCTGACTCCCCATTCCACTTACTGAAACATCATGTGTCAATTCCCTTCTCTTTTTCCTTGGTCCTTTAATTTCTCCTCAATTAATCTTAATTTCTCCATTACAGATCTTTCTCGAAAGATTCTCTTTAATAGAAGAAGATCCTTCTCTGGTGTATAGATTATTGGTTAAATTACGATTCCAGGGTACCAAGTAAGATTCAGGCCAGATTACCTCTGTCCTTGATTAATAAAGTAATCCGTACATCCTTCGCTCCGAACTCGCTTATTGAGCTAGCTTATCTTAAGATGTTACCCCGCGCACTAGATTTGATTGTAAATGCTTGCTGGCAGGGCTACCGCACTTGCCGAAGAATGTTGTAATTTCATGAAAGCATCACTGTTTTGGGATCCTGATTGTACGGTTCATCCAACTAAATAAAACATCATGATGATTTCAGTGTTATCAGAAGCTTGGGTTATGAACCCCACCTAAGGAGACACAATATCTAGCTTTTCACAATGTGGAAAGGTTACTTCTTTTCTTTATGTTTTCTTAATCTGTCTAGTTGATCATTTTATACACTTCAAGTGGACACAGAGATTCTCTTTTGGTGGGGGCATTTTCATTTGACCTTGAGTGTCTCAAATCGTGGAGCTTCTGCTTTTTTGTGTTTTTAAAAATATATTTCACTTGAAAAAAATATGAAATTAATTTTTTTTAATATTTCTCAATAATTTTAATACATTTTCAAAAAACACATTCATCAGAGCAGAGCACAGTAACAATCACACAGCAAGTATCCTTCAATTCACTCTTTAAAAAAAGAAAAAAGAAACTTGTTGCTAATTGATTGCTTAAACTGAACTAATTATTGACTACTGCCAAATGAGACAGCCTGGTTATGATGATTGATGACTGCTTCTGCAATAAAATCTCAGTGAAGTAACTCCCTTTTGTTCAACTATCATGGTAGGTTACGCATCCCTCTCTCTCTCTCTCTCTCTCTCTCTCTCTCTCTCTCTCTCTCGGCACACAGATAATCTTCTTGTGAATCAATCATGGCCACAGAGGCAAAAAGTTTTTCTTTTCATTAAGATGGTGATGGTAATGGCTTTGATTTCATCATCCATTTCATTGTGTTGAGTTAATCATCATAGCAATGATGATTAATGAGATGAGCTATAACTATCATCAAAAAGTTCAGTTGAGAGATGCAAGTGGAAAAATAAAGTTCATTTATTGAGTTTATAGTTTCATTTCAACTTAATTTTGTTTGACAGCAATTTATTTCATGTGTTCCATTGGTTTTTTTGTCCCTTTACTTTCTTTAGTTGGCAAGGGTAAAACATGAACTCTACCACCCGTTTTAAATATGACTAAATCAAATAGTCACACCCATTAAATACTAATTATTAAAATACTATATATTTATTTTTTTAGTTTTTTTAATTTTCTTTAGCAACCCAATTTTTTTTATTTAATTTTTTTTATTATTTCATCATTCGGTATTTATTAGGTTGTTTTGAAAATTGTTCTTCTTAATTGTTTTTTTATTTTCTCTCTATTGGGTTATATATTGATCTCGTGAATTTTTTTCTTCTTCTCAATTTTAACTTTTAATATTAAATCTATTGGGAGGGGGGCTTCATAATTTTTTCTTTATTTGTTATCTTAATCTCATGACTCAGGTCGCGAGTTTAATAAGTTAACTTAGGTTGACTCGAGTAATTTTTTTTTCTCATAATTCATAGTGTTTTTTTTTTTTTTGCTTACTATATGATTATCTTGATCTTATGACTCGGGTCGTGGGTTTGACATGTTGACTTGGGTTGATCATGTTTATTTTTTTATCCTTTTTTAATTGAATAATTTTCTTTCTATAAGGTTATCCTGATCTCATGATTCGGGTCATGGGTTTGGTAGGTTGACCCGGGTTAACTCGGTTTATTTTCTCGAGTCCTCCTTTTCTTTTCAATTTCGTCCTTTGACAACTCAATCTTTTTATTTATTTTTATTTTCAATTTTATCCTTTAATAGTAGGTTGTTTGAGAATATGGTTTCGTGATTTTTTTTTTATTTTCTTTCTTTAGAGTTATCCCGATCTCATGGATTTAATTGTTTTTATCGATTTCAACCTTCAATATTGGATCTGTTGGAAATGGAGCTTAATGATTTTTTTTATTGCTTTTTATAAAGTTTTGTTGGTCTCATGACCTATATCACGAGTTTAAGAAGTTAGCTTGGGTTGACTTTGATTATTTTATTTTTTAATTATTTTTTTATTTCATCATTTGATATTAGGTTGGTTGGAAATTGATCTTCATATCTTTTCTTATGGGGTTATTTGATTTCATGACCTGGGTCGTAGGTTAACTCGAGTAATTTTTTTTATCTTTTTTTATTTAATATGTTTTTTAATGTTATCATTCAACATTGGATTGATTAAGAATTGACATTCATGATTTATTTTTATTTGATTTCTGTAGGGTTATTATTATCTTATAATCTGAGTCGCGTATTTAACAAGTTAATCCAAATCAATCTAATATGTCATCGTTTCAATATTTTAAAAAAATATCATCCAATACATCATCTTATTAATATTTTAAAACAATGTCAATATATATAAAATTTTGAATTCATGCTTAATTTTTTTTTATTAAAAAAAAACTTGATTCTACCCGTTGTTAAAACCAAGCGTTTGCTACTCTTACATTTTTGGCACTACGATAGGCATTTGATTTTGCTTTAATGGAGGAAACATAATGAGAGCCCAGTAACCATCCATTTACCTCGGCATATAGCTGCTGTCATTCAATCCAACCCATCCAATACAAGACAGCATATGCAGGTAGCATGATCGAATTCCATGAGCTCTTGTGCTACAGTTTCAGTGTTGTTGGTAGCAAAATGGCCAGTCCTGTTAGCTTTTTCTCAAAAATAGCCACTCTGCTTTTTCTAAAGGAGGAGAAACCTCCCTGCAACTTGCATATGAAAGCACCTCCATTCACTTTATTCCTCTTTCAGTCGAGAGCATCTCCAATGAAAAATGTTATATTGAAGAGCCAAATGAAAAAAATAACTTTTTGAATAGTGTAAATATAGTCTTTTAAATTATGTGCATTCCAATGGTAAAAGCTATTTAGAAAAGTCATTTATATTTTAATATATTTCATGTTAAATTAATTTTAATATAATTATATAACTAATTTAGATATTTTATATATAATATAATTATGATGTTATTAATTATATAATTAATATGAGTAATTTATAAAAGTAATATAAAATTAATGAAGTAATATGAAAGTTAACAAATATAATATCCCATTAAATTTAAAATTTATTTATATGAATATTTTTAATTTTAAGTTGTATATGTTATTGTTAAAAATTTAATTTTTTAAAAGTAAATTCAAATTCAAACTTTGAAAAAATGACCGCCAACATAACCGCCAACATTTTAAATTTTAAAATTTAAAATTTTGAAAAAATAACCGCCAACATTAAATTTTTAAATTTCAAATTTTGAAAAAATAACCGCCAACATTTTAAATTTTAAAATTTTAAATTTTGAAAAAATTACCGCCAACATTCTAAGATTTTACAATTCGAAAAAATAGTTCATCTATAAATATTCTCATATATCTTAACATTTTTTCTCATCATTTTCTTCTCTCCAATCTTTGTTATATTTCATTAAAATTCATCATGAATCATTCCAATTTTAATTTTTATGATGCTTTTGATTTTGATGATGACACTCCTGTGTTGGCTTTTCAAGTTGCTACTGTTGTGGTTGCTGAAGAAGAATCGAATAATCAAGGGTGGAGAACAGGGTATCGTAGCTCTATTCCTGGTCACAATATTGTCAATCGTAAAAGAAAGGAAGGTGAGTTAAGGTTATATAATGATTATTTTGCAGAAAATCCTAAATTCACTGAAAGTCAATTTCAAAGAAGATTTAGGATGAGTCGTCGTCTTTTTCTTCGGATCGCAAATGCAGTGGAAGCTCATAATCCATATTTCAAACAAAGGACAGATGCTCTTGGTGTTCTTGGTTTATCTTGCCTTCAAAAGATAATTGCAGCTCACAGAATACTTGCATATGGTATTCCTACAGATCTTACTGACAAATATGTTTGATTTGGAGAAACCACTGCGATAGAAAGTCTTAGAGCTTTCATCAAAGCAATCATAGAAGTTTTTGGTGATCGGTATCTAAGGGCACCAAACTAGGCTAATATTTGTCGATTATTATCAATTGAAGAGCAGCATGGGTTTCCAGGGATGTTAGGGAGCATTGACTGTATGCATTGGAAATGAGAGAAATGCCCAATTACATGGCATGGGATGTAAACTGGTCATTGTCGTGAACTAACTATAATTCTAGAGGTGGTGGCTTCACAAGATCTTTGGATATGGCATGTGTCACGAGGTAATTTTTCGCTCCTCGAATAAACCCGTGCGGCAGCCTAGTCCCTCGCTAGACTCAGCCTTCCCTCGCCAATCCCACTCGTGTTTGCCTAGTAACTAAGTGTTTCCCTCACCCGAGAGGTTTCCCCACTTTTCCAAGTTAGAAGACAAGCGGAATACAGAAGAAGAATTGCACAACACAAAGCACACCAAGAATACAAGAAGAACTCTCAACCTTTATTTATCTCGTCAACAAAAGATTACACAATGTGTGCTATGCACAGAATTCGCATGCTACACAATCAAGCTTACACACACAATGTGTGCTATTGCTTTGTATTGCCTACATTACCAAGAGTTGCAGCCACTATTTATAGACAAGCATGTGAGCTGCAAGGCTCACCCATGATCTCCTATTTTTAAGGACATAGTGGGGCACTTTCTCCCCCATGATCTCCATGATCTTGGTGGCCTATTTTCTAGCAAGTGATGGGGCATGATCCCACGATCTCAGCAGCTTGGAGAGCCCAGTTATGCTCCCACGTTCTTACCCCCATGATGCTGCCACTTCACCCACGTTCTGCCCCCATGAGGCTTCCACTTCACCCACGTTCTGCCTGTCCACAAGGCAGTCCCAATTGCATGTTTTGCTGCGTCAGCTGGTGAGTCATTTGTATGCCTTGGACAGTCCTTCATCCAAGTTTTAGATCGTGCCAAGTCGAGCCCCTGACTTGCACAAGGGCGGGCCATGTACTGGCCGGTCGCATCGCGCATTTGTCAATCCTGATTTGCTGACCAGATCTGCGTGCAGGCTGCCAATGTCTTCGCTGCCGAATTCCTCGATAGCCCCAGTTCTCGTCTGCCTATGCCCCTGACGAGTTTTCCTGCCTGTCTTGGACATTCCATCGTCAAGCCAATGTTCGTCAACAATCTGCGCTGCCGATTTTCCTTTGACGAACCTCCGCCGCAATCTACACCATGCCGATTTCGCCCTGTTGGCATGGTCGCCACACCCTCGGGACTGTTTTGGCCCACTGCCAAGTGTGCATCCCATGCACATTTGACACTGTTACAGCATGCCTTTTTTGGAATGCCTGGATCATTAAATGATATTAATGTTCTTGATCGGTCACCTATCTTTGCTGCACTTGCTGAAGGTCGATCGCTCCCCGTCAATTATACAATTAATGGGCATGAATATACCATGGGATACTATTTAGCAGATGGAATTTATCCTAATTGGTCAACCTTTGTTAAGACAATCCCAAGAACATTAGGAGCAAAGAGAAAATATTTTGCAAGCAAGCAAGAGTCTGCAAGAAAAGATATGGAGCGGGCATTTAGGGTGCTCCAATCTCGTTTTGCAATTGTACGTGGACCTGTTCGATACTGGGATGAAGAAACGCTTGCATATATTATGAAAGCTTGCATAATAATACATAATATGATTATTGATGATGAAGGAGCAATGAACCTTGGATTTGACCATGAACATGAAGTCAATTCCTTTATATCAGTGTCACATGGTGAAATACCAGAACTACATGATTTTCTTCAAACTCATAATCAAATTAGGGATAAAGCAATTAGCTCTCAACTACAAGAAAATTTGATTGAACATTTGTGGAAATAATATGGCAACGAGTAGAATCTTTAGATTTGAACTTCTTATGTTATCATAATTTTCAAGTTTTTTTATGTTTTTTTTTCCATTATGTTTGTTATCTTTTAAGTTAATTAATCCTACTTGTTATTGTTAAGTGTTATAGGAACTTTAAAAAAGTATTATGAATTGATATCAATTTCATAACAATGTATTTAAAATAACCAAGAATTTTCTACATATTTAATTAAAAATACATTACATTACAATAAATCAATCAAAGTTAATTAAAAATCAAAACCCCTCTTTTGTATAATTTCTAACTTTCTATTTTGAAAATACGCTGCAGAAATTGGATCCAAATTAGAAATATCCATTTTCATAATTTGTTCTTCTTTCTCAATCCTGTCCAATTCTTGTTTCTCTTGACTTTGTTGAATCATTATGGCTTATTGCTCTAACATAATTTTCCTGTCTTGTTTCTTCTTATCCTTAATTTCAACTAGAGTATCCCTGAATTGTTGTAAGAGATTCGTTACAGTTACATCCCCAACTTTATCTTTTCCTTGTCTACGTTTAAGTCGTTCCTTTACAGCCTTATGACCGATTGGTCTATCTTGATAAATCAATGGTTCACTATCTTCTCCTAAACTAACAGAATTAGGGGTAGATGGAGTTGATGAAGTCAGACTTGCATTGACATGACCTTTTTGTTTCTTGTTTGACATTTGATGTTGACTTGCACGCTCAAATTGTCATTTGGGTTCTTTTCTTAAGATAACCCAACAATATTCTAGTTGAAATTGTTTGCCAACGCAAGAAGCATACATTTGCCGAGCATCATTAATCTGGTAAAAAAATAAATTAATTAAATAATGTTAAAATATATGTTAAACAATTTAACATAGAAATGAATATTAACATTACCCTTGATTCTTCGGTCATTCCACTTTGCTGACGATTTTCAATTTGAGTAACAAATCCAACAAATTTACCGACTTCTCTATTTATTTCTTGCCATCTACTTGAAATGCTTATTTATGAACGATTATTCAAGTTTCCTCCATTCTCTACAAAGTAAGCATATCCGAGCCGTAACGTTTTTGTTTGTTGTTCAACTCCTGTAATTGGATCCTTGCTTGTATTTAGCCATGCAGAGACAAGTAAACAATCCTCCTATGGTGAGAAATTTTTACTTCTTTGTGATTTTTTTGCCGAATGGATTGATTAGAATCACTTGGTTGAGAGAGAATATCTTCTGACTCACTCATAAGAAAGTTGATAAAAGAGCTTGGAAAATTTGAATCCATCTACATTAAAAAAAATCAAGTTAAAACCTTATAAGAGAGTGTAAAAGAAGCTCATATTCAATGTCTAGCAATTTTGTAGTTTTTATACATGCGAATTAATAATAAGCATTGCCTCCTACTTGTTCTAACATAACAATTTGACCATTTTTTGGAACTAAAAGAGAATCGATATACTAGTTTGATTGCATTTTCAAGAAGACAAAATATAATTGACCTCAAATTAAAACAAACAATCAAAAATAAATTTTAAATATGTAACTCTATCTTTTTATCAATATCAACTACCATTATTAATTCCTCTCAATTTTATCAAAGATAACAACATAAATAAAAATTATCTTCCTTAACCCATATTAAAAACCTAAAATAATAAAGAAATAAAACTCATCACAAATATTAAATTAACAACAAAAGGTCTAAAAAATCAAGAGATATAAAAAAGAAAATAGAAAAAGCTTTTAAACAAGCATACCTTTTAATTTCAGCTAATTAACACAACCGATGTTAATAATTAACTGGAGAATAATTGATTCTTGTTTTTTTAAATTTGAGAGAAGGGTGAGGCACAATAAAAAAATTTAAAACTACAAGTTTTTTTTTCATGTATTTATAGAAAATTTATTCTATATTAAAAAAAAAAGCTGTTAGCCAACTGCTATAAAAATAGTCGTTGGCCAACAGCTATCATTTTGGTCATTTCTACAGTTAAATGTAGAAATGGTTGTTAAGGAAACAAATAGCCATTTTGGTTATTTGTTTAGCTCCTCCGTTGGAATGCAAACAGTGAAGAAATAAAAGGCAAAGGACGTTTGGCTTCTCATTTAGCTGCTCGGTTGGAGCTGCTCTAACTGGCTACAAGTTAACACTTACAACCACAAAAATTATGTCAATTATTTACAACTTTCGGTTATCTACTTGCTCTCTATTTTCTCGACTATATTCTTATTCCTCGGAATGGTTTTAGTTGAAATATACTTGATAATCTTTCGGATATAAATGCAGCTCTAGTTTTCTAACTCATTGGTTATTGAGTTAGATCGAATTTATTTATAAAGAATGAGAGTGATCAAAGTACTTAGAAAAAATAGGGACATAATTTATATGAAAAAAATAGTTTTCATTGTTGAAAAAATATAGTTCTTTTTTTCTCTTCTCTTGTTTTGGACTCTCTGTATTAATTTGATAACATTTACAAAGATATTCGTACTATAGAATATCATTTTAGTTCTAGTAATTAAAATGATAATGAAGTAATTAATCCACAAACAAGAGATCAAATTCTTTCATTACAAGTAAGTTTTGTCTAATTCTACATAGCTACATGTTGAAAAGGTTCGTGAGGTTACCTGCTGAAGTAATTTTGATTCCCCACACAGCTTATCCAGTCCTCAGAGATGCATTATATCCATAACATCAATGAAAAGAAGAGCGAATAGATTACTTATTGAGGACTTATTTTACACATTAGTGAAAAGAAGGAAAGCAGAAGATGCATTATACCCTTAGCATTAATATCAGATTCCCACCCCAATACCACAATTAGAGGCATATGGGACAAAAGCAAATGGTTGAATAAGAGGAATATACCATGATAGATTACTTTGGTTGCGAATCTGATGCTGGAATTCATAGTCTTCTGAACTCCCTTCTCTTTTCTTGACAGAGATTTTCACTTTATTATTGTCCTCTCTATTATCTTTCTCTCTTGTTTATCGAGACGGTGGAACCACTTGGAGAAAATACGAACATGGGCCACCAAGAATTTGCATCCTGGTTTAAGGCATTTGATGATAGATCCCCTGTTCGCTGCCTTTTTAGGCTCAAAATATTGGACCTTAGGCCTATCTTATCTTTCAATTTATTCAGTCAAAAGAATTGTCCACCTTGCATGTTAGCGCAATGCCGAATCAAGATTGAGGTTCCTATGAATTATCTCTGGAATTGGTCGGCAATTGCTCAACCTTTCTAAACCATGTCACTGGCAGTTCTCCGCTAAATTCATCCTTCAGTTCCAGGCAACCAAGCAGCCATTAAACCATCTATCTTTTCCGAGAGCCATGGCTCTATAACCAAAGGTCTTCCAGATACCAGAACAACCAACGTGGGGATTTAATTTATCAGCGACCGAGCTTATTGTATCAGCTCCAGTGGAGGGGATCACAAGCTCTGAATTGCCACCACTGAAATCTGCATAAGGAGCTTCACCTACAGTTGCAATGGCATAAGAAAGATCTTGGCCAGCTAAGGTGTCTGGTGACGGATTTTTCTCATAAATCACTTTGGTTTCCTCTCCCACTGCTTCTTCAATGGCGTCATTAGATTTGATGTCAAATTAAACACAAACATTAGATTCAAATCCCATGCACTGAAAAGGGATCATATACCATTGTGCCATATTTGATGTCAAAATCAAGTTTATGATGGTTGGCTCTGGGAGCACTTGAAAAGCATAATCTACAATAAACCTACAATTATTGAATTCTGGAAATTTACCACTGATGGCAACAGCATGAATCTGCCAAGATCCAGCAAGTGATCCAAACAGAAGCATAGGCCCATTTGGAGCCCTGAACAAGAGGCCCAATTTCAGAGGGGTAATTGGTGTATGAAATTGTTTCGATGATCTATGACAGACAGCAGAGCTATATCTACAACTTGGGCAATAGTCCCAGCTCATATTTAATAAAAAAAATCCTTCTCATTTTATAAAATAAAAATTATCTTTATTTAATAAAAAATTTTGTATACAAAATAAAAATTGCTCATATTAGATACACATAAAAATAATAATAAAAATATTTCTTAAATATTTTAAAAGATTTTATTTATAATTTTACCAAATGCCACTATCTCGGCTAACAAGAAGAAGAAAACGACAGGAAACCCACTTATAAAGTGTCCTAAAAAAGAGAACAAGATCAAAGGAAAACGATGATAATATAAAGAGATTAATTTAAACAACGCATTTTATTCTAATGATTCTCCCTCTGATTTATCTTGAATTTCCTGGCTTCTCTTGTTAATATCAGAATCCTCATAGTACCTCTTCCAGAACCAATGCTTCTTCCATACCCTTTCATTCATTTCGTCAATTGGGATCCCCTTCGTCTCAGGAAGAAAGAAAATAGCAAAAATACCCATGACAACAATCCAGGCAGCGAAGAAGAAGAAAATCCCAGATCGCATGTGGCATAACATGGTGAGGAATGCTTGAGCAACAAGGAAGGTACAAAACATGTTCATGCCAACAGCGAAGAAGAAACCAGCACTTCTTGTTTCCAGAGGGAAGATTTCGCTGGGAATCAACCAGCCCAAAGGACCCCATGACCACGCGAAACCAGACACAAATACACAGACCAAGATGACCACAAGCTTTGCAGAACCTTTCGGCATGATATTGGCAGATTTCAAATGCACAGCAAGAATCCTTCCCATTATGGACTACATACAAAAGAAGAAAAGGAACAACGACCAGAGTCAGAAATAACTAAACAATGCAGATGAAGCTCAGAAATATTGTCAACTGTCTGTTTTGCTTACCTGGGCAGCAAGCATCTGAAGACAAGCTTCTATGAGCAAAACCCTTCTTCCAATAATATCAACAAGAAAAACTGCAACCAATGTGGATAGTACATTGACCAAGTCAGTGACTACAGCTGATAGTAGTGACCCATTAGTGCCATAACCCATAGTCTGAAACAACACTGGGGCATAAAACATCACAACATTGATTCCAGTGAACTGCTGGAAGAATTGAAGAACAGTGCCACAAATAAGTTGAGGCCTATTAGACCGACTCATGAGATTTCTGTAAGGGTGTTTGACTTGTTTGGCCAATTCAATAGCATTCAAAATCTCTGCATATTCTTTGTCTACATTGTCAACACCTCTAATCTTCCTTAAAACACGCAGAGCTTCTTCATTCTTTCCCCGCTCTAAAAGGCTCGTGGGGGTTTCCATGATTACAAGAGATCCAATGGCGAGAATTATAGCAGGCACAGCAGCGCACCCTAGGGAAATTCTCCAGCCATAAGGATGCACTTTTGAAGTAGCATAATTGATCAGATTTGCTATCAGAATGCCTATTGTGATTAGCAACTGAAAACAAATGTTAAGGCCTCCTCTATATTTTGCTGGTGCGATTTCTGATATGAACAAAGGCACCGCCTGCATTCACCTTCTCTGTGTAAGAACTAATAGAAAGCAGCAGATAGTACATAAATTGAAAAGAGAATGAAGAACAAATCTGGAAAAATGGAAAGCTAGTTGGTTTAAGGATTGAACTGCATACCTGGTTGCCAAATCCAACTCCAACACCTAGACAAATCCTTCCAGCAATCAGCATGCCAAGTTCCACTGCAACAGCGTTTAAAACGGCTCCAGCAAGAAAGAAGATGGAAGCGGCTTGAATAGTGGGTTTTCGGCCGAATTTCTTGCAAAAGAAAGAGGCTATAAAACTAGAAACAATAGCTGCAAGGTAGAGTGAAGATGTAAAGAGCTGAAGAAATTGGTTATCATATTTGCAGTAGTTATCCTCTCTTGCCTCGTGCTTCTTGAGATAAACACTCGGAAAGAACTTCTGCAAGAAATCATCCATTGACGTCACTCCTCCTACAAAAACATATATAAAAACAACAGGAAGATTTTTAATGCTACAAATTTGAATGCTTAAATCTCAAAGATAACGAAACACGGAAAATGAGTCGCACCGGAAATGCCAATATCATAACCAAACATGAGACCACCGGAGGCTGCAATGATGCAGCAAATGAAGACCTGCCATGTAAGCTTGGAAGGCAAGTCTCGGCCACCACCTGATTCAGCCATGGATAAACCAGCCATGATTGTGAGTTTAGTTAGTCACTTTTGTTATGAGTTTTTCAGCTAGGATATCAGCTATGAATTGTAAGGTTGGATTGAATGAAGATTAACTAGTTAAATATCATCCTGAAATCTCGGTCAAGAGTAGATTGATTCTTTTTTTTTCTTCATTTTGATTTAGGTAATAATCCCATGTTTTGACCGGCAATATAGTCCTTCAGTTTAATTTTACCAGCACTCCTGATCAAGTGATTAGATAAGAGAGAGGCATTTGCTATCGAACTTGATGGAATGACTATATTACCAGCACAAATTTAGATTTAAGATCTAAATCAAAACAAAAAAAAGGTTAAGGACAACATTTGGATAATATTTTTAAAAGTTATTTTGAATTAGCTGATTGTTGTTATTTATGTGTGTAAGATAAGAAATTTGAATTTGAATTTTTAACTAATTCCTCAAATCTCTCACTCAAGCTCAGCATCTAGGACTCAAATTATAGATAATTTTTTTAAAAAAAAAAATCTGAATGGATAACTTTGACTTGACTCATTATTATCTCTGATTTTCTTTATGCAACACTTAATTAAAAGATTGCTTAAGAATTTTTTTTTTTTTTATTCGAGAAAACCTTACTTTTCAGAAAGCATATTTTTTGAGCATAGGAAAGCGAGTAAAATTCCGGCTGTTTCAGGTTCTTACAAGAGATATATTTTTTAATTCGAACTCGAGACCTGCTATGTAGATTTCAAACCCTTTACCATCACGGTTAATCTTTGATGTATCTTACGAAGATAGATACCAGAAATGATTTAGAAAAGCCCTCTACACTCTTTCCGACACTGGATCAGGACTAATGTTTCGTAAATCAAATGAAAAAAGGTATATGCTCAAATATGCATGCATAAATATGTATCATCTGTGTATGCAGGAAAAATGTTGAGACGTGATCTGATTCACAGGAAAACTTTCTATTTACTTTACAAAGAGCAACACTGGAGAATCGGCAATATTGAGGAGAATGAGATACACTAACGTTTTAACCCTGTCAGTTGTTGTCAGAGTGGCTCGACAACTAATGGCATTTTAACTCCTTCGGTGTAAATTTTTACAGGGAAAAATAAAATAAAATAAAAAACGTAACCTGCTTCTGGACAGATAGGTTACATATTTTCCATTATATATATACTACCTCAAGCTGACTCCGTATAGCCGTCACTTGCTCGTGTTTCAGTGCTTCTATGATTGGTGATTCTATCCATTGATCTCAGCTTTGTCTTCAGATTTATCTTTGTTATCTTCAACGGTCCTTGCAATATCGTTACCCCTGCTTGCCTCGGATATGTCCACACCATTCTCCTGAACAATTGACTTTCCAGGATCCTCGGTTTTTTCTCTGTCGTCTGAACTATTAATTTCCCCTTCTGGCTGCGATGGGATGGTGACATTAACTTCATCGTCGGCCAATTTTTTTGATTCACCTTCAATATCTCTGATGGATTCTGAGTTTGTAACCTCCACTGCTTTAAGTGATTCCATGATATCCTCTTGTCTATCTAATCTTTGAGATTCGTCTTCACTGTCTTGTACATGCTTCAACTTCTCGTTGCTGATAAATTCACTCATCTCAGATTCATTCACATTATGAATAGAGTCAGCTGCAGAGTCCTGCAAATGAGGAATATACAGTCCCGGTCAATATCACAATGAAATAAGCAGAGAATTTTAGTGTGCTTGCATTTCTTGATGTCTTTGTACAATAAGGACAAGAATTTTGTCAAAAGAAACATAAATTTTTCGAAAAAGAATTCTAAGCAAATAATAGAATTTTAGTATTCTGGAATGAACTTGCTGGAAAGGAGTTGCTAGTATTCAGTACCTGCGAAAGCAATAGAGAATAACTTATTTTCAAGAGACGGGAAAATGACAGTGTACCAAAATCCATGCTCTATTTAATTTCAAGAATAAGAGGAAAAGGCAAAGAAATGTCAATCTTTACAACCGGAGTTCCATTTCATGGCAGCTTCAGAAGCTAAGCCGCCTCCATCCCCACCCTCAAGCACTCGTTTTAGCAGTAGAACGAGTTACAAGGAAAAACACAATTTAAAAGCATCGTATTACCTTTGCTTCAGGAGTATCTAAGATGTTGTCGTCATCAACAGCTGGTGTTGATGGGTTAAGGACAGCCTTTTGATCAATTAAATCTTTAGGGTCACCTTGGACATCCTTAGTGGTTTCTGAGGAGACAACAGCCTCTCCTGGCTTTAACAAGTCTTCAATTTCCTCGTCTGCTATTTGTGTTCCAAACTCATCAGTTTCCTTGCTGGTTCTTGAATAATCAACTTCCTCGATTGCTTGAGATGATGCGACAATTGTTTCATTTTCAGTTAATACTCCAGGAATGTACTCATGGCCTTCTAGGGAAGTAATATTGGCTGGTTTTAGTGGTTCCACAAATATCTCATGTCCAGTTGAAAATTGATCAGGTTCACCTTCACTGCCTTCAAAAGACTTTAACTTCTCCAAATCGTCGTTCTTATTTATTGATGGATCACTAACATCACTGATGTGATTAACTTCTCCTGCAACATCTCTTGGAGGATTTGTTGACTCCTATTCAATGAAACAAGTGCAATGATAAGCAGAACAATGAAAGGAACTTAATAATCTGATGACATGTTACTACCTCCTTTTCTACTATAACTCCAGGAACTTTTGAACTGACATGCTCCTCGTCTGGTTTTGATACGTTAATGCTTGCTACATTGTCCACAAGTCTTGCAGAAGCACCTTCAAGATGATCAGCAGTTTGGGGTTCTTCAAGTGGTTTTGACAGCTCTACAGAAGCCTCGTTACTAATCAATATTTCTGATTCGTATTCTAAGTTTTTCCTAGATTTTAAATTCTCCTTGATTTTCTCATCATCAAGCACCGATCCATTCATGCTCTCCATGTCAATGGCTTCTTCAGTACACTTCCCTTGAGTGTCATAGGGTTCCTGCTCAATAATGATGCATCTAGTTCAGATATCTTGCTAAAATAGGCCTTTCTGCCTCTATACTAATGTCAAAACAACTGTTGTATGCATGCATGCGAGAGAGGAGAATGGATCCTTTAAACTTACAAGGATTCAATCACAGTAGCTAGTAGTAGAAGATGATATATGAAAAAGTAAATATACGTGAAAGCAATTTTACTGGATTCCCTTCATAAAAATAAACACTAATTTTGTTTCTGCTTCTAAAGTATCACTGACCTCAGATTTTTCAGATTTTCTATCAATAGATGGGTGATCTATTGAATCATTTACCGCAAGACTGGTATCCTGAGTTGCGGTCATAAGTAAATTTTCCTCCATATCAGTGGCCACCAGTTGACTGAAATCTGATGAAGAACCTATATCTGCTGGGATCCTGTATGCTAAAACAGACTTTGGAGACGAGGATAAACTTGAATTGTTAGAAACTTGTTCAGCCACAAATTCTGGCGGGGTGGCTGATGTAGTTGGATCAATAAAAGGTTGGTTTACCACAGAAACTCCAACTTCTATTGTACCTTGATCTTCTTTACTGCCTTGAGTTGATGTCGGGTTGTCTTCAGCTTCGACTGGCATTAAAATGCTCCGAATGTCTGAATCTTCTGTCAGCCTTTCAGAATCTCGGTCAACATCTTTGAAGTCTTCAACACGATCCTTAATTTGAACTCGTGGGTCATTCACATTGTTGATGTTTGCCTCCTCTCTAGACTTCTCAGGAGAATTCAATGATTTACTCTCTATATGCTTGCTAGATTCTGAATTACTTTCCACAGGTGGTTGTGACAAATCACCTATGACTGCTTGTATGACTCTTTCAGCTCCACTATCTCTTTCTTCATTTGATTTCGAGTCATCTAAGTGATCACTTATGAGGAACGTTGAATCATTTACATTGTAAGTTTCGTCACCTATGCCCTCTACATACTTCTCAGAGTTAAACAATGATTCGATCTCGATATTGCTATTAGATGTTGAATTTTTTCCCTCAGCTGGTTCTGATAGATTGCCTAAAACTTCTTGCATAATGGAGTTTTCAGCTTCAACATGTCTGTTTTCATTTGACTTCAAATATTCCCTATCATCGTATGTGACTGTTTCTTTTGCATCGCAATTCGTTTTCTTCTCTTCTGCAGAATTCCCAGAAGCACTCGGTGATTCCTGTTTTATTTACGGAGTAGCAAAGATGAGTCCAACAGCTTTTTTGTAATTATTTTCTTAATTTAGAGAAAGATGAATTGGCATATAAAAACTATCATGTTCTAATATGCTGAAAGATCGTTGAAGAATTGATTCACTAAGGCTGTAAATTGGATAGACAATAAGCACAACAATAAATTGTTTACCAGAGTATTAGTTATAGATTTGTTTCTTCACTAAAAGCTATCAGAAGATTAGCGTGCACACATAAAACAGAAATTGTAATTTAATCCAAGTTCATTCACAAACCATAACCATAACACTCTATTGTATCATTAAAATTATTAACTGACCTGCGGTTCCGGAAAGTACACTTCAGAAGGCGAGTGAGCCATTGAACCCTCCATCAATCGCGTTCCTTCCAGGGAATGTTCAGGTGGAACTACATCAGAAGAATTAGAAGGCCCCTCCTCCCTTACTTCTTCAACTTCGTCCACATCAGAAGCATTAGAAGGCCTCTGCTCCCTTACTTCATCAACTTCGTCCTTGACATGATTAGATAGTTTAGGATCAATTTTCATTGAATGGGCTTGATCCTCTTGAGATATTTCAGCTCTTGAAGATGATAACGGCCACGTTGATGATGAAATTGGATTCTCGGATTCGTCCCAGACCCTTGAGAACTCTACTTCTGTCATACCCTCTTCCCCTTCCTCGTATATTTGTCTAGGTGCCTTTCCATGTTCTTCAACTTTTGGTGCAAGTGGTGAAGCACCCCACAGTTCTTCACTCCCAGAAGTGAATTCGTTCTCGCTATCCCCATCATAAATCAAGGACTCGTCATCATTGGATGAAGCAGTTCCATCTTCAATCAGAGGGGGTGAACCAATTTCTGAGACCTCCACTTGCATGTCAGAAGCTATGGAGTGGTTAGGGGTATGCCCAGGCTTGAGCTTGTAAAAGAAATGTTCCTCCATTCTCGTGTTGTCAATTGCAGAAGGGCTGGAATCATTCGAAGGTTCAGCTATAGCTCTAGCCTTAGGAACTGGACAAGGGAGAGAGTTCGGTGCCCGATCATAAAACACCTCGGGAAATTTGAACGTTGTCGGTTGTATACTTTCTGAATTTTCAGCTGTCTTAGCATTAAGAATGTCTTCTGCAGAAGAAGATGGGTTCGACAAAATTTTCTTGTGCTTGATCGCATCCGCATCTTTGTCCATTTGAATATCACTTCCATTACCTAAACTTGGATCCTTGTAATGAGATTGCTCCATCTTCTCACCTATGAGTTTGATCCTGGTGGTTCCAACTTCTCTATCCCGTTCCTGTTTGTTAGCTACCTGGTTGGAAGATTGGGGTTCTTCTGTCACAAGATCAGTAACACTTAAGTTACGGCGCAAGGTTTCACCACCCTGGAATAATAAATGATCAACCAGCCGATCATGATTTCCCTTGCCTACATAAAAAGTTTATTGATTCAGCCTTAGTAGCAGAAGTTTGTAGTATATTCTTCTTGGTTGCTGAAGAATGTAAAACAGGGGTTTGTCTTACCTGATTGCATTTTAGGTCTAGAATATCCTCGGCCCTCGTGTTGACCTTGCCTGTTATCCTGGAAAGAATTTCCTAAAGAGAAGCTCTCATGCCTGCAGAAGGGAAATTCTTTCTGGTGATCTGCCATAAATTCTTCGTGGAAACTGTCAGCCATTAGATTAGGCTTTTCTTCATGTGGGTCGTATGGAAGGTCGAATGGATTTTTGGTTGGTAACAAAATGGAAGGGGCTGAACCGGGTATTTGGTCATCTGAACTCTTAGAAACGTGGAAAGTGTTGCTTCTGGCAACCATAACAGGATGCCTTGGACCTGAACCGGCAATACTATTCATTTTGAACGACTTTCTTGCTTTGCGTCTTGCAATTAGGATCTCCAGCCTCCTATTTCTTTCTATCTCAGAATTCCCAAGATCCATGACATTCTTTTGATCATACTCGGTCCATTGTACAGCGTTTTCCTTACCCTTTTCTGATTCTTCTTCTTCATCATCATCATCTGCTTCGGAGCTTGAGCTCTCCAACTCCACTTCAACACCAACTTGAAGTTTTGTAGGCTGCTCATTAAAGCCATCACATGAGACAGCATCAGGATTTGGCGCCTGGCCGAGTTCTGAAATATTCTCACCGATGGACACGTTGTGAGAGGAACTTTCTCCGCTATTCAAAGCACGGCTTTCTTTCTCCTCCATGATTATTTTTGGTTTTTCTTCGGACAAGGCAGTTCTGCCAATCAATTCATCATTTGAAATCATGGGGGAAACCATATCCTCTTCCTCTTTAACAGCATGTGCATCCGATTCATCATTGTTCTTGTTGACATTTCTCTGCAACAGTCTCCGAGATTCAATAGAAGAGATCCCATGTTCCTTCCTCTCATCCCCGTGTTGGATTTTGGGACGTTGTGTATTCAAATAATAATGGATAAAAACAGCAGTGCAGCCAACAAATGGTAGAGAGTAAATCAAGAAAAAGAATACTGAAGGAAGAAACAGGTATAAAATCAGCAAGGATAACAATACACCTGAAGCAAAGGGATATTTTTGTGCCAATGCAGTACAAGTATTTATGGAAAATTTAACAACTCCCCACATGAAAGCTTGAAATTCCTTTGCATCAATACCCATTTTCATCCCTAAACAACCTACAAGGAATCAAAGAGATTGAAATTCTTTTGAATGTGCAGTTCACAGGCTGCCTCTAATTTTTGGCAGCTTTCAGACTTTTAAGAATATATTAGATATTAACAGACCACCATTTCAAGTACAGTCGGATCAGCCAGATATCGATGGCCACCAAAACAAAATGAAGGATTCAAGTCAATCTTATGATCCAAAAAAAATCGGGGCTTGACAGAGAGAGGTCAGCTGTATCCAAGAATGACAACCAAGCAAAAACTTTTATTTGTTCATTTTTAGATATATTTGGTTGGTTGTGAGCTCTGAGAGATCCTTTTATTTTGGAAATTCACTTCTGTTTTTCTCTTCCTCCTCCTTGTTCTTGGTGGAAAAAACAAAAAGCTAGATGAATTAATATTTAATAAATTAAATAATATTTTTGGTTGGGATTCAATATGAAATTAACAATTCATTTACACACACGCGACTTAATTATAAATTACTTATATATAAATTAATAATATCCCTATAATTAAAATTATAACAAATCACAAGTTTTATATCAACTTATCCGTTTTCTTCAAAATGACAATAATAAGACTTGATGTCATGCTTTGGTTTGAAACACTTGAGCCAACCTACCTTGAGAAAAATAAAATTATAACATATCTATAAGCTATATCTTTTTATAAGCTTCTTTGCTGTAATTTTTTTTTATTATTATAATCACGTGCTTTTGGTATTGAATAAACCACTCTCAAAGAACCTTCTCTTACTCTGAAAATTTTGTGTTTTTGTATCATTTTACGTCATGTTTTTCAATAGTGGTTGATAAATATAATTATAATGATTATTTTTTTTATTAAAATATGTTTCCGGATCAGTTTGTATATACCTTAATTAATTTCATAAATTATAAAGTTAATGACCATGTAAATTTTTAATAACCCTGAAATTTATGGGACTCGAATTGGATATTATAATAACCAGCTGATTGTATTTGATATTGTATTTGATATTGTTACGCGGCACTACAATTGCTTTTGAAACCAAGTTGGAATTTTTTATGTTGCATTGACACAATGCTATTCTCATTTCATTTTGTTGATTTTTTTTATATCTTGAGATCAAACGCCATTATGTTTAGTTTTACTTGTTAGAGATATTGGATGTTCTTTTATATATATGTTTTTGCTTGACTTAATATGTATGAGTTTATTAATTAAATATACATTTAATGTAATTTTAGTTTGTTATAAAAAAAAATGGATAGATACATTAATTCTATCTTATATGACTAATTCATAAACTTATTTTGATTGAATAAAAAAAAAATAATGGTTAAAAAATATGTTCAATGTTTTGAAAAATAAAAAAAGAATACCTTGATAAATTATTATTTTTTTGTTAATTAATGTATAAATTATTGATTTATTGATTAAATAATAAATTTATATGGTTCCAAAGATATTAATTTAGTGATGTTTCGTTGTATACTAGATGAGGGCATGTTCTATGTTGCGAATCCACGTTAATTTTTTGTAAAATATTTAGGCACCATAAGTGTATTTAAAAAAAAACAAAAATCTAATAACTCGAGTTATAGCTTTGACCAACCATTTAGCCTTGGAAAAATATAGTTAAAACCTATTGACCTTTTTCTTTTTTAAAGAGGAATAATGTCATTTTTACATATTTATAAAATAAAAAAGGGTTGACCTAGGTTAAACCAGCTAACTCGGGGCTCGAGGCTTGCTCCAGGTTTATCCCCGAGTCTGATTTGATAAGTATGTGATAGATAATTGTGGCATAGGTCATTGGAATTAAAGCATCATACATGAAAAAGCAAAGAAATCTAATTCTTAACAAATCAAATGTTGAATGATGTAATTAGAAAAAAAATCAATAAAACAAAAGAATCTAAAATAAAAAAAATAGCAATCTCGACCCGACAGTTTGACTTATAACCTAGGTGATCTGAAGCTTCGATCGGGCCTTGTTCTAATAAAAATAAAAAGGAAGATTGACCCCGTATGATCCAGATAAAAAATAGAGTTGACCCACAACCCAATAAGCCATGGGAAAACCTATTCAAAACTCTTTGACCTTTTTTTTATTTTTATTTTTTTCAAAATGATGTCATTTTTATATGTTTATAAAAAAATGGGTTGACATGAGTCAACCAACCTAACCTAAATCAACTCACTTAACCCGTGATCCCGGACTTGCCTCGGGTCAATCCCAAGATAAGTTTAAAAGCTACACCATGGATAACTTTTAAAACTCGTGACATGGGTCATTATACCTAAAGCACTATACATGCAAAAAATGAGAAGTTCAATGCTCAACAAATTAAACGTTGAATGATGAAATTAAAAAAAAAACTACACAACAATTTAAAATAAAAGGTAGCAATTAAAAGAATAAGGATGAAAATAAAATATAAAAAATAAAGGGCAAGAACAATTTTTTGATTGGAGGGTTAAATTAAAACAAGAAAATAAGAAAATGGCAAAAACAAATCAGAAGTATATGAACCAAATTAGAAGAAAAAAAATTAAATACTGAGATTAAAATAACAAACAAAAAAAGAACAAACTTTCATTCATTGGAAAGAAGAAAAAAAAAGAGAGAAAAAAAAATCAATCGGTGACAAACCACCACACCGTCAACAACACGCATTGCACCAAATTACCCTCCATGTAGTGGAAAGGCTTGTTTGGTTATCGAGAGGTGCAATCCATGCACTGACACGTAATAAGCATGTATCAACAACTTTAATGATTAAAAAAAAATTATTTAAAAGAGAAAATTACCAAATTACCCTCCATGTTTTATGTATTCCATCCTTCTACAATCTTTAAATGACTAATAGATTATATAAAAAATTAAGATTATGATTTCTTAGAAAGGATAAAAGTATCACTTTATTGTAACAATGAATAGAAAATATATACCCTTGTATAATCTTTAAATGATTAATAGATGGTGAGTAGTAAAAAGATTAAAATACTCTTAAAATTAAAATTATGATTTATTTTTTTTTAGAAAGGATAAAAGCATGTAGCGATGAAATGAAAAATATATCTAACTTGCTTTCTGTTTTAGTTATTTCTTTATTATTTTATTTGGGTTGTTATAATTTTTATTTCTTAGCATGCCTAGGCACTCGTGGAGAATGAGGGTTTTTTATTATGAGTATTTTCTCAAAATAACACTTTCTCAAAAACGTTTGGAGAGGGTGCACAGTTCAAAAAGTTTTTGAAAAAAAAAACATTTAATGAGTTGTGGTGTTAAGGGACGTTGCAATTATATAAATTATGTAATTTTAAAATAACTTATTTGTTGATGTAATTTTATTCTCAATATTAGTTCATTTAATTTCAAATAATTATTATACCTATCAATGAAAATAACTTGTTGTGTTCAAATTAAATTTGAATGAGATTATTTAACCTAGTATATATTAATTAATAATTATGATAATTATCAATGAAAATTTAAATTTTAATAGGATTTCTTAACTTAGTAGATTAATTAATAATTATGAATAAAATTTGGGATTAAAATGATGTCATTGAAAATAAAAAGAGATAAAAGATATATATTAAATTGGAAAGGTTACATTGTTATGTTATTATCTATTAAATTGTGTTATTAAAAATAATGTAATTTATGTTATTATTAATAGCGCACTCTAGCGGTGCACTATTATATCCATTTAAGGATGAGAATACAAGTTTGATCTCCAAGAAACGTACTTGTTGAGAGGAGCAGCCACGAACCCCAAACAAAATTAGTCTTATTCTTTAAAAGGGTGTGAGGATATCCGGGTAAGAACAAAAAAAAATAACAAACTCTGAAGTGTAGTTTAACTGGTCAGGCCTTGAATTTGTTTCTCAATAATTACGAGTTCGAGTCCCCTCAAAATTACTAAAAATTTATATAGTTATTATTTCAAGACTCATAGAATAGTCGAGGTGTACTTAGCTGGTTTTAATATATAAAAAAAAAGAGAAGATAAGACTCCAATTAATTGAAATCTGCCTCACCCGTATCCTTAAATAATAATAATTAAAAAAAAGAAAAGAAAAGAAGCACCCGCCCCTCATTATCATAATCTCCTAATAGATTTGCTTTTATAAAACACAGAATATGTACAGTTTAATTAAACTAATTAATCAATTCTTTTTCAAATACTCGAGGTAGCATTTGAATATCAAAGATAAAAATTGGAATGAGAAATTCATGCTTGGTTCTCGTCGTGTCTGCGATTTCTTGTTTCCCCTCCTTCCTCTGCGGTTAGCGGTCGTAAATGGCCAAATCAGGGGTCGAATATGGCCAAAAAGAGGCTTAATTTCAGTCGCTCAGAAGCCACAAACCGAGCCCAGTCATTCCTCCTCCACTGAAAATCCAAAGAGTGGGGCTCTTGTTGCCTGAGCGAGTGGTGTGTCTCTCGCGCCATTCTCCATCACCCGCAATTCTTCCTCACACGTGCTCACCTCACAACCTCAGATAAGACAACCACATATGGACATCACCGCAGCTTATCTTTGCCCATTCTTCTATCCAGTGCCGCCTCTCGTCCCCATCAAACAGACGTTTGGAATAACTACAAATCAGTCCCCAAACATTACTTAATAGATCTAAAAAAAGCTTCGGGGCCAAATAGTTTTTATGATAATGAGAGGCTGGGAGTTTCAAAATTAACATCTTAAATTGACTTTAATAATAATATTAAATAATTTTATGAATAAAATATTTTTTAGGTTTATTTTTTTTAATTTAAGCAATAACATAATACAAATTCATAAACTAGTTTACGTTTAGGTAAACTTTTAATTTTCAACATATCTCTAAAAATATGTTATTCAAATTTTTTAATTTTCAACATATCTCTAAAAATATGTTATTCAAATTTGTAATAACATATTTTAAATGAGAGAGAAAAATAATTAAATATAGTATGATACTCTTATTGTTAAATTGATAAAAATAAATAAAACAAAGAAAGAGTAATTTATTATTTTTTTTCTATTTTTTAAAAATGTGTATTAATGGAGTAATTTTCTATTTTATATACATGCATATCAAATTTAGTTATCATAATACTTAAATATATTGAATACAATAAATGTTTTTCTATCAATAAAAACTATATACATTTAATTGTTTTGAGCTTAATTTTATAAATTCTAATTTTTCGGTAATGAAAATTGACATGGAGGGATGCAAATGTTAAACCAAAGAAAGTTTGTGAAAAACTTAGCAATACATCAAAACTCGGGGACTGAACTTATCTAGGTGGCTGATTTGTAATTATCCATATCAGTAACGATAGCACGAGGGAAATTATTACTATATAATATTCAACAGCCTTAATCTGACGGCAAATATTCAACGGTGATCTTCCCTTCCCTGCAATATCTCCTCCGTAGCAGGAATATTTTTTTTCTTTCTCTCCGGCCAACAAACACGTCCTCACAATAAACATGCATGTCTATCTGATTGAGTGTTTTCTTAATCTATCATGTTAAGGGTTTAGGGTTTCAAAAAAAATTTATAGAACAAAGCATGTCATCGATGCTCGAAATTCTAAGACCAATAACGCACATCTCTCCTACTCTTCCTCCTCCTCTTACTAAATTTACTAAATTTCATTCAATTCGACTCCAGTCTTCTAGGGTTCTCCACCACCGTTTTGCCCCAAATATTAATAATAATTGCCTCTCTTTTCCTTCAATTAATCCCAAATCCTTCAGTTTTTTATCCAACACCAAAATCAGAGACTATAAAATCTTAGCTAAATGTCAAGAAAGCGATTCCACCGAGAAAACAAGCACCGAAACCGAACCACCAAACAATCCTCCGTCAGCGCCGTCTTCGTCGTCTAATTCGGGGTCCAAGCAGAAGAGAGAGAAGCGAGGGAAAAGCGAGTGGTGGTTTTCCAAGAAGCAGAATTGGAAATGGCAACCTTTAATTCAAGCGCAAGAAATTGGTGTCTTGCTTTTGCAATTAGGGATTCTTATGTTCGTTATGCGGTTGCTCCGACCCGGAATTGCTTTGCCCGGGTCGGAGCCGACGCAACCCACTACCTTTGTCAGCGTGCCCTATAGTGAGTTTTTGAGTAAAATTAGCAGTAATCAAGTGCAGAAAGTGGAGGTTGATGGCGTTCATATAATGTTTAAGTTAAAAAACGAGGGAATTAGTAGTCAAAAGAGTGGTGGTGGTAGTAGTAGTAGTAGTGAAGTGGTTAGTAGCAAGTTTCAAGATTCGGAGTCTTTGTTAAGGAGTGTGACGCCTACGACAAAAAGGATTGTGTATACTACGACGAGACCTACTGATATTAAGACTCCTTATGAGAAGATGCTGGAGTATCAGGTGGAGTTTGGTTCGCCTGATAAAAGGTCCGGTGGATTCTTGAATTCGGCATTGGTGAGTTTTGATTGGAAGTTAATTAGGAGGAATTGGTGTAAATATACTGTTTTTTTTTTTAATTTCCTGTTTAAGTTTGCCGGTTGAGTTTGATGATATAACTGTTGCAAGTTTATGTGTTGCATTTAGTTTGGTTTTTAAGTGCATTGCTAGAGTAGACTAGCATTGCTGTTGAAAATATGAAGCAAACATCCATTCAATAGGGATTGGACGTTTGCAATCTGATTGAGAGAATCATTTTTTATCCTCAAAATTTCATTGTCCGAGGTTTTGTTCTCCTACCAGATACTGATATGCATATGAATTGTGAAGTTATTGATTATGGATCCTAGATTGAATCCAACATATTAAATTATAGTTGTAACAGAGTTGTTGTCATTATTACTGGCAATTTGATAACTCTCATAGAGAATTAGCACCAATTTTTAGCTAATTGCCTCATTGTTCACGCTCTATTAGCATGATCGATCACACTTTTCTTCCTTTGATTTTACATTTTCTCCTATGCTGTTCTTGTCATCTACCTCATTCATGCTGATCATATGTCACTAGCCCTTGTCTGCTCAAAATGGATGGTGCATGTGATATTACTTTTTTATTTTTTTATTCTTTGGATGAAACTTAACTGTTATTAGAGGAAAATGAAGAGAAGAATGCTACAAGATATGGCATGGGGTAATCGCAATCATGAAATTCTAGATATTGGACTTTCAAAGTCTCATGTAATATCAGCTGATGAAACTCCTCAGCTTGGCTAAGAGCCTATTTTGCTCCTCACCTAGTGCTTTGAAAGATGGAAAGACAAATTATTGAGGTTTTCTGCTGTGTTGTTGCAGGAGATGTTTCACTAGATGGAGATTAATATCTCTTTCTTTCTTCTGTTCCTTTCAGATAGCTTTGTTCTATGCAGCTGTGCTTGCGGGGCTTCTGCACCGTTTCCCTGTTTCCTTCTCTCAGGTGCTAACTTTCATCCTACCTTTTCAATTGTCTTGAACCTTATGCAATGTAGCAAGATTTTGAGTGGATCTATGCAAAGTTGTGCAGCATAAAGCTGGTCAGATTAGGAACCGCAAGTCTGGGGGCTCTGGAGGTTCAAAAGATTCCGAGCAAGGTGAAACGATAACTTTTGCCGATGTAGCTGGTATTGATGAAGCTAAGGAAGAGCTAGAAGAAATTGTGGTGCGTTATATTGGACCTCTTCATTAGTCCAATGGACCATCATGTCTTGCTCAGTGTTCTAAATCCTCTCTACTAATTCAGTAAAATGATCTTTACAGGCTGATGTTTACTGTACAGGAATTTCTCAGGAATCCAGACAGGTATACCAGACTTGGTGCTCGTCCTCCTCGAGGTGTTCTTCTGGTGAGTAAAGAAAGAAAAACTCAAGATGGAAGTTTGTTGCATGGCAACAAGCTGACTGCTCCTCCAATCTCCAGCAAAAATCACCCCTAATTACTTGCACATTTCAACTTTGTTGGCCTCAGTTAAAATAAACTGCATACACATCACTCCACCAATCATCTCATTGTCCTTTTCAATGTTCATCAGATTGGACAATTGACAAAGATAACATGAGAAAGTAAACTCTGAACCCAAAAAATGGAAAATTGTTGATCTCTCTAACTGCTGTATATAACTGTGTTTCTTCTCTTTTAAATATAAATGCTGTATTTTATCACTCTCGCACTCTGGGTCTCCCTAATTTTGTTCGTTCTCCAGTTCCTCATCCACTACCAGCATGCATGTCTTTGCTGAAATATTGTATGATGACTTGCCTGATCCAAGAGAATAAATATAAGAGGCTGCAATGATTTATTCTATGGTTCAATTTTTTCGTAAGTTCAGTGAGAATTATTTTTGTCTATCTTACAGGTGGGCCTTCCTGGGACTGGTAAGACACTTCTAGCAAAGGCTGTTGCTGGAGAAGCTGAAGTTCCCTTTATAAGTTGTTCCGCAAGTGAATTCGTAGAGTTGTATGTTGGCATGGGTGCCTCCCGTGTGAGAGATCTCTTTACCCGGGCAAAGAAGGAGGCACCATCCATAATATTTATTGATGAGGTAAGATTATGGGAATTTCTATCGTGTTGGGACATTATATCTTAAAAACCAAGGATGTTTTAATGCAAGTTACATTTTTCCATATGCAGATAGATGCTGTGGCAAAAAGTCGTGATGGAAAATTCCGCTTTGTTAGCAATGATGAAAGGGAGCAGACTTTGAATCAGTTGCTCACTGTATGCTTCTTTCTTGAAAGTATTATTCATTTCTGAAATGTTCCTGGCTATGTCACTGCTGAAGTTGAAATGTTTGAAATGCATCGCAGGAGATGGATGGGTTCGATAGCAATTCTGCTGTGATTGTTCTTGGTGCAACAAATCGCTCTGATGTGTTAGACCCTGCACTCCGCCGACCTGGAAGATTTGATCGCGTGGTTATGGTTGGTACTCTGATTCACTTACATCTTGGCACACACTTTATAGTTCAACAATAACAGATGTCACCGCAATTCGTCTCATCTCTGTCTTTAGGTGGAAACACCTGATAGAAATGGAAGAGAAGCCATTTTAAAAGTACATGTCTCCAAGAAGGAACTACCTCTAGGAGAGGATGTTGACCTCAGTGATATTGCCTCTATGACTACTGGTTTTACTGGGTATTCCCTCCCACGACTAATTTTAGATTTTGTGTCTCATTTTTGGCTAAGTTAGCACGAGTGACCTTTTAATTCTTACTTCATGCAGGGCAGATCTTGCAAATCTGGTAAATGAAGCTGCTTTGTTGGCTGGAAGGAAAAACAAAGTAGTGGTGGAGAAACTTGATTTTATTCAGGCAGTGGAGCGGGCAATAGCGGTATCTCTCTCTCTCTCTCTCTCTCTCTCTCTCTCTGTATGTGTGTGAGAGTTGCAGGATGGTGTTGTGACTGCAGGAAATCTCCTCTTTTTATGATCAATTTCTTGTTTTCTCAGGTGCTGCTTTCCTAATTTGATTTATAGTTTAGACATTTTTATCTGTTGACAAGACATTGACAATTGATAATGATTTAACCTCGTTCACGATTTAGTTCCTTTTGGTGACTTATGACAGTTATTTAAAACTCCCAAAAATACATGTAGGACACCTGCAGAAAGTTTTTGAGTGAATTTTACCTTGTTTTTCAATGGCCACTGTGTTTATATATGTTCATACTTGGTGTTAATGAGGTAAAAGCCAATATTAATTCAACAAGAAAAAATCAAGATTTGCTGTCTGTTCTGCATCAATGCTGTGAAAAGTGATATATATATATGTGTGTGTGTATATATATATATATATACACACATATATATATATACACACACATATATATATCACTTTTCACAGCATTGAAAGATTGATAGATGAATTGGGGTTTTACTAGAGGAAGTTTTCTAGGGTTTTGATGGAGCAATTTAATATGATACATGATGCTTACAATATCAAAGGATACAAGATTCTATGCTGCACTTTTGGATTTTCTCAAAGCATCTCAACCAAGGTCCCATGGGCATATTAATCTAAGACCCAATAAAAAATAACCCAGCTGATAGCTGTGGATATAATTTTCAAAGTACTCATGACCTATAAAATTTAAGAAAACTTAAACAAAAATAAACAACCAGCATGCTTAGCTAAGTATATATAAAATAGGACTCTGTGCTAATTCAACAAGACTGGAGAAGGTCCGTTGAGGCTCTACAGTTAATTTGGAGATGTTAAAGGCTGTTTGTCCGGCAACAATTGGATTCTGATTTTTGCTGCTTTTATCTGTATCTTCAAGTGCTTTGGGCCTGTATATAATGTTGTCTTCCACAAGCTCAGAGAGCATTTTCCAGTGCACTTGCTTATCTTTGTATTACTCCTAGCTCCTCTGTTTTACAAGTTTTAATCGTATCATGCTCTTATCTATTCAGTGCAAATTTTGTGCTTTCATGGTTGTGGTGACTTTGTGCGTAAGTTACCAAATGTCCTCCCTTCCCTCCCTCCTTAATAGCCAATAAGATTCAGTTATAAATAATTGAAAAGGGAGTTTGTAAACCTTGAGTATAATGAAAGAACTGAACCAATCATTTGTTTTCATAGGGCATTGAGAAAAAGACTGCCAGGTTGCAAGGAAGTGAGAAGGCTGTGGTTGCACGCCATGAAGCCGGTCATGCAGTAGTAGGTACTGCTGTTGCTAATATCCTTACTGGACAGGCACGTGTTGAGGTAAACATCACAGGAACACTTTTACTGCTTGGTCTAAGTTTATTTGTTATTAGTGAGGCTGCATTCAAGGGAATTATGCCACCCTTAATGGCATGTCCATAATGTGTCATATTGCCATGTGCTCGAGGAGATTACTTGAGCTCAAAAGCATTTTTATCATTGATTGCTCACTGCATTTTCTATTTTCTCATGTCTGATTTTCTAATTGGGCTGGAATAGAGACTTTAATGGAGAAATTTTTTATATATGGAATCCTGGGAATCCTATTAGCTGTTTATATACTTAATTCTAAAGTAGTCATTGAATTGAACAATCAAATGAGAGACTTTTTTTCTGGACTTCTAGGAAGAAAAACAGATGGAAGTAAATACTTTTAACACTACTAATATCAAAATTAGTGGATTCTTTTTTATTAGAACTACTGCCTGGATTTTCTTGGGCATACGAACTTACATAAAGTCAGAAATGAGACATCATATTTAGACCACTTATAATTTGCCGAATGGTATATAGAATAGACAGTAACAATTCCTTCTTTGCATATCATTAGAAGTTGAGCATATTACCAAGGTCAGGAGGGGCATTGGGCTTTACTTACATACCACCAACAAACGAGGATAGATATTTGCTCTTCATTGATGAGTTGCGCGGCCGCTTGGTTACTCTTCTTGGAGGACGGGCAGCAGAAGAAGTTGTGTATTCAGGTCGTGTCTCAACAGGTGCCCTGGATGATATTCGGCGGGCTACTGATATGGCATACAAGGCAGTAGCTGAATATGGTCTTAATCAGACCATAGGTCCTGTGTCTTTAGCAACACTTTCCGGAGGAGGGATGGATGACTCTGGAGCTACTCCATGGGGAAGGGATCAGGTGCTGTGTTATTTAAAGTTCGCTTCCTTCATCTCATGTAGTATGGTTAAAAACTGACATGAAATTGATTGCCACAGGGGCATCTTGTTGATCTTGTTCAAGGAGAGGTGAGAGCATTGCTGCTTTCTGCCCTTGATGTAGCACTTTCTGTTGTGCGTGCTAATCCAACTGTCTTGGAAGGACTTGGTGCCCATCTGGAAGGTAATATTTGACGCTAGCTAATTTCAGTACCATAGTGTTTGGTGCATTATGTTATTGATGCATTGCCAAGTTGGAGTCCATTAATTGCCACACATTCTTTCTGGGGGTCCTTTTAATATGCCAATACCATTGACTATGGTTGATCTTAAAACTGTGAAACTGCTTAGCTGGTATGGCGTGTACCTTTCATCAATGCATTGCTTGAGATACATAGTTTGTATTTGTTGTCAGATACCATCCAGGGTGCCCAGCCCACAGAAGTTGATGTGGGTTAGATTCTGGGTTTGCATATTGAATTTTTTATGATACTGGGTTGCTGTAAATTCAGTGTTTGTTATGTTTCAAAGAGTTACTACCTGCAATTTCCATAATGTTCTGACTTTTACTCTTTTTCAACGGCTTGGTCAGAGAAAGAGAAAGTAGAAGGCAAAGAGCTGCAAGAGTGGTTGAAGTTGGTAGTTGCTCCAAAAGAGCTTGTGCTCTTTGTCGAGGGCAAGCAAGAATCCCTTCTCCCGCTGCAAGCAGGCTCCTAATGAACAATGATTGTGCTCTCAGCTCTTCATTACAAGGCAAAAGATGGAGCTAGCCTGTAGCGCCTCCAGCCATTATAATATTGATGAACTTAGTGGCATGATCTTTGAGCTCACCCCTACAGCATTGTATATTTCAATGAGGTAAATTTTTGGCGTCTTTTAATATTTACTGGTCCAAGGGCAGAAGGAATGGTGGAAAGCTGCAGATCTGCCGCTGCCGCTGCCAGAGCTGAGTCAAGTCTCTCACCATCTTGACATTACCCCCTTGTACTCTACTAGTTGGTTTTGAAATCCATTGTCCATTGGCAATTATTTCAGGTGGTACAGTGTCAGGTCTATGGCAATTGTATCTTTTTTTTATTATTATTATTATTTTCAGCTGTATACGTGATTATTCTGTGAAATATACATAATAACAGTCCACACAAGCTGGTTTGGTAGAGGCCTGAAGAAACGTTGTGCACTGTTTTCCTCACAGGAATTATACAAGTCATTTCTTTCTTACGTACTCTTGCGTCTAAATTTCGGGTGGAACCTCGCTGTCTAGGACCCTGGGATGTGAGGATGGAACCCATATTGAAGTGATGCTCTATGCTTTCTGTTTCACTGTAGAGAGGAACTCGATTGGTCAGGTAAATTTGTGACGAAGCTGTTCTGCAGCAGCAAATCTAGTGTGTACGGGGAATGATAACCAGGGAAAAGACATTAAATGGAGAACCAATGGATGAAAAACTACAATGGATTCCCGACGAGTTAACTGTATGAAAATTTCAATGCTGAAGAGCCTGGAAGCTCGTTTAAGTCTCTTTTACAGTGCGTGTTTTTATTTATTTTTAGATGCATTTTAAAAATGCTTCTGTCATGAAAAAAAATTTAATATATTTTTAAATAAAAAATATTTTTAAAAAAATACTATCCGTAGCTATAAATGTGAGTGGTTTATCAGCCAGCCAGCCAGCCAACGAAAGAGGAGGGAAGGGAAGTGCAAGACCACTAGTCAAGTGGTGCAAGACATATCTGCACTTGATGATCTGTCATGTAGAGTGATGGCGATTCATCACATTGATATTTTTCCCGAGTCTAAAATATCAGCGTTGCTTTCGGGAAATGACTCATCTTCCGTCTCTTCCTACAGGAAAAATACAGGAGTCTTGAGGAGGACCACACGTCGCTGGATGCCTTTACACCAAAATATAGCCTCGGCTTGGGTGAAGAGTTTAATCAAGAGGTGTGCAGCAATAATTTCCTGCAATTCATTACCACGAAAAATGAATTGGAGCTTATCATGCTTTTGTCTAAAATTCATTATTTAATAATTCAGAGTTTCAAGCCCTCGTTGTCTCTACTCTCCAGGTCTTGGAATTTGGAGCGACTCTTGGAAGTTAAATATTTTTCTATAATCTATCCGCTAGTTTAAATCATTGATAATTATGAAAAAAAAAACATATATAATGCTGAAAAAATGCATTCCTTTAATTACCTTTCTCAAATAAGAAACTATAAAAACATAATAATACTTTACAAAAGATAAAATAAAATAAAAATAGTATGATGAAATTGTTAATATTTTTTTAAAAAATAACTTGACTAATTAAGTAAAGCTAATTAGGGAAATAATATAACTAAAATAACTATGCAAGAAGTCATCTGATATGTGTGTTTTCGGTTGAAGAATCAAACTTGGAGTATTTCAAATACAATTAATCCTACATCTTTACTTTTGGATATCATCAAAGCTTTAGGAAACCTTGAAAAAAAATCAGACTTGGGACATAGACCTGCCCAGAAAAAAAAAAAACAATATGGAACTTACAAAAAATAATAAATAAAATAACTTAGATTATTTTAAAAATTCATAAAATATAACATAGAATGCAAATAAAGAAAAAACATAGCGTAATCACTAATAATATAATATTAATGATGAATAATGAAATTTAAAAAAATTAAAAAAAAAAATCATGCAAACACGAACGAATCTTTTAAACCTAGACTAAGATCTCAAACTCAGAACCCATTAAATTCTAGATTCAAACTAAATCAAGAAGTTCAATTCTTAACCAATTTAATGTTTATTAGCCAAATATATATAACAAAGAATAACAAATAAAAGAAAAAAGCTATGGTTATTTTCAAAATCAATGAAAAACCCTATAGAAAGTAACTAAATAAAAATAACAGAACCTAGTATCCAATTGAATAAATATTGAACGATGAACTTAAAAAGCATAACTTAAAGAAAGAAAAAGAAAAATAAGCAAATTGGATCGAACCTTTCAAATCTAGATTAATCTCTAAAACCCAAAGCTCATGAAATCATAGATCCAAGATCAATCAGTAAGGTCAATTTTCTACTCATCTAATGTTGAATAATTTGATTAGAAAACAATATCAATTTAAAAAATATGTCAAAGCAATAAAAATTAGGATGATGAAATTTAATAGGAAAAAAACCTTAACAGTAATGAAATTTTTTTAAAAAATATTATCAAAGATAAAAGAAATAGCAATAAAAAAATAAGGATTAAATTTGAAACATTAGAAAAATCAAAATGGATGGAATTGAAAATGAATTTTAATTTTATAAATTATTTTACAAAATTTATTCCAAAAATTAAGGGATGGAATTTGAAGAAAAAATATAAATTTAAAGAATTATCCAAAAAAACCTAACAAAAAATAAAAAGATTCAAGATAACGAGAGTTATTTTTAAGACCAACAAAAAATTCTATAAAAAGCAAATGAATGAAAAAAAAAAAACAGAACCAAGTTTCCAATTGAATAAATGCAATGAGATGAAAACAAAAGCAAAACCGACATAAACCTTTAAACCTGGTATACTCTTTAAAACCGATAACTCATGAAATCTCAAATTTATGTTCAATTAAAAAACTTAATTCTTAATCAAGTTAATGTTGAAGGATGGAATCATGAAAAAAAATATCAATTTGAAAAACTTGTCAAAGTAAAAAAATTAACAATAAAAAAAACAAAGATCAAATTTGATAGGTAAAAAAATCCAATAAGGATGAAATTGTAAAAAAAATTAAAAAAGAATCTCAAACAAAACAGATAACAATTAAAAGAATAGAACCAAATTTAAAAGATAAAAAATGAAAAGAGGTGAAATTAAAAAAAATATAATTTTATAGATTATTCAAGATAAAAAAATAGTAATCAAAATGACACTATCCAAATGTTAAGGAAAGAAAAATTAAAAGAGTTGGTCTGAAATTTTAAAGAGAATGGCACAAAATTAATGATAGATAGAGGGGAAAAAAACGATTGAGGCTTCTTAAACATCATTGGAAATGGTGGTGTCTGGTTACTGAACAACTTGTACACGCTACTCAAAAGACATAGGCCCCCACTTGTTGGTGCATACGTGGCATGCAAAGGTTTTTTAATATTAAACATTTATTAAATTATAAAAATACCCATATGTTAACTTATTACTAACAAAAAAAAAAAACCATGATGAAAAGATATAAACACCTCAAGAGAATAGTTTTGTTAATTTTGAACTCATGAGTAGTTAGATAACTTTAATTTTAATTAAAAAAAATAAAAAAAGACATAAAAACCCCTAGACTAAGTCATTGTTTTTTTTGTTCCCGGGTATTTAAGAAACTTAACTATTGTAAAAAAATTGAAAAGATTAATCTACATAAATTTTTTTTGAAAATAACATTGAATCACGATAGAAAAATCATTTTGCCCTCAAATCCTAAGTAAATGTTTTTTTTTTTGAGCCAGGAGAAAATTTGTCAGAATATTATTTTATTGAATAGCATTTATTGGTATGGGTTATGTTGTGGGTCAAATTAAAAAAAAAAATTTAACATAAAAAATATCTAGGCATATTGCTAATATTTTTTATAATATAACAAATTTTAAAACTATGTTGAGGTCAACCCGATGTAACCCCGATCAATTTGACAAGTTCAAATATAACCTAGATGATTAGTAAAAATGTAATTTGTTTCAAAATAAATATTCAAGATGACTTTTTAATATATTATAAGAGAGAGAGAGAGAGAGAGAGAGAGAGAGAGAGAATAACATATTTTATCGATTTGGGTTAACCTGTCAATTTGTATGCCTTGATCATAAGAATATGATAACCCCATGAAAAATAAATAAAAATAAATTACGAAACCTAATTTTTAATAAATTCAATGTTGTGGATTGAAAAAAAATCAATTAAAAAAATCACCTGAAAAAATAACTTGAGTCAACCTATCAAACTCGAATACCGGATTATAAGATTGAGATAACATAATATAAATAAAATTAAAATAAATTATGAAACTCTTTTATCAATTAACCTAGTGTTGAAATGTGAAAATGAAAAAAAAAAGATTAAATAAAGAACAAAAAAACCCGACCCAAGTTAATTCAAGTTAATCTGTCAAACTCATGACCTGAATCATGACACAAAAATAACCTCATAAAAAGAAATTCAAAACAAATCACAAAGTTTAATTCTCGATCAATTCAATATTAAAGAATAAAATTTAAAATAAAAAAACTGAAAAAAAACTCAAATTCATTAAATTTACACTCTAAATTACGAGATTAAGATAATTTCGTAAAAAATAATTTTAGAAAATAAATTTAATTTAATGTCAAAATTGAAACTGAAATTAAAAAAAAAAGACCATAAAAAAATTAAATGAAAAAAAACTATTACATGAATAGTGTTTTACCAGGAAGATTCTTTTATTTTTTGTTTTCTTAACAATTCTATTAACTACTCCATAAATAGACGGATATATTTAGTAGAAAATGTTTAACCACGTATTCAAATCCCGTTCGTCGGTCAACCCTTTTTTATTTTCCGTTCACTGTCACCATTCCAAATCACTTAATTTGGAAAAAAATCAGCAACCAAACTCCATCAATTTTGTCGGCATCCTGCTCCTCTCAAATTTTCTAGTGCCACTCCAGTCCAGTCCTACTCGTGTGATCAGCACGTGACTGAACTTGGACTCAGTCTTTGGAGAGATATTTAATGCCGCTTAAGGAGGAGTGAGGGTTATATATATTCCACGTCAGCAAGCGATAACTTTTTATGACCTCCTCTTTCATTCATCACGCCTTGCCTGTGATTTATCAGGTAAGGTAACTGCCCGAGCCCCGAGTCCACACACACACGTATACAGAGAAGAGAGAGAGATATTTTTAAGGATTTTTATTTTTTATATTTTAAAATTATTTTTATATGATAATATTAAAAATAAATTTTAAAAATAAAAATATATTATTTTAATATTTATTTTTTTTTAAAAAAGAAACGATTGAAATCTGAAGGTATAAATGAGTACCATCAATCGAGAGTTCGAGACTACCAAAAAGTAAAAGTACCGAAGCCAGCGGGAGTGCCAACTGCCAGGCGCCAACTCAGCTTCTATCGGCACCTCTCCCTCACTCACTCATACAACACATCAACAGATAAGCCTGCCTGCCTACTTCTCCAGTCCAGTCTTCGACGGGTTCAGCTTCATTTGTGATCTTTTCTCTCCATGGCATCTGTCCAAGCTGCTGCTATTTTGACATCCTCAGCTGTAACCAAGAATGGCATTACCACTTCCTTTTTACCACCTGGATTTTCGAGTGCATCAGCAGCAGCATGCAAGAAGGATTTTTGCGCTCGCTCTCTGGCGTCGGGAGCCAGAGCTACTTTAACATTCGATCCACCACCAGCAACTAAGCAAAAGAAGAACACTGTCGATCCTTCTTCTCCTGATTTTCTTCCTCTTCCCTCTTTTGAACAATGTTTTCCAAAGAGCACTAAAGAATACAGGTCTTCTCCTTCCTTCCTTTTTTTTATTTATTGATTTCCTTATTCAATCTACGCTCATCGTAAGAACAGACTTTGTCAACTGGGTCCGTCCACTTATTTGATTCGGTTTGCAGGGAAGTTAAACATGAAGAATCTGGCCATGTCCTCAAAGTTCCGTTCCGGCGAGTCCACTTGTCCGGCGATGAACCAAGTTTTGATAACTACGATACCAGTGGGCCTCAAAACATCAGTCCCCGCGTAGGTATGCAGCTTGTCTTGTCTTGTCTATCTTTTAATTTTCGGTTCATCACCTTCCTTACCCTTGCATTAACAATTAACCGACTTTTGTTACTACTTAACAAATTACCGGGAGGGCCAAGATCTTACATTTTTATTTGGGGATGGCCATTACATTAGAACTTATTTTAAAAGCATCAAATAATAAGGGGATTTTGAATTTTTTGTAAACTTTGGAGGATTTGTCCGTCTAGACTTTTTTTTATGAACTGATGCTTGGGTTATGCTGATTTCTACAGTCAGCTTTCTTTTTCTTCAGTGTCATGTCATGGTAGTTTTTGTGGGCTAAGAAAGACGGACTTGTATCATGAAATTAATTTGCTACTGTAAATGAACGGTGTTGTGTCTTCAGGACTTCCTAAGCTGCGTAAAGAATGGGTTGACAGGAGGGAGAAGTTAGGGACACCAAGGTACACTCAGATGTACTATGCGAAGCAGGGAATTATAACTGAGGAGATGCTGTATTGTGCTGCTCGTGAAAAGCTTGACCCGGAGTTTGTGAGGTCGGAGGTTGCTCGCGGGAGGGCTATTATCCCTTCCAACAAGAAGCATTTAGAGCTGGAGCCGATGATCGTTGGAAGAAATTTTTTGGTTAAAGTTAATGCAAATATTGGAAATTCTGCCGTTGCGAGCTCTGTCGAGGAAGAAGTTTATAAGGTTCAATGGGCAACTATGTGGGGTGCTGATACTGTTATGGATCTTTCCACTGGTCGTCACATTCACGAGACCCGGGAGTGGATCTTACGTAACTCTGCTGTGCCAGTAGGTACTGTGCCTATCTATCAAGCACTTGAGAAAGTAAATGGAATTGCTGAAAATCTTAGTTGGGAAGTCTTCAGAGACACCCTGATTGAACAAGCAGAGCAGGGTGTAGATTATTTCACAATTCATGCTGGGGTTCTGCTGCGGTACATCCCTTTAACTGCAAAGCGCATGACAGGAATTGTTTCGCGAGGAGGATCAATCCATGCAAAGTGGTGCTTAGCTTATCATAAGGAGAACTTTGCATACGAGCATTGGGATGACATCCTTGATATATGCAATCAATATGATGTGGCCCTGTCAATTGGTGATGGACTGAGGCCTGGGTCCATATATGATGCCAATGACACTGCTCAATTTGCAGAGCTTTTAACTCAAGGGGAACTAACTCGTCGGGCATGGGAAAAGGATGTACAGGTAATCATCTATCAGTATATATTTTAGAACTTCTAAGCTTCATGCAAGAGCTATGCAACAAAGGAGTATTTTTTTGGAAGTATACACTTCATGTTTACTGTTTAAATGATACTATTTGGTTTTCAAATCTTTTTTTGTGCTTGGTGTAAATATTAGTGGCTTTCATGCATTGAACCATCAAACCAGAGATGACACAGATGGATGCCCAAGATTATGTTTTAATTAGCAGAGCATTTAACTTTTTTCCAGCCATGCTACTTTCTGAAAGATTAACTGCTTTCTTTTTGGTTTTAATCTGTGACCTACATGTTCATGTACTTTTCTAGGTTATGAATGAAGGGCCTGGACATGTTCCAATGCACAAGATTCCTGAGAACATGCAAAAACAGCTAGAGTGGTGCAATGAAGCTCCTTTCTATACTCTTGGACCTCTAACAACTGACATTGCTCCTGGATATGACCACATCACCTCTGCTATTGGCGCTGCCAATATTGGGGCTCTTGGTACTGCACTTCTCTGTTATGTCACACCAAAGGAGCACCTTGGACTGCCAAACAGAGATGATGTGAAGGCTGGAGTTATAGCGTACAAGATATCTGCTCATGCTGCTGATTTGGCAAAAGGTCACCCTCATGCGCAAACCTGGGATGATGCTTTAAGCAAGGCAAGATTTGAGTTCCGATGGATGGACCAGTTTGCTCTGTCATTGGATCCCATGACGGCCATGTCCTTCCATGATGAAACCCTCCCATCAGAAGGTGCAAAAGTGGCACATTTTTGCTCCATGTGCGGACCTAAATTCTGCTCTATGAAGATAACAGAGGATGTTCGAAAGTATGCAGAGGAGCATGGTTATGGTAGTGCGGAAGAAGCTGTGCAACATGGGATGGATGCCATGAGTGCTGAGTTCCTGGCTGCTAGGAAAACTATAAGTGGAGAGCAACATGGTGAAGTTGGTGGAGAAATTTACCTGCCAGCAAATTACATCAGTTCCTCGGAGAGATGAAGGTAAGCTTTTGTGCCAATACTAGAAAGAGCATCAAAGTAAATGAAGTGCTTCTTGTTAATACTTTAACAAACCCTCCATCCATGGAGAAATGACACCCCTGAGGTAAATGCTGGCAATGAATGCTGAATAGGCGGCCAACCTATGATCTAAGTGCACTTTCCATTTGCAGTAAATGGCCATGAATGCTACTAATCGAAGGGCTTTGGTTGCACCAAATATATTGTGTTCGAATATTGTTCATATTTGTGCTGCTAATGCATATCCTGTCAATAATAACCTAGCCAGTTCCTTTGTTCATTACTGCTAATACATGGAAAATGCAAAACTTTTTCACTGGGAAGTTTGTGGGATTTTCTTGCAGGAAACATGAGCATGGGGAGTTTCTGTAAACATCCTTGCAGTCCTGATGCATCCTTGCTTGTCAAGAACAGCAATATTTGGTCTTAGCTTTTATAAGCGGGTAAGTTGATGGTTCAGTGTGTTTGGTAGCCTGGAGTCATTTATGTTTGTTGTGCTCCATGTCTCTGTTGCAGTAATAAAATGCAGTCGCTACATTTTCCATAAGAGTTTATCTTTTGCAATTTTGTTAACGAAAGAAAGCACCAGGGGTGCCTGTGCCCTGCTTTAACACTGGCCATCTGGCTAGAGGAGGCAGCTACCAGGCTGAGAAAGTCCCTTTGAACCTGAACAGGATAATGCCTGCGTAGGGAGTGTGCATTTTCTTTTCCATTTTATTTTTCTTGCACAGGTAGGCACCTTCCTTCCATGGCTCGGGCTAGCTGATCCATGTGTGCGGATTCATCGTCAAGCCCAAGCTAACCACCTTGATGGCTCAGATGTTACTAACGGTAGCTGTCTTCAATCTTCAACCATTAATATAAAAAGTACTGAATTGCTTAAGCTTCCACTACAAGATCCTTGAAGGTCACTCAAATATCATTGCAATGAAAATATAGAGTAGATTTGATAAATAATTGAACAGTAATTTGATCATTAATTATTGCCCTCTTAGCCCGGAACTCCTTTTCTTGTCATAGAAAAATGTTTTGTTCCTTTCCCCCCTTAGTGCTTGATGTTTTCTTTACCAAATTATAGCCTCATAGAAAGAATAACAAACAGCTTAAAGGGTTGAATTGTATTTACCCCTAGTTCTGGGAAATACTATTGGATGGCCCCTATTGTTATCCCCACAATAATATTTTGGAATGTCTAATTTAACCCTTCTTCCTTTTCTTTTAAATAGAAAGTTTGAGAGTATTTAATATAAATAAAAAAATATCTCTGAAATAGGGGTTTGAGAGTATTTAATAAAAATATTATTTTAATATATTTTAAAAATATATATTAAAAATATATATATATATATATATTTTTATTATTGATGGTCCATATCTTATTTATGGTATGCATTTTGGATAAAAATTAAAAATATTATTTCAAGGTGACTCTGCCACAGTTTCGACACTTCCCTTCTACCCTTCGATGAAAACACTAAATGGTACCATATAAAAATATTAAATACAAGCCAAATAATCACAACTGAATAAGAAAAAATAAGATTGAATAATTCTTAAATTCAATAAAAAAAACAATATTATCAAGCATAATATCTGATTTACTAAATAATTTTAAAAAAACTAAATAGAAATAAATACAACTCAAAAAACAAATATTTTTCCATAAGAACCCTCCTATATTTAAATAAACACCCTCTTACACCGAATCCTAGCAAGATCCTCAGGATTCATCGTAAATGAATTTTTATATAAATTAAAAGTTTTTTTTTTTCAAATTTGTGGTTGCATATTTCCATACATGAAGAAATTAATCTTAATCGTTCAAGGATATTTGAATAGCAAATCTTTTAATTATTTCTTTAACAAATTAAGCTTAATTAGATTTTATATATATAAAAAAAACCCCTATAATGAGGATTCATAATATAATATTATTTCTCTTATAAGAGTTAATTTAAAATAAATATCTACTTAATAATATTTAAAGGGAAAAAACCCGCGTCAAAAGATAAATCTTAAATAATCCTTTTTTAATGGCATTTTAAACTAACGATAGGAGGGTAAAATTGCATAATGTTGGATACTTTAGGATTCGATTTAGTTGAGTGGACCTGCATACAAAGACACGATATCCCGTTGTTCTTTCTTTTTATTTTTTCGCGCCATCAAATTCTTCTTTTTCCTTGTGCTTCTCGTCGCGCTCTCATCCTAAACCCTGAGCGCACGTTAGCAAACCACCACCAGGAAAGAAAAATCTCATGGCTTCCCCAAAGCCTCTCCATCTCGAGATCACAATAATCTCTGCTAAACACCTCAAAAACGTCAATTGGCGAAACGGCGATCTGAAACCCTACGCCACCTTCTATCTCGACAACTCGGACCACCGACTCGCAACTCATGCCGACGACTCACTCTCAACTCGCCCCGTCTGGAACGAACGATTTACTATCCCCATCATTCGCCTCGATTCAGTCCTCACCCTCGACGTCTTCCACTCCAAGCCATCCGAAACCCCCAAACCTCTTGTAGGCACCGGGAAATTTCCACTGAGTCAGCTCCTCGACTCGGACGAGACAACGTCCTACTCGGTCCGCACGCTCGAGCTTTCACGTCCCTCTGGCCGTCCACAGGGTAAAGTCCTGGTGAAACTGGAGGTGAAAGAACGGCCTTTGCCTCCTCAGGTGCAGGATTACAATACCGCCCCTAATTATAGCCATTATTACAACCCTGCCCCTGCTCCACCTCCCGCACGTGACTACAGTGAATACTCTCCCTCTCCATACGGCTACACCGATCAGTACGGTTACTACCCTGCTTGCTATCCTTCACAACCTCCCCTACCATCTCGACCTCTGTACAATCGAGCATCCAATAACAGTTTCCCGAGTGGGCCTTCTGCTCCCGTTGATCTATCTTGCCAACCATCACCATCGCCCTACGATCACAAGCCACCACAGCCGGTGTTGTTGCAAAAGACATCCAATTACGGAGTGCCAAGTGGACCATCGGCTCCCGTCGATTATTCATATGGGAAAGGTAGTGAGCCCGATATCAGTGGGGCAATCGGAGGATTAAATTTGGAGGAAGGGAGTAACTATGAGAAAGAGAAAGTTGCTGCTGATAAAGAGAGTCACAGCAGCTACCGTCGTGAGTATTAAAAGAATTGAGATGATTGAGAGAGTGAAGGTATATTTAAGTTATTTATGCTCGCATTGTGGCCTTGATTGATGAATGTACTTTTGTAAATATGCGACTAATGACGATAACCACTGGATGCTGCCCTCAGTTTCCTGTTGTGTTTTGATTATTTCTTTTGTTGTGTGCCTGTTTCTTTTATTTCTGTTATGATGTTCGGCGCCAAATTAAGTTTTAGGGCCGCTCTTGTTTTGTTTAATTTGCATAAAGAGCTTGTACTTGGGTGCTACATTGTTTGTTAATTATGGTGTAAAACAACTTGAGTATGGGTAGTGAATGATTAAAGTATGGTGGGGCAATCTAAGATAATATTTGCTCATTAAGTATTCTATTGTCAGTGTTTTGCTCATGATTTCTTCCTTCGTGGTATCTCGGTTTTAAGACGTTTTCTTGTGAGATGGCTGCTGGTGTGTTGAGCTTGGTGGGAATGTAGATTACATTGAATGACAATGGGTAGATGTGCTTGTGCTTCCATGGGTCAAGTTTGTTTTGCTTATAGTATGCCACTATCAGAAACTTATAGGTGTGGAGTCTTTGGTGTGGAACTACAAATGTTGCACTACATGTGTGTAGAAAATAACATGGCTTTGTGATCTGGGATCAACAGTTTGTTCTTAAGGAAATTGACAAGTTCAACCATGTCTGCTATAGAAAAAAGATGGTTTCTTGTGAAATGGCAATGTGTGACACTCTGTGGTCTGCAGGCTTGCACCCATCGTTTCACTCCTATTGCTTTAAATCTTTTATTTTATGGAGTTGTCAGATAGATTTTGTGAGAGAGTGTTTTCCAAGGTGATATAGTGAATTTTCTTGCTTCTGAATTTGAGGTATGTAAGAGATTATCTGTGAGGCGTTGAAGAATTGCGAGTGGTCATGGGTAAATGTGACTTAGGGAATTGAAGGTGTTGGGGCCAAGACTGGGTGAATTTCAGGAATAATGTCGATGAAAGGATATTAGAAGTAATATTGAAGCAAAATTTTGGCTTTAATCAAATTGGAATGCGAAATCATGATTTTGGTTGCCTACTAGTAATAGGTGTGGGAAATGTTGGTTTGAACTCGCGAGTCGTGGTGTTTTTCATTGATCAGGAAAGGGTCAGCAGAGCACAGCTTAGAATCAATGGCATGAGGTGATTTTAGCTATATATTTTTTTTTGCCTCTTAAATTACCGAAATATAGCTGCTGCCAATGGATTGCTAAATGCTGTTTCAGTAGGAGACTGCATTTAAGAAATTCAGGATACGGAGTAACAATCTCAAGCATGGGATGGATACTTTCAGAAGAGCTTGGTAAAAGCCTATGAGTGAAATCCAGTCAAGTCAAGGCTAAATTGGTATGCACAAATGGCAAAACTTTCCCTTCTTTCTTCAACTCCTGTTTCTCTTCTTTTAGATTAGAACAAGGCTCCACGTTTTGGTGGTTTTATATTTTCTGTAGAATATCGAAAACTCTATCTTGTAGCTTCCTTCATATTCCTGTTTTTATCGTCCAAAAAAATCCCTAGCGATGCTGTGATGCGTGATTTTACTTCTGCTAACAGAAGGGGGCGGGCCAAGAACCATGTAGAAAGTAGTCTGCCCCCGTTGCCTGTTAAAGGGGCCGTGATTGATTGTCGATTTCCCAGTGGAGGAACTATCGAGAGGCAATTAATTGAAATGATTTTTAGTGGATTAAAATGTTAGAAGGAAAGGATTTTGCTGTCCAGAGAGAGCATTTCCCAATCGATTCACTATTTCTACGGGCCTTCCTTCTACACTAAGGGAAATGCTGCCACCAAACTCACATCACGCAAGGAGTACTAGCAACGAATCCAAGCACATTGCAGGAGGCGAAGGTCTTATTCTCCTTTCTTCGCTTCCGAATTTAAATAATCTGAGTATCCTTGATAACAATATGCCACCAGCAACACCCTCTTTGTTTGTGCTTTAGTCAAACTGATAGTTCATTATCTTAATTATTTGGAATAGGTTTTTTTTATTCAATCATTTTCCAACTGAGACATCTTCGTTTTCTTTGCCAGAATATTTAAATATTGTTTTCATTGGTAAAAAAAAAATTATTCTAAAGCATTTTTATTTGAAATTAAACAGCAAAAGGAAGGAGGAATTCTCTCACCAGTTACAGCCATGGTTCTGAAGCTCATTAAAATTCAACTGCCTTTTTTGGGCTGTGATAGGAGTTATAGTTTAAAGTGTTTTTAATTTAGAAATATATTAAAATAATATATTTTTTATTTTTTAAAATTTATTTTTAAGATTAGTATATCAAAATGATCTAAAAACATAAAAAAAGTTAGAAAAAACAAATTAAAATTAAAAATAATAATTTCAACCGTGTTTCCAAATAAAACATTAGACTAATATGACCTCTACCTCAGTTGAGCCAAGTTGAATAAAAAATAAGAAAAGATATTGCCTAACTTGAAAAAACTTATGACCCGATATTCAATCCAGTCAAAACTAGTTATATTGAATTTAAAAAATATATATTTTTGGATACACCAGATTTTGGGCTCCATGTTGAAGAGAAGAAATTTTTCAAAATTTCTATCATCAACTTTCTCAGAGGTACCGAACACAGTCATTGTTATAAAAAAAAAATTAAAATGCTAGAAAAAAAATTCAAAACAAACCCTAACGTCACAGATTCAAGAGCAGCAAAGCATCCAGGTATTATGTAAGAAGATTGAGAATTGGTGGAAGAAGAGTGAGAATAAAAGGAACAGTGTCCCAGACAGGGAAAATGATTTTGAAAGTCAAGTAGAAGAAGAGCTGCTGCAAAAATAAATCCCTAGCCCTGCCAATGAAGTAAATACTCTTTATATATAAATAGATATCAGTGGGCATTAATATGAATGGACTGACGTTTTTCTTTTAATTTACTAGGCCTATAAAAAGCCTATAATATATATGAGTGGACTATAAGTTATAAGAAGATTGTATTTATATTTGGGCTTGTATTTTGTCATAAAATTTATTAGGCTTATAAAAGGTTTTTATTTTGGGCTGACTCTTTTAATTCGGGATTCTGAGTTTGTCTAGGTTAATATCAAGATTATATTTTAAAACTGTGGTTATAGTTTGAGTACAATAATTTTTTCATAGAAAGTCATAAAATTTAAATTTAAATTAAAAAGTGAATGAGTGAATATTAAAAAGAATAAGGAAAATTTTGTTGGGAGCAGGAAAAAAATAATATATTAAGTATAAAATTAAAAAAATATGTAAAAAACATTGTTTTCTCACTATTCATATTGTGGATTACTCATTAGTTCTGTGAATTACAATAATAATCTATAATTATAATAATAATCTATAATATTAGTTTTTTTAAAAAAGTTCATGGGTATGTTGATGATTATGACGAGTTTAAATTTTTTAATTTTTTTTTAATTTTATTTTTTAATATTGGACTGATTAAAAATTAAGTTTTATAATTTATTTTGTTTTGTTATTTATGAGATTATTATAGTCTTAAAAAAAGTTTCAGTATTGGTTTGATGCTTGATTTTACAATTGTCTATTTTTGTTATCATATAGTTAAATAAACAATAGTTTAGAAAAAAAAAACAAGTTATTAATTTCAATGAAGTCCATTACTTGATTTACGAGTTTGACGTGTTGACCCGAATTATCCAATTAACGGGTTAAACATTACCTATGAAACCTGATATTTTTTTATATTTTCCGGTCCTTTAATTTTTCTAATTGTTTTTTTTTATCTTACTCTTCTTCAATAATGGATTGGTTAATAAATGAAATTCATGATTTATTTATTTTTATTTTTTATAGGGTTATCACGATCTTAAATAAATATTTTTTTTAGGGTTGATGTTCGATTTTGAAAGTATCTAATGTTATCATAAAATTAAATAAAAATAATTTTTTTTAAAAAAAAGTTATTAAACTCATTAAAGTCTCTATGACTTAGGTTGTAGGATGATCGAAGTTGATCCAATCTAACATCGTCTTAATATATAAAAGAAAATTGTTTTTTTAAAGTTTTTTTTAAAGTTATGTCATGTTTTTACCTGTCATTCAAGTTGTCTTTAGACCTATTAAATTGAACAATTCACTTTGAATAAGCTCTCACATGATTTAATTTGAAACATGAGTTATGCAAAAAAACCAGGTTGATAGTTTTTAAAATTAAACTACTTAATTAGATTTAATGATACTGTAAAAAAATTGTTCATACTCTTAATAATTTTTTAAAATTTAGAAAAAGAATAGTATAACTTGCAGCTAGTATATATAGTAAAAGAAGTATATTTAATTTTAATTCTTATTTTAAAACGTCGTCGTAGCAGGAACGGAAACGCGCCAGGTTGTTTCAACGATCACGGAACTCCATTCCGAGCCTGCCGTGACGCTACCTTTAACTTGTCTGCTTTGCTTTGCTTGGCATTTCCCCCCCCAAATAGAGCCAAATAGAGAGACTGTAACTAAAACCCCTAGGAGATCAAGACCACCAAATCGAAATTGATCATCTTGCAATTCAGTCTGTAGAAGAAGAGATATGGATAGCGAGAAGACCGAAATCTATCACGAGAAGCAGAAATTGCAATTTTGCCTCTTACATGCCCTCAACAATCTCTTCCAGGTACTCAAAAATACAAATCACCCACCCCTGTTCTCTCTCACCAATTACTAAAAGATTCCCAAACATGATGCTAAAAAATTTCTCCTTAGTTTAGACGATTCAATTTTGTTGGTTTTTTTTTTTTTAATATAAAACAGCAATATTTCGACAATTTATTGCTTAGAATTTAAAATAAAATAAAAAACTATAATGTTTTTCTGTTCATCCATTTACTCTAGAAGTAGTGCCATTTGGTTAGTGATAAAGCCTTACAAATTGAAGATATCGAGATTTCTTTTTTTCTTTTCTTTTATTTTTCAGCAACAGGAGGCATTTACTCGAGCGAGATTGAATGAAATTTCTGGGAAACTTGTTCTTGATGATCCCAGCAAAAAGACTTGGACACCATTATCTATAGTCTTCAAGCCTCACCATAATGCTTTTACTGGAAATTACGACATTAATGTTTTAATTGCCGCTCTTGAAGAGAAAGACAAGACTGTTGTCTGGCATGACCGGCGGAATGCAGCTTCCACTATTGATCTTGATGGGGCTGATGATAGTTTGTTTGGTATTGTCCTCAATGTTCCAGCTAGACGGTATGCATTGCTTTGGAAGGGTAGGCATTGGATTACCATGAGAAAGATTGGTGGGGTTTGGTATAACTTGGATAGTGATCTTCCTAAGCCTATGCCCTTTGAAGGTACTCGAGAGGTTAGGGGATATTTGGATTATGTTCTAAGTAATGGTGGAGAGGTTTTGCTTGTCATGAACAAGAAAGAGTGAATCTTTCTTTTCTTTTAAGTTTTGGGTTGGGGGTAGAAGTAGAAACTTCGAATGTCTATAATATGTCTATAATTGTATACCAGTTCTCTTGTAATCACACAGAGTGATTAAAAGAGAGTTTTGAAGAATTCTGTATGTTGATGTATGTGTGTTTTTTTCATATTGCCTCTTGTTATTTCTTGGGGAATCTATGGGAGTTGCTAAGCAGTTTATGGTATCAAATTTTCTTAAGAGGTGAGTTGCTGATGGACCATACGATGTTGAATAGGGTGGATAATGTTACACTTGCATCCTGTGTATTTGGTTGCATGTGTTAGCTTAAATGCCAGCAATTAGAGGTATGCATTCCATGGTCTGGAGTTGAAATGTTATTGTCTTTTCAGAACTGAATTCTGTTTGGTAGCTTGGTGCGAAGATCATGTGTCTGATTTTAGCAGTCTCTGTGCTTTGGTTTCAAATGATTTGGGGTTGAATCAAATAACATATTTTGGAAGCTCTCACTGTTGCAGATCTGACTCTGCTGCTTGCGAAACTTTTCTGGTTAGTGCTGTGATGTCTTTAACCCCATGTAATTTATGCCTGAAATACAATCAATTCAAACTGTTGTTAGTCATGCCATTTGTACTCATTTGTACTCCATGTTTTTTTATATGTTTTTGTATAGAAGCTTTTTTGTACAATCATATCAGTTGATTTTCATTTAGTTTGCTTAGATGGAATTGCAGTTGAAATATGCTTTAGTGTGTTTATGTTTCTACAAAAAATCTAATTTCTCTTCTCTGTGGTGCTAAACATGTTTGTGCCCATGGCCTCAATCTAGGAAATTGTCCATGACATTTTTCTTTGAATAAAATAACCAGTTGCATAAGCAAGATCTAATCAAAGTAGTGGCTGGAGAATAGCTAGTTAATCTAACTTTACAGTTAATGTTTCTCTATTTGGATATGAAAAAGGTACATGTATGGATGTCACTGCAAAATTTCATGCATTGATAGTAAATTCTTTTTCATCGAAGTTAGTTTAATCGTAATGCGTTATTTGTCATGTTAACTCTTTCTTCTAATATGTATTCTTACCCTTTTTTGTCTCAACCTACATGAAGGGTTCTCTTTCTTGATGGTTCAAGTTTGGAAGTTTAGGCGTTTTGTATCTTGAACTTAAACCAGGTTCATATCATTTTAGCAGATTGTCGTAGCCTTTTTTTATTGGTCACAAAATGAAGAACAACATTGTTACAACTAAGAAATAGTGTGTAACTGAGACGGTTAACCTTAGATAGTTAATGGTGGGCAGGTGCAAGGCACATGGGGAAATCGTTAGGAATCAGTTGGAGTCAGTTAGTAGTTAGAATAAGCCTATAATGCATGTTGAAGGGTATATAAGGATAGAGAGTTTACGTATGGGTTACGAAAGTAATAACATAATCATTTCTCCCTTAAATCTTTGTTCTTCTCTCTGTTTCTTTCTATTTCTTCATTTCTTGTTAAGCTAAGCTTAACAATTGGTATCAGAGCTATGGCGGACGGTAATAAACTCAAAGCAGTGAATGAAAACTGCAAAAGTTAGAGAATCAGCTACAAAGCCATCACCTAAAATGGCAAGAATCTATAGCTGAAAGTAAAGAATGTTGGCTGGAGCAAGGCACTAAAATTGATCAGCTAGTCCTACAGATGGAATCAATATCCTCACAGTTCCAACACTTCATTACTTCCCAACCAGCAAGAAAGGAAATTGGAACCAGTTCAAGAGGTATTCTGGCTACTCCAGAATCTAATAAGGACACAGAAATTCCTGCCTCAACTGAAAGAATAGCATCGGGACACAAGAATCAGTTCAAAAGTGATCAAATGATGGGGCAAGAACTTTATAAGATTGGATACAACACACCATTGCCAAGGGTAGAGTTGCCAACATTCAAGGGATAGAATCCTCGAGGGTGGTTGCAAAACTGCAGGAAATATTTCAAGATCAACTTGATACCTGCGCATCAGTGGGTAGAAGTGGTCTCATATTACTTGGAAGGCAAGGTTGATGTGTGGTTCGAAGGACTGGTACGAGAGAATGATTCATGGATTGACTGAGAGGAATTTTCCCAAACTCTTTGCAGATGGTTTGGCAATAGAGAAGACATCGTAGAAGAATTCAACAAACTGATCCAAGATAAAAGTGTGGATGACTATATAGAACGATTTGAAGAACTGGGATCATTGATGAGCATTTTTAATCCATCATTGGCAGAATCCTATTATGTCTCTAGCTTTATTAGTGGGTTGAAGGATGATATCAAACCGATGCTAAAGATCTTGAAACCTTCAAAGGTGTTAATGGCATTTGAACAAGCCAGATGGCAGTAAGAGTCTAACAATGCATTAACTAAAAGGACCAGATCAATGCAACGCAGTAACACTACATTCAATAGTGGAAGAGTAATAAGTAATGTTGCATCCATAGTTTTTAGTCCAAATCGGACTGAAGGAGTGAAGCCTCATCTAGATAGCTTATTCAAACAGAGGAAGAGACTGGGGCAATGCTTTAAGTGTGGTGACAAATACATACCTGGGCACAGATGTAGTGCTAAGGGCTTACACATGATAGAAGGGGTGGAGGAAGAGGAGGATGAAGGAATCAAGGAACTAGAAGGCACAGTGCAGGATGAATGCAAGGAGACGAGTGAAATAGATGAATTTGGGCTATCACTAAATGCCTTAACAGAAAATGATACCTACAATACTATCAGGATTAATGTAAATTGTCGAGGAAGAGACCTTACAATTCTAATAGATAGTGAAAGTACCTACAACTTCATTGGTGAGAGCACGATTACGAAGTTGAATGTTGCCACAAGTAAAACCACGTTGTTTGCAGTGATTATGGCTAATGGAAATGTCATGTTGTGTGAGATGTATAGTCCTGGATTTACTTGGTTTATGCAGAGTTATGAATTCAAGGCCAACTTGAGAGTGTTGAAATTAAGCAGACATGATATAGTGTTGGGAGTGAATTGGTTGAAGAAGTATTCTCTAGTGCTCTTTGACTTCATCAAGTTGCAGTTATTGTTTAAAAAAGAAGGCAGAATGATTGAGCTGAAGGAAATATCTCAGGTTTCTAACTTGCAAATGATGACAACAATTAAAGAGCAGAGAAGTTTCAAGGATGTGAGTGTAGGATTAGTTGGTCAGTTCTTTAATATGGATATCGAAGAGGAAGGACATCCAACCGAAGCTGTTATGGAGATTAAGGCCTTAAGGAAATTTGCTGGACTTTTTGAGGAACCACGAACCTTGCCACCACACAAGGAAGTTTGATCATAAAATACTATTGAAACCAGGGTCACAACCTATTAACATCAGACCCTACAAAAGCTCGTTCATTCAGAAAGGGGAGATAGAGAAGCTGGTAAAAGAAATGCTCTCCAATGAAATGATACATCATAATGTTAGTCTCTTTGCATCTCCAGTTCTGCTTGTAAAAAAGAAGGACAACATGTGGAGGTTCTGCATTGATTACAGGTAACTTAATGAGCAGACCATCAAAAACAATTTTCTCATCCTCTTATAGACGATTTTCTAGATGAACTGCATGGTTCCAGGTTCTTCTCCAAGCTGGACCTGCGATCGGGTTATCATCAGGTCAAAATGCATGAAGAAGATATTGAAAAAAAAACGTTTAAGATATATCACGGGCATTATGAGTTTAGAGTTATGCCTTTTGGCCTCACCAATACCCCGAACACCTTCCAAGCGTTGATGAACAACATACTAGAACCCTTTCTGTGAAAATTCGTGTTGATATTTTTTGATGATATCCTTATTTACAGCTCAACCTTTGAGCTGCACCTTGCATACCTCATGCAAGTTCTGGAAACTTTGAGTGCTAACCAGTTATTCGCTAAGAAATCCAAATCTGCATACGGGAAACAACAGGTGGAGTATTTAGGGCATGTGATCTCCATAGAAGGAGTGGCAACAGACAAGAAAAAAAATTAAAGTTGTGGCCAATTGGCCTATTCCACAATCCTTGAAGTAATTGAGAGGATTCCTGGGGTTGGCTTGGTATTACAGGAAATTCATACGACATTTTGGAATCATCAATAAACCCCTTACCGATCTGTTGAAGAAACACAATTACAGTTGGAATGCACAAGCTCAACAAACCTTCACTGGTTTAAAGAAGGCTCCATGTGAGGCACCAATTCTAACCTTACTTGATTTCTCCAAGACATTTGTTCTTGAAACCGAGGCCTGTGATTCTGGTTTGGGAGCTGTACTGAGTCAAGAAGGGAGTCCAGTAGCCTACTTCAGCAAATCCTTAAGCCCAATGCACTTGGGATTGTCCATTTATAAAAAGGAGTACTTGGTTATTCTTATGGCTGTGGAGAAATGGAGACATTACTTAGAACAAAAACAATTCATCATACAAACAAATCACGAAAGCTTGAAGTATCTTTTGGATTAGAAAATTCATACTGCAATCCAAAAGAAGGGCTTGACTACCCTCTAGGGGTTGAGGTATAAAATATTGTATAGAAAGGGGAAAGAGAACATCGTTGCTGATGCACTATCCAGGAAGAACAATAGTGGAATTCCTGTTGAGGATATTGGGGCCTTAGAAGCAATAACTAATGTACTACTTGCCCGGTATGAAGATGTTCATACATCTTATGAGGATTGCAAGTTGTAGGCCATTATCCTTAGTAAGTTGACAGGAGCAACAGGGGAACCCGACTATACTTATGAAGAAGGAATCTTATGATACAAGGGTAGGATAATGGTGGGACAAGAGGGGAACCTTATAACCCAATTAGTGAAGTATGTACATGACTCCTGTGTTGGGGGACATGCTGGCATTCAGAACACATATAGAAGGCTAAAAACGAACTTCTATTGGTCTGGAATGAAAGTGATGGTGAAGTAGGCAGTGGAAGAATGCAATGTGTGTAAGCAAGCTAAAGTGGAAAGGGTAACTTAACCACGATTGTTGCAGCCTCTACTAGTTCCTGGAGGTACGTGGAAAGCCATTACCATGGACTTTATAGAAAGGTTACCAAGTTTAGAAGGAAGGAATGTTATTATGGTAGTGATTGATAGGTTCACTAAATATGGACATGTCATTGCACTCACTCATCCTTTCACAGTATAAGACATTGTGCAGCTATTCCTAGATCATTTCTACAAGTTTCATGGATTACCTGTAGTTATTGTCATTGATAGGGACATAATCTTTACTAGTGTATTTTGGAAAGAATTATTCAAGAAGCTGAGGGTTCAGTTGTTAATAAGCACGACCTATCACCCACAGACAGATAGACAGACCGAGAGAGTGAACCAATGTTTAGAAACATATCTTCAATGCATGACCATGCATCATCCGAAATAATAGTTTCAGTGGTTATCCTTGGCGCAATGGTGATATAATTCTAGCTATCACTCAACCTTGGGCATGAGTCCCTTTCAAGCTCTTTATAGTCATGCCCCTCTACAGAGGGAGTGGTTGGCGCAAGAGCCTACTCCAGTAGTCGCAGTGGAGGAGGTGTTACAGAGGAGGGCAAACATGGATCACACACTGAAGAAACAATTGGAAATGGCAAGGCATAGAATGAAGCAACTGGTTGACAAGAACCGATATGAGAGGGAATTTTCAGAGGGTGACTGAGTTTTTCTGAAGCTGCAACCTTATAGGCAAAACAATGTTGCATTAAGAAAGAACCTTAAGCTTAATCCCAGGTATTACGACCCTTATCAAATCAGTAAGAGGATTGGAATTATGGCCTATGAGTTGAAGTTGCCAGAAGGTAGCTTGATACATCCAGTGTTCCATGTATCTTTACTTAAAAAGAAAAAAAGATTGGAGATGCAACAATTGTGTCTTCCAGGCTGCTAGTATCAGATAAGGAAGGGCAGATGCAGATCGTGCCTATAGCTATATTGGATAGGAAATTGATGAAGAAGGGTAATAGAGCAGCAACCGCAGTATTGGTTTAGTGGTCCAATCTTTATCCAAAAAACACAACCTGGGAAGATCTTGGAGATCTCCAGAAGCAGTTCCCAGAATGCCTTGCACCACTCATGACAGACATAACTGAGCATTCTTATTTAATAAGAATGCATTCAAGGGAGGATTATTGTTACAACTAAGAAATAGTGTGTAACTGAGACGGTTATCCTTAGGTAGTTAATGGTGGGCAGGCGCAAAGCACGTGGGGAAATCGTTAGGAATTAGTTGGAGTCAGTTTGTAGTTAGAATAAGCTTGTAATGCATGTTGAAAGGTATATAAGGATAGAGAGTTTACGTATGGGTTACGAAAAGTAGTAACGGAATCATTTCTCCCTTAAATCTTTGTTCTTCTCCTTGTTTCTTCATTTCTTGTTAAGCTAAGCTTAACAATCATCTTGGATATAAAGAAGGTACTATATTAAAAAGGCTGTCTTGAATCAAAAATTCTTAAATTATACATTCAAGATGATCTCGCTAAGTAGATTTTACCGAAAGGCTGCCTTATCTAGAACAATCTTTGGAGAGTAAAAGATTAAACTATATAACACAAAAACAAAGAAGACAACAACAAGAAAGAAAAAAGTTTGACATATTAGGGTTAGCATATCGAAAATCTTAATTTGAATTTTTATTTTTGAGAAGTTTGATATGTTCAGTTTCTCTAAAATGTTTATAACTTTTTCAACAAATCAAAAAATCAATCTTAATAAGAAAAGAAAATCAAAATTTCCAAACAAAAAAAATAATAACAAAATAGATTCAAACAATATATTTGATATTGTTTAATTTAATGGTTTCTAGAAGGGGATGGTGAGAAATTTGAGCTAAATCCAAATGTTGGATTGAAAGTTATGATTTTTATTGTCAAACTAAATTAGATGATCAAATTTTTTTCTTGAGATGTATATAAGCATGGCAGTAACTTATGACAGTATTAGACTAACTGCTCATAACCTTAATTTTTATTTTTATTTTTATTTTTATTTTTATTTTTGGCCTGGTTACATCAGTAACTTAGACCTTATAGTACAGATACTCTGATCGAGAGTAAGCCCTCCCAGAAAGAGCGTGGAAAATTGATGATATTCTGGCATAGCAGTGTTGTCTTTCAACTCTTCTTTAAAGACAATGGCTCAGATGGCCCTACTCCGTGAATATTATTTAGTTCGTCACACTTTTCTTGGTGGTACTTTCTATAGTCACGCCTAAACGTTGGATATCATTGTCTATATTTCATTTAACAAGATTTCATTGCCCCCATTACTTACCTATCTTATATTTGTAATGTTGCAGAAGAGTATCTTGCTTTTTCTGTCACTAGATTCACATGCCTTCCATGAAGAGATTCAAATCTACATTATTGCTTACTCATTTAGAATGTGTGTCCATATTTTCTTCCTGTGCAGAAATGAACAGAGAGAAACTGACATGCCTACCTACTATTATTTAGAGGACAGGTGCTGGCGTCCTTAATGATTTTAAAGCAATCACCTTGCTGTGTACTGTTTCATTTCAGAGTCTTTCTGCTTGCATTTCACAGCAGTAGTCCTCACGACTGTGCAACCTGGACTGGTGCCTTGAACGGAACTTGCTAGAATGAGTCAAGAGTCCCGATTATTTGAATGCTCTGCTAGGTTCCTTTCACATTCAATTTCTTGTGATTGAAGTAAGAATGCACAAGCAATCATGCCTTTCTTTCTCAACCATATCTTTTCCTACCCTTAAAAGGCTCAAACCATTTACCTTTTTCATACTGTTCTAGAGTTCTTTTCTTTTCTTTTCTTCATTCCTTCACTCTTTTATCTTCCTTTTCTACATTTAAAAACTATCAACTATTTCCAATCCAGAGAGCACATTAAGCTTTCACAAATCTTTTGATGCATCTTCCAACCATCCTCCCTCTCCCATGAAGAGACCAGCTGTGAACATGTCAGCAAGGATTAATCAAGTGAAATACAAACCTACTGGTATCAACCAGAACGCAATATCCATCAGGCGAAACTCTGGTAACAGAGTTTCTGGGAATAGATGGCTTGGTCGAAGTTATGGATTCAGGCTCCTGAAGAGATCAATAATGTCACCAGCGGTATTTCTCAAGCATCTCGGTGGGAAGGTAGCCAAAGCTCTGCGTTTGGAGAGGCGGCCTTCACCTGGAGTTTCTTCTTCAGGAAGATCAAGACTATCTGTAGCTCCTATTGATGCTCACAGAGCTGAAGCCATAGAAGATTGCATTGAGTTCATCAATTCTGCTTCTTTGTCTAGGTCAAATTCCGTTACTGCAAATCCTTGTTAAATTATTGTTACAGTCAACTACATGGCCATAAAACTTTTGTTGTACGCCCTTTACGAAAATGAGGAGAGAGAATAAACAATGTAAACTCCATTTAACTTTGCTATGAAGGAAATCCTGCAAGAGTCTCAGTTCACAAATTCTACTAATATCAATCCTGACTAGCTGCATAATTTACGCTCTCCATTTAACCAGGCATCAACGGAGAAACCAATTTTATCGATCCATTGGACAAGCAGATTGTTACCATAATGTCAGGCAATCAGTATTACGGTAGAGAGGCAAAGAAATTTGACATGGTTCGAGTATTCATGCATTTCCCTGGAAGTACAGTTGATCATGTGCGAGTGATTGATCAAAATATGCAGTTCGTTGCTGTAATTACTGTCCTACTTCTTTTTTTATTTGTCATCCGAGGGCGGTGTAGCTGAACCAATAGACAGTTCGAACTTTTGCATAACCAGAAAAGGAAGGTTCTCTGCTGAAAGAGCAGTTGGTGATTGGAATGCTGAGTTTGATTGGGCTAAAGCCAACCTGCGGTAACACTCTTTCAACCGCCGCCTTGCATTAGTTTTCATCTGTATATTTCATATGGAAGAGAGGAATTATAGGCTTTCCTGTAGATCACCTCCGTTTTTCTAGTTTAGTCCAAGCTATTAGCATTACTGCAGAAGTTAGAGCAAGATTATCAAGTGGGAGGCATGAATTAACTCAGCCAAATCTGCAGATATTGAGCTTTCAAGAAAGTCGATTGTTCAACTAGCTTAGTTGATCCAAATTACCTTTCTTTTTATTTGGTCAGTCATTTCTAGAGTCTGTTTTTAGCAGCTAGAGAATTGGCCTTTAGCAAAAGTGTGCTGCTTGATCGGAATGAATCATTTCATCCTTCAAGAAAGAAAAGGTTCTCACATGGATGTGCACAAAACTGTGTTCGTAGACTGGAGCAATGGGCGGAATGAGATGGGAATAGCCTTCGGGCTTCCCTGCTACCACAACACATCCGAGGATGATGCGCACGAAGTACTGCACATTTAACTTCAACATTGACAAAAAGATACCAATAATCTAAAACACGTGGGGTTGGGGTTTTTACTGTAAGAGCTGTTATTGTTGACACACGCAAATAATTGTGGATAAATTTTTTTTTTTAACAATTCATTTTGATCATAGAGTTTTATTTTAAACAATTTAATTCTAATTTAAAATCAATTACTTTTGATTTTTTAGTTAATGATAAAATTATAAGAATAAAAACTGAAATGAAAAGAATGTTGAACATCGGTGGCGTACCAAAAGTTTCTAGAAAAATATATTTTGATCTTCTAACTTTAAAAATAACGTAAATTATATGATTTTGGTACCTCAATTTCTTTCAAATTCAATTTTGATTCAAAAGTTTATTTTTGTTGTTTTTAGTCCCTGTTTAAGAAAGAAGAGTGATAGGTCGTCGGATTCCAATGGTAGAGAGAAAAATATATTGACACAGATTTAGGACACTAAAACGGTTAATATTTGTGTCAAATAGTTCCATTTGATTAGAAAAGTTTATATTAAGTTTTTTTTACCTTCAAAGTTCATGTAAAAATATATAGAGCTTAGTTTGATATTTGGTTTCAAGTTGATTTTTGATTTTGGGATAGATTTTTTATGCAGTGAATAGATTTATCATAGAAGGTGTTTTAAGTCAAAAATGAATTGAAAAATAACTTTTTGAGTAAAAAAAACTTAAGCTTAATTTTCAAGCATCCACAATGGCCAGAATATGAACAAATTAGATGACACATCTGATTTTTTTTTCAAAAAAAATAATCTGCCCCAGTTGCAATAAAAAAAATAAGGGTCCGTTGATGTGGGCCTGCTAAAATGAGGTAGGCAGGCTGGCCTAACTTACCGGACTCAGCAGTGCTTGACTTTTATTTTTTTTCTAATTATTTTTTGTTGGTTAATGTTTTTTTATTAATGTTTTTTTCTCTATTTTTTTTATATTTAGATTAATACCTATTTTGTCTATCATTTTGTTCAGAGAATCTTTTTTAAATGATGATTATTTTTTTAGTTACGGATTTAAATTTTGAAGAGTTATTCTTATTCATTTATAATTTTTTTTTACCTTTTTTTTATAGATAAAACTTTATTTTTTAAAATAAAAAAATTATTTTCAGATAATATTTCTAATAAATATAACCTTGCATAATGTTTTTCACCTTTTATTTTATTTAATAAATTAAATTTGTGTTTCTTTTTCTATTATCGTTTGCTTGAATAAAAAATTATTTTAATAAAAAATTTAGCAAATACAATTAGTTAAATATCTTGACTTACAAAATTAAATATCTTGATCTACTTCAATCTCTTAATTTTTCTATTTTTATATTTAGTTAATGTTTATAATTTATATATATATATATATATATATATATATTAACACATATAATTCCTTATTTATTTAATTATATGGATGTATAAACTTTTTATTTTCACTTAAATTCTTTTTAACTATATAAACACGATGAAATAGCATGTGTATATAACTGCTTAAGTATCTAGTAAGTTCATGCTAAATTACTGTTAGAAACCCCTCTTGTTCTATGAATATCCAAAACTTAACCAGCAATGAGCAAACAAACGTCTTTAAAATGGAAAACCACATGGTACTCACCACCTCTCTTGTCCAGTCTCTAATCAGCATCTTTATGCCAACATTAGGGGGGAAAACACTAAAAAAAGAAAAGCTGCAGCAAGAACCAGTACATGGTGATCAGCAAAAGATAAATGAAAAGGATTTGGAAAAGCTCGATTCAGTATTCTGCCAATCTCCGTCTTCTTCTTTTTTTCTAATTAAAGCTGTCAACCTAGAATCTAGAGCACAACCAAAAATGCCCCAAGCCTCCTCTGGCATTGCAGCAGAAACTCCCACGGCTACCAGTTTTGAAGATTATTTCAACCAAAATACGATAGATTTGCAGTCTTCCCTGAAATTAATGTAATGGCAATCGCTGTGCCTAACTGCAATGAAAGTGATGATGCAGTTGTTTGTGGTCAAGTGTGGATGCTTTTATTATTGCGATTGCGAAACAGGACTATAAAAATACAAGGATGATTATTGGTAAGACGCTAGTGACGTGTGGTGCTCAGCTTCGACGCTGGATTGTTGGGAAAAAATTGTACACGTCCTGCTATGATAGTGGCACCATTGTTGTGTGATTATGCTGGAAGCAGAGTTCGGGGATGGATATATTTTGGTCGTGGGTTCGAGCATACCCTTCACTACAGTGCCCACCCCCTTGCTTTTCCCTCTCCAAACCGTCAACAATTCCTTATCAAACATTGCATGTATTGACGAGTTTCTTGAATATTATACAATTAGTAGAAAGGTTTTAGGATATTATTAAACAGATTTAGAATTATTTAAAAATTTATTATTTGAAGATTTGATTTTTTTATTTTAAATAATTATTTAAATATTAGGTTATCACAAACCACAAGTTGTCCAATTATCCAAATTCCAATAATAATTTACATGAACCGCTAGTGAGAAATCTCATAAATCCATATTTAGAAGAGAATGGTTGCTATGTCTGGAGTACTAGCTCTAATTTTGTATTTACATAATTTTTCTATTTAACAGACAACCTATAAAAATAAAAGGCATAACTTACTATTTATATGAAAATCTAAAAAACCTTATAAATTGATAAAATATCAATTTGTCCCTTGAATAATATCTATATATTAATTCATGATAATTTTAAAAATTAACTCAATCAAGTCCTTACTTGATTTTTCTGGGTTGTCGCAAACCACAAGTCGTCTGATTACTCGGTCTCTAACGGTAATCCACACGAATCACCAGTGAAAAATCTTTTAAATCCCTATTTAAGAGAGACGGATTGCTATGCCTAAAGTGCTAGCTCTGATTTTTTGTTTATGTAGTTTTTTGTTCAATGGACAACCTATAACAAATAAAAGGCATAACTTATTATTTATAAGAAAGCCTGAAAAAACTCTATATATTGGCAAAATATCAATTTCCATCCTAAATAATATCTACATATTAATTTAGGATAATTTTAGAAATTAACTCAATCAAGTCCTTACTTGATTTTTCTATGTTTAAAAATATAATCCATGTATTGATTATATTATAATTCTTAATTTTTAAACTATATTTTAATCAAGTCATACTTAATTATATCATCCTAGTTTAATTTCTAACTAATGATTCTTAATGTGTGTGCTTCATTAGGTTCCTGATATGTTGATTCAAATATAAATTATAATTATAATTAAATAAATAAAATAATTTAATTTATTATCAGTCAAACAATTGATTAATTTATATTTGAAAATCAGGTGTATCATCTAGTAACATGTCATAATTTTTCAAATATTAGAAAAGTTATTAATGGTTTAACTTAACCTTTCAGTGACCGATTTCTCAGTGTAATTAATATTATTTCATCAATAATATTTTGGTTTAACATTAAAGCATATGGTATGTTTGTCATATTTGTTCTCAACATGATAGTCATTGATAGTTTGAATAAGATTTGAAACTCTTTTCAAATCTCATTCCACTCTGGCTAAGAATTTCTCAATCAATACTATTTAAAAACAAATGAAATATTTTTTTAATTCATATAGGGTGATGAATTTTCTCTTAATCGCTTAAGTACCTTCATATAATTCATGATATACTCAATGTCTGCTCTTATGTTACCTCCATTAAAATAACATGTAATAGGATCAAAGTATAATATTCTCTATATAAGATAACTCAGTGATCTCAAGTCTAAGGATCACCTATACAACCGTCACGTGAGCCTTTTCATAGACATAAATGACTTCTCCATATCAAATTTTCATGTGGTTCAATTCGGTGTACATGTCTTATAACAAATACCTATATATTAGTTCTAGGTTTTTTTATACTACAATTTATGAGAACAACTGCTTCCTTTCATTAAAAAAATAACATAATATGTACCAGTCTTTACGATTTTAATAAATATTTAGTATTTAAAAGAGCATCGACTATAAATATTTTAGAAACAATATTTTAATACAATAAAAATCTCATAATAATAACAACTTTATTTTTTAGAAACAATATTTCTTTGCAAATCATTTTTGCTCCATGAATTTTATATATATTCTAAATTCATTAATCTAGTATTATATAAATATTAAAAATAAATAAATTTTTTATTAATAATAAATATATATTTATATAAACATAATAATAACACGTATAACTAATTAACTGAATGAGAATCATGTTAAACCTAACATGCATATGTCAAAGGTGAAAAGCCCAGAAACATACATGATTAACTTCTCCTATCATTTTAAGGTTCTTTACCCGGTCCTGATACATATATGGTGATTTGCAAACTTATCCTTTACGGGCTAGAATATACTGAAATCCTGGATATCCTAGGATGCTGCAATCTCTGTTTAAGTAATTGGTGTTCATTGGATTTTCTGGGGCATTAGCCTAATAATTAATACATATAATTTTCAAAGGACCAGTTAAGTGACTTGAAATGAATTCATAATTCTTAGACATGGAAGAAAAGAAACCAAAAAAAGTATGTAGTGTTCAAGAGATAGAAACATACAACTTAGAGTTCAAGAATCATCAAATGCTGACAGATAAAGTTTAACAGACAAACTTAATCATTCTTGGCAAACAGTCCACCAAAGCCTCCACTCTTCTTCTTCTGGGGGACAGCAACAGAGTTCTTGCGTCCACTGGCGGTGCCACCATTGTTCTTCCCCTCCACTTTCTTGAGGATGGGGTCAGTCTCATAGAACTGGTCTTCCTTTTGCAAACTCCCAATAATCCAGTCAAGAAGCCCTTTCTCCTCTTTGCCGCCCCCTGCTCCTTTAGCTGCTGTGGCTGCGTACACTCTAACAGAAGGAACAGCGAAGGCGATGGGAAGAGAAGCCATCTTCTTATCTTCTAGCTAGCACCCCTTGTTTGCTTTGATTTCTAAAAGAAATGTTGAAGCAAAGATAGTAGTGGAACCAAGCTGTTTATATGGCTATGGTAGTATATTTTTCTTGGCTACTGGGAATGTGAATTTTTAGCCGTTGGATGGGACTTTGAGGTTTGTGGGAAGCGTTTGGAGAGCGAGCTCTCCACAAGTGGCTTATCTTCAACCCTTTTCTATTGGCTCTCGATTTTCTTCTCACAGGTGGAAAAAACGAAAGATGAGAAAAATAGGAGATATGGATAGAGATTTGACACGTGGCAGCATGATAGCCCATGCAATTTGATGATAATTTGGTTTCTGCATTACCTTAAGATTCATCATCATCAGTGCTCTTGTGGCCTATCTCTGTCTCATCTCTTTGTATGGTTTTAACCCGTCTTATTAGACCGGGCTTGCCGGGTCGGTTTAGAACGTGGCTTAGACCGAGTTTTTAAAAAACAAATTAGAGTTGATTCTATTAAATCTGATGAACCAATGATGTCTTTTTAGCCAAATTTGTTTTCCAAATGGATTATAAATTGACTTGGTATAGCATTTAATCTAGCAAGTTAACCTGAACCAAATCAAGTTAATTCCATATATTTTTTTAGTTTTATCCATAAAAATATTTTTTTATCTAACTAATATTATTTCATTTAAAAATAATAATATATATAATATTATGGGAAGATAAGACCAAGTTAACCCATGACCTAAAAGGCTAAAACCGTATAACAATTCTTACAACTATACTAATGTGAGAGGGTAGGCTGCGTAAGCCCGAGGGATAACATCCTGTATGGAGGGAAATATCAACAAAGGGCCCAAAATAGAATATATCAAAGGCTCGGCCTGTTATTAGAGCAGATAGATGGATCTTAGCCACAAAACTCGAACAGATTAAAATTGAGCCTAATCACTACCAAAACCTTGAACAGGTCTTGTCGGAGTATTTTAGTCAGCTCCTTTTTCTTGGGCCTTGGGCCTGATTGTCAAAAAAAAGACAAAAAAACAAAAAAACAAAGAAATAACCACAAGATATAAAAAAACAATGGAATCCCCAGATGTAAACAAGATAAAAGGAAGCAAACTATATATATTAGGTAGTCGAATAATAATAGAGTTTGAGATTAAAAAATTTATTTTTTTTGTAATTTTAGGTTTGAGTAATATGATTATTAATATGATGGTTATTGAAAGCTTACATGATTATTAATTTCAGGGCTTGTAAGATTAGTTAAGATATGCACAAGTTAGGCTCGAAATTTTTTTATTAAAAAAAAAAACCAAAATCAATTCGAACCGACTGGTTTCGGTTCGGTTTTTTAGGATAAAAACCTGTTCAAACTAGTTTGGCTCAGTTTTTTTCCGGTTTTGGTTCGGTTTTAGGCTTATAAAACCGAATTGAACCGGTTGGTTTTTTTAAAATTTTAATCGGTTTTTTTTCACGGTTCGATTTTTTTTTTATTTTTTTCTGGTTTTCTTGATTTTCTTGGTTTTTTAATTTTTTTCTCACCGTGATACATATGAATGTTAGATGCTTGAAATCCACTTTCTCACGAAATAATTGCCGATGAGTGGAAGTGCGAAGCATCACAAGGCAATAAATTTATGAGCTGTTGATTCATTCTGAGTTGGGATGGTTCAAAGTTGTTGTAAAACCCATTGTTTTCTCTCTACGCCATATATAGCCCATATTATGCAGTGCCAAAAGGTACTGTACTTGTAAGTGGGTGATCTAACTCTGACTCTGGCCTTCTAATAAACTCAAGCAACATACACAAAATTAGTCTACTACTTCGGCTGCCTTCAATTGTTTTTTTTTTTAATCACTTTTTAGGGTCATTCTGCATTCCCGAACCAACCCCAAATCGTTGAGAAATAGACAGATGCAGCGACAGCTCGAGTAAATAAATATTACCCCCCTTTTCTCTTTCAGTTTATCTTGTATTATAAATTTGAATACAGTTAATTTGATCTCTAGGTCAATCGCTTGAAATCCAATTAACTGCATGAACTAAGCTATGGCTAGCTACCTAGCCAGTTGGCATTCATCATCGTCTTCCCTAGACCAGTTGTAAGGTAATGGAAAAGTTCTTGACGATGACCCTTATGCTACTTTAGCAAGGAAACGCCATTTTCCCACTTCTTTCCGAGTTATATAGCCAAGGGGCTTGCGTTGGCAGTGCGCGTCCACAGAATGGTTGAGATTGTTGTGGAAATAGCAGTAGAGTGCGAGCAATTAAAGGTAGCATTGTGTGCACTAAACAATTTTTCTTTCTGCAAACGGTCGATTTGGTTTGTGCGTAATCAAGGGTTGGACGTCTGCTAATATTCAAAGAGTTGGTGTTAGTTTTCCCTCAGAAAAGGCAACAGGAAACCTTTGGGCCCTTAAATTTCTCTCTCTCGACGTTTCGTCCTCTCGGGACTACTGCACTCGAGAGTCGAATCAACTTCCTCGCATGTCTCAGCTCTTGTTTTTCCTCGCGTCTGTTTTTCCTGCTTTTAGAGAAAGCCCATTTTTCTCGTTGCGGGTCACCCGTCTCTAACGACTCTCTTTCTAGAACACACACGTACGGTAATGGCATGGGAAAGCCAAGAATATGTCGCTCAAGTTTCTAAAATTAAGTGCGGTTTTGGACTGCTGTTTTCTTTTCTTTTTTCATTTATTGCATCCTTGATTTTATTTTTGTAGTGGTGGTATTTACTTTTAAAGTATTTTTTTTGTTTAGACATATATTAAAATAAAATATTTTTATTTTTTAAATTTTATTTTTAATATTAGCACATTAAAATAAAATAATAATATAAAAAAATAATTACAAACAAAAAAAACTTTTAAAAATTAACCACTCCCACCACAATTCCAAACATTCAATAACATAATAATATATTTCATAAGAGATAAGTAATTATCGTCTCATCTGTCAAAGAAAAACTATCATTTTCTCAGAGAAGACACCGTCATTCCGAGAGTGGATGTGCTTGTTCTGTCTTTCTTGATAAATATTATCAAGAACAAAAAGTCGTCAACAATTGGATAAAAATATTCAAGCAATCCACATTTAGCTGGATTAGAAACTTGTTGGAGTCGGTTTCCAGGCACCAACGCTTTGAGCCAATGTCTAAGCATTTGGCAAATTGCACCTACTCGGATGACTAGAAATAGTAGCAGTAAAATTAAAATTAGTTTGCATTGCATATGGTTTTCGTGTGCATTCTCTCGTACAGTTCCTATCAACCCAGCAACGACCTCGAAGTAAATGCACAATTTTTTCCTAACAACTGCTCCTAAAACTTTCTTTTTATGCCAACCAATATATATAACACCTCTTTATACCATCCCTCTCATCATCCAGTGTCCACTGCAGCCGCCCCTGTCACAAATACAATACACCAACCTTGAGATGGAGGCCTTGCCCTTGTTCTTCACCCTAGCAGCTGCTACTTTGGCTTATCTCCTATGGTTCTATCTCCTATCTCGTAAACTTACCGGCCCAAGAGTATGGCCTTTAGTGGGTAGCCTTCCATATCTCTTCATGAACCGGAGAAGAATCCATGACTGGATTGCTGGCAACCTCCGTGCAACTGGTGGTGCCGGAACCTACCAAACGTGCACGATAGCACTTCCTTTCTTTGCTCGCAAACAAGGATTCTACACTGTCACCTGCCACCCCAAAAACTTGGAACATATTCTTCGAACCCGGTTTGATAATTATCCCAAAGGACCCGATTGGCAAACTGCCTTTCACGATCTTTTAGGCCAAGGGATCTTTAATACTGATGGAGAAACGTGGCTCATACAACGCAAAACCGCAGCTCTCGAGTTCACTACTCGGACTTTACGGCAGGCCATGGCTCGGTGGGTGAACCAGACAATCAAGAATCGTCTATGGAACATTTTGGACAAGGCAGCTACAGAGAAGCTTTCGGTGGACTTGCAAGACTTATTGCTTCGCTTAACCTTCGATAACATATGTGGACTCACATTTGGCAAAGATCCAGTAACTCTCTCTCCAGAAATGTCAGATAATCCATTTTCTATTGCCTTTGACACGGCCACTGAAGCTACTCTTCAGAGGCTTCTTTACCCTGGTTTCTTATGGAGGCTGGAGAAGCTTCTAGGGATTGGAGCAGAGAAGAGATTAAAGAGGAGCCTCGAAGTTGTAGAAACGTACATGGATGATGCCATTGCAGCACGCAAAGAAAACCCATCAGATGATTTGTTATCTCGGTTCATGAAGAAGAGAGACGTTGACGGCAACCACTTCCCAATCTCTGTTCTGCAACGAATTGCTCTCAACTTCGTCCTCGCCGGCCGTGACACCTCATCTGTTGCTCTTAGCTGGTTCTTCTGGCTAGTCATGAACCATCCTGAAGTCGAAGCAAAGATAATCAAGGAAATATCAACTATACTCACAGAAACACGTGGAAATGATCACCAGAAATGGCTTGGTGAGCCTTTAGACTTTGATGAAGCTGATAAATTGGTTTATCTCAAAGCAGCATTGGCTGAAACACTGCGTTTATACCCGTCAGTACCACAAGATTTCAAATACGTAGTAGCGGACGATGTTTTGCCTGACGGTACATATGTACCAGCTGGTTCCACTGTTACATATTCTATCTATTCTGTTGGGAGGATGAAGAGCATATGGGGCGAGGACTGCCAGGAATTTAAACCAGAGCGATGGCTATCACCAGAAGAGGACAGATTTGATTCACCTAAAGACGGCTACAAGTTTGTGGCCTTTAATGCTGGACCCAGGACTTGCCTGGGGAAGGACTTGGCTTACTTGCAAATGAAGTCTGTGGCTTCTGCTGTGCTGTTGCGCTACCGATTATCACTGGTTCCCGGCCACTGCATAGAGCAGAAGATGTCTCTTACATTGTTCATGAAGAATGGGCTTCGTGTATTCTTGCATCCTCGTAATCTTGCATAGGAATGGTTTCCACATTATCAGATTTCTGGAGTCGCTCAACTTTGCATTGCTTGGCGTTTACAGGAGACAGGGCCAATGCAGTCGTTCAGTCACAATCATGGGGGCTTTACTGCCCATAATTCTGTTAAAGGGTCATTTTAAATTGTTTTTAGTTTTCGTCTTTAAATTCCTTGTTCATTGATGGGTTCAATCTACATACAGCTGCATCTAGATTGGAGGAGGAGGGTATACGAGCCATTCAAAATTAGGAGTGATTGTCATGTAATGTTGTATATTCCATACCAGCGGATGTTGCTTTCAAATAATTAATTATGTTAATAGAAGAAAAATTATACGCTTTAATTACTATTACTAAATCTTGCTTGCTTCAACATATAACGCTTAAGAATCCGCGAGAAATTTCCTACCCTACTGCTATGAGAGTTTTGTGTGCACTGTCACAAATCACAAAATGTAGATGATGCCAAAATATTTATAAACGGGAAAAGAAAGCCCTAATGAAATTTTACTTAATTAAATAATATATCTACAGGACAAAAAAAGAAATGAAGAATCATACTGCAAATACAAAACTGATTCATTAGGTATTGAATGTAACATTTACAAGCAGGGTCGGAGATACTTTACAGGTACATTCTTCATTGAGATGTATGCGACTGTTTCATTTGTGCTGGAGCCCCAGACATGCATGCAACTCTAAACTTGAGCTATATTTTGGCATTCAAAATCTTTTGCCAGTTCCTCAAGCTCAAGAATCCCGTATGAAATTTGTCTAGTTGTTCTTCAATTTAATCTCGTTCACAATTTCACCTTTTCCCATTCAATCATCTGAGCCTTCTGCATTGGTTCGGGAATCACTGGGCTTGAGCCGTCACCTATGTTGGCTTCCATGAAAGTTAATCCAATATTTTCTCACCAGTTGAAAAGAGGTTCCAGACCACTGTACCAACCAAGTAGAGCCCAACTGAAACCTTGAAAACATCATCCCAAGAACCTGAGATGGCAACGAGGGAGAGAAGAAATGCACAAGAATCAGATGGTGTAAAATTCAGAGTGTTAAATTTCAATAAAGGTAGTGCAGGAATTGGCTGACGTAAATCTAATTTTCTAAAGCAGACAAGAGGTTGAATTCAAAGGCAACTGTTAACTAAGGCAATAAGAATCTAGCAGGGCAGCATGGCCATTTCTCTATTCTTTTTTCTGCATTCATAAAATGAGGGCCCTGTTCACAGAAGTTCTCTTATCAGAAAATTTAATGGAAGCCTTACTTCTAGCTTCTGACATTTTGGCACTCTATTTTAGAGATTGAAATAAATACAACACAATTTACAACTAGAGGGATTGAACCTTGATGCCCAAATAACTGTACTCCAAGAACGCAACTTCAGCATAAAATAGGCTACATTTTATGGCGAGTAATGCTAGGGGTGACAGTCATTAAATGGTCCTCAAGAGTGGGTCTTGAGTCCTCTCATGTTCTGAAGCGAACATGACCAGTCACATTGCCTAATTATCTAGATTAGATCGGATTTTTAAAAAAATAGCAGGTAGTTTAATTTTTGTCATCTTTAAATATGCTATAATCATGCCCATTCATATGAATTTGATGGTTTAGATTGAATGAACATGACAGAACATGAGAGAAAGGAACATGAAAGAATCTGAATTCGAAAGAGTGAACCTGCCATTTTATGTCATTAAATAGAAAACATTTCACCTTATTACAGGTTACCACATTAGTAGTGACACAAGTAAAACTGTTAGTTCCTACATCACAAAATGGAGGCAGTCCTTTTTTCTCCTTTAGCTTTATATGGTTTGTTGAACCTTACACTAGACAATGGAAGGCAACCCCTCTTCATCCTCAAGCCTATTAAAGAATTTGAATACGAGACCTCCAATTTGATAAAAATCTAGGTTTTCACCCAAATTGTCCTCTTGAAAACTAGGACTTGATTCTAATGACTTCAAAACCATACCAAGGGTAATTTGAACAAAAACCTCAAGCTTAAATAAAATCGATCCAAATCCAAGACCAGAATGACTAAGCTAGGAGTGACTTGGACAACTTTGGCTTTGTAGAAAATTTCAACCTTTTAATTGCTTTTCTTCAAATATAGTATAGCAGATATTAATGATTTAATTGTCTTACCAGCAACATAAATGCCAAGGATGAGTTCTTACCATGTTGCAAGATGTAACCAGTTGATGCAGTTCCAAACACCCCTGCCAATACTCCAGCTGTATTGGATAGACCAAGCAACACTCCCTGGATGATAATTAGAAATAAAAAATAGGAACAATTAAGTTATCATTCCGAGGAAATAGAAGCAATGACAGCACAACAATACAACAGCAACAGCTATGCAACATCAAATTTTCCAGACCCCTCAAAAGGCGCCTCATGGTAGCTGATTCATGACAGCAATTAAAACACAATTAATAGCCCCCACCACTAAACAAGGAAAATTTAGGACATCAACAGACAACAGCATTACAAGGATTGATACTCACAGAATATCGAGGAGCAATATCTTGATGGTTTGAATATAAACCAGACTGGGAAAATGCATCGGTTCCCTGTTGAAGAAAAAGAAGCAGTTAGTTTAAGAGCAGAGAATTTCGAAAAAATGTTCTCGTTTCACTCAAGCAGAAAAGAAAAAGGAAAAATAATAAAACTCTAAACTGAAATTTCTCAGAGTCAGGACAACTGAACGCCATGCACGGTCGCATAAATAGAACTTACAAGACAAACAAAAGAGCAGACAGATAAAATATACAGATGATAAACAGGGCAACCTCTTTGCAAGTTAATACATATACTGTCTATTTCTACTTAAATTTGAAAAAGTTGAATAGTGGATGCAAGAACTACATTAGTTGTTCATGTCTTAATGTAAGAAGCAAACCTGGCTGCATGCCATGCACAGAACAGCCATTGCAGGAGAATCAATGTGGCTCAGCTGAGTTAGGAAGAAGGCAGGGCCAAGAAAGCCAATTGATTGCATGATCTACCAAGGAGGGCAAAGTGCATTAATGAACAAAGAAAAAACATGAAATTAATAGTGCTTAGAAGCAAATAAAGCCAAGATGATGAGAAAGAGAGAGAGAAAGGGACTGGTGAATTTAGCATCGCCTTTAGTGATACCTTACGGACCGTTGTTACAGATAAACCTTTGCTTACAAGAGTATCTGCAATCCACCCTCCCAAATTTGCAGAAAATGCCATTGTAAGCCAGGGTAAGACACAGAAAAGCCCAGATTCTGTAAGATTGAACTTCAAGACCTGTATGGCCAAAAGGAAATTGCGCTCAGTGGTTTTAACAATAGAAAGGTAGATTTTGTAAGCAATGTAATTGCAAGGCTGCAAGTGTCTTCTACAATTTGTCAGCAAGATGATAGCAAAACTGTAAGTCAAAGAGACAGTAGCATGTACTTCCGTGTTTCAATGTATCGTTAACAGAATTTGACAAGATGGAGGTTAAGGTACAAGATTGATTGAACTGAAAATAAAAGGCGTATCTTATAACAAGTACCTTTTTATGGTTTAATTCCTTCCTGTACCTCACATTTTACAATGTGAGAAGATAACATCAACAAGGTTTTTAAAATCCTAAGCCAATCCACAACATTGAAGGGTGGCCTCATATCAAATGATTCCCTTGACATAGTAGTTTCAAGGTTAGCCATCCAATAGTAGCAAGTCAAAACACCAACAAGTTTCTCTTTTCATGCAAGTGATACAAGGTTTCCCATTGATTCTCGCCACTTTTCAATTTATGAAGATCTTGACTGTACATTATTCGTAGCTAATGGTTTCTAAGTTGACTTCTCTACCCATTAGCAAGCTAAGATAAAATTACTGACCGCTACTCATGCACAAATGCAGTCCAAATGTCACACGAAGAGTTTTAACTCTGAAAATTCACAAGATATCATATAAGATATATTTTAAATGATACAGCAGACCCAGATCATGCCAGCTCATGTTGGAAAGAAAGACTTACTTGGTTATAATATGTTGGCATCCATGTAAGAAGAATAAATGTACCCCAGTTATGACAGAAGTGGGACACTATCAGAGCCCATACAGGGGCTTTCGACAAGATCAGTCCCCAAGGAATCGATTTAACAGGTTCCTTGGAAGAACTGTTCGCAAAAATCAACTTCTTTTCTTCAGGCCGTAGCTGAGGATCATCAAGAGGTGAACTGTGTGCCTATAGGTATAAAGAATGAAGAATGAACATCTTGAAAGGTGACACATTTTTTTATAGGGGAAGAGAACCCTTAATTAAAAGCAAAATTTAAATCAGAAATTATAGTTCTCATGGACAGAAAAATTAAAGGCTAAACAAAATTGTAATAGGAATGGAATTTGAATCTACCATCTCTGTCCAAAAGTTGAAAAGAAACATGCTAAATGAAAATAATGATAGTCTACAAGGTACAACCAGCAGTTTTTACATTACTGAGCCATGCAGCAAACCAAACTGTTCCTAGAGAACCGAAGGAGTAAAAGACCGATGGCCATCCAAACTGATGTATTAGGAATGGTGAAAAGCCCAGGCCAGTGACTGATCCAAGGTACATCCCACTATACACAAGCGCTAATGACCTGCTCCTCTCTGATACAGGAACCCATTTGGACAGAATGGTATTCATGGCAGGCATCGCAACCCCCTGAAACAGCACCAAACTAAATTAAACAAACATCCACTGTAGAATATGGCAAAAACGCTTGTTTGTCAATCAATAGTTTAGCTAAATAACTTACCTCGCCAATCCCCATGAACGCGCGAACAACGAGTAGGAAGGGCAATCCAGCTTTAGCAGCAACAGGAGTAAGAGCCGTGGCAATGGACCACCAAATGACGCCAAATCCCAAAACCCTCTTCCCGCCCACCGTGTCCGCCCAAATGCCACCAGCAATCTATCAATCATAACAAGAATATAAAATAAAATTATTAGTAAGCAAATGTATAGTAATCTAGAGAGAGAGCTTGTTAAAGTTACCTGAGTGAGTAGGTAGCCCCAGAAAAAAGAAGACTGAATCAAACCGACAGTGGCTGGGTTCCAATTGTACTCGGCTGACATTGGTAGTATTGCAATGCTCATGTTTACCTGATTAACAGCATCTGCTCATAATTTACTTCTTAATTACTCCAGAAAAATTAAAAAACAAATTATGAACTTCAAGAATTCTAATTTTTCTCCATAGTCAGAGTTAAGAGTACTGTTCTCTCTTCTTTATGATAATTCAACATATAAAGGAAAATCAAAGCAGATATGAAAGAGACAAAAGGAATGACAACAACGTACTCTATCCATATTGCAAAGAAGAAAAGCCGAGAAACAGAGAATCACAATGACCCATCGTTTAGGGAACTCTTCCCACCACGGCACCGTACTATCCAGAACGGCATCGTCCAAAGCATCCTCCTCCAACTTCACCGATTCCGGAACCGACTCCAAGATCTCATACCTATCCGACTTAACATCAGCATACACCTTCCCCGTCTCACCCCGACCCGAATTCCTCACCGAGACCCGAAAGATACAGCACCTTTGATCAGTGCGTAACCGAACTCGGAAATTAAGCGCCTCTCTAGGTCTTTTAGGGCACGAGATATCGGGAAGTGATTTTCGAGGGCGAAAAGGACGGTCGGTGAAAGAGTAGAGAAGAGCTCTAGTAGTGTTCATGGCGCTGGTGGTGGTGCTGCTGCCGTGAGGAAGTCAGATTGTTAGTGCTCCTTCACCACATTTCAGATAGGGAAGGAGAGCAGGATATTTTGAGTTTTGGAGGGAGGGATATTTATGGGGATTGGTGATTGTTTTCACATGTGGCGCTGTGTGATTGGAGAGGATTGGATGATGAAAGGGCGGGGAGTTTAACTCTTAACAGAGAACAGTACAGTTGGTCGTTGGGTTATTTTGTGGGCTGAGCTAACAATCAAGTGTAGGCCCATTAGTGATTTGCTTAGTTTTGATTTCGACGGGCTTCGGTCAATAGAAAGTTAGAAACCAATCTAACATCAATGATGGGCTTAAACTTGGGTCCAAACTTCAAATGCTAGAGTCGTTTACTGTGGGCTGGGCGCTAGCTCCAGCTTCAAATGTTCTCCCCTCGTTGTTAATTAATTAAAGCTTACAGAAGGAAAAATGTTATTTATATTATTTTTTAGTAGACACAGGGAAAATGTTGTCAATGACTTACCTTTTATGATACAGTAGCTCAACCATTACTTGTTTTACTCAGCTTCAACTCTACACAATAAGTTAGTTCAAAGCTGAAGGATTGAAATATTTATTAGTTTAATATAGCTCAGGAATAAAATGGTCAAAACTAGGTAATAGTCTAACATGTATAAGCTCGATAGAATATTAAACTTTAACGGTCTAATCTTTTAAAAAAACTCAATATCCTTAAACTCAATAACATATTAAGCCAAAATGTTTGTGAATCTGATAAGATATTAGACTCAATCCTCTTTTGGGCTATGCCATACATTAAACTCAAATACTTATAGGTCTAGTAAGATATTAAAGTCAACTATTTCATGCTCTCGGCTACATGTTAAGTCTAAATGCTTGTGAGTCTGATAAAATGTCACACTCAAATCCCTCAAATTCACACCGGATCTAAGTGCATGTGGATCTAGCACAATATCAGATCCCAGGATAATCATTCTTAGACACCCCTATATGTATAACAGTTCTATAAAAACCGACTATACTTCAGTTGACATAATGTTTTGATATGGTTATTTCCATTGACATCAAATATTGTATACGAAATAAGGTATAAAAGTTTTTTATAGGTCTATTGTTTATTCATCAACAACAATGATGTGTGAGGGTAATTCTCATTAACAGTATTGTTGTGTAAAAAAATATTTTCATGAGCATTATTGTTGATGCAATGGACTATTTACTTACTAAGATATTCAAGAAGAAAAAACTTTCGACTTCTTCTTAAGCAAAACAACAAGGCTCAAAATACAAAGGCTAAAATATCCTCTAAACTGTTAGAGAATAATATAAATTATATGTTAAGATCTCACCTAACAGCTTAAGCTATTGGATTAAGATGGTTCTTTGACATGGTACCAGAGCCTTGAAGACCAAGCGGTCACGAATTCGAATCTCACTATCCTCATTTACTTGATAAAAAATAAGTACAAGGTAATTTGGACTTGTGCAAGTTTCAAGCTCAAAGGGCTTTCACTTGAAGAAGTGTGTTAGAGAATAATATAACTCATATCTTGGGACATTACCTGATAGTTTAAACTATTGAATTGAGATAGTTCTTTGACATGAACCACCTAAGTAAAATGATTTATGATATTTATTCTTTTATATTACATTCTAAAAGCATTTATTACACAAAAAATTAAAGTGTTATTGTTTTTAGAGTTTAATGCTCTTCCCTTCATTTAGTACAATTTCTTAATTTAAATTTATTTACTTAATTGTCGGAAGATCTTTAAACCCTACAATAAGAGATTATTTTGCAAGAATTGAGAATTCTACCACTAATCCTCTACTTTTTTTTATATATAAAAATAAAATATTGATACGAACATATAATCGTCTATTGTTTAAATAACCAAATGCTATTCCTGAGCATATTTAATTCCGGGAGATTATCGAAAACTATACTACTTAAAATACTTTATTTTTTAGTTACAGCGTTAAAGATATTGCTCTTAAAGATATTATTTTTTATTCTTTTCATCTCAGATATGATTTCTGGAGATAAAAAGTAGTCCTATTTATAATGTTTTGATATCACAAACATAAAACTTGTATATATCAATGCATTCATGAAATTCAAAGCAAGCGTAAGTGATAATTGCATGCGCTAATATATATAAAGCAACGAGTATATTTGCTTTTAATGCATATGTAGTGTTACCTGCACTTGAGGGCCTAGCTGTTGTGGTCAATCGTGTGACTTGTTCCGCTCCCGTTCCGGGTTCAATCCTCTATGTGCATCCTATCACCCTGGGACCACGCTAATAAAAATAAATTAAAAATTAAAAATTAAAGGCGTCCTGTTTCAAAACAGTTGTACAATGAAGATCGATCATTAATCTTGACAACCAGGTGGGTGCCCGATTATCTACTTGAGTAAAATTGATTGCTGAAGATTAGGAAAAGGATCGGAATTTGGGCCAAAAAAATGGAAGGACAGAGGACACATTTGGAGATTTTAGGTGGCGATTAACCAATGAGGAGAAACGGGTGAAAAAAAATAATAACAAAAATTAAACCGTGAAAAAAACAGATTAAATTTTTTAAAAAAATTAACCGGTTTAATTTGGTTTTGGTTTTATAAGCCTGAAACTGAAAAAATCGAACCGAACCCAAATTGAAAAAAACCTGAAAAAACACGAGCTAAACTGAAAAAAATCGAGTCAAATTGGTATGAACCGGTTTGTCCAAAAAACCGAACCGAAACCGATCGGTTTGAAACGGTTTTGGTTTTTTTAAATTCAGTTTGGTTATTTTTTTAATAAAAACCGAACCGAATCAAACCAAACCAAAAATGATCACCTCTAGGTACATGTATTTAGAAATATTATAAATTATATTTTAAAATTTTATTTAATAATTTAAATTTTTAGTTAAATTAATTATTTAATATAATATTAGAGTTTTGATAACAATTACTCACCTGTTTCAATTTTAATATTTATATTTATTTAATAAAAGTTAAGTATAAAATAATATAAGTTGATATAAATTTTAAATTTTAAAAAATATATTAATAAATAATAGAAATTATATTTTAACAATTTAAAGCAGTAAATTGAATTAGTTGCTCCACAATCAGCATTCAAGAAGAAGAGAAAACTCTGCAACGCTCTGTGAAATATAATTGAGAATTTAATTCTTAGAATAGACTCTGGAATGAAACATTTAGTAAGGCATAAGCAAGCATCTTATCAGATAAGATCGTGTTGGATATCTGTCCGCGCTTTGTCCACATCATTTTGCCGGCTTGGGTGTGTGTAGTGAGAATAAGAGCATGGGTGTGTGGACCCCAAACGATAGCACTGGGATTTTTAACACATATTTTTATCTTAAATTAAATTAAAATGGTCACCAATCATGAGAGAGACTGTTGGGAAGAGAAGTAAAGAGCAAGGAACTAGGAACCAAGGCTCTGTTTTTTTTTTTTTTTAAATAATAATTATTATGATTATTACTTGAGTCAACGAAATGTTCAAAGTCAATTTTAATCACTGACCTTCTTCTTCTTTTTTTCTTTTTTTTATTCTGTTTTTCCTGTGGGGGCATCAACATGCTTGTAGATACTGTTGAACTGCTGAGTCTGCCCGGTTTAAAAATGCTGTGCACACGTAGTTTGGAGGGGATAGATCTGTGATAGATTTTTTTTTAGAAATATTTTTTATTTAAAAATATATTAAAATAATATTTTTAATTTTTTAAAATTTATTTTTGATTTCAATACATCAAAATGATTCAAAAATATTTTTAAAAAAATTAATTTAAAGAAAGTTTTTAATGAAAAACAGGTACAATCTTAATTTCAAACGGTTTTTAAGAGATTCTTTGGAATTGTGTTAAAAATAATTCATTAAATTTTGGAATTATTTTTATTATTTTAAATTGCTGATATCAAAATAATTATAAAAAAATAAAAATAAATTTATTTTAATAAATTTTTAAATAAAAAATATTTTAAAAAATAATTTCTGCAACCCTTCGAAAACTATTAAAACTCACAAATATAATCATTTGATTTGATATCCAATAAGCTAGTTTAAGGCGACATTTATCAAAAGGTTATTAATGTTGTCAGCGGCAGAAAGTTCGTTCCGAACTCACTTGAGAGTCTTGGTCTCGATGATAGCTATTTGTCACCGCCAGCTGCTTATGATCCTCTCTTTCAGTTTTATTAATCCAGTCGAGAAGGAAGAAACATAATGATATCGATGACTAATGTCGTGTCCCAACCCAGCATTTATTCTATTTAGCCTGACAACGATGGTAACGAAGCTATCTATCTATCACACGCGATGATTTTTGTGAAGGGTTTTAGGATAATGTGTTGCACACAAAAGCTTTTTTATTTCGACAATGCATGCATGATGATAATCAAATTCATACATGTTTCCACCATACTCTTAAATTTGACTGCTCTGTCGTCTATAATTTTGAGTGTTTTTTTTTAAATAATACAAATTATATCATACTTTTGAATTTAGATGGTTTTTTAATGTGATATTAGAATATTGATGACCAAGTGATCACGAATTCGAATCTTACCATCCGTATTTATTTGATAAAAATTAAGCATAAGGTAATATGAATCTGTGCAAGTTTCAAGCTCAAAAAACTTTCACTTGAGGGGGTATGTTTGAGAATAATATAAATTATATTCTGATATCTAATCTAAAAACTTAAACTATTGGATTGAGATGATTCTTGATATTTTTTTATATTTTTTTCTAATATTATAGAGTTTTCAGCTCAAAAAAAAAAATATGTAAATTTTACATGATTTTACCCATTCAAGAAAAGAAGAAGAAGAAGAAGAAGATGATTTTGCCCATATCTACTCAATATTAAAAAAAAAGTTAAAAAAAATTAAAAATTTCTAAAAGCAATTTGATTCCTGCAAAAACAAAGACACTGTTAATAAACGTGAGACACGGAGGGATCAGGAGAATATTTATCGGCCAAATAAAAAGATAGTGCTGGCCCACTTCGAAAGCAAGACAGTCCTATATGTGGCCCACATAAAATCTTGGCTTTGCCTTCCTCCAATATATCGCGAGTTGAGGGGAAGGAAGCAAAATAAAATAACATTAATAATAATAAGAAAAAACACCATTGTTACTGCCTTCTGCAGGAAAGACGTAAGAATGGCTGTCCAGCACCAACTTTGATATTTGTGTTAAACCGAAAACGACCCGTCAACTAGCTGGGTTGGTTTCTGTTGTGATTTTGAAAGATAATGTACCTGCCCGATTGACCATCGAAGCAAATCAATACCAAGTTGTTATCATGGTTTAGCTGACAAATTCAGCAAATTATAACATACTTTGGATTCAATTTACTTGGAATTACCTGCCTCTTTGACGACTATGTGTTAGTTGAATATCTAGTGCTAGTGCAACGTTGTATCAAGCTAATCACGGTTGCTTTCTCTGGGTCAGCTCATGCGGAAAAGTTAACCTGATTACCTCCACTTACCCCATCACACTAGTTCTTTCAACTGTTTCTGGGTATGATTCAACTTTGTAATTGGAAGTTTCAAGACAAAGTTGCTCGCACACTGAGGGGCACTAATTAAAATAACCTTCTCGAATATGGATTTTCTGTAAATGACTCGAAAAACTTTCACAGGATTAATTACTTCTTAAGATTCTTCATTTGATATTTGGTCACTGCTGCTTTTAGGACAGAGGAGATTCGTCGTTGCTATTGTTAAAAATTGTAACCAAAGGCTGAGCATCTGCAAGAGATCATGTGTTACGTGGTCATATATATGCTATATGCAGAAATATATGCATTGGATTCTCCTTGGGAGCAGGGGAAGAGCGGCAATATCTGTGTTCATAAACAAATTGTGAGGAATCGATCGGCACTCAAATTCATGTTGTTACGATCTGTAAGAGGCAGAAAGAAAATATACAAACAAGATAAGTTTGTCTGCTTAACGAGGAACCCCTGCACGTGTGGAGATAGCCACGTTCATCTCTTATCTAGCCAGGAGTTTGAATTACGCCTCCGATAACAATAATAAGATATCATATATCAGTATTTGCAGTTGCAGTTGCAGTTGCATCATCAGCATTAGAGGGCCTCCACATGCCAAGCCCGCCTTTCTTGCATCCACTTAATAATTTCTCTAATGCTCCGTTATTCGATATAATTTGCCCTATCTCCTCACAGATCCCGAGAGAAAACAAGGTCTCGATGTTTATGCACCTCGCATACAGCCATATCAACCTTAATTAGAGAAATTGTTCTTGAGGATGATGTTAATAAGAACTAATTCCATCCCATCCCATAAATATTTAGTGAATGAATTCTTTGTGGGGTGGATTGTGTTTTAAAATAATTTTTATTTAAAAATATGTTAAAATAATATTTTTTTTATTTTTTAAAATTTATTTTTAACACAATACGTTAAAATAATTTTAAAAATATATAAAAAGCAATTCAAATTTTAAGCTGACAAACACCCCTAAATAGAGTGTAAAACATTAATATATAGATGGGAAGAAAGCTTGGATAAGATTATCATTTTTCTTGGAATTATTGGGAGTTACTTTTCGATAAAAAATGATTTCAACTGAACTCATCTGTAATGATATTTTCTGCTTTAATCCCCATTATCATCTCAAAAACTAGAACGATAAATTATCATGCTGTGCCCCACACATGAAAGAAAATAAATATGACAATATATGCCATGAAGTTGCGTTCCACCTACTCTTAACTTTATTCTTCCATGCCCCCACCCTTTAATGTCAGCTTCCTATACATTTCATTCTTTCTTTCCATTGCTATGCTTTCTCCCTTGCTTCTTCCATCATTCATTCTCACATGACTCCCCCTCTCTCTAGCTAGGACAGGAATGCCGATGTCCTGAAGTATTACCAGAGCTCAAGCTGATTCCAAAAACAATGGCAACCAATACAGGTTCAGTCTTCAACAAATTCCTCTCTTTCTTTATCCTTCTTCTCCATCTTGGTTGCTTTATTTTCAAAGCCAAATTAGATGATCGCCAACCAGCCAAGAAACGCAAAAAAGTGTCTCCTCTTGCTCCCATTTCTTCTTCTCATTCTCGCCTAAAACCCCACAAAGCTCTCTCTTCCTCTTGGTCCTACCTCAAAAGCATTTTCTCTGGTAAAACGTCCAAAACCCAAACTCAACCTGCAGCTCCGACCCTAACCTCAGCAAGATCATCACAGCAATCCATTGTCTCCATGATCCTACCTGATCAAACTCACTTGTCCGAACTTCCACCAAGGAAAAAGTCAACTGGGTCCTGCGAAGAACCCGATATCTCAACAGATCACCAATTCTTTCCTTTGAGAAATGATATTTTTCCATGCACAGCTTGCGGTGAAGTTTTCCAGAAACCTCAGCTTCTTGAACAACATCAAGCTATCAAACATGCTGTCACACAGCTTCTAGACGGTGATTCAGGCAAGAATATAGTCGATATCATATTTAAAACTGGATGGTCTTGTAAGGAGAAGAGCCCAGAAATCCGTAGGATTTTGAAGATCCATAATAGTCCAAAGATATTGTCAAGATTTGAGGAGTACAGAGAGTTTGTCAAAGCCAAAGCAGCGAGAAACAGTCCTATCAAGAGACGAGATGAGAGGTGCATTGCTGATGGTAATGAGCTCTTGAGGTTTTACTGCTCAACTTTTATGTGTGATTTAGGACTGAACGGGGATTCTAGTACTTGTAACCAGCAATATTGCAGTGTTTGTGGGATAATCAAGTCTGGTTTCTCCCCAAAGATGGATGGAATCTCTACACTGTCTACTAGCTGGAGAGCACACATGGCGTTCCCTGAGGAGATTGAAGAGGAGTTCAAGTTCATGAACGTGAAACGGGCTATGCTAGTCTGCCGGGTCGTGGCGGGTCGGATCGGGTGTGATCTGGAGGAGGATATAGACAAGCAGGATAGTGGGTCCGATTCTGTCCTGGGAAGAGGTGGCAGTGGGATCCACACGAGGGTGGACGAGGAGGAGCTGTTGGTGTTTAATCCAAGGGCTGTGCTTCCCTGCTTTGTTATTGTATATACTGTGTGAGTGTGATCATGGTAATAGCGTATGATCCCTTCTGCTTGTGTTTTTAATTTTGATGGATTTGTCAAGCGTGATGTGTGGTGGTGATCATGGCTTTTGATTTTACTTTTTTACTTGATCCGTGACTGACTGACTGTGACCAAAACATGGTCAGTTGGTCTCGACCCCATTACCCCAGAGAGTAGATGCTGTATAATGTTAGTTGCGGATTAATTTCTCCTGCTTTGCTTCTGATTTATTATTATTATTATTATTATTATTTAAATACCCTTAACCATTATCAAGGGCTATAACCCCCACGGAAATAGCTACGGTCACGTAAGAGATAACTTAAATGCAATGCAACTAACCTTCCATTTTGACAACAAACAACTTGGTGTGTTAATTTGTGATTTTTAGCATTATTAATTTTGTACTTTATTAAGTCAATTATTGATATGATTTGGAATTGTCCAGACAAGAAAAAAGAAAAGATATTCTTCTTCAATTTAACAATGCGGTGTCGGTGCTGCTTGATTTGGTTTTCCCACCATGTTTCAGTAATAGAATTTATGAGGTATTTGATAGTTTAAGTAAGTTTTATTTGGAGATATATTAAAGTAGTGTTTTTTTTTAAAAAAAATATTATTTTTAATATTTACATATCAAAACAATCTAATAATAAAAAAAATTAATTTTTAAAAAACACAGTTTGAATCTCTTCTCAAATAATAATTCAATATTTCTCATGCTATCTAGAAGTTACTCACTAATTGATTATTTGTTTTTTTAAAATATAAATTTTTTTATTTTAAATTAATAATTTTTTTATATTTTTAGATTGTTTTAACTCGCTGTATCACATAAATTTTTAAATAAAAAATATTTTAAAAAACAATTTTCATCATGATATCAAATAAAATTTAAATTCATTACCATAATATCAGAAATAAACAGTTTTTTTTTTTTTTTGAACATTTAACGGTAAAGGGATTATTATACTTGATCATTTTTTATACCTAAAAATTAAATCTCTCGGAAGTTTTAAATACTTTAAGAAAAGACTTCTTGTTTTTATTTTTTTAATATTTCATATGATCCGAACCCTTTGGCTAGGCTTCATGTCTATCACTCGTGATTTATTTATTTATCCTGAGAATATATGTTGGTTCATTGCTAACACATGCTCTTCCTATTCACCAGCTTTTCAAATGTTTTTAAAATTAGTTTTTTGTCAAAGAAAATATGAAATTAATATTTTTTTTATTATTTTTAATGATTTTAATGTGTTAACATAAAAAAATAAAAATAAAAATAATATTCTAATACATTTCACAAACAACCTTGTCAAATACACAGTTGAATGGGCTGTTTTATGGAGCTGGCCCACTCATGACTATGCTCTGGGTCCATAAGGAATTCCGCCTTATCCAGCCCACCCCCTATCTGGCGGGAAACAGGTAAACTACATAGTCATTCAACCAAAAGCCTGGGCTGAGCTTGGTGGAGAGTTGCTTGATATGCCCTCAATCAAGTCATTAAGGCTATGTTGCTGTAAAATCATAGAAATCGAGCGAATACCCATCAAATTCAAAACCTCCATTTCCGTGCCAAGAAGCAAGCCAGATTTTCTGTGCAAAGAGCTAAAGGAAATTCAAGAACAAGTCTGCAGAGGAGTCCCCAAACTTCCTGCTGCTGTTCATTCAAAGTCTCTTCTTTCTCAAATCTTCCACTCCCAAAAACACAGAGACACTAAAAAAAACCCTGTAATCAATCCAACCACTCGACTATGCTTGTATAATAGGTATGTTATCTACTTCATTTTTTTATATATGTGTTTTAGAGCTACAGCAGAGAGGAGTGGACCCTGATTATGACTTGAGTTTTTTTTTTTTTTCTTCATAGCCTATACAACAATAATTTAGTTGCTGGACTATACAAATAATGAGTTGACTTCCTCAATTGCAGTATACATTATATATAAACACTTAAAATAGAAGTTGTAACAGAACCAAAACTATCTGGAAAAAATTTCCTTTAAATTAAGACAATTGCTTTCTTTTCCTTTTCACAAGAATTTCATTATTCAATTTAAGCCATATTTTAACTATTTTGACAAAAGCTTACCAGTAAACTTCATTTCACATATTAAAAAAAATTCTTTTAGTCCTATAAGTATTGTGTTAAAAAAAATCAGGAATATTTTATTTCTATCGTATTAAAAAAACTATAAGTTAAATCTAAGCAAATATAGATCCAGTAAGATATTAGATCCAACATACTTAGATTTAGCTGTTAGTTAGTATTATGGTTTAGCGAGATGTCAAGCCCCACATATTTCAGTTTAACCATCAGTTGAACCCAAGATAACATGAGCAAGGCAGGATGCCTAACCTAATATACATGAGTTCAACAATCAGCTAAACCCATGATAATATGCTACGTCCTAGATAAACTTCTGAATTGAAAGAGCAATGGGTTTGATAAACCGGGGACCTACCATACTTATTATTTCAGTAATGATATGCAGGGGGTATTTGTCCCTCATTAATGTCATCAAAAGTAATAGAGTTTTCAGTTATTCTTTTCCTTGAAAACAATATGGTTATGGGGTATAAATTAATGTTTTCTAAACCATTTAGATAAATATTCATAAACTTTTTATTTTTTAAGATTTTACATATATATTTCTGATTATTAATTACCTTAAAATATAAGAATAAAAGTCATTTATTCTTAGAATTTCTTTTACTTGGGATTATTTTTACATATATTTAGAACTTTACTATTAATTTAGTGTTTTTTGAGTTAAGAAAAAGAAAACTATTTAAGTGAACATCTAAATTAACCAATACCCACAAATTAATAACCAATGACATAAGAATTCTATATCTTGGATCATCATCACACTATGTCTCCGGTTCTACAGTCTAGTGGGTTCCCTGAACAAGATCCCATATCTGTTACTGGTCTTGTACTGTTCAAGACTCCACTTAATTTGAAAAGTCTACCAAATTTTTCAAGTACACTGTTCGGTATAGTCAATTCTCTTCAGACAATATACATCTATTTTAAGCGATTAATTCTATTCATTTCAATCCCATGGAAGTTTTACGCATGTTTCTCGCAGTTTTATTTGCTGGAATATTATTTGCCAGGGCTAAAATGTCCTGATCCCAGAATCAGATTTTTGTTAATTTTGTTCAGCAATTTATATATTAATAGTAAGAAAGTTGTGGTATGGTGATTCAGAAACAAAATCTGGTTTCACCTCCTGAGTGCTACCACTGGATTGAAAGAGGCAGAAGCTTTCTGAGTGGGGTATGTGTGGTTTTCTAAAAGAACAGTTGATTTACTAATTTCTAGAGCAACAAAGATTAATTAAGAGGTTTGGAAAGCAATTAGCTGCTTTGAAAATCACAAGCCTGAATAACCCTAAATATTCTGGTCGCTCATTCATAAGGGAGCAAAATTAATTGCAAAAGTTAAAATAAACCAAAAATAATTAGTTGATATTCTTAAAAAAACAAAACCAGGGATGGACAAGGATACCAAACGGTGACTAAGATTGATAAAGAACAAGGGAAGTTAAAATGATTGCCATGTTGGCTGGCTCCGTTTGTTTGCAAGAAAGTTATTTCTTTTTGGAAAGTGAATTCCGGGGAAAGTGAATTTCAGGAAAGTATTTTCCGATGTTTGGCAGTGTTATGGAAAATGAACTGGAAAACACTTTCCATTGTTTGTTTATGTTATGTAAAATGAACTGGAAAATAATTTATTAATGAATTAATTTTTTTTCAATCTTATCCATTTAATATATATCAAATAAACATCAAGAAATAAATATAAATATCTAACATCAAACATAGTCATGCATAAATATTAAGTTTCAATATTATATACATACATATTAGTCCAAATTATAAATATAAACATGCTAGACTGAATTAAACAAGTAAACATACTCGTCAAATAAGAAACATAGTCTGAACTCAAATTTTGAATATAGTCAAATCATCTTAGCAACAGGCCTGTAGTAGTGTTGGTTCACAAAATTCTGAACCCAAATTTTCCTCAAATTAGCATTTTTTGCCATAAATGCTTTTGCCAACATTTTATTTTGGACCAAATGATCAAATGCATCCCCAAGAGTGATCTCATCAAAGCCTTCAATTTTCATCACTTCCGTATACAGCGCATTAACATCAAGTTGATTTTTGTTGAGGCTTTGAATTGCAAATGCTACATCTCCAATCTGTTTAGACAACTTTTCAATACCATCATCTTCATACATGCTATTTCTCTTCCTATGTTGCCTCTTTTGTGTACTAGAGGAAGATGTTTCTTTTTCCTTATAAGTTTCTTCATATTCATCTTCATTTTTAATTGAAATTGATTACTCTTCAGTGTTCTCTTCCAAGTTGACATCAGCATATGATTTGGCATAATTTCCGGTTGCCATGTCTTTTCTAACAACATTTGTCATTAACTCGTGCATATCAAGTTTTTTGTTGAGAAACTTGTCATGATTGGGGTGTGCCTGTTCATAAAGTTTAGAATATGCAATTTTTTAGTTCATAGTATAACATTTTAGAAACAAAAGTAAATATAAAAATTACAAAGAGTATAGTATTCATCATACCTTTACTTCTTCATCATATACACCTTTCGAAACTGTAATCATCTTCAAACAATCATCCCAGCCAAAGCCATTTTTATTTTTAAGTTTGGTTATTATTCCCCATTCTTTTTTCACAGTCTTGAGAAGATTGTCCACATGCTTAAGCTCGCATTGGACGTTGAACTTTTGACTGATTTATATAGCCACCTTAACAAAAGATTCTGCTTTAAAGGTAGAAGATGGTTTGCTTCCTTTAAGTGTCTCCTCAGCTAATATCTCAAGCAACATGTGAGACATAGGCTTAGACCAGGTAAAGTGCTTGCCCTTGCATTTTTCATTCTACGTGGAACTGATTTATACAAAAAAGAAATTACAAATTTATACAAAATAAAATCATACAATATTTAGATTTAATAAATTTCATATAAAAACTACAGTTAATAATTAAAAGAGAAACTACAATAAAGTCAACATCTACTCCAAATATATAACAAAGATAATACAAACTCCAGCAAGACATAATAAAAACAAACACATATAATTAACACTCAATTACTAGTTTTTTTGAGTGTTATAGTCATTCCACATGGTTGATGCAATCATTTCTCTTTTTGTTATCCACTCCCTATTCTCTTCCCTTTCCTCCCGTTGACTTAAGTTGATTGTTCGTCTAATTGGTTCACTATCCGAACATATTTCTTCCATAAGAAAGTCATAAGGATCAACCCCCATTATGTGATTATGAATAATACAACATGCAAGCACAACATCTAGTTGTGTTTTATAAGACTAAAAAGATTTTCCATCAATTGATCTAAAACGACTCTTCAAAATACCAAATCCTCGCTCAATAGCGGTTCTCAATGAAGATTGTCGAAGATTAAATAGCTCCTTTTTATTTTCTGGTGTATGTTCTGTAAACTCATTCAAGTGATATCGAACTCCACGAAAAGGAGAAATGATTTCTTTTCGAATACCGTAACCAGCATTGCCAAGATAATATTTCCCTACAAATTAAAATAAATAAAACATATTACTATCTTTATCTGATAAGACATTTTATATGTTTATTGCATATAATACAATACTTTATTATATACCTTCTGGAATTTTTAGACCACTAGGTCTTGATAATGCATCACTTAAAACCCGTGAATCATGTGCACTTCCTTGCCAGCCAGTTAAAACATATATAAACTTCAAATCAAAAGTTATAGCTGCTAAAACATTTTGTGTTGTTCCTTCTTTTCGACCTCGAAACTTTCCTTGAATCTCAACAGAAACATTTGCAGGAACATGGGTACCATCAATTGCTCCCACACAATCCTATATAAACATGAAAAAATGATTTATAAACTTTTCTTGTAGATGTAATTAATTAATGTATAAAAATATTGGTATTGTTCTCATACCTTAAAATAAGAATAGAATCTTCGATTATTCATTATCTAAGCTGGAACTGTATCCTCTGGATCTTTAATAAAGTGTTTGTATAGCTTAAGAATTGCTTTTAAAACAATTTTAAAGTAACGATGGATAGTTTCAATAGACCTATAATACCACTAATAACCCGAAATCTTTAATGTTGGCCTACAATTTGTAAGAACACAATTACTTGCTTCCTAATAGACACATTTTGAGTTGATCGTAATAGGTCACGACTTGTGAGAACATCACACAATCTATATAAGACAACATGTTTCATACGAATTTGTTCAACGCAATGTCTATCACCTCGATTCAAAATGTGTCCATATAAAATTCTTGTTGAGCAATTGCATTTATACGTGGTTCTCTTGGTATATAATTTATATTTCTTTCTTGTTCAATAATAGCTAACCATGTAGCTATCACAGTTACAGCTGCTCCCATACATGCTGCATGAATAATCTTACTATCCATAACAACAAAGTGAAGTTTTCTGCTAACAAAACCTAAACATTTAAAAAGCATATAAGATACTTACATAATCAATACAATAAATTATGCTTAAAATTATACGCAAAAGCTGATTCCCAACACAAACAATGACTTAAAGGAAATAATTATATAATGAATTCTGTTTTCCATAGCAAACAATACAATAATTTATTAATGAATTGTGTATAAAAATATTAAAGGATTCAAGTTTTCTACCGAAATCATTTCATTTTTTTAACTGTGTATAATCATCATCATCAATGCACATAATATTTCATTGTCTAATATTTCTACCCATATCAATTCTTGAACAATTACTGTGCAGCATCATCAGTCATTCACTGATGCCTTCTAATTAATTAATACCCGGCTTAACCACTATCAATTCGGTTCTCAATTACTGTACAACATCATCAGCTATTCAGTAATGCCTTCTAATTAATTAATACCTGGCTTATAACCAAATAAGGAACCACTGATTCTACCTAAACCAATCTACTGTGCAGCATCATCTACCATTCAATAATGCCTTAATTAATTAATACCTGGCTTATAACCACTAATAAGGAACCACTGCTTATTTCTATTTTCTACCCAAACCAAATCTACTGAACAACATCATCAAGATTTCAACCGAAATCAATTCCCCCTTTCATCATCAACGCAGCAGCATCAACGCACACACATCACACTAACAAAGCACAGAAAATGCACAAAACACAGGAAACGCATATCAGCAACAGAGAAGGAAAATCACATCGAGTGGAGAAATAGAGCATGGATTTGCTGTGTTTTTTTCACAAAAAACAAACAAATTGTTTTGTTTGGTTTTTATGAAAAAAACACAGCAAACCTAATTCCTGGGAAAAATGGGTTTGGTTTTGCTGTGTATGGGTTGCTGTGTATGGGTTTGCAGTGTTTGGTTTATGGGAAAAATGCAGGGGTTATGGTTTTCTATGGATGGGTTGCCTGGCGAAAAGATTGGGAAGGAAACGGGCCCGAAGGGCGCCTTCAGCTTGAGAAAAGAATGGTGATTCTTTGCTGTTACAGTGGTAATTCTTTGCTATGATAGCAACAATGGGGAAAGGAAATAATTTTGCCGTGTATGTGTATGGGTCTGTGTTTGGTTTCTGGGTTCAATTTTTGGGTTTGATGTGGTTGATTTTTCCCAGGGGTTTGGGTTTGCTGTGGTTGAATGAGTTGCCTTCCCATGGGTTTCGGTTTACAGAGCATGGGAGTTTTTGGTTGCAGTTAAATTAACAGAGCATGAGAGCTTTTGATTGCAATGAAATACCCGGCTTATAACCACTAACAGAGCATGGTTGCAGTGAAATAACAGATAAACAAGGGAAAAAATGCAGCACAAGATTTAATGCATAATAATAACAACAAAGTATAAAAATAAAGAGGATGAAAACAAGATATATAAAGACATTTGAGAAAAAAAAATTACCTGGAAGATGAAAGATGCTTGCAATTGATCTGCGTAAATTATTTAAGAGAGAAAGAGAGTCTTTAGGGATTTGGTTTTTAGGACAGGGGACACTTTTTGTTAATAAAAATAAGGAAAGTGTTTTCCTTAGAATCAATAAAGGAAAACACTTTCTTGCTCTAACGTTTCATTTTTTCTGTTGACTGGAATTGAGTTTTCTTTGACCGATTTTCCTCATGCTTGCCAAACATGGGAAAGTGGAGAAAATAGTTTCAGGAAAATGAATTCCTAGAAACAAACAAGGCATAAACTGTACTTTGTTTTTGTCTTCTCTTGGTCTCTATAATTACATAATTTTTTTTATTTTTTAAAAATTAATTTTTATATTAATATATCAAAATAATCTAAAAATATTAAAACAAAATTAAACTTCAATTAAGTTGATAGACGCGTAGTAAGCGTATATTGGAAGTGCTAATTTTCTAATGCTCTAACAGAATATCGATTGTCTTGCCATTTAATATGGTTAATAGTAGCATTGACAGTCAGACATTTGATTTTTCAAACAAACAAGGGAGAGGGCAAACACATCAACCGTCGTTGATCTAAGTAAAATTGATGAATTTTACCTGGATTGCATAAGCTGAGCAAAACCAATTCATTGGGTTTTCTTACACTAAATTACCAGTAAATTTTTCTTTAGGGTAGAAAATAGCGTTGGCCCTTGACATTGAAGATTTGATAAAACTATAATTATAAAATTTAATTTAGGATTAAAAATATAAATTGAATCGGTATAAAATATTAAGGAACCGCGCGAGATTCCAGAAAAATCCCTAGTGAATGTTGGGCTTGAGCACAATAAAGGTGGGATACCAAGCGCTTCCCGAGTGTTTTTTCAAACCTACTTGGGAGGAATTTTTTAGGTCTATTTTGACTAGTTTTTTAGGTTTATTTTATTTGAATTCATGAGGTTTTATCATGAATTGATTAAGTCATGTCCAATCTGTATTTTTTACTAGACTGAATCCCTCTTTGTTTATTTGTTTTAAACTCAAATTGATTTAGGTTCAGAGTCAATTGCTGAATCGATCCGAGTTTTATAATTAGAGAGAAAAACTGTACTATTATGCCCACAAGGGGGGGTTTTATTGTGAATTTGTTTATTTGTTTTAAACTCAAATTGATTTAGGTTCAGAGTCAATTGCTGAATCGATCCGAGTTTTATAATTAGAGAGAAAAACTGTACTATTATGCCCTTTATCTAACTGGAAGAAGCTTTCTTGCTACTTGCTAGGTTAGGTTATTAATATGACAACCTAAACGCCGAGGTTGTTAGCTAATATGAACAACCAACACTAGTTTAGATAGAGTGGAAGATGCAAAAAGATGGATCCCTCGGTCCTTTTCTTCCTGATCTTTTATCTCTCCACTCGCTTTAATAATCTTCCCTCTTTTTCCGCCAAAAGAAACGTAGTGGATCACATTCAACCTTGTTTGGATCTGTATATATTAATTCATACATGAAAAATCTTGTCCATTAACAACCAAAACTACCGTCGACAAACCTGTCAAAGACTCAGAAGTTGTTAAGCAAAAATAAAGGAAAACGACGAAACAGAAACAAAAGGAACAGTCATGAAAATGACTGCAGTCTTCTCCTGTAATAAAGCAGAAAGGAGGCGCCACCTGCCCACAAACCATTACAATACATCAAGAAACGCTCCCCACCTGTCATTGATAGTTTCTTTTGTGTCTCACTTGCATGCCTAGATTGCGCCATTAATAATCACAGGTAATGGACTAGGGTATATAGTTCTTTATAAACAGTACTTAAACAGTCGACCAAAGTAATATCCTTAAAAAAAAAATAAACAAGGAGAACTACAATGATTATTTAAACCACAAAGCCGCATGCATGTTATACCAGCCATCGAAAGCTACATTTCGTTACAACCCTGAGAGAATTGAGAAGAACAAAGCATCTCTATCAAATCCATCTCCTTCTTTCCATTGAGAGAATCAGTTTGATCAATCTCCAAGTCCAGGTTCATGCTGTTGTATCCATATTCAGTAGAAGACGAACACGGGGCGCTACTTGCTCCGTTCAGTAGATACGAAAGATAGAGATCAGAATGGAGGTGGTTACGAGGGCGTGTATGATCTTCCGCTGCTTGGAAACCATTAGTGCACAACTTTGGATTCAGACTAGAAGAAACAAAGCCATTTTCATTTCCATCATTAATGAGCTGCTGACCACCATTGTTTTGAGATGAACCCCAAGAATCCAAGGACAAGGAATCATTAAAAAGATCCGCATTGAAGCTGTTGACTTCCATTATTGGATTCTCCATATCAGCGTTATCTGTTGATGGGTCTTTGGATTTGTTGGCAAAGAAATTTTGGATGAACAAAAGTTCGTCATCATTACATGGTTGTGCAAGTAATGATGGAGAGTCATCAGTGTTTGATTCTGATAATTCAGGGAGAAAATAGTTGTTTTGGCTCGATGGTTCTTCAGATATGGAGCTTGATGGGGTGTTGGTGGTAGTGGTTGTGCTTTGGGTAGAAGTTGAAGCATTTTTAAGGTTCTTGCTTATAATGTAGTCTTGAAGTATCGAGGATTGAGTTTTCCCACTTTTGCTTTCTTTTTGCTTGTGCTTTCTCCTTGAATTCTGCCTTCTTTTTGTAGCATTCCAATGATTTTTTATAGCATTTTCTGTTCTTCCTGGAATAAGCTTTGCAATCTCCGCCCATCGGTTTCCAACTTTAGCATGAGCTCCCACCAATATTCTCTCCTCTTCTTCACTCCAGCTATCCTTCTGCAGCAAACCCTCGAAAACACAAGAATTGCCATATTCTTTTAATAGGAATTAAATTCTTTAAGACAATACAAGATAGCATTAGAGAAGAAGTAAAGGGTTGTTACAAGAAAGGCAATAAAAAGTTTTCAATGGAACGATTAAAGTTAATGCCTTTTATATCAATGACGATGCTTTTTGGAGAGAAAAAGAAAGGTTACCTCATCACATGATACTGGACACTCAAAAGAACAAAGAAATGTGAAGAAGATGCAAAACAATATCTTCCAAATATGAATTGATCCGAGAAATAGACTTGAAATGTAACTTAACAAACACATTTGACATCAGATTGAAGGAATGTTAAAGTTGTTCGCATGTAAAATTTATGTATATGTACGTGTGGTAAAACTGAAAATCATCGGTTTCTTTTGGGTAGACAACTGGAAAATCGCTTGCGCTTAGCAGATAAGGGACGTACATGTTTTCTTGTAGATTCTCAAGAAAAATAAGAAATAAGTTTTTTTCTGATCATAGATCCTTGAAAATCTTCAACTCATATCATTGGCATGGGAAATTTCCCATATCATCATCTGTACCATTGATAAATTAAGATATGCACGAGTCTAAAGGTTTTATTTGCCATGAGGTGCCAGTACATGTTCAATAGAAACTCAAGTGTTTCGGTATTGAAAAGCTGACCTGATGAGTTGCAGCTGAAAAAATAGAAATGTTGAAAATAATGTGTTCATTTCTAATTATTTTACATTTTAAGAGAATCACCATAGTAAGAGCTGAATGAATCTGTTGTCTTATCATCAATAACTGTGTTACAGTGTTACTTTTTGATGCCCCCACCACCCAAAGAAGAAAAGGACACAGGTCCATTCTCGCTTTGTTTCTTCACTGCAATAAATTAACTTGGCGCGCGCGCACTCGCATGTATATAAACTTGCAAAATTAATTTGCAGGTAACCAAACAACATTTATGCTTTCTATATAAATGTTAGCCACGGCAATAATTTTGAAGGAAAATAGGAATATATCGCAAGGCAAATCGGATAAGGCTGTGATCTGGGTTGTCCTGTCAACACCATTAATTATCAAGCTATGATGAGAATCTAGCCAATATTTAGTTCTTGGGGAACTTCCGAAAATTGAGAGGGAAGAATCTGAGAATCTAAAGTCGAAGATTGTTATTAGATACCCCCATCACAGCTTCTCATAAAAATAAATCCTTAGAAAAGTTGAAAAGATCTAAAATGTTTTACCTGTTATTTTAGAGATCATCACAACAAGAAGAGAAGAAAAAACTAAATTGACGAACCCTAGAGGAAGTGAAAGGAGAAGAAACCTTGATATCAGGCCTTAAATGGTTGTGCCATCTCTCACGACACTGCTTTCCAGCTCTACCATCAAGCTTTTCAGAGATTTGAGCCCACTTTCTCACTCCGAATTGCTTCACCAACCTAATTAGCTTCCTTCATTTCAAAACAAAACATAATGTTTCACTAAAACCATATTTAAACATTTAACATAAGAGGGGAAAAAAAAAGAGAAGAAACATTCAAAAACATGTTAAGCAAAGTCTCTTTGATCACCTATCTTCTTCTTCTGTCCATTGCCCCTTGATCAAAGTTGCACAGGATCCTTTCTTGGTTTTCTTTCCTATCCCTTTATAACTTTTCCCTGAAACACTCACTTTTCCATTCAAACCCCCATTAGGGTTTCCCTCGTATGTCCAATTAAGGTCATCTCCACCAACACCAATTGCACCATCAACAAAGCTTGTCTCTTGAATGCTCTGCCATGGAACAGCACCAATTGCACCACTAGGCGGATAAAAACCACACGACCCATTGTTTGAAACAGTGGTTTGAATATTTTGGTGGGGTGTGAAATGGCTCTGACCAAATAAAAATCTATCTCTGGCTGTTAATGGTGGATAGATGTTGGGACGGTTGTTTTCCAAATTTCGATTGCCAAGACGGGCACCAACGCCTCCTCCTCCTTCCATCAAAGGAGCTTGATCAGTTGAGAAGAAGAGGAGAGAAGATTTTAGGCGTAGAAATATTGAGCTTGGCTTATGGAGTGGTGGTTTTGGAGGTCTTTACTTGTCTACTTGTAAGAAAACCACATAACAAAAGCTGGTCATTTTGCTTATACTAAGCCCTGTGACATGCCATGTGGCCTCAGAACCGTTGATCACCCAGTGATCTGATGGCTGAGAATTAGAGCTGAATGTAACTCCTGAGCTTCCTCACCTGGACAAAAGCAGGGAGAGAGATTAGAGGGTTCGTTATTAAACTTACAATTAACTAATCATTTCCTAATAAATCCCAAACAATGGAAAGTTATCTATGAGGGGAGGGTCATTTACGTAGGCATCTTGGCACCAATCTTGAAAAGACAATCTTGCTGTGTGATGCATGATAACAGTTTTATGCAAGCCCACTGCCATATATAACCGCCATTATCTTAATTTGGGGATTCAAATGTGGTAATAACATGGGGATTCGGACATGGTAATAACAAGGTGTCCATGTAAATCTTTCCGGAGAGTTAATGCTAGTTATTAGGGGTGACGGGGTTTTGCAGAATTCCAAGCCTTGGAATTCAATTGCCTGGTTGGCTAATGGCTCCCCATTGATTAGTTATTAATTCTCAATTAAGTCATTGAATTCCCAGGGTACCATGTAATGACGAGGATTAACGCTGCTCTATTGTCTGTGTAACTAATTAAACACTGAGGCTGTTTGCTATTGTCGTCTTAACGAGTCTATTACAACAGTTTTAAAATACAATTACTGTTCTTTTCAATTTTTGAGATTCAGCGATCGATAACAGTCGGTGTATTAATCTTGGTATTTCACTCCAACAAATATGGTGCCAGTAGGCCGCCACCCTATCAGATGATCGAATGCTATTTGCCAAAGAGTGAAATTAAGAGAGATGACGATGGTATTTGGTAACGCGTTTGAAATAGTATTTTTTAAAATTTTAATTTTTTTTATTTAAGATTATTTTTATTATATTTGAATCTTTTTAATATGTTAATATAAAAAATTATTTTAATATATCTTTAAAATAAAAATATTTTAAAAAATAATTTAAAAAAGCTGAGATGCTGGACTTCTGCTATCAGTAAGACGCCCAAGCTTTGCCCATGGGCTGTGACTGCAGTGCACTCATCTTACAGCACCTTTTTCTCGGTTTTTCATGTCTTGAAAAGAAAAGCAATTTACTAAAATGTACTCTATTTGCAAGTATCATGAATATTTTCAAAGTTTATAATCACAATTTACTTCAATTTTTTTATAAAGATAGAATATGAGGAAAAACATGATACAATCCTAACTAAAATGTACTACAGATGGGAGGATTGAATATATAAAAATTATAAAGAAAGATTTTTAAGCAACTATTGAAAGGGGAAGAAGTCTACTGCGAGGTGTTTTGCTGGAGGTTTAATCTGTTTTTTATTAAAATTTTAAAAAAATATTTAAAGTTTAATATCCCCCAGCATATTTGGGTCCTGCTACAGTTAGGATCCAAGACTATTTTGGATCCTGCCCGACCTGGCCCAAGTCTAGCCTTGAGTTAGCCTTGAGCCTGGCTATGCATGACCCAAGGTTATTTGGGTTACGTACATGACAGAACCAAAGTTTATTTTTAGATCCTGTAACTAATAATTTGTATGTAATTTATAAATGAAAGTAAATTTAAAAATAATTGCAATTTGTTAAATTTATTATTACAGTGCATTTAGTAAAATTAGTAAATGATTTAACATTCTCTTTCAAATTCATCAATTATTTTATTAATAATATTAATCACAATAAAATATCCTCTTATAAATTTTACTGAAAATAATAATATTTATAATACAAATCATAATATTTTTAATATTAATATTATTAATTATTATAAAAATAATGTTCTTTATAACTCAAAAATAATAATATTTTGGAGATTAATACTATTAATTATACTAAAAATATATATTAAGAAAAAATATAATATTAATTATACCAAAAAACTAATATTAAGAGAACAAATAATAATAGTTTTGAGATCAACACTATTAAATTAGACTAAAACAATAATAATATTGTTAACACCAATAGTATCAATTATACCAAAAACATTTATTAAGGAAAAATATAATAATTATTTTAATATTAATTATACTAAAAAAATAATATCAACAAAACAAAGAATAATATTTTTACTTTTAATACTCTAAAAATTAATTATAGTAAAAAAAGAATATAAAGAAAACTAATAATAATATTTTTAATACCAATACTTGCAATTATAATAAAAGTGTAGGCAGCTCAAGCTCCACGTGGCGCTTAGGCTGCATGCAAGAGGAAGCAAAGCAAGTGCCAGGTGGCGATGTGCTTCCGGTCGGGGGTGGAGCTGCACAAGCGCGACGCTTGGTTTGCCCATAGCCAGCACCCAATGCTATTTTGGGTCCTGCCCTGCTTGGCCCAAAGCTAGTCTTGGGCCATGCCTGGCATTGCTCAAGCCAAAGCGCCACCTGGAGCTTGGACTACAGCGTAGAGGAAGCAAGTCTAGCACCACGTGGCGCTTAGGCTGTTCGCTCTCGGGAGGGAACTCAAACGCCACGTGTCCTAACATGGTTTTTTTCATAGTCATAGCATTTTTAAAATATTTATTAATGATAATAATATTATTTATACTCTTATAAATTTTAATGAAAATACTAATATTTATAATACAAATAATAATATTTTTAGTAGCAATAATATGAATTATTATAAAAATAATATTATTTATAACACTAAATATAATAATATTTTAGAGACTAATACTATTATTTATACCAAAAAAATAATATTAAGAGAACAAATAATAATAGTTTTAAGATCAACACTATTAATTTGACTAAAAATATAATAATATTTTTAACACCAATACTATTAATTATAACAAAAAATATATATGAACGAAAAATATAATAATTCTTTTAATATTAATTCTACGAAAAAAATAATGTCAACAAAACAAACAATAATATTTTTACTATGAATACTCTAAAAATTAATTATTCTAAAACAAAAGGAATATTAAGAAAACTAATAATAATATTTTTAATATCAATACTTGTAATTATACTAAATTTGTAGGTAGCCCAAGCACCATGTGGCGCTTGGGATGCACCCAATAAAAAACAGAGTAAGCGCCAGGTGGCGCTGTGATGCCGACATGGGATGGAGATGCTCAAGCGCCATGTGGCGCTTGGTTTGTCCGCGGCCAGCACCCAATGCTATTTTGGATTGTACTCTGCCAGGCCTAAGGCGAGCCTTGGGCCATACCTTGCAATGCCCAAGCCAAAACGCCACCTAGCACTTGAATTGCAGCACAGAGGAAGCATGCCAAGCGCCACGTGGCACTTGGACTATTCGTCCTCAGGAGGGAACCCAAATACCACGTGTTCTAACATGGTTTTTTTAATAGTAATAGTAGTTTTAGAAAATTTATTAATGACGATAATAATATTTATGTTCTTATAAATTTTAATGAAAATAATAATATTTTTAGTAGCAATAATATGAATTATTATAAAAATAATATTATTTATAACACCAAATATAATAATATTTTAGAGATGAATATTATTAATTATACTAAAAAGTAATATTAATAGAACAAATAATAAAAGTTTTGAAATCAATACTATTAATTAGACCTAAAAAATTATAATATTTTTAATACCAATACTATCAATCATACTAAAAACATATATTAAGAAATAATATAATGTTAATATTAATTATACTAAAAAAATAATACTAACAAAACAAACAATAATATTTTTACCATTAATACTCTAAACATTAATTATACTAAAAAATATATTTTTTATATAATTATACTAAAAGTATAGGCAGGCCAAACGCCATGTGGCGCTTGGACTGCACCCAAGAGAAAGGAAATTAAGCGTCATGCGGCGCTTAGGCGGCTTGCTTGTGGGCATGGCAGCCAAAGCGCCCTATGCACTCTTGGTCTGCCCCAGTGCCCAAGGCTGGGCAAACCAAGTGCCAGATGGCGACGCGCCTGTCACCCTGGTCTGCCCCCAGCCCCAAGGCCAGGCAGACCGAGCGTTAGGGGGCTTGCCTCCAGGCTGGCGCCCTTGCTCCCAACCCAACCACACACCTGTCAAACTGTGTAGTCCACAGTGAAAGCTCTCGCAGTCTACAGTGAAAGCACTCACAATGCATCAACAGTGCAACACAGTACAATCCACAGTAAATTCATTCACAATGAATAATATTCTGCGTTACAGTGAAAAACTGATCAGTTTTAGTTATAGTTAATTATTTTATTTTTACTTTCCAACAAAAAAAAGTTAGCTTACTTTTAAAGGTAAATCAGTTGTTTCAAAAGTTACTAGGCTAATTTGATCTTTTAACCCTGCAGATCAGTTTTAGTTATAGTTAATTATTTTATTTTTACCTTCCAACAAAAAAAAGTTAGCTTACTTTTAAAGGTAAATCAGTTATTTCAAAAGTTACTAGGCTAATTTGATCTTTTAACCCTGCATTAGCATAATATAAAGACTACATCACCTTCACCTTTAGAAGTAAAATTTGTTTAAAAGTTAAATGAGTCAACTTGGTCTTTTTATATTTTTTTTAATAATGTAAAGTCTTTCATACCCTTGAAAGAAAGAAAAACTAACAAATAGGGGTATTTATGTATTTTTTTTGTAATTAATAGGTTTTTAGGTTTGATACGGTCTTTTAACATATTTATAAATACTTCTATACCCTTTGAGGGAAAAAATCTAAACCTTACAACCAAAGGGTATTTGCGTATTTTCAAGTTGGCTATTTTGTAATTAACATATTAGGTCAATGTGGTTTGGTCTTTTAATAATTTAAATATTGATTTTAAAAACATTGGTCAGCATGTGGATGACGCTCGCTCCTTTCGAACGGGGCATGCTGCGTCGTCCATTATCCAGACACCACCTTTAAAGGTAGAGTTAAAAGTCTCTCACCGTGTTTTTTCTATCAACGTCGCCCGTGTAGTGATTGGATCAGTGGTTGTCCTCCAATTAACTTTTTTCTTCTTCCTTTTTTTCTCTCTATTCTCCTTTCCAAAGAATACATGTCATTTCATTTGTTTTTTTCATAAAATTTGATGCTTATTCTTTCAATTCCTATTTGAATTCTTTTTATTTCTTTTTATATTGATTAATTATTTTTTTTAATTTTATCTCTCGTCATTTGGTTTGATTTTATTTAAATTTCAAATTTGATTCTCATTCTTTTATTTTTAGTTGTTTGTTTTTATCACTTTCTTAGTTGATTTTTTTTTAATTTCATCCTCTGATATTTTATTAATTTAAAATTTTGTTTTGTTGTTGTAAAGGTTAACATGAGTTGATTTTGGTTTTTTTAAAAGATTTTTTTTAAAATTGATTTTTTTCAATTTCATCCTTGAACATTTAATTTATTGAGAATTGATTTTTGTACTTTTTTTTTGCTTTCCTTTCTACGTGTTTGCCGGGTTCACCCGGGTCGACACTAGTTTATCTTCTCATTGCTTTATTCTATTTTCCCGATTTCGACCTTGAATATCAGATTGTTTTATAATGAAGTTTCATGATTTTATCCAATTAGCTTTCGATGAGGTTACCCCAATATCACGATCAGGCCATGGATTTGATATGCTAACTCAAGTGAACTTAGGTTTGTTTTTTTATTTTTTTTTCATTGTCAATTTTCTTATCAATTCATTTATTGTTATGGTATTTTTTTATTCATATTATTTAAGCTAAATTTATTAAATTCAGTGGAGTTAATCATTTAAGTCTGAGATTTTTATTAATACCTGCGTTGCCTTGGATTTTTTATATTAAAAAAAAATTGAGCCAGCACGCAGATTCTAGTTGAGATCTAAAATGGAAAGAAGAAAAAGAAGAAGAGTTATTCTGATTTAGCATGAAAACATATGAAAGAATGTCTTTTGTGCTCTTAGAATTCAATATCTGAGATTTGAAACGTCTATCCGTTCTCGAGCGGAAATGGTAGATGAGAAGAGATAAGAGTAGTTCATCACTTCACGTGAAAAGCTGACACTTTGTGTTTGGACTATTTCAATCCCAAGGACCCATTATATACATTGCATTCGGTATGTTTGATTTTGAAGTTTGACTGTTGCTCTTGTTCAATCAAATTTCCCATTGATGTGGGCATCGAAGCCATATCTGGTGAGTCCAAAAGAGCTGTAAATTGCAGAGGTATAACTTCTTCGAGGAATAACAAATTAAAATACAATATTAACAAATAAGCTAGGACAAGAACAACATTACAAATTGCCAACAATAATTTAAACAACATTATTTCAACATTTGCATGTGCTTTCATGGATAATTCCTGCTGCACTTACTCAGTTGGGTTGATATGCTTGACGGGATCGATCAACTGAAAGCTTACGTACAGAATAAATATACCGTCATCACCGATGCATAAAAGCCATCTGCAGTCACCTTTCTCCTGTTACTGCACATTCCTGCACGAAACAGAAGTCACCTTTCTGCTGTTACTGCACATTCTTGCACGAAACAGAAGTCTCAGTTAAATTATAATAAGCTGCCTGAGCATGAAGTTCATACAGCCCTTGATCATCATGCAGATTAGTTTTACGGCGATTTTGGATGAGCAAGCACTATAAGTTATAACCAAGAAGTTCATATAAGAAACCAGACGGCGAGAAGAAATTTCTAGACGGCATCTCATGGCACTGCAGATGAAGAAAAACTGTGGCGTCAACATGGCACGAGGGGAATTGACACTTCTTTATATTGATGATCATCACCTTTATTACAGTATCGAAATTAAAAATGTCATGCACTGATTATTGACGATGGAATAATTACACTTTCTTCTACTGTGCAAAACTAAATGCCGGAACTACCCCCTCCTTCAATTGCCCTCGGCTGCAATTGCCCTCGGCTGCTGTTGCCATGTACGAGTGCAAATTGCCGATTAATCCTCCCAAAGGTCACGTGAATCCCATCTTCCAAACACCGCCGGCCCACCACCCACACGCACCACCGAAACACGTGTCCTCAGAAAGATTCCCTAAAGAAAAAATCTCATTTTCTTTTCTTTCTATTTCTGGCAGATACGGTTGTCAACATTATCACTTTGCAACTTTTTATTAGTTCAAGAAGTGGAAACGAAGGGGATTTTTATCTCTTCGATTGATTTTTTCCCCTTCTTTAGCCTATTAGACCTCTCGGGCATTATCTGGGGAGCCAAGAGGGAAACACGTGTCCTCCCCACCAGTATTCCAGAGAAAATGAGCATAATTAGCAGCATAATAAGAGTTTGTAGGGTCAGCAGAAATGGCTTCCAAGAAAGTCTCCTCGGCTGCCCACAAGTCCCTTTTCACATGCCATAGAAAGCTTGCATACTTGCTATATGCCTCTGCATCTGGTGGCTCCACCCCTATTGCTCTCTTGAAGTAATCCTCTGCTCTGTTAATTCACACATAAAGAAAAGGGTTAGTTATTAGTCAATCAATTTCTTAACTTGATAGTGTAAAAGGTCTAACTTAACAAAAGATCAAGCTCATAAATATTTATATAAACAGCAAAAATGGCAGTCAACAGACTAAGCTCTACGCAAGTTGAAGATGATGTTTGGCATGAAAGGAAACCACACCACACATTACCCTATCGGGATTCAGAAACAAAACCGAACAGGAAAGGTTACAAAACGACAAGTCAAAATCTAAAGCAGCCATACATAGTTATGAAAAACGTTGGCAAATAAACCTAGTAGATATTCTGACTCGGTGCTTGACATGATTGTCTCTCACGACAAACCGAGTGCCCAACTTGTTGAAATCTCAATCTAACTTGACAGATTTTTGCTTAATACCTGAACATGGCACCTAGAATCTTGGAAGTAGTTATTATTAACAATAATTAAGAAATAGAAGGCAGAGATAGTGTAGATTTTTACCTGTCGTAATCGTGGGCAACTATGTAGAGGAATTGAGCATAATTGGCAAGGAGGAGAGGATTGTTAGGGTCTTGAGACAATCCAGTTTGATAAAGTAAATCTGTTCTAAAATAATCTTCATAATCATCTGCCTCAATCTTCGTGCTAATAGGCGAAACAAATCTATGTGTGGTCTCATGATCAAGAGATACATCTCTCAATGAAGACTGCATTTTTGAAGCTTCATCTACAATTGAATTCCATAGACTCAACTCCTCTGCTCCACTCACTTGCTCTGATACTGACTCTGCCTCTCTTGATGTCCCTAAAGATGACAGCTGAGAAGCCCCATCAGGGACTACTGTTCTAAATTGGCTCGACTGGTCGAACCATCCATCGCCTTCAGTACCACTGGCGACGGGCCGGACCTTTCCACCACCGCCATTATTGCCCCCAATTGAAGTTGTTTTACCACTTGAAGATGGTACCGAAAACGTCTTTACTGATGAAGAATAAAACTTCTGATTCTTCTGGTCTAGATTTTCAACAACAGATACACTTTCTGTTGTAGCTGCGTAAGACCCTGTATTCGGTGGAGCTGCAATTGCAGTGTTATTGGCCATGGAATGTACAGTAAAGTTTGCAAGGAGAATCATCACATACACCATAAGAGTAGGTGTATGCGAAAACACTTGCTGAAACAACCAAACGAAAGAAGCATGCATTTCTTGCTGTACACGAGCAAGAATCCCTTGTAAATCTTCAGTGAATAGAAACTCTCTCATTTGCAAACTATGACTATGAAGTTCTCGAATTATGAACACCATAGAAGAAAACGCCTTCTTCACTGAACAATAAGCAGATTCCCCTGCTTCTCTAAACCCTTCTTGCCATTGCATCTTTCTCTTTATCATTCGAAGCGAAAGCGGTATATCAACACTATTCGCCTTCCGTTCGATACTTGCTGGAATTATATCATCTCCCCCTGACCAATCCGGTGGCTCTTGCCGGATTTCTGGCCATTGAGGCTTCACTGACGAATCCAAAGGAAACTGCCTTTTATCCTGCACTAAATTTGAAGAATCATCACTGCTACAGTTATTATAAATGCCCCCGTCATTAATACTGCCAAGGTTGTCTCCAGAATCAGAAAGAATCTCTGATTCCGAATCCACTGCGTCACCGCTATCGTCATCATCGTCAGAAAGCCGGAATCTGCGAGCCAAATCTTGTATTTTCTTGGAAAATTCTTCGTCAGAAAAGGCATCCAAGCTAGCACTGCTAGCTCTTATTGTAGTCTGACCTCTTGGTTTCTGAGACTTGCAAGAACGAGCCCTCTGTAACTTTGTTGTGAATGGACTTCCAGACAGAGCCTGTCGGCCTAGTCTCTGTACGTTTCTACATACGAGCACTCCACCTCCAGCTCCATCGAAACCACGCTGTCGTTTTGAAGATGGAGATGCAATTGCGGAGGCTAGTGCTTGAGAGGAAGATGGTGAATGATGAATAATTGGCTGCGACCATTGAAAACAAGTCGTCGTAGCAACTTTCACTCCCATTTTATTTTTCTTTCTTTGTCAGAGAAAGGCTAAAAAGAAGCTTAGAAAAATAGAAGAAATCCAATCCCCGTGGATCTTCTGCTACAGCAGCTGGTTAAAGTCTGCTTTCTTTCTCCCTCTTTTTAACTCACTCGAACCTGGAAATAAACAAGGAGGACAAAATAAATCAGTCAAAATGGAAAAAAAATACATATAAAAGTGTGAATCCCGGCAACCAATCATTACCTTCCATGTAAACCGGATCGGAAAACGGAATTCAAAAAAGCCGTCAAACGGCACGAAAAGCAACGACAAAATGGAAGTGAGATCCAAGAAACGATGGCAAGTTCAAGAGAGATATTTTGCAAGAACTTACGATGGATTTGATGCACAGAATCTCTATTGGAAACCCTGAGATGAAATCCGGGGAGAAGCTGAAACGGGAAGTTCGAACCGTAGCATCACTTGTCAGGAAGAAGGAAAGGAGAGGCCATCCTTTCTCTTATATTTAAGTGACGCCCACACCTCGCTCTCTCTTTTTATTAAAAAAAATCTCCGAGACTGTAGCCGGTTCTGTTTGAGCCGGTTATTAGAGTAAAAACCGAATCACAACTCCGAGTAAATAACAGGGAATGCGGGTAGCCAGTCGGATTGTTAATTAAGTGGGTCTGGTTTCAGTTATGGTTTGTGACTTTTAACTGGATCCGGGTCAGCTGCCACCATGCAAGGTAAGAACCAGGACGAGGAACCTGATTTTCGAGTCCTAAACGGCTCGTTTCACGGGCGATTTGGATCTCATCTTCGCCGTTCTTGAATTGCGCCGCGTGTTCACACCGACTTTTCTTGGTTTTAAAATCGTGGGTTCATAGACTACAGGATAATATTTAATATTATAGTAGTAATTATTTTTTAAAATATTTTTTATTTAAAAATATAAAAAAAAATAAATTTTAATCTTTTAATATCGTTACATCAAACAAACAATTTAAAAACACTAAACAATTTAAAGTTTTTAAAAACACAGCCAGCAAGTAATAACAGACAGCCTCTTAGACTTGCTTTATTGACACGTGTCAGTGGTGCTATTTTTCTTTCCCCTTAAACTGTAAGCAAGATTAAAATGTAGTGGTCACCTAAAAGGCTAATAAAGCAAAATTAACCTGTCTGGAAAATCAATGGTGATGTAGACTAAAGAGAGCCTGACTGACAGGAATCTGTACAGGCGAGGGGTACCGAGCGACGTAATTTTCCACAGTAGTCCTACGCGAAGGGACGGAACTGGCTTCGAGAAGGAAAAGTCACCCTTTTAGCAGTCTATTTAAGGATTGTCAAAAACAACCCTGTGCTGGCCTTTTTAGTTTTCTTGGGGCCCGTCCTAAAAAATAATTTGGGATTCTTCTTTTAAGTTTTATATCAGTTTTATTTAACAATTTTAAATTTTCCAGTCAAGAATTTTCATGCATTTTTAAGATATTTCATCTATATTTTCATTTAAATTATTAATTTTATATAAAAAAATAATGTTATTTTATATATAAAAAAAAGTCATGGTTATCATTAGATGATTTTCACATAAATTTTAATTGAAAAATCAAAATAATTTAGATGTAAAACTAATGTTTTCTTAATAATTATATTTGATATTTTCCCAATCATTTTTTTTGAAAAAATTACCTTTGTCATTTTATAGTTTAGTCGAAATTTTATTTGTTTATTGATTTTTTAAAAATTATTTGTTACAACCTGAATTTTTATGCACATGTATTAGTTTACATTATAAATCATCATATAGTTTAATCTATTTTACACTCATTAAAAATGTAAATTGAATTTATTTTTAAATCATTAAATAAATGTGATTTTGACCAAATTATATAAAGATAGATGTAATTTTTTTTAAATCAGTAAATAAACTTGATTTTAGATGGTAGTTCTAAGTATCTTAAATATAAAAAAACTTAAAAAACAACAACAATAGTAGTAATAACAATAATAATGGTAATAAAAATAACAACAATAAGGATAAAAAAATAAACAATACTTAAAATCTAAGTAAATGTGACTAGTTTCAACAAAACAAATTTAGTACTTAATGAAACATAAACCTTTTTTAAAAAAAATTGAATATGCAAATAGGGGAAAGCATTCTCACACTTTAAAATAAAAAATATTTTGTTATTGTCAAGGATGAGTCATTTGCCCTTAAAGTTTTTTAGTTCATCGCTCGTACAACTAGGATGTTTGCAACGTGTCTTTAATGGTTCCTCAACCACCACCTTGGTTTAGATGCACTTTTAAATAAGAAATTTGAACTAAAGATTATATAACTAAAATATCTCCCAACAAGATGAATTTAAGCTTTATATTTGGGATAAAAATCAAAGCATAAAAAAAGGTACTAAAAATGAGGCGAGAAAAAATGTGTAAATTCTAAAAAAAATCAAGTTTGAAACTCTTTCTTCACCTTCTTCTTTTATAGTGAATTTTGAAAGTTAAGAGGTTAAAGAATTAATAAGAAATAATTCTCACCATTATCAACCTTTAACTATCCACCATAAGTAAAAAATTAAATCCATAAAAAACAAAGGTTATTTGAGTAAAAAAATCAAGGTTTTTTTTAGATTAATTTTATCATTCACCTATAATTTATTCAATTAAAATAAACTTCCAACAATCTCTCACGTAAATGGAAATTATCTCACAAATTTAAAAAAGATTTAAAGATTTGTTGAGAGATATTGATTTAATAGATTACTACATCATGATAAATAGCTTTTGCCTTTGAACTTTTTTTAGTGAAAAACTAATAAATTTGCTCAGCTAAACAGTGAACGTGATCACATCTTGAACTATTCAACATTTTGTGTAAACCAAGATAATAGTACCTGCATAGTTCTCAACCGGAAGATTTTTTTATTCTCACTGTTGTGTTCATTCTAGATCTGAGCAACTCTTGGATTCATGAGTGTTTTAGAGAATTTAGCGTTTTTATCAAAGAAATCTCCATATTTCTCATTCATATAGGTGATCTTTCATTAAGAGTTTTTTTGTTATATTCCACTTAGCATATAGAGATATAAAAATCATTAAAAGTGAGATTTATTCACTGATATTTATTCAATTATTACTATTTCACATGCAAATTGTATCGTATACAAAAGTACTATGGTGTGAATAATATTTTCACTAAGTAAATTCTTATAAAAGATTGGAAGGGTTACGAACGGTCTCGTTTACAACTCAATCTTTTTAAATAGAACTTCCTATACTGTATCTAGCACCAACTTTCTGTATATATGAACAAAACTAACTAGATAATTTTGATGTCAATCATATAGAATATAAGCAAGATAGCATAAACTTGTAACATGCTGAAATACTAGATTGGAAAATACATTTATAACTTTGATGAATAGTTAAGGGTATAAATAATTAAGAAGCATTTTTGGTCTTTTCATATATTTTAGATAAATATAAATACCAAGTAAAAAAAGACCAGATTTTTTTAAGAAAAAGATCCATAAAAGAAGAAAAGAGGAAGAAAAGAAAGAAAAAGAAAGAAGGAGGTAGAAAAGGAAAAAACACATAAATTTCGTGTAGTAATAAATTATATAAAAAGTAAATTTAGAACATGTAAAATATATTTTTCTCATTTTTCATGTTTGGTTTGTGTAAGAAAAAAGGATAGTTAATAAAAAAATGAGAATGTTTTACAATACCATAAACTATAATCCCATCAATTAATTCTTATCCTTTTCTTTTGAATATGTTTTTTTTATACCAAATAATTATTTTTAGGTAATTTTTATTAGTATAACTAGATAATGAAAAATAAAATATGTTTTTTTAATATTTTATGAAATAATTTATTTTACATGAAAGAAATCGAGGTAAAATGTTGATCTCGATTAAAAAATATTGATTATGATGAGTTCTCTCTTAAGACTAACAAAAAATCTAAATTGTATAAATGTTTTACTGTAACTCAATTCACAGTAAAATGTGTCTTGAGTTATAGTAAAATTATCATTTCACCCTTCACTATTTTATTTATAAAGTTTTGCTTGGAGGGTGAAATGGTATATGCACACATTTAATTTTGTCATTCTTTATTTGTTTAGGGCCAACAATTTCTTTTTAATTTTTATAATGGTATAATTATCATATTTTCCTTAAAAAGTTAACAATAAAGACCTTGAATCTATGGGTCTTATAGTAATTTTGATTTTTTAATGAACAGTTAAATTATTCTGCTACCTTTACCATTGAAATTTGTTAGCCTTAGCTTCAAGGGCTTGATTGTAATCTTATAATGTTTTTTTTATTGTTGTTTAATCCTATTAGCATTTTTGTTTCTTTAAAAATTAATGAACAATGTGATTACTCCAATACCTTTGTCATTTAGATTTTTTAGAATTGACTTCAGGGGATTGGTTGTAATTTCATAATGATTTTTTGTTATTATTGATTAGTATCAGGGGCATTTTTGTTTTTGTACAAATAAGAAAAGGAGAAAAGGATGTACGCGTCGGCGCATCAGTCACTTCACCACCCAAAGAGTGCAATTGACTTTGGTGATTTGAATCGTAATTCCACTGTATTATTGGATTCATTTCAGCGTCCTCTTCCTCACTGGATTCATTTCAATGTCTTCTTCCTTATTGAGTGGCGCGTGTATGATGGTAGAGTCTAGTTTGACGTCAATTTACTTTTGTTTATATTCCTTCTCTTTCTTCATCGAATGTGTGTTAGTCATGCAAAAAGTCATACTCGCCCTTCAATTTTGTTTTTTTCTTTTGTTTATGTCATTCTTCTCTTAATTATAATTGTTTTATTTACATTGATTATCTTTAATTGAATTTTATTTTCGATTTCATCCTTGGTGGTTTGATTTTGTTATTTTTTTATTAAGTTTGGTCCTTGTTCTTGTAATTGCTATTTTGCTGGTTTTGAATCATTTTCTTGATTGATTTTTTTTTCAATTATATCCCCAAACATTTATTTTCATTTAATTTTTATGTCAAATTTGGTCATAATTCTTTCAATTGCTATTTTTTATAATCATTTTCTTAATTGGTTTGTTTTTTTCAATTCCATCCCAAAACATTTTATTTTATTTTTATGTCAAATTTAGTCCCAAATCTTTTAAATTGTTATTTGTTTTGTTTTACATTTTTTTTATTGACTTTTTTATCTCAATTTCATCATTCAATGTTTGTTTAATTAAGAATTTTGCTTCTTGTTGTTTATGGGTTTGTCTTTAATGCGGTAACCATGGTCTCATGACCCAGATTAGAGATCTGAAAGACTAGCTGTATTCGACTTTGGCATTTTTTTAGAGTATTTTTTTCAAATATTTTTGTTTACCTCTATGTTTTTCGATTTCCCATTTACGAGGTCATCTAAATTTCATGTGTTTGATTTTTTTTACTTGAGTTAGCTGTTGGGTTCTCTCAAGGTTTTTTTTTATATCTTTCCATCATATTATCAGCAGGTATCCATTCCTTATATTTTATTGATGTATTCGACCTTGTGTAATATTTTTCATGGTATAAGTTTATTCAGTTAATTTTATTTGTGTTTATTGTTTAAGTCATTAGTTTTTTAAAGTGTATTTATTTAAATAATAATTTTAATAAACACAATTAAGTGAATGTTTTATTTTTACAATTTGTTTCTTGATTATTCTTAGTGATTTATTTATTTAAATAATTATATAGATTTTTAGTTTACACTTTAATTTTTTTCATAGAAAAAATACTTTGAAGCAATCAATATACATGGTATTTAAAAAAAAAAAATTATAATCACGAGGAAACGTGGGTTATAAGGCTAGTTGTATTCAAATCTTATCAGACTACGAAACACGAGTAGTATGGTGCCGCCTCTTGACATTCGAGGCTCGCCAGCCCTCATTCGGCCCCGTGCACAGTTTTGGGTGCAGCAGAGTGTAATGTCAATTGACCCCAAAAGGCATGGTTCGATGCAAATATGACACTTAAGGGAGAAAGGACAAATATTCAAATCCACGTAAATTATTTAATTTTCTAGGGCTAGTGGGCGCCCACAAGAGCACAGAATCTATAGACAGGCTGGCAACCTCTCAGAATTCCAGATTTTTTCGGCAAAGAGTATGATGGATCCCCGTGTTGATTTAACAAGGGCGGTGTCATACTCTAAGATCCAGGTCAACATTGGTGATAAACTCCTATTGACTTTCCTTTCACCGAAAAAAAATCCGGTCATTGTTCTCCACGTTTTATTTTCTTTTCTAACAGCATGCCACGTCGAACAAAAATCTTGTCAAATATTTTGAATGTTGAGGGCAATGTCCTTGTCCAACATTAAACTATATACCGAGGCGGGAATGAATTCTTTGAAGCTAATGTTCATAATCCCAACATGGATCGATAAGGATGGCATTATTTATGACTTGTCTGGCAGATCCAACGAAAACAATTCATTAGGACCAATCTTCTTCTTGTCTTAATAATCTCATCTTTTCTTTTTACTTGTATCATTGATAACTTATACCTGATAATTCAATAAGTTAAGATAGTATATGGCTAATATATGTAAAAAAAAGTTTTTAATAGAAATGAAAATTCTTTAATGCTTTAATAAATATTTTTAAAGATAAAAAATAAAATAATATTCTAAAAAGAGATGCTCTAAAAACATATATCCAGCATAGAACGAAGACTGTGAACTTTTATTTTGAAGGTCTCGTTGTATAATCATAGTCCATGAGTTTTGTTTTTTTTGTAAAGATGAGAGACTAGAGTATAATTTAATATTTGTAATATCTTGAGCTGTACTGCTAGATATGACATGTCATGAAAGACTTTAAAATACCCAATGATGTTGACAGAGTGTAAACTTGTTTAATTAAGTTTATTTGTTGAGAAATAAATCCTCTAAGATTTTATATAAAAATCTATAGAATTGATAACGTTAGATTCGAGTATTATGTTTGAGTCCGTGGGTGTGGCGAATCCAGCCATGCCTGGGCTGTGATGACAAAAATTCTCGAGCTAGACACTTTCATGAAACACGTGTTAGGGCCACCTTGTTAGCCTGGCAGGTGCCAGACTCAATTTGAGTCTAGGCTTGGTGCCATCTGCCAGGCCCAAATACCGAGTCTGGAAAAGCGCTAGATTGGACGACAATTAGGTCTGGCTAGTGCTGGACCCAGCAATACATGGGTTTAATGTTGACCAAACTCAACAACCTTTGGGTCTAATCAAGCCCAACTATAATAGCGTCTAGCTAGCGCTACATTCAATCAACTTTTGATTTTGGTTTTGGCTAAACTTGGTGTGTCTTTATTAAAACATGTTTATGTTGTTGCGTGCCAACCAATTACACTTGAAAATTTTTAAACATTATTCTTATATATATTTTTGTTGTCCGATAATTTTTAATAAATATATATAAAAATATACCAATAAAATCTTGTATCATTTAAACCAATTAACTCCGAGATTGTTTTTCAACAATAGGCAAAATTATCATAGCCTTAAATTATGCTGGCCGAGTACGATGACAGTAACTACTTTTCACCCGTCTAAAAAATTAGAACTTCAATCTCGTTCACATTCAAATGGAAAAGGTCATGAAAAAATTATTTATGTTCTAAAAATCCGTTTAGAAAAAAAGTACTATCACGTCTAACCAGCCCTCATGTCTGCTTCCTCCAGTAAATTCCATACACATTGAACCTCAAAATTATTTGTTGAAAGACGCAACGCGTGATGAATTATCCTTTCGCAAGGAACAGTGAAGCGCACTGTGTGATGATAGGTCTCGACAAACAAGAGTTTGCAAAGAGAAAAGGCCAACTAAAAACTATCGTAGTTGCTTATTGATGAGACTGTCTAGAAGGAAATAACCATATATATATATAAAGGGAAACAGGAAAGAACCGCGTAGACCATGTGGGCTCGACTATCATTTGCCACACGATAGCTTACCAGATCTGGCCATGGAAGAGAGCCTGTCAACAGATTTTTTTACTCTGGTTTAAGGGGTCTGGAGCATCAGCAACCCCTCTTACCTGCCTGCGCATACCTTGTCTCTCGAGAGTATTTAAATTTAAAACCATCGAAGTACAGCAAGAAGTCATTTTCCTCTTCTTGTCTGCGTCCTCATTATCTGCTGATTCATAGCAGGCATGGATTCAAGCCTTGCAGAAAATTTGAGATGCATTATCCTCTCTCGAAGGGGATAAAAAGCAGAAGGGGACGAAAGGGGTCAAGTAGATATTTAGCTAGATGCATTCGGGACAACTTCATATGCCTCTTCTCTTTCACCAACATGTTGCCCATGCATTAGCAGCAAAACGGAGACCACACCTATTTTATGAACGTGCAAAGTTTCTCGGGGCTTCTTTAACATGCACGTGGTATTGGAGCACGACAGTCGTACAGAACAGGAAAAAAGAATGGATAGGATTAGTGATCATACTAGTTATTTCGGAATTGCAGGAAATGGGCCAGAAAGAAACAATCCACCCTAGCCAGCGGAACAAATAGCAAGCTGGAGGAATCCAGTCAATCTCCGACTATATCCTTAATTGTCACCTGTACAGAAATGAACCCTAAGTTATTGCAGGGTTGGATTACAGAATAGAGGGCTCAGCGCCACACTATATCCTTAATTTTCCATATTTCTGTGCTTCAAACCGCGGTGCCATGGCATCAAGAAATGACACTTTAGTATATTTAACATCATATATTAATCCTCTTTCCTTTTTGTTAGGAATTTCAACAAGAAGTGGATTTACACATTAAGGTCAGAAAAAGGCCACGGAGTTTAAGGGGGTCTCATAACCCCACTTTTTCCCCTCCATTTACATAGAACTTTCAAATCAGATTGTATACAGCAAGAGTTAAGAACTTGATCCTTACAAAATAGCAAGAGTTTTGTAGCAAAACGTATATATAAGGGTCTTTCAAGCTGTGAGATCTTATATTTTTTGTATACAGCAAGAGTTAAGAACTTGTTACTGTCATCCTTGTAATATTACATGAATTCTTCAAACTCTAAGTTTATAATCTTTATTATTTGCCATGTATATATTTTTAAAGTATCTTTTTTAAAAATATAATTGATTTTTTTTAAAAAATATTTACTTATTATTCAAGAGTCCTAAAATTTATCATAAAGGACCTTTAGTAGATACTAACCATTAATTACTTTAGTTTATCATAAACTATATACTGGCTACTAGCCATCTTGATCTGAGAGAATAAATTAGATTTGTTATGATCAGGATATTAATTAATTATTCAACACATAAATTTTATTATTGAATTGCCTAATTTCTTTTAGAACATCATCATCACATGTATAGATTTTTTGTTTTATAATTATGATTTTTTTTTTGTAAAAATAGTATTTCAAAAACTTGTTATATATATATATATATATATATTTTTTTTTAAAAAAAATGTAACCCGGTGCGAATTGCATGATAAATAACTAGGGTATATCCATATACAGATGATGGCCTTTTGCGGTATTAGGTTGAGATTTTGGATTTTTTTTTATAACAGTGTTCATGTCCCCTGTATAAACAGGTTTTTGATGTAGAAGATTTGAAAGCAAGCAACAACATGTTTGAAATTCTCGTGTTTAGTACATTGAATTTTCTACCCTTCAAACGTGTAAGATAGGAAAGAAGAGATCGATGATTCCGTCGAGACTCTGTTGTTGGCACTATGAGAAAATATCCAACAGAAGGAAAACGTCGAGAAAGGCCTCTGTTTCACATGGGGCACAAGGATCGGACAGGGACGTCTAAACGCCAATCCCACGCCAATCCCCTTATCGCTTAATCTACTCCTCCCTCTCCCTCTCCCACCCAATGCTCCATCGATCCTTCCCTCTCAGCAATTTTTGTTTCTATCTCCACTCCAAATTACTAAATACCTTCCCTCTAATTTATCCACGGCATGCTATCTTCAAAACTGGATTTGTGTGCGATCAATAAAAATATCCAGAGGATAACTTTCGGACATGCAAGCGATCGTTTTCGCCGTCCGTGTCGTTGCAAGAGGGACCACCGTTGACTGTGCCTTGGCCATGGACACCGTTCAAGAGCCATGGCCATTGAAGTCCACACGAACATGGACGGAATTACAGGGGCTGGCAGGGGCAGGGTCACGCAAGAATTTTTTTTTTCCAGATTTTTCTTCAATAAATTAGATTTTTATCTTTAAAAATAGGAAATTTTAAATTTTGGCCCTCCCTCTAAAATCTTTTATGTAATTTGACATTCCCAAACTAAAATTCCTAACTCCGCTATTGTTTTATGATGAAAAAATAATATTTTTTTTCTCCTTTTCTTGTATTTTAATTTTAAATTTTGGTTTTCTTTTATCTTAGATTTTATGAATGATGAATTCCATAACAAGGATGATACATACATACATACCCATTAACCATACATGTCATTAATAATTTTAAAACATATATAGACATCTAATGGTGAAAAGTATAGATACAAACATCAATTAAAAAATAAAAGCAGCGATACTTAAATAAAAAATAGAAAAATTAAAAGTAGAGAGACTTCCGTTGAAAAGTATAAATAAGCAGAGGCACTGAAATTTCATCACACACACACACACACACACACACACACAGAAAACACAGAACAAAAGATTAAACGCATTGAATAAACAACATGGATCCTTGGAGTTGCTGTCTGTCCAGGCCCTGGTGAGGTGGTGCAGGTAAATGATTTAAATGGACCGAATCCAGCCCAAACACGAATTAAGGCAAGACTTCAAAAAAAAGAAGACCACTTATATATGCGCGGGAGACGAATTGTTACGGTTAAATTTCGCGCGAAAAGAATTTCGCCTAAAACCCTCCTCTGCCTTCTATTTATCCATCAACGCCTCACTATCTCTTCGTAAAATTATTTTTTAGTCTCTCTAAATCCTAAGAAGCACTTAAATTCAGTTAGTGATGCCGTCAATCGCAGGCTGCAGCTCTTCAATCATGGCCGTCAAATCGGACGAGGTCTCTCGATCCAACGGTGAAACTACTCCTCAGAAACGGAGATTAAGATCTAACGCAGATCTAGTGATGCACGAGAGTCCGATTTCTTCTCCTTTGAAGCGGAAATCGCCTCGCCGATGCGTCGATTCGAGCCCTAACACTCCTACTAATGTGAGCTTTTGATTATTATTATAGATCTTAATTTCACTGTTAACGAATTGTTACATGCGTTTTCTGTTTTTGTTTGTAAGTGGTTAAAGTGTTTGATAATTTGCTAATTTTCAGGGAATTGAGAAACTAGAAAAGAAATGCAAATCGTCTGTGAAGAAAGAATTGTCAAATAATCTCAGCGAGAAACCAAATTGGAATCCAAGAGGTTTTTGCTTGATTAATTACCCGCTTTTGGACAATAAATTTAAATTAATGTTTAGTTGATCTTAATTTTGTTGTGGTTTAATTGTAGATGTAAAGCAAGTAAGCGTTGTGAAGGAGGTGTTGCATGTGTCGACAGCACCATCTAGTGCTGTGTGCCGTGAAGATGAGCAGAAAAGGGTCTTTGATTTCTGTAAGGCGTGTATAGAGCAGGAAAAGGCTGGGAGTTTGTATGTGTGTGGGTGCCCGGGGACTGGGAAATCATTGTCGATGGAAAAAGTGAAGCAGTGTTTAGTTGATTGGGCAAAAGAGGTAAGTAAAAATGAATTTATTGTTTTTAGAATAAATGATTAGGTTTCTTTTGAATAGTTGTTGTCAATTTATTGAGTTAGGGTTGATTTTCTGTATATTGACATAAGAAAACAACATGGATGCTTGTAATTCCCCCTTTGTGTTGTGATCTTACCTTGCCTTTTTACCTTTATACACTAATGAATTACGGTGCCTTTTACGCCAGTTTATTATTGTTTGTAGAAATGAACGAGTGGAAGAACTTAGGTCACTTAGTTTCTTGAACTCAATAACTGAATTATAGTAATTAATCGCCTTATAATGCGCGCTCCCAATGCTTTTCTTGTTTTTTGCTTGTTGCTGTGCGTTTGCTTTTTCCTAATTGTCAATGCTCATCAAGTTATTATCCTATCAGGCTGGGTTTCAGCCTCCAGATGTACTGACCATGAATTGCACTTCATTAACAAAAACATCTGAAATCTTCAAGAAGGTATGGACAGACAGTTCTTTCCACTGAATGCAGTATAGTAGCATATAGATGCTACCATGGTCGCTTATTAGCTGTTTTGTCTTCTCAGGTGATGGAGAAAAACCAGCCGGGGAAGAAAATTAATGGATCTACCTCACCTCTACAACATCTCCAGAACTTGTATTCGCAGCAACAAAAGTCAATGGGCTCCAAAATGATGTAAGAATCATGTCATCGACACATAGGCTAATAGATTGTCATCTTTTTCTCAATTAAATGGGATAGTGCAATTCACTGTCAAATGTACAGAATATTATGGTCTCATTTATCCTCATGGACATGTAAAATAGGCCATGACGTATGCAAAATCTATTTGAATTAATGCGTTTTGATGCATAATGTCTTGGATTATACATGACTAAACTTCACCTGTTGCAGGCTTATAATTGCTGATGAGTTGGATTATTTAATAACCAAGGACCGTGCTGTCCTCTATGATCTTTTCATGCTTACAACTTTCCCGTTTTCTAGATGCATATTGATAGGTAATATTCGTCACAAATTACTTATCTAATGGTTCTTCACTTGGTCTTTTGGGTTTTAAGTCTGCTTCCCACATTCAAACCAGAATTAACTCTTTAACCTTTGCCTTTGCAGGAGTAGCAAATGCCATAGACCTAGCAGATCGCTTTCTTCCGAGACTTAAGTCATTGAATTGTGAGTTCATTGGTTGCTTTCTTCAAGTTGATGAATTTTTTCTACATCCTCGTGCAGATGCTTATCCTTGATTCATTGTCATGAAATTAAGTCATTAGCATTTTTCATTTCAGCAATGATTGTTGCTCTGTTCACTCACTTGTCACTTACTAAGCATGAATTTGGGTTTGGTACTTACTGGTGGGTTCAAATGTGCATTCTTTCTGTGGCAGGCAAACCTATGGTTATAACTTTTAGGGCCTATTCCAAGGATCAAATCCTCAGAATACTTCAGGAGAGGCTACTGGTAATTTACATCCTTGTATTTCACTTTTCCTACATGCATGAGTCTGCTTTGTGTAACTCACAACAATACCTGCGAAATTTATAGTTTTTGAAATTATATGGATACATTGCTGACATATGTAATAACTGTTGCTCTGCATCAACAGACAGTGTCACACGCAGTTTTTCACCCACAAGCAATGGAACTCTGTGCCAGAGTAAGTCCCTTTTTTTTTGGGTGAACTTTTGATGAATTGGTTTGCTTTTATACAATTGATCAATAGCCTTTCTTGACTTAACAGAAAGTTGCAGCTGCATCTGGAGACATGCGTAAAGCCCTTTGTGTTTGCAGGTCATTTTTCTCTCTCTTTTATCTATTCATTTAATTGTCTTCTTTTGCGTTTATATTTCATGGCATAAGGCTTACCCTAATTCAAATCTCTGATGCATGCAAGTGACAGATGCTGGTTTTTTGCAGTGGCATTTGCCAGCTTTTCCCTGTTGGGGCTTTGGAAGACCGTGTGTATAACCTTTTTTAATTCTTTTTTTCAGGAGTGCAATTGAGATTCTAGAAGCAGAACTGAGAGAATCTACGAGCATTCTAACATCTGATAAAGAATTGTCTCAACAAAAGACAGCTCCAGCTTGTATTAAAACACATGAAAATGACATCGTAAGTGCTTGCTATCATTTCGAATTATTAGTTTACAAGCATCAATTTTCATACATCATGCTATTAACTTATTGCAAGGCCACCTCATTGTCAATACTCTTGCATTTCACTATGTAAAAGACTGTTGCGTTCTTTTCCAGTCTAGTCATGCTATGGACTTGATAGTTCCAAATTAAATCAAGAAATTACCTTAAAAAAATTTTCATGCTAAATGTCTCCCTGAACTTGTTATAGGTGAGGATTGATCATATGGCTGTTGCTTTATCAAAAGCTTTTAGGTCACCAACAGTGGACACCATACAGTCCCTCCCTCAGCATCAACAAGTAAGTTTGGGCCAGTAACTTTGTAATTATTGATTTGCAGATATTACTTGCATGATATATGTGAATTTAACATGATGATTCTTTACCCACTTTAGTACAGTGTAGTTCCTTTTGATTCTCGTATAAAAAATGCAACCCATTTAGATTTCCTCTTTTCTTTGGGGGACCTGTTCTATTGTTCAAGTGTCAAGATTCCAGTGTTTAATGACATATGAACTGCAGATGATACTGTGCGCTGCTGTGAAGTTTTTCCGTGGAGGGAAGAAGGATACTACTGTAGGAGAGGTGTGCTTTCTTTACTTGAAATAATGATTAAGGAACATCTAGCAGTTGTCACTGGTATTGAACTTGTCACATGGATACAGCTAAACAAATCTTACATGGAGATCTGCAAATCAACAATCATACCACCGGTTGGGATTTTGGAATTCTTGAGCATGTGCAGAGTTCTAGCTGACCAGGTACAGACAGAAAAATGCGTGTCGAGTTTTAGTTAATTCCTGAGTATTTTATTTACGTGAAGCAAAGTCATCACATATGCTCATATAAAAGTGTGAATAGCAGAAAGGAACTAAAGCACATTATTTTTACTGAATAATGAGATTCACCAACAATGGCATGATATCGAGAACATTGTGCAGGGGCTTCTTAAACTAGGGCAGTCTCGTGATGATAAATTAAAGAGAGTAACCTTAAAAGTAGATGAAGCAGACATCACATTTGCATTGCAGGTATGGATTCAAAAAGAGAAGCTATTTATTTTTATTAGCTTATGCCCCCCCTAATCTTCAATTGGATTCTTATCATCTTAGCATGTGTGTTTGGTCAGGGAGTCCGAGTCTTCCGGAATTGCCTTCAGTGATGCTAATAATTGACGAGTACAAGGATTTTTATTTCTCTCTTCAACTTCATATTTGGTCGCTATTTATCAGAGTACTCCACAACTATTCCAAGGTTTGTAGGTGTTGATTTTGCGAACGTGATTTCGTAGTTCATTGTGTCTATAAGTTTTCATCGTGTATCTTTCTTTCAGAATCAGATGTCATTGCCACAGCAAATCTCATGGCAAACATATCGTTGAGCTTTCTCACATGGTAAGGTGAATGCATGATTGGAGACATGCAAAAAGCTAAGAGAGATAGCAGACCTGGATTGCGTAAACCGTTCTATTTTCAACCAAAATGAGAGTTGCCATTTACAGAAATATCGACAGGAAAAGGACTAATTCAGTACAGATTTATAGTAGTACGTAAATTAAGTCACTGCCTTTACAATAGCTGTATTACATTTCATGAAGTTAGTGGAAAGATTTTGCTTCTGACCCCCCCCTGCAATAACGAAGGGAAAAGCTTCTTTTTTTGTTTTTTTGTCCGTGGTGCATTGGATTCTGTGCGGTTATGATATAGGACATGAAGTTTTTGTTTTTCAAATACCCCTAAGCAAGCAAGACATGAGATTGTGAAGGAAAATCTAACTTCTAGTTTCTAGTTCTGAATCCACACCAATTCGAATACAATTTTGGCCAAATTTGTTTATTGTACATATAATATAATTTGTTTTAAAATATTTAACCAAATACATTTCATTATTTAATAAAGAAATTCTAGATTAAAAGAAATCTATTTTAAAAATACCATGACTATGATCATCATCACAAATACTAACTTAGATTAAAGGGTTTGAAACAGATAAAGGAAAGTTTGTATTTAAGTCTTAAAAGTATTTTTTTTTAATTTTTTTTATTTTAAATTAATATTTTTTTTTGATGTTTTCGATTATTTTGACGTGTTGATGTTAAAAATAATTTTTTAAAAAATATTATTTTGATATATTTTTAAATAAAAAACACTTTAAAAAATAATTACAACCATACTTTCAAACACTCTAAAATAATTAACTCTCAAGGAAAAAAAAAGAAGTTGTTTGTTCAATATTTTATTTTTCTTTTCCTAATGAGCTCTAACTTAATTTTTAAAAAATATCAATTAAGAATAATAGCATGAAAACTCAATAAACTTCAAATTAAGGTTGTGTTTGTTTTTCGCAAGTTTTTATGTTTGTGGTGAAACAAATGCAACAAGGTGTTTGGTAACAAATCAAATTGTGTTTTGTACTGTGGGGTCTATTAAAAAATTGAATTTGAAACATAATTTTTACATGATTTTTTAACTGTGTTTCGTAAAATCCAGTTTATTTTTGCAATTTAAAAGCATTTTTGAAAACATTTAATTTTTTTGCTTCAAATTAATATATTTTTGGTGTTTTTAGATAATTTTAATACGATGATATCAAAAATAATTTTTAAAATAAAAAATATTATTTTAATGTATTTTCAATCAATGAAAAACATTTTAAAAAGCATTTTTGAAAAAATTTAATTTTTTTAATTTTTTGCTTTAAATTAATATATTTTTGGTGTTTTTAGATAATTTTGATCTGTTGATATTAAAAATAATTTTTAAAAATAAAAAAATATTATTTTAATATATTTTTCAAGTAAAAAACATTTTAAAAAACAACCGCAACCATATTTTCACTAAACATTTTATACATATTTTTTTACTATACATAAACTTTAATTATAATTTTTACCAAACATATATCTAAATCTAACTAACCATAACTAATTATATTTTTTTAATTTATTTTTTTAAAATTACAATCATAAAAAAAAATAGCTGAGATGTTTATTTTAGCTTGCACGGAATTTTATATCTGTAACATATACATAAAAAAGTATTAAAATTCTCAAGTTAAAATCATTGTTTTTACCATAATTCAGTGTAAACTTTACCGTATCTAGCTCATTAGCTTTTTAGGCGAGGCATTTTAGTAATTTACCATAAGGTTCTTATCGAGGAACAATAACATCCGTCAATTAATTCAAACTTGCAAAGAAAAGAAAGACAAGACGCCCTGCTTTGAATTCTCTGCCGCCATGGGCGAAGTCTCTCGGTTTACCTTTTCTCTCTCTGACAAATGCTCTTTGAAGCCCGTGGACAAAACCCTTGCTGTTACTCATCGTCTGCTTCCGCTAAATCTCCGCTTGCCTGCAACTTCCCCCGTTAATCTCAACGTTAGACTCTCAATCTCAAGCTCAAGCTCGCGTGGCTGTGCGCTCAAATGCTCAGCTTCAACACCTGGTACCTAATTCTCACTTTCACTCTCTAAATTGCTTTGTTTTGCTTGTAGTTATTTTTGTGGCTTTTGATGTAATGATGGAAAAGACAATGAATTGTACTGTTTGGTTGTCAAGAAATGGAGGGAAAGGAAACGAAATTTAGCAAATTTGGCGGGGCCTGAACTCAGATGGTGGGAAAATCTATGGCCTTAAGTGAAGACACCCTGTAATCCAGAAAAAAAGATGGTGGCTTGGGGTGCAGTGACTTGGATACTTTTGATTTGAGTCTTTTAGCCAAGCAGGAGAGGAGGATTTGACAATCCTTCTTCATTGTCTGTTTGGGTTTGAAAGAGAATACCCTTCCTTATGCATCGTTGTTGATTGAAAATTTTGGATGTAAACTATCTTTTACTTGGGCAAATTTTGGGTGTTGATATTTTCAAGCCTGACAGGAGGAGGTGCTGGGGTGTTTTTTTTTTTTTTCCCTTTCTTCTTGGAAATTACAAATGTGAACTTATGGCAAGAAGGTCACTTCAAGAAGCCTCTGTCTTGGATCCAGCAATTATTGATGCTTATTCTATTTAGGAGGATTTGGTTTTGCTGCTGATTGTGGTTTTCAAGATCCAATCATCTGGAATCTCATTCAAGTGATCCATGCAATGCAATAAAGGCTCATTCATTGGAAGATTTTCTGATCTCTCTGTGATTTATAAGGATATTAGTGCTATTCTCAGTAGGTTTCTTCATTCGCACTTTATCCTTTCTCCTCCTTCCAGCAGTAGAGCTGCTCATCTTTGGGTTAGACATGCTAACACTGTAACCGATTGTATTAATTGGATGGAAGTTTGTCCAATGTTCCTTACCTCTACGGTGTACTATCTTCTGACTGTACTAGTTATTTATTAATTTTATGATGTGGTCATCGTTTTTCTTCTTCTTCTTCATAAAAAAGAAGAAGAAGAAGTGAGTGCTAATCATTATGTTTGAACTCTTTCCAGATAACCAGGCAGCAAGATTTCAAGAAGCTTCAAAGAATGGGAATTTAATTCCTCTATACCGATGTATATTCTCAGATCACGTAACTCCAATGCTTTCTTACCGATGTCTGGTTAGGGAAGATGATAGGGATGCTCCAAGCTTTCTGTTTGAATCGGTTGAGCCTGGCTTGGATGCTTCAACAATTGTATGGCCTTCAACTTTCACTGTTGTTATATTTGTGAAAATGCATGTTTATGTAATACGTTGCTTTTGGTCAACATGTTAGGGGCGGTACAGTGTCATAGGAGCTCAACCAAGTATGGAAATTGTGGCCAAAGAAAACATGGTTACAATTATGGACAATTATGAAGGTCGTCGGAGGGAGGAGATTGTGGAGGATCCAATGGAGGTTCCTAGAAGAATCATGGAGGGCTGGAAACTACAATTTATTGATGAGCTTTTTAATTGCATTTTAAAAGTTTGTTTAACTTAAAATATAATTAAAATGTTGTTTTTTTAGTACTTTCTAATAATTTTGATACATTTATTTAAAAAAATAAAAAAATATTTTAATATATTATCAAATAAAAATACCTTTTTTTTAAAAATCATCATCACAGTCCTAAAAACACTAATTTTTTCGAACCATAGCAAATGAATTGCGAAAGCATAAAAACAGTGGACTAATTTGTAAAATTAGTGAAGATGAAAATCTCTTTGGATGCAATTTGAATTTAAAGAAGGGAAAAAATTATAAACGACCTCGTTTTAACCCTCGATGACAGAGTTAAACAAAATTAAACAGAATCGTGTCTCTCCTTCCCCTGTTTTTCTCTCCTCTCTTCGATCCTGTCACCTCCAATCCCAGAAAAAAGAAAAAAAAAATGGAGTCCCTCTTGCGATCCTTAACGGGTCAAGACCCAAACCCGGACGACTACAGAAACATCGACTTCTGGTCAGACCCAGAACGTTCAGGCTGGCTAACAAAGCAGGGAGACTACATAAAAACCTGGCGTCGCCGCTGGTTCGTTCTCAAACAAGGGAAACTTGTGTGGTTCAAGGATCGAAACGTGACACGGGGGTCAATTCCCCGTGGGGCGATCCCCGTGGGCAAGTGCTTGACCGTGAAAGGTGCAGAAGATGTGCTTAACAAACCTTATGCGTTTGAGCTTTCGACGAGCCAAGAAACAATGTTTTTTATAGCAGATTCGGAGAAAGAAAAAGAAGAGTGGATCAATTCGATTGGGAGGTCAATTGTTCAACAATCTCGGTCTGTTACTGATTCTGAGGTTGTTGATTACGACAGCACTCGCTGCTGATTACTTTGTTTTTGTTGTATCAAATAAAAAAAAATTAGTTAGCTAAACTCTATACCATGTTTGTTTTTGTTGTTCCTACTGTTGTGTATGTAATAATAAATCTTGGGGTATTTCTATAGTTTAATTTGAAGGGTTTGCATGATTGATTGTGGTGTTTCCTTTAATTTTTTTGCAATTGAATTTGGATACTTATTTTGTGACTCAACTTCGTTGTTTGATTGTGATTATTGAGTGCATAGGTGATTTCATGAGTGTTAGAAATTCAGTCAAAAAAGGAACTACTGGGATTTGGATCTTGTTGATTTTTTTTTTAAAATTTATTTGTTTACTTGAGAATGAGTGTCTGTGTTCTCTGTTAATTCATTAAAAAGAGCCTGCATTTCTAGTTAGTTTATGATGCCGGTGCTATTCTTTGGTGGGTGATTTTGTGAAGGGATTTGTTTAGAATTCATGGTATATTATTATGCACATCAAGACTGTAGGGCTTTGGTGAGATTTTTTTTACAATTGGAAGAAATTGAAATACATTACTAGAGATTGGAGTTTGGTTCCTGACAACAACTTTTTTCTGGACAAGTAGATCAGATTATGCAGACTGATGATGAACTTCTTAGTTCTTCAAAATGCAGTTGAACACTCAAGTACATTATATTACTGATTCTGTTAAATCATTGAAATTCTTTATGTAGTTGTCATGAGGATCCGGTGGGAGTTTAGATTCCTGAAAAGGGTTTAGGAAACTGTGTTAATTTAATATACTAAGCTTTATGTGAAAAAAACTGATATTGGAAACAAATGCTTTGATCCAGTATGTTTTACAGCTGAACTCATCATCTACCCGCAAGCTCTGATGTCCTAGCTCAGACCATAGCAGCAAGAACAACCTCAACTTTCAAGCACGGCTGTTTTGCTAGTTGATTGAATTCAGTTTCAGTCCCAGTAAGCCTGTTACCTGATTGAAGGCAACAAACTTCTTGCGTCATGTGTCCAACTGGCCTTGCTTGATTCAACTTTGGACTTGATAGGCTTGGGTTTCTGCTGGTAATTTTAGTCCTCTTCTACACTAGCTCTACGCACAAGTTGTGGATCTTTTGTTTGAAAGTACTTGTTCTGCCTTAGCCTTTCTGACATGCCATCGCTGGATGTCCTGGGTAGAGGACTCTGCCGCAGCCATACACAATAAGCATTTGCAACTTTTGTTACTGTGGAGGACGTGCAATTTTACCATGGGATTATAACTTGACTTGCATTTTTGCTGATTCATTAAGGCTTTAAGGAGTTAGCAAGCTAGATTGTTGCCAAAAGCAAAATGATTGTTTTTGCCTCCAGATTCTTTGAAGGGAGTTCAAATTTCTTGATCACGTTTGTCCTTCCAAGTGCAGCCACATCTCAAAGCTCCCATTAGGAAGCTCAATGCAGTTGGAAGGTTCAGTAACTAAACTGCTATAGTTTCTTCACCAGGACCATTACTTACTTTATATATACTGTTGAAAGTAGTTGAATTTTTAAAGAGAACCCAGTATCCAGCAACATGAAACGAGATTGATCTGATAGATGAAGTGCCGTCTATCCAAATTCAAGGTTTCTTGGTAATGGACGATATGTCTCAAAAAAAAAAAAACCCTAGGAAAAAACATAAACCCCTACTAGCCAGCAATTGAAGTTTTTTTTTCCTTCCATATTCTGAACCCTAAGATTCTTGACCAAAGCACCAAAACAAGGAAAGATCAAGCTAAAAATCCTGGTAAAGATCCTTAAAACTCTCAAGTCCGTTAAGATTAACAGAAAATCAAACCAACAAGCTCTGCTTGATATGCCACGTGTCAAAAACCCACCACCTGATGTTAGATCCGAAACCTTCTCATTCCTAGCCTTCCCAAATTGAATATAACACAACCTCTGCGCTCCTTTCAGATACTAAACGACTCTTCTAGTTCAACAAGACCCAAGCTTGTGTTGGCAATGGAGACTTTAACTAGCTTGTCCACTAAGGTTTTTACAAAAAACAATAAAAAAACTCTATCACCATCAAGATCAGCTCTGCTTGGTCGATCTGATTTTGGTTTTTCTCCGTCTCCAATTCTAAAGAGACCACATTTTTAATCATTTGATTTTGTTTCGACGCAGAGATGCTCCATTGTTGGTCGTGAAATCTCACCCTGCACCTGATGCAGAGGTACCTTATTTCTTTAATGATTTCTTTTATTTTCATTTCATTGTGTATTTATATTTTTATTTATATCATTTTTCCTTTGAACAATAAACAGAATTCGTGTGATAAGAAACAAAACTCATAACTTTCATATATGAGCATGCATGAATGCATAAAAATCTATAGTTAATCATGGATCACTTCCGTTTCCTGGATTATAAATTATCAAGAGGAAACATGACAGGATCTCTTAGTCCGTTTTCCCTCTGAAGATACTCACAGCTTCAATGTTAACGAAGAGGACTCGCTATAGTCTTATAGAAGACTTAGCTGATGTGAAGAACCTGAAAGTCATAATTGTGATTATTAAATAAAGAAAAGGTGCACTAAATTCTACGTTCCCGAGTGGTATCAGTGGTCCAACAATGCAGTAGTATAAGATCACCCTTCAAGTTTTGTTCCAAATTGGTAAATGAGCCTTGCTCTTGCTCCAGAGAGGTCACTTTTAAGATCCAGATAAGGCTGGAGTTCTTGTTTTCTGCTGAAGTTCTTTTTATCATAGCTTAGGAGCTTAATTGAGTTCATTCAAAAAGCTTCATCTCGATTGATTTAAATTTTCAAATAGGTCTTGAATGGCTTCGACACTGCCGTATCCCGGAACCAAAAAATAAGTAAGTTACACTGTGTTCCATATTCTTCGATCCAAGTTTGTGCTTACTGTGATTTCAAAACAATGATTGTAGCTTCTCTGCTTCTCAGCACCGGAAAAAACTGTTCATGTGAAGTTCTATTTGCAGAAGGAGTGTGTATTCGGTGAGCAATTTCTCCTAGTTGGGGAAGATCGAATGGTTGGTCTGCGGGATCCATCAAGTGCCATACCACTCAACTGGTCAGAGGGACACACATGGAGTGTTGAGCTGGTAAGGAGGAACTATCAAAAAAGCTATTATACTGGTATTCGATAAGATATACAATACAGAATCTGGATTCTGGCAGGATGTACGCGTCAATTTGACGATGCAATACAGGTTTATTCTTAAAAGAAGCACAGGAGAAATCGTTTGGCAGCCTGGCCCTGATAGAACTTTCAAGACATGGGAAAGCAATAGCAGTATAGTGATTGCTGAGGATTGGGAAAATGCTGGAGCTCAAAAAGTTATTGAGGAGCAAGTTATCAATACGCCAGATTTGGAGCCTGTTGTTGCTGTAAATGTTTCCCATAGAGGGGAGGAAGTTACACCTGATTTCAACAAGGATATAATGCTTTCAGGGCTGTTGAATCCTATAACAGATTGTGCAGAACAAAACGTAAAGAAAGACAAGTCGTGTGGAAGATTGAATTTTATTGATTGCATAACCCTGGAGTTTTTTTTTAACAGAAAAACAATCAAATCTGCTGATCACATAACAAAATTCTAATAACAAAACAAGAAAATAATAACATAATTTACTCTTAAAGACTTGGTTTTCAAGTAGAAATATTCCAGCTAATCTCCTCAGCAATCCTCCTAATCTTTTGCACCATTTAAGATATTCTTTCAACACTTCTTATCTAACAACAGCAGCAGACACCTAGCTTGCTTCTTAATTCTTCAAAATTCGCTTTTGAAAGAGCTTTAGTTAACACATCTGTAATTTGATTATTAGTTCTGCAAGAAAGTTGAATAACATCACCTTCTTCCTGGACTTCTCTAAAAAAAATACAATTTGATTTTAAAGTGCTTAATCCTGCAATGAAAAACATGATTATTTGCAAAAGAAATTGTAGCCTGGTTGTCAACATAAATCTGTGTTGGCTCAAGTTGATCCATATGCAAATCGGCAAGTATTTTCTTGATCCAAATTGCTTGATGTACAGCAGTAATAGCTGCTACATATTCAACCTCAGCTGTGCTTTGAGCAACAAACAACTTGCTTTCTTAAACACACTTTTTTAAACACCAAAAGAACATTCTTGATCTAAAGCTGAAACAATAGCCTGCAGTACTTTTCATATCATCCACAAATCCTGCCCAGTTATTGTCAGAATAGCCATGAAGCATAAAATTATTAAGATGAGAAAATTTTATACCATAGTTCATAGTACCCTTGATATATCTTACAATCTTTTTGGTAGCTTGAAAATGTAATTCACTATCATAATGCATGAATCATGAGAGCAAACTTACTGCAAAAGTAATATCAGGTCTTGTTGCTGTAAGATACATCAAACACTCAATTAAGCTCTTGTATTAACCTTCATTAACTTTGTTTGCTCCATCATCCTTGATGAATTTTTCCTTCAGATTCATAGGAGTGCTTATGCTTTTACATTTATCCATATGAAACTTTTTCAGTATCTCCTTATCATATTTCTTTTGACATATGAAGATTCCATCATCGCTTTGCTTCACCTCCATTCTTAGAAAATAGGACATCAAACCAAGGTCTGTCATCTCAAATACTTTGAGCATTTCAACGTTGAACTTTTCTATCAGTTTCTCGTCACTTCATGTTACAAGCAAATCATCAACATAAATAATACAATAATTAAATTTGTATATGTTCCCTTTACATATAAAGTGGCATCATTTAGACTTTTAACAAAGCCAAGTTTATGAAGATATTCATCAATTCTGTTATACCATGGCCTGGGAGCATGTTTAAGATCATTTAATGTCTTATTTAACAATTATACTTTTTGCTCTTGCCTCTTGGCTTCAAAACCTTCTGGTTGCTCTATAAAAATATCCTCTTACAGATAATCATTAATAAAAAAGATTTTACATCTAACTGATAAACTTTCCAACTCTTCTGTGTTGGCAGTGCAAATAGTATTTTGATTGTATCAAGTTGTGCTATAGATGTAAAAGATTTTGAGAAGTCCACTCCAAACACTTGAGCATAACCCTTCACAACCAATTTAGCCTTGTATTTGTTTATAGAACCATCTACATTAAGTTTAGTTCTATAAACCCACTTCAATCTCAGGCCTTTTCTATAGAGGTTTATCCACCGACACTTAGGTATCATTCTTTTCAATCATTTTAAGCTCCTATTTCATTGCTTTAATCCATTCATCATTCTTTACTGCCTCTTCAAACTCTACAGGTTCACAAACAACAATGTTACTTCTTTCATAAACATCAGATAAAGATCTTGTACCTTTGTTTGTCTCATTATCAATACTGTCAACAACTTTCCAAGTTAATGACTCCTCATTCTCTTCTGGTTCCTTCCATTTCCATTGTTTGTCTTCCATAAAGTTAACATCTCTGCTTACTATAATTTTTCCATTTTATGGTTGGAAAATTCTGTAGGCTTTGGATGGACTTCTGTATCCAATGAATACTTCTAGTTTAGCCTTTGTATCCTGCTTGTCTCTTTTAACTTGTGGCATATAAGTAAAACAAAGACAACCAAAAGCTTTAAAATGTTGCAGGTCTGGTTTGCATCTACACTAAGCTTCAAATGAGGTTCTTTTCTGCAAAGCATTGGTTGACATCCTGTTCAGTAGATACACTGTTGTGTTTGCAACCTCAACTCACAGTTTCTTTGACAATTCCTTTTCATGCATGATGCATCTAGTCATCTCCATGTTGCTCTTGTTTTTTCTTTCATTCACACCATTCTATTGTGGTGTGTATAGTGTTGTAAGTTGGTGTTCAATGCTAGATTCATCACAAAATTGTTGAAATCTTTCACTAATATATTCCTTCCCATTATTAAACCTTATAGTCTGTATCCTATGGCCACTTTGATTTTCCACCCATGTTTTATACTTCCAAAATACATTAACAAAATCATATTTTGAATTTAAGAAAATAAATCCAACAAAATTAGGAATAATCATCTATAAAGATTTTATAGTATCTACTACCATTTAGTGAAACTGATCTTTGATGACCTCTAACATCTGTGTGCACCAATTGAAGTTTATATGTTGCTCTTTATGCACTTTGAGGAAAATGTTTTCTAGCCTGCTTTTCATATTAACAAGCTGTAAAATTTGTTAATCTATTCTCCAGCTAAGGAACACCTCTCACACGATTATATCTCTATATGTACATCGATCCAGCATGATGAAATTGCGCAAGCCTTCGATGCCACAATTCTTTATTGCCTGTATTTATGGCAAAAGCAATATGCTCCTAGCTCCTCTATAAGGTTTAGAGCAAAACCTTTTTCTCCCATTTTCACCTTGAATACATTGTTGACTTGTTGTCTTTGATCAAGCACAATTTGTCTTCAAATATGACTTTGTAACCCTTCTCCATAAGTTGTCCAAATATGACTTTGAAACCCTTCTTTATAAGTTGTCCAACACTTAGCAAATTCTAATCAATGTTAGGTACATATAAAACATCTAAAATGTATTTCAAACTTGTCAGGCTGTTTATAGCAACAATTCCTTTGCCTTTGACTGAAATATAATCACCATTTCTAATTTTGACTTTGGAAATAACAATTTTTTCAAGCTTCTTGAACAACTTCTGATTATTTATCATGTGGTTTGTGCAACCACTATTAATCAGCTAGGAATCACATGAACTATTGCTTGTTGCAAAGCAATAAGATCTAGAAAACGAATACGATGAAGAGGCTTGGTGAGTGCATCAGCAAGTTGATCTGCTGAGGATACATGGGCAACACGAAGGACACCATTTTGTACTTGGTCCTTGATGAAGTGATAATCGATGGCAACATGTTTTATTTTTGAGTGAAAAACGGGATTAAAACAGAGTTGGGTAGCTCCAACATTGTCATGGTATAAGATTGGACAACACAGAAGTTGAACATCTAGATCAGTTAGAAGATAGCAAAGCCAGTTGAGCTCAGTTGCTGCATTCACTACTGACCTGTATTCTGCTTCAGTTGAAGATCTTACAATAGTTTTCTGCTTCTCAGAACTCCATGAAATGGGATTGCGACTAAGATATATGACATAGGCACTGGTAGATGAGAAATCATCTTTGTCACTCACCCAATCTGCGTCTGAATAGGCATGTAAATTTAATGGAGACCTGTGATGTATTTGGAGACCATCATTAATAGTTCCACATAGATAGCATAAGAGGCGTTTAACAAAGCTCTAATGATTAGTTGTTGGAGTGTGCATGTATTGAGAGAGCTTGTTAACCGCAAATGCAAGATTTGGTCATGTAATCAAGAGATATTGAAGGCTGCCAATAATTGTTCTGTACTCAGAAGGATCAGGCAAGGCAGTGCTTGATTTTAACAAAGGTGGACTAGTTGGAATAGGAGTGAACACAGGTTTGGCATCTGCCATATGAGTTCGAGCTAGAATATCCAAAATATAACGCCTTTGAGATAATAAAATTCCATATTGATTGTGAACGACTTCCACGCCTAAAAAACACGATAGCTGTCCAAGATCTTTAATGGAAAACCGATGAGCAAGAACAGCCATAAAGAAGTCAATCATTGTAGTGTGGTCACCAGTAATTATTAAATCATCCACATAAACCAGGATATACATTTTCTTTCCAGCAGTATTGAGAACAAATAATGATGTATCTGTATGAGAATTTTTGAAACCTGAGTGAAGAAGGAAAGTGCGAAGTTCATGATACCATGCTCTAGGTGCTTGTTTGAGGCCATAGATTGCCTTTCGAAGTTTGCAGACATAGGATGGATGATCTTGATCAACAAAACCTTGTGGTTGTTGCATGTGGATAGTCTCGGAGAGATGGCTTTGAAGGAAAGCGTTGTTGACATCAAGTTGGCGTAAAGTCCAACCCCGAGATACAACAAGGTTGAGGACCACACATATTGTTGTTGGTTTTACTACAGGGCTGAATGTGTCAAGATAGTCAACACCAGGTCTTTGGTGAAATCCCTTTGCGATTAAACGTGCTTTGAACTTGTCAATAGAACCATCAGTGTTACGTTTAATCCGAAATATCCACTTACATCCAACTATATTCTGTGTAGAATCAGGTGGAACAAGTTCCCACGTTCCATTTCTGACTAAGGCATCACATTCATCAGATATAGCTTGACGCCACCTGGGATCGAGAAGGGCTTTAGTCATAGTGGTTGGTTCAAGATCACTGGATGTGGAGAGTCGGGTATGAAGATTCAGCTTAGTGATGGGTTTATGAATGTTGTTCTTAGCTCGGGTGGTCATGGAATGAGTGGGAAGGGTCGGAGTTTTAGGTGGGGAATGAAGGGTTGAGGTTGTATCTGTTGAGGATGTTATGAAATGGGAGGTTGTATAGGTGGTGATGGTGGTTGGAAGCTGAATAGGGTTGGATGGTGGAGCTGCCCTTTGAGGTTGCTGAGTATTGAAGACTTCAGATGACATAGTGAGTGGTGGTTGTGAAGTGGGTGAAATAACTTTAATTGGTGCAGGAATCCAAGTGGTGATGGGATTTGAAAGTGAAGTAGAGGATGAACCTGATAGTGAAGAGAAGGGAAACTGTGACTTAATAAATTTGACATGTCTTGAGACATAGATTCTGGAGGTGGAAGGATCAAGGCAATATTATGCACTTTGAGTAAGAGAATACCCAAGGAAAACACATGGCTTAGACAGTGATTCAAGTTTGTGTGAGGTGTAAGGGCGGAGCCAAGGGTAGCATAGGCAGCCGAAGATTCGTAACTTGGAGTAGTTTGGGGCTGTTAGAAATATTTTGTGGTAGGGTGAGGACAAGTTTAAAGTGGGAATGGGCATTCTATTAATGAGATAGACGGCTGTGGCAAAGGCATAAGTCTAGTAAGAAGGGGGTAAAGAAGCATGTATGAGTAGGGCTATACCAGTTTCAACTATGTGAAGATGTCGTCTTTCAGAGTAACCATTATGTTCGGGCGTGTGAGGGGGAGTTGTGAGATGAAAGATACCATTGGTGGAAAGAAAAGTAGCTAGAGAGATATAATCACCACCATTGTCAGAGTAGAGGGTTTTAATAGTGGAATTAAAGTGTTTTTCGACAATGGCTTTGAATCGTATGAAAATGTCTTTGACATCAGATTTGTTTTTGAGTGGGTAAAACCAGATATATTTAGTGAAATGATCAATAAATATAACATAATATTTAAAGCCATTATGAGAGAAAATTGGCGAGGTCCACACATCAGAGAATATAATTTCAAGCGGTTTGGTGGAGAAAATTGTAGAGTTAGAGAAGGGCAGCTTGTGGCTTTTATTGCAAAGACACGCATTACATGAGCAATTGGAAGATAAAAAGGAAGACAAGCCTAAATAATTGCTAGAGACAACATGTTTTAGAATTGAAAAGGCTGGATAGCCTAGGCGATGATGCTAGTCGAAGGACGTGGGCTTTATTGTTGAAAAAGCAATGAAAGGAGAGGAAGAAGGCCACTCATAGACACCATCTTTAGCTTGTCCTTGTAGCAGTGTTGTCTTGGTATAAAGTTCCTTAACAAGAAAAGTGGATGGTAAGAATTCTATGGAAACATTGTTAGAAGTGTAGAATTGTGAAATAGAGATGAGGTTCTTTTTCATAGAGGAAACACAGAGAAAATTGTGTAATTGAAATGTATAGAGAGAAGTTGTGAGAGAGGTGGAACCGGTGTGAGTGATGGGAAGAGTGGATCCATCTCCGATCATGATGTCATCAGTACCACTATATGGAGCATGCAAGGAGAGGTTGCTTAGATCTGAGGTGACATGGTGTGAAGCACCACTATCTAAAAGCCAGGATGGCGTGGTGGAGGGATGGGTGGCAAGGTGAGCTTGTGGTTGCCAGGGTGTTCCTTGTTAGGGAGTGTTGGATGTGGGTAAAGGATGAACTGGTACAAGGCAAAAGAAAGGGCACCGATTGACAGTGTGACCCTGAATCCTGCAAATTTGGCAGTGACCAAGGTATGGTCTATGAGGAGGACGAGAGGTCGGTGATGAAATGGGTCTTGTAATGGGTACAATAGGTGAGCGGTTGGAAAAGTTGTAGGATGAGCGCCAGTAATTTGTGGTATTGCTACGAGGTGGAGAAAGACGCCAATTTTTGGTGTTGGTTCAATATGTGGGATTGGCAATAGCTGGAAAATGATGTGGCTCAGATGGGAGAGTTTGAAGGGAGGCCTCAAAATTGAGAAGTTTTTCGTGAAGTTCTTCAAATGTGATGGAGGTATCTCTGGCCTGGACAATATGAACTAATTCCTTATAATCATCACCGAGACCATCAAGTATTTTATCCGTGATTTCTTCAGCATCAAGGGAGGCGCCAAGAAGAGCAAGATCATCTGCTCGTGTTTTAATAGTTTGCATAAATTCAGTTATGCCAAGGGAGCTTTTGGTGGTGTTTTTGAGTTGGTTTTTGATTTGTTTGATGCAACCACGAGAGGGTTTAGCATAGGTATTTGCTAGAATTGTCCAGGCTTGGCTAGAGGTGGTGGCTTGAGCGATGAAAGGTATAATAGTAGGTGAAATGGAGCCAATAACAGCGTTGAGAATCAGTTGATCCTGACGGATCCATATAGTGTAATTGGGATTGGAAATGGTGGTATTGGCTTGAGTCAAGGTAGCTGGCGGGCATGGTTTGGAGCCATCAATATAGCCAAGAAGATCATAGCCAATGAATAAGGTTTGGAACTGAAGTTTTCAAGAGAGGTAATTGGTAGATGTGAGTTTGAGAAGGGCTTGAGCAACAACATTGATGCTAATGAGAGTTTGGTGTGATTCATTAGTGTTGAGAATGGTTGCAGAATTAGACTCTATAGCCATGAGTGTTAATGAATAGGGGAAAAAAAATAAAGTGAATCGGTTTAGGGCTCTGATACCATATAGGAATGATGAAATCAATCATATCTTTCATTTACATTTTGCAGCAGTTAAATACACATACAAGATAACAAACATTTGTTTTGAAATCCTAAACTATAGAGCAGTTCAAAACTGCTTCCTAACTTTAAAGGCTGTTGCAATCTATGCAACTTATTTGAATAATTCAAAACAGAGAAACTACAGGGCTGTTACAATCTATTGCAATCCATTGAGCTGTGATACCTTGTGTCTTTTCAATCTAGTTTCATCTCTCTTATAATCATCTTCTCTTGGCTTTGACTCAAATTCATCATCTTCGAGCCTTCTTAATTTCTTGTCTTCCCTTCTGATATAAACTTCTCTCAGCTTTGTGCAATTTCATTATCATCATGCTTTTTTGGTCTCTTTTCCTCTCTCCTATCACTTTGTGTAGGGTGGCTCTCTGAGGGCCTATCGTAGCTAGATCCTTCCTCGCCTTCCTTGGGCCACCAAACATTTCATGTCCCCATTTAGAACTTTTATCTTGAGAACCCCAACCTATGTTTGCAGCTCTCTAGATACAAAAGGAAAGGAAAGCATAAATACGTGAGCCATCTATTTTAAAAAGAAAAATGAGTTGCAAGAACCTAATCTGCACAGCAAATTCAATAACCGCATCCCACAAAGTAATTTACACCAGTAATATTTTTTGGTTCAAAAATGAACTAAAATCACAAGTAATAAAGTAGATAAGAGGATCGAGTGATAAGTTCCAAATCAAATAAACAAATACCCAGCCAATAAAGAAGGTATGAAAACAAGAAGCAACTACAACTTGAAAAATTAAGATTAAATTTTTTATTAAAGGATAAAATTAAAATTTCATAAAAGAGGCAAGAAAAAAATAAAGAAAAAAAAATCAGGATCAAATTTAAAAAATTAGAAACAAAGAGAAATTTTTAGATTGAAGGATGCAATTAAAAAAAACTTATAAAAGGATACAAAAAATAAAGAATCAAAAGAATGAAAATTGATACTCAAATATTCTCACGAGGATTGTTTTGAAATTCTAAATGTCAGACATGAATTTCGAGGGAGAAGAGAGAAAAAAAATAAAGAAAATGGCTCCATGACAATCCATCCAACACGAGCTGCTTATGGAGGAAGGGGATGCCACGGGCAATCAACTGACATGGTGGAGGTAGATTTTCAACTACAGGATAACTCTTCACACACCTTCAAAACTCCATGGCACCTTTCTTGCACTTCCACAGGGTGGGCATGCGCCTAACAAACTTGAATTTTTTATATTTTTTTAATTACTGTAAAAGTAAATTTACCCATCTACTTGTCTGATTATAATAAAAAATCTCAGATAAAAATACCAAAATACCCTCAAAAGAAACCTAAATTAATTTTGTCACCAAAAATAATTTAGTCAATTTATTGTGCTAAAAATATAAAATATCTCACTTCATATATATATATATATATATATATATATATATATATGGGGTTAAAAAAATTATTTTTAATGCATTCTCAAACGAAAAGCATTTTGAGAATAATCCTTACCACTATCCTAAATACCTTAAGGAAGTTTAAGAAGAATTCAAAAAAACTTGGTGATAGTGATGCCTCCAATGAATATTTAAAATTGTTGTATATGGTAATTTTTAAAATAACTTTTTGCTTAAAAGTGCATTAAAGTAAAATAACTTTTTATTTTGTTTTTATTTTTGACATCAAGACATCATAAATAATTAAACAAAATATTAATTTAATATTTTTCAAGTAAAAAACACTTTTAAAAAATATTTAAAAACATAAAAAAAAATCATGTGAAACACAGATTTAAATCCAATACCTCAATCACATTTCTCCTCCTGTGTCCTTATAAAAGATATTTTTAGTTTTTTTTTAAATGGCTAGATTAGAATTTATCTATAAGTGGGGTTTTTCTCTTTTTCCTTTTCTTTTCAATTTCAACTTAAAAATATTATCAAACTAGGTTACATGTAATGAATTCAGATTTTTGATGATGTATTTAGAATTAGAGAGATGGAGCAAAACTCTTTCATTTACTTTCTCATGTCAGGCCATACATTTGGGCCTAGCTTTAATAGATTTGGATCATGTATGGATACTACAGCGGATCAATTTACTTATGCTCGGGAACATGGCTTCTCATGATCCTGACCTGTAGTCTGTAGACCATTTAAAGGTTAAATTAAATTAATTAAAGCTTTTATAGATGCTCTTGTGATGCACAAATCAAATATGTGTGCGCAAACTAGTCCACTACATTAAAACTTGTTATCCATATGATTTTTTTATTTTTTTAAATTTATTTTTTATTTTTTTAATTGATATTTATTTTATTTAAAATTATTTTTTTTTTTTTCATTAAATTGCATCCTTCTTTTAGAGATTTTATCCTTTTTTTTTTATTGTTTCACAGGTTTTTTTATTAATTGTTTCCCACCAATCTTATCCTTCAAATATAAATTGGTTGAGAATTATGTTTTTTAATTGAATTTGAATAATAAAATTTATGGAATATAACTTTTAGAGATTAAACCAAGTTTGAAAGATTGACTGGGTTTTCCTTGTTTTATTTTTAAATTTATATTTTCTTATTTTTTCTTATTTTTTAAACTTTTGTCTTATTATTTTTTTTGGCTTAATTCATTTTTTCTAACTTTTTTTTTTCGGTTTGATTCTATTTAATTAGCCCTTAACAATTTTTTTCTATTCACCCCTACTATTTTTTTAATCTATAAATTAATCTATCATATTACAAATGATTTTTAATTTCACCCCTATGATTTTTTTAATCTTTCGAGTTTGGTCCTAATTCTTTTAATTGTAATTTTTTTTGTTGGGGATATTTTTTGACTTTTTTGATTTTATCCTAGTTGGGTTTTGTCCCGTAAGATTTTAAGCTCATTCTTTTTTTGTTTACAAGTTTTTTTATTAATAATTTTTTTTAAAAGATTCTATCCTTTCAAAATTAAATTGAATAACATTTAAGTTTCTTGATTGAACTCGGATCCATTATTTAACAAGTTGTAAGTTTTTTTAGATTAAACTAAATTTAAAAAGCTTTTTTTTAAGCTGATGTTTTTATGTTTTATTTTAGTATGATCTTTTTTTTCCAATTTATTTTTAATAAGATTAGATTATTTGATGATTTGAAGAGGCTCTAGAGTCAAGGGTATGAATTTTTTTTATCAGTATATTATTATTATTATTATTATTATTATTTTCTGCCTTATTTAAATTGTTATTTTAACCGATGATTTAGGACTAATATTTTTTTTTAACATGTTGCTTTTTTACAAAGCGCTGAGAAGATATATAATATATATTTAAAATGCGCATACTGTGTTGTTACTGTTTTCCGGCAAGAGGACAGGACAAAGAAAAACAAAGACAGTAACTGGCCACAGAAAAAGCTGAAAAGTAAATTCTTGTCACCAACGCATAATCCAAAAAAAAAAAACACTTAAAAATCCAAGAAAGACTGTGGGACGTGGTAATTTCTCAGCGTACTATTTCCTATCCGTTTATTAAAATCCAAACCTTTAGAAAAGAAAAGGCGTACAACTACTATCCGTTCTTTATAAATCTGTCTCACCCGTGATCATCATCATCATCATCATCAGTTTAGATTTGGATTCACCTAAACACCTAATTATAATCAGACTTAAAAGTCAAGTCAAGCATATTACTATGATTCTCTCCTTTCCAAGGCATATACCCCCTCTCCTCTGCTCTGCTTCATAAATAGCAATCTACTTTCCTGTCGGCTACTCCATTATTATTATTAGTATTATACCTCTCACCCAAATGCACTCTTTCCTGTCCTAGATAGGACTTTCCTTTCCCAGACTGATCACTGGAATTTTCCAGTTCCCGTTCACCGGAAATGACTTCTCGTCGACTATCGCTCACCTCTTTGCTCTTTCTTTATCTAGTAGTTTCCTCTCAGTCCCTAGACTTTGATGATTTACACAAAAGACACAAACCCAAAATCAAAGGCCCCATCAAGACCCTAGTAGTTCTCGTCATGGAGAATCGCTCCTTTGACCACGTTCTCGGCTGGCTCAAGTCAACCCGACCCGACATCGACGGTTTATCTGGTTCCGAATCGAATCGAATCTCTGCTTCCGACCGTAACTCCGACGAAGTCTTCGTCTCCGATGACGCGGTCTTCATCGACTCGGACCCTGGCCACTCGTTCCAGGCGATCCGAGAACAGATATTCGGGTCAAACGATAGTTTCTCTGACCCGGCTCCAATGAACGGGTTCGTGCAACAAGCGAAGAGCATGGGTGAAACCATGTCGAAAACCGTCATGAGCGGGTTCAAACCGAGTCTTTTACCGGTTTACACCGAGTTAGCGAACGAGTTCGCCGTTTTTGACCGGTGGTTCGCGTCGGTTCCCGCGTCAACTCAGCCGAACCGGTTCTATGTCCACTCAGCAACCTCACACGGAGCCATGAGTAACGTGCGGAAAGACCTTATCCATGGATTCCCTCAAAGAACGATATTCGATTCACTTGACGATAATGGCCTCAGTTTCGGGATATATTACCAAAACATCCCTGCAACCCTGTTTTTCAAGTCGTTGAGGAAATTAAAGCACTTGTTGAAGTTTCACAGTTACGAACTGAAGTTCAAATTGCATGCGAAGCTAGGGAAGTTACCTAATTATGTGGTGGTGGAGCAGAGGTACTTTGACGTGGAGTTATTTCCAGCCAATGATGATCACCCATCACATGACGTGGCAAGAGGACAGAGGTTTGTGAAGGAGGTGTATGAGATATTGAGGAGCAGTCCGCAGTGGAAAGAGATGGCTCTTCTGATTACTTATGATGAGCATGGTGGATTTTATGATCACGTACCTACGCCCGTCAGAGGGGTACCGAATCCGGATGGGATTATCGGGCCTGACCCTTATTATTTCCAGTTTGACCGCTTGGGTATTCGGGTTCCGACCTTTTTGATCTCTCCTTGGATTGACAAGGGTACTGGTAAGTGTTGAGTTCTTTGTTGTCTTGTTCTATTGTTTATTTTGTTGCTATTAATGTTGTTGTTTAAGGATTTTTTTGTTTGTTTGTTCACAAGAAGTAGTAAATAATAGGGTGGTTTGGATTGATTATTGCTGTTGATGTGCAGTGATACATGAGCCAGATGGGCCAAGACCAGATTCACAATTTGAGCATTCTTCAATCCCTGCAACGGTGAAGAAGCTGTTTAACTTGAACTCGAATTTCTTGACAAGGAGGGATGCATGGGCTGGTAGTTTTGAGAATTACTTTTACCTTCGTGACACTCCGCGTGATGATTGTCCAGGTTTGGCATCGATATCCTTGTCTTTAAATAATTAGTAATGTTTTCTCTTTCTTTTGAACAACCAAGTTACTTTGTCTTGTAGTCAATGAAGCGTTACTGCGCTTAATTTGATTGCTTGAGGCTTCAAGTAGGATGCGGCCATTCACCCCTGTTTAATTTGGCAGTATTTGTATTTGATTTGGTGCTATGCTGCTTTTGTTTGATTTGCCTCTAAACGTTTAATGGGATTCCCACTTATTTTATCTTCGAATTAGTTGCTTGCCATGAAATCCATGGTAGTATTCTTCTAACAGACAGAGTCAAGTGACGTGCAAATATGAGAGCACAGAGTCTTCTGTTGTTTTCTTCATCTTTTTTTTTAAGCGGATCCTTTTAACTTCTATGTCTATAGCAAAATGGAGGTTGGAGACTGGAGATTAAAGCCTTTAGGTTAACCGTTCCATTTAGGCTTGTAGAGATAGAACCCAGTCAAGAGTGAAGAGACGACCCTGTTATCTGTTTCAGGCTATGTAGATGGTCCAAAGATGTCGACACACATCTCCACTATGGCATTTCAAGGACCATTGGTTCATACAGAAAATCTCTTCAGAACAAACATTATCTGGGGTTCTTGGTGTGTTATCTTACATCATATGATTCAAAATTAATCCTGAAATCTGTACACAGAAACCCTGCCAGACGTGACAACATCATTGAGGCCATGGGGACCAAAAGAAGATGCAAGCCTCTCGGAGTTTCAAGTTGAGATGATCCAGCTTGCATCACAGCTCAATGGCGATCATGTACTGAATGCTTACCCGGATATTGGCAAAAGCATGACAGTGGGTGAAGCCAACAGATATGCTGAGGATGCAGTTAGGAGGTTCCTTGAAGCTGGCAGGGCTGCTCTTAGAGCTGGAGCAAATGAATCTGCTATTGTCACAATGAAACCTTCCCTCACCAGCCGAGTTCCAGCGGGGGATAATGGTCGCTACCAGAAAGCCTATTAATTCCCTTCAAAAGCACCATTTTAGATATGAATTTAAATACAAATACACAATTACTGTGTCTGTAAGCATTTATCACTGTGTGATATAGAAGAAAGCTGAAGTATATAGTCTCAGATGTATTATTTCGTGTAATTATAGTTTTAGTAGATGCTCATGGAACTCTAGAATTGTTCCTATCTACATTTGGTATTATAGTTGGTTTTATATCATAAAGCATCAATTTGATGCGTTTTTAAATTAGAAAAAAGGGTACTTTGCACACTCAATTTTCTCTTTGTTTTCCAGTCGAATCCGATTATCAGTTTTCTCAAGAATGAAAACTGTGTGCCGGGCGTGTGGTTATTATTTTCAAAGAACCATCTCAACCCAATAGCTTAGAACCAGCTATTGGGTTGAGATGGTTCTTTGACATGGTATCAGAGCCTTGATAACCAAGTGGTCACGAGTTCGAATCTCACAATTCTCATTATTTGATAAAATTAAACACAATATAACGTGAGTCTATATAAGTTTCAAGTTTATATAGCTTTTTCTTGAAGGAGTGTATTAGAGAATGCTATAAATTATATTATATGACATCATCTTATAGCTTAAATTATTAAATTGAGATGGTTATTTAATAAATTATTTGGTATTAAAAACTGAGGTGATGATCATATTACGTCTTTCACTTCAATGGACTTGCAGCATGTCATATAACTCTACATTTCTCTAGCTGAAACCGCAGACGAGTCTTTGAAGTATAATGCGCAGCCAGTCGGCAATCCACTCCAAATGGTCCTACCAGAAAATAACAAGAAAGAGAAATGAAAAAAACTGGCCACAGGAGTAGCTACCATTCAACATGCTATCTATACGCAACTAGCAAACTACTAGCAGTCTTTATCTTTCATCTTCTGCTTGCACAAGCCAAACCTTTCTCCCAAAATACTAATCGAGGTCTCATGGGAACAAAGTGTTAGAGTCTATCAACACCATTGACCTACTCTTCTCAGCGTACTTGGTCTTAGCGATGCAACTTGGCTTTGCCATGCTATGTGCTGGCTCAGTCAGGGCCAAGAATGCCATGAACATTACGCTTACAAATTGATAAATCAATTTTATTAAGTTTTTTATTTAGTTTTTGTTTGGTTTTTTAAAACGTTTGGCACATATGTTAGACCCAAGTGCTTGGACTTGATAGTCAGTCAAGTCCAAGACGTTTGGACTTGACAGTGCGTTAAGCCCAATATAACGTGGATTTGACACGCATGCAAGGCTCAAGGCGAATGAACTTGGTAGTGCGCTAAGCTCAAGATAGCGTGAGTCTGGCACGCATGCTAGACTTAAGTCACTTAAACTTGGCAGTCAGCTAAGTCCGAGATGCTTGAACTTGGAAGTGCATCAAATCCAAGGTAGCGTGAGTCTAACATGCATATTAGACCCAAGATGGTTGGACTTGACAGTCAGCTAAATCTAAGATAATGATCATCCTCCCTTGGTATGTTTAGGGGAATGACCAACTTCTTTTGAGTCTAACCTCATGGAAAAACTCAGTCTCTATAAGTTTAGTTACACTTGATGTCTTAAACTCTAATCTCCCTATACCTTTTTAGGTGTATAAAAGTCCTTTAAGAACCCACCATATTCCCATCAGGTAAAAATTATTTATCCCTCATTAAATATTATTAGGGTAACGGCACTGCAGGTTCTTTTTATAAAATGATAAAATTTATAAGCTATAAATATATCATGAGAGTTTCATAACAAATATTTACAATCTTCAATTCTCTACGCCATTTATATTTTTAGAGTATCTCACTCTAGAATATTCTTGTATTTTTCTCCTATCAAAAGATACTGATTTTATCATCGAAGGATCTTTAAATCTCCTGATTGGAAGTGTTTTATTGCAGGTATTCAAGACCTTCCTAGTAAATTTAAAGTTCTTTAAATGGAGAAGAAATCCAAATATTTTAACTTATTAATCAACTACTCTCCTAAACACCAAATAACCTTTTATTTTATATTCTTGCATTTATGAACTTCATCACAAATGTTGTTGATGCTGTTGCTGGGAGCATCTCTTATTACCTCTCTGGCTTTGCGTTTGCATTTGGCGATGGAACTAATTCTAACCCTTTCATAGGTACAACCTTCGTTGCTCTCAAATATATTCCCAATACCTCTTATGACTATAGTTACTTTCTCTACCAATGGGCTTTTACTATTGCAGTCGCTGGAATTACCAGCGGCTCCATAGCCGAAAGAACCTAATTCAGTGCTTATCTTGTTTTCTCATTTTTCCTTTCTGGATTTGTGTACCCAATTGTGGTTCATTGGGTTTGGTCAACGAATGGTTGGCTGTCTCCTAGTTCAAATCAGTTGTTAGGCTCCGGTGCTATTGACTTTGCTGGCAGTGGTGTGGTTCATTTGGTAGGAGGGGTTGCTGGACTTCGGGGCTCATTTATTCAAGTTCCTCGAGTGAGTCGGTTTGATGCATTTGGCAAGCCCGTGCCAATGCGTGGGCACAATGCAACTCTTGTGGTGCTTGGGACCAATGAAGTAACTGGACCGGTTTTGGCCAGGCTGCGTTAACAACTACATTGGCAGGTTCGAGCGCCGGAATCACAACCCTATTTGGTCGGCGATTACTAGTAGGCCATTGGGATTCATTAGATGTTTGCAATGGATTGCTTGGTGGTTTTGTTGCAATTACTTCAGGATGTTCAGTTGTGGAGCCAGGGGCCGCAATTGTATGTGGGTTCTGTGCAGCTCGGGTCTTGATTGGACTAAACATCGTGACTCTAAAGCTGCAATTTGATGACCCCTTAGAGGCAACTCAGCTGCATGGCGGATGTGGTGCTTGGCGTTTAATATTTACAGGATTATTTGCCAAAAAGGAGTTTGTCATCCAAGCTTATAATTCAGGCGAGGCAGGCGTGGTGAGACCCTATGGCCTTTTATTAGGTGGTGGATGGGGTCTGATTGGATGCCAAGTGATTGAGGGTGTTGGTGATTGCAGCCTGGGTTAGCCTAACAATGGGACCTGTTTTCTTTGCACTTGACAAGCTTAAGATGCTGAGGATATCAATTGATGAAGAAGTAGCAGGCCTTGATATCTCTAGTCCTGGAGGCTATGCCTATCCTGCGCACCCGGAAGAGAGCCATCCTCGCTTCTGCGCAGATTATATGCGTATCCAAGATCAAAATCATTCATGATTCAATAGTACTTCTCCACCGCATCATTGGCTCTTTGGTTTGTTGTTTTTCTTTTTCTTCCTTTTTGGGTGAAGTCGAGTGTTTCTGCTCATCGATTCCTTTTCCATTTAAATTGTTTCTCCTTCAGGAAAGACAGCCTACATTTTCCTTTTGCAGGTATAGCTTTGTCGAAACTTTCCCGAGCACCTACTTGTTTACTTGAAAATCAATCTGCAGCGTCGTATGCTCCCTGACGCTTGCCCTTATTTAGGGACGGCAGCAGTAACTAGGACGGCATCCAAAACGGAAGAAATAATTAGAACACTAAATAACCTTTCTAAAAGAGAAGTAGAATAGCTATTAAACCCGGCCAATGAGAAATAATTAGAACGCTACATAACCTTTTTTAAAAGAGATGTGGACCTAGAAAACATTAATTAAGACTAAAACTGTTATGTGTTTTACTATGTAAATCTACAGTAAAACGCTGAGCAGTATTTATTCAACTTCTTTTTTTTTATTTTTTTTATTTCTTTTTGTTTTTTTGGTTTTCTTTGCCTTTATAGGTTTTTTTTTTGTTTTTTTATGCTTTTTTTAATGAATTTTTTTATTTAATTTTTTTTTGTTAATGTTAATTTTTTTATTTAGTTATTAGATGACACGGATCTCGAGTTTGACAAGTTAATCTGAATTTTCTTTTCTTTTTTTAATTAATAACATATACTAAAATTATTGAGTGTTTTACTATGCAGTCCACAGTGAAACGCTAAGCTATTTTTTTATTTTTAATATTTTTTCTATTTTTTTTCGTTTTGTTTTCTTTTTTGCGATTTTTTTCGTTTTTTTTGTTTTCTTTGCCTTTATGGGTTTTTTTTTGCTTTTTTTTGTGCTTTTTTTAATGAATTTTTTTGTTTAATTTTTTTTGTTAATGTTAATTTTTTTTATTTAGTTATTAGATTTTCATGACAAGGATCCCGAGTTTGACGAGTTAATCTGAATTTTTTTCTTTCTTTTTTTAATTAATAACATATACTAAAATTGTTCAGTGTTTTATTGTGCAATCCACAGTGAAACGCTAAGCTTTTTTTTTAAATATTTTTTTCTATTTTTTTTTCTTTTTATACCTTTATAGGTTTTTTTTTTGCTTTTTTTTGTGTTTTTTTTCTTTTAATGAATTTTTTTTGTTTAATTTATTTTGTTAATGTTATTTTTTTTTTAGTTATCAGACTTTCATGACACGGATCCCGGGTTTGGCGGGTTAACCTAGTTTGACGAGTTAACCCAGAATTTTTTTTGCTTTTTTTAAAGTTGGATGAATTAACCCGGAATTTGTTTTTTGCTTTTTTTCTTTTTAATTAATTTTTTTTTGTTTAGTTTAGTTTTTTAATGTTAATTATCAGACTTTCATGATACGTATCCCAGGCTTGATGGGTTAACCCGTTAATTTTTTTATTTATTTAGTTATCAAACTTTCATGACGCGAATCTCAGGTTTGACGGGTTAACTTGGTTTGAAGGGTTAACCCAGTTAATTTAGATTCTTTTTTTTTTCTTCATTAATTTTTTTCTTCCTGTTGATTTTTTTTCTTTGTTTTTTTAATTAATCTATTTAATTATCATACTTTTATGACACGACCTTGCAGTCAGACCCACATTCAAGGCTCTTGGGTCCGGTGTTGCAGCCAGACTCACTTAAACTTGAGTCATGTAAGTTTAATACTATTATTAATATTATAAATATTACTCTTGGGTCAAGCATTATAGCTGAACCAAAGGCTTTTGGGCATATCTTTGCAGAAAGACATAACACTTTTAGATCTTACTTTTTTTTGATATTTTTTATGCAAGAAAAAAAATTTAACCCGTGGTGTGTGCCTTTATTTTTTTTTCTCCTTTCTTTTTAAGCCTTTTACTGTGGATTGCATAGTACAGTCCACAGTGAAAAAGCTGATGCTTTTAGTTTTTTTTTGTCTTTTTTAATTAATTTTTTTGAATTTAATTTTTTAATATAAAATTTTTTCTATTTAATTATCAGACTTTCATGACATGGATCCCAGGTTTGACGGGTTAACTCAGTTTATTCAGATTTTTTTTTCTTTTTCTTCATTAGTTTTTTTCTTCCTATAGGTTTTTTTTTTTCTCTTTGCTTTTTCCTTTTTAATTAATATTTTTTTAAAATTTATTTCATTAATAATAAATCTTTTTTCTATTTAGTTATCGCACTTTCATGACACGAATTCCATATTTGACAAGTTAACCTGATTTGGCAGGTTAACCCCGTTGATTCAGATTTTTTTCTTTTTTCCTCATTAGTTTTGTTCTTCCGATTTCATCTTTTAATATTATATGCAGTCCACAGTGAAAAGGCTGAAACCTTTAGTTTTTGTTTTTTGCTTTTTTTATGTCTTTCCTTCGTGGGATCTTTGATCGATCCATAGTGAAAAAACTGATGTCTTTTTTTTAATTAATTTTTTTTGTTTAGTTTGTTGATATTAAATTTTTTCTATTTAGTTATCAGACTTTCATGACCACCGGATCTCGGGTTTGTGGAGTTAACTCAGTTAATTTAGATTTTTTTTCTTTTTCTTTGTTAGATTTTTTCTTCTTATAATTTTTTTCTTTTATTGTTTCTTTTTATTTAATATTTTTTTAATTTAATTTAGTTCATCAATATTAAATTTTTTTCTATTTAGTTATCGAATGATGCCTTTAGTTTTTCTTTTTGCTTTTTTGCTGTTTTTATGCCTTTAACTGTGGACTGCGTACTGTAGTACACAGTGAAATGGCTGATGCCTTTTTATTTGTTTTTTTTGTCTTTTTAATTGTTTTTTTTATTTAATTTAGTTTGTTAATGTTCAAATGGGTTAACCGGGTTTGACGGGTTAGCCCAGTTAATTTTGTGTTAACCTGTTAATTTTGTTTTCTATTTAGTTATCAAACTTTTACGACACGAATCTAAGGTTTGAAGGGTTAACCCGGTTTGAAGTGCTAACCCAGTTAATTCAGATTTTTTTATTTTTCTTTATTAATTTTTTTCTTCATTTTGGTTTTTTTTCTTTGTTTTTTCTTTTTAATTATCACACTTTTATGACACGACCTTGCAGCCAGACGCACATCCAAGACTATTGGGTTTGGTATTGAATTCAGACCCACTTAAACTTGGATCATACAAGTTTAATGTTATTATTAATATTATAAATATTACTCTTGGATCAAGCGTTGCAGCCACACCCAAGACTCTTGGGTATAGCTTTGTAAAAAAACTTAATATTTTTAAATCTTAATTTTTTTTAATATTTTTATGCAAAAATTATTGACTTGCGGCATCGCGCGGGTCATGCAACTAGTTATAAACTAAAAGGGGAGGGATGAGGTAGTGTTCTAATTATTTATAGAACATTATTTATTATAATAGCGCTTTATTTTTATTATTTTTTTAGTAATGTTTTTTTTATTTAATTTCATTTTTTAATATTATATTTTTTTTTCTATTTCGTTATTATAGTCTTATAACATGAATTTTATATTTAACAAGTTAACCTGGTTGACTCAATTTTTTTTAATTGTTTTTTTTTCAATTTCATCCTTTAATATTGATTTGATTGAGAATTAAACTTCATAATTTGTTTTGTTTACTTTTCATTAGATTATCTTAGTCTCATGATCCGAGAATAGTGCTTAACGAGTTAACCTGAGTTGACTCAAGTTGTTTTTTGTGTCTTTTATTTAATTGATTTTTTTTTCTAATTTTATCATTCAACATCAGGTCAATTGGGAATTGAGCTTCATAATCTATTTTAATTTGCTTTTTATGAGAATATCTTGGTCTCGTGATCAAGGTCACGAGTTTTGACATTTTAACCCTAGTTAAATCAGGTCGTTTTTTTTTCTCTAAGAGGTTATATCGGTCTCATGACCCGGGTTGCGGGTCCTTCAACAATGGAATTGTTTTTTATTGAGTTGTCCTCGTTTTATAACCCAGGTCGTGAGTTTGGCGGGTTAACCTAATTGACTTTTTTTTTTCAATTTCATCGATTAATATTGTGTTTGATTAAGAATTAGGTTTCATGAGCTAGTTGGGGATTAGAATTTATAATTTGTTTCGATTTGCTTTTCATGGAGTTATCTCAGTCTTATGATCTAGGTTGCAAGTTTGATATGTTAACTTGGATCGTTTTTTTAGATCCTTTTTTAATTGATTTTTTTTTTCAATTTTATCATTTAATATTGAGTTGATTGAGAATTAGGCTTCATAATTTATTTTGATTTGCTTTCTATAGGGTTATTATAGTCTCATAACTCAGGTTATAAATTTGATATGTTAACCTGGGTTGTCTCAAGTCAATTCAATATATTGTTATTTTAATATTAAAAAAAGATATCATCTTGAAATTTTATTTAGTCAAATATTGTTTTTATAAGTTGTATAGGTTGTTTTTCAAGCAGTAAAGTCAACTGAATTGTATCAGATAAACTGTCACATGATTTTTTTTCTGCTAGAAAAAAAACATTAGTAACATTTGAATTTTTTTTTTGACATTCAAGAAAAATTTAACTTGACCTGCAGCCAAGCACAAATCAATCATCTAATAGTTACTTAACTCGGCCAAACTTGATGAGTTAATCCAAGAGGTCAAACCTGAGTTGAATTTCAAGTTAAACCTATTTTGTTATTAATATGACAAAACTTGATTGACCTACGGCCAATGAAAATGATAAACTACTCACAAGTTATCCAACAACTTAATACCCAACCCCCTTTTACAAGTTAGACTCTCAGATGAGTCTGAAAACCATGTCAGAGAATAACATGTATACAAAAATAATATCTATTAAAAAATATATAAAGGTAGAGATTGTTAATACCGTTAAATTCCAAAACAGCTCGGTTTGACACGCACCCACTTAAAAAAAAGGAACATGAAGCATCCACTTTCATTAGTAAAATCTCGAGTCGTCTCGTAAATAGCTCTAGTCTCTGGTTTGATGATCCTGTTTTTACTACATTTAACACATCTATGATATCAACTGGGTTGCACCGTACACCATCTTATTTTCTGGCAATGCGGATCTGTTATTAATGAGAGGATTTGATTACAACAATCTTGATTTCAGAGCTCTAAATTGGTATAATCGTTCATTCAATATTACATCTCGGAGGTGTATGAACTCGAAGCAGTTAAAGACATCTAAACAAAACTTTTGGGCAAGGCCACAAGTCAATGAACAAAATCATAAAATTACTAATATAACATTTCGCTCCACCAAAGGGTTACTTGCTGATATCGATCTGGCTAATACCTTGCAAATTGTCGCTTTTCATCTCCATCACTCTGCCTTCCGTAAGGATTGCTCTCATTGAAACCATTTCGGCTTCCTTTGTGTGTTTTCTTCCTAAACTTGGAAGCATTACTTTCCATGTTTAGATTCACCTTTGGTGGAGAAGAAAAGCAAAATGAAGCAGCAACAGCCTGCAGATACCCAACATTAGCCATTTCATTGCTCCGAAAAATCAATATAATTGTTCGTGCATGTAATTGCCCTTCTAGAATGTGAGTGACAAGAATGGTACCTGCAGATCGAGTCGGTGGACATTAAAGATGTCCTTCATAGAATGTGAATTATAGGCCAACATGTAAGATCTATATGCATCTTTAGCTGACTTGTTCAAATAGTAGTTGTTGGCCACCAACTTCTCCTGAAACAATCCAGTAGTTCTATTTAAGTTCTTATAACTTTAGTTACCGGGATGAAACATGCAACTGTGAAGAAGTAGGACAGTACCAGCTGAGACTGAACATTTGCCAGCTTCTTCTGATCAAATTCATACTCTTTGACAGGGACTTTTGCTGCCTAGAAGAGAGATGGTAAGTTAAGAGTACACAAAAGGTGATTACAAAAGCAACGTCTAATCTTTATGAACACTCTTTCAATCTGATAGAAGATTTCAAGTAATTCTTGCTTTTCAAAATTCTAATGCTGTGCATCCTACTGCATGATGAAACAAAACCAATTATTTATTGCACTGAGGTGGTGCCCTCTTCATAAAATAGAAGAATTGGACATGTGTAAGATAAGCAGCTGTGATGAATCTCCTACATACCTTCAGATAGCGCAAAAACTGTAGCTCTTCTGGAATCAGGAAAAGCAAGGCATTTCCTTTTGCACCTTCCCCTCGTGCTGTTCGACCAACCCTGTGGATGTATTCCTGAAAGCAGTAAATTCAGAGCACATGTTACTGAACATGCATGAACAAGAACATTGAGATATTAACTGAAACATGCTAGCTAGAAAGTATGAGCACCTTGGGTTCATCAGGAGGATCAAACTGCACAATCCAGTCCTACAAGCAGAAAAGGAAAGATAAGGAATGAATATTAGCCGACCTACAAGGAAATACAGCTTTCATGGTCTGAATAATAAATTATTTTTTTATGTGGAGGCCTTTAAGTGAGCAATTTACAAAGTTTGAAGTGCGATCCTTTCCAAAATCCCCAAAACCCATGTCGAGTTCAAACAAATCCAAATGCACCGTCTTAATTGAAGGTAATTTTGCAAAAATTTCAAATACACAAGTCAATCAATTAATCTAAACACCCACACCAAGAAAAGGAAACTTCCAGAGGGTGTCTTAATGGGGAAGAGGCCAGAGAGATCGATAGATGAAAAAATAATGTCTACAAATATTATTTCAATTTTCAACAACAATCACAACCCTCCCCCAACAAAACAAACACGACCCACACAAGCTTCTAGGGGCATAGATCCTAGAAGAAAAGCCTTGGTGAACAAAAGACTCATACCACAGCAGGAATATCAAGTCCACGAGCTGCAACATCAGTACAAAGCAAGATGCCTTTCTCTGCTTTGCAGAAATCAAAAAAGGTAGAGGTTCTTTTCTGTTGCTTTTGTTTTCCATGGATATCAAAGCATTCCACCTGAATGTATCTGAGAAGATCAGCATGAAACTTGACCGAGTTACATGAAGAGAAGAAGACCATCACTTTCTTTGACAAATTTCTCTTCAAAAAGGAGTACAAAAGGACAAATCTCTTGGCACTTGGCACTACACAATAGCCTTGCTGCAGACCTTCATTTGTGACCTACAATAGCAGACATCTTGTTAGGTTTAAAGCAGAGAGCTTGTTCTTGCTTATACATATGTTTATATGTATGAAAACAATTAGAGACTTAGAAGCAACAGCATATCTACCTTCGTTCTACCATCATCCACATCAATATATACAGGAGTTGTCTGAAATGACAACCGAGCAAGGTCCTCCACCTGAGATGGAAATGCAACATCAGTTGGATCAACTAGAAGAAAAAAAAAAAATACTGAATTTCACTATAAAATAAAAGGAAGGAAAAAAAAAGCTAAAATTGTGTTACAATCTTAATCATTGAAATTCTGATTAAAGAGAAAAGGCAAGGAAAAGCATGAGTAGACTGAGCCAACATCAAAATGTGATGCCTTGAGAAAGATACCTTTTTAGTTTGGGTAGCTGAAAATAAAGCAGTTTGCCTAGCCTGCACATTGATTAGTGAACTCATCAGCTAAAAAGCATTAGATATTGCCAAAAAGAAATCTAAATTGTCATTGCAACCACAAACAGGAGCATAGCTCATTGAACACAACCACGTCACTGAATCTCATATGAACTCAAGTTTTAGCTAAGGACATATAATTAAGAAAAAAAAATTGCCGTTCAGTTAGCATTGAAAACAACAAGTCGTTGATAAGACATTTAATGCAAATACACCAAATACTATAAGAGCAGCTTAGCAACTTACTACAAAGTGCTACTACTAATAATGTATGGAAAACATAGAGTGGATCGGTAAATTGTTTCACAGATTCCTTAGTGTTATGAACATATCTTTTTTACTTCTGAATCAAAAATCATACATGCATCCCAACATAATTACCGAAACATAATTTACCTTTGGTAGAAGCTTGATAATTTGCTTCATTTCTTCCTCAAAATTTGCCTCCAATATCCTGTCTGCTTCATCAATCGTAAGGCACTGCAAGTTTGAAAGGTTATTTAAGAATTAGGTAACACTCTCAAGCAACTAATTTTACTACAGGAAGGAACATTTATTGATAAGATTTCTACGTAAGTCTTATACTGGCAATTACTAAACAACTAATATAGGCAATTACTAAACAACTAATATAGTCATAAGCTATTCAACCCGTGGTATCGGTTTGAAAGTAAAACAAGTAAATCATCATCTATAACAAGGTTAAAGCTTTATACAAGTTACCTTTAGATTCTTATAGACAAATCCCTTCGTATTTTGAAGATGATCAAGAAGCCGACCAGGAGTTGCCACTAGTAAATTTACCCCTTTAACAAGGCGTTCTGCTTCTCCTCTTCTTGCTGCACCACCAATAACCAAGCCAAGAGTCTGAGAGTGATACTTGAGAAGGTCTTTTGCCACAGCATGAGTCTGTAGGTTTAAATGTTGGATTAATCAAAAGAAAACAACAACTATCCAGAGCAACAAAATCTTCAATTTTCCAAACACATTTTTTTCCTCCTTTCAATTGTGGCAAGTTGAGACCAAATTATAGCATAATACCAATATAAAGTCATATCACTTTCCTCCTAAGCCAAAAGAAGGAAATTCAAATTGCAAAATTCATTGAAGCAGAGTCCATCAGATATGCGATGCATTCTGCCAATTAATTTACAATTTAAATAAAAGATGATAATCTTATCATTTGCATTAACTCAACCATCAATTACAATTTATCAGCAAGCATAATGTATATGTTGTACAAAGGAAAGAGATCTTTTAACAGAAAGGGATATGTAAACCAGTAAATTCCATTTTTCTACGCCTGCTTTCATAATGACATGAAGAGAAAAGAAGGCAACAACTTCTAGTCCATAAATAATCCTAGCTCACAGAATTTCTACAGGCCTCCTAATTGAAGATTTATAACATGGAATAAAGCCTGGTTTGACCAATACTATCTGAAAGGGGATAATATGATACTTCACAGGGAAGCGTCTGCGGGACAAGGATTATACGCATTTCTTTACCTGTATTGCAAGTTCTCTTGTCGGGCAAATAACAACAACACCCGTTCCATTGCGAGGAGAAAAATGAACATTATGTAATAATTCTACCGCTGGTATTAGAAACGCAAGAGTTTTCCCAGAACCTGTCCTTGCAGCACCAAGAACATCTTTTCCTACCAGGAGTGGTGGAATTGCCCTGGCTTGAATCTGTATTTGCAATGATACATCAGATATAAGAAACTTTTTATGCGCAAAAAGGGCTAAGAATGCAGACATCCTTAGGAAATTACAGTGGACAGTATATCCTTCCTATAGACAGAGAGCAAGAAGATCTTTATATATAGAAGTCCCATCTAGACAAAGAAACATTACAAAGCTAGAAAAAATCTCACATAGAATTTGGAAAGCTTGAAGTTGTAATAAAATATCTTATGTAATAACATCAGGCTGTTCCTTAGAACTTAAAAAGAAAAGAAAACAATATACCTGAGTCAAATTCTCAAATCCCATCTCTTGAATAGCCTTACGAGTGGCTTCGGATAATCCTAACGAGTCAAATGACTCCGTACTCATAATCCCACCTCCACTTTTCACCTTCTTCACCGTCTCTTTCTCTTCCTCCTCCTCCTCTTTTTCTTTCTCCTCCTCTTCACTTTCCTTCTTACTCTTCTTATTTTTATTCTTCTTCTTCTTATCTTTCACCTCCTCAACTTCCCTATCCTCCTCCTCCTGCTCCTTCGCTTCTCCTCCTTCGATTTCATTGAGATTTTTCTCTTGTGCTTCTTTTTTTGCTCTGTTTCGCTTACGTTTCCCCTTCTTCATCTCTTCCTCCTCTGCTGATCGATTGTGCTTCTGTTCTGCCATGGCGGCCACTGATTTCTGATTCTAGCTAGCTAGGGTTTTGTCGAGGGAATTGGGAAGACGAGTGAAGATGGGGTTTATGGAATTGAGCATCTACAACTAAACCCTTCAAAAGTGAGTTCAATAAGGACTCATAAGAATGGACTGGCCTTTTGGGATCGTAAGTTTGGGCTTGGTTCTGGGCCACGTAGTTTTGTGGGTCCATTTCCCTTATTACATCATAATCCGAGAATTATTTAAAGGAAAAATAATAACTTTTTATGGTAAGCTTGTTTTGCAAAAAATATTTCTTTCATAAAATAGATTATTTCTTATTCATGATTTAGCGAATGATGATAATAAAAATTATTACAATATTTGTGATAAAAAAAAGTGGTAGTGATAACATAAATGATGTTTATTATAATAATAAGACAATGATGATAGTGATAATAGTAATAAAATGATAGTTATTTTAATAACAAGTTAACAAGATAGTAGTAATAGCAAAAGTGATGATAATGACAATGATGATGATGATAATAATAACAATAAAGTTATAGTAATTGTTTTTATTATGGCGATCGTTGTCATGTAATGAATGAATGATAAAATGATATTTATATTAACAAAAAATAATAATAATGAATGATGATAGATAGAGGTTACGGTGAGATAATAGTTGATAGTAATGGTATCGGTGATGATGATGTTTGTAGTAATAATGGATCAATGATAAAATAATATTTATTTTAATAATAAAATAATAAATAATAGTGATTGAACATTACAATGAAAGAATAATTACGAGTGATATTTATGATGTTGGTAGTAATGGTGGTAAATTTCATAAGTTAATTCCAGAAGAATAAAATTAAGGAAAAGTTGTGACATCCAAAAGTTTTTGGATACTTTTTTTCATTTAGCCTTGGAGCATCACAATATAATGGAAAACCTTGGATAAAAAAACGGAAGACAGAGAAGAGGCCTGAACAAAAAAATCAAGGAAAATGAATTTAAGCTAGAAGAAGGTTTAGCATCACACAGCCTCCAAACGTTGCCCCCACTTCTAGGACATCATTTACTATTAACAAAATCACCATGAAAGTTAAGCCTGAGTTACGTTTTTGAAAACTCAGTCTTGAACCAGTAAAAGTAGGTACTTACAAGATATTTACATTTCAAAAGTTACTGTTGAATGTATGTACAGTCATGCTCACGCCAGTGCATAATCAGCTACTTCACATGAGAATCATAGGTCATAAATACAGGATCTGGAACTACAAGGGGCAACTTATCGATGTACATGAATAGCCTCTTGCAATCCTGAACCATGATCGAGGATAAATCAACAACATCAGCGTTGTCTGTATAGATCCAAAGGTCACCAGAATTGACCCTTTTAAGACTGCCGCGACAGAAGGGGCACGATTGAGACCGCGGGAGCCTGGGATGAAAACAGAACAACATATCAAGTTACTGTAAGAGTTAGGAAAGACTAAGAAAACATAGGCTAACAAAAGCATTGATACTGTGAGGACACTTTTAAAATAAGAAAACATAGGCCAACAAACCCTTCAAAAACGTAGTAGACCAGTCAAGGACCTTCATTCCTGAGACTGGAGGGTTGGCCTAACAGCTTTAAGATGGTTCAAAAGTTCCAAACAGGGAAGGCATGTGCAACAGAAAATTATGTGCAGAGAAGCGATAAAATTGACCCTTTTTCTAAGATGTCCATGAGTATAAAACAACCTGTAGAAAAATACGATCATTTATCAAGCAACAAGCTCAGGTGGTTCTATACAAGTTAAAAGGATTCTTCTGTCTTGTGCAAGACGAGTCTCAGGGTGGCATGAGATTCTTATAGACCCAAAAAAAGACCAGTTAAAAGCCCACAAACTTGCGAGAAATTGTTCAGCATCACAGGTGCACTGATCTCTACTCTTACATCAATGTGGGGTTAGATAGGTTTCACAAGTGAGTTTCGTAAGAAGGTGAAAGGAAGAACAATCACCAGATGCATTAAGTAATTGTCCAAACTTCAATTTCAGGGGAAAAACTAAAAATACATCCACATATATTTTTTATTTTTTGTTGCAGTAAAGATGAGATATAAAGAAATTGTCTGGGACCCATAGAAAGAAGACAGAACGCTTACCAATCCTGATAGCACCTCAAACACAAAGAATGACTGCAATTAGGCAATACAACCTTGCTGTTCATCTCCAGGCAAATCCCACACTCTTCTTCCCTTTCTATGTCGAATTCTGAGAGTTTCCCCTTATTCCCCAACTCATCTTTTCTTCTATATCTCAAAGTACATGCCTCTTTCTGTTTCCTATCTTCCACGTCCGTAATTCCTCCTTGAAGTTGCAACAAAGAAGGAAATATCACCGCTGTTCATAGAAAACAAAACTTGTACGCTTGAAATTTGCTTCTACAAACTGAGCATGTGATTCCATCAAAATTTAAGGGTCTGTGAAAAAAGTTCAAAAAGTTTAACCTTCTCAGAGTATCACTCACCATAAAATTCTCCAATGCTAGCTTTCCTTTCTTGAACAGACATAGTGGTTTTCCCATCTGCATAGGTCTGCACAAATCACCACACCGTCACACCCCAACAAGAAGTTGTAATATTATTACTACATTTTTGAAGGTGATGAAGCGAAGAACAATCACAATAGACAAATCAAATAGATAAATAACCAGGCAATGAAAATGGAAGGGCACATAAAAGGGGCATGCTGACAAAAACACAAACAATTCTATAACAAGCAAACTGAAATGAGTACCGTGGAAAGGAACGCACAAGATAAATAAGAATTCTTAGCAAACCAAGGGCACCGGCAAGGTTACAATCTGTCCACTGGACGAGAAAGAGAAAAATTTGGGCTGCTGGGCTATATGATAGTCGCATCTGAAGACGAGCTCCATCATTCTCCCTCGGATGATCTAAAGCACTGCATTAGGAGGATAGCATGTAAGCCACACAACAATAAAACTTGTTCACTCATTCTTCCCTTGCATGAAAAAATGAGAGAAACAATGATCAAAGACAGGAAATTGTTTAGACCAATAACAATCAACATTCCTCTCTAATTAAGATAAGCACGTTCTATCCAAATAAGCCCTTACAAAAAATCAGGTCTAAATCTAAGAGATGATGCAGTAAATGTCAAAAACCACAGTAACAGTATGGCCGGGGTTAAATTTATGACCACAAGTTTTATTTAAATTTAAGTTCTTACAGAATCAAAAACACTGGTTTCTTTCTAGACACTCTAAATCAACAAGCAGTAACGTGCCTGCTTTGCCAATCTTAAGGTTTCTACTGAACAAACTAGCTTAAAGACAAGAACTAAAATCAATATAACTAATATCGATCACAGAATTGAATAGCGGGCCACATTTTGCTAGAGAGAAAAGAAACTCAAGAGACTGAAAACTTCATCTTTAATAAATACAAACTTAGATGCATCTTCTTCTTTTAACAATAATTGATGGCTACCTGTTTTAAAATCATTATAACTATAAAAGAAAAAGAATTATTAGGCTACAAAAAGTGAAACATCAATTTCCCAGAAAAAAAAAATCTTATTCTTCTGTTTTAAACATGATTGATCGTAAGTTTATAGGATTTTCACAAGAGAAAACCAGAAAAAAAAAACATTTGTTTTCTCGTTGAAACACAGTCCCTTTAAATCCAACTTTAAGACCATAAATCAATTCACCAATTAAATAAGATTCAAGAATCATCGTAACTGCATTTTCTTATAATTCGGAAATTTCTTAATCTGGTTTATTCTCAACGGAAGAAAAGACAGCAAGGTTGTATCCAAATTGCAAGGTATACCCGTCACTAATGCAGTAGAGATTGAAAGCATAAAACAATTACGCCTCCAAAAAGTTAAACCTTACCAAAAAAAAATTAAAATCAAATAGAAGAGAGAGGGGGGAGGGAGAGTACAGAGTATTGGCATGCTGGATGTCAGCTTCGAGAGATTTGAGAGAATCCTTGAAAGACAACTTTCCCATGCTTAGGCTCACTATTGTTATTTTCTCGGAAACCAATTCTCATCAAACAAACAAGAAAATAAAACTCCCCTCCGTGATTACAATTCTGTCTCGAAAAAAATTCCACGACAAATCAGATAACTTAGAAAAAGAAAGCATACGATAAACCCCACTTGGCAAAACCGCGCACTCCGGCTCTTGTCTGTTACACTCCTCAAAACCAGACGCAGCTCTGGCGTATGAGTCTATTTACTACTTTACCCTCTACCGACAGATTTGTCCCTTTCCTTTATTTCCATGTACCTCGCGGAGTTCGTATCATGATTATACACTGTGTTTGTTTTTTTAATGGAAAATTAAAAATATAATAATGATTATTTTTTATTTTAAAATATAATAAAATATTTATTTTATTTTTTTAATATTTTAATATATAAAAAACAATATAAAAAAATATAAAAATTAAAAAATTAATTTTAAAATTAAAAAAATTAAAAAATATAAAAAATACGATTTTAACTGCCTCTAAACAGAACTAAGCTAAAAATATATATATAATTGAAATTAAATATATTTTTATTAAAATTTGAATTTTTTTATTTTTATTTATATTTTTAAATTATTTTAATAGGCTAATATTAAAAATAAATTTTTAAAAATAAAAAAATATTATTTTAATATATTTTTAAATAATAATATTTTCAACCATCTTATTCACTATCGTAAGCTTTTCGAGATCCATGATTGTTACTAGAGACAAGCAAGGAGGGTGCCTTTGGAAACTGAAATTGCAGTTGTTCTCATAAGTATTGGAAAGCAAAAGCACATTCATGAACTGATGACATGTCGAATGTTACTCCTCTGTTTCAATGTGTAATATACAGTAGGTATTCAAGTGAATTTAAAATTAAAAAAATTATTTTTTTATGATTTAATGTTTGAATTTTATGATTATTAATATTGACAGCTACTGAAAATTTATATAATTATTAATTTTAAAACTCATAAAAATTAGTTAAAATATATACAAATTGATATGGATATTCCAGGTGGATAATAATAAAAAAAAGTATAAGGTTTGGATTTTACCGCCAACTGTTTAGGAAATTGAAAGAGTTATCCACCAACTAGTTTTAGGATAAGAAATTGAATAGCATTATCGGTCCACTTAAGCCCGTGATATAATATAGTAAGCACCTACAAGTTGACTGAGATAAATATTAATATTAACATTGAAGGTTCTCGTATTGTTCACTGGAAGGACAAAATCAATACAAAGAGCTGGTTCCTCGGCCGATCTTGCGCTCTCGAAATGTACATTTCTTCCGAAGATATTAGGTGCGTGAGAAATTTCATGACTTCTGTCACACCCTCGTGAGAGCTCGATGTTACAGCGACTCTCTTTAGAAATTGAAATTAATTTTGGGGTCTTTGTTTTATAAATAAGAGAGTCGTTATCTAATATTATGGTCACTAGGAATCCTAACTGATCTTTCAGAGATTCTAAAGCAAGGGATTAGTCGTGTAAAGAGAAGGTTTTAGCACCCCTAGTACACCATACTTAAGGTAAGCTGCTTGATGTTTGGTTTGTCTTATAATTGCTATGGTGTTGTTGTTCTCTAATCAATTTTCCTATGATGATTTTGCTATGATGAATAGACTTGGGTTCAAAGTCTAAAAGAAAGAACCCTTGGCCAATGTGGATAATACCTTTAGATATGTCTACAAAGTGCCAAGGAGAACCGATGCAGATCTCTTAAAATCTGTGTTTGATTTGAAATAAATTAACCTATGAATTAAGAGACAACTAAGATAGAAATCTAAGGAGATTCAATGTGCTTAAAAACTCATTTTTCCTTTTAGTATTTCAAGTGTTCGCAACTCGTAAATCGCAAGGAAGAGAAACAAAAAAAACTAAGTTAGAAATCTAAGGAAATTCAAGGTTCTTTAGAAACCCATTTTTTCTTTAGTATTTCATACTTTTATGACTCATAAACCGTGGAAGCAAAATTTGAAATGTCCCCAATTATAATAGAGGCTTTTTTCAAGGATGTGTGATTAAATAAATAATCATGACTTATTATTCCTAGAAAAGTATTTTGGATATTAATCACTTGGAGTTTCTTTATCCAAATATTAACAGCGAATAATAACAAGTTATTCCCAATAATATTTTGGATATTCATCCCTTTTGGATTTCTTTATCCAAACATTAACAGTGAATAATAGATGAATTCCCTCAAAAATAAGATTTTTGTATTTTTTGGAATATTGGCCATCACCTTTTAGAATTTACAAACATGTTGTAAAATCTAAAATGCAGGAAAATAATTTTTTGTGTTTAAGAAATCCATGCTAAAACATATTTTCTTTTAAACTTGGAATATTTGTTTTTTTAATATAAAAAAGGAACGTTCCAAAACAATGTCAGGGTATTGGCCGTATGCAACACACAAGAATTTTTTTTTATTTTTTTCCGATATATATATATTTGCAACATTTCATAGAAAAATCAGGTATTTTAAATACGAGATTGGTATTTGTTTATAAATATATCGGGTATTTTAAATACGAGATTACAAGATTGGTATTTGTTAATATATATATATATATATATATTATATATATATATATATATATGGAAAGCATTTTTGAAAATATATTTGGATTTGATTTTTGGAAAACTGGTTTGTTGTAAGGAAATGAGGGGTTTTGAAGATGAAATGCCTCCTTGGGGTTTTGAAAGTGATTTAGAAATACTACCTGTTTGAGATACGGAGTCACTGGAGGCTTGTTGGTACACTTTTTGCAATGCCAGGAGTAATTCTGGCGATTTGGATAAAGTGTCAACCCAATGTTGAACTGCGTCTGTTTGTACCTGTGGTGGTTTTGTAGTTTCTTCTTTTGTAAAGGGTTTCATTCCGACCTAGACAAGGCCAACATGAATATATTTATAGTTTCGGGCTAGATGTTTTTGTAGGGATTTTTTAGAGCGGAGTTGAATGGTTTCAAAAGGTTTGGTAAGCTGAATATCTCGTTCTTCAGTTTTGATAGTAAAATCTGTTTTGAAAATATCATATTTAGATTTTTGATAAATCTGAGTTTGAGAAATTTTTGGAATTTTTCAGTCATCAATGTTTTTTTGTAAAGTCTTCAATAGTTATTTCTTCACTTTGTACTACACACACACATACAAAACTACAAAATAAATACACGAGAAAACTAATGATCTTACTCATTTTTTTTTGGGCTGGGTCCAATTCGGCCCATGTGGCTGAGCTGAACCCAGCAAGCCTAGCCAAGTCACTAGCCCAAACCAATGACCCGGCTGGGCACAAAGGCATATGTGAGTTTCCTCACGCATACATTGCCTGGTTACTTTTTAAGTGAATTATAATTCACTGGAACAATAACAATGTAACTAAGAATGCATGCAAAGCTGGGAATAACAGACCTGGAAGCGGAAACGAAGGAGCTGCAGCGGTGTTGAAGGCGTGCTGGCTGATCTATCAGTATTCTCATCTGTTTTTTTAGCCCCTTTTCCTTCAGTTCTCTGTTTGCGTCTATCTCCTGTGTTTTTCTCTGCGTCTTCGTCCCTCTCTTTACTGGTTTTAGCTCCTCTGGTCTCCCCTGTTCTGCAGATTTGTTTGCAGAAAATGGAGCAAAGACCAAAAGGCAGTCCCTGCTTGCTTTAGCTTTTGATGATCTTAAGGAACCTTAATCTTTTATGTTGTTCCTTTCTAATCTCCCTCTCCTTCCTTTCCTCTATTCTCTCTTCTGCCTCTATGTTTTTTTTTTTTACCTCTCTTTTTCTGCCTAGTGTCGCTTGCCTCTCTCTTGTTTCTCTTCTATCTTTTTCCTCCGTCTCTTTCTCTTTTTTTCCCCATCATGTTCTTCTCCCAGCAGAGGAGGTTTATATAGCCTAAACAATAGCTCTATTTAGGAAACAAAATACACTAATCTAGGATGTAAATCTTGGCTAATTTCCAATCAAATAATGCAAATGAGGAACTAAAATATTATAATTCATATTGTATGATTCCAGCAATTACTTTCCAGTGATCAAAGGGTGGTACAACTCCTTTCTTTCCTTCTTTGGCTGACACCGTGAGGCACTAACTGTTTCCTTTGGACTGAGGTAGAAAAAACATGGTCTGTAGCTCTCAAAAATCAAACGAGAGAATTATAGAAACTAGCAGGAAGTTGCAGAGAAAAGGAAAGAAATCAGATGAGGAGGGGTGCATGCTACAAAGTCTTATTTCCTTATCCAGCGTGGTAGAATTCCTGTATTTCCTGATGATCCAGTCCCCTCTTCAATTTCTTAAAACCCAACCAATTTCCTTCTAATTTCATCTTGAATTAAACCTCTCATTTTAAAACTTTTCAATTCAGTCCTTGGTCCAAAGAAAGTCCTTCAAATTGGCCTGCAATCCCTCGAATCAGACCTGCGAACTTGGGTTAAACCCTTCTCACGACAGGATTCTCTACCTTCATATTAGATATTCAAATAAGCTTCTGATATCGAAATCAAGAGATTCAAAAACCCAAATTCATCTTCGTGTACATGTCTACAACTTTTATGATGGATTCAAAGTGAGATAAATTCATTTTGAGGAACAGAATCTAGCCGCAATCTGGTTGGTCAATAGGATCTCCTGATCTGATTCGAAAACTAACAATTTCGAGCATCCCAATCTGACTAAGAGTCTGACATAAGAACAGTGAGCCCTAAGACCCAATAAAGGTGTAGGTCAATTCTTTAACATTTCATGAATAACGAAATATAGCTGGGATGGTTAGATATTACATAAAATCAAATCAGAATCAAAGTCTAAGTTGGAACAAAGTTGGTATTACAATAGAATTGCGACAGCAGCAGAATTAGTTTTTTAGTGCAAATTCTGCGGAATTTATCCAGCCTTAAAGACTAGATAAAGAGGGAATGAATTTAGCATCATGAAAACTCCTAATTAGCCTAAAAAACCTAACGATTTCGGCAGCAAAAGGGGAGGATAAAGAGAGCAGAAAACAACTAAAACAAGGTTCGAAAAACATTTTTTTCTTCTTTGCTTTTGTCAATCTTCCAGCAAATATGAGCTAAACTCTTGTATTCGGTTCAAAAGAAGTACACACCATCTCTAGCATGTGGGGCTCAAAAATAAGTAACAATAGATGTCCCCTCTTTACAATGCTTTACGAAGCAAAAACTCTTCAATGTTTTGCATAGTAAGCTTGTAAATATAAAAAAAAGTCTTCCTTGCTTACTGAGTTATCCACTCATCTAAGGACTTCATTTTTTTTAGAAAATGATCTCGTTATCATGGGTGACCTGTCTTTTTTGAAAAAAATTGGTCTATTTTCACAGGCGATCTACCCACAGACACTCACACTAGTCTCTTTTTAGGGGTCACCAGCCCACACACACTTACCCTGGTCTATTTTCACGGGCGATCTGCCCACACACACTCATTTTGGTTTATTTTCAAGGGCGACTACCCACGCACACTTACCCTGGTCTATTTTCAAGGGCGACCTGCCCACACACTCATGCTGATCTATTTTCACTGGCGACCTGTCTTTTTTTTTTTAAAGAAAAACTCCACACTTTTTCTAAAAAAAATGGTTTCAATATCAGGTAATATGCCCATCTTAGATTTTTAGAAAAACTCATTAGCTAGGTTACAAGTTTGTCATGCCAACTTCAGTTAATCAGACCTGATTTTTTAGATTCTTTTTTTACTCCATTTCATGATTCCGTATTTAATGGATAATAATTGAATTACATCGTTTGTTTTATTCTAAAAAAGTATATTTTTTTGGGTTATCATGATCACTTTTTTTCTTAAAAAAATTTGTTCAACTATTGTTGATGTTTTTTACTGTATAATTTAAATAAAACTAATTTATTTAACTCAGTAAAGTCTATAATCAGTATCGGGAATTTCTTTTTCCATTTCCAAACATGCTTGCAGCACATGAAGAATATTTTTTTACCGTGGGTACAAACCAAATCCTAGAGCAATGGCAAGAGGCAGGCAAGCTCAAGTGAGGGGTTCTGACTGGATTTGTGCAGTCAAGCTAAAGGACCAAGATTCAAAACAATAGGAAATAGTTCTCGTACGGGATAACACCATCCTACAATATCATCGTACATAATTCGGATTGTGGCTTAAATAGAGTTCGTTAAAAAAAATATATATTTTAATTGTTTTTATATTTTTAAATCATTTTAATAATTGATGTTAAAAATAAATAAATAAAATAAATATTATTTTAATATATTTTTAAAATAAAAAATACTTTAAAAAATAACTTCAACTATATTTTTAAATACCCCAAGAAAATGTACTCTAACCTCTATAATTCCCTCGAGGTGATCTTGGAACTAAAGCAGGTGGTATGGCCAATTCCATAGCTCGAAGTTTTTTATCCAATTAATAAGACGATATATTTTAAAATATATATATTTCTTCAAAATTGTATATAGCAGTTTCATATTTTGAAAAAGGCAGTACGATCATGATCAATTACATCTATTCATCACCCATTCTTAGATTCTTCATGGTCTTTCTAAAAGAGAAAACAATGTTTTGAATTTTGCATAATTTTATTCAATCTTCAGAACTTATTATATACAAAAGACAGAAGACAGAGTGCTGAGTATGGAAAGCTTGTAATGAAAAGGATACAAAACGGATCCCTGATTTTAGCTGATCCCTGATTATTCTAGCTATAGTAATAAAGGAAAGTACAAGAGACTGATCCCTGATTCTAGCTTACAGTAACTAATCCTTGATTGTAGCTTGTAGTTATTTGCAGTACTGTTATAAATCCTGCCATTGCATGAGTTGATCATGCAATGATAATTTACTGAATCCTGCCGTTGTATGAGTTGATCATGCAATAATGATTTACGTGAGTTGGCAGTGTAATCTTCCTTAATACTGTCATGAATCCTGCAATAATAATTTACATGAGTCGGCAGTGTGGATTTCCTTGATACTTTCCATTGCATAAAAGGCCCTCTATGCCGTCGCAGCATGTAGTGTTAAACGTAAATTAAACAAGACTTTGTTTGTCGAGAGGATGAATAAAGAAAATGATACTGGTAGCTTGAGTGGTTAACCTGTACGACAATTAGAGGTGGTGGGTTTAAGCTGAGGCACGTTCCTCTCTCTTTTTTTTTGCAGCAAGCACAGGCGAGAGTTGTCTATGTTTTGCTTTTCAAAAAAAGAAGGGGTGGCCAAGCACAGTATGAGTCTGATCTGCTACTGAAAGGCCAAGCACTGGACCTGATCCTTTCCTTTGCTTTCCTCTTATTTTCCTTTGGTATTTTTTTCTCCTAAAAAAAAATTTTAACAGGTTGATTTACTGTTTTGATATAATTCTTGAATACTATTATAATTTTTTATTTGAATTTTAATAATCTGTTTTCAATTATTATGTATCTAACATAAAAATAATAATACCAATAATAAGTTTATGAAAAATTCAATTCAAATTGTTTTTTTATTCATAAAATTAAGAGAACCAATTATTCAAGTTAAAAATATTGTCATAAGATATTGTGTTCATTAAAATAAATAAGAAATACTTTTTTCATAACCCAATTTTTGAATTTTCAAAAAATAATAAATAATAAGATAAAAAAATGAATGAATAAAAAATATTTGAGAATTGGGTTAAGACAACACAAATTTGAAGTTTGAGGATTGAATTATAAATTTGGGGGTCAATTTGGTCAAAAAAAGTAGAAAAATTAGAAGTTTGGGGACTTAATTGAACTTAGAATTGTTTAATTAATGAAATCAGGGACCCAATTGTTAAATGTCATGCGTTCAAGGGGTAAATTGAAGATAACCATTTTAATAAAAAAAACCCGGCGCCATTTCTACTGCTCATCACCTTTTTCAAGAGACCGATTCAAGAAGAAGAAATAGCACCAAAATTAGACCACGTCTCCTGCCCACGATCTCGTTTCCAGATAATCAACAGTCCTGCATGAGGAGGACTGTTAAGGAATTTATTTACAGGAAGAAATGACACCTAACCCGGACAACGTTTCCTACCCATGATTTCGTTTCCAGATCGATTAACAGTCTTGCATAAGCAAGATTGTTAAGGACATCATTTACTCTCTATGGCCTTATAAAAGGCCAGAGAAAGACGAACAGAAGGGAACAAAAAAAAAAGGAATGAACGAACAAACAAAAAAACAAAACATAAAAGAAAACATAGAGGAAACCAGAGGAACAAGCAAGCACAGACAGAACAAAAAGAGAAGAACGAATAACACAGAGACGAGACGAAGAACAGGAGACAGACAAAAAACATAGAGTAGGGGAGGAAGATGCAAACAGAGGAAGAATAAAATAAAGGAAAAAAAAAAGAGAGACTAGAAATCAAAGAAGAGGGGAAGGAAAAACAGAAGCAGAGGGAAACATTGGTTAACCAGCCCTCACCGTCATCTTCGTCTTCAGGCAGCAGCTCCAGGCACACTCTTCTTCCTCTTCCCCTCTCTGCAAATTCAGTGGTTACAAAGGCAAAATAATTTCCCTGTCACTGTGACCAACCGGGTTACTAGTTTGGACTAGTGACCGGGCTGGGCTGGCCAGGTCAAGCCCGGTCTAAAAAGAAAAAAAAAATGGACCTGGCTTGGGCCTCAGGCCTAGTCAACCCAATCCTCTTTATTTTACCTTTTTGTTTTGATATCGGGCTGAACGAGCCCTTTTTGAATATTAGAAAATTTCAAAAAAAATCACGGATTTTTTTGAATTTATTTATAGGTCTCTTGCATTTTTTTTTAAGTATTTCATTGTATAATTGATCTTTGAATTTTTACTTTGAAATGCAAATCCGATATACGATACTGTTTTTACAAAAAAATAATAAAAATAAAAAATATGCATGCATTGATTTTAAAATTATTTTATTGGTTTATTCATTGACGTCAGAGTCAGGAATACCATATATGTTTTTACTATGTAATATTTACCAACACTAGAGTTGGAAGTATCCGTAGTTGAATATTTACTGACGTTTGAGTTGGGAATATTGCAAGCAAACAATCATATCATAAACTAACAAACTTTTAACAATTTAAAACAGAATCAACAATGCAGTCTGTTTTAGGCAGAATATTTAAGGGGTAATAATATCTTTCCTTTTATGTAACAGTCTCGTACTATAGAATTTTTTTTGACTAGTTAGGATTTTTAGTGACTATAATATTAGATGGTGACTCCTTAAACAAGACATTTCTCTAATAAAAAATAAGATGTCTGTAATTTTTTATTATTATTATTTTTAAAGCCATGCATGATATCAGGTGTAACAATTTTAATTATAAAATTTATTTTAAAAAACAAAATTTAAACTACGTTAATAAATTTAACAACAATACTAAATAATTCTTCAAATATAAACCTTTTCTTTTAGGTTTGCAAAAATTTTGGTCCTGCCAGCGTGGCGTAAATATATAAACTAGTGTGTGTATAAATTTCCGATAGCGAATTACTTGACTCGATGGATATGGGAAGGGACCTCTGACTTGAGCACAAAATCAATGTTGAGTCAACAATCATCGAGAGCCAAGCGAGATCGAGACCTGTCGTATAGGTTGGGGGAAAAACAAAGCCCTTAGGGCAGGGCAGGGTTGGGGGCCGTGGCACCTGCGCTTCCCTTAAATGCCGGCTAGCTTTCACATGCACTTAGTTTGATCTTTCCTCAGCTATATTTATATGTTCCACTATCAATTATATATTGCGACCAAACACCTGTAGAGATGAGCAAGACAGTTCGAACTTCTAGATCTGTATCTTGTAGGTCCTCGTGATGGGTTTTCTGATTGATAATTTGGCAGTTAATTTCATCGATTGACAAAGTTATACAGGTTAGAAAAATGGGGTTCGAGTTTCAAAATCTCTCAAGGGACACAGTATCAGGTGCAGGGGCCCTAGACTATAATCACACGTGAACTATCAATATTGGCTACAAGTACAATAGGAGGCCACCTTCGCAGGCAGGTTTCAAGGATCATGCAACTGGTTGAGCAAGAGGATTACTGGGAGGCCGATTCGTAATGGTCAATCAAACCATTTGATTGGTTATCATTTTGAAAAACAGAAAGCATCTATGCGTGCGTGAATAATAATTTTTTAATATTTTATTTGAAGGTTGTTTTGAGATTCAAAAATGGGATAAAAATATATATTTTATGAATATGCGTGAACAATAATTTTTCAATATTTTAATTAAAGTTTGTTTACGGATTCAAAGATTGAACATATATATATATATATATATATTTTGATTTATAAAATATATTTGAAAAAAAATTCATAAAATTATAATTTTTACGTAAAACAATTAACTAGTCATCAACCGCAACCAATTAAGCTAAAAAATTAACAATGTAAATACATTTTAAGCTGTCGTATTTCAGAAACCCAATATATTTAAATGTCACTATTTTAAAATGCAATAACTATCCTGTCTTGCTTAATAATAACAACATTTAGTAAATATAGTGTTTTAGAATTGCGGTATGTTATTTCACTAATTTTTTTTTTAAATAATGTTATCTGCAAAAAACTTTTAACTTATTTTGCTAGTTTTCTTAACAAAATCAGATTTCTTTCATTTTACAAAATCGGATAGAAATGAACACCCACAAATCAAAGACTAAAGACAAGCAAGCTGAAATGAGTACCATGGAGAGAAACACAGCAGATAAATAAGAATTCCCAGCACACGAAAAGAACAGCAGTAAGGTGATAATCAGTCCACAGAACAAGGAAAGGAAAAAAATGGGAGTTGGATAGTCGAATTTTGGGGACCAGCCCCGTCACTGTCCCTGATCACGCTGCATGAACTAGAAAAATTGGAGGCAACTGAACAGCGGACAAGATGTTGCTTCGAGTAATTATGATCAACTTAGCGCTCTACTAAAATAAGCAAGAGTTATATCAAAATGTGCCCTTACAAAAATCAATTCTGAATCTAAGAGATATATGCGGATAAGAGTGCTGGGATTACCATCGTTCCGGAACAAACCAAATCTTTGTGGCACAATTAAAAATGTCACAAATTTTTTGTTCATCTTATCAGTTTATTACACGATCAGAATTATCACAATTACTTAAAGTACCAATCTCCATCATCGAACCAAAGCGGCGCAATGTGGAAATTTATATTGCTTTCAGATTTTTTTGGAAACCTTGATTTCTTAGAATCTTGGTTGCGAAAATTCTTGTCGATCTGCACTTGACATGATGGAACAGAAGATATCTGAACAGAAACATAATCGCAGCGTGTGGAAAACAAAGCTTTTTATGTATTTAATAACCATGAGTATTTTATTATGCAATGCCCTGAATCATACAATGGCATTGAATATTAGGATCATGCTTGCTCTGCTACACTCACACGTGTTAGGTGCATATTCGACTAGCTATCCCGGAGCACTGGGCTTCAGAGCTGAAGCTCAACGAACGGTGAAGAGAGCTTTGCCTGACAGAAATGGCATTCATACGAATAATACAAGGAATCTAAATAGCATGCAGTTATGAATGCCGTCCACCATAGCGTCTCTGCCTCTGCTGATAGGAAGTTAAGGCCTCTATAAACTCAGCTTTTCCAAAGTCAGGCCAGAGCGCTTCTGCAAAGAAAAGCTCAGTGTAGGCCAGTTGCCACAGTAAGAAATTGCTGATCCTAAGTTCTCCGCTGGTTCTTATCAATAAATCAGGACATGGATACTGGGCACAATTTGTTTCCAACTCCTGTTCAAGTAGGCTTTCATCGATGTCTTCCAACTGAACAATACCATCCTTCACCTTGTGAGCAATGCTTTTGCATGCTTGTGTAACATCATATTTCCCGCTATAGCTGACTGCCAAGATGAGGTGGAGTCTGCAATTGTCTCTCGTCTTCTCCTCTATATCACTTATCAGTTTCTTTAGAGACTCTGGGAGCCTGGAGGAGTCTCCAATTGTAGAGACTCGAATACCCTTCCTGTGAGTAGCAAAAGAAGCATTAAGACCATTAAATGTGACGATAATAAATCAAACTGATAGACACCTTTCAATGTTTATGTTATTTTCAAATGGCTTTGTATGGCATTTCTACGGCGGTGATGCCATAAACATGAAATAATATTTCACTGGTTATTATTCATTTGATCACTCCTCAACATTTCGATTCAAATTCACACATTCATTATATCGGCTACACACAAATCAAGCCAAACTTCTGTCAATCAGAGAGGATCTACGATTAGGTTGACACTAAAACATGCTGTTGATCATATAAAGGAACATTTTTTTGGAGCAAAACTTTCATCGAGAACTATCTTTGGATAGAAAGTCCAGACCTTATTAGATGTAAACTAGACAAAAATATGAAGACACTAGATAGATGGTAAGAGAATGGACTAGCAGATAGAGAGCTACCTCATAAAGAAATACAACTCGGACTGCAACATCCTTTCAAATAAACTCAACAAGAAAACAACCTCCATCTGCACTACAGCAAGTTAATCCACTCTTCACTTCCCTGTCTTACAAACTCAAATCACAATCAAAGTGTGTGCGTGTGTGTGTGTGTGTAAATATAATCAAATTTAAGGCCTTTTACTTCAAGAATTTGTGAACTGATAACTACTAAAATACCTGCCAAATTAAAGAAAGGAAAAGAGAGAGAAGGCTGCTGACCTTAGGCCTAGTCCAATTGTCATAAGAAAAGGCAAAAACAGTGAGAACTCTAATCCCCCACTCACAACACGACTTTACAAGCTCCCTAAGTGACCGTCCACCAGCTTCATGCCCAGCAGATGCTGCTGAAAAACCCCGCTGCCTGGCCCACTTCGCATTGCCATCCATTATCACTGCCACGTGCCGGGGCATCACCTCCCTCCGTAGACCCTCCGGCAATGGCACCACCGCCCCTCCTTTATTTTCTTCGTCTTTGAGAGCCAAGTCATGCTCGGCCGCGAGAAGTAAAGTAGGGAACCGGGGCGTTTGGTCTCTTCTGTTTCGAAAGAGAAAGTGGTTAGCTTTTTGAGGCGTTGGAATATTGTTGTTGTAAATTGGTGTTGGAAAATTCAAGGATTGCATTATCCGTTTTAGAAGTTGAGCAATTAGCAGTGTTTAAGCAGCGCTTCGCTTATGTTGCTCAATAAACCACTTGCCTGCTTGCTACGAGCTGCTTATGTTGCTCAATAAACCACTTGCCTGCTTGCTACGAGTATTGGTTTTTATGACCGTCGGTTGCTTCTAACTTGTAATTATAAGTAGAGGCAAGGCAGCATCCAAATCCTGTAAAACGAAACCCATACACTTGCCAGCCGCTAGCTCTAGATTGGTTTGCCAACGTTAAATGAATGGATTAATTTCTCCCTTTTTGTCTTTTCTTCAAATTATTTGAATACATTAAACGTGTTCTTTTAAATTCGTTTCGGTTCAACAACTTGTGATTAGGGGCGGATTAAGGGGGAGGCAGGCAGAGGTCAAGCCTGTAAGATATTTTAAAATTTTATATTATTTAGTATTTAAATATAAAATTGTATAATATTTTTATTTTAAATAAATAGACTTTTTTTAGTAATATATCTTGTTATATTAATTTTGACCTTTCCTATCAAATACTACTAGCTCCGCTTGTGATACTTTCCTTCTTCATGCCCGTTTGAGATTGTAGTAGCGGTGATGATTCAAAGTACTTTTTGCTTATAAATACGTTAAAATAATATATTTTTTATTTTTTTAAAATTATTTTTGACATCAGCACATCAAAACGATCTGAAAACATAAAAAAAATTCATTTTATGCAAAAACAAATTGAATTTTGAGGGAACGCGATTTGCACCGCGTTCCCAAACATGCTCGAATCATCACCTCTCTTAATTAAACTCAGGCTTGATGGAAAAAGAAATGGAGATAATTCCAGTGGCGGGTGACTATTCCACGCGAACCTTGTTTAAATTTATTTACTAAAAAAAGTTATAACTTATATCCCAAAATTCTTTCTGTCGAGGAATGATATTATTTGGTGTTTGGATAATGATTAATCATGTGTTCACATCAATATTTTCTTCTTCAAAGCTTACAAAGTATTTGAATGGTGGTAGAAGTCCCAGCACCTGCAAAATAGTCTTTTTTGATGGGGTTTAGAGACTCTCGGATAATAAAGTTAATAACTTTTAAGTAGAAGATTGTAATAAATCAAAGAAATAGTTTTAAATTCCAAGAACAAGAGTGTTTGTTCTTGTTTGGTATGATAAATGATTTAAGGATTAAGGTATGAATGCTTTGAGAGTAAAAATTATGAACCCTTTACCTGGATGGTTCAGAGGGTATTTATAATCCTTAAATCTTGTTGTTTTGATGGAGTATAGGGGATGAAGAGTCATTTTCTCCTAATAGCAGTAATGATAGATAAACATGTTTTACACATTATAAATGAGGTGAAAATGTGATAGGCCTCTAGGAGACTTTTTATATGCCTATAGATGTAGAGAGATGATTATTCCTAACATGAACAGTTCATGTTAACAATATAAGAATAGATAAAAGGAGTTTTATGGTCTTGATATGGGTCTATAATGACCTTTAGTCAATTGGGGCTTGACGCGTATCCAAGCCCATGAGAGATAGGTCTGGCAACTCGTTATACCTATATTTGCTTGGGCTCAGCACGTTGCCGAGCACAAGTATGTTGGGTTTGACAACTCATCTGATCCATGCTCATTTGAGCTCAACACATGGTTGAACCCATGTATGTTGGGTCTAGCAACTTGCTAGACCTACGTTCACTTTGACCCAGTATGTGGCCGAACCCAAGCATATTAGATATGACAACTCGTCAGACTTATGTTCACTTGGGCTCAGCATGTGGCCATACCCAAGTATGTTGGATCTAGCAAACCAAGTATGACTAGGTTACCTAGGGCACCAACATACTTGTTAGGGTAAATTTTATCATTACTACCTCTATATTTATGTACGAGTTATGGTACTTGTTTTCCTTACAAGGGTCTGTGAGGTATGTCTTTTGTTATTATAACTTGAGTCCGACTTAGCTCCACCCTAACAGGTGTACCACCTTTTCAGCTTTCAATAAGTTGTTGGGAATCCTCAAGGTGGAGCTTATGGTTAGAGTATTCAAACACTGTTATATGCTAATCAATAGTGTTGAAGGGAGGCCTTCCATCCTTTGGTTTTTACTTTTTTCTACTAGGCTAAGAGGGCCTATGAAAGGTACTTTCAAACGTAAATCCACTCATGTAAAGAAATGAAGGGGAAAATAGGTGATAGTAAAAGTCAATGGTGGCTAGACCTCATAGAGGCTACATTGTTATCTGGGGTTGCTCCCGCTTTTAAAGAGTGCCCCCAATGGTGTGACCAATAAGCCTCTTCTCAATGAGAAAGAGGAAAGGCTATGCAGTAGGCTATGTTAGCTTTAGACAGAGTACGAAATCAACTTCATGACTCAAAGAATTTATTAGCCTTCTGATAATAGTACGTCATTTTTTTTAGCCTATCATTTTATTCATCATCTAACATTTTCCAAAAGTAGCTAAATTAGAGTTTAGCGAGTCCACATCATTTATGCCTAGCCACGTGACCACTCTAACACCCAGTCGTGCCTCCTTGTTTGAAGACCTTTCAGTCTTCCTCTTAGAGGAATCCATGGTATCTAGGAGGATGGGTATAGAAGAAGCTCTCATAGATATTGAGGGGCTCCTAACAGCTGCTCTTTCAACTAAAGGTCAGGTGTTAAGATATTACAAAGGGAAGTTAAACTATAGAGAGGAGTTGATCTCCAGTATTAGAGGGTTTCAAGGTGCCTACTCCCACCTCGGTCATCCTTGATGTTACCTCTTGCTGGAAGAGATGAAGGGTCTTTCTTGCTTCTGACTTTGATGTGGAAGTAGTAACTTCTTTAACCAGCACTCCAGCTTTACTCGACCCAATTCCTATGTTTGTTGGGTCTTCATGCCAGATGCTTTATACCATGAAGGTGTAAGAATATTTCTCTAGACTGAACTTGAATCATGCTCCCTTCTGCTTTCCCAATCTCAGTGAGAAGGAGAGAAGAATCATGAAGTCTATCCTACAAGGGAGGTCCACCCTAGGGCCTAGGGGACTGGAGGTCATAGATGTTTTGGAAAGGCTGCTCACCCTTCCCTTTAATGTTAACACATTGACAGACCCTAACTATTAGTGCCACTTGGTTATAATTGGGCAGATGGCCTTTCAGGTATGAAGAATTATTTTTATATAGTTTTTTATTTTCTAGTGAACTAGTCTTTGATAGTAATAATTTAACTTATTTTTGTCACTTTTTATTTGCATAGACCTTCGTAACGTGCGCTCATTCGAGAAGTTGATGAACCAATGAGAGAAGGGTCATAAAAGAGGTCATTGAGTAGTATCATGCTGATAGGTTAAAGGTGTGTAGAATGGGGGAGGATAAGATTGCTCAAGATGTTGAGTTAATGGCTATTAATGTTTCCCATGCTCAATTGCAAGGGAAACTAAAGGAATAGGCCTACATCTTGAGCTCGACTAGAAAGAAGTTTGGGGAGATGTACAACTGAATAAACTATTTGGAGAAAAAAGTAGTTGAGCTTAAAGAATCCAAAAAAGCCTTGAGGGAGGAGCTGAAGGCGGCAAAAGAGGAGGCATAAAACTCTTGTACGAGGATAGAGACATTGAATAATTCTTCTTAAGAGATCTATATTGAATATGAGGAGTTTGTCTCTTTAGCAGAGACCATCGGGGATAGGCTCTTTTTATCCATGACCAACTTGTATTTCTTTATCCTCTCTATAAGAATGCATGTGGGCTTTAGTGAGTCCTTTCCTAATGGCCAGGTTCTAGACTTCAAGGATATCTTTCTAATGCCTAGGATGGTGTTTACCTTGCCTAAAAGCCAGGATTGGACAAATAGAAATCCTTTTTTTTAGTAGAAATAATTTGTATTGTTTATTTGCCTTGGTCTTGTAGGGTTTTTATTTTTATTTTTTTTATCATGTAATGAATACTATAGCTTTAAGCCTTGGATTTGGCCTTAAGGCCTTGAAGATTTATTTATATATATATTGAGTTACATTATGTATTATCTTATTATTTTATAAGTAAGGATGGAAGGCCTTTTGATAAAGTGAAGACCTCTAGGTGGTTTGTGTGGGTCTAACGCCCATACTTACAAGATTTTTAGGTTGGCATGCTTGGTGGGACTTCTTTAGGAATTGTGTATGGGTCCAACACCCATAATTATAAAATTTAGGGAGACTTCTTTAGGCCTTTTATATGGGTCCAATGCCCATACTTAGAAATTTATTTAAGAAATTTTCTTGGAGAGTTTGGTTGTTGCCTCCCTGCTTGGAATGATGAGAAACTCTCGATTGCAAGAAAACCCATAATTCGTTTAGTTTGGCTATCCTTAAGAGGATTGGAGATGTCTTTGGGCATTGCTAAGAGAGTATACCAACTTAGAACTGCATTAGAGAATGGTGTTATCACACTATGAAGGTTTCATACCCATCCTTAAGAGAGTGTGGGGTTATTGCCCTAGGGAGATCACATACTCATCCCTTGAAGATTGTGGGGTTGTTGCTCTAAGGAGGTCACATACCCATCCATTGGAAATTATAGGGTTGTTGCCCTAGGAGATCACATACCCATCCATTAGAGATTGTGGGGTTGTTGCCCTAAGGAGATCAAATACTCATCCTTTTGAGACTGTTTTTCATTAGGTATTATCTAAAGAATATTGAAACACAATTATTTCAAATAAGATAGTCATAGATTAAAAATGTATCATTAAATTTCAAAGAAAAACATGTATTTTTAATACTGGGCCAATGTCTTATAGTGTAATTCTATAGCTTTGATATTAAATGAAATGGTTAGAAAACATACGAAGGATCCATAAATAATTTTAGAATGGTCTATGAATTTTTTCAGAATTTTTGGAAATCATTTGGGGTTTTGTTTAGCAAAACAGGGGAAAAATTAGTGCTAAAAGAAAAAAGTAGGGCATGTTTGCCAAATACTCCCTTATCCAAAAACAGAGGCACAAAAAACACATTAAGGCCGTGTTTGGCAAACACGGCCTTAATAATAAAAAAAACATTTTTTTTCTTTGGTGAAATTGGACATGCCAAACACTCTCTTATGTCTAGAAAAGGCGTATCCTAGCCATGTAGGCTGGGCTTCCTGGCCTAAAGCCCAAACCCAAAAAACATGATCTAGAAATAGAAACAAAGAAATGAAAATCAAACGAGGTTTTTTACTTGAAATTGATAAAGAACAAGAAGAACACAGTGGAAGAACCTACAAACATAGATTCAAATTCGAACTAGAGTTAATGAAATCAAAGGCATAACAATATGTAAAATCTTCATTTAAGCAAGATTTTAAAGTTGGACTATAACAATAATCAACTAATCATCACGATTATTTGATTTTTTTGTGAAAAATCCGAACGAAGAAGTAAGGATCAAATGCCAAGTTTTCAATGTTCTTAAGCCATTAGAACCCTAGATTAGTGATCAACAAGCTTATATGCATATGTAAGAACCAACAAACGATAAAAAAAGATATGAACATCAAGGATTAAGGCAATCTTCAATCGATGAACATCAAACCCAGAAATGCAGGTAAACCTAGAAATGTCCAATAGAGGTTTAAACCCAGAAACTAGCACAAAGACCCATAAAACAACCTAAACCTAGCAACCATAGCTTAAGTATGCTCTCATATCTAGCTTAGATCTTCCAACAAACCAAAAAAAAGAAGAAGAAGAAATAAAGAGAAAATAGTAAGCAAAACCATATTGCCTACAACAAACCAAAAACACTTTTAACATTGTTCCATTAACTATTTTTCATATTCTTAACCATAAACAACATGCATTGAGCTCAAACAAGCCCAACCAACCACTAACAAAAAAAAAAAACAGCAACACCATATTTCAACACATTCTTTCATAAAGCCTTTTTAATCATCTTCAATACTAAAACATGCTAAAATATGTCTCAAACTACCATTTATCATTTCAATAATGATCATGAGCATCAAACTAAACTTCAAACAAAATTTAAAGATGCATATAAATATTAAATCATGGCATAAATAAGCATCTAAAAAATTAAACAAATCATATATTGCATTAAAACTAACAAGTAGCTTTAAAGGTGTCATGACGTGCACATATTGAATGTCGGAGCTGCCTCCTGAATTGAAGGGGTTTTGGGTTTAATCATAAAGTTATTATTTGAGGGAGTTGTCACCTAGTATTATGGTCACTAGAAAACCTACGGTCTGTAAGAGTCTGGGTAAGGGGACTAGTTGTGTAAGGAAAAGATACATCACCCACAATGCACCCTACCTATGATAAGCTTTATTGTTGATTAATTGTTATTCTAAGTCGTGTTTCTATTTGTTGATCTTATCTTAGGTTCAAGGTAGATCTACCTTCGTGAGGAAGTCTCTACTTTATCGAGTCAAATCCTAACTGTTTTAGGGCCTAAATTTTAGCATTGCATTTATTTTTCACTTTGCATCTTTAATACTTGAAGGTATACTTTACAAAGTAATTTTATACCCTCAAATAATAAAGTCTACAACTAATTCCTAATGTTTATGGCTATTAATTTATTTAATTTAATACCGAGAGCATCCATTAAGTTGTAGAATTCATACCCTCATAAACTGGTTACGATATCCATTTTGTATTTTTTTATATTAAAATGTTATATATAAAGATCAAAAGCAAACATGCTGGAAAACCAGCAAGTCCATAAACATGTACAGAATTGGTGAGCATAAAAAAGGAATAGGCTCCCTAAGAAAACAAAGACTGGATATAGGCAAGCCAAATGAATAGGCTAACTAACCAGAAAAAACATCTATGCAAGTTCAAAGAAGGGAAAAAGCTCCCTGCAGAAACAGGCCATTGAAGACCAAGAAAATGAAACAAAAACACAGGTTAAGGGAGAAACCAATCCATAGTTGGTGGTGTCTGAAGTAACCCGATAAAAAAGAGAGCCAATCAGAGTAAATTAAAAATGATAGACCACAACCAATGAGGCAACGAACAAGACTAGATGAAAGGAATCAACAATAAATACAAGTAGTCGCAGGCAAGGTTGTTAAAATCGCGATTTAACTCGTAAAATCATACGTTTTTACGAGTTAATGTAGGCTTTACGTGCTAAATTGTCTATAAAACTCGGAATCGGGTAAAATCGGGTTAAAATCAGGTAAAATCGTTAAAATCGGGTAAAATCGTGTAAAATCGCAATTTTACACCCGGTTGAACAAGTTTGCCTGCAGGAAATAAAGATGCAATTCAGCTGCTAGGTGTCGACTGCCTATTGGCTTTACCAGATCAAAAGCAATTCACATTTCACTGAAACAATCAGTCTTCTCTCTTCTCTTCAGATTCACCATTCACATTAAAAAAATCAAAGAATCAGAACATAAAAAATACCTAAAATTGAAATCCTCAGCCACTCAGTCTCTTAATCTCTTTCTCTCAGCCAACAATCAACCACCGTCCACCTCTACAACAGCCTTCGCCCCTCATCTTTTTTATTTTTTCACCATCGACGACGTCCTTTTCAGCACCCACCGTGAGAACCAGAGTCCACACAACAACAACGGTGTCTCTCCATTCTTCACCAGGTAAGTTACTCTGTTTTTCTTGTTTCATCTCCTACAAAAATTCACCGGTTCTCTCTTCTCTATCGATAACTACCTGCGTCTCTTTTTCCCTGTCGTTTCTTACTTTGATGTTAATATTCACTGGTACTTCTTTGATTGAATTTGCAGGCTCCAACCTTGATTGCAATATTGATCTGCATCGCTTTCGGCCCGGTGTTCCTTCGCTTCGAAAGCAGGTAAGCTTCTTAGTTTCTTACCATGTCCATTTCTTTACAGTTTAATGATGTTAATTGTTAAAGATTAATATTTTGATTCAAAGTTTCTGTGACTCTGTTAGTCTGTCTAATGTCTATTGTTGAGAGTTTGCTTGTGAATTTTAGATTCAAATTTAATCGTGCATGTGTGTGACTCTGTTTTAGATTCAATGCTGCATTGCTGCTGCTCCTGAGTTGTGAATTGTGATGAATGGATTTATAGTAGAAATAGGTGTTGCCATTCCACGTGTTAGAGAGTATAGATTGTAATATAAAACTATTTGTAAACATCACCGAGCTTATAAAACAATTGTTGAGATCTTATTCAACTTTGATTTTATGTATTAAATATTTTAAAGCTTGATTTCGATTATATATATGAATTCTAAGTCAATTCAATACTTCTATCTGAATATATGATCTTTTCTTTAATGCTTTATAATTGCTTTCATTTATTTATTGTTTACTTGGTATTACATTATTCAATGTGATTCATGTGAATTGCTAAGAAAGATGCTATAAATGCATAATTCGGTATACTGTTCTTGCATTATGTATTTTGTTCAATCAATTAGTATTCTGCTGCTGCATTGCTTTTGCTGCTGAGTCTGTACTAAAATCAAGTTTGTAACCTGTTATAAAATGTTTGGATTGATTACAGGGTTGATTTGAATTGATTCTTGAATTGTTGAACTTATGGCATCTAGAAAAAATTCTTCTGGTAATAGGCTTAATGTGGGATGGCAACATGGGATAGATATTGATAAGAATTCTAGAAAAGTTCAGTGCAAGTATTGTCAAAAAATTATTAGTGGAGGTATTTTTCGTTTTAAACAACATTTGGCTTGCACTCGTAAGGATATTGAGCCATGTCATCAAGTACCAGAAAATATTAAGCAGATGATTTTAGGTGTTTTGGTGAAAAATCTAGAAGCAACTGAAAAGAAAAGAAAGGCCTTTCAATATAGTGTAAATGAGGATGATGATGATGAAATAAAAGAAATTAGCTCCAAGGACAAAGGAAAGAGAGTAGCTAGTGGGAGTGGAAGTACACAAACAACCCTAAATCAATTGCTAAAAAAGGATATTAGAGAAGAAGCATGTCGACAAATTGCAAAGTTTTTTTACACTAGTGCAATTCCATTTAATTGTGTAAAAAATCCTGAGTTTCTTAAGGCACTTGAATTGGTTACAAAGCGTGGGCCAGGTTTCAAGCCTCCATCCTACTATGATATTAGAGAGAAGTATTTGAAGCAAGAAGTGGATCAAACAATGAATTTGCTTGAGGAGTACAAGCTAGAATGGAAAAAACCTGGTTGTTCAATAATGTCTGATGGATGGACGGATAAAAAAAGACGTTGTATTTGTAACTTTTTGGTTAATAGTCCTAAAGGGATGGTTTTTTTGTCATCAGTGGATACTTCTAATATGTCCAAGACTGCTGATAAGGTATTTGAGATCTTAGATGCCATTATGGAAAGGATTGGGGAGGAAATGTTGTCCAAGTAGTCACCGATAATGCTGCAAATTATAAGGCAGTGGGACAATTATTAATGGAAAAAAGAAAAAGTTTGTTTTGGACACCATGTGCTGCCCATTGTATTGACTTGATATTAGAGGATTTTGATAAGAAGTTAGAGGTTCATCAAGTAACTATTGCTAAAGGGAGGAGAATCACCACATATATTTATTTAAAAACTATTCTTATTTCCATGCTAAGGCACTTTACAAAAGGAAGGGATTTGATTAGGCCTGTTGCCACTCGGTTTGCTATTGCATATTTGACTCTGGGATGTTTGAATGATCATAAAATGCAGTTGATGACCATGTTTACTTTTAAATAGTGGAGTTCATGTAGGTTTGCAAGAATAGAAGAAGGGAAACAAATTCAAAATTGTGTTTTGGACAGCATGTTTTGACATGATGTTACTATATGTATTAAGGCAGCATTTCCTCTAATTAAAGTTCTTCGATTATTTGATTCTGATGAGAAACCAACTATGGGTTTTATATATAAAGCAATTGATGAAGCAAAAGAGAAGATACAAGTGAATTTTGGTTCTGTGAAAAAAAGGTATATATCTTGCTAATTTTTATTTCAAATGTTGTCATTTATTAATATGAACGTCATATATAAAGTAATGATATTTTTATTGTTTTTTTTATATATATAGTTATATACCTATATGGAATATTGTTGATGCAAGATGGGAACTTCAACTCCACAGACCTTTACATAGAGCAACTTATTATTTGAATCCTCATTATCATTATAATCCCAATTTTAAGGTTAATGCCAACATTAAAATTGGATTATATCAATTCTTAGAAAGGATGGTGCCTAATGCAAGTGAAAGGTGCAAAATTGACTTGCAACTTGAATCATTCAAGGATGCAAAAGGGTTGTTTGGCATTGAGGCTGCCAAGACAGCTAGAGATAAAAAAAAACTCCAGCTCAATGGTGGGATTGTTATGGGGATGAATGTCCAGAATTACAAAGGTTTGCAATCCGAGTTCTAAGCTGGACTTGTACTTCATCTGGATGTGAGCGTAATTGGAGTGCATTTGAAATGGTAAGTTTTTTTTATTTTTTTATTTTAAATATTGAAATATTTTATAAAAATCGTATCAATTTGAATTGTTTATTTAGGTTCATACAAAACGAAGAAATCGTTTGCACTAGAGAAAAATAAATGACTTGGTATTTGTAATGTGCAATTTGAAATTGAATAATAATCAAGTCAAAAAGCAAGCTGATGATTTTGGTGTAGAAGATGATCTTTCATCTGATGATGATTGGATAACCGAAAGAGAAAAACATTCAAACATTGATTTGCTTGGTGCTATTGATAGTGCAACACGAAGACAAAATGGTAATGAAGATGAAAGTGATGAAGAAGAAATTCCTAATGATGCTGAAATGGAGAGTCATGGTACTGAAGATGATTTGGAGATTCAAATTGATGATATTGGTGTTGGTACTAGTAGCAGCACTAATGCTCATAATATTGGTGTTGGTACTAGTAGCGACACTAATAATCCTCTTGATGCTAATGATATTGATGAATGTCTGAGGAATAATGAGGAAGATAAAGGTAATGAAGCTAGTTTTAGTTTACATGACACACCAACAGATTATTTGTTTTAAATTTGTTAATTATTAGCTAATGAAAAGTTATTTAAATTATGTATGAATTTTTATTTGAAGTATGTATTTTAAGGTGCTTGAACTATGTATGGATTTTTATTTGAAGCATGTATTTTAAGGTGTTTGAACTATCATGTATTTTAAGATGCTATGAATTTTTATTTGAAGCATGAATTTTTTTTAATGTATTTTAAAATTCCTTACGATTTTATGATTTTACGATCCGTTTTTACGATCCGAGTTTGTTTAGTACTTTCCGTGCCGTGTTAAAATCGCGATTTTAACAACCTTGGCCGCAGGAAAGCCAGCAACAGCAAAGCTCAATAGAAGTGAAACCCAGCAGCAGAGAGGCAGTTCCTCAGTTATGAAGCAAAACCACAGCAGACATGACAGGATCAGCAGAACCCAACAAAACATAATAGCCATTTCATTCACCATTTTGTATTTTTAAAACAAGATAAGAATGCATTTTTTTTTGTTTTTTACCAAAATATTGGAGAAAAACTAGATATTTTTAATATCGGATTGGTATCTTACAGTGTAAGTTTATAACCTGATATTTGGCAAAATTACTGGAAAACACTTGAGGGATCCATAAACTATTTTAAAATGGTCCCTGAATTTTTTTAGAATTTTTTGAACATGTTTAGGGTTTGTTTGGTTAGGCACTAAAATAAGAACAACTTAAAGCTAAAGGTAAAGACAATAGAGCATCTGTTTTTTTTTATGTTTTTTTATGGAGGAAGATGAACAATAGCCAAACGACAAGTCATCTGACCTCATATTATTATTTTGCCCAAGAATAACACAAAACAACATCATTTTGAACCAAAACAAAACGTTTTGGTCAAAACACTCCATTTCCTTTAAATGGAACGATGTCATTTTAGGAAACCCTAAATTAATTTGGGTTTTAACTCTCCTTTTTTGATTTAAGGCCTCATTCTTTTAAATTTGTACAATCAAGCCCTCAATTGAACTTGATTTTAGGAATCAACTCAATTTCACTCATACAATGTTTCAAAAGGACCCTTTGATTTTAGCATTTTTTTCAGCATGTTCCCTGGTCTTAGATATTTTCAATTTCATCCTTTATTGGCCCTTCAAACTTCTACTTATTTCAATTTGACCCCTTTTTTTCAATTTTAGTCCCTGTATTTTTGTGCATTTTGCATCTTAATCCTCAGTCCTTAATTTCTTCGATTTGACCCTTAATTGACCCCTAAACTTTGATTTTCTTGCAATTTCACCCCTATTTCATCCGGTTAAGCTTGTAAAGATTAAATTTGGTCCTCCAAAATTCCAATCCTTTTAATTAAGTCTAGATTAAGCTTTCAAATTTAATTTTTCACCAATTAAGTGCTTGCACTTAATTAATTCTTTTAATTTTGGTCCAAATTAATTCTCAAACATAATTAAATTTTTAATTAGGCATATGATTAAATAAAATCAGCCTATTAAAAGTTTAATTAAGTTCTTAGATTTAATTCTTATGCAAATTTGTCTAATATTCACTTAAGTTAACCTTGAAACTGTATTGTCCTTCACATTCAGGTCCTTCAAGGGTGCAATTAAGTTTCTAATTTTATCAAAGATTCAATTTAGTTCCTCCATCTCTCATTTATGTATTTAAATCCCTCTTCAACCTGTTTTTGCCAACCAAGTCATTTGTCTTCCTCTTTTTTTTATATAATTATTTTTAAAAGAAAAGGACAATTGGTTGGGGAACCTAAATTTGGGTTTTGACAATGTATGATTGGGGTTCTCCATTCTTTCTCAACATTGATGGGAACATACACAAACTCTTCTTTGCCTGCACTCGGTTTTTCTAAAACTTCAACCTAGACGTCTATAGGGAGATTTACAGGATTGAAGCTTCCTAACTTAAATAAGAGATTTGCCCAATGATTGTCTTCCTTTGGAATATGAGTGATTGAAATACTTTTACGTCTAACTTGCTTAAAGAAATAAGATTGGACCTTCTGAAGATATTGTTGCATAGTTGTTTCTCTAGCCTAAGATATTTCTTGGCATTGAACAACCACCAACTAAGAGTCATTATGAACTAGAAATGGGTAGGCATCAAAGGCCTTTGCAAGTCGTAATCCTACTAGAAAAGCTTCATACTTTGATGCATTATAACTGGGATTTACAAGGCTCTCTTCACTTGTATGCTCGAGCCTTCTATCCTAATAAGAGAAGTCTTCACTAGGGTCAGTCTTAAAAGGGATATTCCCATCTATTCAATCACTTCACAGGAAAAGATGTTGACTGTACTACCATCATCCTCCAACACTTGATGTACTCGATGGTTGGAAAGAATTATAGAGATCAACGACTAGGGCATCCTCATATGAGACAATCCCTCTTTATTTTTCAGGGTAAAGATGATAAACTCATACCATTGGTTTTGAAAACGAGCAATCATAAAGACTTGTTTCCTATACTTTTTTTTACTTGTGTTGGGATCACCCCATACCTAGGTGCTACCCAAGATCACATTGATTTCGAGTAGTGCCAATGTAGATTGACAGAGAATCCCTTTTCAAGAACTGACAGAGATAGCCTTTAGCTATCAATCTTTTCATTTGTTTCTTTAAAACACACTCTTCTGTTTCGTATCTTTTAACCTTATAGAATAAATAATACTTCTTGGATGTGCGAGTACTGGGTGACGATCTCATGGGTGGAGGGTATTGAACAAATTCCTTACCCTGAATGGTCATTGATTAATATTTAAAAGTGTATTTTTATCAAGGTTTTATATCATCGTTTTGCATTTGAAGTATCAATAACTCCTTAACTAGAGCATGCTTTATAATAACATGTCTAATAATATAAGATACCTTTAATTTATGGTAAATATTCATCTTAAATGCAGGCCTATCACATAACTCAAAGGATTGATGATGAGTTCAACTACTGAAATTAAGAAGACAAAGATAGAGTTAAGCTTAGAAAAGAGATGTTGGTTTAGTCTAAACTGGAACACTGTTCAGTCATTGGGTCATATCTGAAGCCGTACATCTTGGATTTCTATTTGGTTCATATGGCTAGAAAGCTAAGACACATGCCTAAAACATTCATGAGGAGTGAAAGACTCAATTCTGCTGTCTGGAAGTCCAAATCTTAGCAACAACGGAGAAGTTGGAATCTGTCCTGCAACCCAAACACTGTTCAATATTTAGCCAATATCTCGAGTTCTAGAAGTTCAAATGCACTAATTCTTTTTTTGTTGGAAAGCTAAGACAATTTACTAGAACTTTCATGGGACAATCTGTTCAAATTCTGATGTTAGCTATGACGTTTTGTTAAGACAAGAAGATAAGGATTGTCACCAAGTCAAGATGTGGCCACCCACTCAACAATTAGTCATCAAATCAATAGTTCCAAATTTAGGCCTAAAAAAGGAGGCATTTGTCATGCATTTAGGCATCTTGGTTTTCAGATCAAGATCATGTTCTTGCTCTCTCTCTCTTTATATTTTTGTAATGCTTAAGTTTTGTTTATATTAATCTTCTGTCTATGCTTTTCATTTCCTTTTCTTTACTTAGTTAACTTATATCTTATTTATGTTCTTATCTTACTTATTTATATTTCTCTTCTTCATTATGTTCAGCTAAGTTTATTATGTCAAGGTGAAAAGGTTACACTAATGGTGTAAGAATAAGTATAGTATAAACCCAACATGGACTTTAATATTTGATACTAACATGTTTTGTATTTGTTATCTTTTCACTCTTAATACTTTACTTGTTAAATGGTTAATCTAGATTTATGTTGTATAACCTTGGTACAACAAATACTTGGCACTTTTATAGCCTAAACCATATGGTATAACCGACACCTGTGCTTTGAAAGGAACTTGATTTGTTGTTAATATAAGTTATAATCATGAATACCTGACAACATTTACAAGTTTTAGCATTATTCAAATAAGATAACTAATGTAATCATGTTAACAATTTATAATCCGATTGAAACCTCCTTTGTGTGTGGTTTCCAGTTAAGTAATAAGAGTTTATACTCCACTTGTTTGAAATACCATTAGTGGATCCTCTAACCTTAATAATTGTTTTTATCATTATTTAATCATTATATCAATATCGCATCTCAAAGCTCTCTTCAACTTATTATTATTATTATTATTATTATTATTATTATTATTATTATTATTAATTTATATAGTTAACCTCCTTGTTATTAGCGTTTAACAATTATATGATCAAAACTAATTTTGTAAATTTTTCTTTAAAAATGTTAATGTTATATCAATTTCCAACATTTTTCATTTTTCATTATTCCCTAATAAATTTTCTTCCCATCATTTTATTCATCACATTATCATCCTTGCATCATGATAACTGTTTCATTCACAATCTAGTTGAACTTGTCATTATACAATTTATTCTTTACAACTCTAAAATTAATTGGTCTCATTTAAACACCTTCATACAATATTTCTTTCCACATCCAGGTTATTCCATAACTTTTTCCACTTCATGAATTTATTCAATTTATATTAATATTATTATTTCACAACTAATGGAATTTACACCACAATTTATTTCCTTAACACATATAAATTATATGATCTTTCCCTCTCTAAACCACCTTTAATACATATCGTAATTCATTATGTAATCATGTCTAATTCACATCGTTATTTAATTCACAACATATTTAATTCATGTCGCTCTTTTACTTCCCTAACATTCATTACATCTATGATACATTGCACTTCAATCCATAGAACACCTTTTTTATATTGAGAAATTTCCTTTATTCACTATTCATTCCACTTATTTCATGTTTATTTCTATTATTTATAATTTATCACATAACCTCCCATTATTTTTATACTTAGAAGACATGCTCAAATCATTTTTCTTTTTCGTTAAACTTTGTTGGTGTGGATAATTTAATTCCCAATCATTATCCATTACATGTTATTGTTGTTGTCATTTGATCAGCCAAATAACTTATTAATCAATTTATATGACAACCCCAACTATTTGGAAACAATTTCAGAGAAATGCTTTTAAAATAATTTAATGTACACTTTACCAAAACTTCAACAGAATTTTCCTTACACTTGGACTATACCAAGTTATTGACATCTTCATCAATATCTCAATCCAATACTACAATTATGATCCAATCATCCTGGACCTTATTCTATGTTAACATAGCTTAAGAATGGTATACAAATTAGTTTAACATCAACAATTTATAATATTTATATTTATATCACAAGATATATATTCTTAAGCTATGTTAACATAAAACAAGATCCAAGATGATTGGATCATAATTGTAGTGTGTGTGTATGTGTCAGCTCATGGATTTTGATGGGAGTGGAATATTACAAATAATTCATTTTGCTATATTAGAATGTAGTACAATCATGTGAGAATTAAAACTTATTAATGACCGTTCAACTCATTAGATCGATTTTGATAACAATGATAAGCTCATCATTTCCGACCCATGTATAATAAATGCATATACTTTATCTTATAAGATAGGTTCAATATCATGGTAGTTAGACAAACTAACGCTACTAGCCCATTACTAGGCATTAGCCCCATTACTAGGAACTAGTTCCATAAATATTAATATAAAAATAAGAACATACCACATTTAAAGTATTTTTCATTACTTGGCATAATGAATTTATTGAATAAGCTATTAAGGTGTCAAACACCTTTTCCACAACAATATTTGTTCACCTGCTGGCTATCCCACAAGTCAGTTATTTTAGAGTTCTCATCATATATATATATATATATATATATATATATATATATATATATATATATATAATTTATGTCAAGGTGGTCTAACACGAAGTACACAATTTCCACCATTTCAATCGGTAATAGATCATAAATCGAATCCTGTCAATGTGGTCAATAATAATTCTTGCATATCAATTTCACCATTGCAGTCAAAAGTAATACATGCAAAGTTTTTCATTTGTTGCGGTAAATTACATCTCATAATGTACTGCATATTATTGTCTATGCGATTAACTTTAAATTACATTCCAATTCTACCTCAAAGGCATATGCCTTCCATTAACAATAACAACAATAATACTCTATATAATTTAATTACCATTGTAATTCTAAAAATTATAAAATCATGTATAAATAATTAAAAAGGCAAAGGAGGGTCAATCCCTTACCTTAACCCTTGTTATCCAAGCTTTTAAGAAGTTGGATTTCTTTTCGAATGCTTCTCTTACAACTCCCAACCAAACAAACATTATTAGTCACACCATAAATTAAATTGAATCACTAATATATCCATACTATACATCTTAAATTTTCCTTTTTCTACACACACACACACATATAACAATCTCCTCAATATATTTTCCTAATAATAAGCCATACAACTTATTCTTATAGTCTCAAATCTTAAGACCCTCAATTAACAATAATTCCCATCAAGCATTAGAATTTTATAAATTCCAGTTGGTTTAGTCTAATCAACCCATAACATTGTTTGATTTTTTAGTCATAACTAGAGTTTTAGAGATTGGTTTTAGGCGTGGTTTATTCTGATGGAAAGCTAAGATACAAAGATACAACTTTGACGAGGAAAGAAACACCCAGTTCTATTGTTTTCAACCGCAAAATCAACCATCACAGTAGAACCCGATATCTACCTAGGGCAGTCTAGACCTTTCCTCGATTTCTAGCTAATATCTGGAGTTTTACAAAATCAGAATTAAGCAAGACCAGTTTCATTGGAAAGCTAACATTCATATCTACAATTTTCATGAAGAAACTTATTCCAAATTCCATAATTTTCAAGTTCTAATTTCTATTTTGAAGTCAGGTTATAAATTTGTTTAAAATTTCAGCTTCATGGAGAACATAAATTTAACAAGCAACTAGATGTTCTCATGCATCCCATAATTATTCAAAGTAGTCATCTTGCATGTCTTACAACACAATCTAAGTGTTATTATTAATGCAAAATAACACTATTTCCTAAAATAACACAAATACCACATCAATCTAAAGTAACCATTTCATTCTTACCTTAATATGTTCTCAACCAACACTCCATTGTACCATTTGTTCCTCATAAATTCATAACAATGCATTCAAACATATCTCAATCAAATCAATTTCAGAATAACTTTTAAATGTTTATTTTATTCAAATCATTGTAACCATGTTGAGAAACATCAATCCTCAATTTGCATGCACATATTTATTCTTGGAGAATCCTCCCTCAAATTCTTTTCTTGAGCCGAATATAGCATACCTTATTTTATAGGTTTTTGTTTTATATTTCTTCACCCAAACAATCTAAATCACTTACCTAAAGTAATTCATAGTTATCTTAACATAAAAGTCAATTATTCCATCTCTTCTCTGCTTGGCTGAAACTAATGGCCACCAATTTAGCAAGTTCCTCTCTTCAATAAGTGATTTTTCATGATTCTTAAAGTGCTCAAGCTCTACTGCATGATCTTACAAATAATTTACAATTTCCTTGCTAATATTAATGAATAACCAATCACTAAAATTTTCATACGAACCACCTAACAATTTATCAATAACAAGTTTTCATTAGTGTTACTACTCAATAACCAAATTTCTCATACTAACACTGTATATTGATCATAATAACATTTTCATCCCTCATCTCATCATACTTCTTCACAACACTTAGTTTTATTTTAAATACATAATCATATCAAAAAGTATCAATTATATACATTTCTAAGCACAACTTTCACTTAACTTCAACCTCTTATTTATGTCAAAATCACGACATATCAAGAAAACTATTAGAATCATTACCAGAAATTCAACGAATACAAATGAAATTGCTGATGAAATTTTTCTGTCGGTATTTTGCAGTGATATTTACTAACCGAATTAATTCCCTTGCTAAAATCGTCGGTATATACTGACAGAAACATTTCGTTGGTATGTATCGATAAAAACATTCTGTTGGTATATACCGAGGGAATCACAAATGGAATATAAAGAATTTTAAAAAACAAAGTAGTGTGATGACGTGGAAGTTTTTGTGGATGGTTTTATAGATGAAAATACAGTAGGATTCAAACCAGGATGTCCATACACCGATAGAATTGCTAATGGAGTTACAAATGGAATTATTCTGTCGGTAATTCTATTAGTATTGATTAATATATGACCTGGTCATCGACCCTCCCATCCCTTATTTCTCCTTCTTCTTCCCCCGCATCTAAATAACCCTTTCATAAAAACAACCAACCCCCTTAAAACATCCCCTTATCTCAACACAACTCATCGTTCTTTAACTTTTATAGTCATAGCATATGTGTTCTGATTTATTGCGGATTTTTTATTTTTAGTAAGTAAATCTATCTTCTTTTAATTTTAACACAATTTTAAAATGTCAATTTTATTATTGAATATTTTTTTAGTATATGTATTTTGTTTGGGTGTTTACTTGTTTTATTATTTTTTCTTAAACAAACTTGTAGTATGGATTTATAATTTTATACTTGTTATGGTTTGTTTTAGATTTTGTAAAATTATTTGTTTATAAATTATTGAAACTTATGTCAAATTACGGACTTAGGTGTGTTGTGATGAAATAAATAATGGCTTGTTTAATAGGTCCATTTTAATTTTTGTCAATTTTATTAACAAGTTGTAATTTTTGTAAATTAATGTGTATAAATTTGTATGTGCATAGATAATTGATAATGAATATTTAAAAGAAGTTTGAAAGTAAGTTGGATAATCTTGAGCTAAACCAATATTTTTGCAAATTTATTTCCTTAACGTGGTTAATTAATACATGTTGTCATCATTATTTTATAGAGATTCGATAGAAGTCATGGATGATCACTCATAGATGTATTAAGATTCACCCTAAGGATTGCGAATGATGGATTATTGTAATGGAGTTTAGAATTTTATTAATTTCACAACATCTATTTCGAGAAATATTGGTGGAGGCGGTATTAGGTGTCCATGCAGGAAGTGTAAAAATAAAAAGTTTCTTCATCCAGATGTTGCAACGATGCATCTTCTACACAAAGGGTTCATGGAAGATTACCTGTGTTGGTATGCGCACAGAGAACTATTTGTTTGTAATGAGAGCATGGTAGAAAGGATGGTTGGGTCAACTTCTAGCGCTAGCAACGTGCACGGAGTTGTAAATGACAATAGTAATCCTTATAATAATATGGTTATGGATGCAATTAGAATGAATCAAGGTAATACCGTCAATGTCCAATCATAGAAGAAGAACATAATGCAGACGCGGCCAGGTTTTTTTTATCTTTTAAAAGATTCTGATGAACCATTATAGGATGACTGCACAAATCACAGTAAATTATCGGTCGTTGCATAGGTATTCACCATCAAGTCGGATTATGGGTTGAGTGAGGCCGGTTATGATAGAAATATCAAATGGACGAGAAGTATATTACCTGAAGGGAACAGGCTGAAAGAAAACTTCTATGCTACTAAGTGGATGAAACCCCTCGGTTTAGGATACCAAAAAATTGACATGTGCATACTGCATGAAAAATAACAAGGCATTCACGCTAACAAACGGGGGTAAAACATCTTTTTTTAACTACTACCGTCGTTTTTTGCCAACAAATCACATGCACAGAAAGAACAAAAATGATATTTTTGTTGGTAGAGTTGAAAAGGATGTTGCACCCATACATCTTTCTGGTGAAGAATTGCATGACATGGTGTTAGAGTACAATGACATTATGTTTGGTTTCCGATCCGGTTAGCAGAAGTTTCTTGGTTTTCGTTTAACCTACAACTAGGTAAAGCAAAGTATTTTTTAGGAGCTTTCTTATTAGAAGACCAATCTCCTCCGCCATAACCTTGACATCATGCAAATAGAAAAGAACGTGTTTGAGAATATTTTTAACATGATCATGGACGTGAAGGGAAAGACAAACGATAACAACAAGGCAAGAATGGATATAGCGTTATTTTGTAACCATAAAAAATATGTAGTTGGTTTTTGATGGGTCATGGGTCGTAAAGCCCAAAGCAAGCTTCGCCTTAGAGAAGAAAGCACAACTACTAGTTTACCAATGGCTTAAGAGTCTGTGTTTTTCCAGTAGACATGCGTTGAACATATCAAGGTTAGTTAATCTAGAGGAATGCATATTGTATAGAATGAAAAGCCATGATTGCCACGTGTTTATACAAACACTCATTTTATTAGCTCATTGTGATTTATTGCCAAAGGGGATATGAGATGCACTCACGGAGATCAGTCATTTCTTTAGAGATATATGCTACAACAAGTTGTAGACACATCACATTGAGAGGCTTGAAACGTATAACGTTGAGACAATATGTAAACTTCAAATGATATTCTCTCCATCATTTTTTGACTCGATGGAGCATCTACCTATACATTTACTATATGAGGTAAAAGTTGGTTGCCTAGTCCAGTATAGATGGATGTATCCATTCAAGAGGTTAGATATTACAGATGCAATGTAATTATTAATGTATTTTCATTGTTTTTTTTAATTGAAAATATTTGTTTAATTCCATACAAGTACTTGTTCAATCTTAAGAAAAATGTTAAGAATAAGACGCATGTTGAGGCTTCGATATGTGATGCCTATATTGTTGAGGAGATCTCAACATTTATATCGTATTATTTCGAGCCTTTTTTTAGAACAAGAATCAATCGCGTTCCACGGTATGATGATGGTGGTGAAGTGCCTTTGAGTAGAAACTTGTTAATATTCTCCAATCTTGGACGACCCACACCTAAAAATGTTGTAAGGGGAAGATATTTGTTTGAAATAGAATTCAAACAAACACATAATTATATGTTATTTAACTGCGATGCACTGAGGCCTTTTATTAAGTAAGTATATATACTACTTAAACTTTGTTATAAATAGATTATTTATCTATTGTAATATCATAAACTCATATATTTTTGAAAATCTTATAGGCAACATCGATAATATTTACTGTTTAATAACTCACAATTGACCAAATCCCAAATCTTTCGATTACAAGATGAACAATTTTCCACGTGGTTCAAAACACATGTAAGTACTATCACAAACTCATTATCTATCATGGTACTTAATTTCATTATAGAATTCTCATTTACTATTCATTGTTGTACTTGATGTATAAGGTTTATCAAAAAAAGAAGGAATGTTAGTGCTTCATTGTCTTTACTAAGCCTGGGTTTTGAAAGAAAAGTGAAGTGCAATAATGAGTATTTTATCAATGGATATGTGTTTCATACTAACAATATGAGCATGGAAAAAAGACATAACATTGGTGTTTGTGTTAAGGGATCGACTTGTAGTGAATTTGAAGTTAACTATTATGGTAAATTAGAAGAGGTCGTTGAATTGCAATATCATGATGAGCATAATAGAATGTTTTTATTCAAATGTTATTGGTATGACACCACCGCAGGAGGAATCAGAGTAGATCCCCACTATAGTCTGGTCGAAATTAACTCAAAAGTTAGACTCTACAATGTAAACAATGTCTTTGTTTTCGCCAAGTAATGCCAGCAAATTTAATACATATACACCCCTTCTTTTAGAAAGGATCGTTCAAGAGTTGATTGGTTATCTATTTTAAAAACAAAAACCAGGGGTCATGTCGAGGTTGATCGCGTAATCCAAAGCGCGAGTAATTAATGTATCTCTGACAATGTGTACTATTTAACATTAGCAAGGGCATTACCGACGAACTATGAAAATTCTGAAGGGTTTTTTGAAAACTTTAGTGCGAAATTGGAATTTCAAGGTGAATTTCTCGAGGGAATCCCTGATGGATTAATTAAAAATAATATTATTTAATATCCTGCCAGTGAGTCTATCGATAAAAACGTAGTATAAAACCCCGCGAGAACGTCTTCAGTTCATTTTCTCCAATTCTCTCAGTCTCTCACTATTTTCACTCTCTCAAACTTTGTCATCTCCAATCTCACTCTCTCAATCCTCAGCTGTCTCAAGATCTTGAAGTATTTCCTCTCAACACAATCAACAGGTATACATGGTGAATATTTTGATGTATTTTTTTCTTATTTTTCTTCTTTTCTTTAGTTTATTAACAATGTATTTTTTATATATATTAAATGTAGATAAACTTTGAAATTAAGCATGCGATTAAAGTAAGCATTTTCTATTCCAAAAACCTATATTTGTTTTTCTATTTTATTATCTACATTGCAATAATGTTTTATTATGTTTGTTGAATTTTAATTGTTATTGTTAAATTTATAGTATAAATGTTAATTGAATATATAAGATTAAATTTTATTGTTTTATCTCAATTTTATTGTATATATTGCTTTAATGTTTGATTTTTTTGTTGAATTTTAATTGTTATTTTTAAATTTGTAGTATAAATGTTAATTGAATATATATAAATAATTTTTTTTCTCTATTTTATTGTTAAATTTGTATAGATGTTAGCTTATATATATGATTTTTTTTTCTATTTTTTATTATTATAAACATCATATTATCACGTTGAAAATGAGATGAAATTGAATAATCCAAAATTTCTGGAATAAATAAAATAAAATCAACTGGTTTGTGGCATATATTTTGAATATTTGCAGGTTTGAATATTTTGGGTAGTCTATATTATAGGGGAGGTGTTGCCAATTTTTTTTTTAAATCAAATTTGATTATGTAATTATACATCAAATTTATGTAGATGCATAGAACAAAATCAATTGCACGTCATAAGTAGATGATCACTGTTAGTTCTTCTAACAACGATGATGACGTGTCATTAGGTGCCAACCAAGAAGAGGTACCTGCGTAGCTTCACGACGTTGTCTCTTCCAACGCGGTTCCACAACATAGAGACAGTGTCCCTTCACGGTGGGTCAATTCTCCCCATGAAGTCGCGAGATACATTGAAAGGACGACCTTTCAATGTAAGTTTGTTTTGATTTGAGTTGGTTTGTGTTTAACAATTTGTGAACAACTAATATTTCATTAATTTTATCGATTTTTAGGTTCATAAACATTAAGGCAACCCGAGTAATAACATCGGTAATTAAATCGTTGATGAAAATTCTATTGTTTCAATGGAGTCAGGTGTCTAGACATCTTGATTGGAAACCTTATATCAATGCATGGTTTACAAGATTTGAAGTTAGTGTTAACTTAAAATTTTAACTATTTTTTAAGTTATATTGAAATTATTGATTTATTTTTTATAAATATTTTTTTATGCACGGAACAAATTCGAGTGGGATATCACAAATGATAATGTTGAAAGGAGGGAGTGGAAGAATCATGTCTAGAACTAGGTAATATAAAAAACAATACGATATGTTTTTTTTAAAAATTATATATTAAAATCTAATTTGTCATTAACTCATATAAAATATATTTGTATCATGTAGGTTAAGGGACTTTTGGTATGAAGCACAGAAAAAAAGCTAAAAAATATGCTTGAGATAACGCTCTACCAAGCTAGAATGACGTGGCAGTTTGGAGGGATTTCAGGCTGCCATACATTTTGAGTATATATGGTCATAGTATATTCAGCACATGACGTCTGAGTAGTTCACACGACGCTCACAGTCCAGTGTTGAGAATTGAAACCGGTGAATTCACGGTTACCACACACATCGGTGGCTCCGTTCCGTTCATTTCATATGTGAAGCGGATGGTAAGATTAATTTTAAAGATATCTATCTTTAATTAATTTATTGTTATTTATAAATATATTTAACTTGCAAAGACGTATTTTAAAGATATCTATCTTGCACCATTTTGTTTCTTACAAGCTACGACTCTTGGACGTGAACCAAGCCCAACGGTGTTTTTTGTGGAGACACACATGGGGAGTGAAGACCTTTAAAAAGAGGTGTAATAGTTCATCGATAATCACGCTTAACACTTCATGGTATGTTCATTCAACCATTTTCTTCTGTAAGTTATTATTTTCTTGAATTGAATTTGATGATTTCCTTTTTAATTTTCAGGAGACATTTAATAACCGGTTAAGGAGAGATATGGGGATGATCATTCGACCCACTCGGATTTCGATCCAAATTTATGGATGGAGGCAGGATTGTCTGGTGTACCCGATAGAACTCGGGTGTACGGAATCTTTAACACTATGATCGAGAACTTGCAAGCGACCCGTAGTGTCTCAACCATTGGGAGCTCTCAATCAGTATCGAGCACCCAGTCTCAACAGTTTGTGGCCTTGCAACAACACACAACTCGTCTCACCGAAAAATATGAGCAACTCTCGGTGGATTATGAATAACTCCGTCAAAAGGTCATAGACATAAGATCACAGATGAGTGGTACGTGTGCGTCTCCTTTTTGGCCGTATGACCCCGGGAATGACCAGCCTCCTCCTCCAACACCGCCATTGTTCTACATATGCCACAGACAGAGATATTAATATTTTTTAAAAATATTTTTTAAATATTACAGACAGAGATATCGATGGCCTCAATCCGTTGGTCATTTCCAGAAAGTTGGAAAAATATTACTACATATGCCACAATAATCGATGAAATTAGTCCGTCAGTAATTTATCAATGGGAATATGGACGAACTCAATCCGGCTCGTATTTTCCGGAGAGTTGGAAAAAATTTACTACATAAACCACAATCACCGATGGAATAATTCCGTCGGCATATTTTGTAAAACCTCTGGGCGAAAAATCATAAATTGACTAGTTTCATGTAAAACAAAAAAAATTGTAACTCTCAATCGGGTTATCAAAAAATTCTGAAAATTTATGTGGAGCCTTCTAATCTGATGTCTTAGCTTGGGTTAAATTTCAGAATTTTTAGAAAAATTCAGAAATTTGACAAAAAAATCACAATTTAACCAGTTTTACGTTCTTGGATGTAAGTTTCAGTCCGACCATTAGATTGAGCTAAAATTTTATGAGCGACCTTAAAATATATTGAATAAAATCTGGTTAAAATCTTAGGATGAACGGAGCTCGTAGTGCTAGCAAAACAAATAAGGACCGTCAAATAGAAGCAAAATGACTCATTAAGCGTAAAATGATTATTTGCCACAAAAAATAAAACAAATCAGCTCTCCCTTCCTTTTATATATATATATATATATATATATATATATATATTGCCGACTAGGTAGAAACAAATGGGGAGAAAAAGAACAGAACATGAGAGAAAGAGAGAAAAGTAAGGGAAAAAATAAGGAAATTGAGAGAGTAACCTTGTAAACTTGCAAAGTTCAACTTATAAAACCCTAATCTAAGGTAGAATCAAGTGAAGGAAGGAGGAATTGAGAGAGCGAATTTGGCTAACTTTGGGAGAGAAGAGAAATTGGAAGAAACTCAATTGGTAAGCTTGAGAAGTTTGAATTTAATGTTTGATTTAGATGTTTTTAAGCTTACTTGATTAAGTTAGGAAGTAATTTAATGGACTTTTACTTTAATTTCTCTTAAATACTTGATTCTTGAACTTAGGTTTCTTATGGGAATTTGGGGGAATTAGGAGGGGAAGGGAAAATGATGAAGTTGAAGTGGAATAGAATGAAAACAAGTTGAAATAACAAGTAAATGAAGAAAAATTTGGGGGAGGAAAAGGAACATCACATTCGGCCAAATGAAGGAAAAGTGGACGAATGAGTTTTGATGTTAATGTTTAGAAAACTATGTTTAATCATGATATTTGAAATATGTAAGAAAAACTAAATGAAGAAATAGCATTAAAGTTAAGAAAAAAAAAAGTAAATTCAATTTAAAAGAGAAATGAACTAGTTAAAAGAAAGCATAAAGACAAGATGTTTAGATTGTGTTTGAATATAGTTGTTACATATGTTTAGATAAAATAAATAATATGATGTGAGAGCATAAAGAATAGAAGGATTATTTGATGGAGGAATTATGAACATAAAGCAAGAAAAGAAGTAACTTGATTTAAATATGTGATTGCATGTAAAATAATGATGTTATGTTTGAGAATAAATTTTTATTAGAATGAATTACAAATAAAAAAATAAATTATGTGCTTTGCGTTTCAGCACATAAGAAAAATATTGATGGACTAATAATATAATGACATTTGATTGATTCAGGAGTTGTGTCTAGAGCTGGTTATCAGACATGAGGAGTTGGGTCATCACAAGCGGAAGGGAGGTGATTCGTCACCTTATTTTGTAGTGATTAGTTTTCCCTAAATATATATGTTGTCTATTTAATTGATGTTAAAAGAATGAAGCAAAGGAATAAATTGAGTAATTATTATGAGAATTATTGGTAATTTATGTGAAATTACCGGGATCATTATTTGGCTAACAAAAGAGGTTAGCCGGATGCTGGGTAATTCATATGGAATTACTAGATTGATTTTAGTAGCCGAAATGGGTTAGCCGGATTTCTTGGGTAATTAAGAGAATTATCGGGTTTATTGGTTAACAAAGAGGTTAACCGGATATGGAGTAATTCGTATGGAATTACCAAATTGATTTTGTCAACCAAAATGGGTTAGCTAGATTCTTTGGGTAATTAAAAGAATTACCGGGTTTACTAGTAACTAAGGAAGGAAAACCAAATTTCTGAGTAATTATATGGAAGTGCTAGAATTATTTGGTAATCGAGATGAGTGAGCTGGATATTTAAGTTTTGAAAAGATTATATAAATTAATTGATTGAGTTAGATTGAAGTTAGAAGTATTAAATTTCAAAGGTTAAGAGTAAATAATTAATACTAGACTAAGATATTGAGTAAATTGATTAATGTGGTTATTGTTGAAACAGGTACACCGCGAGGTGATGCAGATCATTAGATGTAGGAGTTTTCTGTTTATGAATTATCATTTTGGAATGTAATATTTATATCTTTATTTTCTTTGAAAACTTTTTGTGTTGTAAAAATCAAGCAGAAGATGTGTCATATGTAATAGATGTATTACCTATGTGTTATAAAAATCAAGTAGAAGATGTGTAGTATATAGTGGATGTATTATATATATGTATAGTTGTTAGTATGGCTAAATCATTTTCAAAATAATAAAATAAGTTTATAATATAAAGTAGTAGAATACATTAGATGTTTTAAGACAATATGACTCTTAATCTTAATGTTGTATTCATGTAGTCTAAATGCATATATGTAGTTAGTTAGCATTTATTACTTTTTAGTGATGAATTTGTTTATCTTTCGAATTGTTTTAGTAATACTTTAATGTTGACTTATTAATTGATTTTATGAGACTTGAATATACTGATAAGTATAAGTATTGAGATATTGTTTGATGAATGGGATGTGATCCAGGATGATTGGATCAAGATGGAAGTTGTAATGACATATAATAGAAGTGTTCTCGATAACTTGGTACCAACAAAAATAGAGGAAACTCTGCTGAAATTTTCAAAAAAATCTCATAATCTTAGACTTGTTATTCAATACTTGACATTAGTAAAGAAATGTTTGAGATTTCATGACATTATGATTTGAGAATGTTACATATTTCTAGTGGGTAATTGTTTTTTACGCGTATTGTCCGTATGTAAAACCATCGGTGTTTTTTTTTTTACCGACAGAGTTAGCGACAAATGATGGAATTACTGATGAACGATATATCGACAGACAAATTCTATCGGTGAATTAGTCGGTAAAAGTTTTACCAACGAAATGGTAATCTTACACCAACGAAAAAATTTTGTCGGTAAAACTGTAAAATATTGTAGTGAATTAACACATGATTTCATCATCATCATTATGTAACTCTTACTAATCACCTACAATTACCCAACAATTATATAATTTCATAACTTTTCACTTCTTTTTTCTCGTGGATGGTTCTACCAACTTCAAAACACTAACCCTTTCTTTTCATAACCTTCTTTTAATTCTTTTAAAATCTACATTATTAGCATTTATCTTTCATGTACTTGTCTAAGAATAAGACAATTAAGTAATCTTCCTATTCTTTTTACCTTATCTATTTCATCATATACTCCATTTTATTTAAATTTAAAATACATGCATTTTATTCAATATCCATCACTTTAACACATGTGGATTACAAGTAATAAATAAGAATTTAAGGTAGGTCTACCTCTCCTCATTCTTTCCTTCCCTTGGCTAAAACTCCCCCACAAGCACAAGCACTTAAATTTATTCTTTATACATTCATAAACGAGGCCATTCATACCCTACACCTCAATTACATCATATCCATATAATTTCTCAATTTCCCTAAAACTCATTTATGAATCATAGCTTAAATTCTAAGAATTTCTCCACAATTCCATACATCATCACTTCTACCTGAATAAAGGAGGTTGAAACCACTTACACAATGATTTTGTAAGTTCTAAATAGCTCCCAGTCGAAATTTTTTCCCATTGTTCCTCTTTTTCTTTCAAACCTGCCACCTTTCTCTCTATTTCCAGTCATCACTCTTTCTATCCCTTCCTACCTCCCAAACAAGTTTCTTAACCTCTATATGTAAGTTTTCCCCTTTTTAATCCCTCACTTCAATCTTTCCTAACCCCTTTCTTCATGAAGTTTAAGAACAAAAGAAAAATAAGAAGAGAGAATGGTAATATTCGATTGGTGTCCCTCCCTTTTTTTTTCCAGCTGGATGTCAGTTTAAATGGGAGGAAAAAGAAATGTTTTGGTTATTCCTGATTTTACCCCTATTTATTATCCATATGTTATTTTACTTGAACTCCATCACTTATCACAAGGCCTTATAGACTCCAATCAACTTGAAATTTTAACCCAAAGTAAAACAACATGTCAGGAGATTACTAGTAAAAGTTTAGTTCGATCCAACAGTTGAATTAAGAGTTATAAATGATAGCGTAAAGCTAGCTAACATGTAATTTTACGCCAAAAATTCAAATTTTTATATTAATTTATCTATTTAAATCATCTAGATCTTTAACTAATTCATTGGGAGATTTCATCCTTATTTATAATACAATTTTTTTTCTCAAATTCCATTCCCTTTCAGTTTAAAAACTATGCAATTATATGCGCGCGTCCATCGACAATCAAAGTCATTCATGGGTGGAACCATACATTAATTCATTTGAAAATTATAAAATACTTTTCTAAGTATTTTCACCTCAAATTTATAAAAATCTCCCATATTTATCATTAATTTATCAATTTTCAGGCTATGGGTTTATATTGTACATTTTATGTTTATTCGGTCATATTTCTCAGATTGAGATGTATTTTTAATGCCGAGTTTAAATAGACTACATCAAATTTTGTTAAATTATATCCCATAACATTGCTTTCCCTTTTTATCTCTTTCATTTGGTTTTTATTTGCATTTCTTTGTTATTTATTCTTCCATACATTTATTTTTAAGTTCACACATGAATATTTTATTTCAAATTACCAAAATCCAAAGTCACCTTTTTAATTCCAATACTCAATTTACTCATTTAACATAATATTTCACATTATTGGTTTGTGAATTTTATCCAAGGGTTTACATCAAGAATCCAGGTTCACTATACATCCTGGAAGTACCAAGATGTACAAGGACTTAAAGGAATTTTATTAGTGGCCAAACATGGAGAAAGAAATAGTTGAGTATGAAAGGAAATGTTGAACCCTAGTTTATTGGGAGGGAGTTGGTGATAGGAAGTTAATTGGGCCACAGTTGGTGCAAATTACCTCAAAAAAAGTGATAACTATAAAATATAAAATTAAAATGGCTCGGGAAAAACAAAAGAGTTAGGCAAATAATAGGAGAAGCCTTTGAGTTTATGGTAGGCGACCAAACATTTATAAAGATCAAACCTTGGAAAAACATCATGCGTTTTGGAATAAAGGGCAAGTTAGCCCCAAGGTATATTAGTCCTTATAAAATCATTAAAATAATTGGTCTTATTGCCTTTCGATTGGCATTGCTTCCCTATTTGGCCAAAATACATAATATGTCGTTGTTATGAAAAGTAGAACTAGATCCTTCCAAAATCTTGCCACATGTTCTCATAGAAATTTATGAGGATTTAACTATAAACATGAAGCTATTAAAGATCCTCGATCACATCGTAAAAGAACTAAGGAACAAAAAGGTTGTATGAGTGAGAGTGTTTTGGAAGAACTCCCAAATTAAAAAAAAAAAAAAAAAAAGAGACTCAGGAAAGAGAGTTGGAGATAATAAGAAGTACCCAAGCTTGTTTTCCAATACAAGTATGAATTTAAATTTCAGGAACGAAATTTATTTAGAAGGATAGAATATAAACCCCTAGAAGTTGAAAATTTATAATAAATGGAAAATAAAAGATAAAATATTAAATGAGATTAAATTTATAAAAGAAAGAAAGAAAGACATGAAAATGTTTTGTAAACCCTGTATGAAACTAATAACGTTACTGTGAGACGATAATAAACTCGTAAATGAATTAAAGGATGAAAATGAAAAATGGATATATATGGAATGATAAAATGGTTCCTAGGACTTAGTTGAGAAATTAATATAGTTCATGCAAGGACAACACGTGAAATTTGAATTTTTGGTGTAAAATTACCTCCTGATCAGTTTCACGCTAACAAGCATAAGTCTTAATCCAATCATTGGATGAGACTGAGATTTTATGATGAGTCTCCTAACATATTGTTCTACCTCCGGGTAAAATTTCAGGGTGATCGGAGTCCAAAAAAGTTGTAAGAAATTGTCAGTAGTTAGGCAAAAAAGTTAAATAAAAACTTATTAGTGACATTTTATAAATAATGAAAAACACTGGAAGTTTCAATTCTTCTTCCTTTATATACAACCGAACAAAGTTGTGAAGAGAGAGGAGAATAAAAGAAAATTTAGGAGAGTTCCACACAAAAAAACTTTCAGAGAAATCAAAGAATTAGACAAGATAGTGAGGAGATAAGAATTTAAACACAATTGAAACAAGAATTAAGAGAGAAATAAAGTGAGGGAAAGGAGAGGAAGAGAAGAAACCCATGGAAAAAAGGGAAGAAAAAGGGAACATTGGAAAAAAATCTTGACTGGCTAGTGTTTAAAATTCATTTTATTACGAGGTAAGGGGTTTTAAACCTAAGTCTATAAGCTCAATTGAAAGGGAGAACAATTCATGCCAAATTTGTGAATTTTAGCCCAAGGTTCATGATAGGTGTTATATCCTAATTTTCGGGTCCCCTCAAAAAAAAATTATCGTTTTCTTTTAAAATTAAAAAAAATGAAAAGCAATAAAAAATGAAAAATGAAAAAAAAAATATTGGCATCTTGGCAAGAGCAGGCTGGGAAGGGTTTCAAATCCATGGGGAAACCAAGCTGGAGTTTTAGACAAAAATGAAAGCGCAATTATACCCTGGTATACCCAAGACTGAAAGACAATATAGATTCAAGGTTAAACTAAATGATTATTGGATGAATTTTGTATAAAAATTAAGTCTGGGGACTTAATTAAACTTTTAATAGTGTAATTTGATTTAATCGTGGATCCAATTAAAGGATTAATTAAGTTCAAGAATTAGTTTGTGTCAATTTAAAAGATTTAATTAAGTACAAGGACTTAATTTGACTTTTAATAGGTTAAATTAATTTTTATTAAGGACTTAATTGGTAAAAAAAATTAAGTTTAGAAGCTTAACTTGGGCTTAATTGAGAAAATTAAAATTTTAGAGGATCAAATTTAATTTTTACAAAGCCAATTGGTTGAGAATAAGGATAAAATTGCAAAAAAAATGAAGTTCTAAAGTCAATTAAGGGTCAAATCAAAGAAGTTCAAAATCATGAATCAGGGTGGAAGAGGCATGCCCTTTCACGTACTGAAATTGATTAAAATCAAGGGTAAATTTGAAAAAATTGAAAGTTTGATAATTAATTAAGGATGAAATTAAAGACAGACAAGACCAAGGACTATATTAAAAAAGATGCTGAAAATTAAGGGTCCAAATTGACATGGCTAGGGACTTAATCAAAAGAAACTTGGAGAAATCAGACTAAATTGGCAAAATTCGATGCAATTGGAAGTTTAGGGACCTCTTTGTAAAATTAACCAAACAGTGTGTTCATTTTCTTCTTCCTCGGGGAGCTGGCTGGGGGTCCTTTCTTGTAGAGCATTTAATGCTCCTTCATGTCTCAGTTGAGACAAAAGGAGATGCCTCTCTAGCATACCTGACTTTGTACTATGTCCCTAGCATGATTCCTGTCGGAGTGTCGCTTGAGAGGCACTGCAATGAGCATCCAAAACCCCTGACTCGGTCAGCCTCTAACAGTCTGGTGAGAGGGTACAAAACCTGTTGGCTTGCAAAGCTTGGTGAGAGAAGGGGCAAAAGGATGAAGATTCAAACCAAGAGGGAAGCTGACATCCCTCTAGAAATTCGACTGTAGAGGGGGAACCAAACACGAGAAAGGGAGCTCTCTCTCTTTAAAAAAAAAAAACACGCCTCCTGCAGCAGCCACAACCGACCAACAACCCCATTCCTCTCATCTTCAACCTCTATTATCACACTTCCCAGCCTCTTTCCACTTCCTTTCCATCATCTTCATTTGCACCAACAAAAGACCAACCCAAATATCATTTTATCCCCCTTCCATGGCAGCTCCACCATCAATCAAGGTAGCATCATCGTAAACAGCAACAAAAACACCATCAATCTCTTCCCTTTTTGGCTGAGTCTTTCAAGACAGTAACATGAACTCCAACACCAACCACGTCTAGCAGCAGCTTCAAGTCTAGCAGGACCCAGTTCCAGCAGACCATCAGCGACGACAGTTGTTTTTCAGTATCCACAGTATCTCCACCACCTCATGGCAGACCAGTAACGGCAGCCAAGCAACACCCCCAGGCCAGGTAATCGTCTCCTCCATCTTCATCTTTAAGTGCCCTTTACCTGTTGCAGACATGCAGAACGTGAATTATAATTCATGATTCTACAAATGTCTGTTAGTGATGAAGGTGGCTGGTCTGAGTCCACTTATTTTTATATAAAAATATATTTTTTTGGGCTTTCAGTCCGCTTAACTATTTGGACTCGAGTTGGAAAAATGTTTGGTAAACATAATTTTTATATATTTTTTAGTTTTAGTTTGTTTTTATTTTAATATCTACCTAAATAAGTTTTTAAGAAATTTTAAAATATTTTAAAAATTTAAGAACTATTTTGAATTTTGAATTTGTTTGTGAATTCCTTATATGTTTTTTCAATAATTTGTTTTAATATTGGATTATAGATTTATATCATAAGATATGAATCCGGTATTAAAAAATACCCGGTTTTCTTTAAAATTTCAAAAAGATCCAAAACAAATTAAAAAATTTCTCATTTAAAAAAAAACATAAAAAATATTTTGCTTTCATGCATATAGCTAGATTCTAAAATCTTTATGCATATTTTATATGAAAAAATAAAAATTGCACTTTCATCATACTTTAAAAACTACAAAAAAATTAATTAATGAGTATTACAACAAGTTTGCGATTATTTATTAGGATTTAGCCAAATTTTCAAATAAAAACATTTTTCTTACTTTTTGGCCTTTATGATAGTTAAGTTTTAACTTGATAAAATAAGAATCTCCTTATTGAGAGAGACTTTTCTTAAGCATTAGACAAACTTTTCTAAGCTTTAGAATGGTTGAATTTTAACTTGATGAGATAAAGATCTTTCTAATGAGGAGGACTTTTCTCAAATCTTAGATAAACTAACGAATAGAAACATGACTTAGGACAAACAACAAAGCCGCTTATTATAGGTAGGGTGCATTAGGGGTGATACGTTTTTCATTTGCACAATCAGTCCCCTTACCCAGACTCTCGTAGACTAATAGGTTTTCTAGTGACCATAATACTAGGTGGTGACTCCCCTTTTCTTTTATTTACTGATAAAAAACAAGAATTTATTGTCCTTTCCGCCCATATCTATCCCGATAACCCTAATCTGGAAGGATGATTGTCACAATGTTGTACATGTACGACAATAGGAATTTAGGGAAAATGTAAAATTTATTGTGATAATAGAGATTATAGTATACTAGATTATAATAGAGGGGAAATTAGGAAGGAATCATGCAGAGAAGTCTTATAGTTCAATAGAATCTACAGTAGGCCAAAAGAGGACAAATTATTATATGATGAAATTGGATTTATTCAAGTTAATTGTGTTAAATTAATGCATAAATTTGTGTGGGAGATGATTGTAAATGAATTTAGTAATGTTATATTAAATGATTGAATTTTTATGTTGTTATGGATTGGAATTCTTGAGGATGATTATTGGATTTAAAGGTAAAGTTGTTGTTTTGTGCTTGATTTCTTGTATAAAAGAAGATTTTGATTAAAAATTAAAAATGGATTATGGTATTAAAAGAGGTTGTGGTGCTGACCATTAATGGAAAAAATGAGTTTGATTTAGTATTCAATGTTTTTCCATAATCTGTTCAACATCATGAGACTATAGTTAGAGCACATGCATCGAGTATTATTTCTTGTAAATATATTTTATGCAAAAAAAAATGTTTAAACTGGTCGAGACTAGTGGCGTTTGTATTTAGACGACCAAGAAAAATTGCTTAGACTAACTAAAGCTAGTGGGGTTTGTTTAGATGACTAGGATATTTGTTCGAATAAACGAGATATTTGTTTAGACTAGCTAAGGCTAGTAGTGTCTATGATCAGACGACCAAGATGTTTGTTTAGACTAGATGAAGCTAGTGGCTCCTGTGTGATAGATGATCGAGATAGTTGTTTAGACTAGTTGACCATAAAAGGACTAGTGACATCAGAGTACTTGATGACTAGGATATTAAATCTTTGTGTGCTTTCAAGAATAAGTATATGGTTTGCAAATTTTTCAAAATTGGTTTTGTTGACCTATGGGTCATATATTAATACTTATAATATCTTATATTTTGATAATAACAACTAAATGAAAAATGAACTAATGATATGCTTAAATGAAATTAAGTTTAAATAGGTTTTATATGAAGATCACATCAACAAGCATATGGAATTGAAGAAAGAAATCCATCAACAAATCCAAGATGCAAAGCAAGTGAAGACTTAGCTATTAAAGAATATTATTTTTAGAGCTTATTGTTAAAATCTTTATATCTTACACAATAGCAAACTAAAATAAATTCACACACTTCACATTTCATGCATAAAAAGGCTGATATACATTTTAATTGGTACAATTTCACTAGGTTTGAAACTGCCAAAACTAGTTTTAAGTTGAATCAGTCGACCACTTAGGCATACCAAATGAACTGGTCAACAACTGTTCATTCGTGATAAATACTTAGAACTTTGCATGAACCGATCAATCAAATGATATGGTTATTTAAACCGGTGGACTGCTTTAGCCGTCAGAGACATTCTAGTGGCTATAAACACTAGTTTCTTTTGGAAACATATATATAGCTCTCTTTCATGCAAAATAAAATAGAAATTCTAAAAATACATGATATAGAAGTTATTCCAAAAAAAAAACCCAACTGAAAATCATTAATCCTAAGATACTCTAAGTTGTGCTAAATTAAATCTTCATATTTTAGCATAATAGTATAAAATCTTACATTTATTATACTTATACACCTTCAATTATCTTAAATGCTATTGAGTGAGTTATAGAGATTATAGTTTTTATTTGTATAATCTACTCTTTGAGAGAGTGCATCTTGTTATAAAACAAATCATAATTGTAAACACTTAATATTTTGGATAAATTCCTGGCAATTAGTGAGGTATTGTTACCAAGAAAAAAATCTTAAAAATGTGACATCTTCAAGTGAAGATATTACTTGGTGTGGATTTATCAAGAACATTATATCTTTTACTTGGATTAGTAAAAGAGCACAATACTCAAGTACGATTGGTACTTGAGGTATAAATATAGGCTTGTCGAACCATGTTAAAAACCGAGTTTGCAATCTCTCTTTCCTTATCTCTTTATTTTAAGCACTTTAATTATATTGTTGGTTATTGTGTTATATGTACTTAGTGTGATTATTTGTATTATTTGACATTATTAGTTGAACACTTAATTCACCCCTTTAAATGTTATTATTATCTTAATTCTAGAACAACATGTTTTTTATGAAAAACTAAATAATGAATTTGTGTTTGAACTTTTTTCAGTAATTGTTTAAATTTTTAATGTAATGAATGGTTAAATTGTCAGGTCCATCACATACTAGAGTGAAGCAACATATATGTTTAGTGCATTTTTTGTTTAGTCCTGGTTAATGTATTTATGAAAATTTTGTAATATAACTTATTACCATATTTTGGTTGTATTAGGATGATATTTATATAAATAGAATATTTTAAGATGCAACTTAATTTCACCCTTATTTGATTAAGTTGGAAGTTCAGGAATATTAGTAAGTCTTAGTTATTATATGTATTTTCTTTTTTATTTCATTTCTTTTAATTACATGATGATGCAAGATAGTTTAATGTAATTAATATTATTCCTTTCCATTATATTATATTATTGATCATGGATATGTGAATTAAAATGATATGTGGTTGGCTTTGGTTTATGATGGTCAGACTGTGTATGTGGATTTTAAGTGTGGTATTACATGTCATAATATTGATAACTTGGTATCCTGAATTTATGGGCAAACGCTGCTGAAATTTCAATGGAGAATACATTTCAAAAGATAAATAATAAAAATGTATATTTCTGCTCAAACCGGTTAACCACTTGATGGAATGAATAATTAAAATCGCTATTGTCTCAATCGGTTGAAAAAACCAGTTAATCAATTGATAAACTAGTAAGAGAAATTTAAGAATTATTGGAGGAATCAGTCGACTGAATTTTTTGATTGAATTAATTCGGCCGACCGTTAAGCCGATAGTGTACTATCACAAAAGAAAAACTACCCTATTTTTGCATTATTGAAAAGGAAATTACGTGATATTGCAACAAAAAATTAAGGTTGTTACATTTTATGAGAACTTTCAAACTATCACCCTTTTGTGATATTTTTTCTACTTTGATTTTCTATCTTTTAATTTTATCCTTAGTCAATAAATTTAACTCAATTGTCCTTTAATTTGACCAAAAAAGAATGCAATCACTTAAAAAAAGGGTTTGAGGACCAAAACTAAATAAAAGAAAAATTTTGGACAATGAATCTATAATGAAATGTTAGAACATAAACAGTGTGCGCATAATGTTTTACCAACAACATTTAAAGTTTTGTATAAAATTTCTTATATGTTGGTTTTTTAGAAATATCAAGACATTTAAATAAAATATAACTAGATAATATAGGTTATATTATAATATAATTTTATCAAAGGATTATGAGTATATTAAAAATGGTTTAGATTCTTAAATAATTTTTATATTATTAAAGAAACTAAAGGTGCTTAATGATTCACTATGGAGTAAGACTCATTGCTTTGTGGATTATTATAGTGTAATAATATTTATGCCCTCCATAATATAAGTAAGGTTCTTTTGATATTATCAAATTGATCGGGATAAAATTGATCATCTCACTTTTTTGGCATGGTGAAAAAAATAAATTACCCTTAAAAAGAAAAAAAAATTGTTTGGCATCCAAGGGTTGCTTGATCTTTCTTTTTAGAACAATAAAATGACTAAATTATTCTTAATAGCCCAAAATCCTAAACTTTTTGTTAGGGTTTTTTTTTTCCTTTTCATTATGTTTTTTTTTTTTATCACATGGGATAAATGATTTAGTAACTTAGCAAATATAAATATTATTAAAAAAAGATAGTTGACATGTGTATTACACACATCAGCGTGTGAGTGTCCCCGTGGGTTTCGAAAAGCACATGTAGTATTGCCCGTTTGCCAAACACAAGATTTTAGGGCAGTGTTGGAAAGTGCTTTGCGTCTCTTCCATGCATGAGCGGTGTGTGTGGACAATAGACTGCTAGTCTGTTGCCATCAACCTTTTCTTTCTTGTTTTCCTCTTTGCCCCTTGATTCCCATGTCAAACCTTTTAATTTTTCAGATCAACCGTTCAACTTGATTTTTCTTCGAATTTAGTCTATGTTTTTGTGATTACTATTTTGTTTTATTGGATTTGATTTTTATAATTGGAATATTTTTTCTATTTCATCATTTTTCAATTTTTTTCATTTATTATATTTGATCCTCAATTTCTTAATTGCTATTTTTTCTTATCATTTTCTTGATTTATTTTTTCTTTTCAATTTAATCTCTCATTATTTTATTTCATTTAATATTAATACTAGATATGATACTCATTCTTTTAATTGCTATTTTGTAGTGTTTTTTTTATTTTCTTGGTTTATTTTATTTTTAATTTCATCCCTCATTGTTTTATTTCATTATTTCATTTAATTTGGTATCATCTTTGGTTTTTATTTTTTTTAAATTTCTATTTATTTTGTTTTTTTAATTTTGGATGATTAAGAATTTTTCTTCGTAATTTTTTCGGGTTTACCTTCTATGAGGTTACTCGATCTCATAACCTAAGACACGAGTTTCAAAGATTAACCTGGTTTGACTTAGGTTTTTTGTAGTTTTTTTTCTATTTTTTTTAGTTTCATCGTTTGATATTATATTATTGAGCCTTTCAACTTTGTGAGTTCTGTTGCTTTTCTTTTTATGGGGCTGTTCTAATCTCATATTTCGGGTTGTGGGGTGGTCAAGTTAACCGGGTTGATTCGAGTTTTTATTTTGATTATATTTTGTTCTTCCTTTAATTATTTTGTTTGCCTAGGAGTTGAGCTCCATTGTTTTGTTTAATTTCTTTTGTATAGAGTTATCCCGCTCTTATAAGTTGGTGATGTGCTTGACATGCTAACTTGAGTTTTTTTTTTTCATTAAATTTTTTTTTCAATTCATCTTTCAGTTTTTGTTTTACTGGTGATTGATTTTTATTTTTCTTTTATAAAATTATTGTGTTCTTATTAAATTTTTAATTTGTTATAACTTAGTAAGCATTTCTTTTTATATTATAATTTATTTTTCAAAGTATTTTTTAAATTAGTTTTCAATTAAAAAATAAATTAATATTTTTATATATTTTTAGATGATTTGATGGGTTGATATTAAAAACAACAAAAATATAAAAAAATTATTTTAATTAATAAATATTTTTAAAAAACAGCATGACTATCACTGAACTAAACGGACCGTTTTGATCGGACGGGCGACGCGTGAGTGCCTAGAGGCTGATAATGAGCCACGTCAACTCCCGCCACATACCAAACATTTAATACCGTAAATACCCTCACCAGCAAATACATCCCCACCCCCAATCCGCCATCGAAAGACGCTTCTTGCATCAGTAATCGAGGAAATAAAAGTCATATTAGTCGAGGGAGAATTTAGTAAATCAGGTCCGTACAATCAAAAGTCGGTTTTCTAGTTCTCAGATTATCTAATCCCTGCACACCTACGTCGTTGCTGCTTCAAAACATCCTCGTATCTCTGTCATTGTTTTTTTTTTTTTTTTTTTTATCAAAAATGGCCCCTCGGACAAGAAGAATGGCGTTTCCGAAAGTGTTGATTGAGAGAGACACCGACTCCGAGCAAAGTTCTTCATCGGACGATGAAGATGAGTTGGAAGAAGAAGATGAGGGCCCACCATCAGAATCAGAACCAGAAGAGGAGGATTCAACCAAAAATGGATACGGAGAGAGAATAGAAGAAGATTTAAGTTTAAAAAAGAAAGGAAAAGCACCCATCACTATTAGTCTCAAGAAAGTTTGCAAAGTAAGCTACTTTCCCTTAAAGGTTTCCTTTTTCCATTTCTTTTAATAATGTTTTATTGATGGTTTGTGGTGTTTTAGGTGTGTAAGAAACCGGGACATGAAGCGGGATTTAAAGGAGCAACATACATAGATTGTCCTATGAAACCTTGCTTTCTCTGCAAAATGCCAGGTATGTGCTCATTTTGGCAAGCATTTATTCTATTCAAGTCCTTTATATGATTTTTTGCTGTTAAAGTTGTTGCTTTTTTGGAAATTCTGACAAATTACCATTTGCCATTTGCCAATTTGTCTTTTAGTAATCTGGAATTAGTCCACTAAACTAACTTGTTTGCGAAAATGCTACTGTGATTAATGCTTTAAACTCGCCGTGTCAATAATTTTCTATTATTTTTGTGACGGATTTTTGTTGAAGTCATTTTTTTTAATCAATTGTGTGTATTATTTGTGTTGTATGTTAATTCAATGATATTTATTGTCTATGGTAGGTACTGCTCAATGTGTGATTTGATGGTATAAAATGATGTGTTGATGTTGATAGTGTTTTGTGAATGGCCAGGCCACACTACAATGACATGCCCACATAGAGTGGCAATTGAGCATGGTGTAATCCCAGCACCCCGTACAAGTACTCATAATACAGTGGAATATGTCTTACAGCGCCAGCTTAGACCAAGAATCCTTCCAGTTAGTTGTCTTCTCTCTTTTGTGTTCAGACACCCGTGTGCTCTTTTTTTTATTATTTGTTTTAGGGGTGGGGGTTTTGTCAGTGATGGTGGTACATGTCATGTTTAGAAAAATTTATCATTCCTGAGAGCACTCTAGTCTTGAAATAGTTAGTGATGCGGCAATTTGATGATGGTTTGACTGATTCTGGAAAATTCAGATTTCCTAGCTTTTGGACTCCCTATTGTGTTCAGTTTGTCTTTGAGAAATTTGTATGTTCCTGATTGGATCGATCAACATGATTTTTGAGCAGCTCCTTTTTTTGGTGATTTTGAGCTGCTGTTGCATATCTTGGCAGCAAATTTTTCATACCTTGTGTTTTGTGATACAGATAAAACCAGCATATGTTATACCAGATCAAGTTTGTTGTGCAGTTATCAGATACCACAGCAGGCGAGTAACATGTTTGGAATTTCATCCAACAAAAAATAACATCCTTTTATCTGGAGATAAGGTTAGGCTCATGCTATGCATTGTAGTTGATACGAGTTTTTTTTATAAGGATGCACTATTTCATTATAATTGTCCTACACTTGATTTATCTCCCTTTTCTGCTTTCTTCTTCTTCTTCTTCTTCTTTTGGGTCTGTTGAAAAGAAAGGACAAGTTGGAGTTTGGGATTTTGACAAAGTGCATGAAAGGATGGTTTATCAAAACATACACACTTGTATTGTAAATAACATGAGGTGAACTCTCATTCATGAAATTTTAGTTTTCTTTTTATTCACTTGAAGCTGTGGGGTAAATAAAGAACAACTTTCACGTGTATTTTCAGGTTTAAATCTACAAATGATGGTATGGTATATGCTGCATCCTCTGATGGAACAATTAGTAGCACTGATTTGGAGACTGGAATGTCATCATCTCTGATGAACCTTAATCCTAATGGCTGGCAGGTAACTTGACTTTATCTTCTATTCGTGCAATGCCTGTTAGTATCTCATGGTTATATTGTTTTTTCTTGAGTCTTATGTTTTGTCCTCTTGAGATTTGTTTGTTAAGATTTGTTAATATGTGGATGCCTTTGGTTTGAATGGTGAACTTCAGTTCAACTCTTGTTATAATTTGATGAATGGATGTTCCACTGTGTTAAAAAGCCATTGTCTGATGTCTGTACTTATGAAAGGTTCCCTGCATGCATGTTAATTGATTGGGCAGAGGTGGAGGAAGAAAACTAAATTTTTGTCATATTTGCTTAATAAACTGATTTCTGATTATTAATTTTGACGGATGACTTTATATGGCTTTTTTGCAGGGTCCAAGTAATTGGAGAATGCTTTATGGCATGGATATCAATTCAGAGAAAGGTGTTGTGCTTGTTGCTGACAACTTTGGTTTTCTCTACATGTAAGGTTCAAGATTTTAGATAACTTTGTCTATACAGAAATATTTAGATATGCAATAGGGAAACAGATTTAAAACAGGTAATTGCATGAATGGAATGCGTGCTTTATGAACTAGTCATTGAATACCTGCATTTATCACTTAGTTGGACAAGTTTTAGCTATGGCTTCTTCCACCTTTTCAAGAAGCATGCCACATTTACAGCAATCGATATCCAGAAGCTGAACTATATTTATGAATTTGTCAGTTATGCATGGCCCATCAACTGCTGTAATGGACACATGATTCCCTTGTCATCTTGATTTGTTAATTGATGAGCCACCTTTAAGAGAGAATGCTGGTTTACCATATGTTGATAGCAATGCTAATTTTAACTCGTATTTTTGTATGCATTCCGAACTTTGTTCCATCTTCTTGGCATTTCTTTGATGCTGGATAGGTGCACAAGTCATGATCAGTATGCTAGTACTTGGAGGAACATGTGCATCCATAGACAAGCTTGGGATTCATATGGGAGTAACACAATAAAACCTGAAAGAAAATATTTAAAAATTTATTTGAGACTTCTACTTTAGTGCTGCCAGTTTGCTTGAATATTCATTTCTGCTTGAACTCAAAAAGCTAATGAAGAAATAGAAAATGGATGGATAGTGTAACAAGAATCAAGCACCTCGTGGGGGAACTTCTGATGGATTTGTGTGGTTTCGTTATTTTCTCTGTGCCTTCTTTAAATAACTCGCTCAAAGTTGGGTTTTGTGCTTCTTATGGCTTACTCAGGGTGGATACACGATCCAACAGTAAAATTGGGGAGGCAATTTTGATCCATAAGAAAGGTAGCAAAGTTGTTGGACTTCATTGCAATCCAGTTCAACCAGAGCTTCTTTTGAGCTGTGGAAATGATCATTTTGTAAGTTTTTAATGTCATTAGTTATTATATATTTTGTATTTGCTCTTGTCGCCGCTGGACCATCTGGCTATTCTATAAACCTCTGTGTATGCTCTGTTTCCCTGGTTTTCCCCTCTTGTTTCACAGATTCTGTCTCATAGTGGATTAAAAAAAAGGCTGTCTGAAACATGCTTGTTTTTCTCAGCAACACATAAATACTTGTTTGTGTGTGGTTTTTGTTTATGTTGTCCTGTTCGTACTAGCCTAAGCAATATCATCTTCTCAGGCTCGTATATGGGATATGCGTCAACTGAAAGCTGGATCATCTCTTTCTGACCTTGCACACAAACGCGTTGTTAACTCTGCATATTTTTCTCCATTGTCTGGTAGCAAGATTCTTACCACTTCACAAGACAACCGCCTGCGTATTTGGGATTCTATATTTGGAAACTTGGACTCCCCAAGCCGAGAAATCGTACACAGTCATGATTTTAACAGACATCTGACCCCTTTCCGTGCTGAATGGGATCCAAAGGTGATAGAAATTGATTGATGTGTGTATAACTTTCAGGCTTGCCTTTATTCTTTAAGAATTCAGGGACATTTTTTTTGTTGCAGGATCCAACAGAGTCCCTTGCAGTTATTGGTCGCTACATGGTCGAAAATTACAATGGAGCTGCCTTGCATCCGATTGATTTTATTGACATTAGCACTGGGCAACTAGTTGCTGAAGTTATGGATCCAAACATCACCACCATTAGTCCTGTGAACAAGCTACATCCACGAGATGATATTTTGGCATCTGGCAGTTCGAGGTTGTTCTCTACTCTTTCATTGGTTCAATGGATGCCATGGCAGAGAAAACTTTTTTTTTTTTTTTTTAATCTATAACAGCTAGACCTTTTGTCGTTGAAATTCTGCAGGATGATCCAATTAGCCTTCTTAACTGGAACATTTACATACGCTTTTGTCATGCATCATACAGAAACTATAATGCATCACTTCAATTAATCCTTAGGCCAGCTTTAGTGCCCATGATAACCACATCTTTTCCACTGTGGCATCATGCGATTTAAATATCCACCCATGTGTTTAAGAAACTCTTGTTATTGATATTAACTCCAATTAAGAGCATATTTATGTTTCTCTTCCCATTTGCTGAGTGGCCGATTTTTAATTATCAATAATTTAATGGTTAACTTGTTGATGCTCTTATATTTAGTATTTGGATGTATCAATAGGAAGTTGGAAATCAGTGACGGAGGGCTTAGCACTATTCTTCTTTTAATATGATGTTTTCCCCTTGTCTTCTGTGTTCTTAATAAACTACTCTTCCAGGTCCCTTTTCATTTGGAGGCCAAAGGAGAAGTCTGAACCTGTGGAAAAGAAAGATGAAAGCAAGATTATTATTTGTGGAGGTGCTATGAAAAAGCGTAAAGGCAAGTTTCGTGGTGAAAGTGATGATGATTCTGAAGATGATGGATGTGTATCCAAGGGCAAGAATTTTCAATTTAAAAAGGCTGAATCAAAATCAGCTCCGAGACCTCGCAAGGTTAACAAATAAGCTTACAAATGGGAACAATCTGTATTATCTACTGCTGTGGACGGAAGTTTTTTCCCTATATTTGTTGATTCCACCTATAAATCTCTACATGGGTCGCCAAGTAACCTTCATTTTGACAGAAGTGCACTTTAGCAGCAGCAGTGCTCCTCCTTTTGTATTCTGTATAATTGCGAACGAAATGCAATGCAATGTAATTTATGTTTCCTTGTTCTGGTAGTAGTATTGCAGCAGGATTTCGTGATTAGCCTTTTGGATCATTATATGATGGGACTTTCTTCATTAGTTTTCTAGGCTGGTATACAGTGCCTGGCAGGTTGGGGCTTCCATTCGAATTAAAAAAAAACATCAAACTGTTCAGTGTTCACTGACTGGCACAAACAACTTCGACATAGTTAATGTAAGTTTTTAAGAGGTAAAACTCAGTATTTCACCGTCAGTTAACTTCTATCCAGCACTCTGTATAATGTTCCTCGTTAAGCTAAACCAACACGCTCTAATAAACCCTAGGTAGACTGGTACAGGCTGCATCTGGCATTTCCAGACTTGGTAACATAGCATATCTGGTATGTAGGTGGCTCTGCAGTGTTCCTATTGTACTCAGGTTGGCCGGCATTGTTTAGAACCTAAACCATCCTTTTCATGCTGTAGTAGCATGACAAATCTTCATCGAGTCATATAAATAACTGATCTTTTTGTAAAGGATCAAGGAAAGTTATCCAATACGAGTTACTCTTTTATTCACATTCATGTGAGACGTTTGAATACCAACTGAAAATAATAGGAAATCTACTAGTAGAATTTTTGTAGTTGGTGGGTTAGTTGAACACACTCTGATTTGATTTTGATACGAAACAAACCTAAACAGGAAGATAATGAGTATCCAATCCCAAAAAAGAAACGAATTACTGCAGCGAGGGAAAGCACTTACCCTAAAAACATTAATCTCAGAGTGTAATATCAGAGGCCATAACCCCACAGATCAAAGAGGTATAAAGAGAAACCAAATCAATTATAGCGAAGTAGCATTGAAGGGCACCAAAAACCTACAGTTATGCACTTGAGGTGGTGGCCTAGCGGGAAAAGGAATTTGTTCCCTTCCTCTGCATCCAGGTTCGATCCTTTCTATGCATACCTGTTACCCCTGCGGTGTCTTATCTGCCACCTAGGCTTGCGGGGTGTTCAATAGGTTCGGAAATTAATCGTGGTGCGCGTAAGCTGGCTCGGACACCTAGGGTTAAAAAAAAAAATCCTACAGTTTTTTTTTTTAATTTAATCTTTCCGCTGGAAGTTTTATAAAACATTACAAGGATCTATAGCAATTAATCATAGTAATTGCATTATTTAAGGTGTATGTAGCAATCATCCAGCATTTCTGTTATGTACTCGAAACTACCCATTACGATACAATAGAGGGGTCATTGATAGGGTCCCTCTTCTTCTGATAATGCTACAGTTGGCGGGGGCAGAATTCTTAGTAGAAGCAAATTGACAGTTGCAGATCACTTGGGATAATTGCATATACTGGTAGATTACTTGGCATATTTAGCAGATGCAGAATAAATAGATTTAATAGGCTCTTCCTACAATTAAGAGATTTGAATATGTAATTACATATATTCTTGCGGGATTCTATATCAAGAATATAAAGCAGTCTTTTGTGTGTGTGTGTGTGTGTGTGTATACACACACACACGCTACAACGTGTAACGAAGATATAAAAAACATTGCAGAAGTTTTTGTTTCTCTATTTATTTTTTTCTTCATGGTATCAGAGCAGGTTAGTATCCACCTGTCTCTTCACTTGTTTACTTAGTAGATCTTCCTATGTTAGAAGGGATGGAGACTTCGTTGTTCCTCCTTCATCAAACAATTCTGATGTTAATACAAATCAACGTTTGTGTTCAGTACTGTTAAATGATTTCAATTATCTTCCTCGGTCTAAAGTTGTGTCGTTAGCTCTTGGAGGCAGATCCAAAATTGACAAAAGCAGTGTTACCTCTGATATTGCAAAAATCTTGGTTTAAATCTTGGTTTTCGAATGATTAGATGGTTCAATTATGGCTGCTCAACAGCATGGAACCACATATTGCAAAAATCTTTAGCTCCTCAGAATTTGTCGCTGATCTATGAGAAGCAGTAAAGGAGATGTATGAGAATTAGAATAATGTTACATGTGTATTTCAGCTGAAGAAGGACATTTCATGTTTGCAACAAGAAGGAAAATCTTTTGTTCAATATCTTGGAGACATGAAAAGCAAGTGGAATGAGCTAGCAATTTACAAACCTCACACTAATGATCTTACAATATTATTAAAACGAGCTGAAAAAGACAAGATTTTCTAATGGTTGGTCAATCTATCTCCTGAATATGAAGATCTTCGAAGTCATATACTTCTGAATCCAGAACTTCCACCCTTTACAAGTGTATGTGCAACCATCTAGCGAGAGGAAACGAGAAGAAGGGCCATAAATGTACACACCAAAACTGACATATCTAAAGCTAGAGTTTATCTATCAAACTCTAGACGTTTTAAAGACAAAAGAAACAAGGGAAGACGATCTGACTTGAAGTGCAACTACCGCAATAATCTCGGCCATTCTACATACCGTTGTTGGGTTTTACATCCATATCTGAAACCAAAGTTTGCAAGAGATAACAAGGCAGACTAGAAAAGATCTTAAGCATCTGGATATAAGACTAATATAGCGACCAACACAACAAACGATAGATTGTCCAATTTTACCTCTAGTCTCGTAACTCTCATCAATGAGCTTGCAACATATCTTCAAACAAAGCAGAATAAAAATGAAACTAAAAACTCTCCTGCATTTCTTGGAGATTTTTCAGGATTTCTTATTACTAATAAAGGTGTTTTAGCTGAAGAAACCCCGAGTATTTTGAATGCCTTCACATTAGCTCTTACAATAAGTAAAGTGCATGATTGTTGGGTCATAGATTTCGGTGCCATTGATCATGTATCCAATGATCGTAATCTCACACTTGACTTTAAAATTTTGTCCCAACTATCTCAAATTTTGGTTGTCAATGGTGATAGTATCAAAGAACTATCTCAACCTAATAGTTTAAGTTGTTAGGTGAGGTCCCAAGATGTAATTTATATTATTTTCTAACATACCCCCTCGAGTAAAAGTCATTTGAGCTTGAAACTTGCACAAACTCACTTTACCTTGTGCTTAATTTTTATCAAATAAATAGGGATGGTGAGATTTGAATTCGTGACCGCTTGGTCATCAAGGCTCTGATACCATGTCAAAAAACCATCTCATCAATCCAAAAGCTTAAGTTGTTAGGTGAAGTCGTAGGATATGATTTGTATTATTCTCTAACACACTCACTTAAATGAAAGCCTTTTGAGCATGAAATTTGCACAAACTCATTTTACCTTGTGCTTAATTTTTATCAAATAAAAGGGATGATGAGATTTGAACTCGTGACCTCTTAGTCATCAAGACTTTGATACCAAGTCAAAGAACCATCTCATCAATCCAAAAGCTTAAGGTGTTAGGTGAGGTCCTAAGATATGATTTGTATTATTCTCTAACACACCCACTCAAGTGAAAGCCTTTTAGGCTTGAAATTTGCACAAACCCATTTTACCTTGTGCTTAATTTTTATCAAATAAATGGAAATGGTGAGATTCGAACTCGTGACCGCTTGGTCATCAAGACTCTGATACCATGTTAAAGAACCATCTCAACCCAATAACTTAAACTGTTAGATAAAGTCTCAAGATATGATTTATATTATTTTTTAATACACAGAACACCTCGTTGTTGGGCAAGGGAAAGTGAAACTACTTTCTCAAACAATTACGTCTTTTGTTTTATATGTTCCTTCGTTTCCTTTTAAGCTACTGTCAATCAAGAAAATTACCACTGTTGAATTGTGTTGCTATTTTCTCTTCTCACAGTATTGTGTCTCAGGATCTAGCCACCAAGAAGACGATTAGTGAGGGATTTTTCTTTCAAGGTCTTTATTATCTTCAAAGAGACACTTGCTTCTTTAAAGGACTTCACGTCAATACTAATCTAGATTCTGAATAAAAATTATGACATAAACGTTTGGCTCATCCTTCAGAACCTGCTTTGTGTAAATTATTTCCTTGTTTGAACGGCAATTCAATAAATTGTGATTTATGTCATCTATCAAAATCTACACGTCTACCTTTTCCTTGTTTTACTTCTCATTCTAATAAACCTTTTGATTTGATATATTCTGATGTCTAGGGTTCAATTTTAATATCTTTGACGACTACAAGTATTTTGTTATATTTATTGATGATTACTTGCGATTTACTTCGATATATCTTGTGAAATAAAAAAATAAAGTTGCAATTATCTTTTAAGACGCATACACTACTTTGATGATAAGGGAATTGCATATTACCCTCATTCCAGCATAATTAACAATTAAACAGGGGGAGTCCACATTCAATTTGTTTCCACTACCACTTTCAGATGATGACAAAAATCATTCAGACATCTGACGCCATAAGCATGGGACACTATTGATTTTGATCCTCTACCATCTGAAACTATTGATACAAATATGACATATGCCCCTGTTAGTGAATCTGGAGCTTCTTACAGATGCGATTCAACTTGCAATCGACAGCCACCGTCTAGACTTCATGACTTTGTCACCTATACTGTCAAACATCCAGTAAACAATGCTTTAACTTATCATAGACTTTCTTCATCACACGCTGCCTATATCAATGCTATATCCAAGAGGTCAGTCTCTCAGAATTTTCATGAAGTTAATCAACAAGAGGAACGGCAGCAGGCAATGCAGCAAGAACTTCAAGTTTTAAATGAAATTAACTCTTGGAGTGTTGTACCACTTCCAAAAGGAAGAAAGGGTTATGGGCTCTCGATGGATATACAAGATGAAATTAATATCAAATGGCACCATTGAGATATAAAGCATAATTGGTTGGTTCACCCAAACATATGGTGTAGACAAGTGGTGGAGCTAGAATTTTTTAAATAAGGAAGCAAATTATTAACAAATATTTGATATTATATATTATACAAACATGTATTATATAAAGAAATTAATTTGAAATATATGTACCAACTCAAGTCAAGCAAAATTAATTTAAGAATTTTTAAAATAAAAAAACTTATATTATAATTATTATTTTTGAGATTTTATATTTTAAAACTGCTTCATAATGATTTTATTTTTAATCTTATTAAAAATATCTTTCTTAATATATACAACAAACTTTTATTTATCTATTTCTAAATCTTTCAAAGATCATGAAAGTTTTTGGCAACAATTATATGCCGACATATGATACATAGTATCTAAAATCATAGTTTAAAAGGATTGTCATAAATTGATATTATTCTTGCTGATTTGTTGTTTTGTACAAGTGGATTAAACATAAATATTAAATATTTTCTTTTTAATTTATATCTTATGTCCATAATTTTTTGAGTTGTCATGTAGTTCATTTTTAATCACTAGTAAATTCATCACCATCATTTTTCATATGAAATTCATAGCAAAATACTTATCAATTCATCAAAACTCATTTGAATTCATATCCATTAGCATATAATATTACTCATACATATATTAATTCAACAAACCCATAAATTATTATAAACTCTAATATTTTCAGTAACTAATTAATATAGAAAAAAAAGCTAACAATTAGTAGCTAACAAAGAAAATTAATCATGTAAAGTTATTATATTAATATTTTAATATAAAAATATTTTGAAAAAAAAAATTAAGGGGGCAATTGCCCCCTTTTGCACCCGTGTGGTTCTGCCACTAGTGTAGACTACAAGGAAACTGAGTGCAGTACTTGAAGAAAACAGGTTCAAAAGATGTAATGCTCATCATTCTCTATTTGTTCAAACAAAATCAGGTTAAAGGTTGGTGGTGTTAATTTATATTAATGATCTCATTGTCACGAGTAGCAATCTTGTTGCCGTTGCTAATCTCAAAAGGATTTTTCATTAGAAATTGTCTTTAAAAGATCTTGGTGCTCTCAAATACCTTCTTGGTATAGAAATGACTACTTCACATAAGAGACTATTTTTGAACCAATGGAAGCAGATATGCTTGACTGCAAGTCGATCAAGCCCCTTTAGATAACAAATTATAGATGACCATGGATGGTCAACTTTTTCACCAATAAAAAATTTATCAAAGGATAGTAGGGAATCTTATTTATCTTACAATTACATGACTTAATATAAGCCATGCAATCAACCTTGTGAGCCAATTCATAAATGCACTTGCTACAAATCATATGTTCATTGTTAAAAGGATTCTTTGATACCTTAAAGTGTTTATTAAATGTGGTTTACTTATGAAAAATAATAGTCATACTCAGGTACTTGGATATACTGATGCAGACTGAGCAGGAAACCCTCTTGATTTGAAATCGACCACTGGATATTGTATATTTGTTGGGGGAAGTTTGGTTTCATGAAAAAGTAAAAAACAATTGGTTATGGCTTGCTTCAGTATAGAAGTAGAATATCATAATATGACATCCACTACTTCTGAACTTATATAGGTGAAGGCATTACTTGAGGATTTGGGTTTTTAGCATTCTCTGCCTTTGTCTCTTTGCCATGAAAATCAAGTTGCCATGTACATTGTGTCCAATTCAATTTTCCATGAGAACTAAGCATATCGAAATCGATTACCATTATGTTAAAAAACAAGTTCAATCTTAGATAATTGCAACTCATTACACTCAGAGTCAGGATTAACTTGCAGACATCTTCGTCAAGCCTTTGTCTTTAATTAGATTTCATCAGTTACTTTCCAAGCTTGGATCACTGTTTTCTTATTGATCCAGCTTGAGGGGAGTATTCACAAGAGCAAAATTCTTAGTAGAAGCAAATTGGCAGTTGCATATCATTTGGGATAATTGCATATGTTGGCAGATTGCTTACCATATTTAATAGATGCAGAATAAATGGATTTAACAGGCTCTTCGTATAATTAAGAGATTTGAATATGTAATTACATATATTCTGGCATGATTCTAGATCAAGAACATAAAGCAGTCTTGTATGTGTGTGTGTGTGTGTGTGTGTGTGTTGTATATATATTGTTGGGTTTCCCGAATATCATATATGCGGCGAAAACTATGAAACAAAATTATTCGGGAGTCCCTAGGATCCCGTTAAATAAATCTAGAGTCGTTTAGGGATTTATTACCTGAAAATTTGATTTTTTTCTACTTTGAATAATTCTTTAAAGATTGGGTTGTTGCATATCATAAGTCGTGCAATTATCCGGCCTCCAATGGTAGTCCACATGAACCATTCGTGAGAAACCTCCTAAATCCCTATTTAGAAGAGAGAGATTGTTATGCTTAAAATGCTAGCTATAATTTTGTGTTTACATAGTTTTTTTTTTTATAACGAACAACCTCTAAAAAATAGGAGGCATAACTTAGTATTTATAGAAAAATCTAAAATGCCCTATAAATTGAGAAAATATCAATTTTCCCCTGAATAATATCCATATATTAACTAGGATAATTTTATAGATTAACTCAATCAAGTTCTTACTTGATTTTTCTACGTCTATAAATATAATATATGTATTAATTATATTGTAGTCCTTAATTTCTAAAATATATTTTAATCAAGTCGTACTTAATTAAATCAACCAAGTTTAATTTCTGACTAATGGTTTTTAATGTGTATGACATACTAGGTTCCTAATATGTTGTTTCAAATATAAATTATAATTATAATTAAATAAATTAAATAAATAATTTATTATCAATTAAACAATTAATTAATTTATATTTGAAGATCAGGTGCATCGTCTAGCAATGTGTCATGATCCCCCAAATATTAGAAAAGTCATCATTGGTTTGACTTAATCTTTCAGTGACCGATTTCTTAGTATAATTAACATCCTTTCATCAATAATGTTTCGATTTAACATTAAAACGTGGAGTATGTCTTCCATGTTAAATCATGTTAGCTATTTGAAGATCAAGTGCATCGTCTAGCAATGTGTCATGATCCCCCAAATATTAGAAAAGTCATCATTGGTTTGACTTAATCTTTCAGTGACCGATTTCTTAGTATAATTAACATCCTTTCATCAATAATGTTTCGATTTAACATTAAAACGTGGAGTATGTCTCCCATGTTAAATCATGTTAGCTATTTATATCATAGTTATTGATCATTTGAATAAGATTTGAAACTCTTTTCAAATCTCATTCCACCATGATAAATGATTTCTCAGTTAATACTATTTGAGAATATATGAAACATTCCCTAATTAACCCAGGGTGATGAATCATCTCTTGATCATTCAAGTGTCTTTATATAGTTCATACTATACCCAATGTCTTCCCTTATGTTACCTTTATTAAGATAACATGTAACAAGATCAAAGCATAACATTCTCTATATAAGAAGACTTAGCGATCTCAAGTCTAAGGATCACTTACACAACCATCATGTGAGCTTTTCTATAAACATATGTAATCTCTCCATATAAAGTTCTCATGTGGGCCAGTTCAGCGTACATGTCTTATGACAAACACCAACATATTAGTTCTATGTATCCCTTGTACCTCAGCTCATGAGAAAAACTACTTTCTTTCATAAAAGAAAGAACATAATATGTACTAATCTTTACGACTCTAATAAATGTCTAGTATTTAAGAGAGTATCGACCATGAATATTTTAGAAATAATGCATTGATGCAATATGAATCTCATAATTATAACAACTTTATAATTTCATTTACAAAGTATTTTTTGTCTCATGAACTATATCTTTACTGTAAATTTATTAATATAATATTATATAAATATTAAAAATAAATTAAGCCTTTATTAACAATAAAAATGTATTTATATAAATATAATAATTTCATATAAAACCAAACGATTGGTTACAAAACATATTAAACTAATACACAAACTATAACGTGTAACAAAGGTATAAAAGATATTGCAGAAGTTTTTGTTTCTCTGTTTATTTTTTCTTCAGCTACCATTACGATACAACAGAAGGGTCATTGATAGTGTCCCTCTTCTTGTGATAATGCCACTCCTCTAACATTGTATATATAGATTCAACGTAGAGGTATGCTTCTAGACCAGATAAGTATTCGAATCTTTTCCCTATTCTATGAAATTAAACAATTGATAGCAAGACGTTACAATACGTATAAACAGATTTCAATGCAATCATACCAGAAAAAGGAAGCCATTTGCCACATTGAAATCCACTTATGTTTTTTATTCCCGGGTTCCATTGCAGATGTTTAGGCTCTTCCTTGCATTTTTATCTCTGGTTTTCCATATACAATATAGCGCATGATAATTGTTGAGCAGGCTGCCGTCTGTAAGCAGATTAAGCACACCCCATATGGATATGGTGGATTGTAGCTAGCGTGTTGCCAGCAAATCGAGCTGACATGGAAGATTTTCACGTCACATGACATCAAAATTGTTTCAGATTCCAACCTCACATTGTTTAAGATTCCTACGTCAAATAACGTGAAGCATTTATTAAAGAACAAACAGATTGTGCGGCTACTATCTTAAATTATTTCCACGTTAACACGTAGGGTTAAAATCTGAGAAAGGTCACCAGGAAAGAGTTTTTTTTTCAATGCACAAGTACTGTGCGTAACCGAGAATTAATATTTAGATGTTGAAAGGAGGATCATGCATGATCCAAATTAGAAGTGCTTAAATTGCATAATACACACAGCATTTTCGAAGAGTAGAAAGGGATTGTTATTTCGTTTAGAAATTCCGTCGAAATTTGGATGCGCGAAGTTGTTCGTCGTTACAGTGTTTTTGTGACCAGAAGCCTCGTCACGAAAAGCTTTAGCAAGAAAATCAAGCGCTCACTCGGTGCACTTTGCACTTTGGATTGACGATTCATTCACGGTGCATTTTTCAGGCGTGGCAATATATAGTTTTTGTTTTGGTCCCTCTGATTTTAGATGTTTGTGTTTTTAATCCAAAACTTTAATTTTATCACATTTTAGTTTTTGAATCTTGAGAGAGAAGAGAGCAAGTCATTGAAAAAAAAAAAACGAGGAGAGAAAAAACTTTAGATGGACATAATTGTCTGGCTAAAAAAAATATTTTTGATATTAATAAATTTAATTTTAAAAGACTGGCTTGATAGAGGTTGTTTTGTCCTTTAATTATGCCATAAAAATTAGATTAGAATTTCTAAAATTTATTTTGATTCGGTTTGATTTTGAGTTTTTAAATTAATTTTAATTTTTTTTATTGGATATAGAGTTATTGAGGTTCATTAGAAGTTTTTGAGTGTTTTTTTTTTATATATATAAAATAGATTAATATTTAGGTTTTGAAATCTAAAATATCCTGACTTTGTTTTTTCAATCACAAAAAATAATCGGACTTTATTGCAGAGGATGGTACGGTGAATCATCTGTATAAGTAGATGATACATGGTATACTCTGTTTTATTAAAAACAAATTAACTTAGGCAGACATAAAATTAAAAAAACCCTAACAATTGAGCCTAGCCTTTAAGTGCTTGACCTTTTTAATTAAAAAGCTTGGACATGAACTATCTAGTGGGTGATCTAGTGATAAGAATTTAAAATTAAGAGGTTTGCTTTCTTTGTGGTTTCAGATTCAAGCCCTATGATTGCTAATATGATGGCCACTGGAGGCTTACATGGTTGTTAACTTTAGAACCCGTGAGATTAGTTGAAGTGCACGCAAGCTGGCCTGGACATCCATGTTAATTAAAAAAAAAAAAAGCTTGGACATGATTAGATTTTATTCTTTAGGTGATGCTTTTTTTTTCCTTCATTATTTGGTTAATTGTTTTATTAATTTATATTATACAAAGAAATTCCCTTTAAATAAAATTATTAAAATGACAATGAAAAATCACATAAAATTATTAAAATCACATAATACATAATTCCTCATTCGTTCTGTGTCCTTTGACTTTTCAGATGCAAAAATGAAAAAAACAACTGAAAATATCACCTTCTTCTAGATCCTAAGTTCACCTTTTACTAAGTCATTCACCTACCTGGATCCATCTTAATTTACCCAGGGTAATTAAATGTCTAGTTAATTTATTTTAACCCCTTAAATAGCCGGGAACTTCTCCTTCATTCTTAACAAACCTCTAGAGTTCCCTCTTTTAATAAGACACTCTTCCCTCTACGAAACAAACTCTGATATATAAAGGGAGAGGGAGTTTCGCATCAGAGCCGTCTTTTAATTTTCCTCTTCATACGAGTTATCAACACAAACAATAACAATGGCAGCAGCTTCCAATGGAAGCGAGTTTTTTGAGTTGGACATTGATCCAGTGAGAGAGTCGTTTTCACGGCCATCAAATGCCGAGGCGTTGGAGGAGGACGAAGATGAACTCGTTTGGGAGGCGATTTCGAGGCTACCGTCAACTAAGAGAGGGAATTTTGCCGTGATAAGGGAAGTCTCCTTCTGAGTACGATCGAAGTGGAGGATATGGTGAGAGAGAAGAGATGATTGACGTCAGGAGGCTTGATCGTCATAAGCGAGAACTTGTTGTTAAAAAAGCTTTGGCTACTAATGCTCAAGATAATTACAAGTTGCTTTCTGCGATCAAAGAGAGGCTTGATAGGTACGTGTTCTAATTGTTTTCTTTCAAAATCAATGCTTGCATTGCATGCATGTGATTTTCTTTTCTTTTTGTGCTGATATTTTATTAATTTACGATTGAGTCATTTTGATTTTTACACTTTTTGTTACTAACTGTTTTAGTTTTCCTCAGATTAAAAGAAGGGAGAAAGAAAATGGTGTTTTTTTAATTTTCGGATTTAGATTTTATTTCAGGTTTTCTAATCAATATTCATTAATTTTCGCGTAAATTTCTGTTCATAATGAAGGGTTGGAATCGAAGTGCCAAAAGTCGAAGTAAGATTTGAGAACTTAAATATAAGTGCCAAGGTGCAAACTGGGTCAAGAGCTTTGCCTACTTTGATTAATGTTGCACGAGATTTGGGAGAGGTAGTTAATTAATCTTTGCTTCTAGTTCATGTAAATTTATAGCCGTCTCGAACACTGTTTAATTGATCACTCGGTTTGCCGTGTGCAGGGTTTACTAACAAAACTGGGGTTATTTCGAGCAACGCGTTTTCCCTTAACAATCTTGAATGATATCAGCGGTGTTGTAAAACCTGGAAGGTAATGCATGAATATAATAACTTAGAATTGAAGTTGTTCCTAAGGATGGTTTCGAATCCTGTCTGAAGGAATCTCATGTACATTGAGAATTATGCCAGTTAATTTTGGTTGGTATTATGGAAGTCTTCTGGTTTACAGCTAGAGAATCTGTTCTTGATTTTCTACTTGTCAAAGGCGACTGCACAAATAGCAATAAAATGGTTATCGCATCACATTATTAAGAGTTCTGTTATAGAAGCAAATTCAATTAAGAAAATTCACTTCTTTTCCTTAGGCTTAGTAACTTTAAATGAATTATGTCATGCTGAGATCGTATTTGTGTTCTATCTCAATTGAAGAAAAAATAAGCAGATAAGTCTTTTGATTTTAGATAAAGAAGCAAGGTCAAATCCATATCTATCAAGTACTTCATTGTGTTCAAGTAAATTTTTTCGATGGTTTACCTTTTATACGACTTTGTGAAAAAGTGCGGTTTGTTTATGAGCTAAAACTACCCTTTTGATTGGTGCTCTGCCGGAGAGTTGCTTAGTTTCATCTGTTGCCCTGAGAATCTTAACCAAGTCAAATAAACATGTTTTGATCTGGGTTCTTGCAGGATGACTCTGCTCTTAGGACCACCAGGCTCCGGCAAATCGACCTTGCTTTTAGCTCTCGCAGGGAAACTTGCCAAGAACCTAAAGGTTAGTACTTTTTACTATCATTTCCAGCAAAACGTCACGGGAATCCTCTGCATACTCTTATTGATTTCCGGGCTTTTTCCAGAAGCTCTTTTTGTCTAAATCTCAGTTTTAGTGTCTGAATCGTCATTAATGATACGGTGATACTTGGATTGTTCCATGATTAGTTAAAACTAAACTTAAATTGCAAAAAAAAAAAAAAAAGAAACCGAGTGGGGTGGGAAATCTATTATTCATTGAGGTACGAGAGAGGGGGACACAAAAGGCAATGTATGTGTACTGAAAAGTCAAACTTTACCTAACTGATATCTTTTTTCAGCTAGCCTGGAAGTTTAATTGGGCTTGCTGGCCCAACAGAAAAGTGCTTGTAAAAGCAAGAACAATTAGCTTTCATCAGGAATTAACTCAATTACCCAAAGCATTTCTAAGCTGGGTTATAAAATTTATGGCCCAGACTCTCTTCGGCTGTTTTCAGTTCAACTTCAACCTTCTCGTGCTGCAGTGTAGGAGACCAGATCACTACCATCCTCGAACGCCCTCTAATATGCTACCTGCATTTATCAGCCAACTATTGCTTTCACGAAGATTCTGTTGTAAGAAATATCGTGTTTAGAGATACCTAGGGCAACTGGAGCTTATAAGAGAGCAGATTTATCAAAAAGCTTTACCTGTTATCTGCTCAGCGTAGGAAAACTTGAGTTGCCTAACTTGGCCTTTTATTTTACAGGTCAATATATTGCTTGCTTAGCTTCGGTATTTAGTCAAACCACTTTAAAAATGATAAGGGCCAACGTTTAAGCAACCTCTTCCATTCAAATATTGGTCTCAGTGGATTAATCACTGCTTAAGGATTGATTCACTCATGCTGAAATATCCTGTAGAGAATTGGATGAGATATACTATTCAAGGAATATCCCCTTTAGTAGATTTTCTTCTGTTTTCTTGTTTTTTTGCTCTTGCTTAATTGCTGCTACCCCATATTAAACCTTATTCATCTCTTATTTTTTCCAGAAATCCGGTAATATTACGTACAATGGACAGAAGTTTGACGATTTTTATGTCCAAAGGACTTCTGCATATATCAGCCAAACAGATAATCACATTGCAGAGCTTACTGTGCGAGAAACATTAGATTTTGCTGCTTGTTGGCAAGGAGCAAGTGAAGGCTTTGGAGGTTCATTTACTTCCATTTCTTTTTAAATCATTCTTACATTCATGCTTTGATCCAAATGGTTTTTTCTAGAGATATACAGGAGTTATTTTTAGCTTGAAACTGTTCCTAATCCAGTAATAATTCTAGGAATTAAATAAGTTCTTATGATCACGTAAATTACTGCTTCTTGGTCTTGTTAGCATTCGCATGTTGGTGCAACTTGAGATTGCCAATGATTAGGAATCAAGTGGGATGATCTTACCGTTTGCTATCTTGCTTGATGTATCTATTTTATGTTTCGCAGATAGAACTACTGTTTGATTTGTTACTGCGTAGACTTTATTGTCTTAGGCCATGTTTGTTTTTATATTACAATACGTATATGCATTATAGAAAATATAATGGCATAGAAATATGAAAATACAATCATTGTTGCTGAAAACCTACCAGATTGTAGAATCCTCGGGTTCGTGATCACAATGCATTATGTTTTATTGCAACCTTCAGATGACGAACCTTGTTAATAGCATTTTTTTATCAATTATAACCTGGGAATCGATTGTGTGATTTTGAAGATTACCAGTCTTGATCATTTGATAAGTAAATTAATTACCTATGTACTTAGGTTTTAATATTAATTATAAATGAATGGCATAAGAAAAAATCCATTTACCAGAAATTGTTTATCTTGAATGAATTCCAATTTGTAATTGTCTTTGGAGCCTTTTTATATTTTCTTTTCAAATATTTTTGATCATGTTAATTCATGAAAACGATGGATGCAGTTTTTTTTTTTTCCTCTTCTCAACATTATGTAGCTAAGTGACAAGAGATGTGGATGATTTTTCATAAAAAAACTCGTCAACTTCTGGGTAATGCAGTCTTATCACATTCAAAGCAATTCCAAATGACCATTTTCTTCTGGTTTTTCCCCTGTAACTCTTAAGTGGTTCTGTTTCCTGTTCAAAAATCAGCAATTTGGCAGTATCCTAATTAGGGGACACAATTTATGCATAGCATGAACATTCAGAGGTTTTTGGTTTGTTTCATATTTGCTATCTTTCATCGTCCACTTCTAGGCTACATGGAAGATCTAGTTCGCTTGGAGAAGGAAAGAAATGTGCGACCGAATCCAGAGGTTGATGCTTTTATGAAGGTACGTCTTAATTTTTAAACTTTCTGTACAGTAGTTCATGTCTACTTCAGACTTAATTTAATCCACAACAATTTCACTGCACAGGCATCTTCAGTTGGAGGTAAAAAGCACAGTATTTCAACAGACTATGTCTTAAAAGTTCTTGGTCTTGATGTATGTTCAGAGACAGTAGTCGGAAATGACATGTTAAGAGGTGTCTCAGGTGGTCAAAGGAAACGGGTTACCACTGGTCTCTCTCTCTCTCTCTCTCTCTCTCTGAATGTTGATTGACACCGTTTATTATTTTTGAAGCCATCAACTGTACATCGCTATCATTTGTTTTGTTTTTGGTGCATTCATTTTATGGGTTATACTGATAGATGATGAGCTGCATCATGTATTTTCGTTGTAATTTTTACCAATTATGTTGTTGTAGATATATGGACCTGTTGGCTGTAAAAACACGAGAGCTTTCCATATTGTGTTTGATTGTGAATTACCAGTGCTGAAATATTTTGTGATTTTGTCTATCAAATGATTTGGGTTAATATATTTTGTGCAGGAGAAATGATTGTTGGGCCAAGAAAAACCTTATTTATGGATGAAATATCCACTGGACTCGATAGCTCCACAACATACCAAATTGTGAAATGTATAGGAAATTTTGTTCATCTAATGGAAGCTACCGTATTAATGGCCCTTCTTCAGCCTGCTCCCGAGACCTTTGATCTGTTTGATGATTTGGTGCTATTATCAGAAGGTTATGTGGTGTATCAAGGCCCTCGAGCAGAAGTTTTAGAGTTCTTCGAGTCATTAGGATTTAAATTGCCACCACGGAAAGGGGTTGCAGATTTTCTTCAAGAGGTATTATGCTGAAAACTCTAGTAGAGTTTCTGTTCACTTTGGTTCTTGTCTGACATGCTTTATTCCCAGGTGACCTCTAAAAAGGATCAAGCTCAATACTGGGCTGATCAGTCAAAACCATATGTGTTCCTTCCCACCTCAGAAATTGCAAAAGCATTTAAAAATTCCAAGTACGGGAAATATGTCGACTCCGAGCTTTCTGTTCCATTTGACAAGTCCAAGAGTCATGTTTCAGCTTTGTCAAAAACCAAATATGCCGTATCAAGATGGGAACTATTCAAAACATGCTTCTCACGAGAAGTTTTGCTGATTAGCAGGCATCGTTTTCTTTATATTTTTAGGACATGCCAGGTATTGTTTATCTTGAGCTTAATTATGGTGTCTTTCAGCTTTTACATTGTAATTGACATATGATGTATCACAGTATGCCTAAAATATAACCCATCTACTGTTAATTGCATATGTGATTGATATTTTTAAAATTTAGATTGTAATTGGCAAATGATGCAGCAGTACATTTCATTTCAAATAAGCTGCAATCAGTTATTGCTGGCTGCTTCATTCTGAGATTTTCTATTTTCACTGGAAGATATACATCCTGTTTGCCAATATGTATAGTCTGCGATGCATCTTATTTGTGTATCAAATTTTCTGTTCTTTTTTATATCTCTGCTATGTATGTTTAAAGGTCGCATTTGTTGGATTTGTCACTTGCACATTGTTCTTGCGGACAAGATTACATCCCACTGACGAGATGAATGGGAACCTTTACCTCTCCTGCCTGTTTTTTGGGCTGGTGCATATGATGTTTAATGGCTTCTCCGAACTATCACTTTTGATATTTCGACTACCAGTGTTTTACAAACAACGAGATAATCTCTTCCATCCTGCATGGGTGTGGTCCGTTGCCAGTTTTATTCTGCGCCTACCTTACTCCATCGTTGAAGCTGTTGTATGGTCTTGTGTTGTATACTACACAGTTGGTTTTGCCCCCGGGGCTGGGAGGTAATGCCAGTTTACTTGTGTATACGATGTTTTAGTCTTCGGGTCCTTCTTTATCCATAAATTCTTAAAATGTGTTTCAGGTTCTTCCGTTTTATGCTCTTACTCTTTTCAATACACCAAATGGCACTCGGTCTCTTTCGGACAATGGGTTCAATTGCACGAGATCTGGTTGTTGCCAATACATTCGGGTCAGCTGCTCTATTGGCTATATTTTTGTTGGGTGGATTTATCATCCCAAAAGGTATTTTGATGAATTTATAATCCCAAATGCACAACCGATTTTTCAAAGTTGCTTTCGAATTTGTGATTTAATTTCTTGTTCCAGCAATGATTAAGCCGTGGTGGATTTGGGGCTATTGGTTGTCACCATTAACCTATGGACAGCGTGCAATTTCTGTCAATGAATTTGGTGCCGAGAGGTGGATAAAGGTCTGCTCTTTTGGATTCCAAAATCTGTTTTTTCTGTTGTCTGTTTCCTTTAATTAGTACTAACATTTCCATGAAACTATATTCAGAAATCATCTTTTGGGAACAATACAGTTGGAAACAACATTCTCTATCAACACAGTTTACCTTCTAGTGATTATTGGTATTGGATTGGAGTTGGTGTTTTGTTGCTTTATGCATTACTTTTCAACATAATTGTGACATGGGCCTTGACCTACCTCAATCGTAAGTTTGAAAAAAAATCTTATGCCAATTAGATACATGAGAAACTCGGTCTGCTTCTTTTTTGGCATGTAATATTAGTAATAAATACCATGTGTTGGTTGATCACAGCTCTTACAAAGGCCAGGACAGTGGCTCCAGCTGATGTAACACAAGAAAATTCTGATGGGAATGATGGTAAGTCATTTTAATGTTGCACAATGAGTTGATATATGTGCATTGCTACTTACATGCTAAAGAATCTTTGCGCAGCAAGGGCTCAGGAGTTTGAATTGAATCGATCATCATTGAATGAAGGCAGTAAAAACAAGGGAATGATTCTTCCTTTTCAACCATTGACAATGACATTCCATAATGTCAATTACTTTGTTGATATGCCCAAGGTTTGTTTGTCTGACGGGTTTAGGCTGCCTTGACTTTTTGCACATACTTAGCTGATATTGCCAAAAAAATGTTGTTTGGAATTCATAGGAAATGAGTAAACAAGGTATAACAGAAAAGAAGCTGCAGCTATTGTCAAACGTGAGTGGAGTGTTCTCACCAGGTGTCCTGACTGCGTTAGTTGGGTCTAGTGGAGCAGGGAAGACCACTCTGATGGATGTATTAGCTGGAAGGAAAACTGGTGGATATATAGAAGGAGATATCAAGATATCAGGTTACCCAAAAGAGCAACGCACATTTGCCAGAATCTCGGGATATGTTGAGCAAAACGATATACATTCTCCTCAACTTACAATTGAGGAGTCTCTCTTGTTTTCTTCTAGTCTCCGGCTCCCAAAAGAAGTTAGCAAAGAACAAAGAGTGGTGAGCAGAATAACGCACAGATGCAAATTCACACATGCTTTTTTGTTTATTTGTCTTAACTGTATTCTTGATGCTTTTTTTCCAAAAATGTACTTCAGGAGTTTGTTGAAGAAGTGATGAGGTTAGTAGAGCTTGATACTCTGAGGCAAGCTTTGGTTGGTTTGCCAGGGAGTAGTGGGTTATCAACAGAGCAGAGGAAGCGATTAACAATCGCAGTGGAGCTTGTTGCAAATCCTTCCATTATTTTTATGGATGAACCCACATCTGGACTTGATGCACGAGCAGCAGCTATCGTGATGCGAACTGTTCGTAATACAGTTGATACTGGAAGAACTGTGGTTTGCACCATCCATCAACCCAGTATTGATATTTTTGAAGCATTTGATGAGGTTTGTTATGCTTTTTCTCTGCACTTAAAAAAGTTTGAGAACTGGCACTTGAAGTTAGTTTCTATTTAATTTTAAATCATTTGGGATCTGATGCATGCACAGCTACTTCTCATGAAACGAGGTGGTCGGGTTATATATGGGGGGAAACTTGGAGTTCACTCGAAGATTATGATAGACTATTTTCAGGTAACATTGCATTATTCTATGCATGTAACCTTATATTTCTGATTTATGTGCTTCTTCTGAAGAGTCTTTTATACTAGCGTGAAGTCAAGGGCCATGGCCTTAATTAGAGCCAAGCTTCAATCAGTTAGGCCTTCCTGTTTTAACTTTATCATTATACTTGATACTACATGCTCTGTTGTTTGAAGACAAAAAAGGAGAAGAAGTAATCATTACTTGGACTTCCTTGTCATCTGCACACATTCTTCTTTAATTTCCTCACGTTCAAGGGAACCATGCTGATTCTGTAGTCCGCACGTTCCTTCTTTTTTTCTTGTTCAGGGAATTAAAGGAGTCCCTCCATGTCCTGATGGTTACAATCCAGCAACTTGGATGCTTGAGGTTACTACACCTACTGTTGAAGAGAGAGTTGGTGAAGATTTTGCTGAATTATACAGAAAATCTAGTCAATACAGGTATTCTAATTGAGGTCTTGTTTAACTGCAAGAAAGATCTTGCAAAATATTCTCTTGTTCATCTACCGAGAGCATTAATCTGAATGAGTGGACCATTTTGTTTTATTGCTTCAGGGAGGTGGAAGCTTCAATTATGCATTTCAGTTCTCCTCCTGCTGGCTCAGAGCCTCTGAAGTTTGAATCGACATATGCTCGAGATGCGCTGTCTCAGTTTTATATTTGCCTTTGGAAACAAAATCTTGTATACTGGAGAAGTCCACAATACAATGGTGTGAGGTTATGCTTTACTGTAATAGCTGCATTGATATTAGGCTCGGTATTCTGGAATATTGGTTCAAAAAGGTAAATTCCTATCCTTATATATCACATCTGGGCGCAGTTGTCGAAATAAAGATATACATAGTTGTGATCAACAAAGTTATGTGTTATCTTATTCTTTTTATTATTTACCCTTTTTAGTTGATTACTGGTTTGACAGATTAAATGAAACGTAAGCTCGAAACTACAAAAAATATTTTTTGTAAGCAGTCTCCATATGATAAAATTTAAACATATGACACATATCAGCCCATTTTAAATATTTTTTAGCATGCTTTTGGTGCAAATAATTTTAGTATTTGGATACAAAACCGTAGATTAAATTCTAGATAACTTGTAATTTTAGATAATTTAACCAATGGTTACTACATTTTCTATCTCAATACCACGAGAGAATTCAAAAGGAAGCGAAGGCCGGAAAAAAAAAATAGAAAAATAAAACAAAGAGGACTGTTGTGTTTTTATTTGTTTACTTGTGCATCTGCTGGTGTTTCTTATGCAAGTATTCTTCACAATCAAGATGTCTCATTTAATTCCCTTTCGTTGAAATTCTCTGAATGTTGTTAAATCACTCAATCTTGACACTTTTGATAGGGACTCTACTCAAGCTTTGTCCGTGGTTATGGGAGCACTATATTCTTCATGCATGTTTCTCGGGGTCAATAATGCTTCTTCAGTACAACCAGTAGTTTCAATTGAGAGAACTGTTTTCTATAGAGAGAAAGCGGCCGGAATGTACTCTCCATTATCCTATGCAGTAGCCCAGGTGACTGTCACTGCTGAAGAAATAACCGCTTCTTTTGGAAGGAGCATTTGGTGAATAATTAATAATTTAATGTTCTTCTAAACAGGGCCTTGTAGAGATACCATACATTCTGGTTCAAACAATTTTATACGGCATCATCACATATTTCATGGTTGATTTTGAGAGGACGGCAGGTGAGATTCTAAGTTTCCATTATGAGCTACTTCCTTTGTATAACAATAAATAACTGCTTCCCTTTACTAATGATGACTCTGTTCTCTTTTCTGTTTCATCGAATTCGATCTATTACTCTATATCTGATTGAATTCAAGTTACGCATTCTGATTTCCATGATGTAGGATTTCAACATTTTCTCTCCTAATTATACTGCTTTGCCATGTACCTTGAGCCTTTCAAATGATGTGAGTAGATGTCGGAAATTTATTCAGATGCAATTCATGTATGTGAACGATTCTTCTTCAATGCAGGGAAATTCTTTCTATTTTTGGTGTTCATGTTCCTCACTTTCACCTACTTTACTTTTTACGGTATGATGGCTGTTGGTCTCACACCTTCTCAACACTTGGCTGCCGTCATCTCTTCTGCATTTTACTCTCTGTGGAATCTCCTTTCGGGATTTCTTGTCCCACAACCGGTAAGTAGTGTTCAAACTTCAAATAAAACAGTGCATCAAAACACTAGCAGCCTTAACTTGCTGTTCATCTTCCAAGTTCCTAATGATATTAATAACAGGGTTTTTTTTTCATTTGGATAAAGCTCATCTCATTATAATAGTTTAACCATCTTGTCTATCACATACACATTTGATCCATGTGGATCTCACATCGGCCCCACATTAAAGTGGGAATTGCTTTTGTCAGAATGGGGTGGTGAAGTAGTGCTAACACAGATAAATCCATAGCCATTCTTTCAGTTTTTCTTACAATCAATCAAACAGACTAATTCTGTGCTCTCTCGAGTTTCAAAAACATATCTAGCTGTTTTTGGCTGAATCTGTTGACAGAACTAATTCAATTCTTTCCTTGATAAGATAAACAGCTTAATTTCGATTTCTTCCCCAAGACCAAATAATTTTTTGATTTTCCTAAGACCAATTATATAACATGTCCAAAGTGAAATGTATTGGATATAAAGGTAAGATAGTTAAAGGGACTTGGAAATAATTTGACTTCACATACACGAGGAGAAAATCTTTCCCTTAATTTGTTTCCCGTCTAAGCAACTTCTATGGTTATTGTCTGCCATGTTTCAGAGTATTCCGGGATGGTGGATCTGGTTCTACTACATCTGCCCCATTGCATGGACTCTGCGGGGTGTAATCTGTTCTCAGCTAGGTGATGTGGAAACAATAATTGTAGGACCAGGATTTGAAGGCACTGTGAAAAAGTATTTGGAGGTTACTTTTGGCTATGGTCCCAATATGATCGGAGCGTCGATAGCGGCACTTGTTGGATTTTGTCTCCTCTTCTTTACTGTCTTTGCCCTCTCCGTAAAATTCCTCAATTTTCAGAAAAGATGAGCTTATGATTTACTTTCCCGAGATGATCGGTGCTTTTGTAGATTGCACAAGAATGCATCAAAATTAAAACAGAACCATTTATGGGACTATTTGATACGAAGACTCTCTTCAATGCCAGATCTCACCAGACTACCTGACCTGGGAATTTTGTGGTATTTTCTTAAGGATATTTTTCTTATCTCACTATAGTATGTCAAAACAGTTATGTACAAGTTCTAATATAACACTATCTCCATATTTCTCGTCCTAGTTACGGGCTGGCATATAAAAGAATCTAAGTTTAGAAAATCATTCTTCATGTTGTACAAATCTAAGTTTAGAAAATCCTGCAGCCGCTGTGCCTTGTTTCCAACGTTTTTTTCTCTCTCCAAAAATTATGACCTATGATATATATAGATGGCATGCATATAAAAAAACAGCTGTGGGATGTTGAGACAAGATACTTTTGTTTTAATTTTTTTTAAATAAAAAACTTATGTATGAATGAGAAATTAATTTTAAACAACTTTTATTTTTTCAATCAAAAAAATCTTGATTTTTTTAGATTTAATTCATGATTTATAGTGTCTATATAATTAATGATTGATAATAGTAGGAATTACTTCTTCAACTTTTTAGTTTTTAAAATTCTTTTATAGGGTGAAAGAAAAATTTAAATTAAGAATCTTTCATATTTTTACACATTCTTACTCACCTTATATTTTAGTATTTTATTAGTCTATTAGCTTGCGCTATGCCGTGGGTAGGAGCAAAAAAATTTTAAACGCAATAGAAAAAATTACTAAGCATTGGTAACGTGTTTTCTAAAAAAATAAATTTACCCAAGTATTGAACAATATTTTTATTTAATATTAAAATGAAAATACATTGAGTTAACATGCAAGAGTTGTGGGGATAATTTTGAAAAAGATAGTGGAAAGCTCAAATCTTAATTAGCTCAATGTTAAAGTTTAAAAATGGTAAAAAATAGCACTTAACTAAAAAAAAAAAAAACCTAAATGAGCTTGAGTCAATAAAGTAAACTTGTGATGCAAGTCATGCACGTCATTGGATTCAATAAATTTTTTATATAAGAGATTATTTTTCATTTAATTACATGACGCTAAAGTGCACGAGAATTTTTTTGTATAATGCATTTTTTTTAGAAAAAGAAAAGAAATTGTGTTAGACGCGTGTGGTTGAGATAGCATGAGCAGATCATTGATAAAAAAAAAAGGATGAAATTATATTATTTTATTTTTAGTTTTGAGCTAAATAAAAAAATAAATCATCGATAATAAATGGTGAAATTATATTTTTTTTTAAATCAAGGGACATAAAAGGGTATTAAACAATAAAAAGAAAAAAAACAATAGCTCGAATGCTACGGATGAATCCATTAAACATGCGATCCGGTTCATAAACTCAATTGAGTTTAATAATTTATTTTACAATTTTTTTAACCCAAAAATTAAACAACAAAACTTGAAAGAAAAAAAGGAGCCCAGGAATACTAGGCCAAAAAACCAACCCATACATCTGGGCTTTCCAGCCCAGCCCAACCTGCTCTCTCGAGCCTAGCTTTATAATTTTTTTTTTAATTTCTTAATGGGTTTGCCTTGATTTTTTTTTTCAATAAGATGACAGACGATGCATCATTTGTTTTGTACAGAATCCAACGATGAGGTCATCGAAAAAATAGGGTGTTGTTTTTTTGTTTAAAAACTCATTTGTCAACTCATTTTCACTCCAAACTTCTAAAAAACACCTTGATAAACATATTCATGACTTCAAAAAAAAAAAGCTCAAAAAACCAAAAAAAAACCCAAGTGAAACTTTTCTAGTTAAACGAAACTCATTGACACTAGTTTCAACCATTTTGGTGGCCGAAATTGTGATCAACAACCACTTTCTCTCTTTTCATCAGAATCTAATGACCCTCTCTCTTTTTTTTAATAAAAAAAAACTGAAAATGAGGGAAATGAATTTTGGTACCAAAACTGAATTTCTAAAAACTAAAGGAATCGATCACCTGTAAACCAAAAAAGGTGGCAAAATAAATTTTTTTTATAAAATCCGAAGACACCACCTAGTGTACTCTCTTTTTTCACTTTGGTCTTTTATTTTTCAATCAAATCCCCTCTTAAAAAACATGCAATTAAATGCTAATTTAGGCTCAAAATAGCGCAATTGTGCAAAGATAAAGTTTAAGGATCAAATTGAATTTTTTTTAAAAAAAATCACTGCTCCAATCCACAATGATTTGTTAAAGAGTGAACTGTGATTTAAGCTATAATGAAAATGCCACAAGACTTAGTTTCTGTTAATTTTTATTTTATGCTTTGGTTTTCCTCTTAAATCTAGAGATTAGATTGGTATTATTGAGATATATTTGAGTTTTATATTCTTTAGTTTAAAGACCTTAATTAGTTTGGAAGTGCATATAAAACAAGGTGGTGTTGTTGAAATTTTAATATGCGTATTACATACATCATAATTGCACAAGCGATGAACAATAAAACTTTAAGAATAAAGGATTTATCATTGATAATAATAACAAAATATCCAGTTCTTTAAAGTATTTGAATAAGTATCTTTCTTATTTTAATTTAAGTATAGTTGATTTAAGTTTTTTTTTTTTTGTCTTTGAATTTATAAATTTAAACATATATAAACTCTAGTATTTCCTAGAACATTTTTTATTTAAAATATTTTCGTAATGATAAACTATCAAATCATGCTAATTATCTCTTAACTACAATCTTGTTACGAAAAACTAAGCATATTTGCATTCTAATATAATATATTTACAAACTAAACTTTGCTATGCAACTTTCACCTAGAATGCTTGGCAAATATGAATATTTCCCTGAAACATGGAGAATCGAGCGCATCCCCACTGCTTGCTCCATAAGAGTGGGATTGAATTTGAGAAATGAACAATGGCATCTATAATTTAGTCGGTTCTCACTCACAGGCAAGATGAGTAAAAACAGGTGGACATTTGTATTATTTAATCAACTCATATCATATGGTATTATTAATATTTGTCTGTTCACAAGAGAGAACTGTTAAAGGCAGTCAAACAGTACATATAAAGGAACTAGGTTTTATTTGCTGTAATGGCCAACAAGTGGTGCACCAAATCCTCTCAGATCAATTAATGTTCAATCCAAACGAAGTCAAATCAAGTTCTAAGGAATTAACTTCTCTTCTCTCATGGAATCAATCCAATACAAGATCGATTCTAGAGTCTGGCATCTCATCGTAAAACCAAACCGATGATCAGCTTTCCCCCGGGTCCCTAGCATTTTCATCGGACTACGGAATAAGATATCCAAGAATCCCAAGTTAGCCAAATCTTCCATCTCTGTGTGTAGCAGACCTTCCTTCACTGCAATTTCTTGCCAAACCTTCTTCTTGTCGTTAATTGCTGTTGCAAACCAAAAGTCGTTTGAAAACATTTCTTTCGGCACTTCTGCTCCAAACTTCTTTCCGAGGACTGGCCAGATCTCCTTCCATGTGAAACTTGGGCCGTTTATTGCATTGAATGCTTGGCCGTCTCTGGAAGATATTTCATCATTGGTAGCTGCGCAAATGTGTTGTTCAGCCACTACCCGAGCATCAGAACCATCAATGCATACTTCCACCCAACACTCCCTTGTCCTCCAAAAACAAAAGGGAGATTTAGATGTTTGCGAATACCTCCATTGATACCTAAACAGCCCATGATTTTATATAAAGTCCTAATGGAACTCCCCATCAACGAACCAAGCCTTAGCACAGACCATGCCACTTTACCAGCTAGTCTCTCCTTGAGCAAGTCCTCAAGAACATAATAGAAGTTATAACCTTCACTTGCTCTTGAGCATTTTTCAACATAGATAGAGACTTCTTTCACATCAAAAGGGCCTCTCAACGAGAAATAATGCTTCATCCTGTTTGGAGTGAAACATGCTTCAACGCCTTAGATTCATCAGCTAGGATGGTGTTCAAGGCATTAGACATCATGGCCTTGTTCTGCTCACAGCATTCTCTGCTGTCTAGAGGAAACTGGCCTCTCCAAGTGACCCAAAACATATGAGTCACATCCTGTACCGTAGAGAGCTTCTTTTCTGTTTCTTGAGGGTTTAGTAAGTCACATGAGATGAAATGGTATTTGGGACTTTGGATAGGAAAACTCTCAGACCTTCTAGCCACACTATAAACCTTCCATTTGTTTTTTGAGATTAGCCTTCTGGCTATTTCTCTCCCAACTATCCCTGTAACCCCCAAAATAATGGCAACACTATTTGCAGCAGCTTCAGTTCCATTATTGGATTTTTTTATTAAAAAAATTATTCCAACCCTGTATTTAAGTCTCAAGTATAATTTATATTATTTTTTAATATATCTTTTAAAATAAAAGTTTTTTAAATTTAAAATTTACATAAGCTTACACTACCAGCTTGTGTTTAATTTTTATTGATGAGAAAAAAATAATTAGATTTAAACTTATAATTATTTAATTAATAAGATTTTCATACCGTATTAAATAATTATCTTAACTTATTTTAAGACGGTTCTTAATTTGACATCCTCGGCTTCCACTGATATTATCTAGTTAGCTCAGATTTTAGTATTTTGCAGCATCTATACATAAAAGACTTCATTCATGTATCCTCCAGTACTAGTTAATCGCCTTCTAACAGTGTTTTAGAGGGGTCTAACACCTAATCTGAATCAAACAAGTTGTCCTATTCTTTTGAGGGAGGATATCTGGCAAGGTTTCAAGCATGCCCATTAAGAGTCAATAATTGGATTTTGAAATATTGCTACACTCACAATCAAGATAAGCAACATCAATATTATTTAAATGGCTTCCTTTTGATGTCAAAAATAGTTCATGTTTTAAATTAACCAAGACCACATGGCGAGTGGCAAATAGTTGCGGCGTCAAAACTTCCAGACTGCCTTGCTTGCCGGCTGATTGTGACCTTTGGCCGTAATATGCTGGCATTGTGGTTGCGACAAGAGTTTATAATATTATTTATAAGTTCTCCCATACATGGTTGTGGTACTCAAGCATAATCTGTTTCAGGACCATATTTTCTTCATTGATGCAGCTTAACTGTTAAATCAACCAACTAATATTTTTCCCTGTATTAACTTTCAACTTCACATGAATCACCTTCGGTCTCTGTAACCAGCTCCGGAAGAATTAGAGTTTGATCAGACGGTTGTGCTTCCATTCATGATGAAACTAGGTAGGGCATAAAACTGAAAACATAAATAAATAAATAAAATTAGGCAGGCCTGCTGGAGTACTAAGTGTACATGACAAGTCTTATTTCATGCCTACTCTGCTACGAATTTAGAAGAATGAGAGCGAGAAACAGTAATTCTACATTCCTGTCCACAATTTACCAATATGTTTCTACTATAATTGGATGTCCCAAATGAAGGTTACAACAAGCTGGAATGCTGGATTAAGATTTGCATAAAGAATGGAACAAAACCAGACCAAGTTCATACTATATAAACAACCAGAAGGGTGCTAATTCGGTCATTGTCTTGGGAATCTGCATTCAAAAACTTGAAGTGCTTGTTTACTCCAAGGAAAAAGAAAATATATATAGATGCATGAATCATGACATGTGAGTAATCCACTAATCTATTGTTGTTAGGATACTGGCATGTAAACCCGACAAGATAAAAGGTAAGGGATAGGATAAAATGAGAAATGAGACACACAAGAATTTACGTGATTCACCCAATTTGGCTACATCCACGGGCAAGTATAGAAGGATTTTACTAAGTAATGTGGGAATTACAACCTCTCTCTAATAATAGAAGAACAACTAAGAATCTTTCTATTACTAGGAGAAAACACCACACTTACTCTCTCACAAATACCTCACAACTTTGTGGGATTACTCTCTCTTCACTCTCTCTTCTTGCTCTCTATCTTGGTGTGCATTTAAGGCTTGGATGCATTGCCTATTTATAGGCAAGAGTGAGGGGACAAAGGCCATAAATTATGGAGGAATATATGCCTAATAACTCATCTTTCACTCATACTCTACCAATTATGCCAACAATTCATCTCCCATTTATTTTTGTCTAACAACTCATCTTCCATCAATTAAGTGGATTTAATTAAGTGGCTTTACATTCTCCCACTTAAACACTTTGATAATTTAATCAAGTCTTCACACTTGATCATCTGTGATTCTTCTATCCTTTCTATACTTGCCAACTTCATGCTGCTTATGTTTTTGCTAGGCCATTAGAGGATGTGCACCATATATACTTATCAGTGTTGACTGGTTTGGTCAAAGCATCTGCTGGGTTTTCCTTTGTATAAACCTTTTGAAAATCCACACTTCCATCTTCCACCACTTTACGAACAAAATGATACTAAACATCTATATGTTTTGTTCTTGAATGAAACGTTAGATTCCTTACAATATGCAAGGCACTCTGACTAACACAATACAAAAGAATCTTCTCTTATTTGTGCCCGAACTCCTCCATAAGTTTCTTCATCCATATTGCTTCTTTACAATCTTGTGTAGTTGCCATATACTTAGCTTCTGTTGTGGATAACGCTACAACAGTCTGAAGTTTAGAGACCCAGCTCACAACTCCTCCTGTAATTATGAACACACATAGCTTGTAATGGATTTTCTTTTCTCAAGGTCACCAACAAAATCTGAATCAACATAACCTCTGACAGTAAATTCTGATCCTCCATAACATAATATGACATCTGAGGTACCCTTGATTTATCTCAAGATTCTCTTAATAGTATTCCAATGCTCTTTACCAGGATTTGCCATGTATCGACTAACTGCTCCCACTGCTTGTGCAATGTCTGGTCTTGTACATATCATGGCAAACATTAAACTTCTCACTACTGATGCATACGATACTCGAGACATCTCCATCCTCTCTGCTTCATTGTTAGGAGACATACTTGAGAATAATTTGAAGTTAATAGGAAGTAGGGTGAAAATTGGATTACAATCTTGCATGTTGAAGCATCGCAAGATCTTCTTCAAATAATTCTTTTGAGAAAGTCAAATCTACCTCTTACTTCTTTCCTGGTAAATTTGCATCCCTAGAATCTTGTTTGCTGGTCTTAAGTCCTTCATATCAAACTCCCTAACCAACCGTGCCTTTAATTCTTAGACTCGATCTTTATTGGGGCCTGTTACCAACATGTCATCCACGTACAACAACAAAATGATGAAAATTCTTCAAACCTCTTGTAATACGTACAATGGTCTGAACTGAGTCTATTGTACCCAAGGCTAATTATGAAGGAATCAAATCTCTTGTACCAACACCTCGGCGCTTGTTTAAGACCGTATAGAGATTTGTTCATCCTGCAAACCAAGTTCTCCTTGCTTATTTTAGCAAAACCCTCTGGTTGGAGCATATAAATTTCTTCTTCAAGTTCTCCATGAAGAAATGCAGTTTTCACATCTAACTACTCTAAGTGAAGATCAAATATAGCACACATCACCAAGACCTTGGGAGGTCATAAATGAGACGAGTTGCCATGAATAAAAGGAAGGCATGACTGTATCTGATGAGGAAGTAAGGACTGGAGATAAATTGGAGATACCTTGTCCATTGACAAAACTGGGCAGGTTTGTTGCCTTGGTTCTTGAGGGAATTTGGATATGAAGACAATAGAATCCGGGAAGGGTCCCTTTATAAAAGTTGTAGCCGGGAGTGTAAGCTTTCCAACGAGTTTGACCCCGTCTAATTTGGAGTTCTGGAACTCCATATACAAATAAAAATCTAAGGGGAGGTCAAGTTGTCACCCCTGCTGGCAGATTCGGCCAAGTCGACAAAACAACGAAATTTAGCCATATTAAGGGGGAATTCATTTTCTTGCCATTTGTAAAGCATGTAACATTGTGTTGTGATCTTCAGAAAGGAATTGAAACGTGCTTGAAATTAAATTCATGATGTTCATTAGGATTACTAATGAGATGGAATTTTAAAGGATAATAATAGGGGATTTAGGTGAGAAAGAATGATGATAAAGAGAAATGAATATTATCACCATTTTTGCTGTAATGTTGTGATATGTGAATTAACATGGAATAATGATGGATATTTGTGGTTTCAGAAGGAACCGTGGGAGGAGTGCAACAACAACAACAGGGGAACGCAAGTCGAGTGTCCATAGCAGGTAGGTACTCGGTACCTATATCTCCTCTAGTTAATAATTATTTTAACTAACTATTAAACTATAAAAATTTGATGCTTATTGATGAGGAAAAGAAAAAGGAGGAAAGGAAAGGTTAAATGATGGGAAAATAGAAACGGAGAATTAGATTTAATTTATGGGTTCTTTTGGAGGAAATGAACAGTAACAATGAATTTTAGAAATGACTATTTTTTGAATTTGATTAGCCTGTCCCAGATATGGGAGACTAATGATTTTAGCCAAGTTGGTTAACATCAGCATTATCGGTACGTGGGAGGAGAAATATAAAACTTGATTAACTATTCGAGTTCAGAATAGTTAATGATATCCAGCGTGTGACGTCGATATCGGCAAAATTTATGGGACTTGATTAGCTTTCTGAGGTGAAAGTTAATGATGTCAAGAATCCTTGACATCGGCATACCCGATGACCTCCAAAGGTAACATAGAACAATGATTAACTATTTCAACCAAAAAATAGTTAATGACACCAAGGGTCGCGTTAGTGTCAGTATTTTCATGACTAAAGACAGTAACGGAGATCATTAGTGTTGGCAGTAGTCTTCCCAATGTGGGGAGAAGTAGTTAAAGGAAACAAATTTTATAATCCTTAAAAGGGGTTGGTGGTGGTGTATTGCATTGCATATGACTTAAGTAGGTAGATGTGTTGTATAATTTTTCTTTAGTGAATTGTTTGTATTTTAATTATTTTTAATTATATGAAAATTTTATGTTTTGCAGGTCCCTTCCATTCACGTTAGGAGTAGAATTTAGGTTTCTTGATCCTGTTTTGTATAATTAGGAACTTAGGGATTATTCATGTAATTTTGTTATGCAGTAAACATGTAACCTGAATAGATACTCCTTGTATTAATTTGTTTTTGAAATATTAAATGTATCATTCTATGCTTGAGAAATTATAATGTACTAGCTTATGTTCAGAATGCTAAACCGTGTTGTGCTTATATATGAAATTCCAGTGCTTAGATGATTCTCTTAATTACTAACTTATGCATGTGATATGAGATGGAGATTGAGTATGAAGATTTTTCTTGAGTATTGTCGCGGGGTACGCGACGTCGTTGGCGGCAATGAGGCTTTTTGTCGTGCCTCTTGTGTGAGGTGTTGTGTGTTAGGAAGGGTTTTTGGATTTAATCATAAAATTATGATTAAATTTTAGGAGTCGCCACCCAGTATTATGGTCACTAGGAACCTATGGTCTGCGAGAGTCTGAGTAAGGGACTGATTGTGCAAGGGAAGATGCATCACCCCCAGTGCACCCTACCTAAGGTAAGTTGTATTGTTGTTTGATTATTTTTCTAAGTCGGGTTTCTATTCGTTGGTCTTTTCTAAGGTTCAAGGCAGATCTTTCTTCATGAGAAAGTCTTTACCTTATTGGGTTAAATCCTAGCCGTTCTAACGTCTGAATTTTAGCATCGTATTTCTACACCTTGTATCTTTAATACCTGAGGGTGTACTTTATCGTGTAATTTTAAACCCCACAAATATTAAAGTCTATATCTGGATCTTAAAAAAAAAGATTGGAAAAACATTTTTGACATGTAGGCCAAATCCTAATGGATAATCATAAATTGGTTATGATATCCATTTTTGGATTTTTTATTAAAAAAATACAATTTTTTTTTATGAAAAACATGCTTGGAAAAATTTTAGGATTTGGTCGTATGCAATAAAATATTTTTTTTCTTTTTTGAAAATGTTTTGATTTTTTTTATTGAAATATATCTGAGAAAAATCAGGTATTTTAATACCGGATTTGTATTTTACAATGTCAATATACAACCCGATATTATGCATAATTTGTAGGGGGAAAAATGCGAGAAAAATCACAATATTTTTTTTAATGATTTTTGAAATTTTTTTGGATTTTTTTTAAATGGGGGCCGGGCCAGACCCAGCCACTTGGGCTAGGCCATAACTGGCCCTGCCCAAACCACGGGCTAATTAATTAGCTGCGCATGCGAAATGAACTGCATGCAAATGACCACACCAAGGAAGCAAGAGGCAAAGCAGGGAGAAGAAAGTTGCCTAGCGTGGGGGTCTCGGACGTGATGAGGTGGTTCGGCCGGTGGCCGGAGTCGGCTGTGGGAGGAAGAAAGAAAAAAGTTGCAGATGAGAGAGAAAGGCTGGAAGGAGAAGAGAGAGAAGGTCACGGGCCGCCTACCACCGTGAGGAGCTGGGTTGATGGAAATGACAGTGGTAAAGCCGGTTGTGGCGGTGGAGGTCGGTGGCAGAGGAAGCAAAAGAAGAAGAAGAAAACATAAGGGGTTGTAGAGAGGAGAGAGAAACCGACAATGGCTCTTGGTGGTCGGTTGGTGGTTGTGTTGGCTTCCTATGGTGAAGCTGATGGTGGGAAGACCGGTGATGAGAGTAGTGGTGGCTGAAGGCCACGATGGAGAGAGAGGGAGAGGAAAGAGAGAAAAATTACAGAAACAAGGAAAATAGCTAGTTTTTTGGCTGATTTTGGACCCAATTTTCTCCTCCTTCAGGCCATCAAATCCACCTCTATTTATGGGCGGTGGAAGAGGGCAATCTTGTCTACTCTAAAGAAAAATTTCAGCTTTTGATTCAGATAGGAAGGATCCCAACCGTTGGCTCAAAGTAGGCATGGTGCACTGTCAAATCTGCAGAAAAAGTTGTCTAAGTTTGCATGTTTAGGCCGACACCGGCGCCGATTAATTGTCATTCACACTGAACTATTGACATGGAGCTGTACAGAAACTGCAGAGGATCATTTTCGTGCATGTTTAGATAAATTTGGTGGACGTTACTTGCATTAAATGCACCTGTAAAGTAAATAACCTGAGCAGTTATTTCAGAGATTTAAAGAAGAAGATGAACAATACTAAAGTTCTGATTTTGGCCAAAGTTCATTTCAGTCCTCCTTCTTTAAATTGCTTTCAATTGAACCTCCAATTGACCCTAAAATTTTGCAATTAAGCCCCTGATAAACTTCAATTGTAGCCCCGAAGTTACGCGCCTATTGCGGTAGGATCCTTGGTCTCGGATTTCTTCAATTTAGCCCTTAATTGACCCAAAAACTTCAATTTTCTTGCAATTTAACCTCTAATTTCAATCAATTAACTTGATAAAAATTAAATCTGGTCTCTTAAAATTTTAATCTTCTCAATTAAGCCTAAATTAGGCTCCCAAACTTAATTTTTCACCGATTAAGCCCCAAATAAAATTAATTTGATCCATTTAAAGTATAATTAAGTCCTTGCACTTAATTAAATCCTTCAATTTAACCCAAATTAATTCATAAACATAATTAAAAATTAATTTGGTCCATGATTAAATCAAATTGGCCTATTAAAAATTTAATTATGTCATTGGACTTAATTTTTATGCAAATTCATCCAATAATCATTTAATTTGACCTTGAATTTACATTTTGTTTTCTCCATTTTTGAGCATAATGGGGTACAATTAAGCGTTGAATTTCCTCCAAAAATAACAGCTTGATTTTCCAGCCTGCTTTCTCCACGTTGCCAGCCTTTATTTTATTTTTTTATTTTTATTTTGAAAAAAAGTGAATTTTTGAGGAATAACTGAGAATTGGGTTATAACAAGTATATTCTTAAATGAATTAAATAGTTGAATTATGGGTGTGATTATGGGTGGGATGTAATTATAAATGTGTGCAAGGTAAATTATCGATAATTTGGGACCTCCCGGTATAGGGGAGACTCTGCCGAAATTTCGGTGAACAAAAAAAAATTATGCTCCATTTACCCTTTATGTGGAAGTTAAACGGATAAATTGATCTACCTATTGGGGTTGTTATATTGATATTTAACTAAGTATCTTTTTAGAGAGAGAAAATACAAGAATATTCTAGAAAGATACTTTAAAAATATAAATGTAGTAAAAAATTAGAGATTGTGAACCTTTTTTCATGAAGCTCTCATGGTGCATTTATAGCCCATAAATGGAGGGTCTATAGGGTAATTACCCTGATATCATTGAATGATGCATAAAAATCTCTTACCTAATAAGAATATGGTGGGTCTTTGAAGAACTTTTATACACCAAAAAAAGTGTAGGGAAAATAGAGTTTAAGACGTCAAGTGTAGCTAAGCCTATATAAACTGAATTCTTCCCTGAGGTTAAACCCAAGGGAGGTTGGTCACTCTTTAGACATGCCAAGAGAGGATGGTAATTATCTTGGACTTGGCATACTACCAAGTTCAAGCATAGTGGATCTGGCATGCGTGCCAGACCCACACCATTTTGGACTTGGCGTAGTGCCAAGTCCAAGCATAGTGGGTTTGACATGCGTGCCAGACTCACGACACCTTGGACCTGGCGCACTGCCAAGTCCAAGCGTATTGAGTCTGGCATGCATGTCAGACCCATGCCACTTTGGACTTGGCTAATCTGTCAAGTTCAAGCGTATTGGGTCTCGCATGCGTGTCAGATCCATGCTACCTTGGACTTTAACCTTGAACTTGGCACACTGCAAAGTCCAAGCGCTTTGGATTTGGCTAACTACCAACTCCAAATGTATTGGATCTAGCATGCGTGTTAGACCTATACAACCTTGGACTTGGTGCATTGCCAAGTCCAAATCTATTGAGTCTGATATATGTGTCAGGCCCATATATTTATAAAAATTTAATAAATACACTCTGATATCGAAAGTCGTTTATCTTTATTAATTCGATTATTGCATTGCAAGAAGTGAAGACAGATTATTCTCATAAACAGCATAATACAGTGAATTTAATCAAATACATGCAAACTAACATCTACAGGGAAAAAAACTATATGCATTTCTGCACTACTGCTTTTGTACTTCAATTCATTACCGAAATATTATTGAGAAGACATAAACACGTAGCTATCCAGAAACTTGTTCTATGAGTAGTTGTGTTTCTTCTCTAGAGCTCCCTTGTAAATACGAAAAATGCCAGTCTCAACTTTTGATGGCCTCACAACTCTCTTAAAGGCTCACATTTACCATACCATCCTCTATTACCAGAATGTCAATGCACGGAATTGATCCGTGGAACAATCTTTGTGGGGATCAAGCCCCCCACGCAAATGCAGCTATGCTGAAAATAGTCCAGTGAATGGTTTGCCTTCCGAGATTTGACCTACAATCGAAGTTTTAGGAAACATTAGCAGTGAGAAGTCACGGAATGAGGAAACTTTAATCATTCATAACTTAGATTTTTCCTAGCTTGGCACTTACTCTGAGGAATTTTGTGAACAAAAAAGCATGCAGCAATAACAATGTAGCACAGGAAAAGAAGCATTCCTTTCATGTAATGTGAAGTTCCATCCTGTAAGTAAAGAAAAAAACTAGCGTAAGAAAATTTACAAACCAGCTAAATAATTAACATCCAAAATAACATACATTATCATTGGCAATTAAAAAAAATATTAGGTGACAATACCTGTAAAGTGAAGGCTGTGATAATTATTGTGAAAGCAAGAGAACCAGTTTCGAGGAGACTGAAATCAAGGTCCATACGGATGTGCATTGTCCAGGCAACAACAACACATAAAGGGACCTAAAGCCCATAAAAAAACAAGTCATCATGATTTCTTTCCAAGGTTAATTTGGCAAAGGATTTTCTTTTCCTGGGATACTTTAATCTTACCACAAACATTGAAATTTGAGAGGCAGAACCTAAAGCAACACCTAAAGATATGTCCTGCATAACAGCCAGATAATTGGTGTTATTGAAACTTAGCTAGTAACAAAATATAAGAGTAAGACTACTGACATGGTCTAACATATCATACCAACTTGTTCTTGAAAGCAAATATGATCGATCCAGCATGTTCTGCAGCATTCCCCACTATAGGCAGCAAAATTATGCTGATAAAACTGACAGAAATGCCCCAAGAATCTGATGCAGCCTGGTTGAGAAACATTATAATATGAAATCCACAAATTAGAAGATGCATTAATGTGCTAATAAAGAATATTTGAGCAATTCTCAAGTGTAATGTACCTCAATTGTGCCCACAACATACTCAGATAACAAAGCTATGATAATTGTCATGCCAGCCAACCAAGTAAATGCACTCCAAAATCCTATCACCGCCTTTTCTTCCTCGTCATCATCTTCTTCCTGCCATTCAACTTGAACCAGTAAGTTCCATGCATTAAAATCAACTTTGGATTAAATATTTCCTTCTGACCTATCCTAGTGACCTCATTGAATAGAACATTCTAAGGATGCTTGAGTCTCATATATATATCTTCATGTGCTGCATGCAATGTGAGGCACCAGCTAAACATATTGGTAAACAAAACCGCCACAAAATAATAATAATAATAATAATAATAATAATAATAATAGTAATAATTGATGGATGAACAAGAAAAGGCCATTTTTTAGATCTCTTTTAAGACAAACTTAATTTACAAGACGGTCAGGGAGAAAGTAGGGTAGCTTTCATGGAACAAAGAAAGTAAGTTCTGATGTTCAAATCGTTTTTGGGATGAGTCCTAGTAAATTCTTTTGACCTTAGCTTGCTCAGAAAAGAAAAATACTTCATATTACAACTGCAGAAAAAATGAGCCTCTTATAGTTTTTATCTTAAACTTATTTGCATTTAGTACTAATTAATTAATCACCTCTTGAGCATCAAACAGTTGCCTGTGAGTTTTCAGCTGGAAGAAGATATAAGCAACATATGCTATAAGCATAACAATGCTGCTCACTCTGGACAACTGAAGAGTAGAGCAGGCAGTGTCGGTTCCTTCCCCTACCGCATATCTGAACATCAGTGGCAACATGTGGCACAACAACCCCAGTAATAAAAGTAGGGAGTTCACGTCAGCCTGCTTCTGTGAAAGCCAAAAAAGAAAAGAAGAAAAAAAAAAGATTATAATTAACTGTATTTCGACCATAATAATTACTAATTACTCTATCTGTAAAATTAATTGGATTTCTTCTTGAATTTTGATAGGGAGTCTTACTCTATCATATCTTTGTTCCCTTTTTAGGTTGGCCAAGCCTCCACATAGGAGAGAAGTCCCAAGAACTAGAAGGAGATTTGACAGAATGGAACCCAAAAGAGAATACTTTAAGACATGTATTTTGTTCTGGTAGAGAGCAAACAACGCTATTATCAGCTCTGTTGCATTGCCACATGTTGCATTAAGGAGACCTCCAACTGCAAATGGTAAAATCATCTTCGATTTTCACATGATAGCATGCATCCAAAATTAGAAATAATCTATGGGTAAATTTAAACTACCTGTTGGACCAGTGAAGTACGCAATTTGTCTGCGATTAATCAGAACAAGAAAATTGAGAATTAATAAAAATAAAAAATTGATGTCAGGAAAACTACTGGATAAAATATACCAGAAGTAATTGTATACAAGATAAACATATATAGTATCATACTTACTCGGTGAGGAAGCTGACACGTTCTGCTAGTGGGGTGAGTCCAAGCAAGCTCAAAGCAAATATCCATGGCTACGTGTGACGGGATATTGAAAATCAAACAGAGGGACAACAACACACACACACACATACCATCATAGTGTGTAATTAAATATGTATAGGAGTTGGCAAATGCAATGATCAAATTATTTATCCTAATCAGTTCCCTTTGCTCATATAGAAAATCAACGACATGGACGTTGTGCAACCAAAAAAAAGGATGAACTTACTCTTCCAAACTTATAATAGTCAGCAGCAATTGCTAGAGGAATGGCTGGGAAGAGAACAGCCAGCTTAGTTCCAAGAATCACTTCTTGAAGATTGGTCAGGAAATGCCAAAGCATTTGAAACCGAGCACTTGACGAAACAAGCATTGGATCAGATTTATTGCGCAAAATGGAAGATGATATATTCTGTGGTGTCTTCCCATTGACACAGACCTCCTTATTATTGATGCTAAAACCTACCTTGTAATTAACATCTTCATTTTCCAAGTCTGGTGAGACCCGATCAGCCTGTGAGTAGTAGTACTGGTCCATGTTATTATGGTAATTGTGTAGCTACCACCCCACAATTAACCTTCTACGTGAAGGAAATCCAAGTGATCCCTGCTAGCTTTAATTTCTTGGGCTATTTATATCAAGAGAGCGTGATATCATGAGTGAACTAAATATTTTTGAGGTAGAAAGACCCGAGAGTACTGCTGTTTATTTTTAAAGGTAGCTTCCTGGAATTTTCCCAGCTTGTTTCCATTCTTGCATGGGAGTCCACGTACTTGCTAATGATATTGTCTAGGTGTTGCCCTCATATAATAAAAGAAGAAAACAAATTATAATATTATTAAAGGAAGAAAACAAATTTTATTATATTACACTCATCTCCATCCCTATTTCTCTTTAAGTATTTAAATCCAAGATTTCTTAATTACATTGAGATAGCAAGAAATAAATAATTAATAACAATATTTAAATAGTGTAAATTAACATTTTTAATACATAGAATGTCGTTTAATTTTATACACTTGATTAAAAACCCAATCCAAACCAATTAAAAATATTAAATAAAGAAAGGGGAATGTGAGATGATAACATTTGAATCGGATATTGTCCCTAAATTAGCCAAATTTATCAACAATATTTCCTAGAAAAAAAATATTTAAATATTTATATTGTATGCGTCATATATATATATAAAGTCTCATGCATGCACTATATACTTTCCAATCTAATCTTATTTGTTTTTAATTAATCAACAGTTATCTATTCTAAGTTTTTTTTTTCTTGTTACTTTTTGTCTTTCATTTCAAGAAAATAAAATAAAATAAAGCTGGTTAACATATATACGTACGTGTTAATCATAAGGAATTAAATTAAAATTCTGGAATACCTACGGACCAATCCTTTTGTAATATATATCGAACTCATTGATACAATTGGTCACTATTATTATTTAGACAGTGAAATTCATCACTCTTGTATTTAGGAATGTATGAAACCAATAAGACAATTAAGTGATGGATTTTGTCATTGAATTATTATTTATTTGATCAATTCACTTTCTTTTTCTTTTTTCAAAAATACCCTTGGTGGTAAATTAATACTCTCTTGAGAAGGGGTGTTTTCCAGAGCAGATGGATTTATATGTGGGTTATTTTTTTCTTTAGAGAAGCAAAGCTTACAAAACAGACAATTAATACAAAAAAAATCTTTTATTAAAAAAATATATAACTTGGGTGAAAATCCTTAATTGAGTTTTTTAAAAATTTAAAGGTAAAATTGATATAAAACTTGTATGGCGATAAAGTTGTGATTATCTATATATAGCTAGCTGGATGGTATTTTAAAAATTTACTCTTTTTTTCTTACTAAAATAATAATTTTTTCCATGTTATTAAAAATATTATTAGAAAATTATAATGATATAGTGAAATAAAAATAATATACAAAAGTAAATCAAATAAATTTATGTTCTATATTGTGTTGTCCACCCATTAGATAGCTAGTTTACATGTTTGCTCTACGGTGCGAGTTAGATAAAAAAAAAAAAAAGAGTTGAACATAACAATTAACATGCAGAATGTAGAAATTATTTGACATTGTTATTAAACTTAACTCAATATATGAATTTCAAAATCTCCTGATTTAACTCCTTTCCAAGCCTAGGTTTAAAATCAAACTATATGGAAGTTGCTCTGATATGACCCAGTCGACTTGGATGGTCCAAAGGCAACCCGGTCGATTAGGAAAAAAAAGTTTGAGGATGAAATTGACATAAAAAACCTTTCAACCCAACTTATTACCTAACCCGAGTTTAAAATTAAATCATGTGAGAGTTTTCATGACATGACTTAATCAACTTGATCTGTCCAAAACAACTGGAACGATTGATAAAAAAATATAATGATAAAATTGAAAAAAATAATGAAATTGACATAAAGAATCTCTTAATCTAACTTCTTATGTAGGCTGAGTTTAAAGTTAAATCATATGAGAGTTGTCCCGATATAATTTAATTGATTGGACAAATCTAAAGAGAACATATACAACCATGAAAAAAATGAGAATAAAATTGAAAATGAAAATAAATGAGGAAAATGAAAAAAAAATAAAAAGAAGTCGAATAGAGAAGCTTTGTAAAGAATCTCCCATTAAGGGCATGTTTAAGAGTGTGGTTGCGGTTGCTTTTCAAAGTGTTTTTCATGCTGAAATGCATCAAAATAATATATTTTTTAAAATTATTTTTGAGATCAGCACATCAAAACGATCCAAAACATACAAAAAAATTAATTTTTAGTAAAAAAAATAATTTTTTTAAAACACGAATTGGCCTGCATTTCCAAACGGGCTCTAAGAATGTAAGTTTTCTTATCACAGAAGAGAAATTTTTTTGCCAAACACAAATGTGTACTTGTCTTATGTTACATCTTGTTACTCTCGTCCCTGAATCTTGGAATAAGAAAAAAATACATCCTTTAAACTCGTATTCTTTATACTTTTTGCATATATTAACAGGTGAAAATAAAAAAAAATACAATATTCAAGAACAAAAAATACAAGGGACTACATCTTGAATAACCTTAGGGTGGACAAGACAGATTATACTATACATAACATATACATCTAAACAAGAAATACAATCATAACTTTATCCTAAAATCAATTCGAGCCCATTTTTAACAACAGTAAAATCATTCCCCGTCAAATATTCGTGTTCAATCTTCCAAATTTCATATTAAAGATATGGCAGCAGTATAAGTACCCAAGAAAGTTTAGAACCTTCCTGGAATTTTCAAGGCCTCCTCGAGAAGAATCAGACGGTTGTGATTTATTTTTTTCCCTCCATGTCTTTGAGTGATAATGAAGTAAATAAACAGGTACAAAAGCATAAATTCCATTGGACCAGTCAGATTCTTCTAAAGTAATGAAATTTGGTCGAAATTTCTTATCCCTACCGTCCAAAACAACGATCATCTTCCGACCGCCATCCAATCCAATGTTTACCTAAATGTTGCGCGTTCCTATAGTAACAGCTGAGCTACTTGCTTGGAAGAAGACGTTTCTTGTTCCGACAATCACCACTGTTTTAGGTTTTCCGCCACAACGACTTATGTCTTGGCCTCATCTTTTGATTGCCACAACAAGATGCATAACCACCTCATGCTTTATATAATTCAGGAGTGAAATATAAGTACGGAATACAGACTTCAACATCCTGCATATATACAATGCAGACTCATGTAATTAATAAAAACCACAAGATCTTGATTAACTCGTTAAAATTCACTGCCATGTAGTAACTTAAATTCACTAGACAAGATGTTGATGTTCATAAGATCAATAGACCTGTATAATGGAAAACTCTATTCGAACACAAACGACTCGTACAATAATATTGCATGTGGCAAGTGATGACAGTGTTGTTTTTCTTTTTTTTCTTCTTGAAATCGTGGTTGCAGTAATTATTGGGTTTCCTGAAATATATATATATATATATATATATATATATATATATATATATATATATATAGTGAAAGGAATTCTTAAGATCTTGTTAGATAGATCTATGATTATTTAGGGTTTATATAAAAATTACATGAAGATAAGATGTTCTTTTCAGCTTTGAATAATTGCTTCGAAGCTATGTTGTGGTAAATCATAAGTCGTCTAAGTATCTGGTCTCTAATGGTAATCTACACAAATAATCAGTGAGAAATCTCTTAAACTCTTTTAGGAGGGAGGGATCGATATGCTTTTGAGTACATACTAGCTTTTTTCTTTTGTATTTTCAGGTGTTCTGCATTACTTACTATACAGAAAAAATGATGTATAACATTCTATTTATAAGAAAACCGGAAAATCCTATAAATGACAAAATATCAATTTTCCCCTGAATAATGTCACATATATTATTTCAAGATAATTTTAAAAACTTATTTAATCAAGTCCCTATTTGATTGTTCTAGATCTAGAATTTTAATGCCTTGTATAAATTACGTTTTAGTTCTTAATTTCTAAAATTTATTTACAATCAAGTCACACTTAATTAATCATTCCATTTTAATTTCCGAGTAATTGTTTTTATGTGTGTGCGACACATTAGGTTCTTTAATAAGTTGACCCAAATATAAATCACAATCCTAAATAAAATAGAATTAAACAAATTAATTTATTATCAATTCAATAATTGATTGATTTATATTTGAAGATTAAATACAATGTCTAGTAACTTGTTATGATCCTCAAAGTATTAAAAAATATATAAGTGATTTGATTTAACCTTTTAGTGACCAGTTTTTCAATGTAATTATTATTCATTTATAAAAAAATATTTCAATTTAGATATTATAGCATGGAGCGTGTCCACTTTGTCAAATGATATTAATTCTCAACACTATAATCATTGATTCTTTAAATAAGTTTTAAAACTCTTTTCAATTCTCATTCCACTTTACGTAAAGATTTACTATTAATACTATTTGAGAACATATAAAACATTTTTTTCTAATTCACATAGGATGATAAATCATCTCTTGATTACTTAAATACCCTCATATAGTTCATTTTATACTCAATATATGCCCATTTGTTAACCTTGGTTAGGACAACATGTAATAGGATCAAAACATAACATTTTCTATATAAGATAACTTGGTTATCTCAAGTCTAAGGATTACTTACACAATCATCACGCGAGCATGCATTTCTATAGACACAAGTGATCTCTCCATATAAAATTGTTTTGCAGGTCAGTTCAATATACATGCTATCTGATAAACACTTACATATTAGTTATAAATATCTCTCATACCTCAGCTTATGAGAACAGTTGCTTTCTTTTATAAAGGTAAGAGCATAATATGTATCAGTCTCAATAACTCTAATTAATTTTCAATCTTAATAGATTATTGACCAGAAGCATTTAAAAATAATTCTTTGATGCAGTAAAAATCTCATAATTATAACAACTTTATAATTTTCTTTACAAAACATTTTTGTCCCAAGAACTTTATCCTTATACTTAGATTCATTAATTAAATATTAGAATTAAATACTTGATGAATATTAAAAATAAATAAAATATTTATTAAAAATAAATATATTTTCATGAACAAAATCAATACAACGTATAACTAATTGATTAAATAACATATTCAATAACACTTTATAAACACCCTCACCAGTTAACAGTCACTTCCAGGAGCCAAACTATAAGGAAGCCAGCAAATACAAGGTCCACCAATGAGCACCCACTCACGTGTGGGTTGAAAATGTAAGAGGTTGGGATTTAAAAGAGAGATGTCTTCACACTCTGAAAGCCTTCATACCTCCTAACTATTGCAATGGATGTTGATAACGGTGTTGTATAAGCAACTTACTTGCTACCATGTGATTTATAAAATCTTTGTATTAAATATCATTTATATTCTTTTTAATCGAAGATAAAATATATTTTTGAATTCTCCTTCCAAAATGATTTTAAAATTATTTGTGTTACTATTTTTTTTTTTTAAATAACCTAATCGTGTTCAATATACTAGAAACAATTTTTTTAGGGCATGGAGATCGGATAGACAAAGGCCAAATGATTTTTCTTTTCTTTAGGTTTTCCAAATGTATATATAAGTTATTTTTCAATTTATTTTCTCTAAAATTATCTTATAAATCTCAATAAAAATATTTAAAATTCTTAAACATCATTCTTTAGTTTAAACATTCAAAATTAAATCAAATTAAAACAAAATTCAATGTTCTGGTCTAATTTTTTGGCATGTTTAAAAAACAAAACCACCTTCACATTGATACCAAGTTAAAGCTTTTCTTGTGGCTGAAACATGCCTCATCAAACACTTTCTCTTCCTTTTTATTTTTCACAACATTCTTTCTTTTCCATCAACATTTAAGAACTACTAAGGTCATTAGCTCGCGCTATGCATTTCAGATTAATTTTTTTAATATAAAAAATATATAAGTATTATAAACGTGTTTTCTAGCATAAAAAAGAATTGAAATCGTGTGTGGTTGACTCAATGTGATCCAGTCAATTTGACTGGTCCAAAGACAACCCATGTGATCATTAAAAATATAATTTGACTAAAAAGATTTAAGACAACATATTTTTTAAAATATTAAGAGAAAAACATATTAGATCGACTTAGATCAACCATGGTTAACCTGCTAAATTCGAGATTCGGATCATGAGACCGGGATAATCCTATAGAAAACAAATTGAAAAAAATTATGAAACTCAACTCTCAATCAACCTAATTTTAAAAAAAAAATTGAAAAAAAAAATCGAAAGTCTTCTTAAGTTAACCTGTCAAACTCGCAACTTGGATCATGTCACTAAAATAACTTCATAGAAAGCAAATTAAATAAATTATGAAATCTAATTTCTAATTAACTCAATGTTAAATGATAAAATTAAAACAAAAATTAATTTAAAAAACATAAAAAATAAATCGAGTCAATTTGAGTTAACTTGTATCTCAAGTAATGATATATGTATGTACTTATAGAAAGCAAATCGAAAAACAATCATGAAGCTTAATCTCAAATCAATCAAATATTGAAAGATAAAATCGAAAATAAAAATTCAACTAAAAAATAAAAAAAAATCGAGTTAACATGTCAAACTCATAATTTATATTATGAGACTAAGATAAAACAACTAATATTGAAAAATAAAATTAAAAAAATTAAATTTTTTTTAAAAAAAATTAAGTAAACTTTTTTTTATGGGGAGGGGCCCTCCTCGTTTAGTTTTTGTTAAAAATATGATAAAAATAAAGGGTAAGATCAAAACTTAAAGTTTGATCATATAAATGTATTAGTTGTAACTTGATGGATGGATTTGAAGTTTTCTAAGTTTTTTTTTTTGAAAAATAAATCTCTTTTTTTTTTTTTAGTTTTGATCTTTATTTTTTAATTAACAATGACCTAAAATTATATTTTGTAAAATTAAAGTTTAATTTAATGTTAAAATGTTTTATAACACATTGATTATACATGAACATGTAAATAAAAACAAATTCCAATATAAATGTAACTTATAAGGATAATATTAAAAAAAAACAAATTTAAATAATGAAAGTGAAAAAAATTCAAAGAATCTAAAAGGAAGTCAGTTGCTATGAAAAGATTGAACCGTCTAATTCGATGTATAATATTACTTAGGGGAGACGAGGAGGAAAAAACATAAAATAGAAAAGGCCCAATCCGCTACTTTTATAAAATTTAAAATAGAATCAATCCCCTGAGCATTTGAGGAAACCCGCAAAAGTCCACAAAGCCCATTATCACACACACTAAAAAAATTAAAAAATAAATAAAACTCAAGTCTGGACACGTAACTGTCCCCGTTGCCGGAGCCAGAGATCAAGTCGTCTGCTCAAATTCTTGAGGTTAGTCTCTTTCTGTGATCTCTCTCTCTCTTTGTTTATCTCTGCTTGGCTATGGTTTTAACAACTATACAGCTCTCTCTCTCTCTCTGTCTCCTTTTCAGGATAGAAATTAAATAAAATCTGCGAAAACGTGAAAAAAATAACACAAAACCTAGAGAGAAATGGCTGAGAAATTGGCTCCAGAGAAGCGTCACAGCTTCGTCCACGACGGTATCTAACCCTAATTCTCTCTCTCTCTCTCTAATTCAATTTGTTTTTATTGATATTTTTTTCTGATATTTGTTTTTGTTTAGGTAAAACTATATTTGAGTGGGATCAAACCCTTGAAGAAGTAAATATTTACATAAATTTACCACCAAATGTTCACTCCAAGCAGTTTTACTGCAAGATTCAGTCCAAACATGTTGAAGTTGGCATCAAAGGCAACCCTCCTTATCTCAACGTTAGTTTTTTCTCCTTATTTTTTTTTTCTTTTTTTTTTAATTTTTATTTGAGAATAGATAGTGTTTGTTTGATGTGCATAATAATTTCTTTGATTTTCCAGCATGACCTTACTTGCCCTGTCAAGACCGATTCTTCCTTCTGGACTTTAGGTACTTAAGTTTTCTCTTATTTCGTAGTTTGGTGTTGTTATTCGTAGATTTGTCTTAAAATTTGTTGGGAAATATAAATTTACTGTTGGTTCAACTTCTTATGCTCTATGTGTTGCGTGTAAAATTGGTGTTTTTTTGTTTGGGGTTATGGAAGAGGATGATATAATGCACATAACACTGCAAAAAAGGGACAAAGGTCAGACATGGGCTTCACCGATATTGGGTGAGGGTCAACTTGATGCTTATTCCTCTGATCTTGAGCAGAAGCGACTTATGCTTCAGAGATTTCAGGAAGAGGTGAATGACTGCAACTCTTCTAAGTATAATGGACATTTCAGTTTGAGTTAATTCAGTTAATTTGGTTGCTTTATCATTATTGTATTTGACTTGTTTATTGAGTATATCGTAACGGATTGCTAACATTGTTTTCTTCCTTAAAAGTTTGTGCTATTTTTCTGTTTGATGTCAAGCTTTATCCTGTATTTGTGAACTGTGCCCAAGAGTCTTAATAGCAAAAACTCTTCATTAATCATTATATAATTCTGTGTACTGTCAATGCCGGTCTTCCAAGCAGCAGCAGAGTTTTATATGTGAAACTAATTTTTAGATTGTGGCGTGTTTTTGGCAAAGTAGTGTATTAGGTAGTGTTTTCTATCATGCTAAAAGATAGAGTTGCACAAGGACTTGTAATTTACCACATGCATGCTAGGTAGATATGGATATGATTGTATCGGATCATGTGCATTGTTCAAAAGATGATCGATCACCTTTGGTTTTGATGTATTCCAGTTATTTCAATGATGTTTATTTGATGGACCACCCATGTGTTAGGATAGCTATGATTTTCATCACTTTGGTAATCATGTCATGTATTTTTGTGTCTCCCTGTGTGAACATGATAAGATTGCAATTTTTCCTTTTGTTGTATGAGCTCCGACTATAAACTTGCTGTGCCCATATTAAAAATGTGATTGACATCATTCTATTTGTTAATAACATTTTTCCTTTGAACCAATTTTGTTCTGTTAAATTCACCATATTTCCAGCAATGAATTTGCATTTGTGCAAATGCGACTGGAATATGCATGGAGCTATGTTATTCCATCAACTTTAAAAAAATAACAGCTTTATACAGAGATCTTTGTCCAAATATAAGATTTTTACTCCTAAGAATCCGCCACAAGAATTTTTGTTTTCCTACGTATTCTAATTGCTGAACATTTCTCATGCAGAACCCTGGCTTTGACTTCTCACAGGCTCAATTCACAGGGAACTGCCCTGATCCAAGAACTTTTATGGGTGGTATCCGCAATGATTGACAATACTGCTGTGCCTTTATTAGCATGTCATGAAATCCCGATAATCTTCTGATTAACGGTACGATGTATTGTGTTTCTCCCTTAAGCCCTGAGACTTAATTAGCTTAGCAGTCTTGTAGCAATATTTGTAATAAGCATGTGAAGATGTGGTATCACTTTGTTTCTTCTTCTTCACGTTTCTTGATTGTGCAACTGTAAATCGAAGTCTTTTTTTTTTTTTTTGTCTCGATCTCTCTCCCAATGTGCTTTGTCGATCTAGTTAAAAACCCCTTCTCACTTATTTGGGCTAGAGAAGCAAGTATACCTACCCAAATCAGTGTTTTGACGTTATTAAGCAAAACTCAAGTCGGCCTTTCAGAGTTGAAGCAGTAGGAATTGACAGCGGCTATGTTGCATAACATGTGGTGGGAAAGCATCAACTTTATCAAGAATGAAGATATACGTAAATCGGAAATTAGGTTGGCTTCTCACCGAGCATGAAACAGAAGGAATTGGGCATTAAATTTGAGCTTTGATTAAAATCAGCGTTGTCAGGGCACTGCAGCACGGGAAAACACGTTTGAATCAGCTTAACCATAAACAAGGATGTCTTCATATTCACTGAGGTAAATTCTCTTACAAGAATTTTATGGAGCCAGTCTGATCGATCATGCAGAACACATTTCAATATATTTGGATAGCTTTGGATAAACAACGGAGATAAAGATGATGACATGTCATTTTATTCTCTATTTATTTTACGAGTACAAAAAACTATTCAAAATTTGTTTTAAAAAATATCTATTTTATATCTGTCTCTTCAATTAAATATTTTTAATTTTTTTATATTTTTCTCTTTTATCCTTAACACTAATTAAATGTAAATCTTACTGATGATGGATTGAAACTGTTGATGACCCATTTAAACACGCAGTGGATTGATACTGTTAGATTGCAAAATGGATTAGAAAACAGACAAATGTGACACCGCGCATGAATTCGTTCCTCCTGTATGGTTTTGGCGCTGAAATCTTTGGCTCTCAACCATTTCCCACTAACTAAAAAGGCTACATTATACTATACTGTAGAAAACGTGAAAAAAACAGTGTATTATAAAAATAAACTCATTATACTGTATACTATATTATAGATATAAAGTGTTTGTATTGTGAACAATATTGTAGCATCATGAAAGTGTTTTTTTTTTTTACCATCTTTTTTATCAAAAATATTGACTGAATAGCCAGATCCAAATCAATTTCAAAAGGTGTTAGGTTTGGTTTAATAGTTAGACTCAACGTTATTAGGTTTGGTTTTTAGACAGACTTACCGATCTTGGGTCTGGCTGAGTAGCTAAACCGAATAGCGCTGATTCTAGTTGCCAATAGCATTGGGTCTGGAGCCACAACCAATAGCATTTGGGTCTGGCTCCGCTACTAGATCCAATAACAAAAAATACTAATTTGAAGTAAAAAAAAAATTTTAATTTTTTAAAAGCATTTTTGAAACGTGAAAATAAACATGCTTTAACAAGAAAATTCAATTCAAGCTAAAATTAAAAAAAAAAATTATCATCACCCAACTTTTATAAAATTTAAAAAAAAATGCATCAATTTTTTTTTTACGATACAAAAAAAATTCAATAAGATTGAAAAAAATATATTGGACTTCTTGCTCACCAGACCCAATATTATTGGATTTTATTTTTACAATCAGACTCAAGACTATTTTAGATCTGACTTTACCACCGGACTTAAAAAACTTAATATATTTTTTATATTCTTCATATTTATTTTACATATAAAAAAAAATTATTATTAATCCATTAGGAAGCGCCAGCCATTATGTTATTACCATTTAAAGAAAGAAGGTTAGACCAGAGGAATCCGATTCAAACGCATCTAGTGGTGACAAAGTTATGGTTCCGTATGCACAAAACTAGAACCATATTCCCGAGCTTATTATAGCCATCGCTAGTGGAGATGTATGTTTATTTAATTACGGTGAGTAATGGATGGTTTGCTTTAAGCATGTGATCCTGCTCGAGTGGAGGTTATTTCTGGTCCAAAATTTATCAAAAAGGTTGTGCGATTTTCTTCTCCTCAAATGCGGCCCCAAACCGTTGAGACTTAATAAAGGCATACTGGAATCACGTAGTTGAAACTCTCTATTGAATACTCGAGGAATGGTTGTGGGAGAATATTATCATCGGTGTAAATTACACAACCTTTCCTTGAGGTTTCGACTCGGGAGGTTTTGTCAACTTAAGAATATAATTATTAAGTGGTTTATGAGGTAATCAAGTGTTATTGTAATTACTTATATTATTTATAGCGAAGGAAGGTGATTACTTGATGTAATGCTTTTGATACTTACACAAAAATTATGTGAATTTAGAGATTTTTATATGTTTAAGTTAGTATATTTATATAAAAAAAAGTATAATAATATTGCAAAAAAGTATTACAATCTAAGAACAAGGTTATTTGTCTTGGTTTTGGTGTGAGAATATGAACATTTTACCTGAGTAATTTAAGAGATATTTATAATTTATGAACCTTGTCTTTTTGTTTGAGTGGATGGACTTGAGAATCGTTTAGCCTTAGTAGCATTAATGAGGATAAATATCTCTTATACATGTATTAATAAGAGATAAATTTACCTGACATAAACATTAATAAATGGCAAATACCCCTTACATATGTATTAATGGGGATAAATGTTTGTAACATGAACATTAATAAGAAACAAATATTCATTATATATGTATTAATAAGAGGGAAAAGTGGATGGGCTCAGGTCACAAAGTTAGGCCTAAAAGGAGCTAGGACGCATGGTTAGCCCAAGAGCGTTTAACTATGTTCTTAGGCTCAAACGCAAGGCTAAAAGTCCATGGTATGGTGGGAGTATGCCTAGCACTTAGGCTCAAACATGGCACCTGAGCCTACGAGGGCACTAAGTGTAGGCCCAACGCTACGGCTTCGATGTAGTGTTGAAGCCTGTAGGGCGCTGGGTGCAGGCTCCACATCCAAGTCTAAGGGGTGTTAGGTGCAGGCCTAGCACCTGGGCTTATGATGCCTTATCCCAAAAGGTACTGGTTGCTAGCCCAGCATCTAGGCTCGAACGTGTTGTCCAAGCCCACAAGAGTGTTGGGTATAGGCCCAGTAATTGGGCCCACGACCATGGTTTGGGTCTAAACCATGTTTTCAAAGTCTATTATAGGCTTGGGCCAATTAAAATCATTTTTTTTATGAATATACTAATAAATTTTTGGTCCATCAGTAACCCCTTAGTCTTTGCGATATTTTTACTGAAAAAACTTTAAAATATATTTGTTTTCTTTAACGAGATCCTTATTTTTTTTCTATATATATATATATATATAAAGCAAGGGTATCTTAAGACCTTTCGCTAAAGTATTTACGCGTGAAGTAGCATTATAGGTGAAAAAAATGCTCATCTTAGCTCAAAAAATACCCAGGGGAAATTTTATATGGTATTAATTGCATCATTGGGAATCTGTAAGGGTGATGACATGTGTTGTCAATCCGACGAAGGTTGGGGTAAACCTACCACTATATAAAAACTTCCTTTCATTCCATTTCATTTCTAATTCTAATTTTCACTCTTTAAAACTTTTTTCTAAATTGTTTTGCTAAGGTATTCAGATAGGTGAAAAGTGTTCTTGGAGGAGAGTAATTGTGTGGAGCGTGGTAGCTTGTCACTAAACTATTTAAAGGGGCTTAACTTGAGGTAACATACTAATACTTGGCTTTTTTCCTTAAAAATAGATTTGAGAAAAGGAAAACAAATAGCCTCTAGTAGTGATTTTACATTTAGACCAGGACCACCAGACACTAGTGGTTCAAGTAGAGGGTCAGGATCAATTAGGATCGAATCAAAGACTAAAGGGGCTAGTGCATGTCCACTAGGAAATCTTAGATTACCAAGGGCTTCTGAGAACACCGATGAAAGTACTTTAACCATCGAACAAATAGCTAGGGCTAATTGCCAACAGGGAGAGGAGTATTTAGCCATAATTCCTTATAGATCGGAGAGGATTAACAAGCAGTCTAGGGGTTCTCGCCATGGACTATATGAGATCATAATGCCTTGTACCATGTTTGAGCTAGGATATACCTTTTCTCTAGAAGGATTTATAAGCAATGTGTTTTTCCATTACAACATTTGTATTAACTAGTTACACCTAAATGGATAGGTCTTGCTTAAGGCTTTTGAGGAGTATTTTGTAATCATAAAGGTAGAGTCAACCGTGTGATTGTTTAGGTATTGTTATACCTTAAATGATTGCCCCTAAGGCACCCATGATGTCCAATAGTTTTTTACTTGCATTGGCCGACCTAAAAGCTTTATGAAAAACATATTAGAAAGTAAGATCACTCACACAAAAGGATGGCGTGAGAGATGGTTAATAATAAAGTGAAATAAAAAGGTTATTATAAGCCAAATAGATGAGCTATGATGTTGCTCCTATTTCTAGCTAGAAGTCAATGAAAGACCATGTCTCAGTAACTTTAAGAAGAAGATATGCTTGAACATGGCCAGGTTTTCCTTTCACTGTAATATGAATCGAATTTTTGGAAGGTAGAGCATTAAGCAGGGTATGCATGACTTTATATTTTGTGAAAAGATTTATTTGGTTTGTTATTATTTGAATAGAAGGAATTTAGGCATGGGCCCAATACCCAGGCTTGAGCATCACTCTTAAGCCCACAAGAGTGCAGAGTGTGAGGCTCAGCATTAGGGCTATGATCATAGTTTGGGTCTAAAAAGCACATTCTAGATTTGTGCCAATTAAAAGTATTTTTATACTAAAAATATTAACAAATCTTTGTCTTGTCACCCACAATCCTTAGAGGTGTTTGTTTTCCTACACTTGGCTGGATTTTGCACTATAAATAATAATATAGATAAGGTTGTTGAATATGTAATTATAAGATTAATTAATTGGTAAGTGTAAAGTTTTTTTCTTATGCTCAACAATTATATTATAAAAAAATATTAAATAAATAATTATAGTATTGAATTTTGTTTTATTTTTTTATTAAATACTTATAATGTCTTGCGATACTTGTAATATCTCTCATATTCACTAAATTAAATTATAGTTATTTATATTGTTTTTCTTTTTTTTTCTTTATATAACATGTGCTAAATATAGAGTAACAATTAAGTAAAATGAAAGTAATTAATTAAGTCATTTTGGTTTTTTAGTGAAAGTTTTTGTGACATATCATAGTAATATATATATATATATATATATATATATATATATATATATATGTCATGTAGGGAGTCTTTTCTATTATGACAGTTACAAATACTATATTACGATCACAATAAATCCAAAACTAAGAGCATGAAATTTGTCTTTTGATAATTGAAAGCTGAAAATCATGCTTTAAAAATCAAGCAGCATTTTTTTAAGTTATATTTTTTATAACTTTAATAAAAAGCATTTTTTTCTTTTTTTTTTCTTTTTTGTATTGCCAAAAGTCATAGTATTTCTTAATTTTTTTAGTCATTTTTTTTATCTACTTTCCATATGAAAAAAATGTCTATCGAATTTCCTTTGATATTTTTAAGAGAATTATACTTTTCACAGGATAAAAGAGAATTTAACAATAACTCTAAATGTAATTTAATTTTGAATGAAAACCTAACTTTATAGGGTGGTTGGCTATGATGAATTGAAAGATTTTTTTTTCCCTTTTACAAATAAGTATTAATTTTACTTGAAAGATATTCTAGGATTTAGATGTTTGACTATACATGCACTTTGTTAGAGGTAAAACAACCGATAGTTTTATTATGATATATATATATATATATATATATATATATAATGATTTATTAAATAGGCACGTGAGCCTTAAGGTCACTCTTCAAGCTATATCAGATTTCATGGTTTTCTGTGAGAATTCAAAAAGAAAAAAGAAAAAAGAATAGAACTATTAATAAAAGGCATCATACAATCCACCTATAATTAAAACGAACATATATAAGTTTATCGCAATTGAATCCCATGCATTAGGTAAACAAGGTAACAGTTGAAAGTGAATAAACAAAAGACGTAGTAGATTCTAAATCTTTTGCAGACACAAACCCTATGCAGGCCATGAACTGTCTTATTATACATATAGATTTCGTCTTGATGACGTTATTAATGAGAACTTACCCTACCTTAGTGATTCTTATCGGGAAAACCAGGAGCATTTTGACCAGTTACAATAGTAGATGCAAATGAATGGCCTCATATTTCTGGAGCCTGTGAAGAAGAAGCAACAGTACTGGTGTTCTCAGCGATTTTATTGCATAAGGTCATTTGTAACTCTTTAAACTGTTTTTCCAACTCAATCAGCTCCTGGATGTTAAGCTCGTCAATAGCAGTATCCCACCAGCCTTTGCTATCCATTTCTTTGATCTTACTCTTTAATTTGAGACCCTTTTCCTTCTTCTCATCCAGTTGATGTTGCATATCGTTATGTTTTTGGGTTAGTTCTTCGATCCTCATCCTCCGGTGAGCCTCCACGAGATGATAAGTGCTATCCATGTCCAATGGATCTTCAAGGAAACGATTAATAACTGATTCAACCGAAGGATGGCCAAAAGAGAAGGGCTTACCTGCCGGTGAAAACACTGCGATTGCAATTTCTGCCCCAGTTAAAGTAGCCAGTTCGCTAGCCTTTTTGTAGATCCCAGATCTACGTTTTGAGAAGGTGATTAATCTATCATCTTGATTTTCTATTCTCTTCATTTCCACCTTTTGCCTTCCTTTTGTTTTCTTGGAAGCCATAACTACTTAAAACTAAGACACAATAATATATAGATGAACATGTATGATGGCACTCCTTGGTTTGAGATGTACATATAGGAAGATAAACTTCAATGAATTAAATGCTACAGGTAATTAAATTATCATTTTTAAGCTGTACATTTCCATTTTAAACTTGCACTTGTGTATTTGTGATGCATTAGGTTCTGATGAAGTGAATACAGATAACAGTCTAGTAGTCATACCATATAATTAATTTAATGAAAAGGATCATAATTTTTTATCTATTATTTAAATCATGTTCTAGTTTTACTTTGAAAAGTCCTTCAAAATAGATCTAAAATATTTTGTTTTATTAATTTTTTATTTAATTTTGATTTCTTAATGCTAATTTCAATTTTATGTGAGTAGATTTAAAAGATTTTATTGAAGGACTTTTCGATTTTTTATTTAAATTGAAAAGTCCTTCAATTTAATTTTGTTTTATAGATTGAGAAAACTTTTTTAACCTCCATTAATTCTACAAAAATATCTCTCTCCATATTAGGGGATAATATGGAGGGAGTGAATACATAAAAAAGAATATATATGGAGTAGAATTTATGATTATATATATACTCATTAGTTACTTATGAAAATCCATCCGAAGGACATAAATGTAACTTGCTAAGAAAATCTTGCATTCCCATTCTTTAACCACACAAAGATAGATTTTTAACTTCCATTCATCTAGTTAGGAATTCAAAGAGGGAGAGACTATACTTTCTTCTCTTCCTTTCCCTTTTCATAATTCCTTCCCTTACCTTTTCCTTCAAAAAATTCTCAAATACACCTTAGAGTTTTTACTAATTAACATATACTCGAGGGGGTTCATCGAAAAACCAAGCCTTTATTTTTACTTTGGTATTTGAGGTTTTTTTATTTTTTATTTTATTCTTTAATATTAGGTTTGTTGAGTATAAAGCTTCATAAATTTATTTTGATTTGTTTTATATGGAGTTATCTTGATCTCATAACCCAGATCTTGAATTTTGCAAATTAGTCATGTTAAATCAAGTTATTTTTTTAATTGTTTTCAATTTCATATTTCAACATTGATTTAATTGGGAATCAAACTCTATAATTTTCTTTCAAATCACTTTCTATGGAGTTATCATAATCTTCTAATTCAGCTTTGACAGGTTAACCCAGGTTGACTAGAATTATTTTTTTATCGTTTTATTTTCAATTTAATCCTTCAAAATTAGGTTGATTGAGAATTGAGATTTATATTAAAAAAAATATTTGGTTTCTATATAGATATCACAACTTTATGACCCGAGTTATGGGTTAGGTTGGTTGACTCGGGTTTTTTTGTTATTTTTTTAGTTGAACTTTTTGAATTACATCATTTCATATTGATCAGTTGATTGGGAATTAGACTTCATAATTTATTTTGATTTGTATTCTATGAGGCTAGTTCGGTCATATGACTCGGGTCATGAGTTTGGTTGGTTGACTTGGTGGTTTTTATGTCCTTTTTGTAATTAATTTTTTTTATTTCACCCTTTATCATTGGGTTGATTGGGAATTCAGTTTCATAATTTGTTTCTATTTGCTTTCTCTTAGGTTATCTTGGTCTTTTAATCTATGTTTGGTAGGTTAACCCGAGTTTACTCGACTTTTTTTTAGATGAATTTTGTTTTAAATTTTATCCTACAATATTGGGTTAATTAAGTTGACTCGAGTCAAGCTGAAATAATATGTTTTCATTTCAATATTAAAAAAAATGTCCTGATTTTTTTAAGTCAAATTGTTTTCATTTTCTTTTTATTTGCTTGAGTCTTGTTAGGTCATGTGAATTATAATTCTATGCGAAGGTTAATAAACCATTAATTATTAACAAATATGATTTTTAAAAACAATCATAAATGTGAAATTTGTGTAGAATCAAAATTCAAAAAACCTTCTTTTCAAACAATTGAAAGAAGTATTGAACCTCCAAACTTAATTCACTTAGATATTGGTGATTTCAAGTTTGTGCAAACTAGAGGTAAAAATAAGTATTCTAGTTCTTTTATAGATGATTTCACAAGGTATTGTTATAGTTATTTGCTTGGAAGTAAAAATGAAGCTTTTAAAATGTTTAAACATTATAAGAATGAAGTTGAAAATTAAGTTAACAAAAGGATAAATGTAATAAAAATAATAGAGGTGGAGAATATAAAGCACCATTTTGTGAGTTTTGTTCCTAAAATGGTATTATCCATCAAACTACTGCTCTTTTTTCACCATAATAAAATAACATTGCATAACGTAAGAACTGAACATTAAAAGAAATGATGAATGTCATATTGATAAGTTTAGGAGTACCTCAGAACTTGTGAGGGAAGACAATTCTAGCTGCTAATTATATACATAACAAAGTACCCGTAAAAAGTTAGAAAAAACACCATATGAATTATGGAAAGGTGGAAGACCATCCTATAAATACCTCAAAGTATGAAGGTGTATTGTAAAGATAGCAATAACTATTTCTAAAAAGATCAAGATAAGATCTAAAATTATGGATTGTGTATTTATTGGATATTTATATAATAATAGTGCCTATTGATTTCTTATACACAAGTCAATTATTGAGGATATTCATCCTAATACTATTATGGAATCAAGAAACGTTATATTCTTTAAGGAGGTGTTTTCATTAAAAGAAGTATGAGAAAATCATTCACTAAAAAATAATTGAGGCTAGCTCAAGTAATCATAATTAATTAAAAGATGATAAGTTGATCTTAGAAGTAGTAAAAGGGAAAAAATGACCAAAACATTTGGTCCTGATTTTTTTAACATACATGTTAGAAAATAAATCTCGAATCTACTCTGAGACAATATATTGTCCAGAAGCCTTCTATTGAAATGAGGCAATCAATAATAAAATTGAATCCATTCTGAATAATCATACATGATAACTAATGAATTTTCCTCCTAGAAGTAAACCAATAAGCCATAAATGGATCTTCAAAAAAAAGATGAAAGCTTTTGAAGATGAAAGCTAATAAGACTATTGATAAATATATAGCTATATTTGTTAAATGGTTTAGACAGCAAGAAGAAAGTGTGGACTATTTTGTATATATATATATATATATATATATATATATATATATATATATATATATATATATATATATATTCACCTATGTCAAAAATAACTTTCATATGGATGTTAGTAGTCATTACAACTATTAATAAGCTTGAAATATATCAAAGGGATGTGAAAATAGCTTTCTTAAATGGTGACCTTGATAATGAGGTTTATATGGAGCAACTTGAGGGGTTTGTTTTTAATGGATATGAAAAAAAAATTATATGCTTGTCAAATCATTATATGGTTTGAAATAAGTACCTAAATAATAACATAAAAAATTTGACAAGTTTATATTGTCAAATGAGTTTAAAATCAAAAAATTTAATTACGTGTTTATATGAAAAAACACATAAATGTTATATTATTGTATATCTTTATTTGGATGATATGTTGATTTTAGACAGTGGTGATCACATGATCAAGTTCACTAAAAAAACATTAACTAACAAGTTTGACGTGACAGACTTGGATATTGCGAATGTCATACTAAAAATACAAATTTATTAGACATATGATGGATTGGTAATGTCTTAATCTCATTATGTGGAGAAAATTATCGACAAAGTTTCGAAAAGTGATAGTAGTACTATCAAAAGACTAATTGATATAAGTGTGCATCTTTTCAAGAATAGAGGTAAATGAATAAACCAATATTCTTGAATAATTAGAAGCTTAATGTATGTTATGAACTGTACAAGGTCTGATATTGTTTACTTAGTTAAGAGACTTAGTATAATTACAAGAAATCCAAGTATAAATCATTGGGAGGCAATAAAAAAGATAATCTAATATTTAAGGTACACCGTGAACTATGTGCTACACTATAATAGTTATCTAGCGATACTAAAAGGATATAATGATGCTAATTGGATATCCGACACTTAGGATTCAAAATCTACAAATGGATATGTCTTCACACTTAATGGAGTAGTTACGTCATGGAAATCCTCCAAACAAACATGTATCGCTAGATCCATGATGGAATCAGAGTTTATTGCTTTTGATAAAGCTAGAGAGGAAACCAAATGGATTTAGAATTTCTTAGAGGATATTCCATGTTGACCAAAAAAACCAGTGTTAGGTATTTATGTCCATTTCGATAGTCAATCAACGATTGGAAGGGTACAAAGTAGTATGTATAATGGTAAATCTAAATGTATACATCATAGATATAATATCGTTAAACACTTACTCTTTAATGAAATTATTTCTATTGACTATGTAAAGTCAAAGGAAAATATAGTGGACCTGTTAACCAAAGGTTTGTTAAGATAACTTATGTATAATTCATTGAAGAAAATGAGTTTAAAGCCTTTAAAATGTGGTGTAATGATGGTGACCATACCTAATTGATTAGAGATCCCAAAATCTAGGTTCAAATGGTAAATTAAGTAATATAACATTCTCGGTAGGATTAAAAAATTATTTTTTTCTACTTATTCCTATAATGAAATAAGTGGTAACTGCAACGTGATAAAATATAAGTTGAGCTCTTAATGATTTTCATATCTTAGTATACGAAGTAGAGTATAGCATAATACTCTTAATAAAATACCACTTATATGAGTGAGAAGTATGACATTTTCTTTGAGAATTTCAATAAAGATTGAATTCTCTAAAGCACTCATGAATTCAAGAGTTATTTAAGGTCAAATGAACATAACAATTAAAACCAAAGGAGATCTCTAGGTAAAGAACATGTGAGTATTATTATCTTGGTTTCCATAGAAAGCTGAATTGTTTAAGACATCATGTTCACTATTTAGCTTATTAAATATGATAGTATTTCACTAAGAAATGTTCAAAGCCAAAAACTACATATTATAATGTGGTAATCTACCAAATCAATATCTCTTAATAAATCTTCGAGTTGTTTTCAAACTAATGAGATAATTTCCATTCATACGAGGGATTGTTGGAAATTTATTTTAATAAAATAAATTATAGGTAAATGAAAAATTAAAATCATGAAACCCTTGGTTTTTTCCCTAAAAGAACCCTTGGTTTTCCTAAATTAATTCTTGATTTATGGTGGTTAATCAAAGGTTGATAGTGGTGAGAATTAATTTTTGAACATTTTAGCATTCAAAATTCACTATAAAAAAATGGATGAAAGAAGAGTTTCAAACTTGAATTTTTTATATTTTTATATATTCTTGCTCACCTCATATTTTAGTGTTTTCTTCTCATTGTAAGCTTTGATTTTCCTTCCAAATCAAGAGTTTAAGTTCATCTTGTTAAGAGATATTTGAGTTTTATATTATTTGGTTTAAATATCTTGTTTAGAAGTGTATTTAAACTAAGGTGGCGGTGTTGGAATATTGAAAGGCAATATTGCAAACATCCAAAAAAAGTAGATTATGGTCGAGAAAAAAATGATTTGATTTTTTTGTTTTTTAACCATTTTAGGAGTGTTTTGAGTTGATGGGTTAATTTATTGACATTATAAAGATGTTTATTAGATGATTTTAATTGAAAATAGATTGAAAAATAAATTTATAAATCTAAAACACTTGATCTGATTTTCCAACCACCTCTTTAGTGTTGGAAACTAGGCAAATAGACATATTGTATGTCGCAATAGACCATGCATATTTGCTTTAAAAAAATAAAGAGGTGAACAACATTAAAAACACCACGTAGAAAAGAAAAGGTCATATGCATAATTTTTTATAGCATGTTTGACAATGGTACTATTTGTTTTCAAGGTTAACCTATTTTTTAAAAAAAATTGATTTTTTTCTCTTCAAATTATTTTTTAATATATTTTTAAATTATTTTAATATGCTAATATTAAAAATAAATTTTAAAAAATAATTATTATCATTCTATTAAATACTCTCTAATAATGCTTATGCAGCAGTGCAAGCTACGTTTTTGTATAAAAAAAAGTGTTTTTTAAACCCAGAAAAGGTGGTTTACACCACGCAGCGAAAAGAATCTTAAAGGACATTGACGAGGTGATAGTTGGTGTCTAACAAATCAAATTAACATTCAATGAAAGCACATGTCTGTATATTTTGGTTGAAAACTATAGTGTACTTCCAGGATTGAGGATTCTCTAGTGTTATTAAACGACTGATATGTGTGTATAATTACACCATCCACCCATCATCAATACCATTCAATGTTTTAGAGCTTTAAGACAAGAGCAAAGATATCAAATTTGTTCCTCACCTCCCTCCAAAATAAGCATTAAACTCTATGTTTGGCGCGCGTCCTCTTTCTTTCGACACATAACCCATTTTTGTACATTCCCTTCACGCTCACAAACACAGACAGCCACACCCTTCTCCTTCAATTCTCGTAATCGTGTTTTTATACATGACCTTTCCAAGTTCAGCTCTCTCTCACTCATGAACTGCAAACCTTCGACAATTACATCAACTTCTCAACAATGGTTACAGCAGCGGAGTCAGCGGCCCGCAAAAGCCAGCAGCAAAGCCGTGTTTTAATTGTGGGCAATTACTGCCACGATGTTTTGATCCAAAACAACGCCGTTAAAGCTGTATCGCTTGGTGGTGCAGCCTCTTTCATTTCCAATGTTTTCAATGGACTGTCAGTTTCTTGTAATTTAGTATCGAAAGTTGGGGAAGATTTTAAATACCCAGTTAGTTATACCCCAATTGTAATTCCCACTTTGAAAACTACTGTTTTTCACTCTTATTTTGATCCGGGTCTTCATGGAAATGATCATCAAGATCGGATCTTAAAACGTGTCTGTGCTTGTGACCCGATTAGGCCATCGGATCTTCCAGATACGAGGTTCAAGTATGGAATGGGAGTTGGTGTTGGTGGGGAAATACTGCCCGAGACGCTTGAGAGAATGATTGAGATTTGTGATGTTGTATTTGCTGATATTCAAGCTTTAATCAGGGTTTTTGATGGCGTTGATGGGACTGTTAATCTTGTTAAATTAGAGGAGACAGGCTTTTAATCCGTTGTTACCCCGAATTGGGGTTTTAAAGGCGTCATCGGAGGAGGCGGTGTTTATGGATGTGGAAGAGGTGAGGAAGTGGTGTTGTGTCGTGGTGACTAACGGGAAACATGGCTGTAAAGTGTATTGGAAAGACGGGGAGTTGGGGATTTCGCCGTTTTTGGCAAATCAAGAGGATCCTACCGGTGCAGGGGATAGTTTCTTTGGTGGGTTTGTGGCGGGGTTGGTTCAAGGATTGGCTGTGCCTGATGCTGCTTTGTTGGGAAACTTGTTTGGCTCCCTTTCTGTTGAACAAGTTGGATTGCCTAAGTTTGACACGAGATTGTTGCAGGTTTGTTTCCAAACTTTTTTACTGTTTTGTTGCTAAAGAGTTTGTTGTGATGATCAGTTACCGGTTGATGCATTTGCTTGATGTGAAAGTATCTTTTGATTGAAAGTTGGTGATATGGTTGATCTGAGAAACTAGGAAACAAAATTACGATTGAAAATCATAAATGAGTGGAATACGTTGATATTGAGCTGTTAAACATAATCTAGCATGTGAATTTTCGGACAGAGCATTTACTGCTTGATACTGAAGAGGGATTTCTGTGAACAGCTATCTTTCTGTTGAGAAATCATTGCCTTAGAAATCTTCTGCTTTAAAAAGTTTTTAAAAGGAATCATTCTTATAGCTGGACACCAATTTCATATGTTTCGAAGGACAGGCTGCAGACTTTTGGTAAATATGGAAAGGGATGGTAGGTTTTTAATTGGGTTTAAATAAAAGATGCAATGCATGAGCTTGCTTCATCTAGGGTAGATCATCAAGTTACTTTCTTAGAAGATGATAGTTACATCAGAGTGCTAGAGAATCAGACACTGATGATTCCAATAATTTGCCGGTAATAATTTAGTACCAGTCTCTAAAAGAAATTATCAATCCCATCAGGCATGTTACTGCAATATTCTTACACTTCATTCTCAGCTTGAGCATGAGAACTTGATTTAAGAGCGTTTCTTCTACTCTTTATATTTTTCGTATTTTAAATGAAGGGTTGTTATAAATGAAATTTTATGATTATGACAGGCCTCTTCCAAATGTGAATGACAGGCATGGTTAGTTTCTAGGAATCTGCTCCTTTTGGACTTTTTTTGCTAGCAGTTAAGCTACTAGCTTCCTGAATAGGATGGACGTGTTGGATCCAAAACCACGGCAATTAAGTTTCTAAATTGTGGGAAGGCAAAGATTGTGCAGGGCATCTCAGGATTGCTTTGAATACTTCTTGGAATTCTAGAGTTGCATCTTTGTTTTGTAGTAGCGGTAGATATAGATTCCTCATTGTTAAAAATTTTCAATGCTACAAAATGAAGCATATGATATTTTCACCACTTTTTGCACATCTTGGATTTCTATCTGCAATAAGCTGAGAATGTTTTGTTGAGGGTATTTATTGCTTTCTGTTTTCTCTTTCTAGAGAGTGAAGGATGAGGTGCAGAGGAGGAAGATGCAGTGTCTGCTTCATGAAAGAAGTGATGATGAGCTGAAGTTCTCGAGGCCAGAAGGACACGAACAGTTCCATACTTTCCTTCTTGCAGCGAGATTAATAACCCCATGTTCCATTGAAGAACATCAATGGAATTCACCAAGTTCTACCATGGAAACGGAGCAGACTGCTGTTCCACATTACACGAAGCAACCTAAATTATTAGCTAACCCTATGTATGAAGAACCAATCCATAGAGTTGAATGAAAACCACCATGAAGTGGTCGTATCTAATAAATTGGCTAGCATAGAGATCTTTGTTGTGTTGCTCACTTGGCCCAGTGTTGGCAAGTCAATTCCAATTAGTGCCCTTGAAATAATAAAATTTCCCCTTTCTATGCTATGTACGGTCATAATTTTGTTAAAATCACACTCTGCATTATCATACATCTGTGTTTTGTACAAAATATATGACAAATGTGCCTTTGGAAATTGCTTATCAAATAATAATAAATTAAGTTGAGAGTATTTCAGTCCTCGTATTGTTATCATCAAGGCTAGATGCGTCACCGTATTAAGATCCATTTTCTCAACTGTAATATACAAATGGGTCAAATTTTTTCACAACAACTAGATGGACAAGCCCAAATCCATCCTTCCGTTTCATAATTTTCCACTAGTTATCCTCTCTTGTAAACATACTATATCACCTGAAGATGGAGAAAATTACATGGACTTTCATCAGTAATTTGATTTACATTTCAATGGACTTGCATCTTTAATATGCAAAAGAATCTGGCAACACCTTGGATTTGATAACATATTTTTTAGGAAGGAGAGACTTGGTTAGAAAGTTAATAGATTATGAATTCATTTATGTGTATATTTCATGCATTCTTCACAATAAAAAATCACTTATAAACTCATATTTAACCACCTTAAAAAACCTCTTAAAAAACCCAATAAAAATACATCCCTATAAGCCCAAGCATGGTAGCCCAGGTCTATATTAGGTGTTCTGCCTAACACCTACATGGACTCTAGCTATTATGTCTCAGCCCAATGTATTTAGGTTTAGGTAACGTACCTGAACTTATTTTTCACCTTTAATGATTTCAAACACTTTATCCGAACCCAACACTCCTTGAAAAATTTTCCACAACCCCTCACCCAGGTCCCTTGATATCTTATATTGATCCAATATATTTTGAATATAATACAATTCAAAATATTATAAGGGTGATCTTATATTTTAACCCCTCCTCTCTATAAAATATAAAATAAAAATAAAACTCATGGATTATAAAATATACCGTAAATCATTCAATCTTAAGGTTAACAATCTATTTATTCTTAATATTTTTAACATACATATTTTCAGAGTTTATATTTCTAAAATATCATTACACTGTATTTTTTTAAAAAGATAATTAAGCATATAAGAATTATAAAATCTACAAAAGAAAATCTTTTGCAGGTATTAGCTACTAGGCACCACCAACTACCAACCATTTGGACTTTTCAAATCAAGTTATCAAACACCTTGGTTAAGAAGAATGAATTAAATTATTTAAACTAAGAGATGAACCGATTATCCAACATATAAATCTTATTCCTAAACTGATTTGATATACAAGGACCTCATCAATCCCCACTCTCACTTTTTAAACATTATTATTATTATTATAAAAACAATTGAGATTACAAGAAGACATAATTTATATTGGGTTGTAACGTAAACAATTCATCAATAACTCAAAGAATTTCAGTTAACTATTTCAAACATAATTTTCCTTCTAATCCTATATTCCAATTATTTTAGAATGAGAATGAGTTTTACTAATTGAAACTCAACATCATTGGAAGCAAACAAAAACTAAAGCTTATGTTGTAATGATTATTTTTTCAAAATTTCAATTTAATTCTTGAATTTTTTTTCTTTGTACAGTTAAGCCATTTTGAGTCAAAATTATCATCCAAATGCATGTTTTTTTTAGGGAGGGTTGAATTGAAAAACGAAGGATTGAAGTGAAAAAAATAGGTAATATAGATGACACTTTCAAATTTGTTTGTGAAGTATATTTTAGTCCCCAAGATTTTTTTTTCTATAATGTGTCAGTCCTTTTAACTTTTAAAAAATACATTTTAATACCAAACTTTATTTTTCAGTCCCTTTTTCATAGGAAAAGAGCGAGGAGTCGTTGAATTCTAGTGAAGAGAGAGAAACCTCTTTGTGGTGATGATTCCGACCACCAAACAAGTTAGAATTGGTATCAATGGGTTACACTAGATGAGCAAAGTTTTATGATGGTTGTTTTAAGTCTCAATATAACCTAAAAATTAGAACTAGATATAGGATGCAATTTTTTTTTCCAAATTGACTTAGTGGTTTGAACCTTTTTTGGGTTTCATAAGTTTGTTTGTTAATGTTCTGAAGGTGTTTGTAGGGTGTTTTGTGGTTGAAATGGGTTAAAAAAAACAAGTTTTTTTGGGTAAAAAACATGTAAGCCTAATTTTCTAGCCATCATTCTATGTTGGTAGACAATACATTGTCTGCCACAACATGCGGCGTGTCATCTATCTATTTTGTTTTTTCAAAAATAACAGACTAAGGTGTGCATGACTATGCTTTATGGCCTATGCACCTAGTTTTTCCTTTTTTTGGTATTTGTTTTAGTATTTGTTTTTCAATTATTACCTTTTTTATGTCTTTCTTAAATATTTTTTTAAGTTTATTTTTTAATTAATACCACTCCTATGTAATTTTTTTAAGCTTATTTAACCTTTTTTTAAATAACAATTATTTTTTATTATATTAGATGTCTTTAATTTTTAGTATAATTTATCTGTAATTATTTTTATAGATTTCATATAAATTAAATTTATTTATATAAATTAAAATACTTATTTTTTATGATATTTTTAATATGTCCAACCTTACATGGTATTTGTTTTTTTTATTCAATAAACTCTATGTGTCTGTCAATTTCTATTACAAATTAATTTTAATAAATAAATTCATTAAAAACAACCAGATAAATAACTTATGTTATGCTATTAAATATCTTGATTTATATATATTTTTAAAAAAATTTGTTTTTATTTATTATCAATATTTTTTTCTATCTAATTATTTTAACCTAATGATTTAGAAATCACAATAAACATGCAATCTTGATATATCTCATGTCCATGTATTTCACGTGTTAACTTAATTTTGCCTAGAATAATTATTTTTTTCATTTATTTTTTGTTGTTACCTTATTTTTTTATTTTTATTAAATTAATTAAAATTTAACTTAATTATTGAAATTTTCTTACTTTTTAAGAACATAATCATCTTTTCTTCATTAAAAAAATTTAATTTAACCCACCACATGCCACCAATATCGTATGTTCTATTTCAAATGCCACCAATTCAAGGATGCTAAGAAAAAGGATAGTAAAGCTAATTTACCAAGGGAGTGTGCTGCCTTACTATTCTCAATTAATATCGGTGTGCAGGATGCGACCGAGCGTCATCCACAGTAAAATAAGTATATTTTTAAGGTGAGTATCCTATCACAACTAGATGTGGAGTTTTAAAAAAATCTGAATTATTTTTGTTTTAAATTAAATTTTTTAATATTTATAAATTATTTTTATACGTTAACATAAAAAAATATTATTTTAATACATTATTAAATAATAAAAATAATATTAAAAAACCGCCTGTTATTACTATTCCGATCACTGCCTTACACCGCTATCCACTTGAGATATTTATTTATTTATTTTATAACGAGAAGATGTTTATTATTCTAACATAAGTAAAATCATGCATTCAGCCAACGAGACAGCTCATTTGAGATACTTAAGAATATCTAAGCTCGGCAGCAATGCAAAAGCCGCGAGGCCCGCCACTTTCTCTGTTTTTTTTTTTTTAAAAGAATCATTCCACTTACCGAGCTACCATCACCACTCCTTTGACTGATCAATCAAAACTCACCAAATAGCACGAGCCAATAGTTTCCAAACACCCGATTGGGCTGTCAACTTCTCCAATCACAGCCAATGACCACAGACCACCAAGTCAAGTCGGCTAGTCTTCGACCCGGCCTGTTTCTCTCTTACCACAAGATATAAAAACAACCATACGACTTGCGAGTTTGATTTTCACAATTTCTGCTAAAAAAAAAGGAACCTCAGTGACAAAATCGAGAGGGAGAGAGAGGCTAAACTCACATAAATGCATGACGAAGCTTGAATAATCATCACTGGTGGAGGAGGAACAACTGCCTACCATGGACAACACCACCGGCATCGCCATAGCTTCACCAAAACCAAACAAAAAGCGAGTTAAAGATGGCGGAGGACATGCAAAGAACGGCGAAGAGGAAGAGGAGTGTGACGTTGAGGCGTGGGATACACTGAGCAAGAGTTTCAAGCAGGTGCAGAGCGTACTGGATCACAACCGTGACTTGATTCGACAAGTGAACGCCAATCACCAGTCGAAGATTCCAGATAATCTTGTTAAAAACGTTTCATTAATTCGCGAGATTAATGGAAATATATCCAAGGTAATGTCGGTTTACTCCGATTTATCGGTCAATTTCTCCAATATTGTTCAGGAACGGCGTCGCGTCAAGAATAGAGGACAAAGCAATTTGGAGAACAATAGCAACGAGTCTTGAAATCAATCAGTTAAAGTAATCTCGATCATTTTTACTTGATCATGCTTAGTCAGTCAATTAATAATAATCTCTGATTCTGTTTTGAGTGTCTGTCGCGTGTGTCTGTTTGTGTTGTTTTGAGTCGTCGTTTATAAGTTAGTCAGTCTCCTGGTGGGTGATTGTGGTGGAGAGGGAGGTCTGGTGGTGATAATGATGGTTATGTATGCTTACACGGTGTTTGTTGTTATGTTTTATAAGGACGATGAATTGAAGGCTGGTTTTACTGCATTGTATCCCCGAACCCCGCAGACGTAATAAGGTATTTATGTTCTGTTTGCCTTTTATCTTTGCTTCCATGTGTTTTATTGATTCATTTGCTGTCGCGGATGGGTGGGAGAAATTTTGCAATCAGGCAGCTAGGTCTGTGATTTTGCTCCTTAAAAAGTTCTTATTTATGATACTGGCTAGAGGGTACAAAATGAAGTCGTGAATCGATGCAGCATTTTGTTGAAGCTGATTGTGTCGGTTGTAGGTAGAATATAATTTTGTAGATGCATTGATGAAGTCAAGTTTCATGTTTTTGAATTCTCAAATGATAACATGTACTGAATTTGGAACGTAGTGTCATTGTAGTATAAGAATCTGGAAAACAGAGAGGAAGTAACATGTTGCGGCATATTTTACCACCATGTCACAATTCTGCAACCTCCCTGCTCTTTAGAATGGTCATGGAAAGTGGTTGCTGCAGCTATTTGTGTGATTGTTTGGGCATCTTAAACAGGCCCTCTGTTGGAACTTGGGTGACTGCAAAAGACTATTCAGGCCTAAACTTGGTAGGATCGAGGTGAACTGCCAAATCTTTGACTCTGCTTTTGTTGGACAGTTGTTGCTGCAACCAGCACTGCTAGATATACTTTCTTTCCATATGATGACTTTGTGGATGATAATATGGATGTTGAACTTGGATTAGGGGAACTGTCAAATTATTAACTATGATTTAGATATTCATGCCAGTCTGTTGTATTAGGCCTGCGCTTTTAGATTCTTAAAACCTTTAAGGAGGTAGATTCTCAAAACCTTTTAGCCATCTTGACTGAAAAAAAGTACAGAATTTGTTGTGTGCATGGTTGGACTTTTGGCATGCCTTGGGAACTTGGATTGTTCTCACAGTATTGGCAGTCATTGTTAGAGGCTAGGTTTATGTTGTCTAACATATTTAAAAACTGATTCGTGTTAAGGCTAATCAATCCGCGGTTCCAAGTTTTGTGAGTGTATATTATCTGGGTTAATAGGCAGGAGCCCAGGGGGAATCTGAAGACATCCTTCAATTAGGACATGATAAAACCAAGCCATCAAGTAATGTTTCTCAAGAAGTACGGAAAAATACGCAAAACACAAATTCTGATTCCCCACAACCATATGCTTCGATTTGTGAGACTGCTGTCTTATGGTACAAGTTCTTAACAAACCTACTTTCCCTCTATCTAACAAATTCTCTGGCCATAGGATAGCTATGTTAGTACTCCAAAGAATGTCATTTTCCTTGTTGACATATATGGTGAGTTGTATATGTTATTTATGCATTTCGAATTCTGGAAATGGTTGATCTGTGGCAATAAATTCTAGATGAAATTTACAGTGGAAAGGGAAATGTATTTGTTGTTTTTTCTGTTGTTAGTGAAATAGACATGGTTGGAGGAGCAAGAGGAAGGAAATATGAATTGTTGACATGATACAGGTCATCAACAACTGGTTCTACAGGCAGATAGAGATGAAGTTTTCAAGGTAGCACATGATGAAGATTGAGGGCATTGAGGGTTGAGGTTAAAGGGCCATAGTTCACATATTTCTTTCATTAAAAAAGCAGGAGGTTAATTATTTGATCATCCAGGTTGTGACAGAGATGAAAAAAATGATATGGTGGTTCTGGTACTGAGGTGATGGTAACGGATAAAGAATTTTTCATTCATCAAAGATCCTTTTCAAGCTTGCTATTACCTTGAGATATCTAGATTTGAGATGGGTTCTTTCAACTGATAAAGCTATAAAGGCAACAAAATCAGGCAAGTTCGTATGATAAATAAGACAGAAAAGGTCTGGTCCTTCAAACTATATCGTGTCTTTGCCCTGATCTCTAGTGCTTCTAGTTTCTTAGAACATTAATCTCTGCTATCAATGTAACATGAACCACTTTGAGCAGTTTTCGGAGTCTGTTAATACTGCGGAAACGATGAACTTTTTGCTGGTCACACCGCAGGCTAATATAATTCCCTCTTTGTTTTCTCTCAGTATTGTCTGAATCAGTAGTTAAATTATTCATCTTTGTTAAATAATCCGTTCGCTCAGTTGTTTTTTATGCTAAAGAACTCTAGGAAGGTAAATCCGTATTAAGATGTGGATTAATGGCATGAATTTGGTTTAGTGGACAGTTCAACATGGGCAAAAGAAAGGAAGAGGAAATGGATTTAACTTCTGACTGCCAAAAATATTAAAATTGTTAGCGGGGCAACTGTCTTGTGCGGCTTTGATTTTTTCTGGTTAGGTTCAAACAGAGCTGCCCACATGGAAGATGCCAATCCCCTAAATTTTTTTTTTTTTGGTTCAAGCTATATTGGTTGCAACAGTCCAAGTTCACGTACCTAGATTCTCGATCTGTATTAGGCCGTAGGTGACATCAATTTTTTTTTAACTTAAAAAAAATGTAAAGATATTAGAAAATAAAAAATTCAAAATATACATAATATTTTGAGATAGTGATATATTTAATAAAATATTTTTTTAAAAAAATATTAAGATGATAATATTGGCTCAACCCGTGTTAGCTATGGTTAACCTGTAAAATTCATGATATAGGGTAGAAGAATGTGATAATCTTATGGAATCCAAATTAAAACAAAATTCGGATCAACTAAACATTAAAGGCTAAAAAAATCCATTCAATTAAAAAAGGGACAATAAAGCTATATTTAAGCAAACAAAAATATAATGAAATAAGTATATCATGCTTATATTTAAACAATTGGTTCAATTTAATTCAAAACCAAAATTTCTTTTTAAAAAATAAATTTAACAAAGAACGATACATGAAAAAACCTGAGATAACCTATGTTATTTTCAATTATTGAAAAATTCTACAAAAAAAATTAAAAAATAACAGAGTTGAATCTCCAATTAAAATTAAATATTGAATGATAAAATTAAAAAAACATGAATTAAAAAAAACAAATAAACTTAAGTGAATCTTCTAAATATGGGTTAATTTTCTAAATTCACAACTTGTTAAATCATAGACTCGAGTTCAATTAAGAAGCATCATTCAATGTTAAAGAATAAAATTTTAAAAAAATTAATTTAAAAATATTGCAAGGTAAAAAAAAAATAGGATGTAATCATAAATAAAATAAATTTTAAAATAATCTCAAATAAAATAGATAATAATATAAAAGTTGATATATTAAATAATTAAAATTAAATTATTAAAACAAATTTTATTTCTATAAAATAATTTAAATAAAAAAATATCTATTAAAATAAAAAAAAATCCCAAAAACAAAAACAAATTAAAAGTTGTGCACGTAAATTAAGAAGAGAGAGATGTGACGAATTAGAAAACATCAAGGAACGATGTTTTTCACTTTCATAAATCATCTTCTATATTTTGATAAATCATCACATGTGCCGCTTAAACACGAAAAGACGATTTATTTGCTTGCTGGCATTATCTAACGCGCGCACCAACAACTCTTCTTTGCTTTTTGGTGCGTTACACGGACTAAAATCATGTGCAAGGTTTACGTTGCTGCAATTTGAATTTTAGATTTTTAAATCCTGCAAACAGGTTAATTACCTTTTACTTGAGTGATCTTCGCATAAATCTTTTTTTCTGATTAGGTAAATAAATATATAAACTTAACTAACCAAAATCTTCTGCACTTGATGCATCAAAATAATTATGAGCCAAATAACAATCCATCACTGGTAATCTTTGAGTTGCATTTGGTACATTGTCGGCACCGGAAAGCATTTTATAGCGGCCATTTAAAACAAATTTAAAAACTCCGTGCACACCGATTTCACCTTAAGCGGCCTTCTTTCTACATGAGGTGAAAATAACTCCCACCATCACCAAATTATGTGGGTTCCCGGGGCAAGGGTGGTGAACACTTATAGAGGGAGTTCGCCGCTGTCTGCAATCACGACCTTGCTCTTGGGGGTGCCATTTTGCCTGCCTTCAGCTTCCATCTTGTAAACCACATCCATTCCAGACATGACCTTACCAAACACAACATGTCTGCCATCCAACCTGTACACAGTTTGAATACTCAGTTTACAATTCAGTACCAGATTAGAGCAGCGTTGCAGGTGCATCTCACACCAATTTTTTTTTTAAAAAAAAACATGTAATTACCAGCTAGTTGTCACGGTTGTGATGAAGAATTGTGAACCATTTGTATCAGGACCAGCATTTGCCATTGATAAAGTCCCTGTACACAAGTAGATCATGTTCATCATACTTGCAACCACGAGGTTGTTATTGAAAACTACAGAACATATCACCTACCAGGTCCAGTGTGCTTCAACTTGAAATTCTCATCAGCAAAGTTCTCCCCATAAATTGATTCCCCCCCTCTTCCATCACCAAGTGTAAAATCACCTCCTTGGATCATAAAGCTGGGAATAATCCTGTGGAATACATTCCCCTTGTAGTGAAGAGGTTTCCCGTCCTTTCCAATACCCTTTTCCCCTGCAATAAAAAATAATTGTATGGTATGAAATCAGCTTTTATATGTTCCTTGTATGTTGCCAAGATCATGGGGTCATTCTATGAAAAAGAAACCACAGCCAAATACATTATTCTATTTCTAAGAAACGGTAATGGCACTTTAATTGTTCTCTGTAGGGCTTTCAAGAATATTACAACTTTCCATGTCAGCAGTTAGATAGATATTCATGAACAATTAGACAATCAACACTCAGAGATGACAATGCCAGAGATGTTATATGTTCAGTACAAAAACAAAGTCCAGTTACTTCTGAAACGGATTAATCATGATGAAGATAGGAAATGATTAATCATTAGAAAAATGTAGATAAAAATAGATGATTAGTTTAGCAGCTTACCGGTGCACAGTGCCCGGAAATTTTCTGCAAATTGGAAATATTAACTATTTAATAACATTCCGAATCAAGTAAAAAAAACAAGCAAGAAACCAAATTCAACAGACGTAAAATTATACCTGCGGTTTTTGGAACTGTCTTGCCAAATAGTCCCATGGTAATGCGACCTATGAATAGATGTGTTATCTTCTAAAACAAATTTCGAGAACAAACCAACGCAAAACATATAACTGAAAAAGCTCAACAGTTATTATAACTCTAATAATAAATATGGCCAACTATATTGTCCTTATCTCAGAGATATCAAACATCATCTTGAAAGCCAGAAACTCCATCAAGCATAAACAGAGAAATAGACCAGTTTTCTTTAAAGCACAGGCACCTAGCAACTTCATCATGGAATTTTTAGTAAAGTTACAAAGAGAGTGCAGCTAATTTTAAACTGGAAGTGGATACGACAAAACTTGTAAAAGGAATAAATTATACAAACTAAACTTCCAAGTTATTTTTCTAATTATTTATACAAACTGAAGGCTCGGGATGGATTTAGGGTTCTTTGTGCGATCCAGTTTTTAGGGGGAATTTTTCCATGCTATAAAATCACCCATAAAACGACCACAACTTCAAATCACCGATGTAAAGATTTTCATTCAGCAAAATAACTATTATTACAACATAGAGCTCCTAGAAAATTGATTTTGTGTCATCGAATTACAATATACAATGTGAAATCATAGTTTTAAATTCACAAGAGAGAGAGAGAGATGAAACCGGCACAAATTGTATTTTCAATATAATTCACAAAAAAAAAACATACCAGCTGGTTTTCCATCAATCTCAACATCAAAGTAAACTTTATGGGTAATCTCCTTTAAATCTTCTTTCGATTTCTTCGCCTGAAAATAAAAGGCAACTCAGATTTTTAGCTTTATATCCACAATATTCCACCGATCGTTGCCAAAGATTCATTTGCCAATCAGCAACCAAAATAGAGAAATGCAATATCATAAAAAAAATCTCTTGATTTTTTTACAGAATCAACGGAGCATCGTAGCTGACAGATCAAGATAAATTAATCAAACAAGTGATCTTACAATAAAATAGGTATAGATTAGAATACCTGGGTGACTGCTAGGGTTCCAAAAAGGACTAAAGTCCACAGCAGAGTAACAGCCAACAATCCCGATCTTGCCATCTCCGCTTCTGAGGGGTTTTGCTGACGAGAAACTACAGGGAGGATATTTATTTTTTATATTATACAGGAAGGAAGTAGCAGCTGGAACGATTCTCAAATGGGATTGTACCGCGTGGCTAGTGGGATATTTTCTTACAATTACAAATTACAAATAAAACTAAAAATCATTGGTGTTTTGATTAAGATTGTGCAGTGTAACATACAGTAAAATAACTGATGTTTTTCTTAAAAACACTATATAATTAAACAAATATTTAGGATTAATTTTGTATTTTCATATATTTATTGCATTTTATAATTATTCATATGTTCTTGAAAGAAAAAAAAAAAACACAACTAATGTTTGGTGGACTTTTTCAAAAAAAAAATTTTTTACAATGTAATTACCTCATAGTTCTTGGGGTTAATTTTTTTTTGCCTAAGATAAAGGGGTATTTTTAGTTTTTTGACCTTTTTCTTTTTTTTTGCAATTGTCGTGTGAGGTCAATGATATTATAGTTTTTTTATAAATCATAAAATAAATGGTTGGCACGTGCCAACAGGTGGGAGGCGCTTGCGCCCTTCAACAAGGCGTGCGATGCCTCCTGGTAGCCATTGGTTGCCTTTAAGGATAGCGTTCGAAGCGGCGCACCACTCCTTATACGGTGGGCTGACATGTATCAGCTGTAAGGGCACAATGGAGCTCCAACAACAATTTTTCTTCTCCCTCTATTTTCTCTCTCCTTCACCTCAAAAGATGTGTTGTCCTTACAAAACTACAAAACGGTCCTTAATCTTTTAATTGTATTGAATTTGATTTAGTTTTTTTTTAATTCTATCCATTAACATTTGATTTTTTTTTAATTATATTTATTCCTCATTCTTTTGAATTCTATTTATTTTGCTATTGGATTTTATTTTTTTGATTTCATCCCTAATCATTTGATTTTAATTCTATTTTTTGTTTGTTGAATTTGATCATCATTCTTATCATTGTAATTCTTTGAGTTCTCTTCTCTTCTTGATTGCTTTTTTGGCAATTTCATCTCTCATTGTTTAATTTCATTGAATTTTCATATCATATTTGGTGTTTATTTTTTTTATCATACTTTTAAAATCTAACTCGAAAATCAACCCTCGTCATGTCTCAGGTCACGGGTTGGGTTGAATGATGGGGGTTACCGGGGTCAATCAAAATTTTTTATTGTGCAGGAAGTAAAAATAACATTATTTTGATAAAAACATAATGGTAAAAGAAAAATCAACGGGCATTGACATGATTTTCCCCTAGCTAATCGCTTGATTTTTTATTCAACTAAAAAGTAAAAATAATATTATTTCAATAAAAAAAATATGGAGAAAAAAAATTCAATTATGATCCTCTTTTTTTATTGATCTTTCTTTGTTTTGGATTCTTTTTTTTTCAATCCGTTTCCATTTGATTTTGTTTTGTTTATATATTAAATATGATACTCATTCTCTTGATTGTTATTTTTTTTTCCTTTTCTTTGTTTTTTTTTCTTTCAATTTTGTCACTCAACATTTTATTTCACTTCTTTTTTTTTCTAGATTTAGTCCTTATTTTTTTAATTGCTCTTTTTTAATCCTTTTCTTAATTTTTTTTCTTTCAATTTTATCATTCGATATTCTATTTCCTTTGTTTTTTTAATCCAATCTTGGTTCTTTCTTTTTTTTATAACTTTTTCTTATTTTATGTATCGATTAAGTCCCTTATTATTTTCTTTCATTAGTTTTTATACTAGGTTTGGTCATCATTATTTTGATTACTATTTATTTTCTTTTTAATTTTTTTGATGGTTAAGAAATTTGTCCAAGATTTTTTTTGGTATTCTATATAGTCATCTCAATTTCATGGTTAGAGTTGTTGGTTTCGAAAATTAGCTTAGTCTAACTTCGGTCCTTTTGTTTTATTTCATCATTTCACATTGGGTTAATAGGCCTTGAACTTTTTATTTTTTTTTCCCTTTCCTTCTTATGGGGTTATTCTGGATCACTGGTTAGTCAAGTTAACCTGAATTCACTCATATTATCACAATTTAAATATCTTTTTTATGTTAGAAAAAAAATGACTCGCCCCGCAACATGGCGCAGGCATAAAATCTAGTTTAAAAGCTATTCATCCTAGTCAAAAAACTTGCAGCATTTAAGCTATTGTTTTATTATTTGTCCTTTGATACTGTGGGTTGAGCATACATTCATTAGTGTATTCATGTGGGTTCAGTTCTCTCTTTGAAGGCTCCGGGAATGATCTTGTATTCATAGTGTTAGACTCTGCCTGAGGTGTCAACTGGTTAAAGGCCTGGTCAAATCTCACTTGAATAATTGAATTTGATTGAGTCGCGGATGAACTTATTAGATTATGGCTTAAATCTTCGAGTTATCTCAACTTGACCGAGTCAAGTGTTAAAAAATAGTTTGAAAAGAAACTTGGCCCAAGTTAGGCTCTAATCGAAAAATTACTAGATCAACTAGTCAAATTGAGTTGAGTTAAGTTTAATAATGTTTGTGTGTTTAATGACGCAAAAATTTCCAAGATTTAGGATATGAGAAGTAAAAAACACATTATTTTTTCTCATGTTTTAAATATGATCCATGTATTCTATTTAACAATCAACACCTAGACATAAATATATAATGAATGAAATAAATATCATGTTATCTATATATGATGAAACTTTTGTTGATAGGATCAACAATTATTTCTTTTTTCTCTTCATTCAAGTTTAATTACTACTATTTATCTCTCTTTCAATTTGATATTTTTATAATAAATGTCGATAAAACTTTAGTCTAGATAATAAATATCATGCTTCTTCTTGAAATAATTACATAAGAAATAAAAATAAAATCATAATACTTAATTTATTTTATTTTAACACAATCATTTATCAGTCATATTATCCCAATAGTCAACATTATGTATTTAAAATATATGATTATAAATAATTAGAAAAACATTGAACTAAAGTCTAACTAAGCTAAATATTCATGCCTTTTTAACTAATAATACTTATTTATGTGTCAAAATATTTGGTTAAGATTTTTATAAATAGAAAAAAAATCTTAAAAATAAAATGGGTCTAGCGAACATGTCAGACCCAATGAACTTGGACTTGGTAGTTAGCCAAGTCCAAGATATCGTGGGTCGACAAACAAGCCAGATCCAAGGTAACGTGGGCCTAACAAACATGTCAGACCCACAGAACTTGGACTTAGGAGCCAATCAAACCCAAGGTAGCGTGAGTCTGACAAACATATCAGGCCTAAAGAACTTGGACTTGGCAGCTAACCAAGCCCAAGATAATGTGGGTCATGCAAACATGCTAGACCCAAAGCACTTGGAATTGATAGTCAGTCAAGCCCAAGGTACTGTAGGTCTAGAAAACATGTCAGATCTAAAGAACTTGAGCTTGGCGATCAGCCAAGCCTAAGGTAGCATGAGTTTGAAAAACATTCAAGACCCTAGGAACTTGGGCTTGGCAATCAGCCATGCCCAAGGTAATATGGGTCTGACAAACATGTCAGATCAAAATCATTTGAATTCAACCATTACCAAGTTCTAAAACTATATGTTCGATCCTAGACGATCCCTTAAAATAAAAATATTGAAGACAAGATAAATCATAATGCATTTCCATCTAGAATAATCGTTCATTTTGATGTAATGATTTTCATATGCTCATAGGTTATACAAGGTCTCTTAAAGGACCTACCGTATTTATTGTCTCATTAACGATATGTAAGGGATATTTGTCTCTCATCAATGCCGCCGAAAGCAGAAGACTTTCTAGTCTTTTCCTTATCTGAAAACGATAAGGTTCTAAGGTATAAATACCCTCTGAACCATCCAGGTAAATGTTCTGAACTTCTTATCTCTTAAGGTAAACTTATATAGATTTCAAAGCATTAACCCACTTAAAACTCAATAACAAATATATTTATTTCTTGAATTTAAGGCTCTTTTAAGTCATTTATTGCCTTAAGACAATGATTATATTTTCCATAAATATACTGACTTTATCATCGGAGGACCTTTAAATCCCCCCGATTGGAACTACTTTTGCTAGTACTCAAGCTTTTACCATAAGTCTGGAATTTTTTAGACTAAAAAGAAGAAATTCAAGTACTTGAACAGATTGATTAACTATTATCTCAAACACTAAATAACCTATTATTTACATATATTGGATCTTGGGACATCATCAATGATGTTGTCTGTGAGAACTACTTACAAAAAGTCATAAATAAGTTTATTGTTTTACTATTTTTTTTCCTAATTATCATTATCAATGGCAGATAATCAGAACACTCATAGAAAAGGACAAGTTACTAAACTCCCTGCCACATCAAAAACTCCAGCCCCTGCATAACCAATCCTTCAATAAGTTATGGAACAAATTCAACTCATCACTCAAACAGTGTTGGGAAATCAACAAAGAAGAGAAAATCTACCTCAGCAAGTTGTTGCATCTCTCCACTCACCTCTATGACAATAGGCTCCACTTAGTGTTCATAGGCGATTACAATATCAAGAAAAATATGGATAAAATGATCCATTAGAGGGTTTTCAACCTCAAAGGTCATCGAGCCATTCCAAGAAGCATGCACGCCCTCATGACACTCAGGCGCAAAATGGTTTTTTAAGGTGTTTATTTCAGTAGCATGAAAAAAAAATCGTTCGTCTATCACCCCATCCTATACCAGAGACTTCAAGTTCCTCTGAACTCGATAGGCATAAAAGTGGCAAACATATGAAAAAAGGACTCATCTAGGAGGATGTCTACACTACTCATCAAATCAGAGATTCTTCTATATCCAAACATGTGTTAAACACCTGCATACCCAGAGACTACATCACCACCCAAATGACCCTGGATAACTATGATGGCTTGTAGATCTTAGGGAACATATACAAAATATGCGCAGCAATCTAGAGCTAGTCGTTCAGGACAACCATGTCATGTACAAGATCCTTCATACGATCTTTAAAGGTTCAGTAAGAGTATAGTACAACAATCTAGAATCAGGTTTAGTCACCAACTTCAGTGATCTCTGTGCCAAATTAGTGGCACATTTTAGTACAAGTATTCCAGCCAAAAAGAGTTCAACTGAACTATTTAAAATTACCCAAATAGAGGATGGGTCTACAAAAGCATACCTCAAGAGATTTAATGAGAAAATACTTTAGGTTAAAGACTTAATCAAACCAGTAGCTTCAGAAGCCCTTATCAGTAGGGTGAGGGGAAAAAAACCTTGTGGAGGGCGGTGTAAACCCTACCGAATATAAGGTTACTAAAGTGTAGCACACTATGGAAAGTCACATTCAGGTAGAGGAGGAAAGTACGTTGCGCCATGGTCCTCCCCATTTTAATAGGGATAAATAGCCAGAGAGGTCCCCTAAACGAGGTCACTCGTCCAAGCAAGACTGCTCTCCTAAAAGAGACAACAATCCCAAAAGGAATTAGAAGAAATCACATAGAGAATGTCTGGGTTATCATGAAGCACATGCTTCTCTATTGAACACTTTCTTTACCAAAGTTTTTACAGTCATCTAAGGCAAAGAGTTTGTCTAATATCATTCACCCATGAAGTCTCCTCCAAGTACACACATCTAAAAAGCACTATATTTTTTCATAAAGATAAAGGACATGAAACTGAGGACTGTTATGTCTTTAAGAAGGAAATTAAAATTCTGATAGCTAAAGGTTACCTTCGTTAGTTTCTAAAGAAGGATTTTCACCCTGAACAAAACATATAAGAGCCTGGTTAATCTGTTACAGTTTTACCTGAGATCAATGTAATTTTAAGGGGAACTTGTATAAGTGAGATTCTAACAATGGAAAAATGAAGTATGGAAACAAGTTCTCACCATAACTAGATTGATGGTTTAATAACATAAGCCAATAGTCTTTACTCCTGAAGATAGAAAAGGAGTGACTTTTCCATATGAGGATGCTCTTATCATTTTCATTGTTATTTTCAATCATAGAGTACATCGGGTACTAGTAAATGATGGCAGTGCAGTTAACATCCACTCTATGAAAGTTATAATCTAAATGGAAATTCCATCTTCAAAACTAACGCCGGTAAAAACTCTTCTCATTGGTATAAAGAGTTCAAGTACGCCAATGAAGGGTGCCTTAAAGTTACTAGTTGTAATGGGCACCCCTCTGAAATGTGATTAAAATGGCATTGGCTTATAATTTCATTTTAGAAAGACCCCTTTTATATCAAATCAATGTCGTCATTAGTACCCGATACTTGGCATTGAAGTTCCCAACTTAAAAATGAGTAGCAACATTATGGGGATATCAATCAACCTTAAGAAAATATGTCACTGCTTGTTTGAAGAACAAGAAAATGTTGATATTGGACCAATAAGGGTCCTTGAATGAAAGAGTAAAAATCAAAACTAAGATTGCTGAGAAATTGAAAAATGTTTGTTTAGGAGGAGATGAAAAAATTGTCAAGAAAGTGAGATCCACCTTAACACCTAAATAATAGAAATCATTGATAGAGATCATGCATATCCAAAAGTTGAATTTCATAATAGATGCCTCAAAGATGTCAGGCATCAATCCAAAGATAGCTACCCACCAGTAAGAGTTGACTCAACTGCACATCCAGTCTGTTAGAAAAAGAAAAAATTTAGGGAAGAAAGATAGAAGACTATAACTCAAGAAATAGATAAACTTTTAGCCACTGGTTTTATCAGGGAAGTGTTGTACCCAACCGACCTAGTTTCAAAATATTTGGTTAAGATTTTTATAAATATAAAAAAAATCTTGAAAAATAAAATGGGTTTGGCGAACATGCTAGACCCAAAGAACTTGGACTTAGCAGTTAGCCAAGTCTAAGGTAGCGTGGGTCTAGCAAACATGACAGGTCTAACTTAGGCTTAACAGCTAGTCAAGCCCAAAGTAGTGTGAGTCTGGCAAATATGTCTAACCCAAAGCACTTGAGCTTGGCGGTAACCAAGCCTAAACTAGCATAGGTCTGAAAAACATCTCAGACTCAACGAACTTGGGTTTAGAAGTTAGCCAAGCCTAAGGTAACGTGGATCTGGCAAACATGTCAAACTAAAAGCATTTGAATTCAACCATTATCAAGTTTTAAGGCTACATGTTTGATCCTAGACGATCCCCTAAAATAAATGTATGAAGGCATGATAAACCGTCATGCCTTTTCTTTTAGAATAATCATTCATATTGATATAATGATTTTCCTATACTCATATATGTATACAAGGTCTTTTAAAGGACCTGACATACTTATCATCTCATTAATGACATGTAAGAGATATTTATTTCTCATTAATGCCACCGAAAGTAGAGGACTTTCTAGTTCTTTCTCTTTTTAAAAATGACAAGGTTTTAAGGGTATAAATACCCCTTGAACCATCCAGGTAAGGGTTCAAAACTTTTTATCTCTTAAGGTAAACTCATATATATTTCAGAGCCCATTTAAAAATTAAGAACAAATATCTTTGTTCCTTGAATTTAAGGCTCTTTAAGTCATTTATTACTTCAAAACATTTATTATTTTCCCCATAAATATACTGACTTTATTATTGAAGGGTTTTAAATCCCCCCAATTGAAACTGTTTTTTCAGGTACTCAAGTTTTTACCATAAGCATGGAATTCCTTAGACTAAAAAAAAGAAATCCAAATACTTGAACATTTTGATTAACTACTATCTCAAATACTAAATAACTCATTATTTATATATCTTGGATTTTAAGACATCATCGCTTATCTATTTTTTAGAAAATGTTACAAGTTTAATTCCAAATATGTACCGTATCCATCCTTATCATCTCCTGAGTATCATGAGTATCCCTGGCATATTAAAATACAGTGAGCATGTATCCGTGCGATAGTCTCTAATATATATGACCATGTTTAACCAATTAGTCATTATATATGAAAATTTATTCTTTATTCCCATACATCTTTCTATCCTAATATATTCTCCATAGCTCACTTTATCACTTTTTATGGCAAAATATATCAAAAATGTCCTTCAATACAAATTGTCTTAAAAATTAAATTTGCAAGTTAAAGAAAATTCCTTGAAATATAAAGTTGTGTCAAGACTCTAAAACAAGCTAAAAGCTTGTAGGAAAAAAAAAAAGCTATTGAATAAAGAAATTTACTAACAAAAACAAAACAATACATATTTTTTATCTTTTTTTTTTCATAAAAACAAATGAAACTTGTTGCAGGGCGAACGTGAGGGCATCATTAGCCTCTTGAGAGGTGTTAGAGAAGGAAAGGGTTTTGAGTATAATCATAAAGTTATGATTATAAGGTTCAGGAGTCGCCACTTAGTATCATGGTTACTAGAAAACCTATAGTCTGCGAGAGTCCGAGTAAAGGACTGGTTGTGCAAGGGGAATATGTATCACCCCCGATGCACCCTAGTAAGCTACATTGTTGTTTGATTGTTTTTCTAAGTTAAATTTATATTTGTTGGTCTTTTCTAAGGTCTAAGGCAGATCTCCTTTTATGAGAGAGTCCCTGCCTTATTAGGTTAAATCTTAACCACTCTAAAGTCTAAATTTGAGCATCGCGTTTATATATATATAACATTTGATGGTATGCTCTACTATATAAATTTACACCCCTAAATATTAAAGTTTACAGCTAAACCCTAACACTTTAGATATAAAGTGAACAAAATAATTAGTGAAGGGTTTTTGATATTTTGGTCAAACCCTAATGGATAATCATAATGAATAATCATAAAACATGAGACATTTTTGGGTTTGTTATTTTATGAGATCCATTTTTGAAATCTTTTAGGATTCAATTGTATGCATAAAAATAAAATATTTTTCAAGTGGAAATAATCTAGAGTGGATTTTTTTTTTTGAAAAGTTTCGAAGAAAACCGGGTATTTTAATGTTGGATCTGTATTTTACAATGTAAATTTATAGCCCGATATTATACAAAATTATTGAAAAAATATGTGAGAAAATCGCAAATATTTGGAAATAACCCTTGGATTTTTTTTATTATTATTATTAATTATAAATTGAGCTAAACCCGACCCAGCCATTTGGCTAGGCCAAAACGGGTCCAGCCCGACTCAGTCAAGTTGGGTTGACTGGCGGCCTAATTGATCTTTTTTTTGGGTAGGTTAGGCCCGACCCAGTGACCATGTTAATTATAATTAACTTTTGCATGCAGAACGAATTCTCATTTTGCATGTAGTGATTGATTTTCATTGCAGGAAGGAGAAGAAAAGTTACTTGATGCAGGGGGAAGTAATTGGTTGGTCATGCAGGGAGGAATGTCGTGAGGTTAATGGTGGCACCACTACTGGGAGGAGTTGGCAACTGGCGTTAGTTGTTGGAGGAGGAGAAGACTAGGGTTGAGAGGGAGAAAGAGATTAGTTGTGGTGGTTTCTATCGCCGATGAGGAGATGGGTAGGCGGATGAGGTTGGGCCACTGTTGGTCACGACATGGGTAAGGTTGGAGTGGCTGAGATCATGGTAGAGAGAGAGAGAAGGGGGGAGAGAGAGAAATATGACAATAAAAAGAGAGAGAAAAACTAGATGAGAGGCCCTTTTGTTTTTCAACTTTTGCCTCTAATTTCTTCCTCCCCAGGGCATGGAATCCATCCCTATTTATAGGAGTGGAAGAAAGACATGTTGTCTTTTAGGGTGTCAAATCTTAACCCTTGATTCAAACCAAAAGTATCCCAACCATTGGTTAAAAGTTGTCATCATGGTCTGAAAAAGTTGTTGCAGAAGGGTTGATTGGGTTGGCCACTTTGGGACGGCATCGAGGCCGTCTGGTGTCAATTGGCCAGAAAGGACCATACTAGCGTGTAATCAGATGTTAGGCCATTGTTTGCATGAAAATTTTTATCAAATTTTATGGAGAGATGAAATATTAAATGTTTTGTAAAGAAGGCCACCCGTGCAGCTTTCAATGATGAAAAAGATGAACAGATCTAGACAACACGTCATCTGGTTTGTCCTCTCTCTTTCTTTTTTTTTTTTTTTGAGGTGCAGGGAAAAAACGATGTTGTTTTAATCAAAACATGTCGTTTTATTTAAATGAAACCGTGTTGTTTTGGCCTTTAGGGTTTAATTTAGGGATTTGGACAAAGTTTAATTTGTCCTCCAACTTTTAATTTCTTTCAATTGCACCCCTAATTGACTTTAAACTTTTCATTTTATGCAATTTTACCCCTGCCAAACTTCAATGCCAGCCCTAGATTTCAGCACCTTTTTTATTTCGGTCATTTGTCTTGGATATATGCAATTTGATCCTCAATTGACAATTAAACTTTCAATTTTCTTCAATTTCACCCCAATCTCATTCAATTAAGTCCCCATAGTTCGGCACCTTTTACAGAATGGTCATTGGCTGCAAATTTCTTTAATTTTTTAATTGACCCCAAAACTTTGATTTTCTTGCAATTTTACCCCTGATTTGAACAAATTAACCTAGTAAAAATTAAATTTGATCTCCTAAAATTTCAATCTTCTAATTTAAGCCTAAATTACGCTTCCAAACTTATTTTTTTACCAATTAAGCCCCTAATAAAATTAATTTGAGTCATTTAAAGTATAATTAAGTTATTGCACCTAATTAAATTCTTTAATTGGACCTAACTTAATTCTTAAACATAATTAAATTCTCAATTTGGCCCATGATTAAATCAAATTAGCCATGAGCTTAATTTTTATGTAAATTTGTCTAAAAAATATTTAATTTGACCTGGAATCCACATTGTCTCTTCAGTTTTGGGTACAAAGGGGTATAATTAGGCTTTCGATTCCATCCAAAATTGTAACTCGATTTTTTCTATATTTGAAATCCTCCCAGCTTGTTATTTTATTTTTGAAAGAAAAAGGTGAATTTAGAGAATAACTCAGGAATGGGTTATGACAAAACTATCTTTCGAAGAATATGATGGAATGTAAGCAAGGCAAAACTAAAAATCTAGCATGAAAAGTGTGGGGGAGGCTCTTAATAATTTTTTTTATAAAGATTAGATATATAAAATAATCTATGTGACAATTAAAATTTTCATAATAAAAAAATGATAACAAATCTATTAAAATACAAAAACATAAGGAGATTTTAATAATCCTAAACATTTATAGAAGTTATAATGAAAAATACTAAAAAGTATAATCAAAATATCTGTGTTATTTAATCTCTTATTTATGATTAATATTTTTAAATTATGCTCGACATTTTTAATCATACAAAACTCATCATATCAAAATTTCCTGCAATCTTTATTTCAACTAATGTATAAATAATAACGATGAAGTCGTGGAAAAACTTCATAGAAAAATATTAACTTTCCTGGTTGATGGGTTATGGGCCTAAGTTGTACCTGTAAAACAAGTCTTTAAAGGAACCAGAGACACTCCGATGCTTAAGTTAGTATTTAGGTTTTTTCTCAAGTAAAAACTCAAGAAGATGAAAATGATATTTTTTTGTGTAGAGAAGGGATGTGTATTCTCTGTTTTGTTGAGAATATTCTCTGTGTCATGTTGTTTAAATAAATCATCCTCTTTTCTTTCTCAAAACTTGAGAATATATAGTCTTGAGAAATACCTGAAAAATATCTAGAGAAATACATGTAAAGAGTGTTATTCATGAATAATAAACCGAGGTGAGTTAAAAATAGCTCGGTTAGGCCAAAGCTCAAGCTTAGGCAAACCAGAGTTGGAGCTTGGACAAACCAGAGTTGGAGCTAGATTAAGCCTTTACCTAACTAAGCTTCGTGGAGCTTAGTTATGCCTCATCCTAACCAAGCTTCGTAAAGCTCAGTTGAGCCTAACCAAAAGAAGAGCGAGAAAAGGAGAAGAGAGAAAGAAGGGTAACTTGGTTGGATTATGGCCCAACTAAGGTAAAAAAGCTTGGTTGGGCCATCTAACCAAGCTTCACATTTGAAGCTTGGTTAGGATGTCAATCGAGCTTCAACAAACTTTTTTTTATTGTATTGGATTATCATTTTCCCCTCAAATTCTTGTAAACATGTATGTTTGGAAGACTTTAATGAGCTAAAAAAGGGAGAAAATACTTATAGTGTATGCTTGCATAAAAATATTACATGTATGGGCATGTCTTTGAATGTTTGCCTGTTTTTTGAATTTGTTGGAGCTTTTTGTCAATGTTTTATAGAGAAAGATCCATGATCTTTTTGGAAATAGTTGTTCATGGGGATCTGAAGATAGTTGGTCATAGGGACCTAGAGACAGTGGTCATTAAGACTTGAAGACAAGTTGGTCGCAAGGACCTGACGATATAATAGAGATTTCTCCAAGTGAATTTCATCGAGACCCTTCGCATTTAAAGACATGAAGATGATGGAGATATAATTTATAAGATTTATCTAATATAAGGTAGTACATCACGAGAATTGTTTCATGTTTGTTCGCATTGAATCTTCTTTTTTTATAAATTCTTGAAGGTACTATTTGAAAATCAATCTTTCTATCTCTTTTATGAGTGCAGGTACTTTTTTGTGTCGTGCCCATGATCATGGCGAAAAAGACAGAACTTGTTAGGGTTTCTTGTGTTTGAATCATTTTTTATTGAAGGTGGGTATTATAGGAAATCTTTTTTTTTTATGGAAGCCAACACATCAACATGTTTCATTGTGAGAGATATGGCCATGAGCTTAGGGAATGTCAGACAATCACGAATGTGCTTGGATGCTTTTTTTATGTTTTTGTTAGAGATTAAAGGCGTAATGGAGACTCTTCTTGTGTGTGGAAACGTGGGTGGTCCTGTATGGTCATGCTAGCTTCCTTCACCCTAATGTAATTTTCCATCAAGTGTTTGACACTAAGAATATTTTTATTAGGGGGTGTGTATAACCTTTCCCATAAAAAATAGATATGTACTCTATTGATTAGGGCTTCAATGGTGATGGGTTCAAGCAGATCCTCCGTTCTTAGAATTTTCTCGTTGAATATATGAAGATATTCTCTTGTGTTTTCATCATCTCATTGTGTGATGGAAAAAAGCTTTGTAATGCTTTTTTTTTTACAAGAATACTGGTGCTAATATGAAATAGAAGCTTCAAACAAAGATCATAAAGACCTAGGATGAAGAGAGGTTTAAGGCTATGATACTACACTCTAGCAAATCCATAAAAGAATCATAAGGAAAATTTCGCACATGGCATCACTCTTTGTTATCACTAGATCTAAGATGTTTCTGACATTTGTATGTGCTCTCCAGGGTATATAAGGTCATTATAATTGTCTAAGTTAGCTTTAACAATGACATAATTCTTGGTGAGGAGAGTGTGTAACTGTTTATGACAAAATAAAGACTCTTCCGCTTAGTGAAAATGGTATGTAAGAGTTGGGATTGATGTTGTCTCGTGCACATCATGCCTAGGTTTTTTAGGACGAGGAGCATGTGAAAGAGAAGACCGAGAGTTAGAATAAGGTTTATGGATATAATCATGTATGTGGCTTGGATTGTTTTAAGAGTGTTGACTCTTTTGGGAAGTTAGAGTATGGTGTCTACTTGGCATGTTGTTTTGTGCAGTTTCCTCCTGAAGTTGGGGTTGTCTTTGTGTATCTAGTGTTGTGGGTTGACTTTTCTATTGATTGTACTGAAAAGAACGTAGTTGTTCCTGTATAGCCAGAACAACACTACTAAGTATTTGCACTTGTTGGGATAGTTGTTGGATACCTAGGGGAACTAGAGTCCTTGTGAGGAGATTAGTTACTCTCCCATGTACTAGAGTCTCATCAACCATGGTTTGTAGAAGTTGAAAGGGTATGAACAAGATTTTTGTTCAGGTCCCACAAATGACGCCATTGATGAAGTCATAGAAAAACTTCTCAGAGAAATACTGACTTTTCCTGGTTGATAGGTTCTAGGCCTGGGTTGTATCTGTAAAACAAGTCTCTTGGGAACAAAGGATACTTAAATGGTTAAATTAGTATTTAAGCTTTTTCTCAAGTAAAAGTTCAAGAAGATGAAAATAGTGTTTTTTATGTAAAGAATGGATGTGTGTTCTCTGTTTTGTTAAAAAAATGTTCTTTATGTTGTTTTGTTTAGATGAATCATCCTCTCTTCTTTCTCAAAACTTGAGAATATATGATTTTGAAAAATATTCATAGGAATATATATAAAAAGTACAATTCACGAATAATAAACCGACGTGAGATAAAAATAACTCAGTCAAATCAAAACTTGAGCTCGGTTAGGCCTTGGCCTAACTAAACTTCACGGAGCTCGGTTGTGCCTCGACCTAGTCGAGCTTCACGGAGCTTGGTTGAACCTAACCAAAAGAAAAAAGAAAGAGTAATGAGAGAAAAAAGAGGGTAGCTTGATTTGGTCATGACCCCACCAAGTTTCAACAAACAAACTTTTTTTAAAAAAATTTATTATCAAATAACCTTTATATTTTTTGATAACGCAAAGTTATTTTTCTAACCCGAAAGTTAAAAATCTTAATATTTTGTCAATATTCATAAGTACATAGGTTATATAATTGATGATTGTATTTGAAGAATTTCATAAATTAGAAACTACTAGTACCTATTTTAAAATATTTTCCTCTTTAAAATTCATCATTTACAAGTTTAATAAATGCATTAAACAAATAAATTGTGTTATATAATTTTTTTAATTAAAAAATATCAAAATAATTTTTTTATATTACTAAAATTATTAAAAATATTTAAAAAAATATTAATTTAATATTTTAAAAAAAAAACTTTCAAAACCATTTTGAAAATCGAGATTGAAACGTGTTGCCAAACGAACTTGATACATTCTGACTTAACTACCGGTCGCTGTTTGAGTTGGTGCGCGCACTTCGGGAGACGAAAGCAACTGTTTTCATACAAGAACAGAACTAAATTTGCAAACCAACTACAGGAGTTGCCTAAACAAAGAAAAAGAGGGACACAAAGTTACCTTTATTACGTGACATTTGCTGATGTTGACAGCCGGGCGGGGAATTCAACAAACTGTCAATGGCGACAGGACATAACTATTAACTACCATTCTCGAGGAGAAGAAGAGAAGGCTGCTAGGTGAGCCTGTCCGAAGTGCGTTCTCCCAATCCCACAACCGCCGTCACGTCACCAATGCATCTGCCGACCTTCCTATTTCCCACTCCAGTTACAGAAGAAACAGAGTAGAATTATCTACTTGCTTGTTCATCTTCTTTTTGGGAATTCTCTATAGTATGCTGCTACATGCTTTCACGTTTTGAGCGCTCGTAAATTAATTTGTCACGGATCAATGGAAGAATCACAACGTAACGAACAGCATCAACTTGTACCTGCAACGTCTTCTTTTGCATCAACTTCCGTTGATGGTCCCTCTACGTCATCAGTTTCTGCTTCTCATCTCGTCGTCGAAGAAAATCAACAAGAGAATGACGAGTCAGTAAACATCGAGGGTAACTCTGGTGGTCATCACCACGACCAAGAACAAGAAAGAGAGCACCCTTCTTCTGCTGTGTCTTATCGTTTAAATATATCCATGTCCAACGCAGCAGCTAATCAGATGAGAGATGATGTTTGGTCATGCCTTGCTCTTCTCATTGCTTTCTGGTTCTTTGGTTCGTTCCTTCTCCTTCTAAATTGCTTTTCCATTTTTTTTGCTTTAATCTAAATTGTTAACTATCTGTTAATGATTAATTTTAAGCAAGGATTTAATTTAATTAATGTGAATTGCTTTGACAAGTACTGTTGTCGACTCTCCGTGATTATGCTATATTGTTTCATCATCGGCAGCTTCCCTGACCATCATTCTTGGATACTATGGATCTGTGAGCTTGGAATTGGGGCCGAATTGCTCACGCCTTGTACAACCTAACCCATTATTTGTTCAGTCTCTTAAAGTAATTTTTTTTTTTTTTGGGTTTTTGTTTGATTTTACTGCTGCTATTATTGGTAGTGCCGATCTCATTAGATTTGTTGAACAGGCAGGGGAGTTAGGTAAGCCAAAACCGGGACCGATATTATATGGATTTTACAAGCCTCCGCCTTTGGATGTTGAAATCACCTGGACGCAAAAACATGATGCAGTTGTACCAAAGGATTTTCACAAGGCAAATCTTTCCCTCTTTTTATAAACCTTCCTTGTGAATTATTCATGTACCTTGCTTTCATGTGCTAACTAATTACAACTATTTTAAACTATACTCCACTGACTATGAACTGTTATCAGCAGGAGTGGGCGCTCTTTCTGAACAAAGGGTCTAAAGTGGACATCTCTTACAGTATTAAATCCCTTGGGGCCTCTCCTTTGTCCCTTGTGATTGCCCAAGGTCTTTTTCCTGCTGCTTATAGGCAGAGAATTTGATGGTCAATACATTTTTTCTCTCTTCTTTAAAATGAAAGGAGATTCTTTGTTCGTGGTTTCCTGTTATATTATGAGTAGCAAATTGTAAACCCTTCAATTGTGTCTGGAAGACCAGGAACCATCCTGTTGGAGTAGCTTATTGTTTGCTTTGGTTTACTATGGACCATCACAGCACATTCATATCTGATACTTATGGGAGCAAGTGTATCACTGTCTCCCCTACTCTTCACACTGCATATGCCTTAATCACAGGCATCGGAATCTCTTAAAATCTCTTCTTTTTCCAGTATCATATAAGCTTCTATCATGCCAATAACTGTTCCTGTTCTATTGTCGACGTCTTGCTTAGAGTCGCAGGCCTATCATCAACATTTTCTGTGTACTGCTATGATCAAGTGTAGTTTTTCAATAAATTTATATGCACAACTAAACATTGAAAACTTATGTCTTTAGTTCATTTATCTATTTGTTTCCTTTTCTTGTTGTCTAAACCTGCAGGTACAGAAAGCCTTATTGAGTGGATAGATGATCCATCATACCCTAACACAACTTTGTCTTGGAATATCATAAATGGTAGTATTAATACTTGAAGTTGTCTCTCTTCTAGAAAAAAATTTCTTTCCATGGAATAGGTGGTTCTGATATTGTCATCTTTACAGGAAGTGGTAACATCCAACAGGAAATTCCAACATCATCTTCTTATTATATTGCTGTGGGAAATTTTAACTCCGAGGAAGTGAAGGTCTGGTACATTTTTAAGATCTAAAGATCATGATGGACTAATTATTCAAGTCCTTTTTGTTCAAAGTAGATTTGCGTATATCGATTTTTGAGCTTGTCAAATCAGCCGTGAGAGTGAAGTTCTTTTTTTTTTCTTTTTTTTGGCGGCATCTGGCATTTTCCTAATAATCAGTGTGTCATTCTCTTCTTTTGTTTTTTTGCCTCACGTAACACTACTTCGTATAAACATGTCCGCCAAATTATTATTTTTTAGAACAATATAAACAACAACATTAGATGATTTATATCCATTGGTTCGGCATTATACAGGTGGAGCTGAAGTTCATTGTGAAATCTTTAATCTATGACATAAGTCAGGCATATTACAGTTGCCCCCTCAGTAATCATTTATGCAGTTTACAGCTGTTTCTCTTAGGGACAACTACTGCTGTCCTTACGTCTCCAGGCCCTGCTGAGGTACAAGGCTAACATACTGTTTCTTCCTTTTCCTCTTGTGCTTCTCATATTCTTATGTAATCAGATTGGTTTGTTAAGCTAAATATTATATTATCAAAACATCCCCCATAGATCTTAGAAGGAGTATGGATATCTGCAGTTTTGCCTGCCTTTCTAGCATTCGAAGGGAACAGTGTGATCAATAGATCACTGAACCTGAACTATTGTCTTTAATGCTTCCATAAGTAATCTGTAATTGTATTCATTATGTATGTTCCATATATAGACACTACTTCTTCCATTGCTCCATCCCCATATAGCAGTACATGGATTATAAAGTTTGTTTTCCATCCATGAATAACAAATTACTGTTCTTTCAGGGTGCTTCAGATGAAGACTGGTATGTCAAATTGTCTTATGGGCCAAGATGGATCATATATATTATTGGATCAGGTTATTTTAATGGCCATGCATATCATTTCTATTCAACTGAAAAAGAAAATCCCCATCTTTACGTCAGCTGGCACTCCACACGCAGGTGTGATGGCTGTCCTACTCTTGTTAGCCTTGAGATTGTGTAATATGTTCCGACCTCCCGGCAGAGATGGATATGAAGCAGGAGAAATAGAATCTGAACGAACTCCGTTGCTTTCTCAAAAAGACGATGACAGCTCAAGCTGGGGTTCATCTTATGATTCCAATTCACATGAAGAGGAGGATCTGGAAAAGTGGCTTGCAGTAAATTGTATAGAAGGAAAATCAGTGGCAGAAGGGGAAAATCTGCGCCGTCTTTGTGTCATTTGCTTCGATGCCCCGAGGGACTGCTTCTTTCTTCCATGTGGCCACTGTGCTGCTTGTTTTACCTGTGGAACAAGGTACTTATAAACTGCCTTAGTTGTTCGTGATAGGAATCAGGAATTGATGGGTTTCATTTAAATTTCACTGTCATGACTTCAAACATTCCTGTACATATCTGAATGCAATTTCTTTGGAATTAGAGGAATATGATACGGAGTACATTTTTTACACTGCAGGATAGCTGAAGAGGTTGGCGCTTGCCCCATATGTCGTAGGAGCCTGAAGAAAGTGAGGAAGATATTTACAGTTTGAGCAGTATGAGCATTACCTGCAGACTCTCTCTGTCAACGTAAACCTTTTCTACGATCCACAGAATACATTTTTTTTCTGTTTCGTGGATTCAATTCATACAGCTTTTGTACAAAGAGATAGTTCCATGTAGGATTGTGTAAGAACATTGCTGGAAATAGTGATGATTTGACAATCAGATTAGCTCTTGCTGAATAGTCATGCATTGATCATCAGACATTATGCGACCTCTCCAATTAACGCAGCGTATAGCCCTGCATTTCCCCATGCATTAAAAATTAAATCAAGCGGTCTCTTATAGAACTGAATCGCTGGAACTTTCTGGCCAAATGTAAACTCAATCCAACGATCAGATAAAAGATTAAAGGGTTCTTATCAGATTATGTGTTCTTATTTTCTTCTTATTCGTGATTATATTTGCTTTGAGATTTCTTTTTTCTTTTTATCAGCAGCATTGATGGAACTTCGTGGGCTATTAGAAACTTGACTATGAATTTCGCACATTTGTATATAGTTGAGATTAAAATTATGTAAATTGCAATATTAGCATTCTCCATAAGGAATTATCAAAATGGATGAGGTTACATCAATTTTCGTAATGTTAACGCCAGCCGGTAACGATAGATAACGAATAAATTAAATAGTTAGAAAAATACTATTCACTTCAAATACTAATTAGAAATATAGAAAAATATTCACTTCAAATAGAAAAAACTAGAAAAAAATAATAATACAAAAGGAAAAAAAATAGAAAAAAACATAAACCCTAAGTTAAAAAAACCAAGAATTAAAAATAACTACAAAAAATATTTATTTTTTCAAAAAAAACATTCACATCAGATACCAATAACAAAATATAATTAAGTTTGTTATGAGTCAAAACTCTCAACAATCAAAAACACCATAATTCAAAAAAGACTCTCATAATACTTAGTTTTTATTCATTTAAGTATCGCTTGTTAAAAGACAATTACAACCTTTTATATAGAAAAACCTAATAACACAAAATAGAAAAAAAAAATAAAACTTTCAAACTGAGAAAAATATTTATCTACCCCCCAAAAAACTTTCTTGGTACCAACTGAGTCAGAATGTAAGGATGTTCAAAAAAATCAATTCATCTATAATATTTGCATTATTTAACATGATTTAATCCTTCAAAGTCAGATTATATGGACAGTAATAATAGTGGATCAAAAACCTAATAAATAGATATCACAAGTCGGGTGATGAGTTAGTATTTTTGAAACTCGGTCAACCTGACCTAACCTGTATACCTTTTACTCATTTTTCTTTTTATATTTGATAGTTTATGGAATGAGTATTTATTTTTATTTTATTTTATTTTATTTGAAAATATTTTGACTCCAAAATTCTTATTAGTAGGTTTCTTATTAGATTACTTTAAAGTAACAAAAAAAAAGGTTTGTCTTTTTTTCTAGAGGGGAGGGAGAAGGTAATTATAATTTAATGGCGGTGCAAGGTATGAAAACTAGATATAATATTAAAGGTGTCATAACACCTATAGTCCATGTTGTATGTCCATCTCTAAATACAGACATATGAAGATGAGTAATATAAGCCTAACCCATGTATATTTGTAATATCCATAAAAAAAACCTAGCCTAACTTGATATATCCAACATACTAGAGTCTAAAAAAAAACAAATGGGTCGGGTTTACAATTTGAAAAACATCAAAAGTTAAGTTATATAAAATTATAGGCTTAAACTTGTCTCAACTATATTCAAAAACACTCATATCGAGTTGAATGATAATATTAATGTTCGTCATAAGTTAAAACTCTTAAAGACCAAAAACATCATAATTACGAAGAGACTCCTAAACTATGTAATTTTATTCATCCGCATCTCACTTGTCAAAAGGTTATTACAATTCTTTGTGTATACTAGCTAGCTTGTTGGCCCGCACTACACTGCTATTCCAAGAAAAAAAATTAAGCGCAAATAAAAAATGTCTAGGCATTGGTAACGTGTATCCTAAAAAAAGTTTTAACCATGAATTGAACGATATTTTTATCTAATATTGAGATAGAAAAACATTTGATCTATCTAGGTTAACCTGTGAAATTCATTGGAATAATCTTGGAAAACAAATTTGTAAAGTTCAATCCTAAATCAACTCAACGTTAGATGACAAAATCAGTAAGAAACAAAATTTTATACAAAAAAAAAAACTTAAGTGAACTCGAGTCAACCAAGCAAACTCTCAACACAAGTCTTGCTAGTCATCAGACTCAATAAATTTTTTATCCCAAATATTATTTTTCATTTAATTATATGACAATAAAGAGCATGATAATTTTTTTGTATGAAGCATTTTTTAAAGTAAAAAAAAAACATGACAGGTACGTGAGGACTTAGACAACAAAACTAGATTATTGATAATAATTCGTGAAATTATATTCTTTTAGAATTGAATTAAATAAAAATATATATATTATCAATAACAAAGAATGAAATTATATTTTTATTTAAATTAAGAGATATAAAAAAGCATTAAACTAAAAAAAAAAACAAATAATAGTCTAGATATTGCGAATTAACCCGTTAAGTCTATGATTCAGCTTATAAAATCAATCAACTCAATGATTCTTTTTATATCAATTTTGTTAACCTAAATATAAAAAATAAATAAAAATTAAAAGGAGCCCAAACATGTAGTTCTAATGGCCAAATATGCCTGATCATTAAAACAAAAAACCCAACATTTCTCGGCATTAAAAAAACAGCCACGAGGGCTTTCCAGCTCAACCTGTATACTTGGCTGTCTGAAATATTTCTAATTTCTTGGTTGCCCACTCTATTTTTTTAAAAAAGTGTACAACATCCATTTTTCAGACTTTTCATGTAATGAAATCATTTTATTGCCTCCTAGCTCGCACCAAGGACTTTCTTTTATATATATATATATATGTGATTTCACATAATGTTTTCCTTCTTGTGCTGGATTATTGTTACTACGTCGTTTTAGCTTTTAAAAAACCTGTGTCCGCACAGAATCTCGTTACTCTCTTTACCCTCCCTCCTGTGTGTTAAAATTGTTAGGTCAGAGGAGTTGAGCGTCCTGGATGTTTTCCACTTGTTAGGGATGGGAAGATAAACATGTACGCAAGAGGATTGCATTTATTTTTTCCAATGCATTCCACGTTTAGGTGGAAATGGTTCAACCAATTCTTGAATTAAGAATGCACAGCGCACAGCTAAGGCTACTTTCTACATAATTCTGGCAGCCGAAAGTCACCGCATAAACCTTGACAAACCTACGTGCGGCATCAAAAAATCTAAAAAACAGTTTAAAAAATCAAAATTAAACTGAATCCAAAACAATCTCGCAGTTAGATCTTTCTCCTCAGGCAAGGAGAAGAAAAAAAAATACTTAGATGAAAGTCTACTCATGAAAAACATCGATTTCAATCATTTTTGTGGTCGAAATTACCATCAATGAATTTTTTTTCTCTACACTGGAATTTAGCGATTATCTCTCTCTCCTCTTAAAAAAAATAAGTAAAAAATAAGATAAATAAACTTTGACACCAATTTTGAATTTCTAATAACTAAAGGGATCGATCACATGTAAATAAAAAATGATAGGGGATCAAAATAGTTTTTTTACATGAAATTCAAAATCACTATCTATTTTGTCTGCTCTTTTTACTTTAGATCTCTTTTTTTCAATCCAATACTCTCTTAGAAAAAATAATATGCAATTAAATGCTAATTTGAACTTAAAAGAGCTCACTTGTTCAGAAACAATTAAAGATCAAACTAAAAATTTAAAGAAAAAAAATTATATTATTTCAATCCATAGTAATATGTGAAAGAGTTAATAATGCATCTTCATCTATAAAAACACCACTCGGTTTAGTTTTTGTTTATATATATAATCCTAATAATATTGATTAGAGAAATAAAAAAATAGAAAAACAACTCCTTTCAAATAAGAAAACTAGAATAACCTAATAATACAAAAAAACAATTATTAAATTGAAAACATGATAACTAAAAAAATATTTATTTTTTCAAAAAAATCCTAATCAAGTATAGTTATGAAAATTAAAAAATATATCTCTAAGTTTTCAAGTATAGATAGAAGTTACATAAAGATTTATAGAATGTAAAATTATTTTTTCATTAGAGAACTAGAATTGCATGTGTGGTAGAATTCCAACTAGTTATTCAACTCGTGCTTTATTGTCTATTGGATATTTTTTTTGTGATAAAAAAATATTAAATATGCAAGCTTTCCAACGTGTTTTTTACATAAAAAATCTCAAGTTTAAATCAAAAACTTTATACACACATTAAATAAATCAAGAATCATTTGAGTATATAGATGAAAAAAATTAACCACCAATGATAACTAAAAACAAAATTAAAAAAATTAAGAGATAGATGTAGATCAAGATATTTGATCTTGTAGCACGAGCAATTTACCGATCATGTTTAATGAATTTTTTAATTAAAATTAATTTTTTTATTCAATCAAGTGATGATAAAATAGACAAGCACATGAAATTTATTGAAAACAACTAAAAGAAAAAAAAATTATATGAGGTTGTACATATTAGAAATATTATTCAAAAAAAAATTATTGTTAAAAATAAATCTCATCTATATAAAACATAAAAAAAATATACAAATAAGAATAATATCTGTAAAAATTAAATATATACAAAATAATTAACAACTATTATTTAAAAAATGTTAAACTATCAAAATAAAAAATCAAATAGAGTGGTATTAATTGAAATAAATATTAAAAAAAAGGTGTATTTTTTTGTTAAGAAAAAATGCAAAAAAAAAAAAATCCAAGCGCTCTTACCAAACCAAAATAGCTAACCCATTCAAAAAGTGCTCGTGTGCAAGCCTTCAATGGCAGGCCCACATGCATGGGCTTTATTTTTAAGAAAACCTAATGTTGTCAAAACTTATATTTTTTGAGGAAAAAAAAAGGATAAGCCAGATAACACATCATTTGTATTTGTCCTGATTCTAACCATTATTGTGACTTAAAAATTAGACCTTCTAGTTTTTTGACATAAAAACTCAATTTTCAACCCTTTTTTATCCAAAATATCTGGAAAGCACCATAGATACTTTGATAAACCAATTAATGGCCTTAAGAAACGAAAAAACACATAAAAACTCAAAATCAACTCGAAATAAATAATCTTTTCGAGCTCAAATATGTTTTTAAGCAATTTTATAGTGAAAAAACACTTAAGTGGAACTCTCATCACCAAATAAAACTCATTGAAATCAAGATTAACTATATTGGTGATTGGAATCGATATCAACAATGATTTTCTCTCTATATTGCTGGAATGCGAGGACTCTCTCTCTTGTATCAAACTAGGAGCTTAAAAATAATAAAAATGAATTTTTGGAGTAAAATTGATTTTTTTCTGAAATTTTGGAAATTGAAATGACCTAATATTTATAATTGAAAAAGTTTGGGCTCCATAATGAATATTTTCCCAAAATTTAAAAAACCACTCATTTCCTCTACGTTTTTCACCTTGGTCTCTCGCCTTTTAATCTCACCATTCCCTGCTAAAATGAACCAAAATTGGCCACCAATCTGATCTTATAAAGGCGAAAAAAAAGTCTTGAGATGAAAAAAAAAATCATTGTGGAAATCAACAATGAATTGTGATACAGTAGTGTGGGAAAAGTAATTCCCCCGTGCTTTTTAGTGTTTTGTACTAAATTGACAGCCCACACTATCTAGTGGGGTGGATCAATATTTTTAGAAACATATAAAAAAATATATTTAAGTGCTATTATTTTTCTAATAGAAAAAAATTATACCATCTGAAAGTTAATCCAATATGATCCAAAGGCAACTTACATCACTGATAAAAACATATTTTAACTAAAAAAATCAATTTTTATTTTTCAAAAAATATTGAGATAGGAATATATTAAATCAACTCATGTCAACTCGAGTTAACCTTCAAATCCACACCCCGAGTTATGAGATAATGATAATCTCGTATAAAGCAAATAAAAAAAATTATGAAGCCAAATTCTCAATCAACACAATATTGAATAATGAGAATGATAAAAAAAAATTAATTAAAAAATAGATAAAAAGCTACATGAGTTAATCTATCAAACCTATGATCCAGATCATAAGATCAAGATAACCCATAAAAAATAAATAAATAAAATAAAGTTTAATCCATAATGAACTTAATATTGAATGATGAAATAAAAAAATCAATTAAAAAAAGACACGGAAAACAATCCAATTCAAATCTAGTTAACTTGTCAAATTCATGACTCAAGTCATAAGACTAAGATAATCTCATAGAAAATAAATAAAAAAATTGACCAAGTCAACCCAGGTCAACATGTCAAACTCGTGACCCGGGTCATGAAATTAGGATAATCCCGTAGAAAATAAATTAAAATAAATTATGAAACTTAATTCTTAATCAACCCGTTATTTAATGATAAAATTAAAAAAAAACCAATCTAAAAACATGATATAATAAAATGATATGATTCTACCCAGGTTAATTTATAAAACTCGTGATCAAGTTCATGAGACCGGGAGAACCTCGTAAAAAGCAAACTAAAACAAATTATAAAAGTCTTATTCTTAATAAATTAAATGTTCAATAATGAAATTAAAAAAAAAATAAAAAAAAAATTCTAGTCAATTGAATTAATGATCTAGACACGAGTTATAAGACTAAAATAATTATATAAAAAAATCGAAACAAATCACAAAACTTAATATCTAATAAATCAAATATTAAATAATAAAATTAAAAAATATATAAAAATAAAAAAAAATAACCTTCCAACCCTATCCTATTTTAAAATGAAATATTAATATAACATAATAGAATGAAATATTAATATAATATATAATATTACATGCCTGCCAAAAATAACCTTCATATTCATTTCTGCTTTGCTTTACTGGCAGTGATTGGTTGCTTGGCCCATCTCTCGTCACGTCGCAATCTTCCTCTGTTTACAAGCCGCGTGATCTCTATTCTCTAGCCACGAACCACTCAACTCAAGAGAGAAAAAGCGGGACGAGAAAATAACCACATCAGCCGCTAGCATTACCATTATCAGGGTTTGTTTCAAAACAAAGAAAGAAGAAGGAAAACTCCAAATCAAAGGAGAGAGATACGGAGACAGACGACAGACAAGACACAAAAAGCGGAGTGCCCGCAAATGCAATGATGGAAGCAAGCAAGCAATCATCAAAAAACAACAGCAGGTCCGCTACTACTGCAACAAATTCAAATCTTTTTCAGTAATGGCTGCTCCTCTTTCAAGAAACAAGGCTCCAGCTCGCTTATCTTCCTCTCCCCTCCTCTGGATCATTGCCTTGGCCTCCCTCACCGTTTTTTTTCTTTACAAGGTAACATTGAAGAGATTAACAGAACCATTCAAATTCTGAGCTTGATCATAATTTTGTCTTTGAATATTATTTATTTTTGTTCATTGGCATCCAAACAGGTAGATAATTTGGCATTACAAACAAAAACGGTAGCGGGTCACAACTTACCACCGACACCATGGCATTTGTTTCCTCCCAAAAACTTCGACGATCAATCCCGTCATGCTCGAGCTTACCAAATTCTACATTGTTCATACCTAACATGCCCGTATTCCAACACTACCGTTTCGAAAGGTCACGGATTCAACTCCCCCTCATCGAGCCCCAAATGCCCTAGATTTTTCATGTTTATCCACCATGATCTGGAGCCATGGGCCCAATCACGGATAACCGTGGATCACATAATGGGGGCCAAAAATTATGCGTCCTTTCGTGTTGTCATTTATAAGGGGAGATTGTATTTGGATCCTTATTATGCGTGTGTTCAAAGCCGAATGATGTTTACAATATGGGGATTTTTGCAATTGTTAAAAAGGTATCCTGGGATGGTACCTGATGTCGATATTATGTTTGATTGCATGGATAGGCCTAGTATTAACAAAACTGAACATGATTCCTTCCCTTTGCCGCTCTTTCGGTATTGCACCACCAAGGATCACTTTGATATTCCATTTCCTGATTGGTCTTTCTGGGGTTGGTAAGTTTCTTTATCAATTTAAGCTATCTTTTGGTGCTTCTTGGTGTTCTTTTATAAATTTGGGCAATCGTTTCCACATGAATAGAGTGAGTGCTATTTGATTTTAATTGTTCCTTCTTTTTTTCTTTTTTTTAATTGTGTAGTTTGATATCTGAATTATAAATGACTCTGGTACAGGCCAGAGGTAAATATAAGACCGTGGGATGAGGAGTTTCGAGACATTAAACGAGGTTCCCAAGCTCGAAGTTGGCCAAAGAAATGGCCTCGAGCTTACTGGAAAGGGAATCCAGATGTTGGTTCTCCTATTCGTACTTCGCTGCTGGAATGTAATCACACTAAGAAGTGGGGGGCGCAAATTATGCGTCAGGTCTTATTTGACTTCTAGGCTGAAGTTGTTTTTCTTATGGATGTAAATGTGTACTTCCAAAAAAGAATTATGTCTTTGATGTTGTTTCTTTGTTGGATCCCAGGATTGGGAAGAAGAAGCAAAAGGTGGTTATGTGAGCTCGAAACTATCACATCAGTGTGATTATCGGTGAGTAAAAGAAATATTCTTTATCTGCTAGATGCTGTGATGTATAATTTTGTGTAAGCATGATCTATATAAATGCTTAAAGAGCATTTTGGATACATACACGCATAAACTAGACTGCACAGTTTCAAATGATTACCCTTGAATGCACCTTGTCCATGTTAACTATGTCGTCTGTCCATTTGTAAAATTGTTTTTCTTTTAAAATGGAATAGGATTGGTCAAACCGACTCAATCAGGCCTGCAAATCCTTAAGTTGTAAATAAGCTTAAATGCCCTCTGTTGGGGCTCAACAGGAGTTGCTTTGCGTAGCTTTTAAGGTGTAGTACTACTTCTGAGTTTTATGTACTATACAGACCTCTTTTCTTTTGACTAGGTAACTGCACTCATCTTACAGCTGATCATTTGTTGTGTTTTTCCACTTCATCCTCTCTATTCAGGTACAAAATCTATGCTGAAGGCTTTGCGTGGTCTGTGAGCTTGAAATATATTATATCCTGCGGTTCTCTTGCACTGATAATTTCCCCACAGTATGAAGATTTCTTCAGTCGTGGCCTCATTCCTGAGAAAAACTATTGGCCTGTCTCTTCTGATGGGTTATGCCAGTCCATAAAGTTTGCTGTTGACTGGGGTAATACAAACCCCACAGAGGTATAGTTCAACTTCGACTTACCTTTCACGTTTTTCCTGTCATTCAACACACTTTCTCACTAAAGATCAGTACTGTCATATTCAAGTTTAATTACTACATTTTGCATTCTGATTTTGATCTCATCTGGAATGATCAGGTTTCCAGGTTAACTGCATTAATAGTGGAAGTAGTGATGATAATAGTTGGTAGTTGGCCACTACTGGGATCTGCTCTTTGGTTATTTTATTTAATGGTAGGACTGTGGTCAATAACTACAATGCTGGGACAAGAAGTAGTTGGTTGTCTTGTTTCAGCGCACCAAAGACGATAATATAGAAATGTAGATCCATATTTGTCATTTTTTGCTGCCAAAAACCAAATGTTGCTCTTCATGTTTTTGCATGAACAATTACATTTTCCTAGTTAATTTAAGAATAAATCACAACTTTTTTCAATAACACTGACAGGCACAGAAAATAGGAAAAGCAGGACAGGATCTTATGGAAAGCTTGAGTATGGATCGAGTTTATGATTACATGTTCCACCTCATATCGGAGTACTCCAAGCTGCAGGACTTCAAGCCTGTCCCTCCATCTTCCGCACTTGAAGTGTGTGTGGATTCCCTGACTTGCTTTGCTGATGAGAAACAAAAGCGGTTCTTTGAAAGAGCTACTGCCTTCCCTTCACCAAGTCCCCCATGCACTCTTCAACCTGCCAATAGTGATTTCATCAAGAGTTGGATGCAACAGAAACAGAGAACAATCACAAATGTGAGAGAAATGGAGTTAAAAGCTTGAAGAGAGAAGACAATTAAGGACAGGATTACACCATCAAGCTTGTAAACTATAACCATTTTTTGCAGGTTTAGAGTTGCTTATAGTTTGTGTTTTGTTTCCATATGAAATCAAGAGTTACCACTTTCGCTTCAGCACTATTAACCCGCTGGAATCCAAGTATTCCTTAATGAACTGAAAAGTTCATAAGAACTCATGACTATGTGTCAACAGCAGAGGTTCAGATGCTACATCGTCAACAGAACATGAGAAGTAGTAGCCTCTCAGCTGATAAGCCGGAATATTTCTTTTGCTGATCTTCACAAATCTTGGGCAAATGTTTGACGTTCACATTTCAGATTCTTTCAAATGTTTGAAAGCTTGCGTTTGAGTTGGAAAACAATTCTATTCCTCTCTATTGGGCTTATTGGGCTTGGGTAAAACATCACTGGGCCGGTGGTATCTAGTTGTATTGAGCTATATGGGCCTAAAAATAAGTTCGATCTGAGACTGGGTTGAAGCTCCTGGGCCCGGATGTGATCTATGTTTTGTAGTCCTAGTGTCTTGGGCCCCGTTTATTTGCTGGAAAGTAATTTTCTTTTGAAAAGTGAAAGTGTCCAGGAATTATAAATAGAAAGTCAATTCAGGAAAGTATTTTCCGATGTTTGGTAGTGTAATGGAAAATAAGTTGGAAAACACTTTCCAAGTGTTTGTGTATGTCATGGAAAATGAGCTGAAAAATAACTTATTAATGTTTTATTTTTCTCAAGTTTATTAAAATAATGAGGAACAAATCTTACAAATTAAAAAGTTGAATGAGAATGAAATTGAAAAAAAATATAATTTCATAAATTATCTCAAATAAAATAAATAATAATCAAAATAATAGAGATCAAATCTAAAAAATTAAAAAAAAAAAAGGTGAATAAATTAAAATAATAATAATTAACATTTCATAAATTATTTCAAATAAAATAAGTAACAATCAAAAGAATAAGGACCAAATTTGATAGATAAAAAATTTCAATAAAAAATTGATAAGGAAAAAGCAAATAGTAATTATAAAAATAAGAACCAAAATTAATATAAAAATTAAATTTTAAGAGATGGAATTGAAAAATAAATATACAAAACAAATTATATATAGCAATCAAAAGTTTGAGGATCAAATTTAATATAATCACAAATAATGACATTTCTAAATTTTTCACAACTTCCAAAAAGTGTTTTCCCCCCAAATTTTTCAGGAAAATACTTTCCCCCAAAATCAAGCCAAATTTTCCTTTATTGGAAAGTGTTTCCCGTTGACCAACTTTTCTAATGGGCGAAACAAACAAGCAAAAGTTTGAAGGAACCAAACACGAAATGAAAAACACCTTTCGGAAACTAAACCCCCAAATTTTTCTTTTGAAAACGCAAATAGTTTTTGGTCGGTTGGCCGGACGAAAGTGTTCTGGCCGGACCTGGAAAGTGTTATCCGTTGACCAACTTTTCTAATGACAAACAAATACAGAAAAGTTTGAAAAGTGATTTTCCAAAAAGTGAATTTCAAAAAACAAACATTGCCTTTGACGAATTTACATGGCGTCCCAAAGAGAAGTGACAAGTGTCCATGCAATTATAAATACAAAGTCAAACTGATTGACGAGGTAAACTAAGGTAGGTGGGCTAAACCAACTTTAGTTAATTGTCTTGATTGTTGTATATTCTCGGCAATGGAAGAATCGAAACAGAGATGCAAGTCTGTCGTTGTCCAGCAAATCGTTTTCATTTGACTACTATTTCTCTAGCTAGCAAACCGCGGAGGTGTGGTGCCATGGGGGATTCTTTCTACATTTACCTGTTGGGCAGCCAGCTGGCAGGCAGTGCTCATTCCAACCAGGCAATGCCAATCAGGTAATATTTTCTTATGAATATTAGGTGATTTTTTTATTTATTATTTTTTTGAGACCGAGGTGAGGATTAGGCTACTCGTCCAATCTGGCAGTGCCACTAAGATAGAGCGTTTGGCAACTTGCTTGTCAAATTTTAATTTAATTTAATTTTATTTTAATATATTTTTAAAAATATATTTTAGAAGATAACTGCTAATATAATGTAAAACCATCTCTGCTAGGTAAGGTTTATTCACAATTATTATTATTATTATTATTATTATTATTATTATTTAGGATAATTAGGTGTGATCATGAGTAGGTGAATTGAGGCAATTCATTAGTCTGAAACTGCTAAACTTCACACGTCAGATTCTAATGTGTCGGCAAGCGGAAGAGTCTAAAGTTGTTGCACGGTGAAAATTAATATATTTTTAATTTTTAAAAAATTATTTTTGATATTAGTATATTAAAATAATTTTAAAATACTAAAAAATAATTATTTTAAAATAAATAAATAATTAATTAATTATTTTAAAATACTTTTAAAACATAAAAATGTTTTTTTATATATTTGAATGGCTAGAAATTCATGGTAAATAACTAAATATATAAATTTTCAATGGTAACGAGCGTGTGACCCTCCTGCCACGAGAAGAAAGTGCCCTCCACCATGGAGCTATTTAAATAAATAAAAAATAAAAAAACAGAAGAAGCATGGAAACAATTAGTATCACGGAAATTAAAGTGTTTACTAGTTACATATGTCGCGGATTATTTTTTTATATAAAAAATATATAAGAAAAACTAAGGTTTGAAAGTTTTAGATTTTTCTGTAAAGCTATACCCAAAAGTCTTGGATTTGATTATGACGTCTAACCTAAAAGTAATATTTATAATATTTATAATGACATTAAACTTGCATGATCTAAGTTTGAGTCTGGCTGCAATACCGGATCTAAGAATATTGGATATGGGTCTGGCTGCAAGGTCGTGTCATAAAAGTGTGATAATTAAATAGATTAATTAAAAAAAACAAAGAAAAAAACCAATAGAAAGAAAAAACTAATGAAGAAAAAGAAAAAAAAATATGAATTAACTGGGTTAACCCTTCAAACCAGGTTAACTCGTCAAACCTAGGATTCGTGTCATGAAAGTTTGATAACTAAATAGAAAAAAAATTGACGGGTTTACCCAGAATTAACTGGGTTAACCCATCAAACCAAGTTAACCCGTCAAGCTCAGGATACGTGTCATGAAAGTCTGATAATTAAATAGAAAGAAATTTAACATCAACAAATTAAACTAAACGAAAAAAATTAATTAAAAAGAAAAAAATTCGGGTTAACTCGTCAAACCAGGTTAACCCATCAAACCCGGGATCCGTATCATGAAAATCTGATAACTAAATAAAATAAATTTAATATTAACAAACTAAATTAAATAAAAAAATTCATTAAAAAAACAAAAAAAAGACAGTTCTATAATATAATATAATAATTATAATAATATAATATATTAATAAGTGAAAGGATGGTAATAATAATTATAATATAATATAATAATTATAATAATATAATATATTAATAAGTGAAAGGCGTGGGGAAGCACCAATGTGGCACGTTAAAATCCTTACAGAAATCACAATACTGCTACTTTAAAATACTAAAGGGGACAGTTTTAGGAATTTGATGAAGGCAGGCAGGACCACCACGTGTCTTCCACCGTAAGAATACAAAAGGGATGTGTCTTTATTTGAGAGAATCGAAGGATGTTGTGCTCCCACTCCGCGTATTATTATAAATAAAACTAAAAAGATGGGGAATTCCCTTTTTTACCCGTTAAAAGAAAAAACCTTTTGCTTCGAGGATAATGGCATGATTGTCTTTTCAATAAAGATATTTTGATATTTTAAATTAATATAGGGTATGATGGATATTTGCTTTTAAAACTACACTGTAAATTATTATAAGTATTCTCAAAATTAATATATTGTTTGGTGCGATAGATTTGTTTTTTTTTTTTACTTATATAATTTATAATAAAATTATCAATTTAACCTCGTAAAAAAAAAACTTTAGCCTAGAGGAAGAGGTGTTTGCATCTTATCTTTTGTATTTACATAATAAAAATATTGTATTGTTCTTTCAATTAATTTTTTATGTTTTAAATGTAAAGGCATTTTTGTTATTGTACTACTGAGTTTTTTGTTATTATTGGGTAAAATAAAGGCTAGTTTTGTCCTTTAATAAATTAAAGTGATTTAAAAAAAAACATTGGCAGGCATTAGGCATGCATCTGCACATCAACCGCTGTGGTTTTTGGACAAGGTGTGCATTTGATTCTAGCAACTAAAAATGTTATTTTAGGATGTCATTAGATTCGTCTCGGTGTCTCCTCCATATCAAGGTGGCGCATGTAGATAATGGAGCTCCAATTTGGCTTCGATAGACATTTCTTTCTTTCACCCTACCTGCAATTTCTTAAGTCAGCCCTTTAGGTTTTTGTTGTTTTCGATTTTGTCCCTGATCTTTTCGTTGATATTTTTTTTATTTCAAATAACTTATGAAAATTGAAATTTGCTTTAATTTCATTCTCATTTGATTTTTTTTTTACTTCTCTTTGTTTTTTATTTAGTCCTTGATTTTTTAGGTAAGATTTCTTTTATTTGAAATAACTTATAAAAATTGAAATATGTTTCAGTTTTGTCCTTATTTGATTTTTTAAATTTGTTTTATTTAGTCCCTATTATTTTAATTGCTATTTATGGCATCTAATATAGATTTTATAGTGTAACGTTTTTGGCGATTTCACCTCGATTATTTTTTTTCCTATCAGATTTTGTTCTTATTCTTTTTATTGTATTTTTTTTCTTTGCTAATTTTTTTTCTATTTACATTTAATTACATCCTTTAACATTGAGTTGATTTGGATTTGAGCTTCTTGATTAACTTCATTTTAAAAATTTACAAATTTCAATTTGAAAAATGAACCCACCTTAAAGACGTTTGTTGGGGGTTACCTTTTTTTTGTTCTTTTAAGCTATTTTTTTTTTAGATTTTGTCCTTTAATTTTTATTTTATCAAAGATTAAGCTCATTGTTTTTTATATGCTTTTTACACAACTTTTTTTTAGGGTTGGGTCATGGGGTCTTTTATATTTTATCCCCTTTTAGATATATTTTTTTAGAATATTTTTTTCTTTAATTAAATATAATTAATTGATTGAATATAGATGGATACTCACTTCATTGTGTTTTGTTTGGTTTGCTTTTACAGGGCATTGCTCAAGCGAGCCATGCAACTTCTTTCAATGTCGTTTTGCATCATTTTATAGTTGAGTTTAAACCAGCTTTACAAGCTCTTTTGGTTATGGACGATATCTATAGTAGAGTAACGATGAATCTCAAACGATATTTTCTTGCTTCTCTTTATAGATATGATATCGACAACTCATTATTTATTTGTTTATTATTGACAAGTGTTTTTTTACTGTTCATTTTCTGTTGTTGCTTTTGATTTTAATAAGATTATTAATTAACTGATCTTGTTAGATATAGTCAGGTTAATGATCCAAATATCAAGTACTTCTTGTTTCTTTCAAAACACAATCACGTCGCGGTATAGTGTGGGCTCCTAGTCTCCTTACCATATTTATTAGGTGGTTTTGGAATTATAATAATGATTATTTTTTAAAGTGTTTTTTACTTGAAAATATAATAAAAAAATATTTTTATATTTTTTAAAATTTATTTTTAACATCAATACATCAAAACCATCCAAAATTATTAACTTCAAGTAAAAAATAAAATTCAAGAATCTCCAGAAGCACCTTTTGCATTAAAAAAACAAATATAGTGAGCCCAATTCATCACCAGACTAAAAAGTGAGTACAAGTTTCACATATTAATTCGTGTTGTTGATTTAAGTTAATTAAGATAATATTATTATAATTTATTTATCAAATAAAATCAAATTGAGTTTAAACTATGTTATTTAGATTTAAAAGGGTCAATTTTTATTTAGGTTTTTGTAATCTAACTTAGCCAATCACTAAGGTGACCTATGAACCTAGATGACAATTTGCAGAATTTAAATGAAAGGTCTTTATCAATGGTACAAGAGAAATGGCGTGATACGCGATCCCATCAGCTGAATGACAAATGCTGGAAGACGGGTATTTTTGGAAGTTAGTTGTTTTTTAAAATATTTTTTTATGTTGAAATATATTAAAATAATATTTTTTTATTTTTTAAAAAATTAATTTTAAAATAAATATATCAAGACAATTCAAAATATATAAAAAAATAATTAATTTTTAATAAAAAATTAAATTTTTATAGAACACGGTGGCTCTACCGAGTTACAGAAATATCAAAAACCTTGGTGTTGTCGTTATTCATTACAGTGCTCAACATCATAGTTGATATAAATTATCTCGTTCTCGACTATACTTTTTTTGTGCTCAAGATTCAGGGGACAACGGGGCCCTGCCATGATATGATGTACTATAAGCCTGCCAGGGAAAAAGAAGAGAGAGGAAAATCTTTCACACCTTTAGCAAAGAAAAGATTGCATATTACGAGAATATTTGGTATTGTGATAGCTGTTATAGTTGTAATTTGAAAAAAATTATTTTATAAAATGTATTTTTAGTTGAGATTAGTTTGAAAAAATAGATGTTTGGTTAAAACTGTGGTTGAAATTAAGGTTAAAGAAAAAATAGTTTTAACATGTTTGGTTAAAAAAATACTTTTTAAATTGAGGTTATATATATATATTAATGATTTTTAACTTAAATATTGTAGATTTAACTACTGTTATTACATCATTAAATAAATAATATTGATATCAAATATTTTTTATTTTTCCATTAAACTATATGCAAAGTCATTATATACAAAATCTATCCAACAAAGACTATATTTTTCATGATTTCTTAAGAGCGCAACAACAAAAACTGAATTTTTTAATTTATGTAGTGTTATTAAATAATAAAGATTGTGATATCTTTATTATTAGAATTGCGATCAAATTCCACAAATGTTACGTCATCATGCGATATCTTTTTAATTTATGTAGTGTTATTAAATAATATTAAATACTAATTTTTTGAGCACAACACAATTTTTTTTAAAAAAATTACAATTTCATTACAGCATGAATAAATTTAATTTACCTTAAACTAATCCTTTTAAAAAAACAAAAAAAAATATTGTCCACAATTAACTGCATTGATGTTATTCGGAAAAAAAAACTAAATTTTTTTCATTGATTTTTCAAAAAAAAAAATTCTGAACATTGCAACATGGTGGATCCACTGTTCCAAAAAATTACCATGAGAAGCAGCATTTTGCTGCTTCTTCATTCTTGCGGCTGGGCAGCAAAAACCAATAGGCCCTACCAGGTATAATCAGGTTTACTTCATTTATTAAATATCAAAATGTATAATTACGGGTAAACCTCACCTGCAGCCGCAAAACCAAACAGCATCTACAATGAGTGGCCTTAAATCTAAAATTATATATATATATATATATATATATATAAAATTAAATTCAAGATTCTTGCGTTGCCAGACACGGTACAATTGATAGTCAGATAATTCCAAATATCAAGGTCTTACAACCAAGTATGAACGCATTGATTGAGCATATCAACACTAATCGTGTCCTTGGATTCATCGGCTCTTATCTCGATGCACACTATTTCCTGACTACTCGCCCGTCCTTTTTTGATTCTTTTCCTGAGACAAAAAAAGGCACCACTCCACTTGACAAATTAAAAATAAATAAATAAATAAATAGTGTACGTAAGAATCACTAGACAGCCGGTTGTAAAAATTTGAGATATTTTTTTTTAGTTTTAAATTTTAGCTATATAATTGTTAATATAATAGTTATGGAAGGTTTATATAATTGTTAATTTTAGAACCCGTAAAAGTAATCTAGGTGTGCGCAAGTTGACCTCAATATTCATGTTAATAATAAAAAAAATATATGTTTAACTATCTAGTAGATTGTCTAATGATAAGAGATTGAGACTAAGGGGTTTGCTACCCATGTAATCTCAGGTTCGAATCATATCGTTACTAATATGATGACCACTGGAGGCTTACATGGTCATTAATTTCAGGGCCCATGAGATTAGTTAAGGTACGTGCAAACTACCCCAGACACCTACATTAATAAAAAAAATAGCGTGCATTTTATGCCGTGATATATTATATTCTTAATTTTTTTTTAAAATATATTAAAATTATTTTTAAAATTTTTTTAACATTAATAAATTAAAATCATGTTTGATATCATGATAATTTTTGTACCTATAATTTTAAAAAATTGGTCTTATAAAAGATATAAATTATAATTTTGTTAAAAAAATTAGTGGAATCATACAAAACTGTAATATATATATTAATTAACCAAATATTTTTAAAAATATACACTTCCAACAAAACTCTTACTACTTTGTATTATTGAGTTATATTTATTTTCAAATAAATAAACTCAAAACATCTTTTTTACTTTAATTAATACCAGTTAAGATTGGCTTTTCATAACCCCTTTCATTTATAAAATAAGATATTTTTCAAAATTTCTACTTCAAAATCTTAGAATGATAATACAGAGAACGAACCGATTTAGAAACTCCATTAAAAATTCATTCGACATAACCTATAAGAAAATGATTCTTGATTTTAAGTTATTTTCTTATAGGTAACGTATAATAAGAAAAAGTATTTAATAAAAATACTAAAAAAAAGGCGGGAAGGTAAAGCGTTGAGCAGAAGACGAGAGATTAATAATGGAGAGGGAAGAGAAGTCGTCCTAATCTGTCTATAAATCAAGCTCAAAGTAACATGTCCAAAAATACTATAAAATAAAGACACCAAGAAGTCGCATAGTTTGAGAGTACTTGTACTCCCAAATCTACAGAGACATAAATTCTGTCATGTCCTTGATCATATTTCTTGAATCTAAACTACAAAACACAACTCAATTCTACTCAAATCCTTTTTGGTGATCCGAGATCATGGCTGGGAGTTATAGAATGTGTGTGTGTTTCACTAGGAAGTTCAAAGTCACAGAGGCTGGCCCGCCTCCCGATGTCAATGAAGCTTTCTTCAAGTACACCAATGGTGGCACCCACATGTCGGCGGAGCAGCTGCGGCGGTTCTTGGTGGAAGTTCAGGGAGATGGTGGCGTGTCCATTGCTGACGCCGAGAAGATAGTGGACCAGGTTTTGCAAAAGATGCATCATATTGCGAAGTTTACTAGGCGTACCCTCACTCTTGATGATTTTCACCATTATTTGTTCTCTGCTGATCTCAACCCCCCTATAGGAGATCAGGTTATTGGGTTTTTCTTTTCTGTCTTTCTTTTTTCCCCAATTTGTTTGTTTGTCTTATCAAATTTTGGAAGAAAGGAGTAATTCCAGCAATGCCCAGAAGCAAATCTCACCATCAGTGTAAAACCATAGTCTTTTTAGATTCAAGTCAGGCATTGCATTTCTTATCAAAGTAAATTTTATTTTTTAATGTATAAAGTGGCTTCAATGATCAAGAAACTAGGCTGTCATTAGATAATGGGATAAAAAGTCAATTCTGCTAAGCTTTCATACTATTTGAAAGAGTCATTGGTGTTTTGATACTCATCTGTGCTTTCCTTTCAGGTTCATCAGGATATGACAAAACCATTGTCCCATTATTTCATATATACTGGCCACAATTCCTACCTAACAGGAAACCAACTCAGTAGTGATTGCAGTGATGTCCCAATCATAAGGGCATTAAAGAGAGGTGTAAGAGTGATAGAGCTTGACATATGGCCAAATTCCACTAAAGATAATGTTGATGTTCTACATGGAAGGTGTGTTAATTCGATCTTTCTTTTGCTGAGTTTTTTAGATTGTAGCACTTAGGTTCAGTGCCTAATGCATTTTAGATGGATTCTTAAATTGCTAAATTCTGGAGTTGGCAATAAATTACGTGAGGCATCATATAGGTTTAAAAAAAAAAGGCAGAACAAAATTGTGGGTGAACACAGTTTTTCTTCTGATTGGATATGCCCTTAACTGCACCTTACAATACTATGCTTGGTTGAATTCAGCTACAAGTTATGCTTTTAACACAGATATTAGACTGATGTTATCGTGATATTGATCATTCCATTAGATGTTCTCTAGATATCTTATGATTAGTGAACAATATGGGTGGTTATAGTTGATTCTCTTATCTTGGAGATTCCTCAAATTTGTAGCTGTTTAAAGCCCTTTTAAGATCAATATTCTTCCATTATTGGTCTTTGTCCAATAATGGTTGATGGAAACTTTGATGACTCCAGCTATCCTTCTCCTTCTTGGACTTTTGCTGATTCATAGATGCGTGCGCACTTAAATGCAGGACCCTGACTGCTCCGGTGGAACTCATTAGATGTTTAAAATCCATAAAAGAATATGCCTTCTCATCCTCCCCATATCCAGTCATAATAACTCTTGAAGACCACCTCACCCCAGATCTTCAAGTCAAAGTAGCTCAGGTGGTATTCCCTTTTCCTGTTGCGGTGGATTGATTTGAGCCTACATTGTTTTCCCTTGGAACTGTAAATGTATTGACTGCAAAAGAATTGTGTGTTTAGATGATCAACGAAACATTTGGAGACATGCTGTACTGTCCTGAATGTGAATGTTTAGAGGAGTTTCCTTCTCCAGAAGAGTTGAAGTATCGGATAATTATTTCAACGAAACCTCCCAAGGAGTATCTTAAAGCTGAAAGTGGCAAGGACAAGGGGAATAAGTCTCGAAAGGATAAGGATTCCGATGACGATACATGGGGGAAGGAGCCATTGGATCTTGTATCTGATCAAGAAGATGGTGATGTGGTATGTTGAGGAATGAAACTTTCCGCATTCCACTCCCAACTACATGCTAAATGAATAGCTAGTTTCCGAGGTGATAATTTCTGTTCATGTTGCCTTGTTTGCTTGCAGAGCGATACTTTTACAAGTGAAGATAGTGACGGTGAGTCACAACAGCCAGGGGTATCAGCGTACAAGCGTCTAATTGCCATTCATGCTGGGAAACCCAAGGGTGGATTAAAAGAGGCACTAAAGGTAGATCCCAATAAAGTTAGACGCCTTAGTTTGAGTGAGCAAGCTCTTGAAAAGGCTAGTGAAAATCATGGAACAGATGTTATTAGGTAATTGTTGATATCCAGCTTCTGGTGCAAGACATTTGATGTAGAAATATATATTCTGAGCTTTCTTGTGTTTTCCTATTATTATAATTGGTTTACTATTCCACCAACTAAGCCTGGGGCTTGCAATCTCTCTGCACAGGTTTACCCAGAAAAATATCTTACGGGTGTATCCTAAAGGTACTCGTTTTAATTCTTCCAACTACAAGCCACTAATTGGTTGGACACATGGAGCTCAAATGGTTGCATTCAATATGCAGGTATGATTCAGTGTTCTTTCTCCTGGTTGAGAAGCTGAAACATTATTTAGTGATCTGTAGATCATGTTAATCTTAACTCATTGCCACTGTACTCCTCTAGGTCCCTTTCTTGAAATGGTTATAAATGATTCAGCTGGATTATGGTTTTGTGACATTCAGCATGAACCTGAAGTCTTTAATTGCATTTCAATAGCAATACTTCAGATTTTTTTACTGTACTAAGGTCATTGACATTGAGTTATCAAGCATTCCGTTGTGAGAGGGGGAAGACCCATTAATTATCTTGATCATTTAAGTTCGTTGGCATTGTTTCCTTTCTCAAGTTTGATTAAAAGTTAAAATGCTCTTTTTGGCTGTAAGAGTTAAGCCAATGCATCAACTAAAGCACACTGAAAAAATAATTAAGTTGCTTGGGCAGAAGTACCAAATTTGCTCTTGTAAATGACACTATGATGGACAGAGATAGACAGGAAAGGGAATAATGAATAGGATGCAATTGTCAGTCTTTTGTTATTCAGTTAGTTACTATTAAGCTAGTTACAACCTAGTCAAATAGAAGAAGAGGCTGAAAATGGAAAAAGAAAAGGGATAAATGGTTTAGAATTTGTAGTGTCCTTAGATGCGACTTTTTATTTAACTTTGACTGTGTTCTTTTCTTATTTTCCTACTATAGTTGAATTTCAAGAACTATGAGCTATGGTTTTTCATGACTTTCTAGTTCTGAGGCTCAATATTGTCTCTCCTACATTCAGGGTTATGGTAGATATCTTTGGCTGATGAATGGGATGTTTAGGTCAAATGGGGGATGTGGTTTTGTAAAGAAACCGGATTTCTTGATGAAAGGGGGTCCGCATGGTGAAGTTTTTAATCCTAAAACCAAATTCCCAGTAAAGAAAAGTTTAAAGGTGAGTGCACCTACCACCTTCCTCTACTCTTTCTTTCCTGGAGGCTCTAAAAGCGTGCAATGTGATTTGACAGGTGAAAGTATACATGGGTGATGGATGGCACTTGGATTTCAAACCGACTCATTTTGACTCATATTCCCCACCAGATTTCTATACCAGGGTAAGTTAGACATGCAGATGTTCTGTAAAGCGAATTTTACCGGAGCAATGAAGTTCATTTCCCCATCAATGCATGAATTTACAGCTAAATCGTGTTTCAGGTCGGCATTGCAGGAGTGCCAGGTGATGCTATCATGAAGAAAACAAAAATAAAAGAGGACAACTGGACACCTGTTTGGGATGAGGAATTTATATTTCAGTTGACTGTTCCTGAACTAGCTTTACTACGAGTTGAAGTTCATGAGTATGACATGTCTGAGAAGGATGATTTTGCTGGACAGACTTGTTTGCCTGTCTCTGAACTGAGACCAGGAATCCGTGCAGTACCCCTTTTTGATCGCAAGGGAGAGAAATTAAATTCATCGAGGCTTCTCATGCGCTTTGAGTTTGTCCAAGATTGACTTCATCAAGTTTTCATTCCACGTATATATTTCAGTTGAGTTCTTTCATCCACGGTTTTGCATTCATGCTATTGCTATGTATGTATTCTTCAAAACTGTTATGAACTGATCATGATCTGTATGTTCTTCCTTTTAATGACTAAGATTTATGTACTTGTTTATCACAAGAGGTGGTTTTCCTTGACAAGTAATTCTAAGGTCTTTTACACGCCTACTGGGAAAAAAAAAAAAAAAACTGTTTCCTGTTGTTTCCTTGGAATTTTCTTTATATTCGCATGGAAGTTTTCTGGTAATTTTTATGCACATTCACATAAGACAACAATAGTTACTCTCTACGCATACAGTCTAAGCGCTTGGTAGAATGTTTTATGTTACGCAATAGTCATGATGATTGCTGCAAGACATTCTGAATTTCTACAAGATTTAAGTTCCTTCCTTGCTTGCTTGCTTGAGCTCTCTGCCCTACTTATAATAGGGGAATGCACCGCATGTATGAGGCCTTAAAAGTAAGCCGGGGATAGTTTCAAAAGTTTTTTTTTAAAATTTTTAATCTTTGTTTTAAATTAATATTTTTTTTTAGATATTTTTAAATTATTTTGATATATTAATGTCAAAAATAATTTTTAAAAAATAAAAAAAATATTATTTTGATACATTCCAAGTTAAAAACAACCGCAATCACATTTTTAAACATGTTTTGCTTTTGTTTTACAATTGCTTTTGTGTCTACAGTGCAATAATAACAAAGTGTTCGGTAACAAACTAAATTGAGTTTTGTACATGTGTTTTTAAAAAATTGAGTTTGAAATAGTTTTTGTGAAATAGTTTGTACATGTTTTTTTAATCGAGTTTTGTATTTATACATTTTTTTACTACATATAAATTTTAATCATAATTTTTATTAAATACATGTCTAATCATATTTTTTTAAAATTTATATTTCTTGAAGCACCATAAAAAAATAACTACTTAAAAAACAAACATACTTATTAGGCTTAAAAATTAGCTGCATTTGATTGCACCAAGAGCTTGAGCTGTAAATTCATTTAGACAGGGTAGTGGTTACTGGCGTAGAAAGCTCTTCAAATATATCGACGGGAATAAAACAAGTGATTGCAAGTTTGGCAGCTATAGGCTGTGCTCGGTTAATACCTCATGATCTAATGTGAGAATCACAATTAAAAAAATATTTAAAATTTTAATATCTGATAAATTAAAAACTATTCATATATTTAGGCTATATAAATTATAAATAATAAAATTTAAAAAATTATTTTAAAAAATCTTTTGTTTCAGTTAAAAAAATATTATCTTTTCATTTTAAATTGAAATACCTAAATATAATTTTTTTATCTCATAATAAAAAATTATAATTTTTTTGATATTAATATAATAAATTTTGATATGAATTAATAACCAATAAAAAAAAATAAAGCTACACGTATGAGATTTGGCGAAGTAAGAGAAAAACGTCTAATTACCCCCTCTCGCACGTGCTTATCTTTTATCTTAATATGTTTTTGACCTTTAAAATGAAATTTGTTATGGGGAGCACCTACTAAAAAAAAAAAAAGTGAGGCCAGGTGTAATCACATGAGATAATTTGTTCCATCTCTTAACAAATAGGTTTTTAAAAATTAATTTTTTTTATTAAAAAAAGAAACTGGGTCGGGATGTTTAAAAATTTTACGTGAGAGTGTAATTATGATTATTTTTTAAAATATTTTTTTATTTGAAAATATATTAAAATAATATTTTTTATTTTTATAAAATTATTTTTAAAATCAGCGTATCAAAATAATTTAAAAATATAAAAAATATATTAACTTAAAGTAAAAAAAACAAAAACAAATTTAGATTTATTTTAAAACACAAACACAGAAACAAACAAGTTGGCTGCCAACTGTAACCCCAGTCTCTGATCTGAAGTTAATCTGTCGGGCTGGTTCGGTCCGGTATCAATGGTGAGAAATATTACTATCTTTCGACTTATTGAGGATTAGAAAATCTCATATTCATTCTGGCGAGGCGAGGGAAGTAAATTTGTCCAGGAGAAAATACAAAGCCATTATAAAAGCAGTCTTGCTCTTGATATGGCAGATAGCTTAAGTTAGAATAATATGATTGTAAATCTAAAATGAAACAAAAAAAAAAAAACGTAGTAGCAAATCAGTTCTAAAAGCTGAATGACAACCTAAATTATAACTTAATAACTCAGTATTCGCTTTACTGACGAGGATATTAGGAAGTAGGATCATAGATTTCTCAAACGAAGTCTTGTGTTGTGAAGTCAGGGACAACATGAAGTCTAGAATGTCTCGACACCTCGGATTTTCTGCTTCTTCATGAGGCAGGACATGCTTGTCCAAATTTGTTTTGGTACCGAGTATAAGCTCCAGTATTATTTAACTTGCCATCTTAATTATCAGATCTCAAAATCAAGTCTAATGATTTCTCCTCTAGGTTTTCCCGGCATAATTTGTTGAGGGTATACCCTAAAAGTACCTGGATGACTTCATCTAATTACGATCCTTTTGTTGGATGGATGCACGGAGCTCAAATGGCTGCATTTAATATGCAGGTTTGTCTCCTTATGCTGACAGAATGAGCACTGATACTTTTATTCTCTATTTATGTCACCGATCGCTCTCTATAGGACATAAGACCGAACAAGACACACTCCGATGAACTACTTTACTCGACAGAACTTATTTCCAAAGTTATTTAAGTTGCAAAACTGTTGTTCCAACAGACAGTACAAATGTGCATCTAACGAAGCAGGTCTCAATCCAACATCAGGATCTTGTGATGTGCTTAAGCATGCAAGAAAAGTAGTTTATGGCTTTCCTGTTCTTGTGTTGGCTCAAAGCATTTTCTTCATCAAAAGGGAATAGGAATACAAGTCCATGACAAAAAAAAGAAGAAAAAAACCCACCTATCATTGTTGAGGTAAATCGAGTCCCATATCGAAATCGCTAGTGCTTTGACTGATCACTGGCGACAATTTGGAGTATTCTGAGTAAGTTTCAAGAACGCTTAGAAATATTTGGTCATTTTGCTTTAAGATCTAGCTCCTCTATGTAACAGGGTAGATTTCAAGCTGCATAATAATAGCGCCCAGCTTGCTTTAAAACTAGTTTTTCTGTAGTGTAGTATACGTGGAAAAGTCGTATCACTATAATTCAAGTCTAGGTAACTTCTTCCAAGAAGAGAACAATGATTATCTAGCCACAACACTGATAAAAAACAAACCAGAAGTGTATGCGACAGCAGATCCAACAACACTATCATCAAACTGTCTTTAAGCTAAATTAGGTGTTTGAATTTCTTAGCAGCTCCAGTTATATTGCATGCTTTCTTCTGATAACATTCCATTTTCATGTTTGACCAACTGACTTAAGCAGGAAGAGAATTTCGAACTGTTTGAGCTCCATTTCAATTGCTTGTTGGGGCAGAATGTCAATTTTCTGTGTTGTGGCCTTGTGGGTTTCCTTGACCCTTTCCTCTTTATATCCTTGTCAGGGCAATGAGGCAATGACAAGCACATTTGGATTATGCAGGGAATGTTTAGAGCCAACGGTGGCTGTGGTTGCGTGAAAAAACCTGGTTTTTCATTGAGTGAACCTGATTCTGATCCTAGTGTGCAATTGACTGTAGCAAAGATTTTGAAGGTGCGTGGACATAATTAGGTAGTACCTATAAATGTTTTAAATTTCCACTTCTCATCTCTCCAATACTGAAACATCTGAATCGGATTTACCTTTTTATTTTCAGGTGAAAATCTACTTTGGGGCAGGGTGGCATTTGGATTTTCGCTGCACACATTTTGATCTGTATTCTCCACCTGACTTCTTCGCAAGAGTAAGATATCTAGCACTTGAGGTCTTGGCCTAGCGGTGGTAGAGACTTATTCCCTTTTTTTGTAACCGGTTCGAACCTCTCTGTGCACGCCTGTCATCCTCGCGGTGTCTTACATGCTTACTGAGTTTGCAGGATGTTCAGTGGGCCGTGAGATTAGTCGTGGTGCGTGCAAGCTGGTCCGGACACCCACGTAAATAAAATAAAATAAAAAAATAAAAAAAAAGTAAGATGATCTATGTAAATATGTGTCATCAGTATATGTGCCTGTTGGAATTTCAAGTCACAAATTTTGGAGCTGCTTTTCTCCTTCGGAGTTCTGTACTTGTTGTAAACTTTGACACGCCAGAAGTTTTTCCAGATTTTTTATGCTCATCTTAACACATGCATCACTCCGCATTACTCATTTGGCAGAATTATCATCTAGATTTCCCTCATTTGGAACATGACCGTGGGAAAAATGTTACTAATGATAACCAGCAAATGGATTCACAGATTGGAATCAGGCTCCCAGCTGATAGAGCTAAGGATACAACGTCCGTAACTAAAAACAGCTGGCTACCGGAATGGAATTAGAAATTGAAGTTCAAACTGAATGTTCCTCAAAAGGCTGTGCTTAGGATTGCAGTCCTCGAGCAAGACAGATATGGGAATGAAGGTTTTGGAGGCCAAACATGTTTGCCTATACTGCCACTACCTGTTTCCTGAATTCATGACCGGCATATAAACAATGTCCTTTTCTAGGTTTTTTACCTATGCGGATCCAAATATACAAACAAACCTTTTCTTCTAACTCAATCATAGTTCTACACCACATTTGCTATCATAATTAATTCCATAATATATATTAACATCTTAATACAAACCTTAATACAAATTGAATAATTATGGAGCACTAACTAGACATAATAGAAATAATATGAATTCCAATAAAAAAACAAGTTCTGAAAGTTCAACAAAAACGACGTGCTAACAAAGCTATAAACTTGAAAGAAAACAAATAATAAAAGGGTGATTTCAATAACTCAATGATTAAATAACTAACGTTCAATATACACATGCGAGGTAATACAACAATATATATTACAGGGTCAATTTTTCATCCTAAAAATAAACCTTGCACAACAGTCTAGTCCCGCTAGACTTAACTTTTTCCTCATCGATTCACTCGTGTTTACCTAGTAACTAAGTGTTTCTTTCACCAAGAGGTTTCCCACACTCTCTCCCATTACATAAACAAGCGGAATACACAAGTGACAATGCATAAAACCAAACACACAAGTTATGACAGGAAAACACTCCCAACCATTATTAGTTTCGTCAACAAAAGATATACACAAGTCCATTAGTGTGTGTGCTATGCACAAGTGTTCTGCTCATGAGAGTTTTTACATGAGAGTTTCACAAGCAAACTATGATGAGAAATATCATAAGGTAAAGATAGTTAGAAAATCAAAATACAGTGAGCAAGCCGTTCCAAATTGTAAGATGATCAGTCACCACATGATGATGACTCCCCCAACCAGCTAAGGTTTAGAACTACGATTTGCACAAAGACTAACACTACCTTGTTAGCATGAGTATTCTGACTAACATACCTCAGGGTCATAATAAAACAAAACCGAATTATTTTTTATATGCTCAACTCATACGATTAATCAAATAAGAAGCTATCAATTCAAATATACATAGTATATCATATCAAGAAATCAATTTTAATAAGTGATCATGCTTTATCATAAGCAAGAGATAATGAACAATATATAATTTACAAAAAAGCGTGATCCATTTCATATTAACAATTCAAATATCTATACTACTCCTCTTGCATATGGATTATTATCCACCCACTTGACTCAAAAGCTGAAGAAACACAAAAGTAAATACTGAAGGAATCTTACTAATGCCCAACATGTAGAGTATCAAGAATATTTGAATACAAAAATGATATACTAAAAAACAACTCAAAGCATAAAAAATAAGAGATTACAACTCTAATATTTGAGATCAAAACGTAATTATAAAAGCAAAATGGACCTATCCATTCAATCCTAAACACTTGCCCAACTTACCGGACCTAAAACAACCGTTCATCCTTCACTGCTAGGTCAACCGGTCAACCAAAACTTACCAACTAGTTGACCAAAACCATACAGGCCAACCAATCGTCAAAATTGATAAACTAGTTGATCGGTTGATTGAGATTCCAGATTCTCGATCAACTAGTCTCCTCTAAAATGATAAATCTTAATTTTTCTAACCTAAACCTCAAAAAACCATAACAATTTAATTGACCTATCACAATTTAATCAATTCATCAATTACACTCAAAACATAAACTTCAAAACCCTAAAAACCTTAACAATTTTGAAATCACAGCTAAATACAACAATTATACTTAACCAAACTGTAATGCTAACCTTAAAGGCTTATCTCTTCTAATTTCCTTCTCTTCCTTTATCTTTCCCTCTCTCAATTTTCCCTCTTGATTTTTTCATCCCTTCCCTTTTCTTTTCTTTTCCTTTATTTTTATCTCTTTCTTTTTATATTTATTAACTCTTTGTGTAATAACTTGAATACCCCTCATTTATTTATACCTAATATCTACTCCTCCAAGAGAATTGATGCTTTTTCCTACTAAAACCTCTCTTTTCATTTCAAAATATTACATCATATTTGAGAACTGGGATTCGAGATGTTCCATTGTATGATCGTAGAGGAGAGAAATATAAGAATACAAGGCTTCTTATGAAATTTAACCTTTTAGACTCCAAATAATGTGAGTGACAAAAAACATGAGATTGTTTGTCTTTGTTTTTGTTTTTGTTTTTTTTTTGATAATCATCGAGAGTATATTGAAAAGATTGTAACGCCAATAACCAAAGTAAAATATAAAGACATACAAAAAAAATTAAAAAAAAAACATGCATAACTCTCAAATTCAGTTAAGGAATTGACAGGGAAAAGGGCATGGATCATTGGGTCATCCCATAGGTTACCGAGTCAAGTCAATTTTGATCAATTATTTTTATTGAGACGATGATGTTTTGTTCTTAAAAAATATATCATGTTTACCCTGTTGAATTTAAATCAAATTTGACTAAATTAACTGAATTATTAAAAATCTAATAGAGTGAATCGAGTATAACCGGGTAAATGTCTCCCATGGATTAGAATGCTAAAAGGAGGGGGAGGGGATATATAAACGAGGCAGGATAATTGCTGAAGAGTGCCACTCACAACTTGAGTGCCAAGCAGTTTGCGCGTGTAAATGGACAAAATTCTCATCCCAAATATGTAGACTTCCACGAAAGAAGAATGGGAGGTAGGTATCCAATTCTCTGCCCCACGACTCTTTTCTTTTATCGATTATTCTTGCTTTACAGTTCAAACCGATGACAAGCAATCTCTTTCCTTTATTTCAAGAAAATTCTTGCTAGTCTTAGAAAAGCTACGACAATGTGCTTCACACCGCAAGTTTTTATCGGAAACAAAAATACGAACACTACCCTGAGACAGATTCTCACTTTGCTGAGACGCTATTCTTGAGAATGTGCTGCCATGTGAAGACATTCTCCTCTTTCTCCAAATTAACTTCTTAATCAGAAAATATACATTCACTCATAAACAACAACAACAACTCAAGGATTTCATCTCTTTCTCTGAAACAAATGTCTAGGCAGTCTTTCAAAGTCTGCTTCTGTTTCAGGAGAATATTCAAACTCAGGGTGCTTGAGCCTCCTGAAGAAGTCAAGATCCTTTTTGACCAATACTCGCAGAATGGAACCATGTCTCTTGATAATCTACGTGGTTTCTTGGTTGAGTTTCAAGGAGAGTACAATGCCACCAGGGATGATGCTCAGGCTATCTTCAATAGTCTGAAGCATCTCAACATCTTCTCAAGAAGGGGCCTCCATCTTGAAGCCTTCTTCCGATATCTTCTTGGAGACCTTAACGGACCTCTCTCTCCATCTAGGGTGGTAATCTTGTTTTCTTTTTTCTGACAGTCAACTAAATCTTATATTTCTTCACCAGCCTTTTTTCTTTTTTCAGCTTCAGAATCATACTAAACATCTTCCACATACATGACCATCTGTGATATCTCAAAATCATTTAATCCTGATAATCAAATGAAAAGTCTTGACTGTAATAGCTTGAGAAATGTATTTGAATCCAGGTGCATCATGACATGACTCAACCACTGGCTCATTATTTCCTGTACACTGGCCATAACTCCTACTTGACTGGAAATCAACTAAGCAGCGATAGCAGTGTTGAACCTATTATAAAGGCTTTGAGGAGAGGTGTCAGGGTAATTGAACTAGATTTGTGGCCAGGTTCCAAGAAAGACGAGGTGGAGGTTCGCCATGGAGGGTATGGGGTTTATTTTCACTTATTTCAAATTCTGACGTTGTGTTGTAATGTTGCTTATGCTCGCCTGATTTATGATGTTCATTGAAATTGTAAATGGAGAAATATTAGATATTTCTTGCAGTCTAGCTTGTGTTGTGCATGTGAATTAAACACTATTCATTTTTGGAATCATAAATTGTGCATGTGAATCGTAAACTGCTTTCCTTCTCTCTGTATTTTATCCACTAGCTGGGGGTTTACATTTTTGTGCTGGGCTGTGGTTTCTCATGATGAAATCAGTAACATTTCATCCATTTTAAAATAACACAAAATGGGCTTTTTTATCAGAAACAACTCCAGATTGAATCATATTCTTTATTGTTGCTTTTGCAACCTAAAACCTTGGGCATTGGATCATTCTTGCTTCATTTTCTCTTCACAGATATCCTACTCCACAGAGTATTTTTTTTCAATAAAAATAGAGATGCTGGTGTTGGTTTTTACAAAGCAACAAAGTAGACACAGATTTTGATCCCCCAACTTTCGTTGAATCTTGGTTAAGATCCTATAGTCCTATAGTCTATTTCAGCTCCAAGAGTTTCATAGCCTGACAACATAAATAGTTCCTCAAACAACCGATTTTTTTGTTTTTTGTTTTTTCGGTTTGTAGGACACTCACTAATCCAGTGGACCTCCTCAAATGCTTGAATGCCATCAAGGACAACGCTTTTCAGGCATCGGAATATCCAGTTGTGATAACCTTTGAAGACCACCTACCTGCAAATCTTCAGGATCAGGTCGCAGAGGTGAGAGTGAACTTATGTCCTGGATTTTTATGATGAACATGGTTTTGAGTGTACTCTTGTGTGACCAAAATCTGTTTATCTGTAGATGGTCACTAAAACATTTGGAGACATGCTGTACCGTCCCGAGACAGATCAATTACGGGAATTTCCATCACCAGAGTCATTGAAGAAAAAGGTTATGATTTCAACTAAACCACCAAAAGAGTATCTTGAAACTCCAAGCAGTAAGTCTACCAAAAGGTCAAAAATATCATCAAAGAAAGAACAATGGAATGGTGAGACAGCTTCCAAAAGTGATAGCGAAATTTGTGATAAGGTGAATCCGGAATTTACTCATTCTGGTCTAATTTTGAATGCTTCAAGAATTAACTTTTTTTTTTAATTACGTATTCATGTATTTCACTGAGCAGGATGACGAAGACGAGGGAGAAAGTCTTCAAGAAGAAGATGAGCAGATGACAGTTCCTGAATACAGGCATTTAATTTCCATTAACGCAGGTAAGCCGAAAGGTGCATTACAAAACTGGCTCAGCATAGATGAGAAAAAAGTAAGACGTCTAAGCCTGAGTGAACAAGAACTTGAAAATGCTACGAGAAGACATGGAGTTGACATTATCAGGTAAATAACATCATATTCAAAATAAATTTATAAAAGCAAGTCTTTTATGTGTTTTGGTCTGCAAATGCTCATACGGGGCCCCAAGAAGAAAATCATTGGCTTTGGCAACCATTTTGGTTCATCAACAAGGGTTTTATGCTTCCTTTATACACGAAGCTATGTTGTTAAGTCAGGGACAACATTGTAGTCCGGAATTTCTTAACACCTCGGATCTTCCTCTCATTCATGAGACAGGACATGCCTGTCTAAATTAGTTTTAGTACTTGTAACAACCTCCGATGTCATTTACTTCCCCATCATAACTATCAGGTCTAATTATCAAGTCCAATGATTTCTTCATCTAGGTTCACACAGCGTAATTTGCTGAGAGTGTACCCCAAAGGTACACGCATTACTTCTTCTAATTACAATCCTTTTGTTGGGTGGGCGCATGGAGCTCAAATGGTTGCCTTTAATATGCAGGTCAGTCTCCTTCAGAAGTCTGAATGAGTACTAAATTAGTACTTGACAGTTATCTAAAGATTGTTCATGTTCATATATTCTGATGCAACATGGCTGTAGACTTATACCTCAGAAAAACAATTAAATATGCCTTCTGGCCTTTTTTTTTTTCTCCAGTAATTTTCTTTCACTATATTGTGGATTTCCTGACTTCTTCTCTTCTTTCCTTGACAGGGCTATGGGAAGCACCTGTGGGTTATGCAAGGGATGTTTAAAGCCAATGGAGGCTGTGGTTATGTAAAAAAACCTGATTTTTTATTGAGTAACGAGGTTTTCGATCCTAGTGTGCGATTACCGGTTAAGAAAATTCTGAAGGTAGGCGGACATAGGTGGGAGCTGTAAATGTTCTAAATTTCCACTTCTCATCTTCTTGATATTGAACAATCTGGATTTACCTTTTTCTTTACAGGTGACAATTTACATGGGGGAAGGTTGGGATTTGGATTTTCGGCGCACGCATTTTGATATGTATTCTCCACCAGACTTCTTTGTAAAAGTAAGACGACTTATGGCTCTCTGTTTATTGCAGGTTTAATCAAAGCAAGTAAAAATATATGCTTTATTGTGAAGAAAAAAATAATCAAAACGTGTGTTTGCAGGAATTTTAAGTCGCAAGTTTTCTGGCTGTTTTACTGACAGCATAGTAAACTTGCGCTAACCTTGGAGACGCCAAATAAGTTATTTCAACTTTCAAGTGTTTTCTACTAATCTTAATTTGCACAACAGTCACACTGCTCCTTGCCCTGATGCTGCTCTCTATTTCTCTCCGAAATGAGTCTACCTTCATGAATCTGAACAAGGACTAAAATGTTTTGTGGGGACTGATTAATTGATTTGCAGGTTGGAATTGCGGGAGTCCCTGCGGATAAAGCTATGTATAAAACAAAAGCAATTGAAGATGACTGGCAACCAGTGTGGAATGAGAAATTTGAGTTCAAACTTACTGTTCCTGAATTGGCTGTGTTTAGAATTACAGTCCTCGAGTACGACACGTCTGGACAGCATGACTTTGGAGGCCAGACATGCTTACCTATATCAGAGCTGAGAACTGGGATTCGAGCAATTCCATTACATGATCGTAAAGGAGATAAGTACAAGAACGCAAAACTTCTCGTGCAATTTGAACTTAATTGATCATACAGCATGCACCAGTACACCAATCGGATTTTACAATGCTGTTGACATGTATTGTTTACCTATCATTTTATTGCAGATTCTACTCCTATTATGTATTGCAAAGTTTTTACTGGAAAACATTGCAAACTCTGATATTAAGAAAACACATCTGATTTTATGTGAAAGCAAAATCATGAATGTCAGCGTGTTTTTGGGTTGGAGGAGGTTGGTAAACTGTAGCATAGATTCATATAAGCAGTCTGATGATCAAAATCTTGAGGTGATAAGCCTAAGCTGGTGTACATATTCAGTTGTAGCCGTGTCGGATTACAGATATTGTTAATAGGGTAAACAAAACCAAAAGCAAAAAGAATTTCCTACCACAATGATTCTGTTGCGCATAAACGAGTCTGAAGAATTCACACCACAACTCAGTCACGTGATGCATAGTTTTGAGAAATTAAAGCTGCCATATTTTTAAAGGAAATTGAAGATATCTGTGCTGAGTTCATACAGATAATATTCTGATATTCGCGTTCTGAATTTTCTAAAGATTCAAAGAAAATTGGAAGCACATTTGGATTGGTCACGGAAACTAAATAATTAGCTTAAAATCTCTGATTGAGACACAACTACTGAGTACTGAGCACCTAACGCAGATTCATGACACGATTTATCAACAAATCATAATAGATTATTACTTGTTTATGCTAAATTCATTCCACAGATATATGTGATTAAACAGCTCATCCTACATTAAAAACCCAACTGTTGATTGAATTAATCTAAAGAATTTTATATTTTGTTAGCTTCTATTTAAATATTTATCTCGAAGCAAACCAAACCACATGCTTTACTCTGAAAGCAAGGACTAATGCTAAAATCCCACTTTCACCGGATCATTTAGACTTTCATATTGCTATCAAAAATGGGTCGGCCTGTGAATGATCATATGATATGGATTCAGGGAAAGGGAAAAGAACTCTGTGAAACTCATATTCTTAGCACATTAGACTTAAGCCCAAACTTAAATTCAAACCCAACCCAAACTAACCTAGGTACCAAACTTAAATTCAAACTCAACCTCAGAAGGTTACTAAAGAAATTGTTTTTCCTCTTCTCCTCTTTCTCTCTCTTACCATAACTTTCTCCCAAAATACCAAGAATTTCGGTTTTAAACTTAAGTTTTGGTTCAAGAAATGTTGAAGAAACAAGTATCTCCCTCTACTGTTATTTTCAATTAAGACATTGATTGTGGAAGAATTAAAGAAGAGTTTAAGGTTTTTATTTTGATTTGATGATGAAATGATTTAAGGGATTGAATTAATGTTTTAAAGTGTTAGCTGACTTTAAACAAACTAATTTAATGTTTGGAATTATGGGTTGTTGAAGAATAGATTGTGTTATTGTGAAATCTGTAGATTTAAAGACTAACACAACAGGATTCTGGAATCCTGATCGACTAGTTGGCTGAATCGGTTGACTAGTTGTTCTAAATCAGCCGACTGATTGGTTTGTGTTGCCGGTTGGTCTAAATCAGCCGATCAATTGGCCTGTGATAGTAGTCGATTAGTTGACCTAGCAATAGAGTTTTATCGGGTCTGTTAGATTCGATCAATTAAGGTTATGTTCAGGATCGATCGAGTGAAACAGTTCGGCTTTATATTTAAGTTTTGGTCTCTAAGTTTAGAGTTTCTAATCTTTTATGATACTTTACTTCGAGTTGTTTTTAATTTTTTCTGTATCCGTTATAGGTTGTGATGACGTTCCTCCTAACGATCATCAGTAGTCTCCGGTTCTGCATCCGTTTATCTTTTGCTTTTGTTTTTCGGGTGAGCGAGATAGTTTTTAATATGCATGCAATATAAATAATATATGTATGTTGATTATACAATGAGTATAATTGATTAATTCGTGAATATTTATATATATTGCTTTATTATCTGAGTATTCATCTATTCTTGAATTTACACTTGTATTATATTGAATTAAATTCTATTTGATATGATATATATTTGCTTTGATAATTATATGAATACCTAATATGTATTGATATAAGACTTGTCATTAACTTCATACTAACAGAGCATAATTAATCTATGTGCACATAGTATTTTGTATACCTAGCTAAAGAAAGAGGCATCAGCCTATGATGACTAATCCTTTCACAGTGGTCACCTTCGGGTGTCATCTAGTCATCTTCAGGTGTCATCTAATCTCTGACATGTATTCCACTACTTTATGTTAATATACTTAGCATATATATTTATATCAAGATATATCGACTTGCAAACTATTAATATCTAAGATGTATGTTAAATTATTACTATTTTTTTAATATTATTTCAGGTTCTTAGTTTCTATTAGCAAGTGGACTTTGTTGAGTGTTTCTGCTTTTTAAGTTTTAGTTGGTATGTCTTACCTGTTCAAGGAGGCTTTCCTTATAGTTTTTTTTCCGATGTTTTAGACGCTCTATTATTACATTATTTTAATTCAGTTTGAATTTTGACAATGTTATAAGTATTATGAATTATTTGTTGTGCTTTATCTGATGATGGGATTTTTTAAAGTGTTATTTAATTTTATTTGTTTTGAATAATATTGAAACGTTGTAAAATTTTTATATATATATATATATATATTCTGAGGTTTAGTATAGATGAAGTGTCTATAGTACACTGCTCATGTATTGCATGGACCCGGGATATATGTGATTAAACAGCTCATCCTACATTAAAAACCCAACTGTTGAATGAATTAATCTAAATAATTTTATAAGATATGGACACAGGGAAAAGGACACCATTTTTATAAACTTCAACACTGGATGCCCATTGTTGATTACATCCTAAACCACACAACAGGGGTAAGCCTCTCCTCTCTCAAGTTCTTACCTTGCTTATCCTAAAAAGCACTAGAATTCTATTTCTGGTCGCTTAGAATACATTCAGTAATTTTATCAACTATAAATTAACAAGCTGGTAGCCTGGCAGACACCCAAAACCTGCATTTCTTGCTAAATGATTTCAGTTCCTTGCCAGACTTTTTTTGGCAGAAATTTCTTTGGCTGTGATGGACCCCACGTGTCTCTTCCATCTTTTAGAAAATTAGAATCCTCCATAAAAATGTGTGAAGACCTAGATATCTTGACCAGTTGTAATAATAAAGGTCACAGCAGAGGTTGATCTATTGAAAATCAGCCACTACTTGCTCCCATGTGATTCAGATCCCACTACCTGTGTGGAATCATTTTGCTTGGAATCTCCACTAAAGCCCCCCCATGTCTCCCAGACCAACTAACTTTTGTTGACTAATTAAAGTCCTGATTGCTTTATAGTGTAACGAGAAAAACCAAGTGAAGTGATAGCAAAAGAAACCTCAAGATTTAAGCCAGAAGCAAATTAAGGAACAAAACAACTACCAGGAAAATGCCTTCCATGTTAGTGATGACTGACTTTAGTAGTTTTGTGTGCACTTGGAGAAAGAATAAAACTTTGGAGGGTATTATGTCAACCAGATAGGGAAGTGGAAATCAAAGTTTGAAAGGAACTCGACAGAAATTGCTTGGATTTTCTTTTGGCATGGACACTTCAATTCAATCTGAAGGAATGGAGAATGTGGTCGAACAGCAACTATTGCGGACCTCTTCACAGAGAGCCAGTGCTCTTTCCAAATTAGCAACTATGTCAATAATATTAGGCCTCTCCTTTCCCTCCAAATTTACAGCATGCATTGCAGTATAGGCCATAAGCTCCACTGCTTCAGTCTCTTGCATCTCCGGTAGCCCCACCCTTTTATCCAGCACATTCTGCAGCATCCCTTTTGCTATCAATGGTGTTGCGTACTCTACAACTCCCATTGGGACCACACCGTCTTCATCATTCTTGAACACAGCCCTCTTTCCTGTCAGAAGTTCTAATAATACCACTCCTAAACCATAAACATCACTTTTTGCTGTTAACACATTCAATACATAATACTCAGGATCAATATATCCTACTGTCCCAGCTGCCCTGGTTGACATGAATTCTTGATCAGATTCTGGCTCCATTAGTGATAATCCAAAATCAGATACTTTAGCTGTCCAATTTGCATCAAGCAGAATATTGGAGGACTTGATGTCTCTATGAATAATAGGTGGCACTGCATAGTTGTGCAGATACTCAATTCCTCTAGCCGCGTCTAATGCAATCTTGATCCTCATTTTCCAAGAATTCAAAATGCTGCTACTCTTTTCAGTATTTTCCTTGCTATGCAAATGATCATGGAGAGACCTGTTGCTCATGTACTCATAGACCAAAAGCCTTTCATCATTTTCTTCACAGAAACCTATAAGCCCCAGTAGATGCTTATGGTGAAGCCGAGATAAAAGTGCTAGTTCGGAATCAAATGCAATTTCTTTCTCCTGGAGTTTCCTCATCTTCATACTAGTTTCTCCTCTTTTAATGGCCACTTCACGACCATCAGGAAGTTCGCCTTTGTAAACAGTGCCAAAGCTCCCGGAACCAATCTTGTTTTCCAATGAGAAATTGTTAGTAGCAGTAAGAAGCTCTGATAGGGAAAAACTCTGTGTCTTTTCTGTACGCCTGGAAGATGACCCGTTTCTCTGCTGTCCTAACCTTCGTGAGCCATAACTCCTAATGGAAAATAATCTTAAAGGTGGGGCAGTAGAATCGCTGTTCAATGAAGCACCAATATTCAAATTTACATCAGTAGTTGACGGTTGGACAGTATTGCTATATCTTTTATGTAAAAATATGCTTAAGAAATAAACAATAGTGCCAATCCCTGCTAAAGCACCAACAGAACCGACGATCAGAAAAACCAAAGAAATCTTGTTTCTTGACTTCACTTGAAGGACTGGTTGCAGTTCTTCGGATGGAGGTGGTGTTATCGGTGGCAATGGCAATGCAAGTGGGTGTTCAATCTGGCATGATTTGCAGATACTCCCAGAGCCACCGCATAAAGTCTCAGAATTTGGATACATACCGCAAGTGCTGCATGAAGACTGAACACAGGAACCTGGAATTATTGTTCCTAATGGAAGATCATCTCCATGACTAAGAGCATTAGACCATCCCATTCCCCAACAAATCATCGATAAATTCCTTGTTGTAAGCCCACATATGAAATTCAAACCAGCAACAATCAAATCTAGTGAATCATTTTCTGATATGTAACTATCCAGTTGAAATTTATTAGCTTCTCCCCAGCATTTTACTAATCCATTTCTTTGCTTAATAGAACAAGTAAAATTTGCTCCTAGTGCAAGTGCTGAAAATTCAAAAGTTGAATTAAAAGGAGCATCCAATTGTCCCGAACCATTGCTCCCTTTACAGACCAAAACTCCACTCCTAGCCAATCCACAAGCATGAGACTCTCCAGCAACCAAGTTTAACATAGTCAAATTGCCGAACTGTCTCTCAATCTCAGTTCCCACATCACTATTACCCCAACAATGAACTCTACTAATATTCATCAAAATCCCACAGGTAAAGCCACTACCAGATGTGATTGTACTAAATTTTAAAGCCACCCCAGGTGATGGAAAAGCAGACTTACCTCTCCCAACTCCTCTCCAGCACTTAACCATGCCAGAGTTGACCTCTCTAGCACAAACCTGAACATCTCCAACTGTTAGATCAGTCAATCTGACAGTGTTGCTGTAGTATATACGCTTTGGTTGCAAGCTTGAAAAATGAGATATAGCAGCGGTCTCCCAACATAGAATAGCCAGGCCTCCAGACCTGAGGCCACACAAGAAGTTCAGGCCTCCAGAAATAGCTTCAAAAGAAATATTCGGTTGCAAGGAAATGGCTTGACCATTTTGGTAGCACTGAACTCGTTGTGTTGGTTCCCCAGCGACGATACCACAGGCAGTAGGAGTACTATACGTGATGGCAATGGTGGAGGCAGTGCCAAGACTTTTGACCACAACAACATGGAGCAATGAGGGGGTGATAGCCACGAAAAGGATTGTGGGGAGATAGGAAAGCTTGACTGTCATTTGAAAGCTGGAGGTTGAATAAGAGTAGAGGCCCCTGGTTTTTCCTCTTCATCGGGAGAGAGAGACACAGAAAAGGAAAGAAAGCTGAGAGCACGATATGGGAATAATACGAGAGTGGCATGTGGTCCCTTAAAATTGGTATACTTGATGGTATTGTTGGAAGGTATTCTAATGGTCGTTTCTTAAAAAGCTTTACACGTTCTCTTCTTATATGCATAGAAGGGTGGTGGCTGGCTAACCAGCCTGTATGTCTTCCTCCTCTCAGTATACATAAAACCGACCCAAGATGAAAATGAACTCCTGGCATAAATCTTGAAAAAGCTAAAAGCAGGAGTAGTTTGAACCAGAAATCTCTTAAAATAGCCATCATTTACTTGGGTTTGAAAGGCAACATGTATGCCAAATGTGTCGAACAATTCTTCCATGTACAGTATTCAGTTTCTTGAAACAATTGTGTACTTCCTTGCTCATTGCAGATTTTAGCTGATATTGGCTCGCGTGTGAATGAACTAGCCAGGTGGTCAAGTGCCTGTCAGGTCACCGGATTTCTAAGCCTTTTATCTTTAGAATTTGCTGTGAGCTTGGCAGGATTCTTGCAAGTGTTTCTTGAAACAATTGAGTGCTTCCTTGCAAATTGTAAATTTTAACTGAGATTGTATCGAAGCATTAGTGTCTCCCAATTCCATTGAGAAGGGTACCAGCAAGGTGAAGGGCTGCTAGGCAGCCCAGGAATTACATCTCTTATGGCATTGCTGTGATCTTGTCGGGATAATCCTAAGCATTCCTTTGTGACTTTGAAATAGAAAAACGAGGGTAAATTTTACGACAACGTGAGTCCCTCTTAAATGAAAAACAAGTTACAATGACCACAACATTGTTAAGAGGGAAGCAGTTTTAATTATTGGATGATTTGTTTTTTTTTTTTTTAAAAAAAAAGATAGCCTCTTGACATCCAATCTCGGCTTTTACATAGCGGCAAACTTTTTCAAAGTTACTGCACAAAATTAATCAAAATCTGAGTACTTTAGTAAATTAAAATAATTTTATGAAATAAACCTTACTCGGTACAGAGTCCAATTAGAAGGATGAATACAAAATAAATTAAAAAATATTATTTCAATAAAAAAAAGTTTTTTAAAAAAGTTAGTGGGTTAATAATTAAAGAATGGATTCCAAAACAAACATAACATGTCATCAAATAAAAAAATTATTTTAATATATTTTTAAATAAATTTTTATAGATATTATAAACGTATTTAAATATGAGGTTAAAATTAATGAAGGCAGCGTAGATATTCCTCATTTGTCTATATAATTTGTTTTTAGTCAAAGATCGATCACGATAGACAATCTCTATTTATATGCTCGTTAATAAATTAATATCCAAATTTTAAAATCTCACCACTTGGCTCAATTGATCTTAGTTAACTACAATCAGATACTACGAGATTTAATTAAATCACTTAATAATACAATAGGTAAGTTAATGGATCGGAGAAAATAATAATTAAACTATAGGTTTAGCATATTTTATTTAAAGTTTTTTGATTGAAAGTAACGAGAAGATAATAAAAGTATAGATCTCGAAGGAATTTAAAAATATGGTAACAGTTATTTTTTAAGGTGTTTTTTTGTTCGGAAATGCATCAAAACAATATTTTTTTTATTTTTGATAAAATTACATCAAAACAATTTAAAAATATACATAAAAAATAATTTTAAAAAAATACAATTTTTTTTAGAGATATTATTTGAAATGTAATTTCAAACTACCTCTTGGAATGGAATAATAAAAAGGTTAAAATAATTTCATTGTATAAGGAGGAGAGGGATAAGAGTTTTTTAACGACCCATGTTTAATGTAATGTTAGTGGGCATAACAAATAGATATCAAGATGTGAAAATTATTATTTTTAATGTATTAATAATATGCTCATAAGTATTCATAATATGCTTATGGAGAATCTTATACACTTCTTTACTTCATGAAGTGAGACTGAATTTGGATTTAGAAGTGTTTGGTAATGTGGTAGTAATTACTTTTTAAAGTGTTTTTTTTCAGAATATATTAAAATAATATTTTTATTTTATTTTTTAAATATTATTTCTGATATCACCACATCAAAATGATCCAAAAACAAAAAGAAAAACTAATGTTAAGAAAAATAAAATTTAATTTTTTGAGAAATATTATTTCAAGTGCATTTTAGCATTGTAACTTATTGATCACACTTCGTATATATAATTTTATAAGAAGTTATTCTATTATTCTATTTTCATATAAGGATCCAAAACTCACCTCTTCGGAAAGAATTTATGCTAGTGCTATATTAAATGAATGTTTAAAATTTTGGTAGCTTTTGCTTTGAATGGTTTTTTAGAAGTATGTTTTACTTTTAAAAAATATCAAGTTATTTTTTTAGTTTTTTAATGATAAAAAGTATTTTTAAAAATCACTTTACTTTATATAATATCTAACACATATTAAGGTTATATTTGTTTGTTATAAAGTTATAAAGTAATTTTTTTTAAGTAATTTTCATATAAAATGAATTATTGAGAAGTGGATTATTTTCTTATGTACGATAGCATCATGAAAAATAAGTTGAAAAATATTTTTCAGTGTTTGACCATGTTATAAAAAATAAGTTGGAAAATAACTTATTAATATTTTATTTTTTAAAATTTATTTAAAAAAATAAGAATCAAATTTAACATATAAAAAAATTTGAAGGATGATGAAATTAAAAAAAAATCAATTTCATAAATTATTTCAAATAAAACAAATAGCAATTAAATGAATAGATATCAAATCTAACAGATAAAAGCATAGTTTTGAAACCTGGCCCAGCTCGGCGGTCGACCAAGGATTGGAACTGGGTCGGGTTGAAGAAAACATAGGGAAAGGAAAAATTTGGTATGACCCGGTTGACCCGACAAGACCCGGTCAAAAACTCGTTGCAATCCGTTGATTTTTGTTTTTTTTTATTAAAACGACGTCGTTCTAATTTGAAAAAAAAATTGACCCGGGCGACCTGGTGACCTGGTCAAAATCCAGAACCCGGCCCGAGTCTAAAAACGATAAAAGAATTGAAAGAGTATGAAATCGAGAAAAAAATATTGTTTTATAAATTATTTTAAATAAAATAAATAACAACAAAAAATATATATATCAAATCTGATAGATTAAAAATTTTAATTTAGAAGAAGATAAATCAAAATCAAAATAATAAGGATCAAAGTTGATATAAAGCCAAATTCTAAATAATAAAATTAAAAAGAAAGATTTAAAATAAAATATATAACAATAAAAAAATTACGGCCAAATTTGATATAATTAATAAATAAAAAATATTTATGAATTTTTTTATAACTCTCTAAAAAGCATTTTCCACTTTAAATAAAACTTTCTTTAAACTATATTTTTTTTTAACCAAAATTTATTAACCAATTTTTCTAATACTAATAATAGACCGAAAAAGAAGAGGAAGAAGAAAAGAGGAGTGTATAAATAAGATACCTCTCTCCTTAAAGTAAAAGCAATTTTAACAAAATGACAGTTGTATCCCCACGAAACACCGACCTCTTTTCCTCTCGGACACTTGAGCTTAGAAAAGGAAATGGTGTCACATCAAGATCCAAAGCGTGGCATCTTATCGTCAACCAAAGCCATGGCTTCTACTTCCATGGCTTATGTGAATTATTGCCTCTCTCAACTGTGGAGGAGGACGACGACAACCCTCCCCCCGTATCTCATCAAAATATTTGAAGCAATATATTCTGATTGACACGTCAAGATTGGATCACACTAGCTACTAGATTCCGGAAAAAAGGATCAAATTGATAAAAAATAAAATAAAATAAAAAAATAAAAACAAGAATAAACGGCCACCTGCACAGGTAAATTTTACAACTATATAGTTTGGCCAAATTATTTTTTACATTAATATAGGCTAAGGCTATAAAGACTTTGTCAAGGATAAGCATTCATTGTCACTTTGCAATGCCCCACACGGCAACGCATTTTACTTTGTCAATGTTTTACCACTCCTTTTATATATAATAATGTATACTTACTCGCACTATACTACAAGTACAAGTTGACTCGCATTGAAAATATTTTAGATATAAAAAAATTAAATTATATAGAATTTAATCTGATATGAACTAGTTAATTTCACATTAAACAAAACATGTAAAATTTAAGATGATATATTTTTTAAAAAAAATATTAAGACGATTATATATTGGATTAACTTGAGTTAACATGTAAAATTCAGAATTTGGATTATGAGACTATGACAATCTTATAGAAAGCAAATAAAAAAAACATTTTGAAACTCAATTCTCAATTAATTCAATATTAAAATGAAATTTAAAAAAATAAGAAAATAAAAAAAATGGCTCAAGCAGCCTAGTTTAACCTGTCAGACTTGAGTTATAAGACCGGGATAACCCAATAAAAAAATAAAATAAAATCTAATTCTTAATTAATTTAATGTTGATAAAAAAATTTTAAAAAATTAATTATAAAAGGATTTAAAAAACTCCACTCAACTACGTTAACCCATGAAAACTACGAAAAAAAAGAAAAGGAAAAGTAAAGAAAGAAAAGAATTGTTCCACTTTATGATAACAGAAAGTGATTTTCCTCATCAATCAGTTTCTGTTAAATAAGAATTTCCAACTTTTTGAATTGGCCTAACGTGGAAGATGGAAATCCACTTGGACTCGTGTGAAACAAGCTAGACGACAACCTCCCCAGTTAGCTTTGGTCTGGGCTTAAAAAGGAGAAGACGGCAAATCTAGGAACGAGCAATTAGTGGAAAAGGAGGCAAGAAAAAAGATGCGACTCCCACTACTACTAGGACGTCTAGCTAGCATTCCAAGCTAAGCAAAACCCACTTTATAGAGAAAGCGAGGGCTTATTACTTTCTGCTTCCTCTACTTTCTCACTGCTTCAAACAATAAAATTGGTCCCTGCATTCCACGCGCCGCTCCTGCCAATCTGAGAGATGCAGGGGTTTCATAAATAAACATTTAGGGTACTGGCATGGTAATCAAGGGCAAGTTTCCTGCGGATTAAGATTTAAATCTGCATCATGCAATTCTTACAAACCTCTTGATCATTATTAATGTCGCACTCAACATCATGATAAAATTATAAAAAAAGTCCTCACTTAGTTTATTATAATTAGAAATTTTAATTGATTTTTAGAAAATTTTAGATAATAAATTGGTTATATTAAAGAAAAAAATATATCACCCTGAAAAATTTTATCTATATTTTAAATTTGTAACAAATAATTTGGGATAATGGCTTGGTCTTAAGCCCAAAACTCACTTCTTGAATTATGAGCATTGGACCTGTGAGGAAGGTGAATATTGAACTCGGCTTCTGAGTCTATTTTTTTATATATCTCAAATCAGAACCTAAGACTATAACTTACTTTTAATGGATTTTTTTGGGTCATGTTGACCCAATCCAAATCAACTCGCGATGTGTTACAAAAGAAATAAACAATTAATTCTTAGAAAAAATCTTTTTTTTCTTTTTTTTATTAAGGATTAGAAATAAACAACTACAAGCGCGAACACACAAATGTGAAATCAAAAACTTTTTTTTGGCAAAAACTTCCTTACTATTTTTTTTTAAGAATAAAAAACAAATAGAAAGAATATATTCATAAAAATTAGCAGATGATAAATCTAACCATATATGTCAAAAAATTATTCACACATGACAATTAATTTGTAATCCCTCATATGTAACAATCATTCAACATGTGTATACTAACCCACTCATAAAACACATGCTTGAATAAAACAAAAAACTAAGCAATTCTCAGCAAATTATCATGAACATATACATTAATATTAATCTAGGGATATACCAAATTACCAATCATCAAACTCACATCAAAGTATTAATAGGAACAAACCATTCACAATCACATTAAATTAACATATTAGGTTTTGAAATTAACCATTCATAATCACTTTTGTATTATTTTAATTGCTCATATTGTATTATGTCCAATTCTTATTCTTCTAACTCAACTTTTTCTAGCATTCTTAATGAGAGTATCTCCATTTCGAGAGGGTAAAACTACCTCTATTCTGTAAATTAAAGAGTAAGGAGTTACTCCTCTTGATGTTCTTATAGAAGTTTGATATCCATTCAATGCATATGGAAGCATTCCATGTCAGTTTTTGTATGTGATAATCATCTTCTACATAATCTTATTTATATTCTTGTTTCTTGCCCTTATTGCACCCTTCATTTTAAGATGATAAGACAAAAATATTAAAATGCTTGATTTCCCACTTCTGACATAAATCTTAAATCGTCTTTTCATTAAAGTTCTGGGCTCTATCAATGACTATTACTCTTGGCAATCCATATCGACAAACAATGTATTTTTTAATGAATATTCGAACAACCTTTTGGGTAACATAGGTATAAGATGTTGCTTTAATCTACTTTGTAAAATGATCAATCACCATCAAATTGAATCAATAACTATTACTTGCTTTCAGATTTAGGCCAATCACATTCATTCTCCACATCATGAATGACCAGGGTGATGACATGTTATGAAGAGGAACTTGTGGTGCATTCAATTTATCATAAAAAAAATATAGCATTTGTGACATCTTCTCATATATTTAATACAATATTTTTCCATTATGGTCTAGAAGTACCCACTTCTCTGTATTTTTCATGCCATCATGTGTCTACTGGCATAGGTAGCATAAATTTCTTCATACATTTCCTTCATAGTTGTTTTGGTTTCTTCTTTATTTAAACATATGAATTGAGTCTCATCAAAACCTCTCATGTAAAACACTTTTTCATCCATAAAAATAGTTTGTAATTAGCCTTCTTAGTGAATTTTTATCTACTTTGTTTTCACCAAATGGATATTCTTTGGTTTTAATGAATTACCTGATATCATGGAATCATGGATTTTCATCTATTTCCTCTTCGATTAAGAAACAATAAGCAGGAATGTTTTTTATTTTGATGCACATAACCTATACTTTTTCATTACAGCTGATTTGGATCATCAATTTCAAGGTAGCTAGTGCATCTGCATATTGATTCGTAACTCTACTTATGTAAGTAAACTCAATTTTTTTTCAAATTGATTTGCTAGATTGAGAAGGTTTTTGATATGATTTCAGCTTCTCATCTTTTGTTTGTCATTCTCCCTTTACTTGGCAAATTATCAATAAGGAATCCACAAACACATCTAGCTTTTGAACTTTTCTTTCCAAAGCTGCTTCGAGTCCATAGATACATGCTTCATATTCTATTATGTTATTGGTGCATTCAAACTATAATATGATGGCTACCAAATATTGTTCTTTTGATGGTGAAATGAGAATTTCCCTCAAGCCATTACTTGACACATTCACTATTTTGTCAAAGTACAAGGTCCATCTATCCCTATCTTTACCCTCTTCTTCAATAACGACAATGTTTTCATCTAGAAACTTGAATTGTAAAGGCTCATAATCATTAATTATATTGCTCGTCAAATGATCAGCTATGATGCTTCATTTTATTGACTTTCTAGTCATGTAAAAAATATAATATTCTGCTAACAAGATTTTTCATTGTACGATCCTAATTGACAAATAGGGTTTTTTAAAGATATACTTAATTGGATTGATTTTAGATATCAACCAAGTGATGTAATATAACATGTGATGTCTGAGTCTTTAATCACCTCATACTAGGACACATCAAATATTCTATAGGAAGGTGTATCTGGATTCACATTTAGTGGACTTCTTGCTCAAATAATAAAAAGCTTGTTCTTTTCTTCTTGAATCATTATGTTGACCTAGAACACAACCTATAATGGTCTCCTTTACTGTCAAATATAAAATCAACGGTCTTTTTCTTATAGGTGGAATCAAGAGTGGTGGATTTTATAGATATTGTTTTATTTTTTTGAAAGCCATCTAACAATCCTCATTCAATACTTCTAGGTTTTTCTTACAAAGTAGCTACAAAACAACTCATATATAGCTGTCAATTGAGAAATCAATCGGGCAATGTAATTCAAACGCCTTAAGAAACTTCAATTTTTTTTTTTGGTTTTAGGATCAAACATTTCTTATATAGCCTTGACTTTATCAAGATCTACTTCAATGCCCTTATCACTCACCACAAATCCCAATTTTTTTTTCTTCAGATTTCACCCTAAAAGTGTAATGTATTGGATTCAATTTGAGCCTATGTTTCCTCGATCTTTTAAAGAGCTTTCTTAGTGTTTGGATGTGGTTTTCTTCTATTTTTGATTTAACAATCATATCATATACATATACTTCAATCTCCTTGTGCATTATATCATGAAATAATATCACAATAGCTTGTTGATATGTTGCTCTTGCATTCTTCAACCTAAAGGGCATAACCTTGTAACATTAAATATCCTAATGAATGATGAATGTGGTTTTGTCCTTATCTTCTTTCACCATTTTAATTTGGTTGTACCTCAAAAACTCGTACATAAAAGAACATGTAGAGTTTTTGATTTAGGATCAGGGCCTAGTCTGAAGGTCCAAACCTCACTTCTTGAATCATAAGCATTGGACCCATAAAGATAGTGAATATTGAACTGGACTTTTAAGTTCGTTTACTTTTATGTTTAAAATTAGACTCTAAGGTAATCACTCACTCTTAATAGATTTTTAGGGGTCATATTGATCGAGTCTAAATCAACTCTCGATATGTTACAAAAAAGAATGTTATGAAACTTAAAAACAATTCTAGGATGCATTATCACCAAAATAAATAAAAACATAAATAATAATAATAATAATAATAATAATAATATGACATAAAATACAAGGACAAGCTACATATTTTATTTTTAAAATTTTTAAAAAATATTATCACCTTAAAGGTGATTATAATGGTAGGATAATGAGTCACTATATGATAGGAAAAAGTAAGTTGAAAAGATATTGTCAAGGCATCCATCAACTCATGAATTCAAATTCACTTTCTAGAAAAAAAAATCATTTTTATTCTTTTTTTTAATCAAGGATTAGAAATAAACAATTACATGCACAAACAACACGAAATCAAAAACTCTCTTTTTACAAAAGCTTTCCTATCATTTTTTTTTAAGAATCAAACACAAATTAAAAGAACATATTCATAAAAAAAAATATGCAGTTCATGAATCTAACCATACATGTCAAAACATTATCAAAACATTACAATTAATTTGTGATTCCCTCATGTATACCAATCAATCAACCTGTGTGTGCACTAATCCACTCATAAAGCACATGCTTGAATAAGCCCATTTAAAGGTTAAAATCTGATTATGAGAATCAGCATGTATAATATGGTTTATTTTTAAGTAAATCAGAGAGATAAATTTAACCTTGATACGTCCGAATTAATTCGAGCATTACTTTACTCATTGATTTTGCTTTCTGGCATAGCACATGTCCTGTAAATATAAGCACAATAAAGCTAAAGTGGATTAGGACCACAAGGTACTTACGCCCGTAAGAAGGAGCATGTGTGGGAATAGAGTATACTAGAATAAATTGAAAATAATATAATATAAATTACAGTTAAATGACATGAAGTAAGAAGAAGAAAAAAAAGAGAGTTATAAAGATGAAAGAATTAAGACAGGTTTGTGGCTGAAAATACCTATTTTTTTAATAATGAAAACGATTTAGCCGTTTTTCAAAATAACCAGATCAATTTAATAAAATAATCAGACTAATCAGATTGATATGACTATTATTTTCTTAAAACTAACAGGCTGTCAAATGGTTAGAAAGTAATATTTAAAGCAAAATCATAATTTCACTATTATACTAAACAGTTCCCATAAGCATGAGTCTATCGTGATTTCCCAGTACAATTAGCTCTTGGTAACAAATAAATTCCTGAAAAAGATCATTTTATTCCCTAAAACATGTCATTTGATTTTTGTCATGAAAGGCAAATATATCATTGCACCGTAGCAATTCAATGTGCAATAAATCTAGCCCTACAAATAAAATACTGACAGGGTTTAGAAATTTCACTAGTTACATGCCCCGCGCAATGCCGTGAGCCAATTATTTTTTGCATTTCATAAAAAGCTAAGATCTAAAAGTATTAGGTTTTTTTGCAAAGTTATACCTAAGAGTCTTAGGTTTAATTGCAACGCCTAATCCAAGAATAATATTAATAATAACATTAAACTTGCATGACCTAAATTTAAATGGGTTTGATTGCAATATCAGACCCAATAGCATTGGACGTGAGTCTCGCTGCAAGGTCGTGTCATAAATGTGTGATAATTAAATAGATTAGTTAAAAAAAACAAAGAAAAAAAACCAATAGGAAAATAAAAACTAATGAAGAAAAAGAAAAAAATATGAATTAACTGGGTTAACCCTTCAAACCAGGTTAACCAGTCATACCTTGAATTCGCATCGTGAAAGTTTGATAATTAAAAAGAAAAAAAAAACAAACTAATGGGTTAACCCAAATTAACTGGGCTAACTCGTCAAACCAGGTTAACCTGTCAAACCCGGAATCCTTGTCATGAAAGTTTGATAACTAAATAGAAAAAAAAAATTAACATTAACAATTTAAATTAAACAAAAAAGATTAATTAAAAAAAACAAAATGATGAGCCTTTTCACTGGACTGCACTGTGCAGTCCACAGTCAAATGCATAAAAACAACAAAAAAAACAAAAAGAAAAACTAAAGGCATCAACCGATAACTACTTTGAAAAAAATTTAATATTAATAAACTAAATTAATTAAATAAAATTAATTAAAAAGAAAAAATAAAAAAAAAACCTCTAAGAAGAAAAAAATAAATAGAAAGAAATTTAACATTAACAAACTAAACTAAACGAAAAAAAATAATTAAAAAGAAAAAAAAAGCGAAAAACAAAATTCCAGGTTAACTCGTCAAACCAGGTTAACTCGTTAAATCCGGGATCCATGTCGTGAATGTCTGGTAACTAAATAAAAAAAAGTGAACATTAACAAACCAAACTAAACAAAAAAAATTAAAAAATATCCGGGTTAACTCGTCAAACCATATTAACCCGTTAAACCTAGGATATGTGTCATGAAAGTCTGATAACTAAATAAAAAAATTTAACATTAACAAACTAAATTAATAAAAAAATTATGAAAAAAAAATTGACGGGGCAACCCAGAATTAACTGGGTTCATCCGTGAAACCAGGTTCACTCGTGAAACTCAAGATATGTGTCATGAAAGTCTGATAACTAAATAGAAAGAAATTTAACATTAACAAACTAAACTAAATGAAAAAAATTAATTAAAAAGAAAAAAAGCAAAAAAAATATATTTCTGGGTTAAATTGTCAAATCAGGTTAACCCGTTAAATCCGGAAAACGTGTCATGAAATTCTGATAACTAAATAAAAAAATCTAACATTAATAAACCAAATTAAACAAAAAAAACTTTTGTTAGAAGAAAAACAATAAAGAAAAAAACAAAAAAAAATCCCGAAAGACATAAAAAACAGCTAAAAAAATAAGACAGCTTAAAAAAAAACCAAAAACAAATTAGTGTTTTACTGTGGACTGCACTGTGCAATCCACAATAAAACACTGATCCGTTTTAGTATATGTTACAATTAATAATAAAAAAAAAATTCGGGTTAACTCATCAAATCAGGTTAACCCGTCAAACCTGGGATCCGTGTTATGAAAATTTGATAACTAATAAAAAAATTAACATTAACAAACTAAATTAAACAAAAAAAATTCATTAAAAGAAAAATACAAGAACAAAAAAGCAAAAAAAAAACCCATAAAGGCAATAGAAAACAAAAAAAATAGAAAAAAATAAAAAATAAAAACAGAAAAAAATGGGAAAAAAATAAGAAAAAAACAAAAAAAAGAGAAAGAAGAAGACAAAAAAAATGGGAAAAAATAAAAACATAAAAAAAAGAGAAAAAAAAAGAGAGGACTGTTAAGCATTTTACTGTGAACTTCCACAGTAAAACACTGAGCAGTTTTAGTTTTTTCTTAATTATATAAGTTGACTCTGCTGCTTTGCACATATAAATAAGAGGTGCTTCACCTATCTTTGGCCAACTTGAGAAGAAAAAAGAAAGGGAAAAAAGAAAAAGATGTAAATTTTCTTTTTTTTTTGGTACAAGTCAAATTTCATGGGGTTTAATTTTCATTTATCATTGCGTGAGAGTGAATTTAGTTTCACTCTCATGGAGTTTAGTGACACATTGAGATTTAACATGTTTTTTGTATTCAAATTTAATTATTATTTTTTCTTTAAGTTAATTTTTTTTAGTGTTTTAAAATTGTTTTAATGTGTTAATATTAAAAATTAATTTTAAAAATAAAAAATATATATATTATTTTAATACATTTCCAAACAAAAATTATTTTGAAAAGCAATTTATACCACAACACCTGTTTAATTTACTCCAATTCATTTATGTTTTGATATTGCAAACTTTAGAAGAAACTATGTGAAATGTGATCCAAAATGTGAAAGTAATAGCTTATTTTTTCAAAATAAAAAAAAAGAAAAGAAAAGAATAATAGCTTATTATATAAATATCTCAAGTCATGCCTATTTTCTAACATATGAAAATAAGATTTTTTTTTGAATTTTTTTAAGAGGATATTTAAAAATATAGTAGTTATTTTTAAAGTGTTTGTTATTTAAAAATATATTAAAATAATATTTTTTTTATTTTTAAAAAATTATTTTATATTAATAACTTTAAAATATATAAAAAAATACAAATTAAATTTTAACCGACCTCACAAAAGCAAGGTGACAAAAAGACTTCCAAATAGGCTCACAACGGACGTAAGATACAGGATGGAGTCCTTGGAAATCCAAAAACTGCAGGTCCATTTTTATCCTATTTCATGAATATTTTCTTCTTGAATGTGGACAAATTAACCAAAAACACAAGCATGTGTCAAATCAATTTCCTTTTTTCCACATCCTCTCTCCTCTTGATTTTTTTTTTTAAAGAATTTGATGAATAGAAAAATATTTATTGAGTGACGTGGTTGCACAGCAAAAATATTTATTGATGAATAGAAAAATATTAAAAGAATTTACTATATTTATTGTGATCACCATGTTGAAAAGCAGAGAGATGATGGTGGTTCTGATTCGTATGGGCAATAATTGAACAATGTTTTTAAAATTTTATTTTGTCTTAAATTAATTTTTTATATTATTAAATTATTTTGAAATGCTAATATTAAAAATAAATTTTAAAAAATAAAAAATAATTTGAAAAACAATTTACACCACAATCATGAATACAATTTTAATCTTCAATGTCATTCATGTAAATTTTCTGATATCAAAGTATGCACGTAGCTCTAAGAAAGAGGTGGATGAAAGAAAAGGACTCTGAAAAACTATATCCTGAAGATATTGTAAAATACAAAGAATAACTGCCCAATGAACGATAGTAGTAGAAGCAACAAATTGACTAACAACATGAACATCATTTACAATATCTGGACGAATAATAATGAGATATACCAAGCTCCCAATAATAGTATGGTATAAAGTAAGATCTGACAAAGATAAACCATCAAAAAAAATACTTTGCGTTAACCTCAATGGGAGTATCTATAGTCTTATTATCAGTAAGTCTAGCCCACTCAATAATATCTGCAACATATTTCAACTGAAAAAGAAGATAACCTCTAGGTGAGTAGGCTACCTCAATACTCAAGAAATATTGTAGATAACCCAAACCCTTTATTTCAAACTATATAGCTAACTTTGTCTTCAAAAATAAAAAACTATCAATGACATATTGGTAATGATCATGTCATCAATAAATAAAGACAGAATGATACAACCTGTATTAGTGTATTTAACAAAAAGATAAGAATTATAACTACCAGAAACAAATTCAAGAGAAGATATTAGAACAAAAAATTTGTCAAACCAAGCACGAGATGCTTATTTGAGATCATATAACGCTTTCTTGAACTTGCAAACATACCTAGAGTCATGTGAAACACCAAGATGGGGTGTCATATAAAATTCTTCTTGAAGATCTCCATTCAAAAAGGCATTTTTATCATCAACTTAAGAGATATGTCATAGAAGAATCGAAGCTACTACAATAAGAGTATGAATAATAATTATTTTTGTAACAAGAGCAAATGTCTCATCATAAGTCATACCATACTATTGATAGTATCCTTTTGCAATCAACCTAACTTTATATCACTCAATAGATTTATCAAAATTAGTCTGATCTTATACACTCAACAACAACCAACAACACTCTTATTAGGAGGTAGAGGAACCAAATCTCAAGTATCTATCTGTCTTATGCAAAACAGAAAGCTTCTCATTCATAGCTTGCTGCCAAAGAGGATCAAGAATTGCCTTTTTAGAGGAAGAAGACTCTAAGAGACAATGAATAAAAACTAAAAAGGAAGTAAAAGATAAAGAATAACAAGAATATGCAAGATCTGGTAACTTTGTGGACTTACAAATGCATATGGATTGATGTAGAGGTGGATCCACAATCTCGAAAAGAGCTTGAGGGACCATAGAAAAAAAGGGAGCTTCGAGTGTACTAGGAGAGTAAAGTGTTAATATATGCAGAATGATTAGTACGAATTAGTCGAATATAAGAAGAGATATTTGAAGTACTAGGAATCTGAGATTATAAATTATCAGAATCCTCAGAAAAAAGATCTATACAGATAAGATTAGATCTAGTCAAGCTATGAGTAGTGGATAAAATAGAAAAGAAATGTATATGCTTAAGAAAGACAACATGACGAGACACATAGAGTTTCTAAGTCATTGGGTTAAAACAACGATATATCTTTTTACCTTTAACGTAACCAAGAAAGATACAAATAACATATCAAAAAGACAACTTACGGTGTTTTACATGAGGATGAAGAATAAAATAAGTACAACTAAAAACTTTAAAGAGGAAATAACCGTGGGCATACCCATACAACTTTTTGAAAGGAGAAAAATAACATTTGCAGATGATCTCAAACCTCATTTGTTATCTCATACTTCGCCAACTGTGTACCTATGAAATGATCAATATAATTGTTAATCCAAGTAATAATATTTGCATTGTTTGCTTCCTAAACATCTATTAAAGCAGTATAACCCTCATCAGTATTCCTAGGTTTCATAAGAGTTCCACTAACATATCCCCACATCTTTTTACCCTTAAAAAAATGTATCATCACATAACTCAAATTCGAATAATTCTTTCCATCCAACCTCACACTCACAGACTGAAGTGAATTATCTCTTTCAGTAGTTATAGTTAACAAACAAAGAAAATCAGAACATAAAATAAAGGAAAATGAAATACCAAATTGCAGAAACTGAAAAAATATCTTCTCGAAGTTGGATCCATGAAAATTGTGTTTGAAATTAAGCTTCGTTCCATGAAACCATACTTTAATACCATGTTAAACATAACTCAAATACGAATAATTCTTTCCATCCAACCTCACACTCACAGACTGAAGTGAATTATCTCTTTTAGTAGTTATAGTTAACAAACAAAGAAAATCAGAACATAAAATAAAGGAAAATGAAATACCAAATTGCAGAAACTGAAAAAATATCTTCTCAAAGTTGGATCCGTGAAAGTTGTGTTTGAAATTAAGTTTTGTTCCATGAAACCATACTTTAATACCATGTTAAACAATCCAAATAAATGAAGAGAAATATAAAAATAAGAGAGGAGAAGGCTAGAGTTTCATTGATACTGCATAATAAAATCACAATAATATTAAAAAAAATAGATTTAACTTACTTACAAAGAGATTATATATAGACTAAAACGAGAAGAAAATAAAAATATTATTTTACCCTTAATAAATAAAACGGAATAACCCTATATTTTTTAACAATACATAGATGTCATACCTGACTATTTAATGTGCAAAACAAGACTTGATTATCATCAACTCTTACTATCTGCACCCTCTTATCAATTCCATTGAATTTTACGTTCAAAGTAGCTAGTAAGTTTTTAAAAGAAAAAAAAAACAGAGGAGGTGTCTTTCTTTCTAGGGTTAAATTGAATTGGAACAAGTTGGTGCCTGCAAAATATCACTACAGATGATTACGATAACTGGTTTGAGGAGATGTGGAAGGAGATTGGTTTCTTCTATTTTCAATAACAGGGAGTTCTTAACTGCTTGTAAAGGCAACAAGGTTAATTATAAAACAATAGATATTTTAGATCTCATTATTTTTGATAACATTTACTTATTAAATGATTGGATTTATGAAAAACCTAACATTCTTGACGAAGAGGATTTAAGATAGGAGATTATCTCGGTGGAAATTATTGTCTATTGGAATGTTTATTTGATAACTTTTTCTATATACGTACTACCACAAGATTAATATTATTATTTCTACATTAATGATAAAGATGATGTTTGATTTATATTTTTTTTGTATTGAAATCTTTTATTTTATTAATATTTTGGTTTTTTATTTGCGTTGAATTGCTTTAAGTTAAAGTTATTTTAAGTTTAATCCTTTACTATTTAGAAATGTTTTAAATCTCAAGATTATATTTATATGCTTGATATTGTGTTTATATTACATGATTTAAAATTAATTTATCATTATATTTGAATTGAAATGATGTATATTAAATTTAGACACACACACTAATGATAATAGAATATTAAAATACTCCGAAACTAAAATTCCAACGTGGAACAAAATTAATAACCTTAGTGTCATCTTCAACATTATTGCCTTATAATCTCTTTATCAAACATTCTCTGTAGTTTCCCGAACTCCTGTTATTATATGACACACTGCTTCCAGTTTAGCAAATTAAACATTAACCCCATTTGTTTGTTGAAAAGTAATTTCTTTTTGAAAAGTAAATTCCAGAAAAGTGAATTATTTTTTTATGTTTGGTAGTGTGATGGAAAATAAGTTGGAAAACACTTTCTAGTATTTGGTTATGTCATGGAAAATGAATTGGAAAATAACTTATTAATGTTTTATTTTTTTCAAGTTTATTAAAATAATGAGGAATAAATCTTACAAATTAAAAGGTTAAATGAGAATGAAATTGAAAAAAAAATATAATTTCATAAATTATCTCAAATAAAATAAATAATAGAAATCAAATCTAAAAAATAAAAAAATAAAAGATGAAGAAATTAAAATAATAATAATTAACATTTCATAAGTTATTTCAAATAAAATAAGTAACAATAAAAAAAATGAGGATCAAATTTGATAGATAAAAACTTTCAATTAAAAAATGATAATGGAAAAGTAAATAACAATTATAAAAATGAGAATCAAAATTATTATAAAAATTAAATTCTAAGGGATGAAATTGAAAAACAAATATTCAAAACAAAATATATATAGCAATCAAAAGTTTGAGGACCAAATTTGATATAATCAGCAAATAATATGATATTTTTAAATTCTTTACAACTTTCAGAAAATGTTTTCCGTCCAAAATAAAAGGAAAACACCTTACTAAAAACCAAGCTAAATTTTTCTTTAACTAGAAAGTATTTTTTGTTGACTGAAATATATTTTTCGTTGATTAATTTTTTTAACAAAAAATAAATATAAAAAAAATTGAAAATTAATTTTTCAAAAATCAAAATCACTTTTGAAAACAAAAACTACTATTTTTTAAAATCTTGGACTGGTCGAGGCCACTTCGAATACAGACAAGGCTAACGCTATAGATGAATGGAACAACGCCGAACTTCGATGTATTCAAGTTTGGCTTGCGTCATATCATAATTTTAATAAAACTCAAATATGATTTGTGTTCATGTCGACTCTAAATACGAGGCTCGAGCTCAACTCTTCTAAATATTGCTGGGAATGGGCTCGGCTCGAGCTTGTCTTGAATTAATCTCGTTTAAATTACTTAATAAGCATGTAGACGAGATAAGTTTAAACTGTAACATATAAAAATTTAATATAATTTTCATAAAAAAGGGATTTATAAACATAATGTATTTTATGAGTTTTTGAACAAAATATATTTACATTATTTTTTTAAGATAAATATCTTAAAAAACATTTAAATTACAAGATATTTAATATAAATATCTCATAAACATCTAAGTTACAATAAGATATTTAATATAAATATCTTATAAATATCTTAGATGTTTATAGAAATATATATAATGTATAAAATACCATATAATTCCAATTAAATCTAATAAAAAATAATATTATAGCGTTTTTTTTTTTTTCCCGTGTATTGTCACTAAACTAATAAGTTATTTACGAGCTTTTAAACAAAAAACTAGGCGACTCTTGAAAGAACCGAGATGAGCGAGGTCCCGGCTTGGCTGTTCTATAACAAGCTTAAAAGATGACATAGAAACGGTCCGGCTCATTTACAGCCGTGTACAAAGGTGAAGCTCTGTTTGACTTGGTTAATGGCTGATGAGATAACTTCACCCACTTAATGGTTTTTTGTTCTTTTGCATCCTTTCTTGTCCAAAAGAAGACGAAGGAAAGAAATGAGTGGAAGCGCAAGCCTGGGTTGTCCTAATTGTAAAAGATTGCAAAACCAAATCTAACCTTATCAGATACAATCTTCACTTATTCTCCTCAATTTAACATCAAAAAAGCCAAGACAGGGACTCATGTCCTGTCCTCTCTTTGCCCCTTGTGCTTCAGTGGACGCAGCATCCCTCTCTATCTCTATCTCTCCCAGGTGTAGCCAAAATCCACTTACTGCAAAGGAAAGGAAGGGAAAGAGGGGAAGAACAGGTGCGAGGATAAATCCCAGAGGAGAAGAGAATCTATAATAAATATGCTGAGATGCTGAAGCTCGACCAGCCACGCGTTCTCTCCTTTTCTTTTGTTCCATTGCTCAACTAACCTGACCCACAATCACTCAAGACCAGCTCCCCCTCCTCCCCTCTCTCTGCCCACTCTCTTCTTCCTCATTAAATTATTCATAAAGGGAGCTGTTGAAGTAAACACCCTTTCCTCTTTTTTATTACCACCTTAAAAAACAAGACAAAATCCCAAGCACTTGTCTTCCTTAAATACATACTGTGCACGCGCGCGCGCGCGAATTCCTACTTGCTCGCCGGCTATGCCGACGCCGGTAAGCGTAGCGAGGCAATGCTTGACAGATGAGGCAGCGCGTGCTTTAGACGAAGCTGTTGCGGTGGCGCGTCGAAGAAACCACTGCCAAACAACCTCTCTCCACGCCGTCTCCGCTCTACTAGCTCTCCCGGCCTCAACTCTCCGGGACGCCTGCTCACGTGCCACCACAAGCGCGTTCTCTTCACGCCGCCAGTTTCGCGCTCTGGACCTCTCTGTTGGCGTCTCTCTAGACCGGTTACCATCTTCGAGGACTCTTGATGAGGATCCGCCGATATCGAATTCCCTGATGGCAGCGATCAAACGGTCGCAGGCGAATCAACGGAGACACCCTGATAATTTCCATTTGCACCAAATACACTGTAACCAGCAAGCGGCGTCGGTTTTGAAAGTTGAGATGAAACATTTCATTTTATCGATTTTGGATGATCCGATTGTGAGTCGGGTATTTGGGGAAGCCGGGTTTAGGAGTTATGATATAAAGATAGCAATAGTTCACCCGCCGGTTAGTCAAAGTTCGAAATACTCGCCGGTCGGGTGCGCCCCAATATTTCTATGTAACTTGCCGGGCTCGAATATTACTGGTCCGGGGCGACCACCCGGATTTAGTTTTCCTTTTAGCAGTGGGCTTGATGATGATGATGTTGGCGATGATGATGTTTGTAGGAGAATTGGTGAGGCTTTAGTGAGGAGAGATGGGAAAGGAAGAAACTTATTACTTGTTGGGGTTTATGCAAGTAAGGCTTTAAAGGGTTTTGTTGATAGTGTAAATAAAGAAAACAAAGGAGGTGTTTTGCCTAGTGAGATTAGTGGGGTTAGTGTAATTAGCATTGAAGATGAGATTATTCATTTTGTTAGTGAACTAGGGGGCGACAAAGAGAAGATGGGATTGAAGTTTGAGGAGTTGGGTCAGGAATTGGAGCAGCATTCAGGTCCTGGAATTGTTGTGAATTTCGGAGATATGAAGGTTTTGGTTGGTGAAAATGTGTGTGGTGATGCTGTGAGTTATTTGGTTTTGAAATTGACGAGTTTATTGGAGGGTTTTAGGGGGAAAATTTGGTTGGTGGGAACAGCAGATAGTTATGACACGTATTTAAAGTCTGTAGGGAGGTTTTCGAGTGTGGAAAAGGATTGGGATCTTAGGGTTCTGCCTATTGCTTCTTATAAGAGTCCTGTTGGCGATTTTAGTTCGAAATCGAGGTGAGCGGTTTTATACTGTGAATTTGTTGGGTCAAAAGCTGAAAATAACCTCTATTATGCTTTCATTGGATATTTCTTAAAATTTGGATGCAAGAATTTATATGCAGGGTTTAAGTTTGATGTTTGCATTTGTGATTGTAGCATACAGTAAGAGGAAGATGGGAGAAGGATATGGCCCAAAAAGATTGGCCTGAATTTGATTTTTTTTTACTTATAATTGCTTCTATGAACCAGAGATTGCTGCTGTTTTATTTGGACTAGTGTATTTGCTTTCTTATTTGTCATCTTGGATTCTTTTTTATATTAGTAGATGCATTTCCTAAGCTTTCACTTCACATAATTTTTTTCATAGATTTCTTGTTTGTGTGCCAAGTATTGTCTTGTTAAAATAACACTTATTCTTGTTGCCTTAGCATTAATTCACTGTCTTAAATTTTGCACTCAAGTGTCGTGTTTTGGGAATCTAGAAATACTGTTAAAGTTTGATCACATCTCACTTTTAAGTTTTAATTGTCCATGAAGTGAAATTTAGTGTCGTGCTGATCTGCTTCTCCCCTTGCACCCCTGTGGTTATATCTTGTATTTTTATCATTTTGTTGAAAATGAAATGATGCGCCATGTTAATGGCTACTGCTATTCCAAAATCAAATTGCAAATATGTGTGCTGCACGTACAATTTAGCTTCTGACCAAAATTTACCCATTGAATCTCACAGTTACCTGCTCATGACACTTACAGCTTATTGGGTTCTTTTGTTCCATTTGGTGGGTTCTTTTCTACACCATCTGATTTCAAAAAACCAACAAACAGCATAAATCAGTCGATTATATGCTGTCACCTTTGCAATGCAAAGTATGAGAAAGATGTTGCTGCTATTCTGAAGACGGGGTCAACAACGTCAGTTGCTGATCAGAGCTCAGAGAAGTTACCTTCTTTGCTACAGATGGCTGAACTTGACACGGGAAAGGCAGTGGATGCAGTCAAGGTGTGTTACTCTGTGGTTGCAAATCTTTGACTTAGCTCACCATGCACTCACATAACTATGCGGTTCTTGTATGAAAGGTTCACAAAGATTTATCTGCCCATTATTTTTATTTTCTGTTTTGCCATTGGTATTGGTGGCCATATTTATGGATGTGCGCGCTTCATCTTCAGTGCAGACCAGAGATGATGATACAGCATTGAATGCTAAAGTTTTGGGGCTGCGAAATAAATGGAATGATATCTGTCAACGTCTCCATCATGCACAGCCATTCTTCAAATTTGATGTTTCCCAGGCCACATCCCAGGTCTCCATTGCTGAGGGCTTTCAATGTGTAGCAGATGGGAAGAAGAGCAGAAGCAATAGCAGCAGCAGAGATTCCTCACTAAATGAGAGTCAATGTGTGAATCTAAATCTTGGTTTTTGTTTGAACAAGCAAAAGATCTTTCCAGCAAAACATTGTGTAGATTCTGAAACTGAGGATGTTAATCATGGATCTAAGCAACTGGAAGAAGTTCCAAGACTTAAGCAAAAAGACAAAGAGAGCCCTTGGTTTACCCCCTGCTCCCTTTCTAATGTGAGTCTGCCCACTGACCGGACATCATCTTCATCTGTCACTTCTGTAACCACACATTTGGGGTTGGGAACACTTTATGCTACTAGCGTTCAGGAGCATAATATTACAAAATTACATGACCCTATGGAGCATCTTCAGCACATCTCAGGTTCTGCTTCTGCGGAGTCTGATGACAATACTTCACTTCAGATTGCAAAATCTTCTTCCTTCTCTGGCCCTTTTTCAGGAGGGAAATTCAATTTAAGAGATTTCAAATTAGTGATGAGAGCTATTTCTGAAAAAGTTGGCTGGCAGGATAGAGCCACGTATGCTATTGGCGAAGCTGTATCCCGCTGCAAAGCAGGACATGGAAGACACCATGGTTCAAATTCCAAAGGAGATATTTCATTTATTCTCCTTGGACCTGACAGAATTGGAAAGAAAAAAATTGCTTCAGCACTTGCTGAGGTAATGTTCGGCAGTACCCAAAGCTTCATCTCTCTGGATTTGGGATCCCATGATAAGGTAAGCTCATCAAACTCCATATTTGACAGCCAAGAATTACAATATGATGATGAATTAGGGAGGTCGATGACTTTTGTTGATCGTATCGCTTCAAAGTTGAGCAAGAAACCCCATTCGTTAATCTTTCTTGAAAACATAGACAAGGCTGATCCTTTGGTCCAGCATAGCTTGTCCTACGCTTTGAGGACTGGTAAATTCCCAGATTCACGTGGAAGAGAAGTTAGCACCAACAATACCATTTTTGTGGCAACATCAACAATTATAGTGGGTAATACGAACTTCCTGTCAGAAAACAAATCCATTAGGTTTTCCGAGGAAATGATACTTGGAGCTAAAAGCTGGCAAATGCAAATATTAGTGGAACATGCTGCGGAAGCTACCAGTAAAAGGAGTGAAATGAAGGTGAGGATTTCAAGAGAAATAACGTCTGCGGTCTCATATGGGAATAAAAGAAAATTAGATGCAACCAGTGACTTAATGGAGCAGGAAAGTAGCTGTGAGTCTAGCAAACAGGCCCATAAGGCATTGCGATCCTATCTGGATTTGAATCTTCCTGTAGAGGACACAGGAGAGTGTGCCAATTACGGTGACACTGACAGTGACTCCATTTCTGAAAGCTCGCAAGCTTGGTTGGAAGATTTTTCTGATCAAGTGGATGAAAAGGTGGTATTCAAGACATTTGATTTTGATTCTCTTGCTGAAAAGATAGTGAAGGAAATCGGCAAACAATTTCAGATGGCATTTGGATATGAGATATTGTTGGAGATTGATGATGAAGTCATGGTACAAATACTTGCAGCTGCTTGGCTGTCTGAGAAGGAGAGAGCAATTGAGGACTGGATTGAAGAGGTGGTTGGGAGAGGGTTCAGAAAAGCCAAGGTGCAGTCCCAATTTAGTGCTCAGTGTGTTGTAAAGCTAGTTACTTGTAAAGGCCTTGTGCTGAAAGAGCAAGCTCCAGGAATACGCCTGCCTTCAAGAATTAATCTGTGAGCTGATTTTTCGCTCATCAATGTTTCTTGTAATTATATGTATAGTAGCGTATAGGCTATAGCTTTAGTTTCTGAAAAGCCTTTTTGGTCAATCGATCCCATGATTTTTTTTTGTGCATTGTGCGACTTTTTAGATAATATAAAGAAAAATAGCGGTTACTTTTCGTTCTAAAAATTGTGCATGTTGGATGCCTCTGAGCAGTTGTGGCCCTTCGCTTGCCAAAGCAATTTTATCTTTCAACCATACCATTCTTGCAGTGCACATGAGCATCTTTCTTCGGAATATTGTGCGCCCTGGACTGTTTTACTGGACCAGGTGGTAGTTCTTCAGGCCGCCGGGAAGTGACTCCATCGTTAGTATACATATAAATTACGGTGGAAAGGTTCACGCCGGCAACACTATTCCATGTGCAATTGATAGCTGCCGTGATAAGTCGTGGAGAAGGGTTGATCTGCTTCTGGTTTGCCCAGCAAAAGCAAAGGCAAATAAATATGGATGCAGATTCAAAACTTTCTGGCTCTGCCTTTCCATCTGTTAGGCCCAACCAAGTTATACTGTTGGTAAAAAAATATTTCTTCGAGCACTGAATGAATAAAACTCTTTTCTTATATCACTAAAATGTTTCATATTTTTTGGAAAATACTTTTATCATTAAAAAAAGAAAATAAAAGGCGAAGCAAGGAAGATTTGTGAATGCAGCGCCATGGTGTAATGACTTTGCAACGATAATTACATAAAAAATGATACATTAATGATTTTTCTTAGCCAAAATACGAGAAACAATGCTTTTTTTTTTGTGTGTGTGTGTGTGTGTGTGTTGAAGGAGATGGATCTCGCAGGCAAAGTTAATTCCAGATGGGCAACTCGATTTGTTTAGATCGAGTACTGGATTATGGTAGCAGTGTGAGAGTATAGTAGTTTTTTTCCTCATTGCCTCTTGTAGGATACAAAGCGGGAAGATTTGCCCTCATGTAAAGACTGGAGGCTTGCAGCGGAGTAGATACAGACTCACCAATTACGTGCAGATGGCCTCTGTAAAAACAAAGACAAGCAGGGACGCTGCCCAAAACAACATCTGCAGAATTAAGCCCGTCAGCTCCGATATCCATTTCTAGACTAAAAAAGGTCCTGCCTCCTGCCTCCTGCCTCCTGCTGCTCCTCTTAGGATTGGGAAGTTGGTATTGATTTGGATTTTACATGCATCTCGATATCCTGAACGCCATTGCTTTGTCTGCCTGTTTCTTTTTTCCATTCCTGGATTTTCTGTGACGCTCCTAAAATTCAGTTCTGGGTTCTCAATGGTCACCTCTTCCGTAGTTCTTGAGCATTTATCTGTGCAGTGCCCATTATCTTTTTCATCATTCAATTATTAATGTTGATGTCTGCACCTTGACGTATTTTCCTATAAGAACATAAATAAACAAGAAGAAAAATGAGTTAGAAATTATTAGTTATTTCATAGGAAGATCTACCATAAAAACCATTCATGGATCGTATATGAATGAAATGATTCTCTTATATTCTAATTTTTCCTTCAAAAAATGTTCTTGAAATTTCTTGAAATAATTTTTTGTTTTAAATTGTTTTTTTATATATATAATTTTAGATTTTCAAACTTTATTGTGTTTATTTGCTATTAGTAAAGTTGATCAACGAAAAACACTTTTTAGTCAAAGAAAAATTTAGAAGCATTTATTTGCTCGGAAGAAAACCACTTTCCAAACTTTCATAAGTCATTTGTCATTAGAAAAGTTAGTCAATGGAAAACACTTCTCCATCAAAGAAAAATTTAACTTGATTTTTAGAAAATTATTTTTCTTTTATTTTAAGGGGAAAATATTTTCCAGAAATTGTAAAAAATTTAGAAATATTATATTATTTGCTGATTATATCAAGTTTAGTCATCGAACTATTGATTGATATATATTTTGTTTGAATTTTTTTTATTTCATCCTTTAAAATTTAGTTTGATTTGATTTTTATATTAACTTTGGTCCTCATTTTTATGATTATTATTTAATTTTCTCTTATCATTTTTTTAATTTAAATTTTTTATCTATCAAATTTGATTTTCATTCTTTGAATTGTTACTTATTTTATTTGAAATAATTTAAGAAATTATAATTATTATTATTTTAATTTCATCATCTTTCAAATTTTTTATTTGTTAGATTTGATCTTCATTATTTTGATTATTATTTATTTTATTTCAAATAATTTATAAAATTAGATTTTTTTTCAATTTCATTCACTTTCAACCTTTTAATTTGTAAGATTTTTTTCCTCATTATTTTAATAAACTTGAAAAAAAAATTAATAAACTATTTTCCAGCTCATTTTCAATAACATAACCAAACATTGAAAAGTTTTTTCCAACTTATTTTTCATGATACTACCAAGCATCGGAAAATAATTCACTTTTTAAGAAAGCCACTTTCCAAAAAGAAATTATTTTCCAGCAAATAAACGAGGCTTAGTTTTCAGGAAAATATTTTTCTTTTATTTTAGGCGGAAAATACTTTCCAGAAGTTGTGAAAAAGTTAGAAATGTTATATTATTTGTAGATCATATCAAATTTGGTCCTCAAACTTTTGATTGTTATATATATTTTGTTATGAATATTTTATTTTTCAATTTTATCCTTTAAAATTTGATTTTTATATTAACTTTTATCCTTATTTTTATTAACTTTTTATTATTATTTATTTTTTTATTTTCATGACATAACCAAACATTGGAAAGTATTTTTCAACTTATTTTTCATGACATTACTAAATATCATAAAATAATTTATTTTTTTAGAATTTACTTTATAAGAAAATCACTTTAAAAAAAATTATTTTTCAATAAATAAATGGGCATTAATATAATAATATCAAAAAATAAATTTTAAAAAATAAAAAATAATAATTTTTAAATATATTTTAAAAAAACAATTATGCAACCATTTCCACGTTATCTATCATGGAGTGGGAATTACACGTCCAGGTGGGTCCACGTTATCTATCATGGAGTGGGAATTACACGTCCAGGTGGGTCCATCAACTTTAATAATTGATTGGACAAGTATCAGTTCAGGGTGTACGAAATAATTTCTCCCATTTTCAATCTGGAGCTACTTAACTATTGAGCGGGAATTACACGCCCTGCTATTATACAATCTTATGTAAAGTGACGCTAAAGTACGGTGGTTATAGTTTTTTTTTAAAATGTATTTTAATTATAATTATAATTATATTAAAATAATTTTTTTAATTTTTTTAAAAAAGTTTGATATTAGTTCATCAAAATAATCTAAAAATATCAAAAAAAATATTAATTTGAAACAAAGAAAAAAATTAAATTAAATTAAATTTTTTCAAAAACGTTTGTAAAACAAAAAAACAAATAGGGCTGTTAGTTTCTCGCAATGGTATAATTATGGCATGTTTAGGATTGTGGTAGCGGTTATAGTTCAAAGTGCTTTTGACTTAGAAATACATTAAAATGATAATTTTTTATTTTTTAAAAATTATTTTTAAAATCAGTACATCAAAACAATTTGAAAACATTAAAAAAATAATAATTTTTGAAATTTGAGACATGCTTTTAATGTATCACTGAATTTTATATTTTAAATTATTTTTAAAAAATTATTTAAATATATTAATATTAAATTTAAAAAATATATTATTTTAATACATTTTTAAATAAAAAAAATTAATTTAAAAAGCAATATTTATGTTTGCCTCTAACATCTCCTTAAAGAAAGCTAAAGGAGTTTTTACTTTCACTATAAAGTCATTATTGTTCAACATCTTGCATATCACTGTATATTAGAGTGGTGATTTTTTTAATTTTTAATTTAGTTTTCAAACTTTTATTTTGCTTAATTTAGTTGCTTTGAGCTTTAATTAGCACCTAATTAATTTCATTTATATATATATATATATATATAGGGATGGCTAAATAAAAAGACATAGAATTAAAGTGAAAAAAAACAGGTAAAATAAATGGCGGCTTTAAAATTTATCTAGATAAGGGTTGAATTAAAAGACAAAGATCTGAAGTTAAAAAAACTAATAGTAAAATAGGTGGCGACTTTAAAATTTGTCTAAAAAATTCATTTTAGTCACCCATCCTTTTTATATCTTACCTAATTGGTCCCTTTAATTTTTAAATTTTTAATTTTGGTGTCAAACTTTATTTTTCTTATTTTTTAGTCATTTTTTTATGGGAGAAAAGAGAGGGACTTGTTGGATTCCAGTGTAGATAGATAAATTTATTGTTGGCGACAATTCTGACAACCAAGACAATTGATTTTTGTGTCAAATTATTCTAAATGATGAGAGGAGTTCAAACTAGGTGTTTTTCACCTTGAAAATGCCTAAAAATCATATTTGAGTTGGGGGAAGAAGTTATTTTATTTTGATGTGTTTTTTTTTGTATTTTTAGAAGTCGTTGATTGGTTTAATAATGTTACTAAGACTTGTTGGATTCCAGTGTAGATAGATAAATTTGTCATTGGCGATAATTTTGACAATCCAAACAGTTGATTTTTGTATCAAATTGTTCTATATGATGAGAAGAGTTCAAACTAGATGTTTTTCACCTTGAAAATGCCTAAAAATCATATTTGAGTTGGGAAAATGTTTTACTTTGATTTTAAGGTTTTTTTTTTTTTGTATTTTTAGAAGTCATTGATTGGTTCAACAAGGTTACTAGGACGTGTTTTAGGTATTTTAGGTTAGAAATGTTTTGGTATTGGTTTTTGAGTAGAAAAACATGATCCTTATTTTAAGGTCACCACAATGACTAGTGATGCAACCATATTATTCGATACTTTCACCCATATTTAACTAGTTTTTTGCCTATGTTTTATATATAAAATGCCTTGATATTCTTTGTTTTATGTTTCGAAGGCATTTTTGGATGAAAGATGCAAAAAGGAGTAAATTGGAGATAATTGACAGATTTGACATTCAGTCGATGTTTTGTGCAGAGCGTGAGCTCTAAAGGTTGAAATGAAGTGATTCTAGTGTCATTAAAAAGCTAACATCCATACCTTTCTGGAAGTATAAGGCAAGAAAATAAAATAAGGAAAAGCATGGAAATCGCAGCTTTCAAAGTCAAATCTCGCAATCTGCCAGTGTTGACCTTCAGCCATTCCGACTTGAATATCTGGAGCTACAGAAGTCCAATTGATGCAAACTCAATTTTTTTGGATTTCTGACTCAACAACCTATAAAAGCTCCAAATTTAGCCAAAAAATATGTCATATGAGGGAGATATGATTTTTCAAAGATGACAACTGAATTTTGCCAGCAAACAGGTTTCGTGAAGAAACGAGTTCAAATTACGTTCCGAAGCATCTAAGCTGATATCCAAGTTTTTATTTCAGCAATTTGGCTCCTTTAAGTCAAAGCTTGAAGATTTCATGCAAGGTTATTTCTTCTTTTTTAGGAAAATAGTTATTGAAGTACTTAAATGTAAATAGTCTACTTAAGGGATGACTATTTTGTAAAATATAGAGACTAGGGTTTCCTAGGATATAAAAAGAATGAGAGAAGAGAAGGGGGGCAGCCAGCCAAGAGGAGAAAAACGCCCCCCTCCTCTCAGAAACTCAAAATTATGCATTCTTCCTTCTTTTTGATTAGTTGTTCAATAAACATGCAAAGCTAAACATTTTTTCTTGGTTGCAAGGACATGGCAACCTTCGGATTCCAAGAACTGTGAGATTTATTTTACCTTTTCTTTTCTGTTTATATGATGAATATGTTTGTTCTTCTATGCTTATTTTTCCTATAATTGTTTATTTTAATTGCTAGAGCGGACTCTAAGTTATTATTGTAGACAATATATTGCTAAGTTTGATATCAAAACCGGAGTTGTGGTATATGAACTTGTGAAGCAACTGAGTTTAATAATTGTGGCAGATCTACGTTATTAATCTTAAGGAGAACATTCAATCAAATCAAACATAGACTGCGGACAGTTATGTTTTTTTGATTAATCAACTTATCTAGTTCTTAAGGCTGCCATTGAATTAAATTACTAGTGCGCATAATCGTGGTTGTTTGATGGTTAGGGTTAGTTATACGGCGGATTCGTTAACTAACCAATGTTAAGAAGAGATAAATATTCAGAATATAAATTGATGTTTTGTTTCCATGATCAGTTATGATTTCTGTAGGAGGATGTGTGCTTGCAACCAAGGTTTGTTCTCTTGATAATTTTCTGATTTTATTAAATTTTGTTTGATAGTTTTCTGTTTTCTTTTGCTTTAGCCTAGATAACATCCAAACCCCCCTAAATTGCATATCATATAGCATAAAAATCTGACTTGAATCTTCCTCGTGGGATCCACCCTTTGCTTGCTCTATACTATCTTATGTGTTGTGTTTAAAGCTAGGGTAATTAATTTGTGTGACCGCGACATCGCAACAAATTTTGATGCCATTGACGGGGAAGTAATTTTAGTTGATTCTTGTGCTATTATTTTTATTTGCTGTGATTGTTATTTCTTTTTCTAAAAAAAAAACAGAATTTTTGCTTATTGCGGTACTGTTCACTTACGGCAGCGGTACTGTTAAAAACAGATTTTTTGGTGGAATTAGGTATCGGCCTTTTGTTTCCTGAAGGGAAACGATGTTCTAAATAAGACTAGTGGTGACCGCTAGCCCTAACCTATCGAGGCCAAATTCCGTTGTTTTCTTGGGTTTTTAGACAGTTTTAGTTTTTTAGTATAGGATTTTTGTACAATTTGCATTGTTTTTTCTACCTCTTGTTTGGTTAGTTTCTTTTGAGTTTTCTTGATGATTTATGCCAGTAACCCGTTCTACTAATCAAAGTCAAGTGCAGTTGGATCTCGAAATAGAAAAAACTTTAAGCAAGTTACGAAAGGAAGCTCGTCTCAACACCATGGTTGTTGCACGACAACAAACACTCGAGGAGCTTGCTGCTCCTAAAGTGGAAAATCAGCCATAGTGCATAAACATCGACAATAATGTAAACTTTGAGCTCAAATCTGGTTTTATACATTTGCTACCAACATTCAATGGTCTTGCAGGTGAAGATCCTCATACTCATCTCAAGGAGTTCCATATGGTTTGTGTTGGCATGAAACCGAATAAAGTTGACGAAGAACATGTTAAGTTGAAAGCTTTCCCTTTCTGTTTAAAAGGGGCAACAAAGACATGGTTTTTCTCTATTCTTCCAGGTTCCATTGGAACCTGAAATGCCATGAAGAAGATTTTTCTTGAAAAGTATTTCCCAACATCTCGAGTTGCCAACATAAGGAAAGAAATATGTGGGATTCGACAATCTCATGGAGAGACACTTTCTGAGTATTGGGAAAGATTTGAACAACTATGCATTCAATGCCCTCATCATCAAATACCCGATCAGCTGCTCATTCAATATTTCTATGAAGGATTGATGTCTACTGACCGTAGTATCATTAATGCGGCAAGTGGAGGGGCATTGGTAGATAAGACACCCGAGGTTGCACGCCAATTGATCTCAAACTTGGCAGCCAACTCGAAATAATTTAGCACGCGTGGAGACTTCGCAAACAAACGAGTAAATGAGGTAAGTATTTCTAACCTTGAAAATAAAGTTAATGATCTTACTTCTCTTGTGTGTTCTTTGGCTTGTGGAAATGTATAGCAGGTGAAATTTTGTGGCATATGTTCCTTACAAGGACATTCCTCAAATATATGTCCAACAATGCAAGAAGATTACATTAAACAGGTTCATGCAGTTGATAAAGGATTCAACGGACAGTCCCAGAGTAAATATGATCCCTTTTCCAACACATACAATCCCGAATGGAAAGATCATCCAAACTTATGTTATGGGAACTCACCTCAACAAGGCAATCAAGGCTGACAGTTCTATCCCCATGGATTTCAGCCCCAACAAAATTATCAAGCGAGACAGCCCCCTCCATTCACAAACTCTAATGTTATGGGGTCGTCATCCAGTAATGATCTTCGTGAGATGATGAAAACTTTGGCTTCTAACACTGTGACCTTACAACAAAATGTCATGTCTTTTCAACAGGAAATAAGGTCAAGTATTCACAACTTGGAGAAGCAAGTGGGGCAAGTAACTTCAAGTGTAGGGAAATTAGAAGGACAAATGAATGGAAAATTGTCCTCCCAAGCATTGAATCCAATAGAGAATGTTAGTGTGATCATGCTGCGAAGTGGGAAAGAACTTGAAGAGAAAAGGTTAAAACAAATTGAGATGGATGAAGAAGAAGAGATAGAAACCGAATTGAGTACAAAGAAAGAACATCCTCCTCCTCCACAAACTAAAACATCGACCAACACTCCAAAGGTAACTCCTCACTCAATGAATTCTATTTTTAAAACAATTCCACCCTTTTCTGTGAGTTCTTCTAGGTCAAAGAAAGAGGACAAGGAAAAGAAGGTTTTAGAGGTTTTTAAAAAAGTAGAACTCAACATTCCTTTGCTTGATGCTATCAAGCAAATTCCCAAGTATACCAAATTCTTGAAGGAGTTGTGTACTACCAAGAGAGCTTTCAAACTAAAAGGTCATGAAATGGTAAGTATGGGTGAAGTTGTATTTGCTATTGTTCAAAAGAATATGCCTATAAAGCAAAAAGATCCAGATACGTTTACTATCCCATGTGTTATTGGTAATGCTAGTTTCAAAAGGGCCTTGTGCGATTTAGGTGCATCCATTAGTGTTATGCCTAAACATGCTTATGATTCTCTTAGTCTTGAGCCTTTGAATAAAACTAGCATTGTAATACAACTTGCGGATCATAGTTTTGTTTACCCACTTGGTGTGATAGAAGATGTCCTAGTCAAGATTGATAATTTGGTCATTTCATGTAACTTTTATATTCTTGATATGGAACATGATTCTTGTGATTCATCAAACAACACTCCTATATTGTTTGGGAGACCATTCTTGAAAACTGCCAATACAAAAATTGATTGTGGTAAGGATACTTTGTCTATGGAGATAGAAGATGAAAAAATTGAATTTAATTTTTATGATGCAATGACATATCCTTATAGCAATGTTTATTATATCACATGTTATGACCAAGTTGATAAGTGTGTGCAGCAAGTTTGTGATTTTGATAGTAAGGATGGATTAAGCGCAACTTTGAGCTATAGCTATGAGTTTACCAAGATAGAAGAGATGGAGAGGCGTATAAGTGTTCCCCAAAACGTGCATGAATCAGCATTGGCTTTGCAAACTGTTTCCCATGATGCAGGAGTCATTCACCCCATCATGGACAGTGAATGGGTAGCGCCTATCCTTTTGGTGCCCAAAAAGATTGGAATTACGTTGGAAGAAATACAAAATGATGCTTATGAGAATGCAAGGATTTACAAAGAAAAGACTAAGAGTCTCCATGACTGAATGATTACAAGAAAAGAGTTTAATGTTGGAGACAAAGTCCTTCTTTATCATTCGCGTTTGAAACTTTTTCCTGGAAAGTTGCACTCTCATTGGATTGGATCCTTTGTTGTTTCTAATGTTTTTTTTCATATGGTTCAGTTGAAATTACAAGTTTAGAAACCAACAAAGCACTCAAGGTCAATGGGCATCGCTTGAAACCTTTCTATAAAGGTTGGACAGCAAAATTCATCGCTTCTGTGGAGTTAGTTGAACCAATCTATGAAAAATAAGCATGCAGCATGTCGAGCCAATGACATAAAACAAAAGCGCTTACTGGGAGGCAACCCAGCATAAAAAGAAAAAAAACAGATTTGCTTTTTTTTTCCCTTATCTTTTATTTTTCGCATTTTATTTTATTTTTGTCATTCTCCCACATTCCTTTTCTTTTATTTCAACATTGAGGACAATGTTGTGTTTTAAGTGTGGGGTATTCAGAGAATGTTGGTTTTTTAATTTTGGTTTTCATGTTATTTTGCAAAAAAAAAAATTATGTTTGATCTTTTGAACTCCCATTGGTTTTTGAGAATATGAGTATTATGTATGAGAATTAGTTAAGATAGATGAAGATATAAATCAAATGAATGAGTGTGCATGCAAGTTTTAATGTTTAATTGGTTTAGGGATTGACTTTGAGAATATGTCATGTTGACTTTATAATGTTATACCAACGCAAGCTTTTAAGCCTTGAACATTATATTCTTTGATTGTGCATTCTTTCAATGATATGTATCTCTAGAACTTGCTTCATATCTTGTTGAGATTACATTCGCATTACATATATACATGAAGATGATAAAGGCATTAGAAATTTTAACCACTTGAGCCTAAAAGCCAACCTAAAGCAAATTATCCTTAATAAACCCCTTTTGAGCTTGTTTATCTTTTATTTGCTTTATCCATGTATAAGCCTTAACTTTATATATGTTTTCCTTTTCCCCTGGCCAAGGATTAGTAGAGCATATACTTGTGATATTTCATGCAATTATGGTTGGATATTATGTGAAAAGAAAGAAGAAGTGATGCTTGATGAAAAGATGGGCAAAGTTGTCAAAGGTAAAAAAGAAAAAGAAAACAAAGAAAAGAAAAAAAAGTGTTCCTTTATGTTCTTAAGATTTTATGTTGAAAAAGCTTGAAATCAAAAGAAGTTAAGCATTGGTGATTAAAAATGAAAAATTTATGTGCTTTGATGGAATATCTTGTTTGAAATATCATTTTTCAGAATGCTCTACTTTCTTATGTTTAAACCTTTTCTTTTACTCTCTTTTACTTTACCTTAACCTTAGCCCCATTACAACCGTAAAATAAAGACCTTTTGATTCATGCATTGCTTGTAAATATGTTAGTAATGGAGATGAGATTGAAGAGCAAGCTTATGGTAAAACATATTCATTGATTGAATTTGAGAGATTTAAACACATAAGCCCTAAACACATGAGTGTTGGAGTGTATATTAATGAAAGGACCTATCACTTTGGCATGGCATAGATTTCATTTAAATCCTAATGATCAAATTGAGTTTTGAAATTTGCATGTACATAAATTCATGAAAATTTATACTCTTTATCCTTCTTAATTGTGTTCTTGTTTATAATGCATATATTCTTGGATATTGATGGGAGATTAGAAGATTAGTCATGGTGATTTAATTTAATTTAACTTCAATTTGATTTTAGACGAGCAAGAGCTAAGTGTGAGGGTATTTGATGCAACCATATTATTCGATAGTTTCACCCACATTTAACTAGTGTTTTGCCTATGTTTTATATATAAAATGCCTTGATATTCTTTGTTTTATGTTTTGAAGGCACTTTTGGATGAAAGATGCAAAAAGGAGTAAATTTAAGATAATTTACATATTTGACCTTCAGTCGATGTTTTGTGCAGAGCGTGAGCTCTAGAGGTTGAAATGAAGTGATTCTAGTGGCATTAAAAAGCTAACATCCATACATTTTTGAAAGTCTAAGACAAGAAAATAAAATAAGGAAAAGTATGGAAATCACAGCTTTCAAATTCAAATCTCGCAATCTGTCAGTATTGACCTTCAACCATTCCGACTTAAATATCTGGAGCTATAGAAGTCCAATTGATGCAAACTTAATTTTTTTGGATTCCTGACTCAACAGTCTATAAAAGCTCCAAATTTCAGCCAACAACGATGTCATATGAGGGAGATATGATTTTTCAAAGATGACAACTAAATTCTGTCAGCAAACAGGTTTTGTGAAGAAACGAGTCCAAATTACGTTCTGAAGCATCTAAACCGATGTCCAAGTTTTTATTTTAATTGCTAGAGCGGACTCTAAGTTATTATTGTAGACAATCTATTGCTAAGTTTGATATCAAAACCGGAGTTGTGGTATATGAACTTGTGAAGCAACTGAGTTTAATAATTGTGACGGATCTACGTTATTAATCTTAGAGAGAATATTCAATCAAATCAAACATAGACTGCGGACAGTTATGTTTTCTTGATTAATCAACTTATCTAGTTCTTAAGGCTGCCATTGAATTAAATTACTAGTGCAGACACTGTGGTTATTTGATGGTTAGGGTTAGTTATACGGCGGATTCGTTAACTAACCAATGTTAAGAAGAGATAAATATTCAGAATATAAATTGATGTTTTGTTTCCATGATCAGTTCTGATTTCTGTAGGTGGATGTGTGCTTGCAATCAAGGTTTGTTCTCTTGATAATTTTCTGATTTTATTAAATTTTGTTTGATAGTTTTCTGTTTTCTTTTACTTTAGCCTAGATAATGTCCAAACCCCCCCTAAATTGCATATCATATAGCATAAAAATCTGACTTGAATCTTCCTCGTGGGATCGACCCCTTACTTGCTCTATACTATCTTGTGTGTTGTTTTTGAAGCTAGGGTAATTAATTTGTGCGACCGCGACATCGCAACAACTAGAATCTAGATAATCAAAATAACACGTTGTCTATTTTGTTTTAAAGAAACTAGGGCCTCATTAACTTAAAAAAATATATATGAAAGTCCCGCGTGCATGGGCCTAACCTTGTAGGCCCGAACATCCATGTCATTTCTTGATGGGTCAAGCATTCGACCTTGACTAGCAGCGTCTGACCTCATTCTTTTTGTTTTTCTTTTTTAATTTTGATTTTTATTAATTAAAACCATTTTTATGTCTTTTTTAAATATTTTTTAATTTTATATTTTAATTAATACCCCTTCTCTACGATTGTTTTTTTTTCTTATTTAGAATTTTTTAAATAACAATTATTTTTTAATTATATTGGGTGTGCTTAATTTTTGAAGAGGTTAGTATGATTCATCTGTAATTTCTTTTATAGGTTATATAGATTAAATTTATTTTTTAAAATATATAATTTTTATTTTGTTATAATATTTTTAATATGTGCAATTTTGCGTAGTATTTTTTTTCTTTTATTTTATTCAATGAATTTTGTATGTGTGACGATTTCTATTACAATTTGATTTTAATAAACAAATTCATTAAACACAGCCGGATAAATGACCCTTATTGTGATATTAAATATTTTGATCTATATTAGTCTTTTAATTTTTCCAGTTTTATTTTTTTTATCGTCAATTTTTTTCTATCGAATTATTCTAACCTCATGACCCAAGGCGCACAATAGACATCTAATCTAAATATATATCATGTCCAAGTCATGGATTTCACGTGTTAGCCTAGCTTTGCCAAGAGCAATTTTTATTCGATATGTTTGTTGTTGTAATTACCTTATTTTTTTGTATTATCAAATTAATCAAGATTTAACTAGATTATTGAATTTTTCTTATTTTTTTAAAAACATAATTGTCTCATAAAAATTTTGGTCCGACCCATGGCATTACATGTGCCACTAATCTAGATAAAAGAAACTAAAAGGTGTAGATTATTGTAGCATTTTTTATTGTTGTTCTAGAATCGGTGACACTGTGGATTGAAATATTAAAATAATAATTTTGTTCTTATGAACATAACATTGTCGGCCTTGAAAGCAGGGTTATAATAGTATTTTTATAGTTATTTGCACAATAAAATGGCCGGTATGCTTTTAAAGATAAAAAAAAATCATACACCAGAAGGCAATGATATTTTTTATATTTTTCCTTTCAAATGCACAGTCAAATAACCCGAAATGTGCTTGAATTAAACTTGTCTTTGCCTTGGGGTTTTTAATTTCTTTTTCATTTTGATTTTTTGATTTTTTTGTGATTATCAAATCTAATAAAGGCAATTTAGTATTTAGACATATATAAAATATTAATTAATTTAAAAAAGTCATTTGCATATGACATTGACGCAGATGAGCGTGAATGTTGTTGTGATCTTCGTCCGGCGGCCAACATCCAGGTTTCACAACAAGGTTTATTCATCACGGGTTCACCTCCATTAATAGGCAGCATGTGTACCGTAAAATGTCGGGTTTTGCTCCACTAGCTATTTCTATTTTTTCTTTTCTTTTTTCCTTTTTTTTCTCGATTTTATAGTCTTTCTCTACACATTTTCAAAGCAGCCATTCGATTTTTTTCTTTCACATTTAATTCATGTTCTTTTTATTGTTATTTTTTTTATTTTAAATAATCCATAGATTTGAAATTTTATTTCAATTTAACCCTCATTTGATGTTTTTTGCATTTCAGATTTAATACTCATTCTTTTTATTGATAAGTTTTTTCAGTCATTCTCTTAATTAAATTATCTTTTCAACTATATTTCTCAATATTTTATATCATTTTCTTAATTGAATTATCTTTTCAATTGCAGCCCTTAATATTTCAGTTCATTTACTTTTTGTCAGATCTAGTCCTTATTCTTTTAATTATTGTCTTGTTTTGTTTTTAATTAATTTTTTTTATTGGAACTTTCTTTTTCGATTCCATCCTTCAAAATTTTGTTTATTAGGATTTTGTTAACCTTTTGGTCACAGGTTTGAAAAATTAGATCGGGTTTGCTCACATCTTTTTTTTCAGTTTCTTTTTTACAATTTTTTTATTTCATCAGTTTATGGAGTTATTCTGATTTCATATACCAAGTCACGAGTTTTGTATGTTAACCCAGCTTAACCCGACCCAATATTTTTTTTTAATTTGTTTTTTTGTTGTTATTGTCTATTTTTATAACATATTATCAAATTAATTTAGGTTTAACTAAATCATCGGATTTCTTTTACTTAAAAAAACACTATTATCTCCTAAACATTTTTTTACGACGCTAAAATAAGGTCCGGTTCCATCCACGGATCACCAATAAGTGTATACTTACTAAAAAAGGACATAGACATGCTTATATGCCAATATCTTGTGAGATATCTTTTACATATAAGATTAATTTGTCACTGCTGCTTCTCCTTTTCATCTAGTTTTGCAATTTGTGCTAGCTCATGATGAGCTCGAAAGTCGGTTAAAATAATCGGAACAGCAATTCACAAGCATTCTCATGGCTTGATGGTTTTGTTCGTTTTGTTGAATCATATGATGTGCTTAATTGTAGTTGGTTCATCTGTTAAACATATGAGAAACTTCTCTAGTGTACTCTTTTGGATTGCCGTCCCACTGAGTCGACTAGATTAATTAAGGGTTGGGTTTTTTTTGCACGAGTCAACTGAGTTTTGAGTAGATTCGTTGGTCCTCAATAATCTTGCTAATAATTGCTGACTAAAAAGTTCTGGTACAATTATTTAATTAGAATTTTAATTCTATGAACTTTCACTAAAAAGAAAGCCTCTAAATCTTTTATCAATGGTCAAATCTGACTATAATTGTTCTAGTTGATAATTGCCATCTATCATCATCACAAGGATTACAGGGTTGATATTGCACACATACGCATCCCACACATTATGAATTAACACTAATTAAATAAAAACTCAAGTATTGGATGATTAAATTTCTAGTTTTGTTCAGGATTTTTTTTATATAAAAAATAACTCACCGGTCAAATTTTAAATAAAATAACATAATTTCAACACAACCACGATTTTGAATATTGATTTTGTAATAATTGTTATTGGAATTAATAGTTATTTACTTATAAATCAAATGTGCATGTCTTATGTAAATTATTCAACATGTAAAGAAATTAACATAAAAAATTATGAAGACCCAATGATTATTATATGATATTCAAAATCTAATGGTCAATAAATAAAACGCGATATGAGATAATGTGGCATGAGAGAGAAACAAGAGAAAAAAAATGGATCAACATGGACACATTGAGACTCTGTTTTTTTACATACCGTTACTATTAGAAAGATTTTAACAAGACAATTATAACCACACCATGAAATATCACCAAATGAGATATTAATTGGTTACTGACTTTATTTTGAGTTAATTTTCAGTTTTTGGTTAATCCCAAACAAAACCACTAACCAATTAGAACATCATTTGATGATCTTTAATGATATGGGTAGAATTGTCTCTTCGAGATTTTTTTAATAATATTTGATGTGTAAATAATGAATTCGCGATATGTCCCCGATTACCTCTCCTTTCTTTGCCTTTTTTTTCTTCTCTCGTTCCTTTTTTGTACCATATTAGCTTATCTCTGCTATTATTTCTTAATCATTAAATCTTGAATCTCATCTTTTAATCACTAGATCTTTATAGAATTTTATGTTGACTTCTTTACGTGTTAATTAATTTTACGTTTGATTATTGAATAAAAAACTGTTATTCTCAATAATAATCATTACAAAACTAAAATTTATGATCACTGATTATATTGAAAGTATATTGTTTTTCAAATGATATTTTTCAGAATTGTTATTTTCTAACTGTTTTTATGAGACTATGTTAAAATGATATAAAAAAATTTGTTTAGGATTCCTTGTATTTGATAATTTATTAAGAAGCACTCATGCTTTAACCACAATAAAAAGGTATTTAAAATAGTAGTAGTGAATATTTTTTAAAGTATTTTTTATTTGAAAATATATTAAAATAATATTTTTTTATTTTAAAAATTTTATTTTTAATATCATTACATCAAAATAATATAAAATAAAAAAAACTCAAAATTTTTAAAATTTGCTATCGAAATGCTCCTGGATTAAGGATGTTGTGACACATTTTCCTCTTACATAGAGTTCACATTTCAGCACTGTCCATCATCGTGCTGTGGAAATTCTGCCTGTGCTTATTTCCTGTGGGACTCTGGGTTTTGTCCGAACATGGTTCTTCGTGTTTTCCGTCCACTGTACCGAAGAAAAGTCCGAGGCGGCTGACTAAAAAAAGAGGTAGGTAGTGGTGAGACGACTGCTGTCGGGATGCAGAACGGGCAAGTTAAAAACTGCTGCGTGGCAAGCCAACTGATGAACCTTTTTTCTCTCTCTCTCTTTACTTTTCAGACGAGAGCCAAAGACTACTGTAGTTGATGAACCATGAAGTGATGTCGTATTTAAATCAAAGTCCACATTTTGGAAGTCTTCAAGTGGATCATTTCTGTGTTTTTTTCTTATTCGTTTCTACGCCCCATACCATGATCCATACGATTCTAGATATATAGTTTTTTGTTTTTTATTTTAAAAATGTTTTCAAATTTTTTTTTTACTTGAAATTATTTTTTATATGTATTTTTTTATTGTTTTAATACATTAATATTAAAAATTATTTTTTAAAAAAATATATTATTTATATTTATAAACGAAAAACACTTTAAAATATATATATTATCACGCTACCAAACAAGTAGATAATACACATTTTGAACACAAAATATTATTATTATAATATATCCGTGAAATTTTATTTAATAATTTAAATTATTTAATTGAGATATTTATTTAATATAATATCACCATTTGCTTGATTGGAGTTAAAATCTCGCTATTTTTTTTTTAATTTTATTTTTTTTTACTGGATAATTTATCTTGCTCAAGTATTCTTCTCTGTGACAATAACTTTATTTTCTTAGTATTTCTAACAAATTCTTAAAAAGTAAATTATAATTTAATTCCTGGGTTGATTGTTCAGTTTCTTGCTTCCGGAAAAATATAAATTTTAACTCAGCAATGTTGTGGCGCATTAACAATACTGTAAGATTGACCTGAAGGGCTGATATGGGAAGATGATATTATTTGGATTTCATGACTTATACTCATGTCATTTTGATATTTTTTTATATTAAAAATTAAAATATAAATCAAAAAATTTATGCGGATATTTAATTAGAGTGCAAACAAAATTTTTTAACTGGAGGGTGAAATTTAAATGGCAAACAACTTTAACCGAAAGAAAAACAAATCAAAAGAATGATGGTTAAATTGAAAAAAATAAAACAGCATAAATTTTGATTGAATTATGAAATTGAAAACCAATAAAATTTAAAAGAAAAAAATTAAAAATTAAAAGAATAAATGTTAAAATAAAAAATATAAGGAATTGTAATTAAATGACTAAATTGAAAACAAATTAAATTTTTATAAAATATATAAAAATCAAAATAAAAAATCAAAAGATTAAGGACTGAAATTTAAATATAAAAAACAAAAAATTTAACCATGTATTTTTCCTAACAGGAAAAAGAAAAACCCATCAACGAATCAATTATTATTCATCATCACGTACCACACTAGAAAAAAAAAAAATTGTATCCAGCAATATAATGAAAAAACTCACATCGCTGTATTTCTTGTTAATGATGAAGAATATTGAAAGTGCAATATATTCTTTTTTGTTAAAAGAAAAGTCTGCAATGTGTCATCATGAAGAGTAAATATGTCTTGAGAGGTTTCCCTCCTTCGAGCAGCTGGCATGGAAAAGAAAAGAGATATTGTCTTTAAAAATAGATATTATAAAATATCTATAACTTTAATTGTAATCCTAAAAAATAGCAAGACCTATCAGTTACGATTTTTTTATAAAAATATCGGTGGCCGATGCAATTTTCTGCGTTGCTTTTGGATGTTTGGAAACGCATGTTACTCAAAAATTCAATTTAAAAAAAAATAATTTTTTTGTATTTTGAATCGTTTTGATACGCTGATCTTAAAAATAATTTTTTAAAAATAAAAAAATATATTATTTTAATATATTTCAGCACAAAAAATATTTTTAAAAAATAATTATAACCATTATTCCAAATAGAAATACAGCAGTAAAGGTACTTTACCCTAGTTAAATTAAGCACTAATAATTTGAGGAAAGGTTTTTTTTCTCACTGCTCAGCCCTACAGCAGTGTTGTACTGTGATTTTTTTTTTTTTTTAATCGGAGAAAACCTCATTCCCTGAAAAGCGTATTTTATAGATTTAGGTGAGGGAGTAAAATCCCAGTTATTCTAAACTCTTATAAGAGATGTATGTCCTGACTCGAACTCGAGACCTATTGTGTTGATCTCAAACTCTTTACCATTACGCTACGCCCCTTGCGGACTGTACTGAGATCTTGATAACTTTTAAAATGTTTTTTAATTAAAAATATATTAAAATAATAAATATTTTTTATTTTTTAAAAATTTATTTTTAATATTAACACGATAAATAGAAACAAGATATATATGGATAGAACTGTGAAGAGTATAATTCTAATGGTCACACCCTAAATTTGATTTCTAGAGATCACTAGTTTGAGTTTTACAAATCTCATGGTCATTAGAGATTTACATAATCGTTAATTTTAATGCTCGTGAGGTTAGTTAAGATTCACTTAAGCTAGTCTGAATATTTATATTAATAAAAAAATAAAAAAGAAGATATATACGGATAGGATGATGAATAAATAAATGTAGTGATTATTTTCCACAGCATGAATGCAAGCTTTTTTTTCCATTCAACCAAGGAAAACGACATGGAATGCTTGTTCTGACCTGCTCGGGTTACTTTCACGGGTCCCGATTACCATATCTTCCATGTCGTTTAGGTTCGTGTGGGGCCACGTCTTGAAGATGCCATGGACTTTTCATCAGGCTGGACATACTCAATCAATCTTCGTAGAATCAAATTAGGAATTTATTGTCCACCATTTCAAGCCGTCCCTTCTCTCTCTCTCTCTCTCTCTCTCTCTCTCTCGGCTGCACAAATCGAAGCCGCTCCCATGTCTGAACATTCATCGATGAAAAAGAAGCATCAGCAGAAAGCAAGGGCGTGCTAGCTAAGCATACGAGGCTAATCAATACAGCTATCATGTGTGTGTATGACTTTTTGTGGATTTTTTTTTAAGAGCAACGAGGTATCTGGATTAGTTTATATATAATTATGTAAGTAATTAATGATTTTAAAATTTTTGAAACTTTAACTAATAATTAAACTAATAAGTTTTAGAAACAAATTTATAACTTAATCATTTAATTAATTAAGTGTGAATAACTACACTCCTCATAATTAAATGTGAGTAGAATTAATTCACATAAAAATTGACGTTAAAAAAGACATGATGGTCTCTCATCATCTTTCTCTTATCTAATTACAAGGAATATGAAGTAAATTTTTATTTTGTAATTTCTTTTTAATTTATTAATATAATATATGTTTTTTTATTTTTAAAAATTATTTTTGATATAAACATATTAAAATGTTAAAAAAATATAAAAAAATTATTTTTAAATATCTTTTTTTTAAGATTTTCATAAAGAACAAGTAAATTTCAATTAACGCGTGAGGAGCTAAACTTAACAATCACTTCTTTTTTGGATTGGAACTAACAATTCTTGTGTAACAAAAAGAACACTCGACACGGTCCGTGCTCGTTTTGCTGATTTAAACCTCGTGATTTTTTATTTTTTAAATTCAATTTGTCCCTCGTGGGTTGAGAAATTTGGCACAATTGGCCCCTCCCTTCATCCTCCATTCAATTTCTCCCTGCTACTTTTTAAAAGAGGTCCCCAGATAATCCACAAAATTACTAGATCCACGTTCTAATGCACAAACCCCTCTGGATTATTCACAAAATTAAAAGAAGAGAGCTTTGAGGATGAGAGATCTGACTCATGAAGGTTTGTTTTAGAGGTGGAGGTTGAGGTTGAGGTTGAGATTTGGGGGTGAGATTCACTAAAAAACTTATAAAAACAAGAAGAATGAGTTTTTGTGGTTGAGTTTTGTACATAATTAGATTGTACTCAACCATAATCATAATTTTAATCATAAAAACTAAAACAAACACCGACATCCAAAATTTAATTCAAAAAAGAAAATGAAGATCATAAACAAGTATTTGGATTCGAGAGTGTAAGAGGTAGCCAATTGAGAAGGAGAGGGAGATATTTTAGAATTAATATTTGTTTGTAAGGATATTTCTTGAAGAATAAATAAATATATTTATTTTTATATTTTTGTAATCAAATGTATTTATATTCTCTTTGTACCGGGAAAAGGCATGGGTAGTTATGGACTTCCAGGTCTAAATTTGATTTTATTTTAGCTTAAAAATATATTTAAGAGTCTGTTTAAAAGTGTGATTATGATTATTTTTTAAAATATTTTTTATTTAAAAATACATTAAAATAATTTTTTTTTTATTTTTTAAAAATTATTTTTGATATCAACACATTAAAATGATATGAAAACATCAAAAAAATATTAATTTAAAATAAAAAAATTTCATTTTTTTTAAAACATTTTTGAAAAACAAATAGGATCAAATAAATATATCACATGAATCTCAATAACTCCATATATTCCAAAACATCATTTAATCAATGTAAAATTTCAAAATCAAACCAAATCTAAATAAACTTTGCAGTTTTAATCAACTTTTACTATCATGATTAAAAAGCCAAACCAACTCATCAAATTTCTCTTATTGTGATATTTTTTATTGGTATAAAGATTGATTTTTTTTTTAATTTTTTTTGTGGATGGAATGTGGTTGGCTGAAACATTTCTCTTTCTTTTGCCTATTCCAGTGACTTTCCATGCTTTTTGGGATCAAAACGTGAGAAGAATAAATTTTAAGATAGAATTATAAAAAATAAAAATTCAAGAATTAAATTGAATTTCTCAAGTAAGAATGCTACAATAACCCTCACAATATTTGATGAGAGGCGATGCAGTAAAATAAATAGGAGAATTTGCACAGTAAAAGGGATGGTCATGTCTTTTTATTTATTTATTAATGTAGATGTCCTGTCAATTTGTACGTACTTTGACTAATTTTATGGGTCATGAAGATAATAATTATGTAAGCTTTTAATTGCCTTGAAACGATTCAAACTTGTAATTATTGAAGAACAAACTTAAAATCTGACCAGTATCAAAATAAAATAGTATCATTGTGGCAAAAAAAAAAAGGAAAAAAAAGAAAAGACATTGTCTTGTATTCATCTTTTAATACATTGGAAATAAAAATATAATGTATTAATATATTTGTTTTTGTGTTTTAAAAGTATTTTTAAAAAAAATTAAAATTTTTTATTTATTTCAAATTAATTTTTTTTAATGTTTTAAAATTATTTTAATATGAAAAATATTTTTTAAATATATTTCTATATAAAAATTATTTTAAAAATAATTACTACTACATTTACATTCCTAAGCATAAACATAAATATATGACAGGGACGCCTTTCAAATAAAATAAAATAAAATAAAATAATACCAAAACAAGTTCAATTTCGAAACAGACGACAGAGCTTCATAGAAACCATCGAAGCGTTCCTATGTTATTACACGTACTTCGATAGCTTCTAGAATTCATTCCCCGTGGCGCCTTTTCTTCTTCTTGCATTTGCACAACCAAATATCTAACAGAGCGTTCACTGTAAAGAAACAACAGTCAGAATGGGACCAACACTGCGCTCGCTCTGACCAATATTACCACCTTGCTCTATAAATTTACATCACAGGCCGTTAGTTTAGTAGAATTGAGCAACGAATAAGATTTGAGATAATGATGACGGTGCAGGCACGTCCACGTCATTCCCTTAAGAGGCCAAACACGCGTAAAGCATGACAATCTGGAATCTCGATACCGTCACCTTTAGGTGAGGGCAGTTTCTATTGGATTTCCAACACGTGTCGACGTAGCAATGCATAACTGTCAGATATTAAGAAGCTAGTGGCCCCCACCTTCCACCGCACAAGAAATCTCATTTCGTCTGCATTTGCATTTCATTTGCATTTGCATTTGCATTTGCATTAGAGAGAAACATAAAAAAATAAATAGATAAAAAAGTAGGAGATAAAAAAAATAAAAATATAGGAGGAGCCATAGAAGACGTAGAGGGTGGCTTCAAAGACTCGGACTTTTTGACTTAAAATAAAAAAACGCATTAAAAGAGAAGCCAAAAAGTCTTTCTTCCCCTTTCGTTCTCTTGCTTTGTTGGTTTTGTGAAGTTAATAAAAGCAGAGAGAGAGAGCGAGAGGTCAATAAACTTGAAAGGAAGCCAGAGAACAAAGCAGTTGAGGGTTTATCAGTTCTTACATTCCAGCCAGCTTTTTTTTACTTTTGGAAGCCAAGGTATGTTTCTTGAATGCTTGTTGTTATGATTTGATGATTGGTTTATGTCTGTCTTGGTGGGTTTTCGACAACTCTTAACGTTTCTGCTTGGCTTGTTAGAAAATGTAGGTAAAGAGTGGGACTTGAGTTGTGAGGCTGTATAGCTTGTTATTTATGGAAATTATGCTATAGACTAATTTTTTAAATTGCTAGCTATTTTTTGCTATTAAAATCCAGGGTGTAGGGCGTGTTAGATGGTGCTGTTGTTTTTGTTAGGATATTAACTATTTTTTTTTCATTTCTTGATAGCTTTCCTTTTCATTTGGTTACTGTTTTTGTTGAACGGCTAAAAAATTATAAAAAATGTTATTTTTCAAGCTGTTGTGTTATAATTTGGTGGGATTGAGGTACTACTGCTGTTTTTGATCTTATCGTTTTTTTCTCTCAGTTGTTGTCTCGCTCCCTCTCTGTAATGAAAACAAATTAAAAACCTGTGTTTGTAAAATGTTTTTGAAGGTTTTATCTGTTAATCTTGTAGAAAAGAGACGTTGTGGAGGAGACTTTGTGATGTGCAGTGGTACAAAGAGGAAACCAACACATACTGGTTTCAACATGGAGAATGAATTTCGAAAGGAAGACGGGGTTTGCTATGATTTCTCTGGTTTGCTTGAATTGTCTGCCTTGAATGATCTGATCGGTTTTAAGAAAGCAATTGAAGAGGAGGGTCATGATGTTGATATGCCAGGTTTGTGGTATGGAAGGAGGATTGGCTCGAAAAAGATGGGGTTCGAGGAGAGGACACCCCTCATGATTGCTGCGTTGTTTGGAAGCAAAGATGTGTTGAATTATATCCTGGAAACAGGTCATGTAGATGTCAACAGGGGTTATGGGTCTGATGGGGCCACAGCGCTTCACTGTGCTGCTGCAGGTGGCTCTTCCTCTGCACCTGAGGTTGCCAGGCTCTTGCTTGATGCCTCCGCTGATCCTAATTCTATTGATGCCAATGGAAATCTCCCTGGTGACTTGATTGCTCCAGTTGTCAAGTCTGGTTCTAATTCAAGGAAAAAGACCCTGGAGATCATGTTAAAGGGTGGTACCAGTGGTGAAGAAACATGTGTTTTGGCTGATCAAATTGCGGATGAGATGGAACAGCAAGAAGTATCAACGCCAAGGGTATCAAAAGATGGGTCCGAGAAGAAAGAGTATCCTATTGATCTGACACTTCCGGATATTAAGAATGGGATGTATGGAACTGATGAGTTTAGAATGTATACTTTTAAGGTCAAGCCTTGCTCTAGGGCTTACTCTCATGATTGGACAGAGTGCCCATTTGTGCACCCTGGGGAGAACGCCAGGCGCCGTGACCCCAGGAAATATCACTATAGTTGTGTTCCATGTCCTGAGTTTCGAAAGGGGTCTTGCAGGCAGGGTGATGCCTGTGAATATGCACATGGTATTTTTGAGTGCTGGCTTCATCCTGCGCAGTATAGAACTCGTCTCTGTAAAGATGAGACAGGTTGCACTAGGAGGGTGTGTTTCTTCGCTCACAAGCCTGAAGAGCTTCGTCCCTTGTATGCCTCCACGGGTTCAGCAGTGCCTTCTCCTAGATCCTACTCTGCCAAAGGTTCCACTTTCGACATGAGTTCTATTAGCCCACTTTCCCTTGGTTCTTCATCTGTCTTGATGCCATCTACATCAACTCCACCTATGACTCCGTCTGGGTCCTCTTCACCTATGGGTGGATGGACAAACCAGTCTAATGTGGTGCCCCCTGCATTGCAGCTTCCTGGTAGCAGGTTAAAAGCTGCATTCTGTGCACGAGATATGGATTTAGACATGGAATTGCTTGGGCTTGAAAGTCGCCGTCGAAGGCAACAATTGATTGATGAGATTTCTGGTCTCTCCTCCCCTTCCAGCTGGAACAATGGTTTGTCCACTGCCTCAGCTTTTACTGCCTCTGGTGATAGAACTGGGGAGTTGAATAGGCTTGGAGGAGTGAGGCCCACTAACCTTGAAGATATGTTTGGATCCCTCGATCCTTCAATTTTGCCTCAGTTGCAGGGACTCTCACTGGATGGTTCAACAAACCATTTGCAGTCTCCTACGGGGCTGCAGATGCGCCAGAACATCAACCAGCAGCTTCGGTCCAGCTATCCCACCAGCTTCTCATCTTCTCCTGTGAGAACATCACCATCTTTTGGAATGGATCATTCTGGAGGTGCAGCAGCAGCAGTTTTGAGTTCAAGGTCTGCTGCCTTTGCAAAGCGTAGCCAGAGCTTTGTGGAACGAAATGCTGTGAACCGTCACCCAGTTTTTTCTTCACCAGCAAAAGTAATGCCTCCTAATCTTTCAGACTGGGGTTCCCCTGATGGCAAATTGGACTGGGGTATTCAGGGAGAAGAGCTTAATAAGCTCCGAAAGTCTGCTTCTTTTGGGTTTCGAAGCGATGGTAGCAGTTTTGCCACAGCTGCTGCCTCAGTGCCAGCAACTGTTGGTGAGCGAGACGTATCATGGGTACAGTCCCTGGTGAAGGACACCCCTCCTGTGAAACCCGGGCCATTGGGTTTAGAGGAGGAGCAGCAGCAGCAGCAGCAGCAGCAGCAATGTCATCTTAACATTGGAGGTTCAGAGATGCTCCCTGCTTGGGTGGAGCAGCTGTATATCGAGCAGGAGCCATTAGTGGCTTAGAAGCAATATTAGCCCCGATTTGGCTCGTAGTTCAGCATTTAACTATTTATTTCTTGTCATTTTTTAAATTTTATTAAGTTTTGATGATATCCAGGAGTAAGAAACTGGAGAAAGGACAGAAGGAAAAACAAAATTGAAATTAAACCCCGAGGAAGAATTCAAAGACATCTGAGCAGGAGGAAAGGTTTCTGCTCATGGAGCTCTTAGATTCTTAAGAACAACACATTCTTTTTCACCAGCAGATGGAAGTTGTAAGCAAAATCTTGTGCTGATGAGTTAGAGGCGGTCGCCTACGGATTTCATTTTATTACCCATGGCCTGATTTGGTTAGCTCGTGGGTTGTATACATCATATGTACTAAAAACTGTAACAGCAATTACTTTTAATAAAACATGTATCAGAATTAAGTGAATCCTTCTTTCTGCGTGTACTACATGAGCCCGCGTCTCATCTTGTTCTTGTTTTGATATGTTAGTGAGAGCTTTTGTATCCATGAGCCATGAATTAACCCTTGTAGTTGATGTGAACCCATGTTCTCGTATTGGATTCTTTATCCATGGTGTTTTGCAGAAAAGTGAAGCCGATGCTGGTAACCCGCATCCTGTATCAAACTGAAGGTGGAAAAGAACAGAAGTAGACGTTTATATCCAGGACTATATGCATCTAACTGGTGATGTTAGCTCCCAATATGATGCCATTTCTCTCTTCATTCTTTCATCTTCTGTCAATGTCGTCCGCCTATCACCCTTTTTAGAATACTACTACACTATGCTCTCGGCATGGAAGGGGTGAGAGATCCATTGATTCCACAATTCTCAATCGGGGGAGATTGTTGAGCACTAATGCAAAGTCAGTCTAGTTAGCATTGCTTGCTTTTCGCATCTTTTAATCAAACTTTATAAAGTAGTGGTGCACTAGAAGAAAGAAAAAGAAGCAATGGAAGCTTGGGTGCTCCAAGCCCACCTCTCCATTTCTTTTCCTGTTCAGGCTAAGAGCCAAAATCTCCAACAAAGAAAAGGCACATACAAGAAACCTACATCTGCAGTGGCTTTGCCTAGACTGCTTATTTTATAATATAATTTATTTGCTTAACTTAATTTGTGGGATTTTAATTTTTATTTGAGATGCAAAACATTCTTCCTTCTTATCTGCTGGGGAGAAGTATTGATTAAAACCTTAATTATTTCAAAGTACAGACCAAGCCAAGTGGATTTAAAACATTCATTCAATAATAAAACTAATAAAACAAGTGAAGACATAGATAAGCTTCAGACAAAAGTCAGAAAACGCGTCCTCAGTTTGCAGTGCAAGTCATCGTTTTGGATTCTTTTTTTAAAAAAAGAAGCCATGTTCCGATGTCTTAATTAGGACTTCAAGGGTAAAAAGTTAGATTAGTTCTAATCCAAATCCAACCAAAATAAATAAATAACTTTGAAGTTTAAAAAAACTATATATACAGTAAAATAACTATATACTAAATAATTAAAAATTATAGTATTCAAGTTCAGGTTATAAATACTCAATGGGCCCTTGAAACCTGGGACATCAAAAATCTATACTAGATAGGATTGAGATGCATTTGAATAGTTATTTTAAATTTGTGTATGGATAATACAAAACTCCATAATTTGATTTAAAAAAGTTAAATTTTGAGAAGATTTTGAGTTGAATGACAAGCTTTTCATGTGATGTTGTCATATTAAGCTATTGTCTTTTTAAAGTATCTTTCGTATGAATTTTTTTTGAAAAAAATATTTTTGACAAACATATTAAAATAATCTAAAAACACTAAAATTTTTTATTAATTTCAAGCAATTTATTTTAAAAAAAAATCACAAAACATGGTTTCAACCACAAAAACAAACTATCCATGTAAGACATAGCTTATACTTCAACTATCATACCATATTTGATCCCATGAGTACCCTACATAATCACTTTCATTGTCTAAACTTGATATTATTCCATAAAAAAAGGTGAAAAGTCCATCCACTATAATAAATGTAATTGAAAATTTCCCACTAATGAATATGAGAATATTTTATGGTGAGAATTTCTAAAGTTTCAGATATGCATTTTCATTTATAGTTTATATTAAGTATTGGTAATATATTTTCAGATTAATCTACCTTTTTAATTAAAAGATCAAAGTTTAATTGAAGAAAAAATAAATGGTGGAAAAAGACTTAAAATTTATTGTTTCAATTTTTCTCTTTTAAATGATCAATTACACCAAGTTTCTTGTAATAATAGAATTTACGAAGAGTATAATCTTACTTTTATAAAATTACATATTGTATATGGATATTTAGGTGCTTTCCTACACCCTTTTATTATTATGTTCATTCATTATCATCAAGTTCATTTGAATCTACATCTTCTTATGACCTTTGAGCTTACAAGTATTTATGTACATGTGTTTATAAATAGAAGCATTATTGAGAGAATATGAAACACACATATAACTACAAATTCATATGAAATAAAAGTGTTCCCTCTTCATCCCTCTTAATCTCTATTGTTCTTTTATATATATACACTCTTTATTAATTATATTGTTTTATTATTATATGCTTCTTGATACATAGTTTTATAATACGTTATCAACATGAATTGCTCCTCGCTTTTATCTTGAAGCAGACAATCATATTGGGTAAGAAGTAAAAGCACATATTTCTCTTTGATTTCATCTTGTAGCAGATAATCATATTTGGTTTGTTGATAAGAAGTATAAGATATGTTTTTCTATTATTGTTGTATGTTCTACATTATGTTTTGAGATCAAATATATAGGATGAAACCTATGACAAAATCTTAAGATTTTTCTTAAATGTAACAGCACCACGTACTAATCTTCATTTTATATTTATACTTTTATAAATATTTTCTGTGTGTGTGTGTGTGTGTGTGTGTGTATACACTACCAAGTTTCTAACAATATTAATATTTTTTTTATGAAGTAACAATGACAAACCTTGCCAAACTTGAGTTTGTGGCACTTGTTATCACGGGCAAGAATTATTTGTCATAGATTCTTGATACTGAAATTCACCTGGATGCCATAGGTCTTAAAGACACCATTAAAGATGATAATGAAGCATTTAGTCAAAACAAGGCAAAAACCATGATTTTCTTACGTCGTCATCTCCATGAGGAGTTGAAGATAGAGTATCTCACAATCAAAGATCCCCTTATTCTTTGGCAAAATTTGAAAGAAAGATATGACCATTAAAAGACAGTTATTCTCCTAAAATCTTGTTATGATTGGATATATTTACGATTGCAGGATTTTAAATCAGTAAGTGAATATAATTCTGTAATGTTTAATATCAGTTCTAAATTAAAACTAGGTGAAGACAATATAACCGATGATGATATGTTAGAAAAAACATTATCTACTTTTCATGCATTAAATATGCTCCTGCAGCAGCAATATAGAGAAAAAGGTTTTAAGAAATATTCTGAATTAATTTCATGTCTCCTTGTGGCTGAATAAAATAATGAGCTTTTAATGAAAAATCATGAATCACAACCAACTGGTTTAGCTCCATTCCCTGACGTGAATGCTACGAGATATAATAATAATTATTATTATTATGGTTGTGGTCCTTATAGAGACCGGGAATGTGGTAATGGGAGAAGACGGTTTAATTACCGCAACTATAACGGTTGTAATTTATCAAATTCTTACAAACCTTTATAGAATAAGGAGAAACAAGAAATGGGGAAGAATATATATAATAGAGATACCAAAAAGGTAGAAAATGTCTGTTATTGATGTGGAATGAAAGGACATTGGTCTTGTACCTGTTGTTGACTAAACGTCTTATTGATTTATATCAGTCCTCATTGAAAGGAAAGGAGAAGTATATAGAAATAAATTTTTCTCACCCACATCAAGGTAATGATGATATTTATCCTTCGTATATGACACACCTTGATGTTGCGGATTTTTTTGAGCAAACTGATGAGAAAGTTAATATTTTTTGTTATGATAATAATTAGTTAATATAACAATGTTAGAATTTAAAATTATGCTTATCTTTTCAGTGTGTTTCCTTTATGCTAGTATATTTCAATGTATTTTGTTGTCTTCCTTTCATGTTAGTTTATTTAATGAAAAAGATTGTGTTATAATAATTATATCTTATTGTGAACTTATTATATATTTATTCATTTTCATGAAGAAAATATGGATTCATGTCATGCTATAAATAAGCCCAATATCAGTGGTGGCAATATATACTTAGCAAATAGTGCAACGACACATACCATTCTCAAGCATAAGCAATATTTTTCAAATATGAGAATGATGAAGGCAAAAGAGAATACAATATCACGTTCAATAGACTTGATTGAAGGCTCTGGAAGAGCTAATATAATGCTTCATAATAGAACAAGATTTATTATTGATAATGCTTTGTTCTCTACTAAATCAAGGAGAAATCTATGAAGTTTCAAAGATACATGACTTAACGAGTACCATATTGAGACTGTCAATGACAATAGTATAAAATATCTTTACATTGTATCAAATGTCTTCACTGAAAAACAAATATTAGAAAAATTACCCGTTTTATCTTCAGGTTTGTACTACACAAGTATTAGTACAATCAAAGTCAATAAAATAATAAACTAGAAGTTCAATGAACCAAATAATTTTATCATTTGGCATGATCAGTTGGGCCATCCTAGATCAATAATGATGTGAAGAATTATAGAGAATTTACATGGTCATCCATTGAAGAACCAAAAGATTATTCAATTCAAGGAATTCTCGTGTGTTGCTTGTTCTCAAAGCAAATTGATCATTAGACCATCACCAACTAAAGTTGGGGCTAAATCCCCAAGATTTCTAAAATGTATTCAAGGTGATATTTGTGGGCCCATTCACCTACCATGTGGACCATTTAGATACTTTATGATTTTAGTAGATGCATCTACAAGATGGTCACATGGTGTTTATTATCAACTCGTAACTTGATATTTGCGAGATTACTTGCTCAAATTATTAGATTATGAGCATAATTTTTAGATTATATAATCAAGACTATTCATCTAACAATGTTGGTGAATTCACATCTTAAGCATTTAATGATTATTGCATGTCACTTAGGATAAACATTGAACATCTTGTTGCCTATATTCATACTCAGAATGGTCTTGCCGAATCACTTATTAAATGCCTCCAGTTAATTGCAAGACCACTACTCATAAGAACAAAACTTCCTATCTCTGCTTGGGGGCACACTGTTTTACATGCAGCAACTCTTATACGCATTAGGCCAACAACGTATCATAAATTCTTCCAATTACAATTGGTTTTCGGTCATGAGCCAAATATTTTTTATCTAAGAATATTTGGTTGTGCGGTATATGTTCTAATTTATCCGCCACAATATACAAAGATGAGTCCTCAAAGGAGGTTGAGAATATATATTGGGTTTGAGTCCCCATCAATAATTAAACATCTTGAGCCCTTAACAGGTACTTCATTTACGACACGATTTGTCGATTGTCATTTTGATGAGACTATGTTTCCAGTATTAGGGGGAGAAATTAAACAACTGGATAAAGATATTACATGGAATGCATTGTCATTATTGAATTTTTATCCTCGTACAAAACAATGTGAACAAGAAGTTCAAAAGATACTTCGTTTGCAAGACATTGTACATCAACTACCGAATGCATTCACTGACTCAAAAAGAGTAACCAAATCTTATATACCAACTGCATATTCTCCAACCCAGATTGAAGTCCCAGCAGGACAATCCACTAAAATTATAGCAAATGAGTCTATGACATGCCATAAGTGTGATAGACCAATTGGTTTAAAAGATAAAAAATTTTGAAAAAGAAAGGAGCAAATAATCAAATTAGCATTATTGAGAAAGAAATATTCATAAGAAGATAGACATAACTGATCATAAAACTCAAAAGAGGTTCAGATACCTGAAAACAGTAAAAATAAGGAGATCTTGATAAATTATATTTTTACAAATAAAAGATGGAACCAAAATGATATAATTATTGACAATATCTTTCATATAATATATCGCTTGATATCATTAATGAAAATAAGGATCTTGAGCCTAAATCTGTCGAAGAATATTAACGTAGAAATGACTAGCCAAAATAGAAAGAAGTAATCTAGACATACTTAAATTTACTTGCATAACGTGAAGTTTTTGGACCTGTAGTCAAGACACCTGACAGTGTAAAGCTAGTTGGATACAAATGGGTATTTGTGTGAAAACAAAAGAAAAAAAATGAAATCGTAATGACTTGTGGCATAAGGGTTTTTGCAAAAACATGACATTGATTATGATGAAACATATTCTCCTATATTAGCTGCAATTACATTTCGATATCTCATTAACCAGACAACTTATGAAAGAACAAATATGTGTCTGATGGATGTATTCACAACCTATTTATATGGGTCAATTGATAATGATGTTTATATGAAAATCCTTGAAGGATTTAAAATGCATGAAGCATATAATTTAATTTCCTAAAAAGTTTACTCAATCAAGTTACAAAGGTTCTTATATGGGTTAAAGCAATCATCATGCATGTGGTATAATCATCTTAGTGAATATTTATTGAGAGAAGGGTATAATAATGATCTTATATGTCCATATGTTTTTATAAAGAATTCAGATATGATTTTGTTATTATTGTTGTGTATGTTGATGATTTAAATATTATTGAAACTCATGAAGGGATACCAAAGATAGTAAATTATTTAAAGAAAGAGTTCAAGATGATAGATTTGGGAAAACAAGATTTTATCTCGGCCTACAGATTGAGCATTTAGCAGATGGAATTCTCATTTATTAGTCAACTTACACAAAGAAGGTCTTTAAAAAGATTTTATATGGATAAAGCACACCCATTAAGTACACTAATGGTTGTTCGGTCACTTGATGTGAAAAAGAACCCTTTTAGACCTCATGAGGATAACTAAGAATTACTTGGTCCCGAAGTACCATACCTCAGTATAATTGGTGTGCTAATGTATCTTGCTAATAATACGTGACTTGATATAACATTCTTTATGAACTTGCTAGAAAGATATAGTTCTTCTCCTACCTGGAGACATTGAAATGGAATTAAACACATTTTTCATTATCTACGAGGAAATATAGATATGAGCTTATTTTATTCAAATGATGCTAATTATAAATTTGTTGGGTATGCTGATGTTTTATCTAATCCACATAGAGGTCGATCTCAAACAGGTTATCTCTTTACGTGTGTTAAGTCTGCTATATCATGGAGATCTACAAATCAAACATTAGTTGCCACTTCATCTAATCATGTGGAAATACTTGCAACCTATGTAGCTAGTCGTGAGTGTGTGTGACTGAGATAAATGACTCAATATATTCGTGGAATATGTGGTTTATCCTCTAGCAGAGAAACTCTAACTATATTGTATAAAGACAATACTACATGCATAGCTCAATTAAAGGGAGGATACATCAAAGGAGATCGGACAAAGCACATCTCATCAAAATTCTTCTTCACAAGTGACCTTGAAAAGTGTGCTGACATTGATGTTCAAAAAATTCGCTCAAAAGATAATCTAGCAGATTTATTCACTAAAGCATTACCAACTACAATATTTAAAGGATTACGGTGCAATATTGGAATGAAACAGCTTAAAAACTTGAGATGATATATTCATGAAGGAGAGTTAATACGCATTGCACTTTTTTTTTCTTGGTTTAGATTTTTTCCTCTTGGGTTTTCCTGGCAAGGTTTTTAATGAGATAATTTTCAATGCGTAAGGCTATACAGTAAACATCCAAGGAGGAGTGTTATAAAATCATACATTGTATATGGAAGTCTAGGTGCCTTCCTACACCCCTTCATTATTATATTCATTCATCATCATCAAATTCATTTAAAAATCTCCAGGTTTATTTGAATTTACATCTTCTTATGACCTATCTTCTTATGACCTTTGAGCTTAGTTGTTGAGAGAATATAAAACACACATATAACTACAAATTCATATGACATAAAAGTACTTCCTCCTCATCATCTAATCTCTATTGTTCTTATATATTTATTTACTCTTTATTAATTATATTGTTTTATTATTATATGCTTCTTGATACATACTTTTATAGTAATCATACATAGTCCAAATCTCTCTTATGACAAGTTGATCCTTGTAACAATTGATCCAATGTTTGCAACCCAAAATCTGCACTGATTTCTTCGAATTTACATATATTTTTGTATGCATTCCAATTTGTCTCGACCACTAGAGTTTCAGTCAGCTTGCAAGCTTCACCCCACATGTTTGAGTTGTCAGGATCATGACAAACTTTCTTCCTAGGTTCTTCAGTTTTCTTGGAATTTCGATCATCGAATATCAAGTTTCCATCAGTACGGTTTGATAAGTGTTTGTGATTTTGATTGTCGAGCTGTGGGGATAAAGTCCTCCTCGAATTAGAATCTCCCGACTTTGCATCTTCCTCTGTTACTATATAAAACGAAACAGCATTTTTTAGAATTGATTACACACAATTCTTGAACGAAAAAATAATGGAAAATGAAACAAACTGTAATTGTGCCTAAAAGGATTGTATTTAACAGCTGAATCGAGCTGAGAAACCTGATGTAGTAATGATGAAATGATCAAAATCAATAACAGAAACAGGGCTGGGATCTTGCGAGCTGAACTCTGCTTCCTCCTTTTCAAATGCACAACCTCTTGTTTTCTTGTTTCTCTTCCTTACTTCTGCCCCAATATCAGAGACTTCCCTCTGATGCAACCAATTGGATCTCTTTCCATCTTCCAAGGAAACATCTTCACAGTCTTTTAGACTCGTGAATCTGCAATTATGCCATCATCACCAACTTCTTGAGCAGCGCTAGCTTCCGATATTCTGTTACTCAACCCTGCCTCGTTTAAAACTCTATCAAAACCATCTTGTTCATATTTTCTTCACTTTCCCTCGTTTACTTCTTCTACTTTCTCTCCAATATTCTCAAAGCTAAGAACAAACAACTTATTTTCTACCTCAAGAAAAGTCGGCATCTCGCGAAACGACAGTGTGCTCTTAACCCATCTATTCTCCATCTCTTAGAAATGAAATAATGTCTTGAGAAATGGCACTAATTCAACAAAATTAAATAAATTAATGCGTATAAAAAAGGTAATAGTAACAGGGAAGAAAGCAAAGGGTGTTGAGTTAATAGGTGTTTCAGTTGAAGTTATATTTTCTGTTTTGAATAATCCTTGTTGAATAGGGAAGTTGTTTGTTATTTGACTCTTTCTTCTGTTGATTACTACGTCTTAGTTAGCTTAGACGCGGACTGTATGGTTGCTTAATATTAGGACTGTAAAGGCTATTTAATAGCCAAAGCTTGTTTCATTCAAAAAACCAGTCATTCCCAGATCAAGTGAGCTTTATTATTGCTTGAAGTCTTTAATTCACAACAATCTGGTATCAGAACTCCCACTGGGCCTGAGAGAGAAAAAGTAGCAGACTTTGAGTGACTTGTAAAAAAAGAGAGAGACATGATGAGTGAAGAAAAAGGGATTTTTGTGCAGCCTTCAATTCCCCATTTCGATGGTCATTATGACCATTGGAGCATGTTGATGGAGAATCTTTTGAGATCCAAAGAGTATTGGAGCTTAATGGAGACTGGTTATGCAGAACCAGAAGATGGAGTAACCGTGACAGAGGCACAACAAAAGAGGCTCGATGAGTTGAAGGACTTGAAAGTAAAGAACTATTTATTCCAAGCTATTGATTGAACCATTTTGGAAATCATTCTTCAGAAGGACACTGCGAAGCAGATTTGGGACTCAATGAAGAAGAAGTACGAAGGAAATGCAAGAGTGAAGTGGTCAATTCTTCAAGCTCTTCGCAAAGAGTTTGAAACCTTAGAGATGAAGTCAGGTGAGAAAGTTTCGGTCTACTTCTCAAGAGTGATGTCTGTGGCTAATAAAATGAGGGTGCATGGTGAACGAATGGTAGATGTTACCATTATGGAGAAAATACTTCGATCCTTAACAGAAAAATTTAATTACATTGTTTGTTCTATTGAAGAGTCGAAGGATATTGACAGTTTATCCATTGATGAGTTGCAAAGCTCTCTAATTGTTCACGAGAAGAAGTTTCACAAGCATGATAGCGAAGAACAAGCCTTGAAAGTAACTCATGAGGAGAGATCAGGAGGACGAGGTCGTGGTCAAGGATCATTTAGAGGAAGAAGCAGAGGTAGAGAGCGTAAGTTCTTTGACAAGTCTGTTGTTGAATGTTACAAATGCCACAAGCTCGGACACTTTCAATATGAGTGTCCTAGCTGGGACAAAGAAGCTAATTGTGCTGAGCTTGATGAGAAAGTAGAAATGTTGGTAATGTCAGTTGTGGAGGAAAATGAAGTAGGAAGAGAAGACGTGTGGTTTCTGGATTCAGGATACAGCAATCACATGTGTGGAGATAAAACCTTGTTCAGTAATCTCAATGAAAGTTTGAGGCAAATGTTGAAACTAGAAAATAACATGAAAATGTCAGTGATGGGAAAAGGGAATGTGAAGCTACAAGTAAGTGAATTTGTACATGTGATTATCGAAGTGTTCTATGTGCCAGATTGAGGAACGACTTATTGAGTATTGGTCAGTTGCAAGAAAAAAGGTTAACTATCTTCTTTCAACATGGGAAGTGCCAGATTTACCATCCAGAAAAGGGGTTGATTATTCTAACTGAGATGTCAGCAAATAGAATGTTTTTTCTGTTAGCTAAATCTCCACTGGTAAAGGAAACTTGTTTCCATACAACCTTTCAGGGTCGGTCTCATTTATGGCACTGTAGATATGGTCACCTGCGTTATAAAGGCCTCAGAACCCTTCAGTTCAAGAAAATGGTACATGGACTACCACAATTCACTGCTTCCACAACAATATGTCCACACTGCATGGTAGGAAAGCAGCATCGAAATCCTATTCCAAAGAAGAGTAATTGGAGAGCATCACAACAGCTTCAATTGATTCATGCAGACTTGTGTGGACCGATCACTCTTATATCAAATAGCACTAAAAGGTATTTAATATGTTTCATTGATGACTTTAGTCGAAAAATATGGGTCAATTTTTTGGATGAGAAGTCAGAAGCCTTCATCATTTTTAAGTACTTCAAGAGCCTTGTTGAGAAAGAAACAAGAAGTTGCATCAAAAGCTTGCGTACAGATCGGGGAGGGGAGTTCACTTCACAAGAATTCAATCAGTTTTGTAAAGAGAATGGCATCAAAAGACAACTTACGGCTGCCTACACCCCACAACAAAACGGAGTGGCAGAAAGGAAGAACAGGACAATCATGAATATGGTGCAGAGAATGATTTCAGATAAGAAGATTCCAAAGAGTTTTTGGCCATAAGCTATAAATTGGACTGTCCATGTCCTGAATCGAAGTCCTACTCTAGCCGTGAAAAACATGACTCCAGAAGAGGCTTGGAGTGGAATCAAGCCTTCAATTGAACACTTTCGGGTGTTTGGCTGTGTCTCACATGTCCATGTACCAGAAGTCAAAAGAACCAAATTGGAAGACAAGAGCTTCAATTGCGTACTGCTGGGGCTCAGTAAGGAATCCAAAGCCTATAGGCTTTATGATCCTATATCAAAAAGAATTGTGGTGAGCAAGGATGTCAAATTTGAAGAAGATAAGTGCTGGGATTGGGATAAAAGTTATGAAGAATTAATTATAGTTGATTTGGAATGTGGTGACAATGAAAGAGAAGCTGCCATAAGTGACAGTGAAGGGGATAAAGATGCAGAAGAAGTGGAGATCGTTCCATCAAGTGCAGAAGAAGTGGAGATTGTTCCATCAAGCAATGTGAATGATATCAACTCATCTAGCTCAAATGAAAGAAGATCTAGAAGAAGGCCGGTCTGGATGGATGATTACGACAGTGGAGACAATTTTTCTGAAGAAGATGCAGCTAATATGGTACTGTTTATATTTGCTGATCCTGTGCATTTTGAAGAAGCAGTAAAGAGTGAGAGGTGGAAAGCAACTATGGACTCTGAAATGAAAGCCATCGAGAAAAATAATACTTGGCTATTTACAGACTTACCTGTTGGAAAGAAAAAGATCGGTGTTAAATGGATCTACAAAACAAAGCTAAAAGAAAATGGAGAGGTGGATAAGCACCAGGCTCGATTGGTAGCAAAAGGTTATGTGCAACAATAAGGAATTGATTACAATGAGGTGTTTGCACCGGTTGCAAGAATGGATACAGTGAGGATGATTATAGTTTTGCAGCACAAAAAGGATGGACAATCTATCAACTCGATGTAAAATCAGCTTTTTTGCATGGAGAATTAAGTGAAGAAGTGTATGTGGAGCAGCCTAAAGGTTATATACAGCAAGATGATCCTCAGAAAGTCTACAAGTTAAAGAAAGCCTTATATGGACTTAAACAAGCTCCACAAGCTTGGATTAGTCGTATTAAGGCTCATTTTTTTAATGAAGGTTTTGAAAGGTGCCATAGTGAACACACTTTGTTCACCAAGAAAGGCAGAGAAGGTAAAATTCTAATTGTCAGTTTATACGTTGATGATCTTATCTTTACTGGTAATGATGAATTGATGTTTCTTGAGTTTAAAAATTCAATGGTGCGTGAGTTTGATATGAAGGATTTGGGGAAGATGAAATATTTCCTTGGATTTGAGGTGTTACAAGGGCTAGATGGGATTCATATTAGTCAAAGGAAGTATGCGTTAGAAGTATTGAAAAGATTTGGAATGGAGGATTGTAATTCAGTTCACAATCCTATTATTCCAGGTTTTAAGATTTTAAATGATGAAAGAGGAGTTCAGGTGGATGAGACATATTTCAAGCAAGTTGTGGGGAGCTTAATATATTTGACAGCAACTAGGCCTGATTTGATGTTCACAGTAAGCCTTGTTAGTAGATACATGGGCAAGCCTACTAAATTACATTTGCAGGTTGTCAAAAGAGCTTTGAGGTATTTAAAAGGAACCATCAGCTATGGGATCTTCTACAAAAAGGGAGGGAGTTAAAGTCTAGTTGGTTATGCTGATAGTGATTATGCAGGTGACTTAGAAAGTCGAAAGAGCACGTCAGGTTATGTATTTATGTTAAGTTCTAGAGTTGTTGCCTGGTCCTCAAAAAAGCAACCAATTGTTACTCTCTCGACAACTGAGGTAGAGTTTGTGGCTACTGCTTCTTGCGCCACTCAATCTATTTGGATGAAAAGAATTTTGGAGAAGTTGAGTCAATCACAGAGTCAGTGTACAACTATATTTTATGATAACAGCTCCACAATAAAGTTGTCAAGGAATCCTGTAATGCATGGGCACAACAAACACATTGATGTACGCTTCCATTTTCTACGTGATCTCACAAAAGAAGGCACAGTTGAGTTAATTTATTGTGGTACACAGGAGCAGCTGGCAAATGTAATGACCAAGGCACTCAAGCTTGATACTTTTCAGAAACTTCGTGATCAGTTGGGAGTTTGCCAAGTACCAGAAGTAAACTGATTAGTTTAAGGGAGGGAAATGTTGAGATAATAGGTGTTTCAGTTGAAGTTATATTTTCTGTTTTGAATAATCCCTATTGAATAGGGAAGTTGTTTGTTATTTGACTCTTTCTTCTGTTGATTACCACGTCTTAGTTAGCTTAGACGTGGGCTGCATGGTTGCTTAATATTAGGACTGAAAAGGCTATTTAATAGCCAAAGCTTGTTTCATTCAAAAAACCAGTCATTCCCAGATCGAGTGAGCTTTATTATTGCTTGAAGTCTTTAATTCACAACAAAGGGATGCTTACACCTGAGGACCTTTAAAGACAAAAAAAAAAATTATTCAAGTAATTGTGTATAATTTCACTGTCTTCCCATAAAAGAATATATGTTAACCGATCTTTTACGTCTTATTATAATAATCAATTTCTTTCGTACGAATAATATATTAATAAGAAATATATGTAAATCATGATCAAGATATTATTTTGATTAAAATATGAATAAAGACATGAATGTTTTTTTTTTTTGCTAGTGTGTGTATATATATTATTTGTTCTTTTAGTGTGTGTGTGTGTATATTAACAATAACTAATTGAGGAGGGGAAATCACAATTCATTTGAATAATACTTTGTATTTTTTTTCAATTTCATCATTTAATATCAAATTTATTGAGTATCGAGTTTAATAATTTATTTCAGTTTGTTTCTATAAGGTTATCATTGTCTCATGACGCGAGTCATGAGTTTTGCAGGTTCACTTATTTAACTCGAGTTTTTTTGGGTTATTTTTTATAATCAATTTTTTTTCAATTTTATCCCTCACCATTTGAGTTGATTAATAATTAAACTTCATAATTTATTCCGGTCTCCTTTCTATGAAGTTATCCCGATCTCATAACTCGAGTCAAAGATTTGACGTGTTAAGCTTTCTATGAGGTCACTAGTATCAATATAATTCAGTATATATTGAGAAAGTCCAAACTATCGTGTTACACGATCTAAGCAATGCATCTTAACAATGTTAAAGCAGTGCAACGAGACTCGTGTTAACCAAAAGTCTGATTCATCGTGGCATATAGTTGAAGCTAAAAATATCAAGTCTTTTGTATATGACATCCATATAATCTATAAGAACATATAAAAAGACTTATAATAGATTACAAGTCAAAACTAAATAATTGACGTTCAAATAATAAAAAATACAATACATTTGTAACCTCATACCTGTTGTGGTTGTTGTGCGTCCAGCTCATCTCAGTAGAACTCGAGGATATGGGTGAGATTTATCGTGAAATGTTTAGCTCCATACCATTTGACATGACAAACTATAATATTAGTACATTTTTCAATTTATATAATAACTTGTTGATTAAAATCAATTTTATTTTATTATTACCTAGAAACAATGGATAGTAGTCTTGACGTAACAATGTCGAACATATTATTACCCTAACTCTTTGGACGTCCGATATGAATATGCTCTAATGACTAGAGCTATGTTAATCAACGTTAAAAACTTTAACTTAGTATTTGAAATGCCATTAATTCTAATAATTAAAGAATTTAGAATAATTATACCTAGAGAAATAATAGACACTCGATAATTTGTCTTCTATTTTTTAGACAAGCTTTACATAGTTACTGGTAGAGATATGTAAGCATGCCAACAATATTTGTTCTCTGTAATATACATGCTCGAGCATACACAACCAACTTGTTCTTTATCGCATCTGATGGGGGATTTTAAGATTTATGTCCAGCCATGTCAATTTGATGCAACCACCCCTATAAATATTGGATGGAGGCACTAGTCTTAATTGACAATCACATAAAGCATTTATGAAAATCAACCTTCCACGTCTTGTCACAAGGGTTCCATCTATCAGAAGACTAGTTAACATGGCAACATCCTATAATTTAGGTGTCATCTAACTAACACGTGGATGGAAGGTGTGTCTCACATCGCCATCGTTAAACCAAAACTACAATCAATTCATGGTCAAGATGTGTGCCACGCAACTGATTGATCTCATAAAAACTAGCCTCGATAACAAATAGATAAACATGCTCATGCAACTCTGTTAATATATGTTGTCGAGGTGTTGCAGGATCACCACCCTAAAAATCAAGCAGTTTAGTTATTTAAACAATTAAATTAGTTAAAACTTAGTTAATTAAAATAATTATTTTAAAAAGTTATTAATATAGAGATCTAGCCTCTCTGCATCAAATATTATCAGAACAATGTTGATCTTGCATACATAGAACCGACCTATCATCAAAACCTGTCTCTACTACTAGGCGGTCCTATCTACGGTACTTCAAGAAGCAGTAGAACCTCCTCTAGTTCAAACCATGACTCTCTTCATGCCCTGTAACAAAAAAAAATAATAGCCTTTGCAATACAATTGAACATTCATATAGTTGAGTTAAAAAATAATAATTGAAGTTTAAATAATTTAAAGCAAATACAAATAATTAACGTACATTGTATAGTTTTTGTTATGACCCTCTAGACTGCAGATGCCATATTTATTTAATAAGTACCCCTTTCTAGCATCCATATCATTACATAAACGAGTGAATTATCTTCGACCCTTATCTATTTGCTATCGAGTTGGACATCCTATATATATATAGACCGGTAGATGGAGGCCACAACGACATATCTGGCAAGGGTTAAAAAACAAGAAATATATGCATATTTGTACAACAAGTTAGAGTAGAAATCATCAATAAATTGCACATAGTCCATATTTTATATAGTATAACATGCAATTAGGTGTGAACATGGTCAATGATACAATTGTCATTTGCCACAAGTACAAGTTACTTCATTGATGTTAACCGCCTCCCTCACTTCTCTTGTAACACCAAGTACTGGAGGTGTCTCAGACTGAAATAATCTCATTCCAAGATCAAATATAGATATCACGTGTGATCTAGAAGTTGTTGCACTCCAAGTAATTCAGCTAGGATCTTTAGAGGCCAAAGCATACCACGACTAAAAAACTCTTAAACCTTTTCTTTGCACTCTACAAAATATTTATTACACCTAAAAAAGATTATATGCACTATAGTTGATACAAGCAAGTCACAGATAATTTTTAAAATATTATTAAAAACCTCTGATAAATTCGAGATCGTATTGTCATAACAACGACCACCAGAATCATATGAAAATGACTATTTTTTAGGTTCAACTTCTAGCCGTGCTCTGATCGCATCATCAATCTCCATCAGATCCTTATATAAAATATCAAACTCTTATTTTGAATGATTTGTACACATCGTATACAATATATTTTTCAAGGCAATATTTTTGAACTTAGTGTTAAAGTTTGTTATAAAGTATTGTGAACAATATCGATGATATTCAATAAGTTAGAGAAAAATCATTGCTATGTAATTCTTAATAACCACATGTCTATCTGATATAATACATAACCGATATGACTGCCAATTATATATTGCCGAAGCAAATCTTCAAACCAACTTAAATTACTATTAGTCTTTTCATATCATAACACAACAGATAAACTCCATTATTTACATCATAAGCAATTGTAACAAGTAATTTTGCCTTATACTTACCATAAAGATGAGTGTTGTTAATACTAATTAGAGGACAATAATATTGAAACCCATTAATTGAAACATCAAATACCCAAAATGCTCTCCCAAATATTGCCTTATTTCAATCAACTATTTTATGATCTAAAGTGATAAATGTTCCTGAATTTGACTCTTTAAGTGTACCAAGCAACCTCTTCAATATTTTCTACTTAGCCATCCATGCCTTCCAATATAAGACGTCATGCTCGTAATCTCTCTCTATAGTACCTTGAATTGTTGCAACACTTGTACTTATATCCCTCGTTATAATTGTCAACATCAACTTAATAATAAGATTTGAGTCAATCTAATAATGGCGTTGCAAAATAAGAGAGTTTTAACATGTTTGTGACACTTTTAATTATGAAATTTTCCATGAATTAGACCTCTAATATCCCCCCCCAACAAATACCATATATATACTAGCTCTTAAACTCATTGCAACTGAACATAAATTTTAATTGAGCGATGGACTTTCTATTGCAATGAATTCTTTATGTATCACTGCTTAACTACAGTAACACATTCAGACTCTTCTCTAAATTTCTTCTAACCTCCAATTCATCAACTGATAAATCCAAATACCTATGACTATTAGCCAAGTCATTGCATCTGTATTGGTTATCCCCACTCATAACCTTAAATTTAGGAGTAGGAGGAGCCATGTATTGATCAACAAGCTCAACTAACTTAGCATACTTAGCAGGAGGAGCCATATATCTTTATCCTCAACCTCAACTCTATCAATATGATGGTCATCTTATTTGTAACCTGGTTCGGATTCACCATAGCAATATGAAGTAGATGTCATACCCAATTGAGGTTCCATATAAACAATTTCCTGTATCGAAATTTATTTCCTTGCATTATCATCTAACTTGGATAGATCAACAACTTGTGATGCATGTGTGGTTATCTAAGAGTTACTTGGAACTCATGTCATCTCCATACTAAGAGAGTTTCCTCATCTAGGTCTACTATCGAAATATATCTCTAGCATATTAATCTCATTAATCCTTGCAAACTCAAACATTGAATTCAAACTTCCATCACTACAAATTGGTACATCGACATAACGAGCTTAATTAGTCTTAGTTTGTAACATCCTCCAAGTAATTTCAATTTTTATTTCAAATAATTCCAGCCAAGTTGATCATATAATATTCTAGATAACTCGTTAATAGACATATCTAATGTAGCAATTAGAAACTCATGGCTTCCTTCATTATAAGTGATATCATTGTCGGTATTGACAATGCTACTACCATGAAAGCATAGTATTCCTAAATTATTAGACATTATATCAAACAACACAACAAAACACAAATCTAATTTATTAATATCTTGGGATTAATCAAATTGCATAATTTATCAATAAAACCATAATGGTAACATAATCGACTAAAACCTAAATTCTTCAAATTAATTTGCGAACACCTAATTCATCAAATTTTTCTATCATAACAAAATTATCAACCCAAACCATTTATTTCATAGCTAATTATCTTATTTTAACCTAAATAAACACTAAATCTAGCAAAAAAAAATTAATTCACAATCAACAGTAACCCAAAATCATTGAATATTTTACAAAATAACCTAATTATCAACTCAAACTATATCTAATTAACCTAATTATAAAATATATATGTAGTAGATGATTTTGGGATTTTAAATTTGAAAAGAGAGAACAACTAAAAAAATCAAATATTACTAAAAAAATGATTGATTTTGGGATTTTCAATTAGAAAAAAGACAATAACTAAAAAAATCCAAATATTACTAAAAAAATTATTTTCTATACCACCACCAGAATTCTTATTTTTACTGAAGGAATTTTCTGTCGGTATTTATACTATCATTCAATTGGTGATTAATTTACTGATAGGATCATAGACGGAAATGCTTCGTCGGTAATAAAAAAATATTATTACCGATGAATTTAGTGACGGGAAAAGCGTGCTAAAAAATTATCCGCATCATTATGTCGGTATTCCCTCGGAAAGCTTGTCATATAACCAACAAAATTACCGTATGCAATTTCATCAGTGATTATTTAAAAATATTTTTTAAAAAAAATTCGTTTAAAAAAACTAGAAAATAATTAAATTAATATAAATCAACACTCCATAATACTCATAACTGAGTTGCTTGGAAAAAAAACGAAGAAAATCAACACAAATAAATTTGTAACAAATAAATAAATCAGCTAAAAATAATTTCATATGAAAAAAATGAAGTTGCGATTGCTAAAAATCCTATAAATAAATCAACTAAAAATTGATCTTATATGAAAATAAAATCCTACAACAATATTCATACAATTATTAAGAATAGAAAATTTTAAAAATAAAATAAAATAACAAATATAATGCAAAAAAAAACACAAAAAAATAAAGAAAAAAAATCTTACCTTAATGTAGTTGAGAGTGAAGTTGAGAAGAGAAAAAAAAAATTCATAAATTATGTTAATTAAAAAAAATTGAGAAGAGGAAAAAAAGATGAGAAGACATACCTGAGCGTGGAGGATAAGAGATGGAGTTGAGGAGAGAAGAGAAGAGAAAGAAAGAAAGGGATGTTTAATAAAAAAAATTCAGAAAATGTCAAATATGACCGACGACTTTTCAATCCATCAATGATTCCATCTATAATATTTAATTAAAAATTTTAATTTAATAAAAAAATTTCAGAAACATGCCAAATAACACTGATATTTTTTTAATCTGTCGGTGATTTCATCTATAAAGAACAGTAATTAACAGTGCAATTAAGAAGTGAACAGTTCCAGAGTTCTCTGAAAAATACCGATGGAATTATCGATAGTATTAATATCGTCAGTATAAATAACACGTCATTGTATTTTTTGACTTTGTTTTAAATCTTTTTTGTTTCACTGTGATTCCCTCTATATATATCAAGGGGATATTTTTGTCGGTATAATTTAATGCAATTTGCCAACATATCCGTAGAGAATTCAAGTAGTTCTTTCTTTTTCAGTACCAAAAATATCCCTTTTCTTTAAAGGAAAAGGACTGCCTCGCGCATGTATAGATAAGAAGTCCGAATCATCTCTCTTTCTCCATGGCAGGGAAAAAAGGGAGAGGCTTTAGATCGTGTTCTTGTTCTGTATGTGCTTTGTAGTAAAGCTTCTCGAGCTTAAAATTTGTACAAACATGGCCATCTTATATTAAAAAAACCACAGCAACTTGAAAACTTAAACTATGAAATAAAATCTCGATCATCATGCACGTCCAAGAGAGATTTGTTAGATTGCACAGCGAGAGATATTGTCTGGTAAATGCGTCCAGGAAGTCAGGGAATCCATGCAGAGAAGATTCTTTTTGGGTTCTCCTGCCTTAATAAAAGGAAATGGGCAGAGAATCCTTGCAGAGAAGATCGGTTCGATTGCATTACTTTAAATTCTTTTTGGGAATCCACGCAGAGAAGATTCCTTTTCAAAACTCACCGCCATAACTTTACTGTTTATTCGGTGCTCAATCCGGTGTGGTGTTCTTTCTATGTACGATGACAACGACGAGTCGACGGTAGTCCACTCCTTAACTGTTAAGATATATAGGGTATAGGCAGGTGCGGATCTACTGCAAGGATTTTTTTTAAAAAAAAATTAGTTTTAGTTTTTGAATTTTTGAGTTTTTCATAATAATTACGCATATAGCCTTTTTAAAAATAAAATATTTGCTCTCCACCTTGAAGAAAGAAAAGGTGAAGCTGCAAGGATAATTACACAAGTAGTCTGGAATTTTGATCGATATTCATAATTGGGAGTCAAAGATTTACGGAGTAGAAAAAAATATTCTGCTTAATTAGTCGACTGAAGCCTCCCTGAAAAGAAAATCATATAAACAAAAAATCCAAACTTCTATAACATAAACATAAATTAAAGGTAAACTAGTCAACAAGAAATCATAAAATAGGTGAAATTTTGACATGATTTATCGTTAAATCACTGAAAAAAATCTTAAAATTCCAAATTTAGAATGGATTTTGACGGCTATGATTCGACAGTAGATTGTGAAATCTCTTGTCTATTTATAAGTGTGGTTGTGGTTGTTTTTCAAAGTGATTTTAATGTTGAAATGTATTAAAATGATGTTTCTTTTATATTTTAAAAATTATTTTTGAAATCAGTGCATCAAAACAATCCAAAACATATAAAAAATTAATTTTTAATAAAATAAAAAATTTAAATTTTTAAAAAATACGAGTACAACCGCGTTTCCAAACGCTCGGTGATTCCTTACAAAACTTTGATATTACTTTTAAATATCAAGATCAATAAACATTGACACGCAATCAAATAAGTGAATTAGAGAAATTAAAGATGAGAAAATAATTAAGAAACTATTAAAGAAATAAACTGTTTTATCAATTATTTTCCTGCTCACACCTCCTTCAAAGTCTGAAACTTGTAAACCGAGCATTTAGTTGATGTGGGCTCTGCATGCTTCCAAATTTCTTATAACTACAATAATGAAGATAACAATGAAAGTCCTTTTCTCGTAAAAAAAAAAAAAAACAGATACTTGATTTGAAATGATCTGTCTAAAATCCCAGCCTCGCGATTCCTTGCGTGCATCGCTCTTGAGACCCGACTTTCAACTTGTTTCAACTTTCAATGCACCTAGGGCCTGCAATTATGAGGCCGAGTAGACAGAAACCCGCACTTGCTTGATTTCTTATTCTTTTTTAATTACTTTATATAATTTTCATGTTCACTGGTGAAAGGGAATATTCACGTAAGAGATATTTTATTCTTTGTAAATATTATTATCATGAAATTATTATTCAGTCTCTTTATCTAAGAAAAAAAAAATATAAGGTTATAAATATTTATTGAACTACCATGTAAAATACAAGTTTTTTTATATTAAAATCAAAATCTTAACATGTAAAAAAAAAAAATTTACGTAAGAGAATTTTTTTTATCATGTTAAAAATAAGATATGAGATCGATACAGATTTAACACAAAAACAATTAAAATCTTAAAAGTTAAATCTTTTTAAGTGTATTTATTGTTTTTTTCTATTAAATTGCTAACTTTACTGTTAGAGAATGCTTAAATACCATAAAAAAAAAAACTTTACATATATCTAAAGGCTTTCATTAAGAAAATTTATCTTAATATTTAAAAATCTTAAATTCTTTTCTTATAATTCAACTAGTAAAACATCTTATCTTATAAATACTCCAAAAATACTTGTAAAACACTTAAACATGATTTAAGATAAATTTATACATAAACACTTCAAAAATCTATAATTCAACTAGTAAAACATCTTATCTTATAAATACTTCTAATTGAATAGTCTAATAAATTCGATTTTCAAAGTTTGGTGATTTAAGTAAAATCTCGTAGAAGACTTGCTTTACTAATGTGCTTTGAGATGTTAAAATAGTAAAAATTTATAATTACAAAATATAATAGGCTCAATAATAAAGTTATTATTTTTTTTTACAGTAAATAATCTTATATTCATCTCAATATTTCATTTTCTAGAGCTTAGAAAGAAATTGCTCATTAGTAAAAGATTCCGAGCCTGCAAAACAATTCTTTTTGTAAAGTTTAGAAATTCATGAATGATAAAATCACTAGTTTTAAATAAAAAATTATAATAAATAAGGGAACAAGCCTTGAATTCCAAGAACAAAAATGTTTGTTCTTATTTTTTATATGATGAATACTCTGAAATTTAAAAATATTAATACTTAAATAATAAAAATTATATACCTTTTATCTAAGTGATTCATGAGATATTTACAGTCTTTAAACCTTGTTGTTTTTGCTGAAGTGAAGATATTCGAGTCATTTTTTTCTAATAGTATTAATGAAAGATAAATATTTATTACATAATATTAATGAGATGGAAATACAGTAGGTCATTAGAAGAAATTTTTTTTGTTTAGAAATGTATTAAAATAATATTTTTTTTATTTTTAAAAAATTATTTTTAACATTAGTATATCAAAATAATCTAAAAATACAAAAATATTAATTTAAAATAAATAAAATAAAAATTAAATTATTTTTTAAAAATACTTTTTAAACTAAAAAACAAACATGCTTCTCTCCCTAGCTAATTCTACGTGCTTTGTGTTTCTTAGAGTCTAGTTCTTCTGTTTAGTTTTCAGCTGTACCAAAAAATTACATCAATAAACAAAGTTAAAACAAACTAGTTTTGATAATATATTAAAATAAATATAATTAATACTATTTTTTAAAGCATTATTAGATTTTTAATAGTCAATATTAATTAGTATCATTACGAGTGATTTAAACGCTTACTTCATGTTATTTATGGTTTTACATGCTGTATAAATTAAACAATAATGAAATCGCTTTGTTTTTTTCGACAGAAATTAACTCTACTAAGACTGTAACATCAACAAAGCATATATATATAATTTAAAATAATTTATTATAATTATGTAAAGCCAAGATTTATTATTATACCATAAATGTGTTGATCCGCTATAGACATGCGTATGTGATTGAGAATATAGTTATTGAGAATATAGTTAGTTTTTTAAAGTATTTTTTTTATATAAATATATTTAAATAATATTTTTTTTATTTTTTAAAAATTATTTTTGATATCAACACAATAAAATAATCTAAAAATATCAAAATAATATTAATTTAAAATAAAAAAAATTAATTTTTTTTAAAAACATTTTTAAAACTAAAAAAAAACAGTCGGGACGAAAACATCTTACCCATCTAGTTACTAGTCGAAATCGAAGCCATCTGAACCAACCCCTCGGGTGCCCAGTAAGTTTTACACAGGAGGAGCATATTGTCGAGACCTAAAAACAGGAGAAATGACGTGTTGGAAAGCAACATTGGTGCAAGATTTTCTGGCAGCTTGCTCCTGAAAGTCGTACACGTCTGCTTCTTGCTACTTGCTAGAATACCTGAAATAGATCTAAATCTTTGGAGATAAAAAGAATATTATGATCACCCACCATAACTTTCTAACTCAACACATAATTCTTGAAGAAGATTCTACATAATTTATTATCCTGCTAAGAGCATCTGTCTTTTCAGCTAAAGGAATGAATGCGGTTGCTTTAGGAAATCAAATACTCCTATGAGTGGTGCTTTTTAAGACTTGTAACTATTATAATATTCCCCTTTTTGTCTGAGCTCTTAAGAATATCAGTTGGACTTGATTGAGCACAGTTGAGGGTCGGTCTGGTAGTAGACAACGTCTCCTGTGTCGCTCACATAATGATCTTCTCTGATGCTTCTCACTAGATTGCTGAACAAGTGGAGTGGAAATGGCCCAGATTTCTTAGGTTCGCGATAGTACTTTCCGAGCACCGGCTTAGCTGCCTGTGTCTGCAAAGGCAAGAATCAAGCTATCAATATTCGTTCATAATGAACCAATCTTCACTTAATTAATTTGCAATCTGAAGAGTATTTCTTTGAGCAATGAAGATGGAGTACCGCTTCTACCAAGTGGTAGTGTGGAATCTGAGGAAACAGATGGTGTATAACGTGTGTGCCAATGTCATGGTGGATGCCGTTGATCCATCCATAATCCCGATCCACTGTTGTAAGCCCTCCACGCAAATAACTCCATTCCTGTCGAAACACAGGCCTTGAGTTACTTCTTGGTAAAATAAATCCCTTGCAAGTGTCGGGTAAGTTGAGAGGATATATATATATATAATAACATCAGTGTACCTTGCCGCGGTACCAGGGAAGTTTCTGCTCATGGCCATGGTGGTGCAGGTATGTAACAAAGTCCAGCCACATAACAAATATCTGCAAATTGTATTAAAACTTAAGTGATTTCAGCAGTGACAAGTAGGAAATCCAAGATTTATGGGGTAAAGAGACTCACCAAGTACGGAACACCATGGATCTTAAGCACTTGGACAGGGTCAAAAACATAGGATGAATAGATGAGCAGAAGAACCATTATGGACCAACAGACAGTTGAGGTTAACACAGCTTTCCTTTCACTGTGAGCGAACAATTTACTGTAGGGATTGAAGTGAGAACCCTCTTTACCTGGGCTTCTTCTCCACTGAAACTCAAAAGGCAGCAGAAAATCAAAATCAAGACTGAAAGAAATTCCCATTTTCTGTTCATATTATCGAGATCTATGCCTGCCTACATTCTTTTGTTTCTTACAATATCTTTTCTTCTTTGTTTTTCTGGCAAATACTTATCTTTGATAAAGTCAAGATGTAAGCTCTCACCAGATATATGGGGTATGCTAACATGGGGAGAGGCACAGTGTATCTCATAATCCGAGTAGGCAAGTCTAAATTCTTGTAAATCTTCTCAGGCAACTGAAAGAGATTAAAGAGAGGGTAAGGGATTACGGACATTAAGCTAAAAAATTAAAGAGATGAACAGAAATTTAAACGAGCAGCAGAATTTAAAAAGAACAAGGACATTCATTTGTTCACTTGAAATTAAAATAAGAAGAGCTCAGTGAAGTTAAAGGAAGAGGGGATATGTACCGGAACCCATGATTCATCATGTTCTACATTGCCATGATTCTGATGGTGTGTCCTGTGGCTAATTCTCCTGTACAATATTATTCATGTACACCTTGAAGGCCAGGTAAAAAATGTATGATGAAGATGTTAAAGAAACTAACATGACTGTGCTGGAAAAACTCACCATCCGTGGTAAGGTACGAGAATTGAAGAATGCAAGATATGCCCCACCACATTATTTAGCAAGTGATTGTTGGAAAAGCTTCCATGGCCACTGTGTACAAGAAAAACAAAATGGGTTTTTTCATTACTGGTGTAGATGCGTACAAACTTCAATATTATTCAAGAAAGAGATAGAATCTCACAATGTAAAACCAAATATAGAGATGTTATTACCAGTCGTGTCCAAGAACAAAGATGGCCCAGAACATTGTGCCCTGGGCAGCCCAGTAAAGTGGCCAAAATACCCAACTATCCAAGCGCAGAGCAGCTGCTGCCAAGGCAACGATGACAGTGACATCTCTTAAAACATAGCTCAGTGACCTCCATGGATTCTTGACCCAGCAATGCTTAGGAATGGCAGCTCGGATCTCAGCAATCTTGAATGGAGGAGGTGCACTTGGATCAAAATCGCCTTCACCGTCGATCCCATCAACGGTATCATTACTAGCATCTTTCTTGTTCGATCTCTCAAGACAAGATTCCTTCATTATGTTGGGACTCAACTTGGAATCCCAATATCTATCTTGGGACCAAGTTTAATTTCTCGAGCGCTGCTGCTGTCTTTCGATGGGAAATGGGACTATCTAGCTAGCAGATTTATAAATAGAAGGGAGAAACTGAAGCACATGGAACACTGCCGCATCATTCTGACAGAAGTAGTTTTGTTCACGCCATAAGCTTACACCTGTTTTGTTTTTTTTTTTTTAACTTTTACAGTTATGATTAAATTTTTTTAATTTATAAATTGTAGTTTCGTACTCTCAATCGAATTTGGCACACGGAGTTACATTTCAACCGCACTAATAATCCCAATCCGTACCAATTTTTTTCTAGAAATAATTTTTTATTTTAATTTCGAGCTAAAATTAACATTATCATTTTTTATATATTTTATTTTCCCTTGACAAAGCTAATTAAGCACATCGTGCTCCTGATTTCAAATGTGGGTGTGGATATTTATTTATTTCCGGTCACATGTGCCTACTTTTGTGCCTACTTAGTTTTCATCGCTTCATTTTCCAAGCACAGCTAACACATTTAATTAAAACAATATTTAAAAATATAATAACAATTATTTTTTATTAAAATTTTTCATACATTATTTTTATAAAACATCATTTCGAAACGCAATTTGAAACCACATATAATACTTGGCTGTGAGAAGCCTTTGTCAGACACCAAGGATGCTAGAAGAAGAGATAAACTCCAATTTTTCAGAAATTTAAGGAAAATAAAGCAGAAAACTAAGTGTTTTTTTGTCTAATTTTATATTTGGAAAACTGGAAAAGTGTGTTTTCCAAAATCTCTCTTTCTGTTGAAAATTAAAAAAAAAAAAAAAAAGAGTCTTCGCAGGGTTTAGATGGAATTATTAATTAATTTGAAAATGTTTTCTCTTTTCTAATATAGAAAAATATTTTAAACGGTAAGGAATGGATATGTTTTCTAGTTTTTGTGGTGGGGAACGAAAAAGGATAGACAAATAGAGATGAAAAATGGAAAATATCTTTTCTTTTCCACTTTCCATTTTTATTTTTATTTTTATTTTTTGCAGTTTTTATTAATAAAAAAAACTCTTATTGTTAATTACATGTTTAGTTGGTTTTTAATCTTAATATCTAGGTTAACAAAAAGCCACAACTTTCGATACTAAAGCTCCATGTTTCGGGGGGAAGATGTTGAGAAATCCGCCACTATTCTCCTAATAAACACATCATGAATATATATATATATATATATATATATAAAGCATTTTCATCATTTAAGAGCCACCAGCGGCATCTTCCTTTTTCCGCAACAATTGAAATTAGCAAAAGCCCAAGGAGACATTAATGTCTCCTAAACACGCCGTCTGTCATCCACCCCGTGGTCGGCAAACATTAATGAAAGCATGTCGTTCGCTCGTAGGCTATATGCCTTTAGTAGGGTTTTCTTAGAATCCCTACCGTTGTTCAGGAGCTAGGGTTTCGCTCGTAGGCTATATGAGGAGGATCTTTGTTTTGGAAAAACACGTGGATGCCATTAATGTAGTTTTGAAAGTTATTGCACGGCCTGGACCCCAACATGGCAGGCACTTGGGCCACCGGTGTCCTTGTGCATGTAACGGAGGACCAGCAAGATCTTAACGGTGTCATCGAGATACGCGAGATTAGACATATTAATCTAAGTTAACTAGCCCCTCCCCACTCCTAAAGTAACATTAACATTTACATGCTCGAATGCAAATTAATTATAACCATGTTTAGTGCGAACGCGTCATAGTGATACCTTGTGTCGTCTCGGAGTTGCTGCTTATTCCGTCGGGCTCAGTATTCTGTCGTTTGGCGCTTTGGCTTTCTCTGACAGATCTTGGTCCTCACAACCAACACATCCGTTAAACTCGACCCGGCCTCTAGCTTGGAATCTCACCAGGACTCCTTTTTATATATTATATATATATATATATTTTTATATATATATATATATATATATATATATATAATGCAATTAATTTCAATAACTTCATAAGACTATGTCAGTAAATCCCTATTTAAAAAAAAAAAAATTATGTTCAAAACTAGTATTTAGTTCTAGATTTTAAATCGGATCAAACCTCGATTTAAGTCTACAACTATGTATTAAAAAATAATATAGGCTATTTTTTTTAATGCTAATTTACACATAGTCAATACAGTGAATATTACATATATTTTATTTTCAAGTTTATGTTTTTGATATGATTTTTATTGTTTGATTTAAGTTGTTTTTTTTTATTATTTTAACTTTATATCATAGAGAAGTCATGATTATGTAATGGTTAATTGGAGACAGTTTTTTAACTCAGGTAAAATAAATTACACGAAAGTTAAAATCTAAGTTAAAAATTCTTAACTCTTAACGTGCATATTCTAGCTTCCGCTACATCTAGATTTGTTATGAGTCATTAATTTTTAATAAACATGCTTCTAATTTAAAATAATCTCAATTTATTTATTTCATAGATTATTTTTTTTAATTATTTTTAGCATAACTTATTAAAATCATCTGAATAAAAAAATATTAATTTTAAATAAAATAATTTTATTAAAAAAAAACACTGCATTCCCAGTACCCTTAGACACGGCTTTAATTAGTGATCCTTGTTTTAATTAATCTCTTTCGTACAAGAAATGAACGTGCATGCATCATGAAAAATTACCTCCGCAGGAAATCGTAGAATCATGCATTTGTGATTGCTTAACGACTTGACTTTAATTGCGCAGAGAGTGTACTGATTATTAATAGTTTACTTATTGACGTCTCGGCATCTTTCATACTTCCACTCCATCGGTATTTCAATAATAATAATAATAATAATAATAATATGTTGTTTGTATTTAATTCTTAAAGATATTTTTATTATATTTTATTTTAATTTTTGTCATATTCTAGATTTATAAGGGAAAAAAACAAAAATCAATATTTGTCTTCCTCATTGTTTGGCTGATACTTGAAAGTAATGATTTGATGTTTATTATGCGTGAAAAGTATGTGTTAAAAAAAGAAATGATAATAATTAATATATACAAACAGGGAGGACCCCGGAAGTAAATTAAAAGGGGTCAAGATTTCAATTGTTTTATTATTTTAGTAAAAACTATAAATATGTTAAAGAAGAGATAGGAAAAGCAATTTTTTTAAAGGGACTGACCCCTCTATTGTCTCCCTTCCTGGATGCAAATGTAGTCTTGTAAAACATAAATATCTTGAGAGCTATGGGTTGTTTTTTATTTTTTTATGGTTATTTTTCTTGAATTATGAAATATTTTATATTGATTAAGTTTTCTTAGTATATCAAACATGAAAAATAAATAAAATATTTTTCAAAGAATATATTTTACGTAACCGAATGCGCCGAAACACAACATCCACGTCCATGTAAAATGTGAAATAAGAATTAAAAAAAAAAAAGAAAAAAAGGAGGGGCCGGGGAGGGGGGCGTAGACTTGTAGCCACGCCAGGGTGTCATCAACCACCAAAAGAAGACAGAATCGTGAAGGGGACCGACAGGGAAGGTGTGTTTGGACTGCTGGGCTCTATTTCTATTTTTAAAATATTTAAAAAAAATTAAATTTTTTTATTTTTCATTAATATTTTTATATCATTTTAATATGTTGATATTAAAAATAATTTTTAAAAAATAAAAAAATTATTTTAATGTATTTTTAAATTAAAAATGTTTTAAAAAACAACCACATTAAATAAAAAAAATTATAATTTTTTTTTTTAATTTTTGGGAACATAACAAAAAGCAACCAAGGGAGAGGAGCATGCAAAATTTGTCTTTGGTGGTGGTTTTTTGTGCGTTTAATGAATTGCACATTAAAAAAAAAAACTGTCACATCATACCCTCAAATATCATAGATTACTCTCCAACATAAATCGATTACTTAATAAAAGGATGAACATTAATTTTTTTTTTTTACTAATTGTAGTAAGAGTTTTTGAAGTAATTCAGAAAATATAAAATTTGGATAATTCTTCGAAATGATTTTGGAGAAAATTAAGCACGGGTTCAAATTTCAAAAACTCAAAATATAATTTGGAGAATAAAAAAATGATTTTTTTTTTTTATAATCTAGAATAATAATGTTTACCCGAATTACTCGAATACGCAACCCCCCGCCCCCCAACCCCCCAAGTAGATGTGCCAAACATACCATTAACTCAATATTTATAATAGTGCAAAGCCCCCATTAAACATGTTAAAGGTAAACTGTTTATTTGGCCTTCTACATTTATCAACATTATACTTTTACCTCTTTGCCACTAACAATGGCTGGTTTATGTACGTAAAGGTGGATTCTTTCCTCTGATTATTATATGGTTTACCTTTGACATGTTTAACGGCCCTTGATCTAGGGAGATATCGTCCTTGGTTTTTTTATATGGTTAAATATATATATAAAAATCATTGGAGCTTCACGTTCGATCAAGAGAAGAGGGCTTCCCTTTTCTTTTTTATATATATATTATTAACATGAGTATGTAGGTTAGCTCATGTATATGTTGATTAATATTACAAGTTTTTAAATTAAAAATCCTATAAATTTATAATAATTTTTAAATTTATAAAACTCGAACCGATATCCATCCACCTCTTTGCCACTATCAACTGCTGGTCTCCAATGGCTGGTTTGTGAGAAATGGAGTTTCGAAAATGCATGGCAGTAATAGCAGCCTGCCTATCAAAGGAAAAACATAAATCAGAGAACTTAGAAAATTAGAACGTGTCATTAGTTTATACATAAAAAATTATTGAAAGATAAAAAAAAAATAATAACAACTTGTTTACTTATTCATCACATCAAACATTATCAAATATTTGTTTTGATTTTAATGGTTTTTAAAATTTATTATTTTTTTAATTTAATTTTTAAATATTTAATTTTTTTAATCCAATTTGGTTATCATTTTTTATTGCTATTTTTTTATCTTTTTCTTGATTTATTTTTTTTAATTTTATTCTTTAACATTTTATTTAATTTTGTATCCAATTTTGATTCTCATTTTTTTATTTCTATTTTTTATATCTATTTCTTTATTTATTTTGATATTCAATTTAATCCTTAATTATTTTCTTTAATTTATTTTTCATACAAGATTTGATATTCATTGTTTTGATTTTTTATTTTTAATTTTCTATGATTGAGAATTTTGGTTTGTTATTTTTTTCTATTTGTATTTTACAAGGTAATCCCGGTCTTAAAACTCATGGGGGTGGTTTTGAAGATTAGCCCGGTTTAATTTTGGTATTTTTTTAAGTTTTTTTTTAAATAATTATTTTTTCAATTTTATCGTTCGATAATAAGCTATTGGGCCTTGAGCTTCGTGATTTATCTTGCTATTTTTTATGGGATTATCTCTATCTCATATACCAGGTCGCGAGTTAATTTAGTTAACATATTGATTCGCTCCCAGGCGATTTTAGGTTATGAATGAAAATACAGTTTTGTACTAGAATAAGCATAACATGCATGAAAAATAATAATTGCTAAGAAATAATAAAAAGAACTGCAGCTAGGTATAGTATCAAAGGTTTGATAATATAGATAAAGTTATAGATTAAGTTATAAACAACAAAATGCAAATAAGCTGTCAGATTGCTGAGCATTTAAAGGACATTGTTGTTTCCAAACTATATCAAAATTACAGAGGCAAAGAATCATGATAATATAGATTAAGTTATAAACAACATCAAAAGTGGAAATAAGCTGCCAGATTCCTCTCCATGTTCTTCCTACAGGAATTTAAATCCAAGTCATTTGTAGAGGAATTGCTAGTTTTTCTGCAATGTAAAGACAATAAAATAAATTATGTAAAGACAACAAATCCAAGTCATTGTTGTTAGTATTTTTTGGACATGTTAAATAGCCTTCACAAAAATGTTTTTGGTTTTTTTTGTTTTGTGTTATAGATGTAATTGAAGGTTGAAAATTCTGTGAACATTTGTGTAGTAGATGAAGTTAAATGTGTGCATGAAGCAAGATATAAAAATTGACCTTATAAAACCTTTTTCAAGGCAATAAAAATCCTTCTGAAAAACAATAAAAATCTTTTCTTTTTTTTTTTTACATTATTGTATATACAGTTTATGTAGTCATTATAAAACCTTTTTCAAAGCAATAAAAATCCTAAACCAAAAAAATAAGGAAAAACTTTTTTCTCAAAAACTCCGCATCACATTTTGATTATTCCTTCGGGAAGATGAAAGAGGGGAGCATTTGAAATCATGTGAGAAGAAACGAAACAAAATTTTCTTGTGGCATTAAAACATAGTGAAGAAATTGAGTCGCGTAGTCGGATAATGTGCTTTCAAAGCCTAAACACCTAAAAGAAGTTCCGCCTAAATGTGGACCACCATTGTGCATATCATGTATCGGGAATTGGTGTCATGGTTCCCCAACCTCTAGGATGACTTAATTTACAGACACCAAGAAAGTAACCATATTTATTGCAATTGTTTAAGTAACATATGCACATATATAATTGTAATGATCCTTTATCTAAGTATTATTGGCACATAATAATTATGTTTTCTTCTCATTGTTAATATACATATATCCTTTACTAATTCTTTGGTTTAATGAAAAGTATTAATATTGATATATAAATTTTTAGGGGAATGATTTTTCTCTTTTAAGAATTGTTTTCAATGTTATAATTAGCATGTAAAGAAGAAAAGAACTCATGAATTAAGAGAAGGAAGAGAAATAGGTAAATGTAAAATAATAAAAAAACAAATAGAATTAGAAAATAAAAACAAAAAAAGGCATGTTGGACAAATTGGAACCGATTATAAGAAGTGAGGTTAAAAATCAAACCTTCAGGCGTCTTGGAGCCAAAAAGCGCAACAATGGCACATGTAAAAGTCTTATCACCAAAGTCAACATACTCGCATGTTTCCCTAGAAATTACAAAGAAAATGAAAGATAATGAAAAAAAAGATGGATGATATAAGGAAAAAAAAAGAGTCGAGTTCGGAAATTTCAGGTAAACTCACTTTTCATTTTTTTGGTATTCAGATTGCCAACCAATAGGCTTTGATAAGCAATTGGTCCATGTGTGGTGTTAGTCTCAAAGCTAGTATTGTTAGTGGCATTTCATCAGGAAACAATGGGTTGTTGATGCTATTGATGAAGAGGACTATTATTCGAGATTGAATAATTTCCTTGTAAGGAAGTAGAACATGATGCACCATCATCAGTATGTAAAGCGAATGATCATTGGTTAGATGATCGAGTTATACTGGCGTTAGCTTGCGGAATGAAAAATTTTCATCACTCAAATTCCTTCACTATAAATATGGATGCGGGAAGAAACACGGCCAATATCATGGAATGGTTGTAATCTTTGTCTATCGCAGTCATAAAATCGTTGCTCCTAAAAGTTAAAACATAAATTTAAATGGTTAAAGTTAGTCAATCAAGGCAATTTTAATAACATGGTTAGAACTGAGAATATAAATGGAAAAGAAATAAAAATTTGATGAAAGAATAAGAAATTGAACATAAAATTTAATCATGAAATAGAGGAAACATGAACATATGAAAAAATCATATTGATTTGAAAAAATGAAACATAAAATGGAAAAGTCAAATGCAACAACAAAGAAAGCATGAAAAATACAGGCCAGGTTTCAAAAAAAAGGGCACTCAGTAGGAGCGTGACACAGGGAAAAATATGGTCTTTTAGCTTCCTCAGAATGGGAGATAGTTGAACAACAATTGGAATAACAGACTGCAATAAATGTGAAAAAAAAAAGTAACGAAGCAAATTTAAATTTGTGAGGTGGACAATAGCAACAACAGCAAAAATACATGTGATCATAGAAATTGCAAGCAAACAATTATGAAAAATATGTTTATTAATGCAAATTTCAGAGTTGTTGCAATGGAAAGAAGCAAATGCAATAATAAAGAAAGTGTGTATTTGTTGCAATTAACAGAGATGGTATGAAATGAACATTTTTTCTAAACAAATTCCTGCAAACCAATTAAGCCACAAATTATATGCAATACAATTCAAAGCGAAAACGGTTCATTATGCATAAAAAATTTAGAGTTGTTCTAATAGAAAGAAGGAAATGCAACAAAATAAAGAAAATGAGTGGAAATTGTTCTAATAAATAGAACAAAATGAACAAACTTTTCTCACCAAATTCTTGTTGAAACCAATTTAGTCATTAATTATATGCAATGCAACTAAAAGCATTAATTTAGCCACCAATTACATGCCAAATTAAAATCTTGGGAATTAACAACATAATTATGCAAGCATTGTCAAAATTGGGGTCATCATATGTAATTGAATTGAAAAGCCTTGACATGTGCAATGTATATTGTTATGGAGAAAATAGAACAAAAAAATAACGACAAGCATAATGTTGTCAATGATTTCAACCATATTATATGAAATCAAATCCAAAGCGATCAATTCAACTGCCACTTAAATACAATTTAACTCAAAATCTAACTAAAACTAAATCGACGGAATGGTTTCTAATTTTCCAATCAAGGCAATTTTAATAATACGGTAAAAATAAAAATTTCAATGGAAAACAATTAAAAGAAAACTATTTAATGAAAGAATAAGATTAAAAATTCACCAAAAAAGTAATTATGTAATAATGGAAACATGAACATATATAAAAATCCAAATTAATCCATAAAAAGCAAGCACATAGTGGAAAAAATACAAAGACAAAGTTGCATGCAAAAACAGGTGAAGTTTGAAAATAAAGGTATACCTATAGCTTTGAGTGAGACAGAAAAAGGTGGTGTTTACTTTGGAGATAGTTCAATAGCAATTGAAATAACATGCCAGAACATATGGTGAAAAATAGAAAGTTAGCAAGGAAATTTGATCTTAAAGGAAAAAAATGTGTGATTATGAAAATCAAAAGAAAAATTATGAAAAATGTGTTTAATATGCAAAAATAATAGTTGTTGTAATGAAAAGAAGCAAATGCAACAATAAAGAAAGGAGTAGAATTTGTTGCAACAAACAAAGGTGAACCAAATGAACTATTCTATTTTCCACCAAAATCTTGCTGTAAATCAATTCAACCACTAATTATATGCATCCACTTCAAAGCAGCAACAATTCAATCACCAATTACATGCAACTGAAATTAACTAAAGTAATGGCAATTAACAACATAATTTCAGAAAGAGAATTTTTTTTATGCAAGTGTTGTTGGAAACAAAAGTAGCTAGCAATCACATGTAATTTAATTGAAAAATCTTGATATGAGCAATGTATATTTGTTGCAAGAATAAAACCCAATAAAACAATAATGGTTAAGCACAAAGCTTTAAACCATTTTAGACCCAAATTATATGCATTGAAATTTAAAGTGATAATTTAATTGCTAATTACATATAATTTAATTTAAAGGCAAAGAAAAAATAAAACAACATGTTAAAAATTCTTTATTCAACAGTAGCACCTTAAATGACCATGTCAAACCAATAAACAATTTAATTTTATGTTTTCAAGCATAGAAGAAATAACATTGTTTTCATTATTTCATTAGCTAACCTAGCAATTAACATCCAAATGGAAAAATCTTCAACATACTGTTATTTCTTATTTTTAAGCATATTTCATTTCGGAATGCATCTCTTTAAATAACCTCTAACATGAGTTCAACCAACTCTTTTTTAAAACATATATCACTAAGCATGAGTTCAAGCAACACCTTTTAAAAAAAAAAAACATATCGCAAAGCATATATTTTCACAGCAAAACAACACCCTAATCTCAAGTTATCATGCAAACAAAGAATAAGCATTGATTAATTTAACTTAAGCCCTTTCAACAACAACGAAGATATCCAAAAAAATTTAGTAGAAATAGATCGTAAGAAAGACTGAAACAATTAAGAACCAACATTTAATAAAAAAAAAAGACATGAAAATACCTTGTGAAACATTCCTTGAAAGTGGATAGCAAAATCAATAGCCTACGCCATTAAACATTCGAGAAGGTCCACACAAAATAACAAAACAAACATTTTCACATGCATAAATCCACTAATCACCCAAATTAGCACCCAAAATCAAGATGGAAAAAACCACAAACAAATTGTTTTTCTCATATTTGAAGCCTCAACTTCAAATGCCTCATCTCAAATAACAATTTTTTTAAAAGGGAACAAAACAACATGAAGCTTAACAACAATGAAGCCACCTAAGGCTATGTGAACATAATGCAGGGAAAAAAAATGTTATTAGATAATGTATGCATTATGGTGATCATGTTACAAAGGAATGAGAGAACACAATACAACTCACACATTACCTAGTAAGGAGAAAAAAACATGGAACCCATCAAAGGCAGAGATAAGTAAAAAAAAACAATAAGGGAACTATAGTTATTGAAATAATAATAATAATAATAATAATAATAATAATAAAACAATGGCGGATGAAATTAATAATAAAAACAACGATAGAGTTGGTGTTTTTATATAATGATGGGTTAAATTAATTTTGCATGGACAAAGTAATATTTAAATCACAAACATGTATTTATTTGGCATATGTGGCTTTACAAATTTCCACTGCCTACCTAATCACATTAAATATATTTATAATTAAAAACTAAAATAAAATAGCAACCATCAATAGAAACATATATCGGATATGAGAGCGGCAAAAACAAATAATTTCTGGAAGCCATTATCAAAAATCACTTTGAAAGAACATGCATATAGAGAGAAGAGAATGTTCACATATCTGTTTTCATAGTTGATTTATCCAAATTAAACCCTCGATCCTTATCCCGGTCAAATATGACCAATCCAAACCCAAATTGTTTTGTTATGTTAGTTAATTTACATCCAAGTGATTGCAAAACTCTGTTTTTGTATCGCAGAGCTAATAATTTTTTTGAACTCTATTCATTCCTACTAACAATATGTAATAAATAAAAATTTCTTCCATTCAAATTATGTGTTTAACACAAATTTGGTATACTCCTAATACATCAACGTAGAGGAGGTTCAAAGTTCTAGGTCCTGCTTGAGCTAGAAAAAATCCCACCCTTCTTATTATATAGTTCTAGCACACGTTGAATTTGAGAAAAGGAGGAAAGAAATGCATAGTTTTTTCCATCTCATAGCATAGAATTTCCCAGACCCTCATTGACCCTCTTACAAATCGACTTTGATTTCTCCATTACTTCTGTCAAAGGACTTAAATTTCCCATATTTATCATAGACTAAGCAAAGCTATCAAAGAAGGCCGGTCAATAGCAAACCGGTTGACGATGGCAACAATGGAATTTGCTAAAACGAGTTGAACCAAATGATCAATTTTTTTCCAACCAAAATCTTGTTGAAAACCAATCACCACTAAGGATTGGTATTTTACTAATGACAAAAAGGCAACAAACAATGCACAAATAATCGCAACAAAAGAAAAAAATAAAGACAACAAAAGGAGCCAAATCTAAAAACACAAGAAAGTTCATAACTTGCAACCCAAATTGATTTGAAACTAAAGTTGAGGAAAAAGAGAATAATCTTAAAAACTAACCTTTGTCTTAGTAGAACACGGGGAAAAAGTTAGGAGCCAAATACACCAAAAGCAAAGCTAAAGCATTATATATCTTTGCGGGAAAAAAGGAAAATACATGTCCACCAACATGATAAAAGCAATAAGGATATCACAAAAAGAAGTGATTGCTATGATCGATATGAAATAGAGTTCTTAAAAAATATTCCAACAGGACAACCCATCACCTACCCAAGTCGAACTAAACTAACAAATCAGCCCCTCACCTTGTCTCCACATTTTCCCCAAGAAAAAATGACCGGATATAAAATAGAGTTCTTAAAAATATTCAGACCCATCACCTACTAAAGTCAAAATTAAACTACCCTCACCTTGTCTCCACATTTCCGCTTAAGAAAAACACGACATCACAATGGCATACAAGGGTGCATTAAATGCTAACCAAAAACAACTAAAACCATACTTCTCTTCTCTTTTTCAAGATTGAATCAACCCACTCTCACCTATCTCAATTGAGACATCCAAATACATGTCAACACCTTAATTCTTAGGGGAAAAAACGTACAAAGACAAAGAAATGCAACAAACCCATGTATAAATAAGAGCCACAAAGAGCCTTTTAATCCATGCCAAGCCACCTAATAAAAAAGCTTCCCGCAAGTGATATTTTGTAAAAAAGCAAACTAAAAATTAAATTAATTTAAAAACCAAAACGGTCGGTCAATCAACGCAATTATATACAAAATCACCAAATTACTAATCACAAATAAGCTCACCTCGCATTTAAGAACTCCTAAAATTAAGCCGGATTTTCTGGCGGCGACGTCTCCAGACTAAAGTCCCTTTCCCTTTCAGCCTAAGCCATCATGAAATCCAAGTCGCCGTTCACTCTTCATTTCCGGTCTTTCCTTTTGGGATCTATATGCAATTTTATCATCAAAGAGCAAAGAAGAAAAAGGAGGAGCAATCGACAAAGCATGCAATTATAAAATCTGTCGTGAGGGGACAGAGCTCTATAAGGAAAAAAAACCACACGGCGGTGAACGGCTTATGGAAGTCACTTACGGATCCGGATTCCATTTTTTTAGTGAACGAAGGGCAAGCACCGAAAAACCTCCTGGTGAGAACGAATGATGCAAACCAAGATCTTGTACCGCGAGAAAACACCAAAACAGACCTTTAAGCCAATTGCTCCACCACAAGAAGGCGACCACAATGTTTTCTTAAGCCCTTTTAGCATTTCGAGATAGATCCGGAATTGTAAATGTATTATTTGTCTTGTTTTGAGGCGTTGCATCAAAAAAACAAAACATGAAAAGTTGTAACTGAGATGTATGGCAAAGATGCTACCACGTGTCCAACCAAAAAAATGAAAAAACATTGAAACAAAACTGGTCAGGAGATACTATGTACAGTGAAACAAAACAATGAAACAAAGTGGCCAAAACCTACCGACAAATAAATTTTAAACATAAACAGTGCAATCCACAGTGATTTTAGAAACAATGTACAGTGATTTACTGATCTCTTTTAGTTTTTTTTTTAATGGGTTTTTGAACTCTTTTTTTATGAAATTGATTTTTTTTTTAATTTTATTCATTGGCATTAAATGATTGGCCCTTGAGTTTTGGGCTTTTTTTCACTTTTTTTTTCCTGTAGGGTTATCCTGGGTATGGGTTAGTCAAGTTAACATATGTTGACCTAAGATTTTTTTCATCATTTTTTTTATTGATTTAACTTTGATTTTTTTTTTCTAGATCCTTTTTCAAAAAAATATTTTTTTAATCTTTATCTCATATTATATTTAGCGGGTGAGTAAAGTTAACTCGATTGACTTTTTTTTGGTTTCTTTTTAAACAAAATTGATTTTTTTACTTTAATTTCTTGATATTAAGTTATTGTATCTTGAGTTTTGTGATTTTTTATTACTTTTTATATAAATTATCTCAATTTTATATTTCAAATCATATGTTTCATGAAGTTAAACTGGATTAATTTTGTCATGGTCCAGATAATTTTGATGTTAAGAAAAAATTAGATAGCAGTCTAGTTATAACTAAAGTAACTCTTGAAAATTTTACCTCTCACGTATAAAATTTTAACCTAATTTACTTGCAAATTACAACTTTTAGAGGCATTCAATTTTTAATTGTCACGAGTTTAAAGAATTAATTATAACTATTCAATATTATACCTAATTAAATCTCATAATTAATTAATTAATCTTTGTTAATTGTGTTTGGAAAATTAATAATATATAATTATGGTTTAAAATATTTTTTTATAAATATAATAAAATAATTATCATGAATTTAAAGAATTAACTACAAAACTCTTCAACATTGTACCTAATTAAATCTCATAATTAATTAATTAATCTTTGTCGATTGTGTTAATAAATTGTGTTTGGAAATGTAGTAGTAATTGTGGTTCAAAATATTTTTTACTTAAAAATATATTAAAAAAATTATTTTAAACATAATACATCAAAATAATATAAAAACATAAAAGAAATAAATTAAAATAAATTAATTTTTTTAAAAAATATAATTTCAACTGTGTATTCCACGCGGATTTAATTAGTATCTTGTTTTAATTAATATCTTTCGAACAAGAAAAGCAAAATCATCGTGCATGCATAAAATCATCATGAAAAATCAACTCAAGATTTATAATAGTGCAAAGCCCCGTTAAACATCTTAAAGGTAAACTATTTATTTGCCCTCCTAGATTTATCAACATTATAGTTCTACCTCTAATTACTAACTAGCAAAAAGTTAACTTTTCATATTTTTTATTTGTTTTTTCTTAATTTTTCTCTCTTTTTTCCTTTTATGCACACATATATGCTATATTAACTGCCAAAAACAATTTAGAATCCTAGAAAAAAAAACTCATAAACCAAATTTAAATAGTAGGTTATTTAATGGTTAAGTTAAAATTAGAATTTTTAGAAAACAAGAAGGATAACTTAAAAAAATAATATTAAAATGTAAGGATAGAAGTGGAATATTTATAAATCTATATGATCAAAACACAAGTTTCTCATTATTTGATCGGGTCTTCTACTTTCTATGGGGAAAATGCATGCAAACTTGCGAAGGCATGGACGAAAAGCCCTGCTTAGAGTGTTTGTTTACGTGGTAACTTTCACGTTGAGATGAAACCACAATTTCAAGTTTCAGTAGCCATAAACCACACTTTTTAATCTTTAGGTCGTACAATAACCCATGTTGCAACCACGGGTTAAGCAAAAGCAAGCATGACTTGCCTTTTGCTGAACACATATTTGCACCGACATAGTTAATAAACTGTTTATTTTTTTATTGTCGAAAATAACCTTATTTTGCTTTTCACCTATCTATTCTCTCATCGTTCTTCTTGCTCTTCTATCCAGGGTGTCTTTCCCTTCTCTCTTTACTGTTCTTGCCTCTCATTCCAATCTCATAGACCTTACACACTTTCAATTTGTAGCTGATTGGAGATCTAATTGTTAAAATCTTAGGGAATGTATTGTTGTCTGTCAACAAATCATTCAGGCTAAAGATTACCCATTTCTAACCCAAATCCTCCTCCTAAACTCAAACCACACACCAAATCTGTTGTTGTCTTCAATTCTTTACGCAGTGATGATGCTTCTTCATAACCCAGAAATGGTTGAAGACACTAAAATTGATGATGATGTTCAAGGTAATTTTCTTGATAATATATTTTAAAAACTTCATGCAACTCAAATTCTCAATATCAACAATAATTCTCTTCTTTTTTTTTGTCTAAATTTATGCATTCTGTTTTGTTTCAGGAACCAAAGATCTACCATCTTTGTCTCATAGAAAGCACAACAAACTCCTGATCTGTGTTTTCGTACATCCTATACTACAGGACTCATTATCTTTGCTATCTTTTTTGTTTTTTTAAAAAAAGTTATATGTTTTAAAGTTTAGATGTAACTGGGCTAAAATTGAAGTCATGTTCTTATGTATGTTCTTAATGCACGACCACTGTATATGTTAATATTTGTATTTTCTTTCATGTTATAAACCGACAAAATGGATTATCTTTGTATGTATAAGCATTTCAATTCCAGTACAACATCAATCATTTATCTCACCTCATTGCAAAATAAATATAAGATGTCGTTCATGATTAGGATATTTTAACAATGTTGTCTGTAATAATGCAATTTACTGATGTTTGATACTCTTATATCTCAACCCATAGACATATTAAATTAGCCTATATGCAGAATTTTTTTTTTCAAAAAATATTATTGATGCTACCGGATTTCTTGTAACTTATTAATGACACCTAAGATGTAGATTTTTTTTGTTTGTAATATTATGGTTAGTGTGTGGGTATGCTAATTTATATGGGATCAATCAACATCTTATGAATTATTGGACTTAATTATATGCTTTATGATTTGGTTTTTTTTTCTTTTGTAACTCTCTTTTCTAAACTTGCATGGGTTTCTTTTAATTGTTGTTTTCAGAAACTTGGTTCAGTCCATATGTGTTATTTCTTTGTTGCATTGAGTGCTATAATATCAATTTATTTGTTATTAATGTTAAATTCGTATCATCAACTATATCAAATACCTTATCTTGTCAAGTAACCATCAATCATTGTTGCTTTCACATACCAAAACTGCTACTCATTATCACAACAATTTTTTGTGTTGTCATCGTCTTTTGTTACATTGCATCTAGGAAATTAACCTATTAATTGTATGTTAGAAAAAACATTTTAACCGAGAACATGGAAGATTCTCAATCACAAGATAAAACTTGTTGGACTAGAGAGATGTTGAACATATTTTGTGACATTTATATCAAAGCAATTGAAAAAGATATGCGACTGAACACATACTTCGACAAAGCTGGATGGAAATATATTATAAATTGCTTCGATTATGCATTAACGAAAGCACAATTAAAGAATAAGTGAGATGGAATAAAAAAGGATTGAAGAATATAAAAAAAGTTGATTTCTGAAACTGGAATAGACTGAAGTCCTGAACTTGGAACAATTTCAACAACTGACGTGTGGTGGAGATCTAAAATTAAGATCTGTTTTTGTTTCAGCATGTATACAATGACCATAAACTGTTTTATTGTTTGTTCTTATAATTATTATGATTCTTTTATATCTTTATTTTCCTTGTTGTAAAAGATACAAGGAGCTTGAAAGTTTAAGTATTTTGGTATTGATCATGCATTGATATCATGTTTACAAATATTGTGGCTATCGGTCAGTATGATTGGGCTCCATCGCAGGGTTTGAATTCTGATGATGATGGTGTAGGTGAAATGAGAAAAAAATGCTACTAATGAGTTTAATTATTATATGTAAAACAAAAATGTTTGCAATTATTTTTAAAATATTTAAGGTTGTTTTGGTCTCCTTGTATTGTTTGAATTGAAAATTAATATATTTTTGAATTACTTTAAAAAGATTAATTTTTCACTCTTAAAAATTAAGCCACTAGATCTAGAAAAAATTTCAAATATTTTATGGTGTTTTGTTTAAAGTAAAACAGTAATTTTTTTTTAAAAAAAAAACCAAAGGGATAAATATGCTCATAGACGAACACATTATCAAATTAAAATTATTTTGACTTCGAAGTAAAAACATGAACATAAATCAAGGTAAAATAAGAAATATTGAACGCAGAGTGAAAAATGAGAGGTAGTCGCAGAGAAAACTTCAAGTCCACACTTTGATTTTAAAGTTTGTTTGGGGGTAATGGTTGATCTAGTTTTTTATTAAATTTTTTATTTTTTTTAAATTAAGCATTTTTTTAATATTTTTAAATTTTTTATATGTTAATATTAAAAATAAAATTTAAAATATTATTTTAATATATTTTTAAATAAAAAATATTTTAAAAAACAACTTATCGCCGTGTCAACATATAACGGTCATGTCATCAAATTTGCAGTACATCAAAAGTACAAGTATTCAAGAAAAAAAAAACGAGGTACTCAAATATAAAAAATGTAAAACTCCAGGGACTAAATAAAATGCAGTTATCTCAGTAGTCAAAGAAGAAGGATGACCAGAGTCATGATGACTCTTCTTAGGCAAGTATAGAAAAGAAACTCTCCTCTAGGTTCTTGCTTTCCTTTTCACGCACTTATACTGCCATGGATCGAGCACAGATTTTGCTGGTAGGATTACCTCTATTTCTTTTATGCACTGACCTTATCCACCTCTTCACCCCACCACCTCCCAAGCACCCCCACCACCCCCACCCCCAGCACCATCACCATCACCACAAACAACCACCAGTGGTTGCCCATGAAACCCTAAAAGCTCCAACGCAGGTGAATTGTCTCATGATCGTTTTTATTCTTTGTAAACTCTCAAAAGAATTGTAATGCTAATTAATTTTGTGGGGTTTGTGTTTCTATTTGCAGAAACCAGTTGTTGGAGGGATTGGTCTTGGAAGCACGGTCAAAATTGACTTTTGCTCTTCTTGCTCTTACAGGTATCCTTGATTCTTTCTAATTATTTTTTTAGTTTTTTTTTTAGTGCTCTTTGATTATTGATGAAGTAACATGATCAGCACAAAGGATTTTTCCCTGTCACGATTATTTAAAAAGTGCCTTGATTTTCATGGTTTTTGTTAGTGGTTGTTGGTGATTTATGTTCAAATTTGTTGAACTCTACGTGGCCCTTTATTCATGCTCATGTAATTTCATTAGGCAGTAATTTAGGTTTTGATTTTGATTGGATTGCTTTGGTTTGGGCTGCTATTGAAGCGCGGATTCCTAATTTGTGTTGCTCTCTGCAGAGGGAATGCGGTGACGATGAAAAGGATGTTGGAAACGCAGTTTCCAGGGATTGATGTTGTACTTGCAAATTACCCCCCATCCCTTCCGAAGCGGGCGGTAGCCAAATTAGTACCAGTTTTTCAGATAGGAGTTGTGGGAATTGTGTTGGGTGGTGAACAGATTTTTCCGATGCTAGGAGTCAGGACTCCTCCTTGGTATTATTCTTTACGTGCCAATAAATTTGGGACCATTGCATCTACTTGGCTTCTTGGCAATGCATTGCAGTCCTTCCTGCAAAGTTCTGGGGCGTTTGAAGTTTACTGCGATGATGAATTGGTTAGTAGCCTATCGCTTGAGCCTGAGTTTGAACTTTTAGCTTGTTTCAATGCATTTCTCTTTTGCCTTTGGATTATCTGAAAGCATCTGTTTGATGATCGGGTAATGTAAGAGGAATTGTATGCACTGGCTACTCTTCTCACTATTCACTAATAGGATTATAATATTATATGCTCTGCTAATCAATGTTTATAATTGAAATATGGCTGGAAGGTCTATAATATTTAATCAGATACATTTTTAACCAAGTAGAAGATTCCATTAGTTTACCAGGGCCACCAATGCCTGTAGGAGTTGGTATTATATTTGCAATTTCTTATTGTGCTGAGCATATGAGAATCTTAATTCAACTGTTCTATTTAGTTGCTTGACAAATTTGAACCTTGATTTCAATTTTGTTAAGATAAATAAACGGGAATTTACTTTCTTAACCAGATTCTGTCTTTGTGAAATGCAGGTTTTCTCCAAACTGAGGGAGGGCAGATTTCCAGGAGAGATCGAACTAAAAGATATTGTTGGCAGAAGGTTGGCTAACTCTGACATTTCACATATGGTGTCCTAGTTCGCTGCCACCCATGTGGGGTTGAATTCGAAACAAGTGGTTAAGGTGGTTGCACGCCTAATATCATACTGTCTGGAAAGCAGGGCATGATGCATGTAAATTGGAACCTGTATGGATTTTTCAGGGAATATAAACCAAGCTGATGCCTTGAATTGCTATTCAGTCAGATCAGCTAATCCTAGTTGTATTACTTACAAAATGCGAGAAACTAAAATTGAGAAGCCAATGTTTTGCTTGTTTTTCTCCGAGCACCAAGAACATAGCTCGCTGGAGCGGGTGGTTTCTTGTTTGTAACAAGCTCGATTCTCTTCTCTTCTTGTTCTTTGACATTCAGGAGCCCAATTTTATAGCTCCAAAAACCCATAGCATGATTGAAATGGCTTGTGGACCGGTAAGCGCCTAAATTTGACGAACTTTTCAAAATTACACTTCTATACCTATGGTTAGAAGTTTTGATGGCAAGTTTTAGAAAGAAAAGTTTTTTTCATTATCAAAATCATGTTAGAATTGTTTTTTCTTATAGGCATTTATGACAATTATTGTTAATGTAACTCTTCAACTAAAAGGATACAAATTTTTAACAAACACATTTTTTTATTCATACCTTAACAACACCTCCCGGAATGGAAATAACTTGATAATAATAAAATACAAAGTAGACACAGAAATAGAGAAATTATTACACTAGATTAGATAACTTTTAGCCTTGAACTTTGCCTAATAAAAATTATTCGATTCATTCAGAAAATTAGTGAATATGATGTTTTGAATTGTTTAGTTTTTTGTGTGAAACCAAATAATAGAGATCACATTGAACACGGTTTCTTCTTCCTCTTCTTCTTACAATTTTGGTTCTTACATTTGTGTTTATTTTGGCCCTAAACATGTCATAGTTTCAAAGAGTGATTTAGAGAATTTAGTCTTTTTAATTCTCATAAGAGTGATTTAGAGAATTTAGTCTTTTTAATTCTCATAAAAGTGACCTCGTTTCATTTTTACATAGGTGATTCTTATTGATCGTATCCTACAATACCCCACTTGAATTTCTCAAACTATAAAAATTATTAAAAGTTTAGTTTATCATGTTTTAGCTATAGGTAACACTTTTCATTATAGGAATGGATAAGAGTGTTATTACTAAATTGACACATGATTTGGTTGTCCTTTTAAACCAATATCTTGAAATATTCAATCAACTAGGTTGGATTGCCATCATAAAAATTATTTGAATATAGGCTTTAATCTCATCCCTCTTGATGATTTATCAACTTACTTTCTTGTTAAGCATTTTATTAGCGGATCTGAGATATTATCATTTAATTTTATATAGTTAATAAAAATAATCCTATTTGAGAGCAACTATCTTACAATATTGTTTATTTGACAATTGTGTCAAGACATACCATTATATATAATATTTTGTGCCTTATCATTTACAAGTTGGCTATTACAATGTATACAATGTCAAAAAAATCAATTCAACCCAAAAGTTTAAGCTGTTAGGTAAGGTCCCAAGATATAATTTATATTATTCTCTAACACATTACCTCAAGTGAAAGCCCCTTGGGCTTGAAACTTGCACAGACTCACATTACCTTATGCTTAATTTTTATCAAATAAACGAGGATGATGAGATTCGAACTCGTGACCGCTTGGTCATTAAGGCTCTGATATCATGTCAAAGAACCAATTCAACCCAAAAGCTTAAGCTGTTAGGTGAAGTCCCAAGTTATGATTTATATTATTCTCTAACATACAGATTGCTGGCATAAAATTTTGGCCATCTTAGAATATCCTCAAAAAAGTTTTATAAACTACTCTATTTTTTTTCCATCTTTGTCTAAAGTTATAAGCTCAGACTCCTTTATGGATCTGAATATACATGTTTATTTGGAAGATTTCCAAGAGGCTATAGTTCCTCTAGTAGTAAAGATAAACCTTTTATGAATTTTAAAATTTTAGTATTAGATATTCAATTAACATTGCTATACCCTTTAAATATAGCTGGATATCTCATATAATACAATCTATATTTTGATTTTTTTTTTGAGAAACCGTAACTTTTTTCTAGACACCTTCACACTTTCATTTATTTATAGGATGATGTTTAACCATTTGATAACTTGTACCATGTCTTGCTCAATTTCTTATAAGGTACTTTATTCATACTATAATTTGCTAATAAAATATCATTCTCTCTTGTAATTCCTAGGTAATTTTAAACTTATCAACATAACATTATCATTTATTTCAATGACACCATTCTCAATCCCTTTTTATCATCTTAATTTTCATGGTAGGTTGATTTTCAACCTCTCTTATAAAATGTTTAACCATTTTTAAAGCCTCGTCTTTACTTCTTAGCAAATAGACATACACAATATCTTGTGCAATTATTAAAAAAGTAATAAAATATTTTATACTGCCTCTAGTTTGCAAAAACTTTAAATTATAAATATTAATGCGAATTAATTCTAGAGGCTCTCTATTTTTGTCTCTAAAATAGATTAGAAGACTCTAACCAACTAACAAATAAAGAATCTTTATTAATTTTATTGGCTTTTTACTACAATAGCCATAACATTAACATTGAGTTTAATAACTCATCAAATAAATATCCCTTACTTATATACATCAACCCTAGCTTAAACATGAAAAAAATACATTGTCAAATTATTAAACCACAAAAAAATTAAGGAGTGAAATAGAGAGATGGTGACATTATGTACTTACACAAATTAATATGCAAAATTTACAATTCAGGTAATGGATACAATAACGATGAACTAACTTGGTTGGACAATTTCTTTCTTTCTTTTTTCTTCATTTGTTCTCTTCTTGGTTGGACTTTGATTGGGTCTTAATTGACATCGGATTGGATTAAATGTGAAACTAAATTGAAGAGTTATAAAAGAATTATAGATGAAATTTAAGAAATATATAAATGTTAAAGAATAAAATTAAAAAAAAACATGAGCATAAAGAAAGGGAAAAAAATAACCATGCAAGCCGGTATGAATCTTTTAAATCTGGCAAACCCACAACCTGTGAAATCTTAAATCATGGTCCAACCAAGAAGCTCCATTCCTATCAAATTTAAAGTTGAAGGATGAAATCGAAAAAATATTTCAATCTAGAAAATTTTTCAATGTAAAAAAAAATCAAAAGAACAAGGACCAAATCTGAAGAAAAACAAATAGCAATAAAAAAAAATAAGAACCAAATATGTAAAGATGAAAATTTTGAAGGAGGATGAAAAGGAATTCAATTTTATAAATCATTTCAAATAAAACAAATAATAATCAAAATAACATGAACCAAATCTGAAGAAAAACAAATTGAAGGGTTAGTCTGAAAGTTTAGAGGTCGGACATGGAAATCAAAAAGGGAAAAGAAAAAAAGGAAGAAAAAGAGAAAAAAACCATCGAGGTCAAACCGTAGGGCCATTGACCACACGCCCTACCCAAAAATAAAGGGGATTTTAAGCCTGATCAAACCCTACCATGGAAGCCAGGCTTATGCTAGCTGTTAGGAGACACTGCATACATTGCTTGAGGAGTGTGGATGCCTTCCACACACTTGTAAGTGCGTCGTATGCGCCAACTATTTTCTTTTAAATAATATTTTATATTTAATAAAAGACTAAATTTCCCTTATTTTACTTTATTATAACAAAAAAAAAATAAGAGGAAAAGAGGGGAAACCCTTGAATCATAGTTATTAAACCTAGATTGACCTGGCGGATCGACCTGGCGGGTCGACCTGGTACCCGGTGGCTGGACCGGTTCGGGCAAGGTTAAAAACCGGCTAGCACAAAAAAGGTCAAGCCTGGTCGACCTGGCTGGTCGACCTGGGACCCGAGCGACCCGGTCAAACCCAGGCGAGACCCGGCGTATATATACATTAACTTTCCTTTGAGTCGCTGGCAGCAAAACGATGCCCTAATTTCCTAAGAAGAGCAACCCGCCCCCAATTTCCATCTCTGTTATCTTTTGCAGAACAAATAATTAGTTGAGATATCATCGGAGAAATTAGTGTTTTTTTCTATAGGTGCTCTATTTTCCTTGCGCTGCTTACTTTTGTATGTTTTTTTCTTTGTTGAGATTTCTTATTGCAAACAATTGCTGCAGATTTTGAATGATTCCTTTTTTTTTCCATGCTTTTTAAGCTCTCTTCAGATTGGAACAAATAATTGAAAAAAGTACTCATTTGACAACCATCATTTAGTCACCCATGAAGAGAAACATCTGATATGATTTGCAAACATGAACTTTGTTGTTGTCGGTTTCATTCTTCATTTACATAACTGGTTTTTAATGAGACTACAAGTTGTTCAACTTTTTCAGTTACTCTGATAGCTACCACAGCTCTGGGCATACTGCATAATCTATCGGCTAACAGCATCAAACACAGTTCGAGCACATCCTCTTGCTCATGACCAAGAACTTTGCCTCTCATGTCATATTCACATTGAGCACTGACTGTGAAGGCATTTCCTCCATGTTGCCCGTATTATTAGTTTTTGATTTTCTTGTTGATTGTTAGTTTTTGATCTTTTTGTTGATTGATTAGCTTTGCAACGGTGAACATATGGGAAATGAATCGCGTGAGCTTTAGTGTTTTTTTCTTCTTATGTTTTATGATTTATTGCGATTTTTAAGGAATGTTTTGGATTTGTTGGAAGCTAATACCATTTTATTTTTGTTCTACTGCTTAAATTTTAGTTACACAAGTATTTTCGTCTTCATTCGGCTGCTTATACTAAAAATGGGTAGGAAAAAGTAAGCAATTCATCACTGGGTTTTGCGGTTTAGGGATGACGTAACAGTTTGATTTCTTTATATTTAAGGAGAGGGGTTGACTCGGGTTGACCTATAAGACCCGTGATCCGATTATTTTACCAGGTCAATTATCAGGTCGGGTTTTATAACTATGCCCTGAATGTTAGTTTTAAAAATTTTACCTTTAAAGATAATATAATCATTTTATTATGCAAAGAAAGTGAAAAAACTAAGAAGTCTAGATATTAATTTTAAAAATTTTGCTTTTAAGAGTGATGTAATTAATAATTATTGTATTTTATTTAAAAAAGTAGAAAAGATAATTTTAACGTTTAATTTAATAATAATCAGGGACCTCGAAAAAAAAACCAATCAACCCTGCCTCCCCCCATAAAAAAAAAAAAGAAAAGGCAATTGAATTTTTTTTTAAGGATTGACAAAATAATAATTAGTGAATAGTGAAACGCATCTATTTTAAGGGTATTGGTTTATTAAAATGTTAATCAAAATGACCTCTTTTAAATTGAATTACCTGCCAATAAAACTTGCAAATTGAATCTTTCAATTGTTGGATTAGAACATCAAGTTCTTATAATTAGAGATCACAAGTTTAATTATTGAGTTCTTCTTTTATAACTTTGAATTGCCTTGTTATAATGTTTTTTAAAGATTATATAAATTCATCTACTTATTTTGGTTTTCTGAACATGTAAATCCACTTAGTTCCAACACTTAAAAAAACATCAGGTTAATGTTAATAGCTTTTCTCTCTCTCTCTCTCTCCAGACGTATCTGCATCAGCATGCATACTGGAATTGAAGTCAAAATAAATAAATAACACCGTTGGTAGGCCTGTGGAATGAAGAATAATATTTCATTTTCACAAATTCCTGTCTTGCTAAAATGACAAGGATATACGCCTCATTCTTTGCTCAATTATTATAAGAAATCAAGCAATCTACAAACAAATATAATACTACAAGAATCTCTGGTTTTGCCTGTTCTCAAAGAAAGGAACCTATGGGACAAGGTTAACTAACAACAGAAACTACCTCAGAGCTCAAGTTTCCAATATACCAGTTGCAGGGCATAGACACCATCCAAACCCTTCTTCACTAAAATAGGTTTCTGGGTCTTCTGATCACTCTCTTTACTCCGCCATTGACAATTAAAGAAGCTGAATAAACCATCCTTTACATCAGCAATCCCAAACACACTGTACAAGTATCACTAGATTCAGAGTTTCCTCGTCTCAGATTCAAGTGCAATTCACTTGTAGATCACAAGTGAAATGAAGACATGCTACTCCACCAGGGTTATTGAATAATTTCTCCTATAACTTACAGAAAAAAAAGAAAATTAAGAAAACGAGATTTCAAGGATTTCTGAAGGACACAAAACAACCTCCTCAATGTAAGTTCGTTCGCTTTCTGTTTGGAAGTAACCAGACATTCTGTGGTAACAAAACCATCGCACAGGAATGCTGTCAAAGAGTCTGAGATACGGATTATGCCTTGCATGAACTTACATGAAGGAGGGATTCTTTTTGAGGTACACATCTAGTGCATTTCTTGTCTCTGAAAGAAAACTGCTTCATCAGGTAACAAATTTTCCTCCTCATGCTTCATAAATTCTCCATTACCATTGCAAAGCCGGGCAGATAATGTAGGGGATAAAGATGCATAACTACCTGATTTATTTGAACATTCACAGCCACATAAAATTTGTAAAAAAGCTAGAGAATATTGCTCGTAATTCAAAGTTGATTAAAATGATCTGGTGGAAATCAAAGAGAAAGGGTCTGAACAAAGCACCTCTAAAGGATGAACTTCTTTCAAACTCTCTGGTTGTGTGTAATACGATGGTCCCTGAGAGAACAACAATAAAGCCACATATTTCTGATATGATGCTTCCCACATTCTGGCCATCCCAATCCTGATATGATATATTTTATCAATAGATAAAGTCAAATCAGAAACAGGATCAGATATGATACATTTTACTGTTTGAAATCCAGGTCTGGAGAAGAAAAATTGGACGGATCCCAAACTAAGCCTAATGGCAGCATCCTCAACCAGATGACTAGGCTTGTCATAACGAGTGAGGCCAAAAATATCACACAAAGAAACAGAATTGCTAGAAAGACATCATTAAATAATTGTATCTTAGAATTCAGTCAAGAAATTTTATCTATCCCATCTTGCATCGATTGACAAATCCATGCTTCAACAAGATGAAGCTACATTAGCGTTCTTCCATTGAAATCTAATTAAAATGAAAAAGCACTAGCAAAAATGTAGAAAGTAATGATATAAATGCAATAACACAGTGTAAAGCTTCCTTACAAGAGTTCTTACCTTGAACATGATTACACTGGCAAGAATTGTAAGTGACGTGAACATGACATAATAAATGGGGGAGACAACTGCAGTATTGAACGTATCAAGTGCCTGAAACACCAAAGATTGCAGTTTTTAAGCAAAAAAGAATTTCAGATACAAGATACATTCTAACCATCTTTAGGGTCTAAAGATTAACATAAAATATACAGCACGGATGTATGTAAAAACCAGAAAAGTTGCAGTTTTGGGATAAACACAATTTGATAGTTTCTTTTCTGGCTTCAGAAGTATCATTTGTTCCCAGCCACCATATCTCTGAGAGAATTATCCATGAATGAAAGGTGCGCTTATAGCTATGGCCTATGGAGCGATCCAGCACTTCACCTAAGAAGTTTTTTGTAGGTTAATGGGATGTTGATAGTGACAGCCTCCTGAGACAAAATTAATCAGTCAACTGTACTGGGGAACAATTGATCAATTTGGGAAGGATTTTTTATAACTTGATGCTTGTTGCATTTAATATCATCACCAATCATCATATTAAATGCACGGATCAGCTTTACAACTCATTTTCTAGCAATCCTATTATACAGAATCTATATTTGGAAGTGGTTGCTCCCTCCACTCATTTCTGTTTGTGAAGTTTTAGTGAAATTATGACTACTACTTAACTATCTTTAACTTTAACATGGTATCCTGGTTGAAAGTAAAGGTTAAGGAGGTAATGAAGGCAGGATTAGCCTACAAACTCGTGCATTCCACTTGGAGATTAGGATAGGCTAAAATTGATTGGATTGGAATTTCTTTGGAGAAAGACATGATAGAGTGAGAATCAAGATAGAGAAAAAATGGCAATGCAACAAATGGGCTCATAATTCAATGATGCTCTTGCAAGCAAGAGGGGTGAGATCTAGAGCTCAAGTCTCAACTTTGTCGATCCATCACGAATCACAAAAATGAGAGAAAATCACAATAGAATAGTGAGAAAATAATCACGGTAGCATTTTTAAAGAAACCATTAAAAGACAGGGGAGTATAGGGATTTCCATAAAAAAAATTAATGGTCATGTTGATGCCATCAATTTGAATTCCAATTTAAATTTTGGAAAGGAAAACGTGTAAAAACAAATTTGGAAAAACAGTAGGGATATGAAAGCTACACAGGCAACAGAGAGCTTTTCTGTAATTAACTCAATAATGAGTAGAATTGGAAGAATGTCAAATATTCTGGATAGCTACTAGCTGCCGAGTAAAACAACGGCAAAAAGTGCACCAGGTCATGCCATATGTCCAACAGCAAGTCAAATTCATTGGACACGACTGCTTAAAGATATGAATGATTTAAGTAAAAGATCAGGAAAGCAAGCAATCCTGAACATAGAGAGAAGACATCTAAAAGGAAGCAATGCAGAAAATAGAAGATCAAGGAGAAAAAGGAGGAAGATTTAGGCAGCAGCAAGATTCTGGAGATTAAGCACAATAAGTTTATTCATGCAAACAAAAAGCAAAATCTCCACATTTCTAACCTTGTTTAGATAATTCATTTGCGTGATGACACATGTGGCCACAATAAACACAAAGAACCAAGTCTCTGGATAGAGTAATTGGTTGTTTCCTTCAAACGTTAATTTCAGTGCAGTTCCAACAGCCTTAACACTCATCACCTACACGTGATATGGAGACAAAATGTATTAAAGATAATTAAACAAAAGGAAGTGAGGTTTACTCAATTCTTCCATCCTAGTCAAAGAGGATAAATATTCAAGCAATTGTATTGGCCAAAGCCCCATTACATAAACATGTAACATCATTGCACTCAGGGAATTATTTCCCACCTTATGCTGGCCAAGAAACAGAACTGATAACATTTTTATCAATCACCTCGTTTAAAATTATAATAGGAAAGTTCTTTTTGCACATAATTAAATTTTTGTTCATTGAGCAGTGAATTTCCGCAGCAATTCAATGATTGCAGACCTTTTAACTTCAAAATGAATGAAACTCCATCCCCATCAATGCAGAATGGTTTGTTAATTTATTGAGTTATTTTATTTTTCAATGCAGATTGAAATGAAAGAAAACTGTATCTACATCCATAAATTTGGTCTTATAATTGAAAATAAAAGTGCCATTGCTGGTTCAGATGATTTACCGAAAGAGAACCCATAAATGAACAGATGCCGGTGAACACTAACACATTTGAGTGACCACATTGTGGAGCAAAATGGAAGATCATAATGAAAACCAACACAATCACTGAACCCACATAAAGCAAAAAAGCTGCAACAGATGATAACAAGGTAAGTTAACAAAAAGAAGAATTTAAATAAAAGAAAGACAAGCATGTGAAGTTGCAAACTAACCTGGTTGAGTAGCCATACTCCATATTTCCTGCACAGAAGTTATAGGGCTCTCCTGTGGTGCATGGATCACAATTACAATAGAACCAGCAATGCACATCACACAACCCAAGATCCCTAGTTGGTGTAACTTCTCATTCAGGATAAAGTGAGCCAACACAGCACTATACCATTAAAAAATAAAAATAAAACACAAGAAATGTGGTTAAGAAGAGATTTAATATAAAAATTCCAAAAGTTTCAGTATGCAATACTAACTTAACAAAAGATAAACCTGACAATAATACTCAACGCGCCGAGGGGGGTTACAAGAACTGCTGGAGCAAACGCATATGCAACAAAGTTTGCAACCTCTCCAACAATCACTATATGAGAAACCATACAAAAGGAGATATTCTACGAACAATCAGCGATTATCAGATGGTAATTTCAAATCACAATTCCCGTACCCGTAACCAACTACCACTCCTCAATTTGACTAGAACAAGAAAACTCAATCAATTCATAAGCTACCATATGAAAAAGAAATCGACTTAAAAAAAATCTTAGTAACATTAAGCTGACCAATGTAAGAACCTGAATTCAATGACATTACGAATCATTAAATTTCACAATTACATCAAAAGAATCACAAGATACAACCAACTTATAAAAAACAAAAACAAAACACCTATTCATTTCCAAAGAATAAGACAACAAGATCATAACAATTTGCAGTTCCCGCACAAGAAATACATAAAGTTTTCCCGAAACCAAAAGAGAAGTCGTTAACAAAGAAAAGGCCAACTTACTTGTGATCATGCCCAACCACCATAGTGGCTCTAAGAGATATGAGAACCCACCAACACCTAAAAATCCAAACCAAACCCATTTCACAAAACCAAAAACCCATTTCAAAAAACCACAAAAGGAAGAAAAATAAATTTTTTTACCAGCTCTAACACCAGAAGCTGCAGCAGCTCTTCTAAGGCCTTTCTTTTTAATAATGAAGCTAGCACCAACAAACGCACTTGACGACAAAGCCAAAACAAAGCCTTTCAAATTGTCTTGAGAGAAACCCATTTGAAGGGCTCTTCTCTTCTCTGTATTTGTTCGTTTATTATTATGATGCTGATGCTCGTTTCCTTCTCTTCATCTGCCAATCAATCATTGACTGCGTTCACTTTCCGATTTGTTAATAATAAGAGATTAAGAAATACGCTGCTCTCTTGTCTTTTTTATAAAAATGAAGAAGAAAGACAATATCTTTTTTGTTTCTTTCTTTCAGTTTTAATCCACGGAGGTCTTAAATTTAGACCTTCTTTGTTTTTAATGTAGAAATGCTGATTTTTTTTTTAAATATATTTTTTAATGATATGTTAAAAATAATTTTTTTAAAATAATTTTTTAATATATTTTTAAAAGCAATAATTATCACAATACGTTATTATTAGTATTTTTATTACACGCGAGTCTTTTAATGTTATTACTAACATGTGTTATACAATAGCATGAAAAAACTTTTTTTAACCTAAAAAAATCTCATGTGTTGGATAATTTTTTGGAATGAATATTAAATCTAATCATTTAATTTTTAAAAATCTCAACTCAATTTCTTGCTTAAGTAATAAATTTTAAATTATATAAAAATTATTTTAATATGATTTAATTAATTTTATGATTTTAAAAATAACTCAGATAATTTATGAAAAATATGATTTGATTTAAAAAAAACATAATATTTTTAAAAAATTTGAGACATCAATATATTAAATCATGACTACATTTTACTTAATGATATAAAAATATGATTTGATTTAACAACTTTGTTTTTTTAAATAATATTTTACTTAATTATATTATAACAAAAATAAATACTCGTGAAATTAACACATTAATTAAATATCAAAGAAGTTTGTTTAAAACCGTGATGATTTCATAAAAAATAAACTTAAACAACTTATAAAAATAAATTTAAAATGAATCAAATGTTAATGAATATGAAATTGATATAAAAAAAGCTAAAACAATTTATGAAAAAAACATGAAAGATAGAATTAAAAATGAAGCAAAGAAACTATTTTGCTTTGTTGTTAAACCTAATCCAACAAATTAATCTTAAAACCTCTTGATCTGACTTTTTATCTAACCCGAGTTTTAAATTAATCTATATGAGAGTTTACTCTACTTAACTTGGCTAGTTTAAAGACAATACAATGACAAGTAAAAGCTTGATTTGGTTTTAAAAAAATAAAGATGATATCTTTTTTTTTAATATTAAAACAATGACATATTAAATCGACCTATATTTCATAACTTAACTTGTAGAACTCACGATCCGGATCATAGAACTTTATTTTTTTGTACTATTTTTTATTTCATAATATAATAATAATAAAATAAATGCTTGTAAAAATTAAACATCAACTACATGTCGAGACGTTTATATAAGACTACGATAACTTCATTAATAACAAACTGAAATAAATTATGATGATCAATTCAAAATCAATAAAGAGTTGAAAAATAAAGTTATGATTCAAAATCAATAAAATATTAAAGAACGAAATTGAGTGAAAAAAATTTAAAAAATAAAATTAAAAAATAAATAAAGTTTAAAAAAACAGAAAGAAAAAAAACCCTTGAACCATGCAGCTACATTCACTTTTCCCTTCCATATTCTAGTAGAGAGTATAATGAAATACTCACTACATTTGGCTGTGTTCTTAGCATCTTTCTTCTTACATGTAAATTATACTTTCTATTTCTAAAAACAACTATATTAATTAAAGTATTCAGTTTAACCCTTTAGTTCTAAAACACTTCTATGATGCTTATGTTTTTGCCCCCCTACTATTATTCATGACAAGTGCATTTTCAGACCACTTTTTATATGCTAAAACTAAATTCTTTTTTATTAAATTTTAAACAGATAATCTATATCTAAATTAATACATTTAAAAATATATATTTTTATCAGTAGTCAGGTTTAATTTTTGTAGACGCAAGAATATATACATACAAGTGAAAGCTAGGACATGAAAATGGAGGGTTTTATCCCTTGCTTACAATTGGGATCTTTTTCTCGAAAAAACAATTTAACGGCAGTTGCCCATATTACATTTTCCACGTTTATCCACACGATTTGAAGAACACATGAAACCACCTTGCTTGTAATCTACCTTCTACAGTACCGACACTGCAATTACGTGTTTAAGCTTCCCATTCATCAATAATGGCAGGCAGAGAGGATGACTATTCCAAAGGACCATGTATCATCAGTTTAGCGGTGGAAAACAAAGCATGTTTGCATTCAGGCAGGGGAGCCAGGAGTCTCACCCACTTGAAACAGCACAGCATTCCCGGTGCATGGCATGAGGAGAATAACAAAAGTAACAGAAGAAAATATTAGGGATGAAATGCATTTTGAAAAAATTAATCAATCGCATGAGAAGAAGATATGTAAAGAAATGAAATGATAGATAATCAGCAGAGACTTGCATATCAGGTTTTGCACCAGGCTTGGTTGAATGGATGTTTCTTATTCCTGTATTGCTTGAAACAGAGAATGCCTCCACCTATTCAATGATGAATACCGCGAAACAAACAGACCGACCGACCCATCAAGAAGAGATCGGCAGCCAAGAGATACCTGATTAAATCACACTTCTTCTCTACAGAGGAGAATGACAATTTGAATTCATTCCTCTACCTAACTATATGTATTAACGAAACAAAAATACTTGAACACGGTAAGAAGTGGCATATGGCGTCAAAGCAAAGCACCATTGCCACTGAAACAGCATCTCTAAAAAGTTAACCTCCTATCCAAAATTCCAAAGCAATAAATGGCCGAACAATGGGCAACTTAAGCAGCACAAGCAAAGTTCGTGACAACACTCATGCAGCCAACACAACATGCGATACTCTATTAGCATTAGCATTAGCAAGAGAAACATTCAGAGAGTTTAGAAAAGCCTCTTTCAGGTCTTCACTTCTGTATATCCTGGCCGCCGCTGATTCATTGTCTTCTACTGTTGAATATGAAGTAAAAGATTTCAACACCAGTGACCCTCCACCATAACAAATGGATTGAAGGAAGCATGTTTCAAGAATCTGAAAAGGATCAACCATCAGTACAAAAAAATATCCGAGGTGGTAATTCACTTCATTAAAAGAAGAATGCACTGGATTTGTCAGGAGGAACCAACACATGATATGGCACTGATATTCCACTCACTTAAGATGGTTTTAGAAAAGAACGAGGGCAGGTTTCTCTTTCTCTCTCTGATAACTACCGTCCACAAAAAAAAAAAAAATCAACAGCAATTTTCTTTAGGAAAGACTTGATGTTAGCCTCTCCTTGCACCTCCCAACCCCTTCTCCTTCCAGCAGGAAGCACAATACAAGAAACAAATGTTTCAAATACTATCGAACAGTCCATCTGAGTGTTATACAGAGTGGTGATGCATGGAGCTTCCATACAAATAAAAATAAAAGCTTTCGCTGATATACCTGCAAGGTAGATGTTTTCTGCTCACAAGTTCATCTAACTTGCATTCATGCTGGAAGCCCTCTTTCTCCTCTTGTTCTTGGGATTCACAGCATCCTTCAAAGTTTTCTCTCCATTTGTTTCCAGTGCAGTTCCAGATGCATCTGTAGCTAAAGTGACTTGTTTAATATCTTCTGTTGGTTTCTCTGTGTCCATATTAGGACCATTTTCCTCACTTTCTTTTTGTTCCATATGCTGTGTTGATATTCCTGCACGTTTCACACGCAAGTCAGTGATGCATACTCTCTGTATCCCATCACAGAATCATCCAAGTAGACTGCATACATGCAGGAATCGGAAAGGATTGGAATGTAACCCTTCCAATGCATTTCAAAGCTGGAACATATGATTCCACGACCACTAATAGGCTACATGTTGCTTTGGCACACAAACAGATTTTGAAAAAAAAAGTACACCAGGTTGCCTGTTTTAAAAAAATATAAGCATTCACATTGCATGTATGGGTTCATTATCCACTATTTAATTAATGATCAAAGCAGCTGTGCACAGGTGGATGGTTTGCAGCCACTGTAAGGTCGTCAATGTATTAGATTAATCTATGATAACTGCACCCTATTCTATGGAATAAGGCTATTACTCTACTCCCCGAAACCCAAATGCCCAGGCATTAAAACTGTATCATTAATTCACAGAAAATGCTATGCCTCAAAATAATGAAGGCTATAACTCTAGCCATAGAACAATGGAATGGCAGGAGATCTGCTGTCTCCTTGTCAGCTAATTCATGCAGCACCAACTAGCCATTCTGTATCCTTTCGAAAAAATAAATAATGGAATGGCAGGATATCTGCAGTCTCCTTGTTGCTTTGTGAAATGTATTCAAGAGTTGACTTCCCATCCAAAAAGAACTAGTCTAAGTCTGCTTTGAATTGCCTTTGATGGGGAAGTTTTGCTTCACACTTTTATGTAGTATTACAAATGAGTGAAATATGAAAGAAGCTTGTAGGGAAAAAGAGCAAAACCATTTACAAGCAGGATAGAAGCCAAGGTAATTTTCATACTTCTAAGAAAATTGTACAAGTTGCATACCGCATGAGGCTACATTAGCTTTCAGGGAATCATCATCAACACCCTTCAGATAAGGATCCCTGAGGAGAGAAGAAGATCTGTGTCACTATTAATAAGAAATTATTCAAAGATAGGAAACAAATGAAGTTGAAAATTCCTTAAACCATATAGAATAGAGTTTCAAAAAGCTCAAGAACAAGAAGAAAGGTCTATTATAATCCTATAGGACTTCTAATTACCACAAAACCAGGACAGCTTGATAACTAACCAACTTATGAAGTGGTTAATTAGAACCCATTTCCACATCTCTTCACTCTCTCTTTCCATAAGTTGTGATCATACAGACTTGAATCCATTACACGGAGCCATATACTAATATTAAAGTATATAACAGAGAAAAGGTCTGGAAACTAATGTTATTAAACTATGTTAGGGCCAAGATATCCTTCCCCAGTAATCAAATTCATGATTCAGACAACTTTTCTTCAATTCCAACAAAATGCACACTTGTTATGCTAAGCTCATGATTATGATTTTAGCGATGGATGTAAAATCTTCTTTTGGCAGAGAAAGTTTAAACTTTAAAAAAAATATCGGAAAGTGCTAGCACCATACCAGCTTGATGGACCCCCAAGAAAATTCATAGCATTGCTCTCTCCTCGACTTGTTCCACCTTGTTCAGATGATTTGATATCACCATCATTGTCATTATTTCTACTGCTGCAGGTTTCCTCAGATACCAGCTTCAATCTCTCCATATGATGCCTCGACAGCTCACTACCTCCCACCTGCTCAACAGTTTTATTTTGCTCTTTTACATCACTACCAGCTACACTAACATTGCCAGCAGCAGAAGTAGGGTGGCGCTTGATCTTGCGCAATGCTCTCTCTGTGCTGTATGCTTCAACCTCCATCAATTCACATGATAAAATTAGTTTTCGATCAAAAGACATAGTCCCATGGCTACATCCTTTAAAAAGTAGCAAATTGACAGAGAAAAAGAGTAGATTGCATTAAAAGCGCATGAATATTTGGTATCAAAAAAGAAATGGCACCTCAGCTTTCAAAATCTTTTTAAGAGAATAAACTCACTGCATTATTTATCTTCTTTGTTATGGATTCAGCACTCATAGAAGCAAGTTGCAAACAATGCATAATAACACTCTGTGGCACACCCTCCCCTCCAGCTTTCTGAATTGAACAAATATCACCAATTGCATTAACTGTTACAGTCATTCTTCCACCCATAACAGCCTCCTCACTATGGGTAGGATCAACCACCTACATAGCACTCATTCAGATTAAAAGAACTGGCTGGCATGCTTCTCAAACTCAACATCAATATGCATAGGGAGTGAACACAAAAGAATCTAAAGGATAAATCTGCTCACCATTTTTCCCTCACTGCCTAAAAATGCAAAAGTTATTGCTATAGGGAGATGGTGGACTATCAAAGGAAGCGGTTCTCTTTCCTGTCACAATGCAATGAATAGCAATCAACTTAACAATATGAAAAATGCAAATGATGAAAGTTAATAAAACATTTGAAATATTGCTGCCACAACAACATCATTAAAGCCTACAACATTTACTGGGAGAAGAAAAAGGACGGTGCAGACTTTCTAACAAGGACTTCTTAATATCCAGTTCAGAGTAACTGGTCCATTTGTTATGTGGACAAGTTCAAGACGCAGATCATGGAAACATGGCCACTTATGAGATATGAAGCGTTCCTCTCTCTGTGACTTTCTAGAGACCCTATTAAAGAGTGTTGTATTAGACTCTTATTCTGAAGGAAAACAGTTGATTTAAAATACAATGCCTGAGCCTGACTTTCAAGAAAACAATTGCACTCAACATCAGAGATGAAAGCTTTCAATTACTTCTACTGAGCCATTGAAATGATTATTTCTATGGAAGGATATACACACAGCTGCAATGCATGAGGATGGTGAACACAGTTATAGCGAGCATTCCCTGGTATTACCCTTATTCTAAACAAGACACATTCCAATCTTCATTGTGTACTTCCAAGTCCCTATTATAGGAAACTTTGTGGACATTAAGCTCCAAACTTTAAGAGAATAATTTTAGTTCAGCACAGCATGAAGAATCGCAGTTTCTAGGATTATCATTCTGTTAAGACCTCTTAGATACCCTGCGTGGAACAAAATGACTTGAACAAAATGAATTATTGCTTGTAAACCCAAGGGATGACACAATAACCAAGAAGGCACGAAGCTTTCTAACAATCATGGCAGATTTATGCACATTGCTAATCTATATAATTTATCAAATGACCTTATGAGAAGAAACAAAAATTCTTCACGAAGTCTATCTCATGCATTATGATGAAACCATTTTTCAGTCCAGATCCACACGTATCTGATCAATCTGATACATGAACACGTATGGGGTTGGAAGGCACTCTGATCATCTGTATTTGTGTATAAAGGCAACCAGAATGATAGCTAGGCAAAGTAGGGTAGTCAACTTAGAAGGACATGAGGGTGAAATGATAAACAAAATCAGTTCAACAGGTATTTATTTTACTATTTTCCGAAGTATCGATTCAGAGAGTTATCCAAAATTTCAGAGACAGATACAGTACAACTACAATAAGGGGTACATTTTACAGACCAAGTTGGTTCTTAGAATTAAAAACTTAAAACTAAGAAAATGCTTCCTTGGTAAAAATTCAAGCTTCCATTACACGTGAATATTTAAAAGCATTAAATGAGCCAACCTCTGGTGGATGCACTGTTACTTCTTGACCATCATCACCACCTAAAGTGCATTCTGGTCTTCGAAATGTTAAGAGAGCAGCCAAAGCAGCAATATTGGCAGCATCAACAAGATTTCTGTTTGCAGGATAGATGAGATAACTATTAGGTATTAGTAAAAGAAGAAATAAAGCACAGATCTGTAGAAGAACTTAATGAGAGAAATTTCTAAGATATGAAAGTTAAAAAATTTAACATCAAAAAAATAATAGCTTACCCCCCATTATCTAAGATATGAAGGTCAATACGAATGGCCCACACTAATTTTCCTGAAAGAACACAAAGTGATTCTGTATCCACAGCCCTGCTCTCCCTGAAAGGTCAATTAAATATTCAAACGAAGTTAAAATATCTTATAAAAACATTTGTATTCTTCTGAAGGATTAACATATGTTTCATGTGCAGCGCTGACACTTGCTTTGAAGGCCCCACCATGGCAATCCCTTATGAGAAATGTATGATTATGAAAATGCAAGTGAACACACACATACACCTAGCTTGTACAGATATGATATACTTAGGGAAACATTTCTTGATAAAACCGCCAACAAAGAATAACATCAAGCCAGTAAACAAGAGAAATGCTGCTCAAACAAATACAAGTGAAGAGATTAATCACCTTAGACCACGATCTACTATTCGACCCAACTCCACTGCAGATTCCCCAGGGTGGCCTGGCTCAAATGAAGGATCAGCCATTGGAGAGAATTCTGTGAAAATCAAAAGCATCCCTTCATTCCGTCGGTCTTGATAAGGTTGAACTAATTGACCTGTCACAAAACCCATTACATGAGTCTGTCCTAGCTGCACCTCTGATGACCCATCTTCTCTGCAAATTCACCATAAACAACATACCATTCAATAAAAATCAAAACCCAATACAATAATTTTCAGCCATGAACTTTGCAATCTTCAGAAATAAAACCAAACTATGGCAAGATACTAGCAATTATGACACGATAACAACTCGTCAAAGAGACTCCAGTATTCTTTTCCTCTTGCAGCTCCTATGCGTCATTGAAACAAAACTACATCAACTTTTTTATAATTAATGACAGGCATAACAATACAGTAAAATGTGTAAAACCAAAAGGAGAGCTTGAAAGATGAAACATAAACTCAAGAACAAAAAAAGCATAGAAAAAAAATGTACTAACAAGCAACTCGCCTGCCAAACTTGATGGTAATTTTACGATACTCAAGAGGATTGCGACCATCAATTCTAAGGTTTGAAGCCAAAGCAGTCTCTATGAATTTCTTCTCGTTCACTGTTAATCTCCATTTATTCGCTAATCTTCCATCCATTGTATTCTATGCTTTCTCAAATTCTACTATCAAACTAAACCCAAAAAAGAAAAGAAAAAACACTTTAGGTTCTCTCTCAAGTACCAGAACAAACAGTTTACAAGCAAAAACTAACGAAGCTAAAGCATAGGAAAAACAAGAAATTGCAAGGCAAGAGAGGTGGATTTTGCAAGTGCAGACAGAAAGTTGAAGCAGAAGAAAAAGCAGGAGTGATTGCACCAAGGTTACTTGCTGTTTTGTTAGCTGTCGAGAGCTCAGGCTTCAGATGAACGAGCTCAGAATTTTCTAAATTTCGACCACCTTGAAAGCCACAACCCTAACGTTTATTTTTTACTTCTACTCTCCAGTCACAGATAAGCGGGTTTGGCTAATGGTCCAGTGGGCCGCTCAGTCTGGAAAACTAGGTCGAAACTCGAAATACATCCTTAAGGTATTATCTTCGGTTACCTTCTATATGGTTTATTAAAAACTCAAATAAAATTAGAAAGAAATAAACTCCAAAAATGGTTGTTGTGTCCGACTCAGTTCTATGCCCCGTTTGGGATTACAAATCTGTTAGTCAAAAAAGAATTAAAATTATATATATATATATATATATATATATATATATTTGGATATTTTAATGTTAAAAAATAAAATAAAATAATATTATTTTAATGTATTTTCAAGTAAAAAAAAACTTTAAAAAATAACCATTACAACACTATTAAATACCCTGGCAAATAAACCCTCCTGAAAAAATATTTGGTTAAATTTAATTTTATATTTGAAAATTTTAAGTGAATTTAGCATAATTTAATTAAAATGCATTAAATTGTAAGGTGATCTACCAATTAGATTTTTGAAATGTTTTATATATAAAAAAAAATTTCAAACTTTTCAGGAAATAAAATATTATCTTAAGCTTTTCAAGTTTTAATCATGGTTGTTTAACAACCTTTAAGGTTTAATCTAAACAAACATTTGGATAATTAAGTTGTAGAATCAATTCATGGATCTTTAAATCAATCAATATATATTATTTTTGTTCAAAATAATCTTAATTTACTTTTTTAAAAATATTTTTTTTATTTAACCCTTTTTAATCAAACAAAATCAATTCAAAATTAAAACTTTATTAGATCATATCATATCTTTATCGAGTTAACCGATTGAACTAATTTAACGAATGTAGTTTTAATTACGAGAGATAATTAGTCTCTACTTTCTAGTGGGCGTATTTGGGAGCGTGGTTACAGTTGCTTTTCAAAGTGTTTTTCACTCAAAAATATATCAAAATAATATTTTTATTTTTAAAAAATTATTTTTAACATCAGTGTTCAAATTAAAACTTTATCAGATTATATCATAACTTTATCGAGTTAACAGACTAAACTGATTTAACAAATGTAGTTTTAATAACGAGAGATAATTAGCCACTGCTTTCTGGTGGGCGTATTTGGAAGCGTGGTTGTGGTTGCTTTTCAAAGTGTTTTTCACTCAAAAATATATCAAAATAATATTTTTTAATTTTAAAAAAATTATTTTTGATATCAATGTATCAAAATAATTTACAAACATAAAAAAAAATATTATTTTAAAAAATAATTTTTTAAAAAATATTTTTAAAGCAGAAAAACATCTAAACTTCCAAGTCTTTTATGCTGCAGATGACATATCCCACCGGTAAATTAAAAAAAAAGGTCTTTTATTCCTGCTGTCCTTCCAAGAAGCCACGAAATTAGTAAATCTCTTGTCATTGATTCCTGGGGAAACCTAAGCTAAAATCGTTTATGTAAGATCCACAGAATGATGAGCTACAGAGATTCTAAGAAACGTGAGAGGCATTTCAGAAACATCAAATTAAATGACCCTTTTACTCTCATCTAGCAATAAGCATTAGGATTTGAAGCTATGTTTTGTAAAAACAAGAGAATTTATGCATCTGTAAAGAAAAACAGATTGAGGGGCACAAGTCAAGAAGAATACAACACGACACTAACTTGGAAAATTGAGAGGCACAAGTCAATCAAGAAACTACAGCCATGTGAAATAAGTATTTCTCCATTTAGTTTCCTCAGCATCCATGAACTCCAAATATTACTGCCACTACATTGTGACTACAAGTCCTGGGTCTCATCGGTATGATTTGACATACAATGATTGTTCTTATAACCAAAATATATAGCACAATTTAGTTCCAACGTGTACTTGTATAATTATTATCTGCATCAGAAGTACCTGTCTTGTTGATGAATTACTAGATAATACTTTAAATGTTCAAATATTCTCTAAAAAATGGACTTTGATTTGATGTTTCAGATACATGATACTGTAAGAAGCACAGATTTACATAACGAGACCTTGGGAGTCTCAATTAGTACAAGCACGGGAAGGAAAACATTCATATTTTAGAGTTTCTGGAAGCGAATAGCAGAAAAAGAATAATTACATTGATGGCATGTGAATCAAATCCTGGAAGCGATCAGAGGGGTACTGTTCTGCAGATAAGCACAAGCAGCTGCTACTCCACTTCCCAACTTTACAGGGTAACCAACATCCTTGAGTATCATCTCCACTCCGGCAAGGCAGCCCAACAATTGCAACTGAGAAAAGAAATTAAATGCAGAGAAGGAATGAAGCAGAGCAACCATAAAAATGACTTTTTGGTGGGTTATATTTTCCAAGTCATTATCTTTAAAAGGAAATGCTAAGGCAAGGAAATATTAATTAAAATGCTTGACAGATCATGTTGCATAAGAAGAGAACGAGGGCCTAATTCAGGAATCAGGATCCATTTGGCAGAGTTATGACTGTCTTGATACTAACAATTTATCATGACTGATAATTAAGATTCAGTTTATCCGCTACTACGTCATAGTTATAAAAGCAAAAGGTTGCATTTTTTATTGAACTACAGCTACTTAATCGAGTATATTGTTATCAGAACTTAAAAGATATTCAGACAAGCATTGAAGTTTAAACAGTAATAGGATTTTTATATCTTTATTTTAGCTCTGAACCCCATGAGACCATTCAGATGCTATTATGACTCTTAAGAATCTGAGTCTTTAAACATTCCAAAGCAGTCTCCCTGCCCACAATTACCAGTTCAAAAGGCTGATAGGAAACAAATTGAAGCTCCCACTGGCAACAAGATGCATTGACCTCTTACTGTTGATCATATTCTTTTTTCCCTTGATGCATGACTGATGAATCCATTCATAACAGGCAAATTGTTTCATGATTCTCTAATACAATTTGAAGGACAGTTTTTTGTTTTATTATTTATTTTTTGTGCATTATTTGTTGCTACTGCCGGCAGTGTCTTCATGTACTCAAATATCCTTCTTGGATTTATTCATAAAATGGTTGTCTGGATGATGTTTAATGAATCACTAAATGCACATGCCAATGGATATGGAAAAATGAAGGTTACCTCGTTCAGGTTGCCAAGATGCCCTATTCTGAAAACCTTGCCAGCTACTTTGTTGAGACCCAAACCTAAGCTTAAGTTGTATCTTTTCCATCCCCTCCTAACAATTTCTGCACTATCAATGTATGGGGGAACAAGAACTGCAGTCACTGTGTCACTGAACCATTCCTCCTTTTGAGTACAGTTCTTCAAACCCCATGCCTCCACAGCAAGCCTAAATTTTAAGATTCAAAGAGTCATGACTTAGCATCTGTCCGACGAAGCAATAATTTAGATGACTTAATTGAAAGGAAAACATTAAAAAGGAAAAGAAAAGGAGTAACCTTGTTGCTTTTCCTAGACGAGCATGCCTTGCAATCACATTGTCGAGTCCTTCCGCGAAAAGGAGGTCCAGTGCTTCTCTTAGTCCATACAACAATTGGATGGAAGGTGTATATGGCCAAAATGTTCCAAGCTTGTAGAACTTCAAATAGTCCTTCCAGTCAAAGAATACTCTAAACGACTTGGCAGTTTTAGATGCCTCAAGAGCTTTGGGGCTTGCACACACGATACCCATCCCGGTAGGAAGAGAGAGAGCCTTTTGAGAGCCGGTTAAAGCCACATCTACTCCCCATTCATCCATACGGAAATCAAGAGCACAAATGGAGGACACTCCATCAACAAGGAAGAGAGCTGGATGCCTGTAGTCATCTGAATCATAAAAAAACATGTGATCGATTTTACGTGATGGAGATTAAAATTAAACGATGAAAGAACTGAATTATCATGTCCCAAAGCCACAGAATCGGGAAAAATTAAGCTGAATGCTGACACACAACTTTATGTTGTTTGTCAAATAAAGCATAACAATCAAAATAAATAGTAAGTTTAGAATTGATCGTTTTCAATAAATGGGTGAGGAACACGATATTTTCCATGTATCTTGCACTGCATAAGCTCTACCCCATAAAATTCCAGCACAAAGCACGCTGGAGTATGCCTCACTCGAGCATTTTGAACTATTGATTTATAAGTGCTATGAAAAGCTTCTCGTCCCTAGCGAGATGGACAATATTAAGCAAGGATCACAATTCAGTTTTGATCTATATGTAGTCGAACTTATCATCCAAGTACAATGCATTATCTACATTCTATTAATGCATTTATTAGAGGATAGGTAGAAGAAGCGCAACATCACTGGAGCAAACGTAATAAGCATTAGAATATACCCACCGTAAGAAGTGCTATTTTGCTTCGGGGGAACCTACATCATACTTGAAGATCAGTATACAAGTGGGACAGCACTTTCGAGTATCAACCCAAAACTCTCGAGTGGTTGGGGATTTTTCTCTATATATATAGGTGCCTCAGTCGGTCCCCTTGCAAATGAATCTGATGCAGGTGTAGCTTTCATGATCCAGAACTTAGAAAAACACAATATGCCAACGACATTTATAGGATTATATATTGATATCAACGCATATTTTAGATAGTCTATGTTGGAAAAGATCCTTGATTTCTCCTGAGAAAAATCTAAGCAAGCAATATAACAATCAAGGATATTAACATACATAGGGATTCATACGAGGAGGCACTTTATTATTGCAGCTAAGGTTTGCCACTGATAGGCGTTAATCATACACACTTACCAAGTATTTTTCTAACTTTAGCCAAGTTGTTGGTAACTCCAGTTGCTGTCTCATTGTGAACAATGCAAACAGCCTTAATGGTGTGCGCAGTATCTTCCGCAAGTTTTGAGGCCAGGATGTCAAGGTTGGCACCTTGACCCCAGTCGCTCTCTACAACATCAACATTGAAACCAAGGCGTTTTTGCTGATCAATCCAGAGCAAACTGAATTGGCCTATCAGGAAAGATACAGTTCGATCTCCAGGAGACAATGTGTTGGTAAGTGCACTCTCCCATGCACCAGTGCCTGAACCAAAATAACAATGTCAACTAACACAAACTACGATTAGCTAAATAACATAGAAGTAATCGCCAGTTATTTCGTTCCTTCAATAAGATGGCATAAGTTAGCAAATACTTCCAAAAACAAATTTTACTGTAACCAGGTCAAATTAAGACATAGTAGTATCCAGGGATTCTGAAGCATTTTGCTGGATTTGTGCAGCAGATTAACTACAAACATTTTAGAACTTTAAGTCTTGGTCGTGATGAAAGTACCTGTGGTTGGGATGATAAATGGAGTTCCTGAGGTAGTCTTGAAAATCTTCTTCACATCCTCAAGAAGAGTTTTAGTCATAGCTGGAATTGCTGGAGAACGGTAATCCTCATTGTTCCTGTTCATTGCCCTCAGGACTGATTCAGGAATATTGACCGGCCCTGGAACAAACAGATGATTCCTTCCTGGTCCATAAAAGTAGTCCATTTTCCCCCCTATGGAAAGTCACCAACAAACTATTTTTGTGTCAACGAGCTAAAATTTTAGAATTTCATTCTAGGCAGTTTCATTTGGACAATTCATGCAGTGCCGTTGACTTCAAAATAGGCAAGTTCATTCATAATGGTCTGATTTTAACTCCATTGAAGACATTAAATATATCTAGACAAATAATAGCAAAATAACCGTATTCTAATTCCCTAAATTTCCAGCCAGCCATCCTACAATTTAAATTTGAGACGATTAAGTAGATTTTTCGAGTTAAACCACACGGATGACTCCTTGGCATATCATTGTCTACTTCTTATAGGTTGCTTATATAAAAAAAAAACAAAAAAATCATTAAAAATCGACACTACATTAAATTTGAAACACAACATGATCTTAAGTCTTAACTACATCTTGTATCTAACTCTAGTTCTTCTACTTCCAATACAAATTGAGTTTTTCTTCAAATAGAGAGTGCATCAGCACATCATGTCTTAATCAAGCGTTTCTTTTTTCTAAGAAGTTCGATTGCACATGGAAATGTAAAGCATGCTGCGTGCTTAATGATCAAGAAACACAGATAATTTCTATCAACACGTTCATGCTATCACATATTATAATAATTAATGAAAATATATCATGCCAATATTTTACTCAATCAGCTTTCAACTTCTTAAAGAAAACAATCTTTTTTTGTTCTTTTTTGCAGTGGAAGTAGAGGAACCAAAACAAGATTGAAAGCAGTAACATAGCAGGTGTATTTGTGTGGTTGTGTGGCTTGCGTCAGTGTCTAAATTTAGTGTAACTCACGAGCAATCAAAACAAAACCATACCTCTGCTAAGCTAAGAACAGAAACATAAAATATATGATGATATATACAACAGATATACACAAAAAGATAGGCAGAAAAGGATGGGAATAGCAGGAGAGAGTACTGCTTTCAGGGATTACATGCCTGATTGTGGTGACTTTTGATCAAAAGTTAGTAGAGAAACGTGTCTTTGCCTCTTTTCTTTTTTCTTTTTCCTTGGCAGAGTGTTGAGGGGACAAGTGCCTGTAGTAAGATGCCAAGGAAGAGTTCAGTTTAATAAGAGGGCGGGAGAGCCAATCATTGTCCCATGCGGGCTCATCTTTTCACTGAGTTGGCAGATAAAGATTGGAATCCCGCGGCTAGGAATGACTTGACATGTTGGCCTGCATTGAATCTCCAGTAACACTGCATATTTTCTAGTTTAGGGTTTTTCTTTCTCTTATTTGCATCGGTATCCCTCTATTTTACTATCCTTTTCTTCTGCCTTCGAAGTATTTGGCCAAGCGAAATACTTAGCATTAAATGTTAGATGAAATTCAAGGATGTTCTGTATTTAAGAACCAGAATAGCACTTATAGTCATAGTTTCAATACTCTCGTTCTTAATTTCAATAGAGATAGTAAAGCTTCAAGTTAGAGAGCCTTAATATTGTCACCATTGAATCATAAAAAGCTTGGAAAGAAAATCGAGATGGACTAATTTCCCTTCAAGCGAGTCCTCGTCTTCTCTTTCAAACATGAAATACTAGAAATCATATCCAGTCATCATCATCATCTTCTTGTCATTTACTCTAGCTTTGTGCTGTGTTATTGTGATTAGGGCATAAGGGAAAATTATTTCTTCAATTGGTGGACACAAAACAGATTGTAAAATATCAGGGCTGTTAGAAGAATAATACTTACCTGTCAATTTTGCCAAGCAAAACTAATTGTTCATCTATTTTTTTCAAAGATTCGGAATGATAACCTCATTTGGCACTATATGCATGGTTTTTGGAAGAAGGTGGTATGAGGTTGAGAAAGCAATGTGAAAGATAATGTGATAAAGGGTCATCAACCACACCTCCCCTGTGGTGTTTATGACCACACAGCACCTTTCAATCTTGTTCCTTTTTCATCCCTTTTGTTTCTGCCTTGAGTTTTTTGGCGGGTTGGACTTCGTGGGGCTTACTACTTTTTTTCTGGAGACTACTTCCCTTATCTGGCCTCTCGTGAACGATATGATACGGTGGTGTTATTTTGCCCTCATGTCTTTCACAAATTTCTAACCATACAAGTGAGATTAAGTTACTTAAATTGACAATAATAATAATAATAATAATAATAATAATAATAATGACCCTGCACACTTCAGGAAAACAAAAATATCCGGCAATTTATTCTCTTCAGGAATTAAAACTTTCCTAGTTGTCCTTCCAAACATGAGAAAACACTTCTGTGACTAATCCCGCTCCCCAGATAGCATGAAAACAAAAACAACCCGCACTAGCAGGAAGCAGATTATCTGGTACAAACAATTAATGGCTAGATGATTAATGATATTAGATTAACAAAATTATTCGTTCTGATGGGAGATTAATGGACCTCTGTGAACAAGCTAGCATCCATACTTTCAATTAAAAGGTTTGTCCGCGTGCATGCGGGATGAAGAAGAGGGTCAAAAGACCGTTGCGCTGGACAAACTCTACAAGCAATCGATGGACATGCAGCACAGCTTCTGAAAAAATTAGACCCAGGCTAGGGTTTAATAGACAGGAGCACGAGAACTCATAACCTTTCAACATCTGAAATCCGTGGATAAAGTAGCATCAACGATATGGAAGAGCGGACCACTTAATCGACAAATAGCTATTTGCATTATCAAGACTCGGTAGCTACCAGACACAGAGGAATATCAACATTCCACAATTCTAATGCAAAGCACTCCCAGCTGTTAGTTGATAACAAACAGCATCGGTCAACACAGAACTCACAAGGAAAACAGGAAAGCGAGGTCATAACAGCACCTCACATACCTGCCTACAGCTTTTGGGTAGTCTCTCTAGACTCCACCTACATTCACAGGTGATAACGGCAGCTTTTCAGTTTTCACCTCTGATCCATAGCCAAGGCAATTTCATTTTTCTGAATTATAAAGGTGAGGGCACGTATACATCCCAGCACTTCATATAGACTGAAAAATAACTTGCAGCGTCATATAGCAGAAAGCAAAATGAAAAGAAAAAAAAAAAAAAGAGGCATCATCTAACACTACTGTCATGTGTATAGTAGAGCTGAATCAGTTTAAAAACAGACAATAATAATACCACATCAGAAGCAAAGCTAAAATCTAACAAAATGCCAAAAACAGAACACAACTATCAACACAATTACAAGTTTTATTAGTGTCAGACAAGACTAACACAAGGTTCATAATATTGAAAAACTGAAATTATTAAAGGTAAAATGGAAGGAAAATTATGCAAAAATGATAATGTACACTTCTCTAAAGGCGCATGAAGATGTTCCGCTCATTTATGTATATTTCAAATTGAATGAGATTTTAATATTTCTTTCCCTAACTCTTTCACTATATTCGTAAAACAAATTACTTGACTCATTTCCTAACAAACAAAAAAGTGTTGCACGACCACATTCATCTTGCTCATGTCAATTGATTTTGGCCATTCCCTCAGCTTGCCTTTTGTACAATTATGCAGATTCCTTATCCAAAGGATATTTCAGTTAAGCCAGAAAGCAACCAAATAGGAATTGGCACCTTCTTACCGTGATGTTTGAAAAGAATTCCACAGTATAGCCAATGACTCAAGAAGTAACCGACTAGGGGAAACATACAGGCTGAAGCCTTTTTAACCAGTTGCTCTCCTTCCACTAAGCCTACTTTATACCTGAAGTGAAATTTTGTTTTGGTGTAAAACCAGTTTGACGTGCTCGAAAAGGTCTCTCAATAAAAGGCCTATTATCAGCTGGTCCAGCCCCAAGAATCCCCAATGAGTTAGGGTCAGATAAACGGGTACCATTACTAATAGGTCTTTGTAAGGGGGGCTGAAATTGGGGTTGAATATCAGCTTCAGCTCTTCTTCGTCGTTTCCACGCTTCAAATTTCCCAGCATCATGACCTCTGTTTATTGGTTCTGACATTGGATAGGCTGATGCATTTTTATACCCTCTTTGCCTCTCAAAATTACGAGAAAGGGGTGGAAAACTGTTGGAATCACCGTCTTTGTCAACAGAACCATATGCAGCACCATTGGCATGAGATGGTCCAACCCCTGCATCTTCCTCTTGCTCTTGTTTAAGTTTCGAATAAATCTGACGAAGTCTCTCACCGGATAAATTTGAAAAAGTTGAAACGTACTTCCATAATCGCATAGTCATTCCTGAGAAGATATTGATTGAAAAGAAAATAAGTGGCAGAGCACCAAAAGTAATTGAATATGTGCAGGATGGAGAAACACATACTATCTTGTTTATAAAGCTCTGCCTCGTATTCAAAGACAATTTGGTCTATTCTCCGTCCAATAAGCTGTAAATAATTCCTTATTTTTGAAAGCACCTGCAAGATAAGGTTGAACATAAACTTCTAGCATACAAAAATAAAAATTGCTAGACAATGGACTGTCAGAACAAAAGATGTTGTACCTTTTCCTTCGGAAGGTCAGCACTGGTAGTCTGCAACTTGTTAAGACGTTTCAGGGTTTTAATTTCATCAAACATGACTTCTTCACACCATTCCATCCATTTTACTTCCTTGAACTGCTCACATAATTCCTCATTGTCTGACATCTCACCCTCCTCTTTTGCTAACTGTTCAACTCTCTGGGGTCTCTGAGGCCTGTTCTTGTTTGTTTGTACACTCACCATTACAGACCCAGGCCTCACTTTCTTGTCCCTGCCCCGAGCTACAGAGAAGTTCAAAACATTCTCTCTCCCCTTCTTGGAGGCCTTCCGACCACCCTTAGCATTTGCATTCTTTCCACCAACAGCTGCAAGTTCCTGATTGAAAAAGAAAGGTATCAGAACATAAAATCCACTGCACTTTGTAATTAGATGTGCGATAGAACTGTAATGAACAATTAAAAAACAGGGAAGCACTTATGGAATTACTTCCATATTTAGACAAGCATATTATAAGCAACGGATGATGAAACTTCAAGTCTTGACCCTGCACACTTTTGTCTGTCAAACTGGGTAGCTTGCTCAATTAATTTACTCATGTATGCTCTGGCAATTTTTAAATGGTAACCAGAAGTTTAACAATAAACATAGTATACAAGTATTGTAAGGTTGGCTGCGAATTTCAAGACTTGAGCTTGCACAATTGTCCGTGGAACTATGAAGCTAGGATGAATATACTCATGTCTGCTGTGGCAATTGTTTGAATGGTAACCTCAAGTTTCACAATAGAACATAGCATAAAAGCATAATGGAAACATAGCTTTGCAAGGCTGACTGCAAGAAACTGGATGAGGGCATAAAGAAAGCCCTGCATTACAATTTTGGGTTTTCCTGCTTTCTGAATCATAGCTTACCATCTCCAGGAGTGCATTAGCACGTTCCTTCAAATTTGGAGCACGTGGTAGAAAGGTCTCATGATGCTGGAGTTCTGCAGGAGCAATCTTCTTCGAAAGGCCAAGCCTTTCATCTAACCGTATCTTCTCCCAATTGCCAAATCCATGAAAGTGTATTCCCAGAAGCAACCTCGCATCATCAACTAAGGAAATACCATAATCAATCAGCTAAAGGAAACAAATCTATCATTATCCTCTTAGATAATATTACAAAAAACAGGAAACACGTACTCTGATTCCAGCCACATCCCTTAGACCAGTTTGAAGGCTTCAGGTCCGTCAAAACTCGAAATTGTGCAATGGGATTTTCATAACGGCTAATTCGCTTTGCTAGCAGCTGAAGTACTTGCACACGGCTCAATAGATCATTTGCCTTCACAGCGGCACCAAAAAAATCCAACAAAGGACCCTAAAGTAAATCCCATTTGAAATTGTTGTATCAGAGACACTTATTATGGTATTCAACAACATACAGACAAGATGCAGCGCCAACAAACAGTGTGCATTATCAGAAAACCAACCTTTGGGTCCAGATTTCCAACTTCAACTGCTTCTCTACAACCTTCAACCAAAGCATCAAAAAGCTCTATCTGTTCTTCAGGGGGGGCTGCTGCCACTGTTCCACCAACCTCCTCAACTATCAAGTCTATTTGGTTCAAGTTCCCGAACTTCATCACCTAATTCAAAACAATAAGAAAAGAGAGAGAATCCAAGCTTTAGGAATGAAAGGCCAGCAGCTACAACTGTTAATTAAAATGAAAAAAAAAAGGCAAGAAAAAAGAGCTGTCTCATAAACTTCCAAGATGGCAGAAGCACTCCAAGCTTGCCCAGTTCTCGCATTTCAGCAAGTTTTCCATTAGGATGATATTGGCAGGTCAGAAAAATAAGAAAACCGATTCTGACTGGCTAAATTTGTCTAGCGAGTTCGAAAAAATAACAGAAAGTAGGGGGAGGGGAAAGAAAAGAAAATAAATATTCTACCAACAAATTCACAACATAAGAAAGAAATGAGGGTTAAAAACCAATCCCAACATTAAGAAAGTAAGAAGGCTGAAACTTTCTACAGAGGATGAAATTGCTGATTATAGTATAAATTAAACTGAAAAACTAGTTAAGGAATCTGAAAACATTGGTTATTACTTGACAAATCCAATAACGGAAAATGTAGGTATTCGAGGCTCTAGACTGTCTAAAACAAGGATTTGTTTTCACTTTTAACAATCTCAGAAATTCAAAAGATAAATTAGAGCCATACCGCACGAGAAAAACGTAAAGCATCTCTCTTAGGCAGATTCCCATGAGACCATTCTCTTACTTGAGCGGATGCTCCCTCAATCATTGATGCTAGGGGGGTAGAATAATCTGCTTTGCGACGCTTCTGCACTCTCTCCTGTGGTTCTGATGCTTCCAAACCTTTCTTTTTCCGTTTATTGCTTCTCTCATTACTTCTCTCAGGTTGATTGTCCTCCTTGTAACTCTTAATATTTCTTGCAGCCCGAGGAGCTAAAGCTTCCTGAAAAAAAATATTACTCAAATAAAAGCTGTGATAATTGCAAAAGAATTGAACTGAAATTCACTAGTCATATTAAAAAAAAAAATGTTAAGTGGTCAAATCTATAAAATCTTAAATCAAATTCAGCAAAAGAGATGCATACTTCAGCCTCAGTTACAGCATCTGGTTTTATCCATCGACTCCAGAAACTCCCATCATCTTCAGCACTACAAAAATTTGCAACCTGAATAAAATCCAAAATTAAATCAATCAGCAAATTTAATTGTAAGGGCATCAATAAATATGACAATGCATCCCTATGCAAACCAGCACCCACCCACCTCCACATCCACCTAAAAAAATGTCTCCATACACAATTGAGGTTGTGCTTGCTTTGGTGCATGTTTGGTATTGTGGTGTGGGGTATTTTTTAAAAGTGTTTTTCACTTAAAAAAGCATCAAAATGATTTTTTTTCAGATATTTTTTTTATATCAGCACATATCATCAAAAAACACTAAAAAAACATCAATTTGATATTTTTTTCAAAGCAACTGCACTTTTAAAAAACACCTAAAAGCAGAAGTTACCACACTCACAAAAAGGATGAATGGGCAACAAAACTTTTTCTTACCTTAAAAGCACCCAACAATTCAAGCGAGGAAATTTGTCCTCTTCAGCATTCTCTCTCTTCATCGAACTTATAACCAATATTTCTCTCCCGTATATCCAGGTATTGGACCCGTGATGCACAATACTTAATTTAGTTCAATTTAATTCAAAATCAATTTGATGTTGGGGTGCATGATACAATTTTTAAACTATCATTTTACCCACTTTTTACACTCTTAAAACTACCCCAAAGTAAATGAGGCAGCAGCCTGGATATAATCAAAATAAAGAAAGTACATAAATACGAAGGCAGGCAGCATTCTAACAGTGAAAATAACAAGTTATTTACTTACCTTAAAAGCACCCAACAATTCATTCCCATCCTCTCCTCCAGCTTCCTTCTCTTCAACTTTCTCCGCTCGTTCAAGAATTTCATCAATATCCATACTCAAGAGTCTTTTCTTACTTTCTTCATCATTGTCCTCTTTAAAAAGTTCCTCGGCCCCAAATCTTAAAATTGCTGAGAGCTCATTCTGCAATCAAAAATTTATGTGCAATAATTCTAAGGGTCGATAATGCAGCAGCAAATAGCAGAATTTGAGAATGTCACAAAAATCATAAAAAGAAGAGCTCAATCTACAATTCAATACCCATATTTATGCTTAGAAATATAGGCTAGTACCAAAAAAACAGACACAACTATGATTTGATTGTGTTCTTACTTTGTCGAAATAACTCCCTTTTTTTGCTTCTTTCTTTTCCAATCTACCCTCTGCGTTCAGTTTTTGGATCACCAAATGGTCAAGAACCTGTAAAGAACACATGCAGCACAAAAGACAAGTAAAATAACCAAGTTACATATTATTAGACAGCATCACAGAATGTCAAAATTTTAAATGACTATTGTTTTTGTGTGTCTGTGCAAATAACGACTATTGGGATGAAAGAAATGAAAAGCACTAATAGACATCAGCTTCACCAAACTACCATCTTTTTCTTAGCTCTCTCTAGGATATCTTCCTCAACGCTTTTGCTTGTCACAAATCTATAGATGTTAACAACTTCTTGCTGCCCAATCCTATGAGCTCTACTCATTGCCTGATACATCATCAAACGATTAAGTTAAGCAACGTATGTTTCCTCTAAATAATTCAACACGAAGACATGAAGGAAAAAGGTTCTTGTTGTGCTCCAACCTGCAGGTCATTTTGAGGATTCCAGTCTGAATCAAATATTATAACTGTGTCAGCAGTTGCAAGATTGATGCCTAACCCACCAGCCCGAGTTGAAAGAAGGAAGCAGAAATCATCACTGCCAGGTGCATTGAAATGCTCCATTGCCTGCTGACGCAACTCAGCCTTTGTGCTACCATCAAGCCTTTGAAACTGGAACCCTCTGAGTGACATGTACTGAGACAGTATATCCAACATTCTGACCATCTGCAGCAGTTGTTTAATACCACAATTCATTAGTCACTTCATGTCTATGTGCCAATTAAGTTGAAATAAATTAGTTCAAATAATGCATCCAAGACAATGTTTCTATAATGGATATTTACATGATTAAACTCAATTTGACACAATAATCATCGTAACACACATAAAATTATCATCACAACCCACTGCAAAAACTTCAGCTACGTGTCATTTCAGGCTAGAACTTGGTACTTGTCTTGAATTGTGAGATAGAATGGAATTTTAAGAGTGGAAAAGAAGATGTGTCAAGGAAGGTGAGTATAAGCAGTTCCCAAGTAGACAGCCCTGGTACCTGGCAAATGCCCAAACAATTTATCTACTAAACAAAGGCTGGCGTCCATATGCAATATTTGTTCCCTGCTATACCAATTTATCCAAATTTAACTAAAGACAATAAATCACGAATATCAAGAAAATGCCTGATATTGAACATGCTGTTTGTCAAGAAAATAAGAAAATGTTGAAGCGACCATTGTTTACCCTCCGGATAATTAATCAGCTTATCCACATTTAACCGAGAGGCTGACCCAAAATGAAAGAGATCATAATATCATTTATTGTTAGAAGGCATACCTAAATAACATACAGTCAGAAAATGTCTGTCCAGGGGGCATAACAACAAAAATGCTTTTGAAAAAAACCTGGGAAAAAATCAGGACACGATGTTTTGTCTTGTGCAATCTGACAAGTAGTTTGTCAAGTATAACTAGCTTTCCACTGCTTAAGATAATCCTCTCCAGTTTACTGCTATCATTGGTACTGATGTCCCCGCCATAACCATGATCTGCACTTTCAAATAGGAAGGGATGATTGCAGCATTTCTTCAACTCTACCACAATATTCAGAAGTGAGACCTGAAAACATAAGAAAACATAAAACTGATACTGTCAGTTTTCAACACAATACAAAGGGACATGTAACTTCAGTCAGTTCTGATCCATGAAAGCAGTGCCTCTGCCATCTTTTTAATCGCAACAGATAGAGCATCATCAAGAATGTTTTGACTTGTAATTCTAGTGATGTCACAAATAGCAGTAAAATTTACTTTCCAAGCCTAGAGTTAAGGGATAATATCCATAACTTCATCATAGATACTAACCTGATTCCCACGAACTCCTTTGTTCAGGTCCTGGAAGTTACGTTCCAAAATCCATTTATAGTATCTGAACATATGCAAACCCAACAAATTACAAAAGTTGTGAACAAACAATCCAGAAGAATGTCCTTTTATCACAAATTGAAAACATCACTCACTGTTTCTGTAGAGGAGACATTTCAACCCTCAGAATGCGCTCTATTTTTGGAGGCAAGGATTTCTCCACATCCTTGATGACTCTTCTGAGAATGTGAGGCCTCAATTCCATGTGAAGATTAGCGAGCTAAAAAGAAAAACAAAAGAAAAATCATTTATGCGAAGAACAATATGTGTGTGTATGCCAACGGTGATGAGCAAAACTGACAGCGTACTGTACCTCAATTTCATTAAAAGAGCTAAGATTCTTATAATTGTGAATAAAATCATCCTTGCTCCTAAACTTGTCAGGATCAAGGAAATGAAGCAAAGCCCTGGCATATTATGAGAAAAAACAAAAAATCAATTGGTGCAGGCAAACAAGAGAGATATGCAGCAACCAAGGGAGGAAACACTTCAGAGGAAAAGGTCACAAAAAATAATAATCAACAATGAACTTTCATTGAACAAAACAAAGCAATGAAGACAGTAAACAATCAGCAGAACCAACAGATCAATCACCTCCTAAAGATTTCCAAATGCAAAATATGCACAAAAATAGATCTGCCCAACATTAAAATATCATGATTAGTATCATCAGTTCTCCCCAGACAAAAGGTGCTTGGTTCGGGCATGTTTAATAATGTGCCAAAATGAGAGTTAAATGAAAGAAAATACAAAAAAAAAAGTGAATAGAACATGTGAATGCATGAGCAGCTCTTATCTCAAAAGGTGGTAAAATAAAGATTATATGAAAAAAATCTGTGCTATAAACAGTTTCCTAAACTTCACAGGCCTTCACAGTTATCACATCTGAGCATGAATTTGGCACACAATAATTTAAGTTTGATTATCAGAAATTATAGTAGTGGAATTGAGAAAATAAATGAATACCAAAGCTCTTCCACACTGTTCTGTAATGGAGTGCCAGTAATTAGCAACTTGTTCTTGGTGCTAAATTCCTGTAGAGGAAAAAAATGACTTATCCTAATAACAACCAAAAGAATCAATCACAGCATGCATACAAATGCAGAACAAAATTATTTGGGAAATGCCACTACCAAAAGAGTTGTGTACAGCTGCGCTTCACTGTTCTTTAACCTATGAGCTTCATCGACCATTAAATAATTCCACTTGATCTTAGAAAGCACTGCCTTATCCTTCAAAACAACTTCATATGTGGTCAGCAGAGCACTGAATTTTATAGGCCGCCCAACTTTCTTATCATTGTAAAATTCATGCTGCTGACAAACCTGGAACCAAGCCACAAAACATCTTGGGATCAGATAAAAGAGCATAACAATTATTGGTGGAGTAGAAACCAAAATCCTTTTCTATCTGGGTCTTTATCCCTACCATCCCGTTTGTTAAAAGAATGAGGCCATTAAGACTCCGGGTTGGAGTTTTGACCATACCAGTGGATAACAAACCCCAAGTCTCAGAAGGAAACAAAGGAGAGAAATCCAAAAGCCCTGTCACATGACAGTACGAGAGTTACACAGACCCAAACTAATCAACTATTGAGGCATCATGCACTGGTGCCGGAGAATGCTACTGGTGCAAGATTTTCTTAGGTCATGGAAGACAATGTTAGCATCATGGTGATGAACCAGATCATGAGGCCATGGCTTCCAGCATGGATTACACTTCTATTAACAAAGACATCAAAATTTCCCCCCACCCCGCAGTTGACTGAGTATGGTCAACCATCAGCGATTCTCAAGGGAAAAAAAGGCTAGGGGCACGCATATACAGTTGTCACAATGACAACTAAATCAGGGCTTTTGAGCTTTCAGCTATCCCACACCTTCCCCGGATCAAGAGATTTTGGAAACTTGAGCTTTAATAACATGGACCACTTGATAAGCAACAATTTATTTTTTATTTTTGGATAAAAGAAGAGCGCACCATTAGAACAAAGAAATTACACAGAACAGAGCTGGAGAATATGAAATATTTCTTAAAAGCAAAAAGGAATATGATCTGGATCAAAATGATAAAGCATCCCAGTATCCTTGAGTGATTCCTAGATAAGTGACCCTAAAAGTACCTGGGCCTGACACTGACAAGAAACCAAGAAATTAAAGTAACTTTTAGATTAATTTTTTTTTATGACTTCTGGAACTCTATGGTCGAACTATTATGGTTCTCATTTACCAGCACTGATAAGATAAAACCAGCAGTTTGAACAATCTTTGCACCTTCCAAGTGCTTATAATTGATAGAATGTCACATGATAAATAATAAATAATAGTGATAGTGATATAACAATAACTTAAACAAATCTTATGATTTTAAGATCCAAAAATATAATTTATATTGCAGAAAGAAATTAAAGATTGAATGCCAACATTAACATCCAATTAAACTAAATACATTTACCTCAAAGACAAGAAAATATGACTAACCTCTCGACTAGCACGTGTACCAACATATACTATAACATTCATATTGGGAAGCCACTTTCTAAATTCTTTAGCCCAGTTAGACAAAGTGGATAAAGGTACAACAACAAGAAAAGGCCCAGAGATCTGCTGCCCATTCTGCAAATGGAAAAAATATGAAATTTCCGTAACATGACAAATGAACATGATATAAAACTACAAGGTTGACTGAAAAAAGAAAAGCAAAAAGCTTTACCTGCAAAAAACCGAGCATGGAAACTGACTGGACTGTTTTTCCAAGACCCATTTCATCAGCTAAAATAACATTTGTATCGTTTCTCCAACTGCAAATGCAAGAGACTAATTAGGAAATTTAATAATAACATTATGTTTCAAGTTAATCAACAATTTTCCCTTCAAGCAAATGATAACCACACCTGTTAACTAGAAAATTCAAACCCTCAAGCTGGTAATCACGAAGCTTTCCTCCTCTCAACCATTCAGGCTGTTCTTCAAGCTTCCTTAAACTTGCTAAGAAAAAGGGAAAACAAAATGCTCACTCATTTAACTTCTATATTTGCAATGTGCCACACTAAAATAACATGCAGGGAACATGAGTAATGATGAGTACGGCTGGTTTCACTCGTGATACAATAAAGAAAAAAATAGAAAAGATGTGCAAGTTTTTTAATCGAATAAGGAGCTATCCTAGCAAAAATAGAATCAGAAATTGAAAGAAAACAAAAGGATATTTGACTATTAGAAAAGGCAAAAAAAAAAATTAGAAAATAGATGATGCAACCATGAAAAAAAAAACTGAGTACAAATTGCTAGTAGGACAGTGACATGAAGCAGCAAAGTGAAAACAACCCTCAGTTTTCTGAACAGAAAACTGTAACATTTTAGATTATAATACCGCACATATTACATGTCATAATTATCCAGCTTTTCAACCGAAACAAAGGCCCAAAAAAATTGCAGCAAAACCAAGTAACACACCTTTTCCTTTCTTACGCTGTAGATCCACCATTTTCCCCTGTACAGCAATTGCAGCCTCACGTGCCTGCAAAAGAAATGATGAATACAAAAAATCTCTGCATGTAAATTGCCAGGGCAAAAATTCCTTGTAAAAATCAAGACCAAAAACACAATTTGTTTGCACCAAACCTTGTACTCATCAATAGCATCTTGTGCAAAAGAAATGTCTACATCCTTTTCCCTGTACCACACATCATTAACTATTAAATGTCAGAGCAACTATCACAAACACCTACTCATACATCACTACTTCATCAGTGGATAGTCAAGAAGCTAATTTCACAAGCATGGTGTTGAACCCCATAACCCAGGCAAAAAAGACAACATCTATGATGTAATTATGCATAAAAAAGGTATATAAGAAATTCAGAAGTACCACTCAAAAATAATAAGACTAGTATAGTTTAGAATACCAAGTAGCTTCAGCATAAGAGAGTCCTTGCCACTTGACTAAATACTCTGGCACAACATTTCCGGAGCTATCTTTAGTGATTCGATCAGCAATAATTCTCTCCACCTGCAAAAACATATAAACAAGAATTGGAGTGAAAGAGATTTTAAAAACAGTGTAAGATTATAAAAAAGAAAAGAGAAAAAAGACCACAATAAAGTAATGCTAAAAAGATAAACCTGACTATTTTGCTTGATCAGATCCAAATCCATTTCCTTGCTCACATCATTCACCTCGATCTGATAGAGGAAAACCAAACGTTATCCCAAATAACCAATTTGTCGGGCAAATTTAATTTGTATTTAAGTAAACTATGTAAAACCAGATAGATAATTTGGATCGGGGAATATAATGTTGAAAAGACAAGCATTTGTGCATTTCTATAATTACAAGTATCCAAGTATCAACATGCCAAGTTGGACTACCATCTTGGAAAAATAAACATCTGACTTGCAAGACAACTAAATTCCAATTATATCACCTATTCATTCTGGGTCCTTGTAAATAATAAACTAGTACAACATATGAAGCTATTTCATTGTTGTAGAAACAATGTTTGCGTATTTCTATACAAATATCTCACATCCACAGCAGGTAACAAAGTAAACTCATATCAAGAGTTTTTTTATCATATCTAAACATGCACATCCCAGCATTTCTCCCTCTTCTTCTCACATACTATTATGAAAAGAAAAGTTATACCTCCTCGCGTGTAAATTTTCTCCTGTACCTCACATCTTCCATCACTTTTTTAGTGTAGTTCAGTACCTTCTTAAAACCACTCAGCTGGTGACACAAAAAACAGGCAGAAAATCAGGCAACGTAAACAGCAGATAAAAAAAATCAAAGCAGAGTAAATCAAAACCAAAAAATGCATCTAAAATGAGAGCTTAAATTGCATGCATAAGGAACAGAATTATAGCAATCAAAAATGCATCTAAAAAATAGAGCTTAAATTGCATGCATAAGCAACAGAAATACAGCAATCATACATTTTGTAACTCAGAGAATGATTTCCATTGGCAGTGCAAATGTGACTGGCCTTTCCACTTTATCAAGAACTCCATTTCTTTCCAATCAGGAGCAGAATCAAACAGGTGGCTTAAGAGAATAGGTGCTGTTGATCTATTGTTCCTCACTGCATCTTCAGACATGCCCCTTGGCTGATGCCACAGTACCCTTTCAATGGAGTCACCATCTTCTTCTTCAACTTCTTCCTATTTTGGGGAAGACAAAAATAAGGAAATGTAATAAGAGCAGACATAGCTATGAGAGGATCCATTAAAACACTGAAGCCTGTGAAGACTAGTATAATAAAATCCAAAGCACTACCACAATTGCAAAAACAAGAAAAAAGTTAAGATAAAATAATCTTTAAGAGAAGACATAGTAATGCGAGGATCCATTAAACTACTGAAGCCTGTGAAGTCTAGTACAATCCAATCCAAACCACAATTGCAAAAACAAGAACAATGTTAGGATAAAATAATCTTTAAGTACAATTACATATAAAATATGAACAAGAAGATTAGGAATACTAGTTCAAATGATTTCCAGTCATCATTCACCTCTAACACACAAAAAAAATAATTTTTGAGACCTACCTAGAATCCTCCAACCATACACCACAAGGACTGATCTGACCTCATTGATAGGATTTTTGACTAAAAAATTAAAATATCAAAAATTTGGCTAAACATAGAAATGCATGGATTCTACAAGAATATCCCGGTGTAAATTTCCCCTAGAAAGCATAAATCATACACGTTGCAAAATCTGGCTTACCAGCTAGGCTGGGGAAAAAGAGAGGCCTAACATAGTGAAACAAACAAACATGCGCATGCAAAAACAAAATGGAGTTGAGACCAACGACCCTGATTATTTTGGGCACAAGACCAATTTACTTTCACTTTCATTGCAAAAACTCATGCACCTTCAGTTTTAAAAACTTGAAGAAAAGAAAGATAAAAGGCAAATTTAAAAAAGAACATCATACAAACATGCCCTGATCTGTAAGATGATAATTTCTAACCAAACCAGCTAGATCATAACATTTTTTCATGCAGATAAAACAATAAAGCAAGTTAGGTTTGTGGTAAAATATAGCACGGTAGACTGCACCTTTTGGGCCTTCTTCTTTTTCCCTTCATCAATTTCTTCGCTTTCATCACTTTCAACATATGACACCTTACGAACCGACCTGCTAGAAGTTCGAACCTCATTGTTTCTTCCACCAATGTTTGTTGACATAGTCGACCGGGCATTAGATTTACGAAGATGTGCACCTCTCTTGGTCATGTTCTTTGAAACAGCATCACTATCACTGTCAGAATCCTCTGCTGAATACTCATCTTCTTCAAATGATGGTTTCCCTCTCTTTTGTCGTCCAGAAGCATGCAATGACTTGTTCTCTTTGGCAGATTTTGTATTCCGCCCACCTTTACCATGTTGCCTACTCTTAGGTTTCTTTGTGTAATAAGAATCATCATCGTCATCACCATCTGAGATGACCAAATCATCACTGTTATTATCTTCATCTGAATCTTCACCCTCCCAGTCTTTATCCTGATTTCAGTAAAAAGCACTTTATCATGGTAAAAAGCATTGGTATAAAATATTGGTATGCAAACAATATAATCTGAATCTACAGCGTTTTCTTGTCATGTCTAGCAGCATGCACAAAATGTAAGTGTGCCATATTATATAAATTAGGCAATAAACTAATGGAAGAACATAAAGACAAAACAAGTCAAGGAATGATACATTGGACTTAAAGCAGTAGATTGCACTATAAAATCATGACAATTGGCCAATGAGCTTTGTGATAAATCCACATGCTGTGCAAAATACAAAGGCAGTGAACCATGCTTCAAATAACAGATACGTAAGTGCAAAGGTAATAACCTTGTCTCCTGCATGCCCACTAGCGATGCCATAATCAGGGTCAAAGTCTGCATCATCAGGATCATCTTCTGCAAGCAAAAAGAAAATAGATCTAACATCAAACAGAAAAAGAAATTGCCAATTACTACAAGATATTCATGCATCTCGCCACTTATTCTAGTGGAAATGGTATTAAAACAAATCACAGTGCAACAATAACAAAGAAATTACCAACTTCTTCTTCCTCATAATCAGCATCACCATCATTATTATTGCCATCATAACCTTCACTATTGTGCAAACCTCTTGACCTCCTGGAGACATTATTCTTGATAGGAACCGGCTTTTTTTGCAGCCTAGAACTCAAATCAACAGACTGGCTAAACCCCCTATAATGCACCGAGTCACTTTGATCCTCCCCATCCTGCTCATAGTATTCATCAGACAACATCTCATCTGCAGGGACATCAGAATGGCCTTTCCCCCCCTTACCCGCTTCTTTTTGCCCCTCTTCATCTTCTGAATCTAATCTATCATCCCTTCCATTTGATACATTATCTTCTGACCCTTCTGCATTTCTACCCTCTGATTTGGAATCCTGTCCAGAATCGGATTCCCCAGGATTACCCATGGGTTGGCAGTCCTTCCAAAAACTGGAACCCCATTTTCCAGCCACATTTTTCCTTCCAGAAGGCTGCAGCTCTGAATTATTCACGCCAGCATCATGGTCGGCAGCTACATTACTTTGCAACCTAACCACATCATCCGGTTCACTTTCATATTGCACATCTGTGTTTATATCCAATTCTCTTTCACTAGAAGTCATATCTACATCCTCATTGCCCAACATTCTACCTACACCCCGACCTTGCCTCTTTCCTTCTAGGACACTCTGTGAAACTGCCTCGTTTGTATAGTTCCTGAAAAATGCCATCATCTCACATGGAATTATTTACCGCCTTTCCCTATCAGAAATGCTTGCTATGAATGCAATGCAGGAGGTAACTTCTTCTGTTGTCTCCTACAATTCCCCACAACGCCTAGAAACCACCAACTAATTAAAATAAACAACAAAGAAGAAAAACTAAAATTAAGCTTCACAAAGTTCTTGGTAAAAACCACACTATAAGAAGAAGATAATTTTTGTCTTCAAAGAGAAGAGTTCAACTTTAACCCCATATTCTTCACTGTATTAGTTAGTAAGAAATAAAACCCGAATTTGTAAAAAGAAAAAATATCTTTATTAAGTGAAGATTATAGTTAAGGTAGCAGATAACAGAATAATGGAATCTCTAATAATAAAACCTCATTCGTTCAGTAATACATTTAATAACTAAGACTAGAGAACATTCTGATCACAATTGAAACTGCCAGATGATGGTATTCAAAACCTAAAAAACTTAAATCGAACAAAACCCACCTCGCAGGAATCGAAACCAACAGTCAAAGACTAAACAGGAGCAGAAACAAGTGCCTAAAAGAGTTCAAATGATAGTAGAGATGAAAGAAACATTAAAACAGGCTCAATTCAATCAACAATAATCAGAAACCGAAACGAAACCAATCATAATAATCACTAAGCCCACTAACAAACAAAACAGAAGATAAAAACAAAGCAAACTATAGATCCATGAGTGAAGCCACAAATCAAATGACTGCACACTTAAAACTCCAATTATAAACCTTAAATGATCAGGAAACCCTAAATTCGGAATCGGGAGTGTTTAATTGACGAAAGTAAGCATCGGAATGCGAAAATCGTGCCGAAAATCGAAGCCGACTATTTAACAAGAAGCTAAACTTCAATAAATGAATAACACGACTGATTTATCTAGATAATCAGGTCACGATAATTTTCACAAAAAAAAGGAGAGAGATGTACGGCGCACCTTAAAAATCGCCGGAACCGAAACGCCGGCGGGTAATGAATTTGAAAAAAGAAAAGAGCAACGGTGTCGTTTTGGATGTTTCGGTTTAAATGATAATGGGTATGGGTTTTTGAGTATTGGCGGCGGTTTTTGCTTAGACGCGCCGAGGGTAAGGTTAAGAACGGTCACGTTTGAAAGGAAGACGACGAGTCGATTTTGGGATTAATCGTCGATTGGTGTCCGTGAGAGAGAGAGAGAGACGCACACAATGAGTCGGTTTTTTAGAGAGAGGAAATAAAAGATTTGTTTCTCGTGTTTTTCAATTTTCACAGAGAGACAGAGAGGAGAAAAATAAAACATTGATTTGGGTTTTGGGGGTTTTATTTATTTTGGGAAAAAAAGGTGTTTATAGTTAAAAAAAAATGTTAAAGATAAATCTCTTAATTTTGTGCATTTAAGATAGAGGGGGAGCCCACCAGACGATTAATCGGACGGTAAGCGTGAGACGAGTTTTTGGGGTGGTGCACGCTGCTTTCAATTTGAGGGTTGAGTTGAGTGACGGAAATGCCCTTGGGGAGTTTTCTTACCTTCCAGTAGCGTATTTTAACAAAAGAGAGCCATCCTGCGATGAAGATCCTGTTAATCGGCTGTTGGGTGGAGCGGATGTTTTGGGTAAATATTTTAACCCGGCCTAGTGATTAATCTAGTTCATGGTTCAGATATCTTGAGCTAACTCTAATATTTTTTTATAAATCCAAATAATATTATTTTAGTTAAAAAATAATTAATAAATTACAATCAAATTTTATTAAATTATCAAGTTAATTCAAGTTTTTACCAGATAACTTAGGTTTTTATATTTTCTTAATTTTTCTTAAACTCATTCTTTTTCCAGCCCTAGATTTGTCAAGTATCAAGTTAACCTTCTGGAACAGTTTGAGTTTTAAAATTATGGTTCTAGGGTTTATTTGCAAATGACTAACATGAAACACTACACATGCACGTGATATTCACCACCAAAAATTTGCTTTTTTCAAGAAAAAAAAATCTCACAATCAATGCTAATAAACCTCACTAAACAATCATCTATTCAAGTTATTGGGTTATAATATTGTTGATTCATCCATGTAATCATTAGTGCATGTTAGAGAGAGTGTTGTTTTTTGTTTTTTTATGCTTTTTAAAAATATTTTTTGTTTAAAAATATATTAAAATATTATTTTGTTTATTTTTTACATCAGCACATTAAAACTATCATACAACACTTTAAAAAAATCAATTTTAAAAAAATCAAACCAGGAACTATTCGGTATTGCAATTCAAGTGGTTTTTGGATTTTTTAAAAAAAAAATCAATTTAATATTTTTTTATGAATAAAAAGCACTTTGAAAAGATATTATCATTGGAATTTAAAACCATTAAAAAGCACTTAACTTTTTAGATGAAAAACAATATTCATATATATACATACATATATTTAAGGCATTATCAATTGCATTGTTTAATACACACTTAGAAATATAAAATAACCTCCTAATACCTTATTGTTGAGACTATAGAGAAGAGAACTTAAAACATATATGATGAAACTAAAAAACTTCAAAGAGAAATTTGTGCTTTCCACGGGCTAGATTAAAAGGTTTAGGGCTGGTGTTTGGACTCAAAGATGGACTAGATAGTTTGTGTTGTTCCTCTCTCTTTTAAAGAACATATTCCTAAAAATAATCAAAACAAAAAATGTGAATAAACTCGAAGGTGACACCATTGATGGGAAAGGGAAAATACACTATTATTTGTTTCGAATTATTTCTCCAATCAATAATAATTGATTGATGGTTGGAAAGAAAGAATGCAAGAAAGGGCGTGATTATTTTAAAAGTTTAATCAATTACATAGTTTTTAATATATAATTTATATTATTTTCTAATATATCTGTTTAATAAATTTTTGAATAAAATTTATATCCTGTTAATTAATATTAAAATTTAATTGATAGAAAATGCAAGTTAAAGAACATATTCCTCTCTCTTTTACTTGGTGAACAAATATTTATAAGCCTTGATGTTGCAACTCATTAGTAGAAATGTTGATGTTCATTAAGTGACCTTATTATTGGCAAGAAGGTTAATGAATGAAAGTGTCGTGTTGGGGAAAAATATTGACGAACAAATAGGCTTTTAAGATTGTGTTTATTCTTGTAGATGGAACTTACAATGAGACTCTTGCTTGTTACATAGAAATTTATACTCACTGAGAGGACTTGTCAATAAAACATAAGTTTGTGTGCATAAGGCGGTGCCCGATGTGTGAGCCAATAAAAGGTTTCTTTAACATATGATGCATGTTACCAATAAATGTTGACACTACATTTTGAGAAACGTATAACTATACTTGTGTGTTGTCCTGAGACGTATTTCTCATTCACCAAGATATTTTTATGCAGATTTGTTGCTTTAATGCTTGGGTCACCATTTAGGTCGAGACCTAAATAGTATATAAAGCATTGATCAGGCCTAAACCTAAATGGATTTGAAAGTTTTTTTTTAAGTGCATTGCCAATATGAAGTTGGAGTATTAACTTCGAACTTTACCAAGAAATAAAGTGGCATTTGGTTATTGTCTTGAGATATAAGAGACAGAGACAATGGAAATAAAAATGTGTTTGGTTGAAAAGACAATGATAAAGACATAAAAATAAATTTATTCTTAAGATAATTTTTTAGTAAGTTTCTATACTTCCAAAATAAAAGGTACAGAGTGGATATATTTCCAAATACAATATTTTATTATTCTTTGTTCCTAAAATATCTTTATAAAAAACTCTCAATTTCAAAATTGTCCAACATAGACATGTAATGGTAAAAATGGTTATTATAATAATTTTAAAACCCAACTAGAGAGTCAATCCAGGGAAAAGCAGCATAATAATAAAAGCAGTTATTATCATAGTTTTAAAATTCAATTTGAGGATTGACCTTGGACAAGGCCCGGTTATGCGTGGAGTTGATCGTTAACCCAGGTCCATATAAGGATAAAAACAGTTATTATCATAATTTTAAAACTCGATTTATGGGATGACCTAGGCAAAACCTGTGTCAACATAAGAATAAAAATAGTTATTATCATAGTTTTAAAATTTGATTCAGGGATCAACCTAGGTAAGACTCGGGTCATGGATCGTGAGGGTCAACCCAAGTCAATGTAAGGATAAAAATTATTATTATCGTAGTTTTAAAACTCAACTCAGAAGTTAACTAGGGTCAAGCCCGAGTCACGTGTTGAGAGGGTCAACATGGATTGACCCGAGTCAATGAATGAATAAAAATAATTATTATCATAATTTAAAAACTCAACTTAAGAGTCAACCGAAACAAGATTCAGGTCACAAGTAAGGTCAAACAAATTGACCTAATTTAAAAAAAAAATCAAAGCAACCTTGTTTTGAGCCAAATTTATTTTTTTAAAAAAAAAGTTAATTAGTTTTTGACCGAATCAGGCTAAGTCAATCATTCCTCTATTTTTTCTTAAACTCAAATCAATCCAAGGCCCGGGTTGACCCAGTCATGCTTGTCCTTGTTTTGCATCCAAGGTTAGCATAATATTATTAATTTCAACACTCAATATAAACTAAATTAAAATAAAATAAAATCTAATTTTCTTTTAATATGTAAGCTTGACAACAATACATACTAAGGGTAAATTAGATTTTTTTCATATTTTATATTGTTTCGTCCACCATAACCAAGCATGATACAAAGACAATCACTTTTTATTATACACCACTACTTAACACAATCATATCCCTGTCTCTTTTTTTGCTTTGTCTCCTCTGTGTTCGTCTCTCCTGTCATGGGACAGTAACCAAACACTTCCTAAAAAGTCAACATTTTTATTACCTTTATGTAAGGTAGCATTGTCATGAACAAGCTATTAACATGCAACTCATGGATACTTCTAAATAATTAGTTTCGGGCATCATAATTCTAAAACCTAGGTCTTATGTCCTATACTAGAGATATTGAAATAAACTTGGACCCAAAAATAACCATGTACCTGAAAAACCAAAATATATGAAGGCAATCACAAAGCCACTTAATCTTCAACAGGTGTGATGTAATCTTTATTCCTACAAATAAAGGATTAAAAGGAAAAACCCATGTTTATTATCACCACGATACTGAAACTTATAGCTCCAAAAATATTATATAATCTTCTCTATATAAACCTAATGGATCCTTTTTGGGTTGCAAGCCAATGGACCCAAACTATGAATCAATCTAAAAAATTGATTAGTTGACAAGAAATTAGGTTTACATTCCTCTCGTGTTTCACTCAAGGATTTGTGATGATTTGTAAGATATTTTATAACAAGACGAAGACACAATAAAATAAATTAACAACAAATTAACAACATGGAAAATAAAAATTAACACAAAAATTATGCTTAAACTTCAAAAATAATATGAACAAAACTAGAAACAAGTAGGAAATTAAAAACTCCCAAATTTGTTTGGACCAAACCGACTTGAGTATTTTTTTCAATCCCAATACAACAACAAAAATTGTATGAACAATAGGTATTTTTTTATCAAGAAACCCAAAACTTAGTGTTAAACACTATGAAAACCGACAACAAAAACAAAAACAAAAAACTCAAATTATATGAAGAATCGGGGAAAAAAAAGAAAAATAAAGGGATATAACCTGATTTCAGAGCCTAACTTTGATACCATTGATGATGACCTTTTAAACACATGGTCAAGCAATCCTTAACGAAATTGAAATACAACTCAGGAAGCTAAAAATCAAGTTTTATAGAACATTGACCCAAAGATAATATTGTACACAAGAATCAAAGGTATTGGAATAAACTTGGATCCATAAAAGACCCTGTACCTAAGAACATAAAGTATGCTAATGACATCACGAAGTCAGTTAATCTTTGATAAATTGAATGTATGATCTTTGTCCCTATAAAAAAAAGAATATTTTACCCCATAAATAATAAAAATAAAGAAACTCATGTTTATTATCACCATATTGCTGAAATTTAAAATTCCAAAACCATTATATAGGCTCCTTTAGATAACCTTTAATGGACCCTTTTTGAATTGTAAGCCAAAAGGCCCAAATTAAGAATCATTTAATATAAATCTAATAATAAAATAAACTTCTAAGTAATGTCTAACAAGAAAAAAATTAAAAATAATTGTTCAACTTCAAATAAATAGAATAAGATAATCAAAACAAAGTTTTCATGCTATAATTATTACATGTAGTCGAAATCTCTAAGCTCTCTCGGGTGGTGTTTTGGCCAAAACTTTTAGTATAGGAATTCAACCAGGAAAATTTTTTTTGATTGCTAGAATTTCCTTCACCGCAATATAGTTCCATGTATTTAGAATCTCCTTGTAAAATTTTAGATCGATCTCATATACGGTTTAAGAAATATACTTGATCTCGTAAAACTGGTTAATAGGCATTTTAAGACAAAATTTGAACTTAACTTGGTTCGTGTCAAGCATGGACAACAATCATATGATCCAAATAGTCATTTGCCTTTATGGTCCTCAAGTAAGCCTCTCACTTCAGCTTTCTCTGAAGAAACAGTAAAAATGCCATCAATGTTCATTATAATTTGATATAAAGATGGAACTTTCCAAAACGTTGAGAAAGAGATTATACATGTTTCATCTTTTGTATAAGTGTCAAAAGCAACTTGCAAGTCGCAACCCTCCAAAGAATTCCAATTTATTTAACTTGGGAATAATTGGAAGTTTAATGGTTTAAAACATACATTTTGTACAACATGCATAATTTTTAAGATGTGGGTACCAAACATAAGTCCCATGTGATTTTTTTCTTCTAAATTAGGTCAATGTTTTGAAAACCTAGTGATGAAAAAATAATTTCACTCTATTGAAATCATGGATTCCTTGATTTCATCCTAGCATCTTTGATATGTGTAGATTTTTCAAGGAAATAAAGAAATGATTTTTCTTGTTTTTAAGATAAAAGGTCTTGTGAATAGATATTGTAAGTATCATCATAAAAATTAATAGAATTGGGAGGGATTATTATATTGTTACTCCTACCACAAGTTTTGATTAGTTTATTTTAATAAAATAGGCAAACTAGTTTACACCCAACTTATTGAAAGGCCAAGAAAAATCTTCCATGACACCATGAAGGTTATCATAAATCCAAAATCACTTATTTGAGGGGATGCTAGCTTTGTAAGGAAAAAAAATAAAAACAAAGAAACATGATCCATGCTCCTTGAAAAATCATTATTTCATTGGCTAACACACTCCCACTACTTCAATTCAAAACATGTTTCTTATGAGGAAAATATTTTCTAATAAAATATGCATCTCATTTTCAGTCTAAAACAATCATTACAAGATTAGTTAACGGAAAATATTTTTCAATCTTCCTTTTCAACTAACAAAACACTGAAAGGCGTGATTAAATCATGATAGCCATAATTATAAAACATTATTTATTGAAATAGTGTTTTGTGTTTTTTTAATTTCACCCCTCATCAACTCAATTTTTTCTTTTTTTTATTTCATTATCTAATATTAGGTTCTTTATGAGAATTGTGCTTTGTAATTTTTTTCTTTCATCTATATTGGGTCATTTACTAATCTCATGGATTTTTTTTTATTGATTTCAACTTTTAATATTAGATCTATTGGAAGTGATATTTCATATTTTTTGTTATTGCTTTCTATGAATTTACCATGTCTCATGACTCATGTCATAATTTTAATATGTTAACTCTGGTTGACACAAATTTTTTTTATTTGTCACTATTTCTAATTGATTTTTTTTAATTTTATCATTTAATATTAGGTTGGTTGGAATTTTAATATGTTAACTCAGGTTGACACAAATCTTTTTTATTTGTCACTATTTCTAATTGATTTTTTTTAAATTTTATCATTTAATATTAAGTTGGTTGGAAAATTAGTTTCATAGTTTTTTTTCTTTCAATGGGGTTATAATGATGTCATGACCCTGATTGCAGGTTTGACAGATAGACCCTGTTTATTTTTTTAATTTAATAATTTTTTTACTGGGTTCATAATTTTTTTCAATTTATGTTATATGAATTTATCATGATCTCATAACCTAAGTCACGAGTTTGGCATATAGAACCAAGTTGACTATAATTATTTTTTGGTCATTTTTAATTAAACATTTTTTTTTAATTTTACCCTTTAACAACTCAATCATTTTTTTTAGATGGTTTTTTTTATTCTCATTCTTCAATATTAGATTGTTAGAGAATTAGGCTTCGTAGTTTTTTGAAATTTTCTTTACATGGAGTTATTCTAGTCTCATAGATTTATTATTTCTTTCGATTTAAACTTTCAACACTAGATCTGTTAGAAATGGAGCATCATAATTTTTTATATATGTTTTTTATAAAGTTATCTTGGCCTTAAGACCCAGGTTTCGGGTTTAACATGCTAGCCCGTGTTGACTTGGGTTTTTTTTGTTTTTTTTTAATTTTTTTATTTCATTCTTCAACATTGGTTGGTTGGAAATTGGGTTTTGTAATATTTTCTTTATTTGCTTTCCATATAATTATCTTAATTCATGTCTCATGTAGGTTTTTTTGTCTTTTTTTATAATTTAATATCTTCTTTTTATAATTTCATCATTTAACATTAGGTTGATTAAGAATTAACCTTCACAATTATATTTTGATTTGCTTTTTATAAAGTTATCACGATATCATAACCGAGATCAAATATATGACATGTTAACTTGGGTCGATCAAATATATCATCTTAGTATCTAAAAATAAATGTCATCCAATATGTTGTTGTATTAATATTTAAAAAAAATAACGTCCAACATGCAACATATTTTGATTTTTATTTATTTTTATAATTATAAAACACTTTAGCAATGCTTAAACATTTTTTTTTAAAAAAAAAAACTTACATGACACAAAGTTCAATGCGAGCCAATAATCTAGTAAATTCTAATTTAGTGTGTTGAAGTTTGGGGCTGGTGTTGAAGTTCGACAAGAGCAAAAATGCATCAAATTAAAAGTTTCAGGGCAATCAGGGGTGCAATTGAAAGGATTCAAAAGCTGGAGGACCAAATTCCTAAATAAAAACCTTAAAGCCAAAAACAACGTCATTTTGAAAACAAAAAGGACTAGATGATATGTCATCTAGTTATTATTCATCATCCTCTTCATTTTGTTCGAAAATGTTGCTTTGGTGGCTCCTTTTTAGGTGCATTTAATGCTTTGTCTCTTCACTAAAATTGACAAAACATATACCACCATAATGGCTTGACATTTGACTACACTCCATGTGATTCTTTTTGGCTGATTGACACCACAGTCAATGCGACGCTGCCCTAAAGAAGCCAACTTAGATAGCCTTTAACTGACAAAATTTGACAATTCATGATGGTCACTTTGAACCAACGGTTGAGATCCTACTGGACTAAATCAATGGTCAATATTTGTCCCTAATAAAGATAAAATATCCCTCGTCTACCTCCTATAAATAAGGATAGATTCCATGCATTGATGATCAAGAAATAAAGGGCCACACTTTGAAAAAAATTAGCTTTTTCCCAAGTTTCCTCTTCTTCTCTTCGCCAGTCTCTTCCTCCTTTCTCTCTGTCGCTTTTTCAATCATTACCACCTTAACACCACCATGAACAACAACAATCCAACCTCCTCTACCAACTCATCTTCTCACTGGCAACAAAAGCAGCCACTGTGAGCTTCTCTCTCTTCGCCACAAGTTTCTTCTTCCAACAATAAAAACCAACCCTCCTCACCGATAGCAACTCTAGCCCCACTGTGAGCCATCAACGCCTCGACCATCCTCACGCTAAACTAGTGATGACAGCCACACCCTTCACATTAGGTAGTCTTCTCCTCTCCTCTTCCCCACAATAATCACGGTTGTTGCACGCAGAACAATAATTCATATTGCATGCAACATAATTAATTCACAAGGTCGCTGGGTTGGGCCAACGACCATGTGAGCCGGTGAACCTGTATTAGCCGAATTAGAAAAAAAAAGGAAGGATATGTTGGGTCAACAATCAGCCCACCCCGACTTAGTCGGGCTAGACCCGTCCTAGCCCCACCCAAATGGTCGTGCCACGTTCAGCCCCACAAAAAAAAATAGAAAGGTTGTTGGGTTACTTGTTGGCCCAACTCGACTGAGTCGGGTTGGACCCATTTTAGCCCAACCCGAATGGTGGGCAGAGTCTAGCCCAATATATTTAATAATAAAATATTATTAAAATATTTATAAAAAAACTACAAAATTTTCAAAGGGCATTTTAAAAATATTTGTAGGTTCCCCACATGTTTTTCTAACAATTTTGCACAATATCGGGCTATAGACTTACATTGTAAGATACAAACCTGGTATTAAAAATAACTGGTTTTCTTTAAAAAAAAATTTTTTAAAAAATCAAAATTGTTTGTGAAAAAACACGCACAAAATGTTTTTATTTTCATGCATATGGCCAAATCCTAAAAGTTTTTTCATGTATATTTTCTAAAAAGAGATAAAGTCACTCTTATCTTATTTTAAAAATGCAAAATAGATATCGTAACCAGTTTATGATTATCTATTAAGGTATGATCAATATACAAAAAACTCATAACAATTATTTTGTTTGAAACATTAAGAATTAATTATATTTAGGAAACAAATATGATGCTAAAATCTGGACATTAGAAAGATTAAGATTTAACTCAATAAGATAGACATTTCTTTACGAATGAAAATCTATCTTGAACCTTAGAAAAAAACCAACGGATAAAAACACGACCTATAAAAACAATCAAACAACAATGCAGCTTACTTTAGGTATAGTGCACTAAAGGTAATGCATCTTTTCCATTCACAATTAGTCCCTTATCCAGAGTCCCACACACCGTAGGTTTTTTAATAACTATATTACTAGGTGGCGACTCCTGAACTCATAATTATAATATTATGATTATACTCAAATCCCCTTTTCAAAACACTCTCAGGAGACATACTCGTCGTTCGATGCCGCGCACGCCGCGACAATAATCACTATTATAAACAACACCACCACAACCATCATTAAAGCTATCACTATAACCATCGTCATCGCCTTTATCATGAATGTCACAACAATTTCTCAATTTATTACAATCATCCAAAAACAACTAATGGAATATCAAATTTACTCCAGTGAAATGTTTTCTTTTTAATTGTATAAAAACAAAAAATAACTTATTTTCCAAAAAAAACTAGTTTTACAAAACAAAAATAAACTTTATGCATTAGCCTCACAATTCTTATTTGTTAGACAAGAAAACTTTTTTTTTTATCCATTGGAATTTTATTTTGAGATTATTATACATTTGGCATGAAAAAATTTTTCTTTTATCCTATTTAAATGTATTTTATTTTATTTTTTTCTATTAAAGTGTGAAAGCTTTTATTTTTTTCTCCAATTTAGTGTTTGTATTGTGTTTCACCAAGTACATGATGAGATGGTTGTTAAATTAAAACACCAATATGCTAACTATTGAGGGTGTATGGTTTTATTATTACAAAAAAAACTAAAAGGCATTAGTAAAGTACTGTAGCCATAGATACATCTCACCGTTCACCGGAATAACGAAATTATGGTTTTACCTTTAACAAAAAAAAATCGATGAAACTTGCAGTTGAAGGTAGAATTATTTTTTTTCAGATGATACATTGGTCATTGTAAAATTCACCAGGGATAAATTGGTTGGGACACCTTTTTTATTCTAGTAAAATGACTATTTTGCTCTTAAAAGAAAAAAAAATGCTCTTTAGCCTTTAAAAAAAAATGCACAATTAAGTTACAGTCATATCTTTAGGAGAAAATAAAAGTGAACATGCACAAAGGGGCTTCTTAGTCTTTTTAATTATTTAAAAAATTAAATGGCGGAATTACCCTTAGAATTCGAACAAAATAAGGTTAGGGGTTGTTCGGTAATTTTTAGTAATAAATATTATTAAAAAAAAAGTTATGCAAGCGTTAGCCCGTGACAACCCCTATGTCATTTGGGTGGTGCGTGCGAGGCTGTCTAATTACCAAAATCCTTCATCCGTGGCGGTGTTGAGAGTGATGAGTCATCCTCTTTTTAGTATTGTGGCGTGTGCTTACGGAGGAGGTTCAGTTGTGCTGCAATGAAGTTTTTTCTCTCCTCTCTCTTTTCTGTCTCATACTTTTAAAATTTACGCCAGCCTTTTCAAAAAGCAATAGTGTCCTCCGATTTATAAATTTATCGATTTAGGGTCCTTTATTGAAGATCGATTTTTTTAAAAAAATTCATCATTTGACTTTTGGTTACTAAGCCCTTACCTTCATTGTTTGTTCCACTTTTCTTTTTGTTGAGTAATCCCGATCTCATATCCCGTTTATAGATTAGTTAAGTTAATCATGGTTGATTCAGATTCTTTCTCTTTGATTTTTTTTTTATGAAATTCATTTTTTTAACAATTTCATCATCTAGCATTAAATTATTGGCCCTTTAGTTATGTGATTTTTTTAACAATTAAAAATGTAGAGAAATATAGGAGATTGTTATGATTAGATAAATAATAGATTAAATCATTTACCCACAAAATATATTTCCTTCTTTTATTACAAAATACAAGAAAACCCACCGAAGAGAGACACTCAAATTTTTGATAGAAAATTTCTAGCATGGATACAAACACTGATTTTTGAGCAAATCCCCGAGGAGTCTTGACGCGATCGCACTCCTTTTTCAGTCACCGTCCGATTCATTAAACACTCCGTCGATCTTTCTAAGGAAAGTCAGATGAGAGGATAATTTATTTGGGATTGTAATAATAATTATGAGTTAATATATTTTTAATTTATAAATATATTAAAATAATATTTTTATTTTTTAAAAATTATTTTTTAAAATTAACATGTTAAAATAATTTAAAATATATATAAAAAATAAATTTTAACAAAAGAATTTTTAAAATTAAAAAAACACAATTTACAACAAGTTAGAATAGAAACTGAGTCCATGCATGACTCCTACCTTGTCAGCTACAAAATATCAAGCTATATTCTATATTATAGTAGTAATAATTTTTTAATATATATTTTTACTTAATAATATAATAATATGTAATTTTTATATTTCAAAATTTATTTTTAAAATCAATACAATATAAAATCATAAAAATAATTTTTAAATAAAAAAACCAACACACTCTAAATAAATTAATCCAAATAAATTTAACATAATATAAATTTGTTTTAGAATTTTAAGGGAGTTATGAGTTATTGTATTGCTGGAATTAGATCTAGAATGTTTGAGAGTGTAATATTAATTGTTTTTTAAAATATTTTTTATGTATTAAAATAATATATTTTTTATTTGTTAAAATTTATTGTTAATATTAACAAATTAAAATAATTTAAAAAAATAAAAAAAATATATTTAAATTTTCATGAAAAGTAAGTTGAAGTGTTCACGGTGATACCGTATTTTTCATTTTGTTTTTTTCTTCAAATCAATTCATTAATATATTACTGTACAAACTCGTCTTTTCATTAAGACAGAAAAAAAAACCCAAACAAATTCACTCTTTCCATCCATCCCTCTTGCTTTCTCTGAAATTCACAAAAGAGAAACCCTAATCTCCAAAATCATCCCATCCGTCTCCTCCAATAAAAAAAATTGAACCTGTGGAACTGAAAAAAGAAAGCAAAAATGGTGTTGGCGCAGTTAGGAGGGAGCATATCCCGAGCAATCCAGCAAATGAGCAATGCAACAATCATCGACGAGAAAGCATTAAACGACTGCTTGAACGAGATCACTCGCGCGCTTCTTCAATCCGATGTCCAATTCAAGCTTGTTCGCGACATGCAAACTAATATCAAGAAAATCGTCAATCTCGACGATCTCGCTGCCGGTCACAACAAGCGCAGAATCATCCAACAAGTAATTATCTTTTATTCTATTATTTTTCAAAAAATAAACACAATTTTATTTAACTTTAAATTTAACGAGTTCAATATTTTTAGGCGATATTTAATGAGCTCTGCAAGATTTTGGACCCAGGGAAGCCCTCATTTACCCCAAAGAAGGGGAAAACTAGTGTTGTTATGTTTGTAGGTTTACAAGGTAATTTATTTTAGATAATAATAAAACTTTCATTTCAATTTCTGTGCTCTTGGATTTATGATATTTATTTAGAGAAAACATCTAATGGAATTTAATTGTTTAGGGTCTGGAAAAACGACTACCTGTACAAAATACGCTTATTATCATCAGAAAAAAGGATGGAAACCCGCCCTCGTTTGCGCTGATACGTTTAGAGCTGGTGCATTTGATCAGTTAAAGCAGAATGCAACTAAAGCTAAAATTCCATTTTATGGAAGGTAAGTGATTTTTAAGTGGAGGAGAATAAAAAAATGGGTTTTCTGTTATGCGATCAATTATTGACTTCTTGTTGTTGATACAGCTATACGGAATCGGATCCTGTAAAAATAGCTGAGGAAGGTGTAGAAACATTTAAGAAGGAAAATTGTGATCTTATAATTGTTGATACAAGCGGACGGCATAAACAGGAAGCTGCACTTTTTGAAGAAATGCGTCAAGTTTCAGAAGCAACTGTCTGTTATTCTCTTATTAGTTGTTTTGCATGTTATTGATTGTTATTGCACTGAAATTTGATCCCGTTTCATTCCGTGTCTTCCAGAAACCGGATCTTATTATATTTGTTATGGATAGCAGTATTGGTCAAGCTGCATTTGATCAAGCTCAAGCTTTTAAGCAAATGGTTGCAGTTGGAGCTGTGATTATTACTAAAATGGATGGTCATGCAAAGGGTGGTGGTGCGCTTAGTGCGTGAGTAATCTGGCAGTTGTTCTAGTGTACCAAAACTTCCTCTTGCTTAAGGCATTTATTTTGATTTCTGGTTTACAAACCATGTGCAGAGTTGCAGCAACTAAGAGTCCTGTCATTTTTATTGGTACTGGAGAGCATATGGACGAGTTCGAAGTCTTTGATGTTAAACCTTTTGTTAGTCGCCTTTTAGGTATCCACTTCTTTCAGTTTGACACCTTTGCTTTGATGTTCTACTTACCTCTGAAATTTGTATGATTGTTTTTGATGCCCGTAGTGTTCACATTATTATGATCTTCCAATTAGGCATGGGTGACTGGTCTGGATTCATGGACAAAATTCATGAGGTTGTTCCCATGGATCAACAGCCCGAGCTTCTACAAAAGCTGTCAGAAGGGAACTTTACCTTAAGGATTATGTATGAGCAATTCCAGAATCTACTAAAAATGGGTCCCATTGGCCAGGTTCTCTACTCACTATTTTGTTTATTGAATCTCTGTTAGAGAGTGTTCTACTTCAAGTATTCATCTCGAATGTGTGTGTATGGTAGGGAAAAAAACAATAATTTTGATCAGAACTTCCTTGTGACTGATAATAAGTGTGCTAGTTTATAGACAGTTGCATACCTATTGGCACTGCATGTGTTTAGAGAAAATCAACATCTTTGGAGAGAGTTTCCGTGATCTTTTGTTAATTCCTAAACATGGATTTTCTATCTTCTTCTTCTTCTTAGCTTTTTCTTGTTTCAGCATGCAGATAGTTGCTAATTATCATGCAAGGCTTTAGTAAAACATGAGTTTTTTTCTTTCCTCTTGAGGAGGAATTGATGGCATTGGCAGTTGATACAGAATGGAAGTACAAGGCATTTAATTTGTTTATTTAGTGATAGACTTAGGTGGAAAAACTGTTTAACCTCCCTAATTTCATCTGCTTACCATTCAAATGAGGAAGAGAGATGATAAGTTTCCTGGGAATATGGATCATTTTTCCTGTGTCAAATTAAACCTTGAAGTTGCTCCTGAGTGAATCTGCAAATACCTTCTGAATTTATATATGTATTAATTTAAGGAATTTGTAAGTTGGATACTCGTGATTGCTTATCAGAGCTTGTTAGGATTTTACCTCACACAACAATTTCAACAGGAATAATTATGGATGCTTAATTCATTTAATTTTGAAGGAACTGGTGCCGTTAGAGAAACTCATAGTCAATAGTATTGGCTGTTAATTGGCTCTTAAATTTCAAATGAAAAGCGAGAAGTGACATGAATATTTCCTTGCCTAGGATGGTCCTAAGGGTTACCTGGTCAACTAATTCATTGCACCGGAAAATTCAAATTTTGTGGATCACTAATTACTTATAAGAATAAATGAAATAAAATAAAAGGTTAACCTGTGAGCTTGTAGCTTAGTGGTATTCCTGCACAAGCAGGTAGGGCGAGGTCTCAAGTTTGAGTCCCACCTTTGCCAATTTCACTTAAATAAAAATTGGAAGACACTTTTAATAGAAGGTTCATGCAACTGTAAAATATGGATTGTGATCAGATACTGTTATCATTTTTGACTTTTTTGCGTTACAATCTCCTGCATTTAGAATATGAGAATTGGAGTAGACTGAAAAGAGATCTATCAGAAGTCAATAAGATGAACCCACCATTAATAAGCGAGCTTTTCCCATTGTTTGTCTCTGGTCATCATGATGCACATCAACACCCTCATATTTCATAACAGATGGTTCTCAAGATGATACGAGTTGTACCAGAATCTAACACATATTTTAACATCATAGCGATTCATATGGTCATTTCAAATATTTTGCCTAGCTTAGATACAGGTCCAATTAATTTGTTGTCAGCATATTTTAACATCTTGTTTAACAAGAATACCTTTTGTCAAGAATACCTCGGAAAGTGAACAAGATGAAAAATGACAGAAATTATGAGGGAGGACAATAATGCCTATGAGAGAGAAAGGAGAAGATGAGTGAGGAAGTATGGCAGACAAGGAGAAGATAACTGAGAAAGTATGGTAGACTAAGATAGCTTACAATCTGTCACCGATTAACATTTTATAGTTTTTTTTGTGAATTTTCTGTTTGCTGAAATGTTGTGAATTTGGCAAAGGAAGTAGTAAACTATGGCCTCGACTTAGGTAATGAAATCTCTAGAGTACTGATTTTACTGTTTACATCTTGACTGAATTTTTTATTTATTTACTGTCCCATCACCTTTCTTCCCCATCCCTATTTTGGGTTGTGACTTTCACTTTAATACTATTCGGGTCACCTTCTGTAGGTATTTTCAATGCTTCCTGGGTTTAGTGCTGAATTAATGCCAAAAGGTCATGAAAAGGAAAGCCAGGCTAAGATTAAGCGGTACATGACCATGATGGATTCAATGACTAATGAAGGTGAGTGGGTGCTACTTGACAAATTCACATTTAGAGCATTGCATTGCCTCATGGATATACAAAACATACTTTCTTGAATGAAGTTATTTGGTACTTTTGCTGATATCTATTTGTCACGGATGTGATGCAGAGTTGGATAGTTCAAATCCAAAGCTCTTGAATGACTCACGTATGATGAGGATAGCACGGGGTGCTGGCCGTCCAATTAGAGATGTAATGGAAATGTTGGAAGAGTACAAGCGACTTGCTAAAGTCTGGAGCAAAATGAAGGGGCTTAAGATTCCGAAGAAGGGTGAGATGAGTTCCCTGTCTAGAAACATGAATGCACAGCACATGAGCAAAGTCCTCCCTCCACAGATGCTGAAGCAGATTGGTGGCATGGGTGGCTTGCAAAACTTAATGAAGCAAATGGGATCAGCAAAAGACATGATGGGCATGTTTGGAGGCGGGGACAAGTAAACGTGTGGTTGCCAACAACTACATGAAATGAATTCCCATGACAATAACCTTGGTCTGTCAGGAGGATGGTAAGCTGCGTGGAGTGTTTAATATATGCAAGTCGATGCTTCAACAAAACTTTGTAGATACTTGTTCTTAATAGATACTTGTTCTTAAAGGATCAATATATTTGATTCAATTCTCAGGCCCGCCGCCCCCCGCGCTGGTACAGGCTACAGAGGCCGTCTTGTAGCAATAACTGGATTTATCTTTTTTGCTTTGGGCACCAAAAAATGTGGAAAAAAAGGGTTTGAGGTCATGAAGCTGTGAAAAAAAAGTAGGTTTTACGTCATTAAGTACAAAAATTACGTAATTCACCGTTATAGCAGAAATGTTGCTGAGAATATTGCATTCGACACTTAAAATTTGCCTGGGATCTATGCACAACTTCTTCGCCCATTATATGTTGGTTTAATCACTAATGGGGGACTAGAGCATCTTTCCTGGCCTGTGAACATGGTCGAATGCAATCTGCCAAGACTGAGAAGCAGTGACTAAAAGTAATGGACGCCATGTACCTCCGGATTGCTCGAGACCTTATATGTATCGAGCAAGCGGCTGCCCAAAAGAATTGTTATAATGGCGGCTCTGTTATATTCACGGTCAATTCTCAAGCATGTTATTGACACTTTGCAGTAAAAAAACTCCTGTACGGAAAAGTATAATCTATTAATGTTTCTTGGGTCGGCAATGACCTATGAGCAAGTCCTCCGAGTCAGTGTCCCCTAGTTAGGTGTAGTTTGATTGTTCTTGGAAAGTGGTCTGGCTTTCTTAACGAATGGCTTCAATCAGTCGAATGCTCCTACAACTATACTCGTCGAAATCAAAGAACTTTGGGCCCAAAAATTTGAACTTGTTTCAACTAGTTTCATAATGATTTCTGAAAATTTAATGGACAGTGAAAAAGCCCTCATGCTAGAAGATCTGTTATCATCTTCATGCACAAGTCTTATGCGGTTATGCCCTTGTTTGACTTAAAAGTGAGCGTTCTGAACATGCCGGCGTAGTCATGAGGATGATCAGAGGACAGGAGGCAACAACAGGGCATATTTTAGCTTGTTATAAATGATCAAATAGGGAAAACATGAACGCAGAAAAGGTAGAATAATCCATGTATCTTCAAATATTTTCTACGCTCCAGATTCCTTATTTCTCAATGCATCCCGAAACACACATCAGCAGGCAAATTGCCCTGTGATCTATTTCTTACAAAAGGCAAACTTCGTAATTAAATACACAAATACACTAAATTGAGTACAAAATGTGATATAGGGGTGTTCCTAATGATATATTCCTGACAAAATGTAAACTTGGTAAATACACAAATACAGTATCAAACTTGGTAAATTCACTACACAAATTCAGTATATGATGCAAGGGGATGTCTCTATTCTTCTTAGGGAGATTACAGACAAGCAAAATTCCCTAAATTTAGAGAAAAGGTGAATCATAAAGACACAGGATGAGAAAAACCAGAGAACTCACAGGATGAGAAAAACCAGAGAACTCATCGGGAAGACGGTATACTAACTTAGATTTTAATATCATCACCGATGAATTCTCCTCTTGCATCCCAAGGACGATTTTCAAAAGACTTTCCAAGGATGCTGCGCTTCTCATTTACAGACCCATCTTCACAGCGATATTCTGGAAAGTAATCCAAAAACCCTTTACTTCCTAGTTCATCAAGTCCATTGAAGAGGAAGTCTCTAACCAAGTCCTATAGAGCAGATGTGAATTAAGAACTGCGTCAGCAATTAGTTGCAAATAATGGATATCAGATCCAGTAAGTTGAGAGTGATACCTGTGCATGCCTTTCTCCAATCAACCTTTTAAGAATTCCATGGCCGGGATCCTGCTTCCAGAATTTACATTAGCCAAATATGCTGGGCCAGAAATGAGAGAAGTTTGGAAAGGTGCCAAATATTTATCTGCTCAAACATTGTAATTATGCAATTGCACTGCATAAATGATACTGTGATTAAAGAATTTCACTATAGATATCTACCTGAAGGCACCGATATGCCTTGAAGGGTGAGAGTCCAAGACAAAGTATGAGTTTGGATAGGACCCTAATGATAGCAAGTCTAGCTACCAAGTTGATTCTTTTCAGCCCTTTTATTTTCGAAAACTGGGTAACCAGAAGTTTATCCTGCCTGAAATCTAAAATCCCTCTTCAAGATGCTAGTTGTTCGAACAACTTTTTGCAGTTGAGAGCATCTATTCATTTAAAACAAGTATTTTTCTCTCTTTCTTTCACCTCAAGGAACCAAATTTCTTATATAGTTAATCTAAAAGGTAATCTGGCTCAATTTCTACCCTTTATTTTCTAGCATCAAACGATCATTTCTAATCTCTGAAGTTCAATTCAAGGGCTTCAAAAGCTTATTAAAATGATCATTTTTTATTCATTTTATTCCAAATGAATCATAAGGTAATCTGGCTAAATTTCTACCCTTTTATTTTCTAGCATCAAATGATCATTTCTAATCTCTGAAGTTCAATTCAAGGGCTTCAAAAGCTTATTACTGCCCAGTTGATTGGCAATCAAATTATAGTTACATAACATACTTGAAACATTTCAAAGGAAGAAAAGTAGAGAAATGAAGACATGCTATGATCACTTCAAGCATCTGTGCTTTTAGAAGTCCAATAGCCGATCATGAGAGACTGACAGATATGATGGTTCACATGAAATAAGGTAAGAGGAGATCAAAAGGGGAAAAAGACATCAAATAATCACCTTTTCTGCTCTCCATGTTAGATACTTATGCTGCGCTTCCTGATTGCATTTAATATAAGATGCATCTATCTCCTCTGGTGCTTGGGCAATCAATTCAAGCCATGCCTAAAAGAGAACAGGATAATAATAATTGACCAGCTCAAATTGGAGTTTTGCATTTTATTTCAAATATGAACTACCAAATCCATGCCGATTCTCATTCCAACTCCAGTTTATATCTCATCATTAGCATATTAGCTTAAATGTAACATAAACAAGCAGCTAAAACCATTAAGCAACCTTGTAGTACTCTTGGAAAGCAGAATATAAACATTCATATCTATCCTGACTCGGAGGAAACTTGGTCCATATCACGATCGGCGAGAAAAACTTCAAGGACTCGCTTGTGAGCTTTCCTCCCCAAGGAAAAAGCTGCATGAAATCTGTGTTCAGTCACTATACCATTGATTTTAGATTGGATCAGGAAACAAACAAGTCATGTCTATTTGATGTTCCATGAGAAAGCATTTAAGTTACCTCGCTATACCTGAGACCTAAAGGAATTAATCTCTTAAAGTACTTTTCCTTGTAGTTTCTTTGGTCAATGACATTGTGCAAGGGGTTGAGGTCCCTACAATGGGTTAGCAGTTCCAGAAACCTTAGTGCTTCAGTAACAAGTTCCAGCTTAAAGAAATAAGATTTTATGTTGGATGCCACAAAACGAGCTGGGATGGTGGGGGGGATGGTGGTTGATAGCTGAAACAAGCAGCAAAAAAAGGCATGCATGCAAATCAAAACAAAAAGTGGGAACATCCTATGGTGCCAGTGAAACAGTAGAGAGAACTGAATCTCCAAATGATGAGCTTCATTTCTTTTCCTTGCTCCACATCAGATTTGCATAAATAAATTATCAAGAGAAACTCTGAGCAATAGAATGAAAATACAAAGCTGAACAAGAAACTAAAAACCCAAACAGAAGCACAAAAAGCTTCCATATATATATATATATAGAATATTAAAACAGGATTAGAAAAGCACAGAGAAAGGAAGAGAAGAGAGCTTACAACACAATGATGTTCATGGTAGCAGTGGTGAAAAAGTTGGCACAAAATATGGGTACATCAAATTCAGGTCTGGAAAAAACAGCAAAATCCAAAATCTGCACAAATTTTCAGAAGTCAGTTATTACAGGTGAAAACAATGTCTCCATGCAGCCAAAGAATTTTTGTGGTGCTAGAAAATGTGCCTGTAACTGTGTTTGCAAACCTGGAAGCTCATGGAAGCACAAATTCCTTTATGACGAGATCATAAGTCATAGGGAAAGTTGGGAGAAACTAAAATGGAGGGAATGAGAAAAAGAATTTAACATGAATAGGACAAGAGCATGTAGCACAAGCGCTGCCATGAGCCTTGTGATGAAAAAACCTAAATAAGAATGAATGGAATTCTGAAGAAGTTTAATTATTTCCTTTAGAAGGTTATGTTATAATCATAACACATATGCCAGTTATAATTAAGGCCAAGTACAAGAGATACTTTTTACGCTGGCAGGTAAATGATCGCAAACAAAGCCCGATAACGTAAATGAGTAACTTAGCCGTAAAATGTAATATCATAAGAAAAAACTCAAATTAACATTACGCACTCATGATTTTTTCCCCTTCAAACACTTGAGGGTGCAAGAACACATAAAAAGAAACGAGCTTGCTACAGAATCATACCTGGATTGCTTCATTTTCAATGCTCAAACTACGTAGGAGTCTCATCTTGGGGGCTTGGAATGAAAGCATTTGAAGTTCTGTTGTTCCATCCATTGCAGTCATGGAACTATATTTCTCCTGGTCTCAAAAAAGTTCTTCTTGTGATATATGTAATCATAATACACAACTAAAATAATCGATTGTTTTCAGCTGCCAAAGAGTTTTGTTTGTTTATCGAAATTCAGTCCATATTTGTGCAATGCCAACGTTGAGTACAATTACTAGAGCAAAAACATGCAGGCAAATCAAAACGGAATCTTTTGGCTTAGATACTAAGCACCCACTCTGTTACAAACAGCTAAAGAGAGGCATCTCATCCCTTGCTCACTCTTAACTCGCATTTCTTAAACAAAATTGGAAGATGCGTAAAACATGAAAGAAATTAAGTTTAAAAGGAAAAGGAGAAAAAAGAGTCTCTCAGCCCTTGGAAACCAAACATATGAAACAACAAAAAAGCAGTTTCTCTTAAAATTTTAATAATCAATGGCCGAAGTACGACAAATCATAGAAATATTTCTATGGTATTATCCCCTCAATTTCCCAAGTTACAGACCAAAAAAGCCACCATAAACTCCTCCTTAATTCAAACACCAAAGCCAAGCTTCATTTCCAACCCTCTAAAAACAAAACTCAATAAAGAATCTCAATACAAACTGAAAAGAAGAGCTCGATTCAAACAAAACCAACCCATTTCTGCTCCCCACAAACAATACAAGAAAAAAGGGAAGCGAGAAATAAAATAATACCTGGAGAGGAGAAGGGACCAAAAGGGTTCGCCGTTTGGTTTCGTCGAGGGCGAAATGAATGAACTTCTGGTAAGAAAAGGGGCCCGCAGAGGCTTTCAAGACATGACGAGATTTACACTTCTTGCTTGTGCAATTAGGGATGATGCTGTTTGTGATTAAGCTGCTGGGTAGTAACTGAGGTTTTATTAGTGAAGAAGATAAGCAAGAGGTTAGTAAAGAAGAACACAAGTCCATTGAAGTGAAGCTTTCACTGAAACTCTCAACATTACCTCACCGTTTTCTATAAAAAAAAAAAAAGGTACTTGATATCTGCTGTTTCTTTTATTCTTACATGACATGTCCGTTCAAGTACTTTACTACCTTTCTTCCTGCACAATTTTCAGGCATTGAAATCGATGGTTCCATTCTCTTATGTGTGGTCATATATTTCAAATCTATCTACCAGGTTCAGAATAAACAGGCATGACTAGTTCGTTGGCCGGTGATATGATGTGCATCTGATCATTTTTTTTAATGTAAAAAAAAAAAACATTTTGGTTAAATAATATTCTTTTAATAAAAAATTAAATCGCATGAAAATTTAATACAGTTAATTTAATGATTTTAAAATATTATATATATATATATATATATATATATATATATATATATAAAGCAACATAAAAAATTGATAAAAATATAATTTAATTAAAAAAATCATTCAATACAATATGTTTTAAATTAAATATAATAATATATTGGATTGACTCAGGTCAACTCGGGTTAATCTTATAAATTCACAACGTAGATTATGAGACCATAATAACCTTATATAAAGCAAATTGAAATAAATTATAAAATCTAATTTTCAATCAATCCAATATTAAATGATAAAATTGAAAAAAAATACTCAATTTAAAAACAAACATAAAAAATGACCGGATTTAACCTGAATTAACCCACCAAACTCATGAACCGAGTCATGAGACTTAAATAACCTCATAAAAAGTAAACCAAAAAATGATTCAAGTTAAACCGGGTTAACATGTCAAGCCCGTGACTGGGATAACCCTATAAAAAATAAATCAATTGAAAAAAATAATTTTAAAACAAAACACAATAAAACAACTTGAAATAACTTGCAAAACCTGTAACTCAGGTCATGAGACTATGATAACTATGTAGAAAACAAACCGAAACAAATGACAAAACTTAATTTCTAATCAGAATAAAACTATAAAAAATAATAATTAAAAAAATAGAAAATAAACTAGAATCAACTAAATTAATCTATCAAATGTTATTCATGACATAAATTATAAAACTAAGATAACTACATAGAAAATAAATCATAATAAATTATGAAAATAAACTAAATTAATCGTCTAATTCAGGACTCGAGTTTTGAGAACGGGTTATATTTATTAACTTTGGTTCAAACAACGTAAGGATTGGCCTTGATCTCTTCACCAGATCCAAACTCTGGCTGTTAGACCTTGGTAGGAATATTTTAGTATCTATGTTCATCACCTGTTGCTGCTGTTGCTCAGCCAAGCCATGTCAGCTGGTAAACAGGCATAAAAGAAATTGTTAGAATTGAGAGAAGAAGGGAAGAACACAACTTTCATTATATTTAAAACCCTTTCATGATAAACATACAATCATTAACGCGTTGGGCCTGGAGGACTGCTGGCAAAGACTTCAAAACTAATTCCAACAGGATCGAATTCTCTGGCACGAGGATGAAGACTGCTGGTAAAGATGATTATCCAACCAAAACATTAACCAACTGCTGTACACATTTTTCTGTTCATGCATAGGAAGGTATTTGTTTTCTAATCTGGATTCCACCGATCTCAGTTAAATGGATATATTACTGGAGGTTCTTGTCTTTTTGTCTGATTTCAGAAATCCTCTTGATGCGGAATAATGAATCCAAAAAATTAAAGTTTGAAAAAAAAAAAACTTTTGGAGAAAGAAGTTAAGAATTAAAAGTAAAGAAAAAGAAAAGGCTAAAAAAAAAAGAAAAGAGAAGAATAGGGATTGGAAAAATATGTACCTTCTAATTTTTATTCAATTCATTAAAAATCTCTTAAAATTTTAAAAAATAGAATATAAATACTAAAACATTAATTAGAACAAATGATTGGATTTATGACCAACTAAATAAAATACCCAATAATAACTAAATTAAACCCAATAAATAAAATTTAATTAATAAACCCTAACTAAAAGTTCATATAAATTAAACTAAAATATATTCTAAAATTTAATTTTTTAATGGTTTGAACTATTTTCTATCATTTATAACCATACGAGTACATAAACATATGCAGTGTCTCCGCCGACTCTCTTCCTTTTAGTCTGTCTAATCGCTTTACATAATGTTGGTTCCAAGAACCATTCTCAGCCAGCACCATTGTTTAAACATTGCTTGATGTCCTGCTTTCTGAGGGTTTATTTCTTGCTGCCTCTCCTTAGATCAAGGCTTAACTAGCTGTTATTGTCCTGGAAAGTTTCGCACTTCAATTTGAGACTGTTAGATCGGGGCCATGGCAGGTTTCCTGCTTTGCCGGCGGTCGAAATAACATCGCCCTTCAATTTTGCTGCGAAAATAAGGCCCCCCTCCAAGTTGTAAGCTGACTAGCAGCGGGCCTCGTTAGGAATAGTCTAAATTATCTATCTTATTTTCATATTCACTAGATAAGCTCCAGTCCAGTAGACATGATCCTGTGTTGAAACTTTGAACTAAGAAGGCCAAGATTACAGCTGAAAGCTTGCATTTCAACGAACTGCAAATTTAAAATATGCAGAAGTTTGACTTGGCTGAAATCTTTGAATCCTTTCCTCGTCACTAATTTTTCTGGATAAAGACTAGCCTCAGCACTCATGCAACTTGCTGTGGGGTGGGATTACTTTTTATATAAAAAATAATGTTTAGATGCTTCTTTAAGAAAAAAAAAATATGTTTGACTTTGATCATAGACTCGATTGAATCAAATAAGTTGATTTTATTTTAATTAAATAAAAAACAATAATACATGGATACAATTTTAAAAAAGTGATTATGATAACCTTGAGAAAAATATTTTTTCAAAAGAATATAAACGATGTATCTCAATTCACAACCCATTAAATATAAAAGAATAAAACTGGATAAAAAAGAATATAAAAAACTAATCATGGTCAATTAGAGTTAGCATGATAAACCTGTAATCTTGATAATCAGGATTGAGCTAACCTGAGATATCCGGCTAACCTTCGACCAATTTCTTGAGATTAGAATAACTCGATAAAAATACAAAGAGCATTATAAAGATTCTTTTTAAAGAAAAAAAGATGGGGGGAAACTTGTACTTGAGTTATTAAGGCAATACATATTTGAAATAACTATAAAGTTCAATTCTCAATTAATAAAATATTGAAAATGGATTGAATTTTTAATTATAGAGGGGAACAAAAATAAATAAAAAACAAGAACAAACCGAAAAAAAAAAGAAATGGAAAAAGAAAAAAAATAGTATAAGGACCTAAAAAATAAAAAAAATAAGGATCAAATAAATTGATTTTCATTATAGACTCGATTTAATCAAATAAATTGATTTTATTTTAATTAAATAAAAAAAATAATACATGGACCAATAAAAAATGAAGGAAACCTTGAGAAATTTTTTGAAGTATAAGCGTGTATCTTAATTCACAATTAAAAATAAAGAAAAAATTGGAAAAAAGAATATAAAAAACTAAACATGATTAACTAGAGTTAGCATGATAAACATGTAACCTTGATAATCAGAGTTGAGTTAACTTGGAATATCCTGCTAACCCACGACCCATTTCTTGAGATTAGAATAACCCGATAAAAAAATAAAGAGCGTTATAAAGCTTTTTTTTTTTTAAAAAAAACCTTGTTAGATTTTCAAACTTGTAACTTGGGTTATTAGACTCGAAACACTGTAATTGAAATAATCATGAGGTCCAATTTTCAACCAATCAAATATTAAAAAAAAAATTTCAATTATATAGAAGGATTACAAACAATATAATTAAAAAAATAAAGATCAAAACCGAAATATAAAATAAAATTTATATTTGACCAAAGATGAAAAAGAAAAGAAAAAACAAATTAGTAGAAGGACCCAAAAAATTAAAAAAATTAATAAAAAAATTAATATAAATAATAAAATAGTGTGGTCGCCTTCCATGTGCCTTGGCGTTGTTGTTTATTTATTTTTTCAAATACTAAATCATTCATGAACTGACATGATAATAACGTAAAAACCTTTATGAAAAGAAAAAAAAAAACCATTAGAAGCCAGCTTTAATTTATTAACTTTCAATGACATTTTAGTTATTTCATAATATTTTTTATTATGCTTTATATTTAGTCAAATATAAAATTACTCATTCTTTTACGCATAACAAAATATTTGTTTTGAAAATACCAAATTGCCCTAAAAAATCCGGTATTGAATTTTTTGCTTTTATAAGTATTTCAGTCTATTCCGTATAATTTTAAAATAGAAAAAAATATACTCCCTCCTAACCAATTCGATAATAACTGGTTTCAAGTTGTTTTTTTTTTTCCACGAGGAAGACAAAAACATCGTTATACTGTACAAATAAATAGAGTCCACATCTACATCTGCCGCATTGTTCAATCCACGATAAGCTTTTGTTAATGGGTGATAGACTAATACTCGGAATTGTTTTATCTGGCCTGCTCCACTGTTCCCTGTCCACCACACTACTGCCCACCCTGCCTGTCATTATCGCCATCAAATTACGAATACGGACATGGAAAATGCAGCTAGACATAGTTGGCATCTGTGAAGAAAAATGGACTCTATATTGTAATAAACAACAACTTTGCAAAATATATTTGCAAGTGGATGCTGTATAATTTAAATCTGCTACAAACTCCGACATGACAGGTGAGGAAACCTCAATTCTAAACCACTAAAATAACATGGATAAGATTGACGTGATGACTTCAAGAACCAGTAATCCAACCAGTAATCCTAGTCAAAGAAAAGAAAAGAAAAGGCTATGAATCCCTTGCCCCAGAAAAAGAAAATCCCGCCATCTAAGGAACAAATTGGCAATCCCTCCTTATCCATGCCTAGGAGTTCCCATGGTTTAAAGTTCTATTCCACTTCACCGTCACTAATCTCATCTTTAATCTCTTGCAATCGTCTGGGAAAACTTTACAATCTCAGCAACAGAATTATATTAAAAAAAATACATCCCCTCTTGGTATATGTATATATACGTTGTTAGATGTGCATATCAATAATAATAAAATAATAATCTAAGTTATCAACAGTTCATGAAAGTTTTTGTCCTTGTTCCATAGACGTAAAAAAAAAAGATTTTTTTTTAAGAATTAAACGAGGCTTATTAGATATATTTGAATTTGATTATTTATAGAATATTGAATATTAATGCAAGCACCTCAGCGGTTGACTTTCAAAAGCAGACAACAGATTTTCTCTTTATAAGTCTACTCTCCTTCCAATTCCAGTTCGTGTCCTCTCATGTTCTGATAGCAAACTTTTGAAGAGAGGGAGAGGGAGAACAGTAGAGAGAACGCGATGGCAGGAGGGGCGTTTGCTGATGGAGCAACCCTAAAGAGGGCTCATCTCTACGAGTATAAAACCACTGGTTATTTTATCTTTTCTTGCCTTGTTGCAGCAATGGGAGGATCCCTTTTTGGGTATGATCTTGGTGTATCCGGTTAGTATCTCTTTCACTTCTTGTGTTTCTTGATCAGTCTTTAAAGCTTTAGCCTTCTCTTTTATGTATATGGATCGTGGGTACAAAATACCTGTCTTCACTTATCAGGTCATTAAGTTTCTGTCCAAACATTAGTTAATTAGATGCCTTTCTCTTATTAAAACATGAGCAACTTTACTATAGAATATAACGAAATTGGTAGTGGTCTTGGCTTATGGATTTATCATCTTCTGTATAGTAATTAGTAAGAGCAATGAAGAACCAAAAAGTTAAACAATTTGGAGACAAGTTGGTTTATAGGCACGGCACACTCTACATCGCTTACCAGTGCCAATCACTTGCGACTTTTGTGAAGAGCACCACAAATGAGCCCCATCATTTGATCTTTCTTTTCTTTGCCTCTCTTTTCAATCTGGTAATTGCAAGGGAATTGAAATAGGCAAAATGTTTTCTGGAGAAAACTGTTATGGCAGATTATACATACATGTACGTGTATGGTGTTAAGACTTTTCTGGTTAAACGAAATTGTGCATGCAGACTGATGAAACAGAAACTTTATTGATGTTATTAGTACATGTATTTTTCATTTTGATTAGAATATTTGCACGATATCCTCTCTCAAGATCATAGAAATTAATATCTAGAGATCAGAATATAGGTAGGACCCAGCTTCACTCTGTTTTGTTGTATAAAAAAAACTAAGAACAGGTTTCTTTTGGAGGTTACTTTTAACAAACCGTTCACAGTTCAAAGTAGATTTAATATGCTGATATAGAATGTTTGCAGTGCACATCGGTTCATGTTCAAGCAAAACCCACTTTACACTCGTTGCAAAAGAAGACGATAGCTTAACATGAAAATGGTTGTTTCAGGTGGAGTGACTTCCATGGATGATTTCTTAAAGAAATTCTTTCCACAAGTGTATAGAAGGAAGCAGCAGCATCTCCATGAGACCGATTACTGCAAATATGACAACCAGATACTTACACTATTTACATCTTCATTGTACTTTGGGGCCCTTATTTTCACATTTGCAGCATCCCACTTGACCAGAAGTAAAGGCCGGAAAGCAAGCATAATTTGTGGAGCATTAAGCTTCCTTTTTGGAGCTATTATCAATGCATTTGCAATGAATATTGCAATGCTGATAATAGGACGATTGCTTCTTGGGGTAGGCATTGGATTCAGCAACCAGGTATGCTTAATGCTCCCTAAGCCAAAAAAGTAATATAGCATGCCTCTTAATTTTCTTACAGCATTTTTGTTCTATTGGTACAGGCAGTTCCCTTGTATCTGTCAGAAATGGCTCCTGCAAAAACCCGTGGCCGATATAATCAGCTGTTTCAATTAACAACCTGCCTGGGGATCCTTGTGGCAAACCTTGTAAATTACGGAACTGAAAAAATCCATCCATGGGGTTGGAGGCTATCTCTTGGTTCAGCTATAATCCCTGCAATTTTAATGGGTGTAGGTGCTCTTTTCCTTCCTGAGACCCCCAACAGCCTTGTAGAACAAGGAAAATTAGAAGAAGGCAGAAAAGTATTGGAGAAAGTTAGAGGTACAACTAACGTCGATGCTGAGTTTGCTGATCTTATTGATGCAAGTAACGAAGCAAAAGCCATAAAGCACCCTTTCAGGAATCTTCTTACACGGAAGAATCGCCCACAATTGATAATAGGCGCTCTGGGAATCCCAATGTTTCAGCAGCTCACTGGAATGAATTCTATACTCTTCTATGCTCCTGTCTTCTTCCAAAGCTTGGGTTTTGGGTCAGGAACTTCTCTTTATTCATCTGTCATTACTAGTGGTGCACTTGTTGTCGGCGCCCTCACGTCAATGGCATTAGTAGACAAATTTGGCAGAAGAACTTTCTTTATTGAAGCTAGTATTGAAATGTTCTGCTACATGGTAATTAGAGTAACCGAACAAGCCAAGCCTCAATCAATTCTTTAGCATTTATCTACGGCTTGAATACTAACTCAATTGTTTGATCTGCAGGTGGCTTTGGCTATAACTTTGGCCCTGAAGTTTGGACAAGGAGTAACTCTCCCGAAAGCAATCAGCGTATTCCTAGTCATTATCATTTGCTTGTTTTGCTTTGCTTATGGAAGGTCTTGGGGTCCTCTAGGGTGGTTAGTTCCAAGCGAGCTCTTTCCACTGGAGACAAGGTCAGCTGGCCAAAGCATTGTTGTCTGTGTCAACATGATCTTCACAGCTTTGATAGCACAATGCTTTCTCGTGTCTCTCTGCCATATTCGTTATGGGATTTTTTTGATATTTGCTGGCTTGGTCGCTTTCATGGGCACCTTCATCTTCTTTCTCCTTCCAGAAACAAAGCAAGTTCCAATAGAGGAGATTTATCTTCTCTTCCAGAACCATTGGTTCTGGAAGAAAATAGTAGGGGATGGCACTAATGATGATGGATTGGATGGAGAGAAGGGACAACCAAATTAGAACAAATCTCCAGATTCGGGGAAAACTTCTCCTTTTCAAGTTCATTGTTTAATTTTCCTTTAGATTACATTTCTGTAGATAATGTTTGTCTTTGGTTAGGCATTTCTATGGATAAATATACATTGAATCCTGGCAATACTTTTTTTGCCAGGCATTTCCTCTCTCTGTTTATTTTTTGGGTGGAATCAAGTTATTTTTAAAATTGAATATTCCTATGACTAATATCCAAGGAAGGGTTGTTTCCATTACTTTTGAATCGATATCCAACACTCAAAAAGAACCACACCAGAGAAAGGAAGAAAAGAAGAGACCTCTCGAACTTGTCTCTTGTATCCATAGAGATTCCTCTTTCTTAGACCATGACTCTTGCATAACGACACCATAGATATTTCCCCAGTTGTAAAAAAAATGATCCCCACTTTTAGCTTTTCATTAACAATAACAACAAAGTAGTGATGCAATCTTCTGTGTTCACAGGATTGTGCATATGCCTGTCTTTAATTGTTAAAACAAAGAAGAATACTATACAAGCTCTGAGAGTCATCAGATTCAACTGGACAGTGTATATAGTTCGTATACTTCTCTCCACATTTCTCATCGAAGGACATCATTGTGATTGAGGATTTTTGAATAGCTCTTTCCACTTTCGCGGATCACATCCAGGACCTTCTCCCTGCACAAGTAATAACTTCGGTTCAATAATGAAGCAATTCCTCAAATCATATGTCCACAAGAGATGGTCCTAAAGATAACCAGACAACAATATGGCAACACGGATGATTTGGAAAGGACTGCAGGAATACACACATATGGAGCGGAAACAAATTATACCTTGTCAAAATTTAGTGATTGAAGAATGATATCACAGATCAAGTGATCTAGTTGTCAAAGGTGGTGAATGTACCTTCATACATTCACCACACAGGAGTAAGGTCACATCACTTGCCATATGGTAGGAGAAAAAATATAAAAAAAATAGGTCCTTGAAGCCATAACGTGTAGCAATAAAACAACCCGGTATGCATCTTATCAACATCATAAATCGACAGCAGGTTCTATGGGCACCTAAAAGGGAAAACAATTTGGACTGAAACTTTTTTCAACCTATTACTCTATTGTTCCATAGAAGTGAAGGAGTAATTTTCATTACAAACATACCTCAACTGAGTTGATTTCATAAATTTCACCTTCTGTAAATTCTATGTCCAATGCCTGAATGCAAGCTTCAGCTACCACAATTCTGCTAACTTCTCCAACAAGCTTATCCCCTGCAAACCCAGATAAAAATTCAATAAAAAGAAGAATCATGTGAAAGCGAAGGGATATCAGAACTGTTGGATGCAAACAAGGCATACAAAACATAAGAGGTATTGCCACTTTCAGCAATGGAAAGATTGACATAATTGTATCCCAAAAGATCTTATTACAAAAGGATTCCTTATTAGAAAAGGATTATGTTATTATCTAATTCATGACGAAGCTTGAGAAAACCAAGGCACCAACCTTTTTCAAAAAGTACCAAAATGGTATGATGAGAAAAGAATGGATTTTATCATTGGGCAATGGTCAAGAAAAAACAGTAGAGAAACAACCCAACAAGATAGTTTTGATGCATATCAGCCAGTATCATTATCATGCATTAAACTCGTATAAAAAATTATTTTATTATGTTCAGTTGACCCTAAGGAATGTAGGTTCATGATAGAGTCGTTGTCTCAAAAAGATGTAGTATTAAATTCCAAGCTGCACACTTCAGATCCCAAATGAAAAATGAAAAGAAAATCCCAAGATAGCAATAACACTGAACACCACAATCCCCCTCCTGATAGTACCTTATTCACCAGAAAGTAAAACATGTGCGTCAATGACCAATGGATTATAGAATCACCATATTAAAATACAACAAGAATGTGTACCTTGACCAATGACAACTGCACGCCTTTTCCCAGCAGTAGCTTTGAGCAAGGTATTTAGATCATATGATGTGTAAGGCCCATCTGTTAATCTAGCAGGTCTGAAAACATACATGTAAGAACATATAGGCGTGCGCTGAAAATTCTGCAGTTCCTAAAATAAATATCGAAGTTTCCAACATCAAGCGGGGGTAAAGTATTTCCAAACCTGATTATAGTAAATGGAAGACCAGATTTGAGAACAAAATCTTCCCCCATTTTCTTATACTTGAGAACGCCAAAAAGATTCATAATGCTGCAAGGAGACCATATGAAACAAATGAATCTAATCCAAGACAAAACATGGTAGCAGGTGTTTCATTTGTTCTGTTAGAAAAAAGAAGCTCAGGGATTGATATCCGCTTTAAGCAGGATTTCAAATATTTCCAGAGACTAAAGAATAGATGAATCCTTACATTTATTCAAATATGCTAGCCTATACAGGCACCCAAGACATTGCAAGGTTAGAAACAAAGGGCTGCATTTAGTCAAGTAGAAGTCTGGAAGCCAAATTAAAGTGCAAAATCTCTCACTCTAATGAACGTGTGCCAACCCAACCACCCAGATAGGTTTGACTTTATATGGAGAAAGCTTCAATTAGCCAAATACCTTGAAACTATTGTTAAACTGTTCCTGCTACAACTAAGTATTTCTAGATGGATAATCAGAAAGGACGTTACTACTTCATTTGTTGCTTAATGTAATCAACTCTTTGATTTATTGATTTCAAACACAGTCAAGCTATAGGCCCGCTGCAAATACAACTCATTCTCACCTCCATGGTAGTTCGTTGAATTTGGTTACACCAACTGATGAAACAAGAACAATTCTTTTAAGTGTTGAGGGCAACGCAGAAACAAGATTCCTGACACCCTCCCAATCTTCAGAAAAAACAACACAGTCAATGTAGGCATAAACTTCTGTCAGGTGGAGTGTGTTTGTGTATGTATTTTCATGAGTTGAAGAGATAAGAAAGTTAAACACTTTCAACATAATACACAGCTGGTAAACTTCTGACCTGTTCTTTCTGGTGTATTATCTCCATCCCATCGCCTTGAAGGAAAAGCTGTTGTCCCAGTGCAGCAGATCACATGTGTGACTCCCTGCAATATAAATTTACAAAACTTTAATAACTAGATTGTAAACTAGCCAAGTATTTTTGGCATCCTCCAGAAATATGAGAAAAAATATATAGGTAGATGAACACAAACCTCAAACAAAGATGGATCTAGATCCTCTGGGTTCCGAGTGTCTCCTTTATATACCTAGAAAGTTTTAACAGCTCTTTATGATCAAGTTTTACATCCTGAGGAAAGAAAACAAGTTTGAAGCGAGGAATTTGTATGCACCAGAATGCTAACGAAAATGGTATAAGGTGAAAATGATCAGGAAAGAAGGATCAATCAGCAGATAAAATAGGCACCTGCATTTTCTCCTCATCTTGCTTGCCAAACAGTGCTACTGCTTTCTCCAGATCTCGCAGTAACAAACGTGATTTAATATTCCGGTTTAGCAATGCTGCCACTACAAGCTGCCCTGAAAAGGGAGCAAAATGCTAATATTTAATGTAGTAGAGAAAACTTTAGGTAGCATTTAGTTACTGTGGGTCATGAAAAACAAACACAGAAGAGACAGAGACATAAATGTCTCTCGGATAATTTTTTAGTAAATTTATATATTTTCAAAACATGAAGTACATGAAACATTTCTCATTATCTCTGTCTATTCTGTTCTGAAACAGTAACCAAACACTAACTTAATAAACTATCTAACAGTAAAATGTAAACAAAGAATCGGTCACAAGAACTGCATTATTGATAATTTGGAGTTTAACAGGAACTAAAATGATCCTGCCTTGATAAAAGATAGGGAAATGCGTGACAGTTATGTTGTTCCCTGTTCTTAAAGTAGTAAGGGGACTTGAAATCCAGCCATTCCCCCTCCCCTAGCTCTATAGTTACTTACGCCCCGCAATGTACCTTCATAAGTTCCATATGTGACGCATGTTTTACCCATTTATTTCATCATATAATGTTCGAAGGCTTGGCCACAACCATGCATTTGCAATAGCACCAGTTAACTAGTAGGTTAAATTCCTCCGAAAAATGCACAACAAAATCCCTCACAAATTCAATACCTGTGCTAAAACTTGCATGTTAGTGTCCTGCAGACAACAGATACCCTTCATGGAAAACATGATTTTTTTATCAACACAAGTGGAAGGAAAGTATAGGATATAAAATAAAGGAAGTTTAATTTTTAGTTTGGGAGCTAAAATGAGGAGGGAAAGGAGGAAGTGGAGGAAAATGGGAGTAGGACAGGTTCCAGATTTCCTTTTGTGTCACCAAAAATTTCCTCACTTGCTGGAGGAAATCAAAATACAGAAATGCAAAATCTTGCTTCAAAATTTGTAACATAAGTCAACAGATATAACAAAGCCGTATAATAAATTAATAATATACGGTAAAAGATACAATTTATAACTTTGCCCTTTCTTTTCAATTCATGCAACAAAACAAGAGAAATTTAATTAATGAGGAAGTTCAGTTTCACTTCCTTTTCTTTTCCTCCCAATTCTATGACTGATTGATATCTTTTTAGCACAAGCATTATCACTAATAGCTAGCAGCAACTATTCAATCAACCACAAGTATCAATCCTTTCATGAAATTACAAAATTCTAGTTGATGTATTTTTATTTTTATTTTTAATATTTTAGCCTAAGACCATATCTAAAAATGTGAAAGATTGAGTGATAACTCAATATATTTAGACTTGATAGAATATTAGGCTAGATAATATGGGTCTAACTTGCTTCCAGCCTCAACATCCTTGGATTCAGCTACGTGTTGAGCCCGAATGAACATAGGTCTGGCGAGCTGCTGACCCGACGTTTTTGGATTCAATTATGCGTTGAGCCCAAGTGGACATGAGTCTGACGAGCTGCTGGACCTAGTATCATTGGATTTAGCTACGCGCTTAGTCCAAGTGAACATGGGCCTGACAAGCTGCCAGACCCATTGCCCATGGGCTTAGCATCATACCAAGTCCAACTAGGTATGAACATGACGATCATTAGAAGCCTCATGTTGGGTCACAAGACTTCATTTGTTTATTTTTATAACTTTTAACATAAAATATAAAAATCAAGAATACTTATATCTCAACACTTCTATGTGTATAAAAGTCTTCTAAGAGCCTACTGCCCTACTGTATTCCTATCAATATTAATATTGTGTAAGAGATGTTTGTCCCTCGTTAATATTGTGTAAATGTATTTATTCATCATTAATGTTGTGTAATAGATATTTATCATCTATTAATACTATCAGAAAGAAATGACATTTTAAATCTTTCTATTCAAATAACATGACAAGTTTAAGGGGTTATAAATACTCCTTAAATCAACCAATTAAAGTGTTCACAATTTTTCTCTTCTAAGTATTCATACTTTAATTCTCATAGCATTTATCTTACAAAAACATAAACAACACTCTTGTTTTCTAAATTTAAAGCTCATTCTATTATCTATGCAATCTCTTACTAAAAAAATCACTAACTTTATCATCTAAAATCTCTAAATCTCACAAAAAAACTGTTTTGCAGGTTTTGAGTTTTCTATCATCAATCATATGCTTCCCAAGCTTTAATGAAGAGAAAATTAAAATGAAAATGTGATTAAAATTGACATGAACATGTGATTAATCAACATCAAATATTTTCATTATTGAGATTTTAGAACTACTATAACAACTAGGTTTACTCACACCCCACGATCTAAAGATAAGATTAACTTTTATTATCTTAAAGTCTCTAAATAAAAAGAAAAAACTGTTTTTGCAGGTTTTGAGCTTTCTATCGTTAATCATATGCTTTCCAAGCTTTAGATAAGAAAAAAATGACATGAAAATGTGATTAAAATTCACATGAACGTGTAATTAATCAACAACAAATATCTTCATTATTGAGATTTTAGAACATCATTATTAGTGTACTATAACAGCTAGGTTTACTCACACCCCACGATCTAAAGACAATACCACAAATTGTTTGCACGTGAACGCATCATTATCAGTGGCAGGGTATTATAAGTGCGTACCAACACCACCAGAGCCACCAACGACGAGAACAAGCTTGGAGGAAGAAGGAGGGGTGGTTTCAGAGTCAAGGGTAGCCTCTGAATTTGGTGACTGATCAATCACTTCTTCTTTCACCGCATGAGCAACTAAAGGTGATGTCATCCTTCTTCTAGAGCTAGCAAAGCACTTAAAAGAGCCATACTCGGAAGAGGTATTGAGAGGTAGAAGAGGAAAGGGATGGATTCTTTGAGGGTGGTTTGGGAATTTTCCAAGTGTAAGTGGAAAGTCAGTGATGGCGGTGAAGGAGAGGTTGGAAGCCATGAAGAAAGAAGTGGCAGAGCTCGCAGGAAAAACTGAAAACGGTTGGATTTTGCGATGGTTAAGTTTCCTGCAGAGATTTCATTTACAAGAATGTCCTCCTGTGTTCTGTGTTGTTTAAATTTTAAAATGTCAACAACAGAAAGCTTTTCCTTTTCTTCAGTATAAAAATATTGAATGGCCGAAATACAAAAGCTCCTTGTTCACCTCGGAAGGCCACGTGTAGGTGTCTGGATAACAATAAATTCAGTTCTTCAAATATTTATTCAATTTTCTTCTTAATGTTCTTTAGATTTTAACTATAACCGCACCATACTGAAAGTTAATTTTTTATATATAAAAAATATAAAAAAAATAAGATTTAAAAATATTAGATTTTTCTACAAAATTATACCTTAGAGTCTTGGATTTGGCTGCAACATCTAACCCAAAAGTAATATTTATAATATTAACAATAACATTAAACTTACATGACCCAAGTTTAAGTGGGTTTGACTGCAATACCAGATCAATAACCTTGGATGTCGGTCTGGCTGCAAGGTCGTATCATAAAAGTGTGATAATTAAATAGATTAAGTAAAAAGAAAAAAATATAGAAAAAAAACCAACATGAAGAAAAAGAAAAAAAAATCTGAATTAACTGGGTTAACTCTTCAAATCAGGTTAACCAATCAAACATTGGATTTGTGTTGTGAAAGTTTAATAATTAAATAGAAAAAAAAATTGATGGGTTACCCTAGAATTAACTAGGCTAACCCATCAAACCCAGGATTCGTGTTATAAAAGTCTAATAATTAAATAGAAAAAATTTAATATTAAGAAAGTAAATTTAAAAAAAATAATTAAAAAAAAGCAAAAAAAAACTAAAGGCATTAGCTTTTTCACTATGGACTGCACTGTACAGTCCACAATAAAAGGCTTAAAAGGAAAAGAAAATGGAAAAAAAAGGCAAACCCACGGGTTAGTTTTTTTTCTTGCATAAAAAATATAAAAAAGGCTAAGATCTAAGAGTGTTAGGTCTTTTTGCAAATATACCAAAAAGCCTTGGGTCTAACTGCAACGCTTGACTCAAGAGTAATATTTATAATATTAATAATAATATTAAACTTAAATGACTCAAGTTTAAGTGAGTCTGACTGCAACACCAGATCCAAGAGCCTTGGATATAGGCCTGACTGCAAGATTGTGTCATAAAAGTATGAAAAAAATTAATGAAGAAAAAGAAAAAAAACTGAATTAACTGGGTTAACTTTTCAAACCAGGTTAACCCATCAAACTTGGGATTCATGTCATGAAAGTTTGATAACTAAATAGAAAAAAAAAAACTTGATGGCTTAACCAAGAATTAACTCAGTTAACCCGTGAAACCAGGTTAACCAGTCAAACCCGGGATATGTGTCATGAAAGTCTGATAATTAAATAGAAAGAAATTTAACATTAACAAACTAAATTAAATAAATAAAATTAATTAAAAAGAAAAAAAAACTTCAGGTTACCTTGTCGAACCAGGTTAACCCGTTAAACCCGAGATCCATGTTATAAAAGTCTGATAACTAAATAAAAAAATTAACAATAACAAAAGAAAAAAACAAATAAAAATGGACGGGTTAACCCAGAATTAATTGGGTTAACCAGTAAAACCAGGTTAACCCGTCAGACCTGGGATATGTGTCATAAAAGTCTGATAACTAAATAGAAAAAAAATTTAACATTAACAAACTAAAGTAAACGAAAAAATTAATTAAAAACAAAAAAAAAACTCCGGGTTAACTCGTCAAACCAGATTAACCTGTTAAACCTAAGATCTTTATCATGAAAGTCTGATAACTAAATAAAAAAAATTAACATTAACAAAATAAAAAAACAAAAAAAAATGGACGGGTTAATCCAGAATTAACTAGGTTAACCTGTGAAACCAAGTTAACCCGTAAAACTTGAGATATGTATCATGAAAGTCTGATAACTAAATAGAAAGAAATTTAACATTAACAAACTAAAGTAAATTAAAAAAATTAATTAAAAAAATTCTGGATTAACTCGTGAAACTAAGTTAACCTGTTAAACCCGAGATCAATGTTATAAAAGTCTGATAACTAAATTAAAAAAAATATTAACATTAACAAACTAAATTAAACAAAACAAAATTTATTAAAAGAAAAAAAACAAAGAAAGAAAAAAAAAGCTAAAGGCATCAAAAAAGAAAAAATGAAAAAAAAAAGCTTAAACTAAATTAAACAAAAAAAAATTTATTAAAAGAAAAAAAAACAAAGAAAGAAAGAAAAAAAAAGCTAAAGGCATCAAAAAAAAAAGAAGAAAAGAAGAAAAATAGCTTAAAAAGAAACAGCTTAAAAAAAAAGAAAAAAAAGAAACAACTTAGCTTTTCACTGTGGATTGCTACAGTGAAAGGCTGAGCAGTTTTAGTATATTTCTAACGAGAAAAAAAAAAGAAAATTTTTATATTTAAAATTTAGCAATTGTGAGAAGAAAAAAAATAAGAAGAAGAGAGTAAGCCTAAAGAATTACACCAAGCATGTAAAAAAATCTCAATTTTATCTTCTTTTTTTTACAATTGAGTTATTTTGAACTGGAATTAAAACCAAATTGTATATTTTACGAGCGAGGGTGTTGAATTGAAAATCATACAATTCAAGTGATAAAAGCGGGTAAAATAGATGGTAAGTTTACAATTTATTTAAAAAATTCATTTTAATCCTCTATTTTTTAAGCTATTTGGTTAATTAGTCCCTATATTTTTTCAGAAACATATTTTGACACCAAACTTTATTTTTCTATTTTGAATGGAGGAGAGAGAATGGGTCGTTGAATTCTGGCTTAGAGAGAAAATGTTGTCATTGAGAAAAAATTTGACCACGAAAACAGTCGATTTTTGTGTCAAAATGTTTCAAATGATGAGGGGGGTTGATATTAAGTTTTTTTTAATTGAAAACACTTCAAAAATAATATATATATATGAGTTTGGGAAGATTTTTGGTTTCGAGTTGATTTCATGTTTCAGGATGTTTTTTTTTTTTCATTTTTTGGAGATAATGAATTAGTTTAACGAGGTTTTTAAGGTATTTATTAGGTGTTTTAAGTAAAAAATGGGTTGAAAATGTGTTTTTGAGTAAAAAAAAAAACCATGTTTTTCTAGGCACACTAGTGGCTAGATTCTGGGATGTTAGGCAACATGTTGTCAACCCCATTAAACAAAAAAAAAAAGTCGTATGAGCCCACATGCTAGGCCTGACCTACTATGCCCAGTAACGCCTAACTTTATTGCTGTTTTTTTTTCAATTTTTTTATTTTTTATATTAATGGCTTTTTTATATGTGTTTTTTAAAATAATTTTTTAATTAATATCTCTTCTCTATGATATTTTTGGGTTTTTTAGTCGTTGTTGAATAACAATTATTTTTTTAATTATATTGGATGAGTTTAATTTTTTTATAGGTTAGTATGATTCATTTGTGATTTTTTTATATATATTTTATATAGATTAAATATTTTTTTAATATTTTTAATATGTGCAACCTTGCATAATGTTTTTTTTCTTTTTATTTTATTCAATAAATTTTATGTATGTATCAATTTTTATTAAAAATTGATTTTCATAAACAAATTCATTAAGCACAGCTAGATAAATAACCTGTGTTATGATATTAAATATCTTGACTTATATTGGTCTTTTAATTTTTCTAATCATGTTTTTATTTATTGTTAATTATTATTTTATTTATTTATTTTACGCAATGGTTTGTGATTTATTAATTGTATTTGTGTATAAATTCTTCAAATTACATTTATGATTTTTATGTAAAAAAACGAGTTGAAAAAAATCTACATGTTCAATTTTTTATGATCATATATTAGTGTTTTTAATTTGATCCTTATTTTTATGATTTTTTTTAATTTTTTTTCTTAACTTTTTTATAAAAGTTTTATTGTTTTTAATTTCATTATTCAATTCAAGTTGATAGCATGCTATTTTTTATTTATTTTTGTCCTCATTGATTTGTTATTTTATACATATATGTTTTTCTGTTTACTATTATTGTCTTTTTGTTTCTTTTTCATATAATTAAAATAAAATCAGCTTATTTAGTTGGTTAGGACTATAATTCGAGTTATTAAATTTTTAAAAAATACGTCAATAATATTTAAATATTTAACTTAAAAATAATATGGACTTCACCGTAGCATGAGCTCCGATCTAATTAGTAACTGTTTTATATTGCTTAATAGAATACGATAAAAAAAAAATATTTGATAGAATAAATTAAAAAACACTTCCTTTGATTCTGATTAAAAAGAAAAACTCCCTTTATAATTTATAGAATAGAAATATTTAAAAATAAAATAAGGTTAAAGAAAAAGGAATAATAAAAATATTTCAAAAAGAAAAAAAAAATTGAAAGTAGACAAAGCTAAAAATTAAAATTATTTATTCATGGACATGGAGAGGTAAAAAGGACCAAAAAAGAAAAAAACAAACATAAAGAGGACCTATCTATCTGGCCGTTTGGATTATCTTGACCGACCTTCAGTAGACGCAACCAGCACCAAACTCCTCTTCTTTCCTACTGCTCACTTTCTTGGACAAAAAAAAAAAAAAAATGGAGTCTTCGTCATCAGCTCTGTCAAGATTATCGAATTTACATAGGCACCTTCACCCTCCACAATCAAACTCCAAGGCAAGATATTCACCATCTTTTTTATTTTTATCAGATGGTTTTATATACTTAATGGTATTATTATTAGATTCAAGAAGGGTTGCTGAAGCTATCTCCAGAGGTTGCTGAAGCTCTTTCATCTGGGCATCCTGTTGTTGCTTTAGAATCCACTATTATTTCTCATGGTATCCCTTTTCATATTCCTCAACTTATTATTTTTGTTAAAATTTAAACCTTTTTTCTAATTCTGGGCGTGCAATTTATTTTCATATGATTTCCCGTTTTCCTGTATAAAGTCCATAGTTTTACAGTGCAGTAGTATTGCGTGAGATGAGATATAGAAGTGCTCAGTTTTCTTTCAATTTTTCGCATACATTTTGTAAAATACGTTCTGGGTATTGCTATTGCATGCTATGGCTTCTGATGGTTTTAAGTTATGGACAGGTATGCCTTATCCTAAAAACTTGAAAACAGCGAAGGAGGTGGAGGCAATTGTGAGGGAGAATGGAGCAGTTCCTGCCACCGTTGCCATTTTGGATGGTGTACCCTGCATAGGTATTTTCATGCTAAATTCTCTCTTTTCATTTTCTGTGCATGGTAATGAGAAGTCTCCCTTCATCACTGTGCTGCAGTGATCTTGACTTGGTAAAAGTAAAATGGATCGCAGCATATGAATTGGTTGATGGAGAGATCTCTCCTGATATTTTTTAATACTTTGGCAAACTTGCCACGTGTTCATTCAATACAGCAAATACGTAAAATCATTAAATTGACTGAAGATAATTTAGGAATTATATTAATCCAGTGGCATTTTTTCTGTGTATTTGTCATGCCAATTATGTTAGCTAGATACTGAGGAAGACATCCTTACAGACCAGTTGTTAAAGATACATGTTAAATAAATTTAAGACCTTTTAGGAATTAGAGCCTGCGCATATTAAACAATTCTGTAAAATAAGAGAATGGCTTTGCAAGTTTAGAGGGTTGGACTTTAAATGAGTAGACTGTTGTCACAGAATCAATAAGAACTCTCAATTTCTGGATTAATAAGAAAAGGATAATTGGTGGTTATGTTGATGCTTTCTTGCTCTATGTTTTAAATACTGCACGTCATGCTTATTCACTTCATTTAGTTTAACTTACAAGGAAATATAATGAACTCTTTCCAGCAGTATTAGACTCCTTGCTATGCTTGCATTGGTTGGGGATGGGATTGAAGGGGGTTGGATATGCCTTTTGCTCTTCTCTCCACTGGCCTTTCTGCTGCAATTGTGGAAGATATGAAGTTGCTTTGCCCATAAGATAATTACTCATGTTTTAATGTGATTTTCTCTTGATTCTAAGCTCATTATGTTTTTAGGTTTGAGTACGGGAGAGCTAGAGAGACTTGCTACTCTTGGAACTAAAGCACAAAAGACTGCTCGGAGAGACATTGCACATGTTGTGAGTAGCTTTGAATATGACTCACTTTTGTGAATGCATTTTTTCTCTTGTAATACGAGTTTATAAAAGAACTGCAATGTAGCTTTGAGTAGTTTCTCTCTTTTTATTATCGTGCACTTGAGGGAGTGTTTTGATCTGGTATCAATGTGCTAGGTCAATAATGCTGCAAGCAACTTTTGGTTGCACCTTGTTTGTTGATCAAGGTAGATCTCATGACAAAGAAGTCAACCAGTTGTGTAAATTAATTTCTCATTGATTTTTATATAGTAAATTTTGATTGCTAAGAATTAGTTAAGTAATAAGTTTGTCAGCTAAAAAGATGTATCTCGGAGCAACTGCCTACGGAGATTTTAAGCACATGTAGGAGTAATATTATTTTGGAACCTGGGTAATTCCTGTGCTCATTGCTCTGTTACTCCTTACATGTTTGACATATGGAATCCTTAAACCAGCGCTGTAATATTTGATTGCTTGTTAAGTGTTGCAGCTAACTTTACGTGCTTGTTTTTACTTTTTTTAGGTGGCTAACAGAGGGAATGGTGCTACTACTGTTTCCGCAACCATGTTTTTTGCTTCCATGGTGATCTCCCTGTTTCAAATTCTTATACTTTTTGCTGCAAATAAACAGCATTGTTGTATGGTTCAAATGTGTTCCTAATGTGGGTTTTACTTATTAACCCATACAGGTTGGTATCCATGTTTTCGTAACTGGGGGAATTGGGGGAGTACATAGACATGGTGAACAAAGTAAGTTCCATAATTCAGCTTCCTGGTGATGTGGTTGGACTAGCGTTAGTAGCAGTGTCGTGTAGTGGGAGCACCCAATGCTCATGACTTGTTCATTGTGATCATGTGATGTTTGGAACACACATCCACTACTAATCCATTGCTGACCATACAGGCGAACTTCTTTCTGGTCTGGTAGAACAGGGGTGATTTTCATGAAACCTTATTTGATTGCTGGAATTGACATGCATTTTTCTCATGTTTTCTTGGCAGCAATGGATATATCTTCTGATCTTACAGAGCTTGGCAGGACTCCAGTTGCAGTAATCTCTGCTGGAGTAAAATCTATATTAGATATTCCCAGAACCCTAGAATATTTGGTACACATCACCTTTTTCACCCCATATAACTTTGGAAGCAATTCAATTTCAGATGCTCATATCAGTTTTAAAAATACAGGAGACTCAGGGCGTTTGTGTTGCTGCTTATAAGACCAATGAGTTTCCGGCATTTTTCACAGAGAGAAGTGGCTGCAAGGTACACCCATTCTCATGAATTGATACGTCTTTTGAAGCTGCAATTTGCAAAACGCAAGTATCGTTAAATCTGTTAGTTTTGGCTGCAATGTATGCGCACTTTCTAGGATTGCACCACCTGATGACTTTCCCTAACAGTATCTGTCTGAGGAAAAAATCCCCACCATGTTATGGTCCCTTGAATTTGTACTGTTTCTTTCAATCTGAGATACAAATAATGGTTCAAGTGTGCTTACACAGGTACTAGACTGGTGTAGGTGGACCAAATCAACCATATTGGTTGTGCTCACTGCACCTACCAGTTACAATAGCAGAGTCCAGTCTACCATATTTTAGGCTACTTTGGTCTACCTAAGTCCAATTTTATCAAGATTTTCAAGGATCAGAACCTAGGACATGGGGTATACACAAGATGAACCCAAAAAAGATTGATAATATTGTGATGGGCTTTATACAAGAGAAACACAAAAGACACATGCATCTGAAAATAATACTGCATTCGTGAAAAAGCCTGTGGCCATAAAAAATGTTGCTTTTACACTGCATTAATACATTGTGTCTGCAAGTTTTCTTTTTAACATGCAATCGCATATGATCTAATGAATTTTTCTTGTTGATTTATGACAAATAATACAGGTACATTGTCGTGTTGACACCCCAGATGACTGTGCTCGGCTAATAGGCAAGTGAAAAAGTTTGGTCAATTTACCTTTATTCCACCCTCAACCCATGTAAGAATGAGAAGAATCATGAGTAACTGTGCTTCCTTTCTTTGTTAAATGCAGATGCGAACTTGAAACTTAAGCTTGGATCTGGAATTCTAATTGCAGTTCCAATCCCCAAGGAACACTCAGCTTCTGGAGGCTTAATCGAGTCTTCTATACAAATTGCCCTTAGAGAAGCTAGGTTGGAAACTTCTTGGCTCCATTTTTTTTTCAACTTTTTTTGCTATTTATTATCTATCTTGCTTTAAGTTTTACATTTATGGAATTGGATCCTTAGGGACAAGAATATAACTGGCAATGCTGAAACTCCATTCTTGCTTGCAAAAGTGAACGAACTCACTGGAGGAGCCTCACTGGCATCTAGTATCCTTTCTCTTGTTCTTAACACCTGATATTCAAATTTGGGAAGTTTTATTTTGTGGCCACGAACTTGACATATAAATAATCTTGCTCTGCTCATTTTCATAATTTCACTGTTGTTGTGATGATGTGAAGTTGATCTTAACTCAAGCTCAGACATTGCACTTGTGAAGAATAATGCACTTGTTGGTGCTAAGATTGCAGTAGCCCTTGCTCAGCTAAAAGAACATTCTAATAGAGGTAATCTTGATGTTTTGTTCATTTCTTAGTAAAAAGTACAAAAAAAAAAAAAAAGAAATACCCAACATTTCTGGGTCTGTATAACCTTGTTTGTCTTTCTCTCGATCAGCTTGACTGTAAGGTTGCCATTGTTATTTGTGCTTCCCTTTATCATATTTTTCTTGCATATTGCCATTTAGTTCTTCAAGTAGCAGAGCTTGTAGAGCAATGTTCACAAATCTTTTACTTGATTCTGATTGTTAGCCAAAACATTCTCTAAAGAGTGACTAACAATAGGTATAGGCAACAGTACCTGTTCCATTTTGAAATGATTACAAGTAAAAAGAATGCTGAAAACTTTTGGAGGCAAGGACTGGGGCATAGTAAAAAATTGCAATACGTTACTGAACTTGTAGGAATCTCAGATTCCTCTAGATAGATAATAATTTGCTCCATTTCCTTCTCCATCTCCCTTGGTGGCCCTTTGCGATGCATTCCAGACCCTAGTTTGGCTGTCAGTTGTGATAATTTTAATTGATGTCTGATTTTTTTGCAGGAGATGCTGAGTGAACCCCATGCTCTCGAAATTGGCCTCATGTGGCAACCAATCATATTTGCAAATTGGAAAGTCGGACTCCTCCTTCACTAACGCATGCACATGGTGTCACATCAGGTGATCAAAGTTGAAAGCTGATTGAGAACTTACAGCTAGGACTTTCTAGGTCAGTTGCTATTTAAGTCCCAGGATGCTTTTGGTAGGGGGGTTAAGGAGGTTAAAATTTAACCTTGGAGGGGGAGGGGTGGAAGTTTTTTAGGCACGAGGGGTTTGTACCTTTCATAGGAATCCTGAGGAAAAATGCATTATTTACTTGGGGCTTTCCTGAAAGCAGGAATCTATTGTCTTTTCTACCTTCCCTCACATTCTCTCTCTTTTACATTTTTACTTTATATATATATATAGTCTAATTGATTTCGCTACCACACATACTTCGGACTAAAGTTAACGTTGCTGAGGATTGCAACTCAAAGGGCAGTTTCATTTAGAACCCTAATCATCTGTTTATGTATATCTGGGAAGATCTATTTTTAATTGCCCCTGAAAGCTGAGATCCCCCAAAGAAATGCCCTGAGAATCCAGCTAAGAAATCAAACCAAGGCCCCTTGTCATGGAACCTTAACCACATTAAATAAATTTTAAACTCTAATTAATTGATTGGTTTCATCATTATCAGCAACCTTGATAACAGAGGACTAGCAGCTTTTTTTTCTTGGGAAGCCCATAAACTAATAAAACATGTGAAGTTAATAGACAGGATGCCACTTATTTCACCATTACGTTGTGCGAATTCGAATCCCCCATCATCAAACTATATTAAAAGAGAAAATTTTCCAAATCCCTGAGGGTGTTTATATATATATAAACTATAATTTGCTTTCATTACTGAACTAATCCAAATGTGATCGATAGTAAACTTAATTACCTCCTTTAATTAGAATTAGGACTTAGGAGTTCAAGGACTTAACAAAGTACACAAAAGAGTTTCCTAGAGGATTCTTTTATTCATTTCGTATCGGGGACTCGATGTGTATTGATCTTACTTAAATTAGACAGGCAGCCAAGCCTTCTTAAAAAAAAATCAATTACTAATAACGTGTTATTCCGGGCAACAGAACACATGTACCTCCCCAAGCCATGATCCGTGTGCCCTAGCATATGTAATTTTTTAAACCAATGTCACCCTCATCCCCCCTCTGTTAAAAACAAATACTAGCAACCCTCTCTCCTGGAAAGCTCATGTTCACAGTCAATCAACTTGCAAAGACTTGCTTCTGGTGTGAACCTATCAGAAATTATGGTATTAATTAAGGCTGATTAGCAACATTTTTACACTATTAGTGATTTTGTTAACGACATTCTAATATTAGTGATTTCCGTACATTGATTTCCCAATTTTTTTAGTTTAAAATTGACAAAGATGTAAGGTTAAAAGGGGGAACAACTGGTCAAAGAAGCTTTATGCTGTATTTTCTATTTGGACGTAATAATTATTGTAGAAAATGGCAACTCAATTTCTCAAATTAAATGAAATTGATTTTCAAGATTGTAAGTTTTCACTTTTCAGCGAGAGAGAGAGAGAGAGAGAGAGAGAGAGAGAGAGAGAGAGAGAGAGAGAGAGAGAGAGAGAGAGAGATATTTTCAAGAAAAATGAAATTTGGTTCCCTGCATACCTCTCCCTAGATTAGACATAAGATTTTTATTATTATTAACGTAGATTTTCATACTAGATTGCGTATATCTCGATTAATTTTATGGGCTTTGAAATTAACGACTATGTAAACTTCTAGTGACCCTAAAATTTATAAGACTCAAACTAATAATTTCTAGAAAGTAAATTTAAAACCTAACTGGTTAAACTACACTCCCTCCAGATTAGATGCCAGTTGTTTACAAAGCTAGTAAATGCATACCTTTGCAACATGTTTTCTAGTTATGTTAATGTTGTAAATAATATCAGTCCATAAAACCCCAAATAAAAATAGCTTTAAGATTATATAAACAATATTAAACTCAAAGGTAAAAACTTTTGTCTTCGTCGTTTTTATCTTATTCTAAGTTATTATGTCCTCTTTGATGATCTTCTTTAAGTTATGTAAAGACATACGCATACGATACAAAACTCTAAAGCTTTTTTTATTTTATTTTTTTTAATAGTATAGAAGAATATAATTTTATAGTATTTTTTTATTTCTTAAAATATTATAACCAATTTTGAATTTTCTCTAATTATATCTTCATGTAACTGGGAGGTGATTTGAAAGTGGAAAATATAATTTTGTGAATTTAGACGAAATTAATTTTTTTTTATTAAGGAAAATTATGAAAATCTTGATATTATACAAAGACGTAATTGATATCCAAGAACTCACTAATTATTTAAGAGCTGAATGATTTATTTACGAAATTAATTAATATCGTTATCTTAAAAATTAAAAAAAAAAACCCAATAAATTACTATAGATTAAAAAAAAAGGACAAAAATATAACGATGTCAGCCTCATAGAATTTCCAACCAGGCTTCATTTTTAATTCTAATGACATATAATAAGAGGTGCATGTTAATAATATATAGGGTATATGGTACGAAGGGAAATGACTTGCTGACTGGTTACATATATAGCGATTACTAATAAACTAAGTAGCTGCTGGAAGGGGACGGTCCAGTAGAAACATGAATTTTCAAGGGCATTTGGGCCCTCCTCTCTTGGTCTTCCAGTTGTTGTAGCAAGGGCAAGACTGTTTGTTCCCATACGTGCCGGGAGGCACACACAAGCACTTTGCACAGCACTTTTGGCAGAAGAACAAGCATGGCTTCTTGTATGCTGTGGCTGAGCACCTGGTGGTGCACCTTGGTGCACATTCTGTCCACAACAATTCGTGATCAGCGGCAGTTTTGCCAGCTACCTAGCTCGCTTGGGTTAAACTCAAGAAAATTGGAAAGCAACAAAGAGAAAAGGCAACTCACCCTGAGGACGAAGACTGCCTTGAGTGGCCCCATACTGCAATACCCAAAAAGGTGTTAGCTTTGAAATAATACAATATCATGCGCTTCATGGATTGAAGAAGGGCACTTTGTAAGTGATACATGTAGTCTCACCATTGCATGGTTGCCCTGTCGTTGTGGCTGTGAAGCTGAGATTGGTGTTTTAAGAGCCTGGACAATCCAGTTCAATATGATCATTAGCATGAACGCAAATTGAAGCAAGAATTTCTTGAAAGACAAAAGAGACAGCGTTGTGGATCCTTACCTGGTTTTGTCCTAGCAGAACAAGCACCAGCAGAGAGCATAAAAAAATGGCAATGCTTGATTTGCCCATTTTCTTGGTGGGGAGGAATGAACAGTATAACAAGTGAGTTGGGATGGGATGGGATGTTGGTGTCGAGCTATGGTGGAAAGCAATGGCATTTATAGGCAATTGCCTGCCGGGCCTGTCGGCTGGCTGAATTTATTGCTCAGTGGATTTATAAACTCGTTCAGGATTTTTTTGTGTGGGAACAAGATATAGTTTCTCAGCATTGCTATGGTTTTCTTTCCTTTATTAGCAAATGACACATGTATCCTTCATAAAAAAGAAACACAGCCCTTCTCGTTCACTGAGGGATACGTTGGATTGTGGTTGGGCTTCTATTTTTCTCTGACCTTTTATCTTGCGGCCACCGTGAAGCTTATCCTCATCACTTGCCGCCCTTGCAATTTACACAGCAGTCACACAGACCTTCATTGGAAAGAAATTTAATCTTACTATCCGAGAATTTCATCGAAGACTATGCCAAAAAATAAAAATAAAATCAATGTACAACCAACCGAACTTCGGAAAAAAGAAGAAAAAAAAAATTGCGGGCAGAGGTAGACAGATGGGCCAGTCACAGTTGCCACTGTGGGGTCATAGGTATCCGTATTCCATGTGCATTTGCAAGCAACTAGGTCACCACAGGCCCGGTAAGCATGTGCCCATAACATGCCCCCTGTTCTTCTTTGGGGCCCGCCATGAGAAAGTTATATGAACCACAAAATGCTGCTCTCGCAGAACTCATCGTCATCCTTTCTCTTCTCTTCTGCTACTGTTGTTTTAGGGCTCTTTATTTATCATCATCATCATCATCCAGAACTGCATTAAAAGGCTTAGTACGGAGGTAGCTCTCACGCCCTCGTTAAATGCCATGTTGCTGGCTCCACCACGTTAAAGAATTACTTCTTTTACGTAGAGCTATAGACACAGAATATATAATTGAAACTCCTGCCGACGAACTGTAGAGTTTACCCTGCGCTTCATTTGGTTTCAATAAAACCTTTACCGACAAATTTATTCAGTTTTAACAGTCGGTTGCAGAAATCTTAAGGATAGATTAGATGACTAAGGGCGTTTGTCTTTCTTTCTTATTTTTTTTGAGTTATAATATTGAAATTAACATTTAATTAAATGATTTCGAACACCTTTAGATTCTTAAGATTGTCTGGAGATAATATATACTTAGTTTTGGTTTTAGTTGATGCTTGTCAGTTACCCGCACTCCGCTGCGGGGTAAATAATGACATCATATAAACAGATCGAAGTAAAAGAGGGAGAAAAAAAAAGATAGTTGTATATGATCATTTTCAAGCGAAGAAAGACTCAATCAAGAACATCAATTAATATAACACATGAATACATTTTGGTCACACAGACGACAAATATAGCAGACCATACTCTGAATGATATAGGAACTTTGATTTCTGTTTCCAAAGCTCGGAAGAAGAGTTAGCACAAGTTGAAGTGTTCGTTGTCTGATCTCTGACAATGAGTATATAATGCAGTTATATATATATATATAGGAGAAAAGATTTGTCAAACAAGTGGATAGTTATATCATGCAATTCTAGCTTCAACACCGACACATTCATCTGAGGTTTCATTACGTCCAATCACAAGATCTAAAACAAAGGACAAAGATTCAAAGAAGTAATTAATGAATTTCTTCAATATACATAAGTGAACCTAATTAAAAGAAGATATCAAAGAATAAAAAACAAACCTTCATTATTTTGATTTATATTTAAAAAAAACTTGTAGGGGAGCATCCGGATATTATAAAAGATTAGAATAAAAAAATTTAAATATGTTAGTTTTAATTTTTTTAATGCTGTTTTGTTTATAATTAAAGCTACAAAATGAATTTTGAAACGATTCTAGTTATATTAAAAAATAAATATACATATCTTTCCTTTCCAGTGATATGTGGTAGGCTTTCTAACTCTTCAAGACAAGTTAGAACCATTTGTTTGAAGTTGAGTTTTAATTTTAATTTGAATTTGATCTTGTTTTAATTAGTTGGGTTATTATATATTTATATATTTTTTAGTTTATTTTAAGGCATGTATCATTATTTAGGGGTTTATTTGAGTTATATTTTGTTTTATTATTTTAATAATTTTGGGCTTTTAATGGATTCAGATCTATTTATCAAGTTTTAGTCTGTTAAGTCAAATTAGAGTTAGCTTTTTATTATATAAATCAATTATTAAACTTATTTTTCATTTTATGAAATTTTCTCTAAAGTTGCTATATATTATGTGTTTAATTTGTTTATCTTTGTATAGTTGAGTGATTTTTATACTAATTTCTTGATTGAACTTGCAAGCTTTTTGAATGGTTAATCAACTTAATTGTGATTTATATTTCTTATTTATACTTTGTTATAAGCATGGAATGAAAATGGAATGAAAATGATTAATTACATATAATTTTTACTTTTTAATATTAAGGTTTTTATTAAGTAAACTTATAAATTTTTATCGAAATATCATATTAGCAATATAAGAAATAATTTGGCATCAGTATATTTTTATTCAAACAAGCACCGACACAATGAATCTCAACTCCCAAGAATCGCATTAACATAATTAACCCACATGTTCTCTTGGATAAATTGATGCACGAGATCCTAGTCTTTTAGGGGAAGCACTATATAATATCCATAATTAACGACAGTGCATAAAAGTATTGTTGTTTCGAAACTTTGAAATTGAATTCAATTCTAAATGTTAAATCATTCATCTGTTTGGAAATTCTGTGAGGATATTGATTTCAATTCTAAATTTGGCTTACTGAACTCTGAGAATGAGGACTTCGTGAAGAAATTAAATGGTGGAGACAACTCAAGATAATTTTCAGGTGAGCATACCTGGCCTGAATAGGCTGTTATTATACCAGTTCATTTTGTGGTGCTCCTGGTAACCTGATCATATCTAAATGCTTATATGTTCTTTAGGGTTTGTGCAAGTTCGTTGGCATGCATTTACTAATTGTTCCATTAATGTCCATCATGTGCAGTTCTTTCTTCGAATAAGAGTTTCAGTTGCCTGATACTATCACAAAATATTATGAAGAGGGAACTTTTTTTTTTTCCTGGTGTCACTGCATATCAGCACTAGTTTGCAGAATGTCTCTGTGCTCTGTTGTAATTTTACTTATTTCCCTACCCTATTTTGTATATACTCATCCAGTCTTTGGTTAAGGGCACTCAATATCACATGTGATACTTCCCTCTCTCTCCCAATTGCTAACACCACATCTACATGCAGCAAGTTCCTGAAGAGATTGAGAGTGTCATGGTTGGTATAGAAGCATATTTGAGCATCAAAAGGCATAATTCTGACACCGGTTTGTCTTTTTTTGAAGATGATGATGAATCTGGGAGTGATGTTGTCGAGAAGGTATTGTTTCTCTGTTATTAGTATTCTCTTATGTTGTTAGTAAAAACAGGTGCATCTTAACCATTTAGAAATAACAAATGCATTTATGGAAAAAATTGGCTCCTTTCTACAGATATTTTTTTTATTGAAAGCAGGAATCGATCTTTATGTTCTTCTATGTATTTAATGCAATATTCTTTCTAATTCTTTGAATTGTGCTTGTTTCTTTCCTATCTCAACACTGATTGTTTATGTTTTCTTCAGGATTTCTTGGAAGATTTATGGGATCGGATTCAAGTACTATCTGGCAATGGATGGAAAGTTGACAGTGGTAAGCTATCAGTATTCTTTTGGTTTATTTCGTGTCTCAAACTTTTCTTGCATTTGTCATTTTTGATATCAGGAACTATATTTTCTATTTATTGTGTTAATACTATTATTGTCCTCAGATAACTGTTCTTCAGATCATGATGGTGGTGAATATTTAACTGTATAAATGATGAGATAGGAAGGAAAATATGGCTTCCCTGGAAGAAAAAATTACAAATAGATCTTTCTAGTCTAATAAAATCATATCAGTGTTTGCCTTCAGCTAGAAAATAATGAACCCTTTTCATACATCTTGTTCTTTTTTACTGGAACCAGGGGAGGGTGGTTGAGGTTAAATTCTACTCATTTTCTATGCCATTGAGAATATATGAAAAAAGGGTGCTTAATAACTCCTGAGAGAATTTCAGTTAAGATCAATGCAGTTTGGTTTTTAACCTATTGCTATGAAATTTGCTTATTTATGAGAATTTTTATTCATAACAAATTTCATTGCAGACAGAAAATTTTATTCAAAATGGATGACTGTCAGGTTCATGTTAATGAATTGGAGTAATTCCTAACTGATGGCCTTCATTGAAAGCTTGATAACATTGAAAGACTATTCCATTTATGATGATTTTCTTCTTAATGTATTGTGAAAATTTGTGATTATATTTTGTGGTTATTTTCTTTCATGGTTATAACTCCTGCCACATTACACTTTCCAGTACCCAGACCTCATCTCTTGTTTGAACTTTGAAGCTCAGCTGGTTGCTGGGAAGACTTGTTAGTTTGGTCCCATTAACACTCCAGAGCAACCCGAGCCGCTTTCAGAAGTTTCCGGGGTACTTTATGGTAAACAGAAGCACAAGCACGATGCAGAGTTAAAGTATCCTCAAAGGATACGCAGGCTTAATATATTTCCTGCCAGTAAAACTGAGGTACCATATGATTCATATTGTGGATGCTTGTATTTGATAGATCAACATTTTCATTCTTTGATCTCTATATATCCTGTACGGTTTTGCTTTGGTTCTGGAGTTGGTAATCAATTCACCCCCTCCCCCTCTCAACCAACAGAAACACTCTCTTCTGGGATGCATATATAACTGTTATGATTTTTTTAAGCATTATAAAGATGACCTTCAGACTGGAATTGAATGTTTCCCTTTAGCATCTGACCCTGCTTTACATCAGTACCTTACTTTGCTCCTGACCTTTTCCGTCAAATCTGTCTTTGGACATGGGAGAGAAAAGAGGAAGGAAACTGTATGAGTTTCTTTTTTAACCTGCCTGTATTTCATGTGAGTTATGCAAGCAGAGGCTTTCCCATTATCACATAACAAATGACAGTGGGACTGCAAGTATTGAAACCAGAATATTGTAGTCTATTTTGTGCTTCATATAGTTTTGCTTGTTGTAAAATTTTTTTAATGCATTTCACTTTCATTTCCCTGTTTATTTGGATAACAGGATATGCAACCAATTCGATCGCTTCATTGTAGAAGAGCACTTGCTGGATGTGCTTTTGTTCCTCAATGGATGGTTTATTGAATGGATATTGAGCAACAAAGAAAATGAAGATTATGTGAATCTATTTATTTATTTTCTTTCTTAAATTAATGTCAAATTCATCTCTTATTTCTCTTCCCTAGTTACCTTATTTATTTGATGTAGAATTCAAAATTGAATAATGGTGTATAATTCATTAATATGATCATCCTTTCTTCCTCTCATTTGGTATCATGTTGGGTAATGATGTAGAATTTTAAATTGGATAAAAATATTAAGAGTCAATTCAATTTATATTCTAATAATCTCTTATTTATTTTATTTAAAATTAAAAATTAGAATTTACTCTTTACATTTTTTGATTACTTTTCAAATTCTCTTCCCTGACATTGAACAACAAAGAAAAAAAAGAATATTATGTTAATCTGTTTTTTTTTTTTTAGGTAGAGATTTATCAAAAATATTTTAGGAAAGGAATATTATCTAATAGTTTAAATTATTTTTTGTATTGATGTGTATTTTTTTTTTATTATGTCCTAATTAGATTATTTATTTAATCATGAATAGGTTTGTCATTAAAAAAAGAATTAGGGGAGCCACTTCATCAAAAACAAGTTATATGAAACTTAATTTAGATGATCTTTCTTCATATTTGAGGTTAAGAAAATTTTTGAATATCATCCTAATGATAAAGACAAAGCTTGAAGAGCCTACTTGCAAAAAATCTCTGTCAAGCTTATGACTATAAATTTTCCTTAAAGAAAGATTAAGAATATATATTTGACTATTTGTCCCAATCTAGTTCGAGTATCATGATTATTGGTTAGAGTATAGTAAAGATAATGATTTGATATTTTGTTATCTTTAGAGGCCAAATATGAGAAATCAAGCGAGCAGAGATTATTTTGTGGGCATGAGATTTAAGAATTTAAAAGGTAAAAAAAGATTTGAGATTCATAATAGAGGTACTAATAGTGTTAACAACCAAGATTAAAAGAAATGCCAAGATTGGATTAATCAAAGGCAACACATTAAAGTTGTTTATGCTGGAATTTCAAATCAAGCTCGAAAAAATTATCGAATCCGATTAAATATAATTGTTGATTGTATTTATTTTTTTTGTGTCAAGGACTAGCTTTTTGTGGTTGTGCTCAATTTAAGGATTCAAAGAATCAAGGAAACTTTCTTGAGCTTTTATGATTTCTTGTCAAAATCATAATCAAGGAATCAAAGATATTGTTTTAGAAAAATCTCATGGTAATCTAAAAATTATAGCTCATAGCATTCAAAAAGATGTAATAGAAACCACCAATATCATCTTGAATGATTTAGGTCGTGAGTTCTTCATTATTTTAACTGATGAGTTTAGAGATGTATCAGTTAAAAAAAAATAATTGTTATTCTATGCTATGTAGATGTGAAGGGATGTGTTATTGAATGCTTTCTTGATATTGTGCATGTTAAGAACACAATTGCTCTATCACTTAAGGAGGCAATTGAGACATTGTTTTCCATACATGGGCTTAATATATCATATCTATGTGGAAAAGAAAGGTTATGATGGAGCTAGTAACATACAAGGTGAATTTAATGGCTTGAAAGCTTTGATAATGAAGGAGGATCCATTTGCATATTATATTCATTGTTTTGCCTATCAATTGCAACTAACACTTAATGGTGTGACAAAAAACCATGCTTATATTGCTTTGTTATTCAATGTGATTTCTAGTTTGACAAATGTTGTGGGAGTCTCATTCAAGAAAAAGATTTTCTTTGCGAGAAGCAACATGACAAGATAGTTGAAGCATTTAATAATGATGACATTTCAAATAGTCGAGGTTTACATCAAGAAACTATGCTTCGAAGAGCTGTGATACATGTTGGGACTCACATCATAGATTTTTGATAAATCTAATTGTATTATTTGCCTCCGTTATTGATGTGTTTAAGGTCATTGTTAAAGAAGGTGTAAATTTAGAGCAAAGGGGCAAAGCTTGTGCACTTTGACTCGATATAATCTTATGATTTTTTTTTTAATTTGCATTTGATGAAAAATATACCAAGAATTACATATGAATTATCTCAAACATTGTAAAGAAAAGATTAAGATATTATAAATGTGATGAATTTGATTAAAGTTTCGAAACGACTTCAAATAACTAGGGATGAAGGACTAGAATCTTTAGTTGATGAGATTGTTTTCTTTTGTGAAAAGACATAGCATTGATATTCTAAAAATGAAAGATATATTTGTTATTCATGGTTGATTAAGGCGTGATACTAAACAATTAATAAACTTGCTTATCATTATTAAGCTGAGTTATTCTATTTCATAATTGATATGCAACTTTAAGAGTGTAATAATTATTTTATCGAGGTAAACACGGAGTTTATTGCATGAATTCAAATGAGTCTTTTCATGCTTTTAATAAGCAAAAATTGATTCGAATTGCAAAATTTTATCGTTCTGAAATTGTATCCTATATCCGTACCTCGTCTTATCGTCCATGTTGCTTGTTAATTTCCTTCCATTGTGTTTTTGGCACAGCTCTCCCTCAGGTTGCAATGAACTTATTGTACGGCGAATGCTATCTATCAATTGTTGGTTGCTCCGAGGCCTTTCGCACTCTAATGCTTATGATAATCGACCTCCGCCGGTAACAACATCTCGCTTCTCGTTTTGGTCAGTTATCCATTCTACTGTATTTACCCTGTTGAAACTGTAGTGAAATGCTCACTTTCAGCTGATGCCGTCTTGTCTGCCTTTTCGTCGTTTAACTGCTTGTAATTTATTGCTGTCAGCCTGGTTTCGTGATTGAGGCCAGTTTCTGTGTTCGTTTCACATGTCTCCTCGTTATATATTCATTATGGGTCATTTTATCATGAGTTGCCGTGACGACAAATTCTTGGAACCTACCTAACTAACGTGTCCTCTGTCATGTTGTCAAGGGTGAAGTGTCAGGTCTGTGGTAGCATCAGAAAGCATGGGGAGCCTTTTTATCCATATTATTTTTTTTAGTGCATTACAACTGAATGAAAGCATGAAAGGTTTTCAAATAATGTGAAAGAATCAATCACGATTTTACGTTTTCTTGTCTTGAGATGTACAGTATCAGGTCGCCTAGTTGCAAGGGAAAAATACTATAAAATCCTTTGCGCGCATGCTGTGTGCGAAGGACAATAAAATTGGCTTCTCAGCCTTGCTTTCGTTCTTGCTGAATGGTGGCCAATAATGATTATATTCTATTACACTTAGACAGTGCTAAATCACCTAACGTTTGATCGAATTCGGGTCGAAAATGTCGTTGTGCGTTTGATTCAAAGAAAGCACTCGAGAGTCGAGACCAAATGTGAAGGCGGTGCCTCGGCAAAACATTGTGGGCTAGGGAAAGGGAAAGGAAGGTGAGGAAGAAAGATGCACATGATGGTAGTATTTTTTATGCTGGATAATGATAGATTATATATGATAATTTTTTTCAGAAGTTGTTTGGTCCACCAATTTTTGTCATGTTCAAGGTTGATATAATATATAAATTTTTTTTCACTATAAAGGGGAGGACAAGTTTGTCAAATTCTCTATATAAGGGTTAATCTAGTAGATCCGGGTTAATATAAGAACAAAAATAATTACTATCATAATTTTAAAATCTGACTATGGGCTTGTCTCAGGGCAAGGCTCGAGTCATGGGTCGAGTTGACCATTGACCCCGGTCAACATAAGAATAAAAACGGTTATTATCATAGTTTTAAAATCTGATTTAAGATCGACCTGACACCAGGCCCGGGTCAAGTTGATCAATGAACTGGGTCAATGTAAGGATAAAAAAAATCATTATCATAGTTTTAAAACTCGACTCAGGAGTCGACCCGAGATCAAACTTGGGTCACGAGTCGAGTTAATCATTGACTCAAGTTAATGTAGCGATAAAAATGGTTATTATCATAGTTTAAAACTTGACTCAGGGGTCGAGTTGACCATTAACTCGAGTCAATGTAAAGAGAAAAATAGTTATTATTATAGTTTTAAAATTTTATTCAAGGGTCGACTTGAGGCCAGTCTCGGGTTACGAGTTGGGTTGATCATTGACCCAGGTTAACGTAAAAATAAAAATGGTTATTATCATAATTTTAAACTCAATTCAGGAATCAACCCGGGGCCAAACCTAGGTTACGAGTAAGGTTGATCATTAACCCGAGTCAACATAAGAATAAAAATGGTTATTATTATAGTTTTAAAACCCGACTTGGGAGTCTACCCAGGGCCAGACCTTGGTCACATGCCTGGTTGACCATTGATTGGAGTCAATATAATGATAAAAATAATTATTATCATAATTCTAAAGCCTTACTTGGGGGTCGATCTAGGGCAAGACTCGGGTTGACCATTGAACCGATTCAATATAAGAATAAAAATGATTATTATTATAATTTTAAAACTCAGCTAAAAGGTCAACCTCAGCCAAAGCCAAAGTCATAGGTCATGATAGTCAGCCTAGATTAACCCAAATTAAAAAAAAAATCAAAGTAACCTCATTTTGACCAATATATATATAATGGATTTTTTACCTATGTTTTATCTCAAGTTAACCGAGTCGCAGGTTGAACTGAGTTTTTGATCGGCTTGGGTCAGATTAATCCTTCCTCTATTTTTTCTTAAACCAAGACTAGTCTAAATCTCAGGTCAATCGATGCTTTTCTAGTATCTACTAAACATAAAATAAGATAAATTGTACAGTCTGATTCAAAGCACACCAAATACAGGACAAGACAATTATTTATCCAGTCCTATTCAATCTAGTCTAATCAATATTGTCCAGCATACCAAATACTACCAAAATGTTGTCTATTATGGTAGTTGTCAGTCGAAACTGACAATGAAATATATACATACATAGTTGCATGCATGTGTGTATATAACTTAGTACTATATCCATTTAATTGCTCATATGAATTAATTGATAATTAGGGGACTAATTTCCATTAACATATGATAGTTAAAAAATGCCTTAATGGTTAAAGCTAAAAAAAAAAAAAGAATTGCAATTAGTATCACTGTTAATTTTAAGCAAATCAAAATTTACAAATACATAACTTAAACATTATCTAAAGTAAAATGACTATCAAAATAAAACATTATTTCTCGGATTCAAATTTCACTCCCTATCATAGTCATCTAGTCTAATAGTTTCAATTTGAGAATATCGAATGTTCAATCCTTAAATTTAAAGAAAATCTAAGATCTCCTTTTAAAGATCATTATCTCCTCTCGATGCCTATATATATAAAATACAACTAGTTTGACATGCACTATCATTACATCTCTCGATAGTCTTTTCTTTTTTATGGTCATAATTTTTAACATTAGAGGAGTCCTAAACTCTTCAAACCATATAAATGCCTTTTCTTCGAACCTAAAAAAGTTTCTCGAACTAGTTTCAGGAGTTTTTAAAAGTTTTAGATGAATGTCTCCATCTTGTTATAATGCAACTCTAGCAAAATTATTCACGGATAAACTTATGACTGATGAATTTTGTCTCCGAGTTGTTAGGTATTTGAAATTTTGTTACCATGTAATTGGATTGTTTATTGCCACAACACTAGGTTTTAGATAGAAAGGGTATTGAGAGTATAGTTGTGGTTGCCTTTTAAAGTACTTTTCACTTAGAAATGCATTAAAATAATATTTTTTTTATTTTTTAAAAATTATTTTTGATATCAGCGCATCAAAACGATTCATAAACACTAAAAAAAATTAATTTTAAATAAAAAAATTCAAAATTTTTAGAAACGCGAGTTGAACTGTGTTCCTAAACTATTTGGTTTTTTTATGAAAGAGTCATAAAATTTATTATCATTTTCTTTAAGTAATTGTATCACCCTCACAATCTCCCATGGAAACTCGTTAAGAGTGTATTTATACTATGTATATTTCCCATATAAAGTACATGATAATATAAATTGTAATTAAAGATAAATATGTTATTCATTTGAATTGCTTTATCTAAGAAAGAGTAATGATGCCATGCTTTATTGAGTGTACTAGTGATGAGGTTGCCGAAAACCCTGTCTAGTAAAAGAATTTAGAAAATCAAGAATGTTGGAATTTGTTTGGGAGTGTAGTAGCTATTTCTTTTCAAAATATTTTTTATTCAGAAATGCATCAAAATAATATATTTTTTATTTTTTAAAAATTATTTTTACATCAGTATATCAAAACGATCCGAAAACATATAAAAAATTAATTTTAAGCAAAAATAAAGAATTTTGACAAACCTCCGTTGGGGCCACAATCCCAAACAGACCTTTAAACTACAATAATATCAGCAAGACAAGTTTTATTTGATGGGTTTCAGAGACTATCTATACTTCAATTAGTTTTAGGTTAGGAGAAAGTCTATATGAAATTGTAAGCATTTTATCGTAAACAATATTGGAGTTAAAGAAAAGAGATGAGGTTTTCATGTATGGAAAAGAATGACTTACCTTAGAATTCAATACTATTTTATAGTTTTGAACTCATGTGGATAAAATAATTAATACACCTATCATATATATTATATGGTTTTGAACTACATGAAAACAAAGGTCTAAAGTGATAACATACTGTAAAAGCTTTCATCACTCTGAATTTTGTAAGTATGATGAACTTCAAACCACTCATTATAGGACACATGTTGAAAGGACATGTTCTCATTAAATGCATGTACGTATGTTCTCTCAGTTGGTGGAAGTTTCCTTTTTCTATTTGTCAAAGTCGCTAAGAAAAATGAGGTGAAAATAGAAAGACATCCGTTAAACTAACCCAATCCAGCAACTTCTTCTTCTTCTAGTTCCATTAATTTTATTTTATTTTATCACAATCTCAAAAGAAAATAAAAGAAAGTTTATATTGGATGGATGTGTCTATGTTTCCGACTCATCCCTCGCGTACCATTTAAATTTCTAAATTTGCAAAGACTTAATTATCGACACATACAATGCACCTCTTAAAGTGTTCTTTTTTCTTCTTCAATCTGTTTTTTTTTAATGTTTTCCAACTGTTTTTTCTTGAAAAAACATTAATTGATGTCTTGTTAGGTGTTTTTCAATGATTTTAATATGTTGATATCAAAATATAAAGAAATATATGTATTTTCAATTGAAAAATACTCTTGTAAAAATAACATGCATCATATTACTAAACACACATTTGAGTGACAAAATACGTATTATATCATTTAAGATATATATCATCATTATTATTCAAAAATAATTACATGAATCTGGGATATATATTCTGATAGATCAACATTTATTGTTTTTTGTTTGTATGGGACTGTTTTTCAGAAGTATGGCCAAATAGAGGGTTATGGCCCAAATATCGATGACACTGTAGGTTAGAGATATTTTATCTAGATGAGTTAGAGATATTTCTACCCTAATGAGTAAGAGATATTTTTATCCTGATAAGACAAAGATCTCTTATCCTAATACATAAGAGACTTCTTATCTTGATAAAATGGAGATATTTCACGAACACACAACCTTTTTCCCTGGAACAAAGGGAGGGACCTCGAGAGCTATAAAAAAGAAAAAATATAACCTTCAGACATGTTTAGTTTTTTCTTCTCTCTATTTTACAATGATAGATATATCGTAAAAAGCTATTTTCTCAAAAATATAATTGATTTTCCTCTAAACCAACACTAATTTAATCATTGGAGAGTCTTTAAATATATAAAAGAGGACCTTTTGCAGGTAACAAGTATAATTTACCATCCATTTTGCCAATGAATGATGGATCAAATTGTTAGAACCAAAAGATTAACAATCTTATCCTAGGCCTTAGCTTGGCCTTCAAGCCCATGAGATAAAAACAGATTTAATTAGTGGCATCGTCTGCGAGAAACTGATTAAAAAATCATTGATCGCTCTTTCAGAAGCTAGACCATTATCATTCTTAATTACCATTGGATTTGGAGCCTTGAGGTTTTGGAAGATTTTCAACAAGTACTTACAGAATGTTGGTTCAAACCGTGTAATTTTAGAAGTTATTGCAAACCAGAGGGTTCATTTCCATTATCATCCCTATGTATTATCGAAGTTAAAACTTCGAGGTTTTGGAAAGTCTTCAATGGTTACTAATAGAATGTTGGTTCAATCCATGCAACTTCAAGAGTTATTACTAACCAAAGACTCCTACCAAGTTTGCAAATCTGATATGGTAAATGATCCCTAAATAAAGGGGTTATCTTTTCGAGAGAAAAATTGACTCTCGGGAAAATATCCTGCCTCCTCTTTCTTTTGAATAGGAAGAGCGGCTGCTTATGGAATTCTCACGGCATGCATTCTCAAGGTCTTTGGTCTAGTGAAAGCCTTCTTTCTCAGGAAGCGCAAAAAATCCATTCGGAATTTTTAGATGGCTCTTTTGCCAATCATATTTTCACAATAACTGAAGGAACTATGTTTATCTCGGAAGAGTTATTTTATTGAATGCCTAGAAAACTTTCATCGGAGAAATGCCATTCCCTCTCTTTTTTAGGACCAAGACTATAATCGTAACAAAATGTTTTTTTTTTATTGGATGCACCCCAAAACAAGATAGAAATATATTATGGTCAATTACTAGAAATATAAGTTTCTTGTATGTGAATTATATTATTCAAAATAACAAATGCTTTCTACTTTCCAAGTCTCAGATCTTCTAAAAATAGGATGGATTTACTCTTCCTAGTATAATATCATATTTACTTTAGAAGTAATGGACATCTCCCTAACGCTACAACATATTTTACCTTGGAAGGGATTGACATGTTCTTCTTAGTACGATCAACTTTTCTTCAAGGATGGGATAAACACTGCATCAGAAATAGGGATGGATACGGTCTTTCTAAGGCGTAAACCTCTCATATCTTTCAAAAATATGATGGATTTACTCTTTTTTGTGCAATAACATATTTACTTTGAAAGTAATGAATGTCTCCCTAATGATACTACATATTTTACCTTATAAAGGATCAACATATTCTCAACATGTTTTTCTTAGTGCGATTGTACTTTTCTCTAAGGATAGGATAAACATTGCATAAAAAACGAGGATGGATACGGTTTTTCTAGGGCACAAGCCTCTTAAATCTTCCAAAGATAGGATGGATTTACTCTTCCTAACGTGATAACATATTTACTTTGGAAATAATAAATGTGTCCTTAATGCTACGCATATTTTACCTTGAAATGGATCGATATATTCTCCCTAGTGTGATTACACCTTTTTCTCTAGGGATGGGATAAACGCTGCATCATCAATAAGTGAACACTTGCAAATGATATCCTTTCTCAGTTCCTAAAAGATAAAACCATCCTAAACCCTGTTAAGGTTAGATGATTCACTGCCCACCACTAGAAATGATCTCTTAAGTATAGGCGTTAGGCCCATAAACGATCCCTTAAGTATAAGCGTTGGACCCATAAATGATCCCCTAAGTATGGGTGTTGGACCTAAAAATGATCTTTTTAAGTATAAGCATTGAACCTAGAAATATTTACCTAAATGAAGACATTGGACCCAAACAAAAACTTTGCACAAGGACTTTAAACTTTTGAAAAGAATGATGAAGATAAAATAATTATATTATAAAAGAAATGATATACATGAAAGATGAATACATACATACATACATGTATAGAGGGATCTAAAAATCCATTCTAGGCTCCTCAGCTAGATACTTCCCTTACTGGGCTGCAACGGTCCTGACTGAGAATGCATCTACAAAATCAGGGACACAGACTAAATGGAAAGCAACACTAAGTTCTATCTATATTCCCTTTGAGAGATTGAAGAAGTATAAGTTGAATATGGCCAACAAAATCTTCTCTTATTATCTTGGTCAAAATTGTCGACCTCTTGAAAAATTCTTGAAATTCTTCAAGAGAGTCTCTTAGGGCCTCTAAGTTTGCCTTAGAACACTAGGCTTCTTCCCTGGCAGCAGTAAGCTCGACCCGCAAACTAACTTGGGAGGCTCTATCTTCAAGGAGCTCTTGCCTCAGGGGAACCACCTGTTAGTAGGAGGCCTCAAACGTTTTTTTCTCTCTAAAAGGCAACTAAAGGGAAAGGTTTTGTGTTTTGTCTTTGAATGTGGTATAGGCCACCTCAATACTCCATAGTTTAGCTTTCATATCAGTTTTATCATTTTACATTCGTACGAAGGTAGTATGATTATCCCTATTCGTAATCGCCCTTACATAACCCTTTGTAGTCGCCCAACATCTCCAGGAGTGGGCGCATATCATAAAAGTTTGCCAATGGTAAATGTTAAAAGATGTAATCATCAAACTAAAGCAAAAAAGAAATATGACTTTATTTTTTTCCTTACATTAAAAGCCATTTGGGTAGTTAAAGCCAGATGGAGATGAAAGCTTTCATTAGATATTGTTGAGATATCTGATGGGATGGTAAGGACCCTTTCTAGTGTTCTTACCACCTCGAGGCTAGCCTCCTCGGGGCCCATTCTCTTTCCAAACATAGCCTTTATAAGTTGCCTCTCTTTGTCCATTGGGGTTAGAAAATCAAATGGATTACAGCCTAGAGCCAAGTCTAAGAAAATGTCTGTAAAACCCTTGGCGTCAGCCTTGGTAAAGGTCCTAGATGCCGCTTCATCAGCTAGTAAGGTAGGAAGTTTAGGCAAAGAAAATACCATTACATGAGCCTCTATTAATAGGACTGGAGTGCGGGTTGCCACTAGGGCAAACATTTTTTCTCTCTTGAAGTGGGTGGTAGCACTCACAATTATTACAAAAGGAGCCAAGTTTACTTCTTCCCCAAATAAGGAAAGATCATGACCCCCAGCTTATACAGGGGCTATAACTTTTATTATTGTCTCTATGGAGGTAGGGCCCTCAAGAGTAGAAAGTTCTCTAATAAAGGTTGGGGAGTCTTTCATCCCTATTTTACCTCTTCCTCCACTAGTGGCACAAGATAAAGACCCTCTATGAAAGCTCTTTATATAAGGTTTTCATGATGCATCTCTTTTTTTAGCTATCAGTCTTTTAGGGACAAATGAAGGTTAGATTATAAAATGAGGTGAAAAAAAAAAGAAAAATGGCAGGATGGTTTTATACCTTACAAAATGGCCTGGTAATATCCCTTGGCTATTTTCCAACCCAGTTAGCTGGTCGAACAGATAGTATGGTTCTTTTTTCTACTTAGATGAGGTTTTCTTTATTTAAGGGGGGACACTGGGAATAACCCCAGCACAATCCTTCTCAATGATTGACTATCCTAATATATCTAGAGCCATCTATAGGCGTGGCTTCTAGAAAAGGTAAAGAACCACCGTATGTCTTTGCCACCATCATTGTTAATAACCACTTGGTAGCAACTTCTAAAACATTTACCATGGGCTCAAGCCCATCCATTCTACAGAATGTTTTAAAAGAGGACATGATTATCTACCCATTTAGATGCAGTTGGCTCAGACCTAGCTAATAGTAGCTAAACACATCCCTTACGAATATTTGGAGAGGAAAAGAGTATCTTATCGCATACATGTAGATGAGGGCAATGATTTTGAATACTGGGGGGGGTGGTGTGCCTCATCGGGGTAAGGTTTGGACATCTCGCCAAGTTGGTGACGAGCCATAAATTCCATATCCACAACACATATACTATTGGGGATGTCGTCCTTAGGAATCTAAGACAACTTCCCTCTATTTAGAAAGTCTCTAGTAGGGGTAAAAGATGGCTTATATAAGTGGATCTTGTCTTCTCCTTCTCACCAAAAAAGGCCACCAATATGGCACACACTCTCATTGTGGGACCTAATATGAAGGACCCATGTCCCATGTTACTTTTTTCAAGTTATGGTTGAAATCTGAACTCCTTGTTGGAGGATGAAGCTTTTCTGTTTTTAAGATAGGTCTAGTGTTTCTGTACTCCATTAGTTCTGATTCAAAAGAAAAATTTGGAAATAGGTTTTGGGGATGTTTATATGAGTTTTTCTTAGATAAAATAAAAGGTGACTTAGGGTTTTTTTTATGAAAGAAGGTTTTTCTTTCATAAATCACATGAAGTAAAATTGAAAGAAAGGTAAAAGCAAGAACAACTAGGTTTATAAAGAAAAAATTCCTTCATCTCCACCGTTGGATGAATAACCTTTCATATCACCATATATCTCAAGAAGACTACTCAAATATTACATTGAAAGCTAACTGTCTTTTCATTCCCCGAGGCAAACATTCTCCCCATAAAAAAGAAGACACATAGACTTGAGGATCCTAACAGTATCATGAAAGGCACGTAAAATATTCTGGAGAAGATAAAAAGGGTCTCATTTGCTGCTAATAGAGTCTTTTCAAAGTCCTTGCGTATGATATCCAAATATTTGGGGGGGCTTTTGATGGATTAACATTTATTATTTTTTGTTTGTATGGGACTGTCTTTCATAAGTATGGTCAAAGAGAGGGTTATGACCCAAATATATATGGGCTCAGCCAAACACTAATCCTAGACTAGTATGAGTCTGATGAGCTGCTAAACCCATAATCTTCTAACATCTATGAGTAAAACAATCTACCAGACCCACTGATGCTAAGCCTATTCTATTTTTAACTACCTTCAAGTCCATGGGGTAACGAACTTCATCACATGCGATCAAATTAACCACACGACCTGATCCATGTTAAATGAAAAATGGATCAAATAGAGCCTGTGAGCATATATAGAAGTCACTAGATAGCTGAGCCAATTTTTTTTGCAGCGTAAAAAAATGATGCCCAAACTCTATTATTGGATTTTAAAGAACAGAAAAAAAAAATCCATAACTCGATACCATAGAAAGAGAGCTAAAAATAATAATGATCATCAATCCCCTAGAATAAAAATGTAGAAGTATGAAATAAAAAAAATTAATGAAAAAAGTATTAAAAAACAAAATACCAATAAAATCAAGTGAGATTGTCAAAAACTATGAGCAGAACCAAGCAGACAATAATTATTTGATAGGTAGCTCGTGCAACATTGCAGACCTATCTTATTTTTATCGCAGAAAAGATATTGAGATGACGCATATTTTTTTAAAAAAGAAACAAAATCCAAGATTATGATCATTGACTCGAGATCTAAAAATATTACAAATCAATGAAAAAAATGGTCGAGCCGAACCTAGTGAACCTGCTAAATCCATAACTCAAGACACGATACCAGGATAACTCAATAGAAAAAAAAAAGTAAATAAACAAAGAATACTAATTTCAAAAAACAAAATTCCTTCAAGTATTACCTCAAATTAAATGTCAAGGATGTAATCAAATAAATTTAATTTAATAAAAACCAAAATAGGGCCAACCATATTTTTCATTGGAGAAAAAAATATCAAAATGATGCAAACCTTGTAAACCTGGGATAAACTCTCAAATTTGCAATCCATTAAATTCTTGACCCAGGCTCAACTTAAGAGTTCAACACCTAAAAAATTAAATGTTGGATGAAGAAATCAATTAATTCAATTCAAAAACAAATTTCCTTTAGAAAATCTAAATTTTAAAAAGACCAAAAAAACTAGGCGACCCATGTTATTTTAAAATTGACCAAAAAAATCTCATAAAAAGTGAATAAAAACAATAGCAAAACAGTAAAAGATAAGGAAAAAAATCTTGAAAAAAAGCAAAAAAACACAGAAACTTGTATCCGTGTCAACTTCATAAATCGGAGTTAATTTTTTAAATATGTAAATCGTTAAATTCTATATCCGGGCTAAACTAAGAAGCTTAACATCAGTCCAATTAAATGTTAGAGGATGAAATAAAAAAACTCAATCTAAAAAAATCTTGCAAGATAAAAAAATACAATAAAAAAAGATTAGATTTGATAGGAAAAAAACAAAAGAATGATGAAATTGCCAAAAAAATTGCAAAAACCATCTTAAAAAAATAGCACTAAAAAGAACATAAATCAAATCTGATCGGTGAAAATATCTATTGGGGTGAAATTTAAAAAAAAAATCATAATTTAGTAAAGAAAATAACAATGAAATTGAAAAAAACCCCTAATTCCATAATTTTTTCTTCTTAATTTTAAAAACTGTAAAAAAGAGAGTAAGGATGAAACCTTAAGTATAACAAACCATAGGTGGAAACAATTACAACACTTAAGGGTCAATAATTTAATGGCAAAGAATAAAATCAAATAAAAAATCAATCTAAAAAAAATTGAGTCAAGGCATGTTAATCCAACTAACCTACGACACGAGATATGAAATGGGGATAACCCCACAAAAAAAAAGGTAAATAAATCACAAAGCTTATAGCCCAATAAGTCAATGTCAAATGATAAAAATGAAAAAAAAATATTTTAAAAAGGATCTAAAAAATACTGATCTCAAACCAGGTAAATCATTGAAACTAGTAAACCGAGTCATAAGAATGAGATGACCCTGTAAAAGGCAAAAATAATCACAAAGCAAAATCCTCAATTATGTAAAAAAAATAAACAATGAGGACCAAATCTTATACCAAAAAAATAATTGAAAGAAACTAATTAGGGACTAAATTGAAAACAAAATAAATGACAAAAAGGATAGAAAAAGAGTAATGAAAAAAAATGAGGACCAGAATTTGAAAAAAAAATAAATTAAAATTCTAAAGGACAATAAAAAAATGCAAAGGATGAAAAAACAACAATCAAAAGAATAAGGATCAGATTGTGAACAAAAACAAATTAAATTAAATGCGAAGAGGGATGAAATTGATAAAAATAAACTTCAAGGAACATTAAAATCAAAGCAAATATAAATTAAAAGAATGATGACCAAACCTAGAACAAATACAAAATGGAGAACAAAACTAAATTTTTAAAGGTCTGACACGAAAACCAAGGCTTAGGAGAGAGAAACAAAGGGTAGGAGAAAAAACTCCATTGTCGCCGAATTGCTGCCCGCCTTGGTGAACGCACCACTCCAGCAGTTACGCCACATCTTTATGTATCAGATGAGATAATGATAGATTGTTTTTGCCACCGTAATTGTCCATACCTGTCTCAGGAATAGTGTAGAGGACTCTGACGTGCTGACGTGTGCAAGGCACACAACAACATATTTTACTGATTTATTAATATTTTAATAAGGTGGATTAAAAAAAATGGCCCAAAGGCACACCACTATTTAAAAAAACCGTGACGCAAAGACAAAAACACCCTTAAAAGTTATTCTTTAAATTCAAAAAGTCAAAGATTAACTATGTAATTTTATAGTACAAAAATTATACAAAGACAGATACACCCCTTCCTGCAAGGCTATTTTTTTTAAGTATCCAAAGATATAAGTGTTATTTAACTATGCAAATTAAAAAAAAAAAGAACGAAGAAACCCTTAACAGAAGATCAATTTTTTTAGACTTCAGGGGCAAAATATTATTTTTACTATGTATTATATAAAGTTAAACAACAACTTTACCTTTATCATTTCTCAAATAACATTTGGATACAATTTTATCCTTAATATCAAGATAATTGTTAAGAGCAATGAAAGCAAATTCACATAATAATTCTCCAAACACACTACAGTAATTCACCTAGAACTTTTACTTTTTTTTTAAAAAAAATTTCCTGATATGGTTACCTTTATCTATGAGAATTCTCTGCATCATTTATCTTTTTCCAGACATGGCAGTTATTTGTAATACTTGTGATGTGAGCAAACACTGAGGAACTTGCATTTTGGCTGTCTTAGATTATAATTATCCCTCGTTAACAATAATAAAAACCCTAACAGTACTCGTACCAGTAAAGTAGTCATAAGAAGATACAGATTCTTTTCAAAGTCCAAACTACCCACTTTTGACCCGTTTCTCCTACAAGAGAAAAGTCACCTCCCCATCCCCCCCCTCTCTCTATGAACGTTTAAACCACTTTTAGAAAGAGAGACTCAAATCAAAGCTCCTCCCTCTTTCTCTCTCGTAACTCTCTAAAAAAAATAAAAAATTCTCCAAGATTATTTTTTTAAGAGAGAGAAAGAAAACCCGGCATTTCCCATTCTTTCTTAATTCAAGTTTCTCAATGTTTTTGTCAAAACAGAGATCGAAGTACGGAACAAGAAAATAAAAGAATGGAATTTGTTGGTAAATCAGTCAAGAAGAAATTTAAAGGGTTTGGCGTTTTCAAAGGAACAGTCAAATCCTACGACCCGTCGTCTGGTTTCTTCGAGGTCAAGTACGAGGACGGCGATTTCGAGAAGCTTGGTTTCTCTGATGTTGCTTCTTTGGTAGGAGAGGATAAAGAAGCGGCCGTTGCTGCTGCTGCCGCTGCTGTTGTCGGGCCTGTTGACCATAAGCCTCGTTTGGGCCGGAAGCCCAAGAAGCGTCGCCGTGCTGACCCTAAGAAGCCCGAGAGCGGAGGAGAGTCAGGTAATTCTAGGGTTGTTGAGGCTAATGGGAATTTGGATATGAATAGAAATGTTGATCTGAATGATGGGTTTAGTGGGGATTTGAGGGAAAATGTTGATATTAATGTCGATTTGAATGAAACCCTAGAAAAAGGAAGTGGGATTGTGGAGAATTTGACAGAGGGGGTTTTTGATTTGAATGCTGGGTTTAATTTTGATTTAAACGAGGAGGGAGAGGAGGGTAATAATAATAATAATAATAATAGCCATATTCATATTCATAATCATAATCATAGTAATAATAGTAATAATAATAATTTAAGTGTTGATTTTGAAGGGAAGAAGAGGGAGTGCATCGACTTGAATTTGGATGTGAGTGGTGATGTGGATGAGAATATTAAGGAGTTTGATTTGGAGTGTCAAGCTGCGGAGACCCAAAAGAGGGAATGTGGGTTTGATTTGAATTTAGGGATTGATGAGGAAATTAAGGATGGGACGGATGATGGTTTTGAAGGGCAAGTGGATGAGGCTCCAAATTTTGAGATTCCAAGGATGGGGGAAGTTGAGAAAAGTCATATTGAAAGTGCAATTCCTAATGGGAAGTTGGAAGAAGTTCATGTTATTAATGATTCGTGTGTAGAGTTGGGTGGAAGGATTGAGGAGTTGAATATGGTTTCTGGTGAAGATTTTAGGGCTTGTGATTCTGTTGGAGTGATGGATGTTAAGGATGTCAAGGAGGATTGTCCTGAGGTGATTGATTTAACAAATGGTTATAAAGAGGAGAGTGTGAGTCAGAGGAGGGGGAGGAGCAGAAGAAAGTTTGCAGATAATTTGAATTCTATTCCAGATGTAACTGTTCTCTTGGATACTAATGCTGTTAGGGATGAATGTTTGGTGGAGAGTGGTAGTAGGAGGCGCGGGAGGAGGAGAAAGCTTGCAGATAATTTGAATTCTACTCTAGAAACAATAGTTCTCTCAGATGCTAATGCAGGTGGGGATGTTTGTACAATGGGAGTTGATGGGAACTTAGGTGATGTTGGAAGTTCATGTAAAGAGGTCAGTGGTAGTGCTAGAAAGAGGAAAAAACCTTTGGGTAATGGGAATTCTACGCAAGAAACAACCGTTTTGAGAAGAAGTGCTCGTAGAGGGTCAACTAAAAACGACATGTCAAATGATATATCAATGTCTCCTGTAGTTAGTGCATTAATGGAGGAAAAACCTGTTAAATCACATCATGAATGGCCTGAAGAGCCCGTGGTTCTTCCTCCTAAGTTGCAACTACCTCCTTCTTCGCAGAGTTTAGATTTGAGTGGCATTCCTGTACTTGACCTATTCTCAGTTTATGCCTGTTTAAGATCATTTAGCACTTTGTTGTTTTTAAGTCCATTTGGGTTGGAGGAATTTGTGGCCGCAGTGAAGGGTAACTCTCCAAGTTCACTATTTGACTGTATTCATGTTTCAATTCTGCAAACTCTAAGAAAGCATTTGGAGAACCTTTCAAATGAAGGTTCTGAATCTGCTTCTAATTGCCTGAGGTATTCCTTTTGCTCCTTACTTTTCATTTTTGTTGAAGTTGATTTTCTTTTCATTTGAAACTTAGGTTTATTGATATTTACTATTTTTAATTGACTATCAATTTAGGAGCCTTGATTGGGGTTTGTTGGACTTGATTACGTGGCCTGTTTTCATGGTTGAGTACCTCTTGATCCATGGTTCAGGGTTGAAACCTGGATTTGATCTTAGTAGATTGAAGCTGTTCAGAAGTGACTACCACAAACAACCTGTATCTGTGAAAGTGGAGATATTAAAGTGTCTTTGTGATGACATGATTGAGGCGGAAACCATCAGGTCGGAGCTTAATAGGAGATCTTCAGGAACTGACCCTGACATGGACTTTGATCGAAATGTGAATCTTGGGGGTTACAAGAAAAGGAAGACTGCGATGGATGTCTCAGGTAACTCATGCCTAACGGAGGACGCTGCTGATGACACTAATGACTGGAATAGTGATGAGTGCTGCCTTTGTAAGATGGATGGAAATTTAATATGCTGTGATGGTTGTCCTGCCGCATATCATGCAAAGTGTGTGGGTGTTGCCAATAACTATTTGCCTGAGGGTGACTGGTATTGTCCCGAGTGTGCAATTGACTGGCAGAAACCTTGGATGAAACCTCGAAAGTTGCTTCGAGGAGCAGAGCTATTGGGAGTTGATCCTTACAACCGGCTATATTTTAGCAGCTGTGGTTACTTGTTGGTGTAAGTTTTTCCTAATGTTGCTTATTATTATTGTTTATGAGTAGCTGGGTGTGGTATGTAGAATACAGTCCACAGTATTTAACAAAAATAATATAGAGCAAGTGAAATATTATGTTATGAAGTTTTGCTTAGTTGGTATTTTCTTATATAGGTTTTAAAATTTAAGACCATCAATATCTCAAGGAAACAAATTTCTGAGACTGTTTAAGTGGTAGAAGCCACAAGACATCTTTTCACTTGCTGATGTCATTGTCTAGCATGTCATTAGCAATAGCTATAACTATTTACTTGATATGGTTTCTTCCATTATCTAGGGATACAAGCTTGTGATTGTGGTCGTAGTATTTGAGCTGCAGTTATTTTTATGACCCATCTGCCTGTGAGCTTGCTTTATTACTTGCATATTTTTTTCATGTATTGTTGATCTTGCAGGTCAGATTCGTGTGACACTGAATGCTCATTCAATTACTACCAAAGGGACCATCTTAGTCTTGTTATCGAAGTGCTAAAGTCTTCAGAGATGATTTATGGTGGCATTTTGGAGGCTATCCACAAGCACTGGGACATGCATTTATATGGAGCAAGTAGCAGTTTGAGTTCCCTAAAGCATACAACAAGCTTAGACATGTTCATACCCCCATGTCCCTCAGCATCTTTAGATACATGTGCAACTAAAATCAAGGCTGCTGATGGACAAAACCTTGGAAAGTTTGTTAATGGATGCTGTGGTCATCTTGATGTTGAGTTTTCAAAGTCTGCGAGCCTGACATGTATGAGTTCTGAAGGATCAGCTGAAACCATCCAAATCAGTTCGGGGAACCAGAATTTTCAGAAAGAAGGGCCTGACTGCTCTAACAGATTTGCTGGCTTCTCAAACGAATCCGATGTTCCAGGAAAGTCCCCTCTCATGGGAGACAATTCTATGACATCCAACAGTTTGGATATTAAACGAGAAAAGAATCCATGTCCTCCTCCTACCAGATGTCCTTCATCTGCTGGAAATGCAAAAGCTGAGGTCACATTACAGGTGCAGCCTGGAACTGAGTACATGAACTATTACTGTTTTGGCCATACATCTGCTTCAATTGCAGATGTGTTATTGTCTAAACCATCAGAGAAGACCACTGAAAACTCCATAAAATCAGATGAGGAAATGGCTTTAGCTCAGATGAAGGTCATTTTGAAGAAATCCAACAAGTTCCGTTGGTCAAGCATTCCCTGTCTAAATGCTGAAGTCCAGAAAGGAAAATGTGGATGGTGCTTCTCTTGCAGAGCGACCACTGATGAGCCAGATTGCTTGTTTAATACAAGTTTGGGTCCTATTCAGGAAGGTTCTGAAAGTGAGGCGATTGGTCTTCAATCAAAAAGAATCAGGAAAGGCTATCTAATAGATTTAATATATCATATTCTCTTGATTGAACATCGACTTCAGGGGCTGCTACTGGGTCCATGGCTGAATCCGCATTATACCAAGCTTTGGCGTAAAAGCATTCTTAAGGCATCTGATATTGCGTCTGTTAAACATTTACTGCTAAAAGTAAGGATCCTCTTTCAACTTGGTCAGCACTGAGCAGAATTATTATTGCTTTTCATTTCTTCAAGATTTCTTTCATTCAAACTCAGATTCATTTCAAGGTTCAAACTGACATTTAGAGCCTATCTTGCGTGATAGCTTTTAAACCATGCTCACTTGATTTTAAAATGTTATTCAAACTTCTATTTTACCTTCATCTGGGTTTTTACAATAATTTTTGATGAATTTTGTTGGCATAAGTTGTTTATCTAGTGCAGTTGGATTACCTGAAGTCCCAGCTGCAAACAAATCTGAAGCATCCTATTAGTGGTCTTGTGTGCGATAAGTTGATTTAGAACAGTCAATGTTGTCTTGAAACCCTGATTTCTTATAGTTGTTTATTGAATTTATCTAGTGATTTTTGGCAGTTGTCTTGAAACCAGGATTTCTTATACAAGTTGTGTTGGTAGTCTTTGTCTCCTTGGTCCAGAAGGGTCCAAGTTGGTGCAAGCTGTAATAATATTTACAATGGTTATCCCTTGATCTATTTGCTTTAAATTCATCTTGTTATGGGTTTTGTGCAGTTAGAGGCAAATGTGCGGCGTCTTGCACTTTCAGCAGACTGGGTGAAATACGTGGACTCTGGTGTCACAATGGGATCTTCTTCTCATGTTGTGATTACTTCTTCACGTGCATCTTCAAAGAATGGGATTGGCAGGAAAAGGGCTAGGTCCACAGAATTTGAGTCAAAACCCTGTGCAAATTCTGCCAGTGGATTGAGTATGTTTTGGTGGAGGGGTGGTAGGCTTTCTCGTCGGCTGTTCAGTTGGAAGGTTTTACCTTGCTCCTTGATTTCCAAGGCTGCCAGACAAGGTCTGAATTTCTTCTTCTATGTCTTCTATCTATTTTTTGGGGGTGGTAGTTTTTTCATTTTAGGAAACTGAGTATTATTCTGAATATGTTCAAAGTTTGAAATTCTGCAGCTGGTTGTATGAAGATACCAGGCATATTATATCCTGAGAATTCAGATTTTGCGAAGAGAAGCAAACATGTTGCCTGGCAAGCTGCTGTTGGGTCATCAACGACTGCAGAACAACTAGCTTTGCAGGTATGGTGCTCATTTTTCATTTCCTTTCAACTTTTCTTGATCATGGTTTTCTTTTTCCTGCTATGTTCTCTCTATCTCACCTACGTGGGGGCAAGGACATTTAATTGCAAAAATCAGCTTTTTTATTACAGTGTCTGTATTCAGCTTCCTTTTAACTGGTTCCATCTATTTATTTTAATTGCATGACCTTTCCAGGTTAGAGAGTTTGATTCGAATATTAGGTGGGATGAAATTGAGAACACTCATCCGTTTTCTATGTTGGACAAGGAACTTAGAAAATCATTCAGGCTGTTCAAGAAGGTAATTATCCGCAGGAAGTGTGTAGAAGAAGAAGGGGCTAAGTATCTTCTTGATTTTGGCAAGAGGAGATGTATTCCTGAAGTTGTTTCAAAAAATGGGTTTATGATTGAAGAATCCTCCAGTGAAAGGAAGAAGTATTGGCTAAACGAATCTTATGTCCCCTTGCATCTCTTGAAAAGTTTTGAAGAGAAAAAAATTGCTCGCAGATCTAGTAAGATAAGTTCTGGGAAACTCTCTGATGCTTGTGCAGCAGTGAATAAGCCCTTGAAGAAAAGAGGGTTTTCATATCTGTTTGCAAGAGCAGAAAGATCGGAGTACCATCAGTGTGGGCATTGTAAGAAAGATGTTCTAATCAGGTAACTTAATCTTAAGATGTTCAATTCTTTCTTTTGTTGTACGTTGTTAAAATTTGATGGCATGGCAGCTAATTTTATACTCTTTTGTGGATGTGTGTGGGTTGTTTTTGTTCCTTTTAATATTTGTTTCATGCAAATATTAATTTCCTTTTTTATGATGTTTAACCACTTGACAGGGAGGCTGTGTGCTGTCAGCTTTGCAAGGGTGAGCAGTTCTTCCTTATTGTCACCATAATTACATGATTAAAATCTGATATCGGCATTCACTCCTTTTCCATTGTATTTTGTATCTTACAAATATGATACAATTTACAGGATCTTTCCACAAAAGGCACGCAAGGAAGTCTGCTGGTGCCATCATGGCCAAATGTACATATACATGCCACCGGTGCCACTATGGAAAGAATGTGAAGAAGACAAATGCAAAAACAGTGAATATTGACAATAAAAGAGGAAAAAATAGCAAGATCACAAAAGTTCAGGAGCAAAAATTAAAAAAGGCCACTGTAGACAGAAATTTGGTGCGACTGAAGAACAGTAAAAAAGCCTTAAAGGGTTCTCGACCAATACTATCAAGAAACAATAAGAAGGTTACAGTTGTGCCACTACGTCGTTCGGCTAGGAAAGCTAAACAGAAAGCATTGCAGAACAAGAAGGCTCTAGGATGCAAGAGAGGAAGACCAGCCAAATCCAAAAAGGGGGCAAATAAGAAACCAAAGAAGGGTACTTCGTTGCATAGGAAGAGAACAGATACTTATTATAGTTACTGGCTTAATGGTCTTCTGTTGTCTAGAAAGCCAGATGATGAACGAGTGGCACATTTTAGGGAGAAAAGGTATATTGCCCAATCAGATAGTGTTATTGATGATCAACCCAAATGCCATCTTTGCTGTGAAGCAGGATCTACATCCATTTCGAATTATATTTCTTGTGAGATGTGTGGAGGTAACTATGTTTATTATTCTTTATGCCCATTTCCATTTAGGTAATTGAATTATTGAAAACTAATGAAGAGTATGATATATGCTGATACATTAGGTTTCCTTCTGCTTTTTTATTTTTGTTTTTATTTTTTTATTTTTCATAGTGATGTTTTCATTCTAACATTTGTTATGCAGAATGGTTTCATGGAGATGCTTTTGGACTTGATGCGGAGAACATAAATAAACTTATTGGTTTTAGGTGCCATATGTGCCTTGAGAAGACCCCTCCTATCTGCCCGCATGCAGCAGCCACAAGCCATGAGTTTGAAATAGGTGAGGTGCAAAATGATGTTGAGATTGATTTCCCCAAGGAAGGGACGGATAGTATCCTACATCTAGAGGAGGATCATTCAGGTTTACTTCCTGTTGACGAGTCTGTTCATGTGGAGGGGCAATTAGGTACTGGTCTGGTTTCGAATCAGAGTTTTGCGTCCAAGTCTAAGTTGGGAGCTGAAAATGGGCATGCACTTGATAATGTGACGGAGAATTCTGACGCAATTCAAACTTCTAATGAGAATTTGAAACCAGATTTAATAACATCATCTAATGAAAATCATATGGTCAAGTAGAACACGATTAAATCAGGAGATGATGCTAATGTAACTTCTCATGTGCGGCACTGCTCTCTTCCGACAAGGTTGGTGTGGATTTGATAGAAACTGAGTTGGCTTCTTTAGGACCGGATGGTGCAAAGGATAGCTTAACAACGCTCACCCTGAATCACCCATTGATGGATCCTTTTTAGACTCCATCAAGATGCAACCACAATCATTCATGGCATCAACTGAATTGTAAGATGACAGTGAAACAAGTGTAGATTAGATCCACAGTCAATCATTTAACTGGTGAGACAGTAACAGTAGAGGCTAGAATTATTTCAGGTTCGGAGTTACTTGTAAATCTTCTAATGTTGAAATTCATGGAAGAAGATTATAAAATACAACCAGAAGATTCTTTGAAACTAAAAATAAGGAGTTTATTTGAGGAGGTAGTTTCTCTAACAGCATTCAATCTGTATGAAGATTGCCCCATGTCAGGATGGAATTCAATCAGTTTGTGCTTGGGAAGCGTAGGAGCATCTTTTTACCAGGTCTGATGGCATTTTTCTTTTTTAATGAAGATTTTTTCCTGTCCCAATAGCTAGCAAGATTAGGTTAATCAGGAGGGCTTGAGACTTGGAATTGCTAGCAACGGGTTTTGTGGGGGTTCTATAACCTAGTGAGTTGTGGTGGCGGTTCAGTATTTGGATTTTTAACCTCTTCCTTTTTTGTCAGATTGATTTTCTATTGAAAAGTAGTTGTTAACCATTGAAACTTGTGTAAATATCACATCAGTATAGTCAAATGTAATTCATGTGTGCATATTTGTTTCGATCACCTTCAATTCATATCAACAAGTGGATTCAATTTGTATGGAACAGTGGAACACTAACTTGCATGTATTTATGTGGATATGCACACAATTTGGCATGCATGGAACACGTTGTAAATATGGTAGAATGTCAAGGTGTATGTATAGTTGTGTGTGTGTGGATTGCTTGTCAACAAAGTGCAACAGTTAATTTCGTGGAGGTTGCAATAATTTTTATTTCAGATATTCAGCAGCCACTTGGGATTTCATCTTGTTGAGTGTTGAGTTATCTGTTTCTCACATAGGTGCAATTGGAGAAAATTGGTATGATAATTTCATTTGTTATGCAGCATTGTGGTGCGGTGGTTCACGTGCCTGTTTCCTCCTCTTGTGGGGTTGCAAGAACGACAATTGCAAAGTAATTCCCTTGGTTCCGCCCCAGATATATCGTTCGCCATTTGTGATTGTTTTGTTGCAATACGGGCAAGGCACTGTTGTTGTGAACTTCTCAACCTTCCCAGTCCCCACCCAGAGCTGGAAGAAAGTAGAAGATGCTGGTACTCATACCAGGTCTTTTTTTGTGTTTGTGTGTGCAATTTGTTCCTTTCAACCTTCCCGGAGCTAATGTTATCTGACCACATCTATACCGTCACCTCACCGATTGCAGTTCCCACTTGTTAGACAAGCCTTGAAGGAACATCTCAGCCATTCTTCTCTATGGAAGCAAAAGAACTGAGAAGTCATATGCTCAAACTAAGCATTGCAATCAGTGACTGAAATGCATCAATAACAAAGACTCCAGTAACTAGCACATTAAAAGAAAATCAAATACTAATAGTCTAATATATAACAAGCGGTGAAAAGCGATGGAGCTACCCCAATTCTGCCATTCTGATTTTTATATGAACTACCCTGACCCAGCCAGCCCAGATGAGCCATTTTATTGTGAAAATAAATGAATAATAAGTAAATAAAGGAATGAAAGTCATCCATAACACACCACAAGCAGTGCCAAGAGAGAGAGAGACAGAGAGCAGAAGATTACAAGACATGATCAACAAAGGGAAGAGAGATATCTACAAAAGATCATGTAACAGCTAAGAAACCTCAACCACAACCAAAAAGAAAAGACGTTTAACTTTTTGTTCTTTTATCTTTCAAGTTGAACAAAACTAACAATGGCATTCTCTCCTACATCTACTTCTTCACTCTTTACTCTTCAATCTTCTTGTTCTGCACTCTTTTTTCTCCACTCAAATTACACTCCCATCTTTCTCCTACCTCTTCATTTTCTTATGCTTTCAACCCCAAGAAAAGACACTCTCACTGTCGTTACTGTGACTCTTGAGTCTGGCAATGGTGCTGTTGTTGCTTCTCCGACCACTGAGAAGCTGGAGTTATCTTCCTATAGAAGACAGTACTTCCCTTTAGCTGCTGTTGTTGGCCAGGTCTATACTATACATTTCTCTCTCTTCAATATCGATGATAAAAAAAAGTTTTGTTCCTTTTTACCTCCAAATTTACCTTTGCTTGTAAAAGGGTCAATTGGGTTTTAATTATTGTGTTTGTTTGTTTTGTGGTTTTACTGAAATGGGTTGGTTCTTGTAGGGTTATATTACTTATGTTACTGTAGATAAGTGACCGCAACAATGCTTTACTTCTTTTTGTGCGTGAGGTCGTGGTTATCGTGTTGGGTTGGGGGATTAAAAGGGGTGTTAACAAGTTTGGAGAAAGTGTGGATGTCAGTGTCAAGGAAAGCATTTTACAATCATGTCGTCCTGTGTTTTTCAGCGGATTAATAATTTATGAGTTTTTGTTAATATAATTTCCTCACATCAATTAGTTTTTGTTATAATATTATCAGTTATGACTTTTAGCACCTGTTATCTACACCGAACTGCTTTCTAATGCTCGAGAACTCTGGAAAAGAGGAGAACTTGTCGCAAGATATCATTAAGAGAAATTTGTCATTAAGTTGAAAGACTATAACCATGTAAGAAATTCTGATAATAAATGCTTCTAGCCAGTGCTTGTTCTTCACGGACGCGGGGGAATGCCATTGGATTTGTGTCACTGCACATTATTATGGCAACTTAGCGAGCACATCACAGCTGTGCGGCTTTGATTCTGTTTAATTTGGAAACTCATTTGATATTTAGTAGTGGTTGATTAATGAATCTTTCATTGACAAGTATATGGGGATGCCAATTGTGTTATAGAATGCTATCAAAACTGCTCTTTGCTTTGGGGCTATTGACCGTGGGATTGGTGGGATTGCTTTATCTGGAAGGCGAGGAACAGCGACGCCATTAATGGCACGTGGGTTGAATGCAGTTTTGCCACCCATTGATGTAGTTGCTGGTTCAATAGCAAACGCAGATCCAGCATTCCCTGAAGAGTAAGGCCGCTGAATGCTCGAAAGATTTGTGTCTCTCTGTGCTTTCTCCTTTTCCAAATACAAAAAAGGAAAAACTATACTCGTTCCTACAGACAATCGCTTTTGTTTCTAATCACCTTAAAAAGGTAGAGTTTTTGCTCTGAAACCATATGCTATCATTTGCTCTGAAGTCAACTTAAAACACGCTGAATGATATCCTACCATTTGCTCATAGTGATTTGTTTATCCAGTCATCCAGAAATTACTTCTCCTTGATTTATGTGATGTTTATTAACTCGATGCTAGCAGCGCAGAAAATCTCCAGAAAAATTTGTTATTGTCGGTTTGTTTATGCTGGGAAAAGAGGCATACATAATTCTCCATCCTTGACCAGAATTAATTGTGTGTGTCTGTTCTAGATTCAACTAAAGGAACCGCTTCCTGTCTTGTGGCCTATGTTGGAGGTTAGATTAACATTCCAAATTTATTTTTTCTTGCTATGGCTTTAACTCATGACCTGGCGAATTATACGAGTGGTGCAAAGCTCAATTGCTTACCCTAGATCATAGTCTCATGTATCATTTTTCCCTTTTAAAACAAGTGATGCAAAATTCATTTCTTTTTGTATATGATGAAGCTGGAGATGAAATTAAGCAGTCTATGCTGGCAATTGAAAGTTTAGAACTGCCCTTTTGGTAAGTCTATGCATATGGTGTTGGCAGCTGAAGCCTTATTCACTGCTATTCCTTGCATAAGTAAGTATCAAGTTACAGAAAGAAAGGGTGTATTTACGTTAATAGATCTAAGTTTGGTCAACAAGCATATGCAGCTGTCAAATTTTATGTTTCCATGATGTTATCCTCTAGGTTCAAGTGAATTTTTATTTAAACTGTTATATTTTGTTCGCAAAACGACTATCTGGCCATGCTTTCTAAAGGTGGGAAGATGGTTTGGCTGAACAAGTGGAATACAATTCGGATGGTAATATCAAGACCCAAGTTGTGAGATCTCCTTTTGTTCAGGTCTGTGTCATGAAAAACACCATAGTAGTTAAGATGTTTTTCATTACTTAGCTAACAATTCTAGTCAATTCATGCCCAGATTCCTTTGGGAGTTACCGAGGATAGGCTCATTGGATCTGTTGACGTTGAGGAATCCATGAAAACAGGAACAACTGTCTTCCAACCTGGCCTTCTCGCTGAAGCTCACAGAGGTGTTTTATACGCTGGCGAAATTAATCTCTTGGATGAGGGCATTAATAATTTACTTCTTAATGTGTTGACGGAAGGATCAGCTTTGAGCATCCTTGCAAGCCATTTCTGATTGCCACTTACAACCCAGAAGAGGGTGCTGTTCGTGAACACTTATCGGACGACCGGATTGCTATTAATTTGAGGTACGTGCCTCCATTTAAGCAGTGGAGAGAGTTCCTTGTCCTTAGTTTAATTCTTACTCTTTCAATAATGACACAATTCTTCTGCAGCGCAGATCTTCCAATGATTCTTGAAGATCGTGTTGCAGCTGTTGGAATTGCAACACAATTTCAGGAACATAGTAATCAAGTTCTTAAAATGGTCGAGGAAGAGACTGAATATGCAAAGACCCAGGGAATGAATGGCTGTAACCCAAAGGCTATTCCCCTCTGTCAAGTGAGGAGTTTCCAGGTTTAATACACTCACGTCAAGTGCAGGTCATAACTCCCCTTCTCCCTTACAACTGATATCGCTTGGTCAGATCAAAAACAGGTTCATAAGGGCAGGAGAATATTCATTGATGGAACAGATTTGATACTGCCGTTTAAAGACATGGTTAAATGATTATAAGAAGTGATATTGCTATATAATAAAATAAGCAGAGGTCCTTTTCTGTGTTTGGGGTGGTAGCCTCTAGGGCTCCGTGGTGAGACAGATGTCAATATTCATATGAAAACAGTTGGGATCAGGTATGCTCTGTGCTAAAAGAATAAGAAAAGACATAGTTCACAACCTTTCCTTCCTAATTCTCCTATGCCATTAATGACATCCATGCCAAGTCCATTACTAAGCTCTGCATACGTTGTTACCCCGAACCTTGCCACACCAAGTTACTGCAACAAGTCCTATTAACATTCCTGATGATACAAATTTGAATGGTAGCACTGTTTTTAGCACCTTTTCTCCTCATTTTTGGTTTCATTGTCCATCCACTTGAAACTTTGTAAACTATTTAACTACTAGTGGTTGTGGTCTCCAGCCAGAGAAACCTTTATTGGTAGGATTTCAACCCCTGGAGAGGTAATTTACATTGATATAGAGAGAGATTTTATGACTTATATTTAGGGATAATCCTTTAATGATAGATAGTCATGGCCAAGATTTAGATAATTTTGCTAAAATATCTTAGTTTTCCTTGGATGTACAATGATTTGGAGGAGATAGTTTGTCCCATCAATTGATTAGCAATCTATCCGTAACTTTCTATATCGGTATAGAATAACTTGATCTCTTTATTATTATTTTTATCACTACTAATAAGGTTTTTTTTTTCTTCAAGATTTTCAAATACAGGTATTATCGCTTTGAAGATGGGAAAGAGAACGTAAGCACATAATCAAATCTTTGATACTTGATCATTAGGAAATTACAACTTATAAGAAGAGACAAGCTCATGCGGAGTAGAGTTTTTGTGGACTATAGTCAACCCATCGCTCCCTGCACGCAAAAAGAGATACTTTTACAGAGCTCACATTTCTTCATGTTGTCATTATGAAGTCTAAACGAGAAGTGGCTAGTTGTAAGAATAAAATTAAAAAGCTTGGGAAGATATCTTCTAATGCTTAGAGTGCACTAGCTGGTGTGTAGAATGAACTAGTCTATGCATAAGGTGAGGTGACTCGATTACAAGGAGAATGTTCACGTTTGCAAGCACTGGGAGATAATCCTTCTGACTTTAAAACTGCTTACATCAATAGTCTCACACTTAAAACAGTAGTGGGGGATAGATTGGTTGACATGATGGGATAATTTCACTTCTAATACAGTTCTCAAAACATTAATGCAGCTTCTCCCACTTGTTTCATGTTAATGTGTTTCCTTTTAATGAGATTCGACCTGGGAGAGCTAGGAAGACTCTGAATGTCATTTGTCTGATGAGCTAAAACAAGAATAAAAGACCACAAACATTACTTATATTTTGTTTGATATGTTTGGAATTGTATTTTATTATGTAATGTTATATTTTCTATGTAGTATAATGGTGTGTATGTTTTGGTAATAAATAAAAGGAAGTAGAATTTATCACTTGGCTATCTATTTTTGGAGTATAACTGAGTGTAATTTAGAGATTAATAGTTTCAAGAAAAATTGATTATGGGTTTAAATTGGAGAAAAATTATCCAACTTGAAGAAATGTTTTAAATTGGGTAGGAATTATGTATAGCTTGGTCTGACCAAGCTACTATTTAGCATGGTTTGATCCAGGCCGAGAAAAACTTGGAATTTCAGGCAAAAATAATCAAGATAGATAAACCTCTGAGAAAATAACATAGAGATATGGATATTATTAAGGAGAAAACAACCAAATATTAACTTGGAGAAAGCAACCAAAAGAATAAACCTTGGAGAAAATAATATGGAGATATGATGATTAACATGGAGAATTAACCAAACATTATCTTGGAGAAAGTGACCAAAAGAAATGAACCTTGAAGAAAATAATATAGAGATATACAGATTAACTTGGAGAAATAAAACTTCATTGGTAAAATTCTATTTTTGAAACCAAAGATATCAAAAGATATACATAGGAGTCCTATTAGAGATATACGGGAGATGTGAAGTTGTTGGAGATATACAAGTGATATACACAAAGCTAATTAGAGATGTAGGTGTTGGGAAAAATAAGGAACAACCGGACACCAATCTTGCCAAATCACAATTCATAATTCACAACTCCCAATCCTTTTCCTTTCTTGTGCAATCAAAAATAGGATCACCTAATCAATAAAATAATGCAATCAAACACATAAATCAACACATATTTTTTACGTGGAAAACCCAATGCGGGAAAAACCACGGGACCGTAGTCCACCTAAAAAACTTCCACTATCAACAAATAATGGGTTCACAAGTGTTCTTCCTCAAATTTAATTAAGGGCTACAACATACATATCATCAAGAACAATATACTCTTGGAATACAACAAGATTAAAGAGAGAAGTATTTGAGAAAAACTCACAACACTGACAGCCCTGTTTTCTGACAAAACGATTAGCTTATACATCATCAATATTCGATCCAACCGTTCACAATGAAGAGTAACGTGTCAAGAAGTTGTTGTCAAAATATCAACCCAATCTAACAGTTAACGAGCTGGAAATCAAAGAATGAAGACATGCGATTCAACTGCCTCTTCTTCCTTTGTTTCTCTCATGCTCTTTGTTATGTTTTTGCTCTTTTAATTCACTTCTGCCGCTACAGTAGTCATTTGTGTTTTTTTTAATTTAAAGAGGCAGTTATGCTGTCTATTGCCAATTAATATGGTGGTCCCTTCATTACATGGTACGGGACCACACACAATAAATCTTCCCCTCATGCACCATATGAGGAATTCGTCATGCTAGCAATCAGCTTGTAAACTTCAATTTATGAGGCCATACCAAGCTTACTTTCCTTCTACAAAACTCAAACTTCTCTCTTGGTAAAGGTTTAGTCATCATATCTGACGCATTATTATCAGTATAGATCTTCTCAACAACAAATAATTGCATCTCTATAGCATCTCAAATCCATTAATATCTAACCTCAATGTGCTTTGATCGAGACTGAAAAATAAGATGCTTACTAAGATGGATTGCACTTTAACTATCACAGTGCAACATAAAGTTATCTTGAACTAGGCCAAGTTCATGTAAAAACTTCTTCATCCACAACAACTCTTTGCCCCTTTCAATAAGAGCAATATATTTAGCCTCTGTAGTGGATAATACAACACATTTTTGCAACCTTGATTGCCATGAGACTGCTCCCCTTGCAAACTTCATCAAGTATCCTGATGTGGACTTTCTAGAATCTACATCACCAGCCATATCTGCATCTGTGTATCCATCCAACACGGGTTTATTATTGCCAAAACATAAGCTGAAACTAGAAGTACCTTTAAGATACTTGAGTATCCATTTCACTGCTGACGAGTGTTCTTTACTAGGATTGGAGAGGAACTAACTAACCACACCAACTGTATGAGTTATATCTGGCCTTGTGCAAACCATAGCATACATCAAGCTACCAACTGCGGACGCATAAGGAACCTTTTTCGTCTCATTTCTTTCTTCATCACTTGAAGGACACTGCATAGAACTTAGTTTAAAATGTCTTGTAAGTGGAGAACAAACAAGTTTGGAGTTGTTCATGTTGAATCTCTCCAATACCTTTTGAACATATCTCTTCTAAGATAACCAAAGTTTCTCCTTCTTCCTATCACGTGTGATCTTCATGCTAAGAATCTATTTTGCCGGTTCTAAGTCTTTCATTAAAAAAGACTTATTTAACTCTTCTTTCAAAATCTAAATCTTCTTAACATCATGGTCAACAATTAGCATATCATCCACATACAACAAGAGAATAATAAAGTTTCCATCTGAAAACCTTTTCATAAATACACAATGATCAGAAGTGGTCTTATCATAACCATGATCCACCATGAAAGAATCAAACTTCTTGTACCATTATCTTGGAGCTTGCTTTAACCCATATAAACTCTTTTTCAACTTGCAAACTAACTACTCTTTGCTTTTTGCTTCAAACCCTTCAGGTTGCTCCATGTAGATCTCCTCATCTAAATCACCATGGAGAAATGAAATTTTCACATCAAGTTGTTCAACTTCAAGATTCATAGTAGCTAAACCAAACACAACTCGGATTGAAGACATCTTGACTACTGGTGAAAAAAATTATTCAAAATCAATACCTTTCTTTTGACCGAAACCTTTCATAACCAATCTTGCCTTATACCTTGGTTGTAAGCAATGTTCATCAATTTTCAACATGAACACCCATTTATTCTTGAGTGCTCTCTTATCTTTAGGAAGCTTCATTAACTCAAAAATATGGTTTTCATGCAAAGATTTCATCTCTTATTGTATTGCTTTCAACCACTCACTTTTCTTCTTATGTGACATAGCCTCTTTAAACATTTTGGTTCTCTCCCATCAGCAATCAACACATACTCATAAGGAGAATATTTGGTGGAAGGTTGGCGAAGTCTAGTTGACCTCCTCAATTGTGGCTCATCTGGAGCTTTTTGAAAACCTATTCAGGAATAACATCAACATCATCATTGGTTAACTCAGGATCACCAACTAATGGCTCAATAAGAAAACCACCATTATCATCATTTTTCAAATCTCCCTCATGATTAACAGGCATCAAAGGTAACTGTAAAGTAGGTCTTGGATTCAAATTAGATGGAATAAAAATAATATACTCTATTTTTTTCTTCTGGTCAAAGTCTTCAATGGTTTGATCTTCAAAGAAGATAACATCTCTGCTTTTAACAATTTTCTTCTCTTTCGGATCCCACAACCTAACCAAACTCATCAACTTTAGAGCCTAAGAAAATACATTGTTTTGTCTTGTTGTCAAGCTTAGACCTTTCATCCCTGGAAACATGTACAAACACTCTGCATCCAAACACCCTCAAGTATGCATAAGAAACATCCTTTCCTTTCCAAACTCTATCTGGAACATTAAATTCAAGAGGAATTGATGGAGAAAGGTTGATCATGGCAACTGCAGTCTTCATTGCCTCACCCCAAAAGGACGTAGACAGCTTTGCATGAGAGAGCATACATCTAATTCTTTCAACAATGATTTTGTTCAATCTCTCAGCCACTCCATTCTGCTATGGATTCTTAGGAACTATCTTCTCTAACTTGATACCATGTTCCTTGCAGTACTTCTCAAAAGGACACTTGTATTCACAACCATTGTCAGCTCGAATACATTTCAGCTTTCTACCAGTTTCTCTTTTAACTTTAGCATGGAAATCTTTAAAGACATCAAACACCTGATCTTTGGATTTTAAATAAATTGCCTAAATTTTCCTGAAGTGATCATCAATAAAGTTAACAAAGTACAATGCACCTTCAAGAGACTTATCAATCATATAGCAAACATCAGTATGAAGGTGATATTTAAAATGCAACTTTATGTTGTTTACCAACTAAACAATTAGTACATGTGCTTAAGTTCATACCTGTTAATGAAAGGTAGTTCTTCTTGACAAGGATGTCAATGCCTTTCTCACTTAAATGTCCAAGTCGTTTATGCTGTAAATCAGTAGAGCAATCTTCAATTACATTCACCTTCTTTTTAATCACCTTGGCTTGTAACATGTAGAAACCCATCTTCTTCCCTTTAGCAATAGTTAAAGAATTTTTAGAGAGCTTTCATTTACCATTTTTGAAGTAATTATAATAGCTTTCTTCATCAAGAGTACTTGTAAAGATCAAATGTAGGGGCATATCGGGCACATGTCTAACATCTTTGAGTAGCAACTTGCACCCAGTATTGGTTTCTAACAAAATGTCTCTAATAACCATAACATTAGCCATCCTTTAATTTCCCATCCTAACTTGACCAAAATCTCCAGCAGTGTAGGATGTATAAAAATCACGTCGGGGCATAACATGGTAAGAAGCTGCTGAATTTGCAACCCAAATGGTATCCTAACATGCAAGATTAACAAAATCATCATCACAAACAATGGCAACATCATCATCAAATACAACTGTCATTGTACCATTCTCTTCATTCTTATCTTCATCTTTGCCCTTTTTATCTCTTTTATACTTTCTACAATCTTTTTGAATATACACAAGCTTATCACAATAATAACATTTAATTCCCTTCTTTGACTGAGATCTCCTTCTTGGCTTCTATTTGCCTTTTCTATTATCGGATTCTCTATCTTGCTTACTATAAGAAAACCTATTTTGGCTTCTCCCTCGACTTTCTATAACAAGTGCATGAAACTCATAAGTGCTTGTCCATTTCCTCCTCTTCTCTTTATTGAGAATGATATCCTTCACTTTCTTCAAAATGATCTTTCCATTCGAAGTGGAATTGCTAAGTGACACCATCAAAGTCTCCCAACTATTCGACAATGAACTCAATAAAATTAGTGCTTACATCTTATCAGCTAACTCAAGATTCATCAATGACAGCTGATTTAGGAACCCCTGGAATTCATTTATATGCACTAAAGCATCTTCACCATCTTTGCACTTCAAATTCACAAGATCTCTAATTACAAAAACCTTGTTTTGTGCACTCTTCTTAGCAAAGGTTTCTTTCAATATCTTTCAAATTGTATAACAGTCATGTTTTTGAGAAATATGATTAATAGACTTAGAAAATACCTATTTTCTAACATTAGCTGTCGCCTTTCTGTTAAGCTCATTCCATTTTACCTCATCCATTTCATCAGGTTTTATTCCTTTACACTCAAGCGACAAAGCCAAATCATTGTAATATAATTGATCCTCCATCATTGTTTTCCATAAAAAATAATTGGAAGAAGCGAGCTTTATCATGCCTGAATCTTTCTTTTCCATTTTAACTGCACAAGAAATTCAATCTACACAACCAGTGCTCTGATACCACTTTGTTGGGAAAAACAAGAAACAACCGGACACCAATCTTGCCAATTCACAAGCCCCAATCTTTTTCCCTCTTTGTGAAATAAAAAATAGGATCACTTAATCAATAAAATAATGCAATCAAACATATAAATCAACACAAAGATTTTATACATAAAAAACCCGATGCGGTAAAAACCACGGGACCGTAGTCCACCTAAAAAACTTTCAGTATTAATAAATAATGGGTTCACAAGTGTTCTTCCTCAGATTTAACTAAGGGCTACAATATACATATCATCAAGAACAATCTACTCGTGGAATACAACAAGATTAAAGAGAGAAGTGTTTGAGAAAAACTCACAACACTGACAGCCCTATTGTCTGACAAAACAATTAGCTTATACACCACCAATCTTTGATCCAACCGTTCAGAATGAAGAGTAACGTGTTTAGAAGCTGTTGTTAAAATCCCAGCCCGATCCAACAGTTAACGAGCTGGAATCAAAGAATGAAGATGGATGGTTCAGCTATCTCTTCTTCCTTTATTTCTCTTGTGCTCTCTATTCTGTTTTGGCTCTTTTAATTCACTTCTGCCGCTACAGTAGTCATTTGTGTTTTTTTTTTAAATTCAAAAAGGCAGTCATGCTGTCTCTTGCCAATTAATATAGTGGTCCCATCATTACATAATACGGGACCACACACACAGTAGAAATTTTGAATATGTGGCTTGATTGCATCAATGTCAGGATGATTCAACAAAAATACATTTTTAAATTGTCTGAGTGCCACACATGGGGAAGTATTTTTTCCTCTTCATCCTGTAGGTGATAGGTGTTATACATAATGACTTTAACAACCTTAAATGGGTCATCCTAGTTTGGCACCATGTTATACTTAATGACTCTGACAACCTTAAATGGGTCATCCTAGTTTGGCACTAATTTTCCTCTTCCTTCAGAGTTACCAATTGCCTCTAGCTCCCTTAATACCATGTCTCTCATCTTGAATTTTCTTCTTCTTTTTTTTTGTCTTTTTTGTCCTAGTATTATGGTATTAAGTAGTTTTATGTCAATATGCATTGTTCTTCATTGCTGCATTGAGTCGAACTTCCTCAATCAAGTCCAAATTTGCCTTTAACTCGTTATCATTGTTGTTGATAGAGAAATATAATACTCTATGATTGGACCTTTATTTCTATATATTTGGTAAAGTACTAGATCGTTACCAAAATAAATTGTTTTTTTTCCAGGCTTTTGATAATTATACCAATATATTCATTCCCTGGAGAACAACCATGATAGTATATGAAAAAAAATTAATTTGGTTGAAGAAGGTTTTTAAATTTACATATTTGAAATATTTTTATAATTACATGAATTCTCAAAATAATAAAAAAAAAACCTATGTGTAGGTATATTTAGATTAATGGTATTGGTTAAAGAATAAATAATTTTAGATGTTGAATTTCAATTAATTTAGATAAAAAAACTCAACAATTTCAGTTTAATTTCCTAAAAAGTACAGTTGAAAACTAGCTATGTTTTAAAGAATTTGTGTTTAATTTTATATCTAATTTGTTTTTTAAAAATTAATAATAATAATAATAATAAAGAACCACATGATTCTCTAATGGATCCTACATCAAGTTTTATTGATTAGTTTTTAAAATTCGTGAAAATGTTTTTTCTTAAATAAAGTTTTTGAAGGAGCATTCGTTTTAACCAAATGTAACAATAGAGGGTAAAATAGACGAAATTATTTTCAATAATTCTTTTATTCACGTGTGCGTTCGTTGCCTTGTTCTGTTCAAATTAAAGGACGCGTGGCATTATATTATTGCTAAAAAAGAAAAAAGAAAAAAGAAAAAAGAAATTTGAGCAAGCCCCTTGCGTGCTTTATTCGCAGTAGCACTTTTCAAACCGGGAAACTAGCCGTTGGAGATTGAGGAGAAAACGGACAATTCAATTGTCAACCACCGTCGTTCTAACGTTCGAAAATACACCAAACCCTACCCCAAAACTTTCCTAAACGGTATCGTAATTGCCATTCTCCAATTCTTATAAACCCATGGCATGGCCTCCCTCATCTCTCTCTCTTGAAACGCTCTCTTTCTCTCTCTAAAAAACACAAAGAAGAAGAAGAAGAGACACTCTCTTGAGTCTCTCTTCCTTTTGTTTTCAAAACAAACCAAACTACACTAGTCAGTTTCTGGATTTGAGTTTTCTTTCTTTCTTCTGTTGGTGCTTTCGATACCCTTCTTTTGAATTCTAAGCAAAGAAAGAAAGAAGAGAGACAATGGAAACTGTTAATGGGTATCAAGGGAATACTCCGGCGGGGACTACCCCAGCAAAACAGGCTGTCACAGCAACAAAGATTGTCGATACGCAATCCGTGCTTAAACGGTAATTTTCTTTTCTTTTTGCATATGATCTGTTCTTTTCATTTGTCAAACCATGTAATATATCACGAGTTATAACTGGATTTATTTTTTGGGTTTTCTTTTCTTGTTCGTAAATGTGATTTTGTGACTTTTTTCTTTGTTATTAAATCAGATGATGTTTTTGTTTATAATGAATTCGGATAGTGTCATTTAAGCTATTGATTTCATGTGACTGATTCTTTATCTAACCGTAGTTTTGAATGACTCCATTGGGTTTCTTTAAGCCCTGTTTGATTGTTTGTCTTAAATTGGGGGGTCTGCTTTTCATTAGCTAATTGGTTGTTTAATAAGCTTGAGCTGGTCTCCCTTTTTTTTTCCTTTCATTTGCTTTCGGTATTTCATGGTTTAATTTAATATATGTGTATATATTCTTGAGAATTGGTTGCTTTTAACCCGATTGGATCTGGTTACTTGTTGTCTTTTAATTTGCTTGAGAATCTTTAGGGTTTATTTATTTATTCATATAAATTTGACTAATTGCTACTTCTTTTTTTAACCAGGTTGCAATCTGAACTGATGGCATTGATGGTAAGAATATTGAAACCTGTCTTGTTGTCGTATCTCTTATTTTCTCAGCAGCAAATCAATGATTAACATTGTTTTGTAGATGAGTGGAGAATGTGGGATATCTGCCTTCCCTGAAGGGGACAACATATTTTGCTGGAAAGGAACAATCAAAGGCAGCAAAGATACAGTTTTTGAAGGGACAGAATACAAGCTATCCCTTTCATTCCCAAATGACTATCCTTTCAAGCCTCCAAAAGTCAAGTTTGAAACCAGCTGCTTCCATCCCAATGTGGATATCTATGGCAACATTTGCTTGGACATTCTTCAGGTAAAGTTAAATCTTCTAGTGATCTCAATGTTGTTGTTAAAATTTTGTTGTCTGAATGTGCTTTTATTTAACTAATTACAAGTGATTTTTAAGATTCAAATTGGCTGATCTAACTCTGATGCTTTGCTTTATATTGTGTTTTCCTAGGATAAATGGTCATCTGCCTATGATGTGAGGACAATATTGCTATCTATCCAAAGCCTGCTTGGAGGTAAATCTTGTTTTTCCATTTTCTGTTTATGGAGGTTGGTGATTTAATTTTTTACTACTAAGATCATCTCTCTTTTTGTGTGATGTAGAACCAAACATCAGTTCACCTCTAAACACTCAAGCAGCACAACTTTGGAGCAATCAACAAGGTTTGTTGTTGTTACTTTGGATGTTATGATTTACGTAAATGGTGCATTGCTTGGAGTATGAATAATTAATTACTTAATTGGCACTTGTAATTGTTGCAGAGTATAGGAAAATGGTCGAGAAGTTGTACAAGCCTCCAAGTGCTGCTGCTTAGATGGAAGAGGGGTCCAGAAGAGTAGTAGTAGTGTGTGTTACTTCACTGTTTTGTTGGATGTGGTTTGAATTTCCCTCTTCCACAACTATAGCTTTTACTGTACTGACTCAATGGAAAATGAATTGATGGATCAGATTTTTCTTGCCATCCACTCCTTGTGCCGACTCCTTGTGCCGTGCATTTTGAGAGATAGTAAGAACAGGGGAATTTTGTTCTCAAAAAGTGATGGAAATGGTTGATTTTTGTTGGGTATTGTTCTCACATCGATACGCTTAGTGTTAATAAAATAAAAGAATAAGACTATTTTCGCCTATAATTCTCTCTTCACTTGAAAATTATATTATTCTTATACAGTAACAAATTAAGAAAATCGAGTATACTTGTAGGATTAGGTTATCGCTATGCGATAATTGGGGGAAAAAACTTAGTCCTGCACCAAGGCAGTGCGAAAAAATGAGGGGGAAAGAACAAAAAGGAAGAAGGGAAGAAAACCACGAGATAGATTTTTTTTGTCTTCTGGTAACAATGTCAGAACAGAACGATGAACATTCTGAACAAAACGATGAAAATTCTTAAGCTCAAGAATGAAATGGAGTTCAGTTGAACCAAAATTTCTCAAGCTGCTTTGCTCTCAGTTTGAGATGTGACAAGTTACTGCTACTTCGAAGATGTGAGCTGCCTCAAGTTGTACTTGGACAACTCCTTGTACTTTTCAATAACCCCGATCAAGCAGAGAGTCTGAAAAAATAACAAAAAAAATAACCAAGTTAATGGGGCAAAAAACAATCTAGCACCACCATAGAGCAAACATCTGATTAGGCAGCAAAACTCTCAACTTTTTTCTTTTCCAGTTACCATTGATCTTACAACCAATAACTAGTGCTTTGCAATAAAGAATACACAGTTTAAAAGGCTAAACAAATGTGATTCCAGCCCCCAATAATGTAAAACATGGTTTTGAATAAGTCTCTGCATACGACAAGACAGCAGGGAAGAGCAGATTTTTACCTTGACAATTTCAACTACAATTGTCTTGTCAGGATTGCTAAGATCAACTTTATGAGGTCCAGGGACACATTTTGCAACGGAATTTATAATTTTCATCCTGTCAATACCAGAGTTTGCACGGGCTTCATACAATACTGCAAACTGCACAGAATGAGCAAGTGGTCAAATTGTAGCTTGTTGCATGTGATGCAACTCCGTTGGTCCCTATTACAACAACAACAGCCAAGCCTCAATCAACAAACTAGTTGGGTCAGCTATATGGATCCTTCCGCGCCATGCAGTGGGTCCCTATTGACTCAGTTAAATTCAGCAAATTCGAATTTCTCATCTGCAAATATTTCCTATATTCTATCACAATTAGGATGACTGCAGGGGTGATTTTAGCAATGTAGAAGCGTCTCATGTTTGATTAATAGAAGAAACAAACATTATTTTGGATCTTTATTCAATTAAATGTGATGGCATTCAATGCCCTCTATTGTCCCATTCCCAGTGGCCCTTGGATCCAAATTCTGAAATGTGACAGAGCTACCTCAACAGCAACTCCTGAACTAATTGTGTCCTGAACTAAATGTGAGGGACCTGAGAATTTCACAGAAACCATCAAATTTTATTTAAGGTTCACCATGCACTTCAAAAGTACCGCTAGAGCTAGCTCCTTAACACAAAAGTGACATGGAATCAATGTACTTAATTTGAAATTCTAAGAAATAATGACAAAGTGGGGCGCACTAATTCATGAATATATATACAGATTTAATTTTACCTCTTAATCCAATTGTGTTTCTTTTCTATCTCCTTTTTCACAGTATTTCTAAAAGATTTTTATCCTTTCTACTCATTCAATTTCGGTGAAGAAAGCAGCTCTTGCTATTGGTAAATTTAGCAGGATGATCATTGAAAAGTCCTATCAAAGGTTCTAACGGTTAAATGAATGCTTTTCGTAGGACTTGGTTTATTCTTTAGGTTTTAGCACTAAAACTTTAGGAAGGTAAATAAACAATATGGATCAGAAAAAATACTATATCTAGGGTACACATTTACTGTACCTCCATATAAGCAAGTCTCATGTTGTTGTGCATGCAACAGATGGTGGCAGTTTTAGAATAAAATCTTGTTGCGTGCTTGCAATCTTCTAATGGGGAGACTCCATTGAAATTATTCTTTTAAATTTGAAACTCCTAGGAAGCCTCAATGACTTGTTCCCCCTTGCTAGTATTCAGAGAGGCTGAACAGCTGATTTTTATTTGCCTTTTGCTTCCCATTTCTCTCCAAATTCCAAAACAAACTCTAGTTTCTCTAAATACAAGAACCCTAAAATTTCCAATTCTTTTTAACAATCCAAATTCTGTCCCGTGTAAGTTTTTTTATTATAAATCTTGGTTCCAAACCATTTTCCAAAAATGACTAGAATCCCACACACGCTAACAACTTTGGAAGCACTTGTGGCTAAAGATAAAGAGCTAAGGCTTAGGAGCTGGTACTGGACTCTTATGGGCGAAATCTTTATATTCAAGAAAGCCAAAATCCACTTCTGATACTTGATTATCTATACTTGCTCTAGTAGGCATATTCCCTGTGTAAAGGTTGACAAAACCAGGGTATAATACTAAGAAGCAGAGCCTGGGCATGCTCTTTCTTTTGCTTTCAATCTGAACCAGCTTAAGACGAATTATTCAATAAGTCAAGGCTGAACAAACACATCAAGTTTCTCCCTAAACAACAGATTCCTCACCGCAGGGAGCCCAAAGTAATTCATCTTCATCAGCTCCACACAACAAATCCAAGTGCCTATCTCCAGCCAAATTCGTTTCATCATATTATATCCTAAATCTTTTAGGAACTTCTTGTATGCCAAAATTTTTATCCAGGTACTCACCTTAAGTATGACCAGCTCATTCTTTGTAATACTCACATTGGCCAAACAACTTGAATTTTATTTGCTTTTGCTTTCAGTTCCACTCCAAATTCCAAAACAAACAATAATTTCTCTAAATACAAAAACCCTATTTTTTCCAAATGCTTCACCAACCCAGATTTTTTTTTCCTTAAACCTGTTAGGAACTTCTTGTCTGCTTAATTGTATCCCATTTAACTCACCTTATAGAATTCTACCATAAAGGACCACGTACTTATGGTGATAAATGTCATATTTGAATAAATATAAATTCCGAACCTCCTTTTACACAGAATCCCTTACCCATGCTGAATTATGACTATGATCATGGATGCAAAAACAGATTGGGATCACTTGCTCATATCAGTTTCAACTTCACATGATGCTACATCTTGGCTTAATTTAAATTCTGAATCAAGTCTCTACTAAAAGTCAAACCATACAATAAAGTTGGAGCAAGACTAATGCTACATTGGTAAAATATTTGAAAATCAACTCTTTCCAAAAGCGTGCCTGATGTATCCCCAAGTTGTAAAGCATTGCTGCGTTAACTGATGCAGTTTATTCATGTTGATGCAATAACTTAAATTGTCAATATGCTACTCAAACACTTTATCTACTATTTGTTTTATGACTTTAATTGCGGAAGACCAGAGAAGTATTGCCAGTTCATTTTGAGCTAAGGATCAACAAAATTGATAGATCTAGGTACCTTCTGCGGGTCCTGGGTATCCACGGGAAAATATTTCTCCACAACTGGTGCAATTGCTCTTGAAATTTCCTCTTCTGAAGCATAGCACGCAACTTCAATTGGTAACACTCTTAAAATGAACCTGTATATGAACAAACAGTATATAACTTTAGCATGATATGGCATTTCTTTTCAGATGTTGCGTATGTTCTTGGCTTCTTGCAGAACTTCAGAAAGCCAATTCGGTACTCTATGAACCAATGTCACACGGTTGACCTATGCATTTTGCAAGTGAAATCCATAAGCAGTTCCTAAAACTAGAGCGCAGCACACAAAGGGAGACTATCTAACGCTTACCAGAAGCTATGTGTTCATAAAATTTAACATAAGAAGTCAGCAATTCAGGAACCTGGACATGTGTTTCCTTGTTGATGCAGCAGATGTCATCAAATGTTGCACAATATCTTTGGGACAAGGGTCCCCATCTATCTTGCGCATTTGAACAAAGACAACACCATTACAACCAGAATCAAGGCTGAGAAAGTGTCTCTGTTCAAAAAGGACAAATATTCAAAAACAGAGCAAGAATATGATGATATGGTAAAAAATAGCAGCAAAAAAAAATGATTGAGACCACCCTTTGTGAGCATGCTCACCATGACAGCAGGAATTAATGAATTCGACATATAGTCAACTCAGCAAGGGAGGAGAACAGTTATCAAAACAGAAGAAATGTAGCATATAGGAGATAAAACACTCCAAGAATCACGAGTAAAGCTACACTATCTACTACAAACATAAGAACACCCATGTGCACCATGCTCTACCATAATGTTTGTCCATAGAGTCACAGTTCACTCTAAGATAGGCTTAAGAGGAAAAATAACATAAAAGAAAAAAAAGAAAAGAAAAGAAGAGGGATAAACCTTACAATTGTGTCACCCAGAATACTTTCTGAAAGTGGAATCAGAATATAATCTTGTGTTTCCTGTCTAGGGTGAAGGGGAGGGAGGTAGTTTTGTTGGATGGTACAGTGCACTGCTATTATGTCTTTATCTTCATTTCAAGCTAAATCATTGTACTTTCAGTACAAGCGGAAAACCTTATTGAGTACCTACCAGCACATCTAAAATGCTTACAGGTGCTGGGTGTACTTGGTGGGAATTTGCATAATCTATAACCAAATAGGGGAACAGAGGGAGAAGAGCCAATGACAAACACAGGAAAGAAAAGGAAAAATTAATTCAACCAAAGAACAAATACAAAATCTAGAGAAGTCTAGCCAAAAATTCAATTTCTGAGACCATCTCATTTAAAAATTACTTCTTTCTTAAGGGAACATCCAATGTCAATTCACACAAAAAAAATGGAAAGAGGGGAACTACGCTACTCACCTTGTTCTTATCTCCAAGTTCTTTGAGTTCATCCTCAATAAGCTTATCAATGGATTTCTCCTCCACTTTTTCTTGGCCAACAGACTTGGGGGCACATGTTTCTGTGCATTTCTTCTTTGCTGGTAGCTCCTCTGCCTCACTTTCTAGTTTTTTATCATTTTTACAACCCTCTTCTTGATTAGACTTTTCTTCTCTTTGACATTCACTGTTCTCATTTTCTAGACAAGGAGATCCTAACTTTTCGTCTGCTGGGTTTTCATTCTTTGCATCATTGGCTTCGGGGGCACCTGATTTGTTCTCATCTAACCCATCTTCCTCATCCTCCTCCTTTTCTTCGTCATCGTCTTCTTCAACATCACAATATGAGAACTTAATCTTTTTATTTATCGGTTTATTAGGCAACTCTGCAATCTTCACACTAGTATCCTTCCCAAAAACTAGTTCTTCATAAAACTGCAAGAACAAAGTGCAAATACCAGCAGCTCAATGAAGAGTGCACAATTTGACCTTGTAAATCAAGGGAAAGGTGCATTCACTACTTCTACAAACACTCTAAATTGATTAGTCTAGTGAATGCATTTCTCGGTCATTACGATAACAGAAAGAGCAAAAAAATTAAAAAAAAAAATGGCACCCATGACTAGCAGAATTCTTGCATGAGGAATTTATTAAGACACTATAAATATTTTCTTCGGTCCAAAGCTCGTAGAGTAGCCCTCCCTGTCCTTAAGGACTCGCCATAAACGAATCTTGCTTGGCATAAGAACTCAAAACCTTGGTTTAAAGGGGCAGCCACAAATGAATTCTCCTTGGAGCATAAAAGCAAATCTTTCTCCCACAGCCACCCACCGTGTTTGTCACCGCACGAATCGATTTTCAATTTATCCTGGTTGAATTTTGTAAAAAAAAGAAGAAGAAAGAAACGTAGAAGATAAAAAAGATATAGAAACATACAGAACCAATAACGTTAATGGCCTCACGCGAGGCTTGGCGCTCCCGTCCCCCGTCACAAGTGATAAAGAAGCCTTGAACTCCTGGGTGTAATGGGTAGGAACCCTTCTTCTTCACTGGCTTCTGCAGTGACAGGCACAATCAAAAGAAAGAAACACAACATATGTTAATACAGATCAACAAACACAGAGAAAGGAAATACAAAGTAGAATACATTGTGAGGGAGGTAGCGTTGCTTTCTCTTCTTGCTGTTGGTAGTGACACTGGCACTGGACTTTGGCTTGTTTTCAGTTGCCATTTATTCGTTTATTCCAGTATAAGAGTTTAAGCTGCACTTCGACGAGGGTTTCTAGCTCTATTACCTCGGACAAGACAAGGAAGACAACAGACCTCTTCGATGCTGGACTAAGAAGATTTCTTTGACTTTGAACTTAGTCGAGGTCTCTCATGGTTAGGAGGCCCAAACCCACCATGCCGCTCTGTAGCCCGAAAATTATTCGGGTCCTCGTGTAATCGTTAGTCTAGGATCAGAGCGGCATGATTGATTAAGTCAGAATTGTAATTTAGTCTTTTGCTTTCAAGTTGTACAAGAGGGTCCTCGGCCCAAAATTATTGCGCATGTTATTACAGGGTTTTTATCATTCCCAGCCCTTTCTTTATAACTCAACCAAATCCATTACAATATATTTCCATATTTATAACTCGTAAAATACCGCACACGATAATTAGCAATGATTTTCTTAAGACCACAAAGAAGGTGATGAGGTTATAAAATTCTAAGGGAATGTTTTGGGGTGAATTACTTCTAGAAATTCTCCTATATTATTTATGTGAATTCAATATCCTCCATTTCAGCATCACATAGGTTCTTTTTGGGCAAATCTTTCTCTAGAGTGATATCAACTCTTCTAAAACAAATACATGATAGGGACCTTCGAATATCAAATCAGTACAGAAATATTTATGTAAAGAACGATATTAATAAAGTATTAATGAGTTTTTATAAAGATAAAAAAATAAAAGAAAAAGATGTAGAATTAAATAGCAGAGAATGTATTTTTTATCTCAGAGTATAAGGTTTCTAACCCTTTTCTATATATTCCATTCTCTTTTTTTCTATATATTCCATTTTCTTTTTATTACATGGCTTGACCTACTTTATACAACGTAGGAGGAATAGAGATGTAATTTTATAATATTAAAATAATATTTATTTCTATTTAATGCGATTATGATAGACATTATAATTATTAATTTAGGCTCAGAATATGGGAAGCTGAGTGTATAATAACCCTTCAATTTCACACCCAATCTGAAAGATGTTGGGTTTAATTAATGCTCAGAGTTCAGGAAAAAATAAATCTAGCTTGTGACCACACCCAAAAATAATTAGACGCTGTCACATCCAGGCCTAATACGAGGTTAGGCGCGGTCGCGTCTAAGCTCAATTTAGGGTTGGGCACAATCATCCCTTCCCTAACTTAGAATTTTGCGCGGGTTATAACTTCCAAACATTATCTCTTAAATGGGAGTTGATTTGAGAAACCATGACCTAGATGAAGGATTTTACACACCATGCCAAATTGTAAGCTTTGATGATAAGGGATGTAGAATCTGCAGGGCTTGGGTTCTAATGATAAATCAGTCATCCGTAAAAGATTTGTAATCTAACCTACTAATGGCATCCCTCGTCTTCTTTTGTGCCCAGAAAACCATTTGAGAAATTTTAAGGAAAACGGAAAGGAAGCTAGAAGTAACAAGGCAGGATGGATACAGAAGATGGTAATTAGCCAAATTACACACTATTTACCATTAAAAACCTGTAAAGCATGCATCAAACAGACAAACACTTGTATGCATATAGGATATTAACAAGGACGACACCAAGATTTTCAGCTATCATTATCATGAGAAGACACCCAACTCTTGATTGAAAAGGTAGATAGATGCTAACCAAGAAAACACATCACATTCAACCGGAGATTTCAATAGCCTTGACATCATGTTTCTTTACTTCCTCCTTAGGCACAGTGACAGTAAGAAGCCCATTTTCCATAGAAGCCTTGACTTGATCCATCTTGGCATTCTCAGGCAGCCTGAACCTTCTCAAGAACTTACCACTACTACGTTCAACACGATGCCAGGTATCATTCTTGTCTTCCATCTCCGTATTCCTCTCTCCACTGATCTGAAGCACCCTGTCATCTTCGATCTCGATTTTCACTTCCTCCTTCTTTAGGCCCGGAAGATCAGCTTTAAAGACATGGGCTTCTGGGGTCTCTTTCCAATCAATGCGAGTGCTAACAAAAGCTGAGTTCTCACGAGGGATGAGGGAAGATGAGGGGAAAGGGAAGTCCTTAAATGGATCCCAAGCCTCGAAAGAAGAGAATGGGTCGAAGATGATGCTGCTACCTCGTCGATTGTTGAAAAAGCTTGGAATCATTGCCATGATATACGCTCTCCTTTGCTTGGCGCTAGCTTCTCTCTTTTTTTATATATATCTAAAAAGGGGATTGTGATGGTGTTGATATGATTGGTTGAACGCTGAGAATTGTCGTTGTGAATTGCTGATTTTTCTTGATTGATTGGTGATCATCAGGGAGGTTGGCAATTTATAGAAAGCAGAAGAAGAATCGCCATGGCTTCTATTGAGGAACTTTCTGGCTTCCTCTTGAATAATCGAGGCTTTTTCATGGAAGATTCTGGGCTTCGTTGGTTTTCCAAACTCGATCGGGTTTGAATTTGAAGCCCTCACTTGGGGACAAGAATAATTGAACCCAGGCCTGCCTTTGAGGTATGGATGAGCTAACAGGATTAATTAAAAACTAGATTTTCATCGGATCAATCGGATCATTCAAGCTCAATTGGATTAATTTTCATTTAATCCTTTTAAACTCTATTTAGATTAGATCCGAAGTGATCAAATTCCAAATTGACTTATCAATTTAATACTTGGGGTACAGGAATAAGGGCCATGAAAGCCAGCCTTGGCCTTCAACTATGTATAGAGGGAGTATAGGAGAAACCCTTGAATAATATATAGCTAGTTGTATGTTTTGTATTGCCGGGTGATATAAATTTAGTCTTTCAATTATTTATATTGAATTAATTATTTAATGATTTGATTTTATTATCACAACATCTTTTTTATTGTTGTAGTTAGTACTAGATATGTTGTCCGTGAGTCGCTACAACCCAAACAATTTTGTTTTTAATGTAAAAAAAATGATGGGCTAAAAAACAACAAAAAATAAATTGACAAAAAAAAACAATGAAAAGAAAATAAAAAGAATTGCATTTGAATTTATTCCGATTATCAAACAACTTAATGTTAATATAATTGAAGGAAAACCATAAAAAAAAGGGTAAACTTAAAAAAAAAACCCAGAAAACATCAACTTAAAAAAATGAGGAAAAAAATCAAGTGAACTCAAGTGAATCTCCGAAACCTAATCTAATCTAAAAAACCTGCAACTTGTTAAATTATCGATCCAAATTCAATCAAGAAGCTTAAATGTCATCCAACCTAATTTTGAAAGATGAAATTGTTGAGAAAATATTAATAAAAAATACTTGTAAAAGAAAAGGAACAAAAAAAAGGGTATAAAATCTAACAGGAAAAAACCTAAGGATGATGAAATTTGAAAAGAAAATGATCCCAAACAAAAAAAACAATTGTAGTTAAAAGAATTAGGACCAAACTTGACAGATTAAAAAATCATAGGGGGTGAAATTTAAAATTATTTGTAATACGGTAGATTATTTGTAGACTAAAAATGGTAGTGGGTGAAATAGAAAAAAATTGTTGAGGGCTAACCGAATAGAATAAAACCAAAAACATATTAAAAAAAATAAGAAAACATCAATTTGAAAAAAAAAGCAGGGTAAAGCCAGCAAACCTTTTAAACCTAGTTTAATCTCTAAAAGTTACATCCGGTGAAATATTTGACCCGGATTCAATCAATAATCATAATTATCAACCAATTTAATTTTGAATGATGAGATTGGAAAAAAATATATTAATAAAAAAAACCTGCAAAAATAATAAAAAGAATGCAGATAAAATTTAATAGAAAAAACCTAAGGGGGATGCAATTTAATGAAAAAATAAAAAAATCTAAATAAAATAAATAACAATTAAAAGAATAAGCACCAAATTTTAAAGATTAAAAAAAATCATAGGGGTGAAATTAAAAAAACATATGTAAAAAAAAAATGAACCCAAGCAAACGATCTAAACCTGATCAAATCTTAAAAAGCTTGCAACTCATGAAACATTGAATCTGGGCCTAGTGGAGAAATTTATTATGAGCCAATTTAAAAATATCAATTTTAAAATCTTGTCAAAGCAAAAAAAACAAAAAAACAAGAATTAAATTTGATAAGAAGAAAAACAAATGAGGATGAAATCATAGAACAAAACTAATTTGAAAAATGATCCCAAATAAAAAGTTGTCAAGGCTAAGAAATTAATAATCGAAAGAACATTGATTAAATTTGATAGGAAAAAAAAAAGCTAAGGTGAGTAAAATCACAAAACAAAGTAATTTAAAAAATGACTCAAATGAAAAAATAGCAATAAGAAAATAAGGACCAAATTTGAAAAATAAAAAAATTTAAGAGGGGTGAAATTGAAAAGACACGCTAATTTTATATCTTATTCAAGATAAAAAAAATCATAATAAAAAGAAAAGTGATCAAATTTTAAGAACCAATAAATTAAAGTGTTGTTCATGAATTTTAAAGAGTTTGCTGCGAAAATCTAGATGGAGAGAGAGAATAAGGGAGGAAAGAAATTGTGATACACGTGCCGTCTTATTGGATAGGGGAGAAACTTAAGAGGATTCGCCAGCTTGCTTAATTTTTCATATTATTAAATTAAAGCTATCTTTTTTATATTATTATACTAACTAAACTTGTTAAACTTAATCGATTCAATAACTCGAGTTTTGGAATTTTTTTTTACTTCTTTGAAGATCTTAACGTTGCCTTAACTTTTTTTCTTCTTAAATCCGAAAAGATTTTTCCTAACCCACGGCGTTGCGGCAACTACTGATATAGATTTACTCGAGTCAGTCTTTTTGTTCGTTTTTTTTTAAATTGATATTTTTTTTATTTGCAGCCTTTAATATTTAATTAATTATAATTGGGCTTCCTATTTTGTTTTACTATATGTTACATAGTTTTATCACAATCTCATATCCCATGTTGTGGATTTCGCAGGATAACTATAAATGGCTTGAGTCAATTCAGTATGCTGTCATCTTAATATTTTTAATAAATAAAATATTTCATGCAATGTGTCACAATTTAAATATTTTAAAAGTATTTCGGCCAATGTAAATCAAATCTTTGACTTTCTAATAATTTTTTATTTTTTTAGATTAAAAAAATGAATCTACTCACAAACTAAAAAACTTAGTATAATACTATAATAAGTACTTCACTTACGCTTTTCACTTTAATAAAGATTTTAAGATAAATATAATATAAAATAATATTTTATGTTTTATATTTTATATTTTATATGTTAATATTTTGAGATGTTCTCTTGGTTCAGATTTATTAAAGTGGATTGTATGATATATATTGCTATAATAAATATTAATTTATTTGAAGATATTATTCACTTGTACACGCAAAAGTACACGAATTAACATAGCTCAATTTAGTTGATCCTCGTTGAGATGCAAAATCATTTCTGACCTTTCAATGCATTCAAAAGAAATTAATAATAAAAAAAAATTATCTTCTTGGATGACATCACGGTTAAGAAACCTGTCAACGCTTGCTGACGAGGGGGGAGGGGGGTTCTCGAATCTTGGCACTAAATCTTCCCACGATGATGACATCGCCGTGTGTTACATCATCGTACTATGGAGGAGGGGCGCCGAGTACACAGGGCCACATACTTGCATCTAGTTCTTCATAATAAGATATTTTTGCCTCGTGAGTCACCATTATGGAGGTGACTACAAATCTGGTGGATGTTCAAGTGGGCAGGCGGCGTTGTTGTTTTTAGACTTATAGTGGAGGATACGAGGTCAACTGGGAATAACAACTGGACGAACAGGGTTGCTAAAGACTTGGAGAGTGCGTCACTAATCTCAGCAGTTGTGGACTTTGACGTCTATGATTAGGGTTGTCAGATTTGATGGCAATAATATGTTCCATGTGTCAACGGTGATGGTGGTGAAGCATGTAAATAGTGACAGTCGCAGGAGATGTCTAGGGCAGATCGAATGTTAATGGCGGGGTTTCCGGTCAACGATATTGGATAGTAAAGCAGCGGGACTTGATGGTCACCAAATCTTAAAAACAACCTCGAGATGTCTGGCCCCGAAATTACTAAGAATTCAACACTGTAAAGACAACTTTCTCATTTCGTGATGAACAAAGAACAATTTTCACAACGCCAAGAACAATACACGGGCGACTTGAGAAGAAAAACGTTAAAAAATCAAAGAACAATGAGGTACGAGGACCGTTAACGATGATTTTTTTTTCTTTCTCAACAAACCCCTTTATATATATATGTGTGTATATATATATAAAGATATTGAAAGAATTCTACATTTACAATGGGGGGGGGCTATATGTATATATAAATAATATATATATATTTATAGCAGCTTTACGCCATCCACGCTGTAGGATGAATATGAGGCAGCAAGGAGAGCTCCGCCAATGCCTGATCCGTCTTCTGTAACCTGGAGAATGACATGTTGGGCCACATCTCCCAATATTTCATTCAGTGCTTCATGCAAGTACTTTCTGAACATTGTATAACTTGTATATAAACCCCCTTCAATCGCCACAACTGTTCTTTTCATTTTAACATCACTTCTGTTTCTTCCACCAGTGCCTCCGCTCCCATCCCGTCCAATCTTCTTCAAGATTCCCACAATGCCAGCAGCTGCCAATCGAGCAGCCCTACACGTCACGACATCACATATCCTTACAACAAGCTTTCGGACTTTCAAAGAGACCTCTGAAATCTGAAATTGACAGATGCATTGGAGAAAAAAAAAGAACCAAATTACTCAATCCATCGCAGCATTAAATTAATACAACAAGAATGGGGGAAAATGTGATCCATCTACCTCCAAAGTTTCTTTCAATATCTTAGCAACTTCCTTCAGCTCAGGAGAGTCATCCTCATGCATTGCAGCCAATAAAGGTGTTCTGATTAACAAGCAATAGAAGAAAATGAGCGGGTTAGAAACTTCAAATGACAATAAGCATGCAACATCAAGACAAGGGACAAACTTATACAACGATTAAATCATTTATTCAGCTAAAGGAACTCCTAGTCCACACGATTTGTAACCTACTGCAAAATAAAGGGGATTGATAATCTGGAGGAAACAGGTCCAAATATATCCGAATCTAGCGAGATTCTGAGGATAACTCTTCGAACAATGTCACCGAGATACATTCCTGATATCATTTTCTCAAAACCCTGCAACAAATTGCAACAAAAAAACAGTGAGCAGGTCCTAATAGTTATCAATAACAAAAATCTAAGCAACTGCTGTATACCTGATCATTTGGGTTAGGGCTTTCGGAATCCAAATCAATATCATAAGAAGTTCTTGGCAAATGAGAAGACCAGAAATTCCCCCATTCCATGTTAACAACCTAATTAAGTAAGATAACAGCATAATGCGAGTGAGAAAGGTTAATAACGAATCATTTTTCAAGCTAATCGCAGGAAAATGCTTGAATGAGACAAAAGAATGGTACCATGTATCCAGAAGTTGTAAGTAGACCTTGACACTTTATGATGGCATCTGCCCGTTCTAAATAACAGGCATTGGTACCTGTTCCAATTATCACAGCAGCAACAGTATCGGCATCATGATAACGTCCAAGTGCTAAGGTTCCCACAGTATCGTTTACCTGTTCAAAACAAAATGCACCTCATTTTTCCTTCATTAATACATTAAACAAAATCACAGAGAGAACCACACCCGTTCCAAATGAAGTGTAAAGTACAAAACTCACAAGATTATTTTTTTTTTGGGGGGGCCCTTTGCAGTCAAAGCCCAGAAGACAAAACTATTAACAGGGTTGCGGTTCGGCCCAGGGGTATTGGTTTGGCATTTTGTACAAGAAGCATAGACAAATGAAGAAAGTCTAACTAACAAAAGGCAGTCAAAGTGAAGTATAAAAAGGCACTGAACACCCCCTCTCACAACAAGAGTTAAAGAAATGACAGTTCAAAAAAGACATCCAGATAGACAAAAACTATTAACAGAAGGTAAATTTGAAATCAACAAAGGAATAAGTTCACAGGCCCAAGCATATTGGTATTTGTGCATTTATGCATACAAGAAAGTATAGACAAATGAAGAAAGTCTAACTAACAAAAGGCATAGACAAATGAAGCATAGACAGGGGGGGCTGAAGCATAGACAAATGAAGAAAGTCTAACTAACAAAAGGCAGTCTGAAGCACCACCCTCTCACAACAAGAGTTAAAGAAATGACAGTTCAAAAAAGACATCCAGATAGACAAAAACTATTAACAGAAGGTAAATTTGAAATCAACAAAGGAATAAGTTCACAGGCCCAAGCATATTGGTATTTGTGCATTTATGCATACAAGACCTGGTAATCCTTAAGTTCTAGATCAATCCAAATAGAAATGTAAGATGAACTTTATTTTGCATACATTACATCATCAAATGTGACCTATCCAACATCCTGGTATGTGTAAACCCCCACCGGTTACTTTAGCAGATGTTTTTTCTTATGATTAAGTACCAAATATATCAATGAAAGAAACTCCATGCAAGTGAGTGGTAGGGAAAATCTTCACAGGTGGTCTGCATGATGGTCAAGAACTTCTTTTGTTCTGATCATAAATGAAATTACGGTAAACTAAGGAAAAAACTCAACTGACTTGGTATAGTATATATTTTTTAATGCAAAATAGTTCCCGTACCAAAAAGAAAAGGCATACTTTTGACTGATAAAATATAATGCCAATTGAAATATGCCCAAAAAGCATCCAAATTTTTATTTATCCTAATACCTTCAAATAGCAATAACTCCATAATTGACTTTTTATATTAGTTAAAGGAAATTAATTAGCAATGTTGCTTCCGTAGGAGAAGAAAGTGCTTACCAGCAATGCGACTCGCATATCTAAACCACTCCTGACCAATGCAGCTTCTAAAAGTTCAACCACCTCTTTTCCAACCTGCAATCATTTGTGCAATAAATCACTCAATAAAAATAGGAAAACTAAAGAAAACTTCACTTATAATAGTCACTTGATTAAAATGTATAAGAACTTCCAGATTGACTAATAGAAGCATTTCACTTGCATTTAAACATATTTACAATGAGCAATCTCATTATCAGGCCAGTTATGTTTTTAAGATTTTTCCTCATCCTAAAATCACATGCAATGAAAACACACAACCAGGGCACTCCAATTCTTCACTTGCTGCCCCTTAAGAACAGCACAAAACATGTACAGACATATTGAGAAGAGCAAAAAGGAGCGGAAAAGCCAAATATTTGCCTCACCAGCAGGAGGACATGCAACTAACAATTATGCAGTCAACATTTACAAAGTTTTCTTGGTAGAGATCATCTAGCTTACCATGTCTTCAATTGCAAATCCTTTTGTCCATTTGATGAGGATCCCTGAACGAAGTGATGACTGTTTCACTGGAAAAGAAAATGTAAACCCAAGCTCCCTTGTTCTAACTGGAGAAGGCTCGGAACCACTTTCTTCTTTTTCAACAAATTGCTTTAAGGTTGAGGCAATAAAATCAAAGAGATCCTGTAGCCAAAAATGCACATTAACTGCGACATCTATCAGCAGATGATCTTTAATCAAGCATGCCCTAAGATAGCAAGAGTATTTGCAGTGCAAACTCAGTCACCTCACTTGTGCTTGTCATCAAGTGCTGGGGAATGGGTTGTCGCTCCACATCTTGAGACAAGATTGAAGATCTTCTACCTCCTAGCTGAATCCGCAAGACCCTAAAATTAGTACCCCCAAGATCTAGAGCATAATAAGTTCCTATCTCACTCCTGACAACAACATCAAAAATCAATTTACTAAGGCAACCTAAGCAAACAATACAAATATAGACCACATAATTGAAAGTAGATACAACCAATAACTGATCATTAAAAAAAGAGCGATTTAAAAACACAAACAGAAGCACAGTCCATTATTGGCCCCCAATCAAGTTAGTAATTATACATTTACGTTATGAATACCGTGCATGCCAATTGTGAAATTAATCGGCTGTCCATATTTGTCTCATTTATCGCTGCAAATGATAATTACATTACATGAATGGACAAGAAAGTGTCTTTTTTTCTTCACTTCAGAAACTTTAAATTGATGTGCATTGCATGCATGGGCAAAGGATCAAAACCAACTGTGGCTAAAAAGGGCAAATTTATGCAGGATAACAGTGGCAATGGTCACATCTGGTGTAACTTGATCCTGAATCTTCTAGCTAATATAAGATTCAAAGACCAGTACCAAAAACAGGCTAAACACTATCAACAACTATAAACATACCCCCTCCATTCCAAGATCTAATTTCAGCCATTGCAAGTTTTCAACAGTCAGCCCTCCTCAAAAAGAAAAGGGGGCTTGCACCACATGTACAGCCTGCCAGTTTCAGCAATGGATACCATGAACTCCTTACGAAAACATGAAATATGCAACTATTATGTTTCTAACCAAATCAGCGTTTCAACAGAAATATTGCAGTTACATATTTGCCCCAACGGACTTTTAAAACCTTTGGTAAATCACGTCAGATATGAAAATTATGTTCATTGAATACAATGCAGATTCTGTCACTGATTCTTTGAGCAACCAATCCCGTCCACTTGGGAAAGAAGACTAAATTAAAAACAACAGATTCCAATTGGGGAGCCTAAACACGTAGAATTTCTCAAACAGTTCTATAAGATTTTAAATCAGAATAGAAGGGAATAGAAGGAGAACATTTAGATTCTATAAATTTAAGTGTAAAGTTTTGTTTGAGACAAAAATATTCCCAAATCAAGTAGTGAAAAAGTCGATTCATTACAAATATGATATGTCAAAACAACAGATACGAGGACATGAATATATAATTCAAAAGCACAGGCGTTTACAAATAAACCCAATTCCAAAACCACTGTACCAGAACCATCTAACCGAGTGAACCCACCAAACATTTTAAAAACAAACTTATACAACACTAAGGAAAAAACAGCAAATAGACCGAACATCACATCAAAAAAAAAAACTGCAACAACCAAACACTTTTAACAGTGACAAATTTGGCAGAAAGCGTGAAGAAACACAGGAAACAGAAACAACACAGAGAAAGACTGTCCAAGTTGCAAGAAAACAAAGAAAAAATGTTCGAAAACCATTTCAGAACAGCAACGGGAAACAATTGTCCTGACCATATCAAATTTCAATGGAAGATAAAAATAGCTAAGAGTACAAAAAGCTTGAACATCCCAGAAAAAGATCGCAAAAATCGTCACGAAAAGACCAAAATACCAAACAACCTCGAAAATGAAATTTGCATAACCAAACTAGATAAAAATCAATCACAGCCTATCAAATCCAAGACAACTAGGCAAACAAATATCAGCAAAAGAAACTAAAGTGACAGGTGCCATTCAACCAATCATTCACCTTTTGATTCCTAAACCAACCAGCAATCAACCAGTCAATCAAGTATGAAACAGAATACACGCGCAGGCGCAGGCGCACTTTAGTAGCTCTCACAAGTCGAAACCAGTAACAAAAACAACAAGGGAGAGATAGATTAGATTATTACCCAGTAGGCAAATGGTCAACAAAAGTGAGTAACATTTTGAGCTTAGAGCCACCTTCAGAAGCCAAACCAGCATGCATCTCCACAGCCATAGCATCCACTACTTGCCTTAACCTCCCAACTGGTGTCTCACATGCTTCTTCTAGCTCTTCCAACACTCTCACCACTCTCTTCCACTTCCTCCTACTCCCTACCCTCCTCCCCACAACCACTCCTGCCACCGCACACGCCGCCACCGCCACCCCAACCGCCACCCCCACCGCCACCTTCCCCATCACCCACCTTTTTATCAAACTATTCCACCTACCTCCTTATTACTATATCCTCAACAATCCAAGAGAGCAGTAAACCAACGCCGTTTCATTGTGAAACATCGAAACTTTGCTGTGTACATGAACTATCTGAATGAAACCCGGGTAGGGAAAGCTTAGGTACTTGATGAGGATTCAGCGGCGGGGGGCAATCGCCGGTGAAAGCTCTTTGAAGGTGAACTGCTCGAGGAAAGGGCTTAAAAAATATTGTTTTTTTTTTTAATTGAATTTTACAGGGAAGAGCTGGGAGGAGTTGTTTTTGAGGGGGTGAGGAGAAAGGGAGAGGGGGATGGGTTTATTTTTTATTAACAAAAGAAGCGGTACTTATATATGAACTAAAATGACAGATTTGCCACTGTTAGTGGTGTAGAATGACTTCTTTGTGTAGCGTATCTTTTTGGAGATTTTATTACCGTTTACGAGAAGATTTTTGAGGTTAATGAGAATTTTGACTCGTGGGCTTTCCTGCTTTTTGGTGGGGGTGGTGCCTGTAATTGCCGTCGGTGTTGATTGCCTTTGACTCGCTTGATTAAGACCTTTCCAGTGTGGAGATAAGCCACATAGGGGTGGCTAGGAAATGCCCCTTGCAATCGACGATTGTGTGACGTCTAGTAAACTTGCTTATCACTGTCCGGTGAGAAAAAAATAGTGTCGGAATTCATAGATCATTTTTTTTTCTTTTTAATCTCGCTGTGTCATTTACGAATGGATTTGGCTCTTCCACCGACCACTTAGCTTTAATGCATGCATGTTTTTCCCATCGAAATTCGTGTTCATGTATGATCGATGCTCGAACAGAAAACAGGGCGTCATGGGAACCAAAACGAAGAAACAGGGATGCTAATCCTCAAGGAACAGGAAAGGGGGCAAGGCCGTTTTAGTAATCCTCTACTAAATATCCAAATGGCAAGTTCCAAGACACCAACCCAGCATCCTCCGTCGCCATGAATGATGAACGAACCTCCGGGATAAAACAGGAAGGAGAGGGCAGGATGGGCAATAAAAGAAATGCTGCAGGTGGGTTCGGGAGAGAGAGAGAGAGAGAGGGCCTTTTGCTTTGGTTTTTTACCCTGTTGTCTGTTTGTATGCATGCATAAAAGGGAGTGGTGCCGGGATTGCCATATTTTCGAGGCAGGATTCTTAAAGCGAAGAAAATTAAAAAGAGATTCAACGGCGACGGTAGCTGCGTATCTCCCCCTCGTACCTGCCAGCTGTGTCCCGCTAATTCCAGCTGTGCTCGCAGCACAACTAAAAGCCACCACCCGGATCCGTGAGCGTGCCCCCACCCATTTTATTTCTGAATAATCATTTAATAATTAAGGAAAAAAAACCCATCACTGTACCAGTAGGAGTGTCTGTGACTCTGTGTTGTATATTATTGTTACTATTCACGAAAGAGAGTCACGAACTCGCGTTCTTCCAGGTTGCAAGTTGAATGATCGACCTGTCTTCGTTTTGCTCAAGATTTAAGCTTTTAATAATAAAAGTAGATTATTTACCTTGACTCTTGACCATGTTGCTTTTTGTTTTTTTCTTTCCAGAACAGCCATGGGTTTGAACAAAACAACATGCTGCGTACTGTGATTTCTTCGACAGAGTTAGTTAAAGATTAAATAGTCAATAATGGCACTTTCCATGTTTCTTGACTTTTAAATTGCTAATGTTCTTGGGGAAAAAAACTAATCTGTTTTTTTAAAATTCAGTACTGTTGATAGGTAGATTTGTTCATCATTTTATATTCTGTATTTGAACCTCTAGAAATGTTCCAACTTGTTTAATCCGTGATTTTAAATAAATCTATTCTTGATAAACATGTGGTCTTCAGAAATATCCTTTATCTTTAAGGTTTTTTTAAAAAATCTGTGATGGCAGGTAAATGTGTTTGTTTGCTGGGAAAATAAGCACACACGGATGCTTGTTAAGATCAAGCTCTACTCTCTCTTTTACATGGTTATTTTTTCTTCAATCTGGAGGCCTGTTTTCCTGAAATTTGACGGGAATTGCAATGTGGTGTAAATCGGATGAGAGGATCAAATTTCAAGAACGCAACCACCCTTCTAATCAGCTTGCAATTAAGCATCCATCTTCTGTTTTCAAGAATTAATTTACCTTTTCTTCTAGAAAAAAGGAAGTAGTTCCCAGAAAATATAATTGTTAGCATTAAAACCGATGAAACGGGGAAAAAATGACAAAGGAAATGTGAGCAGACAACTTTATTTTTTAAGAAAAAATCCAAAGACAAGAATGGTTGATGTGCACTTTATTCGCAATTAGAGCAATTGCTTTGAGTACTCCTGCTTCACGGTGTTGTAAATGTGTTCAGGCAAAGCTCGTATGAGATGTTACATAGGAACCCTAATGGATATGCTCCGAAACAGTATGTATTGAGTATTGTGATATAATATATTTTTTAAAATATTTTTTAATTAAAATAATATATTTTATGATTTTATTTATTTTTTTTATTACCGCGGTGAAAGCATAAAAACAAATAAAAACATCAAATTGATAGTTTTTTATACGAAAAACAAATTAACTTATTTAAAATTAAACGCACTACAATATTAATTGAAATAATTAATTCAATTTATTTTTATCTTCAACTATATCAAATCAATTATAGTTGATGATATTTTGAACTAATTTATCATTAATTCAACAAATCCTAAATTCAACCTAAATAATTATTTCATTTGAACTAAACCAAACATAAATTCATAGCAATGTAAAATATACATTTACTTTGCTTGTAGTACCAGAAAAAAGATCAGGCATCTGTTAGCAATGGTGACGACAATAACAGCAGCAGCAATAACAATAGATTTTTAATAGAAAAACAAGTAAGGATTGTTTTATTCAACAAATTTTAAATTTAATCTAAATAATTATTTCATTTCAATCAAACGAATATAAATTAATAACAATGAGACTAGTATTTGTTTGATTTTTTTAGTGTTTAGAGGGGAAAAACATGTGTTTGGTGGGATTTTTAAAGATATTTAAGAATTATTTTATTTGAACCTACCCAAACATAAATTTATAGCAATGAAGTATATATATGTTATTTTTCACAGGGCTTCAGTGACTTTTGACCGTACAATGCTAATGAAAGAGTTGACTTGGAAAATAGCTGGCATTTCCATCTGATTTTGAGCACGTGAGATTTATTAAACTGTACCAATTATCAAATGTCAGCTCTGCAGAGAGCCGGGGCCCACAAGAAGCCTGACGTTAGATTACTAGTTACTACTTACAACCTATAACCAGTGGCAATTGCTTAATTAATTGCGCGCCACGGTGCATTCTATACACTTCAGTTCAGGTAGAAAATATTATAATAAAATATCCAAAATAATTTTTACTGTTCAGTATATAGGCAAGAAGTAGAGTTCTGCCCGATTATTTTAAAGTATTTATTTTTTATAAATATATCAAAATACTATTTTTTTTATTTTTTAAAATTTATTTTTAATAATAGCACATCAAAATAATTTAAAAACACTTAATAATCTAAAAAATTTTAAAAAAATAATTTTTTAAAAACACTTAATAGACGATCCTAAAGAATGCCATAAGAATATGTTTGAGAGTGTGATGAATGTTTTTTTAAATAATTTTTACTTGAAAATTGATCAAAATATATTTTTTTTCAATTTTGTTTTAGTTTTCCACATCAAAATGATAATTTTTTAATAAAAATATTAATTTAAAACCTTTTCAAAAAACATTTAAAATTTTTTAAAAACACAATTATATCACAGTAACAAATGATGTTTCTGTGGTTTTGATTTAAAAAATCTCAATATCTATCTTGAAAAACTATGAAATCTTTAGATCAAAGCAAACAAATTATTCATTTTTAAATTAAAAAGTCTCAATTATTAGTAAATCACTAAAACAGCAGATTGCAATTGTTTTATAACATGATTTAAATCATTAGCATCAACTTGCTATGGCTGGTGTACCTGTTATATTACTTTCATATATTAATTCCCAATGTATTTTCCATAACCATAAAACAAAACCATGCTCTAATGCTGACATCAATCATATAATTAAGCATATACTATAAGAGATTATGCCCCCCCCCCCTCTAACCTATGATTTGAATGGTAGTTGTTTTCTAAATACATGATTTTAGAAAGCGCATGTTGTGTTTGGAAATTCAGTTTTTTAAGTTAAAAATTAATATTTTTTTATATTTTTTATTGTTTTAATGTGTTGATTTTAAAAATAATTTTTAAAAAATAAAAAAAAACATTATTTTAATGCATTTCAGCATAAAAAACAACCGTAATTATACTCTCAAGCAGGCATAAAATGACCTTCTACATCAAGTTCATAATTTTGTAATGAAATCTTAGTTTCATGTTACATTATATTATAATGTGATAGAATGTTCTGCAAGGATGATAACTGCAAAGTTCATGGCAAAACGATAATGCCCATCGGCTAGTTTTGTTTATATATATAAAGACATTATTTAATTTGAATATAGTTTTAGGTATTTGAATTTTATACATACACTTTATGCTTGATCGTTGTATACAGACAACCGGCGACCGTATCGCAACCAAAAACTAAAACCATGCAGGCCAAGAGACCACGACCCAACAGTAGGCAGTGCCATGTATTTTAACATCTGGGATCATTCACCTTTCTTGATCATAAGTTTGACCAATGAGAACTTGGCAATGTTGCTGCAGGAAACCTGAATCTGCACAATACACAGCATCCCCCCATTCAAATTTGAGTGTGTTCATGGCATGTCCATTCTTTGTCATCGCTTTTATAGCGTGCTCATGGTCCGGATATCTTTTAGGAGGACATGCTTTTTGAATACCTTTGCCATTTCTTTATCATGCGGATCGTACTCGATCGAGGGGGAATGCCCGAGCAGGCGAGAAGATGGTATTTATTTATTTGTTAATTTCTATAGTGTTATGGGGTTGCAGCGTTGCTCTCCTCCACAATTAATCCTCATGTTTGTGTTTTTGTCAATTAGTGCGTATTTTTTGTTATGAATTATGAAGAAAGATGGAAAGAAGCATTGTATATATCAAGAAAAAAGAAAGCACCTTTATGTGTCAAGTGGGCTTATTATAAAAGCATGCCATCTCTTCATGTGTCTCATCAAGCTACCTCGAGACGGGAATAAAAAAAATTTCAAGAAAGTATAGTTTAAGCTACGGGGAGATTCAGATTTCTAAAAATTAGAAATTTTAGAGTGTGTTTATAAATGTTATTATATTTATAACCAGGAGCTTGCTGCTGAATGTTCTAAAACAGTGTTTAAATACTTTCACATAACATCAATCATTTGGTTAAATTTTCTACATCTTAATTTAATGTTTATAGAGGGGGGGGTGTTGAATATTATTTAGCCCAATTCATTAAATAAAAATCATCTAATGGTTACTGTTGTTCTTGTTCAAGCTACAAAAACTTTAACTCAGTATTCTGATCATAAGATCGCAGTCGACCGGATGTCTTGAACTCAACTGGTATTTATTTATTTGTTAATTTTTTTTTTTTTGGGGTGGGTTCCAAATTTTTTTTTTTTTTTTTTTTTTTTTTTTTTTTTTTTTTTTTTTGGGAGGAAACAGTGTTATAAATATCTTCTTATTGTCAAGTGGGCTTATTATGAAGGCATGCCATCGGGGGGGGAAAAAAAAAAAAAGAAGGGGATTTGTTTTAAATTTTTAGGGTCGTTGAAAGTATTAATGTTATGTTTTTATTATATTTATAACCAGGAGCTTGCTGCTGAATGTTCTAAAACAGTGTTTAAATACTTTCACATAACATCAATCATTTGGTTAAATTTTCTACATCTTAATTTAATGTTTATAGGATGAGATATTGCATATTATTTAGCCCAATTCATTAAATAAAAATGATCTTGCTTATGGTTACTGTTGTTCTTGATCATGCTACAAAAACATTTACCTCCAGTATTCTGATCATAAGATCGCAGTCGACCGGATGTCTTGAACTCAACTGAATGTTTGACGATTCAACCGGACGTTTTGGGCTACCAAGGTGTAAAGAATGCGTTTTTTATTTTCTATCTTACCTCTGTCATCATTCGCTGGAACAAAAAGAAATTCAAGTCTCCCATATCTGGACAATTAAGGCATCGAAGAAAACTCCCGCCCCCTAAAACCTAAGAAGATTAAAATACTAATATAATAAAAACCTGCCTCAGGAATCATCATTTCGTTAACAGGTCGAGTTGACCATGGCCGTGACAAACACTGCAAAATCAATGATCATAATCGAGCCAGGTCATAATCATGACTGGCAGCAGAGAACGAAAGTGAAAGTTTGATGATTTTGCAACACACTGGGGGCGATATGGAGAGGAAAAGCCACACAGACACAGCCTTGCTCGTATATGAGATTTGAGTTTCCTTGTCGTTGCTCGTGTTTCCATTGACTCGTCCAATACCCCAATGAACATGCCGTATTTGGGTTTCGAGTGGTGCTTTTGCCGTAGAATAATGAGTTCGTGACAAGTGCGATATTGAAAACAATTAACAGCAGGCTAATCCATGAACAGCAAGAAACCTTTCCTTGTCAATATTGTTTTATTATTATACTATTTGTGTACGAGGGAGCATCAGTACGTCCATTCATCTTCAGCGTGTTAGGAGAAATGTCTAAGATACAAAATTCGAATTCGTGGAGGATTAAGTCCCATGACTAGATCCAATCACTGATCTGAACTTGCAAGTGTCCACGCATCAAAGTAGGATCTTTGTGTCGTTTTTATCTTTTTGTAAAGAATTGAAACCTACCACTCAAAGAATGCAACTTGAACAGATGATCAACCAATCAATTTCCTAATTGCCGATGGAAAATAACTTGACATGATTAACTTTGTGACAAGATCTAAGATCTCCTGATTCTTCTCAAGTGTAACCCAATTACACAGTTATTAGATCCGCCTCGTCTTAGGTTCTGGATTGTAATTTAACCAAGCTAATTATTTTTCATTTAAGATTATCTTATTTAAAAAATTTATTTTTATAAAAATTAAATTGGAAACTCTTCCTGTTGAACGAAATAATAAATAAATACACCGAAACACATCTACAAAAATTTCGTATCAGAATTCACAAAGAAACGATCAAATTAATCAAGATACACAACGCAGATCGTATAAATATAATTTTGCAATTCTCGATAAATATAATTATTATATCGACCACGTCATGTTTTACCAACTTTGTTGGGTTAATTAAATCAAACAACTCAATTTCAAGTTATTTTTTTTAAATTCATCATGGATCAAAGACCGGGTTTAATAAATTAAATTATACTACCTGCTCTATGCAATAAAAAAAAAAGTCATTTTCACCGTACATGATTAAACTAATTGGATACCAAACAAACCATAGAATAAAATAAGATAAACAGGTCTAGATTCTTGAGATCACAATACACCTTTCCTAAAGGAAAGGATATGCGCACTTAACATGCTCATTTGAATCAATTTTCCCATGATATAATTAATTACTTTATTCCGTACGATTAATTACATCGAGAGATCGATGAGAGGTTGGATAACGTAGCATAAAGAGGCTCTGATAAAAACCAAAAGGGCATAATACTCATTTTTTCTATAAAAAAAAAATAAACAATTTCATTAACAATAAAAATAATTCATGAGCATACTTAACATTAACATGCATGTCGTGATAATAAGTATTCAAATTGATTTTTCATCTCTCATCTTCTTTTATCTTAAAAATCGTAAGTCTACTGAACATTGAAATGTTTCCCCAGAACACAGTACGCCGAGGGATTGATGATCAAGCAGCTGGTTCTTATGTAGGAGTCAACAACTCGTATGATTCACAGACACAAATAGGAAAACCCTTGACTTGTTAGTTTGAACACCCCGGCCCCCTCTGCTTCTAGAATGAATGAAAGAAAGATTTCAGCAATCTGCCGACCAAAAAGTGGACATTATTCAATAGCCTGGTATATATCTCCGGAGATATCAATGTCCAGGGGGTTTCCAGTCGTTGGCTTCCCACAGTGAAGTGATCTCCCTCCCTTGAACCTGATCATATAATGGAAGGAGGGTGGCAGTCACTGTCAGGCCATCTGTACTGTTATGTTCTTACCAAAAACAAGTCCAAAATGAAAGAGAACCCCCCAACTTGAGGTTGATTCTATTCCACTCGTGACTTTAATTTGATTGTGACCACTTCTACATCAATTTTTTGGATTTTCCACTCACACAGTAATCGCTTCTCTACCTTTAATTTTGCTCCTTTCCTTTCTTCTCTCAGGTACAAATCATTTACGAGGCTTTATACACTTCCACCATACAAGGCTTGCATTTTCTTGGTGAACAAAAAGAAGTTCATATCCAGCCAAAGTTACAGGATGAGTACTAAAATACAACAGCCTTAGAAATAAGATTATGTGTTGGATAATTAATTGATCTTTTAGTTCAAGTAATCTTATCCTTTTTTTATAGTCAATGTGTCTCATGACTTGATATGAAAAGTCTAGAAGTGGTAACTAGCAACAGGTAATGTCTGGTAAGCCAAGGTGACTGGTAGTTATGGTAATAACAAGCGGTGCCAGGTAAATTAGATAATCAATAACTGATACTTGTAAAAGATTCTCTTTGATGGATACGAGAACTCTTTGATGGTAAAGTCAGTAATTTAGAAAGTATAATGATATTTTAGAGACATAAACTCTGAAAATATATATGCTGAAAATGTTGAGAATAAAGATATTGTGAACCTTAGAGTTTAAAGAATTCATAATATATTTATAGCTCATGAATCTTGTTTTTTTATAGAGAAAAACAGCTAAAATAAAATTTTACTTTTGTGATATTTTGAGTTGTGTTTTATTTAAAATAATATATATTAAATCAATATAAAGTACTGAAAAACCCGCGTGGAGTTCTAAAAGTAATTCTTTAACAAGTGTTAGGCTAGAGGCACTTGGCAAGCCCATGGTTTTTTTTTTTTAGCTTGTTTGGAGTTTTTTTAGTTCTATTTTATTTATATCCATTTGATTATCAACATTAATTTATCAATATTTCGGATTTTGCACTCACCCAATAATAGCTTCTCTAGCTTTAATTTCACTCCTTTCTTTCACTCCCTTTCCTTTCTTCTTTCAAGTACAAATCATTTATGAGACTTTACACACTTCCACCATACAAGGCTTGCATTTTTTTTGGTGAGCAAAAGGAAGTTCAAATCCAGCCAAAGTTTTCACGCTTGCTATATATTAACATAGCCAAGTTTATATATATATATATATATATATATATATATATATATATAAACTTGGCTCACCAAAAAATGCAAATATAACATGATGTTCGGTCAGTTTACATATACTTTGACTGATCTCACGGCCCACGGCCCTTGAAGTTAACGACCATGTAAACCTTCAGTGATCCTGAAATTTATGGGACTTGAACTAGTGGTCTCTAGAAAACAAATCCAGAATCTGACCAGTTGAGCTCCACTCCTCATGATTTCATAGCCAAGTTTTCTTTCTTGGTGAACATACATTGTAACATATACTAAAAGGGATCAGTGTTTTACTATGGACTACACAATGCAGTTCATAGGAAAATGTTAAGCAACTGTTTTTTTTAATAAATATTTTTTTTGTTTATTTTTTTTTGTTAATGTTATTTTTTTTCTATTTAGTTATCAAAATTTCATGACACAGGTTCCGGATTTGACGGGTTAACCTAGATTTTTTTTGTTTTCTTTTTAATTAATTTTCTCGAATGCAGTCCACAGTGAAACGCTGAGCTGTCTTTTTTTTTAATTTTTGAAAACTGCTCAGTGTTTTACTATGGACTGCATAGTGCAGTCCACAGTAAAACGCTGAGCATCTTTTTTTTTTGGCTTTTTTGCTTTTTTTTAAGCTGTTTTTTAATGAATATTTTTTTTAATTATTTTTGTTAATGTTAAATTTTTTTCTATTTAGTTATTAAATTTTCATGACACAGCTTTCAGGTTTAACGGGTTAACCCGAAATTTTTTTTTAGTTTTCTTTTTAATTAACGTGAGGTTGATTCTATACCACTCGTGACTTTAATTTGATTGTGACCACTTCTACATCAATTTTTTGGATTTTCCACTCACACAGTAATCGCTTCTCTACCTTTAATTTTGCTCCTTTCCTTTCTTCTCTCAGGTACAAATCATTTTCGACGCTTTACACGCTTCCACCATGCAAGGCTTGCATTTTCTCGGTGAACAAAAAGAATATCATATCCTGCCAAGTTACACGATGAGTAACAAAATATAATAGGAAATAAGATTTATGTGTTTAGATAATTCATTGATGTCTTAGTTGAAGTAAACTAATTTATTTTTTCTAGTTAATGTGTTTGATGGCTTGATATGAAAATTTTAGGGGTGGTAACTGGTAGCAGGTGATGTCTGGTACGCCAATGCTACCAGTAGCTGTGATAGTAACAAGTAGTGCCTGATAAGTTAGGTGATTGATAGCTGATACATGTAAGAGATCTTCTTTGATGGATATGGGGACTCTGATGGTAAAGTCAGTAATTTTGTAAAGAGAAAAAACACAATGATATTTTAGAAATATATATTTTAAAAATATATATGCTAAAAATATTAAGAATTAAGATATTGTAAATCTTGAGTTTTTAAGTATTCATAGTCTTATTTTTTTGGGAGAAAATTGGCTAAATGAAATTTTACTTTTATGATATTTTAAGTTTTATTCTGCTCGAAATAATACGTATTAGATCAGTATAAAATATTAAAAAATCTGTATGGGTCTCAAAAGAATTCCCTGACAAGTATTGGACATGGGGCGTGTCTCCGAGACCATGTTGTATTTTTGGTGTGTTTGGGGGGGTTTTTTTAGTTTCATTTTATTTATATCCATTTGATGCTAACCACTTCTACATCAATATTTCGGATTTTGCAGTACTCACCCAATAATAGCTTCTCTAGCTTTAATTTCACTCCTTTCTTTCACTCCCTTTCCTTTCTTCTTTCAAGAACAAATCATTTAGGAGAGTAATTTGCACACTTCCACCATACAAGGCTCGCATTTTTTTTGGTGAGCAAAAAGAAGTTCAAATCCAGCCAAAGTTTTCACGTATGTTATATATTAACACAGCCAAGTTTTCTTTCTTGGTGAACATACATGATATCTATTTGATGCTCGCCCTTTTTTTCCTGGTCAAAACTAATGGTATGGCTCTGTGGGCAAATATTTCAACTTGCAAGTGATCAAAGCAATTGGTTAGAGCAGCTTTCACGTCTAGGGCGGGCGCAAATTGATTAAAGGTTACAAGGACGTAAGAACAGTTCCAAGGCATCAATAATTCGAGTAGACGTGGCCCAGCAAGACATCAATAAAGCTAGGGCAAATATCTCTCAGTTTCCACAATGCTGATCAACCTCGACGTTAGCATGAAACGTCATTGCATCAATCAGCTTCTGTGTGTCATTCATTAAATTATACAAGCAAGAAAACAAACTGAAATACCTAACTTTACAAGTTTCAAATAATTATTTACCCGCAAAAGATTGGTTGCCAATACCTAATATCGCATGCCTTGCCCTTCAAATAATCTCCCCACACCCCGAACGCTTTTTGCCTGGTCAAAGCCCGATACAAGAATCAAGGTTTTTCCCTTTCCCTTGTTTTTTTTTTTCTCTTCTTTTCACCGGAAAGAAACAAGTTTAATCAGACCGACGGGACTTTTAACATTTAATAAGGTGCTCCACTAACTACCTTAATTGGATGTCGAAGACTTTAGTCATTTTAAAAGATTCAATATTTAAGTTTGGTACTATAATATCTTTTATCTTATTTTTATTTTTTTATTTAAAAAACATCAAATTAATATATTTCTAGATATTTTTCAATGATTTTAATATGTTCATTTCAAGAATAAAAAAAATAAAAAAAATATTATTTAGATACATTTTTAATTAAAAATACTTTTGAAAAGTATATTGCATTGTACTACCTAGCTAGAGGTGTTCATGGATACAGTGGATCGGGTTTTGACCCATAATTATATCCAACTCAACTCCTGAAATCTTACAAAATATAAACCTGACCCATTAAATTTTTCCTGGACCTGAACGGGTTGGATATATCAGGTTGGACTAATATTTGTATGGATAATACAAATATCCAAGAGGTTAGCATATTAAATCTCTTATTTTTTGACTATTCTAAAAAAATATCAGGTCACAATTATTGGAACTAGATAAGACCTTTAACATGCATATATTATAGACAACATAAAAACTATTATGATTTCCATATAAAAACAAAATAAAAAAAATTACAGTCAAATATTTTATCATAAAGTTAGGGCGCAATGTGATAAAAAGACAAACTAATAGAAAAAGATTATAAAATGTTTTTAAGTTTGTGATTTGACTAGGAAAAAAAAGTTATATCTTGATTCTTGAAATTTTTATTTATTTTGTCGTGATTTTTTAATTACCAAATAGAAAAGATTGGAATTATAAAATATATTATCACTTCATTAAATTAAATTTTAAAAGAAACAATTATATTTTTTTTGTGAAAGTGAATAATAGAGAAGGAAAGGAAAGAGATTTAATAGAATGAGTGGTGATTTTGAATGTGAATGGGAAAGAGAAAAAAACTAAGAGAGAGAAGGAGAAATATTATTTATATTGATGATTTGGGTTATTTACATTGCGTAAATGGGTTGGGTGAGTTCGAAAAATCTCAACCAATAGTCGATCCATGTTATTTATTTATTATGTTTTTTATTCAATATTATTTATAATATCTATATTAACCAACTTTGACAAGTCGGGTCAAATAATATAATTATTATAGATAGTATTTTTTTTTAACACCTTAACATTACCAAACACACTATTAGTTAATGATATTGAGAATTGGCATTTATTATTACATCAAAGCTAAATTTTATCAACCAGTCCAATTAAAAATACAAAATAAAAGATAACAAATTAACAACTTAAGCTAAATATGCATTTTTTTTTATGTTAATATTATTTTTTCTCACTTTCTTTGTTAACTTGTGAAGTATTATTCGGATTGTTTTCAGGAATTTGAGACTAATATTTCTTCTAAGTTTTAGATGAGAACCGTACCCTTTTATTTACACCAAATTACCACCAATGCATGAATTGTTTTATCCACTAAATAATATAAAAATTATAGCATAATTAAACTATATTTGGTACTAATTTCCATTGCTTATCACTTTTGCTTTTTAACTCTTCAAAAGCATGTATAAATTATATTTTTCTCGACACTATATAATTACCCATACTCGAAGGATAATTTTCAATAGCTATCAGGAGATAACTTGCACGCGCGGACCATTTTTAGAAAATTAATTATTTTTTTACCCTCAGTAGATCTGTAGAGAGTAGTATTTATTATAAAATTTACTCTCTCTCTGTTTCTTTCTTCTTATATATATATATATATATATATATATATATATATATATATAATTTGGCGTGAAATTGAGAAAATCTCTTCCCAGCTAGCAGACGAGAACCAAAGCCGCTGGAAGAAGCCAAAGTCACTGTTGTTTCCGAAGCATCTTACCATAGGCAGCTGTGCGTACGATCCCAGTCCCAGCTAAGAAGTCGCTGTCCGCGACTCTACGCACGTTGCTAAAATAACAGTACTTGTCGGTGTAAGCTGTCCAGCTAGAAGGGGACCACCCAGAGATGGGACACAACACGTGGCATCATCCCCGTTTAGACAGCTCATCATGTATGATTGAGGGACCACCTCCTAATCCTGGATTCCCATTATGCCCTCCCCGCACCCCGTGCACTTTCTTCACTCGTATTGCCGCGTGCCATATCGGATTGGAAATCAAATGGTCACGTGACAGGCCCCCTCCACCAAACGTGACTTGCATTTTTCATTGCTAGCCCTCAATAATTCCCCCCCCTCCTACCCTTTCCGTACAAGATGGGTGTACGTTGTGGAGATAGATTGAACACGTGTATCGTAGAAAATATTAAGTTTTATTCATATTCATTTATTCAATTGACTACACATTTAACACGTACATCCACGATTCAATTGTTTTATTATAAATATGTTTATTTGTATATGTTTATTTTTTTTTAAATTAATATTTTTTTATTTTTAATTAATGTTTTCTGATGCTTTTATATCATTTTAATGTGCTGATATAAAAAATAATTTTTAAAAAATAAAAAAAATATTATTTTAATGGACTTCCTAGCTAAAAGTACTTTAAAAAGCAATTACTACCATACCCTCTATAGTTATAGTGTGTGTTTTTTTTTGTTGTAAATTTAATAAAAAAATTAAATTTTTTTGCTTCAAATAGTTTTTTTTTAATATATTTGGATGTGTGATGATATGAAAATTAAAAGAATATTTTATTACAAATTCAAATAAAAAACACTTTAAAAAAGAACTAATATCATAATACTAAACACTATCACAGTTTAAGTAATTTTTAATTAAAATTGAAGGACAAGATTGCTTGAGTAACAAAAACCGAGCTAAACTCATCCAAATTAATTGAGTTGAACATGTGTTTGGACATACGAGAAATTGAAGCTTTCAACATGCTGCTTGTGCGTTTCCATGTTCTTGAAGCACCTTACCTTTCCCATCACAACGTGCTTTGACCAGGTGAATGAAACAGTAGCAAGCTCGAAGATTTGTTCTCTTGAAAAAAAAAACAGTCTAGAAACCAAGTTCGAAGCTTAAAAGAATTGGCCGAATGATGCTCGAGACCTTAAAATGAGTTGGATTTATTTACTAGGTTAGCAAGAATCAACACAATGATGCTTTGGGATTTAAATTGAAGTTGAGCTTTTTTACTGGGCCAGAGAAAGCCCAATATATCATGACAAAGACCCATGGATTACCTGCGACAATTTTATCCAACCCGCTATATCCGTGGGTATTTCATATTTATTGGATCGGATTAATGAATATTTTGTCATATCCGGCCCGGCCCAACCCATGTACAGCCTTAGTGTTAAAAAGTCAAGTTTGGATCGAACTTCTCAGGAATTGTAAAGAGCTAATAGGATAATACTGGGAATGAAGAGGGCACTCTGCTACTCTCCATTCTTTTTAATGATCAGCCTGCATTATTTGCTGTTAAGTAGAGACACTGTTGTTCGTACTCACCACTGCAAGTCCTGAAATCTAGATTTCCTGTGAGAAGTTGCTTAACCATTACTGAAGTGGTAGCAAGTCAGGAAACATCTAAAATCGATTCTGTAGCAAGTTAAGCAAGAAGAGTAAACACTTTTTGGTTGCATCAAGCAAGAAGAGGTTAAGGATTCGAACTAGTGAATCGATTCCAATATACATGTCATTACCAAGGATGTGTTATAGAATCGAGTGTGCGAATACATGAACCGTTAACTAGCCGTATATATCTGGCATAGGCTTGTCTATATCACAGATTTTGTTCGTTGATTATTCTAACTCACCCGCTGATGCCTTGCGTTTTCTTCTAAGAGGCGGAGTTGCTCTCGATCTTCTGTCCTGCCAAGCCTTTCACTTCTTTTCTCTTTCTTCGTCATGTCTCCAAAGCTTGCCTCCATTTCTGTATCTCTATCGTCACGACCAGCAAACCTTTTGGTGTTGAACATTTTTTTGATTATGAGAAGAGCCTTTACACCTTCACAATCATCCTCTTCATGATCTGAAAGCCTTCTTTTCCTGCGACGATGATCTTGCATATTAGAGACAGCCGGCAATGAAATATCGTCGCGTACTCGCTTGTTTGTCATCTGGCTTCACTGGCTGTTTGGGATTCAATGTTGCTTATATATATATATATATATATATATATTCCCCAATCATACCAACATGCATTTAACCTTAAGGTTATTTAATTTTTTACAATTTTAAAACTTTCTTATTTACTTAATTACCATACAACATCATAAAAGTATCCAATTTAAAATTTACATATTTACCCCCATCACTTTCCTACATATAACACGTTTGGCCTTTAGTTTTGCATTTAATCTCTAAGTTGATCCTTTTTATTTCTTTTGTTCTAATTAAAACAATTTTTATACCCCTTTAGAAAGTTACCTTCATGTTCATCATTTTCTCCTTGTCTTAATTTTCCATTCTCGAACCCTAATTGAAAATGTATTAGGAATTCCAAATCACTTGATAGCCAACTAATTTCCATACCAACATCATTATTTCCACAATACCCACTAATTCTACACACATTTTATAAGAGTTAAAATTAATTAAATCAACCCTCATAATTCTACACTGAAAAAATTATACATACCAATTCATCCATTTATGAGCAATTACACATTTTCCTTTAATATTAACATATTCCACTCTTTCCTAGCACATTACTTAATAGGCCACCCCGGGTGGTGGAAACAGGCCCAAAAAAGCTCAGACTACGAATGAGAATGTACATGTGAGAATTCTCATAAAGCTATCCAAGCACACTGCAATTTTCTCCCTTGGAAGGTACAAGGTTCCAGTGACGACCATAATATGCTTGTCTGAATTCATGAGTCCAGATTCAAGTGATTTTGACTAAGCTGACTTTTAGTTTCATAATATGTATGTCTGACTGAATTCAGGACTCAGGTAGTAGAGCATGGAGATTACAAATTTATCTGGAGGATTTCGTTTAGAAGAACTAAAGATTGCAGACTGTTCATAGGATTGATTGATCTCTTGAGAAAATTCAGGAAGATATAATACTGTCCTTGTGAAATGAAGAAAAAATTCCAAATTTTGATTCTCTTATGAAAGTTGTTAGAGAACACATACACTTTTGAACACATCAAGTCTTTATTGCATGTTGAACCAAGCTTTACACTTCCTCACACTTGGTGAAACCCTTCCATGAAGACAGGAATAAGAAGGGGAAAAAAAGTTAAAAGGGGTAGGAGTACTGGGGTAAACTTCCATGCAAATTCTATTGTTAAAGGAAGGCTAGTTCTATGAACGAGGAAAAAAAAAATCCCTCCAAGTTTAAAAGAAGGTGTCAAATCTTAATGGCAAAATTCTCTTATAGAAAGAAATCTATTATTGAATAATATTTATGGACTCTGAGAATATAACATGAATCCAAGGAGGAAATGGAGAGGACAGGCTGAAAAAAAATATACAAATAATAGAACAAAGTCGGTTTGCATGACAAAGTTAGCCTAGCCAGCTATGGAAATTCTAATCCAAATCAGAGAAGGAAAGTACCCTATAAATCTAAATCAGACTGGTATGTCGTGGAAGATATGATGCTGAAGCTAGGAGCAGGAATTGCAGGAATTCATCACAAAGGAGCAGCAGCAGCTCTGTTCCTGGATGGGAGAAGGAATTTTGCTCAGAAATAGGCGGAATACAATGGACACGTCTCTTGGAGGCAAAGAAATATATGTCAGAAACAAACAAGATCATGCAATGGGATGACTCTGAAGGCAAGGAGTGCTTCTACAAAGCCAAGTATCGGTTTTGTTCTCTGAATTATGGCCATGCTTCTTATTGCAGCATATCCTTACCAGATCCGAACAAGTATATTGATGAAATAGATTGGGATTCTGAATTTGATAACCAACTATTAATGGAAATGGAAGAAGCTCGCAAGCCAGTAACACGTTGCAAGGAAGAGAGTAGTTTTGTGGTGAATAATCCTTGGATGTTGCCCGTGGAACATATAAAGCCAACAGGATGGGATGTGTGTGAAGATTGGCAAGGACCAAGGTAGCTGACAGGTATGATTGTAGGAGATGGCAAGGATTGATAGAGATGATCACTACAGCTGCGCAGAGTTTGGCGACAACCATCCAGTCCAAGATATTCAAGTTTTTTTTTTTTTAATGATCAGTAAGGATGTTAAGCAATATGTGTTCATTTTCCAAATTGAAACAATCACTTGGAATTTTTATTTAGAGGGTAGGGGGGGTGTTCGTGTTGAATCCAAGGTAATTTAAATGTGAAATTCCGCAGCAAGGTACAATCACAAGTCTAAATTAACACAATTTCTCTAATTTTTTTAAAAAGCGATAATAAATTAAGAGTGATGCATCTAAATTTGAACAATTGAAAAGGGTTTTTTTTTTTTTCATGTATAATTCGGAACGATTTGGATATACTGCGGATTGAGAATCTGTTTGTACATGGATACACAAGCTTGAGCCAAAAATTTTAGTTGACAAGATCTAGCTGGAAAAAAAGAAGAGGGTTTTCTCGAATCAAGATAGGTGGAGTTAAGCCCTAAAGGAACGAACCTCTCTTTAAAATTTTAATCCCAATCAAAAAGAAATTGCACTTCCATTGTTAACTGTTAGCTTGATAGCAATTTTGTCCAACCTGTCAAACTTGGTAACCAAAGCAGGTGCAAGTTATCAAGCCATGTCAAGAACTGTGAAAGGGTCAGCAAGCTCTCATCAGTGGTGAGAGTTAGAGAATCAACTAAAGTCCTAGATAATTTCGAAGATGTTGGTTTAATCTCTTGATTGCATTGTTAACTTTTCAACTGTACACAGCCGATACATTTACACAACTCAAAACAGTTAGCAATCTCCTGTGTGAAATTGCATTCAAACAGCACGCCTGTTCTTTGTTTTTGCCTTATGATTCTTCTTTTTTTTTTTTCCCTTGTGTAAAACAAAGCTTTCAGAATTCAAATTACAAATCCTCACACAATCTGACATGACTGTCAAACTCAATACAAACCAGCTCTCCTGTTTTCTCCTTTATGTTTCCTTCTTTACCCCTTGTCGGTACAAACTAGCTCTTGTATGTGATCAATCCACGATTTTTGGAAAAAGTCTTCAACTATTAGTTAATTCCTCTGCCATTATGTTGTCAGTTCTTCAGCTCTGTAGTTGGAACGATTTTTCCATCTGCAAGACCTTTGGATCAAAGCTAAGTGCAGATGGCAGCCAACCACCAGACTCGTCTCCTACCTTCACGGATAGACTAACTTGACCAGAAATCTCAAGATCCTTCTCGTGCATGTCACACGATGGTCATCAAAACCTGTTAAATTGAATGGATCCTGGCTTTTCAGTGGTTCAGTACCTGCCATAGGGCCTCCAACCCTCCTTCCATTGTCTCCTACTGCTACTTCTTTCAAATGGATAATTCGGAGCATCTGTATGTGTTCTGTATGTGCTGCTTCCACTTTGTTTCTTCAGATCATTCCTCATCACTTCAAGATCATATTGTGCACGCTGCAAAACATTGCATACCGACTTTTCTCACAGAAGAAAAATGAACCGCAGCATAGTGAAAGATTAATAGGTGTCCAGCAAAGTAATCAGCTTATCCTCCAGATGAAGGGCTCAAGTTATGCTAAGCGGTAAAAGAAATCGCAATGATTTGTTTCCATTTTTACATGTAACAATTGAATTTATGAGTTTAAGGATTTACACTATATATAGCAGGGAGATGGAGCAAGGCCTAGTGGCCTAACGAGAAAATGGCAGGCCTAAATGACCTGCAAAGGAGTGTTTATAACCTTGGGTTGTGGTGTGTTTTTCCATGGGAAACACACCAAGTAATAAACATTATTCAGAGGAAAGGGTTGCTAACACATGTCCAACAGACAAGTTTCATTAGAAACCAAGTCAAGCAGATAACAAGAAGACCACTTCTTATTACACAAAGCGAGCAGGGAAATAAGTAAATATGAAGCACACCATGCAAGCATCCCAGCAAAGGAAACACCATGAATAAGACTAAAGAGACATACAGCAAGAGAGTTATATTTGTCAAAACAAAATTAAGTGCATTATGGGTTCTTGTTCAGAGAAATTAAGCATGATTGCCATTACTAGACCATGGAAAAGCAGCATCTTAGCAATGAGCACATAAAGCAACATCATATTTTCACATAAAACAACTTCACAGTCAGCCTTGCAATCCATTAGTTGTTATGTCAGAACTTGTTTTTATACCTATACGTTCTCTACTCCACTCCCCCTGCTTTAACACTCTTTTCCGCAAACAACCGCAAAAAGAATTTACATAATTTTCATTTCTATAAGGAACTATCTACTTGAAATCATTGGGGACCGGGGCAGTATCATAAATTGTACAAGACACTGGCGAGCAGCACACTGACACCCTAATTGAGGTAATGCCTCTTCTTAGACTAGCTCAAAGACTACCTTGCTAGCAGAAGAAAATACTACAGAGCAGAAGTTTTTCCCATTTTGAGAGGGAAAAAAAGATTATCAGGTTAACAGCAATATTAAAAAGTTGAGCCATGAAAAGAATGTTCAGGGATAGTAGTTTGCATGATAGAAATGTGAAAAACCTTAGCAGGGTCTGAAAGCATGGCATATGCCTCCCCAATCATTTTAAAAAGTCTGTCAGTGTCCTTGTGGACTTCTTCTCCTATCTCCTTCCACAGGCTATCATCTCCATTATCACTTCTTGCCAAGGAGTGACCAGCCTACATCAATTACCAATGAGTCAAAAGGGTGAGTCATAATAAGATGTCAAAAAAATTTGAACATGTAGGAAACCTTGTCAGGATGGTGTCTAAGTGCAGCTTTGCGATATGCCTTCTTAACTTCTGATGCTGAAGCGGAAGGTTCGATTCCCCTGCCATCATAATTTGATTGGTAAACAATTTTATACCTCATAAATCTTAAATTTAAAGCAATAATGAGATCACGGCAACAACAACAATAACAAGAACAGCAACAATACACAAACATAATAATAACGGAAACGATAACAACAATAATAAAACAGTGATTTTGACATGATTGTAGGTTATGTCTTAGTTTTAGAATCATATGTTAATTTCCTGATCGGTATTCTTTTTTTTTTATTTTTAGGCTCAAACTCAGACCTATTAGAGTGAAATGGGTACCATTTGAGTTACAAGCTCATTGGCAGGGGTAATGCACAAGCCAAGCATGAGCCCCCCCAAAAAAAACAATTCGAAAGTTTACTATAGTCCCTTCAAATTAGTATGCATGATAATTTTCTAATTTGGCTCCTCCAAAAATATTTATTTTCTTTCAAGTCCTATTATTTCTAACCCCCCCACCCACAACAACTTTAGTCACCCTCCACCACTGCTTGTTGGCTCCTTAACAAGCATCGACTGTTCATTTGCTAAAAGATCTGTTTGATATTTTTCAAATACTCAAACTACCATTTCAACTTGTAACCTCATTTGTTTGACCCAACCCTCCATCTCTCTCTCTAAAACCCAACCCTCAAATTCTGAATAAAATATCTCAAATCCACTATCAGAACTCATAATTTGGTGTAAGAGTGGTTTTTTTTTCATGGCTGTTTGCGAGCCCGGGATGTCTTTGTTGAGTTCTTTACGTTGTCTAACCTATCTTCTTTCTAGAACTTCAAATTTGGATGCCAACATATGTGGCGTTTCAAAATATTGAATAGAAATCATTCAAATTCCAGCTATGATTTTTGTGAAATGACAAGAATCTATAGAGAGCTTAGAACATGTAACATCTAGAATCACAAAGGACTTACAAAATGAGGTACATATTCAGAGGAACCTCCTTTCTGGCAGCTTCTTCTATGGTAGAAAGACGTAAACGAGCTTGTCTAAGATCATTGGCCAAGTTTGTTGTTCTATCAGAGTGCCCAAACTGTTTAGTTTTCTCCTCTACTTGCTTAGTGAGAACAGCTACCAGCTTCTGAAGATCTCTAGCCGCTTGTCCATAATCCCTAATCATCTCATATAAAGTGGCTCGTCTAGAAATTGCCTAATAAAGCATGGAGAGTACATGCATTACCAAAAAGGTTGTTCTCAAACATATTTTAAGAAAAAAATCAATGCCTTCCTAGAAATGTATCCTTTTTTTTCCATGGATACTGAATTGTGCACCCAAGGAAGAGCAAATGTGCAGATGTCAATTTAGTAATCAGTAAATTGTACCGTCTTAAACCTGAATTCTTGTAGCAATTTAATAAGGCAAGTAAAATATCCAGGAAAATAATTAGGTATCTTGAAGACATGTCAATTTCAAACCAGATCTGCACCCTGAATCAAAGCCAGCAATCCTTTTCAGTATGACTTGGTACCAGAAACAAAAACAATAATGGGCAGAATCAACTTGTAATGAAGTACAGTTTTATAGCTTCAGAGTATACATTATTGATACCCAGACAGATTATGCTTTCCTAATTTTGAGAGAATCAGCATGCAAGTGTTTTCACATAAGATCTAGTTTAACCTTTAAGGCTTCATTTAAATTTTATTGTGCCTCAACCAATATCATAAATGATCTGGTTCAAATAGGACAATAAAATAGCCCACAGGTCCCATGACATCATTAGTGCCAAAAAATAAAAAAGAAAGCAAAGGATGAAATCAAGTTAGAAGAAAACCTTCAAATAGTTTCCATCAAGAGCTATTGCTAGGCTGCAGTCTGCTGTAGCATCAGTGATTTGGCCCAGTTCTTTGTATGCAGCAGCTCTATTGCAAAAACAAATGGCTGCAAAAGGCCGTGATTCTATTTTACGTGACAGAGCAGCACTGTAATGTTCTATAGCTTCTGAATGCTTTCCTGCTTGAAATGCTTCATTCCCTGCAGCCTGCAGCTAGCCATATTAATGTCATGAGGTAGCAGATTAGGGTACGTCAAAACACCATTCAGGGAAAAAAAATCTAACAAGAATCCACAACCTTATGGCGTATGAGTTCGTGTACAGTGGCAGCTAAGAGCCCTAGTGATTCTTGAGTTTCAATACCAATCCTGGACAGACTACTGGAGTAAGAATGCTGTTATCATCACTCAAACAAATGATATCGGAAATATTCAAGGCATATAAACTTACCTCGTTGCAGTAGAAGGAGGTTCCACTTGCTTCTCTAGTGAACCAATAGCCTCCTCCAGCCTTCCAAGATGGAAGTAAGATTTGAAAATGAGGCAGCAACGCCAGATCATAAATGATGTGTCCTTTGTGAGTTCAGGACCAATATTTTCTACATGGTAATCAGCATGTAATGGAGGAGAATTCTTCTTGGCAGAGTCAAATGTATGCTCACACAGTTGAATTACCTCTTCATACTTCCGCAACTGCTGGATGACACAAAAGTTAACCAAGTTCCAACCATTGTTTTGTTGTGTATTAGAATCAAAATGGTGAAATAGTAACCACACTTATGTAGGATTTGATGTTGGGCTGGATCAGCATAGCTAGTACCAGCCCAAGTTGTGGTTTGTTGGCAACCAATGTAAATTAGCCACACACTTCTTATGAAATGAATACTAATGACATGAAGAAAATGAATAATGCAGCTTGCCCCAGCAAGATGGGAGTGAGGTTCACTTGCATAGAAAGAGACTAATAGGATGCGGTTCACTCAAAGTAAAGTTCAAAGGTTCAGTAAAAGAAACACAAACCATGAAAAGAGACTCTGCTTTCATTTCAAGTAATTTTTCAGAGCATGAACTTATCAACAAACCCTCAGCAATTACTTGTAAAGCACTCTCTGCATCATTAGGTGCTCCCCGTTTCAGAAGTTCAGCAGAATGTTGCATGCACTCAGACACTTTCTGCCAGTCAAGAAAAACAGTTAATGGGCATGAAATAAAAAAAATCATATATGGTCACTTCAAAAGACGTTAAACCAAAGTTCCTTGGTCATGTGGAGTTGTAATTCTTAACCACTCAACCATGGTTCAAGCTTTGGCAGCAACACAACAACATACAAGAGGTTCAAACATTGATGGAATCCACCAACTCAATCAGTATTAAGTCATTAATTGTGCATTTCTATGCATTTCATGCCATTATATAGCTAATGACACGTTTCACAGGGACAGTCAGACCACAAACTCAATAAACTATCAATGATAAGGTCTTATTTGAACAAAAGAAAAGAAAAGAAAGATTACCTGTGCCTTTTGCAACCCATCAGAGGCTTCTACAGAAATTTTTCGGTCTACACAGGCATCAATGCCGAACTGCAAGCACTTTTTGAAATATTGCACTGCACCTTCAACGTCCCCCAAAGCAAGGTAACAACTTGGAACGAAAAGGAAAATAAGCACGGCACATAAACACAAGAAAAACTGCATTTAGAAGGAGCTGCTATTCAACAAAATCAGAAGCTTAATAATTAGAAAAGGGAATTGGCCTGAGAATAAGTGATTAAAAGCTTAATGAGCTACCCGATAAGCAAGAAGTTAAACTTGAAATCATTTGTATATTCTGTGTTTACATCCACAAACAGCAAGATGCTAACTCAAACACACAACGAAAACATAACTTCTGTGTCAACTTAATGAACTCATATGAGAAATGGAGCATAATAAGGCAGCAATTATGAAATCTAAAGTAAAAATAAATTGAATAAGAAATTGAACTAGAATTACATGCTCGAATACATAACAATTAAATCATCCAGAAAATTTATCAGAAACAAAAGGTGGAGCTTTACTTTGCAGCTCTGACTTGCACCCTGATAAAATTGGGATCAATTGCAGCAGCCATCTTACAGTCTCCTAGTGCATCTCTCATTCTTCCAAGAGACATACGGGTAGCCGCGCGGTTGCTATAGCACAACATCAATGCCCTGAGACAGCTTACAGATGTCTCGCTTTTAGAAACACAATTTACACCTTGTGTGTAACAATCCTCAGCTTTAGACAAGTCCCCACTTTTATATGCTTGGTTTCCCCTAAAATAAAAGGAAAGAAAAATATAAGTGCAATAAAAGCTTGCAATCATACAGAATGGTTACAAAAGTACATGTAGTAGATATATAAACAAGAGAATACATTCCATATCAAATAATTTTATAAAAGAATGACATGGAGTTGACTGGAATTTATCTTGCCTCAGTCGCCACTTCTCACATGCTTCTTGAGCTGCAACAGATGCAGAAACAGACCCTTGATTGATCTCCAGTCCTTTAAGCAGCTCACCATTATCACCAACCACGTGTGAAGGAGCAGATAGGCCAGCTTTCTTGCTCCGTACAGGGGACAAGGGTGAAGAAGATCCAGAAAATGGTGTAAATTGCAAAGAAGATGATGCATATGAACCTTTGGAAGTAGCACTGGATTTAAAGGAATCATTATCAGCTCTAACGAGATTGTTCTTTTTATGATGATGCTTAGGTGATACTTGTGCAGTAGAAGAGGCAGCAAAGGTGAAGCCTGAATTGACAGTATCTTCTGAACTCACAGCTGAAAAGAATTGAGTGCTGAGGTCACTATCTAGATTTGTACTTGAACTGGCTTCGCTTTCTGCTGCTTCGCTTTCTGCTGACGTAACTATAACATCATTGATAGAATCTATTTCCTCGTTTGCAGATTTCAAGCTTTCAGTTTCAGCCCCTGAAATGGAATCCTCCATATGATTTTCAGCTCCGATACCTTTATCAAAACAGTTTTCAGAATTTTCCTCTTTAGTTTCTCTACATTTCATATCCTCTTCATTTATATCCATTCTCTGTGTTGCAACAACCAGATCTTCATCTATTGGATCATTCAGAACAGTTGGTTGTGAATCACTTGATGCATGTTGACTATCTAGTGCGAAAGACTCCTCTGATGTGACAGAAGTTTCCCTGGAATTTCTAGCATCAGACAATGTTTCCTGATATGATGAAATATCCATTGGTGAATATGATTCGGAAGCCCCTGGAATTTCTTGGGAACCACTTTCCCTGGTAACAAAATCTAGACCTGGCGACAGAGGGACTTTGACAGGTTGCTTCAACTTTCCCCTTTTCTTCTTTACTTTTGAATCTTTAAACTTTGTACTGAATTCCATCTTCGGATCTAAGCCAGTGAAAAGATTTCCTTTAGGATTTGGCGTTTTAAATTCTACAAATGGCGACCCAGCGCCATCTTGCTTGCTTGTAAAACTAAACCCATCTGTCTTCTCAAGTCCACCAGTAGGTGGCACCCTGAAAGCATTCCAACCAGCCAATCTACTGGATGAGAAGACATGAGATGGTCCCGCAACTCCAATTGGTTGTGTATCAACTTTTGGCTGATCCATAGATGCATGAATACCACTTACATCTTTACCCGGCGTTCCTCCTTCAAAAATAAATTCAGTGGGATCACCACAATCGTGGAATTTCTTATCACCCTTATTTACAGTTGGCATATCCTTTCTGGAGATTCGACAAGAAGAAAATCCCATGTTGGTTTGACCTGAAGATTCTACCTTCGCACTTCCAATTTTCAACTTGCACCCCATCTCGTGTGAAAGTGCACTCTCGCTCTCTCCACCAACATAACCACCAATGCTTTCCCTGCTTCCAAAGGCAAAACTATCCTTCTCATTGGTCTCATTATTAACATTGTTAGTGACTACATAGTCCTTTATGTTCAAATTCTTGATTTGATCAGGAAGGGCATTCTTTGCAGCAGCGGCAAACATTTCACTACCCTTTTCACTACTTTTAAATCCAAACTTTTTGATATCATCAGCTTGAGAACTACCACCACCATTAGTGGCATCTCCAGCCTCTTCAATATTCAATTTCTTCTCCAACTCATCTGGTGGCAGTGACTCCACATTTCTCCCAATAGAACTACCTACATTGTCACCGCTCCCAAACTTGCCATTAGCACTTAACTTAGACGCCCCATCTACAACCTTCTCCTTATCATCCATGCTCAACTTCTGCATGATCTCGTCAACACCATGACTCTTATTACCATCACTTGCAAAAACAAAACCACTCTTCTCGCTCACATCTACATTAGTTTCACTTCCAGTTCTCAAACTTTTCAATTCCTCTATAATTCCCTTGCCGGAATTCGAGTTAAACCCCATATTACTTGGACTAGCTCCAAACACAAACGCCTCAGTACCACCACTCACAGAACCACCCGGTTCAACCCGACTCCTATCGGGTCGAAACTGATTGAAACCAAGCCCAACCCAGGTTTCTTCATTGGATTTAAAATTCTGGGGATTCGATTGCCTCCTAACTTTTGCCAATCTTGGCCTCGAAAGACCAACTTTAGTTGACGAGGACGATGATGATCGAGAGCTAAAGTTTGGATTTTGGTTACTAATTCGGGTTGAATTTGAGAACCCAGAATTTAAATTATCAAAATTTGATGTGTTCATGCTGGTTTCTTGTTTTGATTGAGAATTTTTTGAAGCTAAATAACAATAATAATGAGATGCGGAGAGAGGAATGAGAAAGCTGACCGTTGGTGATATTGATGTTACTATTAGGATTTTGAATCGGAGTTCCAGTATCTAGCAACGCCGGTGACATGTCAATGCAGGAGTCATTAAATCAGACGGTGGAGAATAGGGTGGTGGGAACTTGAAGATCAAAGAGATGACGTTGTTAGTGGAGAAAATGATTGGTTTTTTTTTTTTTTTTTGTTTCAATATACATAATTGGGTTAATTAATTAAAATGTTTGCGTAGTAATAAATATCTTTTGGAGTTTAGCTGTGCTGTGTTTACTTGTCTTGAAGGAAATTCGAATGGGTTGGCCCTCCGCGAGATATTTTTAAGATATTTTTTGTTTTTATATTTTAAAAAAAATAATTGTTTTAATTTCAAATTAATTTTTTGTATATTTTCAGATAATTTTAGTTTATTAATATTAAAAATATTTTTTAAAAAATAAAAATAAATATTATTTTGATACGAGCAAAAAACACTTTAAAAATAATTGTTATCACACTCTTAAGTACCTTCTATGTCTTTTTTTTAATTTATTTTCTCAAGTTTATTTTTAATTATTTTGATTGATTGAGAATTTATATTTTTTTTTGTTTGTATTTTATGTTGTGATCCGATCTATCGATTCATGTTACAAGTTTTAAAAGTTGAACTGAGTTGATTTTGGTTATTTTTAATTATTTTTTTTTAATTTCACTCATTATCATTATGTTTGTAGAAATTGATATTCTTTGTTTTTTTTATCTTTTTTTCTATAAAGTTATCTCAATATCATATCTTGTGTCATGAATTTAGTAAATTCACCAAGTTTGACTAGGGCTTTTTTTTCATTGCCTTTTCATTTTAATTTTTCTCTTCAATATTAGGTTGGATAGAGAATTGAATTTCATAATTTTATTTAGTCTGTTTTTCAAGAATTTATCTCGATCCCACAACTGGGTTATAAATTTGATTTGAGTTTTGCTTAAGCCGGATGATAAAAAAATATTATGTTTGATTCTTTCGGATGATGTATTTTAAAGAATTCACCCATGTGATAGCTCAGACAAACTCGAGTCAATTTCTTCTTCTTTTTTAAATTGTTTTCTTTTTAATTTTATTATTTGTCATTTTATTTATTGGGAATTGAGATTCATATTTTTTTATTTTTTTCTATATAATTATCTCATTCTCATTTAATTTTTACTTTGTTAACAAATAAGATCATTGCAATGTTTTAGGAATATTGTAAGATATATTTTCATAATATTTATAAGCATTTATTTTTTGTATTAAATCGTTTTTTTTCACTTTATTTGTTATTAATATTTTATTTTCTTATTATATTATCAAATTAATTGAGTTTATTAAATTTATTTGAGTTAATGATTAGAAGAATCTTAGATTTTTTTTTCTTTAAAAAAAATATTTATACCTTCTTGATATTTTTTCTATGATAAAAAAAAACCTTTGGCACAATAGATGCAACCTATCTAATTCTATATTTGTACAACATTTGATAATTGAAATCTATGTACCATTCTAGAAGGTTGTTTCCATATTTAAGCAATAAATTATTTTTTAGACCTTGTATTTTCAGTGAAATAATTATATAATCCTTTTGATTTGAGAAAATTAATATTTAGTCCATGTTTCTTAATTATATTTCTTTGTAACTCAATCATTTTAGTTGTTTTTTCATGGAAAATCAGTTTTTTTCCTTCATAAAATTACCTTCATTTCCAGTTCAATTTTCTAAACTTACCTATTGCAAACAAAACAAAAAATCACATGAAAAGGGTAATTGTTCATTTAGAAAAAAAAAAAATCAATAGTCAACTTTGATCAAGGGAATAACATCTGATTTTCAAAACTAAAAGGGCTAGCTTATAAAATACCAAAAGAACAACGATAAAATTATAATTTACTGTAGTGTCAAATAAAATAGATTTTTACTAGTTAGGTGCCCCACTACGGACCTTTGTTTTTGCATAAAAATATCAAAAAAGATAAATATTTTTTTAAAATAAAAAAATATAATATTAATATAATTGGCTCGAGTGAGTTGAATAAACTCTATTAATTTAATAATATCATTAGAAAATAAAATATCATCAACAAACAAAGCGAAAAAAAAAAACAATATTCAAAAAAGATCAATGATCTTATTTGTTAACAAATTAAAAATTATAGAAATATATCTTCACAATATTTAAAAAACATGTCAATAATTTTATTTGTTAACAAATTAAAAAATAAATGAGAATAGGATAATTTCATAGAAAAAAATAAAAAACTATGGATATAAAAAAATAAGACAAAAAAAGTCATTTATTGTTAACTTTTTAAACCATGACTCGGGTTATAAGACCAAAAACACTAATATGAAAAAATCACGAGGGTTAAAATCGCAAAAAAAAAACAGCACAAAAAAATCCAATAAAAATAATGAGTGTTAAAATTACAAGAAAAAAATAAATCAAAAGAAAATAATAAATTTTAAATTTGAGAGTTAAATTGAAAGAATTAAAAAATTAACAAAAGGATAAAAATCAAAAGAACAAAGACAAAAAAAAAAAAAAAACAATACACTATAAACTTGAATTGAAGAGTGAAACTAAAAACAATGAAACTTTTATAAAAGGTTCAAGGAAAAAAATAAAAATCATAAGAATAAGCATCAAATTAAACATAATAAAAAAATGAATATATAGAATTCTTCAACATGTTTTTTTACACTAAAATAACTCTTAAATGTAAATTGAAAAACTTATGCACGCATCTAATTAAACAATCCAATAACTATTGTGTAAAACAATGAAAAAAAAATTCATCAAAAATAAAAATAAAATAAAATTGAGAAAACCAAGAAAAGAATGAAGATCAAGATTCTAATATCGCAATACAGGTAATTTACTTGATTATATTTAATGAATTTTTTTATCAAAATAAAATTGTAATAGAAAAACACATAAAATTTATAACAGAAACCGTCATATACATAAAATCTATTGAACAATAATTTAAAAAACAATGCAAGGCTGCATATATGAAAACGTTTATAAAAAATTAATATTACAAAAAATTAATCTATATAAAATTAAGAAAAAATCACAGATGAATCATACCTATCTCTTTAAAAATTAAACACACACAATATCATTTAAAAATAATCACAATCTAATTAAAATATAAACTCAAAATTTATTTGAAAAAATATACACAAATAATGTATTATTTTTTAAAAAAACTGAAAATTAAAAAAATAAATAAAAAAGAATCAGGTCAGATGTTGCTAGGCCAATAAGCTAGGCTCAGCGCCTGGCCCATAAAGCAACAGCTCGTGCACATGCTTTTATTTTTTTAAATTTTTTAATGTTCTACCCAAATATTTTAAAAAAAAAGGATGCATTGCCTACAAACCCAGAATATGGCTATTATGGTAGCCAGAAAAACAGAGTCCTTTGTTTTTTTACCTAAAATCTTATTTTAATCTATTTTTTTACCAAAAACACCTAGAAAACACAATATATACCTTGTTAAACCAATTCATGGCCACCAAAAGCCAATAAACCACCACAAAACCCGAAATCTTCCCAAAACAAAAATTCTTCATGAGCTTAGATATATTGTTTTGGTGTTTTCAAGGTAAACAAACACCTAATCCAGAATACGGTGACTCCCTTTCTCTCCTCCCAACAAAAAAAACTAAAAAAAGAGGAAAATAAAATTAAATACCAAAATGTATTATTTTCAAATTCAAGGGATTGGTCGCCTAATATCTAAAAAATATGGGAATTAAAGTGATTGTTTTAACAAAACTTTCAACCCACCCTCATTTTACTTGAGATTTTCACTTCAGTTCCTCGACTTTCAATTCAACCCTCCCTCCTAAAAAAAATATGTAATTGGAGGTTAATTTAGGCTTAAAGAGCTAAATTATATAAAATAAAAGTTTGAGGATCAATGTGAAAATTATATAAAAAAATACACTGCTGGAATTCATAGTGTATTGTAAAAAAGTGTATAGTAATTCCAGCACAATAAAAAACTAATGCATTTTAGTTATAGTTAATTAATTCTCATAAATAATAAAAGTGGACTTGCATCAGTAGTAGTAGGGCGAGCTAGGTAGATTGGTCAAGTTTGATGACAGAATTAATTAGTTGAGACTATTTTACGTCCCGCTATGTATCAAATTATTATTTTTTTTAATTCACAAAAAAAAAAAAATGCAGGTCCTCGTAGAGTGGAGGAGGAGATCCCGTTCGGAGACCAATATATAAGAGAAGTGGTTGTCTTTCTTCGAGTGAGATCTCGGATCGAGAAACCAGCACCCAAAGGTGCTTTTTCACGGTATTTGTCATGCACTTCGAGGACCTTGAAGAATCTTTTCCATCTTTATACTCATCTGAAGCTATTCATTCTTCTGCCTTAAAAATTGAAATTTCTTCATCCTATATAGTTATTCCAGCACAAAAACAGAGAAGAAGAAGCTGAAGAGAAGCCTCACTGGATCACGAAGCTCCACAAAAAAATCTTAGTTCATGTAGTAAAGAAGGTAAAATTTGGCAATTCAGAAGTCAGCAACCAAGTAAAACATCATTGATAAATCGCAGATGCACTTTTCTAATCTGTTTCGCCACTAATCTCATAGACAAAACATACATGCATGAACGAGTGCGCACTCTGTGGCCACATTCATCCAGAGATTGGTCTGGTTGTCATCGTTGCAACACACACAGAGCCCACAGAACTCGAAACTATAATAACTTTTGTAGCGATCCATTGTTACTCTAAGCTTTTGCACCTAAGTGGTTCGAAGCTACAGATGGCAAATACACTAATTATCATATTCTTATATGGACACATGCTCGTGGGTTCAAGGTATTCTTGAATACTAGGGTAAAACGGACGTCTTCTTCTTAAGGAACAAGAAGATTTAATTCTCTTGCTCAAACCTGAATATTTCTTACATGGCCTTGCAAGACTCCCATCTCCTGCCTAAATTAACTTGGACATCGAAGAATCCCCATCCCTTTCAAGAGATTTTCCTTGTAGCTGTTCCAAGTGTCCAAACTCAATCTTTTATGCCTTCCAACCCATATATATCAGTCTTGGAAGCATCGTAATTTCTATTAGAGGTTTTAACAACCTCATTAGGATGCAGTTTTGTAGATCCATATGAATTCTTCTTATTGTATACTTACCATTATTTTCTTGCTTTATCATTAGATGAATTTCTATGAGCTCTTTCTTAATGTTACATGCTGTAGGTGCACAATCCATAGGCGTGTGTTATGGAGGAAACGGAACGCTTACAATTTACCCGCAGAGAATGAAGTTGTGAGCCCCTATGAAGCGTATGGCATATATAGGAAGAATCTCTTTGATGCCTTAATGGATGCACTTTACTCAGCTCTTGAGAAGGCAGGAGGGAGCTATTTGAAGATTGCTGTCTCAGAGAGTGGTTGGGCATCTGCTGGTGGAACTGTGGAAACAGCCGAAAGCGCAGACACATGTTATAGGAACTTGATCGATCATGTCAAAGGACTCCAAGGAGGTCTGGACAGGCTATGGAAATTTCTCAATGTTTGATGAGAACAGGAAGGAACTTGAAATTGAGTGACATTTCTGCCTCTTTCTACCTGATAAACAGCCCAAGCATAGTATTGGCTTCAACTCATAGAGAAGAAAAAAATCTGCTACGCAACTCTTTGCTGCATCAATACTATCATATGCAATATGCCTGAAATTTTCTACAGTTAATGATTTTAATTCTGCCAGAACTTTATAATCAAAAGTAATTTGCTCCATGTGTTCTCCTTTGATAAGAAACTTAAATGCTACAAATGATTAACCACAATTCACATCCAAAATCTGTATTCATTCCGATCGACGTTTCACTGCTACGTACCAAAGTAGGATTCAACTCTCCAACGAATCAAAAGTTCAAATACAGGAATTAGTAAATAGCCAAATATAACTGAAATCAAATCATCAGTTTAGAATTCAGCCATGACTAGTATTATATTTCGCTAACATGCCATGTTATCCCCTAACAAAAGAGAAATATAGCTAGTCCTTTGATCGAAAAGTAAACCTAACACAATGTTGACAGCTTCCAAACAAAGTTATTAAACATATGTGGACCCAAGATTTGATTCAAGATTTAAGTTATGACTTAGCGAGTTAATTTAAATTAATTAAAAAAATATTATTTTAATTAAAAAAATTTAAAAATATATTTTGAAAAAAAATCAAAATAGGTATTCATTGGGAGAATTAGTTCCCAAGTTAATTATAGGGTCACAGGTTTACTGGGTCAACTCTATCTCGGTTTTTTTAAAACCGGCTCGGCCAAGTTACAGTTCTACCTGCCAAGACCAGCAGGGAAGACTTGGTCTTGAAATTGTTTTTTGTGTTCATATCATTGATTTTGCATTCTTCATACTTCCTGAAGTTGAAACGGCACTAATCAATTCTTGTATGATAAATAAGCAGGAAAGGAAAATAGACAAGACTAGGATTATGTTCAGATTAATTTTTCTTAACGTAAAAAAATATTTAAATGATGTTAATGTATTTTTTTGTAAAAAGAAAAAATAGCATTAAATTATTGGAGGATTGATATGATATGATATAATTGATTTGACAGTTTTAAAAACAACCTGAACAACTTATAAAAATATAATTAGACTTTAAAAAATAGAGTAACATCTTTTTTAAAATATTGAAATAACAATATTTTAGATTGGCTTGGATCAACTCAGGTTAACTCGTCAAATCTGCTATTAAAAAAAGGAGTTGAGTCAACTTAGATTAACCCGTCAAATATGAGTTTTAAGACCGAGATAACCTCATAAGAAGCAAATCGAAATAAATTATGAAATTCAATTTTCAATCAACCCAATGTTGAAGAGTGAAATAAAAAAAGAAGATAGAAAAAAACACTCGAGTCAACTGATCAAATTCATACCCAGGTCATGAAACTGGGATAATTTCATAGAATGCAAACCAAAATAAAATATGAAGCCTAATTCTCACTCAATCTAATATTGAATGATAAAATTCAACTTAAAAAAAAAGGAAAAAAAAACTTAACTCCACCGGCCTAACCTCTGACCTGAATCATAAGACTGTGATATCCCTATAGAAAACAAATAGAAAGAATTATAGATCTCAATTTCCAATCAACTCAATTTTGAAGGATTAAATTGAAAAAAATAATTAAATTTAAAAAGGACAAAAAATTATCCGAGTCAACACAGGTTAACCTGCTAAACTCGGGTCAGAATGAGATAACTCCATAGAAAAAAAAAATAATTTTAAAGTTCGATTCTCAATATATCAAATCAATGTTGAATAATGAAATTTCAAAAAAAATTAATTAAAAAATAGACAAAAAAAAAGACCCGCGTCAACACGACCGCAAAACTCGCAACTCGAGTCATGAGACTGGTATAACTTCATAAAAAACAAATCAAAATAAATTATGAAATTTTATAGAAAACAAATCAATTTGTTGCTATAGTGATAATTAGCCAAGCTCTTGTAGTATATGTGAATTTCCAACTGAAAGAATAAAGTAAAAAACAAAGAAATAAAAAAAAATCCATAAACCACCTAACTTGCATTACCTCAAAATAAATATCGAGTGATGAAAAAAAAAAAAAAAAGAGTTTTGAATTACGTCTCTCATGATAGTCCTTACATAAAAATTTTGGGTTTTGAAAACCTCCATACATCTTAATGGATGCGAGTGGACGTACGTACGTGTGTTTCATGTTAGGTTAAGTAAGATGAAAGTTAAAACGACAGAAGGGAAGCGTAGCTGATTTATTTCTTTTTCTGCCAAATACTATGAGAGTTGAATATTCTAGGAGGCATCTTGGCAGCATAAACGATAGAATACCGTGTCTTACTGCTAGATGGGTGGAGACATCTTGTTATCCTGTTAGCAAGGAACCAAATTGCTTGCCGGTTTCATGAGATTTGTCATGACTAGCCAGGTACGTGATTGAGTTCGTTTGTTAGACTGGTGGAAATTGATAAGCACATCTGACCTCCAGTTCTAGTTACTTGGCTTGCTGAGATGAAGCGTATCGGTATGGCCAGTTGACTAGATTGTTCTGCACCATGCTCGCTATATAATTCCCATATTCTGGAACTTGGATCCTTGAATTTAGACACCTATCTTCAAGTTAGGCTGCTAAAAATATTGTCTGGACACCACACCGCAGAATTTTCAAGAGGAAAACCAGAATTAATGAAGACAAAGACGTTGTAGAAAATTAGGCATTCCACCAATCAAGGCAGACGGAACGATATTGACCTTTTCACATTTTTTTACGTGTCATCACCATGTTTCAGTCCGCCTTGCCTTGCTGCTTGGGCAAGAAGTCCTTACTGATAGTAGAGCTAGGACCTCAACTCTGAACTTAATATCATCGCCATTGCTTATCCCACCTATAAATAGAGGTGCAAGGAAATGGGAGGTTATTCATCTAGACTGCAAAGTTCTACAATTAACACATTCATGGCTACGACTATCTTGCTGCTTTTTGGTTTGATGATTTCTCGCCTAACACTTTCAGGTATGTGTTTATGCAAATTTGTTTGTTCACAAGATGATAATTTTTAGGTAGTATTTGGCTTAATTATCATCTATATATAATGGCTTGGATGTGCTAGAAACCAAGCTCCATCTTTGCCTGCAAGGATCCACGGAAGTGAGCATCGTGTTCAATTCTTTCACTAATTAAGGGCCCGAGGTCTTTGATATTGTCCATTTGAAGTAACATCTAGGACAACGATAAAAAAAAATTAATAGAAAATCTCCAAGGTTGTATCCTTATATCACATAATGTCAGTTATTGAGCTCTTGATCTTGTCAGGCTCCTCACTTGACTCTGAAGTTAGTCATAAACTTGAAGTCTGTTGTAAGAGGAGTAGTCAATGGAATACGTTGGTAGCATTGATTTTTTCGGCAAGGGTTGCATGAATTTCATTCTGTTGATAAGCTAGTTTGTTCGGAAAATAACGTTTGTGCTTCCAAGTCCAAAGACATCAAGAGCTATTTACAGGCTATTTCTTAATCACAAACAGTATTAAGAACTAGCATCATGTATATATCGCAGTACTGATGGCTATCAGTACTTTTACATCTAAACTTATCAGCATTCGGTTTATATGTTGCAGATGCACAGTCCATCGGGGTTTGTTATGGAAAGAATGGAAACAATTTGCCATCTGATCAGGAAGTTGTGAGTCTTTTCCAAACAAATGTTATTGGAAGGATGCGAATTTATGATCCGAACAGAGACACACTTGAAGCACTTAGAGGATCAAACATAGAAGTCATCCTTGGTGTCCCCAACGACAAACTTCAGTCCCTTACTGATGCCTCAGCTGCAACAACCTGGGTTCAAGACAACGTTGTGGCCTACTCATCCAATGTCAAGTTCCGCTACATTGCTGTTGGCAATGAAGTACACCCTGGAGATGCGAATGCACAATCCGTTCTACCGGCAATGCAGAGCATACATAACGCAATAGCATCCGCCAATTTACAAAATCAAATTAAGGTTTCAACAGCGATAGACACAACTTTGTTGGGCAGCTCCTACCCTCCGTCGGATGGGTCCTTTAGTGCCAGTGCAAGTCAATACATAAACCCTATCATCAACTTCTTAGGGACCAACGGCTCACCACTTCTTGCAAATGTGTATCCCTACTTCAGCTACACTGGCAACCCACAAAGCATTGATCTTAGCTATGCCTTGTTTACTTCACCAGGTGTCGTGGTGCAAGATGGTCAATATGGATACCAGAATTTGTTTGATGCATTGTTGGATTCTCTTTATGCTGCTCTCGAGAAAGCAGGTGCCCCAAATTTGAACATTGTTGTATCGGAAAGTGGTTGGCCATCTGAAGGTGGGACTGCAGCAACGGCTGACAACGCAGGAACTTTCTACAGGAATTTGATTAATCATGCGAAACAAGGGACTCCCAGAAGATCTGGACAGGCTATAGAGACATACTTGTTTGCAATGTTTGATGAGAATCTGAAGGCAGCAGGAATTGAACAACATTTTGGTCTCTTCCTCCCCAACAAACAGCCTAAGTACCAACTTACTTTTGGTTAATAGAAAAAACAGAGTAATACGTTACACCGAATGAAGGTTTGAATAAGAGTGTTTGAGCTCGTGTACTACCAGACTTATTCATAAAATACAATAAACTTATTTACATTATCTCTAGTTTCTTGACTGTTGCTGAGTAAGTTGCTTGATCCTCCCAAGAGTATACAGACTGTACTGTTTGCTTTAAATTAAGAGAGAGGAAGAGAGAAGAGACGGGAGGAGTCCAACCTATATAATTAATAAACATTTTATCATATAATATATCAAATTAGATGAATCTCCACTTTTAGAACTTTAGAAAAAAACCACTCTTACAATTAACAAAGATCAAACTTCCAAAAATGTTTATACTAATAATTCATTCTTCACAAAAAAAAAATATCAAAATAATTAACAAGAATTATTATTTTCTTAACAGTTTCTAACAACAATCATCGTTAAGGCTTCTTTAATTTTTCTCATATTGACCACAACATCCTATTTAAAATACTTAGTTGCAAAGGTAGAAAGTGATGATGACAAACTGAATGATCAAGAAAGAACTCACTCAAGAAGGAAGAAGATTAAAATGATCACCTCTGTCTCCCTCTGCATGCTGAGAAGCAGGGGAAGAGTTAGAAACTACCACAAAGATTTTATATCAACATCAAAGAGAATCTTTTAGGGTTACCTTTTCTTTTCTTTTCTTGTCTTTCCCATGGGTTTCTTTATAGTAAAAAAAAACTACCATGGCTACCATTTCCCTGTTGTTTGTTGGATTCTTGGTGTCTGGCCTAGAAGCTGTGACAGGTACAAAACGCGCCCTAGCTCTTTACATTGTATACATAGCATATATCATGACTGTAAGTATATGTGTGTGTAACTCTGAGCTATTGTTTGCATATATAGTACATATAACGTTCTTTTTCTTATTATTTCAGTTTTCACGTTTTTCCTTTTGCTTGTGCGTTGGCCTCTTTGCTTACCTGGTTCGGTTGCTTAGGTTTTGTTTGCTTTTAGGGTTCTTTCTTTTTTCTCGCTTTTGGGTCTTGTTTGGAGACTTTTTTTTTTCTCCATGAGCATCAGTTGATCTTTGTACTTTTTTTGTTCTCTTAATAAATCTGTCGTTTTTTCATCACTGATTTTCTTTCTAAGATATAATCCAACTTTGTTTCCTACTCGAACAAGCTGGTGTGCACAATCTGTAGGTATCCGCAACGGACGGTTGGGAAACGACCTACCTTCTGAACAAGAAGTTGTAGATTTTTATAGAAGCAATGGCATTGGCAGAATGTGAATCTATGATCCAAATTAAGCAACCCTCCAGGCTCTTAGAGGCTCAAACAATATCGAGCTTACCCTTGGCGTTCCTAATGAAAACCTTCAGGCGTTTGCTGATGCCTCATGAGCTGCAAACATTTGGGTTGAAGCCAGTATTATAGCCTACTCACCCGATCGACGTCGAGTTTCGATAAGTTTCAGTCGGTAAGGAAGTCAAGCCTGGTGATGCGGCAGCTCAATTTGTTCTAACTGCAATGAAAAACATCTATAATTCCATAGCATCTGCTAATTTAAACATTAAGGTGTCTACTTCAATAGAGAGCAATCTTTGTTAGGCGCTTCTTATCCTCCATCAGCTGGTGCATATATATAGTACTAGTGCAGGTCCATACATTTTCCCAGCAGTCTAATTCCTATCAAGCACCGGGGAACCACTTCTTGCCAATCTGTACACGTACCTCAGCTATATTGATAGCCCAGAACATGTCGGTCTAGGCTATGCCTTGCTTAACTGAGTAGGATCTGCAGTGCAAGATGGAGGCTTGAATTGCCATAATCTTTTTGATGCATCGCTGGATGCCCTCTACTCAGCTGCACTTAGAGAGCAGGTGGTTCCAACGTGGAGATAGTTGTATCGGAGACTGGCTGGCCGTCGATGAGGCATGATGCAGCTACGATCAGTCACGACGATCAATTGAGACTAGTTATTTGTTTGCCGTGTTTGATGAAAACCAGAAGGGTGGAGCTGAAACTGGGAGACATTGTGGCTCTTTTTCCCCAATAAACAGCCCAAGTACCAGCTCCACTTTTCTTACAAGAGTTCTGATTTCAGTTTTTATTTTTTTTATTAATTAGTAGATGTTTTTAAGGCATTTTTAACTTCATTTTAGCGTGCCTTGTTCCGCTCATGGTTTTACTACCACATAATTGTGGTTTGTTATTTCATTTACAAGAATTTTTATTATTTTTTAGTAACAAACTAAATAAGATGCTCTTGATCATGGAATTTTTATCTTGATCAAGGGATGCCTTTATTTGTTTTGTTGTTTTAGATTCATAAACAAATTTATTCCGGTGATTTAGATCAATGGTAATTCCTGTAATTTCCTAGAGTTGGCAGTGCTACTGTTTTTTATTTTACTTTTCATACAGGAGCATCGCATTCGGCGGCCCTTTCCTGTTCTGTTATGTGTTAATATTTCCTATGTTGTATACCCTTAATCTATACATATACATGTATATATATAGCTACTGATTAACCCTAAGAAACACTTGGGTGCTACTTGTTCATACTATAAACTGCTCATGGGCCAATGCTTTGGTATGAGCTCCTATAAAACTTGTTAGTTTTAACATTTTACATTTTGATTGTAATTTTCAACAACTTTGTCTGGTCTTTCTGATCTTCTGTTTGGTTTTTCCTCCTGGAAGTTGCTTTTTCAATTTCTAATAATATTGTTTCTGTGACATGAGTATTTGTCAGGGACGAATAGCGTCGATGATCGAAGAGTTCCTACAAATGTGCGCTTAACAGATCAAGCTGGCAATCCAATATGCCAGAATAGTTATCCTCCGAGAGTAATCAATCAAGTGGGCAGAGAAGTTGTGAACGCCACATCTGAGACTAATTACTAGTCGTGGCCCTAGCCTTAATAATCTTCAAAATTCTGCAAGAGCACATGGTCCACGACGGATAATCCGAAGCGAGATTGTCCAAATAGAAGCAGAAGATCAATTCACTGGGGAGACAGAGATGATTTTTAGGAAATTAGAGAAAGAAAAGCTTTGGTAATTACTGGTATCGCTCATGCAATTGTCTGTACATCGATCCAGGCTAAACTTATTGACAGTCTATTATTTTTTGATGAGACCATGCAATTCTCTTCTTTATTATGTCACTGCAAGAATGGTGATCCAAGCTAAAAGATGATATATATATATATATATACTTGGCACTTGCAGCTTCTAGATTTTGAAAACATCAGGTCGATGCCATAGAAACATTAATAGTATTATGGATCCTGGAAATTAAGCCACCTCAGAATCTTCTCTTACAGGGTGATTCCATGGTTCTGTTTTTCGGTGGCTGAAAATACTGCTTTGGTGAAATCCTGTTGATTACATTATTAGTACATTAACTCTATGTTTTTCTCAATTGAGTATATAGACTTTAATTTTCTTCATTTGAGTACAACGCCTTTTCTAAAACTTCCAATCAACTACTTCCATTGATCGCTCCTTTCAGTTAGGATTTTTTTTTACTTTGGTGAGAAAATAGCTACTATGCTCGTTAACCCAAATCCATTACCATATTGTATGACATTTTGGTGATGAACTGCATGATTTACATGGCATACATGATGATATTGTAAGATAGGCTAACATGTGATACTAGCTCTAAATGTCTCCCAGTAATGTGGAGAATTTTATAGAAACAGTTAAAGTTATGCAGAAGAGGAAGCAAATCTTACAATCTAATGCATATGTTTCCAGGTAGCTGCATAAAACGGGATGATAAAAGCATGCATTATTGAAACAGCTCTGTGGACTATTCACTGGACCTTTCAGCCAGAGTATTGTATTCCTCTCTCAGGCTGTTGTATTTGTCACTCAAGCTCTTGAAAACTTCTTTTTTATCCTCTAAAGCATCCTTCCTTTTCTTCTCCAGATCAAGCTTCACTGAAACGATTTGACTCTTCAGCTCTTCAACCTTTCTGGTTTTCTCCTCATGCTGCTTCTGCAGTGCTTCCAGCCCAGAAGGGTTTTTTCCTATATTTCCAAGAAGATACTCTAATGTTACCAAATATTACAACAGTAATTGCAACAAAATTGAATTTTAAAAAGAAAAAAGAAGGGAACCTGAGAAGGAATTGCTTGAGGCGCCGCCGCTGCTGTCCATGCTCTAGAATTAAGTTAATTCCTGAAGGAACAAAATGAAAGAAATTTACTACTATTCGAAAAATACCAAGACATAAATGTTCCCAAGCATTTGCCCCTCTATATATGTTCCTTAAATTAACTGTCTTCAATTTTCTCCATCATATATGTAACATTGTTTCCTAACGCATGTACCTTCAGAGCCCTGTCTCCATAAACTTCTGTCCAAGACCCCTTATTTAGTCAAAAACATCCTCGTTAAATGTGAATAAGTTAGATGGACATCCACAGGAAGATCTCACACTTTCTACTGGTTTTCTACAATTGGATCATGTGCCTGTTGTTTGTGTTTGGTTTTAAACCATGCTATACCATGGTTATGGTGCCTGACGTTATATGTTCGCATGTATGTATGCATTAACCATTTCTTGACTTGTTCTTTCTGGTCTATTTGATGTCACCCCAGTTCCTGAACCATGTGTGCCCGAACTTATGTTTGCAAAACTAGAAAGAAGAAAGAAAAATAGCATTCGCTTTGAAATTTTACTAGATAAAAACAACTCGATCCAAAACTTTCGTATGCAATGTCCATTAGGGAGGCTTGCCGCCAAAGTGTAATACATTAAACTCAGGCTCGAGTCTTTCCCCGAGATGCATATCATTGATCGAATAACACTCAAACGCAGCTTTTTAGAATGCTGAGAAATACCATTTATGACATAGATGAGAATTAAACTCCCTTAGTCACAAAAATGAAAGCAAATGATATGATCACTGCTTACTACTAATAAGTAATATGAAATCACATGTTAATGAAGGGACTGAATGTGTTGGTGTCGAAGTGAAGAAAACTCTCGTGGGGTGAGAAAAACAAAAAGGAAGCTACTATTATTGGATGGGCATCTCATTGATTCTCAAGACTTGGCCCATCTAGTGACCTAACTGGAGCATGTGAGCATGTCCCCAACGTGTTGAGACAGGATTCCCCTATTAGACACATAGTCCATTTATCACCCAAGGGCCTCCATTTGGAATCATCGTACGTTACAAATACACTAGCAAATTTATATTGAAAAAAAAATAAAAGAGGAGGAGGAGGAGAACAAAAATAGCTTACTCCATGCAGCTCTGAATGGCATTAGTTTAGAGGAGGGCAGGGAGAAAATTTAGAAGGTAAGAGAGTGTTTGATCTTTGGTTTTATACACAGAGCTTCAAGATTTCAACAAACAGCGAAAAGCTTCTTCGATAATGTTATATGGAACTAACCTCGGAGTTCACTGTGTTATATCACGCAAGAACTGCACTCTTCTTGCTTTATGGTGGCCCCTTTACTGTGAAATCTGATTTGGTGTGACCCCTGAGTGAACAGAACAACAACTTTATATACAAGCATGACTGGTCATGGAAGGTATAGCTTGGTAGATCATGGGCAAGCAGAAAAGCAAATTCCAAAAACCATGACAGGAGGGCATCTTCCTCTGATGGAAACAAAATCATAGCTGTGGATTCTGGTGCAGATATTTGCCTGACCATTAATGTGAAAGTCTCTCTCACCCTCCTCACAAGCCTCTTACAGTGCCATCAAGAATCAGACCATAGCGCTTGGAAGGGACAGGAACATGTGTTTCCATAAAGCTGGTATCATGCGCAAAGCAAAACAAAAGAGCAACTTCATTGTCCAGTAGCTAAAAGTTGCTTCTGTGATCACAAGAGTTAGCATGCCAGGTTCATAATATCTCCAAAAGAGTTATAAATAGATCAGAAAAATAGAAAAATTCTTAGCTTTCTTTTTTTCCAAGGTTTAAATGGATGCAGCCCATTGTCCAGTGCCTGTTATTTGGAAGAAGATGGGCTTGTCTCTTAAGACAGAAAAACAGAGCTGCAGCTATTATTTGGAATATATTGGGCCACACTGTGAATTGCAATAATGGGTGTATGGAACTTTACTTCCTAAAACAAGACCATCACAGAAAATCTGGTTTTGATGCCGAATTTCCTATCTGTCTTTTCACAGTTGATTGGACACACACACACACACACACACACACTTAGTAGTGATTCTGGCAGGTGGGCTCAAGCTGGGTTGCATTCTTCTGGTTCATCACTGCCTAATTTGGATCTGACCCACTTGACCATCTGAGCTCTTCTTTTCTCCTTTCGGCCGATGCTTGCTTGATTTTTCTCTTTTCAAATGATGGGAAGCCATTTTACCTGATTAAAAAGTATATATATTAAAAGTCTCTTCTTCAAGAAATGTATCGAAAGTCCAATTTTACATTGCGAAGAGAGTTCTTCATATAAGCATTTAATCGATCGATCGATCTTGGTGGAAACAGATGGACATAATTATCTGCAGTATAAAGTTGTTGAACCTCCATATCATTCTATCAGTGGAAGGGATAGACTGGTCAATTTTTTTCCCTAATTCTTTTTTCTCATTCGAAAACTCTCATTGACTGTTAGACGACACGGTATTTAACTAGTTTGCCGTGTTTCATATTAATTTTTTAAAAAATATATAATAAAAATATTGAGGTCATAAGAATTATTTAATATTATTGTAAAACCTAATTTAATAAATCAATCTTAAAATCTCTCGATTTGATTTTTTACTTAACTTGATTTTAAAACTAAACTATGTAAATATTGCCTCAACGTGATCTAGTCATATTTGACTGATCCAAAAATAACTCGGTAAACCTATATAAAAAGTCTAAGAAAAGAAGTTAAAAAAAAATAATAAAATTAACAGGAAAAAATAAACTCATGACCCAACACCTTGTCTATCATGTGTTTAAAGTTCAGTTGGGTTGGAGTTGCTTTGACGTGATCCAATCAGGTTTGTTAGTTCAGAAACAACCCGGTCAAGTAGTAAAAAAAATTATAAGAATGAAATGGAGAAAAATATGATGAAATTAACAAGAAAAAAAATCTATTGACCAACTACTTGTTTATCCCGGGTTTAAAATCAAATTATATAAAAATTATTCCAACATAATTTAATTAACTTTGTCGGTCCAAAATCATCCAAATGATTGTTAAAAGAAAATTGAATGAAATTGAGGTGTGTATCTTTGGACGATTAGTTTCTTAAACTTGTCAGGAAAAATCTCAAAAAAGGTGAATAAATGGCTCTCATTGCATGAACATGAAACGCGAGCGAAGACAAAAACAAGGTTGGTATGAGAACTTGGGAACGGTTAAAACATCGCCATGATCACTGTAAATTAAGCTCATTTACAACTGAGAAAACAGAAGCAGACATTTTGATGGGGGGAGGGTGTCATATCTGTACCCAAAGCGGGCAACTAAATTAGATGCAGATGACATGTTAACATCACAAACAACACAGGTAAGGAGAGTCAATGTCATCTAAAGACTACTTGACAAGATATCTGTATACAACATCAAACTGAATCGACTAGTCAACTGCGGTGGTCCATAAGCTCCCCTATGCACGTTGGAGAAGATACTGCTCCAGACATGATCTTATACGGGCAAAGGACTGGGGCCTAGCCTATGGCAGACAATTTGATAAATCATGGGAAATTAATTAGCTTTATTTATACTCTTGTCGCAAATCTAAACTAATTGCAATTTCTCAGGTTACAAGACTGCTCATAGCTGCAGCATGCATTGCAATCCTAATCCTTCTTTGTATGTTAGCGATCGCATATTTAGGCGGATATCATTTGGGACTAATGCTTGGACTTGAATGGAGCTCAAGAATGTGGAGTTGCAAGGCAAAGTCTGATGACGAACAAGAGATGGCAGAAACAAAGGAAGCACATGCAGAACTGCCATTTTCCACAAAACCATACCAGAACACAGGGGATCCAGTCAAGTACCAATAAACCACGAGAATTAAAAACAAACATTTCAACAAAGCTGAGACGGAAATGAGTGGGATACCCAGAGCATCTTTCAACAATGTCAGCACCCATGTGACAAGAGTGGCCTTTTCCCCACATGTGGACCTGACGTAACAAAATGAGACAAAAGAGTCCCAGAGAGTGTGCCTTGATCATCCGAAAGAGAGAAGCAAATTTCACCAATCACTTTTTTCAACCTTCCTTCTCTTTTTAGTTCACGTTCTTCAATGATTCCAAAGCGGATAGAAGTTTTAACTTCGATTAACATAAATCATGCACCAACGTCAAGCTAGAAACATAAAGGAAAGGACCATTTTTTCTTGCATATCCTACTCAGCATGACAACTACGCATTGAATTCTGATCCTCTTAACACCGTTTAAAAGGCTGCTTAGTGTGCAACAATTATAAGACAACGATGGTAAGAGATTGTAAACGTGTAATTGTCATAATAACAAGAGCCATGATATTTGAAATCCAGCTAGAGTCTGTGATCCAGCACACAACCTACAACAGGGCAAGAAGTAGCTAAGAGAAGATCCTACTCAAACTAGTTCGTCCGTCCACCACGTATGTAAAATGCAGTTGCTGTTAGTAGTATCGTATTGATGACAAGGATGGTAATCTAGCTGAGGTAATCTCTGCGGATCTACCATCAAGCGCAGGTATCATATAGGCTATACATCAACAGGATCTTTCTTCCTTCTATGTGCTTCTCTATTTTTCTGCATGGACAAACAAACAACAATCCAATATCATAAAGAAATCATTTGAACAGAAGTTCATACATCTGTCGCCTCAGAATTCAAATGGAGGAATGATGCCTTACCCTAGTTAAGTTAATCTCTTTGGCCACACTAAACTTTATCACCTACAAAACATTAGCTACATCCAAAATATAACCAATCAGAAAAAAGGATTGTCCATTGGAAATAACCTTTTGTTTCAATTGAATCAAATTATAGCAAGCAGGTAGAACCTTGGCATTTAGAACTCAATTAGAAGCCTCGTTGCTGGTAGATGTGGTGGGTACTGATGCATCGTTTTCAGAACACGAAGAGACGGATAACTCATTGCTTTCTTCAACTTCAGCCCGAGATGGGGACATGTCCGAATGCTGATTCTCAGAAGATTTTGTGAGGCTATCACGTTCCAAATTGCTTCCATGGCTACAAAATACAAACCAGAACATACAGGGGAAATAATAGGGGGGGGTGTTCAGATCTAAAGAAGAATCACAAATGGCATTTTGATATAACAGGTGAACCTTACTGAGTCTGCAACTCAATACCTTTCAGTGAAGCTCTCCACCTTGCAATTAACAGTGTCATTGTTCTGAATGCAAGCTGCATTCACTTCATCCTGAAGATTCTCTGCAGCAACAGGAACAAGGGTGGATTTAGAGGCACCTGAGCAATTCCCATTGTCTGCCAAAAGCAAGTTACATTAGTAGTACCAAAGCTTCTCCATCTCTGACCTAATGTGTTTCAAACACCAACCTTCTAATGTTATCTCATTCTTGCCATCAGAGGTTAGAATATCAGTTTGATTGATGGGAGTATGATGAGTGGGCAGAGAAATGGGAGCACCAACAGAGAGACTATGCTGGTGATGATGTGCATGAGCTCCCCTCAAGTCTGGAAGTTGCAGATTAATTAACCTTCTCCCCTGGAGTTCAATAGCTTGCTGCAGCTCTGCCTGCTCCTCCAATTTCCTTCTCAGCATCATTTCTGGAGTATTATAAAGCATTCTTGCTCCTGTAGAAGAGAAATTAAACAAAGATAAATAAATAAAAAAATATGATTTTGACAGCAGAAATAATGATGAAAAAGGAAATAAATATATTAAAAAATACTTCTAAAAAGTCCATGCTTGATTGTTTATGTTTTACTTACCAAGGTGAAGATCACATAGCTCTCTAGGATCAAACCCTGAAGGGCTTGAAGCAGGTGAAAAACCCCCCCTCTCCAGTAACTGTTGCGTCCTGCTGTTGTTTCATTGACAAGTAAATCATAAATGCCAGAAGTGAGACAGTTAAGATAACAACAACTGAGGAATAGATACTATACTTTGCAACTTTTCCTTTCTCCTTGTATGGCTTGACAAGCACACGCGAGTCACAAATATAATGAGGGTTTCCCTTTGCCAATATTTCCTTCACAGTCTCTGGGTAGACAAATGTAACAAATCCAAACATTCGCTTCTGCTGGTATGGAATCCTGACATCTTGAACTGGTCCAAAAGAACTTTAAAAACATAAAACAAAAATATTTTAATGACATTGCTCGGCAGTGGCCTCAGCGACTGAGAACAAAGCAAGTTATATCACAATTTTTTACCTCTTCCAAATTCGTGTCCAAAAAATTTCTAGAGAAGAGAGCTGTAAATCAGACTAAATACAAATAGTGATCACTATTTTCATTCTCTGATTATCAAGAACAGTCAAGAGACTCAAAATCCTAAATCCTATCCCTTCAACTCCAGAACAGGATTACGAACACGCACACGTACAGTCTTAAAATCCTCACCTCCACAGCTTAGCAATATATTCTTCTTTTCTTCTTCAAGTAGACTAACAGCTTTTCCTTTTTTTTCTTTTTCTTTTTCAACTAGGCATGCCAATTCATTTCTCATCTATCTCCAGCCAATATAATAACAGACATAAACATGATAGAGTGAAGCCATGCAAATTATAAAAGCACTTGTATAACGCTATTCACACTGCTAACTAGAAATAAAAACCACACGTAGCATGGAGACTTTTGGTACTGACATGCATGGCTTAAGATAAAACAAGGTGCAAGCCAAAATGTACTCTCAAGAGAACCAGGCAAACTTACTTCACTTTCTACCAAAACATATATTTGCAACATGGAATGCAAGCAGTTAATTTTATTGAAAAAGATTGAAATCCCAAGTTGAAGTGCTAAACTACTAAGGCATCAAGCCCCTTCACCATCATCAGACAGAGGAATGCACTGATTGCAAAAGCCGTCCCTCAAACCAATAAAAATTTCATGGCAATTGGCAGCATAAAGTTTACCAATATTCTTAACTTTTAATAATAGGACTTTCTACCATGTACACTTCATAAATTGTGCTTAAATTTCTTTGGCATAAGCATGATTTCATCGTTTTGCAGACATTCTAGCCAGTCCCTGGCACTTACCTCCAGGTATTACTTGTATAAGTAAACCAAAAATAATAACCAAAATTGATAATTTAAGAAGAGTAGGTGAAAAGTGGTAATTTACCTGAAATAATTTGAAACATCTTCATCTTTGAAAGAGCTGTCAGCTGGGAATGTCAAGTATATCTGTCTAGATGCTGAATTTGCCTTTTCAGCCATTCCCATTGCCAAAAAGTCATTCCTTCCACCACGGGTCCGGCCAAACTTGTAAAATTCATCACCCATCATTGCTGCGCCAAATCTGCAAATATCGACATCCATAAATTGCACCATTACCCAACCCATAATTAAAATTCCAGGAAAACGTCAAATTAAAAGGACAGGAGTGTTTATCATTAAGCAGAGAATCATGTGCATGACGAGTTCCATCAAATCATCCATTAACACAAGAACAGAATATAGAAAAGAAAAGGAACGAATCCATAACCAAAACTAGCTAGATTAACAAGATTCGTTTCTCTCTAATCTTTTCCTTTCTTTGTGTACTCGATATGACTATTTTTCTCTACCTCCATAAAAAAAAAAACTCTTTCTTTCTTTGGCCAGCCAAAAAATAGACAATAAAAACATGCTGAAAGATGGAAATACGTACCTATGGGGCATCTTGGTCTCATCTTGCATAGTCATAAGGGATTCTTCAATTAAACAATAATGCCCACAAATTGACACATAGCAAATTAAGACTAAATTTTCACCACTAGAGCATATCGAAATTGAAAATCTTGACACGCTATGCAAGGATAGGGCATGCTAAAAGCAAAACTGGTAATCTTGAATGTATACCTCTCGGCTTCATTTTGTTGCAGCAACAGAAAATTCATGTGCTTGTTATAAGCCAACCTTTGCTGCTGCTGCTGCTGTACAGCCTTCATTTTCATCATCTCCTCTTGCTGCTGCTGTACAGCCTTCCTTTTCATCATCTCCTCTTGCTGCTGCAAATAAAGTTCCTCCATTTCCCTTGGTGAACTCACAAGAGCACCATCAACATTAACCTCAGCCATATTTTCATCACCATGACCAAACTTGCAACTTTCTCCATTTTTGCAAAACCCTCTAGCAAAATACAGACACTGCCTATACCGGAGACCAAAACCCCCATCCTCAGCACCAGAACACGCATCACTCTCTGAAAACCTCCTTCTATGCAAATGGACATCTCCATTAGCAACTGAATAACCACCCAACTGAACCCTTTGGTCCATAAAGTCCTCGTTTTTTGAAGAGGGGTCATCGAAGAACGACAGATGATCATCTGACTGATACTCGCCAAGGAAATCGGCACTATTATTGCTGCAAACACCACCGCCATTACCACCATTTCTCGAGAATGGCGGCACCAAAACAGACCCAGAACGTATATTATCATAGGACAAAAAAGGACTGCTCTTTGGGCTAATTGAACTCTTACTGTCACTATTATTTGGCAGCCCGTGAACGGACCAAGGATTTGGAGACGGGTTTTTTGAAAAGTCAAGAAAAGAACCATTATTTGTGATTCTAGGAGAAGATTGTGGAAAGGGGTTGGTGTTATTACAAGGCCTTGCTATGGGATTGAGTGGCGACGGAGAAGAGGGTGTAGAAGGTGTTGATAACGTGTTAGTAGAGAGTCCTAAGTGGATTTTTGCCTTGAAGACTACATTTTGCAAGAGGGTTTCAGGGCCAAACGCTAACCGTAACAAATCTTTTTCAGTAGGGTCTTGTATGAGAATAAAACCCATAATTCTAGAGGCGTTTTCTGGATCTAAACTCTTGAGTTTCGTTAACAGCATGTTAGTTATCTCATGAGTATCCATGGCAGTTTTTTTTAGGATTTTTATGTTTATGTTTATTAGAGTGTGTGTTGGTGTTGGTGGTGGTGGTGGTGGTGGTTTACAATTTCACTTCCAGAGAGACATGGAAGCAGAGAGCCAGCAAAATGAGAGAAGTGGTTGTTGTTGTGTGTGTGTGGGTGGGGGAGGTTTGTGCGTATTTGTTTTTTCTCTGTTCGTTTAAAACATGTAAAAAACTCGAGGAGGAAAGGCGAGAGATTTTGAGACAGGGTTTTGAAGAGAAACGAGCGGGTTTGGACTTGAATTAAGGAATGCGTGCGTGTGCGTGTGCGCGCGTGTGTGTATTAAAAAACATTATAATTATATTACAAATTACAAAACATACTGAAATGATTAAGGTAGAATACAATTAAAAGAGTTTATAATCATTTGTTCGCTTGTGTTTTTTTATAATTTGAATTTTTTTTAATTTTTTATTTAATATTGAAATTTTTTTATTTTATTATTTAACATTTAATTAATTTTCAACTTATCTTCATGATTTATTTTTTTATAAAGTTATTATGGTCTCAAATAAACATTTCAATGTTTTTTTCTTGTTTAATTTTGCGAGCATATATTTGTATTATCATATAATTAAATGAAAAATAATTTTTTTAAAAAAATATTAAATTAAGTTGAGTTCATAACGCAAGTCACGGGTTAATCTCGATCTAATAAATTATAATTTTAATGTTTTTTTTAAGAAAAACAAATCAAGTTTTTTACCCATTATCCAAGTTGTGTTTTTACTTGCACCCCTTGACTCTTGTTTTATTATATTTTTTTATTTTTTTTTAGTACTTATCAAGTCAACAAGGTTAGATTATAATAACTATGTATGGATGTTTTTATCCTTTGATTTTTTTTTTTATATTCTAGAAAGTTTTAACCCGACCCGCAAAGAAGTGCGAGAAATAATCTAATACTTTCTAACAAGAAATATTCAAATTATATCCAGCAAAATTGATGAAATTTTTTTATTTTATCTTCATACATGTTTTTATTTTAAAAATAAATTTATATAATAATTATTGACAGATAATTTTGAAATAGTATAAAAATTATAGGGATATTGTTTTTGGCTAAAGATACAAAACTATATAAAACTATGGAGATTATTTTTTACGACAAGAGATTTGAATCAAACTTCTTGTGTGCGAGGATCAAATGGATAGATTAGTAACTAATTGGATGTAACTGGAAGTTAAAATGGAACTCATTGACTTCGATGCGTGACGTGTGAGAGAGGAAGAGACTCTTGTTTTCAAGAAAATATTTTTTTGAAAAATATTTATTTTTATTTTCAAGGCTCGGAAACCTTAAATAAATTTAATAAGAAAAATAACTTTCAATCGAAGAAAAACTATCTTGAAAAAAAAAGAGTTTTTTATTTTTAAAACTTTTTATAAAACATTTTCTGAAACTTGAAAGAAGAAGAAAAAGTGAAATGTGAGGACGAATGTTTTTTTTTTTTTTTATTATTTATTTTATTTAAAATAATTTATAAAATTAATTTTTTTTAATTTCATTATCTTTTATTTTTTATATTTGTTTAGATTTAGTTTTTATTCTTTTAATTGCTATTTAATTTATTTGAAACAATTTATAAAATTAATTTTTTAATTAGATCATATTTCAAATTTTTTACCAGTTAAATTTAATCTATATTTTTTTAATGTTTTTTTAATAAAATATTAATAAGTTATGTTCCAACTTATTTTTTACAGTATAGTCAAATACTAAAAATTTATTTTTCATGAGAATGTTTTGGATAAACCATTTCATAAAATAAACCATTTTTTTTAAATTAAATTTCTCTGTCCAAATTAAACCATTTGAGTCGATACCCATCCGTGGTTTATATATTTAATCATGAATATTCATGTATTTATTTATTATAGTAATACTACACTGATAAATATTTTTTTTGAATAAAATAAAAGGTTGATACAAAAGTATAAAAAAATTCATCGTTTTTCTGGTAAGGCGGTGCGTACGGCATACTTTATATATACTCTCCGTATATATAATATTACTATCAATAAGATAATACTTTTTTTTCCCAACGAACTCCATCTTCTTTTATATATATATATAAATACAGAGGAATACTTTTGTCCATACGAGCCTGTTTTTAAACCCTACTTTTTTTTGTTTTCAGTACCGACCAGACCAGATCTCTCCATACTCGTCAACTTTTGTCTATTTTGTTTTCGTGGGGGAAATATTTTTTAAAAAAAAGTAAGGTTTTTTTTAAATTAATTTTTATATTGTTTTGAAATACTAATATCAAAAATAAATTTTTAAAAATATAAAATATTATTTTTGATGTGTTTTTGAAAAAAAACAATTTACAAACTGATAATTAATACAATGACAAACAAGTTTTTCATCATCTTAGTTAAGGATGAGCAAAAAAACTGAAAAACCGATTAAACCAAAAAAAAATAATTAAAAAAACTGAACCGTGAAAAAAACCCATTAAAATTTAAAAAAACCAACCGGTTTGGTTCGGTTTTATAAGTTTGAAACCAAAAAAACCGAACCGAACCAAAACCGAAAAAACTAAGCCAAACCGGTTTGAACTGGTTTTGTCCTAAAAAACCGAACAGAAACTGGTCAGTTTGAACCGGTTTTGGTTTTTTTAAAAAAATTCGATTTGATTATTTTTTTTTATAAAAACAGAATCGAACCGAAAATAATCACCCCTAATCTTAGCAACGGTTCACTAATCATACATGACAAAAACTATGAATTTAAAAAAATCTATACATTCACACACAGATGCATAAACAAACAATCATAATTTAAATTTATAATTAGTTCATGCTGGTCAAAAACAAAAAACAAAAACTGTGATCGTCACCGTCCAAACTAATCTTCAGCTATTGTATTTATCTGGATTTTAAATTATCATGCTTGTCAGTATGAAATTCTTTCATGCTAAAGATGTCAAGACAATCATAAACAGGGTAGCTATCGGTTGGTTCAATTTGATTTCTGTCTTAAAAACCCGACCGAACCAAAATTTATAAAATTGAAAATTTCAAACCAAACGGTTCTGTCTGTTAATTTTTAATGCTATGCTACCCGTGGATATCAGTTTTCAATGCGATGGTTTTGGTTATTGAAGACTGAATACATTATTTGAATTAGAGTACTCTGATCAATAATGCACGGCAAACCTTTGAATATTGTTTTTTTTATTAATGTGGGTGTTCGGGTCAGCTTGCATGTACCTCGACTAATTTCATGGGCTCTAAAGTTAACGACCATGTAAGTCTTTAGTAGCTATGAGATTTGTGAGAGTCGAACTGATGACCTCTAAGAAGCAAATATTGGAACTGACCAGCTGAGCTACACCTTTCAAAGTTACCTTTGAACATTGTTGATTTTTCGAGTCATTTATATTTGATATAAAATCAAACTAAAAACTTAAAAATTAATAAAATTAGACTTGATTTATGCAAAATCAATAAAATCAAACCAAGTTTATGGGTTTATTTGATTTTCTTGGTTTTGTATAAACAAATAATCAACTAGTTCTAGATTTCTCAGAAATCAGTTGATTGATTACCTTAATAATTTTATCTTTTGTGTATTTTAAGATGCTTGAAGTTTTATATTATTTATTTTATTTTAATTTTAATTGTATCATATTTTAGTACTTAATTAAAATTATCAATATATAATTAAATAAAAAAATTTATTTATAATTTTATCACCTGAGTTTACATTATAAATGTTTCCCGTGTCATGTAAAAAGAAAAAGAAAAAGAAAAAAGAGAGCATTATAAGTGCAAGTGCAATTTCTTTTATCTCGTGTGTTGCACATTTAAAACGACATCGCAGACACAAAAGGAAACACGATTTCCCCGTACCAGACATAAATTTCCACGACGCCTATAACTCTACTCTGGGTTGCTAAACTTGGAATGAAAAGTAAACACTAAGCATGGACTAGGAGCTATATATTACGCCGGTACATTGCATGCATCGGCTAAGATTATCTCAACTGATTTAAGAACTTGCAAGTTAAATCTTACCTATCAGTCAAAGAGCTGCTGATCATGAGTCCCGCACAAAGAAACCATTATCTTTTAGCACGACGCGAAGAAAGTATGCCCAAATCCAACGAACACAATGAATGCATTTGTACATACATCAACAAACTATTTACCATGACAAGAAGACGAGCTATGAAACTTCAAGGAGATCGATCGAGTCGTGCTTCAATGAACTGTGGGTGGACACACTGGCAATCTGTCCACGTACCTCTATTTTCTGTCAACCAGCGTGGAGTATTAGCAATACCTACTCAGAAGCATGGAGATTGCCCACCTAGATCAACGCGTCATTCAAAGCTGCTAGCCTCCCTTGCTCTTCTGACATACAAGAAATTGCAGGTAATTAAGAAGAACACGAGATTATTCCGAAAGGAAAATGATTTTAGAGTCAATTCAGACAATATATACCAGTATTTCCATCCAAATCCACGCGATCAAGAGATGAAATATAAGGTAAAACGAGTCTGGTGAGATGGAATGGAAGGGTTAAAAATCAAGGAGGGCAGAGAAACAGTTTTCAAGAGATGCTGGGAGCAAACACCTGAAAACAAGAGGGTGAATATGAAATAGTAAAATTAAAGAGGACTAGAATAAATATTTTGAAAACTTTGAGAGGGCCAATTGCCCCCTTTTTTGCCTTTACTGAAGGAGTTTTTGTCTCCCATCCAAAGCATTAGTTAGCTTTCGCCAAAAAGGGCTTTCCTCTAGTAAATCCACCTTATGCATGGTTGTTGAGAACAGAGCATAGCGCTTGTTATTGTACAAGAATATAGCTTGATTTATTTTTTAAATCTAGATTTTAAAATAGCTTCAAACCCTGTCTCTGTTAAGAGAAGAAAGCTTGGTTTATTCTTATACAAGAGTAGAGTTTGATTTGTTTTTAAAATTTTTCTCTATCTATTTTTCATCATTCATGTCATGATTCTGCTAAACAATGCTGTCTTCTTAAATAAATCTTGAAATGCATTATTTTATTTTTCTTCCAGTGGGCGATGCAAACAAGCTCTTTTAAGCCACCACCCATTTTTGCAGGGACTGAAAAGTTAAAGCTGCTGGAACTTAAACAAGAGCAAGCAGGAAATAATAATAATATAGTAAAAGTAACTTTAAAACTTGTTGGATTCAGTGAAATGGTGACGTTAAGACTGTCAGAACTCACTGCACTGCCGTTTTTGCTTGCAAAACAGTGCACGTTCTGGGCTGGTTTTGCTGACTAATCTCCTTCACTGCAATCTTTCTTAAGATTTACTTGTCAAAAACAGCAATTCATATATTGCAGTCCAGCTACTGGTGTGCCATTAATGGAGTCTCTTAATTAGAGGTCCAAAACGCCCTCGTTTAATTCCGGGTCCAGGTCTGTCTATCCCATAAGCTTCTCTTTCAATGCCGCCGACTTCCCTTTTCTGATCTTGCTTGATGGGCACGGGTACGGATTATATAGGGTTATACTAGTAATCTCATCCTCCTTGTCAAGAAAAAGGCGAGCCAGAGGTTAATAGGCTAGCTAACGAGGAACCGTTTGCTACTGTTACACTTTTTTATCCATTTACGTTGAGAACATCATATAGTAATTTCTGGTTTTTTATATTGGATTTTATATATAATTTTTTTAAAAATCTTATTTTTATACAGGTTAAAATAATTTATTTTTTATTTATTTTACATACAAATATTTTTGCTATAGTAATTTTAACTAAATATATGTTTTTAATCACGGCACAAAAGTAAAAACAGTTAAAAACACACTAAATCATTATTGACTTGGATAGTCTTCATGCCTTGCTCATCTCTGCAATAATTATTTTTGGGTGTTTTAAAGGATTTTTGGGTGTTTTAAAGGATTTTTTTTACTTTAAAATATATTAAAATAATATTTTTTTTATTTTTTAAAAATTATTTTTAATATCAACACATCAAAATAATTTAAAAATACTAAAAATTATTAATTTAAAAAAATAAAAAAATTTTAACAACACTTTCAAAACACAAAAATTCATACATGAAATTGGGCAAAGTATACGGGTTATGTATGTTTTAAATAATGAAATTTAAAAGATTTTTTATCACATACTTGAAATATATTATTTTCTTTTTTTAAGTTTAAGTATTTAAATCAAAAAAAAATTTTTTATCCCAGGTTAGAAAAGCACAACTTTCTTTTTATGAACATAAAGTATATATATTTATTGGCTTTCAGTCGCACATTAAAAAAATAAAATCTTCTTCTAATGATTATACAATAAATTTCTATATGAGCTAATAATCAATAAAAAAAAAATAATAGACTCGCGTTAAGTAAAATAAAATCTTCTTCTAATGAAAACCTTTAATTGCCTCCTGCGAGCAGGAAGCAGGTATAGTCTATACTTTTTAAACTTTTTATTTCTTAGCTCTCTATCTGTTAGGCAACATCTACCCAAAAATATTTGTTAAAAAATACTTACTAAAAAATAATATTTCAGTCCAGGTGTGTTGCAATTCTATAAAAGTATACGAAGCTAGGTTTTTGTGAATTGATTTTTTAATTTATTAAGGGAAAAATTACTTTTTTTCAAGGGAACATCTACATAAGCAAATATCTTCTACTTCTAGAAAAAAAATACATTAAGCTAGTTATTTATAGATTATTTCTTGCTTTTTTCTTTAAAAAAAAATCCCTTGTCACCCAGGTTTTCGCGAGCCAACTGCATGCCCAAGTTTGACCATATTCAGATCATGCTAGGGTCCCGAATCGCTAAGATTTCTGGTCAATTCATTGGGTTGGGTATCATAACTATTATTTTAAGTCTTTGATAATATTTTAAAAGTTAATATCATGATTTTTTTCTATTTATTATTTTCAAAAACCACATTTTATAATTTTTTAAAAGCCACAATCCACCGTTTTTCCAAATAAACCGTTAATATGTTGCATATACCTTTTGGCGTTAACTCCCAACATAAGCATGACTGCGGTGTCTTCAATTTTACAGGATGGTTGTATCATCCCCTCTTTTTTCCTTTTATCCCGGCGGTTGCTTTATTCTTGTCCCTCTTGCATGAAAGCCATGTTGATGGGAAAACTGCTTCCATTCCACTATATTTTTGCCTGTGCAGAGCTAAAAGTAGCTTCAAGTCACTCCACCTTTTAGCTTAGCTTTCTTCTTCAAGTGCAAGTCTTCTGAATTGGTGAAGAAATAAGGGTCATGGTCAATTTTTCACTCGAGAAAAAAATACTGTACTGGTAATGAAAGTAAGCTAAGAGAGTGGTTTTACCGATACAAAGCCATAATAAGCGATCACTGTTTTTTTCTCTCCCTGCAAAACTTCCGATGAAATTGAAGCGTCCTTTTTTCTGCCGTCGAAATCACTGGCTGTGTTTTTTACACGTTGATAATGCAACATTGAATGAGGTATATTCCTCGGAACTCATCCATTCAAATCCAATTTCATAGAAACTAAGTCCTATATATGCTTTTGTTGCTATTCCCAGCAATGATTGATGGTATGCCTTGAATAGAGAAAATTACCCGACTCTAGTTTAGTTATTTTTTCTATTTCTATTTATTATTTTTAAAAATTATGGTTTATATCTAGGATCAAAGCAAATTTTAAAGCTGTGTAACCATTGAAAAAGAAATTTAACAAAATAATTTGAAGCTTTGATTAATAATGAAAGCAACTTCATCACTTATTATCCAAAGTTTTGATTAACAATCAAACTTTATCATAAACAAAATCAAACCCACTTCTCCTAGCAAGGTCCAGTTTAAGAAAGTTTGGTTCTTTTTTCCCCTCATTTTCATATTCTAACAAGATCAAAGATTTTTCATCACTAACAATGGTAAACAAAAGAAAGAAACACTACCAGAAAATCAATAAGTACAAACGAAAATATCGAGGGAATATTTCTGTCGGTAAATTTCTGAAGGATTTTACCGAGGGAATTATTGTGGGAAAAAAAAAATAAAACAAAGCAAAAAATTAAATTCCATCGGTAAAATTCATCGGTAAATTCATTGGTAAACTGTGAACACTGTTCATCATGTTAATTATAAAGGAAATCACCGATGGAAAATTCTGTCGGTATTTTCCAGAGCGCTCCAGAATAGTTCACTTTCCAATTACACTGTTAATTGTTGTTCTTTACGGACAAAATCACCAACGGATTGAAAAGTCATCGGTGTTATTTGGCGCTTTTCTGAAAAAAAATTCAATTAATTTAAAATTTTCATTTAAATATTACAGACGGAATCACCGACGGATTGAAAAATCATCGGTAATTGTTAGCGGTTTCTAAAAACTTTTTACGAAATAGAAAATTTAAATTAAATATTACCGATGGAATTACCAAGGAATAATTAAAAAATATTAATATTCAATTATCTGTCGGTAAATCCGTCGCTAACGCGCCCCAATAAAAAGCCTGAATCCACTTATTTCACAAGAAACATACTCATTTCTTCTTCTTCTTCTTTTTCTTCTTCACTATATGTAAAAAACATCAATATCTATTTCTTTCTTTTCTTTTCTCTCCTCATCTCCTTCTCTTTTCCTCCATGCTCGGGTATGTCTTCTTCTTCTTTCTTCTTTTATCCTCTTAGTTTTTTTTTATAATTAATATGCTTTATGAAAAAAAATTTCTCTCCTTAGCTTCACTTGCAACTATATTAAGGTAAGTTTTTTTTCTTCTTTTTTCATGATTTTATCTTATTTTTAATTTTTTTTATTCTTAATAATTATATAAATGTTGTTGTGAGATTTTTGTTTTTCATATGAGATCAATTTTTAGTTGATTTATTTATAGGATTTCTAAATTTTTAGCAATTGCAACTTCATATTTTTTAGTTGAATTTATTTTTTTAATTTCATTTATTTTTTACAAATTTATTTGAGTTGATTTTTTTATTCTTTTTTCTAAGCATTTTGAGTGTATATTATAGAGTGTTGATTTATGTTAATTTAATTATTTTATAATTTTATAAAATGATTTTTTAAAAAAATATTTTTAAATATTTACCTGCGGCGTCTGTTCCGTTACAAGAAATCTATCTGTAATAATATTTTTTTATTACTAACGAATTTATCGACGGACAAAAAATTATCGATGAAAGATTCAACGACAAAGTATTTTTGTTAATAATTTTGTTAGTAAATTAATTACCGATAAAATATGTATTTTATGGTAACAGAAAAATTTCACTAATAAATCTGTTAAATGGAAAAGGGTATCGGTGTGAGAGCTGTCCATGGGGTTTGAGTTTGGTGCCTCGCCCTCGCCTGATGGTGATGAATGCTAGCTAATTCGCAATAATAGCTCCAACAAATGTCTGCCAAATTTGAGTCGTCAATAACGAGATTTTGATGACACAATCGCATTATATTAAACGATTGGAAGACCTTAATAGTGAGGATCCATCACAGATTTTGTACCATCAAGTCTCTGATCCTTTGGCACAGTGCATTTTGAAATATACAGAAAAGAAATTGAAAGACAAACTCCCTTTCAATCAGCATCACCCTTGAAATTGACAAGCACCACCGAAACCTGAAAATGAGAGATCACTTACCCCTAGCCACTAATCCCATCAATAAATCCTGGATAAGACTACTTTTTTTTTTTTTTTTATGGGTGTCTAAGGTACTTTCTGTGCATCCCGACTCATTTTCTCAAGACCCTAAAGTCACCTCCAGCACCATGAGGTTTATGACAGGTGATCATGGAAAAGACTACCCTTAATTAGAAACAAGGTGCAGCTGTGATTACCATTTCTTCTTAATCATTTCAAAGCATCTCTCATCTTTCCACCCTAAATGAAAATGTTGTGATTTGGACACGCTTGACTACTATTTCGGAGGCTATTTATTAACCAAATTGGAGACAGCGAAGCCTGCAAATTGCATTCGAGGAGGGGTGCATGACATTGACATCTAATAACCCCAAATCAGTGCGCAAAGCAATATCAGAAATCAATCAGCATCTTAGTTATCAACCATAAATATTCCCCGCGGTGGTCCTCGGTACAAGATCTACTCGCCGGGCAAAACATACGCAAGAACACGATGCTCAAAAGAGATCAATAACCTAACAAAACGGGCCATCACACCACCATGGAAAATTAGTGCACTAAATGGATCCGTGTGCTGCTGAACCCTCCAGTTTTGCGCCCAGGTTAAACAACCAGCTAGGAAGAAGAAAGGGTAAATAATTTAAACGTGAACGAGGTTATAAGAGTGAAAGGGAAAGGAGTGATTTTACGCGCCCCATGTGAGAGTGTGGCCCTAACCTATTCATGTCCACCTAAAAGAAACCACAAAATGAGACAAAAGGAAAGGGAATCCTTTGTTTATTTTGTGGTTTCTTTTATTCACATGAAAGAACAATCTTTTATTTACCCTCGACTATATTTTTTTCCCCAGAAATATAGCTCTACCTGTTCTGTAATCTAATGGGGGGCACAGGACACTGACAGTAAAAGCACAGCTCTTGCACTCCACTTGAGCCATTGCATTCCTTTACCTTTTAAGGCCTGGTCTGCCTTGGGTGTCTAGTGGTTGTACTTCTGCTGCTACAGATCTTCTTAACTTACTGGGGTCTATTTCTGTACACAGTGACGTAAGAACTAGTATTTTTCTTCCATACAGTCTTAATTTCTTTTTCTTTTCACCTCATACTAAAAGGATGGTAAAACAAAATAAAGAAAAGCACTTGAATTACAAATAAGGGATTCACTACTGGACTTTTGTTTGTTCTGCAATGCAATTGTTGAGTGGTCCCCCAGCACGTACATACCCGCAGAGACGGAGACCCCGCTCCCTTGCAGTTCATCTGCTCTTGTATGTATGCCTTTATGTATTCGTTGTAAGTAGTGTGTTTTGATGACGATGGTGATCTTTGCTGAGATCTGGTCAACAGATCCTTTTCTTTGTCGTGGCTATAGTATTTTTTGGCTAATACAAGCTAGAGGATTTCTTTAACTTCTGTATGTGCTTCCAATATATCTGCAAAGGATTAAAAAAAAAAGGTCCACACATTATAACGGAATCCAACTAGACAGACAGCTGTGAAATTGAATGGACTGTACATGCCTATAATTTTCATTACACAAATTTATCTGATCTCTCACCCTAAAAAATTGTCAAATCTCTCCACTGCTGGCCACGCTCACTTTTGCCCCCTATATGCCAACGGTTCCAGGCCCAGAAGACAACCTGAAAAGAGCATGTAATGATTAACCATCTTCCCTTGATAGAGGTCATAAAAGTGAGTGTGTTTTTATGTATTTACCTGGGCTTTTGGAGAGAACATGATTTAAGAGAGGTCATGTTGAGAGAAGATGATGTAGTGCTTGTGGTATTTTCATCAGCCTCCACGGAAGCTGCGGAGAAGACAGTGAGGGGGTCACCAGCTGATTTCTTAGGAGAAGCAAAGAGATTGTCTGGGAGAATATGCTCCAAACTGCTCACATGATGCAACATAAAGTTATGGAACATAAAGGAGAGGGAAAAGTAATGGTGAATAGAATGAAAAGGAGATACTTCAACGAAAAACAGAGAAATAAAGTAGAACATTAAAAAAAATTAACCAGAATCTAAGCGTAAATGTGCTTTCTTACTTTTCATGGAGATAGGTTTCTTCATTGTTGGACTTCTCCTCTTTATCTCTATGACTGCTATTGCCATCATTGTGATCGCAAGCTGGACTCCCTTCCTTGTCAACATCTGAAACAGCATTTTGAGCAACTGCGGCATCAGTGTTGCCACCATTACCTGCAGCAAGACAGTAGATATTACCTTCATTGCCATCCAAAATCATGAGCGTAAATGTACAAGTTGATAACGATTGAGGATCGATTAACAAACCTCGAGGAACATCTTGATCAATGTCATCAACAGGAAAAAAGGGAGTTTGATTGTTGGGACTGTGCAGGATAGCTGGTGTAGGCGGAGACCCAGTTAACAAACCATGAAGGTATCGATGTTGATGTTGACGATTGTTATTTTTCAAGTCTAGAAGTTGCAGATTCAATAGCCTTCTCCCTTGGGATTCAATAGCTTGCTGGAAATCAGCCTCTTCCTTTAATTTCCTGCTCAGCATCTCTGGAGTATTGTATAACATTCTAGCTCCTATAGACCAAAAAAAATCCTTCACTAAAAACCATTACAATTTTAGATTATAAAATGAACATTATGGCTTGTTTAGTTACCAATATGGAGATTAAATGCCTCTCTAGAATTGATCCTGGATGGGCTCGGACAAGCTGAATACTCTTCCCTCTCAATCTGTTGCTGTTGATGATGCTTCCTGAAATGGTTAAATTAGGAACATAAATATCATTGAGCGATACAAAGAAACTAATAAACGCAAATATTCTCAAGATGAATGGTACAAGACTATACTTGTCTGGGACTTTTCCCTTCTCCTTGTAAGGCTTAACAAGCACACGGGAATCACATACAAAATGCGGGTTCCCTTTTGCCAAAATAAGCCTCACTGTCTCTGCAAACACAAATGTAACAAATCCAAACATTCTCTTCTGCTGGTATGGGATCCTCACATCTTGCACGGGCCCGTAAATGCTTCAAAACCACACCAGCAAAGAAACTATTTTCAGCAAATTGTTCAAAATCCAAATTTTATTTATGGAAAAACAAGAAAACAACTGACCTAAAATAATTTGAAACGTCTTCATCTCTGAACGTACTATCAGCTGGGAATGTCAAATAGATCTGTCTTGAACTTGGGCTCGTTGCCCCTCCCAGTCCAATTTGCGAAAACTCATTCCTTCCAGGCCGGATTCTTCCAGACTTGTGAAGCTCATCCCCCATCATCAATGCAGCTACCGCAGCTGATCTAAAACAGCAAATTGGAGCTACCACAATTAAAAAACCAAGTACCAAAAATCCCCCCACCCCTTTTCGAAAATAGCAATTCGGGGAGTATAGTAGCATTGCAAGTAAGAACTAAAAAAGGTTTTCAAGCCTCGACTCCATGTGCAATGCATGTACCTTTGGCTGTCATTTTGTTGCTGATGAAGGAAGTCCAAGCTTTTATTGTGAGATAAAAAATTAGCTCCAGCCATGAACTGGGAGGCTGCTGCTAGCTTCTTTTGCTGGGCAGCAGCCTTTGACCTGAGTATTTGTAGACACTGTTCAAACTCGTAGAGTTCACCTGGTGAACCAACAATGGCAGCAGTATCAGCCGAATCTCCATGAACAAACCTGCAACCTGAACCATTTTTGCAAAACCCTCTCGAAAAATATAAGCAAGGCTTCCAACCAAACCCGGAGTTTGAATCTTCCGAACCAACACACGTGTCTGGTACTGAAAAACTTCGCTTGTGCGAGCCGTTATCACCATATTCAGGTGGACTCGTGGCTAACTCTGCCCTTGGATCAAATAAACCATCTGTCTTCGAATCATTGAGAAAGGAAAAGCGATCCTGGAGTTCATATTCATCAACGAGATCACTGGCACTACTATTGTTATTGCTGTAAGGAAACGCATTAGATAACGAGACGGTGGGCTGAAAAGGTGTTGAACTAGCATTAATACTACTGGCTCCATTAACAACACTGGCATAAGAGAGTGGAGAAGTGGAGTTGGGAGTCGAAAAATGCCAAGAGCTTGTAGAGGGAGAACAGGGGCTTGTGATGTCAAAGCCATTGTTGTTTGTGATTCTTGAAGAGGGAATAGACAAGGGACTGGGTCTAGAGGAAGGAATAAAAGGTGAAGAAGAGGTTTTGTTTGAGAGAAATCCCAGTTGGGTTTTGGCATAGAGAATGAGATTGTGCAGAAGGGTCTCTGGTCCAAAGGCAAAACGTATCATCTCTTTCTCTCCATAGTCTTGCAAGAGAAGGTAGCCCATGATTTTTGAGGCATTTTCAGGTTCCAAGTTTTGGATCCTTGAAAACACCATGTTAGCAGCTTCATAAGAATCCATGGTGATGGAAAACCCAAAATAATAACATACCACAAAAACTTCACCTTGCTATAACAGGAAAGTAGATAGATAGGCTGAAGTGCTCGGGAAAGAGAGGGGGGAGAGGGGCAGGAAAATATTTAAAAATAATCCATTTTATTAGAAATTATTTTCCACGACGTTAGATATTAAAAAAATAATTTAAATTTTAAGTTAATTTTCAAACAATCCACTTTTTAAAAGAAAAAATATTTTTCTGTGAACAAACGAGGGCAGCCGCATCATGTGGTGGTGCAAACGTGCACCAGCCCGGGGAGAGTGAACTCACCTGCACTCACTTTTCTCTCTGCCTCACTCTTTTCTTTTGGTTTTGGTTTTTGGGTTTCTCCCTAGCTCTCTGCTTTCTCGCCCTTTAATTTTTTAGGGTTTGTCTTTTACAGAATGGAGCAAGAAGACAAGGCTAGGTGGGACTCCGGGAGGGAAGATTCAGATCAACCTCAAAAACAAGAATGGATAGAGGTAACGCCACTGGCCTCCTCGGTAAACACGCCTAAACATTTCCCAAGAAGGAATTAAATCTACACGTATTGCCATAATTTAAATTTGAAATTTGGATTTAGATTTTTTATTCAAAGAACGAAGACCGGGAGTGGGTGACGGAGAGCGACGGGTATAAAATATCATGGAAAGTTTTAACTAGTGTTTTGTTTTTTTAATTGAAATAAAATATTTTTATTTTGGAGTGTTTTTACCTGTTGTTTCATGATTTTACTGTTTATATATATATATATATAAATTTAACAAATATAATTTAAATTTAAGATAAATTAATTATAAATTATGCAATACAAACACAATACTAAACAAATATAATTTTAAAATTTAAAAGATTTCTAAATAGTTAAGATTAAATAGATCTTTAACTTAAAGTAATTAAACTTAAATAAAATATTAAAATATTATGAAAGTAAAATATTTTAACACAAATATTTTAAATATAAAATTAGGTCAATGTTATCAAGGCTAATAAAATCTAAAACATCCTTTATTCTGCTCAAATTCCTACAAAGTATAAACATAAAAAAAAATATGAATATAAACCATATATATTAGTGATAAATCTAATTTTAAAAAATTAATATCATTATTAATGAAAATAGTAATGATAATTTTCAATATTATTATTAATATTATTATTATTGAAAATAGTAATGAAAAAAAGCTTTTTATACTTGGGTGGTTTAATTAATTAAATTGAATAATGTTCAATTTGAATCAATGGCTTTTTAAAAGCGGAACGAAATATGTGAAATGAAATCGGAACATTCCGACCGAAAAATCCGGAACAGATCGAGATTTAAAATAAAATAAAAATTATTTTATTTTATTTTATTTTTTGAATTAACATGAAATATTTTAATTAATTTTAGATAAAACAAAATAAAATTGACAATCTCAATTTTAACGGGCCTCTTGGAGAAACAGCATTTATAATAATGGATATTGTGCTAATTATTTTAGGAATAATTTTTTTATTTATGCTCGTGCCTAAAAACAAAACTCTTCAAGAGATTTATATGATAACAAGTTTCTACGATGTTGACCTTGAGATTTGAACCAGGATAATTATTTATTTTAAGATTTAAACTCGGAAAATCAACGGATAAAATATATCTCCTTGACCACCAACCGATCCCCATAATGTAAGCACGTACAAAGAAATTCATCTAGATACACTAGTTAGCACGTGGATAATTCAACTACGATCTAATTAAAAAATTATAACTTTGATGTTTGATGAGCAAGAATTTTAGTTCAGTTAAGTTTTTATCTAAAACATAATTAAATTAAATTTTTATATAAAAAAATAATCAAAACCAAACTGAAATCGATTTAAATAATTAAAAATCTGTATTGTATTTTGGGCTGTTTTTAGATTTTTTGATAGGTTTATAATTAATATTAATATTATTTAATTTTATTATAAAATTCTATAATATATTTAATTTTGTTGACACTGAATTCATTTATATTATATTATTAGTGTTCATATTGTATTCAATATGCTGCAAGTTTTTTTTTTGGAGCGGGACTCCATCATTAAAGTTTAAATAATACATACTAAGTTAAAATTTAAATTATAAAGTATTGTCTTTAAATGGGTTTAAAAAAAAAACAACCAATAACCTTATTATAAAACGTATGATGCAAAATAAATCAAAACAAAAAAAGTTAATGTTTGTAAGAAAAAAAAAACCTTCCTACAAAATCAGAACGTATATAAATAGACATTCAATTGTTCTAAGATTCTGCATTTTGCACGGTTTACTTTTTTTCAAAAGGTCACATGCATTATTATGAAATTTCATTTTATTGATTTTTTGTTGAATAAACTAAGGGAACGTTTGGTACTGCGTTTGTATCTGTGTTTCCTTCAAATTTGAATTTTTTTTTTTTACTAAAATTGAGTGTGGTTTATATTTTTTGGATCGTTTTCATGTGCTGATGTCAAAAATGATTTTTAAAAAATAAAAAAACATCATTGGCATGCATTTCGGCACAAAAAGCTATTTGAAAAGCACCCGCAACCACACTACCAAACACGCTCTAATTAGAACTGTTTGATGATGTTTTTGCAAAGAGACAAAAGGGCAGCAACTAGTTTTGTCTGGTCTCCGTGTTCGCTAAGACACGCGCCTGAAACAGAGCATGTGACTACTAGTTCCATGGCGTTTCGAAAGAGTGCACGTTCACTCGCTTTCACTCTGACATAACTCCAGCCGCCCTCTCCCGTAACGCGCGATGAAGAATTTGGAGTCACTTCTATGCATTACTCCCATAGATGCTTCCATTGAAAAATTTCTCAACCACTGGTCGTGCAATTCACATGTTTTTTTAAGCTTGTTTTGCAGGGCTGTTACACTTAATTTTTAAATAATTTCTCGTATTAAAATATATATTAATAATATTTTTTATTTTTTAAAATTTATTTTTAACATTAATACATTAAAATAATTTAAAAACACTAAAAATATATTAATTTAAAATAAATAAATAAATAAATAATTTTCAAAAACATTTTTAATACATAATTAATCTCCAATCTGGTATTCCATTCCGTACCAAACATGACTGGACCAAATTTTATTTCTTTTAAAAAATAATAATAATTTTTAGATTGTTTTAATGTAATAATATTAATAATTATTAAAAAAATTATTATTAGACCAGATTTTATTTTTTTTAAAATAATAATAATTCTAAATTTTTTATGAATAAATAGTCGATTTCTTATAAATTAGATATTGCTTATTAGTTTTACATATATTTTAAAATAGCTTGAACTTTTTTTATTATGTATTTTATTTTTATTTTTATTGTATCATATTATTATTTGCTTTTTAAATATAATTGTCAATAAATAACAAGTTATAAAAATTTATTTGTGATTTTATAGTTTTATTATTCGAGTTTATTTTATATTATGTTTTTCATATTGTGTAAAAAGAAGAACATGTTTTTGCAATATATGATTGGCTAATTTACTGTAAGTAATCCCCACAAAGTCGGCTTAAGCTAATGAACAATTAGGCAACGGTCCAGAACCTTTATTTAATAAATGTTTTAATAACAAATAAAGTATATTTATTGATTATATTTTATAAAATTAAAATTGCTTTTGCTTAACAAAAAAAACCACAAAATTATGCAAAACTGTATTTTTCAACAAGCATATATGTATATATATAATTTTAAATATTTTAAAATTCTTATTTATAATTTTATCCCTTGCCCCACTCACCTTAAATATGCTTGGAATATCCAACAAGAAAAATAAAAACCAATTAAAATTATACGTGCAGATGATTAGATTTCACAGTTACTGCATTGAACTTGGAGAGTGTGAAATTAGTGGATCGGTTGTGGAACCCACTAACTTGACACGTGTAGTTTAATTGTATTCTTATTTTTTATATCAAACATTGTTGATAATAAACTAGAAGTTTTATCCATTAGGGTGTTTCCCATAAAAATAAAAATAAAAATTGAATAACAAATGTAATGAATTGAGAAATTATTAAAATAAAAGTGAATTTAAAAAACCATGATGAAGGATAAGGTGCAAATAAAATTAGGAGAAAGTGAAATTTAGTGAAAGAAAATTAGATTTTTTTTTTTGTAAAATTAACACAATAAATGTAAAAATTTAGCCGGACAATATAATTTCAAAAAGATTTCATGAAATAGTACAGTTTAACCATATTACCATTTAGAATAGCAACATTTAAGTAGGTGTTGCGCTTCTAAAACACAATAAGGTTGAAATCCAATTTTCTACTTTAATATTTCAATCTTCAAAGCATTTTTTACAAGGTTAGAATCTAATATTCTGCCTCAGCTAGTCGATCGACTGGATCCAATTATATTAACCAATCGATAATTTCACATAAAAACTATAATTTTATAAAGTTTTTTATTTTAAATATGGTTTACGAGTCAAAATTGTCTTTGTCTAATCTGCAAACTAAAAAACAAACTCCAATTAAAATATAAAAAAGTTATTATTTCGACAATAAGAAGTGATTTTAAGCAGCCAAATACGAGTCTTTCATAACTTAACTAAATGAGGATTTACTCTAAATAGATTGCATGGATGGTATATCAAATGCATTTATGAACCACCAGGATGAGTCTAAGCTAAAAAAAAAAAGGTCTGATCGTATTAGATTATAATAACAACTAAAAAAAAACCATAATTTTTTATACGACAATTGGATTGTGCTCAAATTTTTATAGGACTTTTTGGAGACCGTATTCTCCGTAATAGCCATCGCATCGTTGCGTGGATCGTCGGATATTTAGATATAAAAAATCTCACTGAGCCTCCTGATTTTGACAGTTTTGAGATTTTTTTTATTATTTTAAAAACCATTCAACTGGTCTCACTAATCATTGACCCGTTAAGTTATATAATTAGAGTTTCATCTTATCACACTTTGAAAGTATGATTTTTACTAAAAAATCACTATTCTAAAACGTGACATATTCAACTATGTTATTTTTGATAAAATGGTTTGCTTCAATGTTAAATCGTTATTTTTTAAAAAAATATGAGTGCTAATTGTCTGATTTTTAGAGTGCTAGTTGTCTGATTTTTTAAGAAAATGAATAAAAGAAAAAAGAAAAACTGATATCGAAAAGATGGGTAGTGTATGGCCCGATTCTCAAGAAATAAATAGATTAACCACAGCAAAAACTACGTGGAAGAGGAAGACAAAAACATACCACACAGGGAATCAGGGGGGATGACACGAGCAAAAAAATAATACACTTTCTTAAACTCAAAATTCCTTGTTGGGGGACCCCGCGAGCACGTGCCATCCAGTCAACGTCTTTTTTGCACTGGGCTCGGGGTCTCCTGCCTTTGTCCTTGGGGGCATTATTGCCACTGGCCCACTTGCCATATATATATATACATATATATATATATAGGGAGAAATTGGTGATTTCACAACAATTGAATCTGGGCTGTCTTTGTGAAGTAGGATTTGAAAGCGGCCCAACATACGGGATGGGTGGATTTAAATTGAAATATTGAAAGGATGAAAAAATGGCCCAGCCCATGGGATAGGTGGATTCCAATTGGATACTTCCCTTTTCTGTTTGTGGAGGCAAAAAAAAAAAAAAAACTATTTGCTTTCCAAAATAGTATTATAATTCTAAGATTATATGTATTGATTGCTATTTATAACTTCATACATCACTGATTTGAAGATCTCAAGAGAATACAGTGTTTTATTACACACACACAAGCACGCTAAACTATATTCTTATTCAAAGTTTGTTTAGTATTGTAATAGTTTTTGTTTTTTAAAATATTTTTTTATTTTGAAAATGTATTAAAATAATATTTTTTTAAAAATTATTTTTAATATCAATATATCAAAATAATCTGAAAACATAAAACAATAAAATAAAATTCAAGTTTTTCAATAACATTCTTAAAAGACAAAACAAACAAGCTATTATACAATGCTCAATCATACTTTTTTTTGGATTGCGGAAGAAGTTAATGTTTTGAAATATTTTTAATGTATTAAAATAATATATATATATATATATTAAAAAATTATATTCGATATCAATACATCAAAAAAATACTAAAAATATATTTTTAAACATAATATTTTTAAAAATTTGAGCAAATAAAATTGTGGCTAGAATGTCAAACACGCCCCGAGTCTTCTGCATGTTTAAATAACTTTATGTGTTTGTTTTTGCATTTAAAAATATTTTTAGATTAATTTTTTCCATTCAAAATAAAAAGAAAATACATTCTCTATAAATCAAAACAATTTTTTTAACTAAAAAGTATTTTTTATTAATTAATTTTTCTAATATTAAATAAACACTAAAAAATTTAAAAAATCACTCTCCAAACCATGTCGTACCAAATTGTGGAGAGAGAGAGAGAGAATGTGAGGGAGATGGTTGGGGAGAGTGATAATTTTGAAACAATTAACAAAAAAACTAAATCATGTTGTGAAAATCCTGTTCATTCAGACTAATGCAACTGTGGATTGTAACAATTATTTCAGCCCGTATACCCTTTCTTTTGGTTTGTGCATTATTATTCCTTCAGCTTGCATACCCTTTCTTTTGGTTTGCATTATTAAATAAGTGATGCAGTACCCTTTCTTCAGCCTATATTTTTTGTCAATTTGTGCATTAAACAAGTGGGGCAGTGACATCATTAATAATACATGTTTGCTGTCATATTGAGTCTCTCTACAATGTTGGGAGAGATGTTGTGGTTTGCTTGGGAAATAGTGCCACGTTTGTTAGAGATAAAATTATGCATTTTTTGCATGTGATCCATTGAGCAACAGTTGTGCTATGTTTTTGGTCCGGCTAAAAATTAAAAATTCCTTGTTCTTTTTTAGTTTACAGCCAAATGCCTTTTCTATTGGTTTGTCTGTCTTAATGCATGTGATGGGCTTCTACTGGGGGTGTTTTTGGATTTTCCTTTGTGTTGTTTTTTAGTTGGTGAAATGTCACTTCTGGAGAGTTATTATGGCAATCGTTTTTCTTGCGGGTGGGTTCCAAAGTGTCCATTTTTCTTTCCGTCTCTTAATTCAAGTCTGTGCATTTCTTATTATGCCAAAAGCTTTGATGATTCTGTTTTCCATGAACACACAAATCCAATTATTGTTGTTTTTGCTGCCTTTCGAGTCACTGAATTTAAAGGTTTGCATTATCAAATATTGCCCTTTAAATTTTCACAATTCTTATTTGCGCCTTGCATCATTTAGCTTATTTTCAAATAATTTTAATCAATTTGCTTCCTTTTACTCCTAAGAAAACCAAACCTCGCTAGCACTGTTGTCTCCTTATGGTATTTCAACCCAGAAATTCTTGATGTTCTTCCATATAAGCATTAGTAAGCTAGCTCTTTATCTTTTCTTTTTATCTCGCTTATGTTCTTCAATAATTATTTTTTTCTTTTAACATAAAACTACTTTTATTCTCGGCTATAATTATTTGTCAGTTGAGGTTCAACTTCTTGCTTCTATGAATATCGTCAGATCTATCGAACAAAAAATAAATGAAAACAGGAAGGCTATCAAATAAATTCTTTATATGGATCCATATCAACACAAAGTATGTCAACTATAATCTCAACTATTCTTTCAATGCTTCATCATTTATTCAACATTTACTCTTATCTTTATAAATACACATCAAACTATATTTTTTCTTAATAATGTGTAGTAGGGGTGATCATTTTCGATTCGATTTTTGTTTTTTAAAAGTAACCAAATTGAATTTAAAAAAAAAATAGAAACCGGTTCAAACCGACTTGGCTCGGTTTTTTTTTTTGTTTTTTTTCCAAGTTTTTTCGGTTTGGGTTCGGTTTGGTTTAGTTTTTTGGTGTTGGGCTTAGTTAACGACCGAACGTCGGGTTTTTTCACAATTTTAATCGGTTTTTTTTCACGGTTCGGTTTTTCAGTTATTTTTTTTTATTTTCTCGGTTTAATCAGTTTTTTTGCTCACCCCTAATGTCTAGAGCGAAAGATTTACATGCAAAACTTCTATAGCTGACTATGATCTTTATAGAGGATGGTGGTATCAAAGTTGCCCTTTATGCACAAAATCATTGTCTGACAAATGCACAATTTTTAGATCTATTGAACACAATGAAGTAATGTCGGTTCCATATTTAAGAGCTCTTTTCTATTGCTTTTCATGTCTCAAACTAAATTATAAATTTTCTTTGCATCTTTGTAATAATATCTTATATTTATCTATATTTTCTTTGCATCTTTGTAATAATATCTTATATTTATCTATCTCACTTCTAAACATTTTATCAAGTTTAAAGTTGATTGTATTGTGACTGATGACAATGATGTTGCAACATTTCTAATGGTTGGGAAAACTGTTGAAAACTTCTTTGGCTCCTCTTCCCACTGTTATTTTTATGACAAGGGGTTTATTGATTGCATCCCACCTCCTATGATTGAAAAATTAAACAAGGACAAGATTTTCCAGCTAAGATTTGGAGCTTTTCGCTCAGTTGTTAACCGTTGTGACATCATTGTTACCAATGTTTTTGACGACATTGTAACTGCTGAAGCTCCACCCTTGCCTGCTGAACCAGAGCTGCATATTGTTGATGTTCCTCTTAATGATCAAGCAGCTTCATCATCCTTTAAAGTTGCCTTTCCATTGGACCTAACAACACCAACACCTGTTCAACCATCTAAAACTAATGCTAATTTCTCACAACAGCCACAAGTGTCCCTAAGGCAACCATATATGGTTGGTCCTTTGCCATCATAAACTAAAAGACAATTGCTGTTTGAAGATGAAGCATCTATTGAAAGGTGACAAGCTGCTCCTTCCTCTCATTTAAAAGTTGTTGCCTTTCAATTTCAGCAATGTTCATTGTTTCTTTTGGTTTTATGAGTAGCAGATACATAACTTTTTAATTTATTTTGGATCCACAACTCTGCAATAGGTGTTGTAGCTGATCTTCAAGGTGGATTTGCATTAATTAACCGTGATACATCAGCCATCACTGAGGTAAATAATCCACCAAGCAAACGCCAATGCCCTTTTAAGCAAGATCGTGATTAGGTAATTTTAAATGACTTGACTTTTAATTTATCTCATCTTACCTGCTATCATGCTTTCCTAGAAACACTTGTTTAGCACAAATTAAAAAACTTTCATTCTTAGCTCTTCTATGTAACAACACTTATAGCTTTTTCACTAAACTCTTTTGTCTTCACATGCCTTTACTTCGTATTATTTATTTGGTTATTCATCAATTCACTTGAATCTATAAAAGTATATTGTCAAAATCCATATTCCCGTTGTATTAATACTTAAAGCTTAATTCAAAAGGCTAAGTTAATATGTGTGCAGGCAAAACATACCCCCAAAACAAACAAAGAGCCAGGGCCAAAATGATAAAACAAAAAAAAGCGCCCAGGCAACAACAACAGCCAACGAAGCAACAACACCAAAAGAGAGGAGACAAAAAAAACACACCTTTTAAAACAGGCATAAACCCTTTTTCTATTTTTGCTTCTTCATTTGTAGGAAATCTCCATCAACATGATCACATGTAATAATTTTGTTTATGCAGCAACTTCACAGGTTGTTTTCCTATTAATTTTGCATGCCTCTATGAACTACTCCAGCAACATTTAACTCTCTTAGAAAGCAATGCAATCTTTAATGTTGTGGCATTATTTTGTTTATAATTAGTGATTACATGCTTTTCCTAATTTTTTTTAATAGTTATAATATCATGTGTGTTGTTTAACTTTTAAAATATAATCAATGACACAACCATTCATCTCCACTCACCTCCAATCACGTAAGTCTTTGATCTTTCAATATCTCTACAATATCAATATTTTTCACACAATTTATTCTATTAAGTTTTTAGGTTCTTAATCACCAACATAATTTTTTCCCTCATAAAATATCAGTTTATCTAGCATTGATTCATAATTATAATATTATCATACATATTTTTTCTATAAGCCCGCAACAGCGTACCATCTCGTAGGATAACAAATCGGTACCCATGAGTAGCCTTAAAGAATTAATTACAATCAATACTTATATTTTAACAAAAATAAAATTAGAACTTGTAATTTTAAATATTATTATTTTGTCCATATATTTTAAAATTGGAGCATTTCCCGTATTTTATTTAAAAAAAAAGGAAAGTGGATTATTTTTTCCAAAAGTTATCTCGCCAACAAAGTTTAATTAAAAAAGTGTCTCCCAAGAAAAATTCCAACTTAACGATTTTTCTACGAAAAACTGTTCGAGTCATTTTCGTTCAATTTCAACTCAGCCCATCACTTGATTTTATTTATTTTTATTACCTGATTTGTTTAGCCCACTAATTTTAATTTTCTAGGTATTTGAATCCATTATCTACAGAAAAAGAAAGATGACAACATAAGGACTAATAAATAAACTATGTTAAACTATAGGTATTAAATTATAATTCTCAATCGATAAAACGGCGCACTTTATTGATAAGAAAGGAACACCCAAACCCTTAATATAAATACCCTAACACCAACATAGAAAGAAAAAATTCACATAATTGTAGTGAAAACAGAGCGAACCACCCGTCACGATTTCCTGAGAGATAAACCACTCGATAATAATGGCAAACACGGAGGCCGAAGCGGTGGATTTTGAGCCAGAGGAAGATGATTTGATGGACGAAGACGGTGCCGCCGACGCCGACGCCTCCTCCTCACCTCGTGCTCCACTCCCCAAGTTAAAGTCAGCTATTACTGGAGGCAGCGCGTCTTCTTCACTCTCCGCTCCTAAAAAGACTAAAGGCCGTGGGTTTAGAGAAGAGGTTGATGCTGAGAGACAGAGCCGCCTCTCCGGTCGTGGATTTGATTCCCTCGGTTCTGATGGTGGGCCTGGCCCCCAGCGATGTCAGTGAAATATAAACCCTGGATACTTTTTACTTGTTGTTTAAATTCTAGGGTTTCAGAATTATTTGCTATTTTGTTTTTGAAAAAGTAGGGTTTTGAATGGTTCTAGTGAATTTTGAGGTGTTTAATTGTAAATTGACATTGAGAGTAATTAACACTATGGATTGCTTGATGTAGGGATGCCTTGGAGTTATCCACTTGCATCTACTAATAAGCTAGTTCTAAAATAGGTTGAAAACATTCCACAGTGTGCTAAGAATGTTGTCCCTCCTTGGGGATTCTCCTAAACTAATTTTAATTTTTTTTAATTTTATTGTTGGAGTAGTAATTTATTAGATCCGTCTCCACTACTATTTAAATAACTGTACCCTTTTATTCTTAATCATTCCATAGAGCAATTTGTGAATAATTCTGATGCTTTGAAAGTTCTGATTGTGTGATCAGATAATGTTTTGTTGTTGCTAGCTGATATCTCTTGTCATTTGTTTAAAAAAGTAGTTTTCCTTTTGTTCTGAAACTTGAGAATGATGATAATTGTTCCATATATTTACAGCTGTTGAAGGATGGATAATTTTGGTGAGTGGAGTGCATGAGGAAGCACAAGATGATCATCTGCAAGAAGCTTTCGGTGAATTTGGGGAAATAAAAAATTTGCATTTGAATCTTGATCGCCGCACTGGTTTTGTTAAGGTAAGAAAAAATTTTCCTCTTCTTTTGAATCTTATTTCCAGTTGTTTTGTTCTTTTTTTATGTTGGGTGTCCATATTAGTGAAAACCACTGTTAAATTGAGTTCAAAACGAAGATCAATTTTACTACAAGTTCCTCTTCCTTGCTGAATTTTGGTTCGGAGCATTTGTTCTGAAACATTTCACATTTCAATTGGAACCCAAATCAGAAAAAATCTGATCGATTCAAGATCAGCACAAAGCAATCTCACTGGACCATTTGCTCTCTGCACAAAAAGCATGTATGGTGCTGGGCTTTTTGGTGAGGAACTGAGACAGTGGTGGTTTTGATGATTTTTTACTAACGCTTGCTGTTTTCACTCATGGTTCATCATGTGAGTTGACTTTATTAAATATAATTGCTAACAGAGTAGAGAAGTTGAGTGCTGCTGTTTAGGATTCTGGGTGGCATTGGTTGCTCTGCTGTTGTGTTGGATATGATAGCTGTGCATGTGTCCACATATTGGTTGCGTAATTTTGTTGTGAAGGAAATTAGTAACTTATTAATTCCAAGTTTTTAAATGCAGCTGATGTTTAATGAAATGATGTGAAGGTCAAAGTTTAGCCAGAACTAGTTTCTGTGCTAAGGAAATTCCACTTCATTGTGGTAGTCAATTTCAATATTTGTAAAATACACGCATTCCACCTAGAATAAAGGATCGTAACATTCAACATATATGGAGTGACATGTAATTATGTTTGGTAAATAGCATGTTATTGATTCAATTGGATTTGATGTGGTCGAATTCAGTGCTATATTATTTTTCTGTCTTCCTTCCTCACAAAATTTCATTTCTTGATTACTGAGATGATTTCATGCTGTTATATTGGTCATGAAAATTGACAATAACATTGGCCTGTTGTCTTTGTTGAAAAATTCTGAAACAAATATTCTTTCATTAAGTTGACACATTTTTTTTTTGCAAGGGCTACGCGCTGATAGAATATGAGAAGTTTGAGCAAGCAGAGAATGCAATAGCTTCAATGAATGGGGGAACATTGCTCGAACAGATTATCTATGTTGATTGGGCCTTCAGCAATGGCCCCAGCAATTGGGCCTCCAGAAGAAAGAACATGAGGTCTGTCTCTATGCCGTACTTTTGTAAGCTGAAAATTATTGGAGATGATATATTATTAGAGAGAGAAGATGTCAGTGAAATTAAATGTCTCTCCTGAAATGATCAATGTTTCTCTGAATTTCAAAAAAATTACAATATCTGGGATCTTTTAGCTCTGTAAACTGCATGTTGAAGTTTTAAATTATGTCCCAACCTGCCTGTAGTCTGTAAAGGAAAAAACAATGGCTGGTAATGATAGATTTCTAGGAGTTGTATTACCAGACTGTACCCAAACCTGGTCAAATTCAAGGTGCCGTTATATTTAGTGAATGAAAGCAAAACATGGTGCTCTTCAGTTGGAGCAAACTTTTATTGAGTGATCTTAGATAACATGGTGAAATTCACACTGCTTCTAATGACATTGCGTCAAACTCAGACTGGGCAAATTGAAAATGGAAGAGTTGGCTTTGATGTGGATTGTCTTATGAAATGGTCCAGGCATTTTTAAGAGGCTATAAGCTTCAGCTTGTATCTTCCTGTTTTTATTTCTTATCACTCTTTTGATCAGTTTAATTGAGAATTGGGGTTACAGTGAGTACTGGACATGATTTGAGCACAACTTCACAAGTACCTGCCTATACATAATTTTGTGGAAAGGAACTGGCCATTACTAATACATGCCTCCCAGAACAACTAAAAATATATGATAGTATCTTCCTGAGGCTAGATCATGATGCTGTCCACTGTGACTGTATATGAGTCGCTTCAAATCTTGAGTTAGATCTGGCCTGGCTTATGTGGTATTTCTCTACTTGTGTCAGCTGGGAATATAACTTGTTGCCCTTTAAATTTTTGCAGACCTGAACGAACGAATCGCTCAAGGAGTCCTAGGAGGAGATATTAATGGGTTGTGATTTCCATTATGAAGGTGTATGAGTTTTCATTGAGGTGTTTGATACGTAATTATGATTGAAGATCGTGGTTGGTTCTTGTCTTCAATGGGTTTACGAATTGGTCACAAGTTTTTTCTGTGTTGTTGAATGGTGCTTGGGCTCTGATTAACGCTAACTTTTAAGTTTAGTAATCTGTGTATTCGGCGCTGATTTTGTACTAATCTTTAAGTTTAGTAATCTGGTTTATTTGGTCATTTGAGATATGTATTTTTTTTCCGGTACCGAAAGATTTGGGAGGCGCAAAAAGTTCAATGTAGAACTTTTCTCATGTGAGGCAATTTTAGTTACTTTATTCGGCTTTTAAATTCATAAATTCTTTAATCTTGCCCGTTCCAGATGGCAAATAGTGTTTAGATCTTGGCAAGGAAGGCCACCATTCCTCTTTTTGGGAGTTGCAGAAGCAGAATGGTCCAGCTTTCCAGGAGAGGAATCCCAACATTCGTACGAGCCAAATTATTAGCATTTTTCATTTTTTTTTGGGTACATGTAGGCCTCTTTTGTAAATTATTTTCTAAATTTTCTGGTATTTGATTGTTTATCATAAGAAAAATTAAAAAAATTAATAAAAAAATACTTTTCAGTAAAAGAAAACCTTGTTTTCAGTAAAAAACCTTGTTTTCAGTAATCTTTTTTATTTTAGGCAAAAAAATAATTTTTAAAATTTATAAAAAATTTAGATATATTTTATTATTTGTTGGTTATATTAAATTTGTTTTTTAATTTTTTTTATTATTATATATTTTATTTTAAAATTATTTTTTTTATTTTATCCTTCAAAATTTGATTTAATTTATTTTTTATATTAATTTGAATTATTATTTTATTTGTTTGTTTTTTTATTTATTATAAATGAGTTTGTTATTTATTATATATGGTTTTGCAATTTATTTTTATTTGAGATTATTTATGAAATTGTAAATTTTTTAATTTTTTATATGTCAAATTTGGTTGTAAAATTATTTTAATTATTATTTATTTTATTTGAATAAATTTATGAAATTAATTTTTTAAAAATTTTATTTTCCAATTTTTTTATCTATAAAATTTTATTCTTGTTTTTTTTTAATAAACTTGAAAAAAAAATTAAAAACTTATTTTTCATTTTATTTTTGAAATAGTTAAACATTAAAAAATCTTTTCTAATCTATTTTTTGATGATATTATTAAATATTAAAAAATAATTTACTTTTTAACTTAAAAAAAAAACTAATTTTCAGCAGGTGTGCTGGGAAGCTATCACTGGCACACTTCTGAACGACATGAGGGTACAAGTTTGCTCTAAGAGAAGGCCACTATTCACGTTGCTAAAACCACGTAACATTCAGGAAATCAATGCACTTATGAAGGTCCTGACAATGTCGTCGTCATATGCTCAACTAGCAAAATATTTCCCTTTCAAAACTGAGCTAAAAATGAATAATCAACTACTGTGTGTGATATCATCCACTTCATGATGAATGGTGGTGGAGGTACGTACGTCTACCAAGATGAAGGAAGAAAGCCTCTAATGTACGTAGCTTGCTCTTTTGCTTGTCAGAGTATCATCTTCATCACGAAATCACCAGATCCGTTAGATACAATGTCAATGATGATAATTATAATATCTATTCAGCTTTTTCACAGCCTTGCTCCCCTCACCATTGAATTCCTTCGCTGTACAATCAATCGTGTTAGAAATTCTGCTCCTGATGATTCTAGTCTAATTCCAGCTTGCTCTCCCACAGCAAGCGAAAAAAGGTATGGTAATTTTTGCTGTTCTTCTTTGTTAAATGTACAAAATTCGTGTATCTGTAGCAGCTCTGTGCGTGTATATTTCTGACATGTTCTTCTCTACGTTGTATGTTTTCTTCATGAAGCCACAGCGGTCCAATAATTAGCCATGCACGAGGTTGTTGGAGTGGCGATAGTGCGTGACCATACCCAATGAGTGCCCTCCACTCTTCGCATCTCTGCCAACTGTCATAATTATTAATGTGAGCAACATTCTTACTTAACATGTTTATGTTACCTTGGAAGAATGTTTCAGATTAGAAGCTTGCAACAAGTAGAATTTAAGAGCATGAATTGTAGATAAAAAATATTGCTCAAATTTATGCCTCCTGAAAAACATTTCCAATGAATTTGCTGTCAAGAATGCTGGAAATTGTTGAAAATCAGAAACGGCAAATGAACAAGTGTTCCTTACTCTTCCATCCCTGAGCTCGAAGATAACTGAATCATCAGAAAATGGGATCGGCCTTGTTGGTGCCACCTGTGAATGTTCAAAACACTCATCATTGATTTCCCATCACTAATGCTGGCCAGCAGCCAGTTAGAAGACGAGTTTTAAGAAAGGAAAAGATACTTGTACCAACCTTTGGGTCACAGTTTCTATTAAAATCACTGTACTTCCGTGCAACATTCTCCAAGCTGGCTGCAAAATCTTCATCTATGCAAACTTCTTCATTATTATCATTTCCCCCCTCTTGTGTTTGATCTTCATTCATTAACTGCCCCACATGAGGGAAGCCACAGTTTTTCCATCTCCATGTCATTTTGTCCATATACCTAACGTATACTTTTCCATCTGAACCTATAAGAAAAAGTTGATTACCTTCAAAACATGGGCTAGGGGAAGTGATCAAGGTTACACCTTTATTAGGTGTTCCATGTTCAATCCAATTCCAGCCATCACCAGTATTCCAATGATATTCAACTAGTCCACCATCTTCTGAAAGCATAAATAGTGAGCCTGTGAGTGATAGTGAGGATGGTCTCATAGCAGTTCCTGGCGATCTTGATAGAACCAAATGTTGAGACTGATAATGCTCATGCCACAATTCAGTCACTTTGTTATACTGGTATAGCCTCCCATTCCTTCCAGTGACAAACACTACGTTATCCCGGAACAGCTCCTGGTCAACAATACTTGCAACTTTGGTATCTGGAGGGTTTCGACAATCTTTCCATTTGAATTTCCTCAGGGCAACCTGCATAGAAATTTGATTAACGGATCAGCAATGAGCTGCTTTGTAGTTCTGGGAAAATCACAGAAATACTCTCTGCTTTGGCTTTCTAGCCTAAAGTCGGTGTTTAAAAGTAATATTCCAGAATTTTTGTTTCAATTGATTGATAATGTTTCTTGGTTGCCTGGTGACATGAAATACTACTTGTATCATGTATGTATGGATGGTGATGGTGACAATGACAAAGTGAAAAATCAAGTGAACCATAAGAAGGAAAAAGAAATTCTCTGATGCTTTTAATCTTTTGGATGTATGGGAGTCATAGACCAATAGAAATACTTTGGTTTATTCTACTTACTGTGAACTGCAGCAGCCTTCCATTTTTGCTCACAAAGAAGATTGCATCTTCTGGTGTAACTTTCGGAGCTTTACCTGGAATTCCATCCCATGGAGGACCTCCAATAACACGCCCGAGATTCCTCATGGCAGTGCAATTTACCCATGTTAGCCCCTCACCGCTCCTTTCTCTCATAAGCAGACTCCCGTAAATGTCTACCAAAAAGAGACTTCCATTGTAGTTTCCAAGGGCACCTTTCATTGGTGTTGAGTGATCATGCCTCAGCCACAGCCATAAATTCTCAGCATAAAGATGTTCATAAGTCAAACCATCATCAGTAACAAGGAAAAATGATTTGCCTCCATGTATCATTCGCAGACGAAAGTTATTGTTGATCCAATTATCTGGGAAACTATATCCTTCCAAAACTTTATTCGGTCCATTGGCACCTGCAAATAGGTAATCTTCTTGTGCTTTACTTCCCTTTCGCCTTCTTGCCATTGATCTTGTGATTCCTTGTTCATTTGGCTCATCTTTTATGCCTTCAAGGCAGTTCATGGGTCCACGTTCTTCTCTGCAATACTCTGCATTCCAACCTTCAGTCTCTGGGGCGTCTATCATTGACCATACATATTTAACCGATGCTCTTTTTCGGAGATTTACTTGATGATTCGGCCCAGTATTTTCTCCACCCAGTCCAGGTAGATGCAATTCTGCAAGTCTACCATCATGCAGTGGGAAAACTATTCTGCCAGCTTGAAGTGGTATCCCAGCAATTCCACTTGCAACTTTCGCATGCGGAGGATGCATATGACTCAACCATGCTTCGGGAATTTGGTTTTCCTGATCAGTGCCTGTCTTCATGTGAAAAAAAAAACCTGGCTTACAATATTGTTACTACAAACAGCGAAGATTTTCCAATGACAAAAAGAAAAAAGCAAATCACTGAAAATCATGGTTTTATCTTGTTGATTTTTTCCAATATTGTTACCAGAAATGCTTTAAGAAATGGTTCCAACAACAAGAAGTCATTCATTTGTGATTTTTGTTCTTCCAAAATTTCTTTACTAGACATTTTGAAAGCTATTAATTTCATTCAAGAAGCAGAGTGGGTGAATAAACCTATTGTAAATACTCCTATACATCTATTAGTTTTATTGCTAGCTGTATGCGTCGAAAGCTTCCCTATTGTGCTACATTTATGGATAACTTTTAAACCGAGGGCTTTGAAAGAAAAATGGATTCCAATGAACGGCTCTGAGAATCTTAATGTGCGATTAGAGTAAGTTATTTACTATTTTCAGGTCTTGCTTTTCACCAGCCAGTCATGGCACATGGAACTCCCTAGGAGTTTCAGAAGTTTCCCTTTCCCTTCCCTTCCCTTCCCTGGTGTAGGTTATTTGGAAGTTTCCAGTCCTTTGTTGAGCCACCTTAACTATTCTAAGAGATACACAAAACCTACTCCTATATATATGTTTACTGATTTAAAATAAACTGGTTACTTGTTCACAGCTCATTGAATGCCATTCTCTGATGGCTTTCCAGAAGATGTATTTTCCATGGTTCCATATGCGAGTCTCAGAGAAGTGAATTGGAATACATTTGTATGAAAAGGGAAAAACATATGTAGATTGTCCTTGTTATGCATCTGTCCTTCACTAACTCCATGGAGGAATATCATTAGAAAGCATAAGAAAAGGAATAGTGAGAGGCCTCATCGTTTATAGATTCTGAAGAATTTATACTACCTGCTTCACTCACCTGACTGTTTCAATATTCGATACTCAAAAACCGATCCAGACGATGTGGTGAAAAATAATGATAAGAGTTTTTCATTTGTCTCATCTTGTACAACTGGTGTGATAGATGTCAACTTATGATCTTTGGGACTTCCATGGACTATCCATTTCCACTTTCTTTGGTTTAATCGTCTCTCTACCAATTTACCACCCTGGATATACAGAAAATATTGTGAGTAGAGGTCAGATGATAATTTGGCTTTCTGGAAAACATTTGTTCTGCACATTATTCCCCCTGTTTGTGTTGCCTTTTTATCACTTACTGTTGTATGGGTGTGTGTAGTAATTTGTTTTTTTTACAGATATGGTACCTTAGTTAGAAGAAAAAGAGAGATGGAGTATTCTCCACTCAAGCCATGTAGTGTGCATCCCATTGATGGCATCAGAGAAGCATCTGCTACTGTCCCTTCTGCCCATATATGCTTCTTCCATGATGGCTTTGAGCTCCTATCATATTCATAAAGATCTCCTGTAGAACTGCATTGCAGCACACTTTGTTTCAAATGAAAACGAAGATAATAGCCAAGAACCAAGGAGCCAGCTTAGCCACAAAGCGTGGCTTGATTGGACACCTACACAGAATATCTGAAAATAACTACTGGCGTCATCATATCTAATCTGATGTTTGGCAGTGCACCTATCAGGATTCGAATAATAACAGTGATTTCAATTAGATTATGCTTCGTGTTAACCTTGTCTGTTTAAGTTCTTTTAATTTTTGAGTTGCATCGAGTTGTTGATTTGAGAGAGATCTCACCTTATGGTATATACTACGTCTGGTCTAATAGTAGCAGCATCAACAATTGCTGCAACATCTGCACCAGGTGGTCGCCCGTGATTTTCCCATCTGTTCCATGTTTATAGCATAAAATTCGTTAATATTAGAGTCTCCTCATCAGAATCCACACCGTGAGCAGATACTAAAATTCAAAAGCAATAAAACTAGTTTTAGCGACGATGGTTTTTAGTTTCAGAAACACAAGTTTTACCTTGGAGGCTCTGCCTCACTGAGTTCTAATAACGAGCCATTCTTTGTGCAGAAATAAATTTTCCTGGAATGTAACGCGGTGGAAGCAAGGAGTTCATTAGTACATTTGCGGCAGTAATGTAATGTGATTATACTGTTTCGGACTGTGGTATGTATTGAAACAGAAATGATGCACTCACAGCCCATCATGAGAAATGAAGCCGGAATTTATTAGCATCAATGAACTTTCTTCTGCTTCTCTATTTGTGCTTTCATCGAGAGTAGGTGTGAACTCTACCCAAATTGGCCGTGAGCTCTCACCGAGCATCATCTGAAAAGGGAAAAAAAAGAAGATAAACGATCCCATAGTAGAAATAATAGTGCAATTTAGCAGTTGTAGTGTGCAGTGAATCCATTTTTATCAAGCAGTCATCAGAGCACGCTTGGTGTCAAATTCAGATTACTTGCACAATTTATTAGCAGAAAAGTATCTAAGAAGAATTAGTTTTGGTTTCAATTGAAATTATTTAGTTGCAGTGTTCTGTTTATTTATCAGAAAATCATGGGACCATTGCTTGAGCAGCTTCAAATTCAAAACATGTGGTAGAGCTAATTGACATGGAGCCAGTCCAGGTTATACAAGAGTGCCATGCCTGCATGTCAGACTTAAGTGGTGACATGGTTACTCTGATCACAAGTGCTTGTATAATATAAATTGAAAATTAGATGGTTATTACAACAAAGAAGCATGTATTCCTTCCTGATTGAATCCAGTACTACAGGAAGACAGAAGGCTCTAGCAACTACTAGTCAATCAAGGTGTGCTGGCCTCCAAGTCTGATATTAACCATCTCTGCCCACCAGACTAAGACTCATAGAAACAGGATAGGAGTAGAAAATTAAAGGGCAAAAATATAAATGATCTTAGAAGAAACCTAAAACAGGAGTTTTTTTTGGAATTAAGCTTGATAATTGCAAAGATGTTGAATTGTATAAGCTTTATTCAAAAATCATAGGGACAAGACAGCAACTGTTATGAGCTTATATGATTATGCAGCTGGAAGAAGACCAGTACCTGATATAGGGTTCCTGCTTCTGATAGAGTAAGAATAGTTTGATTGACAATAAAGACACAGATTGCATGACCAGTCAATACTGGTAGATCATGGGGTGCTATCACCCACTGGATTCCATTCCAGAACCTCTCATAGATAGACCCACTTTCACCAGTGACCCAAATGGATGACTCAGACATTTTAGTCAGAGAAATTCTCTTCCTCAAAGGCAGAACAATCTCAGAATTCGCTTCTGTTCCTCCATCTTCAACCTTCCTTTTCAAATTCTCATTTTTCTTGGAATCATCATTCTCTCTTTCTAAGTTCTCTTCTACATCTCTTGTCACTGGATGAATTTTACCCACTTTAGTACAGTTATCATTAACACAAGAGACAAGTTCATATGGCAGCTCCACTTCAACCCAGGTATTGGATTGCTCTTGGAACTCCCAGAAACGATCAGTCTTCTGCTCAAATTCTCTATTCTTTTGTTGAGCATAGTTATGTGGGCACCAAGAAGCAGAACCAAGGCTCAATGACAAGAGGACCAAGATGAAAAATATTAAATGAAAACAAGGCATAGTGGCATGACAGAATCTGGTGATAAAAAGGTTCCGATACATACAGAAGACTTCGAAACTACGATGTGCAGGTGGTTTCAGTTACAAGTCAGTTAGGTTTTTTGTACCCTCTGTGGAGCCCCATATAGGGCCAGAACAAGAGAAGGGCCACAAGAAACTACTCAAAGGACCTGACCATCATTATTTTGAAGACGAGGAGCTCTCTTCATGGCCTTCTCACCAGGACCAAATAAGTATAGGGAAGGTTGTGGGGGGGTCCAATAATCCAAATATACATGGGACGGGAGATGGGGTTAGTTAAAAATTGATATAGTTTCCCTTAGATTTTAACTACCTCCTCATTTGTCAACTCTCTGTGGTCACAATAACTAAGACAGTGATGATGTGTTTTGGTGGGGTTGCTCATCTTTCTTACTTTGAAATGCAGTGAACGAGCTTCAATTTTCTTAGCAGCTAATAATGATCTTTCTCACCTAATTCACGACTCGTCACTTTGTGCCAAGTTTTGTTTTCATCTGTTTGTATGACGCAATATACAGAGTTTAATCAAATATTGGTAAAAGAAGAACATATATTTTTGTGGACAATTCTTGCTGCTTTTGCAAAATTATTCCTTTATGGAAGTTCCAGTACTAGACATAACCCCCACAGCAAGGAACAGATTCACTGCATCAGATGCTGCATGTTGCAAGAAAGTTTGATCAAATAATAGGATGATAATGCCCGTCCAGTTGATGATGATGGCGGCATATCAGATGTAATGCCATTGGTCACTTGACTTCCTATGAGTAGACTTGTGAATATTCCTTTTCCTTTTTTTTTTAATTTTTTATTCTGATTGAGTCTAAAGAGATGAGGTAAGATGTCATTGATTTTTTTTTCTTGGGAGGCTTTCTCATTAGTCTTTGAAAGAGACACAGCAACCGTAGCGGCAAGCTGTGGATCTCTCTCTCGTCCAGTTTCAATCAAACCATAGATTAGACAAGCCAAAGAAATAGTTAGTACGCAACAATGGAACTTTACTTGCATGATCCTCCATAGCTCCGCAAGTGAACATCATTGGCATTTTAAGATGCAAGACTCTTTGCTAGTTTTAACCATCCAATTTTATTCTTTTATGGCCATTTGTTCATCAGTTGTCTTCACTTACAGGGTGCTCATTGTCGGGTCTGCAGATATGGAAAGCAATCGATATCGATGGGTTGAATTTCTAGATATTTATACTTTTTTTATTATTTACCGGGTAAAAAATTTAAATATTCATAAATTATTTATCGTGTTTTAGGTATCCAATAAATATCCATCATATACTATTATTTATTAATTAAAAAAAATAAAATAATTAATATATATACTAGTAAATTCATCTGCGCTATGTTGCGTTTTAGACTATTCTTTTTTTAAATTTAAAAATATATTAAGAGTACGGAGATTTTTTTAGCAATATCATTAAATTCAATCAAGTGATTCGATTTTAAAACCTGCTAACTCGACTCTATGCCTAGCTCAAGTTTCTAATTAAATTGCGTGGGAGCTGATTCAAAGTGAATCAATCAATTCAATGGGTCTAAAGACAACTTGGATGATCGGTAAAAACATGACATAATTTTTAAAAAACCTTTAAGATGAAATTTTTTAAAATATTAAGACGATACCAGATTAGATTGACCTCGGTTACCCTTCAACTTGGATCATGGATTTCAATTAGTTTAATAACTTTTTTTTTTGCTTTTGAAATTTATTTTTGTTTAATTTTTTAATAAAAATAGATGTTTGCAAAATCAAACATCAATCATAACAAAGATATTTCAAAATCAAACACCATCCTAACAAAGATATTTATTTGAGATTGTAATAATCTTATAGAAAGTAGACAATAATAAACCATGAATTTCATTTCCTAACCCATCCAATATTGAAAAAGAGTGAAAAAAAAATTTAAAGGATCAAAAACTTAAAAAAGAAAACATTTCAGGTTTGATGGGTAAACTCGTGAATCGGGTAATTTAAGTTAATACGTTAAACCTGCAAACCGGGTAATGAACTCCATTGGAATTAATAACTTTTTTTTCTTCTAAACTATTGTCTATTTAACTACATGATAACAAAAAAAAATGATTGTAAAATTAAGCGTTAAACCAATACAGCGATTTTTTTTAAAAAACTATGATAATCTCATAAAAAGCAAAACGAAATAAATTATGAAACTCAATTCTTAATCAGTCTGATATCGAAGGGTGAAATTGAAAAAAATAAATTTAAAAAAAAAGAAAAGAAAAAAAGTTAAACTCGCTAAACCTATGAAAAAGCCTATGGACTTTCTAAAATTTAATAACACATTTTTTTAAAACTATATGATAAAAAAATAGATAATCACATAATTTAAGTACTCCTCTAAACCCACGAATTGAGGCAACTACCTCGCTAAACTCGTAAACCGGGCCATTGACTCTACAAAATTTAATAATCTAATTTTTTTGAAATTATTTTTTATTTAACCAAACTTTTTTAAAAATAGACTATATTGCGTTGCTATGATATTTTTTTAATACCAATCCGATACTAAGATATGTTTTTCATATTGCAATAACCATATAAAAAGTAAATTAAAATAAATTATCAACTTAAATCCTAATAAACACATAATATAAAAACTAAGTTAAAAAAAAATCAATAACCAAAGAAAAAAAATGATAAAAAAAATCATAAATTACTATTATAATTTACGGTGGTAATGGATATAAGAAAACAATTTTTTGCCAACACTTTTAGCTTTATACTATTTTATATATATATATATATATATACATATATTAAATGGTAAATATTATTTATTTATGCATTTTATATAAATAGTTAAGGTTTGTTATATATATTAAGTATTAAATTAAATTTTTAAATAAATTTATGCCAATAAAGTGTCGGTTTTGGTTAAAGAAAATTCCAAGATTAATGTTTGATAAAACTATTAATAATCAAATCTAAACTTAGGTTTACCTTTTGCTTGGCATTAAAATTGTCGACCGAATCCGGATTGCAATACTAGACCCAATAACATTGGACATGGGTTACTAGACATATCAAAATATAATTTGTTTAAAAATAAAAGTTTGATAATCTTAATATATATTAGTTCAAAAAAAAACCAAAAGATAATTTAAAACTCTTAATCGGTAATTAAAAAAAAAAAAATAATCCAGAATACTAATTACGTTGTAACCCTCCAAACTTAATTAAAACAAAGTAATATTGCAGCGTGAAACATCGATAGTCAAAAAAAAAAAACAAATTAATGGGTTAACCGACTCAAAACTAGAGCTAACACTCAACAAAGTTAACTGTCAAAACTAAGAACCTAAAATAATATTAAGAAAATTTGATTAACTAAATAGAGGGAATAAAATTTAACATTAACAATTTAGATATTAATAGTTTGCAAAAAAATTATATTTGCTTATTTATATTTAAACGCACTAAACATATTATCATAGCGTAGTGGAATACATGTTAGAGATCGGATGACACCAAGGTGACGGATGACACCCAAAGGTGACCATAAAAAAACTAAAGGCAGTGACCGATGGGAGACACTACTTAGAAAAAAATTTAATATGTAATAAACTAAATTAATTAAATAAAATTAATTAAAAATACCAAATCAAAGCATAAAAAAAACCCTAAGAACAAAAAAAACGTGTATCATATCAAATAGAATATTTTTAACATTAACAAACTCAAGAATAAATGAGTACTCACAAAAAAAGCAATATATATAAATATTCAAGAAATTAACTAGTACTCATTGTAAATCAAAATACAAATTCATGTATAATACTACGCAAATTAAAGATTATCCCAACCCAAGAATTAGATTAAAAGGAATATCGGATGTATCATGAATTGGATCGTTAGGGGAACCTACAATAAAAAAATGAAATATACTCAAAACAAACTCAAAACAAAACAAAAAAAGATTCCAATGCATAAAGAAAACCAGGTTTAGTCTCCGGTTTAGGGACTAAAATGACAATTAATCTCTTAAAAGGGGGGACCAAAACGTAATTTTACCAAAGTGGCCAAACTATAAATACATAACCACAATAAAATTTCACCCAAAATTAACATTCACAATCTGTCTAGAATTAACCAGGGTCCGAATTGTAATTTTCATAAAAGTTCGGGAATAAAAATAAATTCCAAAAATTGAGGACCAAACTGAAAATATTCCAAATCAATTATCAAACTGAGATTCATCATCCTTAATCTCATAATAACACTGTCCAGAATCTCAAAATACATTTAGGGGTCAAATTATAATTTTCCCAAAGTTTAGGGACTAAATTTAACTTTAACAAATCAAGGAACAAAATAAAAAATGTAATTCAACCTCAAAACCATTCCAGATTTTTAAGAAAGGTAAAATGAATTTAAACCCAAAAAATTAATTTAAACAAATCAGCTACCCAAAAATCCTTATTTCCCTAAAAAAATACTAATTAATCACCTAACATTAAACCCTTAATAATCATAAATCAATCTTAACAATATAAACCTCCAATCCTTATAAACCCTAATCTATTTTTAATCATTCCATAAACAAACTATATATTAAAGTAATATGAAAAATAATTACTTGTATTTCCACCTTTTTATATTAATATTAAGCTAAGATGTAAATATAAAATATTAGGTATTGAGGAGGATATTAAAATTTTGAAATTAAGAGTTTGATAAAATTTCTATTAGCTATCAAATCTTTAAATAACTAGTTAATTGGGTAGGCTTTTGACTTGGGCAGGTTTGGGTAAAATTACAGTTTCTAAAAAATTGTGAGTTCTTGGGATTTAAAGTGTGGTTATGGTTGTTTTTTAAAATATTTTTCTTATTGAAATATATCAAAATAATTTTTTTTATTTTTTAAAAATTATTTTTAAAATTAATGAATCAAAACAATTTAAAAATATAAAAAATAAATTAATTTTTAATAAAAATATTATTTTTTTAAAAACACGATAGAACCGCGGGTTTCGAAACTAACTTTATGAAGGGTGTTTCTTACTAATAAATGGAATCTTCGGGTCAAAGTCAAAGAATCTACCAGGACAGCTGGCTCTCAAGATTCCAATCTCCCTAGTAGTAGGGGAGCGCTTAATTTGACTTTTCATCAATTAGTGAATCCCTTTCTTCAAATATTCTAGGGTTCGTGACGTGGAAGACGTAAAATCAAAATAGGGATCTATATAATTATATTGCAAACAGTGGGATTTGTTTGCCTACATAATCACTGTGAGAAAATAAAATGCACCTGTTATATTTAATATTTTTTCTTATGAAAACATATAATATCCCACAATTTGATGAATATATTATATTTAATATTTTTTCTTATGAAAACATATAATATCCCACAATTTGATGAATATATTATATTTAATATTTTTTGTTATGAATATATGAGTATATGGTTTCAAACCCATTCCTGTATCAGGAAGAACAGGTCCTCAATGCATGGCATCTCGCTTGGAAAGTCTTTTAATTAAATTTTAATGAACTCCCATTTTTCATGTTTTGAGTTGAAATAAGAGGTAAATAATTTATTCTAAACTCGATGAATATTAACTTGAATCAATCTAAATAAATAAGTTTTCTGATGGTTATTTTGTAGATAATGTTCATGTAATGTTAAATCCGACTCCAAACTCAATTCAAATCTCTTGATATCAACATAATATACACATATAAACATAGCTTTTATAATTTTATCATTGAATAAACACACACACCCCTCATATATATATATAATAAATAAATAATAATTGATAACAAATACTACATTGATAGATGCTCAAAATTCAATAGATAAGATATAGATCGAGTTATTTAATCTTGCGAAACGAGATATTTACCAGGTTCTATTTGCTATTCTTTATTAAAATATATTTTTTATTCAATCAAATAATAATAAAAATAGATATAAATATTAAATTGATTGAATGAAAAAAATAAAAAATTATGCAATCCAAATCTCTTGATATCTATATAATACACACATAATTTTTATAATTTTATAATTGAATAAACACACACCCCTTAGATATATATTATTTTATTTTATGTTAAATAATAAATTCTACTTATCTATTATTATTTTTTAGTTGGAATATGCATATCTAATTGTTTTTGGAAAATAAATAATGAATAAAACATAAACACAATAAGAATTTATATATAGCAGCATTTCCTAAATAGGAATCTTTTTTAATAAAAGCATCTCTATTACTATTCTATGTATATATAATTTTTTTTAACAAGATAAAGATACGTAACGTGGAAGATATGAATATAATAAAAACTATGCTTTAACCTTTCTTTACACTGATTAATTAATAAAAGAAAAAAATTATATACACTGACAGGATGACTAATTAAGCACGCTTCTTTTTTATATCATGTAGGGGCGGTGGGTTTTTTATTTTATTTTATTTATATATATGGGGGTTTATATATATATATATATTAATTTTGAGGGATGTAGATCAACTAGTCAGACTCTAGGTTTATTCTCTAAAGATCACTAGTTCGAGTCTCATAAACTTCAGAGCTACTGGAGGTTTATATGGTAGTTAATTTCAGGATTCGTGGGATTAATCAAGGTACGCGCAAGTTGGTCCGGACACCTATATATATATATATATATATATATATATTTTTTTTTTTTGCCACGATCACATCATTAGTGTTTGCCAGTCTGGGTATACAAGTTTCCAACTCTTGAAGTAAATTAATCTGGGTTCATCAGATTAGTTGGATGTGATATATAGTAGCCTTGAATTTAGCAATAATTAAGAATCCTCCTTTAAATCGCTGTCTACCAGCTGATCACGGAGATGACTTGCAGGTAGTTATCAGTTATAGTCTCATTTATAGCATATGTCGTCAATTATTATTGCATCCTTTTTAATGAAATTAAATGTATTAAAAAATAACATAAAATTATTATTAAAATATCTAAAATAGTTTTTTAATATGATATTAAATTTTAATGGCTAAACAAATATAAGATAATGTAGGTTTATGCTTGAAGATTTGTTAAATATTAATAAATTATTTTACAAGAATTATTTTCAATTCAATCTTGTGAAGATAATGTAGGTCAAACTTATCAAGGAGATTTTAAAAGGGATCATGAGACTTGAAAGTAATAAGATTTGGATTTGACAAGAATGATTTGCTTTTGATTTAACTAAAATTATATATGAACATAATCTTAGATCTGGAAAAAGTAATCAAGAGCTACAGCCCGAGGATGAAGCATGCATGCATGCACGGCTAGTTTAGATTAATATATCAGTGTCAAGCTTTCCATCATTATCCCTTCGTTATGAAAATTAAATTTGAAAGCTGACAAGAACCATCACGAAAGAGACATGAGAGTCACAGCAGCACCACGCATTTCAGTCTCGCAGCAGCACCCGCATTAATTTCTTGACTGGCCACCTACACCAATCTATCTGTTTTAAACGCAAGCCATTTTACTCCCTGCGTATCTCTCTTTTCTCCTTATCCCATAATTGTTGAATGATCTTTTAATCCCACGTCCATATATAGCATTGATGGTTAGCTGTTCGGTGATCGTTATTTTTCCTCTGGCCGGCCATTGATTAGTACAAGATTAATCGGCACGTTCCTCTTTCTTCTCTCGTGTTCCTCGATCCACTAACTCCTAGCTGGAAATTTGTGTGCGGGCACTATGGAGATAGAGGCGGCGAGTAGTAGTTACAGTGCTAAGAGTAGCAGTATTAGTATTAGTACTAAAGATGGTGATGGTGGTAGCAGTAGCATGTATCAAGAAAAGGTGGCATCGGAAGGTGGAGCGGAGAGGGGGGTCTATTTGGTGTGGGAGGATCTAACTGTGGTGTTGCCAAATTTTGGAAATGGTCCAACAAGAAGGCTGCTCCAAGGACTTAGAGGGTTTGCTGAGCCAGGTAGGATCATGGCTATCATGGGTCCGTCTGGGTCTGGAAAATCCACTCTTCTTGATTCACTAGCAGGTATGATTCATTGCTTGGATCCCTTGCTCACTCTCCCTCTCACGCGCACACATATTCACAAATGTGCACAAGCATACGGGTTGTGGCAATAGACTAGCGTCTTCCTTTTTCTTTCGTGGGTGGAAATTGGCTGTCTGCTTTGTCTTAACAATATCCTCCCAGGACAAAATCATATATATATATATCATTTGTTTACTCCTCCTCCTTGGAAGTTCGTACTGTCCAAATTTAAGAGTAGAAATTGTGTGTTTTATCATGGGAAATTGGGATAGCATGTCCACTCAAGCTGCCTTCAGTTATCAAATACTGGTACGCACTGTTCTTTTTATAGAAAGGTTTTTTGGGCCAATGGAAAGTTATGTGAAAGCTCGACCAGACTGCCACAGATACTCCCTTTCCTCTACAAGAAAGTTTTGCATTGACTTGGATACGCCAAATCTAATATATTTTATCAAGATCCATGCCTAATTTCCTCAATTATGTCAAACTAACCAAGTAACATGGTACAGAGTATTCAGACCATAATTTAGTAATGTTTGATCGAATTTACAACACCAAAAAAGAGGAGGAAGAAGAAGAAGCTGCCCTTCTAAAAAGAACAGTGTTTCCCTCCTTTGTTAGTGGTTATCGAGATGTATGTGCCAAGCAGGAGTGAAAGACCACCTTGTATAGAAAATTAGAAATAAAAACTAAATCAGAGCTCTCTTGGTGCTCACTGCTTCATTTTAAAAAAGTGATTTTACTAATTAAGCGGTAGATTCTTGATAGATTATCAGTTTCAGTTCAATTTCCTGGAGAGACAGAGGATAGACAAAAAAAAGAATACTACTCCACTTGACAAATTTAAAGTTTTTGTTTCTTGAGAGTTTAGCGTTATCCTTTATATATATATATATATCAGCATTTAATTTCAATCAACCCCCTAGCTCTATTATGACATCAGGCAAGGCTCAAGACCTGGCCCAAGCTGGATTTCACAAAAAACAAGAAGTTGATCTTGTGCAATCGAGTTAAAAGCTCATGATCTAGTCAAAACCCATTTATATTTTTAAAATATTATTAATTTTAAAATGATGTTATTTTGAATTTAGATTTGTTTTTTAATTAACCCTTGCAACCTATAACTTGATCATTTTGTAGTCGATTTTCGAATAGGGTTTAATAACAATTCCCCTTAGAGACAAGGAAATGAGTGCCAAGAATTAAAATTACAGGGGAATGATCAAAGGGACTTCATCTTAACTGTAATTTACAGAAGTATTAACTAGCGAGTGATCATTAAATAAAAGATAAAAAGAAAGGAAAAAGAAATACTAATCAATAAGCTGATAGTTTTCACTCTACGTGATATAATATAGACATGGATACCTATACTGGGTAGAAAATATAAAGGGATTGGTTACTACCTAGGTACTTTGTTAATATGTTGGCAGCAGCATAGCTGATCAAACGTTTTCCTGAATTTTCAGAACAATTTTCAACCTTGTGGTTCTGAAATAGTTGACTTGTATAATCTTTTGCTAATAGCATTCATCATCGATCTTGCCACAGGTAGACTGTCAAGAAATGTCTTAATGACTGGAAGTGTTCTTTTCAATGGAAAGAAGAGGAGGCTAGACGCTGGTGTTGTGAGTACTGTCTACCTATATGCCACATACAAGTCCAATAGGATCTGCAAATCTTATTCACATGGCCAATTTTATGAGTTGCATGCTGAAAAGGCATTGTAGATGTGGATTGCTAACTCTCCTATGAGCATGTTTCACCCTACGGCTTGCAAATAAAATGAGATAAAATACTGGCTAATTGAGTTCTTTAGCACTAAATTCACGAGCATAGGAAATTCTTATATTTCAAGTTTACATGTGTATAATATAATGAGCTTCAAAAACCTTGCTGCAAAAGAAATATTCATATAACTATTTCTTTGACCATATAAGCAGTGTGATTTTAGCTTAACAGAACTTGTTCACTCGTGTACTTTTCCTGTGTTGAATTTCAGGCTTATGTGACACAAGAGGATGTGTTGTTAGGAACTCTTACAGTCAGAGAAACGATCACTTACTCTGCAAATTTAAGGCTTCCAAATACGATGAGAAAGGAGGAGATTGATTGCGTCGTAGAAGGAACGATCATGGAAATGGGTCTCCAAGATTGTGCTGATCGGATGGTTGGAAACTGGCATTTGAGAGGCATAAGTGGTGGTGAAAAGAAGAGATTAATTATTGCAATAGAAATCCTCACAAGGCCACATCTCTTGTTCCTTGATGAACCTACTAGTGGTCTTGATAGTGCCTCAGCATTCTTCGTAATTCAAACACTTAGAAATATAGCTCGCGATGGAAGGACAATTATATCTTCAATTCACCAGCCAAGCAGTGAAGTTTTTGCACTTTTTGATGATCTTTTCTTACTCTCCGGTGGTGAAACTGTCTATTTTGGAGATGCAAAGATGGCTATAGAGGTATGAGAAGACTAGAGAAAAGAAACTTACATGCGCGATCTTAGAAATACAAAGTCAAGCTCATATTGATTTACTACAATCTAATTATTGGTATCCATCTTCACAGTTCTTTGCTGAAGCTGGTTTTCCATGTCCAAGAAGAAGGAATCCTTCTGATCACTTTCTACGCTGTATAAATTCAGACTTTGATGCTATAACAGCTACACTGAAAGGATCTCAAAAAATTCAAGTATGTATCACTTCCAACTGCAACCTTCTGACGTGGTATTTTGAGTAACACTTCCTCATCACGTGTTACTTATATCAGTGTTGAAGATGCCTCTGAGTAAAAGATATTTCATTTCACAGATGTTAAACATCTTTTGGCAAGCTGTTTCAGGTTCCTCTCCAAAAAAAAAGGGGAAAAAAAGTTGGAAGTCCTGTATGCCAATTTACCGGCAAATGAAGAATTGAATACAGCAATAGGATGATAATTTCCCAACAAAGTCATACAGTAACATCTGGAATTTTCCTTCTTTTCTCTGAAAGTAGCAAATGGTTTGGAAAAAAAGTACATAGCAGACATCCCAAAACTACCACCTTTTAAAACTGTATTTATTATAACTGCTCTTTTACTTAACAATAAACATTAAGTTGCTGAAAATTGGAACTCACAAGTTTTTCAATTTAGTACTCTGATTACAAGTTGCTTCCATGTATATATATTGCAAAATGGTGCGAATGAGCATATTTATTTTGACTTTAATCTGAGTTGCGCCAAGTTTAGTTGTTCTGCTCTAAGATAAGTATCTCTACATAACTTATTAGATTGTATGACCAGCAGAATTCTGCCTCCGCACAAACACACACATTCTCCTGTGGACGCCTTTATTCACTTTTTGTTTATGTTAATCATGCTGTCATGCAAGACTGATGCATCTGTCCTGCATCCGTCTTAATTATAGGATGTTCCTATATCGGCAGATCCTTTGATGAGTTTTGCAACAGAAGAGATCAAATCAAGACTTGTTGAGAAATATAGGCGCTCGAACTATGCGCAAAAGGCCAAAGCAAGGGTTAAGGAGATATCAGCTATTGTAAGCAACTGAAATCTCAGATTTTGCAGCACTAATACTTCATTCCTGTCATTTAATGCTGCCAATCTGCAATCTCACATCATCACACGATATAACAATTCTGTTCTTTGTTTTTCTTTTGCACCTATTACTAATACCAAAACTTGTTCAAAGTTCTGTGCTTTTACACTCCATTTTCCATTAAAAGCTGTAAGAAAAAATTTCCTCTGCTTGACGTGTCTGCTTATCTGCTCTGAATAATTTTAATGGACAAGCTAATAGGAATAATTACTGAATGTAGCCTTTTCTAAACATGTTTGATGAAAACACCTTTTGAAAGTTCATGCTAAATGCTGCTGTCTGTTAAACATTTCTTGAAGAAGCTCATCTATTGCAGGAAGGACTGGAAGTTGAAACTCAAAGTGGAAGTGAAGCAAGCTGGCGAAAGCAACTCTCAACACTGACCCGAAGATCATTTGTGAACATGTCCAGAGATGTGGGATATTACTGGGCAAGGATAGTGATCTACATAGTTGTTTCCATCTGTGTTGGTACAATCTATCATGATGTTGGGTATGACTACACTGCGATCTTGGCTAGGGTAGCTTGTGGGGGATTTATAACTGGCTTCATGACTTTTATGTCTATTGGAGGCTTCCCTTCTTTCATTGAAGAAATGAAGGTAAAGATCTTGTTTATGTAGAAAAGATAAAATGATAGAAGAAGAATCATGAAGAAATCTGTGCCTGTGAAAAGATGATGGCATGGTAGAAAGATTCTTAATTTGTGGTCTTGACTCCTTGTTCTTTTATATATAACAGGTTTTTTATCGAGAAAAGCTTAATGGCTATTATGGGGTTACAGTGTTTATCCTGTCCAATTACATCTCCTCTTTCCCGTTCTTGGTTACGATCGCTCTCCTCACAGGGACCATATGTTTTTACTTGGTGAAATTTCGATCGGGATTTAATCATTACGTATTTTTCTGTCTCAATATCTTCGGCGCCATTTCTGTTATAGAGAGCCTGATGATGGTTGTAGCTTCACTGGTCCCCAATTTCTTGACGGGACTGATTACTGGGGCTGGAATCATTGTAAGATCAAAACACTTTGATCTTCATTAAACATTTTGATTTCTATGTTGGCCATCTGATTTATCTGACCACTAACCTAATCTGGTTACTCATGCAGGGGATCATGATGATGACCTCTGGTTTCTTCAGATTGCTGCCTGATCTTCCAAAACCATTCTGGCGCTATCCAGTTTCGTATATCAATTTTGGAGCCTGGGGAATTCAGGTAATTCTATTAATTTCTCATACATATAGTGAAGAATGATTGTCGGGAGGCATTAGAAGAAAACCATAATCATGCTTGCTTAACGGAATTTTGATAGTTTAACTCTGCATGGGATTTTATTTTAATGTGTTTCTACAACTGGAAATGCCTGTTAGGAACAAGGGGAGTGGTTTCTTTAACCTCTAGATGAGATTTTACCTGTCTCATTGAGGAAGATAGAAGTGCAAGTTGACTTTGTGTAATGATTTTCTTGAAGAAGTTGGGCAAAACATCTCAAGACCTGCTTTATGTTTCGCAACAAAAAGCATGTCAATAACAACATCATATCCAGAATGTCATAATATAAGGAATAGCTGAGAAAGATGTTTCTGTTGTCCCTAATCACACATGCATGTAGCCTCATCTCCTTCCGCAGCAAGATTGAAAGAAAACGATTGGTGAGTGGTGACATATTGACATTGTAGATTTTTAACCCATTCCTTATTCTACTGCAAATATAGGGTGCCTACAAGAATGATTTCATCGGACTTGAGTTTGAGCCTCTAGTACCTGGTGAGCCAAAAATATCTGGAGAATTTGTTGTCACACGTATGTTTGGCGTCCCCCTAGATCATTCGAAGTGGTGGGATTTATCTGCTATTTATCTCATTCTTGTATGCTATCGGATTCTATTCTTCGTCGTGCTCAAGCTCAAGGAGAGAGCTTTGCCATTCGTTAAGGATCTTTACAGTAAGAGAACTTTGCGAATAATTGAAAAGAGGCCTTCCTTCAGGAAAGCACCGTCTTTTTCTTCCAGCAGGCATCAGCCTCTCCACTCACTGTCTTCTCAAGAGGGCCTTAACTCTCCACTCAACTAGGAATCCCCAATAATCTCGAGTTGCTAATCAAGTTGTAATACATTCTGCTGCTCTTATTGTAACTCGAAGTTCATGCATACACAGCAGCAGATAATTAAAGATAGATTGTAGTCCTGTCGAAGGTGGACATGCAAGACTTCACTATTATTTCTGATGGATGCAATGAAAGCATACATGGGAAATTGCCCAGCTTGTATTTAATACTGTGTTACCCTATATATGTATTGTCGACAAGTTGTATTTTTTCCCCTCTTCTTCATGCTTGTGAATCATGCAAATTTCTCTTCTAGACTCGCCGAATAATTTAATCCTTACATGTCTAAAATCAATGTCCTGGATTGATTACTTTGCAGCATATTAAATCAAGAAAGGTATTTGTGCTTATAACTATATTTACCCCTTCCCTCATTTTTACCGTTGAAAAGCATCGCATGTTTTTGAGATACAAGTAATATCCAATCATGCGTGTGAAAATGTGCAGGTTCATGTGAGGGGTCCAAGTGACTCGGTGGAGACCTCTCCAAAAAATGGTAGTAAGGCCTTTATACATAAGGTGCTTGCAGAGATAGCAAACCATTGAAATGAGATTGTTGAGATGTGTACATATGAGTTGTGAAATATATAGGTGACAAAAAAAAAAGGGCTTGAACACGAGACCTTTAAGGAAAAGGAACTACACATTCACAGGTTCTATTGTTTTTTTCAAAAAAATAAAATAAAAAATAACGGGCATGCATGTTGTTTTAATGTGGTTTTTAACATTAAAAAAAATAAATAAATAAAATATACATTAAAAAGTTTATAAAAGTATCTAGTTAAAGAAAGAAAGAAAAAAAAAGCAAATTTACACCAAACCCGACCGAACCGCTATACAATACACGCATCACCTAAAGAAAAAAACAACATCAAGACAAATTAAAAGATAACCTTGACTCCTTAAGGGGTGTAGCTCACTGGTCAGGTTTTAGGTTTATTCCCTACAGGTTACAAGTTTGAGTTTTACAAATCTCAGAGCCATTAAAAGTTTACATGGTCGTTAACTTCAGAGCCTGTAACATTAATTAAGGTACGCGCAAACTGATCCAAACACTTACATTAATAAAAAAAAAAATACAGTGGAGTCACGATTAATACCATCGTCGCTAAAAAATAACAAAACGGCTGACACGATTACGCCACGCCTCTCATCACCCATGAAGATAACAAATAAATCAATAGAAAAGGAGGGAAAAAAACCCTACTGTGCAAGTCCACATTAGAATTTATTTGAGTCCACAGTGCACATACAGTAGAAAGAAATCACACACAGTGTGGAGTTTTACTTAATTAATGGGATGAGAAGAGAAGGAAGAAGTGAGATGTTAATAAATCCATGACACGATGAAGGAGACTTTTATAAATAAACTTTAAGACATGCAAGTGGTAAACTAAGTCCCACTCCCTGGTGAACTGGTCTCCAAGACTATCAAAATCAACAATTTATTACACTGTGGCAACTGCTTGGGACATCGATCTCCAACTACCAACAGATTGGTCAGATGAACCAATAAGGTAAGCAACCCACTCCAGTTGCCAACTTATGACCGAATTAAATGTATTGAAGAGGACCTATGTCTGTATTGAAGTCCCTATGTCTGCGGCTGATCTTCATCACTGATTGTCCCGGCCTCTGTGTATGGGGCTGCAGCTGGTAAATTCGTTAATTTTTACGTGTTTACTCTGAGTAGATTATCACTGGAATATTAAATCCAAATACCCCATAAAAATACAATAGGGTATTTTTTTAAATTTTAAAACAACAACATATTAAATTAACTTGAATTAACTCGGGTTAATCTGTCAAGTTCGATATCCAGGTCTTGAAACCATAATAACCCTAAAGAAAAAAATAAAATAAAAAATTATTAAACTCAATTCTCAATCAACCCAATATTAAATGATAAAATTTAAAACAAAAATCAACTTAAAAAATGAGTCGGGTTAACTTGAGTCAACCCATAAAGCATGGGTTATAAGACCCGGATAACCACAAATCGAAATAAATTATGAAATTTAATTTACAATCACCCCCAATGTTAAAGGGTGCAATTAAAACAAAATTAATTAAAAAAGGACATAAAAAACCACCCAAGTCAATGAACAAACCGGTTACCTGGATCATAAGACTAGGATAATTAACCTCATAGAATGCAAACATAAAAAAATTATGAAGCCTAATTCCCAATTAACCTAATATTTAAAGGTAAAATTAAAAATAAAATCAACTAAAAAAATAAAAAAAGAGCTCGAGTCAACTAGCCTAGCCTGCAACTCAGTCCATAAGAACGTGATAACCACATAAAAAGCAAATAAAAAAATTGTAAATCTCAATTCCTAATTTTGATAAATTAAATTGAAAAAAATAAAACAAAGACAAGAAAATTAAATATGTCATCTATGCTTAACTTGCTAAACCCGAGTTAGAATAATAGAATAACTCCATAGAAAACGATTTAATAAAAGTTACAAAATCCTATTTCCAATCAACTCAATATCGATATATAAAATTAAAATTAAAAAAACAGACAAAAAAAACTCAAGTTAACACAGCTAATCTGTAAAATTAGTGACTCAAGTTATGAAACTGGGATAACTTAATAGAAAAAAAATCAAAATAAATTATGAAGCTCTATACCTAATAAACTCAATATTAAATGATAAAACTAATTTTTTTTATTTTTAAAAGAGACCTAAAAAATTTGAGGACCAAAATAAAAAAGTTAATGACTGTGAGTCCTGACTAGTGTTTGCTTAAAAACACTTGTGTGCATGACAGGGGAAATAGTTAGGTCATCCCCCCCTCCTACACAATTTTATTTTCTTCTCATCATATTCTAAATGCTCTCAAAGCAGAATAAGTATAGTATTACAGCTAGGGTCCTACTCCATTTGCTTTGTTCTTATAACTAAAGCTACAAAATGCTTCAATCGAGCTGCATGCCAGGCAGTTTGTTGGCTGTGGGCTTTGATATTAAATACCAGAAAGAAAAGGAGTTCATGCATTATATATAACGCAACTGCTCAATTTTAATAACGCAGGCAACCCTACAAGGCATCGATCTGCTCTTTCTTCCATGAACAAGGCCCTAAATTGTGAACTTGATATCCTAAATTCAGTTGATAAATTGTAAATGAAAAGTTCTGTTTCAGAAAATGTTAATCCATTTGAAGAAAAATGTGTGATTGCTCAAAAACACTAAACGAAATCGGTTTGGAAAACGTCGTAAATCATGCATTCTGAATTATTATTTTTATTCGACCATATTCTTTTATTCTTAATCGAAATTAAAAAAAAAAAACTCAATGATCTATGGTAGAGATTATTCTACGGGCTGTTGAAATAGAGGCTACTCTCATTTTCTGTCCTGCATCTTATTAATGAAGAACTGATGGTGGGTTTGGTTCTTAGCATTCACTGCCTAAGTAGCTTCATATAACTGCTCCACCAGCACATACCAATGCCAGCAGACCATTTCTGCTATATATTTACTTCTCTTTTCTGCTTTTCCTTGCTGAGTTTGGAAAGTCATCACCCATATTCTCACCAGAAGAAAGTAACAGCACTCAGTACTGTTCTCTTGCTTTCAAGTCCCAACTTGAGAATACTAATTGTTGCATGTTATGGAGATAGAACAGGTTATAATTAGCAGTGGTGTAGATGGTGGCTCTGGCGCTGGGAATGCGGAGGCAGGTTTATCAGGTGGAGGAGGAGGAGGAGGAGACGAAGCAAGGTCTATGTACTTGGTCTGGGAGGATTTAACAGTGGTTCTGCCAAATTTTGGCAGTGGACCTACAAGGAGATTGCTAAAAGGGCTAAACGGGTACGCTGAGCCTGGTAAAATCATGGCTATTATGGGTCCATCTGGGTCTGGGAAATCCACCCTTCTTGATGCATTAGCAGGTTTTTACATCCCTGTCTCTCTCCCTCTCTCTCTCTATTTTGCCAATGCCAGCCATTAATTTAGTGTGTAACAAGTTCAAAATATTAGATATGGAAGAGCGCATTGTTAATTAATTACTCAGTGTGCAAGGTACATACATCCCAAGGAATACGAAGCATATTGACAAGATAGCACTCATGGCGTACTCTTCCTCCTTGCATAACATGTATATGGTGTTTTCGATGATGTTTCGTCGGTAATAATTTTTTCTTGTTCACCATGCAAAATATCATATTAGCTTTTTATTTTATTTTTTTGGATTCAGTCCTTTTTTTTATTTGTAATTTTTTTATTTATATTAATTATTTGTAATTATGTTTTTCTTTTTAATTTCATCTCTGATAATTTGATTTTTAAAATTTGTTTTTAAATTTGGTTCTTATTTTCTTAATTGCTATTTGTTTTGTTTTGAATCATTTTCTTGATTGATTTGTTTTTTTTTACAATTCCATCCCTAGACATTTATTTTCATTTAATTTTTGTATCAAATTTGGTCCTACTTCTTTTAATTGCTATTTTTTAATCATTTCTTAATGGATTGGTTTTTTACAATTTCATCCCTGAATATTTAATTTCATTTGATGTTTATGTTGAATTTAGTCCTAATTCTTTTAATTGTTATTTTTTACATTGATTTTTTCTCAATTTCATTCCTCGATGTTTGTTTGGTTAAGAATCTAATTTCTTTATTTTTTCGGGTTTGCTTTTGATGGGTTCATACCGTTCTCATGACCCGGGTCATAAATCTAAAAGATTAGCTCGAGTCGACTTCCATCTTTTCTTAAAGAATTTTTTAATATTTTTTTACTGGTATTTTTTAAACTTTCTTGTTTATAGCGTAATCTCATTCTCATATCCTAGGTCATGTGTTTAATTTGTTGGCCCGAGTTGGCTACCGGGTTCGCTTAAGGCTTTTTTGTTATCTTTTTTTTTTCTGGCTTTGACAAGTTTTTCAAATTTATATTTTTAAAGTGGCTTATAATAAACTTCGTGATAGGACTTGGATCTAGGTTTTCATAGGTTACGAGCTTTTTAAGATTTGACCATGTTTAGGATGTTTGTCCGGATTTACTTAGTTTTTACATATGTTTTCAATTTCACCCCCTATGATTTTTTTATCTTTAAAATTTTCTCCTTGTTCTTTTATTTTTTTTATTGCTTTTGCAAGTTTTTTTATTAATATTTTTTTAGCGATCTCATCCTTTGAAATTAAATTGGTTAAGGAATATTATGCTTCTTGACTGAATCTGAATAAAAAATTTTGGTTTGCTTTCAACAATTTTTTTTTATTTCACCCCTATCATTTCTTAATTTATAAATAATCTATCATATTACAAATGATTTTTAATTTCACCTCCTATAATTTTTTAATCTTTCAAGTTTGGTTCCGATTCTTTTAATTGCAATTTTTTTGGGGGATAATTTTGTTTTTCAAATTTCATCCTTATTGGGTTTTTTTTTGTCATATTTTAGGCCCATTCTTTTTTTTTTTTGCTACTCTTTTTCTTTTGCAAGTTTATTTTATTAATATTTTTTTCAACGATTCTATCATTTAAAATTAAATTGGATGATATTTAAGTTTTTTGATTGAACTCGGATCCATGATCTAACATGTTACAGGTTTTTTAGATTAGATTATGTTTAGAAGATTCGCCTAAGATTGCTTTGTTTTTTCTTTTTTTTTAAGTTGATGTTTTTTTTAAGTTTGACTTTTTTTTTTTGGTTTTTTCATTGTTAGGTTAGTATCGGATTGTTTGATAATTAATCAGACTGGCTTATTTGTGATTTTTTCTATATTTTTTTATTTTTTTAGTCAATTTATTTATTATTTTTTTCATATTATTTAAATTGTTATTTTAATTAATAATTTGAGACTTGAATTTTTTTTATTTGTCATTTTTTTTATATTAAAAAATAATTATTATTCCACCCGTGGAGAAAACGCGGGAACATGTCTAGTTTTGTCTAAATTGTCTCTTAATCTCCACAGCTAATTAGATGTTCACAAACTTAACTGTGATGTTCTTTCAAAATGTCTAGTTTTGTCTAAATTGTCTCTTATCTCCTCAACTTCTCATCCTCTTTCTTCTCTATGATGTGGCTATTTGAGATAAGACAAGAGGCTGTACAATTTGGTTTGGTAGGGCATGGCATAACATTGAACCCCTGGATGATGAATGTAGTGAAAATGGTAGAACAAGCAAGGAAGGAGTTGGGTCCAAAGCTGCTCAACTCAAGCATATTGATCATTTATTACTAGCTACGGGAAAACAAAATCTTAACTGTGTTCTGCAAACTTGAAAATGCCTTAATGGGCATGCTGGCCATTACATTTCTAGGGTTCATTACATGCCTTCATGGTCGGTCCCTACCTATCCCAACGATAACCTTAAGCAACAGCCATTACTGCTATACGTACATGGAACTAGCCACCCAGGGTTTCTTACATTAATGCAAGCATATGTAGGGCATCAGGCACATGGGGTTCACAGAGCGAGCACGATACAAATTTATACTCAGTTGATGATAGTTAATTAAAGGAGATCAATCCTTTTAAGTTATTTCCTTTCTCTTTCAAACTTTTCCATTTCAAGTTCTTGAGATGGTGGGGCAATGCAGTGATTTTGTGTTTAAACCGATAAGTAATAATTTGTCAAGATTGCACCAAAATCCTGATACTTGTTTCTGAGATCGATGGCCCGATTCAAATCTAGATCGATCTGTACTCTGAATTAGTTGTTGGTTTGAACCAAAAACATTGATTAAATTACCTTTGGAGCTTGGCCTTGTCCCTTTATATCGATCGGGATAACGACTCAACATGATGCTTTCTTTGGGGACAATTGATTGCTAACTCACACCATGATTTCCCTAAACAAAATTTATCTTGGCAGGATTAGTTGCAGACGGCACAAAACATGACCTTTTGCAGTTCTTCTCAAGTTTTCTTGATTGGTTACCTTGCCGATGAGCTAGAACATCGAGCCACCACTCTCCCTTCACGTTCAATTCTATCCCACCACGTCCAAATCTTAATTCATCCAGTCGTCAACCCGACTCCATGCATGCAATCATATATTACTAGAGTTGATTTATATAGCCAGTGTATATAAGGGAAATTAATGACTTGGATATTGTCACTTGATTATAGGGGGGTAATTCTGGTTCTAACTGTACTGGTTACATATTTTTGAAATATATGAAATTTCTGCAGGGAGACTTTCAGGAAATGTTTTGATGACCGGAAACGTTCTACTTAATGGAAAGAAGAGGAGACTTGACTATGGTGGTGGTGTAAGATTCTAGTTTTCTGTGTTCATAAAAAATAAAATAATGAAAAATCATATATCTTAGCTTGTCCAAATGTAATTTGAAGTAAATGACATGATTACTTATTTCCTACAGACTTGCCTCTCTTCTAACTGTAACATTAATTACCACAGGCTTATGTAACACAAGAAAATACATTGTTGGGCACTCTCACAGTTAGAGAGACCCTCACTTACTCGGCTCATTTGAGGCTTCCAAGCAGCATGGCCAAAGCAGAGATTGATGACATTGTAGAGGGGACAATCATGGAAATGGGTCTCCAAGAGTGCAGTGATCGGCTAATAGGAAATTGGCATTTAAGAGGTATAAGTGGTGGGGAGAAGAAAAGACTAAGCATTGCCCTTGAAACCCTCATTAGACCACAACTTTTGTTTCTTGATGAACCTACAAGTGGCCTGGACAGTGCCGCAGCTTTCTTTGTAATTCAAACTCTTAGAAATATTGCTCATGATGGAAGAACCGTTATCTCCTCCGTTCACCAGCCAAGTAGTGAAGTTTTCACTCTCTTTGATGACCTTTTCTTATTATCTGCTGGTGAAGCAGTTTATTTTGGAGAAGCAAAGATGGCAGTAGAGGTACAAGTGTATAACCATTCCTTCGGCATTTTGGAATCAGAATTCAACATGTTTTCTCACTTTTCATTTTGTTAAAAATATGTTATGCGCATCTTAATAAATATCTTAGAATCAAACTCAAAGGACTTATTTCAACGAGAATTCTAGATTGCATCTGAATCTTACCTAAAATGCTAATCTTGCAGTTCTTTGCAGAAGCTGGATTCCCATGTCCAAGTAGAAGAAACCCTTCTGATCATTTCTTACGTTGTATTAATTCGGACTTCGACCTTGTCACTGCAACTCTGATGGGATCTCACAGGGTATGTGCATGTATGCTGTAGCAGTTTAGCTATTGCTATCATCATTTCTGGATAGAAAAAATCAAAGCTTTTTTCGTTAGCTAGATCATGATACCTGTCCATCCCTTATACTTGAATTTTCTTAAACTGAATTATAATTCTTCTGGTTTTCTTTAACTTAAGGAAATTCAAAATCCATCCGATCCCTTGGCAAATTTGCCAACAGCAGCGATCAAGGCATCTTTGGTCAAGAAGTACATATCCTCCAAACATGCAGTAAAAGCAAGTGCAAGGATTCAAGAAATCTTGGCAATTGTAAGCCTTTCAAACATTTATGCATCCAATGCATGTTAATTCTCCTTCATCGTTTGTCTCGTTCTTAATTGCATCTGTCATTGATTAGAGTTCTCAGGATGATCTCTTAATGCAAATCTTGAATGCAATTTATAGCTGGATTTTTCTAAATTGTGCTCTCAGTTCGCATGTTCAGAAGGAATTGAAATTTTTAGAAGGATAATAATAGCATTCTCGTACACCACTATGTAATGGTTTTCATGAACATGAATGCTTCACTGCAGAAAGGGCTTGTGATTAACATAAGAGGGGAAAACCAAGCAAACTGGCGGAAACAACTTTCAACACTGACAAAGAGATCTTTCATTAATATGTGGAGAGATTTGGGGTACTATCGGGTTAGGATAATCGTCTACATCTTGCTGTCTATTTGCGTTGGTACCATATTTTTAGATGTTGGCAAAGGCTATACAGCAATATTGGCCCACGGAGCTTGTGGGGGATTTCTGTCAGGGTTTATGACATTCATGTCCGTTGGAGGCTTCCCTTCCTTCATTGAAGAACTGAAGGTAAAATACTCCTTTTGATGAAACTTATAGGAAAGTACCACGGCACTAGTTCAGTTTTAATTAAGCTTTCGATTTTTATGCAGGTTTTTTACAAGGAAAGGCTCAACGGATATTATGGGGTCGCGGTGTATACACTGTCAAACTTTCTTTCTTCTTTTCCCTACTTGACTGTGATGTCATTTGGTACCTCTAGCATTACCTACTACATGGTGAAATTTCGATCTGAATTTTCAAATTTTCTGTATGTCTTCATGGCCCTTTTAAGCAGCATAGCAACTGTAGAGAGTTGCATGATGACTATAGCTTCGCTAGTCCCCAACTACCTAATGGGATTCGTTATCGGATCAGGATATATTGTAAGACAATATTCTAATTCATCCTTTTCAGCCCATCATCATTCTTCCTAAAACTTTATGGTTTCTATTCCAATATTGATATTTGTTTGCAGGGAATCCTAATGATGACCTCTGGGTTTTTCCGATTGCTGCCTGATATTCCCAAGGTCTTCTGGCGCTACCCAATTTCTTACATCAACTTTGGCGCATGGGGATTGCAGGTAGGGTGCACGCAAGATTGAATTTTATTTTAGTTTTTCTATTTAACTCTTGATATTTACCATTCCTACAATGGGAAACGCAGGGAGCATACAAAAACGACATGATTGGGCTGGAGTTTGATCCTTTAGTACCTGGTGGTCCAAAACTGAAAGGAGAAGAAGTTCTCACAACCGTGCTTGGTATTAGTCTTGATCATTCAAAATGGTGGGACCTAGCTGCTGTTGTGCTCATTCTCATAGCTTTCAGACTCCTCTTCTTTGCCATTCTCAAGTTCAAGGAGAGAATTCTCCCCGTGTTTCGGAAACTTTGTGCCAAGAGAACTCTAAAACAACTGAAGAAGAGACCGTCTTTCACGAAGACTTCTTATTCACCCTTTCCTTCAATAAGGAACCAACCTGCTTATTCATTGTCTTCGCAAGAGGGTCTCAGCTCTCCAGTTCCCTACTAGGCTCACATTTCACACACACGGCCGCAGTGCTCAAACCCAGCCTGGAATCACAGAGAAAGTTACGGTGAAGGAAAAACAAATAAACAGATCATACAATGACTTGCTTTCTTAATTAATCATTTAAAATCTCCAGCATTTTGTGTATTCTAGAGAAAGAGACCGGTCAAAATTGCTTTTACCAATGAATTTCACGTTCTAGCTATTCAAAAATATCGTTGGATAATTTCTTGTGCTCATACGTGAAAAGGTATGTTTTGTTCAAAATGGTGGCAGGAGGTCCACGGTCACTAACTAGACAACCTCTATCCGAGTTCCGTTATGTGTCATGGAAAGTAATCTTTCATTGGGATAAGGTTTGAAGTTCATTTCTATGCAGTTTGAAGAAGCAATGCACATCGACACCTAAAAGCACCATAATTTGGGCATGGCCTGTTAAGCAATCTAGCGAGAAATAAGCGTAAACACCTGCCTTTTCCCATGTTGTTGAATGCGCCCACATGAAAGATTAAAGTTGAATTCTCACGAGAAGGTTGCCGGCTGTAATCATGAGCCTAATTTCCAGTATGTAGTCCGAACTGCGAAATCCAACAGTACCATTTTTCTTTCTAGGTGAAAATTCCCTACACAAAAATAATGCACAGAATAGAGTAAAAATAATGCTTACTCACGTAAAGTATGATTGTGCGTATTGCCAATTACTAGTTGTAGCTGTCACCATCTTTGAACCTGAACCTTTCATGTTACACAAACCATTCAAAGGTAAAATCAAGAGTAACATGCATCAGTCGGTCCATTTATCTATCTATACACTTCAAAATAATATATATAAATTACAACCTGTAACAACAGCATAATTGTACTAAGCAGCACCTGGCCGCCCATTGTATCCAAAAGAAGCTACTAATTAGCCAATGTTTAGCTCCTGTTAATCAAGATTTCCATGGTGATGATCATTGCCGTTGTCCATTCTAAAATACCGCTTTTCTCAAGGTCTAGATGTGCCTGAAATTCATTCAGGCAAAAGCACAATTGAGTAATGACGCAATTCAACGCCAAGTGAATCAATTTGACTTTATACACTACTGAAAATCACACGACACCACAATATGTGCTCATGCCCTCGTTGTTGACTTCGTGCAGCAAATTAAAGAAAGCATCCACAGATTCTAATCAAGTCTGGTACTCTCCTGTCTGATCAAAATGACTAGTCACTTTCTAAAACTTGCAAAGGTCTGGTTTTGCACGTCGTAGACTGAACCAATCATGATGAACCCCAAGGGGAATAACAAGTTTATTATTAAAATATTTGGCCAAGAAACAGCAGGCAAAAACTACCAGAGGACAGTTGGACAGCAATCTAAAGGACCCAACACTTTAGTTGTCAAACTAGAAACAGATATCAACTAGTTAGCTGGCAGCGCCTCACTGCCGTTCAGACCAAAACTTGTCAGAAAAAAAAAATGTGCAAGCATTTGTAATGTCTTCTCTATTTGCAAGAAAAAAATTTCCAAAATTAATTCTCCAATTTAAGAGCTAGTCTTTTTTCTAGTTTATTCGGTAGTTCAGATTTAATTCTCATAATTATTCCCAAATTGAGAAGGTGAAGCAGCATATTGCCAGAAACTGAATTTTCCTCCTCGGGATGTACCCTGATCAAAGTTTCTGTTGTAAGTTTCAGTAGCCTCAACAAAAAGGATCTATTCAAAGGCATGAAACGTCTTCAATCCACCAATTCTCCGCTACACCTTGGAGTTTCAAGTTTTCAGCATCATTTGCTAGAACATTCAAGTGCACCATCCTTGCTGAGAGTAAATAATTCGGGGTCTATGCAGGCATTCGGAGCAATGGCATCAGAGCATTGTTTCAGGATTTGTAACTTTTTGGCCCACAAAGAGATGGATTCACAGCTTTTCAAACTCTGTCTTTCCATGTTGATAATAATACAAAACTTAGAAGAGTGTCTTGGAAACTAGATTCCTTGTTCAAGATCATCACTCATTTCCAAGAAATGTGCAGCACAGTGTATTAGAGCAATGTTGGATGCTGTTAGATCAACCTTCCATCAATAGCAGAACTTCACTACTACCTCAAAGATTTTGGATCCACCTAGAAAATTGTTTAATTGAGTTTTGGGAGGGTACCCTTTCCTTCGTTGCTTCTTCTCTGGAATACTAATTTATCCAAATATTCACTTCTTGAGAGCATGGGGAAGCAGTGTACAAAAAATGACATGAAAGCTAAAATCCGAACACAGATTCTTCTACAGAGAAAAAGCAAAGAAAACTCGATCTTAACCCTTTTTTTAGAAATTTGAAACCAAAATACTTCAGAATTGGGGATAGACATATATGACATGTGAATCAATGAAGCATCATAATCCAGATAATTTTGTTACCTAAATCTTCTTAGTAGCTGTACTAGTTAGCAGCTATAAGATTCTTTCTTGTCTGACTCTACCATGTATTGGTAAGCTTGATTTCATGATTTACAGTGAAGGAATATGGTCTAACCTCAGGATTAAACTTGCAGCAGCTCAAGAAATATTTAGACACAAATTTAATGCAGATATTCAAATAGATTTCTCCCAAGACTGGAGTGATTCACTTTTATAGTACATAAAGCGAAATCAGATAGATTAATTAGGTCCGTTTGGATATTGAAAGCATGGTCATTGTACTTTATGCAACTGAAAGCTGGAATCTCCAACTTGTATGATCAAATCATTTGCAACTTTCATGTGAATGGTCCTGAAGACTAAAAAAAATCAATTATGGTTGCATAAGAAATTTTTAGCAGATTAAATGGAGAATATTTGATTCTGCAGTTGTAATTTGCAGAACATATATATTTTAATACTTGCATGGAGAGGGAAAGAGGGATTACCAGTTCTGATTTCGTCTTTCAAGTGATTCGGCTACCATATTCGCATCAGCTGGAATACTAGATAGAATAGCATTTCCACTGTCAAGACTTCTACTTCCCATGTTAGCCATACTATGTCAAAGGAAAACAAAGCTGTGCTGATCCAACTTTAGAGATCCACAGTTAGACATGTATATACAGGTTTGTAGTCTGCAGAAAGATGAGAGTTGGGGTGGAATATTCACCACTTCAAGTTTCAGCCACTACAGGAAATAATTTGTGGGTAAGTAGTTAAAATCGAGGGGCCCATCTCAAATCCGTGTATGACAAAGCGAGCGTGTGAAAAACAAAAGCAGCAGCAATTTTTCTTGCTAAAAAAAGGCAAACCCAGGGAGCCAAGAAAAATTCATAAACTTCAGCAATCGCATTCCCAAAGCTAAATCAGGGGTGGGAAAATAAAAGACTAACTCCACAACCTACTGTCATCTACACAACATGAATCCATCACTCTTATAGGCAGTGCTGGCATTCTAGATTTGATGTCCTAACATCAAGTATGCTAATCGACAGATACAACCTAATTGAACATGCATTTCAATGAAAATAAGTTAAAAAAGCAATAGAAAGAATCAAAGCAATCTGGTTCAGCAGGAGAAACTAAAAGGCGAGCAAATTGATAGAGTGGAAGAACTAAAAGCCTAGTCAACCAGAAGAAATCAACAACAAACCCAACACAAACACAACACCACTCATTTGTGAGCAATAACAGACCAAGAAAGAATCTTCAAATAATAACCAACATAATCTACAAAATGAACCATACAAACGTATAATGCAGGAGGAAATAAGGCAAAAGATCCACACTTAAATAATTTGGGGTCTATGCAGGCATTCCAGGCAATGGCATCAGAGCATCATTTCACGACTTGTAACTTTTTGGCCCACAAAGAGACGGATTCACAGCTTTTCAAAATCCAAAATATGTCTTCCCATGCTCATAACAATACAAGACTTAGAAAAGCCTCTGTTTTGGAAATTAGATTTCCTTGTTCAAGATAATTGCTCATTTCCAAGAAATGTGCAGCACAGTGTACAGGAGCAATGTTGGATGCTGTTAGATCAACCTTCCATCCATAGCAGAACGTCACTACTATCTCAAAGATTTCAGATCCAACTGGAAAATTGTGTAATTGAATCTTGGGGAAGGTACCCTTTCCTCCATTACTTCTTTTCTGGAATACTAATCTATTCAAATATTCACTTCTTGAGAATGGGAAGGTGTGCGTACAAAAAATGACATGAAAGTTAAAATTTGAACACTGATTCTTCTACAGAGGAAAAGCAAAGAAAACTCTTAACCTTTTTTTTAGAAGTTTGAAACCAAAATACTTCAGAATTGAGGATAGACATTATGACATGTGAATCAAAGAAAATCCAGATAATTTTATTACCTAAATCTTCTTAGCAGCTGTGCGAAGAAAAAAAGCCACAGGGAGGGAGCGGAGCTCAGCCTTTGGAACGCAAGCAGGAAGTAAAAAACGATTCAAATGGCCCCCAAGAGGCTCTTTTATAAAAATGAGAGAGCTAACACCTAGCAAGCGAGCAGGTTAAAAAAAATATCAACCCAACTCATCCAGGTGCTAAAAAACATGGCAGGAATGAGTAAGGTGATCTGACAGGAAAAAAACAGTAACAACTGAAAAAAAGGACAGCCCAAAACCAAAAGAAATCAGATCAGACTGGTTGCCACAAACCATACAGTCGAAACCCAACCAAACTAAGATTGATTTAAGCAAGCCCCTAAACCAGTAACCCCATAAGCTGATAGAACAAAATAGACTGTATGATACCAGAACTCAACCAAAATCCCCAACTAAGCACAAACCAACTGAACTGCTCCCTCGATAACAAAAATCAAACCTGTGCAAGTGGTACTGCATTTAATGCATCACCATTAGAACCCATACAAGTTAAAAGAAAAGACACCCAAAATCATGCCAGTTTAAACGTTATGGGAGCCGCATTTGCAGGAGCAAGGCTAGCCTCCTCAAACAAAATCGACAACAGTCAAGAACCCTCTGAAAAAGCGCATCAAAATGAGATGAAAACCTTGGAAACCAACCCGGAAAATCTGGCCCGAACGTGCCTGGCTGCAGGTCCATACCCAACAAAGGTTCTCCCCCAACGACCACAATCAGCCACCAATGAAATACACAAAAGAGAGGGGTGATATGCAACCCCCCAACATCACAAAGAAACACAACAAAAATGAAATCAGAGATAAATTGAGAGTCTACTGTGCGATTCACAGTATAAATGTCTCTGTATGCACGGTGAATTCACCAAACCTTTCAGTTTTTTTTTTTTTTTTTTTCTATAATCAACTAAAAAGACTGACAATCTAAACTGCCCATCTCTGGCAAAGAACAAAGTTGAAACATGCTCACCATCTTCCAACTACGACAAAGGAACTTACTGAAACCACAGTGACAGTGACTTGGGAACAGCACGCCAAATAGAAACTTGTATGATGCATAAGCCTTAAGCCATGGTTTCTAAAACATCTAGCTTGTAAATAGGAATTCTGTAAAGGTATCAAATATTCACTGCAAAATGTGCAAATCAGTTCAGATAAACTATTGTACCCTAATAATATTTCTCATTAACAAAAACCAGAAATCCATTACCAAGAAACAATTAAGGTGCCATCGTGCTCATGAAATATAATTGCATCTCACAAGCAAATATCATCCCTCTCTTCTTCTTTTTTTTCCCTTTATCTTCCATAAAAAAGTTGAGTTTACAAAAAGTGAGTCAGTTCACTTGTCAGTCCTAATATATCAGTTAAAAAAAATTATAAATAAAATGCTAAACTCAAATCAACCTCCCAACTCCACCGATGGTTAGGAAGTTACAGGCTAATGTTTCTTCTCCTCGGTGACACCATTTTCAGAACGATTATCAAACCCATGGTAAGGAACATCAATCATGGGCTTGGGAACTGGACGTCCTCCAAAATCCTCTGGAAAGAATTCAAAGTCGGGGCCAAAGTTGAACTTCACCACACAATTTGGCTGACTGGGGAGAGTGTACATTGAAGCAGCAGGGTAGTAACGACCACCAAATAAATCCTTAAAAGCAACACCTTGACAGACTCCATTTTTGAAGAAAGATATCTCACTTCCTGCACAAAGAAAATAATTTTTAGAGCACGGTTAATAGTAACATCCACCTGTCAAACACGGATTACATATTAGCATAGCAAGATTAGGGCATGGATAAACCATGCTCATTTTAAAATAGGAATTCCAACAAGTTATCATCAAGCTTATGTCCCCTAGCTAGGCATTCTCTACCTAGCAACCCAAACACTGTATTTTCACATGATATTTCATCAATAACTTGGTGAGTTTCATAAAATATGCCCCCCCAAATGCACAGCATTTAAGATAATATTCCATTCCATCAACAAATTGGTGAGTGTGAGATCTTCTTTCAAATGCAAGGCATAGCTGGCAGAAGATTGGTCAGGCATGTCCATTCCATCAGAATAAGAATCTAATGTCAATGATACACTTCACCTAAGAAAACGTGAAAATGATATGTGGTTTCTTTCATATCTCAAAAACAATCTGAAAGATGATACAAAATTTACAACCTAGGTTACCATCAGCGTGAACAGGCCAGACCCAAACCAAATCAGATTTTTCCAGCTAGATTCAAAGATTTCTAACTGCTTGGAAAGGAAATCTAAGAGTCACAGACTGCGCACATCATATGGTTACCATCTTCATATAGGATGGAAACTCTCATCTGCTCCTAAGTGTAGCCCACCCTTGATTTAAAAAATAAAAGAAAAGGAAACTTTCCACTTCTCTCTTCCCCTTCAATTGTCCTGACAGACTTTGAGATTGGGTAAACTCGAGATGCAATTTCAATCACTTATTTGTAATCAGACAGGTTACAACCCTTCTTGTACATTTGGAAAAGACCATAAATGCCTAGTCATTTGGAAATCACAAATTCCCACAAGATCACAGACCTATTTACTGAGAGAAGAATATAAATGCCATGTGCAAAGCAGGTGGTCTATCGCCTCTTCTTAACCTACCTTAAACTTCCACAATACCACCAACTCCATGTTCAATTTTTTATCACAACACTTAAATTTCTGGAAACTAATGACACAGGGAAAACAACAGTGGATGTGCTTAAAACTACTTTACCACTAAACTTAGTGTGGCATGATTGATGCGAGTGAGGGTAGATTCAACCTTCAGAACACTACCCTTTCCATGCCACCTCCACTCCCTGAGCACAGAAAAACCAAGTTGCTAACCTCAGCATAGCAGAACTTACGCAGATAGAATAGAAAGGGCTGAATTGGCCAGACATTGGAAGGCTATATAAGAAGCTCTGCATCCACGATTGAGGACCTATTCTACTAGCATTCACACTCAAAGATTGCCATAGCTCTTCTATGAAACAACAAGGAACTCCCTTGCAACTCACAATACATTTCAAGCACCATGCTGTATCACTTGATCAATTAATCTTGTATTATAATTCCAGTCACGTGTGCTGCCTACTTTTACTCTTCCAACTGATTACACACCTGTCTTAGAATGCAAGAGAACAGCTGAGCTTTAAAAGGAGAGGAATTAACTTATCATTATTGACCTTCTGTACTTGCATGTATAGTAAAATAAGCCTATCCCCATTTCCCAGAAAAGAATACGCGTAATCAAATTCTCAAGTGACATACACTCTCAATAGGAGAAAGTCTCAATTTTTTCTCCAACAAGTCAACAACAAATCCGATTACGGATAGGAGGAAGTGGAATTACAATTAAGGGACAACATGGAACATCAAAATTCTAACAGAGAGCATCCTTATGCATAAAAAGAAAAAAAGACCATCATAGTGACAGGATAATCATCCCTGAACACCCCCACACAATCAAATCTACGAGGCAGGAATCTCCTTTCCATCCACACCATTAGCTAATATATGTTGCACAAGATTCAGAGTTGTTTTTAGAGGGTTAATGTCAGCACATTACTTACTTCCCATCCTATATGCAATTAAAGATTTCCAATTTAAAGGAACATATAATTCAAATTTAAAGCAACTTTCTTAGCTAAAGTCTTGATGCTTATACAGTCATGGCACTTCGTCCAATCCTAAATTCTCTTATTCAAAACAAGAAAACAAGAGGTCCATAAAACCCCTAAAATTCCTTGATGCAAACCATAACCAATGCCATTAACATCAAACGAAAAAGTAACCTAAGAAACTCGTTACTTAATCAGCACATTGCAACACACTCAAGTTTCAGGAGTACGCACATGCTCAGCAACATATGGAAAACAAACACATAACAAATCCCGCGTTACGCAAAACAAGAAAAACATAAACTCACCAGGAACAATCTTGGGAGGATCTTCCTTAGCATCAGGAGCACAAACATACCTCTGTCCTTTATACCAAACCAAATGAGCAGGTTTAGGAGTATACAACTGCCCCTCCGGCAAGTTAATATAAAACCCAGCAACATCCCCTTCCTTATAACCTTCCTCGCCATACTTCTCCCTCAATGCCTTGTGCACTTTACTCCCATCAATATCTCTGTACCCAAAACTATTCCCATCATACCCAACCGGCGCCTGCAAATCCCCATTCTCCGTAGACCACCCAAGTCGTGTGTGGCCGGTTTCTCCTAAACTAACCACTTTAATTTCAAAATACCAAGCTCCTTCACATACCCCTCTTGTAGCTCTCACCATTCTATACCCTTTAGTACTCCCTGCACTCATCCTATCTTCGCTCAATTCGGCTTTCTCTGCTTTATATACTTTAGACAGGCAGATTTTTAAGGCCGGGGTGTCGTCGCTTTTGTCAGGGAATCTTGGGACTGGAGAGATCAAAACAGTGTCTTCTGATGGTGTGTTTTGTGGGTTTTGTTTTATTTTTTCTTGCCTTTGCGTGTGGATCTTGTGACCCAGACATTATTGTTGTTCTTTTTCTTCGACTTCTTTTTTGTTGTTGTTGGGGTGATTTTGGTTGGTTTCTTGAATTCGTTGGCTCCATTGTTGTTGTCGTTGTTTAAGATTTCTGCTGTTGTCGTAGGTTCTGGTGGTTCTTGGTTTTGTGTTAAAGAGGAGAGTTGTTTTTGTTTTTTAGGAGGTGGGTCTTCTTCATCTCCATCGTCTTCAATGTCTTCAATTTTGGGAGATTTGGTCGTGGGTTTCTCGTTGTCGTTTGAGGTTGTCGGGTGGTCTAATTCGGAGAGGTATTCGGAGGCTGGTGCAAAGGGGTCCTCTCGTTGAGGTTGTTGGTTGGAAGTTGTGTTGTCAATTGGAGTTGTTTCAGCGTCGTTTTGAGGTGGGTCTGTGCCGTTTTGGCGTTCCTCGAGATCAATGGGACTGATGGTGGGAGGAGGAGAAGGGTTGTGGTGGGTGGCGCTGTTGTTGGTTTGTTGTTCTTCGTCTTCTTCTTCGTCTTCGTCTTCGTCTTCGTAGGTGGCTTGAAGGGAATCCATGAGGTCAGGGAGGTTTGGACTGTGGATTAGCTAAGGAGCGAGAAGAGTTTTTGAGCGCTTGCGGACGGAGGGAGAAAGCAAAGACAAAAATTTCAAACAGAAATCAGAAATGCGGGGGGGACATATAACCCCTGGATTTTCCTCTTAAGACTCGTTTCTTTTCGGGGTTAATATCGCCTTTTTGCCTTCTACTTTTGCTTTTATTATGAATTATGCATTTCTATATAAAAATAAATGTATAGATTTTATATTGCAAGAACCACATTCGTTAAGCGTGTAAAAAAATAAGAATAACTTACTCATATTTATTCTTATTTTATCGATAATTTTTTTTTAAAATCTGATGCTAATATTTTTTATTAGTATTTCCTAAATCAATATTAAATATTCTCTTTTTTTAATTTTATGATAAATTTTCATATTTTTTGTTTTTAATTAAATTTTTTTATTTAATACACATATATATACTAATTTCTTAGATATCAAATCTAAATACATATACTTTTAACACGTATGGTATAGTTTAACAAAATTTGACAAGAAAAGAAGATTTATATATATAAAAAAATGTATGAGGATAAATTAATAAAAAAATAATTATATGAATAAAAAAATGTTATTAACTCATTTTTATTGGTGAATCACATAATTGATTGACGCGTAGAGAGATGCCTTGGTAAATTTTTTTTATTGTTGATATTTTTTTAAAGGATATTTTTAATGTACATATATTATTAATGCATTTCTTGATATTTAATAAAAAATATTATTATGAATCAAAAAATCAATGTTTACATATAATAAAATAAAATAAAAATTACATTTGTTAATAAAAATATGTAAAATTTTAAGCTATTTTTTAATATAGAATGGAATAATATTGCAATTGTTATAATAAAATATTATTTCCTTAGTCTTTGTATAATATTATCTTAAAAAAAGTGTAAAGAATTTTTTTTTAAATTACAAAATAATAACAAAAATAATGGTATAAATAAGTTAGTGTAAAGTGATAAATATTTAAAGTTTTAAAAATAAAAATAATATGTTTTTTAAAAGAAATGCAAAGAAAAAGAAAAGAAAAACTAAAAAAATATTTTTTTAAAAAAAATAAAAAAATAGTGATGAATAGATCAATGGTAAAATAACAAAAATATTAAATGTAAAGAGAAAACAAATATTGATTCAATACGTCAATGGTGATAAAAAATTTTAATGTTTTTTTTTTTAATTTTAATTTGCTGATATTAAAAATAAAAAGATATAAAAATATTATTTTAATATATTTTTAAGGGAAAAACATTTGACACCACAATCCAATTAAAATCTTGTTTGACATTTCGTCTAACTATATTTTTTAAAATTTTTAGATTTTTTTAGATTCAGATTAAAATTTTTGGATGTTTTTAAAAATAAAATTTTAAAAATAAAAAAATATCTTATTTTGATGTATTTTTAAGTGAAAAATATTTTAAAAAATAATTTCTACTATATTTAGAGCCTGTTTATTTTTATGTTTCAATAATATTTTTTAAAAAATTAATTTTTTTATTTTTTAAAATTATTTTGATGTGCTAATTTAAAAATAAATTTTAAAAAATTAAAAAAAATATTATTTTAAATATTTTAAAATAAAAAATATTTAAAAAAAAACCTGAACCGAAATATTAAACAAGTTGTTACAAACAGGCCCTGAATCTGATACCTCCTTCCTACTTGTTAAAAAAAGGAAGATAAAACCGCTAAATCAAACCTCACCCCAAATATCTATATATATATTAGTAGTAGTTAGTCATTAATGAATTGGTGTGTGTGTATAGTCATAATCAGATAGAGAATATCTCTCTCCCCTTATCTCTCTCGTAGCCATAGACATGATGACATGAGTTGCAGCAGCTACTCGCGCTTTGTCTCTGTCTGTCTCTCTGATAAATGACAATTCTGTTCCTGTGATGCCCTGCACTGACTTGTCGTACCGGCTTCTTTCTTCTTAGAAGAGAAGATCCCTTTCTTTCCGTCTCTGTCTGTCTGTCTGTCTCTCTTCTTCATCTCCACGAATTATTATGACTCCTAGCAAGCTCAATTCCACTGTAATTATTCTGCTTCTCTCTTTCCTTCTCTACCTCCACTGTATTAATTAATGATTAAATAAATATAAAGTCTATACTGGATAATAATTACTATCATCTTTGATTTCTTTTTCTCTGTTGGTTGACTTTTCATTATCATTGACAGTCTATGTGTTTGGATCTCTATTGTTAATCTTGAATTTTCTTTTTTCTCTTTCATTTTGCACTCCCTGTGAATTGTAGCACAAGCTCAATCTGGTAGTGTTTTCTTACTTGAAAGCTAAGCAGTTGCCTGGATTTTGGGTGTGTTTGTGTGTAGTGATGGATCAACATTAGTAGAGATGTGTTAGTGTCATCATTCACAACTGTAATTTAGAGACAAATTGGGTTTTTGTGCATGCAATTCCATATTGCTTGGAGAAATGTCAGTGTTTTCCCTTGTGAAAAAAGCTAGAAAGGGAATTCTGTCTTTTTTGTGTTGAGTTATAACATTACATCTATCATCATATCCCAAAATTTGTTTTTGTTTATGTTTTAATCATGTTAATGATGCGTCTTTAATCATATAATCTCGAATGACAGGACTTCCTAAACCTTACCACTGTAGTTCTTGTAATTAATGATTCAAAATGTCAAATTGGTGGCCTTGCCTTTCAAAGTTTTGACTTTCGAATTTGGTAAGTCGTTGAATGATTTGACCGTTATAAGTTTATTTGAAGTTCCCGTGTCATAATGCATTCAATGACTGAATATGCTCTGTTGATGCATTCCCAATTGGAAGTAACCGAGGATATAATGAGTAGGTATGTTTGCAATTCTTTTAGTCCTGCTCAAACCGGCATAAAGGAAATGCTTTTTATTTACTCCTCTTTCCATTAACTGTACTCAACATTCTGCTTTCTCGTTGCATCACCTCAATTAAATCAAGTTGATCCCTCCTTTCTGACAGGATTCTCATGGAAATGGAGAGGCAAGTTTGCCGTGTTCGCAGCCTGACAATGGATTTAGTGATTCACTTACCCTTTTCCATTCTGAGAAGTCAGTTCAGGAGCTTCTTCAACAGACTCCAATCCAACACACTGATGACCATCTCATAGAGTTCTCAGAGGCTCTTAGAAGTATGTTTTCCCTTGACTTTTTGGACCCGCACCTTTCTTTTCTGGAACTATTATTTTCTGTGAGCACCCATCTAATGTGCAATTTTACAAATTAGCTGTTGCCAAGGCATTAAAACAAGCTGCCGAAGGAAAGGCTTTTGCTCAAGCTGAGGCTGCTGAATGGAAACGTAGATTTGAACTGGAAAGGGCACAGAATCAACAGCTCGAGCACAAAGGTTTCTCTGATGATTAAACAACATGCATAAATAGAAGCATATGAGTTTCATCCATGCATATCTCACTTTTGTCTTTGGTGTTGCAACCCAGTAATTTTATAGGGGAAAAAAAAACAGTTCAATGAGGCCTATCTGTATCATTTTAATTCTCCTGCAAAAATCACTTTCTAAAATTCATTTCTCTGTTTGGTGCGACTTTTATTGCTTAATATTTTGCAAGCTTAATGTCAAATTCCTTTGATTTCTGAACTTCCTTTGGCAGCTTTCTGGTATCAATAGACAATCTTGCACTACCGAATCAGTAATTAGTAGCCCTGACTGCATTCAGTCTATCCTTTGTAATTTGTATGGTTCTCTATTGTTTCAAGCTTTTCATCTCCTCCCTAGGATGCCCTTATCCTGTGATTTTTTTCTATTGGTTATAAAACTAAGTATTGTGGTCTTACATTCATTATAAAAATAAGTCCTAAGAATTATTTCATCAATATAGAGAATTGTTACCTTTCATAATTGTTTCATCAATTATAGATTCCTTCATAAAAAAATGCATTTCCCCATGAATATGGAAAGTGTATCAATACCGCAACTGTGGATGAGCTGTTATTCGTTATCCCGATTTATTTTAATTGGTACGTACATATTTTAGTTTCTCGTATAGATGGTTGATGTGGGAGAGCCTATGGGGTAGTCTTCTGATTTCTCCAGTATTCAACCCGTCCCAGTTCAAAACTGCTATTTTTTTTGTTGTTGTTAAAAGCAACTTGTTCTAATATATTCAGTAGATCTTATTATGATGATTATTTGGATATATCATTCATTGGCAATGTAGATTTCTTATTGTCAACAAGCATCCTCGACCATGGGGCCTGACAATGTAGATTTCTTGTTGTCAACAAACATCCTCAACCATGAGGCCTATAATTGGAAAAGAAGAGGGACACTGTTTATTGTTGATAATGACATGATTGAAATCCACCTTGTGCATAAGAAATTCATATGATGTTATTGTGCATGCCATTGAACACTAATGTACTTCGTATGATGTCTTTATCTTTTAACCCACTAACAAGAAGGTAACATAACAAAATATTTTTTGCATAAGGGCCTGTCTATGATCATGTGGGTTCACATGTGAGCATGCACACTTGTGTGCATGTTTTGTGTATATCAAGCATTCTGATAAGAAATGTATTGCCAATATCTTATGAGCATATCTTGGTGAGTTTGTTTTTTTGGAAGGAATTCATTGCAAGTGGCTTTGGAGCCAAATGGCATCTCTTGGGTTAAGGTAAAATCATGGGTTTAGTTATGGCATTCATGTTTTCTTAGTGAAGAAAGGTGAAGATAAAAAAAAAACTATGAAGGAAACCTCCATGGGCGACGAACTAGAAAACCATGAAATAAAAAGGAAAGTTGAAATGTAGAAACTCACAATTGAAGTGTATTAGAAAGGGCAACTCAAATTAAGGAATAACGATTATACCGCCTAATAAGTGATTTCCTTCTTTCCTTGATCTACTATTATATAAGATAAATTACCATTGACCAAGGTTGAAAAGTCTCTCTTCCTTCACAAGCATACTTCCATGCCTTTGTTTGGTTATTCAAAACTAGAGTGTATGGCTAGTACTGATCTTTGTGTGGGCTACTAAAAGGTAAAAAGTTTTCACGAGTGAAATGGGATAGCACTGACAATAAATCATCTAATAATGAATTCTAGGACATTTCCTAATATTGAACTTCAGGGTTATCTAAATGGGTGTGCTTGCTTGAAGAATTTTAATAGCATGTAGCCCCTAAGTTGATATATTGAACTCATGGTTGTGTTCAAGCACACTAAAAAAGGTCAACAATGTCTAGGTCCTTCCAGATGACCTCCATTCTGAGCCAATCATTCCAAACCTCCATTCTGAGCAAATTAGTTTTGCATGTTAGGCAGTTTGAAAGTCCTTGTGATTATTGTATTGCAAGTTTTATTTTGTACTTGCTGCAATTAACAGCACAGAGCGCATACTTAATCTAGTCTTGGTTTATTGGTCTCTTTCATGTTGAACCGCATGCGTTTAGCTTCTGTGCTCTAATTAGGTAAGTTATCTCATTTAAATATACATTTCTTTCTTAAATTTGATGGATGAATATCTATTACCAGTCTCATAAATACAAAGGCAGAGGAAGTTTAATCCAAAATTGTACTTGAAGACTTTAAATGATTTCATTGCTGAACAAGGGGCCTTTATTTTATGCTTTCTTGTATGAGTAAAGCTAAATAACAAGAAAATATGATAAGAGAAAACTTATATGAGCTGTTGGATCACAATCTTAAAGTGGGACCTGCTTGTAGGTCCTGGGTCCCGCAAATTCATCAGTTCATGTGTATTCTTGAAGATTTTTCCTGTCATATTTTCTTGGTATTTAGCATTACTCTTCTTGTATTGTGCTTGTCCATTAATAACTTTGTCATTTGGTCTTCAAGATCTTTTCTGTGGGGTTTTAGCCATTAAAGATTCTCTCAAGACTTTTACTGCTTCCATTAAATATACTACGTCCTCTTATGACATGCTATATTTGTTTATTATATGATGTTCAAAAAAGATTTATTATTTTGATGCCCAAACAATGCATCCACCATTTTATAGTAGTTAACTTGTAAATGGTAAATTATAACTTTCTCATTTTGCTGCTTGCTTTATAGTTGCATATCTATTTGTCTTTGTTGCCATGACTGTTTTTTTTAGTTGCTTTACTGTTTGTGTTTTGTTTTAAATAAAATAAAATCATATAGGTGGCTCTATGTTAGATCTGTTGTTAGATGCATGCCGTGCTCATTGAAGCTGAAATCTGTGTAATTCCTCGTGTGAAGAAATGCTTGATTGTTTGGTTTTTGTGTGTCTGATGGTGCTGAATTAAGTTGTCTTATTTCAAGTTTTTTTGTCCATTAAATATTACACCATGCTCTGAGTGTTTCAATGTCTGATTTTGTCCACTTCTGAAGGAACGACTTTGATGACTTGTATTACAGGAAAGTCACCAGGGGATTGTAATGGTGATATTAATGCTCAGCGGATGGAAAACTCAACTAACCAACCCATGCTGAGAAATGAAGCAAATGAACAATCTGAAAATTGCTGTACAAATGGGCTTTGCTCTCATGAAATTCTTCATGATGGAGAGACTGACTCCCATGCCAAAGCAGTTCAAAACAAAATGATGAGAAAGGTAATTTTCTTGTTGTGGCCCCGGCTGATACGCTGTTTAGTTTGTTTTAACTACTTGTTTAATTGCACACTAGGTTCACAGCATCACATGTTTGGATGGGAACCAGCTAGTCCTGGTAATACTATACCATCTGTTGATGTTCTCTTAGAACCTAGAAAGTACTCTTCATAAGCTTTGCTAGTACTGTTGCTTTTGTTGTTTTTTGCTTGTTGATTTTTGTGATCATTTAAATGAATTGACACAATTTAAGTCCAAGGAAGTTCTTAGCTAATCCAACATTGAAATTGTGCTGGTGAATCTGGATATTATTCATGTTTTGACAAATTAGATTTAAATTTGAATCCTGAGACAGGCATCTTTCAAGCTTTCATGGTGGTGTAAAGGTGACATTAGTGATCAACACAAACATGATATTGTCTCTTTTGAAAGAGGAAATATAACAGCCGCAGGGCGCAGCAGCAAACAGGTACTGAGTCGTGCTCTGTCAACAGTAGCTAGAATTTTTTCCCTTCATATCATAAGCAAATTTACATATATACCTGTTCATTTGTATTGCTTTTCCTTTGAGAAACTCTTAGAGCTCTGTTTCTCCCACTATTAGGAACAGTTTACAAGGGCATCTAATATGTCTATGCGCCTAAGAAAAATCTCATTTTCCTTTCAGATTTCTTTGAAGTGGGAATCTAACCCACAGACTGTGCTAGTTATGACCAAACCAAATTCAACCACTATTCAGATTCTATGTGCAGAAATGATCAGGTGCTGATGAGATTTCCTCTGGAAATGGTTTCCTTAGTTCCTAGTGCGGTCTCTCTACTTTGCCTCTTTTCATTCATCTTTCCTTGAGGGTTGCTAAATTTGTCTGGACCATATTTTAAATTGGTTGCATGCCATTTATTAAATCTTTGTATTTATCTTAAAGTTTGATTTCCATTCCAGATGGATGAAAGAGCATAAAAAACTAAACATTTATGTAGAACCACGTGTGATGGGTGAACTTCTATCAGAATCATCTTACTTCAACTTTGTGCAAACTTGGAAAGATGGTGAGCTACTAAACATTTATCCTTTTCCTTTATACATGGACAAGGATGTTCTTTCAAAAAAGAAAATAAGAGGCAAACATCTGATTACTGTAAGAAACATAGTTTGTTAGCCATGGATCATATTTACTTCCAATGCATCACATTTTGAGCAAATTTTGAAATTTACATGCTTTTAGTTATTTTGTAAAAGTTATCTTAAGTGCCCACCTTTACATTCAAAAGGGTTGAAGTTAGATGCTTCTCTTTTATGGTCTTTAGTCCAACTTAAAACCCCTAACAATTCTTTTCTTCTGATGCATCAATATGCATAAAGCCTGTATGGTAAAACTGTAAGCACCATGTCAGATCATGGTCTGTTTCATGTTTCTATTTGAGAATCCCTTGCATACTGTGCTAGATATTTTGTGTCTTCCATTTTTAATGATGGTTACAAAAACATCCTGCTCGAATTTGGAGGTCAAGTTGATGTGAGATTACTGACTGTCCAATTCTAGTATGATGCGATAATCCTTTTTCTTGTTTATGCATCAGTATGTATATACAGTCTAGAGAACTGCAATAAGCTTTATCTTCTTTTTGCACGATTCAAGCTTCAACATGAAGACCAAATTTTGATTACATCTCGCTCTCACCCTTCAGCTCTTCCTTAATATCTTGATAATGCACAGGATTTGACTATTTATGAATTTGCAATATTGCTTTGCAGAAAAGGAAATTTTGAGCCTGCACACAAAAGTTGACCTTGTTGTGACTCTTGGTGGGGATGGTACTGTTCTTTGGGTATGTTATTTTAGTTTGATGTTCATCATTCTTAGGTTGATTGTGGAATCCTTTTCTATTCATGCATGGTATAGTTACCATCCCCTGTCTTTATTTGCAGGCAGCATCGATGTTCAAAGGACCGGTTCCTCCAATTGTATCATTTTCTTTGGGGTCTCTTGGATTTATGACACCATTCCGTATCCTTCATGCTAGCTCATGAAGTTCTTTTGTTAAATTGAAAGTGAAATTGACGACATAAAACACCAATTACAATTGTTGACTTCTATGTGACAGAATTTCCTTATTATTTAGTCATTTATTTACTTAATACAGTTACCTCCCATGTCTTGACTTGAAAGTATTCTTTAACTATTTTTTAGATAGTGAACAGTACCGAGATTGCCTTGATTCAATCCTTAAAGGTCCAATTAGTATAACATTACGACACCGAATGCAATGCCATGTTATTAGAGATGCAGCTAAAAACGAGTATGAAACTGAGGAGCCTATACTTGTTTTGAATGAGGTTACAATTGACCGTGGAATATCATCATTCCTTGCAAATTTGGAATGCTATTGTGACAACTCTTTTGTCACACGCGTGCAAGGAGATGGATTAATTTTATCAACTACATCAGGCAGCACTGCATATTCATTGGGAGCTGGAGGATCAATGGTTCATCCCCAGGTACATTGTGATAACATCTTTCTTTAAGCACTTGTTCTGTTTGTGTGAAAAAGCGCTCTCTTTTTCCAAGGAAGTTTCCCATTATAAATAAAATATGATCATGTGTTTCAGCATGTTCAGAAGCAGCTTTACTGATTATTTTCTATATATGATGTAAAATTCTTTCAAGAAAACGCACCTAGCAGAATCACATAGTTTAGATGAGGGTACCAGGTTTGATGAGTAGCACTAGCAAGAAAATAAAGTTATTGAAAGAAAGGTAGTTGGTGATTCGAAGATACAAGAAATAGCCAACTCATGTGTACTTGTTACATTCGATTGAAAAGGATCTTAGAATGCGGCTCTTGCTTCAGCATTTTCACTTGGAATGGCCAAGTAAGATTTTTCACTTGGAATGGCCAAGTAAGATTCAAAGTTGCATGCTTGGTCTTGACAACCCTATACATTTATCATTGCATTAGACACTATTCAGCTAGAGTTATATCAGCAATTAGATTTGAATCGTCTCTCGCAACGCGGCAGGCTTTTTTTTATGGCTAACAGGTTGAGTTAGAATAGATTGGCCTGCTTTTCCCCCATTCTCAATGACATGACCTTGCTGATTTGCAAAACAAAAGGAAAATCCATTATTAAACTATGAGTTCAATACATGAATTTGTAAACCAGCAAGCACTGAGAAGTTGCACCCATACTATGGACATGTATAAAGTTGACGCTATCCTTTTCTATGAAGAGCGTGGTTGTTTTCATTGAGAAGTGAATGTACTCTTTGATTGTTCACATTAGTATTATTGCTATCACTTTAATGTGCGTGATTGATATTACAAATTTGATGTATTTCCTGTAATTGCAGGTCCCTGGAATTCTGTTTACACCAATTTGTCCGCACTCCTTATCGTTTCGACCTCTGATATTACCTGAGCATGTAACAATACGAGTTCAAGTTCCATTCAACAGCAGAAGCCCTGCTTGGGCCTCATTTGATGGCAAGGACAGGAAGCAGCTGGCAGCTGGTGATGCGCTTGTGTGCAGCATGGCACCATGGCCTGTTCCAACAGCATGCCAGATTGATTCTACAAACGACTTTTTGCGTAGCATCCACGATGGCCTCCACTGGAATCTCAGAAAGACCCAATCTGTCGATGGCCCTCAGGATTTATAATGTAACTTCGTTCATTTTTTCTTGGGTACAGGAAAGCAGTTCCTGCTAGCGTCTGTGGTTCGCCTTCAACTGTCACCGGGAAAGTGTTGTGGAGGGGGGGTAACTTGTAGTAGTCCCAAGGGAAAAGAAATAGTTACTGTCAGTCAGCTTAAATTTCTCTCTGAAATTTGTACTTCTTTGCGTAGTCATTAAATGATTAGACACAAACAAATAAATTGTTGAATGTATATACACATGCATATATTCATCAAGACCTGTGTCTTTACCGCTGCCCGCAGCTACCTGCTGTTCATCGTGTTCCATTCTCAAACGGTTGACTTGGAACAGTCATGGGAGCTGTTGATCTGTAATCAAGCAAAAACCCTTATTTAAATTCAAGGTTTAAGCTTCCACAAACACTATCTATCAAATTCTTAAGAACATGAAAGGATTTAAATTCCAGGTGGTTAATTTTTTTTTTATGCATGCAATGTCTGGACAAGATATGTCTTTTTAAATTTTAAATTTTAAAATTTTTGAACGGTTTCTTTCTTGTAAATTAAACCCGTTTGTTTACTGGAAAGTAATTTTCTTTTAAAAAGTGAATTTTAGAAAAATGAATTATTTTCTAATATTTGATAGTGTAATGGAAAATAAATTGAAAATTTTTTTTAATGTTTGATTATGTCATGAAAAATGAGCTGGAAAATAACTTATTAATGTTTTATTTTTTTCAAGTTTATTAAAATAATGAGGAACAAATCTTACAAATTAAAAAATTAATTGGGAATGAAATTGAAAAAAAAATATAATTTCATAAATTATCTTAAATAAAATAAATAATAATTAAAATAATAAAGATCAAATCTAAAAATAAAAAAATTGAAAGATGAACTAAAATAATAATAATAATTAACATTTCATAAATTATTTCAAATAAAATAAGTAATAATTAAAAGAATGAGGATCAAATTTGATAGATACAAAATTTTAATTAAAAAATAATAAGGGAAAAACAAATAAAAATTATAAAAATAAGGATCAAAATTAATATAAAAATTAAATTCTAAGAGATGAAATTGAAAAACAAATATTCAAAATAAAAAATATATATATAGCAATCAAAAGTTTGAAGACCAAATTTGATATAATCAGCAAATAATATGACATTTCTAAATTTTTCACAACTTCCGGAAAGTGTTTTCCGCCCAAAATAAAAAAAAAAAAAAACAATTTTCTAGAAACCAAATCAAATTTTCTTTTGACTGAAAAGTATTTTTTATTAACCGGAAGGTATTTTTTATTAACCAACTTTTTTAATAACAAAACAACACAAAAAAAATTTAAAAATAATTTCTTAAAAATCAATTTTTAAAAAATAAACACAACTTTGAAGAGCTTCTACGCGATAAATAGGCCTCGACTATTTATCACTGACACCATAGGTATCGGACATATGTGAGTTGTTCACAGTAAATATTTTACTGTACAATTTGGCTCCTAAAATTTCTTGAGAATTTTACTTTGGTTGTTGTATTTTATTTTTCTTGCAAATAAATCTTTAATCGAACTCTTTGATCCTCATGCCTTACAATACATTCAATTTAGTCTTTGAATGAATTTTTTTTTCAATCAAGTCCTTATATTTCAGATCTGCCTCGAGCATGCATGCCACTCTAAACAATGGATGAAAGATGGAATCCAGTGTGTGGGTATTAAAATGGCAAGGAAAAAAAAGAATGAAACTGCGAAGCTATAACCGTTACAAGAGTTGCACCGAAAGCATTTCATCCACATTAAACATGGCTCAAAGCTCCAAGCTCAAACATGCATTTTGTTGCTTATGGAAAGCATTTCCTCGGCATTCAACCTACGGCTGGACATGGCTCAAAGCTCACTTGAAGGATGGATGTTGCATTAGACGACTCACGAAAAGAATGCATTAGCACAAAGACAACAAGAGAGGAAAACACTTAACGTCACATGAATTGTCAAGGCTAGACAAGAAACTAGGCTATATAAGCTCTTCTAGCGATCCAGTCAAAGGTGACAATTCAAGATTCCCTTCAAAAATGTCTTCAGAGAAACCCATCAACAGTGTCAGTGCTGCAATTCAACAAAGCTTGCAACACATATCTCTTGGAACTCTATGCAAATCTATAGCCACTTGGGGACTGATCCTTTTACTGCTCTACACTGTCTTGTTTAACCATCCTTACTGTAGGCAGTCTTCGAATAGATTCGCTCTCTTTAAGCTCAAATGGCCACCACTCTCACCTAGTAATGCAACCACTTCTGCGAATGTTACTACTACCCCTACAAGTATCAGCCACATTGTATTTGCCATGGTGAGTTCTGTGAACACATGGAAGCACAGGAAATCATACGTGGAATCATGGTGGAGACCAAATGTTACTCGAGGATATGTTTTCCTTGATAGAGATCCCCCGCAAAGATTCCATCCTTGGCCCTCATCTTCTCCGCCTTTTCGCGTCAATGCACCTGTCAAATTTAGATTAAACCGCAAATATGCAACACAGGTTAGAATAGTACGTACAATCATGGAGACTTTTATGCAGGGAGATAAAGATGTTAGATGGTATGTAATGGCAGATGATGACACCGTCTTATTTATTGATAATTTAGTAGAGGTTTTAGCCAAGTATAATCATACTGAGTACTTCTACATCGGAATGAATTCGGAAAGTGTTAGCTCGAATGTTAATTTCTCGTTCGAAATGGCATTTGGTGGAGCTGGGTATGCTTTGAGTTACCCTCTAGCACAAGCTTTGTCCACGAAGGTGGATGGGTGTATTCAACGATATCCAAATGTATATTCCAGTGACTTTATTTTGCAGACGTGTTTGGCTGATTTTGGAGTTCCTCTAACGCATCACAGAGGCTTTCACCAGGTATTTGATCGTTCTATCAATGTTCATGTAGAAATTAAGCAAAATCAATTCATAAACTAACTGATTCCTATTGATTTATGGTGCTTTACTGCAGATTGATCTACATGGGGACATATCAGGCCTTCTATCAGCTCATCATCAGTCTCCTGTCCTCTCCCTTCACCACATCGATGTCGTAGATCCAATCTTCCCCTCCATGAATCGCTCTGCGTCCGTGAACCATCTAATGGAGGCTGCAAAAGTCGATCATTCACGGCTATTGGAACAAACTATCTGCTACCAAAGGAACAACAACTGGTCTTTGTCTACCTCATGGGGCTACTCCGCTCACATATACGAAAATATATACACCCCCGAAGCTTTCTACGGCGACCTATCGAGACGTTTAGACCGTGGCTGAGGATTTTTAAGCCACCATTCTATATGTTCAACACTCGAAGTCTCACCAATGATCCATGCGATGCTCCTCATGAATTCTTCATGGAATCTGTCGAGAAAACCAGAGGGAACCAAGTTGTTACGACCTACACCCGAAAATCACCACGCAATTTGCCACCATGTTCATCAAGTGGCAATCATTCTGCAAATCATATTTCCAAAATTCAAGTCTTTTCATCAGCAACAACATTAAAAAAGGTGAGTTTTCCATCTTTTCCGTCACGTCAAGAGTCCAACATTGTCGTCAGACTTGGCTCTTGATATTAGCTAGATACATTTGACAGCCAAAAACAATTATTTTGCTACAGTTCGTTAATTAAAATCCTCCTCTTGGTCAAGTAAACGGGCAGAATTGAAAGACAACAAAAATATAAATTTTGGGCTTAGACGTTTAATAAAACAATTTCCTAAAGAATTTTAACTGTTTACTGGTCATCGCATGTATCTGGTGTACCTTGCAGGCTGGACTGATGGAATGCTGCGACGTTGAAGAGACAGCAGACATGAATATTACACATATCAAGTTTAGGGCTTGTATGAAAGATGAAGTCATTGCCTGAACATGTTATCAAGCACAAATGGAACGTGTTAACTTGATTGTACTTTATTTTCTTCTTCTTTTTCTCCTGTTTATTGGTACGAGCTTAAGTGTGATGCTGCTTGGTGCTTGGTGGACAACTTCAACCCTCAAGTAGATGACAGTCTTTGAATTTCTAGGCTGTGTTTCAGTGGAATTTCGTCAACCAAGAATACAGTAACAAAATTACCTCATGCTACGTCTCAATTTGCAATTTTCTAAACACAAGCACGATTATTATGATTCTTCTCATGTGATTGTTGTGAATTGACCAGGTTTGATGTTTGTTCGGTTTAACTTGTGTCAAGAATGGTAATCTTTTTCTATTTCTGATATTCCAACAAAAAAATATTCACATCAAAATGTTTATTCTTGCACTCCTTTATCCCCTTTCGATAGTTCAAATTTACCAGCGATTGTGTCCAAATCTGGACACCAACAGTGAGAATGGAAAAAATTACATTTAAGAATCATAGAGAAACTGAGACCACCTACAAAGCGTTAGCTTTATCAACTATTTCTGATGTATAAATTTTCATGAAACTTCGGTAGTTCAGCTAGCAACCTAAAAAACTCAAATTGACATGCCTACTTCAAGCGATTTAAACACAGACAAGCCATCATTTCTAGAACTAATCAGTCAATTCCTTGGGCTCCTCGTGAGCCTTTTGGATTCCTATCAAGCGAGCGTAGTCCACCCACCTGTTGAAGCAAGGGATGGACATGAGATGCCACAGGTACAAAGATTATCAATTTTAAGATTCCCAGGAAATAAAGAGTGCAATCTTACAATAATGAACCCAGGAATGTGTTGCCTGTTCGAACAGCAAAACAAAGTGCACCTAGCATGAGCCTGTGCTGGTGTAGCATAGGTTCCAAGATGCGCTGTTCAACAACACCAGCCAGTATTTGATACCTGTTCAACAGAGGTAGTCTGTCAGTAAACCATTCTAACCCATAGAAACCCTAAATATCAATAGCACCTCATTCAGATTAAAATTTCAAACAACACTTCAAAATTGTAATAACAGATCCATTTTTTTAATCATTTAAGCTTTTTAAGTGGACAAAACGACACCAGTTCAAAATTTTCTACAATTCTCATCATGGAATATATTAGCAATGCTTCATTGTTAATTTGCTAATTAATCTGTTCTGAATAGTGGTTCTGGCACCAAAGGCTATATAAGACAAGTTCTAACATGTAAAATTATGCTAGTGATCAAATTTTGCATAATTATGCCGTATTCAACAAAAACCTAATTTTGTTCCAATGATGAAATAAAAATCTCGCCCCGTGAAATCTAGCCCATATCTTTTATATGAATAGTGCATGAATTAAACGGTGTAATAAATTACAGCATCTTAGATAGGTCATAAAGAAGACACTAGATACTTAGAAAATTGAGCAAAAACCATGTCTGGAGGATCATTGTACCTGAGGTTGCTAGAAACTGCCATGTAGACACCATAGGCAACACTGGTAGATAAAATAGGTACGTTTTCAACCTCACCAGCAGAAGACTTATCCACAGCTTTCCGTGCATTGATCAAGGTATTTGTCACGGCGGTACCAACCTAAAACAAAACGATTGCATTAGAGGTACGCATCCTCAGAACCAAGAACCTTTCACCCATTAGCATACAAATGAGAGGACAGGTACTTTGCAACTAAAAAGGAGGCAAAAGACCAAGAATTATTCTTTTTTATTTGTCTAACTAGATTGAACTTATTATAACGCAAGAACATGTGCACAAAAGGTTACCCCTGTTTAATATTGAAAACCAAACGTGCAAACAGGAAGGAGTCTATAAAAAAATGTCAGAGAGACAAACTAATGCAAAGTTTTCAGACCACTAAAGATTAACAATTCCGAGAACATGCTCAGAGTAAACACCAAAGTAGCAAATAGATCATCCATGCTTAAAAAAATGTGATGATAGGAACACAAAGTGTGTGTGTGTGTGTGTGGAGAGAGAGAGAGAGTTTCTCACTCCTCCAAAATGCAGTTCCAGTTTCCATTTTAAAATGTCAGAAAGGCAATTTGTGGTTTAGTCATGGTGCTCCATGGACAGTTGGCACAGTACCAGAGAAGGCAGTGGCACATAAAAATATAATTTTTCAATAAGAGTACACTGCAAGAAGGACAAGAGATTCTCCTGTAGAAAACTACATAGGTGATATAGAATGGCATGAGGTAGTATAGGCTATGTAAGATGGGGGAGACAAACCTCAAAGTATAACAACCTACCAACTTTAAATTCATTTCTTAGTAAAAAATCATTAAAAAATGTGCTATATAACCTCCTGTCCAGTATGAACTTACCAGTGAGGAGGCGGTGCCAACAACAAAAAGCTTCGCTCCATTACGCTGCAATAACAAATCCACATAAGGACCAGGCTACTCTTGGCATGGGAGTTAAGATATTTAATTAACAATGTGCAAAAATTAGAAAGTAAAAAACTTACCGCTATAGCACCTAATCTCTGTAAGAGTGAATAGGAAGTTCCAGCGAGAGCCACCTGTAATGAGGATTTGACGAGCAGATGACTATCTAAGACTTTCTGTAGTCATCTTTGTTAAACTTACTAGTTAATGCATAAGTTTATCAATAAATCAGAAACCTGGAATGCATTATCAGGGCAGTTGTGGAAGAACTTTGCAATAGGTCCAGCATTTCCTGCTAGTGGTGAACGGAGAGAAACCGTGGGAGCAGGAAGAAAAACAAGCATGAAATCTGCAATTATGGCCATCACCTAAGGAAAAAATGAATACCAACTGAGGGATGGAAATAATACATTTTCAGAATGCAATGGACAGGAAACCCTACAAAGCACTGACTTCTTAGAAATGATGATGATAGTCATACCACATCTGCAAAAACAACTTCCAGCTCATTGAAAAAATTCTCTCTCCGACGCTCATACTCAGCAGCAGTCTACAAAATCAAAAACTTAAAAGTCACGATAACATAAAAATTATAATGCCAGTATAAACCATAAACAGAGGAGAGGAGGCGAACTGGAAGGGACGGAGAAGGAAGACATAAAACCAGAAAACCAAAAAAAAATTACATGCATAGCAAGTATCTTTATTCTTTACAAATGGAGCTGACCAAAAATTTCCCGCTTCAAGTTTTGTTGTACTCATCACTTCTTTCCGGGGATGGAGGTGCTTGTAAACTTGATAGCTTGGGGTTGGATCAGTCAAATAGTGGTAATGGCATAAGCAAGTTTAATTACCATAGCATAACAATCCATTATTCAAGATTATCTTTGTACCACTAAAAAACTGACTTACCCTCAAGAAAGCCAATAACTGCACGATACATAGTTTTTCTTTTTACCAACCATTTTAGGGTGCTATACCTCTATAAACACCATCATATGCTTCTTCAAATTAAAAAAAAAAATGTCAATATACTCCAACCTCACTTTATCAAACAACTCAACCACCTAAGTAAAAGACAGGTTTCGAGACACCTTTAGACCCCATTTGTATCTTCTCTTAGCTCATCACGGAAATAAACCGACCAAAAAAAGAAAATAAGTATGATCCTATTCTCTTCATACATTTATAGACAAGCATGCATTAACAAGTAGCCATTTTGCATTATATTCGAAATGACCAAATGCATTGTCGAAAGCAACATCAGATGAAATAGAAATCAAAATATCGAATTCTAAACTCTTTTTAGCACAATCTACCCAATTGACCATCCCAGGCAAATATCCTTTTACATCACATTCAAATGATTAAATGCATTGTCGTTTCTAATTGTGTACAACAAAAATAATGGTATTGTAATGCTATACCTTAGTGAACATACCAACACCACATTCCATCCCAACTTTAGCCAAAAAGAGATCATCAGCCAACAACCTCTCTCTAAACCCATCAAACTGCATCAACCACCGTAAAAACCGTGAGTTTTCAAGCTCGAAAAATCTGGAAACCACGGCCCCTGGTATCCTCCCGGCCCGGATAGCCGCCGCCAAATCCTGCGGAAAACTCTCCACAGACCGCTTCGCCTCCGCCAAAACCATCATCGCCTCCTCCCTATTCTTATCCTCCGCACTGTCACCATCACCATTGTGGTTGTTATTGTCACTGCTATCTCCGCCGCCGCCGCCGGAGGGAGGGGGATGGTGGTTGATGCCACCATATCCTCCTCCGGAGGAGGTGGTGATGAAGAGAGGGAGGCGGTGGTCGTTGTGGTGGTGGTGGAGGGGGGAGGAGGGGAAGGGAGAGGGTAGGGAGAGGCGGAGATGGAGATGGAGATGGTGAGATGAGGAGGGGTGTAAAGAACGATGGGGATTGATGAGTTTGGGATTTGTGTTGTTAGGCAGAGAGGCGGTGAAGAAGCAGGTGGCGATGGCCATGTGTACGCAGAAAGTAGGTGGAGGGTGGCGATGGACAGACAACAGCTAACTGCTTATGTAATGGAGGGAGTTATGATGCGTGTCAGGGTGGGACAGTGAAGTACTGAAAATTGACTTGCTTCGGCTTTTGATGTTTCTTAGTATTTGTCTGTAGCGCGGCGTTTAATTAGGTGGGTGTAGGTTTTCTGTTTTCTGGAGGGAAAAGTCGAGGCTTAGGAAATGTTTTTATTTTTTATTTTTTTGAAAAGTAATTTTTAAAAATTTAGTTTTTAAATTTTTATATTTGTTTACTATTAGAAAAGTTGGTCAATAAAAAATATTTTTCAATTAAAAAATTTAACTTGATTTCTAGAAAAATATTTTTCTAAAAAATTTAGACGGAAAATATTTTCAAGAAGTTGTATAAAATTTAGAAATGTCATATTATTTGATGATTATATTAAATTTGGTCCTTAAACTTTTGATTGTTATATATATTTTGTTTTGAATATTTATTTTTCAATTTCATCTCTTAAAATTTAATTTTTATATTAACTTTGATCCTCATTTTTATAATTGTTATGTGCTTTTTTCTTATTATTTTTTTATTGAAATTTTTTATCCATCAAATTTGATCCTCATTCTTTTGATTGTTACTTATTTTATTTGAAATAATTTATGAAATGTTAATTATTTTTATTTTAATTTCTTCATCTTTTATTTTATTTTTATTTTTTAGATTTAATCTCTATTATTTTGATTATTATTTATTTTATTTGAGATAATTTATGAAATTATATTTTTTTAATTTTATTCTCATTCAAATTTTTAATTTGTAAGATTTGTTCCTCATTATTTTAATAAACTTGAGAAAAATAAAATATTAATAAGTTATTTTCTAGCTTATTTTCCATGACATAACCAAACACTAGAAAGTGTTTTCCAACTTATTTTTCATTACACTACCAAATATTAGAAAATAATTTATTTTTCTGGAATTCACTTTCAAAAAATAAACTACTTTTAGACTTTTAGATTCACTCTCCTTTATTTATTACTATTTTATTGTTATTATTTATTTATTCAATATTCTGGGATGCATTTATGGCACATTAAAAAAAAAACTTAAAAACATCATGTTTCTAGTAATCTCTTATATTTCAATTTCACTATGAATTTATCAAATTATCCTTGGAAGAGAAACACAAAACCGGTTTTAGAGATAACAAGCGTTGCGGTGTAGTCGTGTCTACGTTCCCAAACAAACCGTAAAAGTATTACCATAGAACATTTACATGTATATATCTAGGTAATTAGGGACTAAGGAATACTTTAATTTTCCTTTTCTTTTCCTTTTTATCGACGTTTTAGCTTTAAGGTCGAACTTGAATGGAAGGTAATATATTCAAAGATATTATTTCATTGTTCGATGCTTTGCCGCAGGGCTGAATTATTTTTTTTAAACATATAAAAATATTAAAAATATGAGGATGTTTTAGTAATGTTATTAAACTCGTCCAAGCATGAAAATCTTGAAATTTCTTAGCCTGGTTCTATACCTGGTGTGAATTTTTAATTAAACCATATAAAAACTAACTTCATATAAATTTATTAGTTTAATGGGTTAAAAAAAAACTCAGATGGCTCAAAAAAGCATTGATCAACTTATAAAAAAAATCAAGATGAGTATTTTCAAAAAAAAAAATGAGACGGTGGCATATTGAATGACATAAATCGGTTCATGAACTTAGCTAGGTTCGAAAAAAAATTACAATAATTTTTACTTAATTATATAATAAAAAATTAGATGCTCGCAGTTTCAAGCATCAATTCTAAAATAAATGTTTAATTAGGACCATGATAACCCTAAACAAAGCAGGATAAAAATCATTCACGAAGTCTATTTCCCAACTAATTCAATATCAATAGATAAAAACAAAAAAATAAAATATTTTTTTAATTATTATCAACATTAAATAAAATATCAAATTGCCTCTAAAATGATGACTAAGCCCTTGAAGTCAAGCTTTAAAAGTGAACTTTAAAAAAAAAAAAACTTAGACCCAAGTTAAGTGTTGTTTTGTATCTATGAGCATTATAGTGACTTAACTTTGCAAAAAAGAATAAAAGAAAAAGCAATAACCTCAATCAATTAAAAAAATATCTAATTCACAATAATCGAGGGAGGGCGAATATGAAAGTCATTAAAAACAATTGGTAAATTTATTATTTAAACCCATATTAATTGATTTAGGTGAATAATTTAAACCTAGGTTAATATTTTAACTTCACAACATGTGAAATTGAAAACTCGGGTTCAATCAAGAATCTCAATTGTCAATCAATTTAATGCAAAATGATGAGATTGAAAAAAATCCCAAATTAAAAACTAACCAAAGCAAAAAAGAAAAAAAAAAGAAAAAAGAATGAGTACTAAACATGAAAGGAGAACAAAATGAAAGGGTGGAATTAAAAAAATAAAAAAAATTCAAAAACTATCTTAAATAAAAAAAATCAAAATAATAAATATCAAATCTTATAGAAAAAATAAATAAAGGATGATGCAATTGAAAACAAAAAAAAAATTGAGAAATTAATTAAAATAAAACAAATAGAAATCAAGAAAGGAGGGGAAAAAAACAAATGAAAAAAAACTTGATGGGCTGGTATGAAAATGTGGAGGGCTAGACATGAATTTATAGGAGGAAAAAGAAAGGAAAGAAAAAAAAAGATGTTGGCGACGCATCAGAAAGTCTGACAACTACTCGCATCGTACAAGAAAAAAGAGAAGGCCGGGATGAATCAAATGACATGATGGAATAATATTTTTTTACCATCAAAGTTAGATGCACTCGTCGCCCGAAAGCGATGGAGTGACTCACACTTTCAACGCATATATCAGTAACTTTTTGTGTTTTTTTTAAATACTACTCTACCCTCGGGACCCAAACATTATAAAAAAACAAATCATCTTGAAATTATGAATTAAGCTTTTAAGTCAAGCTTTTGAAAATTTGAATCCAAGGATAACAAAGTAGTTATACTATAGCAAAAATATGATATGTTTATAAAGAACTTAAACTATAGTTAAATGACTAGATGCCATGCCCGCGCGATGCCGCGGGCTTGTGGCGTACTTGTGCGTTGTCATGAGTTTGTGGAAAAAATCATAAAAAATAAAATAAAAATCATATAGAGAAAAACTGTTACAATCCACAATCTTTTCAAGAAAAAAACGATAAACCTAAATTCTCAACCAGCTCAATATGAAAAAAATAAAATCGATAAAGACCATTTTGAAAAAAAATCAAAAAAATAAAGAAAAAAAAAACAATGTAGGGAAACATTGTAACAATCCATAATGTTTTAAAGAAAAAAACTACAAGACTAAATTTTCAACTAGTTCAATATTAAAAAAAATCGACAAAGATAATTATAAAAATTACAAAAACAAAAAAGAATAAAAAAAAGAAGGAAGAAGACAACCTTGGGAAAAAAAAAACATGTAAAACTAAAAAAAAAGGAAAAATGTTAAAAAAATGTTAAAAAAAGGAAAAAAACAAAATAAAAATAAAATATGAAAAAAGCTATAATAATATTCCCACACCTTTTAGAATATTACTTAATTTTAGATTTTTACATGAGATATATTTGGTGGTTTAGAATTGGTGAGGGATATATATATTTTTTCTTTTTTGATTGCATAGTATGAAGTTCAAAATATCCTCAGAAGTTGAATTTTGGTTTCCTTTAGGAAATGGTTTTTTTTTCTTTTTTATTTTTTTGAGCATAGTGAGCTTACCAAAATATCCTTAGATTCTAAAACAAATGCTTTTATCTTTAGAGGTATTTATATCTTTTGCACTCTAGTTTTTTTTGTAAATTTTGTGTGGGTTCATGAGTGTTTTAGTGTGTGTGTCTATATATATATATATATATATAGACACACACACACACACACATACAAGTTACTGGCACGTGATAAAAATGCGCTAGCGTTTGGAGGTTGCTTGTGCTATTTTGGTGGTGCGTGACACCTTCTCTAGCATCCAAAAATAACCAATTGCCATCTCAGGCGAAGTGTCTTAGGGTTACGCTTCTTCCTGACCAGGTTATGTTATCATAAGTGTTGCTGTTAAACGACGGTTGAATTTCTTTTTCTCCACCATCTTTTCTCTCTTATCCACCCACCTAAAGTTAAAAAAATGTCCTATCCTTTTGCATTATTTTAATTGCGGTCCTTTTTTTTATATTATTGTTATGTATTTGCTTTAAATTCTTTTTATGATTTTTTTTAATTTAATCATTTATCGTTTTATTTTATTTTTTTATGTCAGATTTGGTCATCTTTCTTTTAATTAATATTTATTGTGTTTTTCACCATTTTTCTAATTAATTTTCTTTTCAATTTCATACCTGATTTTTGTTTTGTTTTTTTTAATTTAGTCCTCATTCTTTTCATTATAATTTCTTAATTGATTTTTTTTTCAGATTCATCCCTCATTATTTGATTTTCATATCAAATTTGATCCTTATTTTTTTTCAATCCTGGTTTTTAAAGCTAACCCAGGGGTCAATCTAGAGCAAGTCCTGGGTTACATATCGAGTTGGTTGGCCAAGGTCACCCAGATCAACTTAGTCTAAAAATATAGACAATGGATTTTAAGAACTTTTCACAAAGAAGTTGTGTCCTCATTTTTTTAATCATAATTTTTAAACTTGGTCCGGAGGTTGATCCTCGGACAAGTCCCGAGCAACAGGTCGGGTGGGTTGGTCAGGGTTACCTAGGCCATTAAATTTTTTATTTTACAAGTATGTAAAAATAACATTATTTTGGTCAAAATTAAAAAAAAAATCAATGAGTTTTAAGAAAGGTTTTTTTTTTAAAAAGAATTTAACGAAGAAATTGGGTCCTCATTCTTTTGATCATGGTTTTTAAACCCGGCCCGAGGATTGACCCCAAACAACTCCTAGGTCATAGGTAGAGTAAGTTGACCAGGGTTACCTGGCTTGGTTGATTTTTTTATTTTGCAAGAACGTCAATTATATTTTTTTATAAAGATTTCATAAATAAAATCAATGAATTTTGAAAAAATGTAACAACAAAAATTATTCATCATTCCTTTTATCGTGGTTTTTAATTATTTTTTTTCTTTGTTTCATCCCTTGGCTTTTAGTTTATTGAGGATTTTACTTCGTGATTTTTTTAGGCTTGCCTTCTATAATGTGGTGTTAGCCTCATAACCGAGGTCACAAGTTTAGAATGTTAACTTTAATGGACTTCTATTTTTTTAGCATATTTTTCTAACTTATATTTTCAACATTTGGTTGGTTATGAATTAGCCTTTGTTATTTTTTTACTTTTCTTTCTTTGGGGTTATCCCAATTTCATGTCCCGAGTCGCAGATTTGATGGGTTGACTTGAGTATTTTTCTGTTGTCCTTTTTTTATATCTTGGATGTCAAATTTTTATTAATTCGGTTTATCTGCTATTATTATCTTTTTTTTTAAAGTATTATTAGATTAGCTGAAGTTATTAAACCCAGTTGACTCAATGATCCAATTCTTTGATTTTTTTTTAAATCCCAAGTTTTGCATGGAGTCTTTTTTTTACTTTTAGAAAAAATAGTTCGACCCATGACGTAGCATGAGCCATTTATATAGAGAAAAGCTAAATAACATTTTTACATTGGAGAGTCATTCTTATATATTGTCACAAATACTAAAAAAGTTGTTTAATATATCTTTATGTATATAAAAAAATATTTTGATTGGAGTTGTATTAGTTAGTTATAATTAATAAATAGTTTTTTAATATAAAATATATTAAAATTAACTTTTCTAAATAGCTTTTAATCACTGAAATGCATATAAATCATATCTACACTATTAAGAAGCCTTATTATCAATTTAGTTCTCATAAAAGGGGATATGTTCTTATAGTCCGTGCAAATCTTACTTTTTAAGTGTTTAGGAGTTTGGCAATTTTTGTTCTGTTTCACTTGAAAAAATATTAAGGTTCTATGGCATTATATTTTTATCTATGTTTAGGTATGTTTCAAAAGTGTATTTGGCATGAAAAAGAGTCAAATTAATATTTTTTTTAGTATTTTTTGATAATTTTGATGTGCTGATATCATAAATAAATAAAAATTATTTTGATGTATTTTCAAATGAAAAACATTTTGAAAAATACCTTCCACCACAATACTAATCACAAACTTAAATTGATTTTTCTTAGTAATAGTTTTGATATGTTGATATCAAAAATAAAAAAAACAGAAAAAATTATTTTAATGTATTTTTAAATAAAAAAATATTATTAAAAAAATAACATATATCATAAACACCACATTTATAAAGTAGGAGTTCATGAGTGCCAATTAATTGAAAATCCAAGTAGCCTAACTGGTTAAGTATTCTTGGATTCGAGTTTGAATGCCATTTTGTATCTAATTTTAGAAATAAATTTAGTTTATCACACCACCTATAAATTAAGTAAAAAAAAAAAATAAATACAAAATACATAGACAGAAATGTATAGAATATATAAATCATCAATATTACAATCAAATAAACATTTGGGTGCTACTCCTGTTTAACTAATATCAATGATCACGAACATATGATGTAAATTATTATTTTACAAGTCTAATTGCACCCATTGAATAAATGATCTGCCATGTGAAAATCCATGGCTTAACCTCCCTTTTCAAACGGTTCCTCTTTCACGTTTCTCTCTCACATTCGCACACGAAACTTCCATCCTTTTTTTGGTTGCAGGATGACTAGCTTCAGATCATGCGCTGCGTTCATTAGGCAGCAGCGTCATCGGCAGGGCTACCTGCTCTTTTGCGCAGAAAAACAGCATGGCACCACCCTATCCATTTCCATATATTTTTGTTTATGACACTCATGCAAAGCTTTGTGACTTAGTTTGGTGTGGGTAAACATGGCGCCGCTCTATCCATTTCCACATATTTTTGTTTATGATTCCAGTGCAAAGCTTTTGCAATGCTTCTAATTCCTCTGTTCTTGCAGTAAACATTGTGGAAACTTCTTTCAAGCTTGTTGTTTGTCGATGCATCTCTTTAGATTGCTATTTTATTTCAGTATCATACCTTCATAGCTTCCTACTTACATTTATGGCTTCGCATACAAGTTCAAAGATGGCCATAGCGTAACGCGAGCGGCCTCCTTGATTGATTCTCCTGGAAGAAAAAAAACTCTCCACTCCTTCTAGCAAAAAAAATTAGGTTCTGGAGTTATAAATGCCGCTTAAATCACCCCGGTTAAAAGTTTATTTTTTTTATTCTTTAAAGTATTCATATTCTTATTTTTAAGGTATTTATCATACATAAATAAGAACAAATATTTTTCTTCTTGGAATTAAAATTCATTCTTTTATTTATTACAATCCCTTATAAAAAACTCATCGATTTTATCATCGGAGGGTCCCTAAATTCTATCGAAGAAACCGCTTTTGCAAGTGTCCGGTCTTTTATCATCAATCATCACTTTTGTGAAATCCGAAGAAAGAAACATGGAAGTGAACGTGTGATCATACTTCATCCAAACACTTAAGATTCTCATTCCTTGGCATATTAGATTTTAGAATATCAACAATTGGCGTAGTTTGTGGGAATTGATTTCTTTCCCTACGGTGGGTAAAGAGATCATGTTTGCACGTATCGTTTATTAAGAGAGTTTTGCATAAATGAGAACAACCTCTAAGGGGGCTAGAGGGTCATCCTAGTAGAAAGCTCCCTCTAAGTCGTTTTGTCCAGGTGGTTAGTAATTAAAAGTGTATTTTTTATCAAGGTTTTATATCATCATTTTGCACTTGAAGTATCAATAATTCCTTAACTAGAGCATGTTTTATAATAACAAGTCTGATAATATAAGATACCTTTAATTTATGGTAAATATTCATTTTAAATGCAGGTCTATCACATAAATCAAATGATTGATTGATGAGTTTAACTACTGAAATTAAGAAGACAAAGAGAGGGTTAAGCTTAGAAAATAGGTGTTGGTTGAATTCAAATTGAAACACTATTCGGTTATTGGATCATAACTAGAGTTGTAGAATTTAGATTTAGGTTTGATTTATATGGATAGAAAGCTAAGACATAGGCTTAAAACTTTCATGAGAGTTCAAGATTCAAAAGGATCATTTTCAAGTTCAAATTGTAGCGATACAGAGAAGTCGGAATCGTCCTGCTGCCCAAACATTGTTCAGTGTTCAGCCCATAAATCGAGTTCTAGAAATCTAAATGACCTCATTCTTGTTTTGTTGGAAAGTTGAAACAATTTTCCAGAACTTTCATGAAGACTATATGTTCAAATTATGATGTTAGCAATGATGTTTTCTGCAGATATGAAGATAATGATTGTTACCAAGTCAAGAGGTGGTCACCCACTCAACAATTAGTCATCAAATCAATAGTTCCGAATTTTGGCCTATAAAAGGAGGCATTTCCATGCATTTTGGCATCTTGGTTTTCAGATCAAGATCTTGTTCTCTTTCTTTGTATTTTGTAATGTTCAAGTTTTATTCCATGTTATATTTTCCTTAATCTCTTGTTTATGCTTTTCATTTCCTTTACTATACTTACATAATTATGTTCTTATCTTGTTTATTTATGTTTCTCTTCTTTATAATATTTAGCTAAGTTTAATATGTCAAGGTGAAAAGGTTTCACTAATGGTGTTAGGATATGTATAATATAAACTCAATATGGACATCAATGTTTACATCCAAGAAAGTTTGATATTAACATGTCTTATTATTTTTATCTTATTAATTCTTAATACCTTAATTGTTAAATTGTTAATCTAGATTTGTGTTGTATAACACTTGGTACAATAAATGCTTGATCCTTCATAGCCAACTGTATGGTATAACCGACGCTGCTATGAAAGGAACTTGATTTGTTGTCAACATAAGTTAGTATCATGGATTCCTGATAATATTTAAAAGTATTGGTGTTACTTAAATAAGATAACTAATATGATCATGTTAATAATTTATAATGAGCTATTAATGAGAAATCATCCGATTGGAACCTTCTTTGTGTGTGGTTTCTAGTTGAGTAATAAAAATAGTTTATATTATACTTATTTGAAATACCATTAGTAGATCCTCTAACCTTGATATTTATTTTTGTCATTGTTTAATCCTCACATTAATCTCACATCTCAAAATTCTCTTTAACTCATTAATATTATTATTATTATTATTATATAGTTGACCTCCCTGTGGTTTGACCCTGGTCTTGCCGAGTTATTTATTACATTGACACTCCTGCACTTGGGATAAGACATCAAACTCTTTGATCATATCAAGTTTTTGGCGTCGTTCTTTGGGGAGGTAAGTTCCTGTATAAATTATATATTTTATTTTATTTTTCTTTTCACTTTTATTATCTTTCTAATTTTTGTTTCTTCTTTTTCTTTTTTCTTTTTTCTTTTTTTCCTTTTGCACTTGCATGAGAGTTTGGTCACGCACATTAAGTGGTAGACTTTCTAGGAAATCCTCATCATTTTTAGAAAACATGGCCAAAGAGGATAATCGGTCACTTCATAATGAAAATAATCGTGTTAGAACACTTAGAGACTACATGAATCCAACAAGAACAAGTGCACGATCATGTATAATTTTTCCTCCTGATGCATCTCATTTTAATTTTAAGTCAGACATTATTCAACTTTTATCTACTTTTCATGGCTTAGATCTAAAAAATTCATACTTGCATTTAAGGGAATTTGAGGAGGTCTGTAACACCTATAATGACTTAAATTGTAGCATGAACACCATCAGATAAAAGCTTTTTTTCTTTTTCATTAAAAGATAAAGCTAAAACATGGCTACAAAATCTGAGGTCGGGATCCATTCGTGCTTGGGATGAAATGCAACAACAATTTTTAAAGAAGTTTTTCTCTTCTCATAAAACAAACTCTTTCAAAAGACAAATCACCACATTCACTCAAAAACCAGGAGAAACATTTTACCAATGTTAGGATAGGTATAAAGATTTGCTTAATACATGTCCTCATCATGGTTTTGAAACATGGAGATTGGTTTCATATTTTTATGAAGGATTACCACATAAAGATAGACAAATAGTGGAATTGATGTGCAATGAAACTTTAAAGATAAAGACCCTGATGAAGCAATGAAGTACCTAGACTTGTTAGCTGAAAATGCTCAAAATTGGGACATTACAGGTATTTATGAGGCATCGGGTAAAACTCAACTTTATACTCCTAGTGGAGGTATGTACAACCTTAGGGAAGATCATGACCTCCAAGCCAAATTTGCATCTTTAGCTAGAAAAGTCGAGGCACTAGAATTAAAAAAGAGTGGTCAATTAAAATTTGTTCAAGAAATTGTGTGTTAAATCTGTGAAACTAATGAACATTCAACCAATGATTGTCTAAATTTGTCTTCTTTCAAGGAATATCTCCATGAACAAGCTAGTGCTTTAAACAGTTTCCAATGGCCAAATCATGATCCATACTTACAAACATACAACCCTGGTTGGAGAGATCATTTAAATTTCAGTTGGAAGAGTAGTAACAACAATGCACAAACTTCACAGCCACCATTTTAAGCACACCATAATTTTTAAAATTCTCATGAATATGCACCTCCTTATGTTCCCCCTCCTAGAAGAAATCTTGAGGAGACATTGCATGCAAGAGACAATCAACATTTAACTTGCTTAAACTATGACAGATTTTATAGATGCTCTTGAAAAATTCACATATACTCTCAGTTTTCAAATTGGATCATAACTGAGAGGTGCTGGTTGAATTCAAATTGAAACACCATTCGGTTGTTGGATCATAACTATAGCTGTAGAACTTGGATTTAGGTCTACTTTAAATGGATAGAAAGCTAAGACATAAGCCTAAAACTTTCATGAAGAGTCCAAGATTCAAAATGACCATTTTTAAGTTCAAATTGTAGCAATAACAGAGAAGTCAGAATCTGTCCTACGGCCCAGACACTGTTCAGTGTTCAGTATATCGAGTTCTAGAAGTCCAAATGACCTCATTCTCATTTTGTTGGAAAGCTGAGACAATTTCCCAGAACTTTCATGAAGACTATCTGTTCAAATTATGATGTTAGCAATGATGTTTTCTGCAGATAAGAAGATAAGGATTGTTACCAAGTCAAGAGGTGGCCACCCACTCAACAATTAGTCATCAAATCAATAGTTTCGAATTTTGGCCTATAAAAGGAGGCATTTCCATGCATTTTGGCATCTTGATTTTCAGATCAAGATTTTGCTCTCTTTCTTTGTATTTTATAATGTTCAAGTTTTATTCCATGTTATATTTTCCTTAATCTTTTGTTTATGCTTTTCATTTCCTTTACTATACTTACATAATTATGTTCTTATCTTGTTTATTTATGTCTCTCTTCTTTATAATATTTAGCTAAGTTTAATATGTCAAGGTGAAAAGGTTTCACTAATGGTGTTAGGATATGTATAATATAAACTCAATATGGACATCAATGTTTACATCCAAGAAAGTTTGATATTAACATGTCTTATTATTTTTATCTTATTAATTCTTAATACCTTACTTGTTAAATTGTTAATCTAGATTTGTGTTGTATAACACTTGGTACAATAAATGCTTGATCCTTCATAGCCAACTGTATGGTATAATCGACACCTGCGCTATGAAAGGAACTTAATTTGTTGTTAACATAAGTTAGCATCATGAATTCCTGACAATATTTAAAAGTATTGGTGTTACTTAAATAAGATAACTAATATGATCATGTTAATAATTTATAATGAGCTATTAATGACAAATCATCCGATTGAAACCTCCTTTGTGTGTGGTTTCCAGTTGAGTAATAAAAATAGTTTATATTATACTTATTTGAAATACCATTAGTGAATCCTCTAACCTTGACTTGTTTTTATCATTGTTTAATCCTCACATTAATCTCACATCTCAAAATTCTCTTTAACTCATTATTATTATTATTATTATTATTATTATTATTATTATTATTATATAGTTGACCTCCCTGTGGTTCGATCCTGGTCTTGCCGGGTTATTTTTTACTTTGACACCCCTGTACTTGGGATAAGACATCAAACTCTTTGATCGTGTCATTCAACCTCTTCTAGATAAGACAATTGGTTGAGAAATTGGGACTGAAAGAGCTACATCATGTGCCAAGACTTACTAGGGTAGCATAGCTTGGTGTTGTCTTTGGGTTGAAAACACGACTTGAGAAATGGCATGTGCCTAGTGGATGAATTGTTGTATCTTTAATGGTGTAAACGTGTTAGCTACTGTAAGAAGGTCTATGACACGTCAACCCCAGAAGTATCCTGATTGTCTACCATTAAAAGCAATAAGGGATGTCAAAATCAACTATCAATCCCATCATTCCATGCCAAAACCCTATAACTCTCTAAAGCCTGTTAGATAAAAGTTGGTTAATATCTCCATGATGAGACCTACAGTCCTCATAAGATAAATGGATCTCTTTTATCTAGACGCATCTTACATGCTTATATCTCTAAGGAGTACATTTCCATAAAAATAACCCTGGACAACTATGATGATATGGCAAATCCATGAGAGTATGTCTAAGATAAACGTAGAAACCTTGAGCTAGTCATCCAAAACAATGAGTACATGTACGACAACTATGATGATATGGCAAATCCATGAGAGTATGTCTAAGATAAACGTAGAAACCTTGAGCTAGTCATCCAAAACAATGAGTACATGTACAAGATACTTCTTATGACCTTCAGAGGGTAAACACAAGTGGGTAACTTGGAGCCAAGATTTTTCTTAGGTTTTAATAACCTTTATACTAACTTGTGTCACGTTTTAACACTAGTATACTCGCCAAAAAGAGCACCACTAAGATCTTTGGCATTACTTGATTCGGAAAGGCTACACAAGCATACTTAAAGAGATTCAATGAAAAAAATAATCAAGGTGGAAGAATTAATTGAGCTAATAGCCTCAAAGGCTTTGATAAGTGGAGTAAGAGAACATTTTTTATGGAAGGAAATGTATGATCTACCAGACCGAAGTTGAAGGTAAAATAAGTCATGAAGAATTATATACAGATAGAGAAAGCTAGTATTTTAAGGCATGAACCTTTCCGCTTCTATTAGGAGGAAGAGGAAATTTTCAAACGGAATTGTTCTTTCAACAGAGAATAATTCAAAAAAATATTAGAAAAAGGCTAGTAAGGAAGCGTATAGAATATCATGAGAGAAGGAATACAACTCCTCTAAATTCCACTCTCACAGAAGTCTTCACAACCATCAAGGTGAAAGATTATATCCAATATCTACCTCCTATAGAGTCGGCTCCACATACCCGCACCTTTAATTTTCTTTTGTCTATTTCACAAAGATAAAGGATATGATACTGAATATTGCTTTACGTTGAGGAAATAGATTAAAAGGCTAATAATTAAGGGTTATTTGAAGCAGCTTATTAAGGGAAATGCTCACATGAACCAAGATAAAGAAGAACCCATTTAACCACGTCAAGCCCTGCTTGAAATCAACATGATTTTTATAGTAACCTCTGTAGAAAGAGATACTTCCAGTGGAAAATAGAAATGTGAAAAAAAAAATCCTCACAACAGTTTATTGACAGAGCCATGAAACGAGTCCATTGCTTTCACCCCTATGGAGAGGGGGTGACCAACCCCTACGACGATGCATTGGTCATTTCCACCGTTCTTGCCAACCATAGTGTCCATGAGATATTGGTGGACGGTGGTAGCTTAATCAACATCTTTTCTAAAGATATAATATCCTAGATAGAGACAGATCCTTTAATAATGACTCATTTGAAGACTTGTTTGATTGGGATTGCAAGGTGAAGAGTGTCTGCTGTAAGAGGAAACCAAAAGACTTTTAGACATTATGCCTCTACATATTTTAAGGGTAAAACATCTTTGGTTTTGGACCAGTAAGATTCCTTAAAGAAAATGGTGGAAGTTAGAACCAATGCCGCCACATAATAATTGAAGAAAGTATTTTTCTAATATAAAATGAAATTCTCTTTATTTAAGATGCAGTATTTTATAACACTACACAGATTCAAAGTCAAGAATATGAACGAAACGTATCAAATTTGAATAAGGCTGATAGGACAGACTGACAGATGCTAACGCAGGAGATGATATCAGATTAGATCGACCAAACTATAAATATTTTACTTCACGTAGACAGAGAGCATCAGGGGAAAAAAAAACAGAGTGAGAGTGATAATGAACACTGGTGGAGCCGGAAAGACCGTGTGCGTGACTGGAGCCTCGGGTTATATAGCTTCATGGATAGTCAAGCTCCTCCTCTCACGTGGTTACACTGTCAAGGCCTCTGTTCGTGACCCAAGTGAGTCACTCACTCGCTCCCTCTATCATCTCTTTCACTTGCACGGCTTCTTTCTTTTTTCCTTTTTCTTTTGTTGCTTTTGATATAAGATACGGATCATTATGTTATTTAATTACAAGAATCAAGAGATACTCATTTTTAAATGATGGTTATTTGGTTCTTTGATGGGAGTGATTAGATCATTGGTTTGCGGTTAATCATGGATTTTCAGGGACTAAAGATTAGAATTCTTTTTTTTTTTTTTGGTGATCGGAATGAATTTTAAAGAAAATGGGTTATAAATATATTCAAGAGGGTGGATTTTGTTGGAGGCAGAAGAAGCTTGTTGTAGATTGAGAATTACAAGTAGTAATTTGAAAGTTCTTATTTCGCTAAGGTTAGTAAATATCAAAATCATGAATCGTGGTAAGCGATGATGATAATGGTATTTTAACGTTAACTGAAAACATGAAATGTTTAGCAATGAGAGAAAGATTGCCTTTTAATTGAGTTAATGTAATGATAAATTCAAAGGTATGTTCTTGTTGCTGATGTTGCATTTGTCAGATTGTTTTGGCATTTAATAATGCGAGGGGATATTGGCACTCCAAAAATGTCTAACCACTCTCTCACTATCCCAAATTTGTTTCTTATTTTTGTACCAAAACATGGAAAAGTATTTGAAAATTACGGTTAAGTAATGGGATATCAAATGGGGAAGTATTTGAAAAATCTTTTCCTTTTTTGTGTTTAAATGGCTGGGGTATGAAATTGGGTTAGGCCTCTCTCTCACCCAGTTGAGTTAGAACCATTTCTTTCATGTTTAAGCGCACAATTCCCCTTCTTGTACGGGGAAAGATACCTGCTTTAAGTAAAGTTCCGGTAGTGTTTCTGGCTTGTCTTCTTTGTCGATTTATCTTTTTTTAAAAAAAAAAAAAATTCTTTTTTTATCTAATTTGAACCGTGATTCTACATAAATTCAGACTTTTGGATCACCTGTTTTGTGATTTCTTGAGTCTCTCAGGTTACCATTCCCAGGTATTTTAGCCTGAAATTTATGTCAACCATCTTGCCTGTTTGTGGTCTCTGCGTGCGCCACTATCCAGACTTTGGCCTTGTCTTGTGATTTCTTGAGTCTCTCAGGTTTATCATTCCTCATGGTATTTTAACTCCTGAAATTCGTGTCAATCCATCTTGTTACCTGATTTCAGTGGCCATACTGCAGTAATGCTGCATTGTAAAAAATTGGTCGTTTTATGTCATTTTGTAACCATGTAGTAGTAATAATGAAAGGTGTTTGTACAGAAATGCTAGTATGCGTTACTTGTTTTCTCTTGAACTGAACCATGAAAGTCCTTATGCAAAATGCTCTTACTAAAAAATAACGCTGCTTCATCATGCATTATATTGCACTAAAACTGAAAGTAATCTATTTTAGTGTGCCATGGAGAAATATAATGTTATTGACTATATAGTTTTGCGCATGCTCTGTTCATCATGACAGAATGATCTTACTTGTGTTTTTTCCTGTGAGGTTGACTTAGGGGAAATAGTGTACTTGTTGCAATTTTTAAGTTTGCTCATCACAATATATCTTTACCAAAAACTACATGCAATTTCAGTGATTTACTGGTTGTTTTCAATTTATATTCCACAGATGATCCCAAAAAGACACAACACTTGCGTGCACTCAGTGGAGCTCAGGAGAGACTTGAGCTGCTCAAAGCAAATTTATTGGAAGAAGGTTCCTTTGATTCTATTGTTGAAGGGTGTGAAGGTGTTTTCCACACTGCATCTCCTTTTTATAATGATGTCAAGGACCCACAGGTTAATCCTGCATACCCACTCTTAAATAACTGCAGTTTTTCTTATGTACTTGAGACTTCATTATTTATGAAAATCAGGTAGAAACTTAAATAGTGCCCCAAAATAGAATGTATCTCTATCACAATCATTGTGATATTCATAGGCAACTAGGTGCTGAAATATTACACCCTGGATGCTAATTAAGATGCTGTCACAAGAGCTCATGGCTATGAGTAGGATGTGATATTGTTTCATAGAATTCATTGTTGAGGTACATGAAAGTCAGGATATGTATAAGATGCAGCAGTTCTTTGAAACCTATATATATATATATATATATATATATATACACTTTTATCAAACAACACCTTTTCTTAGGAAGGTATCCAGCATCGAGCAATATAGTTTTCGAATATATTTGAAAGTTTGGCCTATGTAAATGCTATTTGCCTTCACTGATTCTTGAACTATGCTGTTAGAGTGCAGCATGGGAACTTATTTCTTTCAGTTGAAGCTGATTTACAGTCAGAAAAAATAAATTCTGTCTTTTGTTCTTAGGGTCAAGATGTTTAGATGAACTTTTAGATGTTGAAGTCTGGATTTGTTTTGATTTGTCTTCAAATGGTTGTAATCAATTTTCTTCTCATTTCAGGCAGAGTTGCTTGAACCTGCAGTGAAAGGAACACTCAATGTCCTTGGCTCATGTGCAAAACACCCATCAATCAAACGAGTTGTTTTAACATCTTCTATGGCTACAGTTGCTTACAATAGGAAACCTCGGACTCCAGTTGTAGTAGTGGATGAAACTTGGTTTTCTGATCCGGAACTGTGTAGAGAATCTAAGGTGTGTGCACGTGCCGATACTTTCTGGATCTTCGGGGAAAAAAAAGTTCTCTCGCTTATGAAATTATATTTTTCAAATCTTGTTCACTTTTAGTGTCGAGTTGTTTCATTCTTCATAGCTTTGGAAATGGAAATCAAATCACACAGTTCACTTTTATCCATTTTAATTCTGTTCTGAAACTGAGTGTACTCTGGGATATGGTTTTGCTGATTGAGCCAGATGGTGGTGGCGGCACAACTACATTGCTTGCAATTTTGTCATTTTATGCTAGGTGTAACTTCTGCTTATGATGTCTCTTTCTTTGTTTTTATGTTTGTTTGGACATTGCTCTAAGAAAGTTGGAGGTTTAGCAGAATAATAAATTATCATTTGTAGAAAGTCAGAGAAAATAGTGATAGAAAGATATAAGGATGTAATTTTTTTCCCCGTTCTCACATCAGATATGAAAACTCTTTTTGAAGATGAAGTGTTTCTAAATGGTATTAAGAATCTATCTTTCATTACTTCTGCTATTGACTTCAAAACTTTTACTGTAAGATACTGCTCCTTTGCTTCTATAAATCTTCTGAATGAAGTTTCATTTTCTCCTACCAAATCATTAATATAATAGTGAAGAGACACTATAACCATCTTTGTGATGTAGCTCCTGAGAATTAAACATCAGTAATATTTTTTCTCATGATCAATTGGAACTTATCTCTCAAAGTTATGTTCAATGTGCGGTTTCTCTCATCCTAGGCCATTCCATTAAACACAATTCTGTCTGCTGGCTTTTGATGATGTGTAAGTAAAGATAACGAAATGTTTCTACCATGTGCATTTGACAATGGGCTGTGCTAAGATCTGTAGTATTTTGTCTCCAATCCCTTATTCCCTGTCTGTTTTTAGCTTTGGTACGTGCTTTCAAAGACATTGGCTGAGGATGCTGCATGGAAATTTACAAAAGAAAAGGGTATGGACATGGTTGCAATAAATCCATCAATGGTTATTGGTCCTCTCTTGCAGCCAACACTTAATACAAGTGCTGCAGCAATTTTAAGCCTAATAAAAGGTAATTCTTTATGCTAACTAGACTAATCTTTTCATCCTGTACGTAACCAGTAGCATATATTTCATCTCAACAAGTCACTCTTGCAAAGAACTAATTAGAAGCACATAAAATTCTGTAGAGAACTTGCATAAGTGACGTAAATTGCAAATGAAAAGCACTCATTTTATGTTTGTTTGTTAGAATTGTTAAATCTCCCATGCTACTGGACTTCAATACTGGCTGGCTATCTGTTACACTCTTTTTACCTAGTTAAAAATACTGTTTTGAAGAAGAGAAACCCAAATATTAATAGTTGTTACTTTATTAACGAAGAAGAGTAATGTAGCCAACTCTTTGTTTGATAATATTCTTTCCTTAAAGCATGTGGCTATTTTCTTACCTCTGTGTTGAATGCAGGAGCACAAACTTTCTCCAATGCATCTTTTGGATGGATAAATGTTAAAGATGTTGCCAATGCACACATACAAGCATTTGAGCTGTCATCAGCTAGTGGGAGATATTGTTTGGTTGAGAGAGTGGCACACCACTCAGAAGTAGTGAAGATTCTGCGAGAGCTTTATCCTGATCTCCAACTCCCGGAAAAGTAAGTCTTTTCCCACTATAATTTACCCCTTCTATTTATCGTTTTGTTCTGATGATTTCTGATCTCAGTCACAATACTCTCGTTCTCCCTCCCCTGTTTATACCTTTCACAGCATTTTACCTTTTTGTCACCTTATTTTGTGTGGTTTTCACGGCGGCATATGCATTTGGCAAGCAAAGATTTTAGTAAGGTGGCAGTGTGCCTATGCATTCTTGTGATGCTTATTACTGACCTCACCCTCTTGTGCCAGTTTAGAAGGCATATAAAAAAGTCCGTTCAATTAAAGAAAAAAAAAACAAGGAGAAGTAGAAGTTTGTCTGTTCAGTAGCCAGCATTCTATTGCATTAAAAAACAGATTGCAACACCATGCCTGGGTAATAGTGGTACACATTTCGCCTGGTGTGGGATATGAAGGTGGATGAAGCAAATAGAGATGAAAGAATTGACTACAATCAATAATCAAAGGTTTCCAATCATGTATCTCTTGTGAAAAGTGTTTGACCTTGAAACATAAGTACACGATGAAAGTCACATCTTGAATGGTACAATCATCAGCCAGTCCTTTTTGATGATTTGTTGTAGCTAGTTCTAGTTAATTTGTTTCATGGAATAATTCGACACCAAAATTCATCTGTGTTCATTCAAGGCCACTTTTTCACTAACTTAAGTGTTTGAAGATCCTTCATTGAACTGAGTAGATTGTTCTCTTAGAGAATTCTCCGTTATCATCTGTAATTTTTCTTCAAAAGTTATATTGATTCCTTTGTGATAAACTTTGGCAGGTGCGCCGATGATAAGCCATATGTGCCAATCTATCAGGTTTCCAAGGAAAAAGCCAAAAGCTTGGGTATTGCATTCATTCCTTTGGAAGCTAGCATCAAGGAAATCGTGGTAAGCTTGAAGGAGAAAGGATTCGTCAGTTTTTGAGCATTTCCTGCATGCAAGAGTTTTCTTACGTTAAATAAATAAACGGTGGACGGTATATATCCCCTTCCCAGGAATTTAGAACTCGATGGTGATTTTGCTTTCCATATGAACAATTATAAGTATGTTTGGCATGAGAGTTGTTTTTGTGGTTGTGGTTTAAAAAAAGCAGTTTAATAAAAAGTTGTGAGGTTTATTTTAAAAAATGAAATGTTTAGTTAAAACTGTGGTTGAAATTATAGTTGAAAAAAAACAGTTTCTTGTGTTTAGTTAATATGCTTTTGTTTGGGTTTGTTGTAAATTGACTTTTTTTATTTTTATTTTTATATATATATATATATATAAAATTGCAAAACATAGGTATTTTGTAATTATGATTACATAACGAAATTAAAAATCCTTATATATTAATTTATTCTTTCATTGTTCCATCAAACTATTTGCAATTCCATCGCGTACAAAATCCATACGTGAAGGCCTCAGTGATCCTTGAACGGTCGAGCGAGTAACAATATCAGGTAAAAAGTCATCTGAAATTAAATTGGAATTGCGATTATACTTAGAAAAAATCGCATTATCTTGCGATCTCCTTCTAATATAATTATGTAGTGCCATTGATGCAACTACAATTTCAACTTGTGTTTTGTATGGATAAGCAGACATGTTTTACAAAATTCTTCACCTCTGTTTCCATATCCCAAAAGAACACTATCACGTTATGTAGTGATGGGTATGCACGATTAAACACTTCTTTCCGATCACTTGGTTGTCCACGACGCTTAAATTCTTGGAAATGATACCTCTCGCCTTTGTAGGGATCCAAATACACATACTCATTTGGGATATCCAACTTCAACCAAATAGTATTTCCTTGCAAATAAGAATAATATAGTGATTTTTAACAAAACTAAAAAAACAAATTATATGCCTTCAATTACCAAATCTTTAATTTATTTCAAATCACAACCTTCTGATGGTTTTGAAAATTTTATACTGCTATTGTCAATAGCTTCAAGAAAAATACGCGTATCGTGTGCACTGCCTTTCCATCCTACCCACACAAACATGAATTGCATGTGGAAACTACAAGCGGCCATAACATTTTGTGTTGGTACACCTTTTCTTTCAATAAATAGAATCTGATTTTCAGATGATATGTAGACATGAACATGTGTGGCATCAATTGCACCAACACAATTCTACAGGCCACAAAAAATTAAGTAATCATAAACATTTATAAAATATTTCATACTCATTTAAACAACTTAATTAAACAAAAATTCATCTCACCTTGAAATGTGGCATAAATCTTGGATTCATTACAATTTCTCTTGATGTGCTCGTAAATTATGGATCTATTGGTTTTATGACTTCCACAACAAACAAACATAATGATTTAAGAACTTCTTTTAAACATCTATTAACAGTTTCACTTGAATGTTGAAATCTCTCATGCACTTGTCTATTTAACGCCCCAACTGCTATTGTAAATAGAAACATTGCCACCTTTCCAATAACGCTCATTCTTCTTGAAGTTTTTAAGCTATGGTGCGTTTCTAAATCATTGCACAGACTCAACAATATGGTTGAGTCCATCCTGAACATGTTAATACATCGTTTCCAATGACTTCTTAAAACCTCATTCAACCAACGCATCCCTGTGTTGTACGAAATCATACACGGTTCTTTATGCATATAATTAATATAATACATGTTTATAGCTCCATTCATGCATATAATTAATTTATTCATATCAAACTGCTTCCTTAAAATAAATTCATTGTCATCATCACTGTCGTCGTTATCGTCACCGTCACCGTCATCATCATCATTATTACTGTCGTCGGCGTCGTTTCCATCACCGTCATTTACAGCACCAACAATTGAGGCACCACTACCTTCACAACTAGGATGATTAATGCGGTCTACAATGCGGTTCATTACATTATCATAATTGCCATCAAAATCTTCATAAAATATGACATTAAAACGTGGATCATCCATAACTTCAATTACATGTAAAAAAAATTTGATATGTTGTTAATAAAAAAACTTTAAATAATTAAATATCATTCAATAAAAAAAACTATCAAAGAGTTGGTGAGACATAAGTTTTTCCATACCTATAAAGCAAAAAAAAAAAAAGGTGTTCCACTTACTTGTATCAAATGCAATTGAGAGGTTTGAGAGATTTGTTATGAAGAAAGATAGTTCATTGAAAAATATGATGCAAACATCCCTTCTTATATAGAAAAAATTCAATGATATTTACGTCTCTTTTGCAATTTTTTTGCTTTCAACATAAGTACATTCTCACATGTATGAGCTGTAAAAGTAGCATATGATGTTAATTTTACAGCTCATACATGGGCTACATTCTGACATGTATTCTTTCATTTGTATTGTAAATGTTAGTTTCACAGTTTCACGTGATTGTCCTCATTCTATTATTCAAGATTCATTGGCTCTTTTTTTTTTTGTTTACTTCTCATTCCATGACAGTTTTACAGACTCAACCAGTCGGGTTAAAAAACACACTCTGAATGTTTTGCAATTACTTTCACGTGATTGTCCTCCTGTGAACCAAGAATTGCCCCATGACACAAAGGAAGAAAAATACAGCTATCAGACCTCACAACAGAAAGGGAAAAAACACCAGTAGAAAGGAAAAATACAGCTATCAGACCTCACAACAGAAAGGAAAAAAAAACCAACAATAACTGCAAAGGGGGTTTCTAGCTTCTAACCAAATCCAACTTTCAGACCTCACAAGCTCATAGTTAGACCCAACTGTGGCAGCTAGAATATTACAAGAAAACAAGCCTTATAACAGGAAGAATCAAGCTCAGTTTTGTCAGGGAAAAAAATAGTTAAGGTAAATGAACAACCAATTCCATCCAAGTGTGTTAACCGTTTAACAGTTGAATTCACAGATAAAATACAACATTAAAAACCAGCGATTTCTCATCCAAGTCTGTTAACTCTCGAAAAGCAGTTTAATAAATACAACTCTAAAAAAATACCGCAAATGGATATGCCTATATGTCTTATCGCACGTCTGCGGCGTCGCGGCGTAAACATCCACTCTCAAATCATGTATCTAATACGGCAAATGTGGGGAGACAAGGTATTCTTGTCTTTTATTAGTGGAAAAATGGAATGGAAGTCGCCACCTAGTATTTTGGTCACTAGGAATCCTAACTGGTCTCAGAGATCGGGTACGGGGACTGGTTGCGTAAAGGAAAGGTATTAGCACCCCAAATACGTCCTATCTAAGGTAGGTTGCATTGTTTTATTGTCTGATAAAATCTAAGATCTTGTAATGTTTTCTAGTTGTTGGTCCGTCTATGATTTAAGAAAAGTTCTCCTTGGTAAGAAGATCCTTATCTTATCGGGTGAACCCTAACCATTCTAACGTCAACAAAAGAATTTACAATCTGGAATATGTCTTATGTATAAGGTTGTAACCCTAGATATTAAAAGAAAAAACAAAATAATTTTTTTCAGAATTTTTAAAATATTGGCCTAGTTCTCGTGGCTTTAATAAACTGGTTATTAAAGCCAAAATGCATGCTAGTACATATTTTTTGAAATTTTCTTTGTTGTATGAAAATACAATATGATGATTTTTTTTTAAAATTTTTTGAGAAACTTGGCCGTATGCATAAAAACAAAACATATATATTTTTTTAATGTTTTGACGAAAATTGAGTATTTTAATATTGGATTTGTATCTTTACGATATAAAAATACAAACCAATATTAAGCAAAATTCAATAAAATTATACGCGGAAAAATCACAAACTTTCAAAAATATTTTTTTAATTTTTTTTACTAGGCCGGACCCAGCCCACTCATTTTGGGTTGGGCCAGACTTGTTCGGCCCAGTGAACAGTGGAGCACTCTCCACTGTTCACATGCCACGTGAACAGAGACGGTGTGGTGAAGAAAAAGAAGAAGAAGGAACAGGGGAAAGGGAGGAAGGCTGACCTGCTGACGCTCACAGTGATGCTGGTGACGGTGGAGAGGAAGCCGACGATGGTTCACGGTGGTTATGTTTGCTGCAGCTTTTCTTCTTCTTCCCCGTGCAGAGACACCAGCCTCTGGTTTTTTTTCTTTTTTTGCCTTCCTCGTCTACTTCTGTTTGGTTCTTTTCCTTTTGGTCTCTGGTGGGGGTGGAGCTGCTGGTGGCTTTTAGACGATGCGATGGAGGTTGCTGGCCGGTGGAGTTGCTGTGAGGGGCGATGATGGCTCTTCTCCTCTTTGTGCAGAGGCGTGAGCCTCTGTTTTCTTTTTTTCTGTTGATCGATACCCCCTTCTCAGTGGCGGCGTTGTGGCAGCGATGGAGAGGAAGACCAACGGTGGTTCTCATTTTTCCTTCCTTCTTCCTCTGTAACTTTCTTTCCTCGTCTCTCTGTTTCTTTCATTCTTTTCAAAAGATTTCCCACCCTCTGTTTTCTCCTTCTCCCTTTGTTCTCTCTTTTCCTTTCTGTCCCCCTCCTGTTTTCTCTTCTTCTCCTCTCTCGTTCCTTTTCTCCCCCCCTTTTTCGTCGTCTTTCTTTGGCTTTTATAAGCCAAAAAATGCTCTGCGGTGCAATGTTCAGCTTGGTAACGACATGTAGAGGAATAGTAGCCATGAAACGGAATAGTAGCCATGAAACATTTCCCATAACTCTGCTGTTTTTGTTGCTGAAATGGCTTAACTGTCTACTGAAATAGCTTTGTAGAAAGGTGATGAAATAGTGCTCTGAAACGGCACTGTTTTCCAATAAAAAATGGATATTTATGATTTGATCCTTGGATGTTTTTACAATTTTGTAATCAAGTCCCACGGATAAATTGTAATTAGATCCCTTAATTTTAATGCCTTTTCCGGTTTAGTCCTTGGCTTCGGATTGTTTCAATCAAGTCTCTAATTTACCATCAAACTTCAACAATTATGCAATTAAGCCCCTGATTTGATCAAATCAACTCTTCAAAATTATAATTGGACCCCAGAACTTTAATTTCTTCCAATAAACACCTAAATTGACTTTAAAATTATTTTTTCTCACAAACCAACCCTCCATAAATTCAATTAAACCTTAGATAAAATTTAATTGAATCTATAAACATCTGATTTTAAACTTTTCTTCCTCAACTTGAATTTTCATTGTCAACAGGGCTCTCACCAGTCAAAAATATAATGTCAAATTTCAACCTTTTGCATTCTTGAACCTCAACTAATTTTAACCTTTTTTTCGACATTCCAGCATCCTTTTCTCGCTCCTATTATTTTTTGGATTGCTTCCGAATATTTTTTTTTGTATTTTCTCATTTTTTTAGAAACCCAAAAATAGGTAACAACATGTCTCAACACGAAATGTGAAATAATACAATGACTCGAACAAACTTTAGCAAATGGAAACTACTCTTTTAAAAACTGTCATCACATTATTCTGCAAAAATAAAATAAACATGTATAAATACCGTAAACACTTAAACATAGTTAATTGATTAACAATTAAGAAAATGAAATCATACCATGTCAGCTAAGCATGTTTACTTCGTGTATACATCTATTGCAACCATCTCAACTTCTGTTGCTTATCACCCATACTGTCCCACATTTCTCTTTTCCTTCTTAAACTCATATACCCCGTAGCAAAATCGTGAAACTCATCTTCAATTGAAACTCCAGGAATTGAGTGGAGCTCGACCATCACCCCACGAATACTATAGCCTTCGCGATTCATATTCAAAGAAGTGGAATCACTTTTAGTCGACATACTCTTAAGTAGTCGATTGCACCTTAACAGTAGCTGAACACCAATTCCAGACATTTTCTTCTTTCTACCTCTGACCTCAGAAGGATCTCGTTCTTTTCTTTTGCCACTGCTCTTTGTGTTGCTGTTGCTTGACATATTTATCCCTCCAACCATTCGAGACATGTTAGTCTGGAAATTTGAAATCCCATCCTCCTCCGAATCACCGCTTCCTTTTTCGAAACCAGTACGATCAATGTTGGCATTGCTTGTGCCAAGATCGACATCATTGCCACCAAGTACTCCTGATGAAGGAGCCCATGCAAACTCTCCAATTGCGACAATGTTGGAATACATTCTGTCATATTTATTCTTCAAAGACGGTTCAACACTATTATGTCTGAATTTTTTGGCTCCCCTAATTTGCTGCATATAATAAATAAAATTAATTAATGAAGGATCATATATTGAAATGTTTTTTGAAATTTGACAACAATAAAAGAAATTGTTAGGATGGCGAGGAATTTACCTAAATTTTTTCTTTCCAACACTCATCGCTAGCTGAAATTGTTCCTAACTCACTACTCCAGCTGATACTAGTTTCAAAAACCAGCTTATTCCATATCCTCCAATCCTTTTTGCATCCATCCCATTTGTTTTTCAATTGTGTTTTAGTGAATGCATGGCCAATTTGTTCTTGGAATGATGTTATAAGAAATTTTCACCCCGTCTTATCAAAATGAGTATTAGGTCTCATTCTCATATCAATGGCCTTAATGCATATATCACAAAATATATGCAACATTTCCTTTGACCAAGCAGCCTTATCAATAAATTCAACACCTTCCATGGTATCTTTTAAAACATTTAACAAAATAAAACAATCAATGATATAATTACTTGGAGGGACAAATATAACTTTGTATTCTACCAAAACAGCAGAAGAATCAAAGTTTTTTTTATCATGCTTCTTGTTGGCGATTCCTCTTTTTAGCTGAAATTGTTTAAGTCAGAATTATAGCTGAAATATCTGTCGGTTTAAGCTTTATGTTTTGGAAGAAGTTTGAAATTTTGTAGTTCCAATAAATTAACAAAATAAACTTCTATTTTATCTTATATGATTATCTTAAACAAGTGAGATTGGATTCATTTATCAACGACATAAACTGAAGCACATCAACAAATATTCTTTAATTTTCAACTGAAGACAGCAAAATCAGTTAGGTTTTGGAGGAAAAAAAAACCCAGGCTCATGAGGCAGCGGTAAACTATAGTTGATCGCCATAATAGGGAAATGATTGTGAAAAGTAAATCTAAACTTCAGCATCACCTGGGCATTTTTTCAAAAACAGAGGATGACAAAAACTAATCGCTCATTAAAGTAAAAGAATCAAGCAAAGCACATTATCATAGTTACTTTTCCCCTCGGCTAATCAGACCACTAATGGGACTACAACAATTTATAAACAAACGCTTGTAAAGAACTCATGAAGCAACAACAGTGTAAAACCTCATTCAACCAACTAGGAAACCGATTTCATCTCAAAACACATACATGATTAATCACAGTAAATAGAATTCATGAAGCAGAAAACAAAATAAATTAATAGCTAATTAAAATAAATCTCAATATGGAGATAAGTCAGATTGAACTTACGGTTCTCTCTCTCGTGTGTGTTTCCCTAGCTGGTGTTTTTCTGCTATTTTTTTCTGCAAACCAGAAAAACAGGATTAATGAAGCAGCACACAAATTAAATTAAACAGATTTTTCCGAAGACTAGTTGTTTATACAAAGATAGGTTGATTCAAGCGCATACGCTACTTCTATAAGACTCCGCAAAGACAGTATTACCTCAATAGATCAACTAATCACAATACTATAGCATCGCTCACTCTCAAACACGAGCTACAATGCGGAACTGCATGCTGAAGTGGGGATCCTTTCAATTATTAAATTAATGCAATTTATGCTAGTCATCATTTACCTCCTAATCCTAATATTATTGGGTGAAATATGAAATGGCTAGCCGATTCTCTAAGAGTTAATTTCATTAAATTTGAAGACAAAGAAAAGGCAAGAATTTACGGTTCTCTTTCTCATATGAAGTTTCCCCTGTTGGTTAATGTCTGTTGATTTTTTCTGCAAACCAGAACAATGGAGACCTCTCGGCACAAGTTATGAGCGTGAAGGTGACAGATCTTCTTTGAAAGATGAAGGGAACAAGGCAAATGATCTGCTGTGGTTTTGGGAAATTTTTTTCCAGATATGAACAATGAAGCCTCTCGGGTTGTTTTGGGAAATATTTTTGCAATAGTTTCGAAGTCTTTTGGCAGGAGACGAGAGACGGGAACAGAGGGGAATGAGTGCTCAAATTTTGGGAAATAAGGGCAGGATTTTTCTAGATCTAAAAATGGAGCCTTTGGATAATTTTTGTTGTGGTTGTCTTTTGGCAACAGACGAGAGAAGGGAACAGAGGGGAAGAAGGACGAAAATTTAGGAAATGAGTGGATTTTTCCAGATCGATCTCAGTGGAGACGAGAGCTGATCGATGGAGACGACTGTGAGGTTTTTTTTGGGAAATTATTTGTAGAGGTAATCTGCTATCGGTGAGAGAGAGAAGACGAGAAAAAAAGCAATTGGAAATTGCTTATCGCAAATTGAGATTGACCTCAATTTATGGTGGGATCCTTGAAAATTAAAAGTTTGGTTGATGTTAACCAAACGGGTGTAGCTCATGTTTACTATCGCATCCGCAGCCGCAGCGCCAAACATAATATATATTTGATATTGTTATAGGATTGTAATTTTAAAAAAATTATTTTATAGAAAATATTTTTAATTGATATTAGTTTGAAAAAATAGATGTTTGATTAAAACTATAGTTAAAATTAAAGTTAAAAAAAAGTAGTTTAATGCGTTTGGCTAATAATGCTTTTAAAATTGAGGTTATAAAATAATTTTAAAAAATATATATTAATATTGATAGTTTTTAATTTAAATATTGTAAATTTAACTTTTATTATTACATCATGAAATAAATAATATTTTATATAAAATATTGTTCCATTAAAATATACAATTCCATCACGTATGAAATACATCCGACAATGACTACAGTTTTTTTTGGTTTTTTAAGCACACAATAACATCAGGTAAAATATAATCAAGAACGAAATTGGGATTGCAATCAAATTCTGCAAATACTACTTTATCAAGTGACCTCTGTCTAATTTATATATTGTCATTAAATAATGTTAAACACTAGTTTTTCGAATAAAAAACAATTAAAAAATTAAAAATAATTTTTATTTTACTGGGTTAGACCTAGTTCAATATATTTTAAGTTTTGAACCGGAACTGGTTTAGCTGGAACCGGTCCAATCGGAACTGTATGCATGTTACACTATTCATGTTAATTAATTAGCATGAACAGTGTAACATGCATACAGTGTATAGTGTATGCAAGTTACACTGGCATGATAATTAATTAGCATGAACAGTGTACGTGTATGCAAGTTACACTGGCATGATAATTAATTAGCCTGAACAGTGTACACTGTTCATGCTAATTAATTAGCATGCAGTGTGTAAATATGTTGGCCATTGTTTACTGTTGAAACAAAAATAGCTGGATGCTGCTTCATGATTTTTGAGTTTGCAATGTAGCAAAAGATGGAATCCATGAATAGTTAATAATGTTTTTTTTAACCAAACAGATATAAACTGTGTTTTATTTTAACAGCAGCCGCAACCGCAACCGCGTAGGCAAACGTAGCCTAATAAAGCCTCTTCCGATTCAGCTAATATGGGAACTTCTATGTTAGCTAGAAATGGAGAGTAACATTTTCCAATCGCAACAAATATTTTGTAGCCGCCTATGCTTATTTGGGTCTCAAAATGTGCAGCAGGAGTCGAGCCTTTCGGGTGCGTGTGAGAAAGTAATAATAGGTGTGGTTTAAAATATTTTTGTTTGGAAATTTATTAAAATAATATTTTTTTAAAATTATTTTTGATATTAATATAAGATATTAAAAGAAATTAAAATAATAAAATTTAAATTTTCAAAAAAACATAATTTTAACCGCCAAACCAAAAACTGTCTTCATCTTGAACTCTATACGAATCCTTTCCTGGTCTTCCATTAGTTAGATAATTAATGCCAGTAAGGCTTCTTGTGTTGAGCATAAGAAAGAAGATGCGAATCCTTTTTTCCAAGCAAGAGCGTAATGATTGAAAAAAATTAGCCTTTTTTTTTTAAAAAAAAAATAATAATTGGCTGGCTAGATTACTTTGCAACTCGTTAAATTCAATAAAAAATTAATTCAATTTATGCGATAGAATTTAATATTTAATAGTCGAATATAATTACTTTTTTTTTTTTTCTGGTAGACAGTTGATTTTAAGATGAATTACAGTGAAATCCAACACGTAAACGGACTAGTTTCATATTTAATTCCATATGCAATCGGTAATCCTTCTGGAAAAGAATTTGAAACTGAGAAGGAATGTATATTACTAAACAAATTCGGATAGGAATTTTTCATAAAAAAAAATCATATACATACAACCAACTAAGATGAAATTCATGTAGAGATAGAGCTTATCAGGTAGCCAAGACGGTGGAGAGTATTGGATTTTAAATATATCCCTATTATTGAGAAAATAAAGATATCTCAAAAATAAAAAATAAAAATCCATCTGCGCGCGTTCAAGGGAGGTGTGTGTGTATATATATACAGTTCCCAAAATCGATAAGAGTCTTGTTGAGAGTTAATGTCGTCGTCCGGAGAAGAAAATTGTTCGCAGAGTCGTACAATGCAGTTTCTTGAGGCACCAAAGCCACATGAGCAGCCTTCTGTTTCCACTCCATCGACATCAAACGTCCCTTCAAACCCTCCTGCATCACCATCGCAACCCCTGATTGCTTCAAACCCATCACCACCCCGAGCCCTGATGGCTTCTAACTCATCACCACCACCAGTGCCGCAGCCACCTACCATGAATCCACCGTTTCAGGCACTTTCTACCCCTACTCCACGACGACCACCACCACAAAGATTTGCTAATTATGATGATAGCGATAGGTATTTCAATAGTTTCCCACCTGGATATAGATTTCGCCCTTATGATCATGAGCTGGTGTTGCATTACTTGGACAAGAAAGTGAAGGGTCTGCCATTGCCTATGAACAGGATTATTAATGCTGATCTCTATCAATTCGATCCCGAGGATCTTGCAGGTTTTATTTTCACTATAAACCGATTGAAGTATTGATTATATTTATATATACATGTTTTAATTTTGATACTATAATTACAAATATAAATTTTATCTGTTTATATGAACAGCTCAATATAGTCATCATGGAGAAAAAGAATGGTACTTTTTCACACCGAGGAACAGAAAGTATAAAAACGGAACTAGACCGAATCGAGCGGCAGGTGGTGGATATTGGAAAGCCACTGGAGCTGATAAGGGAATCACGTATGAAAAACGTGTTATTGAAGCTGGTAATAAAATCACATATCAGAAAACGCTTGTTGGACACAGGAAGGCGCTCGTTTATTATGCCGGAAAGCCTCCAAAGGGTGACAAAACCAACTGGATAATGCATGAGTTTAGATTGGATGATTCCCCGCTTCATGTCAGAAATAATAGAGACGACATGAGGGTACATGGATGTTCTTCTGTCTCCAATTGACATAACAGCATTTGCTTATTCTTAACATGGTTATTAATCAGATTCTTTTTTTCTTTGTTTTGGTGCAGCTGGATGACTGCGTTCTGTGCAGGATTTACAAGAAACGTGAGAAGAAGAGTACTAATGCTAGTACCAATGTCAGAAATCGGCAAAGTAATGAGGAAAATCCTTTATTAACAATCGATGATGATGATGAAGATTACATAAACGATCATGATTATGATCCAAATCATCTCTCTGCTATAGAGGCTAGCTTTGCCGGGGAGATTTACGGCATGGTTACTAATTCTTTAGAGAATTCATTCCCGATACTTGATGAGTTAAGCCAACAACAGACTGGTACAAGCATATTCCCAGATGCTAATAACTTCTTTATGTTTCAAGATTCACAGATCCCTGGTTTGGAGGAGACATTTGGAACTCCTGCCCCAATGGACTCCGTTAATCCTGAAGACTGGTCATCCGAGCAAATGGGACTCCAAGATGAATTTCTGAATCCTACATACTCTTCTCCTTTTAATATCCCTGACCATTTTTTTAACCTCTATTCCATCATGCCAACTAATCTTCCAATGAATCCTTCTCCTCTTGTCAACATTTGTCCCATGAACACTGCTCCTATTCGCAGCCTTCCTCCCATGAATACTGCCCCTTCCACTGGCGACCTTCCTCCCATAAATACTGATCCACTTGCTGCTCCCTTTCCTCCCGCAAATAGTCAGCCAACCTCGGAGATGATGAATGCTGCTCCCAATCATCCTGGACAGCCACCTCAGCATCGATGATTAGTGTTAGGTTTTCTAGGATCTTGAGAATTTAGTTGATAGACAATCTAACCAATAGTTAAGATATATGTAAACTAATGTTTTTGACAGATTTTCTATTTTTAGAGATTTATCGACATGGTTTTGGCGCATTGTCCTACAAAATAAAATTTATCTTTCAGGTACGTACCCTATTTCACAACAAAATCTGGACCAGTTTTAGTGAGATTGCGCTACTCAGATACCGTAGCGTAGGTGGCGCAGTGCATGGTAGTGAATCTAAAGATAGATGGAAGAGAAGAGTGAAGAGCTGCTGGGGTGAGAAGATGACTCGGCCCCCTACTTTAGGGTTGGCTACTTTGTGGTAGTTTTTATGATAGTTTTTTTCAACATTATATTTTTATATAAATCAGACCCGGAGCTTTTATCGAATACCTTGCGGTAATTTTTATGATATATTTTTTTAATTATTCTTATATATAAAATCAGACCGGGAACTTTTATCAAAATTGTTTGTTTTCCATTTGCATGGTAATCAACAATTAATCATTCTTATCAACAAGTAATCATTCTTATCATACATCGTATATTAATCCAGGCGTGTCCAAAAAGTTTCATAGTTCTGAATCATCAGGGCAGTAGATTGTAGAGAGCTCACTCCAAAAGAAAAACAGGTTCACATCACATGAACAACTTAACAAGAAAACTCCATAGCTTTTGAGCTCAAATTTCATTCTTATCATCAAGTAATCATTCTTATCATGCATCATATATTGATGTAGGCGTGTTCGAAGAATTTCATGTATAGCTCTGAACAGTTAGGGTAGTGGATTGTAGAGCTAACTCTAAGAAAAAACCGGCTCGCGTCATATGAACAGTCTAACAAGAAAAACCCGTAACTTCTGGGCTTAGATTTCGCCGCACAATCCTACACTTTTTGGATTTTTAACTTAATTTTGGTTTTTATAAAGATTGATTTTTGACAGGATCAGTAAACTATGGATTATTTACAGATAAAGTACGAATTCTTTTGTGAAAACTCTTGTCAACAACAGTTCTAGTTTTTTGCTTGTTGTCTTCGTCCGCCTGATTTAGGCCGGAGGAAGGGCACAGATCGATCCCCCCTCATATGGATTTTGTTAATGGTTTCAACGTTCAGACGAGTGTGCAAGAGTGAGTGATCAAAGTGTGCATGCATGATTACGTAACCTTTGTCTGTTTGAATCACAATTATTTTACGTAATAGTGGAGTACTCCATGGGCGGACTTACAAGCACGGTAATTTTTCAAAAAAATTCACAGTATCCCTCCTTAATTTTAATTAACTCGAATTTGCCTACTTATTTTTAAACATTTTCCCCTATATTTCTTGAAACTTTTGAATCTGTCCCTGGTATATCTTGATGATAATTGTGCTTGTTAAAGAAATAAGCTTGTGCGATGATACCTTTAAAAACACTGTTTTATCCTTTTGTTTCCCTTGCTAAGTGATCATAACTAGTCATGGGCTTAAAAATTGGATCGATATACAAATATATCGCACGAGCTCGCCCGTACCTCTTTGTGGGCTCCGGTAGCCCGAGTCTAGATGTTGGGACACACCCAATGGTGTTCCTAAACACCACCCAAGGAGTGTGTTTTGTTCTCTTAGACCCTTCTTTTTCTTTTTAGCCTAATAACATGGCCTGATATCTTGACACTAGTATATGTTTTAAGTCTATCTACTTCTTCTTCTGATATTTTGTTTTATTAATATATATGTAAGAGATATTTATTATTATTTATTAATATTTATTAATGCATATGTAAGAGATATTCTTCATCATTAATGCTTATTAATGCATGTGTAAGAGATATTTATCTATTATATAAATGTTATTATATTAAAATTACTCTTTAGCCCCTTAACTCAAGAAAGAGATAAAAGTTCAAGAGTTATAAATATCTAGGTAAAAAGTTCAAGCTTTTTACATTAAAAAAACATAGATTCAACACAAGAATAACCTTGTTTTTAGAATTTAATACTCTTTAATATATTTATTTATCTATTTTTATAAGATTATTGATTTTATCATCGGAAAATCCTTAAATTTCCCAGTAAATAATTTTTTATAGGTATCTAAAAACATTATCAATATAGTTTTCTTTACATTTTAGAAGAGAAGAGAAATATTTGAATGATCACTTAATTGACCCATATTACAACCACCAAGAAACCTTATTCCACTAACATATCTTATTTCAAAACACCACCACAAGCGACCCAATCATATGGAAAAATTGATACATCAATTGGTGGCAATGTGCATATATGCTTAATTTGACATGGCCCTGTTCTTCCTCTCCATGTCAGATCGAATGAAGGGTGTACCCACTGGTGTCTTTAACTTACTATCATTTTCTGTTTGTTTTTCTCTACTTCAGATACACACTATATATGGAAAAAGATGATCCTAAAGTGCAAGAAACATTTGTACTTTGTTTGTCCCTCTTGTCCTCATTTTCAACCCTTTCTATATTTAGAAGGATATAAAAAGATGGCTTGACGAGTCAACATTTTTTCAAACTGCTTCAATCTTTGATATTTTGTTAGTAATTCTTAAATTGACTTAACAGAAAAACAAATGGATATGGTGATGGAAAAATTTTTAATTTAATTAAAGAATGAGGTATGGCCATTTAATCATTTGACTAAGATATATATATATATATATATATATATATATATATATATATATATATATATTAAATCTCAAATATATGTGATATGACAAAAAAAAAAAAAAAAAAAAAAAGCAAGCTGTGAATCATTAGAATAAATGTGACAGTTTCCTTTTAGAACTCATACCTCGTAACTCTTAATTAAGTCGATGTCGTAGCTCCCAAGAAGAAAATGATTTGAGATTTAACTACATTCTGTAGCAGCCATTTTTACACACTTTGACTTGTTTCCCTTCTCCTCTGTATAAGAAGGCAAGGAAATCATCTCCAACTGAAACCTTCAAAGTGCAGTTTTGGGCAATCAACATGAGGCCATGAAGAGGGTCTCTTTTGCAGTTGATGAAAGAATTACAGGAAACTCTAAATCTATCTATCTGAACGATTTTCCAGTGAGTTGATGATATTGTCTAGTCTAGCATAGTCCGTCTATCAATCTAAATGATCTCTCTCCCTAATCTTCCTTCTCTTCGAGCCATCAAAATTATCCAGTCTATCAAAACTTTCCTCCTATTCTCATTTCTATTCAAAGCTGGCTATCGAGATTATCCAGTCTGACAAAACTTTCCTCCTGGTCTTATCCTTTGTATTCAAAGCGCTCCAACAAGCCTGCAAAACGAATATGAAAGAAAACAAAGTCCGTAAAACAAATATTAGGTTATAAAACAAGGGTAGTTTGGATTTTTTATTTTAAACAGGAAAAAAAAATATTATCTTAGTAATTGAGTTTTTTTCAAAGGACGTGAGGGGTAAGTGCAATCAGCCTCAAAATAGAGTTAATAAGATTTAAACATGTTTAGCTGAAAGATTTGACCCAGGGAAAAACAAAATATTAATTGGGCCTATGAAGGATGAAATGGTAGTTGTTAAAGGAAGCAGAAGCAGAAATATCTGTCTTCCAGAATATGGTGTGCTAATGTTTTGCAGAAAATCAATAGGGTAATAATTTGTCGATGTTAGCAGATTCATAGGCATTTATGTTTAGATTTCCTGATTTAGTTTTTTTCCCTGTATAAAACTCTTGTATTGCATAGATGTAATAATATGCAGAAACCATTTTTTGGTTCATTGTTCAACACTATTTTTCATATGGTATCGTAACACCGATCCTGGTGACTCTTGAATAAAATACCTTTCGCAGAGTCATCCAGACATAGCAGGCAGTGTCATCTATGTTGAAACAGTAGTAGGAGTTTGGAATGACTTGAAGGAAATATTTTCACAGAGAAATGGATCCAGAATTTATCAAATTCATCAAGAAATTATCGAGCAATGATAGGGATAACAATTTGTTTCTATTTACTACACCAAGATAAAGGCATTATGGGATGAATTGGCATCATATCATGAACCTCTCACCTGAAACTATGATGGTTTAAAGGTTGTCACAGATCACAAAAAAAAAAAAAAGAGTTATGCAGTTCTTTAAGGGACTAAATGAATCCTATGGTGCTGTTAAGAGATCAATTTTAATGATGAATCCCCTTTCCTGATACACGTAAAGTCCATGCCTTATTGCTTCAACAAGAAAAGAAAAAATTGGTGTAGCCTCCCCCTGTGAAACAAATAATGGGTATCATGCAATACAAATGAATTATTCACAACGATCACGACAAGCTATACAAACCAATCAACATTCTTCAACAAAGGACGATGGCAATATGAGGCAACAACTTAAATGTAGTCATTATGATCAAGATGGTCACCTGGTTGATCAATGTTTCTACTTGCATGGATTTCCAGTTGCGTACAAGGCGCAAGCCAGTACACCACAACCATTCAAGGACTCACCACAAAACAGGCAGCATTCACAATTGAAGAATATAACAAGATCATGTCCTTACTGGAAAAAGAAAATGGTAATAATCAATCCTTTGTAGGTAAACATGTCAGCTATGATTGCACACTCCTGTCACTCTGCTCAACAATACCCTATGAAATATGTTGGATTGTGGACAGTGGTGCTACTGACCATATCACCAAGTCATCACCAATACACAATGAGATCAATCATCATGATTATATTAACTTGTCTAATGGTGACTAGGCATAAATAGTGTCTACTGGTTCTACCAAACTATCATCATATCTTATTCTTGATGGGGAGTTGCATGTCCTGAAATTTCAAGTAAATTTGTTATTAGTTAGCAAACTTTCTCGCACATTAAAATGTATCATGATGTTTTTTTTGTGTTATATAAGACATGGTTACGAGGAGAAAGATTGGTCTGGACAAGCAACATAATGGGCTATATTTTCTTCAAACTAGTCAAAACCCCCACCTAGCGAACAGTATCAGTCATAGCTCCAGTCTTTGACATCAACAACTAGAACACCCATCTTTTAAACCTATTCAGGTATTGTCTACAACTATTCTAGAAATAATCTTTAATTCTCATCATGTTTATGATGTATGTCCACTGGCCAAGCAAACAAGTTTACCATTTTCTCCTAGATCAATTCATTTGGTTTTACCTTTTAATTTAATTCATTGTGATATTTAGGGACCTTATAAAATCAGTTTTCATTTAGGAGCACGATATTCTTTTTACTATTGTTGATTATTATTTTTTTTATTTTACATGGATTCATATTATGAATGTTAAATCAGAAACACAGTCGTTACTGAAATCTTTTTTGCTTGGATTAAGACTCAATCTTATTGTAATATTAAAACCTTACCAACAGCTAATGAAAGTGAGTTCATGTCAATGCATTCTTTTCTTAGTGATTTTGGAACCATTTTCACCATTCTTGTCCCCACACCTCATCAAAATAAGATGGTGGAACGAAAACATCGTCATCTTTTAAATGTAAGTCATACTCTTAGATTTCAAGCGAATTTACCTTTGAATTTTTAGGGAGAAAGTGTCTAAACAACATGATATTTGATAAATCACATGCCAACCCCCTTATTATCTCATAAATCCTTGTATAGAACTTTACATGGCCAAATATCAAATTACTCACACTTACAGTTTTTAATTGTTTATGTTATGCAACTAATGTCACTCTAGATCACAAATTTGATATGCGTGCATTTTTGTTGGTTATATATCTCCTTGGTAAAAAAGGATATCAAGTATATGATCGTGAGACAAGAAAGTTTTTAACCTCTCAGGATGTTGTTTTTCATGAACATATATTTTCATTTTCCACCATGACACATGCCATGTAAGATGATTACCCTATCTTGCCCATTTCCCTTAATGATATTCCAGCCCACCATCATGTTACTCATGATGCCACCTTAACCCAAAATCACTTGGAACCAATACAACATCCATCCTTACCATCTACTGACATTCCTTCTCCACTAGATACTTCAAAATCCACAACACGTAATCAACAGCCCTTATACTGCTCTACTCGGCCTATACAACCTCTTGCTCGTCTCAAAGATTACCATGTCAATCATGTTTTTTTTCTTACACCGATTGACTACTCTCCTGCCTTGTCCAGTACTCAACACCTCATTTCACGGTATGTTTCCTAGTCCATTTTCTCTCCAATATATCAAATATTTATCAGTAATATTTGTGGCTTGTTCAAACTAGATTCTTATTAGTAGGCTTGTCAAGATCCCAAGTGGGTTGTAGCTATGCAAGAAGAATTATATGTAGTGAAGGCTAATAATACATGGACCATGGTTCCTTTGCCTTCTACTCATCGTGTTATTGATTGCAAATGGATATTCAAAGATAAATACCATGTTATTTTTTTTATAGAATAGTGACACAAAATAATAAAATAAAAAACAGCAAATATAAAGGGTTGTAATGTGACTGCAAAATCATAATACTTTTTATTGATTGAATCACTCTTTTATATAAGAGTATTGATAACTAATTTCAGAAAAATAATGACATGATTTAACAGAGTAAGAGTTCTTCTACAACAGCTTTATTTGTAACTAACTTCCTAACTTGTTAGAGCCAATCTTGACTCAATCTTTTTAGCTCCAAAGACCATTTCTTTAGTAGCAAATGAGATAATCTTTAACACTTCTCCTTGCTTGTTTTGTTGCAGACTCCTATTTTGCTTCTCAAGATTCCAAACCTTGTTCTAGATAAGGACTTTGTTAACATATCAGCAAGCTGGTCTTTTGTTTTACAATAAACAAGTTGAACTTCTTCATTTTTCTGAACTTCTTTCAGAAAATAGAACTTGATCTTGAAATGCTTTGTTTTACAAGAAGAATTGGATTGTTTAATATTGATATCGCAACCTGATTATCAACATAAACCTTCGTAGCATGCCTTTGCTCCATATCAAAATCTACTAACATTTTTCAAAGCTATAAGGCTTGATTTGCAGCTGCAGTTGCTGCAACATACTCAGCTTCTGCAGTTGACTAAGCAACAATTTCTTGATCAAAACTAAATGAATATCCTGAAGTGCTCTTCATGTCATCAAAATTGTCAGCCCAATCACTATCTGCATGTTCTTGTAACTCAAAATTTTCAATACAATTAAATTAAATACCATGATTTAATATAAATTTGATATAACTCACTATTCTTTTTGCAGTCCTGAAGTGAATTTCACTTGCACAATGCATGAATCTTGATAATAAGCTCATAGAATACATGATATCAAGTCTTGTTGTTCTGAGTTACATCAAACATCCAATAAGACTTTTATAAACTCCTTCTTCTACTTTATCAACTCCATCTCTTTTACAAAACTTTTCCTTCAAATTCATTAGCGTGTTCATAGATTTGCATTCTTTCATATTGAATTTCCTTAGAATCTATTTGGCATACTTCTATTGGACAATGAAGATCTCATACTGGTTTTGTTGCAACTTCATGCCAACAAAATATTTCACTTAGGTTTGTCATTTCAAAGACCTTCATCATTTTTTCTTTGAATTGGTTTACCAATCTTGGATTGTTTCCAGTAATAAATAGATCATCAACATAGAGTGAAACCACAATTAAATCAGAGTTTGAGCTTCTGATGTATAAAGTTGATTCACTCAAACTTTTCTTAAAGTCAAGATTGAGTAAATCCTCATCAATCATATTATACTAGGCTCTTGGAGCCTATTTTAATCCATATGAGGCTTTCTTCAGTAAGTAAACCTTGTCTTCTTCTCCTTTAACAGAAAATCCTTTAGGTTGTTTCACAAAAATCTCCTCCTGCAAATAGCCATTTAGAAATGTTGACTTCACATTAATTTGAAATATTTTCCAACCTTATTGTGCTGCAACAACTAGTAGTATTCTAATGGTGTCTAGCTGTGCTATTGATGCAAAGGTTTCTGAAAAATCTACACCATCAGAATACTACTAGTTTTGTGTTTGTTGATGGTGCCACCTGCATTAAGTTTTATTATGTATACCCATTTTACACTAATAGGCTTTTTATGGCTTGACAGATCCATCAGTTCCCATATTTGATTCTTCTCAATCATCCTTAACTCTTTTTTTACTGCATCAATCTATTTAGCTTCCTCAAATTCCGCAGGCTCTAAGACAGCTACGTTGTAATTTTGATAGATGTCATCAAGCGATCTAGTTCCTCTAACTGGTGCTTCATCAATATAATCACCAAGATCTTGCACAATCTCCTTACTTTGACTTTTTTCTGCATCTTTAAAGTTCCACTTATCAGTTTCAATGAACTTGATGTCTCTACTGACTATCTCCTTTTCTGTTTGAGGCTGATACACTCTGTAGCCTTTTGTAACATTGTTATAGCCAACAAAAATGTCAGCTTCAGCTTTTTTATCAAGTTTGTCTCTTTTTACCTGAGGAATAGAAGTGAAACATAAGCATTCAAAAATCTTTAAATTCTAAAGTGAGGGTTTATAACCATGTTAGGCTTCATATGAAGTCTTGTTTTGTAATGCTTTTATTGGCAGCTTATTCAACAAAAGGACTGCAATGTTCATCGTTTCTACCCAAAACTTCTAAGGTAAATCTTTCTCAAATAGCACACATCTTGCCCTTTCTCAAATAGCACACATCTTGCCATCTTCATAATTTTTTTTATTTTTTCTTTCACTCACACCATTTTTCTGAGGAGTGTAACATACCGTATATTGATGTTTAATCCCTACATCTTGACAAAACTTGGCAAACTTGTCTGAGGTATATTCTGTGCCATTATCAGATCTTATCACTTGAATTTTATGACCACTTTGATTTTCAATTCAATTTTTAAACTTTAAAAAAACATTTGCTACCTCAAACTTAAACTTTAGGAAATAGACCCATCACATTCTTGTATAATCATCAATGAAAGCAATATAATATCTGCTTCCATTCAAAGATATTGTCTTCAAAGGTCTAGCAACATCAATATGAATGAGCTGAAGCTTTTTTATTACTCTTCAAGCCTTGTTCTGAGGAAATGAAAGTTTGTTTTGCTTGCCATATTGACAGCAAGCACAAACTAAGATTTCTTCTTCCAGGTTTGGCATTCCATGCACCAATTTTTTTTTCTGTATATGCACCAACATTGCTTGATGGAAATGCCTCAGCCTCTTGTGCCACAATTCTATCTGATTTGTTATGTTTAGAAATGCAGTCGACTCCCCTTCCATCCAATCTAGTGAGAAGCTTTTTCCTTTTATTTTTTATATCGAATATTTCTAATCTAGCAGGATCAGTAATTGAGCAATATTTATCTTTAAACACTACTGAGTAACCATGCATTTTCCTTTGATAGGAATATATTCTCAATTACCAATTCTGACTTTAAAATGATTGATTTGTCAAGTTGCTTGAACAAGCTTTCATCATTAGTCATGTGGTTTGTGCAACCACTATCAATGAGCCAGCAATCACTAGCATACTTGTTAACAAAACAAGTAGCCACAAACAACTGCTCTTCATGTTGTTAATCAGTAACTTGTGCTTCTCCTTCTTGCCGATGAGTCTTTCTTTTGCAAATCTTCTTCATGTGTCCCAATTAATTACATTTCTTGCATCTCACATCAAGTCTCCACCAACAATATTTTTGTAAGTGATTTGTTTTCTTACAGTGTTGACAAGGAGAAAAGTTTCCGGTTCTTTTAATGTTGCTACCATCACCTTTATTGTTTTTCTTGTATTTCTTTTTACCTTTGTCACTTTTCTAGACTTGTATTTTAGCTTGAAAAGCTCCTTCCATAGACTCCTCTTGCCTTATCACCCTTTTTTGTTTTTATGCCTATAATGCGTTCAACAGTTCTGCCAGAGAAATTCTTGACAGATCTTTAGATTCTTCCAATGAAGATATTTTTTACCTGAACCTTTCAGGTAAAATTACAAGTATTTTTTTCTACAACCCTTTTATCAGGAAGTTCTTTCCCCAATTGTCTTACTTTATTGACTATGGAAAGTAATCTGTTAGAGAAATCTTTGATTGTTTCTAATTCCTTCATCTTCTGCATCTCAAACTCCCTTATCAAATTCAAGACTTGCATCTGGATTGTTTTCTCATTTCCATGAAATTCCTCTTTAAGATAATTTCAAATTTGCTTAGTCGTATCAAGTGCAATGATTCTTGGAAATATTGCTTCAGAAACAGCAGAGTAAAGACATGTTTTAACTTTGAACTTTTTGGCTCTTTCCTCACGATGATTTCTGATTTGAGCTAGAGTAGGATCTCCAGGAAGTGGTTGTGGATCATGATCTTGTTCTACAACATCCCAAAAACCACAGGCTTATAATAATGTTTTCATTCTTACAACTCATATATGATAGTTTTCACCAATAAACACTAGTGGTGATGCAAGAGAATAAATGTTTGATGCCATTGAAAAAAATGATAAGAGGTTTAAGTGTTTGTATTTTTTGGTGGAAAAAGGTTCCTTACAGGTTACTCTCTTCACTCAAGCTGGTTACTTAAGATCAATTATGCTCTGATATCAATTTGTTGTTTTTTGACAGAATAGAGACAAAAAAATAAAGAAAACCAGCAAATTTAAAGGGTTGTAATGTTACTACAGAATCAGAATACTTTTTTATTGATTGAATCACTCTTTCATACAAGAGTACTGATAACTAATTGCAGAAAAATAACTACATGATTTAACAAAATAAAAGATGTTCTACAACAACTTTATTTGCAACTAATTTCCTAACTTGTTGGTTTTAATCTTGACTCAATCTTTTCAGCTCCAAAGACCATTTCTTTAGCAGCAAATGAGGTAATCTTCAACATACCACTCAAATAGCAGCATTGAGAGCATGCTATAAAGCTCGCTTTATTGTAAGAAGGTTCACACAAAAATGAACGCATTGACTATTTCAAGACTCATTATTGTTCTTTGCCTTCTCACCATTATTGTTACCCGTAATTGAAATCTCCATTAGATAAATGTCTAGAATGCTTTCCTTTATAGTGATCTTTTTAAGGTAATCTATATGAAACCTCCTCTAAATCTTGGTCGACAAGGGTAGAACATTGTTTGTTGACTCAATAACTAGCTATACGGTCTTAAACAAGCCTCACAAAATTGGTTTCGTAAATTCACCTCTGAGGTCCAAAACTTTGGCTTCAAACAATCCAGGACAGATTACTTGCTATTCACAAAGTTTTAAGATGATTCTTTTATTGCCATATTACTCTATGTTGATGAAAAGGTTAAAACAACAAATAATGAAAAGGCTATAAAAGATCTTAAGAGGTTTCTAAGCACTTGTTTTAAGATCAAAGATCTTGAACCCTTAAAAGATTTTCTTGGGGTAGAGGTCTTTTGATCCAAGGATGGTATTGCCATTAATCAATGAAAGTATGCCTTAGATATAGTAGAGGAAGCTGGTCTGCTTAGAGCCAAACCCGCCAAATTTCTAATGGAATAAAATTTGAAATTAACCCCCTTATATCATGAACTTCCCAAAGATCCAACTCATTATCGCATGTTAGTTGGAAAACTGATTTACCTCTTCATCACAAGACCGGACATTATATACTCTGTCTCCACCCTTAGCCAGTTCATGCAACAGCCCAAAAAACCATACATGGATGTTGTACACCGTCTTCTATGATACCTCAAATAAGCTCCAAGTCAAGGACTATTCTTCCCTTCACTTGGACAGTAGAAACAAATCGGGTATTGTGATGCAAATTGGGCTAGATTCCCAACAATGAGATGATCAATCACTGGATAACTGCATGTTTCTTGGCAAAGCACTTGTGTCCTAAAAAAGCAAGAAGAAATCAACAGTATCAAGATCTTTAGCAGAGGTTGAAGTACAAGCTTATAGCAGCAGTTACATGTGAGCTCACTTGGCTGAGATACTTGCTGAAAGATTTGTGTGTTGTTAATCATGAGCCAACAAAGTTGTTTTGTGACAATCAAGCAGCCTTGTATATTGCAGCAAACCTAGTATATCATGGGCAAACTAAGCAAATTGAGTTGGATTGCCATACAATTCGTGAATGCATTCAAAATAGGGAAATTGAAAAAGTATATGTACAAACAGGAAAACAAGTTGCGGATATGTTTATAAAACCTTTGAGGTAAATTGACTTCCATTATCATCTAGGCAAGTTAGGAGCTCTTGACATTCACAAGTCAACTTGAGGGGAGGTGTTAAAGGAAGCAGAATTTATCTCTAATAAGGCAAGATATCACTACACATTATGGTGTGCTAACATCTTAGGCAATAATCTGTCATTGTATATTAGCAGATTGATAGGCATTTATGTTGTAGATTTCCTGATTTAGTTTTCTTCCCTGTATAAAACTCTTGTATTGCAGAGATGTAATAATATACAGAAACAATCTCTTGGCTTACTTATCAACACTATTATTCACAGTAGTTAAGGGAGGGGTTGAAGCTCATTAAATGAGTCTCCGTTGGGAAAAAAAAATCATATCATGCATCTCCATTTTCTTTTTTGGAACAAAATGTTTAATGCATATCATGGCATGACTTCTTCGAAAAAATTTCTGCCGATGTTGATGAAATGCTCCTATTTTTTGCTTGTTTTTGTGTCATTTGCAATGGCATAGCTATGATCATGCTATTGTCATGTTGAAAGCCTCTACTTCTGTTTTTGTATCATAAGTACACAAGTTGACGCACATGAACTTGTGTCAAGCTAGATTTGCATATGTTGGAATTCAAGTTATCATCTTAGCAAATGAACATGGTTGGCAAATGTATAAGAAATCCAATAACGAAAACCTAAAGGAGCTGCAATGGTAATTCATGGATCCCCACAGACTAGACATGGACTTGTTCTCTAATTCCGAGTGCTGAAGTTTCTGAAGTTTGGCCTTCTCTTACAGTCAACGTAGTTAGATAGGGGGGAGGGTGGGTTGTTCAATTTTCAGAAATTAAACTTTTCCTGCGCAAGGTAGTGCAAAGGGAAAACTGCTCTACTATTTTGCCTCGCCAAGGGAGATGAATTTCCAATATCTCTGAAAGGAGAGCGTTTCGGGGCATCAAGTCCACCGGTGCAGGCGTGTGGCTTTCTTCTTCCATCACTAAAGGCCGCCTTCTGCTTGCGACAATCATCATTGGTATTGCAGTTTTCCTTTAAGCGACAAACCAATACTCGCTTCTCCGTCTCATTTGGAGCGTCCAAAGAAACCGATGGTAAATTTTTAGACCTTGATGTTTCTTTAGCACTTGCCTTCCTCAGCCTCTCGAGCTCAACATGAAGCACAGCTACCTGATTTTGTAGCTCATTTTCCTTGGCTTCAGAAGAGAGGGCTTTCTGTCTCCACTCTTGCATCTGTAAAAAGCCACATTGTTAATTTTTGCATAAATGCAAAATGAAAAATTGGCAAGCTTAGGATCAAATGTTCTCGGATAAGCCTTTTACTCTTAACGAAAGGACCTAAAGTCCCATTCTATTCATCTCTCACGGGCTCACTGATTCATGAGCTATCAGCATTCGAAGACAATAACTAAAGACGCTATTATTGGAGACTGTTCACATTTACTTTTGTAATCCAGACAATGATAGTTGGATCTTTCCGAATGTTTGATGTTGTAGAAATGCAAACTTTGAGAGGGAAATGTGTTCTATAAGACATTTAGAAATAGCCAAAATTGTTCCATTGGGTGGACTCACTGACTAAGAGATATATAAAGAAAGAAGCAAAAAGGAAAAATAGACGACATAGAGCTTGGTTTCTTACAGCAGAATTCAGGGATTGAATCTCAAAATCAGAATCAAGTGCTCGATCTTCCCAAAAATCTCTAGAAGCCTGCAGCTCTTCCATCTCTTTCCTGACTTGCCCCAGAATCCCTTGCATTTGGGACCATTGCTCTGTCTCAGCCCGAACTTGCTCGATGACTCTCCGCAATATAACCTTACAGCGCCCTGAGCATGCTTTCTCCTCACCGGCCTTTGTCTCCTGCAGGAAAAAGTTTTCGTCAACTTTCAGACAACCACCATTCATAGAGCATTTGATATTAAAATCCTACGAAGTCAGTGAGCTGACTCAGTTTTTTCTTGTCATTAAATAATCTACTTCACTATCTGACATGTGTTCCCCAGACTTTACTGAAATCGATAACTTTTGTGTAAGAGTGTGTTTATTTTTGTCTTTAAAAAATGCTTTTGAAAATATATCAAGTAAATCATTTTGATTTTAAAAATATTTTAATAAAAAAAATATTATTTTAATATATTTTTAAATAAAAGACATTTTAAAAAATAAGTAGGATTATAATTTTGAACAATTACTTTTTAGTTACCATGTACCTTTAACTTGTAAAAAAATCATAAATATGATTGGTTAGATATAATTTAAATAAAAATTTTATTATAAAATTGAGTCAAAATCTTGATTTAATTAAAAGTTAAGATTTTTAACTTCCCACTTAAACTACATATATTCTAAAAAAAAGTTGATTTGAATGATTTTTACCAAATATACCTCCAATTTAAATTTATTTTAACTTATTTTTATTAAGAATTATTTATAAAAAAAAAATTATAACTTAAAGTCAAAAATTACTTTTCATAATAAATGGGAAATGGAATAAAAATTTATAAAAACTCCATTTATTTTTGTGTTTCAAAAATATTTTTGAAAATATTTAAAAAATTTTTATTTTTACTTTAAATTAATATATTTTTTATGTTTTTAGATATTTTGATATGTTAATATTAAAAATAATTTTTAAAAAATAAAAAATATATATTATTTTAATATATTTTTAAATAAAAAATATTTTAAAAAAATCACAAAGACCTCTCCCGTGAATTCCTGTGCTTGGTTGTCAATAGAAAGAGAACAGAAAACTATTTTTCCCTTCTGTGTAATATCGTGGAATTTTACCTTGCATGGTTGTCTTGTTGAAGATGAAGGCATATCGGGAAACTCTTTTCTCTTGGAAGTGGAGGCAGAGTTGGCAGCAGAACTGCTGGCTGTAGAGAGCATCGACCCATACTCATCTTCCATTCTCTCTAACAAGCTTCCATTCGACAATCCCTCCATTTTCCTTCTCAGCATCTCCATCTGCTGCACATTGTTTTCTTCTAGAAATTAGCCATATGCACATGCAATGTTAATTGTGACATAATATAGGAAATTATAGCTGCATTTCTTAACCAAATAAATGGAGAGAAGACCGATAGCAAACCCACTAAAAGTGATCCAAAATAATAATTAAAAAAAGAAGTAATTTGCGCTGTGTTCCTCTGTTTACTTGGCAACTGAACAGGCATATGCTAGTCTCTTTGCTTCAAGAAAACCAGAGCCACATTGATCCGAGTGATAATTGAACTTTTGAGACAGGAAAAAACTCAGCTCGGCTAACTATAACAAAACAAGTTGACTTCATACGAGTGAAGTGTTCATTCGGAATCTAAACAATGGAAGAACTACTAGATTTATTTAGTTGGTCTTCTTCCAACAGAGAAGATAGTATGACAGAAAAGGCCTTACGCAACTCAAACGCAGATGATTAGATGGTATAGAGATCAAATCTAATAGAAAAAAGAGGACAGATTAAACATTACATTGCAACTGTGATTTGAAGAAGAAGTCTCATAGGCACTGCAATTTGTTTTGATGGACAAGCTTGCTTCTGCCATCTCTTGGATCTCCTTAACACATATCTCGTCCGATTCTCCTCCGAACTTCTCTAGCCGTCTTCGAAGAATAGATACTTGTCTATCTAAATTACTACACTTTCGACCCTCTAAATCCTTAACTCCTGATCTTCTTTGCAACCTCTCTAACTTCTCAATCAATTCTTGAATCTCTTCGTCCAATACCATTCTCACATCCTTGCCATCACAAATCCCTTTTCTCACCTGCAAACAAATCACCAAACAAAACTCAGAAGAAAAAAGAAAACGGTCTTGTGCATTTAAACAATTTAATTAGCCCCTAAATTATGTCCTTTAAAAAACAATTCCTGTGTTTACTGTTGTTTGGCATCCATTACATTTGCCTTGCCCATGTTTTCTTGGCTTCCAGACAGAGCACTCTGTTTGGCTGCAGAGAGGCTGTCACAAAACTATCCAAACTAGATATAAGGCCTCGTCAACATTAATCAAGAACCTGACACGGGAAGAGAGAATTAAAAAAATCTAGACTAATAGCTGTGCCAGGCTTGCCAGAGTTGGGGCAGACTTAACCTCAAGTGTCAAGTCTTTTGCTAGAATTTGCCAAGAATCAAAATTATGAACTCTCATACTATTATGTATTGTTGTTTTCTTTACCTTTAATTTTTCAAGAACCAATCACATCATTAAAAATGTTAAGAATCCAAACGAAAGCAGCTACTAAGATTATGAGTTGATGAAAGAATTACTAACAGAAAGCAGAGCTCGAACTGCAGATCTTAGAATCCTCTCCATTTGAACCCTTCTTCTCTCCATCTTCTTGACAGCAATCTCCCTTTCCATCCTTAACAAATTACACTCTGCCCTCAACATCTCAGCTTGGAACCTCCACTTCTCCTCCTCCATCACCACGCTTTCCCTCTCCTCCACTCTCTCCCTCCTCTCTTCCTCGAGGCACTGATCACCCCTGATACCACCAACCATCAAAATTGGCATAGCCCCTCTAGCAAACCCTCTTTCTTGATCAAACAAAACTTCTAACTTCCCCTTCCTGTCTCTTTGTGAACTTGGCTTTGCAGCATTGGACTTTGGCACTTGTTTCCTGCGAGGCCTGCGAGGTAAATGGAGGATTCTTGGTGTTGGTTGGGCCGGTGGGTATTGCCATTTTGGCCTTCTTGATGTCAATGTTGTTATTGTTGATACTTTATCCATGCAAGAAACAACAGCTACTTCACTCTCTCTTCTTCTTCTTCTTCTTTTATTCCTTCTTGGTTTTGAGATACACTTTGGTTTATTGTCAAAGAAGATGGAGGAGTTTGAAGATTTGAACGCAAATAGTACTCCTACAAGCTCATAACAACTTCGCGTTCTATTGGTGGATGCCGGGTAGTGAGTAGGAGAGAGAGTTTGGAGTTCTGAACAGAGATTTTTTAGACCAACAACTTTCCTTTTTGGTTTGAAAATTTACAGGTTGTTTGTGAGTAGGAGAGAGAGTTTGGAGTTCTGAACAGAGATTTTTTAGACCAACAACTTTCCTTTTTGGTTTGAAAATTTACAGGTTGTTTGTTTTATTGTGTAGGAACTGGCCTGCTGGGAAGTGGGTTCTAGTTAAAGTAATAGTCTGGGGCTAGAGAGAGAGAGAGAGGAGTCGGAGTTTGGACTATTGTGACAGAGATATAGTACTCCTGCTAAGCCTTGATTTTGGTTGAGAATTTGAAAAATACTCTCACAATGGTTCATATGAATTGTACCGAAAATGTACCGGCATGGAATTGAAGAGTGTGATTATCGACTTTTCAGAGGAACCCAGAGAGATCCTGGATGATTATTGACTGCTTACACTATAGGGATTTTCTATTTGAAAAGCAGAGGCTCATACTAAATGCTTTTTAACAGGCAGGCACCAAATCTGTATGATGCTAGCAACCATCCTGTGGGTTCAAACTTGAAAGGGATTAAGAGAGAGAAGAGAGAAGTTAAGACTACAGGCGTGCAACCTCGTTATGTGGAAGGAACAGAGATTTCAAATGAAAGCTGTGCTGTGAGTGTTTCTTTCTCGTCTGCTCCTCCTGCTGCCTATTTTATTTCGTTTTCTTGGACCTTGTTTTCTTTTAGAAAACTGAGATGGACGTCTAAGTTAGTAGTGGGTGTTAAATACATTGAAATAATATTTTTTTTATTTTTTAAAATATATTTTTGATATTAATATATTAAAATAATTCAAAAAAATTCAAAAAAATATCAAGTAAAAAAAAAACAGTTTTACTATAAAGTTAATGGATCAGTTTTTTATACAAAATAAATTATACAACACATCATACAAAAATCAACTCTTTTTTAATTATAAAAAAGAACGAAAAATAAATCATATATAACAAAATAAATGCTAAATAATGCCACATGAATATATATATATATATATATATAAATAAATAAAAGAATAAAAACCAGATTTGCGAGAAATAAATGGAAACGTTCAAAAACCTTCACAGAGAACAAGGGTGGGGGGGCAGAGCAGTGTCTAGTTTAGCTTCACATTGGAAGATGATTATATTAATCAAGATGTAATTAAAGCAGTGCGTGCCGTTAAAGTTCATGTGTTAGTTATTGTTTAATAATTAGACTGATTCTGTTGTTCGTATTTATTTATTAATTGTGGAATGGATTCTCTTCCTCAGGGATGATTTTCAAGACTGACAGCCTCATTCCTCCGCCCTCTCTCTCGCTCGCTCGCTCGCTGCCTCCCTCCCGCAGTGCCCTGACCCATTGCGATTCTCTTGATTCTCACGTCCTTCTCCATTTTCAAAGAAAAGCACCCAGACCCAAAGAAGCTTTTGTCCTCGGAAATATTAATGCCTTTGCCATTGTTTGAATCATCCAAGGGACCCACCTTTGCTGCTCCTCCTTGAATTTTACCAAGTCTTCTTCTTATCTTATTGCTACTTGTGTTTTGACAACTGTTGGAAGCTTGGTGGTGTGCTCTGTAGGATCAGCATGGTGTTTGAAAATATAATGATAATAATTGTAGTTTAAAGTTTTTTTTATTTGAAATATATTAAAAAAGTATTTTTTATTTTTAAATTAGTATTATCTTAAAATATAAAAATTAATTTTAAAAAAAATTATATTTTTAAAAAATACGATTTTCTAAATTCCCAGATAGTGAACAGTGGGCATTATTCAATTATTATTTTTAATTTTTTTGATACGTCACGTCTAGTTGGCATTTTACGTGGAAGGCAAGTACCTCTTATCATGTAATAAGCACGTGGTCATGCCAATTGGGATAGAATTATATATATATATATATATATATATATATATATATATATATATATATATATATATTACTGCAATGAATTAAAACAGTAATTGCAAGCACATTTATCAAGCTGCAAGAGGATACTACGTACGTACATACATTTACCTTCAGATGATTTTTCGAAATCAAATATACTCATAAATGAAATTATTTGGTATTTGGATAGTATTTAATCATTATTTCAAGTCAATATCTCTTCTCCCAAACTTAAAAAATATATAATTGGTAGTAGAAATCATATCACTAGCAAAATAATTTCTTTTGATTAAGGTTTAGAGACTTTCCAATAATAAAATTAATGATTTTAAATAAAAAATTATAATAAAAAAAGTTTGAAATTCTAAAAATAAAATTGTTTGTTCTTGTTTTGTTTTGGTATAATAAATGTTATGAGAATTAAAATATGAATAATTGAAGAATAGAAATTGTGAACCATTTACTTGAATAGATCAGAGATATTTATAATTCTTAAACTGTATCGTTTTGATGCAATTAAGGGGTTGTAGTATTAGAAAATAATATAAATCATATCTTGAAACCTCACTTAACAGCTTAAGCTATCAGATTGAGATGGTTCTTTAATATGGTATCAGAGCCTTGATAACCAAGTAGTCACGAGTTCGAATCTCATCATCCTTATTTATTTGATAAAAATTAAGTACAAAGTAATGTGGGTTTGTGCAACTTCATTTTCTCTTAGTTACATTAATATTGAGATACACATATATCTTTCACATCATTAATAAGATGAAAATGTGATAGGTTTTTGAAAGACTTTTTATATACCTATAGATATTAGAAATGATTATTCTTAACATGAATAGTTCATCTTAAAAATCTTAATAATAAATAAACGAAACATTATAACTCTAACATTAGTTTATAACGACCCTTAGACCGATTAAACTTGATACTTGGCTAAGTAGAGTTGAGTTTGGTAGTTTACCGAACTCAAGCTACCTTTTTATTATCAATTTTTTTATATAGAATTTTAAGTGTTTTTTTCACAGAGCGTCAGGAATACCGATTCATCTTGTAACTTCATATATATACAGTGTAAAAAATCATGCCGTTGTGGGATTTACTATACATGCAGTACTGTTTCAATTCAAAACAAACCTCAGTGCTGAGTAATTTAAATCCAGCGCAGTAAACGAAGCTAAGACATGGTTAATTAATTTATTCTCTTAATTATAGTACTTTTAGTCTTTTAAGATGTTACTTGTCTGTAATCACTTGGTATTAATACAACAAACCTACAGCATATTTTGCATGTCTAGATACACTCAAGTCAATGTCATTTTTTAACAAAGCAAGTGGCAGTAGTTTATTGGTCACAAAGAACGATTTTGTCGTTTTTCTTGGAGCTCATGCTCTTGTCCTCTCTTCTTCTTGCTCAGAGCCAAGGTAGCTGGGAATCTCCATCATCCCCTCGTTGAATACACACACACACACACACACACACACTCTCTCTCTCTTCTTCTTGCTCAAAGCCAGGGTAGCTGGGAATCTCCATCATCCCCTCGTTGATATATATATATATATATATATATATATACACACACACACACTCTTCTTCTTGCTCAAAGCCAGGGTAGCTGCGAATCTCCATCATCCCCTCGTTGATATATATATATATATAAAGACCTACCATCCATGCCAATCTCTACATGATTGCCTTATAATTGGCTTTTGGATAACGATGCTCCCTCGCAGCGAAAGGAGAGGAAAATAAGCAGTTTATGACCGCATGTTGCTTGAAGCAAGATTTACGTAGACTTTTTAATGTAGTTCTGAGATTCTTGTGGAAAATCAACATTTTAGAAGGAAAAAAAGAAAAAGAAAAAGAAATCGATGCTCAAAATACAATATCACAACAAATTGTATGTTAATTATTTATTTTGTATAGATTCAGTACTACCATGAGCAGATAAAGGAAGTTTGGTACTCGTTGTACGTTTTTTTTTTTTTTTTGCTAAAATGACGCGGTTTGCTTTTTTTGGGGCAAAATGATTTAAAAAACGGTATTTGTGCAGTGTGCAGAAGCAGTAGGTCCTCTGGGCCCATAAAGTATCTTCTCTGCTTCTAAAGTGATAAAAGCCACAAAACACAACACGACGAACTCGTTCCACATCTAGCTACTTTAAATTTACTTTCACAGGTTACCCAACGCTAGCAATATTTCAATAAAAAAAAAACACAACAACAACAACATGAGAAAGTCATCCATCATAGACATTTAAGACAGCCTCAGCTAGAAAGTTTTTCTTTGTTGACGGGCTTCATGCAAATTTATATTTATTAGTTTTTTAAAATATTTTTAAATTACAATCATATATACTAGCACGATATAATTTATTGTATGTTGACCACATATCACAAAAAAAGTATTGTTTACATGTAAATTGAAATATAAACTAATTATTCTCTTTAATAATTTAAGATGCAACAACTATTTTAATCATAATTTTAAATAAATATTTATTATTATTTTTTTAGAAACATTTTTAATCACACTTTTAGCTAAACATTTATTTAAATCAAACACGACACAATAAAAAATGCTTTTTCAAAATCTATTTTTTTAAACCACAAAAACAAACGTACTCATAGAGCTGGTTGATTAGTTTGCACCGCCAAGTTGGTTGATTATTTTGGTGTATTGAAGCAAACACTTATTATTATTTTTTAAGAAGCATTTTCAATCACAGTTTTAGCCAAATATCTATTTAAATCAAACACGCCATAATAAAAAGTGCTTTTTAAAAATCAATTTTTTTAAACTACAAAAGCTACCACAAAAACAAGCGCATTCATAGAGCTAGTTGATTAGTTTGTACCGCCAAGTTGGTTGATTATTTTGATGTATTAAAGCAAACACTTATTATTATTTTTCAAGAAGTATTTTCAGTTACAGTTTTAGCCAAACATCTATTTAAATCAAACACGTCACAATAAAAAGTGTTTTTTAAAAACCAATTTTTTTAAACCACAAAAACAAGCGCATTCATAGAACTAGTTGATTAGTTTGTACCGCCAAATTGGTTGTTTATTTTGGTGTATTGAAGCAACTCCACAATGGAAAGAGAGAAGTTGGATTTACACAAAGAATTATGGTCCACGAAAAGTTAACCAACCAGTCCAAGATCATATGATGACAACATGGTAATAAGATCTACACCAAGCTCAAACCTCAATCCTTGGAAGAGCCCAGATAGATCTTGTAAAGCCCAAGAGGAGGGGTGAAAACAAAAGCTAATAGGGATGAACATGAATATTAAGATTGTCAAAAATATTTTGTTGACACGATATGAAAAATACAATGCAAAATACGATCATAAATAAAAACATATAGTAAAATTATAAGTAAATTTTCTTAACTAATTATATAGACATTTCTAGCCGAGTAGTAAATAACAATATAGCATATTTAAGATAAAAAATGAAATAAACAATACAAAAGTTCAGGTACTTTAAAGTACATGGTTCAAATTAAAATTCATACATAGTTTATGTAACTTAAACATATAATCTAAACTTAAAAATATAATCTAATACAATTATGTTCATAGATTTTCATTAACTAACAATCATGTACATAGATTTTAATGGTTCAAAACATGAGGCTTTATTACAAACATCAGCTTTTTCTTAGCTGTAATAACTTGATTGCTTGCCAGTTGTCACAAGGCTAGATTTTCAGTTGTATTCCAAGTTTAGTGGACTAGATTGTTCAGTGTATTTCAAGTTTCAAATTCATTATATTCAATTTAAGTCAATTAGAAACAAAGCAACAAGTAATATTGGCATGCATTAACATCCAATGTCCAGATATAGAAACTAGTTTTCTAAATAATTCATCCATGTAACTGGATTGCTCAATTCATACTCGAAAGACCCTACACCCTCTAATTAGATATTTGTAAAGTAAATTTTTATTTTCATAATTCATGTTCTTTTATTGGTTTGCAGGACCTTCCTAGTCAACAAGCTAAAAATCTCTTATTCGATACAAAATGGAAAAGAAAAAATTAAAACAGTAGTAGAGCCCATAAGCAAAATATGAAAACAAATTCTCAAGCCCATTAATAAGTTTAATCCAATTAAATATCAAATTCACACCTTTTTCAATTCATAGCCTAAAGGACTCAAGAATTTATGGGAAAGCTTATCAATCTTCTAATATTGTTGGTTGGACTTGGAATCTTTCTTAATCAGTGTACAACTCAATTGTTTAGAATAAACCATATGCCTTATTTACTTCTTATAAATACCCAACCTATCTTGTCTTTTTTGTTAATCTTTAGGTCACATATTTATGTTTTTATATATATTTTAATGATAACAATAATATGAGAATTGAACTAATAATATGTTTGGTTGAAAATACATTTTAAAGATATTTATACAAGTATCATATCAACAAGCATAAAGGATTTCATGAACAAGTAAAAAAAAAAGAGCATATTAAAGACTTATAATTAAGTGTTCATTTTAGTGTTTTATATAAATCTTATATCTTATCTTGATAACACAAATTAAAATGAATGCACACACATTCATTATGCATACATTTAAAATGATTGATTAAAAACCTAATAAACGGTTTTAAGAATTCACCTTAGTTAAAACTGATAAAATTAAAATTTTGCATGAATCAATTGACCATTTGGCCAGACCAAATAAACTAGTCAACTGTTTGTTCATCCATAATGAACACCTGGGAATTATACAGGAACTGGTCGATTGATTGACTTGACTAATTTAAATCGATCGACTATTTCAGTCATCAATGGAGATGTAACTGCTATAAACGATTAGTTTTTGCTAAAAACACACACACACACACAGCTTGCCTAATTGTAAAATTAGTAAGAGAATACAAACGAATATGATATACAAGCTATTTTAAGTGTAAAAACACTACAAATTCATCTATCATTTATTATATTCTAATTGATGTTATTAAACCTTCATATTCTAGCATGAGATTATTTAATCTCATTCTCATCATATTTAAACACTTTCAAATCCTTTAAGTGTTATCTGGTAAGATTTGAGAAATTAGAACTTTCAATTGTATTATCTACTATGTTGATAGAGTTATTTGTGATAACAAAAATCATGTTTATAAACCTTTAAGAGTTAGGTATAAACTTTTGGTATTAATGAAGTAATTTCACCAAGAAAAAAATCTTGAAAATGACATATCTTCAAGTGAGAAAAATCTTTGTATGGATTCATCGAGTGGTGAAAAATCTTGAAGAGAAAATATCTTCAAGTGATGTGAAATTTTGGTATAGATTCATCAAGTGGCTATTGTACTCTTGAACATGAACTTGTGAAGGAATATAATACTCAAGTACGATTTGTTACTTGAGATAATGCTATTATCCAATATTCCATTGTTTGATCTAAAAAAAAAAAAAAGAGAGAGAGAAAATGAGTGTACATGTCAAGCTTAGAGGGAAAAGATCTGTAGTTACTAGGCTGCCACTTACCATTTCCTGGTAAAGCTGAGAGGAGGAGAAATGGATGATGAGTTGAGAGGAAGGGATGCTATGTTAGAGAAAGGGAAAATATATACAAAAAAAAAAAATCATCTTTAATTAATAAAAAAATAGGAATGGAATAGACAATACTCTTTTTATATATTCAAACTCGTATATAAAATCACATTTTCACTTGATTCAATTTAATTTTATTATTTTATCTAACTTTAATTTTTTTATTTTTCAATTAATTTTTCATGATCATGATTTTAATAACCACACAGAGAGAAAGAAGAAGTATAAAAAGGACCAAAGTGTAACGTGACATGGCCCAAAGAATAGATGGGCCTAGCATGAGAGATTATACCAGCCCTGAGCCATCCACTCTCTTCTTCTTATGCTGGGCCATCTCAATCGTAAGCCCATCACTTGCACCAAATAATTTGCAGCCAAGCCCAATTGCTAACCCAAACCAAAATAGAAAGAAAGAAACCCCTAAACAAAACACACATGCACAAATATATAAAACCCTAGCCGCCGCCGCCGCCGCCATCTCTGTTCTCCTCCTCCAAAAACTATATCGCCTCCACGCCACAACCCTAATTTTGCAATCATGGCAGAAAGAGGAGCAGGAGGAGAACGTGGAGCCTTCCGCCGTGGATTCGGCGGCCCACGCGGAGAACGCGGAGGACGAGGTGGTCGCCGCCGTGCTCGCCGTGATGAGGAGGAAAAATGGGTCCCGGTTACCAAGCTTGGCCGTCTCGTTCGCGACGGAAAAATCCGATCTCTCGAACAAATCTACCTCCACTCACTCCCAATCAAAGAGTATCAAATTATTGACACTCTTGTTGGACCAGGCATGAAGGATGAGGTCATGAAGATCACTCCGGTTCAGAAACAAACACGTGCCGGTCAAAGGACTAGGTTTAAGGCCTTTGTCGTTGTTGGTGATGGGAATGGACACGTGGGTTTGGGAGTTAAGTGTTCGAAGGAAGTGGCGACTGCCATTCGTGGGGCTATTATACTGGCCAAATTGTCGGTTATTCCTGTGAGGAGAGGGTATTGGGGTAACAAAATTGGGCAGCCACATACTGTGCCTTGTAAGGTTACTGGGAAGTGTGGGTCTGTAACTGTGAGGATGGTGCCTGCTCCTCGTGGTGCGGGAATTGTCGCGGCTAGAGTGCCGAAGAAGGTGCTTCAATTTGCTGGGATTGAGGATGTTTTTACTTCTTCCAGAGGGTCTACTAAGACTCTTGGCAACTTTGTCAAGGTTTGGTTTTTATTTTTTTTAATCAGTTTAATAAGTCTGCCATTTTTGTTTATAATTCCTTTGATTAAGTTAATTTGGTTTCGTGGAAATGACTGCTCATATTTGTTGACTCTACTTATTGGTAGAAGTTGAGAGTCCCCTGCCTCTCTTCCAATAGTTTTTTGCCCTTCATGTTGTGTTCATGTGTCATCTCAATGAATTCTTCTATATATGTATTTTTCACTTTGGTAACTTAAGTTGTATTTTGTTATGTCTCTTCAATAACGTAGTATATTAAGTGATGTTTCCTTGTTGCTATAAGTGGAATGTTTTGCTAGTGTTTGATCGGATGGCTCTAGAACATTGATCCTCAAGTGTGTTTCCGGAGCCAGTCGTTAGTTGGCAGAGTGGGTTAAACATGGCTTTGCCTTTTTTCTTTGTCATTGTTGATGAATATTTTGACATTGTTGAAACCTGGAAGAGTGGCCTGTGAGTGCGTATGCATGATTTTCTTTTACCGAATTGTTTGGTACTCCTATCTTGCCAAAGCCAAAAGTTCTCTGCAATGAAATATTTATTTTTGTGTAATGATGCGAGACAATCCTATTTGTTCTGGTTAATTGCATCTTTTTTTTCTTTTATCAATCGATTGAATTAGTTCATGGATGTATTTTGTGATGCAGGCCACTTTTGACTGTCTCTTGAAAACCTATGGTTTCTTGACTCCTGATTTCTGGACGGAGACTCGCTTTATCAAATCTCCTTTCCAAGAGTTCACTGATCTACTAGCAAAGCCAACAAAAACCCTTGTCCTTGAAGATGTGGAGAGAGTGGAGGCCTGATTGGAGCTAGGAATCCTGAAAGATGAGGTCATATGTCCAAGAGTACTATGAATTGCTTAATAGGTTGTTAGGGCTTCAAATATGTGATCTTTTTTGTCAAGAATTTTTTATTTTTTAAAAGAAAAAATTATTTTTTTGACCAACTTGGATTGGTTTGCGGTTAACATCAGTTTAATGCTATGTTTTTTCCGTAGTGCACCTTATCTGTGTTGTGTTTTATTTAAATTTTGCTGCCTCTGGTGTTTATGTTGTCTCTCCAATCATAAGCAAAAAATCTCTACATAAAGATTAATGTGGTAAAGTGATGCAAATCAAATGACCATTGCTTGCATGCTAGAATATTCGCTGTGACATATTCAAATAGAAAGGATTATTTTCTAGCTTCTGCGGTTGTAAACAGTTCATTTCTGATAATTTTGAGATTTTTGTTGCAGTAAAGTTTGATGTTGGGAGAACATTGAAGGCTGGAATTAGGTTTGAAAAGAAACATGAACAGAACAATAGAGCTACTTCAAGAGTAGTGATTTCTAGGTTTCAAGTGATTTTTTTTTTTTCGAGTGCTGATTGAAAACCGACAGATGCATTTGGGGGCGACAAATAGTTATCAACAGCTCTAATATTGCTCTTGCTCTTGTTGGAAATAATGAATGAACTGGATCTAGGTGCTTCAAATCCGTTCGACATGGAATTTTGTAATAGGGTGAAACAATTCGCTTTTTTCTAGTTTCAGAGCGATGTCTTGTGCGACTGTATCATACTGCTATAAAATTATGAGCATGTCATTCGAGGCTATTGGACTTCTCTCTTTTTTTGTCCATTTTTATAGAAATTTTGTTCGTAGGCTGCTTTTTCTGTAGTATTATGATTTCTTTTCCAGGCCCAAAATTTGAAGCCTCAAGTGATGTCCTGGGGAACGAATGGAGCAATTTACCAAAGATTACTTTTCCTTCCATGTTTTGAGTTCGAGATTAGCCTATTGATGTCCACTGCTGACCACAGGGCCTCGTAACCACAAATTCTGGCAAAGATAAAGCAACACGTGGCATTAATCCATTCGTGCAAACACTCTTTGGGATAAGGAAATGGATGATGGTCTCCCATCAAGTCCTTTGAGCCATTTGAACTCCTAAACTAATAATAGTTCAATCCATTCTTTACGTGCCTGTGAGAGTCAGAAACAAACACTCAGTTGCAACAGAGAAGAGCAAAGAACTTGCAGAGCAGAGATGGCATCCATGACCATGACAGCCTCATTCCTAGCTGGCTCAACCATGGCGAAACAGCCTTTGACGACCCCGCGCAGAGGGCTCATTGTGGCCAAGGCCTCAAGAACCACAGAGGGAGTCAACGTGGAGATGAAGAACAAAGAAGAGAGTAGCAGTGGGAGGAGGGATTTGATGTTTGCAGCTGCAGCTGCTGCTGCCTACTCCATTGCCAGAGTCGCCATCGCTGATGAAGAACCTGAGCGAGGGACCCCAGAAGCTAAGAAGAAGTATGCTCCTATTTGTGTCACAATGCCAACTGCTCGCATCTGCCGCAAGTGACAATTTGATGTTTTATTTTATGCTCGTTGATGTTTGGATTATGAATGTAATGTAAAAGTCGCACTCACTTGTAATGCTTGTATTGGAGAAGTCTCCTTCTTTCAAGCCTCCTCTTCTCCATCTATGTTTCATTTTATAGAACCCAATTCCTCAGACCCAATCTCCTCCTTGTCTTTCAGTTTAAGGTTGCTCAAAAGGACTAAAGGCGTTTACGAACCTTTTATTTTTGAAGGTACAGCGTAGGGTTACCTCCTACTACTCGGGAAACACCTTTTTTATATTTCATTTCAAGAATTAGATTGCAGCACCCAACCACATACTGATCGAACAACTCGACTTTCCCTTCAATTTAGGTTGTCAAAATTATTACTACCAAATAAAACTTCGATACAAATTATCACAAAAATCTTCCATTTTTCTGTAGCTGAAATGGTTGCCTTAAGATATGGCCTATTGAGGTTAACTTCACCTTCCAGGAACAGTTGATCCAAACTAGAAAGGAATATGACACTGCCGACCTCAATTATCCAGGAATTCAAAACACCATCCGATCCCGAGAGAGAGAGACACAAAAATGGGAACATCAAATACTCGCAATTTCCAATTTTAATCCAAGAAGAGCTAGTTCTACTTCTGCAACTAAAAATAAAGAATCAAGAATTGCATGGCAACCAAGAAGGGTTGGGTCTAGCAGCCAGGGCTAGTCCTCCCCTAAGACGAACACGGTTCGAATCCTTGCTGGCAGTGGAACCTGCTTTGAGGTGCCCGAAGATGCCGCGAAGAGGATTAGTCGGGGGCTAGAGAATATCCTGGTACAATAAAAAAAAGAAAAAAAAGAAAAAAAAATTGCATTGCATTGCATGACGACACAAAACGGAGGTTTCCCACGAGCTTTTCCACTCCATTATCTAGAACCGGTACTTGTTGCATAATTCTTGGAAAGTAAACTGAAAAACATGTCCATGATTACATGCATGGAAAAGAGATTTTATCAGTGGAAAAATAAGTGAAAAACACTCAACAAACATTCACTTAATAAAATTCAAGCCCGTGTAAAATACAGGTCTTGTAAAAAAAAAGCCTAAACAAGCAAAACTGGGATACAAAATGACACTGACACTTAGCACCATGCATTACAGCTGTTACCGACCAGTAATAGCACAGAAGACTTGGAAAGAGAGACTGTTCCACAATCACCTCAGCCATTTTGCCAGGCAATAAGATTGCGGAAGATATACATAGGTAACTCATTCTCCTTTCTCGTTTTGCTGAGTTGCAGCATAATTGCGAACAACTTCCATGGCCAACTGATGAGCAGTTTTGTTCTGCAATTTTGCAAGTTCATCCATTTTTTCGTATGTATCCTTGTCAGTAAAGAGCCTCAGGTTGTATGTAGGTCGTGTAGCCACCACGCCATCCCATTTATCAACCCACTCTTGAAGCATCTCAAATCCCTGATAAAAATAATCAAGTCAATACTAAGTGAAATTTTCAATGGGATTGGATAAATTTCACAAGCTAACTTCTCCTCAAATGAGTCGAGAGATGCTAATTTGCAAGGTAGTAAACTCTATACTCACCACACGGTTAGTGAAGTCACCAAATGATTCTTTGGATTGTCTTTTCCGTTTCCAGTAATAAAACAGAGGTTCCAAAACCTTTTCAAGGTCATGAATCTTAACCTTATTCATGAAAGTTCTTGCTAATGAAGTTTGATTGGGCGTTCCCCCAAGCCAAATCTGTTTGAAAACAACGTGAATGGTTCATTATGTTTTCCTTTAATTACTGATAAAAAAAGCAAATGAGAAAGGAAGACATCAATGTAGTCCTTGGTATACCTGGTAGCTATTAGGACCATCACCAACAAATCCAAGTTCAGCCATGTATGGTCTGGCACAGCCATTGGGACAGCCAGTTGCCCTTATTACCACAGATTCATTGTATTTAAGACCAACCTGAAATCACAAAGAACTACCTGTAAATGAGGTCTCGATTTCCATTTGCATGGAATTGACAATTCAGCACTTTCATCTATAAATGCTTGGTACATTTCTCACGAACTTGTTGGAAAGGACATACCTTCTCAAATACAGCTCTAACACGCTTGAGGATGTCAGGCATTCCCCTTTCAGCTTCAGTGATTGCCAATGGGCAAAGTGGAAAGGCTGGACAAGCCATTGCAGTCAAATTGAGGGGGTCCACATACTTGGGTTGCTGTGCAGGAGCGATATTAATCAAAACCACAAAAATGAAGAAAACAAAACAAAACAAAACTAAACAAGTAGAACGAAAACCTAGCTAACCAAATAGACATTGTAATAACCTCAAGAAATTCACTATTTGCCGACTAAACTGCAGCAGAACCATTCAGACAGTAGTAGATGAATGTGTGGAGCAAGAAACAGTCATGTTACATGGATCCTTTTGACAGACCATGCAAGAATGTTGTTACAGACTTTAAATGTCAATTACCATTGCAAAAGGTTTGCCTGACAGATCGACTGTTGACATGACATGTGATTATTATGTCCATTACATTGAATAATAATTCTGGAAAGTGTCCACTGATAAATTGATACCAACGAGTGACTATAAAATAGTCTTTAGCAAACTTAACTATTAGTTAAATGAAGGCATCGTGAGATTTAAAAGCTCGGCCATTTGATTGTAAAAATAGATGAATAACAGGGAAAGAAATCCAGATATTGTGATGGCATGGTTTTTATAACAGTTCGACTCCATGTTAGGTTTCCAATTGTGTGCTAATTCCATCTAAATCATAATGGAACCATCTGATGAGACCTAACCAATTACAACCTTAAATGAAATTGTTTCTTTTAAATATGAAAGCACAATATCAGATCCTTGCTTTAGTTCACAAACAGTTTCATAATCGATCCACTTTAACAATTCACTAAGAATTAAGAAGTTCAATTATACAAGTTCTAACACCCAGTCTCAAGGAACAAGAAAATGATATATGCGTGGTCATATTTATCAATGAACTTAACTCTGAGAAAAATTTCACAGTTACAGAATACACAGAAAATAATACAGACATCAAAAGAAAAAGGTCTTACCAGCAAACCAGCCTGTGCAAGAGCTGTGGTGATGGGGTGCTTCCATGCTTTGCGAATACCACACAAGATGATGTTCTGGTTTGGTGTGAGACGTACATCCAAATTATACTTCTCTATTATTTCCCTTAGCGTCGCCTTCATTTTACCCCCAACACGACCACTATCAACATGGAGCCCACAAAACAACCCACCATCACCCTACCAATAAATTTCAATCTATCAGTAAGCAGAAAAGACAATAATAAGAAAATGTGTGATCCAAAGCAGGATAGGTAAAGCACTTTAATGTGATGAGACAGAACGCAACATGTCACTTATAAATTTGGGCTAACCTGCTCATGCCATCCCAGGTAACTTTTAAACTCCCACTCCGGCAATTCACGGGAAGGCTCAAATTTCCTCCCATAGTATTGCTCCACAACACTTCTAAACTTCTCAATTCCCCAGGAGCTTATCAAATATTTCATCCTGCTGTATTTACGATCATCTCTCCTCCCATTTTCTCGTTGAGTTACAACAATAGCTTTAACTGCATATAAAATGTCCTCCTTTGGTACATAACCCAATGGTTCTGCCAACCGAGGAAAAGTGGTCTCTAGTCTATGAGTTCTTCCCATACCACCACCAACCTGCATCAAAAGTTGTAAGAAACAGAAAGCTGCAGGCAGTAAAGAAGAAAAATGAGGACTGCTGAGTGTATATTAATCTAGTCTTACATATAAGTTAAACCCCTGAGGTTCGCCATCAGCATCGGTAACCACAACCACACCAATGTCATTTGTGAGAACATCCACAGAGTTATCTGTTGGCACAGTGACAGCAATTTTAAACTTCCTAGGCAAGAATTGAGTTCCATAGATGGGCTCTGGTGAATCAGGGAAGTTTGTTCCATGAGAATTGTCATTGCGGGCCTTCACTACCTCTGGAGGTTCTGCTGACATGATTTTCTCTCCATCCACCCACATATCATAGTAGAAACCAGACTGGGGAGTTAGAAGCGCAGCAATGTTATCAGCTGTTTGCTGTGCAAATTGGTAATCTTTTCTCGCAAATGGAGCAGCAGGGGCCAAAACATTCCTGTTCAGATCACCACATGCACCAAGAGTTGAACCCATGCTATGTACAATGCTGCTCATCACAGTCTTGAGGTTCTTCTTTAGAACACCATGGAGCTGAAATGTTTGTCTGGTTGTCAACCGGAGAGTTCCAATTCCAAACTGATCAGCAAGATCATCCATGGTCAAGTACAACTTGTTGGGGACTTTCCCGCATGGGTTCTTTGTACGAAGCATAAAGGAGTAGGATCTCCCCCCTCGTTCTTCTCTGTTATACTGCTGATAACTCCCATGGAACTTGATTAGTTGTATAGCAGACTCGTTAATGTTTGGGGCATCAGTGAGCAACTCCTCATTAAGAGGGTACCTGATAAAATTGCTGTGTTCTTTAATAATTTCAACCTTACTACGCTTCGTCCCCGTTTCCGGCTTTACTGGCTGCCCACAAAAATCGTGCAAATTACAACAAAAAAAAAAAGGAACTTCACAAACTTTATCAATAACGATCAACATTCAGCTCATTCTATTCAAGAAACTGCCTTACAATTCTTTAATGTTACTAATAAACAAGTTCACTAAGGAAAACCTAATTATAATTATGTTGAATCAGGAGCATTTCCATTTCGCGGGTTCCAAACACCTTCCTTTTCCTCCCAAATTTACTTAGCACCACACATTTACAAAGAAATTCAACAACATGACATGATTCTGAAGATATTTCGATGTACGGCACCTGAAGTTTAGCTTTTATATATTTTAAATCGTAGAAAGGACACGACCGGATTGAAAAGAGTAAAAAAGTGAAAACAAACAAGCCTTTTCTCCCTACTTTTGACGTTATCTCTTTCCTCAGCATCAAGCAGAGAGAAGCGAGATTCAAATAAGCAGCATTCGATAAGGGAAAAAAAAGACTCAATCCAAACAGATCAAAACTAAACAAATTAATTATCCTTTATTTTTTCTATATTTCCTTTTCACCATCAAATTCAGAAAACAAATCATAAATAAGAAGAAAAAAAGGCAGTGGGAGAAATCTCACCGTAGAGACAGCTTTAATAAGCGAATTAGGTCTGGAAGTTGAGGACGAAACTGGATAAAAATTGACACGTCTCCTACTCAAACCAACTGGATTCCAACTCCTCAGTCCATCAAAACTCCCTATCTCAATCTTCACCTCCTTCAACACTGCAGTATTAGCTGCACCAAGCGAAGCAGCCGCCGCCATCCGTCTCTCTCTCTCTCCCCAACAAAGAATCAAAACCCAAGATAACGAGAACCAAGAGAGTGGTAGAGAAGCAGAGAGGCTGATATTATGTGGAGACTGGTGAATGGAGAAGATAGTTAATATAAGCGAAAGCTTTAAAACCGTGAGTTGCTGTATTTTTTATTTTTTATTCTATCAGGCTGCTGGTCTTTGCTATTATGCGCCGTCACGTGCCTGACATGGGTATCTTATAACTGGTGACTCTCCTGTATTCCCACGCCCTTGTCCACGCTCTCACATAGCATGACGGAATTTGCTATGTGGATTGTGGATGAACTGGGAGAGAGAAGCGTGGTTTGAGGCGCGTGGGGGAGTAGAAAGGACAGAAATGCGAAGCAAAACCAAAGTTGGATTCCATGGTTGATGAACGTGGACGGGATTACATTGGTGATGCTAATAATAAAATAAATAATAATAATAATAATAAGTTAGTCAAATTAGGGACTGACTGCTGTGTAAATACTATAATAAATAAAAAGTCACAGAGAATAATGATAAACGGAGCCAAGCAAAGCAAATTGAAGTTTTGTTTTCGCTAAGAATGGCAAACTCAAATTTTGATCCTCCTTGTAGGGCGGCGAGCAGAAGTATTACCGGATTGGGGCCGGCCGTTGCCCTGTCAATTTTTTTCTTCACATGAAAAAAAAATGCTAACATGATGCAATGTTTTTAAAAAAAAAGTAAAAAAGAAATCAAGATTTTGTATTTAATACTTTTGGTTAACTTAGATAATAAGAATAAAAGATTACGACTACAAAAAAAAATGATAAAAAAATTGATGAAGTAAAAAAGAAAAAAAAAACCTTGAATCAAAACCGTTTGGATTAGCTTGTCAAATCCATGACCTGATCACGCCGTCGAGAGCATATTAAAAAAAAGTATAATGTCATTTATCAAATAACCCAATACTCAATGATGAAATTGAAAAAAAAAATTTAATTAAAAAAACAAAAAAATATAAGTCAACACAGGTTAATCCGCTAACCTTACGACCATAGACGTAGAATTGTTAATGATGGATAAATATTTCTTACAAATATATTAATGTAGGATAAATATCTCTAACACAAATATTAATGAGGAATAAATATATCTTACACATGTATTAATTTGAAATAAATATCAATGACATAAATATTGATAAGGAATAAATATCTCTTACACGTGTATTAATATGATGGAAATATGGTAAATCATGAGAGATTTTTGCACACTTAAAGGTGTAGTAGAAGTAGGATCCAAGCTAAGAATGGCTTAGGTCAGCGAAAAAAATCTTGAAAAGCTTGCGCAGGGTCCTAAAAATCAGGCTCGAGGGGTTGGGTCCGGGTCATGCGGTTGAACCCGAGAGGGACCTAAACGGGCCTGGATGCGCTGGTTTGGTAGCTTATGGGCCCAAACATGTCGTCTAGGCCCGCAACACCCATGCTTGGGTGTTAGGCTCGAGATAAGCCCCGACCCCATGGGTGGCTGGGCCCATAGCTTTTTGGGCCTATTAAATTTGGTTTGAGCCAACAAATATTTTTTGGGAAATATTAAGAAATTTGGATCCATAAATAGCCTCTCAATTCTTTGTGGTATTTTTATCGCAAAGACTTAAGAAATATACATATTTTCTTTAATGGAGTCCTTTATTTTTCTCTGTTTGAGAGAAATAAGGAATATCTCAAGACACTTCGCCAGAGTATTTACTTGTAAAGTACCATCACAAGTGAAAGAATGCTCAATCCAACTGGAAAAACATCTAGAGAAACACTTTAATTTCATCCTTAAGGATTTGCAAAAGGTCATGACATATGTCACCAATCCGACAAAGGATCATGAAGACCTCCCACTATATAAGAACTTCCCTTCATTCCATTTCATTTCACATTTGAAGCTCCACTTTCTAAAACTTCTCTTTAACTTATTTTGCTAAGGTGTTCTGACGTGTGAAATGTGTTCTTGGTGGAGAGTAATCGCGTAAAGTGTAAGACCTAAAGTCAGCCCAACCCAACCCTAAGTCAGCCCAAACCCAACTTAAGTTAACCTAGGCATATAAGGAAAAGTTGTAAAGGGATTATTTTTCTCTTTTCTAATTCTTATGGCCATTATAACCCCCTCCCCATCAAACCAAGGATTTCAGTTTATGATCTTGAGTTTTTTGGGTTCAAGAAAGGTTGAAGTAGCAAGTAAGTGATTCTCTCTCTCATATTACTTTCGATTATGATTTTTTTATGGAAAGATTAAAGAAGAGATTAGGTTTTATAAGGATTTGAAGTTTATTATTTTAAGATTAATTCATGATTATTAAAGGTTTAATGTTAAGTGATTAATTTTGAGTATGTTATTAAAAATAAGGATTTATGAGTTGATTTGTTTAAATTGATTTTTTTATGGGTTAAGAAATCCATTTCAATCTTGCTGGAAAATCTGGATAGAATGGTCTTGAGGTTGAAGATGGCAAAATTTTATTTTGGTCCTTAATTTATGAAAATTACAGTTTAGTCTCTAAATTTTAAAAAATTATAATTTGACCCCTGATATGTTTTTTGAGGTTAAGGATGATTAATCTCAGTTTGATAATTGATTTGGAATATTTTCAGTTTGGTCCCTTAATTTTAGGGATTTAAATTTTAGTCCCTGAACTTTTAAAAAATTACAATTTGGTCCCTGGTTTGTTCTAGACAGAATTGTGGATGGTTTATAGGTGAAATTTCAATACGGTTATGTATATACAGTTTGGTCCAGTTTTGGTAAAATTATGTTTTGGTCCCTGTTTTGGAAAATTATCATTTTAGTCCCTAAACCTGGTTTTCTTTCATGCATTGGAATATTTTATTTGTGTTGTATTGAGTATATTTCATATATTTGTTGTAGGTTCTCCTAACGATCCTCAATAGGTTTTTCGGATCTTTCATCTGATATTATTTTCTATCTATATTTTTCCAGGTGAATAAGATAATCTTTAATATGCATATAATATAAATAAATATGTATGTTGATTATACGATGAGTACAACTAGTTAATTTCTTGAATATTTACATATGTTGCTTTATTTCCCGAGTACTTATTTATTCTTGAATTTGCACTCGCAATCTGTCTAACTAAATTCTATTTGATATGATATACGTTTCTTTGATGATTCTGTGGATATCTATTATGCCTTAATATAGGATTTGTCAGTAACTCCATGCTAACGGAGAGTAGTTAGCCTATGTACAAATAGTGTTCTATATACCTAGCTGGTAAGAGAGATATTAGTCTGTGACGACTGATCATCCCACAATGGTTACCTTCGGGTGTCATCTGATCTCTGACATGACTTTATGATAATATGTTTAGTATGTATATATATATATATATATATATATGTATATTAAGATAAATCGACTTGAAAACTATTAATATCTAAAATGTATATTAGATGTTATTCCCTCACTGAGTTGGTTGAACTCGCCCCTCATTTTTAATATTATTTCAAGTTCTTAGTTTCTGATAGCAGGTGAACTTTGTTGAGTGTTCCTGCTTCTTCAGTTTTGGTCGGTATGCCTTGCTTGTTTTGCGAGGCTTTCTTAACTTTGTTTTGATTCGATGTCTTAGCCGCTCCACTGTTACCTTGTTTTAATCAAGTTTGGATTTTAACAATGTATTGAGTATTATAAATTATTGTTTTTGTTTTAATTACTGATGAGAAGTTTTGAACTATCTTTTGGTTTCATCAGTTTTGAATAATATAATATTTCTAAAGATTATAAAATGCTGCGTATTTTTGAATAACTTGTTCTTTTGATATGTCCGTTCTGAGGCTTAGCGTAGGTGGGGTGTCCTTTTGACACCGCTCCTACGTTGCCGGTCATGGACCCGGGATTCGGGTCGTGACATGTGTAGCCTTTGTGTAAAGTATGGTATGGTAACATAGCGTGGAATGAAGTTTAGAGGGGTTCATCTTGAGGTAATCTACTTATACGTAACATTTTTCATAAAAATAGATCTAAAGAAAGGGAAATAGGTAGCCTCTAATTGTGGTTCTATATTTAGACTAGGACCACCATAAACTAAAGGTTCTAATAAGGGGTTGGGAATGATTAAAAACATGCCAAAGACTAGGGAGTTGGCGCCTATCCATTAGGGAATTTTATATTACTTAGGGCTTCTGAGAATATAAAAGAAAGTAACTTGACTACTGAACAAATAGTCGGGGCTAACAACAAACAGAGAGAGGGGTATTTGGGCATAATCCCCGACGAGTCGGAGAGGATTGGCAAATAAACTATGAGTTCCCATCAAGGTCTATATGAGATCATTACACCTTACTTCATGTTTGACCTGAAATTCCACTTTTTAAAACTTCTCTTTAAGCTATTTTGCTAAGGTGTTTTGACATGTGAAGTGTGTTCTTGGTGGAGAGTAATCGCGTAGAGTGTTTGGCCTTTGTGTTAAGCATGGTAACTTGGCCTGGAATGGAGTTTAAAGGGATTTGTCTTGAGGTAACCTACTTATACTTAACATTTTTCATAGAAATAGATCCAAGGATAGGGAAATAGGTAGCCTCTAGTTATGATTGTATATTTAGACTAGGACCTCCAGAAACTAGGGGTTCTAATAGGGAGTTGGAATGATTAAAAGCATGCCAAGGACTAGGGAGCTGGCGTCTATTTATTGGAAAACTGTATATTACTTCGGGCTTCTGAGGACACAAAAGAAAGTAACTTGACCACTGAACAAATAGTTAGGCCTAACAACAAACAGAGGGGGGTATTTGGCCATAATCCCCCACGAGTCGGAGAGGATTAGCAAACAAACTAGGAGTTCCTATCAAGGTCTATATGAGATCACTGCACCCTACTTCATGTTTGATCTAAGATATATCTTCCCTCAATAAAGGTTCATAAGGGATCTATTATTCCATTACAACATTAGTGTTAACCAGCTACATCCTAATGGATGGGTTTTACTAAAGGCTTTTGAGGAGTATTTTGTAATGATAGGGTTAGAGCCATCCAAAAAAATATTTAGGAACTATTACACCCTAAATGGTTGCCCTCAAGGTGGCCATAATGTTCGTTAGCTCTTCACCTTCTCTAGTTGACCTAAAAGCTTTATGAAAAACATACTAGAGGGTAAGACCACCCATGTGAAGGGTGGCATGGGAGATGGCTAATAATAAGGCATACTAGAAAGGTTCTCTAGGGTAGAGATTAGAGGTATAAGGTTGTCCCTCTTTCTGACAAATTTATGAGGCAGATACTAATATAAGACCGAGTCTAAGTAGCTTTGACAAGGATGTGTACGTGAACATGGAGAGATCTTTATTTCACTACAACTGAATCCAATGGTGAGATCTTCCTTTCACTATAACTTGAATCTAATAGTAAGGGGTAATACCTGAAGAGTAGGAAGGGTTTGTAAGATTTCATACTTGGTGTGTAATTCAATATATTTATCGTGTTTTAACTTTATTTTGAGGAAGATCTATCTTTGAAGGAAGAGTTCTAGAAAGATATTAGGGCAGAGGAGGTTAAGGCTAGAGAGGAAAGTGTAGAGGTTGAGGAGGCATTTAACTCATAGATTGCAAAGATAAAAGAGGTTTATCAAGAGATGGACAATAATTCTACTGATGAGCTTATGTCTGAGCCTACCACCAATGAAAAAAGTCAATCCTCGGTTTTCAAAGGGAATAGAGAAAACATTCCCCCTGATATTTGAATTGAAGCTACTATAAGAGCTAAAAAGAGAAGAGTGCCCTCAGAACAAGGGCCTCATGATGTTATTGGGAATATAACACCTATTTTTATGACTGTTGTAACCCATTTTTGGGTCCCACACAAAAATAAAAATAAATATATAAATATATAGTTGGAAGAAATTAGAAAAAATAATGGGAGGTTGGAGCGCTCAGAAAAGGATCAGAAAAATTGATTAAGGAGGTTCAAAAATACAAGGATTGAAATTTTTACAGTATATACTTGAATGATGAGAGCCTTGTGGGAAAATAAAATTTAATTTGAAGAGAAAAGTCCAAAATTGGATGTTTATGGACTTAATTGGATTTTATTGAAGGTTTAATTGAATTTATAAAGGGTTTGATTGCAAGAAAAATTGATTTTTAAGTCAATTTGAGCTTTAATTGGAAGAAATTAAAGTTCTGGGGTCAAATTATAATTTTTGAGAGATGATTTGGTTAAATCAGGGGCTTAATTGCATAAATATTGAAGTTTAATGGCCAATTAGGGACTTAATTAAGAAAATCCAAAACCAAGGACCAAATTGGAAAAGGCGCGTAAATATAGGGGCTGTAATTAACAAAATCAGGGGCCAAATTGAAGAAATTAAAAGTTTATTGATCAATTGAGGATCAAATTGCATAAATCAGAGGCCAAGGATCAAAGTGGAAAACGCGGCCAACTATAGGGGCGGATACCGAAATTTGCAGGGATGCAATTGAATTAATTCTTAAAATCAAAATTACATTGTGAGGACTTAAAAGAACAAAGAATAAGTTAAGGACTAATTCGAAAAAAGATACTGGCGCCACCTTTAAATGAAACGGCACGTTTTTCATAAAACGGCGCCGTTTCATGTTGAAAAAAAATGCAGAACAGTGTCGTTCAAAACGACACTGTTCCCCTTTCTCCTTCCCCTAGATGTGCAGCAGGGGAAGGCAATTTTTCTTCTTTCCTTATTGAACCCGACACGCCACATGCCTGCCAAAGCCGCCCCCCATACGCTCTCATGATGAAACCAATGAAGCCGACCGCCCCCACCCATTGGCGCCCAACCGGTCTTGGCGGGCAAAGAAAGCCCTGCTCCCCAGGCGCTGCTATGGGGTGGCAATAGGGATGCCCCCGCTCCCTTTTGCCCTATAAATACTCCACCACAACGCCAGCACGCGAGAGGACGAGAGAGGGAAAAAAAAGGGAAGAGGCAGAGAGAATTAACAAAAGAGAAAAGAGGGGGGGATGGAGAGAAGTTTGAATGAGAGAAGAGAGAAAGGAAGGAAAGAATACAGAGAAGTTTGAAACGAGAGGACGTGGAGAGTGTAGAGAAGAGAGAAACCGAAAGAAACAAGGAGAAGAAGTAACACGTGTAAAGAGAGAAAAGGAAGAGCGACCACAAATGGCCGCCGCGACACCAACGCCACCAGAGCACAAAAACAAAGAAGATCGCCCACGACATCGTCATTCTTTTTAAGCTCATCCTCTTCTTAACCCATTGCAGCACCATTGAAGAAAAGGCAAGCAACTGCGCCCGACGGGGAAGAAGAAGAAGAAAACAGCCGCTGTCATCAGCCACTGCTACCTTCCTAACCACCATGAGGAATCGTCGACTTTCTCTCCACCGCCCCCAGCATCATCTCTAGCTGCCACCGCCCTCCTAGTAGACAACAGCACCATGAGAAGCAGAAGGAGAAAAGGGAAACAGAGGAGAACAGAGCTGAAGAAAAACGCAGAGAAGAAAAGGAAGAAAGGCCGACCACCATTCAAGCCACTCCTCAGGCCGCCACCACCAGCACCTCCACGAATCCGCTGCAGAGAAGGAAGAACATTGTTGACAGAGGGAACAAAGGAAACCAAGAGAAGAAGCAACGCCTCTACAAAGGGGAAGAAGAAGAGGAAACATCTCATCGTCATCGAAGCTTCCCGACCATCGCCACCGTCAGAAACACCGTGAGCCCTCGTCGGCTGCCTCTCCACGGCCACCAGCATCACTGTGAGTGTTCGCCATCGCACTTCGCCCCTTTCGGTTCCACGTCCAGGTATGCGTTTTACGTCTCTGTGCATGTGATTTCCTTTGGCATTTTCACTGTTTAAGTGAATTATAATTCACTTGAACAGTACTATTTGCATATATTACTGAGCATGCACGCATGAGCCATGCCTTTTATTTTCCCAGGCGGGTCATTGGTTTGGGCCAGTGACCCGGTAAGGCCTGTTGAGTCCAGCCCAGCCACATAGGCTAAACTGGGTACAGCCCAAAAAAAAATTATTAAAAAATGAAAATTCTTCAAAAATTATTTCAAAGAATATTTGATTTTCTGTAATTTTGTTACTGCATTTTGATCAATATCGGTTTGTTTTTTTATACTGTAAAGATACAAATCTGGTATTTAAATACTCAGTTTTCGTTAAGTCATCAAATTGTTTTTAATAAAAAATATTTTGTTTTCATGCATACGACCTAGTCTCTCCAAAGATAGAGAAAAAAATCATCACATCATATTTTCATACAACAGAGAAAAATTTCAAAAAATATATATGTATTAGCATGCATTTTGGCTCTAATAACCTGTTTATTAAAGCCACAAGAACTAGGCCAATATTTCAAAAATTCTAAAAAAATTTATTTTGTTTTCTTTTAATATCTGGAGTGACGACCTTATACGTAAGGTGTATTCCGGATATTAAATTCTTGCGTTGACGTTAGAATTACCCAATAAGATAAGGATTTCCTTACCGAGGAGGACTTTTCTTAAACCATACCAACAACTAGGAAACACAACGAGACCTCAGATTTTATCAGACAAATAAACAATGCAGCTTACCTTAGGTAGGGCGTATTTGGGGTGCTAATACCTTCCCTTTACGCAACCAGTCCCCGTACCCGATCTCTGAGACCAGTCAGGGTTCCTAGTGACCAAAATACTAGGTGGCGACTCCCATTCCATTTTCTACCAATAAAAGACTAGATTTTCTTGTCCCCCCCATATTTGCCAAATAAAGATAGATAAGTAGGGACACACATTACATTAGATTGAAGTGGAATTCTCGCCGCGACGCCGCACGACGTGCGACAATGACCGTGTCTCCACCTACGACTATACTTAGCCAGTGACCACTATCATCAGGGCTTCCGTCAAAAGCTTCACACCCCAGGCTAGATTGTATGATCTTAAGGCAAGCTCTTTTTATGTTAGGCCAAGGATTGGTTTTGCAGATCCTCTTGCACTACCCTTGTATGAGAAAGAGAGGAATGTCTTGCAGTATTTTATTAGAGCGAAAGATATCATCTTGGGGGTTGATAGCTTGGTGATTGTGGACATAATAGAAAAAACTCTTGGATCACCTTCTCAGATGTCAAGCAATTGTATGATCGAAGTTTTGCTCGTCATTTTGGTCTAACTAAACAACTTCTTCTTTATGTGATAATTTTCTTAGTAGACACATTTAGATTTGTCATTGTTTTCTTACTAACATCTCTTTGTTTTGTTTTAGGGTTTTCTTATGAATGTTTGTTCTTAAAGGCGTTGGATTGCCAAAAGGAACCAAATAAGGATGATTTTGGCTTAGTTAAAGGAAAACTAAAAAAAGACTTAAGACCTTAGAGAGGAAAAGATGTAGTTGAAGGCTTAGTTAAGAGAGATTAAGGAGGCTTATGATATCTATATTCGCAATACCCAAGAAGCCTATATGATAGGCAGAGGATAGAGATCAACAAGCATCCAAGCCAAGTCCCATCCTATAAAAGGTTTGTTTGGTAGAGGATGAGTCATCCTCCCTTATACAATCCTATAAGGCTTCAAAGGCAAAAATGACAGCTTTAAAGATAAAACTAGTGTCAACAAAGAGGGCCTCTCGAGAAGAGTATGCTTGGTGAAAAGCACCAAACTCATGTAATAAGTTCTTTACAATATTTAAAGGATCTCAAGCTTTAGATATGTACATTGTCGATAAGGTATTTATGGTTATATCCAACATCCATTTTTATCATATGTCAACGGGGATAACAGTGGACTTCTTAATTGTATTTGACCCTTACCCTATTTTTTATTTTGCCTATATTTACCCGGGTCGAGCAGTTATTGCTGCTTGTGATGAGTACTTGGCAGATGAGTTTGGGGATTGATGGTAGACGTAGCCTTAGTGAGGAGTAGTAGTCTCTAGTGGGGAATGATAGTCTTCTTAAGAATTAACCCTAGTCTTATAGGGGTTTTTGTTTATATTAAGTACTTTCATTTTTATTGTTAGGTTTGTATCAAATACATTGATTTTATGAATGTATTAATATATGTCATCTAACTTTATCTCGCTAAGTATGTTTAATCTTTCTTTATACTTGTTTTTAATGATTTAGATTTATAAAAGTCCAAAGCCCCATATATACCTAAGGTATAAAGCCTTTCAAAGTAAGGGAGTTAATGTTCTCTATCAAGCAACCCTTTTATTTAAGATAATAGAACTACCAAATCTTGGTGGAACTCGTATTTAGAACAACTTTAATGCTCAAGACTGGACTTGGGTCATACATAGAAAATCAAGGGTGGCTAGCAAACAATCTTAGCCCAATAGGTGTCGGGCATGTATAGAACTTGGGCATGTAAAGTAATAAGCCATGTTAGAGAAAACTTATAGTTAAATTTATTATCCTCTTAACTGAAACCTAGAGGAGACTCTTGGTTGCAATTAATACTTAAAGTAGTCTGGCAATAATGTGAAGCACGAGAGTCCCTTAGAGAGTTTTATCTATTTGAGGTTGTACTATCAAATGGGAGGCATGTGGCCTCCCTAGTGATAGCGTGAGACCTGGAAGCCCCACTTAAGAGTTGTATCGATCCTAGATTGCACTAGCGAGTGAGAGGCTCGTGGCCCTCATGGCAATATCATTAGACCTAGAAGCCCCACTGGAAAGTTATGCAAATCCTAGATCGTACTGACATGTGAGAGGCTTGTAGCCTCCCTAACTATAGCATGAGACCTAAAAGCTCCACTTGAAGGATGAATAATAATGATAATGATATATTTTATTTATGAAAAAAAATTACATATCTATCCACTATGATATGTTTTAAGATGATGTGAATGCCAAGTGTGAAGGAGTTCTTCCTTTTCATATCTTAGAGGTGGTAGGTGTTTGTTTTTACTATCATGATCACTTTAAAAAGGTCATCCTATTTTTAGGTTAGTTTACCCTAACTCTACATATTGCTTGTCATTTCTAAATTTTTTAGTATCAAGTCTCTAAATTTAAACTTTATGTTTTTAACCTTAGCGTTGTGGTGCCGAATAGTTTATGTCGATAGGTTCTGCTCATCACTACAACGGTCATCTGGATTTTTCTAGTAGGTCTAGGTTGGTCCCAAGTCCTTGCTCATTTCTTTTGAAGGATAATGGGTGACTTTTGGACACGGAAACCCAGTTTCAGCTGGTATTGTGGCTTTAGTGGCATATGTGATAAAGAATGGAGTTTTCCTAATGGATGTTTTTTTAGTCATTTTGTAGGCCTATAAAATCTTCTTATGTTTTTTCCCACTTTAACTTGGCTTTTTCATCTTAATTTTTAGCCCATTGAGTTAGACTTTGTTGGTGAGCTTGGCTTGACCATTGATTTGGGGATGTGACACTAAATAAAACTTTTGAACAATATGGAGTCTCTAACATTGCTATTTCATTTCATGGTTGTCAAATTGCATCTTATTATTGGTTATCAAGACTTTGGGAAGTCCAAATTGACATATAATATTCCTCCGGATGAAAAAGATCACTTTATTGGCGATTATGTTTGCCAAGGCCTCAACCTCTATTCATTTGATGAAGTAGTCAACAAGTACTAAGAAAAATTGTTTGTTACCTGTGATCTTAGAAAAAAAAAACCCAAAATATGAATCCCTCATTAAGAGAAAGGCCAAGAGAAGACTATAATTGTCATCTCTGCAAAAGGCTAGCAAGAGACTGAGGTAAATCTTTGGTATTTGTCACATCTTCTAGTCAAGTTTATGGCATCACAAAGCATAATCGATAAGTAGAAACCTGCTCGGGTGGCAAGAGATTTGCGACCCCCATGAAGGTTATATATCATTTTATTGATCTCTATTAAAACATATATGCTTTCTTTAGGGATAGACACTTAATGAGTGGAATTGAGATGGACCTTTGGTATAGGACATCATTATCAAAAGGTATCTTCTCGGTGAGCAGGTAATGTCTTATAGGTGTTAATCAATCCTTACCGCTAGCAATTAGGGCAATCACTAGTTTCTCTTCCCCTATACTTGGCTTCTCTAAAGTTTCAGTCCACATGTCTATAGGGGAGCTGTTCTAAATCGAAGCTTGCAAGTTTGGATAAAAGGTATGCCTGATTATTATCTTCCCTTATTAATGATGATGTATAGAGGAGTGGAAAGCCTTTTAAGATATACCGAACATTCATGAGCTAGTCCTTTCTTATGATTTCTTAAGTTTGGGTTCCTATTAAGGGAATGATTCCACTTGGAAGATCCTTCCAGATGACTCTTCTTGTTATAAAAATAGGGGGGTCTATGCCACAACACACTTGTCTCTTCCACCCGTATATAATTCTTCATAACTTGCTTCATCTAAAACAAGCTTCTGTCTAGCAAGGCATAAAGCTTTCGTCATAAAGCACATTTTCTTACCTCACTTATTAAGGTCACGGGCTCAAACAACTCTTTCACCTTGAGCATCTCCTCATTGAATCTCTTCGAATATGTCATGTAAACTCATTCTCTCATTAGGCAATCCTAAAGAGCTTCATAAAGCTTCACTTAATGAGTATACTAATACTAAAACACCATATTAGTTTGGCATATAAATCATTGAAACCTCCAATAGAGCTTGTCTACAAATTATTAAATCAGGCACGTGTGGATCCACGAAAAGTTATATGAATGATCTTGCAAATTATATTACAGCTCTCAGTTAAGGTTTTCTAGAGAGAGAAGCTCCCGACTGTAAGTAAGAGATACTGTTGTGCCCGGCTGAGCGTTTTCTCATCTCACTGTACAGTGCTTCTTCTCTAGTTCTCGTCTTACCACGAAGCCTCTCTTCTGTCAATAATGACTAAATCAAAGGCTAAAACATCGTCTTTTAAGACTACCCAAGGTGATTTCAGCCTTCAGGTCCCCTGTCACGGGTCAGCTCTTCGACTGACTAGGGCTTTGTCTCGTAGTCGCTCACCGATTCACCATGGTGTCACCTCGCCCTCTTCTACGCCTAGAAGGAAGGCGGTTCTGGCTGATTTTGTTTCACCCTCCGGTGCTGCTAGGGTTTCAGCACAGCGCAAGACCAAACCCACGCAGAGGAACTCCAACTCCTCCGTCTCTTCTAGCGCTTACACTGAAGGTTCTTCTAAGAATCCCCGAACTCATCTTGCTTCAAAGGAGTGTTTAGTTGGGTTTCATCAGGGCTCTCCTCATTCGGGTCCAGGCAACCCGACCCGAGGTTCCTCTCCTGTTCTCTCTTCTCAACAATCTTCGGGTTAAGATTGCTCCTCTTGTACACCTCCTAGTGGTGGCCCCTCTACTGAAGATCATTTTAGGGCTCCGGCCACGCCTTCATCAGCAGCTCATAGTGGCCCTGCATCAGTTATTCCACCAGCCAATGACATGACAAAGCTGCCAACTTGGGTGAAACTTCCCAACTTGCCTTTAAGATGCTGGACTCCTTTGTGTCTTTCGAAAATTGGCAGCATGATTGGGAAGCCAATCCACTGTGACATCCCTACAGCAACTATGTCCAGGCTCTCCTATGCTAGGATACTGGTTGAAGTGGATCTGTTGCAGGAACTCCCACATGTTGTCCAGGTTGTGTTGCCCAATGGAACGCCTCTCTCCCAACAGGTCACTTATGAATCCCTTCCCAAGTTTTGCACTAGGTGTCGGGTTATAGGCCATTCTGGCAATTCATGCAACAGAGGCCCCAAGCAGAAGAAACGTCCTCATGTTTCTGAGGATGCTGATGTTGTTGGGAAACAACAGTCTAATAGTGCAGACCCTCCTGCACCGCCTACTGCTGCTGATGTTGTTGATCCTCTTCAAGGCCACTCTGATTGTAAAAGATCAAAGATTGCTGTGTCTGGTCCCAAACAGAACCTGGATCCCAGGTGCACTACTGAAGCAGAAGCCACTCGTAATGTAGTGTCTCCTCCTGCACCGAAGGCAACTGATGCTGCTAGATCAAAGTTTGCTGCCTCTGGTACCAAACAATCCTCTAGTCCGGCTACTAAGTGCACTGATGAAGAAGAAACAGCTCCTACTGTAGTGACTACAAGGAGGCAATATCTTACAAGAAGCCGAGTTGTTGTCACCTCTAATGGCACTCCTATTGAGAAACGCAAACTCAAAGGCCCGACCATAGTCCTCATGTCCATGAGTAGCTCTGGCACTCCTTTATAACTGCTCATTCTATGTTTTTAATTTGCAAGGGTTTATTCCTCTGTCAGTTGGTTGCAGGATTTTTGGCCTGCTGGTTGGAATTTTAGAAGCTTGATGTGCTTGTGGCCCTGCTGGTGGGGCTGGTTTAGATTCCTGTTATGATTGAGCCCTGTTGTAGGGTCTCATGCTGGTGCTTTATTCTGGCCGGATTTTGGATGTTTATGTTGTTTTTAAGCCTTGTTGTGGGGTCCTTCTACTTGCTGCTGTTTCTTGACAGGTTATTGTGCTGAGGTGCTTGTGGTCCCTTTGGTGGGGGCTGGTTCCTGCCTTGTTGATGAGGTTTCTACAGCGGGGGAGACAGCATTCCTGGTGTGCCCTACTGTGGGGTTTAGGCTGCATGTTTTTGGTTTGATGTCAGTGGTTCAGGCTTGATGCTGGCCCACTGTTGGATTCTCTTTGTTTGGCTTAGTGGGAGCATGTTCCCCTAAGCTTTCTGTTTCTCTATTTTGCTCTGCATGAGGGCTGTTCATGCTTTTTTTATGGGCTGCTATTGCTAGGAGTGGTTCCTTGCGGGTTGAAGTCCCTGGTGCTGCTTTTGCTGCCGGCTGTTCTCCTGGGAGAGGCCCTCCAGATGAGGCCTGTGTTGTCCTGCCTGTCTGTTGGTCTGCTGCTGGAAATCTTTTTGTTCGGCTAAATGAGAGGATGTGTCACTGTGGGAGCCTGGTTCCCAAGCTTTTTGGATGGTAGGTTGTTTTTCTGGATCAGTGTATAGGGGATCCTAACTTTGTGGCTGGCTTGTGCTGGGGAGCATGTTCCCCAGCACTCGCCTCTTGTGTTTTGCTATGGTTAAGGGAGTTTGTTCCCTTTGCCGGTGTATGTACAGTTCTGCTGGTTTCCAGCTTGTATCGCAAGCTAGTCTTGCTCTTTTTGATCTATACACTTCTTACATTTGATAAAAAAAAATGATCTTGCAAATTATATTGTTGTCCTAAATGACCAACTCCAAGCTATTTCATATATTTTGCACATGTTCCCTTAGGTCGGTAAGACCATTATAATTGTCCAGGCTTATTTTTGTAAAGATATAATCTCGAGGAATCTGGGTATTTAAAACTTGTTTGGACAAGGAAGAGCCCCGTACTTGGCGGGGGCTATAAGCATTTTTCAAGATGCACTCAAAGACTAACCATCTCTCGATCCTTTGTCTACGAGTAATCTTGAACAGAATGACAGGATTGATAACTATCATCTATCCCACAATAATGAGAAGAATCACTCCTTGAATACACGTTATGTACATGGGTATCATGATAACACGAACAACCTCTTGTAGGGCTTGATGAACGTTAAGGCTAAACATTTTCTTGAATGTAGTTTTGCCCTTGAAGTAATGTAACTATCTACAGGTGTAGGGAATGACTGGTGACGGTGGTATTGGTGCATCTAATGTCACCGAGTGTGTCAATACTTGTTGGGGTATCAAGACTTGATTTTGCCCCTGGGTTGCTAACACCACTTGAGTTAAGATTTGCATTTGATTAATGAGTTATTAAAAGTCCAACTAGATAAAAGTGCTTGTGATAACAGGTAAATCCGTCACGTCTTGGTCAAGGTGTGTCTTGTTGTCTGCTATAAAATGACTTAGAAATATCAAAAAAACAAGTTCTAAAAAGAAATTTATAGCTTTTTGTTTATTTTTCTCATAGACAACGCCAATTGATGACATTTTAAAACCTAAGATTCTTTGGAATAGGGTTCTTTGGTGGTTGAATTATGGGTTAATTAAGTGTTCATTCAATTAAATCCACTATTCATAGTAAAAGGAAGATATATCTTGATGAAAGTCTCTTGATACCTACAAAAACTCCTATTTGGGTGGATCTAGGGACCCTTGAATGCTTAAGTTAGTATTGTTGTAGAGAAAAAATAATAAATATGCTAAAAAAACATTAAATTATAAGAACAATGTTGTTTATTTGTATTTTGGTATGAAATGAATATTCAGTGAGAAGATGATATGTGTGTTTAAGAATAAAAATTATGAATCTCTTACCTAGGTGATTTAAGAAGTATTTATACCTTATAAACCTTATTCTTTTGCTTGAGAGAGAGAGGGTTGGAAAGTAATTATACCCTTGTAATATTAATAAGAGATAAATATCTCTTATATATGCATTAATGTGAGATAAATATCTATGACACAACTATTAATGAGAAAAAAAAATCTCTTACACATGTATTAATGAGATAGAAATATGGTAGATCATAGAAGACTTTTGCACACTTATAGGTGTAGAAGGAGTAAGATCTAATCAAAGAACAGCTTGGGTCGATGAAAAAAATCTTGAGGGGCTTGCACAAAGACATGAAAAATCAGGATCAATGGATTGTGCTTGAGTTATGTGGTTGAGCCCAAAAGGCGGCCAAGCAGGCCCAGGTATACTGGCTTGGCACCTTATGGGCCCAACATGTTGAATGGGCCCATAACATTTGATCCGGGCAACTGGGCTCAAGTATGCTGCCCAGGGCCGTGACTTTTTTAAACCATTAAATTTGGTTTGTGCCAGCAAATATTTGGAAAATAATGAGAAATCTTGATCCATCACCTTCCATTCTCCCGGACTTGTTCTCCTTAGGCCAACAAATAATGACGAAGGCTGTGTGATGAGGTTTATTCCAGGAAAAGACTTGGTAAAACAAAATTGAGGACACCAGCGGTTGAAGTTACAGAAAACAACAAAAAATCAAATTAATCGGCCTTGAAATATGATCAAGTAAACATGAATGATTAATTAACAGAACAGTTACATACTCTACACAAATTCCTTACGATTGTGATTAGATCGTTTTCTGCATTACATGCAAGAATAAGTTGTTGTTGTTGACTGTTGCTTGCCTGCTTATCTCAATCAATGAATGATATATAATAGGCATTTGAGGTACTTCTGCTGCTATATGATGTTATTTTCCTAAACCAGCTGGATCAGAACAAGAGGTCCTGACCATTGATTTGGTAAGGATTCAAGTCTTCAGTCTATGGCAAGCTTTGAGAGGCTGAAGCTCCCTTCTTTCCTTTTCCGTTCTGCTATAATATTCAGATATTGATCGGGGTGTTTTCTACACGGTGGGAGAAACGATTTTTCTTTTCTGATGCTACTTATCAGGGAATATTTAGTTCTTAGCAACAATGGTGAATTGCACATTTGTCTTGGTTTATGATATTTAGTGACTATGCATAAGAGAAATATGTGTAGATCATTTTTTGAAAAGACAGCAAATCCAAACATGCTTCTTTTCCAATTCCCTCTCCACCCCCCAAATGTTTAACATTGAAGTCTGAGGCTCAAGTGGTAAGTTATTATTTCGGATTTGAGTTCAAGAACAGCATGCTAAAACGAGATCTCTAGCAGATACATTTCAGGTGTCGATAGTCTTGCTAAAGCACCATTAAAACCAAAAAGAAAAGGGCATAAAGAAAAACAAAACGTAGAGCAAAGCTGACAGGCGTGGATAATAATCGGCAAATTTCAAGCTCATAATTCTGGGCCATTCCTGGTTCTTCTATCTGTGGCTTGAATTTTGCTTGCAAGAAAGGAGCTTCAATATCAAGGCAGAAGATGAAACCTTACTGGAAATTCGAAAATCACAAGCCATGAGGTTTATTTGGTAGGAGAGATGGGGTTCAACAAGTTGGGGTTTTAAAGAATCTTCTTCTTGTATTCAAAGGGATCCGATCACCAAAGTACATAAAAACACAGGATATCCTACTCTTGGTTTTTCTCCATGTTTGTAAGTTTAGAAGTAATTAAAAAACAACAGTGAGTGAAAATCGTAGGGACCGAGCGAGCATGAGGTTAATCTGGCGAGAGAGCAGTCATTCATTTAACAGGGCAGTTATTATTCGAGGAGATGTTTAGGTAATCACATTGCAAAGAATGCAACATCCAATCTTCCAAATCCTGCTGAAGATAGATACATGCCTTGGATGTACGCATATTTCATAACTCAATAGGATCTCTTGATACTGCCATTAAGACTTGTTAAGGCAAAATACACAAAATCCAAACCTCAACTTTCTTAATCCAAATAAGATATTAAAAAAAAAAAGGTGTGAAACTATCCACGTAGTAATTGAAAGTGCTCGTTTCTCTCATTAACAGGACGTGAGCAAATGAACTGTAATTTTGACAGATGTCTCCAATGAAAAAGGACCTGTAAGCCTAATTGATGATGACATATTTACAAAAACATGTTGTGGTGCATCCTTGCCAACTTTTCTCTACCATTAGTGTATCTCTTCTCCTGCAACTATCCCATGAGAAACAAATTCTGATCATATTAAGGACAGTAAGACCATGACTCTAATCCTACCTATCCAAAAGGTCCTATGAAAAAAGAAAGAAGGAAAAAATTAAGAACAACTCCATAGACCAAACAGCAACTGCTGGTTTTTTTCTTCTCTGGTAACTGAATATTGATTCGCCTACTCTTAACTGGCTACCTGCAATGATCCATCCCGCCTTAATGTTATGCTCAGACTGTTAAATCTTTCCCGTGAATATTGCCTGGAGGCTTTTCTCCAGTCTGTACCAGCCTTCATCATCGTAGCAAACTCCTCATAACTTATGCGCCCATCCTGCAGGATGGGATGGAAATAAGGTTATGCTTCCAATTTAGCAACAATAAAGAATGATAATAGATGCCACAAAACTCAAAAGGTTCGGAGTATCATTCACAATAGTGATATAAAGAGACAAACATCGGTAATCGCTTCTGTCGTCCATAGCAGAAAGGGAAAAGCATTCACATCGTATGGAGTAAAGCTGAAGGGAGAGACTCCCATCAAGATGTGTGTGGCATGCATATGTTTACATCGAGCAAAGGCAATCAGCCCAAGCTTGTAAAGGGAATCATAATTTGGGCAAGAAAAGACACATGCTGTGAATTGACAATAAAACTAGTTGCTATTAACATTGACAACTTTCAGCTCGCCACTACCTTGGTGAAAAATGCATCGTAATTTACCCATGGCATTTCTAGGCAACAGAATAAGACGTGAAAATAACAAGAAGCATTCTTCAAATTGAAGGTTTCAATTTTGCAATTAATTATATCTATATACAATTAAACCTTGAATAACTCTTACCTTGTCAGTGTCAACATCATGCATAATAGCATTGATAACATCCTCACTGCTTGTGTCAATGTCATCATTCAAAGATTCTCGCAACTCTTCAATCTCAATGTAACCACTCTGGTTCCGATCAAAAAATGCAAAAGCCTTGTGCAGGTGCTCATCATTGCCCATTTTTTTAATGTGAACTGAAATCGCTACGAACTCTCCATAATTCAGAGCTCCATCACCATCAATATCAGCCTGTAAAACTCAGAAAATTCAAGGGGACAAATTTTGCATAAAATTCATTATGAAATTTTAATGGTATAACAAACTATCCTTTTCTCTCTCTATGGGAATTTTTTCAGCCAGTAAAACAATTAAGCTTACAGCTTCCATAAGGATCTGAAGATCTGCATCAGCAATATGTTGGCCAAGCTTTTGCAACCCAACCCTAAGCTCCTCAAGGTTAATGCTGCCTTTTTTTCCAGTGTCCATCGAATCAAAGGCCTCCTTTATGCCAGCTACTTCCTCCACTGACAAGTGTTCAGCTATCACCTACAGATGGACAACTCAAAAAATCACTCTTTTTTATTTCAGAGAGAGTGTGCAGGATTGTTAGGGAGGGAGGGTATAGATGAGCACCACATGGCCAAAATAATTTAGTGAATGATACGAGTTTCCATGGAAAAAAGGTTCCATAATAATCAAAGCTATAAATAGTTGTTGAGTGAACAAATTAAGAATCATTACCCTCAGAGCTCTTTTCTTGAGCTTATTCATCACAGAAAACTGTTTGAGCCTTGCTTTCACAGTCTCACCAAGTGGGACATTTGGAGCCTTCTTTGCATTTTGTATCCAAGGATGCTCTGAAACAAGAGTCGGGATAATTTTGCATGTTAACAAATAAGCATGCACTCTATAGCAGACATTGGACTAATAGAAGAATAAACTACCAAGCACTTGCTGAGCTGTAAGCCTTAGCTTAGGATCAGGATTAAGCATTTTCATCACAAGACCCTTCGCGTTATCAGAAACTCTAGGCCAAGGGTCCCTCTTGAAATCAATGACGGAGCGAATAATTGCCTGCGCTACCCCTTGCTCAGTTTCTGTGTAACCATGAAAATAAATTTTAGGAGAAGGAGGTTTTTAAAATAAGGAGCAAAAACTGCATGCTGATAACTTTCATCCCCATGAGGATCACAACAGAAGAAGGGTGAGAATTCACAACAGTTCCATGGGGTAGCCAGCTGTCTTCTATACTCTTTTCTTCCAACTTAAACTAAACTACAAAAAAGCCTCCAGTGATGCTCATTGAACAAAACAAAGCAAGTTATTTAGACATAAAATTTGGAAAACAACCTGCCCAGAAAGGAGGGACACCGCAAAGTAAAATATAAAGAATGACTCCAGCACTCCAGACATCAACTTCAGGGCCATAATTGCGCTTTAAAACCTCTGGAGCCATGTAATAAGGACTTCCAACTATCTCATTAAATCTCTCGCCTGTAGAGAAGAAAAGAATCTTCAGACATAATAGCATATGTAAGAATATATCGTGGCTGGAGATTAATTTCAAGAAACAATAAGAAAATGCCATAAAATAGGCTGAGGGAGGCACTGGCTCAGATGCTATGCAATACCAGGTTTAAAGAAGACTGACAGTCCAAAATCAATTGTCTTCAGTGCAGAGGTTTCCTTCTTATTTGCAAATAGGAAGTTCTCCGGTTTGAGATCTCGATGGATGACTCCATGCTTATGGCACATCTACAAAGCAAAGTGTGTGCAAAAGAAATTTCAATTATTTCAAAAGACAAAAAAGCCCCTAACATGAAGCATTATCAGCTAACAATGCAAAGCTTATCATAATCATTTGAAGTAATTAAACCAATTATTAAATGATATGATGCTTTCTTGAAAATTGTATGATCCTAAGTATGACGCAGAAATAGAAAAGTTTCAATTGTAAATGATCCTGCATTCATATACATTTAAAAGTTGCAGGGAAAAAATGATCAAGTTACAGAAAATGGAAAAGGAGAAAAAAAGATTGAAATGCATATAAAAAATGGAAAAGACACTGGCTGCTTAGGAAAACTTTTGCAGTAAAATAATAATGCGATCAACTGGTTTCCTAGCTGAGCCATTATCAGCATAAGGGCATTTAAAGCCTAACAAGATTTAACAACAGTAGGCACCAGATATCCAACTAACAAAGGGATCTAACATCATCATCATTTAATTTCAAAAGACTAACAAGAAAATCCTTAGTCTTCATCAAGCTTAAGTCTGGTAAATCATGCTGAAAATCTATCACAATACAATAAACTATCCTCATTTAAATAAATAAAAAAAGCACGGTGCGAGTTGAAACTATATGAGATATTAAATGAAAACTGAAAGCAATACTTTATCCATCAAGACTTCATAGGAACACTATTTCAACAACAATAAATAATCAGAACACAGACCTGGACAACTTCCACAATAGTACGCATAACTGCAGCAGCTGCTCTTTCTGTGTAATGCCCCCTTGCCACAATCCTATCAAACAACTCTCCTCCCTCACACAATTCCATCACAATGTGCACAGCAGAATCATCCTCATAACTAGCCTTTAAGGACACAATATTTGGATGAGCAGGCAAATGCTTCATTATCTCCACCTCCCTCCTCACGTCCTCGATATCCACAGCAGTCCTTAGCTTCTTCTTGGATATAGACTTACAGGCAAACTTCTCACCAGTGTTTATATCAGTACACAAATACGTAACACCAAACTCACCACGGCCAAGCTCACGACCCAGATCATAATGCGCCAAGATATCCCTGCCTGTAGGTTCTTTCAAGACCCCAAGCTTATCCACATTTCCGGATTCATTGATTACAGCATAATTATCACCAAAGAATGGATTTTTCTTCTCCTTCTTTTTCCCTTTGACTTTCTTCTCAGAGGAAGAAGCCCCAGTAGGGGTTACACAGCAATTACCCATGAATCAAGACCTCTCTCCACAACTTTCAATTTCTCCAAAAAAATGAAGATCTGCAAAGATTTCAAGAATATCCAATTGAGCAAAAGAAACAACAGTTAACATTTTTATCTCCCTCCACAACAACCACAATTAACAATATCACATTTTTTACTTGTAAACATTAATTTGCTTCCAAGAAAAAAAAAGTAAATATTTTTTTAAAGGAAGATAAACAACTCCGTGAAAGTTTGAGCCTTTTATACAAAGCTTTGATTTTGAAAGAAACCCAGAAAAAAAATTAAGAATAAATTTATGCTCAAACACAAAGAAAAGCAGATATACGCAGCAAGTATTCATGAAAGACTAACTATTATGGCATAAACCAAAACTGGCAAGAAGATAAAGCAAAAATATCGGCATGACATAAAATTAATACTAAAAGAATTCAACAAACTACAAAAATCAAGCAAATTTATAGCTCAAAATAGTGATATTATTGATTACAAAAGTAGGAAAAAAGAATCCACCTTGAAATGCTGTTGATTTTAAGACTTGAAAGGAGAATCTGAAGAATACCCAGGTGAGCTTGAATAGCTAATTAATTATAAATTGATGTGATCCAAATGGAAGAATGCGAACGAAGACAAAAGGGTCTTCAAACGAGAGATAAGGAGAGGGAGGGAGGGTCAAAGAAGCTCTTTTTTCTCTCTCTTGCAGAGATACTCTCTAACCTTTTCTCTCTTTCTCTGCCTAAACGTTGGAGACAGAGAAACAACTACCCTTTTGCCTTTTCTTGCTTTTCTATTAAAAAATATGCCGCCAACAAACCTTAGACCCACATTATGCCCGGGTAACAAAACACCAACTTATACATAATATCTTGCTATATTTCTGAAAGAAAAAAAAAAAGCAACAGCTATTATATTACTTGCTTTTCAAACATCCCCCTGAAGTCCCTGTTTTTTTTCTATTCTGGGTTAGTTTTAAAGTAATTTTCTTAAGTTTTTAGAACAATGCAATTCCAGATAAATAAAACACTTTTGATTTTTTACCAGCTAAAATAGGCCACTTGTCCTTTTCGAAATCAAGAAGGAAAGAAGAAGAAGAAGAAGAAGCAATCCCTCTGGGTATATCAGGTTTCTATTTCAGGTGTTGTATAAAAAAAAATATCAGTATAATTCTTGGTTTTCAAAGGGCAGAGAAGCAAAAGTCAGGGTATAATAATAAAAAAAGAAAGGCAGGTGAAAAGGAAAAGGAAACATACCAACTTGGATTTGAGAGGCGTTGGTTGGAGAGGTGAGGTGAGTGAAATTCTAAGCACATTTATGAATGGTTTTGACCATAAGTTAATCTCTATCATTGATTTTGATCCAAAGCAAAGCATTTCTTGCACATTACACAATGGGGCCTGACCTAATCATATTTGAATTTTGATTATTGGTCAATTTATCCGGTGATCTAGTTTGGATTTCTATTCTTTGTATCAGGCTGTGCTGTTACTGTTCATATTCAATACCTGCATTGGAAAAGACCTTTTGTTGCTACCTTATTTTGTATTCTAATTGGGAGTGCTAGTTTTTACTTTTTAGTTCTTTTTTTAAATTTTTCTTTTTTTTAATTTTTTTAGATGACCCTGTTTATGAAAAATAATTTTTTTAAAATCAATTTCTAAACTTTTAAAAATTTGGTTAATAAAATATCATTTCCGATGAAAAAAACTTGAGTGGACTTTTAAAAAAGTATTTTTTATTTATTTAAACGGAAATATTTTTTTATAGAGTTGTAATAAATTCAAAAATATCTTATTATTTGTTAATTATATTAAATTTTATCATTAATCTTTTGATTGCTATAAATTTTATTTTGAGTTTTTTTTAATTTTATCCTTTAAATTCTGATTAAATTTAATTTTTATATTAATTTTAACCCTTATTTTTTATTATTATTATTATTTTATCCCTTGAAAAATCTGATTAGTTATATTTAAATTATCAAAGAGCAGGAGAAAAAACCCTAGAGTTCAAATTCATAGGTGGAGGAGGCAAATATGTGATCATGAGATTAGATTCAGATCCAGATCCATTAAAAACAATGAAACGTTATTATTGAAAGGTCTTTGTTCGTGCAACATTATCCTCAATGATTTCAATTTACCGCAAGCTCCATCTGTATCAGTCTCTCTCGTAAAACTAAAAAAATGTCTGTCCAGTTGGCCATTCTTGGACTCTGCCTGTAGGATCCATTTTAAATTAAATTTACAAATAATAAGTTGAGAAAGTAAAGTATACAGTCCAACATTAAGCATTCAATCAATTAGCTGTTCTTTTGGTTGGTTCTGCGATAGAGCTCACTGCACACGCACCAAACAAATATGATGGCAGCGAGAAAAAGGGCCTTGTTGTCCACTTCCTAGCTAGCAGGTGTGCCCAAGAATGGTCCCTATGTTGCTGTAATTCTCACTTTTCAGCTACAGATCGATCCATGTCTTCCTACTTTCCTTTTCACGGACCACTTTATTCTGCAAAATTTCCCAAGATCAATGGCATTTGTAGCTGCTGGGAAGTGACTAGAGTTTAACACTTTAGCCAGTAGATGCCCTACGTGCTCAGAGAAAAACAGGAAAAAAGAGACCACAACCATGGCTTTTGGCCATACTCCAAAGCCTAAAGATGACATGCCATTTTCCCTGAGTAAACAAATTGGGTATCAAATTTGATAATCTAATAGATGATGCTCCTGGTTTGGATTTCCTTCTTCTTCTTTTGTTTCCTTCACTTGTCGACGAGCTGAGTTACATGTCAATTAACCTGTAGCAATCTGCACTCTGCAGAATCGATGCCTTGGCACTTGGCAGCCTCTATCAGAATTTCGCATCCCGTTTTTCTGCCAACGTACAGTGCAGGCTATCTTTAGAAGAAAGCACTGCTAGCCTACTAGCCAAGTAGCAGCTCCCAAATTATCAAGAAATTACTTGAGAAATCGAACCTGGGCCTTGTGTCTGGCTACTCAACTAGAATAATAATAACAGTATAAAATTGGGCTAACATGGGAGGCCCAGTAAATTATCAGAGCCCAATTGATACAAACCGAAGCCACAACCCACAAAAGCTCCAAAGCACAGCAGTCCTTGCCTGCTCAGACAAGACAGCAGGGGGAGGTCACTCGACTTGAAACCATTATTTGAAGAACTTAGTGAGCATATTGATGAAGATAGGAAACTTGCTAATGCTACCTTTTTTTTGTTAGCCATGCCAAAACAAAGTTGGTTTTGAGAATAGAAAAATAGTAAAATATAATGTGAAGTGGTTTTCTCTTCTTCTTTTTTTGAAAATTGAATTGAATTGAATCCGCCCCCAACAAGGAGTTGATTGAACCATGGTGGGAATCCGGGTGGTATCAGGAAAACACAAAACTCCTACAAGTCATCTATATATATATATATATATAGACCAAGTATAGATTATGAGTTCATATATTTTGCCCTAAAGTTCATATGGTATCAGGAAACACAAAACTCCTTCTCCAGCAGCACTCTTGTAGTTTTCTTTGTTCTTGTCTGTGTCTATGATCTCCTCCTTCCTTTGAGAATATATATTGCAAGATTCAAAGCCCCAATAATGGCCATCACCAAGGAGGAGCTGGAGTTTCTTGAAACAAGAAAGCTGCTTAAAGAACAAATCCGAAAACGAAACTGTTCTCATCATCTCTCGGAGCTTTCAAATTCTGATCATCATAAAACTAAAACTTACGGATAATTCTTTGGCCCTTCTCAACCGAGTATCGCTCCGAGAGTTATTCAAGAAAGCAAAAGCAAGCTACAAACCCAGATTCCACAACATAGAGCAGTAAGTGCCGATATCCTTCTTTCTGCAATGGATAATCAGACCAGATTCCAAAGGCTTTGACTGACAAGAGACTACTCTTTCCTGTTCTCTGACGACAATAATCTGACGCCACCAGTTTCTAGTGCCACTCCTGCACAAGCATCAGTGCCTTCAACAAAGCACTACGCAGATGTGAAGGGATTAAGAAAATTCAACGACCCTAAATTGAAGCCGAAACAGCCAGCCTTAGCATGTTCGTTGAAGCCTCTCACAAACAAGGGGGTAATGGAGAAAACCCCATCACGTATTAGAAAGCCTATCGTCAAAGCAGTTCTCCTAACAATATCAAAGAAGATCGAGCACTGAGATGACAAGCAAGCGGGTGCGGGGCTATTTCTCGCCGTTTTGCAAGATCACCGTCCCAAGAAAAGCAGACTTTCAGATGAAGAAGATGATTGTGAAGGTGAAAAGGCTCCCCAATCGAAAAATGTCGTCCAGTCGGATGAGGAAGCGAAAGAAGGGCAGGTTGGGGAAGGGAGGGGGGGGAAACCCCCCTTTTAAGAAAAGGGGGGGGGTAATCAAGGCAAGGAACAAAATTTTTTATATAGGCTATTTTAGATATGGCTAGTTAATGGTTCTTGAATTTGAATCTGTACCTTTTTCTTCTTGTAACATGTTATTTATTAGTTAAAACTCCTAGATAGGTTGCTTAGCAATATTACACCGCGGGCTGTGTCAAAAATTTTCTAATATAAAAATAAATATCATTATGATCAGAGGGGGTTGAAATTTTTTTTTGGGGGGAAAAAAAAATTAACAAGAAATTATTTAATTAATAGAATTGGAAAAAAATCAACATGGTTTAGTTTTATTTAAATAACTTATTATAAATATATAATGCCCTTTGTATAAGATAAAAGGTTTGGAGCAATACCAAATTGAGTCAAAGCAATGAAGTTATTTCATCTTCATGATGTATCCATCACTTTAATGTTGTTAGTCTTTATATCTATCAAATTTAAACATACAAAGTATATAAAAAAAATACAAAAAAAATCAAATTTAAATAAAAAACAAGGTAAAGAATTAGCCTATATATTATTTTAATTATGATTTTCATAAAATATAAATCATCGACACAAATCAATTGTAATCTTTCAAAAATTTAGTGGACAATTAAATAATAAAAGAAAACATCCTCGTAAGTCTTTTTTAACATCTTCCGCTAAGAAGCTCATTTAGTAGTTGTTGTTAGAAACATAAGCCAAACCAACCACGCCACTAATGGATAAATATTTTTTAAAAAGAGTCAATTTTTTTTATTTTGTTCATGGTTCAACCTAAAAACAAAAAATATACTAAAAAAAATTGATAATTTTGGTGGCTCTACTAAAAACAAAACATAAAAAAATTAAAGCATAATTAAAACAAACCAATAAAATATATCTAATTAATTAGAAAAAACCACTATCAAGAATTCAAAACTAATTGTTAGAACAGCGCGGAAAACAAATTATAAAAACATCCCAATTTTTAATAAATATCTCAAAACAAAATGAAAATATATTTTAAATTTAAGTTATCAATACCTAATTATCTTGTTTTATTTAATAAAAAATAAATTAATCATTATTCTACTTCAATCTTTCCATAAAAAAATTTTGTTTGTGATTTGTATATCAACCGTCTCCGCCGTAGATATTTATACTAGGGCTGGAGGGAAAGAAAGGATAGCAAAACACTTTGATAACTTTATATTTATTTTTCTATGCAGGCATGTAAGTACCACCAAATCAAGGCAAAGTCAAAGCAATTGGAAAGGAAAGATAACAAATATATTTACTGGAAGAAGAAAACACATCTCATTAAAAAATATTATAGCTTCTCATATTTAATTATCAAATAAATAAAAAGTCTTGCAGGGGCCAGGCCCTCGCCCTGTTTGCCACCTCTTCATTCCACCCCTAATGATGATATTAACCTGAATCAATTTAAGTTAATTTAACTAACATGTTGAGATATGAGATTGAGTTAAACCTATATAAAAAAATCATAAAGATCAAGGTCCAATAGCCTAATATTAAATGATGAAAAAAATCATTTATGAGTTAAGAAAACCTGGGTTAATTTGACCAACCAACCACTTGTGATATAAGATTAGGATAAAAAAAATTAGACTCTTAAAAAGAGAACCTATAAAAAAATTGAAGTTTAATAAAAATAATTAGAGATAAAATTAAAAACAAACCAAGAAAACAAAAAAAAAAATAATAACAAGCTAAATGAGAAATAAAACAATTCTTTAAAAAAATGTCAAGGAAAAAAAGAATGAGGTTAACTTGACTAACCCACCACCATTAGATTACAATATGAAAGATAAAAAACTAAATAAAAAAAAAAAAATTGAGAGGAAATTCAACACGTTAAAAACTAAATGAAAGAAATAATTAGAGATAAAATTTAAAAAAAATAAAGAAAATAATAAAAAAAATAGTAATCAAAAGAATGAGGACCCGAATTAGATTAAAAAAACTAAATAAAATAAGAAATTGAGAGGAAATTGAAAATAAAAGAAAAATAAAAAAAGATAAAAAATAGCAATCAAAAGAAAAATGACCAAAATTGGATAAGAATAAATGCAATAAAATGATCTGGGATGAAATTGAAAAAAAAAATAAATCAAGAAAAGAATAAAACACCAAAAAAAAAAAACAATCCAAATAATAAAGACAAAATTGAATACAAAAATAAAATTAAATAAAATTCACATGGACAAAATTGAAAACAATCTAAATTTGAAAAGGCATCAAAAGCAAAACTAATAGTAATCAAAAGAATAAGGGTTAAAATTGATTGGAGAACACAATTGTTTTTTGGATGGGCTGGCATGAATTTCTAGGCTATAAGAGGGAAAAAAAGAGGTATGTCGAAGGCCAACCGTGCCTCTGCCACAAGCACACGCCACATCACTAGAAAAAAATGATGTGTTGCTTCTAACACCATCTTGGATGGTGGAATTTGATAATCGGACGGTCAGCACACACCTTCTAAATGACATGGAAACCATTATGCGTTGAACTTGTTCCGTGTCTTTTTTTAATAATATTTAATCTTTTAAAATGATTAACCATCCCCTAGATCAACCTAAAAATAACAAAAAATAAATAAGTAAAAAACAAAAATACCCTTGAAATCATGAGTATAATGTTTTTATTATTATTTTAAAGGTAATACCATAACTTCACTGTTCAAAAAAAATTTGAAAATACAAAAAAAGCCCCCTAGTGCAAGTTTAATGGTTATTTGCTCTAAAAGATACAACCGTGGTTTTAGTATGCAAATAATAAAACGACAAAAAAAGCTCTTGAACTGAAAATATATATTTTTTTAAGGGTAACAAAGTAATTTAACTATGCAAAAAAAAGTATGTTGATCAATTTGTCCCCAATCAATCTTTTTTTAATGGGGGTAACAAAGTAATTTAACTATGCAAAAAAAAGTATGTTGACCAATTTATCCCCAATCAATCTTGTAATGCCTAATGGATCCCTTTGAAAAGACGATTCTACCCTGACTAGTTAGGTTTTTGGTTTGTGTGGAGAATGGGACAATTCACTGTGGTAATCCACAAAGAATTGGCTTGGAGGCTATAGTAAATGACTAACCTCTTTTAGTTTTCGTGTTGCTTGTCCTTTTTTTTCCTAAACCAAATCATATGTATTTATAAATGTAACCAATGAATTACACACACAAACACAAACATACACACGTATAAAGGACAACAAAGCAGCATAGTCCTAAGTTAGGTTGTATGATTTTTCATGTATTAGCATACCCAACTTTATAACACATCTTTAGTAATGACATGTCTATTGGCATTGATGTACTTGTTCGAACCCTTAAACTATTCTTGCTTGATGTAACAAAAAAATATCATCTCCTCTTGTTTATCACATGTATTCAGAAATGAGGTTATTTGGTGTTTGAATTATCATTAATCACATGTTCAGGTCAAAATTTTCCTTGATAAATGTATAGTTAGTGATAGAAGTTCTAGCACCTATAAAACCAATCTTTTTTGTAGGGGTTAAGGAACCATTCAATGATAAAATCAGTGATTTTAAATAAGAAATTGTAATAAATGAAGAAAAAGATTTAAATTCTAAAAAAAAGTGTTTGTTCTTATTTTAGTATAACAAATGCTCTAGGAATTAAAGTATGAATGTCTCGAGAAAAGAAATTGGGAACCCTTTATATGGGCCTTGGAAGACCTTTTATACACCTATAGATATAGGAAGATGATTAATCCTGATATGAATAGTTCATACTAAAAGTTTTAAGAATGAATAAACAAAGTTTTATAACCCTAACATGGGTTTATAACAACTCTCAGACCAGTTAGGCTTCACACGTAGCCAAGTCCAGGAGAGGTGGGTCTAGCAGCTTGCTAAGTTTACTCAGGCACAATATCTAGCCGAACCTACACCCAAGGATGTTATATCTGATAAGTTGCTAGGTCTATGCTTATTTGGGCTCAGTATATGGCCGGGTCTGGTAGGTCGTCAGGTTCATGTTTACTTGGGCTCAACTTATGACCGAACTCAAGTATGTTGGATCTAACAGCTCGTTAGACTCATGTTTACTTGAGCTCAAAACATGGTCGAATTCAAGTACGTTGAGTCTGACAGCTCGCCAGATCCACTTGTCGGTGGGTTCCTTCCTATTATTGGTTCTTTTTAGACAAGGTTTTAGGCTTTTTCAATGAGCTTCGAAAATACTGATTGATCAGCAATGTTCCTACTGAACAACAAGTAAAACAGGCTGATCTTTAAAAAGAATGGAGAGAAGTAGAGTGCCCTGTTTTTTCTCAATATTATCCTGTTGGCTCATGAATTTTCTTAACATGATAAGCAGAAAAACCGCACTTCTCTTTACTTTTTCTGAAAAGTTGAAACATTTCAAGCCAAAACTTGACTTACAGCATATCTGATAGATTCATATCCAAAAGAGGTTAAAAATAAGTTCTTTTAGAATTGAATATTTGCTCCTCTGTTTTTGCTTCTTAATTATTGCCACCTCCAGAGCTTTGTATAAGAACTTCAGACATTAATGGCAGCAGCTGCAAAATAGCTTCTTTGGGAGGTTTTCTTTCCATTGTAGTAGCAGTGATTGCTTGAATTGTTTCAGGTTCTGGCTTAGGTAGTGGCCCGTCTATGGATGGTTGTAGCACTGTAAGGAAGAATATGTTGTAGAAAATTGTGAAAAGAAGGAGAGCTGCAGCTGTATATACCAGGACCGACCCTGAAACTTCTGGCACTTCTTCTGTCATTTCATCTCTTGTAAGTTTCACGTCAGAAGCTGAAATCAAGTTGAAGAAAACATGTTTCAGCGTAGACGATATTATCAAACCATTAGGCATTGCCTTCTGATTATATTCATAATTACTCACCCCTAATGCTCGTAATTGGTAGCTTGAGTGTTAATACTGATTAATTTGGAGAAGGAAATTCAGAAATTTTATTTATTTGATCAGTGATTACAGATAAATGCATCATGCTCTGGAAATTCATATTATCTTGTTAATTAGCACCCATGTGAATATCATTAAGAGAGCAAAACTATACTGCCCTGGAATTCATTGTTTGCAAGTTAGACTAACCTGTAGCTAGTTTTCCTCTTAAACGCAATGAATGTCAGTATTTGCTTATTTACTGGAATCTATCCATCTCTGATTATCTACTCTTGAGGACAACTTTCCAGAGAATTGACAAAGTCAGCACCAAAAAAAAAAGTATCCAGATTTGTCAAGAAATGTCTGCGCAACTTGATGAAATACTATGATTTTCAAAAAAGAAAAAAAAATGCTGATAGGTAATGTGACATTTTGGAACTGCTTGATAATATGATATTTTGGACCAAATAACAGAGGCAGCCAAAATTCCATTAAGGAAGTTCAAATTCTTCTTCGAACAAATTGATTGAAATTTAAACTTAAACTGATTGCAGCTTATCAAATTGTTTATTTATACCAGAGACACCACACTCATGTTGCATGTACAAGCCAGCAAACTCGAACAATAATAATTATTTTTTTAAATCAATCCTAACAAAATATATTGTAAAATGACTAGAAAATTAAGAATTCTTGATGAAAGCAGCATTATTAAAGAAAAGGAATTCCTGGGATATCAGAGCATAAACTGTCATTGCAGAGATAGAAAGAGAGAGGTACCTCTTATCTTTGGAGAGCTGATTTGTTTCTCAGAGAAGGCTTGGAGCTGCTGGTCAAGTTTTTGAAGGGCATCTTTGGCCTTATCAGAGTCTATCTCATATCTTTCCGAGTCTTTCTCTACTGCGTGGACAATAAAAGAAGGTACAAAACAAGATTGGTCTTTGCTTGTTCTCTTGAAGCCATGACCATATACAGGTGCTAGCCACAGAGAAACTACTGGTGTAGTCTTCTTGTTAGTGAGCCAAGAGAGTCGAGGAAGTGGTGATGGCTGCCTAATATTGCAGAGGGAGAGACAGCAGAAAGAAAGCATCTGAATGTACAAGAAAATGAAACCAGAGCCACTTCATCAACAGCTAACGATAAGGAGTTGGCTAGAGTGCAAGCATGGTGTGTGGCAATTGAAGCTGGGGGTAATCTGAGCTCAGCTGTTCAGGATAGGATTTGGTTATTCCATTTTTTGGCTAGATGATAAGCGAGGAGCTGATTTCTTTGGGACATAAGGCAGGCCTGGGCTTGCCAATTGGGCTTTCATCATCCGATAAATCATGGGTGAGCCTTGTGCTCTAAAAACTAACAAATGGGCTTAACCTTGTTCTCTTCAAATCTTTTCCCCCCTCACATGTTTCCTACCAAGTATAGATTAATCTTATTTATGGAGGTCAAATATATAATAATGTTTGTGGTTGGTATAACTTGTAGTTGTGGTTATTTTTTAAAATATTTTTTATTTTAAAATATATTAAAATAATATTTTTAAAAAATTATTTTTAAAATGATCTGAAAATATAAAGAAAAATAATTTAAAATTAAAAAAAATAATTTTCTTAAAAGTATTTTTGAAATGTAAAAACAAACACACTCTAAGGTAGTATTTGGTATAGTGGTGGTGATTACTTTTTCAAAGTGTTTTCGCTCAAAAATGCATTAAAATAATATTTTTTTATTTTTAAATTTTTTTTTCTGCCATCAACAAATCAAAACAATCAAAAAATTTATTTTTTTTGTCAAACGATGCTTAGGCAGCGTTCTCAAACGCTACTTAAGCCCATTACAATAAAGGATTGTTTGTTTTTGCGATTATCTTATATAGAGAATGTTATACTTTGATCTTATTATATGTTATCTTGATCGAGATAACGAAATTATAAACATTGGGTATAACATGAACTATATGAAGGTACTTGAGTGATTAAGAAATAATTCATCATCCTATGTAAATTAGGGAAAATATCTCATCTGTTCACAAATAGTATTGATTAAGAACTCATTGGCCAAGATGGAATTAGATTTATTAGGGTTTTAAATCTTATTCAAATTAATGAAAATCAAAGAGAAAACATGATTTAACATGGTAAATATACTCCATACTTTAATGTTAAAGCAAAACATTATTGATGAAAAGGATATTAATTATATTGAAAAACCGGTCACTGAAATGTTAATTCAAACCACTAATGATTTTTCTAATATTTGGAGGATCATAACACGCTGTTAGACGATGCATCTGATCTTCAAATATAAATGAATTAATTATTGAATTGATAATAAATTAAATTGTTTAATTTATTTAATTGAAATTGTACTTTATATTTGAGCCAACATATTATGAACCTAATGGGTTATATACATTAAAAATTACTAGTCAAAAATTAAATTGAGATGATTTAATTAAGTATAAGTTGATTAAAATATATTCTAGAAATTAAGAACTGGAATATAAGAAGTACATGGATTATATTTTCATACTTAGAAAAATCAAATAAGGACTTGATAGAGTTAATTCTAAAATTGTCCTTAATTAATATATAAATATTATTCAAGGGTAAAATAGTAAACTATACCTCTTATTGTGAGGAAGTTATCCGTTAAATAGAAAAACTATACAAACACAAATATGGCTACTGTTTCGGCTAGATCTAACTAGATTATTTGAATCTGTCTAGAATTTAGTATTTTTGGCTAGCATTTGACAGAAATTAAAAAAAAAATTCATGGCTACTGCCTTACCAGTGCCTCCCCAACAACAACAACAACAACGGGTTGCTGCTTTGGCCTTCACCCCAATAATGTTAGGCGCTGCTGGAAGCCTAGTGTGAGGCAGCTCCTTATTGTAATGGGCTTAGGTAGAATTTGGAAATACTATCTTATTTTTTAAAAAAATATTTTTAAAAAAACACGTTTTAAGTAGCATTCAGTATAGTAGTAACGATTGCTTTTCAATGTATTTTCCACTCAGAAATATATTAAAATATTACTATTATTTTTTAATTTTTTTCTGACATCAACACATTAAAAAAATTAAAAATAAACACATTAATTTTAAATATAAAAAAATTATTTGTTTGTTAAACAATGTTTAGGTAGCATTCCCAAACACTACCTAAGTCCATTACAATAATGAGTTGTTTGTTTTTAGGTTGAAATGGTATTTTGTGAATTTTTAAAATTTAATTTTGCTTTAAATTATTTTATATATATAAATTTTTAAATTTTTTTAATATGTTTATATCCAAAATAATTTTTAAAAAATAAATTATTTTTCTATATTTTAAAATAAAAAAAACATTTTATAAAATAAATACTAGAATCCAAACAAATCTAAAACGAATAAAATATCTACAATATCACGGAATTTTTCTTTAGATACGACATGTCACTCAGACTTTTTTACATAATAATAAAATAAACATCTCAAACCATTGAATTTGCAACTTCGTTGAGTAAGTAGAAAGAAAGGACTCTTTTTGTGGTTCCGAACTTGATTATGATGACGTGGCGTAATTCATCTGGGTTAGGTTAGAAAAGAAAGACAGAAAGTTAGAAACATGACGAAAGCCAAGTAAATAAAAAAATAAAAAATAAATACAGAGAGAGAGACAGAGCCGACAATAAATAAAACAGAAAAAGAAAACACAAACGTAAAAGCACACAAAGATGAAGAAATCAGGAGGGGCAGCAGACAAGAAAAGGGTTCGAAGATCATCAGGAGCTGTACCAAATGGCACCAGAGATCTAAACTCTGATACCCCTCCTAGGGTTTGTCTTCTCTTTCTCTCTGATCTTGGTTTCCTTTGTTTTCTTTTCTTTTAAATGAAGTTATTATTTTTATGTTACAATTCATGTAATTGAAACTAGCGTTGCAATTGTAGAGTTTTCTTGTGCTTGTTTAAAGACATATGCGAAAAATTTAACTTTTTTTCCTTCAATATTCATGTGTGTTTAGGGAATATGAATAAGGTGTTTTCTTGTAAAATGGGACCTGAAAGATGCAAACTTTGGTAAGGGCCTGATACTTTTGTCTGTGTTTTTCCTTCCCTGGAAACCCATGCCAAGAAACGAATTTATGGTCTTTAAAGTTTCATTTTGGTTGTCAAAACAAAAGGGGAAGTTAAGTTAGTCCTGTGAGAAAACAACCCATTGTACAATTTTTCGGTAATTTCATTTTGTTTGGCAAAAAAAACGGGGAAGTTAAATTGTTAGTCCTGTGAGAAAATAACCCATTGTACAAATTTTCAGTCACATTGTAGTACCTGATTGAGGAAATCGTAGTGTTTTCATTGGTATACATTAGTGATCATTGTTTGAATTCTTAAAAAAAATTTAAATGTTTTTATCTTTCTCCATCATTGTACTACATTTCTAGGAATTTCCATGTGCTGTACTCTCATGATCCTGTGCCTTGACAGTGTTTAGTGGCATTTAAGTTCTTGCAAAAACCTTATGTTAAAAACTGTAGCTAGCTTGTTAAAACTTCCATGAACTGTTTTCTCAAGGAATTTGCTTTTAATGTATATCAACCTTTTAAAATCTGTGAAAAGGTTGCATGTGTTGTTCACTTGTACATTTTAAGTTCATGTAACTAGTAATGGTGGTTTATGCTTTTTAAGTCATTGCTTGACATTCATCCATATTTGGTGAATGGTTGGTGTGACTAACTTTGGGCCAATTATTTTTATGCATAATAATGGTTCTCAATTTGATTCCTTTTCTAATGTTTTCTGACTTCTATGGTTGTTTCTCTCTTCAGAAACAAGCTGCAAAAAAAGATGTGTTTCAGTTGTTTGCCGAGAAGGTAAGAGATCACAAGGGTTTGGTCTCTCGTTGGGCTGTCTTACAAGAGACACGTGTTGAATATTTTAGAGGAAAGGATTTTGTAAGCTTTCTGAAAAATCATCCAGAGATTAAAGATATATTAGAGTCAAATAAGAATTTAGAGGTTGAAGAAATTGTCGATACTTTATTAAGTAAGAACCTTTTAGTGCGTTGTGATCGTGTGGTGAAAACTGTTCGTCCCGGGAAGAAAAAGCTGTCTACCTGGCCAGCACATCTAGAGATCTTTCCTGTAAGTTGTTTCCTTTTTTGCATTTGGATGTTTAATATGAAAAGTGATATTTTAATTGATTGTCTAACCTACTTGAATTTCTGACTTCACTATTCAAATTGTCAATTATCATATATTTAACGTATCCTTTTTTATTATGAAATGTTAATGCTAACTACTATTTTCTATATGATTGGGGTAATTGACTTCTTAGAGACCAGGACTTGTATGAATTCTCTTGATCATATATTACTCTCTTTTACATTTTGTAAGTCTGTGGTGTCAATGATATGTTGCCCCTTGCATTCTTCCAAGAATGGATGTGCTTTGTGCTTGTATTATGTTGCCCCAACACATTCTGAATCTCTGTATCATTTATGTCAGAATGTTATTTACTTTCTGTGGTCAGACCAGGCCTTCATATCCTTTCAATAACAGGACAAATTTGAGTTCCAGGGATGAATATGGTAAGTCGCTAGATTGTGCTTACTAAGACGTTGAGTCTGTGTGGAAAAGCTAAAAGAAGTTGGAATGGGAATTATAATTAGAAGAATAGGGAAATTAGAGAACCAGTCACCCTTGCATCTCTATCCATGTCAGTTTCTTATTTCTTTTTTTGTAGTCAAAGAAATTAAGATCTTTGTTTTATATTGCCTCTGAAGCTCAATTTATTAACATTATTTTGTCCTTTGCAGGATCAAGTGTTTTCAGAAAATGATTCCTTTTTTGCGTGGACGTTCGTAAAACAGAGGCCGTTATGGCAGACACTCCTCTCACTTTCTTGGCCTGTGCTGACTCTTGCAATTTGCCTGTTTCCTATATACCCACATGGGTGCAAGCTATTAATCCTCTACTCTTGTGCTGGACTTCTTTTGCTTATTTTCTCACTTCTTTCATGTAAGTACTCCTGGGCTCATTTTTTATTGCTTCATATTTTTTTTACTGCATTATCAAACCCTAGTTTAGAGTTGCCTGATTATGTTTGCTAAATCAGTATCATCACGCATGGAACAACATTTGACCAAATTTTTATGAAGTTTATTGATTGAAAATCTATATTTCTCTCGCAACCTTCTTATAATTTTCATATTTGAAAACCAGAACCTGCCACTTATGTTGAACTCCATTTTGTGTTTCTTTGTTTTGTTGTTTTTCTACCTCAAATTTCCTCTGTGAGAGAAATTATTGTACTGATGTTATGAGAGAAATATTGTTATCAAGCCCAGAGAAACTTGTCAGCTATGGGTGTAAATGCATACATGGACATTCTTATTTATTTGTTATAGTTATTAGTATCTGGAGTTAATGTAAAGAGATACCCCTTTGTGTGCTAGTTTCAGGACATGTGGGAGTACTTTTATTTTTGGGGATCAGTAGATACTTATAGAAACATGGTTTCCTAGCACTCTATTATCGTGAAAAGGCCATCATCCTAATGCTCTTTTAATTGCTATTTTCCCTCCTTTTTTTGCAAAATTAACAATATAACATTTGAAACTTTACGATTGATGGGAGATATGATTTGCAGACAGTATTTTTGGCCACATTAACAGATACAGCAGTTGTTGGGGATGGTACGGAGGCCTTCATGTGTGTATTTATTAGGCATTTCTCTGTTGATAATTCTCCTCTACTGCAGTCTATTTGCCATCTGGCTTTGGTTCTTTCTGCTCTTTGAAGTTGTGGTTTTACGTGGCTGCAAGGGGCACGGTGTGTTTTGTTGGCAGTGGATCTTTTTTTGTGTGTGTTGGGGGGGTTGCCTGCTGGCCAATTACTGTCTCTATTCTGGGTAACACTTGTTAATGAGAGTGGGTCTATGGTGCATAGCCATGGTCCAGTTCAAGAGCTAACTCACTCATACAAAATCTATGAAAAAATGTGATCGTTTTAGCCAATACTCATAACCTCTTTTGCTTTTGTTTTATTCTGTTTTCCTTTTCTAAATTTGTTTTAACACGTTTGGTTTCTCCGAGGCCTGAGAATTTACTTGGGATGAATTCTAAAATAAGTTGTTTATGAACAAATCCCTTCTCGGTCTATAGCAGTCAATTCCACTGCCTTGTCTTTCATCCAGTTCAAATTGAATTATTTGAGAACTAGTTTTCATTCTGATTTCCATAACATATCACTGCATTCTCAATTTAGATTATTATACATAACTAGGCTTGAGGAGATGAGTGATGAAGAGCATGTGGCTCAAAATAACAACAGAAAGAGGCCAAAGATAACTTTCCCCCTTCAACTTGGTTTATTTTATGAATAATGAGCTCAATATTTAATGATGTTTAGAATGATCCACGATGATTACACTTGTATGAGACTTGTGCAATGATGGTGGAAGCTTGAAAGTGATGGTGGGTTCTGGCAGACAGGCAATCACATGGAAATATGGGTTTGAGAGAAGAAGGATGGACTTGAGTGGTGGTGTTTGTATTTAGGAACCAGTTCCCCAATTCAGTTGCAAAATGGATTGTTGTTGATGTTTTTGTGAATGACATTTATTGTCATAAAGCTCCTTATCTATGATATGACCAAATTGTTTTTGTGAGGCAATTAATAGTGGCATCATTGACCTTTTGAGATTGGAATGTAAGGTTTGGATGCTCCTGTTTCTTATAAACCTCTAGAAGGTGTGCTTTTGTTTTCTAGTGGAATTTGGGGCTTCTGTGTTTGCTGGGACTTCAGGAATGGTTTTTTTTTTATGTCACCTTTGCAGATCATTGTGGAATTTTCCATCACTAAACTCGTCATGGAATTTTCATTATCATCAAATCAGCTTCAGTAGTCTTAAATGACATTCATCCATATTAATTAATCATCTTTTCAAGAAGGGCAATCATGATTGTTCAAGTCAGCTTCCATATCTGATATATTTGATTTAGTGCTCTGTAACTGGTATGTGAGAAACCACTGGCATGATGATCTTTCTCACTGAGGTGGTAATCAGAATGGGAATGAAGGCAAACAATTTCCACCTAAATTTTCTGTATTTGCTGCAGTTTTCTGGTGCTGCAGTAATTTTCTAGAGTCCTAAATTCTGTATGTGGATGGTTTTTCATTCTTTATACTAGTCTCGTGAGTCTACATTATGGTGTTTGTTTTACCATTATTCTCATTTTATTTGACAGTGATAACTAGTGCTGAATTATTCCTTCAACTGCCTTTAGGGGTTATTAAGGTTCTCTGTTCATTTTGCAGTGAGAGCAACAGTATTCGGTGCTTTATACATCATTCTTGGAAAGCGTGTTTGGTTATTCCCTAACATCCTTGCTGAAGAAGCTACCTTGGGAGAATTATTCCGTTTATGGCCAAACAAGGATGAGGAGGAGAGGCCCAAGTGGACAACGAGGCTTTTCTATGCATTACTAGCTGTGCTCGTTATGTTACTGCTGAGGCACCATGCCCCCGATGAAGCTGCCAGAGCAAGGTGAGTACACCTGTTGCTAAATTTAGTAGACTGAAAAAAACTGTCTTTCCCATTTTGCCCTAAATATGGTTACTCAAGGAACAAAGATGATTGTGGAAAACTTGAGTTACAGCGAAATTTTTTCACTATCTTTTACATGTCTGTTTTACTTGTTACCAAGCTAAGACTGCAGAATCAAGTGGTCCATGTATTTTTTTCTAGAAATATCAAGTTGCCATCTTGCTTTTCCGTGTAGGGTATGCTATTCTTTTGGGGGTATAATATAATTTCACTTTGTGCCTTGATTGGGAACTTCTTGATGGCATTCTCATAAAAAATTGCAACGATGAACCCTCATAAATATTTGTTTCCATGCTTGAGTCTGAAGTGCAATCTATGTCCTGCAGGTATCAGAAGCGGATGTCCAACATAATTGACGACGTACTTGAGTGGTCTCCAAGTTTGGCGCTGTCTGGAATGATGGAGAAGCAGCCAACTATGGTGAATGCCACAGAACCCAACGATTTTACAGATTCTGGTCAAACAGACTCGGAGAAGGTGCCTCCAGCAGGTGATGAAGGTGGAGAAACCATCTTAGAACAACACGAGGATGAAGAAATAAAAAACATAGAGGATGCCGCTGATCAACATCAGCATCAAGATCATATATGACAGTAGATCAGGCCATACCAAGCAGAAGACAGATATACTACCTTCTTTGGATTCCATCTTAAATTTCAAGTGTAAAACTGTGTAATCAAACAGTGAAATAAAATAGTTTTTGATCGTTCCCTCATTAATAGTGAGAATAGATTAGGGAATTTCTGTAATGAAGAGCCCTTTTACTATATCATATTGGCTATGCTTTATGCTTGCGCCAAGAGTGCTGGGCCCTTTTTCCAGACGGGTAAAATGGATTCGTGTTACTTCAAGTTTTAAAATTAGTTATATTTGCCCTTGTAGATCAATTTTGAGAAACTGACTGGTAGTTTTAATTTTGTGAGATCGAGTGTTTTGTTTGAGCCATGTGATTAGAGAAAATAAATAACCAAAAACTCAATAAGAGTAGTAGAGAGATGAAATCTTCAACTGATTTTTCTCAGAAGTTTATTTTAGAAGCATTTTCGTGTTCTGGGAATTTTAGGTTTCTAAAACAAAATTTAATTTTCATCTTGGTTCTTGTTTTATTTCTTTTATTAAATCTGGTTGTGTTTTTTCTTCCTACATTTATCTTATCAATCCACGCGGCATAATTAAAACTAGTTACATAATCTGCGCGATGCCGCGGGTTAATTTGTTTTGCATAAAAATTACTAAAAAAACTAGGATTTAAAAGTGTTAAGTATTTTTACAAAGCTATACCCAAGAGTTTTGGGTTTGGCTGCTAACGCCTGACCTAAGAGTAATATTTATAATATTAATAATAACATTAAAATTGCATGACTAAAGTTTAATTGAGTTTAGCTGCAATACCAAACCTAATAGCTTTGGATGTAGGTCTGGCTGCAAGGTCATGTCATAAAAGTGTAATAATTAAATAAATTAATTAAAAAAAACAAAGAAAAAAACCAACAAAAAGAAAAAAACTAATGAAGAAAAAGAAAATCTGAATTAATTGGGTTAACCCTTCAGAGCAAGTTAACTCGTCAAACCTTAGATTCGTGTCGTGAAAGTTTGATAACTAAATAAATAAAAAATTGACGGGTTACCCATAATTAATTGGGTTAACCCGTCAAACCTGGAATTCGTGTCATAAAAGTTTGATAACTAAATAGAAAAAAATTGAACATTAACAAACTAAATTAAATGAAAAAAATTAATTAAAAAGGAAAAAAACCAAGACAAACAAAAGACATCAGCCTTTTTATTGTGGACTATATATTGTACAGTTCACAGTGAAAGGCATAAAAAGGCAAAAAAAAAAAACTAAAGGCATAAAAAATATAAAAAAAAGCTAAGATCTAAAAGTGTTAGGTTTTTCTGCAAAGCAATTCAGAAAAAAAAAATCTGAATCAACTGGGTTAACCCGCCAAATCAGGTTAACCCATCAAACCTTAGATTCGTGTCATGAAAGTGTGATAACTAAATAGAAAAAGATTTAATATTAATGAACTAAATTTTTTTTTAAAAAAAGATTAATTAAAAAGGAAAAGGCAAAAAGAAAAAAACCTACAGGAAGAAAAAAACTAATGAAGAAAAAGAAAAAAAATATGAATCAACTAGGTTAAACTATCAAACCTGGGATCCGTGTCATGAAAACCTGATAATTAAACAGAAAAAATTTAATATTAAGAAACTATAGACAAAAAAAAATAAACTAAAGGTATAAGCTTTTTCACTGTGGACTGCACCGTGTAGTTCATAGTAAAATGCTTAAAAAGGAAAAGAAAAAGGGAAAAAAAACAAAGATATACGCCATGGGTTAATTTTTTTTTTCTTGCATGAAAAATATCAAAAAAAGCTAAGTTCTAAGAGTGTTAGGTCTTTCTGCAAAGATATATTCAAAAGCTTTGAGTCTAGCTGCAACGCTTGACCCAAGAATAATATTTATAATATCAATAATAATATGAAACTTACATTACTTAAGTTTAAGTGAGTCTAACAGCAACACTAGACCCGAGAGTGTTGGATGGAGGTCTGGCTATAAGGTCGTGTCATAAAAGTGTGATAATTAAATAGATTAATTAAAAAGAAAAAAAACAAAGAAAAAAAACTAATGAAGAAAAAGAAAAAAATCTGAATTAACTGGGTTAACCCTTCAAACCAGGTTAACCCGTCAAACCTGAGATTCGCGTCATGAAAGTTTGATAACTAAATAGAAAAAAAAATTGACGGGCTGACCCAGAATTAACTGAGTTAACCCGTCAAACCAAATTAACCCGTCAAGATCACGATACGTGTCATGAAAGTCTGATCATTAAATAAAAAGAAATTTAACATTAACAAATTAAACTAAACAAAAAAAATTAATTAAAAAGAAAAAAAAATCCAGGTTAGCTCGTTAAATCAAGTTAACCCATCAAACCTAAAATCCGTGTCATGAAAGTCTGATAACTAAATTAAAAAAATTTAACATTAACAAACTAAATCAAACAAAAAAATTCATTAAAGAAAAAAAAACAAAAGACAATTCAGCAATATAATATAATATAATATTATAATAATAATAATAATATAATAATAATAATAATGATAATAATATAATATATTAATAATGGGGAAAGTATAAAAGGCTAACTTCCCCGCGCCTTCCTTTTAGAGTATTGGCTAGTTACATGACCCGCGCGATGCTGTGGGTCTATTTTTTTGTATAAAAAATATATATAAAAAATTCTGTAAAGTTATATCTAAGAGTCTTCGGTTTGACTACAACGCCTGACCCAAAAATAATATTAATAATAACATTAAACTTGCATGACCTAAGTTTAAGTGAGTTTGACTGCAACACCAGACCTAATAGCCTTGGATGTGGGTCTGACTACAAGGTCGTGTCATAAAAGTGTGATAATTAAATAGATTAATGAAAAAGAAAAAAACTAAGAAAAAAAATTAACAGGAAGAAAAAAAACTAATGAAGAGAAAGAAAAAAAATCTGAATTAACTGGGTTAACCCTTCAACTTAGGTTAACCCGTTAAACTTGAGATTCGCGTCATAAAAGTTTGATAACTAAATAGAAAAAAAAATTAACGGGTTAACTGAGTTAAACCGTCAAACCAGGTTAACCCGTTAAACCCGAGATACGTGTCATGAAAGTTTGATAATTAAATAGAAAGAAATTTAACATTAACAAACTAAACTAAATGAAAAAAATTAATTAAAAAAAAAGTAAAAAAAATTCCGGGTTAACCCATTAAACTCGGGATCCATGTCATGAAAATCTGATAACTAAATAAAAAAAATAACATTAACAAACTAAATTAAAAAAAATATTAAAAAAAACATAAAGAAAAACGCAAAAAAAAAAATTAAATAAAAACAGTAAAAAAAACAAAGAAAAAACAAAAAAGAAAAAAAAAAGAAAACAGCTATATTTTAGTATATATTATTATTATTATTATTATTATATAATTATAATATATAAGTACAGGCGTGGGAAAGCAACACGCCTTTTAGAGTATTACTTAATTATAGTTGATTTCTGGAAATAAACATCGCTGATAGTGACAGATTTGGATGGAAGGACGACGCATAACCATTAATCAAAATGCAATGCCAACTGTCGGGAATTGACGCGCGCAGACAGGGATTTCAAGGCGGAAGATTTCGACTTCAGATTGTGGTTGGAGAAATCATGCGCATAGTAAAAGAATTGCAAAACCTCAATCAAATGAAATAACCAGTGCCACGTTGAGTTGAATTGCAAGTGATCGAACAAGACAGTTTGTTAAACTAAAGAGCTGATAAGACTAAAATCTATCCACAGACTACTTCTAGTTGAGTTTCCTTGACAGTTGTGTGCACAGAAAAAAGAAAAAAGTGAGAGAACGAGAATAGTGATGCAAGCAACCCGTTGGCCGACAAAAGAAGCCAACCACGGATTCGCCATCTATTCCCTCTGTTCAAGCCACAAGCAAGAAGATGAAAAAAAGCCAAGAATGATTTGCCGCCTGGCAATATATTGTCAGGTGCGTTGTTGCCAGATAAGGGAAGGATTCAAGTTTCTCTACTTGTGTGAATCAACCCTCCAGTCCTGGCATCCACTTAGCATGCACGGTTCACTGGTGGGCAGAAGACGTTTTGGCCTGCTTCCTCAGTTGCCGGCCTGGATGATCTTCATCCTTGTTTTCACGTGAACGGTCTCCATCCTTGTTTTCACCCAAGTACAAGCCATATGTAGAGGATTGCAAGCCATGGTGGTTCTGATAATGGCCATCTCTATTTGTATACCCATAAGCTTCAAAAGTGTCATGCACTTGGGACACCCTTGCTTCTTTTTGACCATCAGAGGATTTCAAAGTTTCAACAGAGTCAGAGGAGAATGGTTCAGAACCTGATGAACTCCCTGGCTGAGATGCACGAAGTGGACCAGAACCATTGAGCTTTCTTTCAGATGTGTTCTTGGAAGCATCATCACCACTTTTCTTCGCAAAACGTCCTCCAGAGCTCCTTTCCCTTCTCATAGCATGCTGGTGCCGAGATTCATGAAGATATGGCTGAAGTGTGTGTGTGTGTGTGTGTAGAGAGAGAGAGAGAGAGAGTATCACCAGTTTGCAAACCAAATCGTTAAATATCAAACAATACAGAAGCTAGCAAATATCTCATTATCTAATCCATAAAACACCATTCCAGGATTTCTATAGGATCATATACCAAAGAAGAGTAAAATCTCATCCACTTAGCAAGAAGCTTGCTTGTATGGTCACTACCAATCACATGAATTAGTATGACATATTAGATTCTTACAGTTCTCGGTCAACATTAAAAATAACTTGAAGCCCCCTCAGGACAATTCTTAAAAACTCATATGATTGCTGGAAGCCTGGAACATTATCATGATGCCTAACTTGATGTTACTAAAGAGAGGAGTTTTACATGGACCTTGTTAACTAAATGAAACAAAATGCAAGCTAAATAACTGCTTGAGACTCAATACAGAAGCAATAAACAAGAGGAAGTTAATTAGTACATCTGCATTATGTGTGCAGCATAAAATATCAGCATATCATCTCACAGTGGAAGACAATCTGAGGAAAGAAATGAGACAGAATATCCCAACTTGGCTATTTGAATGTACCTTTCTAGATTTTATCAGCTTCTTCTCAACCTCAGCTTTTGCACGTTGCTGTCTTCGCCTAATAATCCCTGGGTATTGTTTGGCATTCACATAAACCGGTTCCTGAGCCACCTCAAGGGACAAGAGCATTCTGGCATGTGGCATTCCAACAAAATGAGGGTAACCCTGACCATTGAATGATTATATCTGTTCAGACAGATGTCTATAACAGTCCAAGTTCTGAACACATGGAACAAATTAAGAAGAAAAAAAAATTAAAACACAGCTATTGATTTCTGTTTGTAGGCAGCAAGTGGTAAGCATATTGGATAAATATCCCAACAGATCCCCAGGGAGCTCAGCTTCCTCCTTACTGTAGGCAGATAAGGAGCATGTCATTATTATGGTTTATTAAGGTCTCGATCCGGTAAGTATCTAGAATTGAGTGACAAATTTGCTTTTTTTCCCCCTTCTTTAGAACATCAAATGTATGTCAACAGAAAAACTTTGTCGATTAGGCAAAAAAGTCAATCCATCCTCACCCACTTCCTATCAAGAAAGAAAATACATTTACAATTTCCCAGAAACAAGCAATCTGGCAGAACAAGTTGCCCTTCCAAGAATTTAATATGAATTGAAAGTCTCCGAAAGCATTCCCTTTTCTTATACATAATGGTAAAAGCCAAACCACTGGAATAGGTCATGTTAAACTTTTCCCTTTTTGTTAACTTTTAATAATATATCCAAAGTTGACAAAATGAAAAATAAAAAAGTAAGGACAGGTCAGGCCACAGCCTCCAAATCAAAAGAACTAAAATCTAATCAGCTGCTCAAAGAAGCAGACATTGGAAAGGATATGTGCAGAGCTATGGTTGATCCTTTGAATTTTCGAGAACACACGGAGTGCACTGTCAAAGAATCTTTTGGCCTTCATTTTTTGCATTCCAAACACAATTAAGCTCACGTCTCTCCTTTTCATCTAAATAAGACTTATAAATTAAAACTTCTTTTTCTGACATGGACATGATTACTCTAGAACAATCAGAAATATCAAAATTGTCCAAAACCAATGGAGATACCAAAACTGTAATTGAGCTAAATGAATTCAGAATTCTTTCATTAATGGAAAGTTTATGATGTAAGATCTCTATACGATTTTGACTTGCGAAGAAAATTACCATTTTTCCAAGAACCTATGGATAATAGTCTTGGACTTCTAGTAATGAATAAACAGAGAATATCATCACCTTACAGATCTAAATGTCATTCTACAAAGTATCAAGATATGACTGCAGGGGTATGGGAACAAAGTGTTAAGCTTACATACCAGAGGCTGATGTCCATAAGCCATCATTCCACTGTAAGATGCATCCTGATATGGATTCGATGCACATGCCTGCAGAAAAATTGCCAGAAAAATAGAAATCCCTTCCAATGCTATGTAAGGATGATTTCATCTAATATACAGTGTCTACTGTCTACATATGAATCAGTCAGCACAAGAAGCTCAAAAAACAAAAAACTTTTCATATGGAAGGAACAAGAACTCACAATAGAGTGACTAACAAGCTCAAACTGTGGAGACTGGGAGAGGCCATCATGTGTTCTAGTCATACTTGACACAACACTCTGAAGATTTTGGTAATGTAAACCATTCCCTGTTAGAATTAAGGAAAAAATGTCTGAGTAGCATTGAACCAAGATGCCGCATCTTTCCAAGCAAAAGAGAAGAAACATTGCATTGACAAAACATGGCCCAATTATTATTATTTGTCTAAGAACATAGTACCTGTGGCCTATGCTACTTATGTTTAAGTCATGTTTAGTATCCGTAGAAATAGATTGCACCTGATCCAGTTATATAGTTGATTCAGACACATTGGAGAACAGAAGGTATTCATGTACCATATTGAAAGAAAAACAATTTCAGAAAATGAGAAGGTCAAAATTAGTAAATTTAAAGTGAAAAGAGCTGGCCACAAAAGAACCAAACAAAAAAAATGAGTTGAAATATGTAGGAACCAAGTATTTCCTAAAGGATTAGGCAAAGAGTTGATGCAAGAGAAAATATTCCTTCTATGCATTTTCTGCAACAAAATAGTTAGCAGCACCTAATTGCGACGATGCAGTGGCTTGGGAATCCTTGTTAGCATCAGCATCTTCCTCGTTCAATCTACCACTGGATAGAGACTGATCATCATTTGATTCTGAACCATTATGTCCTTCTGATGAGGTTAAGTTGGATGTATTTCCCCCAGTCATGGCAGGAGGTATGGAACTATAACCGATATTGCACCACCAGGGTTCAGAGTTAACGGTGTATTCTTGAATGTCCTTAAGATCAGCATCTAGACCATTTGTGTTCTCAGGCTTTGACCGCATGCCTTCAAAAAAATAGTTTATTAGTTCTCGATTTCCTGCCCAGGAACAGGAAGAATGTAGCGGTAACAAGTGAGATTGACATAGTAAACGTGCTAGAGGAAACAGAACTTGGTATAAAAAAGAAACAGAAAAAACAAGCATATTTTTCGAGTGTGGTGGAGAATAAATACTGTGCAGATCATGTCCCAAAGGCTAGCTTCTGTTCATTCTACAAAGTAAGACATTCACTGTCTAGTGTCTATCTAATAGCACGAGGAGAGAAAAATAGAACGGCGGTTTGCTACCACATTACGAATAAAGCTTTCCCACAAAAAGGATGAAGCAGAAGCAATTAATTACATGAACATGATGAGCTTATGTCACCAAACTGAAAACACAGAATCATTTCAACAATTCCGCAGATTCAAATTATGCCACAGCGAAATTAATTCAAGAGAGATATAACCACAGCAGGCAGCAGCCATGAGCAAAAAAAAAAAAAAAACCATGGAGGCAGCAGACTGATAATGTGGAAATCTTCTTTGTTTCTCGACATGTCCACTAATTTAATCACATCAAACTCTCTCTTGGATTAATCAGAAATCAATTAATCAAGTTCGTCAAAACCTCCACGTAGCCAAAAAAGACTACAAACTTTAGTTCTGCCAAAGTTCTCAATTTCAATTTAATAATCAAAAGTCCCAAACTTTCTTAGCAACCAAAGACGAAGAAACCCAAATTCAAGTTCCCTTAATAAAAAAAAAAACTCTCAAGGAAACAAATCAAATAAGTGGTGAATTGAGGAAAGAGAAAATCAGTTAAATTCAAGAAACGAACTATTCAACAAACTGCAAGATAGGAGAGGAGAATCTAAAATGAGAAAGTGAAAAAGACACACACCGGTAGAGAGAGAGCGATGATACAGAACACTAGATTTTGAGGGGTTTTAATCAAATGGTCTGATGCAGTTGCGATTCTCCAGGAAGGAAGGAGTTATTTTTAAGTGCAGTGGTTGTAGAAGAGGAAGAGAGGAAGGAAGACAGGGCTGTTTCTTCGTTTTCCTTTGCCTACTTGACCTCTAACTCTAAGAGGAGGACGGGACAGGACAGGACAGGACAGGAGACCTTACATATTTCCTCAGCTTGAGGTGGTGGTCTTCCTCTACTCTGATATGTTCACTTCCCTTCTTTCCACGTTGCCCCTTTTTCCTGGACACCTGCCCGACCTATCTACTGGCCACTGGCACCCCCCTTTTCCAGCTTTTTGTCTCTTTCTTTTTACTACTATAAAGTTTATAGTTTTTTCGTTTTTTTCTTTGATTTATTTTTTTTTAATACAATTTGTTTTTTTTTCTATATACATTTAAATTTTGAAACCTCTTCACCCTTGTATTTTTCGCATGATATAACCACTCTTTAATGGTTAAACACTTGAGAAACAAGGAATGAACAAATTTGATGACCAACTTTATGGAATTTTCAGGCTCTTCTATCCTTTTTTATCTCATTTTATTTGAAATTATAGTGCATTTTTTTTAAAAAAAATATTATTTATTCAAAAATATATTAAAATTATTTTTTTAGATTTTTTTAATATCAATATATTAAAATCATAAAAAAACACTAAAATAAAACATCAATTTGATATATTTTAAATAAAACATATTTTTAAAACACATAAAAAATAAAAATTACTACACTTCAAATAGTAACTTATATGACCACTATTGTAAAGAAAATATGTAACGCCCTCACAGTATGGCAATGTCAATAAAAAATAAAAAAAATATAAAAAAAGATAAAATTATAAATGCACGTGAAATCATGATGCGATAACAATGTTTAAATTGTCGCAATGTATCCTGGATGGTGGTTTTGTTTTTTTATATTATAAGATTAAGATTAAAAGAAACTAAAAGTGGTTTTTTTTTTCACTGCTCACCTTTTTGCATAGTCCTATGATTGTAGTAATATTTTTTCAATTTAATTTTTTATTTTTATTTTATGTGATTTAGCTTTTTTGAGATCAAATTAGCATCAAATTGTATTTTTTAGGAGAAAAGTTTGAATTAAGAGATAGAAGACTAAAGTGAAAATGACGGGTATAAAAGATAAAGGATTTAAAATTTGTTTCTAAAAATTATTTTAGTCCCTCATCTTTTTGAGCTCTTAGGTAACCGGTCTATGTAATTTTTAAAATTCAATTTTGATACCAAACTTCATTTTTCTTATTTTTTTAGTCTTTTTTGGTGAGATTAGAGAGAGGGAGTGGTCAGATCCCAGTGTAGAGAGAGAAAGTTGTTGTTGGTGATGATTCCAATCACCAAACACAATCGATTTTTATGTCGAATGGTTTCATATAATGAAGAAAGTCCAGATCATGTTTTTCTTCGCCTTGAAAGCGTCTAAAAAAATAAATCTTTGCTAAGGAAGATTTTGGGTTTTAGGTTAGTTTTTTAAGGTCATGAATTGATTTACCAAGATTCATAAGGTGTTTTCTAGGTATATTGGGTAACAAACGGGTTGAAAATGGATTTATTGTCAAAAAATTTAAGACCCTATTTTTTCAATCACCACAATGACTGGATTTTAGGGATTCATGGACGAGATACGTTGTCTACTGATGTAGGTGACACATTGTTGTTTTAAATGATTGGAGCGAACGACATTTTAAAAAAATAAAGACTTGCATGCTTGGGCCTGGCCCTACAGGCTCGTGCGCAGGCTGTTGCTTGATGAGCCAACAGCTAGGCCTGGTTTACCAAGCCCGACTGCGTCTAGCCTAATTCTTTTATTTTCTTAAAAAATCAATTTTTTTAATTAATGCGTAATGTTATATGTATTTTTTAAAATAATTTTTTGGTATATAATTAAATTACCTTTTCTCTGTGATTTGTTTCGCTTATTTAGCATTTTTTATATTGTGATTATTTTTTAATGATATTGGACGTGTTTAATTTTTAAAGAGGTTGGTATGATTTATCTGTAAGTTTTTTAATTATATATAAAAAATTAATTTCTTTTTTTAATATATGTAGTCTTGCAATAAGATTTTTTCTTTTATTTTATTCACTAAATCTTATTTTGATAAACAAATTCATTAAACACAGTCGGGTAAATTACATTTATTGACGATTTAGTTCTGATTAAAGGCTAATTGACTGTGATTTCTTAAAAAAAGATGTGGTTGAAAGAAGAGGGACTAGAATGAAAATAAATCAAACATGGATGGCATGCCATAAGTTTCAGCAACAAATACACTCTAGTCCCATGACTTTAAAAATAACACAAATTATACAATCTCTTTACCTCAATATTTTTCAAGTTTAATTTTGATATAAAAGTTTATTTTTGTTATTTTTAGTCTCTGGATAAAGAGGAGAGAGATAGGTTACCAGATTATGGTGGTAGAGAGAGAAAAATATCATCGACATTGATTTAGGCTACCAAAACAGTCGATATTTTGTGTCAAATGGTCCATTTGATAAGGAGAGTTCATTTTTTGTTTCAAGTTGATTTCGGTTTTTAGGGTGTTTGTTTGATTTTTTAAGGTCATAGATAGGTTTATCACGGTTTTTAAGTTGTTTTGGATCGAAAATGGGTCGCAAAACAGGTATTTAGATAAAAAAAAAAGGTTAAAGCCCAATTTTATGGGCGCCACTTAGGGCTGAGCATTTCCGGTTCGGTCCGGTTTTGAATCAAAATAAACAAAAAGACCGAACCGAAGGTCAAACGAGCTTTCCCTCGCCCGTCCAATACACATACGTGATTGGGGATCCAAACAAAACCAACCTGCGGCAAAAACCCAAGAGCCAACATAGCCCCAAAAAACACCAGGGTTGTCCTACTTAAAAAGAAACATAAATGAGCAATAACTTAATCTTTTTGGTGCGAATCTCTTCGCCTCTCCCAAGGAGCAAACCACGACAAGAGAACTAAGATCCAAGAAAACCTAAAGGAACCAAACCAAACAAGGGGAGGAAAACAAAGCAAAGCAGAGAGAAAGGGAGGGAGAAAGGAGAGAAAGCAAGAGGAGAAGAGAAGGGGGCAAGGGAGGGGAGAAAGGAGAGAAAGGGAGAGATGCGAGAAGGGGAGAGGGGGGGACGGCAAATGTTAGTCTAGGGTTAGAAATTAGAAAAGATTGTATTTATACTTGTTTTTTTTTAAGTGGTGGTGGTTAACGGGTTCGTGGCTTTAGAAACCAAACAAGGAATTTTTGTGATTTTTAATCGGTTAATTCGTTTTTTTCGGTTCGGTTTTTTCGGTTATTTTTTTTCCGGTTTTCTCGGTTTAATCGGTTTATCGGTTTTTTTGCTCACCCCTAGCGCCACTATGGTTGAAATTTGGGTCGCATTGAACAACGCGTCGTCTGATTCTTTTTTTCAAAACAATTCGCGGCGGGCGACATGTGACAAAAAAAATAAAGGCTTGATCGCCAGGGCCTGCTAGGTAGGCACGAGCACGGACCCTGAAGAAATGGATCAAGTTGGTGGTTTCGATCGACATTTTTTTTTCTTTTTTTCATATTTTTTCTAATTTTTATTTTATTTGTATTTAGATTAGTATCATTATCTATTTTATTTTGTTTAGGGAGCCTCTTTTAAATGACATTTATTTTTTGGTTATGCATTTAATTTTTGAAAAGGTTTTTTTTATTTATCTATAATTTTTTTTTATCTTTTGTATAAATTATCTTTGTTTTAGACGGGATAAAAAATTTATTTGCAGATAATATTTCTAATATGTATAGACTTGTATAGTTTTTTTTATTCTTTTTATTTTATTGAATAAGTTAACGTGGGTCTATTTCTATTATTATTTAATTGAATAAAAAAATTATTTTAATAAACAAATGTAGTAAACATAATCGAATAATGTTCTGTCTTACAAGATTAAATATCCAGATCTATATTTATATCTTAATTTTTTTTTATTTTTAGTTATCGTTTATTATTTGTTTTTTTTACTTTTTAACATAGATAATGCTTGATTGTTTTATTAAATATATGTATAAACTTTTTTATTTTGACTTGGATTTTTTTAATTATAAAAATATATCGAAAAAATATGTATATATAATTTTTTTATTAAAAAAATATCTAACTCGTGGAAAAATACAGGTAAAGTAGTAGTTATGAATAAAGTGTTGTGGTAACAAAGTCATTAACATTTGTTTTTTAATTATTCCAGGATGAGTTATATATTTAGATTTGGAAGGTGATGAAATTCGAAGGGTTTGCAAAAACAAGTGCAGTTTAGAGGAGCTGAAAACCGGTGCAATAGGTTGCCGGTTGCTCAGTGAGTGCATGCAGGTAGCGATTTGTAAGGTTTACGAGACTGCCAAACAAGATAAAATAAAAGGAATTAAAGTCCCACATGACCCACACTTGACGGGCAAAGTACAGGAAACGCGTGCCCCAAGCCGTGGGGGCCACGCCGGACGAGAAGCAGCCATGTGGCATATCACTTTTGTTTGACATTATGGTCAAACCGTATTTTTTAATTTTTTTAGTTCTAAATTTATTTATTTTATTTTTCAAAATTATTTTGATATGTTAATATTAAAAGAAAAATTTTAAATATATATATATATATTATTTTAATATATCTTCAAATAAAAAATATTTTAAAAAATAACTCTTAACCCATACCAAAAAAGCCACTAAACTATATAAAAAAAAAAACAGATTCATTGATAAATCACTCTCAATAAATTAATTATAGTTCATACACGTGGCACCTCAGAGTCAATGAAGAATGGGTCTGGAAGAAGAAAAAGACTTGGAATCTGTGCGGCTCCATTACACTTGTAATTAAATAATTTATTTTAGCTAACCGTCTATCTCACTAATCACGTTTTAAATTTATTTATTAAATATTATTGTTTTGAGTTTTATAAATTTTAAATTTATTAAAAATTTATATAAATATTAATTTTAAAATTTATAAAATTAATCGGGATACATTTAACTACCCTGAATATTTGTATTAATAAAAAAATAATATATTTTCATTAATTTACCAAAGAAATAAGGAATATATTCTACTCTCGTACTGTGTTTTTATCCTTTTTTTTTTTTTATAGATAACGTGACTATTTTTCTTCTTATAAGAAACTGTTTGGAGAACATTTTTATTTTTAAATTAAATAAAAAAATGTTTAATTTGTAATTAAAAAACTGTTTAAAGTTCTAAGAAAAATTAAACAAGGTCCAATAAAACTTGTTATTCGGTTGAAACTGTATTTTTTAAAATATTAATTATTTTTTAAGATTATTTATTTTTTATGTTTTTTAAATTATTTTAATATATTGATATCAAAAATATTTTTTTAAAATTAAAATAAAATATTTTTAAATAAAAAAATATTTTTAAAAATAAAAGCTATCACACCTATCCTTTTCTTCGCATAATAGAAGTCTTATAAATTGAAATATTGTAAAGACAGTTGTGTTCTAAATCCAGGGTCTTGTTTTCACCTAGTATTTTATAATCATTTCTTCAGCAATTTTCAATTTAATCAAAACAAGTCACTTGTTTTTAAATTAAAAATAAAATATATTTAATAAATATGTTTTCTTATTCTTTTATGAAACACTCTTTTTAGAATGGTAAGAAAACTGTGACGAAAATAAGAAAACTATTTCCTAAACATGAACAAAGAGCCGGTTTATGTGCAATTAAAAAAAAAAAACTAATTCTTGATTTAATGTAACTCTCCTCACATTATATTATTCACTGAAATAACCTTTTTTTTTCTTCACTTTTTTCTATTTTATTTTTTTAATTTTAATTTCATTATTCAAGATTAAATTTATTAGAAATTGAATTTTATAATTTTTCTTGATTTATTTTTTATAGGGTTATTCCAAACTCATAATCTAGACTACGAGTTAACTCAGTTGACTCGAGATTTTTTTTTCTAAATTGTTTTTTAATTTCATCATTCAATATTAAGTTGATTAGGAATTAGACTTTGCGATTTGTTTTCGTTTGCTTTTTATGAGATTATCCTCATCTCATAACTTGGATTATGGGTTTAGCGAGTTAATACTAGTTGTCTCGAGTAATTTTTTGTATCTTTTTTAATTGATTTTTTTTTAGTTTCATCTTTGAATATTGAGTTGATAAAGAAATAAATTTTATAATTTATTTTAATTTGCTTTCTATTAAATTATCCAGTCTCATAACTCAGGTGATAAGATTGACATGTTAACTTGTTGAATGAAGTCATTTTTTGAGCTTCCCCTCCCTCCAATTTGATATTTTAATATTGAGTTTATTGAAAAGTTAGTTTTGTAATTTATTTTAATTTTCTTTCTATGAATTATTACGATCTCATGATATGGTATGTAGGTTGATAGGTTGACCCGAATCAATTTAATATACTGCTGTATTGATATTTATTAAAAAAAACTTATCTTAAATATTTATTTTAAGTCAAATTATATTTTTATATATTATCTAGGTTGTTTTTTAATCAGCAAGGCAACCAATTCATGTTGGAACAGATCTCTCACACGATTAAATTTTTTATACTAGAAAAAACAGTAGCAACACGGTGATTTTTTTGAAGTGAAAAAAAAATTGATCCGATTTGCAGCATATCATCTCCAGTTGATCCAGTTATTTTCTAAATCTCTTAAATCTTGTGCAATTATATCAGCATTAATATAAAACAAAAAACAATTTATAAATATTCGTAAGAAAAATCAAAATTTAATTTTAAAATAAAACCCTCTTATTCTGTTGGCATGCATATGTTAATCAAGTGGAATAACAAACAGGTCTTTCATGTAAGTTTTTTGCTCGTGTACATAATATGTTCAAAGAAATCAAGAGGATGACGTAAGGATGGAGAGACGTGGTTTGAAGTTGTCCAATGGCTTTCTAGATCCTAGACCCAAGAAGTGCGTTCCTTATAAAGCAGGCCCCTGATCTGGTCCAAACAGAACTTCCCTCTTCCAAGAATATGGGCCGAAAAAACTGGGCCCTAGTTATTTTTCTGCAGGCCTTCCAAATCCCGACCCAATTACAGTCTGAAACTGGGTCCAACCTTACTTCTTTGGAGCGGAAAACTCTGGCCCAGCCTAATTCTACCTTTTACCAATGTTTTATTATTATTATTATTATTATTATTATTATTATTATTATTATTCGAAGATGAGCACAATTGTTTTTTATTTTTTATTTTTTTTAGGGAATATTTGAGGAAAAAAGAAGAAACGCATGTAAAGAGCCCTAATAAAAAAGAAAAGCAGAGAGGGGTCTGGGAGATGCATTGGAGCGATCCTTTAAAATAAAGTAGTATAAAATTGAATCTGCTCCGGTCTAAAGATCCATGTACGAGAAATGCTTTCGTTGCTAAGTTGAATGTACGTTAAGATACAATACTCGGCTTGTCGATCTTTGCTTTCTTTATTTTACAGCCAAAGCAAGATTGCATCGATCCGAATATTTTTGCAAATGAGCTTTAGGGTTTGTGATTCTGCATCCATACATATATGTGCGTCTGTGTATAAAGGGTGGGGATTGAACATACTAGTTAATGCCTTTGATCTTTAGCAGTTCTCGTGGACTGTATATATACTAGCTATTTAACCCGTGTTTGAATGCTGTTTTTCTTTACGTATATAATTTTATGTTAAAATTAAATTAAATTTTTAAACTCTAAATTTTAAATATTTATTTTTACAATAAATTGATCTAGAATTTGAAGGGGGATGGTATTTTTAACTAACAGATGACTAAAGAACAAAGCATACACAAAAAAAACATTAGCATTTAGTTCTATGCTAATAAGGGGATTGAGAGTTTTTTTATAAACAACAAAGATTAGCCCGTGCCCCTGCAAAATTCTACACATGTAGATGGAATGCTAGCTCCCCAGTGAAAAGGTAATATAGTGTTGATTGTACATAAAATATATATATATATATATATATATATATATATATATAAATAATTGGAAGAGAAAAGGGAATGGTGATCAATAAGAAAGCCAAAATTATTATGGATAAAAGGGATATTAATAGAAACAAGAATAATAGTCGAGATATACGTAAACTAATCTAGATATTTATATTAATAATAATAATAAAAAACAATGGAGTAATCAAGATATTCTATATAAAAAAGATAAACACCAGTCCTAAGAGAGGCCAACCTAAAAATACAAAAAAAGAGATGCAAATGATATAACAATAATAATAAAAAAATTGCTCATGAAAAAGTCCATTGAATTTTTTTTAATATTTAAAAAATGAATAGATTTTGAACATAATTTTATTATATTAATAATTTTTTTAACTTTCAATGAACGTGATATTTTTTGTTACCTTGCTTTAACAATCATAAAATATATTTTTGAAATAAAAATAATGATTTTGATTAAAAATATTGTGGTAATAAAGATAAATAAGAGATATATTCATAAAAAAATTTATCTTGATAAAAAAAATTTTACAAAAAATTTAGAACAATTTTATTTTTAGATTTAATAATAATACTAAAATTTTTGCTAAGACTTGTGTATTTTTTTTATGTTTAAAAAACTCTTGAGAGTCTCCCACCTTGTAGAGCGGACATATATATATAGAGGAACATGAATTTGAGGTTATCATTCTCGTATTCTGTGCTCCATGTAATTAAGCTATAAAAACCATTATAGTCTTATAAAAGCTCGACCCACTCACCGGCCAGGGATTCCGTGGGCCTAATCTGAACACAAAGAACTATTAATATTTGACGAATCTCTTAGTACATAGGATTCTTCCCAGAGAACCTATGGATAAGGTCAATGAATGTTTAGTGTGATATACAGAGAGATTGTTTTTTAAGGATTTTTTTTGAAATAAATTAAAATAATGTTGTTTTATTTTTAACATCAACATGTTAAAAGAATAAAAAAAATTAATTTTAAACATTTTATTTAATTTTTTTAATGAAAAATAGGATGCATTTGGTTATAGAGGGCTTGAGGCGCACGAAGATGTGACATTGAGGAATGGAAGCGAGCGAGGAGGAGCTACAAAATGGAGGAGGTACTAGCTAGTTTGACCTGAAAGCTAAAGAAGATCATTAGCCTTAGCGGGAAGGGGCAACCTCGGATTCTAGAAAAACACACAAAACATAACAGTGCGAACAGATTATAAACCTTGGTACTAATCAAAAGTAAAAGCAGTGAAAATCCTGTGCTTGCTAACATATTTAAAAAAAAAAAAAAACATCGATCAGTGGACCTTGCTTTAGGGGAGACATGCACGTCGATTTCTTTCTCTTAACAGTGGCTGCTTAAAAGGACGATTCAATCAAATCTATTTTGTCACTCCTCGTTCCAATGTTTTCATACTCTCCTTCTACGTCGCTGTGTTCTTTAAGCTGTGTCCTTGTCTTGTCGTCCAGGCCTCTGTTGTCTTAAAATATATTACCGCTTATTTTTGTTTGATGACAGTTCTCCAGGTCGATCGCTAGGGGGTGTTGAGTAGTTATTGATTATTAAGAGTTACGATACTTCCTTAATTTCCCCCCTCCAAGTAAGTAAATAATTAACATGTGATTTCTCCCCAATAATTGTGCTCATCAAATGAATATCGAGGGCTGGTCAATCATGGAAAGGAAAAATTGCAGCACTTTCTGAAAAACAAGAGGAAGATTAGGGAAAGAATTGAGCTGGCTAGAGTATGGGCAAAAGAAATTATTAACAGTTGATGGGACCTTTTTTGGATCCTTGGTCCATCCCTTGCCTGCTTGTCTCAGCGGTACGTAGTCCAAAAAACAATGAATCGATCCTGCTGCTCTTCTAATCCATCATATATATATAAGTGAGCACATTAACTGTGTATAAATATTACTGGGAAATTTCTTGAGGGGCAGTCCAGCCATGAAACTTGCTTGATATTGTCCGTGCTTTGCAACAATGTAACATTAAACCATGGAAAAAGAGATCACGTACTTGCTACAATATTGTATATATACTTGCTAGCCACCTTGTGGCGACATTCATATAAATAACTGGTGCACATGCATGGTTATAAAAGATGATCCACAGACCTTCATCATGCTCGGAACAATTAGCATGCATGCCCATGATCGATCAATCCCAAATCGAATATGAATGAACATAGAGGTATCATCATGCCAAACAAAGAAGGGAACGCGTTAATGTGGAAAACAGGTTTCTCTGAGGGAAAGGGACCTTATCATTTAAAGAAGATGGGGGCCGGCTTCTAATGAATGCGAACCGTCCTTTCACATATTCCTTCTGCATTATTTATCCCCAAAAGCTCCGACATCTGCTCATGTTCAATGCCAAAGCTTTACCCACTAGCTAGCTAGCATCTTTTTTTTATTAATTAATACTCCCATCATATATATCATGGATTTAAGGCAAGTGATACCCCTCACTCGTACCTTCTCCAAGATTATCCTTGGAGCTTATGCACTGGTGAAAAAACTGAAAACACACACGCATATACTTTGGAACAAAAGGTTAATTTTGGCCATGACTTTGAAACCGACATATCATCAACATAAAAGATCTCAGCAGTACTGTTTACTTAATATCACGACAGAGAAAAGGTCTTACTGATATCTAAAAATAAAATAAAAAAGCAATGGCATCATCTTTATTAAAAAAAAACAACTTCCATATGTAAATATCAGTCTGGTAAAAAGATAGCGGGAGCTATATATGATAATTTGATCTAAATTTCAGCTAAAATTCTTCCCTTCAAAGTCACAGTTCCAAAGCCCACTAATTAAAACAAGGACAAAAATAAAACCAATAATTAATTAGGATGGGGATATTGGAAATGACTCTATAACTTCGATCGCGCTCCAATACATAAGGAATGATTTCCCTGTAATTAATTCTATGAATATTTGTGATTAATTGTTACCATATGATCATATACGGCCTATGATCGCAAGTTTCATCAAAGAAAACCATTGATGGCGTTGTAATTTATCAGCAGGAAAAAAAAATGATGAAAGGAAATAGTTGAAGTTTAAAAATGGAACCATAATAAATGCAAATGCATAGGTGGCCACAACAATTTTGTCGCGAATAAAAAAGTTGACAAAAGAAAAAACAAAGAGAAATTTCTTGAGATTCTCTACTATGACAATCATCACAACCCGCACGAGTCTACTTCATTGGATTCTCTTGTGGATGCGGGGCTAAGCTGAGACACACAGACACCCCACAATCTGACAACACGATCCCACCCTTGCAATAGTAAAAGAAACAACACCCTTCAATCACTTTTGGGTTCCCATTCTGTAACAAATGTCTAAATATTCTCTAGCTTCCCTTGTGTTTTTGCTGCTTCCCCTCAAAAAAGTTACCTTGCTGCTGCAATCTCGAAGAGAATTTGAGAGTTTTTACTGCGCGCCATCACCAACCCTACATGTGAAGCCCTCTCTCTACCCTTGAAAATTAATCATATTCTTGCTCTGGGTTCTGATCCAAAAGTAGAATATGGGAATACCTTTTGTGCAAGTCTTTTTCAGATCCAACAAGTGTGAAGATACATTGATGTATCTATGGTCATGAATTTGGTGGACCCTGAAGTATATTGCGACTGCAGCCATTAATTGAGTGTAATCGGTAATTACATTAGACAAGCAGTAGTGGTCAATATAATCAGTGGAGTGTTGGGGCCTTGGGGAGCCCACAGCAACAAACAAGAAAGACATTAGAGTGTGCCTGGGAACCATAATATTCAACTGAAGTGGTAGAATGGACTTCTTTTCATGTAGTTTGTACAACCAGTTGATTGATTTATGACCCATTAATCTGTTAACAGTGATCACTTAGCAATAACATGAGGAAAAGAAGAGTGGATCAGGGAGGGACTTCATTTGAGCATAAAAGCAGGAGTCACTCGTGCTTTTACATTCCCAGGTTGACCAAACAAACAAAAACTGATAATTTCACACTCAGGAACCTTAATTCAAGCCATTGATTTGCACTCTCCAAACTCCAAAAGTCAGCAATACACCTAAAAAAGATATAAAAGCTCAGGGAACAGCATGTGCGTAAGGCTAAATTTAGCTGGACAGCCCCAGCTAAATTTTGTATACAAGTGTACCCTGCAAATTGAAACCCAGGCTAAAATTAGCAAGCAAACAGAATAAAAAAGCTAAAGCTAATTAACAACTGCCTCCTGAGAGCACTCAATCAAAAATCTCAAACTATCACACTATACTACATGAAAGTAATAAATATTAAGGATCACCTCTTAAGACTACTGAAATGATCTTGATCATATCCTATGAACAAACATTTAAACCGATACATCATGAATTGCATAGAAGAAGAAGAGCTCCAAATCCGGAGGAGCAAAGAAAGCAATCGGTCTCCTTTGCAAAGAGCAATTTGATATTATCCTTTCCTTCCTTGGTGCAGGTGGACATGTTTGAATCTCTGGTATCCGAAACCTCTCAGCTTTTGGAGTAGAGCATGCACTTGCAGAGATATCAACACCCTCAAAATCTAAGCCATCAATCTTTGAACAACCATTGCAGCTTGTGGTGGCGGTGGAAGAGTTAGAAGGCAAATCCTCAATTATTGAAGCTTCTTTAATGCTCTTGGGCTTCATAACCCGCTTCTTGTACTGGGTTCTTCTTGTTGTTTTTGCTCTTGTTCTTTTTCTACCATTTGGAGCCATATTGGAGAGCAAGGAGTACAAGAACTTTGGTATCTAGATGTGCGTGGCAAATTAACTGGTAGGGATATAGAGTTGAAGTACAGAAGAAACAGGTAGTACTTAAAACTGGCAAGAACAAACTAAAAAACCTTTTTCCCGTCAACTCTTTTCAAACAGCTTTTTCAAGATCACTACAACTGTGCTAGCTACTTCTAAACATAAAAACCCCACTAGATATGGAGATCACTGCCTTGCTCAATCTTTCAGAACCCAAATGGAGATTTTCTTCAACAAGATACCATCTAGAGGTCATTTAGCAAAACCTAGTTTTAATGAAGAAACAAACCCAAAGCAGGTACTGCTTTTAACTATTAGTATCAGAAAATGATCTATATATACTTATTCAAACTATCGTTAATGGAAAGTACAACACTTACCTCGTACTCTATGAAACACCAAGGACTCTATGTTGAGAAACCAGGTACTAGAAAGAAAATACTAGCTGGCTCGGTGTTAAGAGGGTGTAAAAGCCCAAATCAAAACCCTAGAGAGACTGGAAGAGGGGGCCGTGGGAGGGAGAGAGCTTTAACCCTTTGAAAGAGATCAAAGGATTTATATTCTCTCACTCAAGTGCTCAGGGGTACTTCGGTCAGTCTGCCCGCTGCCCGTGTTCTGATATTGAGGAGTCGACTTGTTTCAAAAATTCATGAATCTAGGGATTTGGGCAGGATTGCTCATTGCCCGAAACATATTAATACGTGAAGACGATTTATTTTAGAATTTTTTTTTTTATCACAAAACGATTTTGTTTTTTAAAAAGCCTAAGTATTAGTTTTTTTTTTTAATTTTACAGCCTTCTTAATTTTATGCCTGTGATAAATAATTTTTTTAAGGAAAAAAATAAAATATTAATTCAATATATTCATATATGAAAACCCAACACAATACGGTGGTAACATGGATCTGGTAATTTTTTGGGTTCAATTATGAAGTAAACTCAAGATAATATGAGTTTAGTAATATGTCAAACATAATGTACTTAATCTAACATATAATTAAATTTAAAATAATATTGATTCGGTAAATTACCCCACTCATCTCTTCTAAGCTTTATTATACGCTAAATTCAAAGAGTATAAAGGTGTTAAAGATTTTTACTCAAAAATAAATATTTTTATTTTTAAAATTTATTTTTTTATTTTTTTATTGCTATTTTTATTTAAAGTTGCTGATATTATTGACGAGTCCCTAAATTCTATTAATAAAAATTATTTTATAAGCATGAAGACTTCAAGTAACTATTTGTATTTTCTGGGCTAAGAAGAAGAAAATATAAACATGAATGTTTAAATATTAATCACTATTTAACATGGAATTTTAGGATATCACCCCAATAATCTAAAACTTCTTATTTTTTTTAATCATCGATTAAATCCGGTGACTGCCCCTGCCCTTAATTAGAAAGATGAGTGTCAAAAAAGGAGTAGTTGGAAACTTTCGTGCATCCTAGGATTGCACAACGACAAGAATAACAAGGGCAAGACATGAACAGTTGATAGTTAAGATTCCTGAGTTTAGTTTATTAACTCACATTTTGTCTGCTACAACAACTGCTAGTCTACTAGGAGCAGCATGTAGGCAAAGTTATCCTGTGGCCTCCTGCCTGCCTTCACTTAACAAAGATTTCGCAAGTGAAAGTCAAGAGAGGACAAAGCCGAGGCACTGTTTAGTAGCGTGACCTGATAGGCCCAGCCCTACCTGGCTAACTCACCTGGCTCAGACTTTTTTTTTTTTTTATTCACTGATTCTCTCTTTTTTGGTGTTTTGTAAGGGGAAAAAAAAAACATTTTCAGACCGTCTCCAGGGGATCCTAAAAAAGAGTTTACTGATTGTTGCGCACGTGGCAAACTTATCCACATTTTTCAAAGTTTCATGCCATTATTGTTTATTGAAAGGCACAATTTTACTCTGTTTTTTTTTTTTTTAATTGGTGCTAGAACTGAACAGAGTATGCTTGAGCTTATCTTAAATCAGATGGGCGAATGGAATTTCTTTTGTTTTGAATTCTACTTGTTGATGTTCAATCTAAACTCGCCTCTTTCATTAATGTAATCTTGATTTAATTATACGATAAAAAAAAATAATCTGGTAAAAATTGTGTTGGATTCTTGGATAGTATTTGAAATTGTGGTAGTGATTATTTTTCAAAGTATTATTTACTGGAAGGTATGTTAAAATAATATCTTATTTTATTTTTTAAAATTTATTTTGATGTCGAACAATCCCAAATCATAAAAAACAATTTAAAATAAAAAATAAAATTAAAAAAAACACTTTTTAAATATAAAAACAAATACACTTGAAAAATGAATAAAAAATATCTTAAATTTTGATCTACAAATTGATAGAATGAGATATTTTGGGAGATTCATTGGTGTAAAATATGTAGTTTCTTCCATGTGATCAACCTATGATCTGTTCACCGATTTATTATATCAAACATTTTTTTTCTGCTTCTTTTAATTAATTAAGCATGAGTTGATTAGTTTAGAACATAATTCAAGTAAAAGTTTTGTTTGTATATTCAGATACACGCACGCACACAACTCCTCCTTGACAATAGAATCCTATGTAATTTTTACTGCTCTCTGTCCGGATTACTGGCCAACGGCACTTGAATACAGAACGCCGAATCAGACTGGAGCGATAGCAGTGAAATGTCCTGCTGATTGTCGGTGAAAATACAAGTTTTCTCGCAAGAAATGAAACAGTGAAAATATGTTAAAAACAAGGACAGACAATTAGGACAATTCCCATAATTACCCCTCATCAACTACAGACAATCGAATTTATAAAGCTTGAATTCATGATTCTTACCTCCATTGTCAGGTGTTTCATTAGCTTCTTAGTTAGTTTTACCAGAAAAAAAAAATAAAAACTAGCCTTCGAGTTTGATTCTGCTCAAAACAAAAGGAGGATAAGTTCTATTAACTTTCAAGATGTGGATAAATTAAAGATGAGGGAGAACACACGAATCATGTAGCTCACGATTTGGTTTAAACAAACTAGTACTTCGTTTTATATCGAGAATGCATCAGGTCCAAAATTATGCAACAAATACTACTTTAGATTAGGAATTTGCTTTGGATATAGCCAGGACGAGGAGCTTGTTTCCACATTTCTGTCATCTTCTCTGCATGGCATTCTCTCCTGGCTGCCCAAGTTTCAATACATGAATCTTTAGGAGCCTGATTGGACGTTGGCAGTATATTTTTGCCAATCAAGGAGGATTACTCGGTTTAGCACCAAGAAAGTACCCTTTTAGCGTCGAAATCCAGGTTTTGCTTTATCCTTCATATCCCCTCAAAAGCAGCACAAATTATTGCCGTGAATCGCTCAGCCAAAAGTGGCGCCTCTGTCTTTGTGCATGTACCCCTTTCACTCCTTTTCCAGTTCCTAGCTCACACGAGTCAAAGGAGAACGTGCTAAGAATTAATCAGCGGGGTTATAAAGGAGTGAAAATAAACGATGCAAGTTTGGATGGTTAAAAGGAAAGGGATTTTTAGTTTTATCTGTCACGGAACAAATAAATATATCTTGATCCAAAGAGGTCCATGCAGTCCAGAGTATGGACGTGCTATCATGTGTGTTGAAATATCGGGTTAGAGATCAGGAAACCGGTACTTCAAGTCAAATCGACGAGAGAAAAACCTATTCATCAACTAGTGTATTTGCTACAAGAAACAGGAGCAAGAAATTAAATACATTACTTGACATGGAACAATTATGACAGTAAAAGCAACAGTTGAATTCTCCAGTGACAATGATATGCTGCCTTCAATTCTACAAGACATGCAATAAGAGAAGGGAAACTTGTACCGAGAATCACAGCACTGAAATGCGTGCACGTAAATGCAATTGATGTAGCCATATTCCAACAAATTCCACAATCCACACCGTTTTGGAATAGCCAATCACACTCTGGAAGAATAGTCATCAGACCTTCAAAATAGCACCTATATTTTCCTAGGAAACCTCCTTTAAACCAGTCTTCTTCAAAGGTGGCATCAAAAGCCTTAAAAACCAATGAAGTTACACGCTAGACCAATACACAATATTAGAATACCAATCTGACTAGATATGAATATATTCATAAGTGGAATCCTAAGATAAACAGCTCAAAACAACAAACAAGTAGGGAAAGACTAGTAAAGCAAAATTTAAAACAACAAGGCAAGGTTAAAGATTTCTGGTACAAAATACTGGATATAAGCAGATGTATAATAAGAACGAGTCACCGGCCTCTTGAAACTGCTTCATCCAACTCCTCGATTGATGAGGGAAACAGCTCTATATAACGACTCCCAAGAGTCATCCTATCTTTGGCCATCGCTGCTTTAGAATCTTCTGCATTTGCAAACTCCACAAAGGCTTCCCCAGTTGGCCTACCCTCTGAATTCATCGTAATATGAATCGAATCTTCAGATAAAACAAAATCTTTAAAGAATTCCATTATGTCATCCTTGCCAGCTGAAAATGGCAGCCCCCTCAATCGTAATACCCCTGTATGTTCGGCTAAGTCCTTTCCCTCATCATAAGATTTAGCCCTAGAGATATTTCGTCGTGGCGAACCACGAGATTCTGAAACTTCATTTGCTATTGCCTTGTAATAATCCTGCCTCTTACTCCGAAAAACCTCAACATATCTCCTGCCCATGTTCTGCCTGTTCTTTTGAAGTGCAAAATCAACTTGAAGAGGATACCCCAGAACACAAAAAGCTTCACCAGTGAACTTACCACCCTTGTGAACAAAAAGAACATCAACTATGTCCAAACCACGAAAGAACTCAGCCACATCAGTTTCTGTGCAGTCAAAAGGAAGACCACGAAGGCGGACAACAGGGAAAGGCGGAGGTGGCTGGCTAACATATCCATAGGGAGGTGTGTTGTACATAAAACTTGAACCAGGGGAATTACCATAGAATGAAGGACCCTGATCAACCATCCGCTGACGTTTTGCACCCATTTCACGTCCATCAGGACCGTCAGGATATCTACTTCAATTTTAAAAAAATAAATCAAATAGGCAAATCACATAGGAAGCTCCCCAATACTTTATGCACAGAATCATGCAAAATTATATGCAACTGCATCCAAGAATATCACCAGAAATTTATGCTTTTGTTCCTTAAAGGTTGGTATTCTTTTATCAATTAAGAAAAATTAAAAACATATATATAAAAAAAATTCCAAGGCAATAAATAAAATTGGCATCCCAGAGCCTTGAATGAACACAAGAATTCCAGATGCTAAAAAGTTCGAAGTTATTTCTGTCATCTCAGTATAACTGAATGATTTGTTTGCTGGTCTTGATGCATTCAGAACATCTCTAGTGCTTATCAACTTGGTCAGCCTCAGTTTAAATTTTCTTCAAGAAAATCAATTAGAATTTTTAAGTGGAACATGCTTATTAATGTTCTTGTTTTACTAATGGGCATATTACCAATTTGGGCTGTCTGAGGATTGAGGAAACAATGAGATGCATGAACAATTAGAAGAGCTTGGTTTAGCTTCTTGAGAAGTAAGTGAGATCAAGTTACTGGACTATAAAATCATTGGAAACCTTCAATGAGAACTCTGAAATTACAACTTTTAAGACCTAAACTTACCTTAGAAACCACATGATTGGTTTCAAATTCATGGTTCCACTAAAAGATACTCCATTCCCAAATCTTACTCATTTCCTTACATGTTTAACATTTATTCTATCCATAAGCTTAGACTAGTGCCCCCAAATAAACTAACTGGATTCTCATCCTTAAGCTGTCCGGGATTCCAAAATTACTATATGATTGAACTATGTTCTCCCTGACCTACCAAAAGAATAAGAGATCAAGCAAGATCAGCAATAAAAAAAAGTACGGTCTACAACCTCCCTTTAAATAGAGGAATGCACCTGAATTAGAATCATATGTACATTGGAAACGCACCAGTACGTTGTATGTGCTAGGTTGAACTTGCATGATTTGTAGATTTAAATTGTCAAGCAAACACATTCGCCCTTGTATTTTTTTAAAAAACATGTTTTACATCCTTGATGGTGAATACTCGGCAAATTAAAACGGACAACTAAATGCCTGTTTAGTATTGTTGTTCTTTAAAAGCACAACTGTTTTCTTCTTCTTTCTTTCTTTCTTTCTTTCTTTCTTTTTTTTTTTTTTTTGGGGGGGGGGGTCTAAAAGCAATATTTGCTTAAAATATGTTTTTCTTTAAAAACAAAGCTTGGTCACCCCTTGTGTGTATTGAAATTCTTTTGCATAAAGCTCTTGTCCCCCCCTCTCACTCTCCCTTTTTTTAGTTTCTTCAGGCAGGTAAGATCCCGTGGTTGGTTGAGGCAACACACCATGATGTAGCTGCCCCGTGGGTATTCCATCAAGTTGAGCTAAGTCACACTCTGTCCTCATTCCCATGAAAAGGATCAGTGGAAATGAGCCTTCCAATCATAGATACAAACTCACAACCTCTCCCCAGCAAATCACTTCAAAGTAGGAAGTGAACTCTTACCCCAGGCCACCAGCTTTCAGTGATTTCATAATGGTGTCTCACAAATATTAAAACATCACAATAACTAACATCTATATGTAACTTTAGGATATCATGAGATGATGCTATTTCACAGTTCTAATATCACTTCCTTTTGTTTACAACAGCCTGCATAAGCCTATATATTCATTTAATCCATTTCAATCTCACTGATCAAAATAATAAATTTGTAAGACACCATCTTAGCTTACTTGTAGTTAAATCCCTTCCCTCTCGAAAGCATCAAATTAGCAAAACTAGTACAAGTAACGACATGTTATAAATTAGAGCGGCCCACAATATTTCACAAGAATCGATAGGTGGATATATTCACCCATTTTAATAGTTGAAAATATATCTGAGCAAAGTATTTCCAAACTACTAAGAGGTCAACCATTTCAATAAGACACTGCCTTCTGCCTCAACATCAATCACTAAATCATAGATTAATAATAAAAACCAGCTCTTTGCGTTCCTAATAATCATTTTCTTTCTGTAAACATCTCTAAAGAGCTATAGTTACTGAATGGTTAATTTTTTAAGAGCTCGAGATCAAATTAAACAAGAACAAATCACACCCAGATAATATAATCGAAGATACAGCAAGCTAGGCAACAAAACAAAAGGCACCAACATAGCCTCTTGATATAAGCAAAAGATTAACAGCCTCTTGTGCAGAAAAATTAAGAAATTAATGGCATAAAGAAAATAAATAAAAAGAACCCAATTACGAGAACCAATTAACAAACCAGAAGAAATAGAAGGAAATCGTTTAGAAGAAAGATTGGATTGTAGAGAAAAAAGAAAAAAAGGTTTTGAGTTGGGAAAATCACGCACGTACCCTCTATAGAACATTTCCTTTTCGATTCTTTTGAATAAGCGCGTGCGTGCGTGCTTAGCTTGCAAGTGCGAAATTGCTTCTTTTTGTTCGGGTTGTCCTTTCTTCTTGCTGGAAACTGAAGCTCTCTAGGCCCCGAAAGGCTTTTTTAGTTTTGCTAGGGGAACCGATGCTGGAATGATGTTGTTTACCATTATCCCACTGCTACCATTATCCCACTGCTAACGGCGTCGTTTTATTATTTATCTATGTGTCAAAAATAAGATTTTTTATAAAATAAATTTAGAGCGTGTTTGTGGTGGTTGCAATAACGAAATACAGTCAATAATATTTTTATTTTTAAAAATTATTTTGGTGTAAAGATCAAAAAATATAAACCGCACTCAATTTTAGCAAAAAAGATAAAAATTAAAATTTCATAAAATACAATTACAAATACAATGCCAAACAAATACTTAATCGTGATCCTGCTGATGGATTTCTACTCCAAATAATCTCAGATCCAATTATACTTTTTTTTTATTTATCAATATTATTATTGATTATATGAAGATTTTAACTTCCTTAAATTTCTTCGGATGTTTATGGAATGCGAAATAGGAAGGGGATGCCAGCATGCCATTGCCAGCCCTGTTTTGAAGCTGAAGCCTACAAGCCCATCCCGTCCATGATCCAACCAGCCCCTGTTACTAAAAACAAGGGGAAATTAAAATTAAAATCGAGAAAAGTTGAGACTGGAATCTAGCTTTTTCTATGCAAAATAGAGGAATTAGATAATCGTGTTATGTGGGTTACTTCAGTTTTTCTTTTAATATAAAAAATATTGAGATGTTACTAATGTTTTTCTTAGTAAAAAAAAAAATTTAAATTGTATGGGAATTGATTCGATATAATCTAGTTAAATTTATGAATTCAAGAGCAATTCATACAACTCATAGAAACATAGTTTGACAAAAAAAATTTAAGATAATATTTTTTTAATATTAAAATAACAACATATTTGATTGATTTGGGTTAACTCAGATTAACATGTCAAATTTATGATTTAAGTTATGAGATTATAATAACTCCCTAGAAAGCAAATTAAAATGAATTATAAACTTAATTTTCAATCAAATTAATGTTGAAGGATGAAATTGAAAAAATAATAATTAAAAAGTAATTGGAGTTAACAAGTTAAACTCGTGATTTGAGTTATAAAATTGAGATAATTTTATAAAAAACAAATCAATTAAAAAAATATAAAAAATAATTAGATTCAATTCACCAAACTCATAAATTAAGTTGTTAGACGAGATAAGTTCAAATAAACAGTAAAATTCTAATAAATAGTAAGGGGAATAGTAAAATCTCCTCATCCTTTAGTTTATTTTATAGTTTAAAAGTTAATTAATATACTTTGAGCTGCTCGCTTGCTTGATTTGGGCTTAACAAGTGAGCTTGGGTTGAGAGCCCAGTTTGAACCAAAGGCTAAGAAATCAAGCCCAACCAATCTCAGGCGCAGACCGTAGGGTGGTATACTGGTATGGTATAGCACTCACGTGGACGGTGGACGTGTGCATACGATTTACGGATTTAGGACTTTACGTCTGCTTGACCATGTATGAGCTAAAGCTTAGCTTAGCTCCTAGCTTTATTACCAACACAGAGTCGCAAGTTTCAGACAGGACAGAACAGAACAGAACAGAATCTATTTATTGCTTACACGGTTCAGGAACACAGGAGCGTGCTACTACTTCTCACGCGCTTGCACTCCTGAGCCGCATAACAATTTATTCCGAACTCATAAATACCGACCTGATATAAATCAGTTTGAAGGAATTTAGAGCCATTAATATTGTAAAACTCGATTTGAAATCTGCTAATACCTAATTTAATATATATATATATATATATTATAAATATATCTATAAAATATTTAGATTTTTTTAAAATAATATGAATAAAATCTATCATTTTATTTTTTATTTATTAATACTGACATAAAATACAAATATATGAATAACATCTATCATTTTTTTAATACACACATAAAGTTCATATATATATATATATGTATATATATTAATTATTTTATTTTTTATTTATTAATAAATAATAACAAATAATAGACACTCGCATTCCCATTCCTTTCTCTGCCTGCATAGAAAAGTCCAAGTCTAGCTGCGTCCTTACAGGTTACGACTTGCTTAAACCATGTGAAATGCCCCATTCAAATTTTATTTCCTGCCTGTCATTTTCTCTCTCGCCTCCCAAACATGAGCACCGCTTTTAATTAATTCCTTCTGTCTATGATACGCCACGAGACTTCATAAAGTTTATCACCATGTTAGTTTAATCACAGAATAGGTTTTTTTTTCGTGTGCTAATAAAACCGCAAGGCATCGTTATTCTCTGTCAAGCTCTATTCTATATTCCGTTTATGGATGGATTGACCTTGTTCATAGTTCATACAAGAAAACAAACAGCCATATTTTTCACACAAAGTTGATGGATTGAATTGAAAGATATTTTGCCCGTAGCTTCTGCTAGCTCTTGGACTTAGGAGTGTGACTGTTCAAGCGCGGAGCATCTCACAAGCATACACACGCTAACTCTATCCTTTCACTGTCCACAAGTCTATGGTTTGGTCGAGACCACGTAATTCTCGAAAATAACACTACCTGTCTTCGTTTAACTCTTTTGCTCCCGCTAGCTTCCAATTTCCATCAGTGACTCGGAGTGTCCGGCGACTCAGTTCCACCTTGTAATGTTGAGCGTGGGCATAGATAGAGTTACCGTTTGAAACTCTCTAGCCTAAACGGTATGAACTATGCATTATGCAAGGCTTCTTGTTCACTTTAACACGTTCATATACACCAAATAACACGTGGAACAGGGGAGCCACCGAATTAGAGAAAATCTGTCCAGGTACTTTGGTTAGACTCTGGAAATCAAGAAAAGAAGCTGTAAAACTTTGATTTTTAAACGTGTTAACCCCTCGTCCCTTCTGGCTTGGAGAATTTTGGACCTCAAAATTTTGTTTGGTCTAGACTTGTCACACCTTCTAAAGAACACACCTTTTACATCCTTCCCACTTTCCTTGCTCTATTATACCTCTCTCTCTTCAAGCACCCTCCTAATTCTCTTTCCGTTCATGAGTATTTGACTACAAACGTGTATTGTATCTCCCATTTTATTGGATACCCATTTGCACTTACTTGATTTCTGTTATTGGGTATCTTTGTATTTTATTCATTAACACCAAAGACACATCAAGCTCAGCCATAATCTTGACTAGGGTATTGATATACTTCTGAAGGATTCCCTTAAGCTGAAATTCGGCGGAGAGAAATGGTGGGAGCTTTATCTGTAATGGGCTCATCTGTGGTGGATCCACACACCAGTCCATGTTTGTGTTTGGATTCGCTGCCCACAACTAATATTGGTCTTAAGAACAGTGGAGATTTGGCTTTGCAAAGGAGTTCAATAAAGAGAAAGCAGTTAACAAGGCCAGGATCAGTGGAACTGGGGAGTTCTTTCGTGGACTCATGGCATGATTGGAGGCTCTCATCAAAAGCTATTTCAGGAATCGTTAGTAAGAGCTCAAGGAAACAGAGAAAGGATAGGGGACTTGTGATTGTCAGCGAGTTGGCGGGGCAATATGAGGATAGTTTTGAGGATGTCAAAACGGTAAGCTTTTATTGTTGTTTGATGCATTTATTAGCTCCCCCTCCCCCTCCTCCTCTATTTTGGCCTGTAGATGATGAAACTCAGATGTCAATAATCATGAATTCACGTCTGTGTTCCAAATATGCTGCTGTTACAATGTCTTGAAGCGTAAAGCCTACTTAAATAAAACTCATCAAGTTAAATTCGGAAAAGGAATGCAACTCAAAGGAAGTTAATATGCTGAATGTAGAAGACTATGGCTGCATAAATTATTAGCTAATTAAACATGGTGTCACAGACATTTCCTTTTGCTAGTAGTTGCTACTATAAAAATAATAAACTTAGCTATCAACTGAATAACATAATGGATATCAAATCAAATGATCGTTTAGAAATCATAAGCTTAGATTGATAAATTTTTACAGAACCGTAGTACGTATCTCAATTCCCTCTTTGATTTGCTTCTGGAAGCATGAGATATATACAGTTACAGTTACTGCTGGATTGTGTGATATAAAAATTCCCTGTTCTTTGAAATAAAAGTTTTCTGTCCATGAATTTCAAGAACATTGATAACTATTGACATGCCTATGTTAATGATAGTGCTTTGTAATTTTCTCTTATGCTGATCAAGATGCTCCTGCCTGCAGCAACTACTCAATTATTTCACATACAAAGCCGTAAGGACTGTACTTAACCAGCTCTACGAGATGAATCCAACGCAATATACATGGTTTTATAAGTAAGTGGAGTCTTCACTGGGCCAAGACCAATGCTTCTCCTAGTAACTTTCTTATTTATTTACGCTTTGTTTTCCTTTTATTTTTCCAACCAAACACCTTTTCGCACATTTGGTTATTTTTAAATGGAATGGATGTGATTTAGCTTTTAAGCTCTGTAAGTTGAGAATCTCACGTCAAAAAGGCAGCACCCATGTTTCTCATCCATGAAAACTTAAGCACTGAAAATAATACACGAGAGACATATAGATTTATCAACACTGGTACTTCTAGATATCCTAACTGTAGATGCAGGTTGTCTGTTGACATGAAACCATTATAACATGAACATTTTCATCAAGTGCATGCTGGACTATCTATCAAGTATTCTGATTAGTGATTGTTCTATTCCTTTTTTCCTATTGAGTTTGCTTATTTCTATATTTTGGCAGTTTTGTTGTGCATAATAAGCCAGGAGATGGCAAGCGTTTCCTTCGCTCTCTCGTGAAGGTAGTCTTTTTGTAAGCCTTTATGTGTAACTTGATTACCTTGAAACTGCTTCAATAGTTTCCCCAGATTTTGACGCTACGCGGATTTTCCCTTAACTAGCTTAATTGATTGCTTGCCTTACGTTTGACATCCTTTTAGGGCACAAGATGCAAGATAAATGTGCTTTTTTCGCTCAATTTTTCTCAGCAAACAAGTGTAATTTTCACATGGTCATTAAAACGAATGATGTATTTTAGCAAAGACAGGTAGATAGAGGATAGAATTGTAAGAGTAACAACATTTGAATGGATTCATCCTTTTTACTGGCAGGAGAAGCAGGACCTTGCAGAAAGAGTGATGGTCACACGCCTTCACTTGTATGGGAAATGGATTAAGGTAATTGACTGCCGCTTTTGCCTTGACATGTAAATTAAGCACACAAATATGTAAAAGGTATTTTCTTGTTATTGTGATGTAGAAATGTGATCATGCTGAGATATATAAAGAAATCTCTGATGAGAACTTGGAGTTGATGCGTGAACGGCTCAAAGAGACTGTGATATGGCCATCAGATGACACAAACACAGAGAAGATTGGCTGAAGGGATGCAGATTTATATTCATTCTCTCTCTCTGTCTGCTGTCGTGTTTTTAGTGCAGGTTTATCTTGGGTTCAATATCAACCCATTTGGTTCCAAATATTGTCTTCTTTATACTATTATCTTTCTCCTGTTAACAAGACATGATAAATATATTGTATATAGACATTACTCATCAGTCTAGATACCATAAAAAAGAAGGATTTAAATTAATTGAAGGGTTTTCGTGTACCATACTCCATGACATGGTTTCGAAACATGGATTTTTGGGGACTTACAGAGCAAGTCATTATGTTTCAGAAGAAGAGTCGAGGAACAAGCATATATCCTTAATTTACAAAAAAATATGTATGTATGTATGGATGTCGTGGTTTAATTTACAAGTTGATACCATGTGCTACAACAAGGATCATCGATTACATACAAAAATTAATGCATCACGGAAAGGGATCTGCTGCCCCCACAAATCGAGAACCACACTGCTCTCTAACTGGAAAAACTGAAAGCAATGCAATGTGATCCCTACAAAAGAAAGAATTGAACAGAAGGAAATATGGCTCAGATAACTAGCAATCACCATCTCCAATTTAAAACTCGAAGGGAAATTGACTAATATGTAGCAAAATAGTTTATGGTTAATGCCAGCATCTTCACCTACTAAATGAAAAGGTAGAGAATAAAGAGCGTATATTCATGCCAATATGATGCTATATTAATCGAGTAATTGACACCGGTCCAACCAATTTGCTGGAAGTAAATTTTATAGCAGAGCTACTTGTGTGCCAAGGAAAATAAATTAACTAATTTAAACAAATAAAAGATTTTGTCCAATGACAGTCCATCGAAAAGGAGAGAAATTTGCCAATTAAATATACCATCACAACCCAGTCAAAATTTAAATGAGCACCAACCTTAACTGCAGCATAATGTTTCAAGCTTCCAGAGAAATGCTGGACATATCTTACAAAATAAGGTCAAGACCAAAGATTGTTCTGCATTTATCTCTCCTCTTTGTGCTACATTCAAGGGATGCATACAGATGATCATGTGAGGCCATCACCAAAAGTCATCCACTGAGTCATCACTGTTCTTACACGAAGCTGCAAAAAATATAGTACTGGAACATTAGTAAAACAGTTAAAACGAGTAAAAGGGTGTTCCAAACTCAGGTATAAGTTCAGTGACCTTCACGTCAAGGCAGGAATCATTAACCATGTTCCTTATTTGAGATACTATGCCCGCATTCTTAAGTTGTACTAGCCGACCAAATGCACCAGGACAAGGGAATGTGAGATTTACTATCATCCAGACAGCAGCTGTACGTAACCTGCTATCACTACACTGCAAGAAATTGATCATGAAAGATTGGGCTCAATTATCTGTTCGGACAAAAAGTTGCTGCATAACTATTTCCTTATGAAACTCATTTCCACTTGCCACGTTGCCAAGAAGATACATTCCCTACATGATAAGAATTTTAATTATCTATTAGCAGTCTATAAACAGCAGTACACTGTAAATTCCCCCGAGACCCACTTTTTTCTTGCATGGTTTCAATCATGATTGGCAGAAACAATAGTTGCACAATATGTTACCTTTCCCAATGCTCTTCATCATTCAAAAAGTGGACAGATTAAACATAGAGACCAAATTAAATCATCCAGCATATAGTTGTAGGCACATGTCAGAAATGTCTTGTTAATATAAACTAGTCTTGTTTCCCCTGCCGACATTTTACTGAGCTTACTTGATAAATGACATTTTTACTTGCATATCAACAATCTTCACATGGAAATGCAAAAGTTCATCTCGATGATAGAGCTGAGATTTGCCCTCATCCCAGAGTTCACAGATTAATACCCGCTAACCATAAAAGACAACCAACCATCACACAGCAAGATAATTAACCTACTTATGTTTAATAACTAATGCACCATGGTGTCTCTGAGATTTCTTGCTAATATTAGGAAAGGTGTATGTTCATGCGGCCATGTTTTATCAATGATGTCAAGACTTTCTTATAAATAACAAATTCCATGTAGAATGCAAGTTGTTTGTGTCCCTGTATGTTCATTATCCTTCAACAATACACTAGCTTGTATTGTTTAATTTCTCAATATGCATGTCTAAATTTTCAATGTGGAACTTGCAATCTTCAAGCTTGTCAGCCTCTACCTTCAATGGAAAATCATTGATGTGCCTTAAAATATGAAACAACTATGATGATTAGCAAAGTGAGCAAGAAGATCAACAGTTTTAATATGTGACAGTCCTGCGAGAAGTTTCTTTTCATGATCAATGCTAAGGACATGGAAAGAGCACCTCAATTTAACATCAAGTCACTGTTTTCTTTTCTGATAAATCAGATGCCGAGGTGACAATCTCAAGTGAACATCAAGTTACAGTTTTATTTTTGATAAATCAGAAACAGTGATGACATTTAAAAAAAAAACAAACAAAGAAGAAACCTTTTGGAATGAATACATATAATGATGAATGTAAGAACATATAATAATACATGTGGTGGATGTACACGCAAGAATCTCCTTACAATTTTCAATCGATGTTCTGTTATAATGCATGTGCATGTTTTGCAATTTTTTCCTCTTTCATGTCCATTAGTTTTTTCTAAAAAAGTTATTAAAAATCATTCAGCACTCATGGGATCAATTGAACTTAACGAAAAAAAGCTTAGGCTACACCCTTTATTGGGTGTGGCAGCAATCCAACTGATCGAATCAAATTGTTTCTACATTCTATAATTCCGCACACATAGATATTACTCACGGTTTTGACATTGTAAAGACAACCAATCATATCCACAGCTATGTAAAGCAACTAATTGGACATTTTCAACTGAAAGATCATAAATGCAACCAAAGTATCTGAAAACAACCCTATTCATTAAGAACAAAGCTGATGAACTGGAAAATGTTCATCCACATACCATCATGATAATGCCAAAAGTGACAGACATCATCCCCTAGTTAAGCAGCATGGCTTGATTACAACATCAGATGACGGCTATGTTTAAAACAATTTTTGCAAAAATAGAAGACTCACCATCCACAAAACAGTTAACCAGTTACAATAACAATTAGTAACTGAAATGACAAACCAGATATCACAACATTTCACTATCATACAGCATGGATTGTAAACCCTCTGGGCAAAAAATCATAATCTATTACATAAGCAAGATAGGCTATACATTCCTTTCTTAGTAGTTTCCCAGCAGTCATTACCGAAATTATACTATTCGGTATGACATTTCTTTCTCCTTTAAACTCCACCCTTCTACCTCCCTCACCCTGAAGAGTTACTACTTTTGTAAAACAATCTATTTGAGCTTTATATGCTACTAGCCAATCCATTCCTAAAATCAAGTTAGCCAATCAATTCGGTAATTCCATACAAATTACCCCATATTCAGCTAACCTCTTTGTTAACTAATAAACCCGGTAATTCTCTTAATTACCCAAGAAATCCAGCTAACCCATTTTGGTTGCCAAAATCAATCCGGTAATTCTATATGAATTACCTAGCATCCGGCTAACCTCTTTTGTTAGCCAAATAATAATTCCGGTAATTTCACATAAATTACCATTAATTATCATTTCTAATAATCACTCAATTATTCATTCTTTTAACATCAATTAAATAAACAACATAGATATATAAGGAAAACTAATAATTACAAAATAAGGTGATAAATCACCTACCTTCTGCTCGTGATGGCCTAGCTCCTCCTGTCTGATGATCAGCTCCATACGTAACTCCTGAATCAATCAAATGTCATTATATCATTAGTCCATCAATATTTTTCTTACGTGCCGAAACGCAAAGCACACAATTCTTTTTTAATTCGTTCGGATAAAAATTCATTTTCAAACATAACATCATCATTTCACATACAACCACATATTTAAATCAAGTTACTTCTTTTCTTGCTTTATGTTCATAATTCCTCCATCAAATAATCCTTCTATTCTTTATGCCTTCACATCATATTATTTATTTTATCTAAACATATGTAAGAACTATTTTCAAGCACAATCTAAACATCTTGTCTTCATGCTTTCTTTTTAACCAGTTCAATTCTCTTTTAAATTGAATTTCCTTATTTCTCTCAACTTTAAGGCTATTTCTTCATTTAGTCTTTCTTACATATTTTAAATATCATGATTAAACATAGTTTCCTAAACAATAACATCAAAAGTCATTCCTCCACTTTTCTTTCATTTGGCCGAATGTCATCTTCCTTTTCCTCCCCCAAATTTTTCTTCATTTACTCGTTCTTTTTCTTCATTTACTTGTTCTTTCAACTTGTTTTCATGCTATTCCACTTCATCATTTTTCCTTCACCTCTTAATTTCCCCAAATTCCCATAAGAACCCTAAGTTCAAGGATTTAAGGAAAATTCCATGAAATTACTTCCTAACTTTATCAAGTAAGCTTAAAAACATCTAAATCAAACATTAAATCCAAACTTCTTATGCTTACCAATGGACTTTCTTCCAATTTCTCTTCTCTCCCAAGGTTAGCCAAATTCCCTCTCTCAATTCCTCCTTCCTTCACTTGATTCTTTCTTAGATTAGTGTTTTATAAGTTGGACTTTTTAAGTTTACAAGGTTATTCTCTCACTTTTCTTATTTTTTTCTTGGTTTTTATGTTTTTTCCTTACTTTTCTCTCTCGCCTTTTCTTTTTCCATTCCGCTTCTGCCCAGTCGGCAGCATATAAAAGGAAGGGAGAGCTGATTTGTTTTATTTTTTTAATGGAAAATAACCGTTTTGCCCTTAATGAGTCCTTTTGCTTCTATTTGACGGTCCTTATTTTTTTTTGTTAGCACTATTGAGCTCCGTTCAACCTAAAATTTTAACCAGATTTGATTCAATATATTTTAAGTTCCCTCGTAAAATTTCAGCTCAATCTAATGGTCGGATTGAAAATTACGCCCAACAACGTAAAACTGGTGAAATTGTGATTTTTCGTCAAATTTCCAAATTTCTCCAAAAATTATGAAATTTTAATCCAAGCTAATACATCATATTAGAAGGCTCCATGAAAATTTTTAGAATTTTCTGATAAGCCGATCGAGAGTTATGAATTTGTTTTCTTCATAAAACTAGTCAATTTATGATTTTTCGCCCTGAGGATTTGCATTCTCCCCTCCTATAAAAAAATTCATCCTTGAAATTTAAATTCATACCTATGTAAGAAAATAATCCAGGATATTTCTTTTTCATTACTGACTCTCTCCCCCAGGTTTCTTCTTCTATTTGAGAGTTTCTCCATAATACCTTTACTAACAGCTTTTATTTTGTAATTCCTTTATACTTCAGTCCATAATATGCTCAAGCTATACCTCCATAGTTAAATCTTCCCATACTTCCATCATAATTTGTGGCAAAATTCGTGCAGGATCCAAGTCTGCTTTCCGCAGCATCGAAACATGAAACACAATATAATTGGGCTAGTTTTTCAACCGAATCCCCATCTTCATAGACAAGAATAAAGATGATTTTGTCAATCTATCCACAATCACTCATATTACATCATTTCCTTTTCTACTTCTAGGTAACCCAGATACAAAATCCATAGTAATTTTCTCTCATTTCCATTCAGGAATCGGGAGAGGTTGCAATTCTCCAGCCGACTGTTGATGCTCTACTTTCACCTGCTGACATATGGTACACTTGGCCATGTATTCTGCTATCTCCCTCTTCATTTTTTGCTACCAGTAACTCTCCTTCAAATCTCTATACATCATTGTGCTTCCAGGGTGAATTGCCAGTTTAGATTAATAAGCTTCCCTCAAGATATCACCTTTCAAAACTTCATTGTCGGGTAGATATATTCTTTTTCCCAGCACCACCATCCCATCTTTTGATACTTGAAACAATGATTCTTGGCCTGACTCCAACTTATCCATTTCTTTCATCACTTCAGGATCAACAAACTGAGCCTTTCAAATCCTTTCTCTCATGTCAAACTGTAATACTAACTTTGCCAATAAGCATCCCCCTGAATTCATACTCAAATGCACCTTCAATTTACCCAATTCCAAGAGTTCTCTATCTCCTTTCACAAGTAATCCAAGCTTTATTCTTCCGACTCAGGGCATCTGCTAAAACATTTGCTTTTCCCGGATGATAATCGATGACATAATCATAATCTTTGATTAGTTCCATCCACCTCCTTTGTCGCATGTTCAATTTCTTTTGCGACATCAAGTATTTTAAACTTTTGTGGTCTGTGAAAATCTGCACTTGTGCTGCATACAGATAATGTCTCCATACCCTCAATGCAAATACAACCGCTGCCAACTCCAAATCATGTACAAGATAATTTACTTCGTGCAGTTTCAATTGTTTAGATGCATAAGTGATTACCCTTCCATGTTGCACTAGTACACATCCTAAACCCTTAATGGAAGCATCACTATACACCACAATTTCTTCTTGTCCCTTTTGGCAAGGCTAACACTGGAGCTAATGTTAACCTTTTTTTTAACTCTTAGAAACTAGCTTCACACTCCTTTGACAATTCAAATTTAACTTCCTTTCGAGTTAATCAAGTCATCGGAGAAGCTATTGTTGAAAATCCTTCTATAATATTCATCTAGACCTAGAAAACTATGAATTTTAGTCACATTTATGGGTCTTTCCCATTTCATTATTGCTTTTATCTTCTTTGGATCCATATATATTCCTTTTCCCGATATCACATGCCCTAAAAAGACCACTTCATTCAACCAAAACTCACATTTACTTAACTTTGCAAACAATTTATTCCTCCTCAAGATCTCCAAGACTTCTCTCAAATGATGTTCATGTTCTATTTGTGAAGAGTATATCAATATATCATCAATAAACACCACTATAAATTTATCCAAGTAGGATCGAAAGATCCGATTCATCAAGTCCATGAATATTGCTAGGGCATTTGTCAATCCAAATAGCATTACCACAAATTCAAAATGTCCATAACGAGTTCTAAAGGCTGTCTTTTGTACATCCTGCTCCTTTATCCTCAATTGGTGATAGTCTGACCTTAGATCAATCTTTGAGAATACACATGCCCTTTTTAGCTGATCAAATAAATCATCGATTCATGAAAAAGGATACTTATTCTTAATAGTCACCTTATTAAGTTGTCTGTAATCTATACAAAGTCGAAATGTCCCATCTTTCTTTTTAACAAATAAGACAGGAGCTCCCCAAGGTGATATGCTAGGGCATATGAATCCTTTATTTAATAGTTCTTGTAACTGTATCTTTAACTCTGCAAACTCTGTAGGAGCCATCTGATACGGTGCTTGAGCTATAGGTGTGGTTCCAAGTAATATGTCTATAGAAACTTCTACCTCCCTCACAGGAGGTAACCCTGGTAACTCCTTTGAAAATACATCTGGAAACTCCTTTACTACAAGTATTTCATCCAACCTCACCTCTTTTTTTTGTAACTCTTGATCGGGTTATCAGAAAATTCTAAAAATTTATGTGGAGCCTTCTAATATGATGTCTTAGCTTGGGTTAAAATTTCAAGATTTTTGGAGAAATTCAGAAATTTGATGAAAAATCACAATTTTACTAGTTTTATGTTATTGAGTGTAATTTTCAATCCGACAATGAGATTGAGCTGAAATTTTATGAGGGACCTCAAAATATATTGAATCAAATCTGGTTAAAATTTTAGAATGAACAGGGCCTGGTATTGCTAACAAAAAAAAATAAGGACCGTCAAATAAAAGCAAAAGGACTCATTAAGGGCAAAATGATTATTTGCCATTAAAAAAAAACAAATCAGCTCTCCCTTCCTTTTATATGCTGCCGACTGGGCAGAAGCGGAATGGAAAAAGAAAACGCAAGAGAGAAAAGTAAGGGAAAAACATAAAAACCAAGGAAAAAATAAGAAAAGTGAAAGAATAACCTTGTAAACTTAAAAAGTCCAACTTATAAAACACTAATCTAAGGAAGAATCAAGTGAAGGAAGGAGGAATTGAGAGAGGGAATTTGGCTAACCTTGGGAGAGGAGAAATTGGAAGAAAGTCAATTGGTAAGCATAAGAAGTTTGGATTTAATGTTTGATTTAGATGTTTTTAAGCTTACTTGATTGAGTTAGGATGTAATTTCATGAAATTTTCCTTAAATCCTTGATTCTTGAACTTAGGGTTCTTATGGGAATTTGGGGAAATTAGGAGGGGAAGGAAAAATGATGAAGTGGAATAGCATGAAAACAAGTTGAAATAACAAGTAAATGAAGAAAAATCTTGGGGAGGAAAAGGAAGACAACATTCGGCCAAATAAAGAAAAAGTGGAGGAATGACTTTTAATGTTAATGTTTAGAAAACTATGTTTAATCATGATATTTAAAATATGTAAGAAAGACTAAATGAAGAAATAGCCTTAAAGTTGAGAGAATTAAGTAAATTCAATTTAAAAGAGAATTGAACTAGTTAAAAAGAAAGCATGAAGACGAGATGTTTAGATAAAATAAATAATATGATGTGAAGGCATAAAGAATAGAAGGATTATTTGATGGAGGAATTATGAAAATAAAGCAAGAAAAGAAGTAACTTGATTTAAATATATGGTTGTATGTGAAATGATGATGTTATGTTTGAGAATGAATTTTTATCCGAACGAATTAAAAAAGAATTGTGCGCTTTGCGTTTCGGCACGTAAGAAAAATATTGATGGACTAATGATATAATGACATTTGATTGATTCAGGAGTTACGTATGGAGCTGGTCATCAGACAGGAGGAGCTAGGCCATCACGAGCAGAAGGTAGGTGATTTATCACCTTATTTTGTAATTATTAGCTTTCCTTATATATCTATGTTGTTTATTTAATTGATGTTAAAAGAATTAATAATTGAGTGATTATTAGAAATGAGAATTATTGGTAATTTATGTGAAATTACCAGAATTATTATTTGGCTAACAAAAAAGGTTAGACGGATGCTAGGTAATTCATATAGAATTACCGGATTAATTTTGGCAACCAAAATGGGTTAGCCGGATTTCATGGGTAATTAAGAGATTACCGGGTTTATTGGTTAACAAAGAGGTTAACTGAATATGGGGTAATTCGTATGGAATTACCGAATCGATTGGCTAACAAAAGAGGTTAGCCGAATGCTGAGTAATTCGTATGGAATTACCGAATTTAATGGTAACTGAGGAAGGTTAACCGAATTTATGGGTAATTATATGAAAGTACCATAATTATTTTGTGAGTAATTATATGAAAGTACTAGAATTATTGGCAATCGAGATGAGTTGGTTGGATATTTAATTTTTGAAAAGATTGTGTGAATTAATTGATTAAAGTTAGAAGTATTAAATTTCAAAGGTTAAGAGTAAAATAATTAATATATGACTAAAATATTGAGTAAATTAATTAATATGGTTATTGTTGAAACAGGTGCACCATGAGGTGATGTAGGATTTTTCTGTTTATGAATTATCATTTTGAAATGTAATATTTATGTTTTTATTTTCTTTGAAAACCTTTGTGTTGTAAAAATCAAATAGAAGATGTGTAGTATGTAATGGATGTATTATATATATGTATAGATGGTAGTATGACTAAATCATTTTCAGAATTATAATATAAAGTAGTAGAATATATTAGATGTTTTAAGACAATATGACTCTTAATCTTAATATTCTATTCATTTAGTCTAAATGCATATATGTAGTTAGTTAACATTTATTACTCTTTAGTGATGAAATTGTTTATTTTTCAATTTGTTTTAGTAATTCTTTTATGTTGACATATTAATTGATATTATGAGACTTGAATATATTGATAAGTATAAGTATTGAGTGATTGATTGATGAATGGGATGTGATCCAGGATGATTGGATCAAGATGGAAGTTGTAATGACATATGATAAAAGTGTTGTCGATAACTTGGTACCAATAAAAATAGAAAAAACTCTGCCGAAATTTAAAAAAATAAATAAATTCCATAATCTTAGACATATTATTTAATGCTTGACATTCGTAAAGAAATGTGTGAGATTTCATGACATTATAATTTGAGGATGTTACATGGATACTCATCATCCATGTAGCAGTTAAAAAGTTACAATAATACTTGCCAACAACATCTAAGGAGAGAGTGTAAAAGACTTCTAACCTGTATTCCAAGTTCGTGTGAAGCATTGTGTAATTGCCTTCCAACAGCATCTAATAGAATACCATCTTCAGCAAACACATACTCAATGGACTTTATACATCCATCAACAAGATTCCGAACAAGGGCCAAAGCTTGCTCTTGAACACAAGGCTCAGGGTCTGTGGTGCAAATTCAATTGTGATACCGGATTATGCTTGGACGGACCAAATCACCATAAGGAATTAACAGTTGTAGAAACTATAATCATTACCATATATAAGGCTTTCCAACAAGGAATCAGTGAGCTCTATACAAGCATTTCATTCTTGAAGTAACCTGCACACAAGTTCTGAATGACATTCTATCAGCAAGACGTAGACATAGGTGCGCATCAATCACTTGGTTCAAGACCTGTGTAACTAGAAGTATATTAGAAGTTGCAAATTGGCAGCAGTGGAATGGTCACTTGCATATAATTAGGAGAAGCATTCTTATGACAATCAGGTACATGCAGGCAAGCAACCTTGTCTGGGGATATCTATCCCTTGTTAATTCAATTATAGAGCTTAAAACACTCCCACTTTCTGGTCCCACAAAATTCGAGAAAGCTTCAGGATTGTTCTTAAGAACTGTGGCCAAAGATTCTAAACTAGCATCTCTCTGACTTAAAGAGCCTTCAACAGCTCTTTCATTTTTAAGTCCCGTGAATTTAGAGATGACCCCAGGATTGTTCTTAAAGACTGCAGCCAGCGACTCTAAACTAGCATTTTTCTGGCTTATAGAACCTTCAAGGAGGCTAATTAACTTTTTAGAACCCCAGCAACACATAATGCCCTTTGCTCCACACTTGTCTCACAAGAATGTGTAATGATACTTGCACCGAGCCCAGTAACATTTTCATTATCGCTATTAAGTAAAGAAATAAGGAATTCCATGTTTTTTTTCCTTGAACAAACTCATACTTCGGTGCCAATTTCGAATGATAAATCACTCTAAGTGAAAGAGCACTCGCATCCACCACCTGAAGATCAAACAAAACCCATTTACCTTACGAAAGGAAAATTCCCAACAAATTTCAAATTAACCATACACAATCAGTCATAGATTAGGAACTCCTTCAGTAAGCAGAGAAAAAATTGCACTGATTATATCCACTCTTTTTCATCTTTCTGAAATCAAACGCAGCTTTAAAAAATTAAGATTAAACATTTCTATAAAGAAATTCCAAGCACAAACTCCATCAATGCAGTGATTTTATGAAATTGCAGCATTATTATAAACAAATTTAAGCATTAAACACAAAATTTTGAATATTTAGCACCGATAAGTAGTTTATGTATAGTTTAAATTCCTTTCTAAACAAAATAAGATTCCCAGTCAATAAATTTTAAAGCTTTCAATAAAACAAAGAGCATGATTACTTTCTTATCGGGATTGGAGAGGATCCGAATATGGCTAGAAAAGCGTCAGCTTTAAGGACCGCTCGGACGCCGGCATTGAAGCCGCAAGCGAAGCTGCCAAGAACCGCAGCTGAGTGGACAATAATGTTGGTGAAGCTGACGTCAGCATTGGCTAATTGGGAGTCTGCTTCGGCGGCAGTGGAGGAGAGGATAGAGGCGACAGCTGGAATGGCGGCGAGCTTGAGGAAAGAGAGCTTCTTGGGGCGATTACCGATTACCTGGTTTTTTATTTCTCTGAGTGCCTTGAGCTTGGTATTCGGGTCGGGTGAGTCCAGTCGAGTGAGGAGGTCCACGGGCCCGTGGATAGGGACGGTGGCAGCGGCGGTCGGCATGGTGGTGATCGGCTCCGGTGGTGGCAGAATTGGGATGGCATAAGAGCGAGGTCCTCGAGGAGGACAGAAATAGAAATAGAAATGAAGCTTAGGAAGAGAGTGTACGTAATCTATGATCCATTAATGTAACGAGAGAGAATTTAAAAAATTTGAATGGGGGATATAATAATAATAATAATAATAATAATAATAATAATAATATAATGAATTTTTTAATATTATTGTATGAATATTCTTATTCTGTTTTCATTTTTTATTGTTATTCATAAAATTAACTTAATATTTTCAATTATTTTTGTTAAAATAAACAAAAAATAATTTTATATAAAAACTCAAACCTCATCTGATTTGTTATTAAGAATATAAGATGATATGCCTGCGCACTGCCGTGAGCTTATAAAACAAATGCACTTAATAGTGTTATAATTGTGAACCAGCACTAGATAAGTAATAAAAATTAAAAGTATGATGAAGCAAATATTTTATGATGGAAAAAAAAGTTATGTTGATAATCAAAAACTTAGAGACTGAACAAAATGATTTGTAGCAATTTTACAGTATTTTGTGAGGAAAGATACAATACTTTCGCCACATAATTTAGCTTTTCAGTTAATAAAAAGCAAAAAAAAATTACAAATCTAAATTCTCTACCAACTTAATATTAAAAAAAAACCAACAAAGATAATTTTGGAAGGAAAAAACCCATAAGGAAAAACGTTGTAGCAATTAACAATGTTTTGTGAGGAAAACTATAACGTTTTTCCCAATAAAATAAAATAAAAAACCATTTAAAGAAATATTGTAGCAATCCATAATGTTTTGTGAGAAAAACTACAACGCTTTTCTCATATGATTTAGCTTTATTGTAATTATAATTCTTAATCAACTCAATATTTAAAAAAAAATCGACAAAGATAATTTTGGAAAAAATCATATGGGAAAACACTGCAACAATTCACAATGTTTTAAAGAAAAAAATTATAAAGCTAAATTCTTAATCAGCTCAATATTAAAAAAAAAATCGACAAAGACAATTTTAGAAAAAAAATAACAAAACAAACACTAAAAAAAGGAAAAAAAATAATGTTGGAAACACTGTAGCAATTCACAGTGTTTGGTGATGAAAGCTACAGTGCTTCCCCACATGATTTAGCCTTATTTGTAATGGCTTGTAATTGTAATTCACAAACAACTCAATATTAGAAAAATAAAATTGAAAAAGATAATTTGAAAAAAATTATAACAGAAAAAACTATGCAGAGAAACACTTTAACAATTCACAATGTTTTATGAGGAAAGTTACAATGCTTTCCCCACATGATTAAGCTTTATTACAAAATTAAATTCTAACCAACTCAATATTAAAAAAAATCGACGAAGATAATTTTGAAAAAAAATATTACAAAAAAAGAAAACATAAAAGAAACTGGAAAAAAATCATGTGAGGAAAAACTGTATCAATCCATATTTTTTTGTGAGGAAAAACTTGTATTTACTTGTAATTGCAATTCTTAACCAGCTTAATATTTAAAAAATAAAATTGACAAAGATAATTTTAGGGAAAAACATAACAAAAACATAAAAAAATCATGTGGAAAAAAACACTGTAGCAATCAACAATAATTTTTGAGGAAAGTTACAATGCTTTCCTTACATATTGTAACTGTAATTTTTAACCAGCTCAATATTAAAAAATAAAATAAAAAAAGATAATTTTGGAGAAAATCATAAAAAAAACCATGCAGAGAAACATTGTAGCAATCAACAATGTTTTAAAGAAAAACAATTACAAAACTAAATTTTCAATCAGCTTAATATTAAAAAAAAATCGACAAATATAATTTTGAAAAATAAAGAAATAAAATAGAAAAATTATGTGGAAAAACATCGCAGCAATTCACAGTATTTTAAAGAAAAAAATTACAAAAAAAAATTTTAACCAGGTTAATATTTTAAAAAATAAAATCAACAAAAATAAATTTGGAAAAAAATAAATGAAAAAAATAAATGCAAAAAAAAAAGAAGAAAAAATAGGAAAGTTGAAAAAAAAGTAATTTTGAAAAAAAAAAGAAGAAAAAGTTGGCAAAACAAAAAAAAAACACCGTGGATTATTGTTGTAATCTATAATGATTTAGGTGTGGGGAAATAATGATTCCGCACACCATTTAGAGAGTATTGTATAATGAAAAAGTTAACAACATGTGACCATTTTTTTTCTTTAACTTGATTTTTTTTTTTATAAAACCAGGTTGTATTTTACTTTCTCATACGAGGATTGCTAAAAAAAAAAATGTATTGATGAGTAATATAGACAAAATGGAGTTTATATATAAAATATAAAGACAAATTGAATTAAGTCCTCAATTCTCATTAACATATTAAATAAGTATTTGATCATCCAGGCTATAAAAGGAATAAATAATTTATAATAACTGTTTTTTTTATTAACGTGAGTGTTTGGGTTAGATTACACGTACCTCGACTAATTATATAAACCCTGAATTTAAAAACCATGTAAATCTTCAGTGACCCTAAGGTTTGTGAGTTTCGAACTGGTGATCTCTATGAAACAAACTCAGGACCTGATCAGTTGAGCTACACCGCTTAAAATTTTATAATGAGTGTTTTAATTTGATCATGGCTGGTTTGTATTTTCCTTCTTCTTTTTTCCCATGTAGTCTTTATGATTTTGTTTTAGTCCCTTAACTCTCTTTTTTTTCAATTTTATACATGGTTAGTTATTTGTCTTGCATTTGAGTCTAAGAAATTGTCTTAATTAGTTAACTGTGAGGTACCCGGGGTGAAAATAAGGCACAAGATTGAGGGGAGGAAAAATAAAAAAGGATGAGAAAATAAGAATGGGTCGTCGGAACCATCTCGGAACTTATTAAACACCACGCGCCGCCCCTTAAAAAATTTCTAGAAGTAAGATCAAGTTTTGAGTGGGATAATTTGATCATGTATAAGTATATTAAGTCGAATAGGTCACCACAACCCAGATCTAACAGAAATATATTTGAAACCCAAGCCACATTAAGAGCCACACCATGGGTTGGAGTCATATCAATGACAAACAAAGAAACCATGCTGGATGAGAAAATACCAACTGGAATGATTTTCAGTTTTTAGGACAACCTAATCACATCAATTCTGTTGCCTAATAACCATGTTTTGCTCAGGCGCCAAGTGAAACAAGACAACATATGGCCAATTGCATCAGAGCCCTCTGCAATTCTGATGCTAAAGGTGGTTTTGTTTTTGGCAAAGATGCAGCTCTCCCAGAGACGACCGTGCGAACACCTCAGAACCTTCTAAGAGATCTTGGAGGCAAACCTGCTTCCAAGAGATCAATCTTGGCTTTCTTTGCAGGTAGCATGCATGGCTATCTACGGCCAATTCTGTTACAGCACTGGGGAAATAAAGATCCCGATGTAAAAGTATTTGGTAAATTGCCTAAGGTCAAGGGCCGAGGCAAAATGAACTACCCACAGTACATGAAGAGCAGCAAGTACTGCATCTGTGCAAAAGGTTTCGAAGTCAATAGTCCACGACTTGTAGAGGCCATTTTCTATGAATGTGTTCCCGTGATCATATCTGACAATTTCGTGCCTCCATTTTTTGAGGTTTTGAACTGGGAATCCTTTGCTGTTTTTGTTCTGGAGAAGGACATTCCGAACTTGAAGAATATACTCCTTTCAATCCCGGAGAACAAATATCGTGAGATGCAGATGAGGGTCAAAGAATTTTTCGCGGCAAGCGTGTGGAATATATAGACAATGTACGTAGAGGATGATTCTTAATAGTCATATAAAGCTAGCTGTACACAGAACCATGGTAATTGATTGTCGCAATTATAAAATATGTGTACAAATATATAACTTGTGGGCCCCTAACTAATAATGACTAATTAAATTTACTATATATCTAATTAATTAGCCGCTCAATTCTGCCTAACAATAAAAATTTATTTTAAAAATTTAACTGGTTGAATTTTAAATAATTTTTATAAAAATTATTAATTTAATTTTTATAAATTTTAAAGTTATTAGATATTTATATAATTATTAATTTTAAAATCTGTAAAATTAATCAAAATATTTTTTTCCTTCCAATATTTTTATAGAGACAATTTTAATGGGTAAGTACTTATATATTATTTTTTTTTTGACCGTGAGACTTGATCATATCTTCTACTTTCTAGAATTTGAAAGAATGACACAAAATAATAAATTTATTTATACAATAATTTTAAAATAAATTTTTATATTTTTAAAATAAAAAATCTAAAAAAAAAGTCTTAACTAAACATAAAAATTTAAATTCAACGATAAGAATAAACCAGTTAAAATTAAACACTATTGTTTCACTTTCCATGTATATTTATAAAGTACAAAATTGAAATCCGGATTTCTATTTTCATGCTTTAATTTTTTATAATAAGCTCTTATGTTTTTTCTTAGTTTGAAAAATAAAAAGAAGAAAAAAAAAGAAATTAAAATGAACTTTGACCTCAATGGGAGCCATGTCCCTTTGTTGTTTGTTGGGGTCAAACGTAGGACCCATGCGTGGCACGGGCGCGTGCGATAGCAACTGGTCCTCTGCTTGCTGTCATCGCAAGGGGTCCGGGTTTCTCAAAATACCGGCCGGTGTAATGACTCGGTCAAACCTGGTCGACCCGGCAGGTCAACCCGTGACCCGGGCGAGACCCGATGCTTTTTTTTTTGAAATGTGGGATTTAAAACCCATTAGTATATATACTCTATGTTTCCAAAAAAAAATTATGTTTTTTTAATATGGGATAAAAAATCTTTTGGTTTAAATACTTCTACTTAAAAGGATAATATAATATCTTTTTAATGTGAGATTTGAAACCTATTAGTATATATACTCTATGTTCCGATGAAAAAAGATATCTTTTTTCAATGTAGGATTTAAAACCCATTAGTATATAAACTCTATATTCACAAGAAAAAAGCTATGTTCTTTCAATGTAAGATAAAAAAATTTTTTGGTTTAAATAATTCAACTGAAAAGCTTAACATAATATCTTTTTAATGTGGGATAAATTTTTTTTTAAAATATTCTTTTAAACTTTATTATTTACAATATGTATATTCTATATTTACATGGATTTTTTCTTAATTTTTTTATATAAAATATTAAAATTTTAATTTTTTTTAAAATTTTTCCGGGTTAATCTAGGTTAACTGGATTGACCTATGAAACCCAAAACCCGACTCTTTGACCACATCAACCCCGGACCGGGTTTAATAACCAGAACACATTTTTAAGCTTTCATTTCACATTTTTCATCGCTTATATATATATATATATATATATATATATATATATATATATATATATATATATATATATAAAAGTTAATGGCAACCATATTCAAGTTTTTTTCTGCTAGATTGACTTTTGTCTCGAACTACAGCGAAGGGCACGAAACTAATTTGACTCTACCACCAGCACTGTCCCTTTTCGTTTCTTTTATTTTCATTACAAAACATGTTAGATGCGTGTGCGAACTGTTATTTTGATGTATTTGATCCTTTCAGTTATTTTATTGTCCCCATGCTAACTGTTAAGTTGTAATTTTTTTTCATGGTAAAGATTATTTTTTTTTAATTAGCTTCCACGTCAACTAAGATTTAATAATTTATTTCTTGATGAATTTTAAGAACATATTCCTAGATTAACAAAGCCTGTTCATACCAGTAAATTTTCTTTTTTAATGTTTGTTGTTACCTATTTTAGGACCTCACATAAATATAAACAAATATAAAAAAAATTGGAAAAATAAAAAAATATATTTGAAGTTTGTCAAATTCCAAATGAAAAACCCTAATTTTTAGGGTTTTAACTTAGACGACGCGTTGTTCGGGCACTGTTTATCTTATTCTTTGATAATTTTAGCTGATCGAATAGGTATCTTTAGGTGAATAAATTTGACGTCTCCAACCATCTTAATGGTTTGTAACCACCACCATTCAACTGAGAAACACCCCCTCTACAAATATCAACTATTCTCATCAAACATTTGCATCCCATTTTCTTCAATGATTTGAACACCATCTTATCCTTGATTAGTCATCATTGCATTTTCAGATTCTAGATTGATCGAGTTGACACATTCAAACAAATGAATGTGAAGTTACATACCTCCAAATCAAGCAAAGTTGGATCCAAACAAAAGACGTGCATTCCCTCTACCAACTTCAGGTGATAGTAAATGACAATGACATTAAAGTTGTTCCGACAAGACTTCAAAAGTGGATAACTTAGCCATTGATGATTGTGATACCCATTATGCAAAAACCACTCATCTATTTCGAGTGTTCACACTTCAAGCCTTCTCAGTGGGTTCTTATCAAAGGTTGACCACATTTCTCTCAAGATTAAAAGGTCAGAAACAACTCTTTGATGTTCAAGTTTAGCAAAACCACCAAAATCTCCAAAACCAAGTTTGTTACAAAACCACCGTTGTAAAACTAATAAGGTTCAAAGCTCACAACTGTAAAAACATACCATAAACTCTCTCATTTCGATCAAAGGGCCAAGCATAGATCAATTATTGATTGAATCCAAAAATAAACCAAGCAAAATGCTATAAATACATTGGATAATCAAAACAAAAATAGGAGATTAGGATGGAAAATACTAAAAAAATCCTAGTTGTGAAGGTTCATGAGCCTAACACAAGGTTTTCTTTAGCTTTGGAAGGTTTGAAATTGGTGGAGGTAAAGTTTTGCAAAAGAGAGAAAAAAAGCAACAACCATTGTTTTGAAGCTTTGAAGGTACAAATCTTTTCTGAACTAGTATGTGATATCTATGAGGTACTACTCTATCTTTTTCATTACATGTTTCAATAATGTTTTAAACTTGTTTTGGTGATACATCGTATTAAACTTGTATCTTGATTAATGAATAAAAATATTGTTTTTTGTTTGCTTAATCCTACTTTGAGTTGGTTATTACTATTTACTAGATGTTTAAGAAATGTTTTGATGTTTGTTTTACTAAAATAGAATAGTTTGTGGAATCTACCGAATATGATAATAAGCTTTTCTTGTTTTTTCAGGGCTTGCTGATGCATGTTCTTGGCTCTAAGGTCTTGTTTGAGGCTTGTGAAATGATAAATGTCAATTTTGAATCCCACATTGTTGAATATGCTTGCTGTTTAGCTTTGATAATTTTGAAGATTGAAACCTCTAATATGATTTTGATGATTTGATGTTATTTGTTTTTTTATTCAAATATGTTTGTTTATGACAGTGCGACTTGTTGGGATGAATAAATCATGTTTTAGAGGTCAAAATGCCAATTTGTGGGGCTTAGTGACTGAGTTGTTGGGCAGTGTTCTTTGTGTTCTTGGGAAGAATATTGCTTAATGTTTTTTTTATTAATTTAAGGGCGTGTTTGACAAACACCTCTGGATCTATTTTGACAATTTTAGTTTTAAGGACAATGAGTTTTTGTCAAACAAAGCCTACAAAATAATTAAAATAATAATAATAAAATATATTCTTTTTTCCTTGCATATGACCAAAAATCCTAAAAATTATTTGAGGAATTTTTTTAATAATATCTAAAATATTTTGGTATGTTTTTAAAAATGTTGTATGGATTTTACAATAAGTTTGTAAAATTCCAAAGGATTTTGACATATATTTCAAAAATATTAAAAATTTATTTTTGGCAAGAAAATGTATTATTCAATTTTAATATAAGAAAAAAAACCTACAAAAAAGTTAATATCCAAAATATTATTAGGGATAATAATTATTATAACTCATTTTTAATATCAGGATAAAAAACCTATATAAGGTCAATATCCAAAATATTATTAAGAGTAATACAACTCATTCATTTATAATATAAAGGCAAAAAATTACAAGATATTTTATCCAAAATATTATTTAGAATGACGTAATAGCAAAATACTCTAAGTTTATCCTAAAAAACCCCTAAATGATAATTGATGATATTTTACCTTTATAGACTAAGTTCTTGACTTAAAAAACTAGAGTTTATTTATCGTAACAAACCCATCATAATAAGCTAATATAAATAGAAATACCATCAAATCATAGTAAACAAAGAAAAAACAATGCAACTTATCTTAGATAAGACGTATTAGAAGTGCTAATACCTTTCATTTCCTCAACCAATCCATTGCTTTTAGAATCTCTAAAAGACCAATTAGAATTTCTAATATTCATAATATCAGGTGATGATTCCTTATTAACCAAAGACTTTCCAAACATGCTCAGAAAGAGTCATCGCGACATCATGAAGGGTACTCCAATGTTAATCCTAAGTTTTGAACATAATAAATCAAGAAAAGAAACTTAACTCTTTAACCATAAAATCAAAATTTAAATTATAAGCTTGCGAAATCACGCTATTTGATCATTAACGTGACTTTTTTTCCTCAACGACCATAAATATGACTTAATTTATTATTTTATTCTAAAATTTCTCATTTTAGGTCCAACTCCCTAGAGGGCACGTGCTCGAGCTTCCACACTCGAGCCCAACGTGCTTGGCCTTGAGAGCATGCCCCGAATCCAATATGTTTAGGTCCAGACATTGCGCCTGGATCTATTTCTCATCTCTAATATGTTCGAGCCCAGCGTGTTTGGGTTCAGGCAGCGCGTCCGGACCCACTTTCATCCCTCATGGGCTCGGGCTATCACGCCCGAGCCCAACACTCTCCAGAGAATTTTTTCGGGACCCCATACAGGTCCTTTAATATTTTATACTAATCCAATAAGTATTATTTCGAGTAGAATATAACTCAAAAAATCACAAGGGTAAAACTACTCTCTAGACCCTCCTCTTCAGAAAAAAAAACAAGATTCATGAGTTGTAAATACACCATGAGACCTTCAGAATAAAAGTTCACAATATTAATTCTCTACTGCACATATATTTTCAGAGCATCTCTCTTTAGAATATTATTGTATTTTCTCTCTCTAAAAAGATATTTATTTAAGTATCGGAGTCCTTGCCTCCACTAAAAAAATTCTTTTGTAAGCATTAATCACAAACCACCTTAGCATACCAAGCACCAAGTATAAGTTATCATTCATCTTGGTTATGGAGAATATATGAGATTGCTAGAACCAATGATTAACCGATTATCTAATCCGGAAGTTCTATTTTTAGGTTACTTGAATTTTTTGGGATATCATTAATTATTATTTTGTTAGTTGAAGATTTGTTATACTCCTTTAATAAATACTAAAACTTTAAAGATTAGTTTAAGATAACTTAAGAGATATGATGATGGATTTCTAGAGTTGTTAGATTTAGAATTATTTTTGTTTTCATTTTCTTATTTCTAATTTATTTTTAACTAGATAAAATATTTGTTTGTATATTTTTATGTGATTTAATTAACTTATCATTTACTATATTGTTTTAATCTTCTGGTTTTCATTTTTTATTTATTAAAATCACCTTATTTTGGAATCAAAAGATTTGAGTTGATTGAATTATTTAGAGATTAGGTATTTAGGTTAGATTTACCAAATATTAAAAGTACACAAATATTAAAAGTCCTAGTCCATTAAAATAATTAAAACATAATTAATTAATTAAACAACAAAGGGAATTCTTAAACGGAGGAGATTTCCCTTCACACCTTCTCCCTTCCAAACCCCGTTAAACCACCGTAGAACTCCTTTTAAGCCCCCCAAAGTTTACACAAATTTCAAACTTCACCCCAAAAATCCCTTAAACCCTATTTAATCTCACATTTATTTTTCAAAAAATCGTTATACTCTCAATCGACTTTCCCTCTCTCTAGTCCTTTGAGCTTCTCCCTTCAATATACTCGCCATCTTTTTTTTTTTTTCTTCCAGTTATTGGCAATTATATTTGCTTCTTGGATTTGACCGTACGTTTCTTGATTGGATTCTTCTGGTTTCTTGAAGAAAAAGTCACCACGACCTTGTATAATATTTAACTCAATGAGTGAGTTCATGTGCTCCTTACTTTTATGCTTATGATTTTAATCGTTTTGATAATACGTTAATTAGTAAGTTTTTTATGTTTTAGATTCTGTTTGGTTGGTGAGAAAATATGGGAAAAAGGAAAGAAAAATAATAGAAAAAGAAAGCTTTAAAGATCATGGTTTCGTTTTAAATTTCAATAACCGAAGTGCCAAGAAATGGTAATATATATAAGAGCTAAAATTGGAAAGAAGAAAATGAGTTTCCATTTGAATACTATTGAGATTATATTTTCCTTATGAGATTAGACATCATTTTTGAAGCCAGAAAGTTCTTTCTTGTCTATCTTTTCTCCGGTTTCTGCTACGTTAGGTATTTCATCAAAGAAGAATTATTTATTCTTTTCTGGTTCCTGAAAGGATCTGTACTACTATTAAAAACCAGAATTCAGGACAGTACTTATTAGTTCGATACTAATTTAAAGATTAATCATAGAAAGTTTTTATGTAGAAAATCCGAAGTTGTCTGAGACTTCCTTGGTAGCTTTTCAAAATCTACGGAACAGATTCTTTTTCTTTATCTGTAAGGATTTTTAGCCTTCTTTTCTTATATTTATACACACCATACCAAGTTCTCCTATCGCTCACTGACTTCTCTTGTCATTTTTTTGGTCTTACAATTCTCTCCCCAATTGAAAGTTTATCTTTTCTTTGTCATAAAATTCAAAAACTTGAGGTGGGCACCCTTTCGTTTTCTGTAAGAAGAAAATTATTCTATTCAATTTTGTGTTTCTTACAGAATTGTATTGTTTGTTGAATTATGTGTGAATGGCCTAATCAGTCAAAAAAATCGCAGACTATGACTCCATTGTCTCCCATGGAAAGCAATTCTTTTACTGAAGATATGAGCTACTCGATTGATACCGAGCATTCTTTTTCCTCGTTGCTTGAGTTTGCGGCAGGTAATGACGTTGAGGGTTTCAGGCGATCAGTGTTTGATGAATCCGAGGTTAAGCAGGTTGGACTATGGTACGGTCGCCATGGGGGATCGAGGAAGATGGTTCTCGAGCAGAGAACCCCTTTAATGATTGCTGCTAAATATGGCAGTGTTGACATTGTGAAACTAATTCTTTCTCTACCTGAGGTAGATATAAATTTCTGTTGTGGCCCGGATAAGAGCACTGCTCTTCATTGTGCTGTTTCTGGTGGATCTGTTAATGCCATCTCTGTTGTCAAGTTGCTATTACTTGCAGGTGCTGATACTAATGCCTTTGATGCCAATGGTTGTCGCCCAATTGATGTTATCGTTGCTCCCTCAAAATTTCCTCACCTGAAAATTGCACTTGAAGAGCTCTTGAAAAATGGTTCTGTCTGTCAATGGGATATGATGCCAGTTTCATGTCCTAGTTTGAGATCCAGTTCACCTTCTCTGTCATCATTGATTGATGAAGGTTCCTCGTCCTCTCCCTCGGGCTCTATATTGTCGCCAGTTACCCGTATGCCTAACAATGTACATTCTTCCGCTAAGAAAGGATACCCTGTTGATCCATCTATTCCTGATATTAAGAACAGTGTTTACGCTAGCGATGAGTTTAGGATGTTCTCCTTCAAGATCCAACGTTGTTCCAGGGCATATGCCCATGATTGGACCGAGTGTCCTTTTGTTCATCCAGGTGAGAATGCAAGGAGAAGGGACCCAAGGAAGTTCCATTACAGTTGTGCACCATGTCCAGATCACAGGAATGGGACGTGTAGGCGTGGGGATTTGTGTGAATATGCTCATGGGATTTTCGAGAGCTGGCTACACCCTACCCAATACAAGACTCGACTTTGCAAGGAAGGCACGAATTGCATGCGTCGAGTGTGTTTCTTTGCTCACACATCAAATGAACTGAGATCTCTGAATATGTCTACTGGAGCTGCATCCTCTAAAGTAGATGTTATGGATTTCACCACGGCCTCGAAGTTGTTGCCTAGCTCCCCTTCAGCAGTTTCCTCGACGTCACCTTCTACATTTAATCCACTGAAGCATCTTTCAAGCAACAGTTCACACCCATCTGTGCCTTGGCCTCAGCAAACTATCCCAAATTTGCATAGCAGTCTCCAAGCAAGCCGTCTGAGAAGTTCTCTCAATGCAAGAGACATTTCATCCGAGGAGCTTAATGGATTGCGGGATTTTGCATTCCAGCAACATCTGCCCCTAAACGAGCCATCCTCTTTCTCTCAGCTACAGTTCAATGGTTCCTATACCGATCTTTTTTCTCCTTCAAACACCCTGAACCACTCAAATCTAGACAAGATTTTCTATGCAAATGTCTCATCTCCTCAGCATCCTGAGCAACTGGGAGGTGCTGCATATGTTTTCTCTCCCACATATTCGTCAGCAGCTCTTAATCAACAGCAGCAGCATCAGAAAAGCAAGGCATCTCGAATTCAGGGGATATCATCTTATATCAATGATCCTGTGTCCTCTTTGGGCTCTCAACTATCTGCTCATGTTCGCCGGGAGAAGATGTTGCAACAATTACAAAGCAGCCTACTCTCACAGGAGTTTAGTTCTAAGCCATCATATGACCATGGATCCAATGGTACAAATTCAGGGTCAATATGGAAATCTGAGAACAGGAATGTAGATAGGTTTATACAGGCGGACGAAATGGGTCAGCCACGCACATCATGTTCAATTGAGCACGTTGGAGAGGAACCCGATGTGTCATGGGTTCATTCAATGTTAAAGGACTCACCATCTGAGACAAACGAGGCAACTGCTATGCCAGTCTCGGCCACCCTTGATGGCTCTACTTCAAATCCTCACATCGAATCCAGTGATTACGTGGCTTTGCAAGCCTGGCTTGAGGGGTTGCAGCTTGATCAGAACGTTGCTTAGGGAAAAAGCAAATAAATACATATATAGTCATAGCTGAATTTCAGATTTTTTAGTTGGTGCTATCAGATTTAAAGAAGGTAGTCGTAACGATACGAGCTCAAAGGAAGAAAAAGTTCACAGAAGAAATTCTCCATTCATTCTTTCATTTTGTTTCTGAAATTATTACAGAGGTAATCATGAGGTTTAAATTTTTGCAGGGGTTTTTCCTGCAAAGGTCCAGCTCCACTTAGATTCGTCTGGAATTTTCATTTTTTCAGGTTCATATTTTCCGTTGAATTATTTTGTTAAGAGTATAGGATATGTGTTTTTCTTTTTGGGCAGGGATGAAGTGTTGCTCTCCCATTTTACATAATTTATTTGTTCTTGTTGCTGTCATCTGAGGTTGATTTGTATTGGAGTTCAACAAATCCTGAGGATGTAATAAATTGCATTTACACTAATACTAAATTAATTAGCAATCTTTATGGTCCTTTTCATTCAATCTTTGGTTCCTTAAGCGTTTACTTTCCATCTGCTTCCATATCTGCTTCATCAGAATCAATGATGAGGTGGGTCCAAGTGGGGTGGTGGGTAGGGGATATTGGATCGGAAAGGTGAATGGTATTTTCATTGTTATTCTTTCCATCTTTATTAGAAGATGAGATATGGGCATGAGAAAATTCTTATCCCATAAAACTGATGTGATGTGGAACCTACTTTTACATACTATGGAGCACCAAGGGATCATATACCAACCGTGATGGCTGATGCCTCCTTTAGTTGATCAGTCTTTGTTGCATCGGGAATTCTTGGAGCTTTGATGTTTCTAGTGGGGCAACTTTGGATTGATCTTGACGGGTTGCCTAATGTTGCTAGCTAGGTTGTAAGGTTAGATCTTGTTAGGGGTTTCAGGGAAGGGATTCGTGATCGTTTATGTGCCTTTGATGGGGTCGAGTTTGCTGTTGTTTTTGGTATATTGATCCAAAGATTTCTAAACATGGAAGGATTTTAGCTCAAGTTTAGAATGATCAACTTCGGGAAACAGTCTTAACCCACAGATTCTGGTTTTTGGTGGCTGGTAGAACGTCTTTATAACTGTGGATTTCCAAGGCAATCGATCAACCATGCCTAACCACACCCTCTTTCCCCCCTGTTGTTAAATTGTTAGATGACCAGTAAGTTTGACATGTTAGCAGTGGAAAATGGAGCTGAGAAAGTGTTTTAGGTTTGGTTTTGGTGTTATCACCATGTTCGGAGCAAATTCTAAAATATCGTCTTAAAAGTTACAACCACCATCTCCCCAGATGAAATGTGTTTGACTATGGTAATGTATTCATGGAAGAGGTAGAGAACCATCATCTACTGACTACAGAGGAAAGAAACCTGTATAAAAAATATATCTCACTATGCACGACAAGCGTGGAGATGGTTTCACAGATCATTAAGGGATAGGCACGAGCTCAAGACATTAAAATTCGATCCTTTCATCCCCAGTTTTTAACCTCGAAAATGAAGCAGGGATGGATTCCAGTAATTGGTAAACTATTAGAAAACAAATTTTCATATCCATGGCATCTGATTAGTTAGTCATTAATCAGTAAAACACACAAAGTAAATAGGTCACAGAAGTTTGCTAAAAGCTTATGCACAAAATCAATAAATTATAAAGAATGTTAAGATATCCACACTAGTTTTTTTACCCGCACTGGCTAGATTATTTTTTTTATATCCTTAAAACAAAAACATAAAGATAGAATGTTAAGAATTTGATGTATAATGTACGGAATCTTTTTAAAATATTGCCACAGTAACATATTGGATAACACTTTTTTAAGAAAATATTAAAAAGATGACAGATTGGATTGACTCGGGATTTAAGACATGAGCTCGTGATAACTTTATGAAATTCAAATCGAAACAAATTAGAAAGCCAAATTCTAATTAACCAAATATTCAAGGCCTAAAATGAAAAAAAATCAATTAAAGAAAAGACCTAAAAAAATGACTCGAGCAAACCTAGATTTGCGATCTGTGCTATGCTATGACCTGTACCAAATTGGTTCTAACAAAAAAAAAAAAGGATTCTCAAGCAATGCCAGTGTATTTAAAAAAAAAAAAATATGAGACTCGAGTTATTAACCTGACTGGATCAATTAAATCAAGTTAATTTAATAATATAATTAAAAAAATAGCAAAGAAAAAAAAAAACCTGAGATAACCCGAGTTATTTTTAAAATTAGTAAAAAATCCTATAGAAAGCCAAAAAACAATTTATAGATCCCAATATTCAAATAAATCAAGCGTTAAAGGATGAAACAGAATAAACATGAGTTTAAATAAAGAAAAAAATAAATGAATTTTTGCTTTGTGCTACGCCATAAACTGAATATTTTTGTTTAACCTTTAAAACAATGTAAAAAAATGAAGATGGTAAAATGCTGAACAATATTAAAAAAAATTGAAAAATCAATTTAATTTAATTAAAAAAATATATTTTAAAAAGAAGATAAATCTAACAAAGAACAACAAATAAAAAAACCAGGATAACCCGAGTAATTTTTAAAATCAATGAAAAATCCTATATAATGCAAAATAAATAAATAAATTACAATCCATTCAAATCAAATGCTTAATGATGAAATTAAAGAATATGAGTTTTAAAATAAATAAACTCGGGTGAATATCTTAAACATGGGTTAAGTTTTTAAATACGCAACCTTTTAAATCCTAGACTTAGGGTCAACTAATAAGCTCAATTTAATATTGAAGGATGAAATTAGAAAAAAAAATATTAATTTAAAAAACTTGTCAAGACAAAAAAAATAGTAAGAAAAAGAATGAGGATAAAACCTGATATGTAAATATAATAAAGGAGAATGAATTTTTTTGAAAATCAATTTTGAAAATCATCTCAAATAAAATAAATAGAAATAAAAAGAATAGAGATCAAATATGAAATTAAAGAAAAACAATGGAGAATAAAATTAAAAAAACAAATTCAATTCTATAAATTAATTGAAATAAACAAAATAACAATTAAAATAATAAAGACCGTATCCTAAGGACCACACAAACCGAAGAGTTGATGCGAAATGTTGAAAAGCTAGGCACAAAATCCAAGAAAAAAAGAGAAAAGAAAGAAAAAAAAAAGAAAATCACTCATCGCCAAACCAAAGATTATATAGTAACAGGCGCTGCTTAAAAAAGTTTTATTCATTGTGAGGGATCATAAAACACCAAAAAAACCTATTTTCCACCTACGTTAGACACCACATGCGCTATCCAAAGATAGTAGGGTGGCTTGCTAGTGCGTTCATGGAACGTGCGAACAACTTTTTTTAATTAATTAAATTACCAAATCACCCCAAGACTATTTGATTATTGCTAAAAAAATCAATATGAAATAACTAATATGCCTTTAAAGTCAAGCCTAAGATTTTATTGCTTCAAGGGTAGTAGAGTAATCACACTATGCATAGCAAGGGAATTATCAAAAAAAGCCCCTAAGCTAATTTTTTGTTTTGCTTTTAATAGTAATAAAGTGATTTAACTGTTTAAAAAATTATATTAAAAAAACTAAAATACCCCTAAACAATTCTAGAATAAAAAATGAGCCCCATGAAGATTCTTTTACCCTTTAAAACCAATTCTTTGTTTTTTTTAGTTGAGAGCAAAATCATAATTTAACTATTATAAGCAAGTGTATGGTACTTTTCTCACATGAAATAGTTTCTGTTAATATATATATATATATACAGCATAAAATATATGTACCTCTCATGTCCCTACAAGTGAATACACAATTAAATTGCGACTTAATAGGCTTGCAACCTCCTGGATGATTCTTGATCTCTTTCCAAATGAACCAGGTTTATGGTCAATGGTCCTTTCAGGCTTTCCAGGAATTCCATAATCTTATAAGATATTCCACCTCTTAACAGATTAACAGTGAATCAGGATTGTCTTCCCCATCACTCGTGCCTCAACAATATTTTTTTGCATGAGCAGATGCAATAATTAGATAGTAACAACAGAATCGTTCCTGAGATATTCCCAATTATTTGAAAAATGTACTAAATTCATGACAATCATTAGAATGCCCCAAGTTGTAAGTGTCACCATAGAGAATTTCTCTTCAAGCTGATCATTCCAAACACAAAACTGAGCTTCTAATTCAGGCACCACATACCCCGATTTTACTCTAATCCTCTTCATCATGAAATACCAAATAAAAACCAGTAACATATCCAGATTCTCTAATCAAGGTCAGCAAAGAATTCAAATTTGCATAAATTTTGTCAGATTGAGGGTGTGATGTATCTGCAGCGGTAAAATAGTGACTCTGATCCCTTACGATGATCCAACTAGTTCCTGGTGGCTTTCTTAAACCCTTCTCTTTGAGAAATGTTCTTATTTGTCTTACCTCTGACCAATGACCTGCTTCAGCATATATATTGGATAGCAAAACATAATTTCCTGCATTTGTTGGTTCTAATTTGACAAGGTTTTCAAAAATGGCAGAAGCTAGTTTTGGGTTAGAATGAAATCGACAAGCACTGAGCAGTGCTCTCCACACTGATGCATCTGGTTCAATAGGCATAGAATTGATAAATTCTCTAGCTTCATCTAAGCATCCGCCACGACCAAGTAGATCAACTACACAGCCATAATGTTCAAGCGCAGGAATCATCTTGAAATCCTGAACCATGGAATAAAAGAGCTCCAAACCCTGCTCTATCATGCCAGCATGGCGACAAGCAGATAGTACAGATAAGAAAGTCACCTCATTTGGCTGGAAACCTTCTTCTAACATCTGCTTGAAGGCAATGATGGCATCATAACCACGACCATGTGTACCATAGCCGGTTATCATGGCATTCCAAGAGATGATGTTTCTCTTTGGTAAGCTTTTAAAGATCTTTTCAGCAGTTAGCATGCTACCACATCTTGTGTACATTGTTATTATAGCATTTGCAAGAGACAAATTTGAATCAGAAGGGGAAAACCTCCGTATGGCATAACCATGCAGGCACCGGCCTTGAAGCAGATTGGCGAGGTCAGTACATGTTGAGAGAACATTTAAGATTGTGATCACGTTAGGTTCCACCTCTGAAATCATACGATTGAAAAATAACAAAGCTTCATTGCTTTGGTTGATTTTAATGTAACTGGAAACCATAGCATTCCACGATATCAAATCTCTAGCGAGACAGGCCTCAAAAAGACTTCTAGCTTTCGGTTCATCATCACAGTTCATGTACATATCAGTGAGCGCAGTGTTCAAGGGTAGATTTATTTCAAAACCATGCTTTATTGAAAAACCATGGATGGACCGTCCTATTTTTAGACATGTTTCATCTCCACAAGCAGCAAGAAGGGAGATCATTGTGTGAGAGTTTGGTTCCACTTGAGATGCTTGCATGATTTGAAATAATTCCCAAGCCTCACCCCTCAAATGGGCACTGGCCAGTGCCAAGATCGAAGTGTTATATGAGATGACATCTACATCACTCATCACACTGAAAACCTTCAGTGCAGCTTCAACACAATTTAGATCTGTGTACATGATCAAAAACGCATTTCCAATAGAAACATCCATCCTCATTCCACTCTTGCATGCATGAGCATGTAAGCTTTTACCCCTTTTCAAGCCATCATCTAACTCTCTACACAAAGAAAGCATAACAACAATAGTTCTTTCATCCGGGCTTATTTCTTCTCGCATTCTATTAAAAACATCTGTAGCTTCTTCATAGCGTCCATATTCAATGTATGCAGAAATCATAGAATTCCACAGGGCAGTATCACGAACTGTAGTGATATCAAATAACTTGCGTGCTAATTCTGAACTTGATATCTTACTATACATGTTAAGCAATGCATTTACTATGAACAAATCATTACTATAGCTCAATTTAATAGCCATTTGATGAATTTGCATCCCCAGTTTGAGACATCCAAATTCTGCACACGCCTGAACCACGACCAGTATGGTAACCAAATCAGTCTTAACCCCATCCTCTAGCATCCGAACAAAAAGCTCCAAAGCTTTCACCGAATCCCCTGAATCAAGAAACCCAGTAATCATTGCATTCCAACTCACTTCACTTCTCATAACCATCAAATCAAACACAAGACTCGAAACTCTCACATCAAAATTCAAATAGAACCCAATCAAAGCAGTACCCACATGAGGATGACAATCAAAATATCCATTCCTCAACCAATACCCATGTATCTCCCTCCCTAACCTCAATTCTAATAACCCCTCACACGCCAAAATCAATGCCACCAAAGTACGTGAATTTAGTTCAAAACCCTCACTTTTCATCTTTCTGAACAATCCAATTGCCTCCCCATAAAAACCACAGCCCACAAACCCAGATATCATTGCATTCCACAAAACCAAATCTCTCTGAGTCATTTTACCAAACAGTTGGTTAGCTTCTTCAAGCAACCCACATTTGCAATAGAAATCAACAACAGCTGTCCCAACTCGAACATCTTTGATCAAGTTAGTACCCTGAATACTAGAATGCACCCTTCTGCCTCTCTCAACGTCATTGAGCCTCGAACAGGCCTTGAAAATGAGAGGCAGGGTTGTGTTATTTGGTGCAATGCCAAAAGATTCCATTTGGGTATATGTAGAAAGAATGGCATGGTCATTTTTGAGCCTGGCGTGGTTTTTCATGATTGCATTCCAGTCCCTTTTAGGGTCTGTGTTGATGTTGGCTTGTTTGGGTATAAGAGAAGGGCTTTGAGGTTTAAAACAGAGAGAAATGTCCATTATCAATAACAGGGCTGAGGTAGTTTACTTTTGGCGGCTAAAACAGGAGGGTAACGGATATCGTGTTTTAAATGGGTCGTTACTGACCGTTAAATACTCTTGTGTTATCTCTAGATGCATGACTAGTCGCTCAAACTGAAACGACTGCCGTTAAATAGAAAGACGTTAGCTGACCAACCATCACCCTCAATTGGGCTGCTTGCCATAACGGCTCTTCTTTGATCTCAACTGTTTTTGCTTATATAATATATATATATATATATATATATATATATATATATATATATATATATATAACGGCTCTTCTTTGTGTAAGGGATGAGAGGAATGTAAGGTCTTACAATATGTCATCATTCATTTAACCTCAAATTGTCATAAATTTATTTAGAGAAATTAATAGATATATTTAAGGCTAAGTAACGATAACAAACCCTTAGAAATTTATTTAAAGAACATGGTTAATTGATATAGTTGAGATTAAGTTAAAAATGAGGTCCATTTAATTTTAAGGTTATTTTTTTTTAAAATTTAATCTCTAATACAAGCTCTTTAATATAGAATATTAACATGATTTAAATATATTATGAGTAAATAAAAAATTGATCTCAAAGAATCCTCAACCCAAAACCTTTTAAAGTGACAAATTTTGATGAAACCTAAAATCCTTTAAAGAATTCTATCCTAAATTGAATAGAAACAAAATTTTTCTAATATTTATAGAATGGACAATTAAAGAGTTAAAATTGACCCATATGACACCCAAGTTTTTAGAGGAAAAATGTACTAAGCAAAGTGAGTTTTGAACTTAAACTCATACTTGTGTCGGCTCGGCCTGCCTCAGGCCAGACTTTGAGTTTGAGTTCATTATAAAATAAGTTTTTGGATCACAAAATATTATTTTTTGCCAACTTAAATTTTGGCTTGAATTTGGTTTGAGAAAAATTATTTATTCCAACCTAGCCCACTATTTTGTCCAACTTATGAAAGGAAGAATTTGATAAGTTTTGTTTTATGACCATAATGGTCAGGTTTTATTATGATTTGTGATGGTTAATCAAAATATTAAAAATGTGAAAATTAATTTTGGTTAATACCAGACTTTATTCTTTAAATTTTTAGCTTAAAAAAAATAACTATAAAAAAGAGGTGAAAGAAGAGTTCAAGAGAAGATTTTTCATGATTTTACACACTCTTTTTTACCTCAAATTTTAGTGTTTTTCTTCTCATTTTTTAAGTTTCTATATTCCTCTCAAATCTAGAGTTTATGTTTATTTTGACGAGAGATTAACACTATTAGATTTAACAGTTTTACCGACGGAAATTTCTTTCGATGATTACACTTGCAATCCGTTGGTACATATATTAACGATTGACTCACAGGCGGAAATAATCCATCGGAAAAACATTCATCGGTAATTTATGGACAATCGATGAGTTTAATGGTAATAAATATATCGATGAATTTACAAACAGACAAAGTGCGCCAAAAAAATTTGTCTGCTTTATGTCATCGGTATATCCAGAGGTAAATATAACATATCAGCAATAAAATACTATCTATAATTTCGTTGGTGAGTTAATAGTAGTAGTGGTATTTGGCTATTTGCAATAATGTTTTTCCAACTCTCTAGAATATATCAACGATCTAGTTCCATCGGTAAACCCATCAGTAATAATGACATTTGTTATAATTTTTTTTCAACTCTCTAGAATATACCAACGAAGTTGTGTCACCGATAACCCCATCAGTAATATTTTAAAAATAGTTTTTTTTTTAAAATGTATTGAATAAAAGTAGAAAAATAATTAAAAAAATTTTATTTTATAATTTTAAAATAAATTCGTATAAAAATCAAATATTTATTACAAATTTAAATATTTGTACTTTCAAATACAATATATCTTAAATAAAGAAGGCGCTGAAAGAGGCTAGTCGTTGTTAGGACTGTAGGGCCAATTAGAGGGTGCACATGAACCACCCATCCGTGATCTCATTTCCATTACCAATCGACAGAGTTCTTCATAATCAACAATGAGTTGCGCATATTTATCATTAAGATGGGTCGTCTGATCCTGCACCTGTTGGTCTAACATCGTTGTGAACTCTAGAGTTTGAACGTTTGGAATCGATTGCGAGCATCCAACTATTAAAGCACTACGAGTTGTCCGTAAATTCTCAGTCGTAGTGTTAGAGAGTCCATACACCTGATTTCTATCGGACACATTAGAAGATCCTGCCTCTAACCACAAATTCAGATCGATATTCGGATGAGTCAAAGGATCGTCCCCGTATCTCTTCTTCAACCACCTGTTATATATATCCTAGAAAGAAAAAATAAATTCAACAAGTTCAAGGAAATAATAACTTAAGAAAGAAAATGATTGAAAACCAACATACCACAAAATGTTGAGCTCGGCTATCAACAAACTACTGCACCCCTTTTTGGCAATCATCACTCCGCACATGAATTTCAATAAAAAGGTCCAAGAATCATAGCCTACAATAAAAAAAAATATCGTCATTTAAATATATTTATAAAAAACAATTAATAAAAAAATGGATGTAATAAAAAAATCTTACTAATCCCTTCACATGTGAAACGAACAAGGCAAAGTTGTCGGTATGTGTGGTAATGGAACTGTGAAAAAACTGGTTCCAGTTATCCATACCGGACCGTGACCTTCAAGTACATGAAAAGCATGGACGTCACATGCTGAATGTATTCCGCCCATACAGCCTCTGAGACGTACGACATTCTGAAATCCTTACAAATTGCCACGTCATTCTAGCATGGAAGCTCTATTTTTTTCACATATTTTTTGGCTTTCTTTTCCGCATTGTACAAAAAATCATGCAATCTATATGGTACAAATTAATTATCTGTTAGTAAATGAAAAATAAAATTTTAATTTTTGAAATAAAAAAATTATCCTGAATTCGATCTTATCTAATTGTAGTGAGATTCTCCTAAACCCTCATCACAACATTATTATCAACTCTCTCCCATTCAAATTTTCATTGAAGTAAAAATTTATAATTTTTTTTAGTAATTTCAATAAACGATCCAAATTAAAATAAAAAAAATATTTAAGTTAATACTAACATTGAACCTTGAAAATCATGCATCAACCTCTGATTTCCATTAACGATGTTTGAAAATCTGGCTCCATTGAAACAATGAAATTTCCATCGACGATTTAAAGACTGATGTTATTGTTCTAGCAGCCTTAATATTTATAAACCTGAAATTGCCTCAATTTTCCCTAGGCATATACACAAATTAACGAATAAAAAATTAAACAATTCCTACTTTTTAAAAAAATTCGGCACTTTCTCCTCTATATAAGAGATTGCCTGGAATTTTTAAATCTGCAAATACACAACATGTATGCCTATACATTTAATTGAAATTGAACAATAAAATTGAAAAAAAAAAGACAATAAAAATTCAACAAAATAATGCAAAAATTATTATAATAACAACTACAATTATTTCTAAGTGGTAATATTTTTAATCCTAAATTTACAAAAAAAAAATTCTAAATGTAATAAATACAAAATAATAATTAAAATTACTCCTACATATTGAATTGAAATTGAAGAACAAATTTGAAAAATAAATAACTAAAATTCAACGAAATAATACAAAGATTATTTCAATAACATAACTGCATTCTTGACAATGAATCACATTTTCATTATAAGCTAGTCTACCATTCCACATGGAAAGAAGCGATAACATAACTGCATTCTTGACAATGATCGAATCACATTTTCATTATAAGCTAGTCTACCATTCCACATGGAAAGAAGCGATTACTTGAGCTTGTCACCTGTCCAAGAACATGGAGGTATGGGGCAATAAAGAAACCAAGACATGCAGATGTTTAACTGGCAACTGATAAGCAATGAAATTTATTCACAGTGACTATATAGCATAGCACACTCCAGAAAGAATCTCTTCAGTTTTCCATGCCTCTATGCATGCTAAGCGTAAATAGGAATAAAATGACTGTCTGCAAAATACGACACAAAAAAAGAAAAAGAACTGGGCATGTGCGTGCATGATCGAAGGATAAAGGCCGTGTCAACCAGAGATGCAATTGGATCAGCTGTCAGAGCCAGAGCCGCAGGGAATGGCTATTTCTAACCCAATTTAAGAACATATCTGTTCATAATATAGGAGAAGAAAATAAATTTCTAAATATCTCTGAAAAAAGGAAATAAAGGTTCATACGACAACTAAACAAGAAATTCCAGTGAAGCCAAGGAAAATGGCCAAATTAAGCACTGATAGGGCTCTAAAGTGAGCATTTGCTAGGATTCAATTGAATTCAACCACACCAGCAAAGCGTAGCCCATGATATTAAATCAAGCACTGATCGTTCATTTTAAGTAATTGCTTGACAAATGCAGCCCATGATATTAAATCAAGCCAGAAAAGGGAAATCACGATATTCAGTAGGCCAAGGGGAAGCAAGTGTCCGCTAGGAAATTAAAAAAAAGAGAGGATTGAAGTGGAAAATTAAGAACAGAACAGTATAGAAATGAAAAATAACAACCACTGAGGGTAACAAGTACAACTTAGAATTAACCCTGAGGGGTGTAGCTCAACTGTCCAAGTTTTAGGTTTGCTCTCTAGAAGTCACCGATTTGAGTTTCACAAACCTTAGAGGTACTAGAGGCTTACATGGTCGTTAATTTTAGAACCCGTAGAATTAGTCGAGGTGCGCACAAACTGACCCGCACATCCATGTTAATAAAAAAATACAACTTGAAATTTTAGATTTAATTTATATAAAAATCAAATTTGATTTTTTCACTCCCATTGAAATTGAAGAATAAAGCTCCTACAAAATGTAGAACAGCCTGGAAGTCTAGAAGTTTCCTCTAATGTCTGGCAGACATTAACCATCCTGGAAACCTCAAAATCAAACCATCAAAACTATACTTTAAATTCCATGGTCGTAAGGAAAAGGAATATTGGAAAATTTGTTAAAACATGATTAATAGGCATATTTGAAATCAAATTAAAAATGACATCCAATTATTTTTACTTTAAAATTTTGTTGGAATTTAACCTCCAATACAAACTATTTGATATAAAACATTAACATGATTTAAACAAATTATAGGTAAATAAAAAATTAATCTCAAAGAACCCTTAATTAACATATTTTAATGAAATCCAAAACTCTCTTAAAACTTTTATCCCTCGTGGAAAAGAAACAAATTATTTTTGGTGTTTGTAAAGTAGAAAGTTGGAAAGTTAAAATTGAATTAAAAAAACATCTAAACTTTTAGAAGGGAGAGGTTCAAAACCAAACTAGGCTTTGGACTTAAACTCACACACTCGTATTGGCCCGACTTGTGCTCAAGCTTCTTGCCCGAGTTTATTATAAAATGATATTTTGGACCACAAAAGATTATTTTTTGCCTGGGTCTAGTCCATAAAGAATTCCAGCCTATCGTTTTTTCTAGTTCATGAATGTTAATTGTCTCTTCCAAAAGCATTTTTTTTTAATTTGAACAGTTTTTCCAACTCAAGAAATTTAGATTTATAATCACTATGTTTAGATTTAATTCTTGATTTATAGTGGCTAATCCAAGGTTGTGGTGGGAATTAATTTTGATTATTACCAAAGTTAATTCTATAACCTTTTAGCTTTCAGAATTTACTATATATATAAAAAAAAAAGGTTAAGGAAGAGTATGATATAATATCTATTTTTTAAAGATTTTTATACACTCTTCCTCACCTCATTTTTATTGCTTTTCTTCTCTTTTTATACTTTTGTTTTCCTCCAAAATTTAGAGTATAGGTTTATCTTATTAAGATATATTTGAGTTACATAATCTTTAGCTCAAATACTTGTTTAGAACACTACTAGAATTTTGCAATTTACTGAAAGAATATTCCATTGATAGTTAGAAATTGATTTTGTTGACATGACTTTTCCCGACGGGTGCACAAACGGTTAGTGTTCATCGGAAAAACTTTCATCGGTAATTCTTGTTTTGTCTACAATTCTGTCAAAAAAATAATCACCAATGAATTTACAAACAGAAGAAGTGCGCCAAAAACAATTACCCGCTATGTTCCATCGATATCTCCCTCGATGAATATGACATATCACTAACAAAAAAGACCGTTTGTAATTCCATCAATGATTTTTTTTAATATTACTGATAGAATTAAATCATCAGTGATTAAATAGTAGAAGTGGCATTTCCAATAATTCTTTCCAACTCTCTGGAATATACCGAGTAGAAAATAATTAAAAGAAATTAAATAAAAAAAATCAAATATCTATTACAGATTTAAAAATTTATCAGTTCAAATACAATTCATCTAGAAGAGAGGGGTTTGAGGTAGAGGTGGGTTGTCACTGAGATCAGGTGAGATAAGGGGGAGAACACGTTCCACAAATATGTGATTTCAATTCCGTATACAATCGTCGGAGTTCAACCGTCTCAGCACTAAGTTGTTGTGTCTCAAATAACAAGATGGGTTGTTCGAGCTTTAATTCGTTGATTTAAAATCATCTAAAACTTTGACTGCTACGTGTTTATGCAAAAACTCATTCCATTAGTTTACTAAGATTTATTGCCAAAAGAGATATGGGATGCACTCACAGAGATCAATTATTTTTTTAGAGATATATGCTCCAATAAGTTACAGACACAACACATGGAAAGGCTTGAAACGAATATCAATCAGACAATATGAAAACTTGAGATGATATTCCCTCCATTGTTTTTCAACTCGATGGAACATCTACTAATACATTTATCATTTGAGGTAAAAGTTGAAGGCCTAGTCCAATATAAATTGATGTACACATTCGAGATGATAGATAGAAAATACAAATACAATCTAGCATTAGACGCTATTTTACACCGATGAAAATATCGATGAAATGTGTCCGTTAATATATTCCAAAGGCCATGAGAATTGTTCCCCTTCTCCCTAGCACTATTCATGGTGTTAATTACACATGGATATACCGACATAATGTTTTCGTTGGTATATTCCAGTGGCGATGAGAATCGTTCACTTCTCCCTGACACTATTCATTATGTTAATTACACATGGATATACCAACAAAATGTTTTCATCGATATATTCATGTGGCGATGTGAACTGTTCACTTCTTAAGGTGTTGTTCACTGATAATTAATACTTTTTTACCGACAGAATAAGAAATCTAACGCGTTGGAAATTAATAGTCTTTTTTATTGTGGTACACATTCTCCAACGGAATCACCGATGGAATAGGAATTCCAAGACACTGGTAATTAATGCTCTTTTTTACTCTTGATTGTTTACTCTTTTACCACGGAATCACTTATGAAATGAAAAGTCATCGGTAATATTTGAAGGGGTTTCTAAAATTTTTCGTGTGAATTGAAATTTTCAACTTAACTTTACAAACGAAATCACCGATAAATTTTTTAAAGATATTAATATTTAATATTCCGTCGGTAAAACCTAATATAAAAAATCACGGGCATGACAGACTAGGCTTCATCTTCTTCATTCTTCATCTTTCATCATATCTCTTTTTCTCTTTTCTTCTTCATTCTCTTATTTTTGTTTACGACCCAAGCCAAAATCAAGCATCATCTTCTCTTCTCATCCTAAAGTATGTTATTTTCTTCATTTTTCTCCTTTTTTCTACTTTTTTTTCAGGTTTTTTAACAATCCCTTTTGATTTATTTTTTTATTTTTTTGTCATTATTTTTATTTAATTTTATCTTGAATTTTGTTTATTTAAATATTTTTTTCATTATTTTGAAGAATTTTAGTTATTTGTTTTCCAATTTTGTTGTTCAATTTCAATTAAATGTGTAGGAATAATTTTAATTTTTCTTAATTTAGATTAATTTTTTGTAAATTTTGGATTAAATATATTACCACTTAGAAAATGAGAATTTTGTGCGAAATTGAATTATTCTAATTTGTTTGAAGAAATTGAATAAAATTAACTGGTTTGTGTCATATATATTGTGTATTTATAGGTTTAAAAAATTTGGGTAGCCTCCTATATAAGGGAGGTGCTGCCGATTTTTTTTTGAAAAAAGAAATCATTTAATTTTTTTTCTGTTAATTTGTGTAGATGCCTAAAGGAAAGTCTATTGCACGTCGTGAGGACATGATCGCTACTAGTTATTCTAGCAGTGATGCTGACGTCGACCACGAGTCATTAGGTGCCGACCAAGAACATGCACCTGAGGCATAGATATCGACTCATGACGCAAGGTCATCGAGTGCGATGCAGCAACATCGAGGAAGGGTCCTTTCACAACAGAATCCATTTGCTCGTAAGTACGAGGCCTAGTGGAAGGACAAACTTTCAATGTAAGTTTGATTTGCTTTCACAACGACATGCTTAATAATTTTTTTAAAATAATTATATTTAACGAATGCAATTTCAGGTTTACAAAAATTAAGGCTACAAGAACAATAACATCGGCCTTTAAATCTTCAATGAAAATTTTATTGTTTCAATAGAGCCATGTTTCCTAACATCCTGAATGGAAACCGCAGGTCGATGCATGGTTTTCAAGGTTTAAGGTTAGTATTAATTTAAATATTTTTTTATTATGATAATTTGGTTATTTAAATGAAATTATTGAAATTTTTCTTTTATAAATTTTTATTGCAAGGAAAATTTTGAATGAAACAAAGTTGATGATAATGTTGCGATGAAGGTTTAAGAGAATCATGTTGCAACTAGGTAAGATCGAAATCATGATAATTTTTTTATTCCAAATATTTAAATTTATTCATTTACTAACAAATAATTTATTGGTAACATATAAGTTACGTGATTTTTGGTACGAGGTACAAAAGAAAGCAAAAACATATACAAAAGAAAGAGAGCTTTCAGCCTGGAATGACATGGCAATTTGGAAGAATTCAGACCACCATATATCTCAGAGGCTATATGGGCAGACTACATTCAACACATGACATCCGCGCGTTTCACTTAAGGATCACAGTCCAGTACAGAGAATCGACACCGGCTTGTTCACGGTTCTGTTATCACGCATACCAGCGGCTCTGTTCCATTTGTTTCGCATGCGAAGCGGATGTTAAGATTTTTTTTATAAATATATTTATCTGACAACATTTTTATTTTGCAGGCTACAATTATTGGACGGGAGCCAAACCCGATGGAACTTTTTGTTGAAACGCATGTGCGGAGCTCATCACTTTATGGTGTGTTAGTTTTCAACTATTTTTGTATTAAGTTATAATTTCCTTCAATTTGATGAATTTATTTTTTCTTTTCAGGATACATATAACAACCGCTTGAAGAAGAGATACGAGGACAATTCTTCGACCCATCCGGATTTGTGGTTGGAAGCAGGATTGTCTGGTAGGCCTGATAGAAATCGGGTGTATGGACTCTCTAACACTACGACCGAGAACTTGCAAATAGCCCATAGTGTTTTGACTATTGAATGCTCGCAATCAATTCCGAGCACTCAAACTCTCGAGTCCGAGGTGATGTTAGACCAGCGAGTAGAGGATTAGATGACCAATCTTAATGTAAACATTTGAACGACTCACTGCGGATTATGAAGAACTTCGCCAAGTGGTAATAGAGATGAGAATAAACATGGGTGATCCATGTGCTCCTCTTTATTGGCCTTATGGTCCCGGCGACGACCATCATCCTTCTCCTCCTCCAGCGCTGCATGCCTCTGTTTTAGATTTTTTGTATTTAAACATACAAATGTTTAAATTTGTAATAAATATTTACAATATATTATTTTGATTTCTTTTTATATATTTAGTTTTAATTTATTTTAATTATTTTTCTACTTATGTTCAATATATTTTGTTTAAAAAATATTTTAAAATATTACTGAAAGGGTTACCGACGGATCACATCCGTCGGTATATTCCAGAGAGTTGGAAAAGCATTACTGCAAATGGCAATGCTACTTTTAACCCTCCGACAGAATGACAAATGGTATTTCATCGGTGATATGTTATATTTACCGACAAATATATGGCAAACTTCCAAAGAGAAATATGGACGAGATGAAGCAGATAAAAATAATTTAGCGCGCTTTATTCATCTGTAAATCTATCAGGAAATTTATTACCAATGGACTCACCGACATACCAAAAATTACCGACGAGAGTTTTTCCGATGGATTGTTTCTGTTTATGAGCCCGTCAATAAAATACATACCGATAAATTATAAGTATAAATACCAACAGAAATTTATATCGATAAAACTATTAAATCTGGTAGTGTCCACTTCCTACGAAGGACAAGGTTCGTGCTTTCGTAGATTGCTGATTTTAAATTGGGCGGATCCCAACTTTCACTTAAACAAAACCTTCCTTTAAAGGATCCTGCACCTCACTCGCTAAATGATCTTCAGATTTTAAGATGCGCATATATCCGTGAAAATCTAATCCAGCATTCTAACCAAAGTCAATTTGCTAAAGAAGATATCCTCAGGGTCTTAGAACATCGAATTTGGGGATTTAAATTTCTTTCCTTACTCGTAGGGAAAAACGATGATCATCCTTCTTATTTTCCTTTCCTTTTAATTATATAGTAGATTGCAGATCATTCATCCCTTTAGCTGGACAAAATGTTTTGCTACACCATGGAATGAATTTTACCTTTAGATGTGTAGTCTTGGCAATGGTCCATGGAAAACAACATTCATTCCGAACCCAAATGAATGTAAGAATGATGACCAGAAAAGGGAGAGAAAAAAAGCCCTTTACTTAAGGGTGCCCAGACATCAAATCAGCTGCTAATTGCTTTTGGACCCAAATATTACCCACAGGGAAAGAAACCTGTACCCATAAGAAAGGTGAATCCATCACCAGGAATCAGCAGGTGGAAATATGAAATATTGATCAGGTGATGGAATTAAGTATTAAGTGTATATATATAAAGGGTGTTGTGTTTTTACTGTACATAAATCATTGTTCATTCTTTCACAAATCACTACGGATTGGAATATGGATTTTAAAAAAATATTCGATTTGGTTTTCAAACCTTTTCTTTTCACAATTGAATCATTTTGAGCCCAAATTAGCATCTAATTGTATTTTTGGGAAGGAAATGTTGAATTAAAATACAGGGACCGAAATGAAAAATACAAGTAATATAGGTAACACTTTCAAATTTATTTGTAAAGTACATTTCAGTCCCTCATCTTTTTTGTTATAAGATGACCAATCCCTTTAATTTTTTAAAATTACATTTTGATACTAAAATTTATTTTCCTCATTTTTCGGTCTTTTTTCATGGGAGAAGAGAGAGAAGTCATCGGATTTCGATGAAGAGAAAAAAAGCTCTTGGTGATGATTTCAACCACCAAATAGATTAAAATTGGTATCAGCGGGTTCCACTACGTGAGAGGAGTCTTATAGTGGTTGTTTTAAGTTTAAAAGTAGCTTTAAAAACCAGATATAAGCAATATTTTTTCCAGTTTGTTTTGGTGGTTTGGACCGTTTTGGGGGTTTAATAGGTTTATAGGTTGGTTTCTTGATGTTCTAAGAGTCTTTGTATGATGTTTTGTGGATGAAATGAATTGAAAAATAAGTTTTTTGGATTAAAAAAACCCATTGGCCTGATTTTCTAGCCACCACAGTGGTGGTCAGGATCTGGACTGACTAACGACACGTCATCTACCTATTCCTTTTTTTTAGAAAAATAGGGCCGCCCTTTAAAAAAAAATTGCAGGCCCAGTCATGCAGGCTTTAAAACCAACGCGCTTGGGCTTTTCCTTTTCTAGTACTTTTTTGTTTTTTTCAATAAATACCTTTTTAAAAAAAAAAAAATATTTTTTGAGTTTGTTTTTTAATTAATACCCTTCCTACGTCATTTTTTAGCTTATTTATTCTTTTTTAAATAGCAGTTATTTTTCAGTGTTTTTAATTTTTCATGAGGTTCATATGATTTGACTATAATTTTTTTTATATATTTCATATAAATTAAATTTATTTTTATCAAATAAAAATATTTATTTTTTTATGATAATTTTAATGTGTAGCGTCTCATAATATTTTGTTTCTTTTATTATATTCAATAAATTTTGTGTCTATAAATTTCTATTGTAAATTAATTTTAATAAATATATTCATTAAACACAACTACAACCAGTTAAATAACTCACAACCAGTTAAATAACTCGTATTACACTATTAAGTATCTTAATTTATATTTATTTTTTAATTTTATTTATTATCAATTTTTTTTTATCAAATTATTTCATACTCATGATCCAGATCAAATGATAAACACGTAAACATATTTCATGTCCATATTATAAATTTCACATGTTAACCCAACTTTACTTTATTCATGGCAATATTTTTTTTTTCCATTTACTTTTTATCATTGTTGTCTATTTTTTATTACATTATTAAATTAATTAAAATTTTAAAATTTAACTCGATTATTAAATTTTTATTTATTTATTTTCAAATTTGATCCAGCCGCATTGGCCAGTTATAATCAAACATGTTGAGCAATTGTCAATGAAACCATTGATGTGCATAATTTTGTACGGAAATTCCGATGCAATAGACATGAATCTATGAGTCAAGGGTCATGGAAACAAATAACATGCAATTATGGAAAACCAACACGTTTATGGGAAATAAAAAGGTTGTAATGGGATTTAACACCTCCACGGCAATCATAATCTTGAAGTACAATTCCAACGACTTTGCCCAAAAAAAGAAAAACGAAAGGAGGTTAATTACCAAGCGAACGAGCACGTCTCCATGATCATCCCTTCCTCATGCCACCAAGAAACTATGTATAGAGACGGAGAGAAGATATTCAGGCATCAGGACTGCTCTGTAATGAATTCCAGGCAGTTGTTACGCCTTGCCAAAATTTCAGGTACAGGTTATAATTTCTGCTATAATAAGACTAAGCGTATACCATCTTTCTAACAGAGTTCTCTACCAAGGCCACCAAAAGATTATTTCTATGAAAAAGATTCAGAACAAAAACTAAAAGCCTTTCACCAGACAGTAAATCAAGATGTGAAAGTCGCTTCTGAGGGCAAATAAGAGTTCGGATACCACAAGTTTTGGGTCGGCGAATTTTCATGATCAGCTCCCTACCACAAGCCAATGGCCTTCCACCAAACTCCTCCAACCCCAAGCCAGATAATAATGTTGACAACAGATATGAGGAGCCCATAGCCCCACCATTTGGCCAGAGGTACATAGTTGGCACCATAGAAAATAGGTGCGGATCCAATTCCATAGTGTGTAAGGCCGCCCATGAGGTTAGAAAGGAAGGCAAGAACGATGGCTCCAAAATATGGAGGAGTACCCAGAGCACTGGCAACAGACAGGAATGCTGTAAACATGGCACCAATGTGAGCTGCTCCACTGGCAAAGAAGTAGTGGGAGTAGAAGTACAGAAGGACCAAAATGCCAAAAGATAGCTGCCACGATAGACCAAGTCCACCAACGAACTGTAACAAGTGCAAATAGTTAACAGCGAGTACTTCATGGTCCACATACTTAATTCTAGTGTTTGTTGCAATTCACAAGTTCACAAATGCATTCATTTTTCAGAAAAAAGTTGCTTAAAATTCATTTTTTGCCTTCTGTGGGAGTCAACATGCAGGAGGGCACTGAAATATATGATAAATATAATCTCACTGATAATTGGAAATAACCATGCGCAAAGAAAAACCAGTAAACAGGAAAACACAACCTTAACTACAGTTTGGCTGAACCAGGAGATGAGACCATATTTGTTGAGATACCCAGCCATGGCAATGAGGGCCGCAAACCATGTCAGGGTATCCCAGGCAACAGATTCAGCTAAGCACTCCTTCCATGTCACTACACCAGTGATAAGGAGGACAGACAATCCAAGAATAGCAGCAGTAACAGCATCCACATTCAGCATCCCTCCGAAAATCCAAAGTCCCACCTAAATTGAGAAGAAATAAAGAAATCTTTATTATTGGAGGCAGAATGCAGGATCAACTCACAAAGCAGTGTATAGAATTCAAGACAGCACAAAAACAAGTACACCAGCTAAATTATGAGTGTGGCGTAAAAAAAATGCTCTATAGCACAGACTTATAGTAATCATAGTAGTGATTAGATTAGCATAGAGCAAAAGAGAAAAAAAAAAAGGGTAATTCACATGATATGGCGCTCGCTCAATTGCCAAAGTTTTGTTGTGAGAGCATCAAATTTGGATGAAAACACTTAAAATCCAAGATATTTAAATAAAAGATTATTTAGTATTTGGGATAGTGGTTAATCAATATGTTCACGTGCTTGGACTTCTTCTCAATCTAAGAAACTCCAGGCTTACAATAGAAGTTTTGAATATCTGCAAAAAAAGTCCCAATCGAGGAGATTTAAAAATCCTCCGATGATAAAGTCTGTATCAATATGTTTACTGCTGACATACTAGTTTCTACCCAAACAATGGCCACAGAACTAGTAACATCACTACATTTAAACCAAGAAACAAACTCAACTATCCATAAGCATCAACAGAAGTTGGATTACACTTGTGGTAGAAATGTGCTACACGCACAACACCAGTAAAAGCAAAAACTATGCCATTTAACAACAACATTATCAATCAGATCCTACAATATTTATCATAGTCATATTTATTCAAACGTAATAAAATTAAGAAGGCAGATTTAAAAACAAAATACAAGCAGATTTGAACACGAAAGGCAAACCATACTGTGAGAAGCAAGGTGCCAGCCATAATAATCTCATTTTCCAAGATAGCAACCCATCTGAACTCTTAAGTTCAAATGTAAGACTCATGAAAATGCTGATATGCCTCTAAATGAAGCTCAATTGTTGAAAACTCACCCAAGCTCTAAGGAAAGAACAAGCAAGTGCTAAGAAAATCTCCCTGAGCCCTGAATTGGCTATCAAGTTGTATAGATTTACAACTCCAAAACACAGATGTCCGTTCCTCCAAAAAAAAATAAAAATCCTCAACCATCTGTTACCTTTGGAGCCTTTTGCATCTAACAAATGAGGTGATATGAGAACCCAAAACCAGAATTGTTGTGTTACTTTAGCAGCTAAGAACAGAATTCCTTTACATCTAAGACACAAAATAACTTCTCTGAAAGCAAACTAGCAGGACTAGACTGATGCGACATAAGATTTTATCATCAATAATGCAGACAAAATATAGCTAAAAATTCTCCAGTCTCTAAAAAAACATCATTCCCCTAAACGTTATTGCATACTACCAAGAATGACCCAATACAAGCAAAGATAATTCAATGACCCAATTGCCATGTCTTGTAGCTCAAACGATTCTCCAAAATGTCCAAAGAACAATACGACTCAGCTAAAAATAAATGAAAGCAGAGAAGAATGATCGCTAACTAACAACTGATGATCCAACCAGCTATTCCTAAAAAACAGAGTACAATGAGCATCAGCATCAACAAATTGGATTTGAGGAGGCATGCAATATATACCATTGCACCAAATTCAGCAGAATGAAATAAGAAAAAGACAGATAAAAAACAGAAACGCAAACCATACCGTGAGAAACAGAGTGCCAGCCATAATAATCTCATTAGTAGTCATGGGTCCCATCTTCTCCAACTTCTTCCTAGCCAATTTAGGAGCATCAGGACTGGACTTCACGGTTGGCGGATAAATTAAATACAAAATCAACGGAACAACAATCAATGAAATCAACCCAGGCACAATTGCAGCCTTAGCCCAGTCCGTCCACCCAATAGTCTGCTGAATCGTATTGAATGTCAAAGTAGCACTCAAAGGGTTCGCAGCCATAGCTGTCAAAAACATGGAAGACGAAATCACTGATGTCTGGAAACAAGTTAACATTAACCATGAACCAAGCTTATGCTCTGTTCCATCACCAACATTGCTTCCACAAGCAACACAAAGCGACTTCACCAACGGCAAAAAAATCCCTCCTGCTCGTGCAGAAACAGAAGGAATCGCCGGTGCTAATAAAGCTTCACTAAAAACAAGACTATAACCTAACCCTAACGAAGAAGACCCGAACAGAGACACGAATTGATACGCAATTCGGTTACCAAGCCCGGTTTTGATAAATCCACGCGCGAAAAAGAACGCGAGTGCGATTAACCAAGGGATTGGATCACCAAATGCGGAAAAAGCCGCGGAGAAAGGGAGGGTTTTTGTTAGAACTGAAGCGCCTAAACCCATCAGAGCTACCGCGCCGAGCGGTAAAGGTTGCGTGATGATTCCGACTATCGTAGCAAGAAAAATTGCGAGTAGTTGCCAGGCTGGTTTCGTAACTCCAGAAGGGACCGGAACGAACCAGAGAATGACACCTGTCGCGATTGATGCTAGTAACGGTTTCATTGCAGCTCCTTTCCATGGCGGTGAGGCTGGTGTAATTGATGTAGGTGCGGACGATGCTGACGAGGCTTTTACTGCGAAGTTAGAGATTCTCCGCGTCGTCGATGTGACGCTAGATTTGGATAATATTGGAAGTAAGGGAGAGACAGCAGAGAGTTTAGGGAGATTTGGACGAGAAGGGAGGGGGTTTTGTGAGGTGGACCTTAGGTGGGAGAGAGAGCGGGATTTGAGACAAGGGAGGGAACTGAAAGAAAGAGAAGATGATGTGAGAGCAAACGACGCCATTTTGCGTATCTATGGCTTTCGAGAGAGAAAGGGAAGTGAATTGGGTTTTCAGTCTTCCCTTCTGTACAGTACAGTGGTTTTGAAGGGACGAGAAGTTCAGTTCTGGGGAGTGAGCTTCGTTAGTATCGGCCTGAAGTTGAAGTGTCCGTCTGAGATCTCCTGGTCCACCGGCCCCCTTTTTTTTTTTAATATTCGTTGTGAGAGTAGTTGCTAACATGCACCGGGGAACTAGAGTTGCTCGGTGCTGCGTGGTAGATTATGAGTGGATTGGGTTTCCGAAGGAGCAATGCTTTTTGGTGATGTGTACCAATGAAGTGACTGAGCTTACGCGTGGCTGTTTATAGTTGGATGACATGGCTTCAATCAGCAATTTTGGCTTGAAACCAATATTTCCACGCTGAAAGGGATTGAATGGCCAAGTGCCTAGAAAACCAGAGGCCTGATGAGTGAAAGAGGGACCACAGGAATGCACGTGCAAAGATTGTAAACAAGACAAGTTGGATCTGGGGTAGCAGCCGCGGGGAGAGAGTACCGACAGCAGGTTTAATTTTTATAGTAATATTTTTTATTTAGAAATATATTAAAATATTTTTTTTATTTTTTAAATTCTATATTAAAATAATTTAATTTTTAAAAAATTATTTTTATTTGAAATGTGAAAACAAAAGAGAAGGACACCGAATATAAAGTCAGAAACAGTACAAGGACGAACGTGAGTACAGACAGATGCCTTTGGGGATGATGTTTGCTGATTGATGACAGCAATGGAAGAAAATTCTAACTTCTTTTTGGAGCCAAGAGGTGAATTTTCATCGTATCATCAAAAGACGCCTCAGCTAAGCACCGGTGGGATTTTTTTTTTCTTTTTATTAACTTAGATTTTCGATGAGCTTTCACCATTTAATTAATTTTACAAATTTTAAAATTAAAAATCATATAAATTTTCAGTAGCTATTATATTAGCAACCACATGACTCGAATATAAAACTACATAAAAAGCAAACTTTTTAATTTTAATTTATTACTACTAAAACATTTTCTAGATAAATTTAGATTTTTTTGTATTATTTTCTTTACTTCTGTAAGCATGAGATTACTTTTTGGAACAACTTGTTAGATGAACATAATTCAGGGAAAAAAGAAATCCACAATGTTCATCTTTCATCTCCTATTTAAAATTATTTAATTGGATCCTTTAAAAAAAATGTGGCTGGTTAAAATTCAGAGAGTTAAAACTTTTATTATTTGGATGAGCTTAGTTTGCTAATTGAATTCATGGATCATCCAATCGTTATATGTTAATGTGGAATTGAGGAAGTTTCACTAAGAAGCCATGTTGATTGTTTTCAAAGAAACCATTAACAACCATGATTATTAAAAAAAAAAGGATTTTTTATTAACATGCAAGAGAAAATTGTTTTCATTTTTTGATATAGCTAAATAAGTTTTGTGATTTTTTAAACTATAGTTATCATTTGATTTCATTAAAATTCATGATTTAGTTAAATAGGATGCTCTAATTTTTTTTATTTTTTTTTATGTAACGGATTGATTTCTAATCTCAAGTGATAAAATCAGATTTATATTATAATTTATCCATCAATTACCTCTCGACACAAATATCCTTTAATATAGCCAAATTATTATTATTTTTTGCATAGAAAATGAAGTTCGGTTGTCACAAACATGTTTTTAAAAAGAAAACAAATATGTGGGTCAGGCTATAGATGTGATTGAGTTGAATAAGTTAATTTTATTTTAATTAGAAAAAAAACAATAATAGATGGATCAAATTTAAAAAGAAACGTGATTAGGATAACTTAAAGAAAAAAATATTTTTTTTCAGAAGAGAACAAACGATACAAGTCAATTCACAACCTATTAAATACAAATAAATAAAATGGAGTAAAAAATAACATAAGAAAATTGGCCCTAGTCGATCCGAGTTAGCATGACAAATATACAACTCGAGTAATTAAGGTTGAATTGTAAACCACCGATTATAATTTTTCTTGGCTATTAAAATATGAGAAATGTAACTGATAGTAAAATAGGTTAAATTAAATTAAAGAAACTTAAATCAAGATAAAAATTATGAAATTAATGAGATGAAAAGTGAATATAGTACTAAATTGTTAGAAGAAAAAAAAATTGTGGAGAAAAAATGAATACATTAGATCAAGAGAAGTCAATGTTCAAATAACAGAAGGTTAGGGGTTTATGTACAAATGATAAAAAAGGGTAGGGGTAAAGGTGCAATTAATAAGAAGATAACACTATAAATACCATTTTATTTTCTCTCTTACGGTGGCTTGCAAGAGCAAGAGAGGTGTTAGGGTTCTTTGATTTTTTTCTTCTCATTCCTTGATGAAATCTACACCAAAATGTTAACCAGTCAATAAGAGATAAAAGAGAGATATTTGGGTGGTTTAAAGAGTTTAGAGAGAGGCTTGAGAGAAAATATATTGATGGCAGAAACTCCAATAGTTATAACTCCACCTTACATCATTGGATCAGAATGATATTTAGATATGTTGTTCTCCTTTCTGTCTTGTACATTGTCACCAGAGGGATCTTTTATATCAGGCTCTATTTGAGAGATATTGCAGGAGAAAACGTTTTGGAAAAATACACTTCTGGACAGTCTCAGTCGCCGACCATTTTCTCCATCGTCCAACGTTGAATTGGGCTATAATTGGGATATGTTGTTCGACCTGATGCTATCTAGATTTTAAACAGTGGAGATTATAAATACACACTCCAAGTTGAAGTTATGCTTCTTTCATAGTAAGTCTGCAAGGTTTAGGTCAGTTCAGTTAAACCCAAGTTTCTAAAAATTTCACCGTTGGATGAAGTTTATATTTGGATATATTATACTTATAATAATTACTTAAACATGACCTTATCGATTGTTTGGAATATTATTATTTTGTGATTTATGGTTGATTGCAACAGTTGCTAAAATTGATTTTGTGTGAACTGAAACAACTTCAAAATTAAAAGGAAATTGAGCATTAGAGAAACTTAATTTTTGGGAGACTTTGGGTTGTTGTGACAGCTCTGAAAGTTTATGTTTAGGGGGGGTAAATACCTCTTTAAAAAAAACAGGGACTAGAGTGACAACATTAAGTGTAGAGTTATTAGGGATCAAAAGTGTCTCCAAGAAACTAAAGCAAAATTGTTGTGACAGCCCTACCAATGGGTGTTAAAGGGCTGATTTGGACAACCCCAAGAATAAAAAATAATGAGAAATTAAAGTCCCATATAAAGTGACTAAGGTGAGGTAAGTTTGACCTAAGAAATTAGCTTGGAAAAGTCTGCACGGTTCGAGTTAACGAGTGGCTATGTGAACGTGAAATAATGATTTAATTTAGATATGAAAATCTTGCATGAAATCATATAATGATGCTTGCTAGTTGATAAGAAAACATTGAAAAATGGAATGAACGATATTAAATGATGGTCTTGTGTGGAGCAGGAGAGGCATCGACTACGGGACCTTAAGTTAGCAGAACGAGACCACTGAAAGAAACAAGTAGGTGTTTACCACCTCATCTCTTTATATTTTGAAGAGTTTAATACATTTTGAAATTTTATTTGTTTATGTTGTATGTTGATTTACGATAATAAAGAATGAGAAATTTGAGAGTGGAAACATGATTAAACATGACAGCTGGTGTCATGAGTGATGCCGGGAAAAAAATTGTATAAGGTTATTGTGCTTGTTATCCTAATTTCTAAGGACACTCGGATTGATATAAATGTCGGCCATATAAGTGGGGGTAAGGAAAGTTAGCTGGTCATATGAAGAACAAAGAGGAAAAGGGAGGAATTATGGTTTTTCTTATTGAATTCATTATAATATGTTGCTTTTTTTATGTCAATGTGTGTGTGAATTGAATGAAATTAGCATAAAAGAAATGAGGAAACTCCTGGTTCCCTAAGGCCATGTTTTCAGCCAATTATGCATCAAAGGTGGGAGGATGTTTAATTTAACATATTTAGCTTGATGAGGTGTGTTTAATTGTGTCGAAATGAGAAAAAATACATGTTGAAATGACAAGAATAGTGTTTAGAAGAACATTGTTTGGAAAGTTAGTAAAATCGATAAAAATGTTCTATTTTGACGTTAAGAAAGAAAATTGAAATAAACTGGATAAATTGGCTCTTAAAAAGATAATGTTAACACTCTTATATGGCATGTGATATGGCTAGGGTTGAGATAACAAAAAAGAAAAAGTTGAATTGTGGATGTTGTGTGTAAATGGAAAGGTTGATGAATCTGGACAAATTCGTCTGCTAACTTTTAGAGAGAATTCGAGTAGGAGAATGAGGGAATTAGGATCAGGTTCCTTCATAGTAATTGTATTTTTGTATATTGACTAATTGAGAAAATTGGTCTTACTCAATTTGGAGCTACAAAACTTTACTTTTGGGTCACCAACCGAGACTGGGTCATGACAGACCATATAGGGTAGTAGGTCTGATTTGTTGATGAATAATTTCGAGTATCTTAGGGGCAGAATTGGGTTCTCCTCCCTTCAGGGGATTTGTAGCCCCATATCTTATCTTTCCAACGAGATCAATCTTGCTTAAAATAGAGCTCTAGAACTCTGTATATAGTAAAAAAATCTAAGAAGAGAGCGGAATGCGACCTCTGCTGGTAAATTTAGAAATTTGTTAAAGCAATTATTTAGACGTGTTAAGGGTGAAAATTGGGTCCTTTCCCCTCAGGGAACATGTGATATTACATCTTAACTTCCAAAAGAAACGAGTCATGTTCGAAATGGAAATTTGTAATGATAACTATGGTCGGACAAAGAATGATGATATTAATGGGTGAAATTGGCATGGACAAGCATATATTTAGTGTATGTTAGGATCTCGAATAAGGGGATCACCATGCATCAATGCCTATGGGGCATGGACTAGCATACATTTAGTGTATGTTAGGATCCCGGGTAAGGGGATAACCATACATCGACTAGCATACATTTAGTGTATATTAAGGTCCGGGGTAAGGGGATTGCTATGTATGGATGCCTACGAGGTGATGATGATACCAGTGAAATTAGTATCGATTATGTGTTAGGCGGAAATAGTTGTGGTTGATCTTATGAAATCTTGAATGAAAGTTGAAAATGGAAGATGAAACGATTTTAGTAGTTGAATGAGAAAGAGTTTCAATGAAAACAAAAGGAGGGAAGTGAATTGAATATGAATACATGTTTGCCTTTTTAAATTGTTGGATATTTGTGTTACTATGCTTATTGTGATATTCATGTTTTAATAATATGTATTTTGTTTCAGAATCATCGCATGCACGATAGGAGTAGATCCTAGCTTTTGTTAACCTTTTGTTCACCTTTTGTTATCTAATTCTAGGGAGTATATCCTTGTATTTTGAAATATTAAAACTTTTATATAACTTAATTTGTAAACTGATGTTTAAACTTAAATAGATGAACTTAACTCTAAAACTCATATATATTGATGTTCCCTGTATGCATGTTTATCTCATTTATTCCTCTATAATGATATTTGTTCTTCAATGTATGTTATAAATATTGTGGATGTGATTATGGTAATGTTTGTGGGATTGAGATCCAAGATGATTGGGTCATGATTGAGTTATGAGATGTGAGATATTAGAAGTATAAATATGGTATATGTCGATAACTTGGGACCTCCTGGTATAGGGGAGGCTTAGCCGAAATTTCAGTAGACTTTTATATGAGAACTATATAAAAAAATTATTCGTATTTTTATATACCAAATCATAAGAAAGTAATTATAAATGCATATGAAAGTGTGGGGGCGTTACATGAATTAACCCGGAATATCCCGCCCAATTGGTGGTCTAGATCATGAGATTGGAATACCTCAATATAAAAAACTAGTTATTTGACCCGTGCTCCTCTGCGGGTTAGATTTTTTTTGGTATATAAAAAAGTGTATATGCATGTTTTCCAACACGTATTTGTACATAAAAAATTCTAAGTGTAAATAAAAAAGTTAATGGATACATGTAATCAAATAAATCGAAAACTATGTTAACAAATAAAAAACAAAAGTCATTAACGATAAATTAACCATGATTAAAATAGAAAAATCAAGAGATATATATAGATCAAGGTATTTGATCTTGCAATACAAGCTCTTAACCTAGTTGTATTTAATGGTTTTGCTTACTAAAATTAAATTTTTATTTGATCAAATGATAATAGAAATGAACACAAATGAAATTGGTTCAATAAAATAAAAGAAATATTATGTAAGGTTGCATATATTATAAATATCATCCAGAAATAAATATTTTTTAAAAATTATTTGTGCTAATAAAATTCATCTAGTAACTTTGTTTCTTAGAATAAATTTTTCGTTTAATAAAACTATTATTCGTGCCAATAAAAGGTAAAAAAATCATTAATGAAAGTGAACTAAATAAAATTATGAAATCTAAACTATCAAACAATTCAATGTTGAATGGCAAAACTGGAAAAAAAAATTAATTTAAAAAAGGAACAAAAGATCAGGGTTAGCCTGTAAACCCTGTTATCATGAGCACAATATTAATTGGATAACCCCACGAGAAGGAAAGTAGAAACGAAGATCAATTATATAAAAAAATTAGTGTTAAAGAAAGAAATTAAAAAAAATTAATTTTATGAAAGGACATAAAAAATATCAAAGTTAACCGTGTTAATCTTCGAAACCTATGACCTTGGTCATGAGGTCAGATCTAATCTTATAGACAACAAAAAAAAAAGAAGAGAACATCTAATAAAAAAATATTGAGGGATAAAATTGAAAAACAAATACAATAAAAATTACCAAAAAAATAGGGACCAAATTCAATATAAAAAATAAATTAAAATTAAATATTATGCGATAAAATTGAAAACAAAATTTAATTAGTAAAATATTTTAAAAAATTAAAAGAATGAGAACCAAATTTGATATAAAAATCAAATTAAAACAAATCATAGGGGTGAAATTGAAAAAAAAAAGTAAAAAAATGAAAAAAATGAAAATAAAAAAAGTGGGCTAAATTGAATATAAAACTTTAATAATAGAACACCTTTATAATTTGCCAAAGAAAGAAGAGAGAAGAGAGAAGAGAGGGAATAGAAGAAAAAAGTCAACTGGAGCCCAACTATTATGTCATCGTCCACATGCACCACATCACAGTGTAAAGGATGTCAGCATATTTCCAACACCACAATAGAAGGTTGTTTTTGACAGCCGAACACCAATGATACTCATTTGTTGGTGCGTGTCACGTACACGCCACCATTTTTTTTCTTTTAATCTTTACTAAAAGACTAAATCACCCCTTATTCAACATGAGTATTACAAAAAAAATCCAAGCGAAAAAATACCAAAACACATGGATGTTTTAAATTTTTTCAATCCAAAGACATTTAAATAATTTCATTGTGCATAAAAGCCACCTTCTCTTTTTATTAATATTTTATCTTTATTAAAAGACCAAATCACCTCATTCAACTGATTATAATAAAAAGAAAATGAATAAAACAAAAAACAAAAACACTGGAAGGATGTTTTGATATTTTTTATTTTGAGGGTAGTTAAATAATTTACTTTGCTTATAAAATGAAAATGTCAATAAAGCCTCTAGAAACCAATTCTTTTATTTTTTTTCTCTCAAGGTTATTTTAGTCATTACACTATCCTAAAATAATATGAAAAGACCATTCTAACCCCACTCAATTAGGTAATGACAAGTGTGTCCTTATAAAAAAAAACTATTTCACTCTCAATAGCAGTTAAGTTGATAGTTTCTTTAAGTGTAAAGTGAGGTTTTCACCATGGATTGTTACAATGAAAGCCTCACATCTTTTATTGTTTTTTTTAATAAAGAGAATTACAAACTTCATGACTCGGGTTATTAGATTCGAAACACCCTGTCTAAAAAAACCATGTAGTTCAATTCCCCAAACATAATTTTAATTATATGGAAGGATTAAAAAAATAAAGATTAAAAAAATAAAGATCAAAATTGAAATAAAAAAATAAATTTTATATTGGATTTAATGGTGAAATTGAAAAGAAAAATCAATTTAGCAAAATGACAAATAAAATCAAAAGAATGAGCATCAAAATTGGCATAAAAAATAAAAATAAAATTTTGATTGAAGGGTGAAATTAAAAATAAAAATCACCTTAACAAAATGAGAAAAAAAAAACAATGAGGACCAAATTGGTAAAAATAATATACCATAAATTTAGATTGAAGGATAAAATTAAAAATAAATTAAACTTTTACAAAAAGGCCAAGAAAAGAATTAGAAATCAAAACAATGAGGACCAATTTGAAAAATATAATACAATAAATTTGAATTGGAGGATGAAATTGAAAACCAATAAAATTTTACAAAAAGATCAAGGAAAAAAATAATAATCAAAAGAATAAGGACCAACTTGGAAAAAACAATATATGTCAAATTGGAATTGATGGATGAAATTGAAAACAAAAAACTTCTATAAAAGGGCTAGGAACAAAATTAAAAATCAAAATAATAAGGATTGAAGTTGAAATAATAATAACAAAGAGGATCAAGTTGTACTTTTTCAAGAAAGAATAGAGAAAAGAAGAAAAAAAAGGTCTACCAACAACAAACCAGACCACCATCCTTGACATGAGCCACTCCGCTAGGAAGAGGACGTGTACTGCTTCTAGTGATGACATGACAGAATGATATTTTTTGACGTGGAGAGGTGCCACAAGCATTACTTAAAAGGTACGGATGCCTCCCATGCGTCGGGGAGGGCACTTTACACACCTCAACTCTTTTATATATTTAGTCAAATATCAAATTGCTCCTAAATAGACTTAATAATAAAAAAATCATTGTAAAAAGACTAAAAAGCCCCCAACTCCAGGTATAAAATTTTTGCTATTAATGGCATTTTAATCGATTCAAGTGTTCTTTTTAATTGTTTATTATTATTTATAATTGATTCAAGTGTTCTTTTTAATTGTTTATTATTATTTATATTTGTTGCAATACCAAATTGATCATTAGTTGATATTATAATAACAGAAAAATGATTGTTAAAATATAAAAAGCCTTTCTGAGGCTAGTTTTAATTAATTTTTTTGCGTCTAGTAGTATTTTAGTTATTTCAGTGTGTAAAAGAATTTATTTATTCTTGATTAATTTAATAATGATTAACTAATCATACAAAAATTACTTTAATGTCCTAGTGTTAAATTAATAAGGAGATGGGAAAATGTATTAGTAAGTTTCTTGATAGATATTTTATTTGACCAATTATTTATGGAAAAGTAAGTAGAAAAAGGAAGGCGTGAAAAGGAGAGCCGAGTGGTCAAGGCGTGTGCCTGCTCGAGTACATGGGGTCTCTCAAGCGAGGATTATTTTTGCTGTTTAGTTTTTGCATGCTCCTTCTACCAAATGTGGACTAGCCCATATATCTCAGAGTTCGCCCATTCCAGCCCAATGAGGAGAAGGTTACTGTCATAGCTTTAAAGGAGCCTTATTTTATCTGCTTTGAAAAAAAGAAAGAGAAGGTTACTGTCACCCAAGGCTACACCACCATTTCTTTCATCTTTGAAATCGGATTTATCTCATCATGAGGTGAAACATGCCGCATTATACACACACTAGAGGCACATATATGCACGAAAAATGCCATTGAAAAGTTAGGTGCTGGAGGCAAACTATCTGGGATATAATGTCGTCATTTACAGACAAAAAGGAACCTTCCATTCCCATATCAAATGATATATCAATTCATGCACAAGTCAGTTCTGCATTGTTAGAAAATATATATCAATTCTGAAGAGAAATGATTCAGAAAAGCTCTGATCCATTTTATATACAGGACGGGACCTTGTCGGCATTAATTCAACCTGAAACGTAACTTAATCTGCTCGCAGTATCCATATATAGTTATATAACTAAATCACACGAAGTCTTTATCTTATCTTTGCGTTATATTCAAGTCTCATGCTAGGTTTTGCATCACCATAGTTATAATATATAGCATTTCCCTCGTCTTTTTATTCTAATTTTGACAGCAATAATTAAATATGATAACTCTCCCTTGCTTTATCTTTACACATTATTGGCTAATAGGAAATTAAGGTGGAGTTATGATTGATTATATAGTCTTGGAAGCAAACCCTAAATGGGGTACTGTAACTAACTGATAAATAGTCGTCATATATATGTACAATGAAAGCAAGCTGACTTGATTGCTTTATCTCATCTAATTTTTTATTGAACTTCACTAGAAGAAACCATCATTTTCCACAAACATTTGGAGGCATGCACAGAATAATTTCCATGTATTTATCAATTTATATGGTGCCAGCCCAGCTCTACTTATCCCACTAGCTAACAACAACTTCCACTACTGGCTTTTTGAGCTGTATACATCTAATGATATATAGTTGATGCACTTACCAGCTGATCTCTTGATCATCATGTCCTTGTCTACACAAGCTTTTATATATATGGTGTCTTCTCAAGAGGAATATATCAGTGCTCGAAAAGTAATGATGAAATTGCAACATTTCGTAAGATACATTTACATACAAGAAATATCTGGTCATCAATTAGTGCAGTGCTCTCCTGATCACCTTTGTCCTATACCTGATTGAAGCTATACATAAACTTGCTAAATCTCTTGATGAAAGCCGGTAGAATACAAAGGTTGAGAGAGAATATTTGAAGGGGGCTTATTTATAGCAAAGCTCTCTCAATTTGAATGAAGAAAGAAAATTGAATATATATATATATATTGGGGGAATAGCCATTTACTCAACTTTGGAAATCAAGAGAAGGACAGGCCGAAACATCTCTCATGAACTCTTCCAAGTCCCAGTACTCCCCCACTTTTAACTCTTCTCCGTGCCAAAAATTCCCCATCTCAGCAGCTGCGTTATCTGTCTTGTTATGATCAGTACTAGTGCTATTGCAATTTTTGTTAAGACTACTCACGTAGCTACTATATGGGTGCTTGTCAGTGCTATTATCCTGTATAGTTTGGCTTTTTGCATTTTCCTCCATGCAGCTTACACTCTCTAAAGGAGGAATCCCAACATTAACACCTCCAAAGATCCCTTCCGGTCCATACAACCCATGAACAGAACTGTTCACTCGAACTTGATGAGTCATGCATGGTGGTGCACCATTGAATTCGTATCCGCTTGCACCACCAATATACATGTTTAGGCGATGATCATGATCAAGCATAGGTAATAATGGGTCCATCATGGTATTTAAAATCATTGCTTGCATGGAGTTTTCCAACGATGATGAAGATGACAGTGACGGATCCATGTTCATGGGCAAAATGCCTTGCTCTTGCATGGTCATGAACCCTCCCATGACTTCTTTGCTAGGCTCCGAGGATGAATCACTTGTGTTTGGTGATGCGTTGGATGACTGCAGGCTCTTTAGTCTTTTCTTTATTGTTGAATTCCAAAAGTTCTTGATTTCATTGTCGGTTCTTCCTGGCAAGCGAGCCGCTATTTGAGACCACCTTTGAAATTAAGGAAAAGAAATTACACGATCAACAGTTCAGTTAATTTCAACTAACGTGTTATTATTTTTTCTACTCGTGCATGATTTGAAAATGGATAGCCTGGATGCTTGAATCCTAAAAAAAAGAACAGTTATAGATGAAGTGTCTTCAACTCTATAAAGACAAATAAAGACCAGAAGAGGAATGTCTTTGTCATGAGCTTAATTATATTCTTCCATAATATAACAAGGGTTTTGACTATCCCCTCATGTTACTTCTAACATGATCTAATTAAGTAGCAGAGCTGACTAATCTTTGTATGTCTCACAGATAATAAAAAATGACAGCTAATTAATCTGTGTATGCTTGTCCAACATACCGCGTAGAGGGGGAGAAAAACGAAATGCTCAAGTTGTTTATGCTAGCTGTACGTACTGTATGAACTTTCTCGATTGATTTGATTGCATTATCTTGCATGCCTTTAAGGATAGAGGTTTATGCGTGAAAGCTTGAGTTAGTGGGGAGAAACTAAGATATTTCTCCATGATTTGTAGCCATTCTCCACTATTTTTTATTAGATTTAAAGAATTGATCAAAGAAAAAGGACTTAATTTCGATCCACTAGGCAGAACAATATATATATATATACACACACTCTTGCTACATCGGTCTCCTTACATCATCATATTATTATTGATGACATGTTTTTCCTTTCACAGGTGTATCTTATAGGATTAATAACAGCTTTTTGTTTATAGCTTCATTTTGGTCATGAATCAGCAACACAGTTTGAAAAACCTTACCCTTATCTGTGTAGAGAATGTAACTAGAAAAAATCTCCTATAAACTTCTTTTATATATATATATATTCGAACCTACCCACTAATTAAAACCAAGTTCATGTATTCATTCAATATTTAAAAAGAAGAAGAAAAGGGTGAAGGAATCTTTTTAACAGAATTCGAAAGAGATCGGAAACGATATACTAATTAACATACATGGAAATTAAGGGTATAAGGTCAATAAGAAAGTGAATATAAAAGCAAGTCGTGATATAAAGTGATTAGGGATATAAGCAAATTAATACCTATTGCCAAGAAGGGAATGCAAATGGATGGTCATCTCTTCTTCCTGGGGTGAAAATGCACCTCTCTTGAGATCAGGCCTCAAGTAATTAATCCAACGAAGCCGGCAACTCTTGCCACACCTCTGCAAACCAGCATTCCTTGCTACATCACTCCAACAACCTTGTCCATTGTTTAGTATGTAGTTCATGAGCTTGTCGTCTTCCTCCGGTGACCACAAGCCCTTTTTGAACTTGTTACTTATATCGTTGTTCTTCCCAGAGGCCTCTGGCTTCCTCATTTTGAGAGCCTTTGGATCCCTGTCACTAGAAAGGTGATCTATATATATATTTCTTCCCAACTGGTTTGATGTAGATCAGTTAAGGCTTTATAGAATGGCAGATTATGAGAAAGAGAGAGAGGAGCTTGGCAGAGTGGGCATGCCGATCATGATGGTGATGATGGTTGTGGGTATTGCTTAGAATATAGGAAAGAGAGAGAGAGAGAGAGAGCGAGAGGGGTTGGTTGATGAATGAGTCTGAGGTCTGAGCAGTAAAACGGTTTGGAGAGGGACTGCAGGGGAAAATGAGAGAGGTGTTTGTCTTGTCTTTGACTGCGTGATCTTCTTGTCCTTTTCCTTTACATTTTTCTTCACTCCAAGGTAATCACCACACATTGTACCGTAAGATAGACTGAAGCCAGAACACCCACCCACGGAAGGGAGGCAAAAAAAGGGTTTGTTTCATAACCAAGCCAAGATACTTGCTTCCACTTCACATAATCTTTAGCCATTCTCTCCCTGCCCAGCATCCACACGTGTAATTGAAGACACTGAATAGGATAAGAGAATAATTTTGCAAAAACACTCGGGAAATGTTCAATGGACCACAGAATCAATATGCATCTTTATTGGTGATCACAAGTTGAGGCCTCAGTTCATCAAAAGGCATGCTAGAGTAGAAAAGACTCAACATTTGAAATACAAACTTTTAATTATTTTCATGTGAGAAAGGTTAGGAAAGGAGAGAGATGACATTTTCAATCACCATCTTATAATATATAATATGTTAAAATACTCACAGTCGTATAAATCGCTAAGTTGCATATATATATATATTAAACCTTCAGACCATTTTTCCATCCATGGAAACCATGTTAAAGTAGTTATCTACCTACCCCGACCTGTGATTTACGACTTTCCTTTCTGTTGGGTAGCTTAATTCTCGAGTTTGTACAGAAAATTAATCAAGCTAGCACATTATTAACATGATGACTAGGTAGTGACTTGTGCTACGTTTGTGGTTTATGTATTTTTTTTATTAAAGAAAAGCTATCAAAATGATACAAATATTATTATTTTTTTAAAGACATCTAAGATTATGATTATTGAGTTGTATGAGGTTCACAAACTCAATTAATTTAATAACATAATTGGAAAATAAGATATCAATAATAAATAAAGAGGAGAAAAAACAACAACAATTCAATGCAAAAGATGAATGCTTTTTTAATATGATAAAAATATATTTGTATATATAATATTCATAAAACATCGCAATGATCTTATCTGTACACTATTCATAAAACATCTAAGCTCCAATTTTATTTAACTAGAAAGAAAAATATTCAAGAGACACTTATGTTTTTAAACAAGTAAGAGAAATTCGATAACCTAATTAAATTTTGATTAATTTCATAATTGGGTGGATGATACCCGCTACTGGTGTGGCGGGAAAACGAGGTATTTTTCCTCAAAAACTCATTTTCAACTTATTTTTTATTTAAAAACCCAGAAAAAATCTCAAAAAATTTTTAAAAACAAATCAAATCTCTAAAATAAAAATATAAAAATTTTAACTTGAAACCCAAAAATCTTCCTAAGTTCATATATATTTTTTAGGTGGGAACTATTCTAGGTACATTGTTAAACTAATCAATGACCTCTAAAAACACAAAACAATAGTCAAAAACCCAAATTTAACCTGAAACCCAAAAATCTTCCTAAGTCCACATATATTTTTAGGTGTTTTCAAGGTACAAAACACCTAATCGTAACCTCTTTCATCATATAAAACCATTTGACACAGAATAACTGTTTTAGTGGTTGTAATAGTCACAAACGACAACTTTATCTCTCAATGTCGGAACCCGGTGACTCCCTCTCTCTTCTTCAACAAAAAACTAAAACTAGAAAATAATGAAAATGAAATTCAGTATTAAAATAGGATTTTTAAAAATTACAGGCGTTGGTGACCTAATATCTCAAAAAGATGGGGATGAAAATGAACTTCCACAACAAACTTCAAACATGACCCCTATTTTACTCGCTTTTTTTCACTTTATTTCTCTATCTTCTAATTCAACCCTCCCTCCTTAAAAAATATGCAATTGAGGCTAATTTGAGCTCAAAAAGGCTAAATCATGCAAAATAAAAGTTTGGGGACCAAATTAATTTTTTTTTTAAAAAAGAATACTTCTCTAATCCATAGCATTTTGTGAGAGAGTGAACAATAAACAAAAAGGCTGATATCTTGAATTATATTGTATAATTACTCTTCTGTTGATCTAAGGAAAATATCAGAATCTGCACAGGATTCTACTGAATATATAGACTAATTAAATGCATTGTGGTTCAAGAAAATGAGATTATATCTTTGCCTTAACTGTTCAATTCTCCCAAGAAATATCTTCAGCAGCAGCAAACAAAATAAATAATGTTAAAAGAGAAGGGCAAAATTCTCTACCAAGGCTCTACTGAGCTATGTAGCTCTTAATTGAGATGTTGCATGGATTCCATATGTGGACATTTCTCGGATTCCTTTAAACAAAGTATAATAATGCATTGTAATTCAAGCAAGTGAGGTTTTTTTCCCTTAAACTTTCAGTTTTCCATTGACATATTCAATATACAGTCGCAAGAGATGAACGATGTGAAATAAAGATGAAAGAAATGGCGAAACAAACAATTGACCTTTTTTTCTGACTTTTTCCATACAAAACAAAATCACTTTGCTTCTGTTTTATTGCCAACCAAACATAAAGAAGCCCATCTGTTTTATCTAAGAATTTAAGAATAGCAGACTTGACATTTAAACCTATGATGAGAATGCAGAGCTATGTTAATATTGACGGCAGCCAGCAGCAAATGGGGTAGGTTTTTCTCTAATTACGTTCTGGACTTGGAAAATCATCTTCTAGAAGGCGAGGAAGTGATACATGCTTGAATTATTTCTCTTCTACCAAACATACCCCATAGCCCCGAATTGATATTATTGAAGAATGCAGCTGTATTCCTATCGATTACTGCATGCAAATCATTTCTCTTATGCCAAACAAATACCTGTGGTGGTTCAAGTTATAATGGGAAAAGTCCGACGCCTTTCGACGCTGGAGTGGCAAGATATAAATGCCAGATCATACATGTTATGCATAAATGGTGGACACCGCATGAGATGATTGTCCAAACTCAGACATGTTTACACCAAATCTCTCTAACCAACAAATTGAATACGTACATGTAGACCCCTATAGGCTCAAAACGAGTAAGGATATGTTGGAGTAGAGAAACATGAATAATGTGATGACAGGTGCCATACATACATGATCCTGTACTTTGTCCATGCTAAATTCTGTGCATGATTGTTCTTTTTCATTGTTTCACCACTTCCTCTCCAGATTCCAAAAGGTTAAAGGAAGGTCATAAAGTTGTTCAAGTAAGTACTGAAAAGCTAAAAAAAATTGTCTGTTTATGGATCACATAAGTGTATTTTTTAAAATTTAAAATTTTAGCCTTATACCATATCTAAAAGGATAAAAGACAAGGTGATAATCCAATATATCTAGATTTGATAGAATGTCAGGTTCAGATGACATGAGTCTGGCATGCGTCCAAACCTAATTTTGTTGAGTTTAGCTGAGCACTGAGCTACAATACATATGAATCTGGCGAGTTACCAAAATCAATATCTTTAGGTTTAGCTATGTGCTGACCCTAAACAGATATGAATCTGATGAGCAGCTAGACCCAACATCCTTGAGTCCAGCTATGAGCTGAATCCAAACAGACGTGGGTCTGGTGAACTACAAACCCAAACATCCTTAGGTTTATTTATGTGCCGAGCTCAAGTTGACGAAAGTATGGAAAGCTGCCAGACCCTACATCCTTGGATTTAGTTACGCGTTAAGCTTAAGTACATATAGATCTGGTGATTTGCCAAACCAACACCTTTGGGTTCAACTACGCGTTGAGCTCAAGTGGACATGGGTCTGGCAAGCTGCCAGGCTCAACACCCTTGGGTTCAACTACATACTAAGCCTAAGTGGATATAGATCAGGCAAGCTGTTAGACCCATCATCCATGAGCTTGGCATCGTGCCAGGTCCAAATAGGTATAGGCCTAACAATCATTATAAACCCCATGTTGGGCCATAAGGCTTCATTTGCTTATTCTTATGACTTTTAACATAAAATGTTAATGCCAAGAAAACTCATATCTCTATATCCGTAGGTGTATAAAAGTCTTTTAAGGGCTTACCATATTTCCATCAATATTAATATTATATAAGAGTTATTTGTCCCTTATTATTGTTGTGTAAGGGATATTTATCTCTCATTAATACTACCAGGAGGAAATGACATTCCAAACCCCCCCATTTAAACAACATGATAAGGTTCATGGGCTATAAATACCCCTTGAACCAACCAAGTAAAGGGTTTATAATTTCTATTCTCTAAGCATTTATAATTTAATTCTTAGAGCATTTCTCATGTAAAAAAAAAAAAACTCTTGTTCTTAGAACTTAAAGTTTATTCTCTCATTTGTTGTAATCTTTTACTAAATTAAAGTCACCGAATTTATCATCTGAGGGTCCCTAAACCCCATTAAAAATGATTGTTTTGCAGGTGTTAAGCATTCTACCACTAACCATCAACTTCATAAACTCTAGAGAAGGAAATATTGATGTGAATGTGTGATTACCCATTGTCCATACACTCAAAAACCTCATTCTTTAGACTACAAGCAACAAAGAAAGTAGGGGCAAGGTAGCCCTAAAATGGGATGGTCTCTTGAAAGTTATAAGGGTGGTAAAGACAAATACTTACCATTTACAAGATATGAAAGTGAAGAATCTCCCTCACGCTTGATAGTCAATAATAGAATGTAAGTTTTTTATATATGAATGATTTATTTAAAATAACCATGTTTTTATTTTCTTCAGGTGATTCCTAAGGGCCTCTTAACAACTAACCTTGAAAGGAATTGATAAAAATTATTCCTAGTGCGATTGTATATTTTTCTAAGGAAGGGACTAACTCAGTCTCCTTAGTGCAACTACACAATTCTTCAAGGGATTGGTATGGTCTCCCTAATATGATAGCATAACTCATCTTATAAGGGACTGATCAAGTATCTTTCTAATGCGATTGTACATATCCCCAAGGAAGGGGTTGATTCAGTCTTCCTAGTGTGATAACATAATTCTCTAGGGGATTGACATGGTCGTTTGAGTATGATATCACTACCCTGGAAGGGATTGATCAAGAATCTCCCACGTACGATTGCATATTTCTTAAAGGAATAGATTGACTTGATCTCCCTAGTGTTATGGCACAACTCTTCAAATGATGGGTTTTAGGCCTTCCTAATACAATAACACTAACCTTCAGGTGATACCTAGGGGGCTCTCACTAATTCACTAAGGATATGTTCACAGACAGTTAGATTAATGAAGCAAGAACTCCTACAACCTAGATTTCCTCTAGGTTCCAGGTAGGGGGCAAGTTCTAAATAAGGTTAGGCGAAGTTCAAATCTTTCCAAAATTTGAAGGCAATATTTTGAAATTTTTCTAAGTATAGGCATTGGAACTATACAAACTGCTTAAAGGATTTTCTTCTAAATATTTTTTTTTCTAAGTATGGGAGTTGAGCCTATACAAATTGTTTAAAGGATTTCCTCCTAGATATTTTACTATGGGCATTATGCCCATCCAAATTAAACAAGTTTACCAAATATTTCTCCATGAAAACATGGAAATGAAAAGGCATTTTTCATAAAATTCTAGTATATTATAAAAGGGCAAACCCCACATGATCGTGGTTATTTACAAGGCTAAAGGGAGTTAGGGGCTAAGGCTTAAATACTTAGGTCATGCTTCTCAATAAGGTATTAGTCACATTAAGCAGTTACAACCATAACAAGGAAGGCACCTGTAAAGTCAGGCACAATGACTAAATGAAATGTAGCACTGAAGTCTACTTGTATTCCTTTTGACTAATTGAAGAAATACAAGTTGAATATGATAAGAAATATCTTGTCTCTAGCTTTCTCATTCAGTGTTGTAGACCTTTCAAAAAAATTCCTGGAACTTTTCAAAAGAGTTCCTCAAAGCTTCCAACCATATATAATAGCTCTAGGCTTCTTCCTTAACAGTAATGATCCCAACTCTTAGAGCATATTGGAAAGCCTTCATTCAAGTATCCCTTGCTTCAAGGTGTCCATTTCATTACAGGCTAAACAAAGCTCATTTTCAATGGAGCTCGACTGAAGGACATCACCTTTCATATTGTCCTTTAGTGCTACATAGGCTGCCTTAAGGTTCCTTAGTTCATCCTCCACTACAACCTTTTAATCCCTTAGCCTTTAAAGGATAATTTGGTTTTTGCCTTGTTCTGGGCAATGACCTCTTTCACCTGGCTCCTCTCAGTCGTTCAATGCCTTTTAGAAACATCACGTATCATAAAAGTCCACTAAAAATAATTTTTTCGAAACAATAGTCATAAAACTAAAATAATGAGATTAGATAAAATAGTTCTTACATTGAAGGTCGTTTGCCTAGTTAACAGTTGTAGCTCTCATCAAACATCATAAGAATGTCTCAAGGAATTGTTAGAACACTCTTCAGGTGCTTCACCATCTTTAGGCCATTCTTCCTGATGCCATACCTCCCACCAATAACAATTTTTATGACTTGTCTTTCCTTCTCAATCAATATGGGAAAAGCGTAAGGGGCTTGACTAAATATAAGGTTGGCAAAGTCATCCTCACACCAAGGCTACCAATTTCCTTAAAAAAACCTTGGACAAAGGTCCCAACAACTGAGTCTACAACGCTAGACTCCATAGAGGTAGATACCTTTTTTTCTTTTAAAATAGGTAGCAGCACATGCAAGCACTTCAGGAGGGGTCAACTGCAATTGACACTCAACCAAAGGTGGTTCCCTTTATTTTTACGAGAGTAATGGCTCTTGCCATTATTTCCTCAGGAATAAAAAAAACCCATCTATGTTAATGAGGTCGTGTTCCATCTTTACTCTAGTCCTAACTCCAATTAAGTCAAAAGATGAAGACCCAATCCTCGATGCAGACAAGCTCTCCTCTGCAGACCTTGTTGAAGTTTCCTTTTCTTTTTCATGTGTTAACCCTGCACAGAAACAAAGTTAGGAATAAATACTTAGATGCATAAAAACAAGGGATAAAAAGACTATATATTTTGCAACAAGGTCTAGTAATGATCTTTAGCCATCTTATTAATCTTGTGCTCGATTGAGGTTCAGGTCAATGCAACACATGTTTTTTTCTCATTCGAGCTTAGACAAGGCCTATTATTCACCTCAAAGGTAGATACTCTCTAATAGTGGGCATAACCCCATATTTGTTGTTAGTTATCTCTAGTGTTGATTGTCTTATTATATCTCACTATCACCTACCCACCTCTCTTTCCACTTCTTAACACGTGCAGGCTTGCCATGCAAGTTCCTTTTTATGGATCCAGTGGGTTTGTTGGTGAAGGTAAAAAAAAAACCAGCGCACATCATTTCTGCCATTAGTACAAACAACCAAATGGTAACAAGTCATAAAATGTTTTATAATAGGCTTAATTTTAATAAACCTAATGACCTTGTCAAAAACAGATAAGATTATTCATCCATTAGGATGCAGTTGGTCTAGATCTAATCTATAATATTGAAAAATTTCTCTTGCAAACCTTTAAAAAGGGAAGATATACCTTTAATTCGTGTGTGTGTGTGTGTGTGTATTACGACAGTAATTTCACAGTGCCCTTAGTAAAAGGCCAATGTTACTTGGCTAATCCTTTCATCCCTGAAAAGTAATTGAGCTATATAATCTATTAGTTACCGATCATTTACAAAGTCCACCTCATTTATGCTCAAAGTGCTAGAAGCATCGTCCTTAGAGATTTAAAGCAACATTTTTCTCCTTCGGGCTTCCCTAGAGGCAATAAGGGAAGAACTTCTTCGATGTTGAGAACTACCTTACTCCCTACTAGAGTTGGATGCTGGAGTTCCACTCTTTCTAGTTTTAGGGCCTAGTATAACAAACCCTTGTCTCTTACTACTTCCTCTAGTTTCTAGTTGGAACCTAAACTTACTATCGGAGGAAGTAACATCCCTACTCTTAGGGTCAGATTTAACTATTTTAGAGTCAATTTTTTTTTATATATAAGAAAGAAGATGAAAGAAATGTTTTAGGGTAAGGAATACCTAAAATGGCAATATTTTCTTAAACAAATAGAGCAAATCTTGCTTAAAAGCTTCTTCAATTATTTTTATAGAGAAGTTACTAAGAGTGAAAGTAAAACAAAAATGGAAGCAATAGCGGTTAGTGTTATAATGAAAATAAATTTTCATCCTCATCGTTCGATGAATAACCTTTCATGTCACCATAGATCTCTAAAAATCCACCTGATTATTGCATTAAATACACACCGCCATTTTGTTTCTAAATAGACATTTCTTTTAATGAGGATAAGCCATTTAGCCATCTCTTTCAAATAAGGACAAGACACTTAGCTATAAGAATCCAAACAATTCTGCTTAGGATAGTCTATCTCATGAAAAAGGTAAAAAGTCTCATGTGAAAGTTGTCAACCTTTTAAACCTTTGCACATTCAATATACAAAAATTTGGGGGTTATTAATGGATCAATGTATTTTTTTTAAAATCAACTTTTAGCCTAGACTAAATCTAAAAGGGTAAAAGGCAAAGTGATAACCCAACATACATAGGCTTGGAAAACTGCAAGGCCTAAGTGACATGGTTTTGGCTTGCTTCCGGGTCCAACATCCTTGGGATCAACTAAGCATTACGCCCAAACAGACATGAATCTAACAAGTTACCAAACCTAACATAATTAGGTTTAGCTACGCGCTAAGCTTAAGTACATATGTGTATGGCAAGCTATTAGAACTAATGTCCTTGGGTTCAACTATGCACTAAGTCCAAACAAACATGGGTATGTCAAGCTGTCAAACCCAATATCCTTGGATTTAGCTACGCGCTAAGCCTAAGTATTTATAGGTCTAGCGAGCTGTCAGACTCAATCTTCTTGGGTTTAACTCCACGTCAAGCCCAAGTGAGCGTAGGTATGACAAGCTGTCAGACTCAACCTTCTTGAGTTCAGCCACGTATTGAGCCTAAATAGACATAGATGTGACAAGTTGCCAGACCCAACCTTCTTGGGTTCAGCTACACGCTGAGCCCAAATGGATATGAGTGTGGCAAACTGTCAATCTCAATATCCTTGTGTTCACCCACGTGCACTGTCACACCCAATAATTTTGGGTTCAGCTACATCATCACCTGTGGACTTGACATCATGCTATGTCTAAGTAGGTATGAGTCTGACAATCATTATAAGCCCCATGTTAGGTCACGAGGCTTTATTTGTTTATTCTTATAACTTGTAATGTAAAATGTTAATGTTAAGAATACTCATATCTCTACACCCTTGGGGGTATAAAAGTCTTTTAAGGGCCTACCATATTTCCATCAACATCAATATTATGCATGGGATATATGTCCCTCATGAATTCTGTGTAAGATATATTTATCCGTTATTGATATTGTATAAGAGATACTTATCCCTCATTAATGCTATAAGAAGAAAATGACATTTCAAACCCCTCCATTCAAGCAACATGACAAGGTTCAATAGCCATAAATATCACTTGAACTAACCAGGTAAAGGGTTCACAATTTCTATTATCTAAGTATTCATATTTTAATTCTCAGAGCATTTATTATACAAAAACAAACAAACACTCTTGTTCTTAGAATTTAAAGCTTATTCTCTTATTTATTGCAATCTTTTACTAAAAGTCACTGAATTTATCATCTGAGGGTCTCTAAACCCCACTAAAAGGAATTGTTTTGCAGGTGTTAAGTCTTTTACCATCAACTTCATGAACTCTAGAGAATGGGATATTGGTGTGAATATGTGATTATCTGTTGTCTAAACACTGAAGAGCTTTATTTTTGAGTATATTGAATTTTAAAACATATGAGAGGGCAAAAAATCAATTAAGAGGAGAAGATGGTAAGGATTCTACGATCACATTAAGTGCTTATTGAACTAACATGTATGGAAATTTATAATTTGTGGGGTTTAGCGTTGAAGAATCATAATATATAGCCAGCTCACCATTTGATCCATGAAGTCATATGACACATCATATTGCTTTGACTTAAATAATTTCATGATTACAGTATTTCTGATGAGAGATTAATTAAGCCTTATACTGAGCGAACGGTATCCAAATTGAAGAAAAAAAAGTAGTGGAAAAAAAATCAACCATTAGAAATATTTTTTTTTTTAACGTTTATTTTTGCAGCAGTATCCCTGTGCTATCTAGAGTAAAAGACACGTACATTAATGATGAAAGGAGAAAAGGTCTAGGGAAATATTGGACGGTACTCATAGTATTCCAACTTTTTCCATGCTTTCTCTTCACTGTTCTCGAAAGCTTTGTCTCTACCCTGTTATGGTTACTAGTAAAGAGATTCGCCTTTAAGGTGATGAGACTGGGCCAGTGAGGAAGGCCTTCTAAGTCACAAAAGCAAATTAAGATGGAGGATCAAACGAGAAAGATTCTCAGCAGGACAAGGATACTTGATCATTTGAGCTAAAACAACTAAAAAAAACCCCATGGAAAGGCAAAGATATTGGTAGGGTATGCCAAATGAATGGAGAGTATGCATTTTTTCCAATAGCCCACTTTCATTTTGAATAACAAGGACAGGATATGACCACAATAATGATGTTTCACAGCATAAAAGAATAGTTGGTAGAGAGAATTTTCAAAGGAAATAGGCTCTCCAACTTCTTCATAGCTTACAGATAGCAGTTTCAGCTCATTGCCAATTTGCCACCAGCTTAACAAGAATAGTGGGAGCAACCTGAACTAATTTAAAAAATAGAAAAAAAACTACAATCAGTGTATATATATATATATATAGCAAAACTTAGGCAAATGTTAATCATGAAAGATAACTCTAGAAAGGCTCACATGAAATCACCTCCAACAAATAAGTGCCTTCTGTAATTTTTCCATCAAGTAGTAATTGGAAGTGCTCAATTTTTTAATACAGAATATTAGGTCATTGTCAAATATTAATCACAGTGTTGGTAGAAAACACTTTATTTTTGCATTAAAAAGAAGAGTTGATGACTTCGCAATTTAGAAAGGTATACCAACCAATTACTGTAACTACTAAATTACAAACAAACAAAAAAAATCTCATGTTTTAGTTGCTCTGAGCTAAATCTCAATATTGTGCTACCCTTTCTTTCCATCCTGAGAGGCACCAGAATAAAATAGAGGTCTGCCTCAAATTTTGTTTTTAGAAGGAAAAGCTAGAGGTGGTTTTGGCATTAGTTGAAGTTCCTGGTGGAAATCAAGCTGAAAAATGAAAAACTTGCAAGGGTTTAAAAGCATATAACAAGGTTGCGTCGACAGGAAAGCCAAGCAAGCAGGAGCATTTTTCTGCACCTGAAAGCTAGCTCAATAAATCATTTGGGGCCTGGTGGTGCCCTTATCTTATGAATCTGGGACAATAGTTTGAGCAAACAGTGAGAGTATGATTATATACATACAAGTGCTATGATTGGTTAAGGCTGCTGGCCGATTTGAATCTTTGATTCTGATTCAAAAGGAACATCCTAAATTACTGATGCTGCCTTCTATGTATCTTGTCTAAACTCCATGGATGTAATATAATTTGGGGCAATATCCAACATGAATCCACAAGGATTGACATAATCGGGCAAATGACCTTTCTTGTATGTTTGATTGGCAAGAAATCTTGACACGTGTTTTGGAGGAACTCACTCAAGTTAATCGCGCAAGGACGTTGCACCATGAAATTTCTTGCAAACCTATAGTCATCACCTAATTCTTGACTTCCATTGCTCTCAGCGTCAGTCAACAGACAGCAACATTTCCTGCAAATTAACTGGGGAAAAAAAAACGTTAGACCATGCATGAACTGAAGGTTGACTTACAGGGCTGACCCAATGTATAAGCCTAACTTAAGGGCAACTTGAAGATTGCACAATGGACACCAAAAGTGGGCATTCCACAAGCTTCCTCTCACAGATAGATAATGCGTCATAATCTCACCATATACAAAGGGAAAAGGATAATATAGCAAGCTAAAAAGGTCAGAATACTCTTTTAAAAGAAAAGAAGAAAGGAAAAAAGATTTAATGCGTCTTCTTTCACCTCAGAAGTATGACGAGACGCCAAAATATTCAAAAACTTATGAGTCACTTTCTTTGCAGCATTTTCTAAAGTAACCTTCTCCAATCCACTACATGAAGGGTGCCTTATAGCCTACGCATCACGAAGCATTTGACACAAATTATACTCAGTGGCAGAAGCTGTAGTGATGCACAATTTTATGGATTTCCTTCTTTTGATGTGAGCGTTTGTGTTAAAATCAAAGCAATCCTTTTATATCAATCATGGATTGACAAAGACTAGACAGCCCTTGCTTTTACAAGAGTACGTAACATGATGAGAAGGCAGCAAAAGGTGAAAATAATGCACTGAGATCAGATTACTGCAAAAGCAAGGACCGAATTCTAGTTCGTTAACATTTGCTGGCTTATGATCCACATGTAGCCATGCAGGGATAGTGGATCAAAGCTCACGATCAAATTGATCAGATCAACATGCTTAGAGTTAGAGATATGATTGTGGGCTCTAGAGGAAGCAGTGGCTTTTATCAAACATGTTGGGGTCAATGGGGTGCTCTGCTTAATGCTCGTAAGACCCATGGTAGAGAGAGACTCTTTGAAATAAGTAGGCAGCACTTTGTTATGAGCAGAGGAACTTGTAGTTTTGCGTGGCTATCAAATTCCAATGCTAGTTCTGATGGGATTATTATTATTATACAATGAGATCAGTTTTTGGTGCTATTGTTCACATCCTCATATAATAAGAGTGTGGATTTCAGCAGTATTTGTTTTTTTATTCAACTTTTATTTTATACGATTTAACTTTTTTTTAGTTCAAATTAACTCCTAATTGCTTATTATTTTAGGAAGGAATGTTGAATCAAAAGATTTAGAACTGAAATAAAAAAGACAGGTAAAATAAATGATGAAATTGAAATTTGTTATAAAATTTCATTTTAATCCCCCATAGTTTTTAACTATTAATTAATTGGTCCTTTTAATTTTATTTTTTTAACTTTTAGCCTAAAACAAAATCTAAAAAGTTAAAAGTAGGTAATAATCCAACATAGATAGACTTGGAAAACTACAAAGCCTAAATGACATACTTCTAACTTGCTTCCAGCCCAAATCCTTGTAATCAATTAAGCACTAAGCCTAAGCAAACATGGATCTAGCAAGTTATCAGACTCAACGTCATTGGATTCATCTACACGCTGAGTTCAAGTACTTATGAGTATAGCGAGTTGTTAAAACAATGTCCTTGGGTTTAATTCCACTAAGTTCAAGATGTATGACAAATTGTTAAAATTAACATCCTTGAGTTTAACTACACACTGAGTTCAAATAGAAATGAGTTTGTCGAGCTGTCAAACCCAATATCCATGGTTCCAATTACACGCTGAGGTTAGATATATGGAGGTATGGCGAGTTACCAAACTCATTCTTCTTGAGTTCAACTATGTGTCGAGCCCAAGTGGATATAGATGTGGCAAGCTGTTAGACCTAATTTTTTTAGGTTCAGCTACGTGCCAAGCCCAAATGGACATGGGTGTGACAAGTTGTTAGTCCCAATATCCTTAGGTTCAACTACGTGCTAAACCCAAATACAAATGGATGTAGCAAGCTGCCAAACCCAACATTCTTGGGTTCAGCTATACGCTAAGCTCAAGTACATATGGATCTAACGAGCTGTCAAACTCAACACCTTTAGGTTCAGCTATACACATCGTCCATGGGCTTGGCATCATGCCAAGTCTAAATAGTTATGGGTCTGACAATTATTATAAACCTCATGTTAGGTCATAAGGCTTCGTTTGTTTATTATAATGACTTTTAACATCGAATGAAGCTTTAAGTTTTTATTAATGAAGCTTTTGTTAAAATAAATATGCAATTGAAGCTTTAACAAAAACCTAAACAAAAGCTTCATTAACAAAAACCTAACTTTATTTTTCTTATTTTTTATCTTTTTTTGGTTAAAGGAGAGAGAGGGAGTCACTAAATTCCAGTGTAGAAAGAGAGTGATCGTTGGTGACGATTATGGCCACCAAAACAGTTGGTTTTTGTATCAAATGGTTCCATATGATAAGGGAAGTTGAGATGAGGCGTTTTTTTTTACCTTGAAAGTGTCAAAAAAAAAAAAGAAAAACATATCCGAGTATGGGAAGATTTTGGGTATCAGGTTGATTTTGGATTTTGTGTCGGTTTTTTATGTTTTTGAAAGGCCATGGATTGGTTTAACCAGGTTCTTAAAATGTTTTCTAGGTGTTTTGGGTCAAAAATTGATTTTAAAATGAATTTGTTTGTAAAAAAATCTAGGAGTCTAATTTTTCAGCCACCACAGTGACTAGATTTTGGATATTCCCACACGTGTCATCTATTGACCTTACTTTTTTAAATGGAGGGATGAGATGTCATCCACCCCTTAATTTTTTAAAAAAATGGGGGGGTGGGGGGGGGTGGGGGCGCGGGGGGGCGGGGCAAGCATGCTTGATGGGCTAGGCGTGGCGAGCTCAACGGTGCTTGGTCTAATTTATTTTTATTATTTTTTTGATTTTTTTAATTAATGCATTATTTTCTATGTATTTTTTAAAATAATATTTTTATTTATGTTTTAATTAATACCCCTCCTCTGTGATTTTTTCACTTATTTATCCTTTTTTATATTGTGATTATTTTTTTAATGATATTTGGTGTGTTTAATTTTTTAAAAGATTGGTATGATTCATCTGTGATTTTTTTAAAAAATTTTATATAGATTAATTTTTTTTTAAAATAGTGATTTTTTTTTCATAAAGCTTTTAATATGTGCACCTTTGCACAATTTTTTTTCTTTTTTGTATTCAATAAATTTTATATGCGTGTTGTTTTTTATTAAAACATTTATTTTGATTAATAAATTAATTAAACACAATCAGGTAAATTACCTGTATCGAAATATTAAATATTTTAATTTATATTTTTCTTTTAGTTTTCTAAGTTTCTTTTTTATTTGTTGTGTGATTTTGATTATTGATTTATTTAGTTAAATACATGTATAAATTTTTAAATTTTCAATTTATATCTAAATTTTTTTAATGTAAAAAACCACATTTTAAAACTTTGCGTTCAATTTTTTTATGATGTTTTAATATTTAAATTCATCTTTATTTTTATGATTTCTAATTTTTTTTTTTCTGTATCATTTTATGCTCAATTCACTAGCCTGTGCAATCTTTTTCAGTTATCAAAATCTTAGATTTTTATTACTCATTTTAAAACATTAACACATGAATATCTTTTTTCATACAGACAGAATTAATTTGTCCGCAACATTTCGCTGGCCATTTATCTAGTCCTGCTACTAAAATATGTAATGAAAGGAGTAGCGTGGAGTTGAAGAACACAGCAGGCTGCTGCTGGATTGAGGTTGTCAAACAATTTCTAAACAATGTTTTGGATTCATGTTTACTGAATGCAGGGGTATGAATTTGCAGTTTCTTGTTAATGATCAAAGTCAAAAAATTTCTTATTTCCTTGAAATCCGATGTCAATTGTAAAGCATATACAATAGAAGCAATTGTTAAAGTAAAAAGGCAAGATTAACACCCCCACATGAGCTGTGCAGGCACTTCTATCGAAATTCATCCAACATATCTAACATGGCTAATGCCTAAACAACCCAATTAATCCAAGTAGTAGATGAAACAATTTCATCCAAGCATAAGAAAGGGTTATTTCTGTATGATTCTGATGCATTTCAGCATAAAAAGCACTTTGAAAAACTACCACAACCACACTCCCAAACACCAAACAGCTAACCCTCAAAGCTAGCCCTACCCCAGTCGAAGTCCATGGATACCCAGAAATAATCCTTCATGTTCTTTTGTCACCACCATCAAAATCAGCAAGTTTTACCTCTTGATGGCTCAATAAAAAAAAACCATCCCCCAAAATCACCGAGAAAATAAAAACAGCAAAGATCTTTAAACTCCAAAGACCAAAGTTTACATAGAATATACTAAGAAACGACATAAAACAATTGAAAAACAGCAACAAGAAGAAACTAGAACAGAACAGTGACTGATAAGAGTATTAATAGATGGCATCAAAAACGGAGTGAGGGGCAGAGCGCATGAAACAAGTAGAACAAAGGGATTATCAATTGAAAACATGAGATACCCAAAATTCATGAGCAAAAACATGTTATGGAAAGAACATGCAGCAAAACTTAGATTCACCCAAATAAATCTCAAATATGCAAAATTTAGAAAAGCAATCAACAAAAATACATTATCCAGGAAGGTCCAGAACCTAGCATCAAACATGTAACTAAATCTCTCAAAATTGCCTAAACAGCAAGCATGGATGTGCATCCCATGATTCAGTATAATCTGTTGCAGTTTATACCAACAATCCCTGCAAGAACAAAAAGCACATCACCAGCATTAATTTTTTTAGTTGTGCTCTTTCCACCAAGATTGCTAGTAGAACATGTTATGAATATGGCATCGAAATTTTTAAAATACAATAAAGGCGGGGAAGATAACAACATAACTTTGACTGAGACTAGTAAAATTAATGCCCTGCTTATTTTTTATTTTTTTTAGGGGGGATTCCCTCTTGAAAACCTTCTATTATGTCTTAATTTGAATAATATAAAGGTCTGATCTACAGATTCCATTCGCATAAAAAGACCTCAACAGAGTACTATCAATACATTTAAGAAGGGGAAGGAGGGTAATCAGGGAAACACTCCAAAGCAACACATGCAATATTACCTTAAATATTTAACGCCTCTGTGTTTTTCCAATGGAACGTTTCCCAGAGAACAAGTGCTTTGGTTTGAGTGTAGGAATAACTCTATCTGCTTCTCCACGTCTAGCATCCTTGTTCCTCTTTTTAGCAGAGTTCTTGAAAAGCTTAAGAGCCTTGCTTTTTTGAACCGAGTCCTTGAAGCCCTCTCCTGGAACAACCTCATTTGGAGGCCGTGACCTTGACCTAGACCGAGATGTGGATCTCAAACGCAGCTTCTTATTTGGCTGGTCCACATCCATATCCATAGCATCACCATCGTGTCCCCTGTCAGTTGACCTCTCTCTTTTGCGGCCCCTACTAGAGAGTGACCTCTCACGAAGACGATTAATTGCTTTAGAAGGATCCACTCCCATAGCTGACAGCTGCCTGCCCATTCTTTTTGTTGTGAACTTTCTGTCCTTGTCAAATTTTCTAGGTACAGTAGGCCGGCTCTCTGCAGTGCTTTTCTTCATTCTATGCTCTTGAATGAGCAAGCTTTTCTTTTTCCTGATCTCAGCCAAGGCTTCTTTCTCTTCAGGAGTTAATTCCTCACCATCCATCTCAAAATCGTCATCTCCTTCTTCTGCTTGTCGGATACCTTCTTCTTGTTCCAACTCCTCGAGCCTTTGCAAAATATCAGGATCAATGAAGTCATACACATTGTGGCCATCAAGAATCTCCGGGAGTACATCTTCTTTCCATTCATCATGGGCTAAGATGTAATTCTTCTTCAAACTGGCGGAGTATACACCAGCACCACCATTTTCATCTTCCAAATCCTTTTCTGTTTTTCTTTTCTCCTTCTCTGCTGCCTCCTTAGCTTTAGCTTCCAAAACTGGTTGAGGTATACAAGGTGGCCTTTCCTTTTGATCACGTGGCTTTGGCATTGCTACATGGAACCGATTCAAGCAGTCATTAATTTTTTTGGATTTCATCTTCATTTCCACTCGCTGATTCAGCAATCTCTCGCAAGCAGCATTCTTCACAGCAATCACCCCCTCCTCGGTCAAGGTACTCATAGTCAAAAGCACATCAGCATCATTGGTAGCTTCACCTCCTTGAGCAACCAGTGTCTTCATAGCTTCTGATTTCATCTCCATGACCAACTTCATGTCTTCCTCAGAAATCCCTTCAAGTGGTTGCAAATCGGTCTTGTTGCAGACAATGGTCAATGGTTTATTCATAAACAAAGACTTAATGCTATGAAATAAAGCAGCCTGTTGAGCAATGCTATATCCACATGACCCAGAGACGTCCAAGAAGAATAACACAGCCGCTCGAAGATGTGCCAGAGCTGTGATGCTGCACATCTCAATAATGTTACGATCCTCAAAAGGCCGATCCAAAATCCCTGGTGTATCAATCACTTGGTACCTCAGATACTTGTAATCTGTGTGGCCTACAAACAATGACTTGGTAGTGAATGCATAAGGTTGCACATCCACATCTGCCCTGGTGATCTTGTTGATGAAAGAGCTCTTCCCAACATTAGGATACCCGCAAATCAAGACTGTCCGGGTATTTGGATCAATTGAAGGTAGCCTTGCCATATGCTGTCTAATTTGCTCCAAGTAAGCTAAACTTGGGCCAATCCTCTTCATAACAGTGCACATTCGCCCAAGGGCAGCCACCTTCAGAGACTTGCATCGATACAACGAATCACCATACTTTAACAACTTGACATAATCCTTAGCAATCTTGCTAATAAGATTCCTGGCAGTATTAATCTGACCAAGGGCAAGCTTGTAATGATCCTTATTGTACAGCACATGAAGAAGGTCACCATAAAACGGATGGATGTCATCAAGACGAGGGAACTCATCAATGATTGTTGAAAGCTTCTCATGGAAATTCTGCTGAGTATACTTCACCTTCCGCATATAAAACTGCCGAAGCCGAGAAATAGCATAACCCTTATGGACCACCGTTGGTGTTTGCCTTTGGGTCCGAGAAAGGATGATATCAACAAAATCCTTCCCATTAGGGACCACAGTAATCTTCTTAAAATTATACTGCACCATCTTTATACTCTTTCCACACTGTAAAACACATATACATTTTCAAATAAATGGTATCGCTAGCAATTTTCTTGATGAAAAACATATATATACTAATTAAGAAAAAAAAACATCCATTAAAGGAACTAAAAACAGAAAAAATTGAAAAACTGGAAAAAATAGGTGATAACAACATAGCAAGAACACAGTTGCAGAAGATAAAGAATCTAGCAATAGCAGAAATAATTGAAAGTTTGAAAAGAGGAGAAGCTCTCACTCACCTTGTTGAGAGCAACTAAGAAAGAAGAAGGGCGCCGCAAGCAGGAGGCCCTCTCTCTAGGGTTTAAGAGAAAAGGAAAGGAAATGATATCAAATAAAGAGGCGGCTTATGTAGCAAGGGTTTTGTCTTCGAAACGACATGTCATTCATTTAAAAAATATTGGTAGCACATTAGGAGACACGTAGTCCACCTTTCACCCCTTGCCTCCTTATCTCATGGGGCATCAGAAAAACCTCAGATAGTCGCTTCCTGTCACCGCAATGTTGCTGAGACTGGGAGCGCTGACACCGCTTCTCCGCTCGTCTCTCTTCTCTCCGAAACCCATCCTTCTTTCTCCTTTAATAACCGCCAAACACTTCTTTTCTCTCTCCTCCTTCTCTACGGCACCGTTTCAATCGTTTTTGGTATCTCATTCTTTCAATCCAAAACCAACAACCCTCTTCGATAGTGGCAAGAATGCCATCTCTGTTGACCCTTATTATTTATCCTGCTGTATGGCTGACAAAGATAAGCCTCTGAGAATTGCCGTCCTCCTCAGCGGCGGCGTTGACAGTAGCGTTGCCCTTCGGCTTTTGCATGCTGCTGGGCACCACTGCACTGCTTTCTACCTCAAAATTTGGTTCCAAGTAACCCATTTTCTTTCTTTCAATTTTTTTTTACCCCAAAGTTTGAAACTTTGTCTGAAATTAGTCTTAATTCGGAGTTGGTGTTTTGCAGGAAGATTTTAACAACTTTTGGTCAGAATGTCCATGGGAAGAGGATTTGAAGTTTGCAAAAGGCGTCTGTGATCAGGTTAATCACTTTGTTTTCTTCATTTTTTGTACATCGAGCTTTTAATATTTACAGCTGCATTTAAGTAAGTAGATTTCTTCTTTTGCCTTCTCGAAAGCCAAGCTTTGATCAAATTCTTTTCGTTTGGTCAAGTTTGAGATGATGTTTTACATATATTCTGTTTTAGCGGTTTCATTTCATTGTTTGGAATTCTACCTTTTCTTTGCTCTTATGAGTTACAAAATTGGCATAAAAATAATGCTTCTGAAATGAAAGATTTCGATGAAAGGATTTTTCTTGCTTACTTTTTAGGTTGGAGAAGTTCTTTGCTTGGTTTATAATCTATAAGCTTGTACAGGGGGGAGAGAGAGAGATTGTTTAACTGAAGCTTGATGGCATTGGCTTTCAGGTTGGTGTCCCATTAGAAGTTGTCCATTTGACTGACGAATATTGGAGTAATGTGGTATGTAATTCCACTAAAAGAACATTTCCTTCGATTATTTTTTTGCTTTCTCACTTGGTTATTTCTGTATAGCTGAACAGAGAGCTTTTTTGTTGGATACCAACCCCCCTAAAAATGAAGAAAAGGAAACTCTGTTATTTTATTAGCTCTGTTTGTTGTATAGTGGAAAATCTGCTTTTTCTGGTCTGTCTTCTTGTTGGAGAATCCGGATGAAGATGTGAAGACATTTTTATGGTCAGTGAAGTAATGAAAATTGATGGTTAATTTTCCAGGTGTCATATATTATTGAAGAGTATCGATGTGGTCGCACTCCCAATCCTGATGTTCTTTGCAATACAAGAATTAAGTTTGGTACCTCTAGCTAAGCTTGAACACGTGAATTATCCTTTGATTAGTTGATTCAGACTATCTTTGTGCTTAACTTTTTCATTGAAATACAAAAAATTCAGGTGCATTCATGGATGCCATCAACAACATGGAATTTGATTATGTTGCTTCAGGGCATTATGCCCATGTCATTCATCCAGTTTCGGATCAAATAAATAAGCCATCTGTTTTAGAACTCTCAAAGGACAAGGTAATTAAGTGAGAACATATCTTCTGATCTTTTGCTTTTTTTGTCTCTTTTGCTTTATTATCAGTCTTTTGAGTATTGTCTTAAAACTGTAATTGGTTAATTGTGTTTCATTTTCTAAGATGCTTGATACATTGTTTCATCAACACAATCACGACATTGTTGATGCTTTATGGTGGAAACCTTATGGTAAATGGGGTTTTAAATTTACAATCATATTTTAGTAGTTTCTTTGAATCCAATATGTGAATTTTTCTCATTATATGGTTTAAAGTCATATTAGAATTTGTAATGTGTGAATCTAGGTACTGTGAAGAGTTTTAGTTGCCCACATAAGAAAAGAAGACAGTTGTTTTCAGCATTTTTTTTCCTTGCAATATGTGCACAGAAATCATTGATTTTTTTCCCCAAAAGTTCTGCATTATCTCTCACCAAGAGTAAAACTGGGGAATCAGGTTGAGAGATCACTTAGATCTTCAATGTCATTTGATAGCTAAAAATTCTACTTATCAAATTTGTTCCATAAACTTTATCCTGAAACTCTGATAAATTTAACTGCCCATGTTCAAATTACATTTATGCTTGTGTTATTTCTATCATGAGGATTGGTGCCTAACAGATTACTTGAAGCATTTGTCTATTGTGTGTTGTTAATATCAATAAGTATGATCTACAGCTCAAGGATCAAACGTATTTTCTCTCACATTTGACACAAGCTCAGCTTAAACGTCTTATTTTTCCACTTGGTTGTATTCCAAAGGTGAGTTGTTTATATGCTTACTGAGGTGCCATATTTTTACTTATAATATGAGTTTGATAGTCTTCCATGCATTTATATCATTAACTCATCAATTCGAAGACTATTATTTAGTTTCTCAGTACATGGGGGCATTGGAATACTTATTATGATTCTCTGTTTAAGTTTTAAAAAAATTGTATTAGATTGCTGTGATGTGAAGAATTCACATAGGACTTTTAAAAGTAACATATTTCTCATTAGCAAAATAATAAATAGGGGGAAAAGTAGGGATGGATATTAAAGAGAAAATATAAGAGTATTATAATCATCCAGAATTTTTTTTAAGAGTTTGTATTTTTTATATATAGTTATGTATTCATCAATTAGCTCATGGATCTTTTAGTTTTTCTACCCTTTTTTTTTTTTAGTTTGTGCATATGATTTGAAAACTTAGGTGAGATAAAGAAGCATTGCAGTGTATGCCAACAATAAGTTAGCTCAACGTGGCTCCATCATACACTATAATAGTAAATTGATAGATGCAAGTGTTCAAATGACTTGTTGACTTGACTATATCATTTTACATGTGGTGTCTAACATGAGAACATGAAATTCTTGTAATTTAAAGCTGATATTTTCTTGGAAAGTCTTCTTGGAACTGAAGTTTCCATCTAGTTATTTATTTTTAATTTTTTAATGTTCTTCATTTTGAAAGTATATTACAGTATATCATGCTACAGTTGTAATTTGTTGCATGGCTCTATTTCTTGTGATTGCAGAGGTCTTCCTAAAGTATTTTTTTATTTCTTCCTCTATTTAAAAAAGAATGAATATTTCTGTCTCCATTGTTGCAGGAAGAAGTTCGCAATCTTGCCTCAAAATTTGATTTGCCTAACAAAGACAGAAAGGATTCACAAGGAATATGCTTCCTTGGAAAGGTACTTCCTAATGGCAGTTTTTTGCCACATTCCTTGCATAGTACAGGAAACATTTTTAAGATGTGATATTTTATGTGCTATATCTGCTCAACAAACGTGCTGTTGATAGCAATGCATTTTATTTTGGAAACCAGACCCATTAATGAAAACCAAGCAAATTGATGCCTGCTAACTCTAACTAATGTATAGCTAAGTTTAGTTTGCATATAACTTTGTCCTTTATAGCTTGTAATGCCTTGTTAATTTGGATGGATGACAAAAGAAATATCCTTCATTGAACTTCATTTTTCAGAACTTTTTGATATTAGCCTTGACCGGTTCTAAACTTTCTTTATTTGCTGTTATTCTATTTTTAGTGGCCATTTCAAATTTGAAACATGCTTAGTCTTTAAAAAGTTGAACCTGGTCTTAATAGTGACTTGAGACTGCATTATCTTAGAACTCTTCTTTTTGTAGATAAAATTTAGCGAATTTGTTGGGAGACATATTGGAGAGAGTGAAGGTGTGATTTTGGAAGCTGAGACAGGAGATTTCCTTGGCATTCATCGGGGTTTTTGGTTCTACACAATTGGTCAACGTCAAGGCTTACGCCTTCCTGGGGGACCCTGGTATGCTTTGCCAAATTGTTGATCTATAGCTTATCTATAGCTGTGGCAACATTCATATTATGCTTTTCATAGGATATAATGTGATGGTTTTCCAAAATTCTTTCTCTACCACTGTTAACTTCGTGCACTTAAAGATGCCATATTTCTCCTCTAGTGTTTTCTCCAATCTTGTTTTTGAATTATAAAGCCATGGTTTATCTTACGTTGGGCCCTTCTTCACCCACTTTGTTTGCTGAAGGCTTTTCTGTGTGGTGCACCTTATGCAGGTATGTTGTTGAGAAGGATGTTAAAAATAATGTAGTGTTTGTGTCAAGAAATTATTTCTCATTAGACAAAAGAAGGCGCACATTCCGTGTTGGCTCCTTGAAATGGCTTAGCGGGTCTACACCTGATATGACCAGTCAGCTTCAGTGTAAGGTATAGAGGAATTATGTTTTACATAATTCATTATTTGATAACCAATATTGCACATTTCCCTCCATGAATGTTTACTTTTTTATTTGGTTGGCAACCCTGTAGTCCTATTTATCCAACATTTGAGTCATTTATGCCTTACCTATTGTGTACCTTGCGGTCAATTGCTAATATCTTGAAGCTCAACTCTCTTTGAAACTTTTCAGGTCAGACATGGCCCCTCATTTTATGATTGCAGTGTAAAGATAGAACTTGGTGGAGATAGTCCTGAAGAGGTTGTGGCTGTCCACTTATGTGAAGATGATCAAGGTCTAGCAGCAGGGCAGTTTACAGCTTTCTACCAGGGAAGAACTTGCATAGGTTCTGGTGTGATTTTGGAGTCCTGGGATGATAAAGGTTTTCCTGTATGTGAAAAGGCTCTTGAATTAGCTAGACTAGAAGATAAATCAAAGCTTGGGAAACCAGTTAAGATAAAGGTAAAACCAGAGACTTCTGACCAGGAATCTGTTCAGAAGGATGGCATAGAACCTGATAAAGGATTGGCTGAACCACGAGTTGCTGTCACAGGTTAAAACAAGTCGGGCATATTTCAATGAGAAGCAATATCTGGATTCCCAGTAAGTTGGTTGCATAAAAATGAAGCAGGGTTGGTTGCAGATATTACAGTCTTCAAATCGTTAGGAATAGTTCGTGCATGGAAGTGTAGGTTTTAGCACATTGGTCTCCCAATCAACCCTCTGGATCCTAGGGCATGCTGTTGTTTCCTAGAGACTAGAGCCAACCGCCATTTATAACCGGTCGGGCTGTGTATAATTAGAAGAACATTCCTTGATGATATACCTGTGGTTTCATGAAAATAATCGACTTAAAAAGTATACAAATTTTGGAGGTCAAATTCTTGCCGTGACAAGGACGGAGCATGCATCCCTACCACCACCTGATCAATTATCTAACAAAAATGAATTAACCACCCGTAAGTGGTGCACAGGCTTGTAAATGTGTGTGTACAATCAGATTTTAGTTTCCCACTAATTATTTACCCATGCGATATCGCAGGTAGTTTTCAACATCTATTATTATTTAGTTCTTTTACAATTAAAATAGATATTTGTTTAAAAAACTATGATTTAAATTAGTAATAAAAAAATTAATTATTCTTTTCTAATACATGCATTTTTTTACTGATTTTTTTTTATTAGTAGCATGTTTTTTTTTATTTAAAAGTAAAGGCAATTTAAATTATTTTTTTGTAAAAAAATAACAATTTAAAATAATTAGGGGAAAATGTATCTCTTTAATCTAAACCATGTTTTTTTCTTATTAATGCATTTACTAGTTTAATGAAAACATATTTTTTTATTAAAAAAATTGTTTTTTTAAATAAAAAGGAATTATCATGTTATGAAAAGAAAGTTTTAATTAAAAATTATTGACAATTTTGGTATTATGTATGCAATTAAAGAAAAAAATAATTAATCTTAATAAAAAAAATAAAAATCTTATTTTCATTAAATATTCATGAACTCAATTTTTTTGTTTTACATGTTAGGCTCATATATAATAATTAACCAAATGATTGCTAATATTACTTAAAAAAAATGCTATAGTCTTTTTTGAAGAGAGAGAGAGAGAGATATGGAATAATATTTATAATTAATTTTAATAAAAAATTAAGAAAAAAAGTCAAAAAACTATAACTAAATGGCTGTCTAAAAAAGGGATAGCAACCCGGGCTTGAGTGGTGGATAGTACACCTAGCCCAATACGAAGAAACCCAGACAGTCTAGCCTTCTTTTCTTTTTTCTTTTTTATTTTGTATTTTACAATGGATAATAAGTCATCCGCTATATATATATTCCAACCAGAGATGGATATAAAGTTGGGTTCCAAGAATTTGAACTCTGAAATTTTATTTTTAATTATTTTTTATAATAAAAATACATGTAAGAAATACTTAGAATATCTTAATAAATTCATTTACAATTTTAAAATACTTTTAAATCGATCAAAACACTTTTAAATTAAACTAAATAAAAAATTAAAAAAAATGAATGTTCAAAACTATTTCAATAATAATCCTCTTGTTAATAGAAATCTAGTGATATCAAGATTATTATTTTTTTATGGCTGGAAATACCAATAGCTACTCTCTCTATTATTCATTATTTTTTGATTATTTTTTTATTTTTAAAATCAAAAAATTAGAAATTGAAAAAAAATAAAGCTCTGTAAATCCTAAAATTNATAAAATAANAAATGATTGATTGGATAATTTCTCTATAAAAATAATTTTTTAATGTGAATCTAGAAAAAACCCTTTTTTTGTTCTTTTTTTTTGTTTTAATTGTTTTTTCATTACAAATTTAAATCTTATTTAATTAAATTGGCCTCAAAATCAATACAAACTAAGAATTTCAATGGTATACAAAGAGGAAAAAATATAGAAAAAAATTAAAATTAAAAAAAATTAAATTTGATGATAAAAAATAAAAATAGAAAACAACACTGTTCAAGGGAGGGAAGTATTGCCGCCCCTCCATAATAATCTCAAGAGATTGGGATATCACACGACACTTTCATTATGTTGCAACCATTTTGGGATGAGGATGATGAGACTCTTCTATATATATATATATATATATATATATATATATATATATATATATATATATATATATATATATATATATATATAATGTTAGAATAATAAATATTCATATGAACACTTGAAATATAATAAATAAAATATAAATATTTTAAATTCTCTACCTGTTAGATAATTGAAACTCCACCTGTTAAAAACAATTGTCACTGGGGAAAAAAAATCCAGTAATCCAAGCGTTTTTGTGGAAACCATTGGGAGGTTCCACGCCTATCAATAATTTAATAGCTGCTCCGATTGGGTAATTTAGCCAGGGAAGAATTAACCAAAATTAAAAGAGAAGGTGGTTTCATTTTTCATCCCTTTATAAAGTATTATTTACTTAAATAATATTATTTTTTTAGTTTAGTTTTTTTTTAATTTTATCCTTTTGTTTTTTTTATTGATTTTTTCTAGTTTTATCATTTAACATTGAATTGATTGGGAAATAAGTTTCATAATTGTTTTGATTTGTTTTCTATGAGTTTATCATAGTCTCATAATTTAGGTCACATGTCTGATAAGTTAATTCAGGTTGATTCATATTGTTTTTTATATTTTTTTAATTTATTTTTTTTAATTTCATCATTTACTATTGAGTTCATTGGGGATTGAACTTATTAATTTTTTATTTGTTTTTTACTGGTTATTGTAAACCCCCATAAATAAAAATTAATAATAATAAAAAGATATAGGATTGAAGTAATGAGGTCTCGATGAGTAATGGAGATTCGATATAAAAGAAATGAATAAATAGTAGGAATGATAATAAATGTGTCATGTGAGAGAAAGAATAATCTCCATAAACAAATTTAAAAGTATTGTTGAAGTCGAAATGAGAGTCATGACTTTTAGTTTAAAACTCATAACGTTGGCGAAACTAGTGACAAGTTTCAATGCATGAAATTCAGATTTTCGTGTAAAAGACATTGATTGTCTAGTTTTATAGTATCAATGATATATCTCAATCCGACCGTTGGATCAGGCTGAAATTTTATTTGAAATCTCCAGATTTATTGACTTATCTTAGGTTAAAATTTCATGTCAATCGGAGTTTGAGAAGGCTTTACGAGAGTGCTCAACATCGGGTAAATTGAAGAAGATGACACAAGGGGCATTAATAAGGGCATTTTGGTAATTTTATATAAAACAATATTTTTTTATTGTTTTCTTCTTTAAAGATAGACCACGTCCTATCCAAAAGGAAAACATGAGGGAGATCATATTTTTGTCCAATTTTCTTCATCTTCTCTTTATTTTTTCAAGCTAAATCAAGAGAGAGTATTCTTAGGAGGATTATATTCAAGAAAACAAATTAAGTGAATAAACTTAGAGAGTTATGGAGCTTGAGAAAAACAAAAAGAAGAGGCTGGAAATTGGAAAAGGAGGACATGATTTTTGTAGATTTTTGCAAGAATTCACTCAAATAAGCTAAAGTAGCAAAGGTAAGGAACAGACCCTCAAGTTATTTCGTTTTTCTCTCTTGTTCTTGCATGAGGAGAAGAAAACCTTCAAGTTTAAAATTCTAGGGTTCATGTAAATATTTTGGGGGAATAATTGTTCTTGTGAATTTCGAGATTAATTGCATGATAATGGCTTGATTTGCAGAAAAATAAAAGGAATAAATTGGTTTGAAACTATAGGTTTTGGGATGGCAATAGGGCCGGAACTTCGGCAACCATATCTTGGCTTTCCACCGTTGAATTAGGTTTCTTTTTTGATATGTTATTATGATCAATGTCACCTACATTCTGATTAGAGGGATTGTCAATAGCAGATTTCATTTGAGAGCTGTCACCGAAGGAACATTTCTGGAAAATCACCCTTAAAGATAGCCTCGTTTGTCGGCCGTTATATCATATTTTCACTGTTGGATTGGTTTGGATTTTGGATATGTTGTTCATCCAGATGTTATATAAATTCTGAATGGTTAAGATCAGAAACAAACACTCCTACAAGATATTATACTTCACGAACATTAGGTCTTTAATTTTCAAGTCAGTTCGGTATTGTTCTGATATAGGGAGATTTAACTGTTGGATGTATGTTAATTTTGGATATGTTATTCTAATGATGATGATGTATAATTCCACCATCTGGATTTATTGAATTCTAAATTTAGAGAATGATGTTTTAAGTTTGGTTTGAGAAATATTGAATGGGAATATGATGTTTAGCATAAAAAGTATGTTTTGGGACTAAGAATAATTGTAATGGGTTTAATAATTATGGAAGTGTTCAAGTCATGTTTGATGTGTTGATGAGTGATGGTATAGTTAAATTCTATAAAAAATAGTGGTGGATTAATACTTTGGTTGTGTTGGAATGGGAAACATGATATGGGAAAGTAGTTTAGGATAAATTGAAACTAACTTTGAAAAATTAACCCATATCCTGACTAGCCATGTTAGTTAAATAAGCACTAGAATGTTTGGTAAATTACGTGTCTTGATAAAGAAATCAATAGGAGATCATTATAAGGGATGTTGTAAATTGATTTATGATATAAGAAATCATTTTGAGAGTGCACTGGAAAAATTTGACATGTGTAGTCATTGCTGAAATTTAAGCTAAATTATATTGTTTGGTGATAGAATGAAAATCACGTGATGAAAATTCATGGCTGTAGACACCAGGACAAAAAAAAATACCAGTAACGAAAAGTTATGTCTTTTGGAAATTGAAAATCATTGATGAAGAATTGAGTTAATTAGATATTTAATATTAGTGTACTAAATTCTAATGTAAATGAATTTAAATGACAAGCAAGAAAGTAAAATACATCCATGAAAATTATTTACGAAAGCATTTGATTTTGTGAATTTATGAATAAATCGAGAAGATTCAAATATTGATTTAGGATGTTATATTAAAACGTACGAGAAGCATTTGAAAGAGCGGGACCCAACTTCTTAAAAATTGTATATTAAAAGCTTAAGGAGGGATCGCATGAGGGGCATAACAATAACAACAATAACAAGGGAGTGTGAGCCGAGCTTCTACAACAGGTAAGTGTTCTATACCTACACTTTTTACATAACGTTAATTTACTAACTTATTAAATTCTTGGTCTTTGCATCTATGAGTGAAACCACAAAGAGAAAGGATAAAGTGAAATAAACGAGAAATTAAAATGGATTTGAGTACTTGATTGATTTAAGAATATGAATTACATTAATAGACTTCGTTGATGATCATTCCTCGAACTTGATTAGCCGATCCCAAATGTGGAGGCCAATGATGTTAGTAAGGTTTACTAATATCAGCATAATCATCCTTGAAAATAAGGGATATTGAACTTGATTAACTATTCGGGTGAGAATAATTAATGATATCGACCAGTACTGTCGATATCAACAATCACACGAAACTTGATTAGAATAATTAATGATATCGACTGGTGCTGTCGATATCGGCAATCACACGAAACTTGATTAGCTAGTCTCGAATGCAGAGGCTAATGATGTTAGTAAGGTTTACTAACATTGGCATAATCATCCTTGAAAATAAGGGATATTGAACTTGATTAACTATTCAGGTGAGAATAGTTAATGATATCGACTGGTGTTGTCGATATCGACAATCACACGAAACTTGATTAGTTATTCTTGAAGTGAAAGCTAATGATGTCAAAAATCTTGACATTAATATTTTCAGAAATATTCCAAGGTATTATGGAAAGAAAAAAATTTTGATTGGTTATTTTAGGTTAGAAATAGTCAATGACATCAATCGGTGGCATTGATTTTGGTATTTATAATGAACTTGATTAGTCGGTCCTAATATGGACAACTAATGACACTAATGAAAATTCATTCATTAGTGTCAGCATTCCCTTCCAAGTTTTGAGAGAGAGGTATTACAATGGTATTTTTTATTGAGAATAATTAAAAGTGTTAATGAAATGAGGATTGATATCTTGATAGGATTATTGATTCGACTTTGAAGAGACGGATATTGATTGAAAATTGTGGAATAAGATGGGTGAAGGAACTAGTTACCCAGTAATGAGCTAGTGACATTAGTTTTGTTTTCTAATGACTAGAATATGCAACTTGAGTTAAACTTACTTGTGTGGTGTTAATATTGTTAGGATGTCTGACTTGTCAGATTATAAATGGAATGTTGTATGTATGGTATTCATATTATTTAAAGATGAATCAGATATTAATATTATAAAAATGATGGTAGGTTCCATGATAAGGGGAGATTTTACTGAAAATCTAAAGAAACATTGGAATGTGTCGAAATGGGCACAAGAAATATGTAAGTTATTCATATATTTATAAACCAAAATTGGACCGAAAACATGACAAGTTCGACAATTTATATGGAAAAGCCATAATGAGTATAATAAATGTTGGGATTGAAATTGATATAAAGAGATAGAGAGTAAGAGAGAGAGAAATCACATGGTAGATATTATAATGAATTAAAGGCGCTCGTGAGGTGAAACAAGACACAAAACAAAAATGTTGAATAATTCCAGGAATGGTGAATAGAGATGTAATAATGAAAAGTTAAATGAGAATTTCAAGGAACTATAATTGCATATCGTTAAATATATGTTTAATTACCTGTGCATGTATTGTCTGATTTTTCTTTTATGCTATATTTTATTCTTCATTTATTTATTCTATACATTATGAAATTGCAGGTTCTTTAGATTCACGCAAAGAGTAGTGTTTTAGGTCCTCTAGTCTCCTTTTGTATGATTAAATAAGAAAATGAACATTAATGTATTTTGTCTTAAGGAATTAAATGACTTAATATGTAATAATACTTCTTTTACATTAAGTGTCGGGACATAAAAATGTACTATTTTGTATTTATAATGTTAATGTTTGTTTACTTTCAATTATTATGAATTATGTGCATTATGGGAAAGAAATGAACATGCGAAATGTTATACATGTACCATAAATGATGTGTTGTAGAGGTTCTATATGATTATGATATAATTGAGAAATAAGTATAACTATACAAGATGATTGTCGATAACTTGGGACTTCCAAGTATAAGGGAAACTCTGCTGAAATTTCGACGGAAATTTCAGCAAGTCTTTGAAAAGTTAGGCGAAAAAAATAATACCCATTTTTAAAAAAAAGTAAGGCTCAAAGTTTTTTTTATGAATGTATTAAATTACGTTGAATATATGTTTAATTACCTGTGCATGTATTGTCTGATTTTCCTTTTATGCTATATTTTATTCTTCATTTATTTATTCTATACATTATGAAATTGCAGGTTCTTTAGATTCACGCAAAGAGTAGTGTTTTAGGTCCTCTAGTCTCCTTTTGTATGATTAAATAAGAAAATGAACATTAATATATTTTATCTTAAGGAACTAAATGACTTAATATGTAATAATACTTCTTTTACATTAATTGTCGGGACATAAAAATGTACCATTTTGTATTTATAATGTTAATGTTTGTTTACTTTCAATTATTATGAATTATGTGCATTATGGGAAAGAAATGAACATGCGAAATGTTATACATGTACCATAAATGATGTGTTGTAGAGGTTCTATATGATTATGATATAATTGAGAAATAAGTATAACTATACAAGATGATTGTCGATAACTTGGGACTTCCAAGTATAAGAGAAACTCTGTTGAAATTTCGACGGAAATTTCGGCAAGTCTTTGAAAAGTTAGGCGAAAAAAAATAATACCCATTTTTTAAAAAAAGTTAAGGCTCAAAGTTTTTTTTTTATGAATGTATTAAATTACGTGGTGTTATAGTTATTATAATCTCATGACTCAAGTTGCAAATTTGATAAGTCAACCTAAGTTGATATATATCAACCCAATACATTGTCATTTTAATATTAAAAAAATATAATTTTTAATTCATTTAGTTAAATTATATTCTTACTTTTCATTCAAGTTATTTTTCAATTTATCAAATTTATTAGATTATATTAAATTAACCTATACTTGAAACCTTGTTAATAACACTTTAATGTTAAAAAATTTAATACCACGCGGGGTAGGAGCACGGGACAAAGATTTTCAATCTATACTTATTTATTTATGCATTTCAAAAATATTTTTGAAAAAACAACTATAATTTTAATTTTAAACCTATTTTGAATTGTTTTATATATTAATATTAAAAATAAATAAATAAAAAATACATTAAAAAAATAACTATAATTATAATTTGAAACACTACAAATTCGTTAAAATAAAAATAGAAATTGACTCGTGTTCCATCAATACAGGACGTTGTTAGCTTTTTTTCAAGATAAGAGTAGTAAATGCCATTATAAAACTGTACAAGTAGTTGGATATCATCATCAATGGCGAACGGGGTTTTGTTGAGAGTGGAGTGAATGCTACTTTTTTTTTTTAATAATTTTTTTATTTAAAAATATATTAAAATAGCTTTTTTTAGTTTTTTTTTTAATTTTTCACATCAACAAATTAAAATCATAAATTTTTTTTAAAATATTAACCTAATATTTTTTTAAATAAGAACACTTAAAAAAAAAACGCTAAAATAAAAGCGCTCAACAGCCCGGAAAGAAGTCAAAATACAGTACTTGAAAATTCATATATATATATATAGAGAGAGAGAGAGAGAGAGAGAGAGACGTACAGACATTGAATATGTAGGTGGAAGTGGTTCAGTGCTGCTTGTGAGTTGTGGACCTGTGGGTCACCAACCAGCCCGCCATCCAAAACGGTGCAAGTGAACGGCACTCTTTTTATGCTGGTGGTTACGCGACTAATGACGCCTCACGTGGAAGGTGACCCTTATTGCACTGTGACTCGAAACAAAAGGATGAAAGCCAAGTTCAAAAAAATAATAGAAGAATGATTGAAATAGGGCTACACACAAAGAATTCTAAAAGCTTAAATATTAATTTAATCAAGTTTGCTTTCTAAATGATTTTATCATGTTTTTCTATAGGTTAGGAAAACGATTTATATTAGAAAATAAAATCAGAATATCTAAGAAAAATATCAAAATTGACTCAAATATCAACTTTTAAATTTAATTTCAAGACATCTAATAATTTAACAACACACAAAGAATTCTAAAAGCTGAAATATTAATTTAATCAAGTTTGCTTTCTAAAAAACTTTATCATGTTTTTTTATAGGCTACAAAAACGATTTAAACTAGAAAATAAAATCATAATCTAAATAAATATCAAAATTTTAATGGAGTTCATAGTCCGGTTCACAGGTTTGACTTGGTAGTTTTGAGTACTGATTCACAAGTTTGATAAATTTACTCACCAATATAATTTTTTTTTTGTTTTGGGTCTTTTAATTGTTTTGTTTTTTATTTCATCCTTCAATATTGAATAGATTGTGAAATAGACTACATTATTTATTTTTGTTTGTTTTCTATAAGGTTATCACTTACTTATATAAGTATCTATTTTTAGGTTAGTTTTTAATTTTGTGAGCATTTATTTTTATCATATAATTAAATAAAAAAATTTATAAAAAATATTATTAAATCCAATAGAGTTTATGACCCGGGTTGTGAGGGTATCAAAGTTGATCTAATCTGTCAAGTTTTTTTTTTTTTAAGTTAAGCTAGTTTTTACCAATTATCAATATTGTATTTAGATCTATGAAATTAATCGATTCAAGTTAGGTTATTTTTCACATAATTTAATTAAAAACTTGAATAAAATAAAATACTGAGTCGAGAAATTTTAAAATTAACTTATTCCACATATTTAATTTAATGATGCTATTAAAAAATTATTGGCACTCTTAACTTTTTTTTACATTAAAAAAAACTGGATTTACGTACTGCATGGCGGGGCCAATGACTAGTATTAACTATATACACAAATATTGGAGAAGAACTTATCTATATACATGACATGATATACATTTATTTCAAGCATCGAAAAATGTGTACTTTTATCATATGGATGTTAACATGGTCCCTGCGCTACTCAAATTACGTATAATTTTGCAGTAGTTTGCAAGAAATCAATGTGCCTATCAATTCTGAAGGTCCTACAATAAATGGAAACGAGTTGTCCCGCTCTCCATGTTAGTCCTACAACATTAATGGACGTGCCCGTATCGATCATTGTATCTATGGCAAGTTAAAGCTAGCAGCTTTACGTCATAGAGCAAGAAGAAGAACGAATTACACACACTTTCAGCATCGAAGGTCGAGTAAGTAGAGTGTTCTTGTCAATTAGAGCAATATGGAGGGTGTGAAGGGTTTGGAGAGTGATTTAGAGGCCATGAGACAGTATTTTTGGAGTGGAAAGACCAAAGACGTAGCTTGGAGGCAATCCCAACTGAAAGGATTGCTCTCGTTTATTAAGGAAAAAGAGAAAGAGATCTCCAAGGCTTTAAAGGAAGATTTAGGGAAGCATCATGTTGAGGCATACAGAGACGAGGTATGTTGTTTCTTAATATGCTGCGATTTTGCTTTTTTTTTCATCAGTGAACTGAAAATTTCATAAAAGTTTCCTTTTTATTGTTAAATGCATGCTAAAGACCGCCCTCCTATTATTCGATATTTGCTTCGTTAGATTTTATCAGGTGGCTTTCCAGGTTTAAAGGTAGTAATGCTACAAATAAACAAATCATGGTACACAAATTTCTTACATGACTGTTAATTGTTTTCTTATGGTTGACCAATTATTTATTATGTCTAGAACTCGCAGTTCACCATTTGTTATTTGATACACGTACGGAATCATATATTTTCTTAAAAATAAGGGTTCCCCGAATGTAAATGTAGGAATATTTCTTGTCATAAGAGATGTTTTTGGTTCAGGAAAAAAAGAAAATAAGATCTGTGATTTGGAAATCCAAAAAGACGTGGATTGTTTTTGCAGGTAGGGATATTGACAAAATCCATCAATTTTGCACTGCACGGATTAAAAGAATGGATGTCAAGCAAGAAGGTAGGCATTGCTCTCTTTCGGCAACAGATGATCTCTTGTAAATTGCTATAATTTCTTCTTTCCCACCAACGTCGGTACTCTCAGGGAATGATATCATGTGGTGTGTTTACAACTTGACCTTCATTTAAATTAATATTTGATGTTGTCAAATATCAAAGGCTCAACATTCAACAGTACCATGTTCTGTGTCTTTGCCTATAGATTCATGTTTCTGTGTGTAAAGTTACTAACTATATACAATGTTCGTTCATAATTGACGACAGGCCAAGTTGCCAAGAGTTGCCCTGTTATCATCTGCAGAATTGGTACCTGAACCTCTTGGTTTTGTCCTAATTATTTCATCATGGAATTTTCCTTTTGGTAAGCTATTTGTGACGTAACTGAGAACAAGATTAAAAAAAAAGGAAAGGCCTATTATGTCCTTGGATATTGTCTAAGATTGCTATGCTCAATGATCGATGTGTTCTCACAAATATGCAGGACTATCCTTGGAACCAATGATAGGAGCAATAGCTGCAGGTAACACGATGGTTTTAAAACCTTCGGAATTAGCTCCTGCAAGTGCTTCTCTTCTAGCAAATGTTTTGCCAACTTACCTAGACAATTCAGCTGTCAAGGTTATCCAAGGAGGACCAGCTGTGGGTGAACGTCTCCTACAGCAGAAATGGGACAAGATCTTTTTTACAGGTGTACATACAGTTATAACACGAACACATTTATATAAGCATATGAATGAGCATACATGTAGAGTGAATGTGAATGTCTGCACAAAATGCCATGTTTGTTTGTATACCATTAGAAAACTCATGACTAGCTTTTCGTTTCTATTGAAATGGACTAATATTACCTACATGGTTATGTTTCATTAACTATCTGATATTCATTTTCATGCTTCTTCCCCATCCTTTTCCTATAAATCTATCCTAGGAAGTGCACGAGTAGGACGAATAATTATGTCAGCAGCTGTGAACCATCTCACACCTGTTGCTCTAGAATTGGGAGGTAAATGCCCTGCTGTTGTGGATTCTGTATCATCTTCATGGGATACAAAGGTTGGTTTTTATCTAAAATATGTAAATGCATCATGTTGTAATGAACACGGTTAATATGTAACGTAGTAGGAACTTACAGTACTGCTGCTAAAATACAATCCCTGTTGGTTGATAGGTGACTGTGAACAGAATTTTAGTGTCAAAATTTGGAGCCTGTGCTGGTCAAGCATGTATAGCAATTGATTATATCCTAGTGGAAAAAAGATTTGCTTCCACCTTGGTGAGCTTGTAGGGAAATATAGGTTTCTGAACTCACTTGAGCTTTTCTAGTACCGTCTTCTCTACAGGAGATCAGTTTTGAACTTGTGTCTACTGTGTTGTCAGGTGGAATTAATGAAAGTTATGATCAAGAAAATGTTTGGTGAAAACCCAAGAGAGACAAATACTGTTGCAAGAATAGTCAACGAACAACATTTCTTGAGATTGAAGAATCTTCTAAGCGACTCAGCCGTGCAAAATTCCATTGTCTATGGAGGTTCAACGGATGAAAAGAATCTGTATGATGCACTATTTATACTTTCTATATATTTTAAATGCTATGATATAGTTTTATCCGCCCTTCTTTCCCATTATAAACATGCATTATTAGACTTAATCATACCGTAGATTGTCTCGGTCTGTTCAATGGGTGTTTAGACAGCAACAGAAAATGAATTGTTATTACCCACGAATTATAACTCACTGTTCTTTACAAAATGCAATTTATCTGATTTTCTTGACCTTGATTTGATATGACTGACAAGTTATCTGGCCATATAGTCCTTCATACAATACAAGTATTGCTGCTAGCTACTGATAACATGTTTGTGGTAACCTCCATGCAGGTTCGTTGAGCCAACAATCCTGGTAGATCCTCCACTTGATGCAGCAATAATGACAGAAGAGATATTTGGTCCTTTGCTTCCCATAATCACAGTGAGCTACATACCAATCATCTCCTTTTATCTTTATGCTTGTATTCTTCAAGAACTCCATCCAACAATAATCAAGAAAACTAGAGTATTAACCACCAATTATTTTCATAATTAATCTTAGTTTATAATGATTAATTCAGTTTTGCTTCTACAGCTGGACAAGGTTGAGGACAGTATTGCTTTTATCAACTCAAAGCCTAAGCCACTTGCAATTTATGCCTTCACCAACAATGAAAAATTCAGGAGAAGAATGTTATCTGAAACATCGTCAGGAAGCTTGGTATTCAACGATGCAGTTATTCAGGTACTTCGATTCATCCAGTACCAGACTAATCTTCTCGTTTCATTTTTTTTTAATTTCTTGATTACAACAGAGAGAAAACGTAGCCAGTTTTCTCTTAAATAAAAATTTCCCATTCCTTTTATGTTCTTAACTCTTAAATGCAAATGCAAATGCAGTATGCAGCTGATACCTTACCATTTGGAGGGATTGGAGAAAGTGGGCTTGGCAGGTATCATGGGAAATTCTCATTCGACATGTTTAGCCACTACAAGGCAGTGACAAGAAGAAGCTTCCTAACTGATTTTTGGTTCAGATTTCCTCCATGGAATGATTACAAGCTGTTGCTTTTGGAAGCGACTTACAATTATGACTATCTTGGAATGCTCCTGGTCATTCTTGGCTTAAAGAGGCGAAGATAGACAGGACTCCGATGGCATGTAGCAGTTCTCTTGCCTCAATATTGAGTCTCCCTGGAAGAATCTGCACAGCCAAAATCAGCAATAATGACTCCGGAATAGAGTCAATGAACCTTTTCCGATTATATATATTAATTCTCGTAATGTGTATTGTATCCAAGTACCAGACTCTTTTGTTCGATTGGTGCAAATTTTCTTTGTATATATCTTGTTCACAAATCTAGCCATTTGTAACAATGACCCAACTCCTATAAAACCAGAATCTAGTCCAAGATGATGCTGGAGATTGTTTTAGATGCTGACAAATTGTGTTACAAATTCCATTTCTTTTGGTTGAAAAATAACACAGAACTGAGCAGCTAGTCCATGCATTGCCACATCCTAAGTACCTAGCTATTCTCCAGAGCCCAGACAGGCAATCCATTTAATTCCAGTGTTAACAAGTACTACATGTCTGCTTCCTAGACCACTTAAAAGTTTGGTCTATATATGTAATGTTTTGAATTAAAAGAGTTAGGAATATACAAGAAAGCCCTTGGTGGCTTAAAGAGTGGGTATAATTAAATGAGGGGTATTGTAGTAATTGTATAAAGAGATGATATATATAAAAAGGAAAAAAAAAAAAGAGAGAGAGAGAGAGAGATCTGAAATTTGAGAGAGAATCGGCAGGAGAGAAGGGAGAAAGAAGAAGAAGAGAAAAGAGGGAAATTAGAAGGGAAATAGAAAGGAATTGAAGGGAATAAGTTTAAAGGTAAGATTTAGGTTGTTAAATGTATAAATGTATGTTAATTAAAATTTAATTTCAATTTTGATTAATGTTAGGGTTTTGAAAATTTATGTTTTGGGTTAATTGATGAATTAAGTTGAATGTAATGGGGTTGATTGTTGTGGGTATTTGATTATTTGGATGATTTTGAGAGATTGAATTGAAAGATGATGATTTTGAGTTATGATTTTGTGTAAATGGTGAAATTGTGTTAGGAATTTGGCAAGAACAGTAGGTAATCTGTGAGAATTCTGAGTTGGAGGTTGAAGATGACGAAAATTCAATTTGGTCCCTTAATTTTGGAAAATTACAGTTTAGTCCCCAAACTTTGGAAAATTTACAGATTGGTCCCTGGAGCATATTCTGAGATTCTGAACAGAATAACATATGAATTATGGACAGAATTACTGTATAGATAAGAGAATTTAACACTTTCAATTTAGTCCTCCAATTTGACCCTAAAAATTTGGTAAAATTCCAGAATGGTCCTTGGAGTATAATGAGATGATCTGGACAGAAATGAGGACTGATTATGGTCAGAAATTCAGTATAGCAATGGATTTATGACAATTTCAATTTAGTCCTTCAATTTGACAAAAGTTGCAATTTGACCCTTAAAAATAGGATAAATTACAGATTATTCCCTAGCTGTAATATTAGCTTTTTCAGATTAGTTTGATGAATAATTAAGGGTTATTTAGTGAATTAATGCCAATTTTATTAGTTGTTTTATTATGGATTAGATTTCGGGAAAACCGTTAAATGTTAGGTTTTTAGGAAAGATAACTAGTTAGTTCAAAAACATATAGGGTTATGGAATACAATCTTAGATAAGTGTATTAAATAGGTTATATGTTCTTTTGAGTCATTCTTGAATATGTCTGTTTGATTATGATTATGAACCTATGGTATGTCAGTCAGAATACCCATGCTAACAGGGTAGTGTTAGTCTTTGTGCACATCTTATCTGAACCCTAGTTGGTCGGGGGAGTCACCAACCTGTGTGGACTGATCATCCTACAGTACGGAGCCTCATGCTCATTGCATTTTGATTTTCTGACGAGCTTTACCATATGATCTTCTTGTTATGGCCAATTTGAGAACACTTCCATAAGAACCTAAAGCCATACTTGTATATATATTTCTCATTGCTGTATTACCTCATGTGTGTATATTGAACGTTATCTACTCACTGAGTTGTTGAACTCACCATCTCATTATTTATCCTTTTCAGGCTTATAGCTTGATAGCAGGTCATTTTGTTGGACCTTCAGAACCTGCTTTTTGGTTGTACCTTGTACCTTTCCTTTATGTCTAGTTAGTGCTCCAAAACTATGAATTATATTAACTCTTGTATTAAGACAATTCAATTATATATGAAGTTGATTTTGTTGTTAATCTTTGCGTTGAACTCTGATTGAGTTAGGATAAGTTTGTGTGTAAGTTTGGGTTCGCATAGGTATGGAACCTTGGAGGGGAACCTTGCCTATGTGCCGGTCATGGATCCAGGATTCGGGTCATGACAAACTTGGTATCAAAGCTTTAGGTTAAAGAAACAATAATATAATTAAAGTTCATAATAAGTGGAGCATTAGGATCCGTATCGTCTTGTTTGTTGTCTTTGAAATTCCGAATTCTCATTAAGCATGTCTTCTTCCTTGTGATAGATATGCTTTCCTATAATTTTGTGATAATTATCATGCTATTATTCTAGCATGACTTGAGTGCTCTCACTTTTATTTTAGGGAATGCCGAGGAATAGACGAATAGCTGATACTATTAGAGTAGATGATGATCAGGATGATGTCCCTATTGGGCGGTTAGAAGCGCAAGGCGGAGAAGGAGGCGCTGGTGCACCGTGCCTCAACATGTTGAGGAGGTACCTCCACCAGTGGAGGAAGAGCCTCAGGAGATAGAAGAGGAAGATATTGTTGATGAAACAGGTATGGGGGTAGCTGACCACGAACATTCTGAAGTTTCAACAACTTAGCCAGGTTGTGCGGACCTGGATAGAGTTTTCTATGGAGAGAGATAGAAGAAGGGATAGAGATGTACCCTCGACATCCCACACTGTTCAAGGAGTTAATGTGCCGTTGAATGACTTCATGAAGTTGGCACCTCCTATTTTTACTGGGATGGATAGTTCAGAGGATCCTCAGAGGTTCCTAGATGATATTTGGCGACGGTGTGAAGCTTTGGGATGTACAAACCACCGAGCTGTGAGTTTGGCATCGTTCAGGTTGGAAGGAGATGTGGCAATCTCTTGGTTTGAGTCCAGGAAAAGAGCAAGACCAGTAGAGGCTCAGTGGACATGGAAGGAGTTTAGCTCCATGTTCCTAGACAGGTTTCTCCCTCAGAGCATCAGGGATGCTCGACTTTATGAGTTTGAGAGGCTATCTCAGGGGAGCATGACAGTGGATGAGTATGATCTGAAGTTCACTCAATTGTCTAGGTATGCAGAACATCTTCTACCCACTGAGGAGTGGAGGGTGAAGAGGTTTATTAGAGGACTTAAATCCTCTATGTATATGGTGATGGTGTCACAGGTGTTTCCATCATACTCCTCAGCTGTTGATAGCGCCAGATTGATAGAGGCGCGAGAATTGGAGGATATGACTGCAGGCTAATCTAAGAGGCCTAGAGAAGAGGGTCAGTCTTTTAGGCAACAAGGATTAAGTGCAGGTCCGTCTAGGGGACGAAGTGGCCGTCAGGGCTCATGGGTTCAAAGGAGGTTTAGACAGAGACCATCAGTTAGTGGTTCAGGCGGTCAAAGTGGCAGTAATGGCACTCAGAGTTTAGTTCAGACTGCACCTCGTAGTTCATTTGTTTCACCTAGTGATAGTTCTTCATGTCAGCATTGTGGAGGAAGTCATACTAGTGCAGAGTGCTACAGAAGGACTGGGGCTTGTTTTAGTTGTGGCCAGATAGGTCATAAGATCAGAGAGTGCCCGAGGAGACAGTTGTCAACTTCGGGGTTATCTGCGCTCGACCAAAGATCCTATTCGGGCACCATCGACGCAGCCGGTCGTGGCTCGGGGGGTAGAGGTTTTGGTGGTCGTGGTCGAGAGGCCGGGTGCGGTGATAGAGGTCGATCTGGCAGGGTCAGGGGCATGCTAGAGTTTTTGCCTTGACTCAGCAGGATGCTCAGGCATCCAACACAGTTGTTTCAGGTATTCTTCCTGTTTGCTCTTTTGAAGCAAAAGTGTTGTTTGATACGGGTGCAACTCATTCATTTGTTTCCCCATATTTTGCCATGAGGTTAGATAAACAACCAACTTTGTTAAAATCCCCAATTTCAGTCTTCACTCCCTTAGATGAATTAATATTGGTGAAGTATGTGTATCTAGATTGTGAAATAGAGATTGGAGATAAGATTTTTATGGGAGACTTAAATGTCTTAGATATGGTTGATTTTGATGTGATTTTAGGAATGGATTGGTTGGCAAAGCATAGGGCTTCGGTAAATTGTTGGGGTAAGAAAATAATATTTGATCTAGATGAAGAAGTTGGGTTGGTATTTCAAGGAGATAAGATTGGGTCTCCATCAATAATGTTGTCGGCTATCTCGAGGAAAATGGCCGGGAAAAGGTGCAAGTGCTACCTAGCATACATAGTGGATGTAGAGAAAGAAGTTTCCCAGTTAGACCAAGTCCCTATAGTTAGGGAGTTTATTGATGTCTTTCCAGATGACTTACCTAGATTGCCTCCATATAGAGAAATTGAGTTTTGTATTGATTTGGTTCCGGGTACTGAACCAATATCAATGGCACCATATAGAATGGCGCCAGCAGAATTGAGGGAGCTAAAGGAGCAACTGCAGGATTTGTTGGATAAAAAGTTCATCTGACCAAGTGTGTCCCCTTGGGGAGCCCCAGTGTTGTTTGTGAAGAAGAAAGATGGGTCATTGAGGTTGTGTATAGATTATAGGCAATTGAATCGGGTGACAGTTCGAAATAGATACCCACTCCCTCGCATAGATGATTTGTTTGACCAGTTGCAGGGAGCTCAATTCTTTTCTAAGATCGATCTTCGATCTGGGTATCATCAGTTGAGGATAAGAGAGGAGGACATTTTGAAGACAGCTTTTAGAACTCGGTATGGTCATTATGAGTTCTTAGTGATGTCTTTTGGGTTGACAAATGCACCAGCAACTTTTATGGATTTGATGAATAGAGTATTTGGGCAGTTTATTGATCGATTTGTGATAGTTTTTATTGATGATATTTTGGTGTATTCGAGGTCTAGGAAGGAGCATGAGCAGCACTTGAGAATGGTGCTTCAAACTCTGCGAGAACATCAGTTGTATGGCAAGTTCTCAAAGAGTGAGTTTTGGTTGAAGAGTGTAGCATTTCTTGGGCATGTAGTGTCAAGGAATGGGATTGAGGTTGATCCTCAAAAGATTGAAGCGATTAAGCGGTGGCTTAGACCCTGCCTTGACGGAGATTAAAAAGTTTCTTAGGTTTGGCGGCTATTATCGGAGGTTTGTGGAGAACTTTTCTCGGATTTCCGCACCATTGACTAAGTTAACGAGAAAAATGTTAAGTTTCGGTGGTCCGAAGCTTGTGAGAAAAGTTTCTTAGAGTTGAAAGAGAGATTGACTACTGGCCTTTGTTCTAGCAGCACCATCGGGTTCCGGTGGTTACACGCTGTATTATGATGCTTCGAGAGTGGGGTTAGGATGTGTTCTAATGCAGCATGGCAAGGTTATTGCTTATGCTTCACGGCGGTGAAGAAGCATGAAGCAGAACTATCCTACACATGATTTAGAGATGGCGGCCGTAATTTTTGCCTTTAAGATTTGGAGGCACTACTTGTATGGTGAAACTTGTGAGATCTTCACGGATCACAAGAGTTTGAAATACATCTTTCGAGAGAGGGATCTAAACCTGAGGCGAGGAGATGGATGGAAGCTTTGAAGGATTATGATTGTACCATACATTACCACCGGGTAAGGCAAATGTAGTTGCCGATGCTTTGAGTAGAAAATCCTCAGGGAGCTTAGCTCATATTCAGGAGGTACGAAGACCTTTGATTAGGGAGCTGCATGAGTTGGTGGATGAAGGAGTCAGATTTGATCTTAGTGAAGCTGGAGCAATGATTGCTCATTTTCAGGTTAAGTCGATTTGTTTGATAAGATAAAAGCGGCTCGGAAGAAAGATGATTCACTACTCGGGATCGGAAATGAGGTTGGCGGGAGGTAAAGTGCAGGTTTTGTGATAGGTGATGATGGTGTGCTGAGATATAGAGATAGGCTTTGTGTACCTGATGTAGATGATCTGAGGAGAGAATTGATGGTAGAGGCACATCAGACAGTTTACACAATGCATCCGAGTTCCACCAAGATGTATAAAGACCTTAAGGTGTGTTATTGGTGGAATAGGATGAAGGCTGATGTAGTAGACTTTGTTTCTAGGTGTTTGACCTGTCAGAGGGTAAAGGGTGAACACCAGAAACCTCCTGGATTGTTGCAACCATTGTTGATTCCAGAATGGAAGTGGGAAAGGATCACAATGGACTTTGTGTGAGGATTGCCTAGGAGTCGGGAGGGTTATGATTCAATATGGGTGATTGTTGCGGTGACAAAATCAGCCCATTTTCTGCCAGTTAAGATTACTTATGGATATGCCAAGTTGGCAGAATTGTTTATTAGTGAGATTGTACGGTTGCATGGAGTGCCAATCTCGATAGTGTCTGATAGAGGTCCACGGTTTACATCGCGGTTTTGGGTGAAATTCCAAGAAGCTATGGGTACTAAAGTGCGATTGAGTCTGACTTTTCACCCTCAGACAGATGGTCAATCTAAGAGGACTATTCAGATCTTGGAGGATATGCTAAGGGCTTGTGTTATGGATTTTGGAGTTGGTTGGAGTAAGTTCCTACCATTAGTGGAATTTGCTTACAACAACGAGTTATCGAGCTAGCATAGAAATGGCACCTTATGAGGCTTTGTATGGTCGGAAGTGTAGATCACCGGTTTGTTGGTTTGAGGTTGGTGAGAAGAGGCTAATGGGACCAGAGTTGATTCAGATTACCTCAGAGAAGATAGAGGTAATTAGAAATAAGCTTCAAACAATCTCGGAAGCGGACACAAAAGAGTTACGCAGATAAAAGAAGGCGTGACTTAGAGTTTTCAGTGGGTGATTGTGTGTTCTTAAAAGTATCACCGACAAAAGAAGTATTCAGGTTTGGGAAGAAAGGCAAGTTGAGTCCTCGATTCATTGGACCGTATGAGATTCTGGAGAGAGTTGGGGCAGTTGCTTATAGGTTAGCATTACCACCAAACTTGTCCCCTATTCATCCGGTATTTCATGTTTCCATGCTAAGGAAGTATATGCCAGATCCATCGCATGTATTAGAGGTTCATCCCATTGAATTAAGGGATGATATGGTTTATGAGGTGCAACCAGAAGTTATAGTCGACCGACAAGTGAGGAAGCTTAGGTCAAAGGATATAGCTTCAGTAAAAGTGAAATGGAAAGGTCATTCACGTGAGGAAGCGACATGGGAGCTCGAGGATAAGATGCGTGAGGAGTATCCTCATCTTTTCGATAATCTCGGTAAGTATTCAATCTTTTCTATTAAGTTTCGAGGACGAAACTTTTATAAGGTGGGGAGATTGTAATGTTTTGAATTAAAAGAGTTAGGAATATACAAGAAAGCCCTTGGTGGCTTAAAGAGTGGGTATAATTAAATAAGGGGTATTGTAGTAATTGTATAAAGAGATGATATATATAAAAAGGAAAAAAAAAGAGAGAGAGAGAGATCTGAAATTTGAGAGAGAATCGGCAGGAGAGAAGGGAGAAAGAAGAAGAAGAGAAAAGAGGGAAATTAGAAGGGAAATAGAAAGGAATTGAAGGGAATAAGTTTAAAGGTAAGATTTAGGTTGTTAAATGTATAAATGTATGTTAATTAAAATTTAATTTCAGTTTTGATTAATGTTAGGGTTTTGAAAATTTATGTTTTGGGTTAATTGATGAATTAAGTTGAATGTAATGGGGTTGATTGTTGTGGGTATTTGATTATTTGGATGATTTTGAGAGATTGAATTGAAAGATGATGATTTTGAGTTATGATTTTGTGTAAATGGTGAAATTGTGTTAGGAATTTGGCAAGAACAAGAGGTAATCTGTGAGAATTCCTGAGTTGGAGGTTGAAGATGACGAAAATTCAATTTGGTCCCTTAATTTTGGAAAATTACAGTTTAGTCCCCAAACTTTGGAAAATTTACAGATTGGTCCCTGGAGCATATTCTGAGATTCTGAACAGAATAACATATGAATTATGGACAGAATTCTGTATAGATAAGAGAATTTAACACTTTCAATTTAGTCCTCCAATTTGACCCTAAAAATTTGGTAAAATTCGGAATGGTCCTTGGATCATAATGAGATGATCTGGACAGAAATGAGGACTGATTATGGTCAGAAATTCAGTATAGCAATGGATTTATGACAATTTCAATTTAGTCCTTCAATTTGACAAAAGTTGCAATTTGACCCTTAAAAATAGGATAAATTACAGATTATTCCCTAGCTGTAATATTAGCTTTTTCAGATTAGTTTGATGAATAATTAAGGGTTATTTAGTGAATTAATGCCAATTTTATTAGTTGTTTTATTATGGATTAGATTTCGGGAAAACCGTTAAATGTTGGGTTTTTAGGAAAGATAACTAGTTAGTTCAAAAACATATAGGGTTATGGAATACAATCTTAGATAAGTGTATTAAATAGGTTATATGTTCTTTTGAGTCATTCTTGAATATGTCTCCTTTATATTGGGATAATCTCGATATTCTACACGGGACGTCAGTAGGATTTTCTTCGGTGTCTGCTTTTGGCTTCTGTTTGCTTTTGAGTCAGGTGAGTGGATAATTTTCCATATACATGAGAAATATTATAAATATTTGATTTGTTAATATGAATTGGATCATGCTTCTTGATAATATATATGTTGATTATTATCCTTATTTTGATAAAGCATGATCAATTGTTGAATCTGAATTCTTGATATGAACCAGTATATATTTTGAATTGAATTCTGAATTGATAGCTCCTCATTTGATTGATGTCATGAGTTGAGCCTTGAGATATGAATATGTCTGTTTGATTATGATTATGAACCTATGGTATGTCAGTCAGAATACCCATGCTAACAGGGTAGTGTTAGTCTTTGTGCACATCGATCTCGAACCCTAGTTGGTCGGGGGAGTCACCAACCTGTGTGGACTGATCATCCTACAGTACGGATCCTCATGCTCATTGCATTTTGATTTTCTGACGAGCTTTACCATATGATCTTCTTGTTATGGCCAATTTGAGAACACTTCCATAAGAACCTAAAGCCATACTTGTATATATATTTCTCATTGCTGTATTACCTCATGTGTGTATATTGAACGTTATCTACTCACTGAGTTGTTGAACTCACCATCTCATTATTTATCCTTTTCAGGCTTATAGCTTGATAGCAGGTCATTTTGTTGGACCTTCAGAACCTGTTTTTTGGTTGTACCTTGTACCTTTCCTTTATGTCTAGTTAGTGCTCCAAAACTATGAATTATATTAACTCTTGTATTAAGACAATTCAATTATATATGAAGTTGATTTTGTTGTTAATGTTGCGTTGAACTCTGATTGAGTTAGGATAAGTTTGTGTGTAAGTTTGGGTTCACATAGGTATGGAACCTTGGAGGGGAACCTTGCCTATGTGCCGGTCATGGATCCGGGATTCGGGTCGTGACAATATATTAATTCCAGTGTTTATCTTCATTTTTTTTCTTATGAAAATTCTATCTTCACATCTCCTTCTTCATTTTCAGCCATTTCTCAAATCCCACGAACACTATACCTTCCTTGTTGCGACCTGAATTCTGAGTTCATGACCAACAACGCATGAATGGTATTGTCGCAAGAGTGGTGTTGAAACGACACCTTAATTATACTAAATCTGAGAACGAATATGTCAAAATAACATATTAAAAGAGCAAGTTATTTAAAAATATACAACATTTCATAATTTTTCAAATTATTATATTATTCAAAACTAATGAAACCAAATCATAGTTCAAAACTTTTAATAAGTAATTAAAACAAAAACAATAATTCATAATACTTGTTATATTGTCAAAATCCCAACTTAATTAAAACAAGGTAATAGTGGAGCGTTTAAGACATTAAATCAAAGCTAAAATGAAAGCATCAAGAAACAAGTAACTGAGCAAGGCATATCAACCAAAACTGAATAAGTAAGAACACTCAACAAAGTCCACGTGCTAACGAAAACCAAGAACTTGAAATAATATTAAAAATGATGGGTGAGTTCAACCAACTCAGTGATGGAATAATATTTAATATACACTTTTAGATACATATACATAGTAAACATATTATTATAAAGTAGTGGAATATATATCAGAGATCAGATGACACCCAAATATGACTACTGTGGAAGGATCAGTCGTTATAGACTAATGTCTCTCTCATCAGCTAGGTATACAAATTACTATGTGCACATACACTAACTACTCTTCGTTAGCATATAGTTACTTACAAGTCTTATATCAAGACATAATAGATATTTGTATAATTATCAAAGCAATGTATAACATATTAAATAGAATTTAGTTCGACAGAATATGAGTGCAAATTCAAGAATAGATGAATACTCGGAAAATAAAGCAACATACATAAATATTTAATAAATTAACTAGTTGCACTTATCATATAATCAACATACATATTTATTTATATATATTACATACATATTAAAAATTATTCCACTCACCTGAAAGATATAGAAGTAAAAGGAATATTAGATAAAAGACCTAAAAATCCTATTGAGGATCGTTTGAAGTACCTACAACGAATATACAAAATATACTAAAAAACAACACAAATAAAAGACTCCAATGCATAAAAAAAAAACTAGGTTTAGGGATTAAAACAATAATTTTTAGAAATTAAAGATCAAAACATAATTTACCTGTATTGGATGACCGAACTGTAAATGTTAGAAATACATAACCATAATGAAATTTCATCCATAATCCATCCTCAAATTTTTTCAGAATCTCAATTTATGTCTCAAGGACCAAATTGTAATTTCTCAAAGTTCAGTGACTAAATTGTAAATCTCTAAAATGAGGGGACTAAATTAAAAATTACACAAATCAATTATCAAACTGAGATTCATCATCCTTAACCTCATAAGAATATTATCAAGAATTCCAAAATACATTTCGGGAGTCAAATTATAATTTTTCAAAGTTTAGGGATTAAATTGTAATTTTCATAAATCAAGACCAATATAAAATTTTATCATCTTCAACCTTAATACCATTCTGTGAAGATTTTCCAGCTAAATGCTGTATTGACCACACTAAATGCTGTATATTCTGAAACTAAATGCTGCATTGACAACACTATGAATGTGTCCTAGCCAAGTTAGGAAGTCTCACAAGCTATTCGGATCTTTCATCTTTTAAAACTACATATTCTGCATACAATAGTAACAGTCAAACTGTGGACATTATGAAAACTTAGCTGTAGCGGGAGGGAACTTCAATATATTATGGTTACTGTTAAAACGTATCTGATCAACTGTAACCCATGCCCTGTGTTTCCTAGCAGCCGCTTTTTGTTGCTCCGACTGTGTTTTATATAAATGCTTTCTATCTTGATGCATGGTTCATGACACATTTGTGTGATGTTGCTGAAAGCTGCTTCTATATGCAGTTGGCAATGGCTGTTTCATGTATTTGTACAAGCAACGCAGAAGCATTTCCTGGTTGGGATATCCTCTTGAAAGTCCGTCAAGTCATCTTGCATCGTTTTCTTTCCTTTTCTTTTTAAAGAGAAAGCACTGCAACTTTTTCAGCTAGTTGTCTTTTGATACCTTCTTGGTTGAAATAGATCCAAGCTATATTCATTTTTTTCGGGTTTTTCCGTGAAATTCTTGCGCATCATCTTTGTACAATCAATTTAAGGAAACCAAGGATTAACTGAAATAAGCACAAGCTTCTCTTCCTTGACAGAATTCAGATATAGTATTTACAGTCTGAAAATGTCAAAACTCATGTAACAGAGTCCATTCTTACCATTTCCAGCTGTGATTAGATACATTTGTACATCTTATGTATCCATAAGACGACTAGAGAAACATAGGCTGTTGTTTTCAACATCATGTCTGACCCCCTCCTAGTAAATGCGTATTAACTTTGTAACATCATGATGACAAAGTAATCCAAAATTAGTTTCTTGATATTTGTCTGTTTTATATGCGCAATATGGAATGGCAATAATGGATACCACTCATCATTTTCTTATCCTTTCCCCTTCTCCTTCCATCTTTTTCCTTGGGCATGAAAGCTATCGTAAAATTAAAGACTTTTCTCCCCTGCTTGGAAATATATCATTTAACTCGAAAATTATCATTCTGCACTTGCTGACCAGGTTCTGTTATCCTCAGTAACAGCGCTATTAAGATTATGCATGCTTGATGGAACTGTAGAACATTTAAAATTTATCATTACACATGCAGGACCTAACGGGCCCTGAGGCCTGAACCATACAGTTTTGGCTCACCCTTCCCAATTCATTTAAAACAGACAGTATGGAAGGCACAAGATATCACAGGGGTAAGAATGTGGAATGCCAGATTCATCCTAAACCAGCACTATGACCATCCCGAGCTCTAACAATATTGAATCATGCAGGAGAAGCAAAAAGGTTTAAAATGGCCAAAGTGGACAAGATCAAGAAGTTCTAATATCATCATGGAGAGCAACTGTTTAAGCCAATTTAACACATCATTGTATGCATATAATGATGGATCATGTGTGGCCCCATAAGCATATGCATCATAACCTTGTCCATAACCATAATCAGCATTACATGGATCTACTTGCTGACCCCAAGTAGCAGTCAAGTCCTACAGCAACGGAATATCAAATATTATCAAGGCTAGTATAGCAAATTAAGAATAATGATTTGAAAAGCATGTTAAAGTCAAAGACTGCCAATAAGTACAGGACTGGATAGTCTCTTCCATAATGACTTCAACCCATGCTGATGTTTTGACTTCAACTTTCTTTAGATAGACGAGAAATTGATTAAAATTCAAAACAGGCCATTAATGATTAATTCACAGATTAAACAAATAAATATTGACACGATACTTTCTTCATGGTATTGAGCTGGATGTTGGAAATTAAACAATTGTGTTGTTTTTATGGATGTGAAAGAAGCATAGCATGATGAGGTGTGTACATAGTCAAACATTCTCAAAGCTGGAAGTCAAACCTACATGTTACCAGCCCCAAGAAATGCACACCAGTTGTTGACCAATCACATGTCCTTGCATCCTGTGTATTGCTTCTCCAGCTGATGTCCTATGCAGAAAGCACTGAAAAAGGTCAGAAACTATTACATAGCAGGAGTTATATTACAAGAAATTACTATTTACCTGCTCAAATAACCATTTCAATCCAAAAACTTATGTGGTTAGGTGAGGTATTAGAATGATTTCGTATTTCTCTCTTACACACCTAGCCCACAAAAATCCTAGTCCCCGGCATCCTTTGATGACTTCTTCAGACAGTTTCCTATATAGATAAAATTGGTATTTGGAGAAACCTTGACAGTAATAAGGGGTACCCCATTTGACTATCCTCACAATAATACTGTCTGCCTCCCTCGTCCTTGTTACTTGTGATTCTCCTTTTCTCTGACTAATATGAGAAGTGAAGGGCTAACCCATACGACAGTGTTGCTGAATAGAAATGATCTTGAACAACATTCTAACTCAACCACCAAATGCTTAATCAAAAGGACAAATGAAAACGCCATGATGCAGCAATATTGCTACTTCTATGACATATTATCTAAGGACAATAGTGTAGCAAGAGAAAATGTTTACAGTACTACAATAACAAACCTAGTTGCAAACTGTACAAAACCACATCCTCTGCCAGCAGGAATCTTGACAGAGGCAATCTCCCCAAGCTGCAGAAAGGCTTGCCTCAAGTCCACTTCTGTGACAATAGGATCCAAGTTACCAGCAAAGATATGCAATATGTAAAGATAGTCAGAGAAATACACAAGAAACAATCAGCAAAAAACTGAAGTCTGCCTAACTTATTGTGGAATTAGTAACGTCACTATCTGCTGAAACCACTTGGACGGGTGCAGTGTATGCAGGAGCTGAATAAAAGGCTGCAGAAACCGACTGAAGATGAGAGTGATGCACTTGAATGCCAAAAGTGCAAGCTGTTAATTGCTGGGTATGGCCATGAATGCTTAGTAATATTTAACTTGCAGAAACCTCGTACATTTTCCTAAGGTGTCAAACCATAATTTCCAGGACGCAGTTTCACTTTAAATGGGATATAAAAATGCTTCATTCAAAGGGTAAACAAGTTGTTACTAGCACCAATCACGACCTATACGGTGAAGAAAAAATACTCTTCAACATAGCTTTGTCAAGGTAAAATTAACAAAAAAAAAAAAAAAAAAAAATTAAAACTATATCATTTTCCTGAAATGAATGCACCAAAATTAGATATTTTATTTTTTTTATATCAAGATTTAGATTAAATAATTTTATAGATACAAGTATATTTCTGTTCAAATACACATAATTATAACAATTACAAGAACACACAAACAAGACTATGCCAATAAACAATTGATCATATACAGATAATTAAATACCTAAAATTATATTATCACGAGGGATGTGACTAGTTTGACGAGGAGAGCAAATATTTTCGTCGATAAAAAAATAAGAAATTCACGGGTGATAATTAATGTATTTTTTTTTTTATTAAAAGATAAACGAAAAAAGGTGAAACTACTAATCACAATCGAAATGTGCTAATAATTTTTCTTCTTCGAGAAATTAAATTTTTATGAAGGACTTGGAAGAAAAATTATTTATGTACAGAGGGAGAGAGAGAGGGAGAGAGGGAGAGAGAGCGAGCTGGCTTTGTACTGGGAGAATGTTATAATTTGAGAGCTAAAATATAAAAATGCTGGCAACAGCGAAGAAAGTCTCCCTCCCATCCCACTCCATGCAACTGCGTCGAAATCGGTATCTCCTTCAAACACAAATCGCATATTTTGTTTTTCATGTTTTATCTCACTTCTTTTCCTTCTCTTTTTCGCTCCATCACTGCGTTGGCATTGCATATTGCAGGCTTGGTGAGGAATATTAATGGCGTGGCCAGCTGTACTCGTCATTGTCCCTGTTGGAATCATTTTCCTACTCTCTGGTCTCATTGTTAATCTCATCCAGGTCATTCATTATTAATCACCCTTTACTTTCTTGGTTTCTTTGTCGTTAGTTATGCTTCTTGGTTTTTATTTGGATGCTTCTTTGATGCTTTCTTGTCTTTCTGGGATTTATCAAGTTTGCGTTACTTGGGAATTTGTCAATGCTGGAGAAGTTCGGATCTATATAATGTGTATCACCCCAATTGAGGCAAACGGTAATATATGCCTTAGCAAGTTAAATGTGTCTTCTGGGAATGACGCATAATCAATTAAGGATATAAAGCTGTGATCTTTGATGACTCTGGGTCACCCACCTGTAATTTTCTTGTTTCTGATTGTTCAATATCTAAATCTAGTTCATCCAAGGAAAATGCCTTTCTTCCGTGTTTGATTGGCTCTGATTATTCTACCCATTATTGCAGTAAACGATTTTGGTTTCAGAACTTTATTAAGAAGAGTCATATGAACCCATTGGCAATGAAACATACGATCTCTGGTCTGGGATTTTTCATTAGAAAGCAACTTTAGAGCAATCAAAAGGAAATAATGTGATTTGTCTGTACTGCCTAAATCAGCAAAAACAAAATAAGATCTTGCAGATCTTGTAATGAAGTGAATGAATATCTTGTATAGGTGACTTATTTTGTTTGGCCTAATGTTATCTTTCTAATGACTCTGTCTATTTACTAAGGTTATATGGGTTTTGTTCCATTTCATAATATATGTCTCTAGTTATCTCCCCTTAAATTCCAATGCTTTTCTGTTTATTTGAAAAACAGGGATCCTTAGTCTTGAATATGACTGTCAATCATGGGTTTAGTTTTTCACTTATTTATGAAATTTTTATCATGGTCTATGTTTCTCTATTTTATTTTCCTTCTCAAGCTCCCGACCTCCAAACACCACCCTCACGAGTCAGGGTGGATGATATCTTTTAACCTAGAAACACAACTTTTGTTTTTCCCCCCGTTAAATTAAAGCTATGAATGATATCTTTTAAACTTTTGCTATCGTAATTTATTTCTTGCTTTTACTCATATCTTGCACTTCGCAGGCAGTTCTTTTCATCCTTGTTCGTCCCGTGTCCAAGAGTCTGCACAGAAGGATCAACAAAATAGTTGCAGAATTGCTTTGGTTGGAGCTCATAGTGCTCGTTGATTGGTGGGCAAATCTGAAGGTGCTTAAATTCTTCTTTAAATTGCTTTTTATGGTGTTAAGCTTTTGATTCTCATCTTATCTGACAGTTATTCATAGATCATCCATACAATAAGTTCCAAGTAAACCTCCTTAATTTCTAGAGTCAGGAACTCATGTCATTGACATGAGTATCCCCATTAGAATCCGCACCACCACCACTTACCCACAGAAAAAATAAACAAAATAAAATAAATGAAGAAAAGAAAAGAAAAGAAAGAGAGGATTTTCAACATGCATTAGCTCCGGCATTTTTTTTTCATGCAATGCCCTTGATGCTCTTGAAGTCATTAGAGAATAGAAGGCATGCACCTCTGGGATGAAAGTTCCATTTTTTTTTTTGCATTTCTTTAATTTCTTATTCTGCGAATAATTTGTGGTAGTTAATATTTTATTATCGTTCAAATTTTCTTATGGACTCCATTGCCACCTACTTTATTGATGGCTTGGAAAATTTGCAATTGAGTGCTTACGGATTGTTCTATATGTAACCATGAATCTTGCAGTTTTTTCCCCGACTTGCCTGATGAGTTTCCCCCTTTGTGGTCTAACTAGTTAGAACTTCTCAATGCAGATTGAAGTGTATGCAGATGATGAAACTTTTGAATTGCTAGGTGTAACCCTGAGGTTTCTCTTCTTTTTTCCTTTCCATAGTATAATCTTAACTTTTAACCCATGTTCAGAATTATTTTTTATTTGAGAACTTTCCAGGTAAAGAACATGCGCTTGTCATTAGCAATCACAACAGTGACCTTGATTGGCTTGTCGGATGGATCTTAGCTCAGGTGCTGAATTCTGCTTGAAGCAATTAGATAAAACTTGTATTCGTTGCATGTATGAGTGAAATAGTGACTCCTGTCCGTTGCTTTCTGGAGACCTACGGGCATAATTATCGATAGTCTGTCTCTTTCCACCAGCATTTATACTTCTGGCTGCTACTATGAATGGTTGATTTGCATGTCCATCAAGTCTATAAATATGGTAATCTAAATCTTATAGGAAGAAATAAATTGGCTTATCTGTGGGAGGATTCATAATTTTCCACGTAACTTCTTTTCTGCTCTCCTGAAATAATTTGCTCTCAAATAAAATGATCTGGTGTCGATCTGGTGTCGCAAAACCTTTCTTTTGTCTTGAAAGGGAAGTTGTTGTAATGTTGGCCAAGAATGATTTCAGTGGTAAATTTTCCAAATACACGGATAGCTTTCAGGAACAGTATGGTCAGAGTATTGTATAATTAACAGCATTGTGTGTGGATATCTTTGTGACCGTGATTATAGTGATTTATTATGCCTTGTTTAAAGTATTCTAGTAAGACATTTGGGATTCTTTAAGTTTCATCGGATGCTTTTCTTTTTTCTAACTTTTACCCTTTCTTATTGAATATGAACTCTTAACAGCGCTCAGGTTGCCTTGGCAGTGCACTGGCTGTCATGAAGAAAGAAGCTAAAGTCCTGCCTGTGAGTTTTCAATTGAACCAGCATTCCTTCATTCTCTTTGATATGAGATGATTCCTTGTAATAATATTACTATAATAACTAAGAGAAAACAATCTATCTCAGTTGCTGAAATTTGTTAGCAGTCAGGGCAGTTGATACTAGAGTTTTTAAAGCCATTGTCTGCACTTAGAAAAGGTGGTTTCGTTGAATTCTCCATTCTATATAATTAGTGTGCACAGAAAACCGTTATGGCTGTTAAATTCAAACATATTAGTTTTAAGTTGATTGTGCTTTGCTAATTGGAATAATGGAAAGACATTTTTTTTTTGACAAGGAGAAACAAATTTTTAAGTCTGGTCATTTCAGTATTCCGAACCTTAGAAAAACTACAGAGGGGTCGTGACTTCTGCAGTTTCATTGATCCCACTTAAAGTTCTTTTCCTAAGTGAAAGTTTTGAATGCTGTTTCTCTTCTTCTTTTGGAAACTGAAACACCAAAATATTGCTTGATTTTATGGCATTTTGTTTTCAGAGTAGTGTTTTGGTGTATTTGCTTGGACGGGAATTCAAGGATTTTTAGTAGTTGTTTCACGTCTAAAAATAGGCTAGTATTTTTACGAAATAGTCCAACACAAACAATTGTAACGAAATAGGCTAGTATATGCATAATTTGGCTTTATGCTTCAGAGGCCTTCGAGGGTGTTTCTTTAGCTAACAAGATCACTTATTCCCCAAACTCAATTTGTAAATAATTTGTTCTATCAATGATGTTTCTTCTTTTTACCAAATATGTCCTTGCCTGTATCTGTATAGCCAAACAAAAGTGATTTTCCCTCATCGATATGTTTTGCAACTCAGTGATGTTCTGACTTGTAGCTTGCTAACACACTCACATCAGGTGGGGGAGTTAACTAATTGTCTCAAATTAATACAATAGGAATAGAAGTCTTGACTCTGCTCTGCTTGGGCCTCAAAGCCATGGGTCTCCTCTCCCATTCCTGAATTTAAACACTGATGTGCATGCGTTATTTATTTATTAACTCATAATCATCATCTATGATCAAGATTGAGGCATTATTTTTTCCTATAGAAGTTTTGAAATGACCAAATCTTTGAGCAATTCTCTAGGAAACCGTTCCCTTCTTTCTATTGTATCCCAACTTTTTAGGTTGAATTGAATTTTCATTCATCTTAATTGACACAGATAATAGGCTGGTCAATGTGGTTTTCTGATTATGTGTTTCTGGAAAGAAGCTGGGGTAAGGATGAAAGAACATTGCAGGTACGGATATTGCAATGGATGTCACATGAATTTCATATAATTTCTCTGTTTTTTTTATTTATATCATATGAGATTTGGCATTGCAGTCAGGTTTTGAACGGCTAGCAGATTTTCCAATGCCTTTTTGGCTGGCTCTTTTTGTGGAGGGAACTCGCTTCACACAGGCTAAACTTCTAGCGGCACAGGAATTTGCTGCTTCCAGAGGAATTCCTGTTCCTAGAAATGTTTTGATTCCACGTACCAAGGTGAATAATAGTTGAGCATTTTTTCAAGTGAAGTAGCGGTTTGCACTTTTCAGATTGCATGTCATAATAGTAGATCCTTCAAGCTAAGCTTGTAGAGTTGCATTTAGTATTTACCTCCTGTTTGCATCTTCCTGCAGAAATCTAGAAAAGATCCAAAAGTCAGCGAGTGCTTTGATTTTTCTTTTTTTGAAACTAAAACCACCACTTCTAGTCAAACCCAGAATCTGTGGTCTGTCGCCAATCTGTTCATTGCTTAAGAAAATTATAGTCAAGACATGCATAGCAGACTGATATTGCCATGTATAATTTGAGGTTTCAGTCAAGTATCCACTTATAATTGAGTTGTGTTGCTTTCAGGGTTTCGTGTCAGCAGTAACTCATTTGCGTTCATTTGTTCCAGCAATTTATGATGCAACAGTGGCTGTTGCGAATAGTCAGCCTGCACCAACATTCCTAAGAATATTCAGGGGTCAATCTTCTGTGGTAGGCTAACAAAACCATAATAAATAATAATACTGGGCAAATAGAATGTTTCTTGTGCTTTGCATTTTGCATATAACAACACTAAAAAAAGGTCTAACAAATTTCTGAATTATAAACTTCCAAAGTTGCCTTCAGATTTTTTAGTCATTACTGGGTTTTTCAGTTTCATAAAATATTCTGGGTAATATTTACTTGTGCTTCAACTTGTCATTGAAATGAGTGATCTCCATATTTTCTTCAAAATATGTGCTAATGATTTAGATTGAAAAACAATCGCAGACTGTTGGAATGATTGGATTCTGTTGTCTTGAATTTAGAATTGTTTCCCTTGGAGCATCAAAATTTCTAGCATGTCTAGCTAGACTGGGCTGGATAAGAATATCCAGCCAAGCTGGTACATGCATTTATTTTCAAACATGATGTGCAATAACTTAACCTGCAGCTGTAGGGTCATCTAAGATGGATTATCAATAAAACCGCTAGGAATGCCAAACTAACCTAAGATGCTCCAAACCAAGAAAGGAATAAATACTAGCCAGACTACCCTGTAACCACTCTGGACACCTCAAGCTGGATCCAACAGAATAAGATTATAGCTCGCAGCAATTTCTCTCCCTTTCTCTATTACCCTCTGTGTTTCATTCTTGAATCATGATAGTGGCTAATTTGTGGTCCCCTTCTTACAGATAAAGGTGCTTTTGGAGCGACATTCAATGCAGGAACTTCCAGAAACAGCCGATGGAATAGCTCAATGGTGCAAAGATGCATTTGTGACCAAGGTATGGAAGTTAATTGCATTTATATGTTTTTCTCGTCTAAAAGTTGAGAATTAAAACATGTTTTCCACTGAAGGATGAATGCTATATTACTATGCGATTTTCATAAAAGAAAAAGCTATAGCAAAACATTTCCATATGCTTTATCATTTAGAGGTTTCTCATCAGTTAATTTGATTTCATTTTTCTTGTTAAATTTGTAATTTAACGCCACCCGAATACAATCAGCCGGGCATGATTTGGGTTTACCATACAACTTCTCATTTCATAATGCACACTTGGTTGAAATCATCTTTTTGAAACGCAAAGCAAGGAGCACCGAATGCTAATAAATAATTTTTAGCTATCAAGAGAAAATAGATGTTGGAAAATCATTCTATTGAATGGAGACTTGTTTTGTAAACTAAAGTTGTCCCAGGAAATGGTGTCGGGGAACTTCATACACTCCCATTTCACAGCTTGAAACCAACCACCTTAAATTTGAACCCACTGCATTTCCTGCTCAAGTTAACTTTGTACGTTACTCCAAGTGTTCCCATGCCACTAAGGATATATACCAGACACTTTTCACTTCCCTTTTCATAGATGTAACTGGATGTTCAAGTTTCCATTTTTTTTTTTTATCAAAACAGGATGCTGTGTTGGAGAAATATTTTTCCAAGGACATCTTCCGTGATAAGAAACTTCAAGACATTGGCCGACCTAAAAAGTCTTTGTTTGTAAGAAGATGCTACAATAATTTAGTTTTATTTAGCTGCAGCTTTCATTTTTCTCTGTTTCTCATCTGTTCATGTTGTTTTATCTGAACAGGTTATGATTTTCTGGTCAAGTCTGCTTGCCTATGCCACTGTCAGGTTGTTCCAATGGCTGTCATTATTCCTAGCCTCATGGGAAGTCATTGCATTTTCAATTGCTTTCTTGTTCCTCGTGACAATTATTATGCAAATTCTTATTCAATCATCGGAGTCAGAGCGCTCTACGCCTGCAACCAATTTCACATTATCGGAAGGAACGAGGCAGAGGCTCCTTCCAAGATAATTGTTGGATGTGGAGCCTGTCACTGAAAAAAGAATAATGAAAGAAAAAAAAGACGGGAAAAGTGATTTCATCTGCTCAGAAATGATCTGTTGCCATGTATGATAACTTGATTATGGACTTGGTAAGTAATAATTTATAGTGTTCTTTGTATATAACTGTTTTCTTGTATTTGTAAAACTCTGGCTTGTTCTTATATAGTTTGATTCCTTCATCGCTTTTATCAATGAGGAGGAGAATGCGTTGGTGAATATCAATCTCCACGTTATCCAAGCTTTTTTAGGCATTAACTTTCCCTAGAAATGCACGCAAGGAGTCGTCAACTGTTGGTAAAATTATATTAACAAAAAAAACTAAATTTCTAAATAGTGTAATTATAAATTTACCCTAAAAAACCCATTGAACTAGGTTGGATTTGTTATTTTTTTTTTGCACAGTAAAATTACTACTAGTCTTGGGATAAAAAAATATAATACTTTTTACTCAGGTGTGTTTTAGTCATTTTATATATTTTAAAATAGTATAATTATTTTGATGTTTTTAGAAACAAAAACTATATAACTGGTTTATGAGAATTTAGATTAAATAAAAAAATTATTAACAAAATTTGCTTAACCCAATTAAGTTTAATACTCAGATAATAAGTTTAATTGATTAATTATGATTGATTAGATATTGAATTTCATAATTTTTTTATTATATAAATAATTTTTAATTTATTTAATTAAATATATACATGTATTTTTCAATTTGCAATTGAGATTTTTGATGTTAAAAAATATTTAAAAAAATATTATCTTATTGAAAAAAATAATTTATTCAATCCGCGGCTATATATCTTGTATTAAGAGCGTGTTTGGCAGTGTGGTTGCGGGTGCTTTTCAAATAATATTTCGTGCTAAAATGCATGCCAATGATGTTTTTTCATTTTTCAAAAATTATTTCTGATATCAGCACATCAAAACGATTTAAAACATACAAATTATATTAAATTTTAATAAAAAAAAATTCAAAATTTTTAAAAACACAGCCGTAGCCGCGTTCCCAAACAAGTCCTCAGTAGCCGATGGATCCCGGCCAACCTCTTTACACGACTGTCCACTCCTTCACTGATATCACTATCATACCTGTGGTCTTTCTTTATACCGGTTAGGCAAGAAGGCTGGCGCCATTGTAACTGTACCTCTGTTCATTTTTAATTTCAAACTTTTAGAAGACTTATAATTTTTCTCAATAAACCTTTTTGAATGCGACGTCGATATATCCATAACACTAATATTTAGCGTTTAATATGATCAAATTCTCATGTATTTCTAGCATGACTACTATCATTACTAATAATATTTCTAAATTCAAATAAAAATATATTTATATTGTATGAATAAATAAGATGCATAATATAATGTCAATAAAATTTTTATTTGGAGCGCTATGCTAACTCTTAGAATTACAGAAATGTAAATATCGTGCATTAAAGTTAAGGGGTAATTATGCCTCTGCCCTAGGTATATATGCCTAGCTTCACATTCACTCTCCATAAGAACAACCTTGCAGCTGACTGGTTACTTTCAAGATGTTTTATAAATTATATAATCATTTAAGTTGATTTTTTTCTTGTATATTCAAATATTTTCTAATTAATTTGTAGAGATGGTAATTTGCCTTCCATATACATTAACTGTCTGTGTTTTCTTTTTCAGGTTCAACTCTTTCCATGTCCACTTGAAAGCTTGTTTGTGAAGTAATAGGGAAAGCTTCTGATATTATATATGGTTACTACAGCAGATCTTCTTGCTGTTCCATATATTCACTTAATAGGCTATGTCTCTCGTTAATGAAAAGCTTGTGTGAAGATAGATTTTAACAATGCTTTCAAACTTTACCTCCCCATTTTGGTTCTTTGGTGATTGGAAGGGTCATCGAAATGTAATGGCGTTGACGACCCTCCATTTTTCCTGGCTTCAGCTGTCTTTTTTGCCACCAAAATTTCTTAGAGCCAGACTTTCACCAAGCTCGATGAAAGAATTTGACGCTGACAGTTTAACTTTAGTTGTGTATTAAGAAAATCAAACATGGTTTAAAGCTTAAAACGAGATGTATATTAATTAATTATAGACAATAATATTAATAATAACCAGACTTTGACGGCTTCTGGGATACAACAGTTTTCTTCCCCGGTTGCCACTGCAATTGGTAAAAGGGGAAGAATATCACCACCAGATTCTAAATCATATTTACGAAAGATAATTTTCATTGGTGTACTCGATCAGTTTGAGTGTGATTCATTCTTGCTCACCTACTTCTAGGTTTAATGCTTCTGTTCTCATTTGGAATTGGGTTAAAATCAAATTCTGAACCGTAGAATAGAGGATTTGGAATGAATTGGTAGGGCAACCGTATAAAGAAGGGGAGAAAATGACGTATTTGTTTTCTTTTTGTAAGAAAAAAGAAAGACAGAAAAATTCTAAATCGTGATTCCTAAGCAATCTCTCTCTGTCCTTTTCATACCATGTTTTGTCAAGAGCTAGAACAGTACTTCAAAGCATACTCCTTCAGTAATATTGCTAGAAAAAATGTCTGAGAACGAAATTGGAAATTTGGTAATTGCAAGGACATGGTCATTCTCCCAACTTCTTAATCCTTCAGTAGAATTAGTCCTCTGTTTTGCCAAATCAAAATGATTCCGGCATTAAATTTTGAAACCTTGCATTGTAAGACCCATTCACAGCCTGCCCGCTGCAACTAATATGCTCGCTGGTTATTTTTCTTCTCTTTACCTAACTTGATATATAACTACTTTATAGACAAAATCATACTACGAACAAGTCCATGATGTTATAATTTAGAAGTATTTTGGTCCAATTACAGTTCTAAATTATAACATCATGGACATGGTTGTCATGTAAAGAAAGTATCGTCATTATCAAACCGGCTAATTACTTGCTTTTCATGGAATCAGTCTGGTAGATTAGTTAGCAATCGAAAATAACAGCGAACTTCATTTCAGACTTGGTCTTTTTCTACATAAAAATCAGATTGTACTCGGAGGTAAATCACCTGGCTCTTATTATATTCGTTTTTGTTCTGGTATATATCCACAACTGGGAGTAGAATATTATAAACGGAGGAGACATTCTGCACAGTAGGAACGAAATTCCTAGCCAGTGACAAGGAAAACAATTTGTCCAGATAATAACCATGGCATTAGGTATGAATCTGTCAAAGCAGAAAATGATGTAAACATATATATATATATATATATATATATATATATAACCATTATATTTTATTCATCATCAGCTGAGAAGAAAGACTGTAGAACGAGGTTGCGAGCCTGCAACACAATTGTCGCATGTGTGGGTGATTCTGTTGCATGTGTGCATGCGGCATGGCGAGACATGGGGATCGAGAAGTCCCCACCTAGTTATTTGGTTTAGAGTTACTAGGGGACTCGGGCAGTATCTTATATGAAGTTTTAGGATAAGAGACTAGTTATGGTTATAAAAGATATTAACACCCTTAGTGCACCTTACTTAAAGTAAGCTACATTGCGTGCTCTGGATGTGGTTTAAAAGTGTTGATGAGTTCTTAACCGATGGTCTGTCAATGACTTGTAATAAAGATTTACGCTCATGAATAAATCTGATATTTCAAATTATTATGGGCTCGTATTACTAGATAAATTCTTATAGGAAAAATCCATGTTAGAAGACAAAAATGTTTTCCACAACTTGTTTATTGTAGTGAAAAATACTCCCAATTAAAATTGTTGAATATCCAAAATAATTCTAAGAATTCTATACTCAATTCCTGATATTTAAATATCAGCGTACTTGTAGGTCCAATATTTATACCAAAATGTTGACCATTAATTTTCAGTAATTAAAATTTTTAAGTTTATTGAAATATTGGCTAAAATCCTTTGGAATTTTACAAAATTGTTATAAAATCCATATAATAGTGTTTTTTTAAATGCTAGAATATTTTAGATTTTGAAATAATGCTTAAATAACTTTTAGGATTTTTGGCTATATGCAATTTTAAAAAAAAATTGTTTTTTTTAAAAGAAATATTTTTTTGCTGTTGTTTTTGTGGAAGGGAATTGATTCGTTTAATACTAAAAAAACACCTTACATGTAAATCACAATTTCAAATATTAAATATGTGAGGGTAGAAAAAGTGGGGAATTCAAAATTAATTGCAAAATCATCTTCCAACAATTAAAATTTTATTAAGAACTAGATGAAGACTATATTTGGCAAAACACAAATAAAATGTTTTTATTAAGGCTATTTTAATCTTGATATCAATTCAAAACAAATTATTGTTCATCAACTCAACACCAAACAACGCCAAACATCTACGCAAAAATAATTTATGTCACCTACTTCGTTCAAATTTCATACTAATCCAAATAAATCAAATTGACCGAACATAATTCATGCGCCAATATTTAACGTCCACAAAATAATAACAACACAAAAAATTAAACTCATTATTCAACACAAATAATCAATTTATTTCAAAATCCAAACACAAATTAAACCAAATTAAAAGTCCAAATATTATAGTAAAGAATAAGCGAGTTTGTCCTAAATTTCACAATATTTTATCAATTTATCCTAACAAATATTTTGCAGTTATGAATTGACCTTCCAAGTTGTTTGACATATCTGAGATCTATTGGAATCAAGGCTGGAGGACCGCTGGAACATTGGCGTCGTATGTACCACACGGGCCACTAACTTTACTGGCACGTGGATTCACGCGTCACCACTGTTGAAGGAGAGTGGGTTGGTGGATCTGGCGCTCCTCTATCTCCTCTTCACTTCTAGACCAACGATGTGGCTCATTGGTGTTTGAGGGATGAGATCAAGGGACTTGAATTTTCAACTTTCTCTCTCTTAACTAGTGTTTTCCTTCATCTCTTGACTTCGTTTCTTTCTCCTTCCTCACTAGTTTTTCATCTTCTATTATCGGCTATAATGAACTATTACATGTCTGTTGTGAAGGTGGTATGACATTGCGGTGGGTTGCTGGCTATGTTGGAGGCTACTGTTTGAGAGAGGTAGTTGGTAGCTCATTGGTTATGGTATGAAGGAGAGTGGTTTTTTGGCCTAGGATAGGTCTAGTGGTACTGGTTCCAGTCACTGGATCTCTTGGCTAGGAGAAGAAGACGGTGCTACTGGTCTTTAATTAGTAGAAGTCATGGTGGAGATTTCTAGGGTTTTTTTGTTTGAAATCGATGAAGCAAGAGGCATAAACATCGGCTGAAGAGTATGTGGGGGTTTATGGAGGAGATGGGGGCTACTCTTGGTCGGAAGGGTGAGGGAAGGCGACTGAGAGGTTTTATGGTTGAGAGGAGGAGTCGAAGCTGGGATTGGGTGCATATGAGTTTATAGCCGAAGATGGGAAGGCGACTGAGAGGTTTTTGTATTTTGATATTTTTATAAAAAGGACAACATCATCAAAATTAACTTAAAAAGAATGTATTGAAAGTAATTTCATGCTAAAAGTTTTAAATTCTTTGGAAAAGATGCAGAAAATGATACAAATACATCAAAAACATATATTTTTTGACTTTTTTATTTTTTAAAAAATTAAAAAAGTAGATTAAAAATCGGGTAGCAACTTTTCCAACGGCTCTAGAAACCCATCCCACACCGAAATAAAATAAAACATGTACGCATGAATTAATTTCTGGACCTGAAGGGATGCTTTCTCTTCAATGAACACGAACTAGAATATCACCCTTTATTAGTATTTCTTGACAATATTATCCATTAGATAATGATTCTGCTATATATGAAGCAGCTAGGTTCCATGCATTTGTCCCGAATTGTTTGAGCGACCAACATATATAAATACTGATGCTACTACGTCCTTTGACTTATCATTAAGTAATTACTAGGATATACATGAGAATACTCGTAATATTACATGTTAAACATGGCTGGCACAAGATCTCATTGCTGACATGGGAGGCAAGGATATGCCAACTATTTTTGTTGCAAGAAGAAGCAGATTTACACGTCATTTTGTTGGTAAAACTGAATAGAATTGTTCATAAACCATACATTACAGAAGATGTGGAACACGTTCTTATAATTTTAGTGAAACTCCAGCCAGGTTGGTCTCAATAATATATTTTCCGGCTTATTAAACTACAATTGGAAGTTTCCAAGGAGATCTCGCTAATCATACGTCACATCTTCACAAACCTAGAATTGTTCTTGCGATATTCTTAAAGAATTAATTATGAATGTTTCTGCAGGCAAATATCACTGTTGTTGACAGTTTCAAGATAAATTATTGACTTTATACATTTTTTTTTCCTGGTGTTGACAAAAGCGTTAGAACATGGGATTAACTTTTGGTTTGTTAGAATTAGTTGAAAACATCAAACAATAAAAAAATGTGTAGTAGTTGAGGCCAATGCTATAAAAACTGGAAACTTTGTATTGATTCCCATCTCCAAACCATAGTGGTGGGAATTGAAGAGTAGCCAATTTCTCCAAACATGGCCAACATTTGGCCTCAACTAGTGTGTGCCTTGGCACTATGCTTGCTGGCTGCTCAAGTAGCTGCTGATAAAGACGACCTTTACGAATATTCATCACCGCTACCACCTATATTACCTTATTATCCTCCTGCATATTACTACAAATCTCCACCACCACCACCACCTTCCCTACCTCCACCATATGTTTACAAATCCCCACCACCTCCATCACCTTCACCTCCTCCCCCTTACGTCTACAAGTCTCCACCTCCCCCATCTCCATCACCCCCCCCCTGCATTTATAACTCTCCTCCTCCACCATCTCCTTCCCTACCTCCACCTTATGTCTACAAGTCCCCACCACCTCCATCTCCACCTCCACCTCCACCTTATGTTTACAAATCTCCACCTCCACCTCCCCCTCCCCCATCACCATCACCCCCTCCCCCTTACATTTATAAGTCTCCTCCTCCACCATCTCCATCACCACCTCCACCATATGTCTACAAGTCCCCACCACCACCATCACCTTCCCCACCCCCACCATACATCTACAAGTCCCCACCACCTCCATCACCATCTCCACCTCCACCTTATGTTTACAAATCTCCACCTCCCCCATCTCCCTCACCCCCTCCCCCTTACATTTATAAGTCTCCTCCTCCACCATCTCCTCCACCACCTCCACCTTATATGTACAAGTCCCCACCACCACCACCACCATCTCCTCCTCCACCTTATGTTTACAAATCTCCACCTCCCCCATCTCCCTCACCCCCTCCTCCGTACATTTATAAGTCTCCTCCTCCACCTTCTCCTTCACCACCCCCTCCTTATGTCTATAAGTCCCCACCACCACCACCACCATCTCCATATCCACCACCACCATACATCTATAAGTCCCCACCTCCACCTTCACCTTCACCACCCCCTCCTTATGTCTATAAGTCCCCACCACCACCACCACCATCTCCATATCCACCACCACCATACATCTATAAGTCCCCACCTCCACCTTCACCTTCACCACCCCCTCCTTATGTCTATAAGTCCCCACCACCACCACCACCATCTCCATATCCACCACCACCATACATCTATAAGTCCCCACCTCCACCATCACCTTCACCTCCACCATCACCCTCCCCACCACCACCATACATCTACAAGTCACCACCTCCACCATCACCCTCCCCACCTCCACCATACATCTACAAGTCCCCGCCACCTCCATCGCCTTCACCTCCTCCCCCTTATATACACAAGTCTCCACCTCCCCCATCTCCGTCTCCCCCTCCCCCATACATTTATAAGTCTCCTCCTCCACCATCTCCATCACCACCGCCTCCCTATATCTACAAGTCTCCACCACCCCCATCACCATCTCCACCACCACCATACATCTATAAGTCACCACCCCCACCCTCACCTTCCCCACCCCCACCTTATGTCTACAAGTCCCCACCACCTCCATCACCTCCACCACCACCACCACCATCTCCATCGCCACCTCCTCCCTATGTATATAAATCCCCACCACCACCATCACCGTCACCACCTCCTCCCTACATCTATAAATCCCCACCACCACCATCTCCATCACCACCACCTCCTTACTACTACATGTCTCCACCACCCCCTGCTCCCTCACCACCCCCTCCTCCATATTACTAGACAAATTAAATTATGTTTTTTATATTCATGTAAGTTTTGTTTCGGACATTAATTTGTTAATAATTTTATTTTTCTTTTTTTCTCTTGTTTCCATCCTGTCGTGTCATCTAATTTTGAAGATCTGTTTTGAATTGCAGATTATGTATTTATGAAGACAATAATTGCTGCAAGAAGCACTGAAATGATTTCTTGGTGGCTCATTTTCATTCATTCTGTCTCAATGAAACACCCTTCTCAAGAGCTAGAACGAACAACGTGAACGTGATGCTTCGCAGTGTTTATAGAAAGAGACTTTTTCTTTGTTCCAGTTTCATTACTCCATCGGTTCATGTCTTATTTTTGTTGTATGTTCGCTTCTTTTATACTTATTAGTATTATTATACGCCCTTGAATATTTCCTCAAGCCCTTCGTCAGCAATTAAATTTGAATTGAATATGATCTCTTCCCGCTTGAATTTCGTAGTTACCGTTAAATATTCAAAAAGTAAATTATTTTTGAACTTAGGATAGCGTTAGTACTCTCACTCTATAGTTTATTAATCACACTTCATAATATACTTTAATTATTTGAACCATAAAAAGTACACTTCAAATATTATATATCAATATATAAAATAGTTATTTCAAAAAAATATAATATATATAGTAATTAAAATCTGTAAGCTTCAATTTATATACTTTTTATTTTTTATTTGGACTAATTTAAAAGTTTAATAATTAAAATCTAATATCTTAATAAACTTTAATCATCTCAAAATAAGATATTTCATAATTATATGAAAAACAAAGAGGTAATATAGCCTATTAATGAAGTAAGATTAATAATTCATGAACTATGAACAACACTGGAACCAACCTTTGAATGAAACCACCGGCCCCAACATTATTTTGCACTTCACTCTTCCCTAATCGAAACCCATAACCATTTCGTTACCAAAGCTCTTGATCACCTTCAGCGCCTCGAAACTTGGCCACCTGCTCCTCCTCATCTGGTGGTGCTGCAGTTGCTGAAGGCAATATAACAGCCTCGCGCTGTGCCGTAACGATCGACGCGCTTAACCCTTTCCTCGCTCACACATGCAGCTGCGAGCTCAGGGATTCTCATGGTTTGAAGAATTGAGCTTGCACCAATCAAGAGCTGTGGCCTGTTCTGGCGAGCTGAAGTTGTGAATCCGAAGAACTCGAGAGAACCTGACTTTGCTGCAATTTGACAGAAGGGGAAGTATCTTGGGACCCAGAAAGCATCGCCTGCTTTTACTCTTGCATTCATCACCTGTGTTCCATTTGGAAACACAATCTGTATTCTGCCGCTTCCACTCAAAACAATTCCATACTCTGTTGCTGCTGGGTTCAAATGTACGTGGTGCCATCATTGATCCCTAAGACAAAAAATTGCCACAAAAATAAGAACCAGGAGTTTATCTAATTCAGTTACGATTGAACATGTGGATGTTTGTCAACAAATGTATCACGCAGTTGATGCAATTTCTTAACATTTTCTGTTAGTAGATAAGTAGGACCCTTTGGATGCCGTTAAAGAGGATGAAACTCCAGTATATAGAGAGTATGGAGAAATCTTCAGTTGACATTGCTTCTGTTGTGAATAAAAAATGCATAGGATATCGTAAAACATAGTGAACAATGAGCAGAAACAAGAGACTGAACAAGAACAATATTTACCGCGGTGAGGTTAACCAGACAGACACCAATACCAGAGTGTCGAAGAGGCTGGTAATCAGACTCATCAATTGCAGTGATCCATCCATAGTTGTTTCTAAAGTTAGGCCGTCTATCATAGATATTGAATGAATCAGGGGATTTGCCATTTTCACATTTTTTCTTATTTTCCTGTCCAAATATTGAATTCAAGTGATTCCTCCATGACCATGCCATTTGCTCCTCTTCTTGATTAGGTGGTTGTTGGAATTCCACCATTCTCTTTAGGTGCTGTTGTCTATCTTGCTCCTTCAGTTGAAGGAATTTTCTCCACGGGCTTGGCCTTGGTGCCCTAGAATCACCTAGGAAAACTATCGGACTCTCTTGTTGCCTGGTCATCATTTCCCTAACTTCATCTGTTGTTACCTGCAATGCACAATTTCAGACTATAGAAACAAAGAAATCACTCAAAGAGCAGGAGGCTAGTAGTGGATGTTTAATAGGCAACTTTGATCTGTTTGCTTATATTGAAGGCAGTTGAAAGGGTTTCTAGTTCAAACCAGCAAGAATGGATTTTGGATAGGTTCCCCCACCAATGAAGAAGGACTGCACACATAGAAATCGAGCAGATGGAATTCAATACACAACCTAAAAAAAATAAGAAACAAGCAGTAAAGCGACTTCTCCAATCATATTTTAGCCACAAATAATCTTTAGAACTTCCATGTTGGACTCGCAGCCTCCACGAACAAAACTGTGCTGCCAAAAAACCTCGAGATGCAGTGAGAAAATATTCCTCTAGTCGTTTTAGAGATGATGTACCTGGAAAACACCCAATCCCAAACTCTCACATGGATCAATGCTGCAAATGAAGTGAAGTCACTGCCCCTCCTCTGTGTTCATCAAGTAGAAAGATGAGCCAGCAGGAATTCGGTAGATATCCCCAATCTTCAATCTTCTATCTGCTAACTTATCTCTGTAGATCAATCCAACCCTGGCTTCCCCTAGAACCCAAAATGCACATCCATTAATATTTGCAATAAAAATTAAAATTCAAGATAATTCTAGTGCGGTAAGTATGTCAACATTATCCACTTTCGGATTATATTGTAAATGCATATACATCGCATTTTTTTCAGAAATATTTGAATGCAGCAAAATCGAGAGATTATACAGAAGAGTAGATACCTGTGCGAATGAAGAGGATCAAGCTGGAGTGGATATACTGAGGAATAAAAACTGCTCTAGGCTCCATAGTAATGAACCCAATATGCATAGCCCTATCTACAATCCTTCCACCATAATTCCTGAGCACCGTCATAACCCCAGCATCAGTTTTAATCACACGCTTTGAATCCTGCAACAAGAACCAGTCTTCTTCCTTATCTCTCTCCGTTTCTTCCCTCTCTCCTCTCCAGTTTTCCTTTTCTTCTCTATAAAACCCTACTGCCACAGTGACCTCATAACAGAGCACAAGAAGCGACAGCAGAAGGATAGCTCTATTTCCCATTGTGTTAGTTTTCTCAATGAGCTAGCTAGCTAGCTTTTCTTGTGTATTTTATTGCAGGTGAAATTTACACTTGCTTGGTGCCTCAGCATGAGTAGAAAGGTGGGGTTTATGAAGGGGCTGAAGGAGAGATTAGAGGAAAACAAGTGTCAGTCATGAAGAGTTGTAGATTTGCTAGCTCATGTTTGGTTAGACCCAGTTGAGTTCTCGCGAGAAATATCAGATCAAGGTGAAAGGATCAAAATAGTTTGTGATTCGGCTTTATATTTATGTATTTATCTACATGTTTTACCAAAAACAAAATCCACGTTTTTTACTTGGATATTTAGTCACTCAGTCAACCCTATGATTTAAGTTAAGGACTCTACCAAGTTAAATTATTATTTTATTATATTATATTATAAAAAATACCAAAATTAAACTATAACCAATCTAATACTGGGCAATAAAATTCAATAAAAAAACCCATCATTTTTCTCACAAACAGTCTATGCACACAATTAATAACATATTGAAATTATTCGAGGGACCATATGTTATACACACACAGTTAATTATATATCAAAATAATTATAATTAAGTTTATAGAACTGGAAGTTGAAATAATTGAGTTTTTCACGTGGGGAAAGTCTTCAATGTATATAGGTAAATATTGTCCTGATATCTAACACTACCAGAAATTCGCTAAATACCAACAGCTTTACCGACGGAATATTTTCTGTCGGTATTTTGAAGTCAAAATTACCGACGGCCACTTTCCGTCCGTAATTCAGTCGGTAAAAACCGACGAAAACTTTTCCGTCCGTAATTCAGTCGGTAACTACCGACGGAAATTTTCCGTCGGTATTTACCGACTGAATTACGGACAGAAAAGTTTTCGAATTTAAAAAAAGGCGGGTCGCTGACATGGGGGTTTTGGCTGTTTTTTTTCCGACGGATTCAAAAACGACAGCCCGTACAGTGCCCGTAAAGTGATGCGACCGGTTCGTCGTTTAAATTTCCGACGGACTCACCGAGGGATTTGAAATGGCAGATCCGTACGGTGACATGTCTATGTTTCCGTCAGAATCACCGACGGACATTCCGTCGGTAAAACCGTCGGAAAAAGTTAATATATGACAGCTTTGCCGATCCTCTCATCCCCTATTTCTCCTTCTTCTTCCTCATCCCAACTCTCTCCATCTGCAAACAACCAGACCCCCCCTAAAAAAAAAATCTTCCTCATATCAGCACAACAAGTTATATTTCTTGAAGTTTTGTGGTCACAAAGATCCGTGGCGTGTTCCGATTTACCGACGAATTTTATCAATTTTTGTAAGTAATTATATCTTTTTAAATTTTAACATTTAATTAAATGTCAATTTTATTGTTTTTTTAGTATATGTATTTTGTTAGTAGATGTACATGTTTTATTGTTATTTCTCAAACAAACTTGTAGTATATGAATGTATAATTTTGTACCCGTTATGGTTTGTTTTAGATTTTGTAAGATTGTATTTGTTTGTAAATTGTTATTTCTTTATGGAATTACCGAATTACATGTGCTATTTTGAAATAATTAATAGCTTGCTTAATGGGCCCGTTTAAAGTTTTATCAATGGTATTGCGGAGTGGTAATTTTTGTAAATTTATATTTTTTAATTCGTATGGACGTTGATAAATGATAATGAATATTTAATATTTATGAGAAGTTGTGATTGATTTGTTGGATAATCTCGAGTTAAAGTAATATTTGTACAAGTTTATTTACCTAACTTAGTTAATTAATACATGATGTCATCATAATTTTATAGAGGTTCGATATAAGTCATGGATGATCGTTCATGGATGTATCGAGATTCACCCCAAAGATTGCGGAGGATGGATTATTGTAATGGGGTTCAGGGTTTTATTAATTTCGTAACATCTATTCCCAGAAATTTTACTGGAGGCGGTATTAGGTGTCCATGCAGGAAGTGTGAAAATAAAAAGTATCTGCATCCAGATGTTGTAATGATGCATCTTCTACACAAAGGGTTTATGGAGAATTACCAGTGTTGGTATGCACATGGAGAAGTATTTGTTAGCGAGAGTGAGAGGAGAATGGAAGAAACGGTGGTTGGGTCTACTTCTAGTGCTAGCAACGTGAATGAAACGGCAAATGACAACACTAATCCTTACAGAAATATGGTTATGGATGCAATGAGAATGAATCAAGGTAATGGCAGTCAATGTCCAATCATAGAAGAAAAACCTAATGTAGATGCAGCTAGGTTTTTTGATTTGTTGAAAGATTCTGACGAACCATTATGGAATGGCTGCACGAACCACAGTAAATTATCTACCAGAGTACGTGTTCACCATCAAGTCAGATCACGGGTTGAGTGAGGCCGGGTATGACAAGATTATTGAATGGGCAAGAAGCATTTTACCTGAAGGGAACAGTCTGAAAGAGAACTTCTATGTTGCGAAGTCCATGATGAAACTCCTCGGTTTAGGATACCAGAAAATTGACATATGCCCTAACTTCTGCATGTTATACTACCTTGAAAATGCTGAGATGACCGAGTGCATGACATGCAGGCATTCCCGTTACAAACCTAGAACTGGCAGGGGAAAGACTCTAGTGGCATATAAAAAACTTAGATACTTCTCGATCACACCTAGACTGCAGAGGTTATTCATGTCACCAAGGACTGCTGAGCACATGACATGGCACTAAGCACACCATGCGGTTGATGGAGTGATGGTTCATCCTTCTGACGGCGAAGCGTGGAAACGCTTTAACAATGTTCATCCTCACTTTTCAGCTGAATCAAGGAATGTGCGTCTTGGGTTGTGTATAGACGGATTCAACCTATTTGGGTCATTTGCTGCTCCTTATTCTTGTTGGCCGGTCATACTCACAGTTTATAACTTGCCACCGGGAATGTGTATGAGGCCGGAGTTCATGTTTTTATCTACTGTCATACCCGGTCTAAGAAGCCCGGGGCGGAATATAGATGTTTGTCTTCGACCGTTGATTGATGAGTTAGCGCAGTTGTGGTCCTCCGGAACTCTGACTTATGATATATCGAGGAAACAAAATTTCCTTATGAGGGCTGCATTGATATGGACTATCAATGATTTTCCAGCTTATGGAATGCTTTCTGGTTGGAGCACGCATGGGAAACTCGCATGTCTATACTGCATGGAAAACAATAAGGCATTCACGCTAGCAAACGGAGGTAAAGCTTCTTTTTTTTTACTGTCACCGTCGCTTCTTGCCACTTCATCACAGGTACAGAAAGAACAGAAAAGATTTCTTTGTTGGCAGAGTTGAAAAAGATGTTGCATCCCCGCGTCTTTCTGGTGAAGAATTGCATGATGTTGTCTCAGAGTATGGTGACATTGTGTTTGGCCTTCAATCAGGTAAGCAAAAGTTTCCTGGTTTTGGTTTGACCCATAATTGGGTAAAGCGAAGTATCTTTTTTGAGCTTCCTTATTGGAAGACCAATCTGCTCCGCCATAACCTTGACGTCATGCACACCGAAAAGAACATGTTTGAAAACATTTTCAACACCGTCATGGATGTGAAGGGGAAGACAAAGGACAACATCAAGGCTAGATTGGATATAGCTTTATACTGTAATCGTAAAAATATGGAGTTGGTTTATGATGAGTCACGGGTCGCAAAACCAAGAGCAAGCTTTGTGGTAGAGAAAAACGCACAACTGCTAGTCTACAAATGGCTTAAGAGTCTGCGTTTTTCGGATGGACATGCATCGAACATATCAAGGCTGGTTAATATAGAGGACTGCAGATTGTATGGAATGAAGAGTCATGACTGCCACGTGTTTATGCAAACACTCATCCCATTAGCTTTTCGTGATTTGTTGCCAAAGGGAATATGGGATGCACTCACGGAGATCAATCATTTCTTCAGAGATATATGCTTCAGCAAGTTGAATGTTGATCACATTGAGAGGCTTCAAACGAATATCGTCGAGACACTATGCAAACTTGAGATGATATTCCCTCCATCATTTTTTTACTCAATGGAGCATCTCCCTATACATCTACCGTTCGAGGCAAAAGCTGGAGGATCGGTCCAATATAGATGGATGTACCCATTCAAACGGTTAGATATTACAGTTGCAATGTAATTCATATATAAAAGTATTTTATATGTTTTTCTTAATTGAAAATACTTGATTAATATTTCAATGCAGGTACTTGTTTAATCTCAAGAAAAAGGTTAAGAACAAGGCGCATGTTGAGGCTTCGATATGTGAGGCCTATATTATTGAGGAGATCTCAACATTTATCTCGTACTATTTCGAACCTCATCTGAGAACGAGAATCAATCGCGTTCCACGGCATGATGATGGCGGTGAAGTGCCTTCCAGTGGGAACTTGTCAATATTCTCCAATACTGGACGACCCACACCTAAAAATGCCGTAAGAGGAAGATATTTGACGGAAATAGAGTTCAAACAAGCACACAACTATGTTCTATTTAATCGTGATGAGTGAGACCTTTTATTCAGTAAGTTTATACTAATTAAACTTTGTTAGTAATATACTGTTAATTATATATTGTAATATCATACACTCATTATCACTTGCAGGCAACATCGTCAATATTTGCTCTCCAATAACTCACAGCTGACTGAATCCCAGATCTTTCAATTACAAGATGAGCAGTTTGCCACGTGGTTCAGAACACATGTAAGCACTATCACAAACTCATTCTAACTTGAAAAATTACTGTATGTATGCATGTCATTACGAGATTCTCTTTCATTTATTGTTTATTGATGTACATTACATGCAAGGTTTATCAAATGGGAAGGAGTGCACCTAAGTCATTGTCTTTACTAAGCCTGGGGCCTGAAAGAAAATGTAAGTGCTACAACGGGTATTTTGTCAATGGATATGTTTTCCATACTGAAGAATACGGGCAAGGAAGAAAGACATACAACAGCGGTGTTTGTGTTAAAGGATCCACTAGTAGTGAGTTAGAAGTTGACTACTATGGTAGGTTAGAAGAGGTCGTCGAACTACAATATCATAACGAGCAGAATATATTGTTTTTATTCAAATGCTATTGGTATGACACGACTGACAGAGGAATCAGAGTTGATCCGCACTATGGTCTGGTCGAAATCAACTCAAAAGCTAGACTCCACAACATAAACGATGTCTTTGTTTTCGCAAAGCAATGTCAACAAGTTTATTACACATACACCTCTTCATTTAGAAAGGATCGATCAAGAGTGGATTGGTTGTCCGTTTTAAAAACGAAACCCCGGGGTCGTGTCGAGGTTGTTCAGGATGAGAACGAAGACACAAGTGTGCGAGATGAAGTCTTTCAAGTTAGTGAGGTGGTTGAACCATATCGAGTTGCTCCTTCGATTAAATTGGAAGAAAATTCAAATTTTCGTGTTTTCGATGATAGTCTTGTTGATGTTGACGCAGATGAGTTAAATTTTGTTTTGAGCTCTAGCGGACAACCAAATATCGATGAAGAAGATGATATTCATATTGAAGATTGCGATGAAGGTGATGACAATTCAATTGATGACGAAGAAGAAGAAAATTCTGACTAACTACCAAAATGAAGCCCTATGTAAAACCCTTTTTTACATTTAATTTAGATTATGAATGATATATATATTTTGAAACACAAAATATTTATTACTTGAAATAATTTGTTGAAATGCCACAATTATGATGGATGATATATTTTGTGACATGAAATAATTACTTGAAATGCCACCAGATCACCGACAGCCACACCGACGGCCTTAAGTCCGTCGGCATTTCACAGAGAGTTCGAAAATAATTACTTGAAATGCCACCAGATCACCGACGGCCACACCGACGGCCTTAAGTCCGTCGGCATTTCACAGAGAGTTCGAAAATAATTACTTGAAATGCCACCAGATCACCGACGGCCTTAAGTCCGTCGGCATTTCACAGAGAGTTTGAAAATAATTACTTGAAATGCCACCAGATCACCGACGGCCTTAATTCCGTCGGCATTTCACAGAGAGTTCAAAAATAATTACTTGAAATGCCACCCAATTACAGACGGACACACCGACGGAATTAGTCCGTCGGTGTTTCACAGAGAGTTCGAAAATAATTACTTGAAATGCCATCAAATCACCGACGGCTACACCGACGAATTTAAATACGTCGGTAAGTTTTCGGCGGTTCAATTTTACTGACAACATTACCAACGAACTGCACGAATTTCAAAGGGTTGCGCATTTAATGCGCCTCTGACCGTGTAATATTGCCGACGGAATTACCGACGAACCACGAAAAATATGGAGGGTCATTGAAAATTTTGGTGCGAAATTCAAACTTTGCCGACGGATTGTTAACATATCACCGACGGACTAAATTAAAATAATAATTAATTTTATATCCGTCGGTAAAACTGCCATATAAGTTCAAATGACCGCCGTTTCAGTTCATTTTTTCTTCTCCTTCGTTTCTCACCTTAAGCTTTTGATTTTTTTCCTCTCCATTCTTCAAAGCTTTCACCTCCAATCTCTAGCAAGTTTTCTTCATCATCTTCATTAGTTTAAAAGGTTAGTGTTTTCTCTATTTCATTTTACTTTAATAGTTTTTTTTTGCTATTTTTTTGGTTATTGTTTTTTGTTTTGGTGTATTTTTTGTAATGTAAATAAAGTCTATAGTTTTTTTTGCATAATTCATTGCTAAAGTATATAGTTTTTTTTTTGAATTTTTTGAATATTTTTTATTGTTGTATTGGCATAATTATTATTAGTTAATTTGTTGAATTTTTATTGTTAATGTTGAATTTACCATAGAATTAGTATTTGAATATGTTGGAATAATTATTAATTTTACTTTATTATTGCATGATTTGTGTTTAATTTGTTCCATTTATTTTGATTGTTATTCTAGAGTTTTTTTTTTTTAATTTATTGTTTTGTTGTATTGGCATAATTATTGAATAATTACTTGAATTGTAATTCTTAATGTTGAATTTACCTTAGAATTAGTAATTGAATATGTTGGAATAATTAGTATAGATTGGGTAAATTGGTTGTGGCTATTGTTAATATATATGTGCAGGTTTGTGGATTTGGGTAGTATCCGGTATAGGGGGAGGTCTTGTCGAATTTTTTTTTTACATTTGAATTTAATTATATAATTATTTGTATCAAATTGTGTAGATGCGTAGAACGAAAACCAGAGTTGGTCGCTTAGGTGCGGTCGCAGCTAGTTCGTCTAGTAGCGAGGATGATATTTCCTTAGGTGCCTCCCTACACCACCTGCGCCGTCAACCGATGCTGCCTCTTCCAGCGGTACTTCACAGCGTGAGGCGGCGTGCCTTCGCTGCGGAATCAATTTACCCGCAAGTACGAGGCACAGTGGAAGGACGACCTTTCAATGTAAGTTTGTTAAGGTTTTAGTTTTTTTTATAAAAAAATTACAACATAATTTATCAAGTAATCACTATTGAATTTATTTCATTTATTTTCAGGTTCACAAACATTGAAGCCGCCCGAGTAATATCATCGGCGTTTAAATCGTCGATGGAGATTCCATTGTTTCAATGGAGTCAGATATCCAAGCATCCTGAATGGATGCCTCAAATCAATGCTTGGTTTAACAGGTTTGAGGTTGGTATTAATTTACAATTTTCAGCTTATTAATATAATTGTAAATAAATTATTATTTTTATTTAAACTTGTTTATTTATACACAGCACAAATTCTGCTGGGACATTGAGCATAACACTGTTGTGAGGAGGGTGTGGGAAAATCACGCGGCAACTAGGTAAGATCGAAAACAATACAGGATTTTTTTTAGACAAAAATTTATGTTTCGAAATGTAATTTCTGGTTGCGTGAAGCAGGTTGCGTGATTTTTGGTATGAAGCACAGAAAAAGGCAAAACAAACAGCGAGGGATAGGGGTTTCCATGGCTGGAACGATGTTGTGGTTTGGAGGGATTTCAAACTGATATACATCCTGGAAGATATATGGCCGCACTATCTTGAGCACGTGACGTCTGAGCGGTTCACACGACGCTCCCAGTCCGGTGCTGGCAACCGGAATCGGCCAATTCATGGCGGGGTGACAACTCACACTGGCGGCTCCGTTCCGTTTGCTGCACATGTGAAACGGATGGTAAGATTAATTTAAATGAAATATATCGTTAAATTCAGTTGTTGTTAATATATCTTTTTTCATTATAGGCTGCGTCTCTTGGACGTGAGTTGAGCCCGATGGAGCTGTTTGTGGAGACGCACGTGCGGAGTCAAGACCGCCAAAAGGGGGCGCAACAGTTCGTTGATAACCGTGCTCAGTATTTCGTGGTATGTTTGTTCAACCATTTTATTTTGTAAGTTATTATGTAAGTTATTATGTTTATTGTATTGAATATGATGATTACTTTTTATTTTATTTTCAGGAGACCTATAATAATCGGTTGAGGGAGAGATACGGGGACGATACTTTGACCCATCCGGAATTCGATCAGGATTTGTGGATGGAGGTTGGCTCGTCAGGTGGACCCGATAAAAATCGGGTTTACGGGCTCTCCAACACTACGGCCGACAACTTGCGGTCGACCCATAGTTTTTCAACCGTTGGGAGCTCCTAATCAATATCAAGCTCCCAATCTAAGGAGTCCGTGGCTTTGCAGCAACTCACCGAGAAATACGATAACCTACAAGCGGAGTACGCACAACTCAAAGCGTCTCATGCACAACAAAGAGCAGAACAAAGAGCGGAGTCTGAGCAATTCAAAGCGTCTCAAGCACAACAAAAAGCAGAGTATGAAGCGGCTCAGGAACAGCAAAAAGCGGCTTATGACCAGCTTTACGAAATGATTATGAAATTGTCAAATAGCGGAACATGTGCGCCTAATCCTTTTTGGTCAGTATAACCAGCCTCCGCCAGGATCTCCTCCTCCTCCTCAAGCTCCATCATCTTTATATTAATTTGTAATCAACATTATTTACCTTTAAAAATTCATTTATTATTTTTCTTGAAACATATTCAGTTTGTAATGAATATTATTTAACTTTTTTTTTTATGTTTAATAAAAATTTTATTTGCATAATTGGTTTGTATAACAATTAATTTATATAGTTTTATATTATATATCCTAAATAATTTTTTAAAAACAAATTAAGAAAAAAAATATTACCAAGGATTTTACCGACGGATGAATTCGGTCAGTATTTTAAACTTTCACTGACCGAATTACCGACGGACTTAATCCGTTGCCATTTAACAGTAGCTTCCACCAGTACCGATGAATTTACAGACGGAAATATTCCGTCAGTATGTCATAAATTCACCGACTGATTTAACAACAGATATTTTCTGTTGGTATATTTCACGCGGGAATCTTTTTTTTTGGCGCGCACGTTCGTTCTGTAAACCCGTCGGTAAATGGTTTTTTTGTTTTTCCGACTGATATACCGACGGAATGGGGAATCACCGACGAAGGTAAAGCCGGCAAACGTATTCCGTCGGTGATGGCGTCGGTAAAAAAATCACCGACAAAACTTCTAATCACACACCAACGGAATGTTTCCGTCGGTAAAACTGTAAAATCTTGTAGTGTAAATTCTCTTTTACTATTTTTCTTGAAAATTAAAAATTCATATAACAAGTTTGTTTGAGAAAAAAAATAATAAAACAAGTAAACATTTATATTCCGACGGTGGCTTCATTGACAATTCTGTTGATATAAGTGACATGTCACTGTACGGTTTGCCTATTTAAATCTCATTGTAATTTCATCGGTAACGACGTCTGTAAAAACTTACACATCATCAAACTATTTGATTTTTTTATTCTTTCTATTCCGACTGGGATTCCCTTAATATATACCGGTGATATATTTCTGTCGGTGTTTTCTGATGAAGTTAGCTATAGAAACAATTTGGTAGGTAAAAATCACCGCAAAATACTGACAAAAAAAATCCGTCATTGTTTCTGTTTGTATTCGTTGATTTTCTGATAATTTACTTATTAATTTTTTGTATTCATTTATATTTTTCAAATATACAATGGAATTGTAGTTTTTTTTTTATTACATATTCAAATTAACTCTAGTAATTAGGACTTCAACTTTGTTTTCTAAAATAAGTTATCGAATACATAATCGCTGTCTAATTTTAATTAATCACATCTAACTCCTTTTGGTTAGCAAATCATTGTTTATCCTATTATATTAGGATTCATTATTTTGATTCCTTTTGCTTTAGGAATTGCTTGTCTGGACATGATTGGGGTTGCTAACCTTTTGTTGTAATTTTCTACTTTTGGTTTTATTTATATAGCTATAAAAATGGTTAAGGTATTGATTGGATTGATTTCACATGTTTCAGTTAAAACTATTTAATTCAATCAAAACCTTATTAATTATAACTTTCTACTTATGGTTCTATTTAAATAGCTATCAAATCCTATATAAACTCAATATATTGATTTGAAAATTTAGTGATTCATATTTTTACTCTGATATTAAAATAATTAAAGAGTTGACTTGATTAGATTTGAGCACCTCAATTAAAACTTGTTTGATCTAATCTGGTGATGTCCCAAAATCCAGAATATTCAAGCAATAAGTTATTTAGTGTTTGGATAGTGGTTGATCAAGGTGTTTAAGAATATAATTATCTTCTCCTTAGCTAAAAAAGTACCAAACTAACGGTAAAAACCTAAGTACCTGTAAAAACAAAGTCAATAATTTTATAGAAAAAGCAATAAATAATTTAAAAGAGCCTTAAGTTCCAAGAATAAAAGTGTTTGTTTGTGTATTTTAGAATGATTAATGATTCGAAGTATATGCAAGCTATTTAGAGTCGAAAAGTTTTGAACCTTTTACCTGGATGGTTCAAAAGGTATTTATAAACCTTAAACCTTGTTGTCTTCAGAGAAGAGAAAGACTAAAAAGTTCTTTGCTTTCTGTAGCATTAATGAGAGACAAATATCCCTTAGACACTATTAATGAGAAACAAATATCTCTTACACATTATTAATGAGATGGTACGTGTGGTGGACTCCCTAAGTTATTTTTTGTACATCTATAAATACAGAGAGATCATTACATTTGATATGAATAAATCATATAACCATTCTAAGAGTAGGACTCCTTAACCCTGTACACTTAAGACCTGAGATGTAGCCCAACTTAGATAAAAAATAAAAAGGTGTGACAGTTTATCTAATCTGTAGCACCTCTTGTTTAATTGAGTATCTGGATCTGACATATTGCCATACTCAAGTTACCTTGCGTTCGACTGATAACTAAACCCAAGCGTATTGGGTCTAGTATTTTTTCAGGTCTATGTTACCTTGGGTTTAGCTGATTGCTGAACCTAAGTGTGTTGAGTCATGCAAACTGTCAGACCCATGTTATCTTGAATTTAGCTGATTGCTAAATCCAAGTGTCTTGAGTCTGGTATTTCGCCAAGCTTATGTTGCCTTAGGTTCTTCAGCTGATTGTTAAACCCAAGTTTCTTGGGTTTCACATTTCACTAGGCTCATGTTGCCTTGGACTCAACTAATTATTGAATCTAAGAGTCTTAGGTTTGGCATTTCATCAAGTTCATGTTGCCTTGAGTGCAGCTGATTCGTAAATCCAAGTGTGTTGGGTCTGGCATATTGCAGACCCACATTACTTTGGGTTCAGCTAATTGCCGAACCCAAGTGTATTGGGTCTTCCATGTTGCTAGAGCTATGTCGTCTTGGGGTTTTTCAAGCAATAAAAATATAAACAAAAAAATTTTGACTTATCACAATCAAAGCTTTTCTTCTTGTTGTTTCTTCTTCTTGTTGTGATGCTTATATTCATGTACAATTTGTTTGAACGATTTCTTTTCTTACAATAAGCGATATTATAAGAACTTCATGAATTTTTTTTTGAAAGAATTGTATTAAAAAGAGAATTCAACTCTCTTGCATTATAATTCAGTATCAATTCAAAGTTAGTAACCTAAAATGTGTCTCATTAATCCTCTTTTTAAATAGTTTAATTAGTTCTAACTAGTTTAACCTGTTTGCATTTTTGCTATGGGTTTAAACATAAAAAGACACATTTAGATCGTTAAAAACTTTACAACATTGTTATTAAACTCGGTATAATAATTTAAACTTGAAAAATCCCTACCTAACTTTTTAATCGATATTTATTCAGTCTATCAACCCTATGATTCAGGTTAAGGACTCCATCGGGTCAAATTATTTTTTTATTTTATTATATCATAGAAAATGCCAAAATTAATTTATCATCAATCAACCCAATACTAAATGATAAAATTAAAAAAAAAACCTCTTTCTTCTCACAGATAGTCTATACCCACAGTTAAAAATATATTAAAATTATTATAATCAAGGGACCATATGTTATACAAACCGTTAATTATATATCAAAATAATTATAATCAAGTTTGTAGACGTGGGAGTCTAAATAATGGAGCTTTTCATGTGGGGAAAGTCTTCAATGTATATAAGTAAACATTGTCCTGATATCTAAATTATCTTTTACTGTTTTTCTCTAAAGAAATTAGACGAGTAAAAAGTTTAAGATAAGAATTGTAAAAAAGAAGTAATTATCATAATAAAAGACATTCATTTAGTATTATCCATATATTATTACAATAACTAATGTTGTATGATATTATTTTGGCATGATTGATACAGTCCACTTTCCTTCAATTGATTACATTTTCAATAAATGCATTATCTAATATGTAGTCTCTTGAAGAACTATATTTAATACACATGGTGACGGTAATCAAAAAACAAAAAACTTGAACCTCACATCATCAAAAATAACAATCCATACAATCAACAGCCCAAAACCTGAAATATTATTTATAAATATAAAAAAAATACATGGGGGGGTCAAGAACGAATCCTCACATCATTAATCTTACACAAACACATAATATTAAGGTTGCATGATTTGAAGTTCATATTAAAAATATATATATACATGGACATGAGTTTGCACTCTTATACTTCTAATAGCCATCATAAATTTTAAACAAAAAAGGATCTAATAAAAGTTATACATTCAAAGACATTGATCCCTACAAAATACATTGTGATTTAGAATGCATCTACTTAATTCCTTGCAAAAGTAGGTTCCCGCGGATCGGGTATCCTAGACATCTCGTTGGTGTGACGCCCCCCCAGCAGAGTACAAAACATTTAAGAGAAAACAAATACTTAATAATAATAATAATGGTAACTAACGGCCTAGCAATTAAATAAGCATTAACATTTATAATTTCTTCATGTATTTGATGTAACAATTAGTAGTACATATAGATACACAAGTTTTCAAATGCCATTCGCAAAACTAGTCGCTTATTTGTCCCGCTATCCATCCGGATTCCATAGCGATAGCGCGCGCCGCTAATCCTAAAATCGGCAGAACCGAACTACATCGCCGCCGATCAAGGAATCGGCAATGAACTGGTCGCCGCCGATTTCGACGGCGCGAAGATCGATCGCCGCCGATCCGAATCGGCAATGAATGCGCGGCCGCCGCCGATTTTCGGACGGGCACTGAAATTGGGTCGCCGCCGATTTCGGCGGCAGCCGTCGTCGCCGCCGATCCGATCCGGACCCGGCGGTGGCGGTCGCCGCCGATCCGTAATCGGCCGGGTGGCCGCCGCCGCCGATCCACAATCGGCAGGGAATCATCCTTTTAACCCGGCCATCCATTCGGGCGCCATTAGCCAAAGCTAATCATTCTTTGTCCCGCCATCCATTCGGATGCCATTAGCCGGCTAATCACTCTTTGTCCCGCCATCCATTTGGATGCCATTAGCCAGGCTAATCGGCCCTTCATCCCGCCATCCATTCCGACGCCATTAGCCAAAGCTAATCATTCTTTGTCCCGCCATCCATTTGGATGCCATTAGCCGGGCTAATCGGGTCCTTCATCCCGCCATCCATTCGGACGCCATTAGCCAAAGCTAATCATTCTTTGTCCCGCCATCCGCTTGGATGCCATTAGCCGGGCTAATCGTTCTTTTGTCCCGCCATCCATTCGGATGCCATTAGCCAAGCTAATCATTCTTTTATCAACAATTAAGCCGCTTGACAATTTAATACTCGGTTCTAACAATATGGTAGTACTCAAGTTAAAATATTCCAAGATTCAACGTATGAAAAAGAAAGGTGCAAGTCACCCACCCGCTCCACCGTGGGTCGCTCTCGCCTTGATGATGGTCCAATCCCGACCGCACCACCTAAGACATCAATGGTCACAAATCAAGCCCGCTTGTATTTATTTTATTTTTGAATCACATTCATCATCACACTTATTTCAATAGTTCATATGTTCACATTCAAGTGTTCCCTATTTTACACCATCATATCATGAAATTGTTATTAGCATTTACGCCATTCCCGCCTAGGAGGCTTATTGTAGGAATCGGCAACCGAATGGCCCGGTCCGCGGCCGCCCTAACTCGGCGGCGGAACCGGTTTCGCCGCAGTCGCCGCCCGGCAAGCAGAATCGCGCCGCCGTCGGCACCTACGGCTGGCGCGCGACAACGCGACAACTCGGCGAGTAATATCACTTGGCCGCAGAGGTTCACGCGCGCGGCAATAACGAATTTCGCCGCGCACCACACAAATCGGCGAATATCAAATCGCCGCAGAGGTTCGCGCCAGGTCGGCGCAGCCCTAATTCGCGCCACGCAACACAAATCGGCCACCAATATCAAATCGCCGCGGGGGGTTCGGGCCGCGCCAGCAAACGGAATTTTCCCGCGCACCACACAAATCGGGCGAAATCATATCAAGCCGCAGGGGTTCGGCGGCGCCCAAACGAATTTCGGCCATTGCGCAACACACAAATCGGCGCCGAATATCAAATCGCCGCGGGGGGTTCGGCGGCGCCGAAGCGGAATTTCGCCGCGCGGCACACCGCGAATATTAACATTGCCGGCGGCGGGTTCGCGGCGATAAACGGAGCTTCGCCGCGCAACGCACAAATCGGCGGCAATATCAAATGTCCGGCGCGGCGGAACCGAATTCCCGCGCAACACACAAATCGGCGCGCAATAATATTAATTCGCCGCGGCGCGGGTCCGGTGGCGCGGCAATAAACGGCAACTCGCCGCGAACACACAAATCGGCGGCGAATATCAAATCGCCCGCGGGTTGGTCGCGCCGCCAAACGGAACTCCCGCGCAACGCACAAATCGGCGGCGCAAATTAATATTCGCCGCAGGGTTCGGCGCGGCGGCAAAAACGTAATTTCGCCGCGCGAACACACAAATCGGCAAATAATATCAAATCGCCGCAGGCGGCTCGCTGGCGCAAATAAACGGAATTTGCGCGCAACACACAAATCGGCAACAATATTAATTCGCCGCAGAAGGTTTCGGCTGGCGCAAATAAACGGAATTCCCGCCACACACAAATCGGCGCAATATCAATCGCCGGCGGCGGTTCCGCGGCAAATAAAGGCAGTTCGGCCGCGCAACACGCAGTCGGAGCATCAATTTCGGCGCAATCGCCGCGAAGAACACATTAATTCCGGAACAAACATCGCGGGGAGTCGGCACATTAATTCCGGCAACAATCATCGCGCGGAACACATTAATTCCGAACACATCACATTAGTTCCAGAACAATCACCGCAGAACACATTAATTCCGCCAACGTCACATTAATTCCGCGACAGCTTCGGGCGAACCACATTATTCCGGCAACACACAATCGGAGCATCAATTCCAAAGAACAATCATCACAAAGGAACACATTAATTCCAAAGAACAAACATCACAAAGAGAACACATTAATTCCAAAGAACAATCATCACGGCGAACACATTAATTCCAAAGAACAATATCACATTAATTCCAAAGAATAATCATCACAAGAGAACACATTAAGTCCAAAGAACAACATCACGCCAGAACACATTAATTCCAAAGAACAACATCACATTAATTCCAGAATAATCATCATCGCGAACACATTAAGTCCAAAGAACAACATCACAAACTGTAACACATTAATTACCCCCTAGTTAAAGCCAACCCTCTACCATGATTTGTTAGATGTTCAAATTGACTTTATTTCACTTTTGTTTGGTTGTTCTCTTGGTTAATTTCAGCTTCCTTCACAACCTGGCTTAGGTCTTAGATCAATTCTTTTCTTAGGGTTTTTCTTCTTCATTTTCGTTTTTGATCTTACGGGGAGAGGAAGAGAGTTTCATGACCCATACCTTCCGAATTTAACTAAGTTTGAGGAAGGTTTGACACTATTCACCGCCGGTTCTCCTCCCTCTTCTTCCTCTCACGTTTTCCAGCTCTCTTTTCCCTCCTCTACGCACCGCCCACTCCTCTCTCAAGGTCTCATCTCTCCCTCACAAGTTCACAAAGTAATCTCCCACCGGTCCGATTCACGCTTTCGTGGAAAGGGGAAGGGAAGAACGGCATGCACCGCCGGATTTGGAAGAAGATGGGTCATTCTCTCCCCTCTTTGTATTTATACTACCCATCCAATGAAATGGGTTGTTTGGGGGTTGGTTTAGGTGTGTCCTTATCCTTGTTTGGTTTATCTAAAATCAGCCTTTACCCCTCCCTCCCACCAGGCCATCGCCTCATCGAGAAATCGGCAAGTAAAACCGGGCCGCCGATGCCGGATCGGGCGGTAAAACCGCGGCCGCCGATTTCCCGGACCGGCGGTGAAAGTCGCGCCGCCGCCGATTTCGTCGCCGGCGGGGGGGCCGGCCGCCGCTAGGTCCGGACCGGCGCGCCGCGAGTCGGTCGGCCGCTGGGTCCGGATCGGCGTGGTCGGCGCCGCGTGGCGGCGCCGGCCGGCCGCTGGCCCGGGCCGGCGGGAGCCGGCGCCGCCCGGCCCGCGGCCGGCGGAAACGTCGGTCGCCGCTGGGCCCGGCCGGCGGTGGAGTCGGCCGCCGCTTCCGGCCGGGTTCCGGCCGGCACTGGGTCGCCGCCGCCGCGGCCCTCACCGGGGTCCGCCGCGGGCCCGGGCCGGCTCGCGGGGTCGCCGGGCCGACTTCCAGACGGCAAAAAAAACTGCATTCATCATCATTTCTCTCTCTAAATATATATATATATTCCTTTGGGTGTTTACATTCTCCCCTCCTAAATATGAATTTCGTCCTCGAAATTTAAAAAGTTTCACACTCCATACCTGGTAGATCAAATAAATTGGGGTACTTTTTTCTCATCTCACCCTCCCTCTCCCAAGTTTCCTCTTCTACTTGAGCATTTCGCCATAAGATTCTAACGATGGGGATCTTTTTGCCCCGCGAACTCCTTCACTTCTTGATCTAGTATCCTTATGGGCCTCAATTCCAGTGTTCAGTCTTCCTTGAACTCTACTGGGACCTGGGGTAGAACTCGGCCGGGTCTACGTTAGCCTTCCTTAACAAGGAGACATGGAACACATCATGGACCCCGGCTAACCGCGGGGGCAAATCCACCTTGTAGGCTACTGGTCCAACTCGTTGTAAGATTTTGAAGGGTCCAATGAAACGGGGAGTTAACTTTCCTTTCAATCCAAATCGTAACATGTTCTTCCATGGGGCTACCTTCGAGAACACCGGTCCCCCCTGCATCGAACTCGAGAGGTCTTCTCCTCACATCGGCATACTTCTTCCGCCTATCCCCGGGCGGCTTTGATGCGATCCCTGATAATTCTCACTTTCTCCGTGGTGACTTGAACTAACTCTGCACCATATAACTTCCGATCCCCAATTTCCTCCCAACATAAAGGAGTTCTACACCTCCTACCATACAAGGCTTCATATGGGGCCATCCCTATTGGGGCTTGGTGACTATTGTTATACGTGAACTCCACCAATGCCATGTGTTCCTCCCAGCTTCCTCCAAATTCTAGCACACATGCCCGTAATAGGTCTTCCAAGACTTGAATGACTCCTTCCGATTGGCACATCCGCTTGAGGGTGAAACGCAGTGGCTCATGTCCAATCTTGTCCCCAAGGCATGTTGTATGCTCGGCCAAAGTCGAGAGGTGAACCTAGGATCTCGATCCGATACAATGGACACCGGAATCCCACGAAGTCGCACTCACCTCATTTATGTAGATCTTGGCAAGCTTGTCCACCGAAGCCTGGCCATCTTTACAGCAAGAATAGTGCGGATTTCGACAACCGATCCACAATGACCCATATCGCATCATTTCCCCTTCTCCCCTTGGGAAATCCCCGACACTAAATCCATGGTGATCATCTCCCACTTCCATTCTCGGAATTTGTAATGGGTCGGAATGGTCCCCGCGGCCTTTGGTGTTCAACCTTGACTTGTTGACATATCCCACACTTTGACACATACTCGCCTATTTCCCTTTTCATATTAGGCCACCAATAGAGGTGTTTCGTGTCTCGGTACATCTTAGTGCCGCCAGGATGTATGGAGAATTTGGACTCATGTGCTTCTTGCGTAACCATACGCTTGACCGCTTTGGCCATCGTGCACGCATAACCGTTGTCCCATCATCAAGGATCCATCATCCGCCACTCGGAATTTCATTTCTACCCCGCCTCCACATTCTTCCTAATCTTGGATCCCACCTTGTCATGGAATTGGGCATGTAGTATCCGTTCTCGACACGCTGGTCGCACCAATAATTGGGCTACTAACCCACCTCTTGCATCAATTCCCAAATCTACACCCAACTCTTTTACTTCGCCAATTGCCGCTCCTTTCCCACCGTTAAGCTTCCCAAGGAGGCTTTATTTTTTGCGACCGAGGGCATCCGCCACCACATTTGCTTTCCCCGGTGGTATTCTATGGTGCAATCATAATCCTTAATGAGCTCTATCCACCTTCTTTGCCGCATGTTCAACTCCCTTTGCGACATCGATACTTCGTGCTCTTATGATCGGGAAAATTTGGGTTCGAGACCCATACAAATAGTGTCTCCATATCCTCAAGGCAAATACTACAACCGCCAACCCGTGTCGGCACCGGTAGTTCACCTCATGAGTCTTTAATTGCCTTTATGCATAGTCGATCACCTTCCCATGTTTCATCAAAACAGACCCCAATCCCTTCCCCGAGGCATCACTATATACCACAAAACCCCTGGCCCCCGAGGGGAGAGTTAAGACCGGAGCACGGGTGAGCCTCCTCTTCAACCCTTGGAAGCTTGCCTCACATTCTTCCGACCACACCCACTTCTTATCCTTCCTAGTTAGCCGGGTCAAAGGGGTTGCAACCGGGGAAAACCTTCGATAAATCTCCGATAGTATCCCGCAAGTCCCGTGAAACTACGGATTTCGCTGGACCAGGTCGGTCTTTCCCATTTCAAGACCGCTTCGACTTTTTGAGGGTCGACAAAAACACCTTCTGCTGAAATGACATGTCCCAAAAAACGCCACTCTTTTCAGCCAAAATTCACATTTACTCAATTTTGCATATAATCGGTGATCTCTCAAGGTTTGTAAGGTTTGTCTCAAGTGTTCTTCGTGTCTCTTGAAAGAATTCGAGTACACCAAAGATATCATCAATGAATACCACCACAAACTTATCCGGTATGGTTGGAAAACCCGATTCATCAAATCCATGAAGAGGGTCAGGCCTCCCAACCCGAACGGTAACACCAAAAATTCATAGTGTCCGTAACGAAGTTCTAAATGCGGTCTTTGCTACATCCGCTTCTTTAATCTTCATCCGATAGTACCCCGATCTCGGCATCTATCTTCGAGAATGCCCTCGCTCCCTTTAATTGGTCGAACAAATCATCTATCCGAGGTAAACGGATACTTGTTTTTCATTGTTATTTTGTTCAACCGCCCGTAGTCAATACAAAGCCTATGGGTTCCATCTTTCTTTCTTACAAATAGGACCGGTGCTCCCCAAGGAGAATTAACCGGGCCGAATGAACCCCTTTGTCTAATAATTCCCCGTAATTGAGTCTTTAACTCGCTGGGCTTCTCGCCGAGCCATCCGACACGGCTGTTGGGCTATGGGTGGGACTCCGTGAAAAGTGTCTATAGACACCTCTACCTCTCGCCCCGGGGTAGTCCCGGTAGTTCTTCCGGAAACACATCCGGGAAATCCTTCACCACAGAATATCCTTCAATCGTGGACCTTCATCATCGAGTTTAAGATGTATGCGAGGTATCCCATACATCCCTTTCTTACCGGCTTTTGGGTCTGCTACCACCGATATTAAAGCATTCGGCTTGGGAAATCTCTCTCCTTCAAAAGTCATTTTCTCGCCTCTTAGGTGTTTGGAAAGTAACTGCTTTTAGCATAACAATCTATTAGTGCCTTGTATTTACTCAACCAATCCATGCCTAGTATTATGTCAAAATCATGCACTCTAAGGGAATCAAGTCTACTGCTTCATACCCGGATAAACTAACCCCCACATCCACATATACAATATTTGTTTCAACCATGTTTCCCATTGGAGTTCCAATTACAAACCCCTTCTCTACTATTTCTACTTCCTTTCTCAATTTAGTGACACTTCTCTTAGCAATGAATGAGTGGGTGGCACCCGGATCAAACAATACATGCATATTAAAATCATTCACACAAGAGTGTACCCGCCACCACATCCGATGCAGCCCGGCCTCCTCCCCGTGTCGTGGAAGACCCTCCCCGGGTCCGATCATTTTGTGCCCTCGGCTTCCCTCGACCGGAGTTTGCCCCCCGATCGAGAAGATCTCACCGGCCTATTAATGGTGACCGACCGGCCGGTGGCTCGACCGGGCCGTCTATGGCTCGGACTTGTCCGGTGTTTCTTTTGGGGCGCCCCTCTTGTAATGACCTTTCCCACCACAAGAATGACACCCTTGGCTAAGATACCGGCGCTCCTCCACCTATGACCCTCTCCTCTCGCACACAAAGCATCGCCTGTGGGAAACCGAGCGGCCCCCGTGGGTGTTTTTGTCCACATTTTACACAAAAAGGATAGTCAACCCTCAGGGTCACCGGCCCCGGCTTGAAGAGTTTGCCCTCGAGCGCGACCGCCCCGCCATCATTCTCCCACTTGATCCGGTGAGGCGGTAATACCAAACTCCCCTTCTTTCCGGGCCGCTCAAACACTCCACTTTTTCCTTTCTTCTCTAAAGGCGCGGTCCGCCCCAAATAGTCCCCATCTCTCTTTTTGCTTATACTCTGATACCCCACTTGGCTTTCTCCAATACATGCCTCCAGGGCTTGTGCAGCCTCAATCAACTCCCTCACCGATTTAAATCGCAAGGCGATCAATCCTTGTCTCAAATCCCGTCGGAAACCATCTCTCAATTTTTCAATCATATGTTCCTCCGTCCGGCACATAATGTGGGGCAAACAATGAGAGGTCATGGAATCTCCTTTCGCCTCCAACACCGACATATCACCCGCCTTAATGCCAAGAACTCTTGTTCTTTCACCTTGCGATGATACTTGGAATAAAACCTGATTCTCAAACTCGCCTTGAAATCACTCCAAGTTAGGGTCTCGGGCCGCACGCCTCACCGAATCAAGTTTCCCACCATGTCATGGCCCTATCGGATAGTAACTGGATGCACAATTTACCCTCAAACCCGGGTATGCTTATTTGAATCATTGTCTTTTCTACCTTCCCCGATCCATCTTCCAGCCTATCTCGCGGATCTTGTTCCCCATATACGGTTCACACCCATTTCCCTCATACTCTTGACTAGTCGCACTGGTACCACATTATCCATGGTCATGCCCGGTCGTAGGGCCCGGTGGAATCTGCGTGGTAGGGGTTGTTTGTGCCGCCGAACTAGCCATGCCTTCCATCACCGCTTTAACTATTTGTACAAGGAGTCCCCGGATCTACATACCGGGGGCACACCGCTTGGAACAAAGAGATGGTCGTGCTTCGATCTTTCTCGCCGCTCCGCTATGCGATCGGGGGTGTTCCTCCGTCTCGATGAGACCTCGGCCTTCTCCCCGCCACCGATCTTCCCCCGCAAGGTTTCGGGCGGTATTATCGGAGCATGAGATGCCGGATCATCTAAGGGATCTTCGCCTTGCCAACCTTGGACACCTCGGCTCATGCCCCTCCTTTCTAAGGAAGGCGGCTCGGGCCGGGTCCCTTCGCCGGGCGCGTACTCATCCCCAAATTCATCGCAACAACACATTTATTAATGATCCTCGTGATCCATACCAAGTGCTCGATACCAATCAGAATAACCCGGCTTTCTAAGCCCAAAACCATAGTAAATTTTTTTTTTTTTTTTTTATATATATATATTTAATACACATGGTGACGGTAATCAAAGAACTTGAATCCTCACATCATCAAAATACAATCCATACAATCAGCTTCATTCAAAAGCTTAATCTTACACAAACACATAATATTAAGGTTGCATGATTTGAAGTTCATATTAAAAATATATATATACATGGACATGAGTTTGCACTCTTATACTTCTAATAGCCATCATAAATTTTAAAACAAAAAGGATCTAATAAAAGTTATACATTCAAGACATTGATCCCTACAAAATACATTGTGATTTAGAATGCATCTACTTAATTCCTTGCAAAAGTAGGTTCCCGCGGATCGGGTATCCTAGACATCTCGCTGGTGTGACGCCCCCGCAGAGTACAAAACATTTAAGAGAAAACAAATACTTAATAATAATAATAATGGTAACTAACGGCCTAGCAATTAAATAAGCATTAACATTTATAATTTCTTCATGTATTTGATGTAACAATTAGTAGTACATATAGATACACAAGTTTTCAAATGCCATTCGCCAAACTAGTCGCTTATTTGTCCCGCTATCCATCCGGATTCCATAGCGATAGCGCGCCGCCGCCGCTAATCCTAAAATCGGCAACCGAATTACATCGCCGCCGATCAAGGAATCGGCAATGAACCGGTCGCCGCCGATTTCCCGCCGGCCCGGAAGTCGATCGCCGCCGATCCGCGACCGGCGCGGGGTCGCCGCCGCCGATTTCCGGACGGCACCGAACTGGGTCGCCGATTCCGGACGGCAGCGGCGTCCGGTCGCCGCCGATCCGGGCCGGCGGCGGGCGTCGGGTGGGCCGCCGCCGCCGATCCGGGCCGGGCCGGGTGGGGGCCGCCGCCGATCCACAATCGGCGCGAAATCATCCCTTTTAACCCGGCCATCCATTCGGGCGCCATTAGCCAAAGCTAATCATTTTTTTGTCCCGCCATCCATTCGGATGCCATTAGCCGGGCTAATCACTCTTTGTCCCGCCATCCATTTGGATGCCATTAGCCGGCTAATCGGGCCCTTCATCCCGCCATCCATTCGGACGCCATTAGCCAAAGCTAATCATCCCTCGTCCCGCCATCCATTTGGATGCCATTAGCCGGCTAATCGGCCCCGCCCCCTTCATCCCGCCATCCATTCGGACGCCATTAGCCAAAGCTAATCATTCTTTGTCCCGCCATCCGCTTGGATGCCATTAGCCGGGCTAATCGGGCTTTTGTCCCGCCATCCATTCGGATGCCATTAGCCAGGCTAATCATTCTTTTATCAACAATTAGCCGCTTGACAATTTAATATCGGCTCTAACAATATGGTAGTACTCAAGTTAAAATATTCCAAGATTCAACGTATGAAAAAGAAAGGTGCAAGTCACCCTACCCGCTTCCACCTGCGGGTCGCTCTCGCCTTGATGATGGTCCAATCCCGACCGCACCACCTAAGACATCAATGGTCACAAATCAAAGCCGCTTGTATTTATTTTATTTTTGAATCACATTCATCATCACACTTATTTCAATAGTTCATATGTTCACATTCAAGTGTTCCCTATTTTACACCATCATATCATGAAATTGTTATTAGCATTTACGCTCATTCCCGCCTAGGAGGCTTATTGTAGGAATCGGCAACAGAATCGGCTCGGCCCGCGGCCGCCTACCCCGGCAGCCGAACCGGCTTGCCGCAGTCGCCGCCGGGCAAGAACCGCACCGCTGCTGGCACCACGGCCACGGACAACGCACAACTCGGCGGAGTAATATCACTTGGCCGCAGAGGTTCACCGCCGCGCGGGCAAATGCACTTTCGCCGCGGACCACACAAATCGGCAACCAATATCAAATCGCCGCAGAGGTTCCGCGCCCACAAACTGTAATTTCGCGCGCGCAACACACAAATCGGCGCCAATATCAAATCGCCGCAGAGGCTCGCTGCGGCGGCCAACACCGTAATTTCCCGCGCGCACACACAAATCGGCAACCAATATCAAATCGGCCGCAGGGCTCGCCCCGCGCCGTAGCCAAATGTAATTTCGCGCCAACACCAAATCGGCGCTAATATCAAATCGGCCGCAGGGGCTCGCTTCGGCGCCAACAAACGGAATTTCGCCGCAGAACACACAAATCGGCAAATAATATTAATTCGCAGCAGGCTCAGCTTTGGGCGCGCAAATAAGCTGTAATTTCGCCGCGCCAACACACAAATCGGCGGGTAATATCAAATCGCCGCAGGGGTTCAGGCGCCAAAAGAAATTCTCGCCGCGAACACACAAATCGGCAAATAATATTAATTCGCCGCGCGGGGTTCGGCCGGCGCGGCGGCAAAAACGTAACCCCGGCGCGAACACACAAATCGGCGGCAAGTAATATCAAATCGCCGCAGGGTTCGAGCCGCGCCAATAAACGTAATTTCGCCGCCGCAGGCACACACAAATCGGCAACTAATATTAATTCGCCGCGGGTTCGCTCGGGCGGCAGTAAACGGAATTTCGCGCCAACACACAAATCGGCACAATGTCAAATTCGCCGCGCGGGCTCGGCTGGCGCAAGTAAGCGGAATCTCGCCGCGAACACACAAATCGGCGAGTAATATTAATTCGCCGCAGGGGCTCGGCGGCGGCCAAGCTAATTTGCCCGCGCAACACACAAATCGGCAACTAATATCAATTCGCCGCAGAGGCCCGGCCGCGGCAAATAAACAGTTCCCCCCGCGCAACACATCGGCGCGTCGGTTCCGCGCAGTCGCCGCGGGGACCGCGTTAGTTCCGGCAGCAAACGTCGCGGGGCAACACATTAACTCGCGGCCGCGTCAATCTCGCCGCGGGGGCGGCGTCGCATTAGTCCGCGCAGCAGTCGTCGCGCGGCAACACATTAATTCCGGCCAACATCACACAGTTCGGGGGCATCAGCCGCAGGAACGCAATCATCGTTCCAGGAGAACACATTAATTCCAAAGAACAAACATCACAAAGAGAACACATTAATTCCAAAGAACAATCATCACACGGGGAACACATTAATTCCGGGAGCATCACATTAATTCCAAAGAACAATATCACATTAATTCCAAAGAATAATCATCACAGAGCAGAACACATTAAGTCCAAAGAACAACATCACAACAGAACACATTAATTCCAAGAACAACATCACATTAATTCCAAAGAACAATCATCACGCGGAACACATTAAGTCCAAAGAACAACATCACAACAGAACACATTAATTACCCCCTAGTTAAAGCCAACCTCTACCATGATTTGTTAGATGTTCAAATTGACTTTATTTCACTTTTGTTTGCTTGTTCTCTTGGTTAATTTCAGCTTCCTTCACACCGGCTTAGGTCTTAGATCAATTCTTTTCTTAGGGTTTTTCTTCTTCATTTTCGTTTTTGATCTTACCGGGGAGAGGAAGAGAGTTTCATGACCCATACCTTCCGAATTTAACTAAGTTTGAGGAAGGTTTGACACTATTCACCGGCCGGTTCTCCTCCCTCTTCTTCCTCTCACGTTTTCCACCTCTCTTTTTCCTCTCCTCTATGCACCGCCCACTCCTCTCTCAAGGTCTCATCTCTCCCTCACAAGTTCACAAAGTAATCTCTACCGGTCCGATTCACGCTTCATTGTGAAAGGGGAAGGGAAGAACGGCATGCACCGCTGGATTTGGAAGAAGATGGGTCATTCTCTCTCCCCTCTTTGTATTTATACTACCCATCCAATGAAATGGGTTGTTTGGGGGTTGGTTTAGGTGTGTCCTTATCCTTGTTTGGTTTATCTAAAATCGGCTTTTACCCTCCCTCCCATGGCTCGCGTCATCGTTTCATTGAGAAATCGGCAACGAAAATCGCGCCGCCGCCGATGCGCGATCGGCAAGTCAAATCGGCAAATAAAATCGGCGGCCGCTGATTTGCCCGGTCGGCAATAAAATCGCGTCGGCCGCCGGGTCCAGATCGGGCAGCGAATCGTGACATCGCCGCCGATTTCATCGGCAGATCGGCAGCGAAATCGCTGCCGGCCGGCCGAGTCCAGTAATCGGCGGCAGTCAAATCGCGCCGGCCGATTTCCAGATCGGCAAAAAAAATCGCATTCATCATCATTTCTCTCTCTAAAATATATATATATTCCTTTGGGTGTTTACAGAGGAGGGGGGGGGGGGGTGGGGGGGGGGGAGCAGAAAAAAAAAGGGGGGGGGGAAAAAAGGGGGGGGGGGGGGAGGGAAAGGGAGAGGGGGGGGGGGGGTTAGAGAGGAGGAGGAGGGGTGGGGGGGGGGGGGGGGGGGGGGGGGGGGGAAAGGGGAGAGGAGGAGGGGAGAGTTTGGGGGGGGTGGGGGGGGGGGGGGGGGGGGGGGGGGGGAGGGGGAGGGGAAGGAGGGGGGGGGAGGGGGGGGGGGGGGGGGGGAGGGGGGGGGGGGGGGGGGGGGGGGGGGAGAAATGGGGGGGGGGGGGGGGGGGGGGGGGGGAGAAAAAAAAAAAAAAAAAAAAAGAAGAAAACTACCTCCTACCATAATCTTTATGGGTCGAAGGATCGTCCCCACTACCATAATCTTTAGATTTACCGACAAAATTTTTCATTGGTATTTGTACTATCATTCCGTTGGTAATTAATTTACCTACGAAATCACCGACAGAAATGCTCTGTCGGTGAATCTTTCGTTGATAATTTTTTCTCCATTGGTAATAAAAAATATTATTACCGATAGATTTACTAACAGAAAAGGTGCTAAAAAAACATTATCTGCTTCATTCCATCGGTATTTCCCTTATAAACATACCGTATGTAATTCCGTTGGTAATTATTTAAAAATATTTTTTTTAAAAATCCATTTTACAAAACTATAAAAATAATTAATTTAACATAAATCAACACTCTATAATACTCAAACGCTTGGAAAAAAGAAGAAGAAAATCATTTGAAAAAAAAATCCTACAACAATATTCATACAATTATTAAGAACAAAAACAATTAAAAATAAAATAAAAGAACAAATATAGTGAAAAAAAAACATGAAAAAAGAAGAAGAAAAAATCTTACCTTAATATGGTTGTTAGTGAAGATAAGTAGAAGGAAAAAAACAAATTTGTAAAGCATATTAATTAAAAAAAATGAGAAGAAAAAAGAAGAAAGGAGAAGAATACATACCTAAGCGTGGAGAAGAAAAGAAGGAGTTGAGGAGAGAAGAGAAGAGATGAGAAAGAAATGGATATTAATGTTTTTTACATATGGGGAAGAAGAAGAAAAAGAAGAAGAAAGGAGCCTTGTTTGTTGTGAAATTATGGATTCTAGGCTTTTTACCGATGAATAATTAAATATTAATATTTTAATCATTCAATCGGTGATTCCGTCTGTAATATTTAATTTAAAATTTCAATTTAATCAAAAATTTCCAGAAACCACCAAATATAACCAATGACTTTTCAATCTGTCGGTGATTCCGTCTGTAATATTTAATTTAAAATTTTAATTTAATCAAATTTTTTTAGAAAACTACCAAATAACATTGACAACTTTTCAATCCGTCGGTGATTTTGTTTGTAAAGAACAATAATTAATAGTGCAATTGGGAAGTGAACAGTTCCAGAGTTATCTGGAAAATATCGATGGAAATTTCCGTTGGTGATTCCCTTTGTAATTGACATGATGAACAATGTTCATAGTTTACCAACGAATTTACCGACGGAATTTATTCTGTTGGTAAAAATGGCACGTCATCATTTTTTTTGCTTTGTTTTAATTATTTTTTTCCACTATAATTCCTTTAGTAAATACCAAGGGAATATTTCCGTCGGCAATTTACCAATGAAAATATTCCCTCGGTATTTTCGTTTGTGTTTATCGATTTTCTGGTAGTGCCCCATATCTCTCCCTCAACTGGCTATTATAGATCTCCTGAAAATGAAAAAAGAAATCAACATATTCAATTCAATAAAAATAATAACTTACAAAATAAAATGGTTGAACAAACATACCATAAAGTGTTGAGCGCGGTTGTTAACGAACTGTTGCATCCCCTTTTAGCGGTCTTCACTCCGCACGTGCGTCTCTACGAACAGCTCCATTGGGCTTGACTCATGTCCAAGAGACGTAGCCTGTAAGAAAAAAATTAATTATTATTTTATTTTATTATATCATAGAAAATGCCAAAATTAATTTATCATCAATCAACCCAATACTGAATGGTAAAATTAAAAAAAAAAAACCCTCATTCTTCTCACAAAGAGTCTATGCCCACAGTTAATAATATATTAAAATTATTGTAATCAAGGGACCATATATTATACACACCTTTAATTATATATCAAAATAATTATAATCAAGTTTGTAGACATGGAAGTCCAAATAATCAAGCTTTTCACGTGGGGAAAGTCTTCAATGTATATAGGTAAACATTGTCCTGATATCTAAATTATCTTTTACTGTTTTTCTCCAAAGAAATTAGACGAGTAAAAAGTTTAATGATAAGAATTATAAAAAAGAAGTAATTATCGTAATAAAAGACATTCATTTAGTATTATAATGCTTTTTAACAAACATAATATTTTCCTCCACATTATCCATATATTATTACAATAACTAAAGTTCTATGATATTATTTTGGCATGATTGGTACAGTCCACTTTCTTTCAATTGATTACATTTTCAATACATGTATTATCTAATATGTAGTCTCTTCGAAGAAACCCATTGCCATCATTAACCATATATAATCTGGAAAAAAAAGCAATTAGAGATTAATATTAGTAACAAAATAAAATTAAAAAAAAGAACCATGTTATCGAAATAAACAATCTATTAAAAAGAAAGTTAAAAGAACTGACCAATTTAGTAAGATATTTTTGAACGAGGTGGAGGTTAATTATTGGATGAAGGAGGTGATGGAGATAGAGGAGATGGTCATTTAAAGAAAAAGGGAGGCTAAAAGAACCATGAAGGAGGTGGAGATTTCAGAATATGTGAAGGGGGAGAAGGAGATGGACGTGGCGGGGATTTAAAGGGGAAGAAGGGAGGAAATATAAACCTTGAAGGAGGTGGAGGTTTGAGGATAGGTGGAGGGGGAGAAGGAGATGGAGGTGCCGGGGATTTAAAGGGAAAGAAGGGAGGAAGTGTAAACCTCAAAGGAGATGGAGATTTGAGGATATGTGGAGGGGGAGAAGGAGATGGAGGTGGCGAAGATTTATAATGAAAGAACAGAGGACATGTAAACCTCGGAGGAGGTGGAGAATTGAGGATATGTGGAAGGGGTGAAGGAGATGGAGGTGGCGGGGATTTAAAGGGAAAGAAGGGAGGAAGTGTAAACCTTAGAGGAGGTGGAGATTTGAGGATAGGTGGAGGGGGTGGAGGAGAAGCATAACGAGGTGATGGAAATGGTGAAATTTTTGGAGGGTACTTCGAAGGAGTATAGGGATGTGATGGAGATAAATTAGGAGTTAGGAGTGGGGATAGTGATGGGAATGGGGAAACTTTTGGAGGGGGTATCGGGGAAGTATAAGGATGTGATGGAATTGGTGAAATTTTTGGAGGGTATGTCGAAGGAGTATAAGGATGTGATTGAGATAAATTAGGAGTTCGGGATGGGGATAGTGATGGAAATGGTGAAACTTTTGGAGGGGGTATCGAGGAAGTATAAGGATGTGATGGAGATAAATTGAGATTCGAGGATGGGGATGGGGATAATGGTGAAATTGGTGAGCTTTTTGGAGAAGCATAAGAAGGCGATGGAGATAAATTAGGATGTGGGGATGGGGGTAGTGATGGAAATGGTGAAACTTTTGAAGGGGATGTCGGAGGAGTGTGAGGATGTGATGGAGATAAATTAGGAGTTGAGGGTGGCGATAGTGGTGAAATTGGTGAGATTTTTGGAGAACTATCAGAAGACGATGGAGATAAACTAGGATGCGAAAATGGGGATAGTGATGGAAATGGTGAAACTTTTGGAGGGGGTATCGAGGAAGTATAAGGATGTGATGGAGATAAATTGAGATTCGAGGATGGGGATGGGGATAATGGTGAAATTGGTGAGCTTTTTGGAGAAGCATAAGAAGGCGATGGAGATAAATTAGGATGTGGGGATGGGGGTAGTGATGGAAATGGTGAAACTTTTGAAGGGGATGTCGGAGGAGTGTGAGGATGTGATGGAGATAAATTAGGAGTTGAGGGTGGCGATAGTGGTGAAATTGGTGAGATTTTTGGAGAACTATCAGAAGGCGATGGAGATAAACTAGGATGCGAAAATGGGGATAGTGATGGAAATGGTGAAACTTTTGGAGGGGGTATCGGGGATGTATAAGGATGTGATGGAGATAAATTGGGATGCGGGGATGGGGATAGTTGTGAAATTAGTGAGATTTTGGGAGAAGTATAAGAAGGCGATGGAGATAAATTGGGATGCAGGGATGGGGATAGTGATGGAAATGGTGAAACTTTTGGAGAGGGTATCGGGGATGTATAAGGATGTGATGGAGATAAGTTGGGATTCGGGGATGGGGATGGGGATGGGGATAATGGTGAAATTGGTGAGATTTTTAGAGAAGTATAAGAAGGCGATGGAGATGAATTGGGATTCGGGGATGGGGGTAGTGATGGAAATGGTGAAACTTTTGGAGGGATGTCGGAGGAGTGTGAGGATGTGATGGAGATAAATTAGGAGTTGGGGGTGGGGACAATGGTGAAATTGGTGAGATTTTTGGAGAAGTATAAGAAGGTGATGGAGATAAATTGGGATGCGGGGATGGGGATAGTGACGAAAATGGTGAAACTTTTGGAGGGGATGTCGGAGGAGGATGAGGATGTGATGGAGATAAATTAAGAGTTGGGGATGGGGATAGTTGTGAAATTGGTGAGATTTTTAGAGAAATATAAGAAGGCGATGGAGATAAATTGGGATGTGGGGATGGGGATAGTGATGGAAATGGTGAAACTTTTGGAGGGGATGTTGGAGGAATCTCAAGATGTGATGGAGATAAATTAGGAGGTGGGGATGAGGATAATGGTGTACTAGGTGATATTTTTTGAGAAGTATAAGAAGGCGTTGGAGATAAATTGGGATGCGGGGATGGGGATAGTGATGGAAATGATGAAACTTTTGGAGTGGGTATCGGGGAAGTATAAGGATGTGATGAAGATAAATTGGGATTTAGAGATGGGGATAGTTGTGAAATTGGTGATATTTTAGGAGAGGTATAAGAAGGCGATGAAGAAAAATTGGGAGTTGGGGATGGGGATAGTGGTGTCATTGGTGAGATTTTTAGAGAAGTATAAGAAGGCGATGGAGATAAATTGGGATGTGGGGATGGGGATAGTTGTGAAATTGGTGAGATTTTTAGAGAAGTATAAGAAGGCGATGAAGATAAATTGGGATGTGGGGATGGGGATAGTGATGGAAATGGTGAAACTTTTGGAGGGGATGTTGGAGGAATCTGAAGATGTGATGGAGATAAATTAGGAGGCGGGGATGAGGATAATGGTGTACTAGGTGATATTTTTTGAGAAGTATAAGAAGGCGTTGGAGATAAATTGGGATGCGGGGATGGGGATAGTGATGGAAATGATGAAACTTTTAGAGTGGGTATCGGGGAAGTATAAGGATGTGATGAAGATAAATTGGGATTCAGAGATAGGGATAGTTATGAAATTAGTGATATTTTGGGAGAGGTATAAGAAGGCGATGAAGAAAAATTGGGATGCGGGGATGGGGATAGTAATGGAAATGGTGAAACTTTTGGAGTGGGTATTGGGGAAGTATAAGTATGTGATGGAGATAAATTGGGATTCGGGGAAGGGGATATTTGTGAAATTAGTGATATTTTAGGAGAAGTATAAGAAGACGATGGAGAAAAATTGGGATGCGGGGATGAGGATAGTGATGGAAATGGTGAAACTTTTGGTGGGGATGTCAGAGGAGCATGAGGATGTGATAGAGATAAATTAGGAGTTGGGGATGGAGATGGTGGTGAAATTGGTGAGATTTTTTGAGAAGTATAAGAAGGCGATGGAGATAAATTGGGATGCGGGGATGGGGATTGTGATGGAAATGGTGAAACTTTTGGAGGTGATGTCAGAGGAGTATAAGGATGTGATGGAGATAAATTAGGAGTTGGGGATGCGGATTATGGTGAAATTAGTGAGATTTTTGAAGAAGTATATGAAGGTGATGGAGATAAATTGGGATAAGGGGATGAGGATAGTGATGGAAATGGTGAAACTTTTGGAGGGGATGTCGGAGGAATCTGAAGATGTGATGGAGATAAATTAGGAGGTGGGGATGAGGATAATGGTGTACTAGGTGATCTTTTTTGAGAAGTATAAGAAGGCGTTGGAGATAAATTGGGATGCGAGGATGGGGATAGTAATGGAAATGATGAAACTTTTGGAGTGGGTATCGAGGAAGTATAAGGATGTGATGAAGATAAATTAGAAGTTGGGGATGCGGATGGTGATGGATTGGGTGAAATTCTTGGAGGGGATGTTGGTGAAGTATAAGGAGGAGAGAGAAATAAATTGGAAGCTGGGGATGGGGATTGGGATGGTGGAACTTTTAAAGGGGGTGTAACTGGAGAAATATAAGAAGGCAATGGAAGTAAAATGAGAGCTGAATATGGGGTCGGAGGTGAAGCTGATGGCAATGGTGGAGATTTTGGTGGTGGCGGAGGAGATTTTGCTAGTACAGGCGGTGGTGGAGATTTTGCTCTTGGTGGAGATTTTGCTCGTGGCGGAGGTGATGGCGGCCGAAGTTGATGAATATTTGGAGGTGGTGGAGGCGTTTTCTTTTTATTTAGAGGTGGTGGTGATCGAGGGGGCGACGGTGTTCCTCGATTTAGAAGTCTTGATGGCTGAAATACAGAGTTTTTATGATTATATGGTAATGGCGGATCTTCGTGACCATGAGGTGGACTAGGAGGCTCCTCATTATCATAAATATTGGCCGCCGCGTTAATTGCTAGTAAGCCGAAAACCATGGCATGCACAAGATGACGTCGAGATGGTGACGCCATCCTTTCGAACTCTTCCCGTTAATCACATCGCTAATTATATAACAAAGTAATTATAATCAAGTTTATAGACCTGGAAGTCCAAATAATTGAGATTTTGACGTGGGGAAAGTCTTCAATGTATATAGGTAAACATTGTCCTGATATCTATATTCTCTTTTACTGTTTTTCTCCAAAGAAATTAGACGAGTAAAAAGTTTAACGATAAGAATTGTAAAAAAAAGAAGTAATTATCATAATAAAAGACATTCATTTAGTATTATAATGTTTTTCAACAAACATAATATTTTCCTCCATATTATCCATATATTATTACAATAACTAATTTTTTATGATATTATTCTGGCATGATTGATGGAGCACAATCGAATTTCCTTCAACTGATTACATTTTCAATACATGCGTTATATAATATGTAAGTCTCTTCGAAGAAACCCACTGCCATCATTAACCATATATAATCTGAAAAAAAAAACACAATTAGAGATTAAATATCGGTAAATTAAAAAAAAAACCATGTTATCGAAATGAACAATCTATTACAAAGAAAGTTAAAAGAACTGACCAATTTTGATAGATATTTATGAACGAGGTGGAGGTTAATTATTGGATGAAGGAGGTGATGGAGATAGAGGAGGCGGGGGTTTAGATTTAAAGTGAAAGAAGGGAGGAAGTGTAAACCTCAAAGGAGGTGGAAATTTAAGGATATGTGGAGGGAGAGAAGGAGATGGACGTGGCGGGGATTTAAAGTGAAAGAAGGGAGGAAGTGTAAACCTCGGAGGAGGAAGTGTAAACCTCGGAGGAGGTGGAGATTTGAGGAAAGGTGGAGGGGGGGAAGGAGATGGAGGTGGCGGGGATTTAAAGTGAAAGAAGGGAGGAAGTGTAAACCACGGAGAAGGTGGAGATTTGAGGATAGGTGGAGGGGGTGGAGGAGAAGTATAAGGAGGTGATGGAATGGGTGAAACTTTTGGAGAGGATGTCGGGGGAGTATAAGGATGTGATGGAGATAAATTAGGAGTTGGGGATGGGGATAGGGATGGTGATGGAATGGGTGAAATTCTTGGAGGGGATGTCGGGGGAGTATAAGGATGTGATGGAGATAAATTGGGAGTTGGGGATGGTGAAACTTTTGGAGAGGATGTTGGGGGAGTATAAGGATGTGATGGAGATAAATTAGGAGTTGGGGATGGGGATGGTGATGGAATGGGTGAAATTCTTGGAGGGGATGTCGGGGGAGTATAAGGATGTGATGGAGATAAATTGGGAGTTGGGGATGGTGATGGAAATGGTGAAACTTTTGGAGAGGATGTCGGGGGAGTATAAGGATGTAATGGAGATAAATTGGGAGTTAAGGACGGTGATGGAATGGGTGAAATTCTTGGAGGGGATGTCGGGGGAGTATAAGGATGTGATGGAGATAAATTGGGAGTTGGGGATGGGGATGGTGAAACTTTAGGAGAGGATGTCGGGGGAGTATAAGGATGTGAAGGAGATAAATTAGGAGTTGGGGATTGGGATGGGGATGGGGATGGAATGGGGGAAATTCTCAGAGAGGATGCTGGTGAAGTATAAGAAGGAGATGGAGATAAATTAGAAGCCGAGGATGGGGATGGGGATGGTGGAACTTTTGAAGGGGGTGCAACTAGAGAAATTTTAGAAGGCAATGGAGGTAAAATGGGAGCTGAAGATGAGGTCGGAGGTGAAGCTGATGACAATGGTGGAGACTTTGCTGATAGTGGCGGAGGTGGAGACTTTGCTCGTGGTGGTGGGGGTGGAGATTTTGCTGGTGGTGGAGGTGACCGTGTTTTCTTCTTATTTGGAGGTTGTGGTGATCGAGGCAGCGGCGGCGTTCCTCGATGAAGAAATCCTGATGGCAGAAAAAGAGAGTTTTTATGATTATATATGGTAATAGGGTCTTCGTGATCATGAGGTGGGCTAGGAGGTTCCTCATAATCATAAATATTGGCCGCCGCGTTAATTGCTAGTAAGCCCAAAACCATGGCATGCACAAGATGACGCCGAGATGGTGACGCCATCCTTTCGAACTCTTCCCGATAATCACACTTGCTCTCGCTAATTAGCTTCTGAACAAGGAATGGACGTGAAGATTTGCTTTTATAGTTGTGTTTTTAGTGTATAAAGACGAGTTGATCCCCCGTGTATTTCAGTAATTAAGGAGGCCTATATATCTAATGGAACAATAATCATAGCTAGGGGTTGTACCCTTTGGGTAATTAACATAGCATAACTGTAATTTTAGTGGACTTTTTAATTGAAGGGACCATTTAATCCTATGGTTATTAGGTGTTACCACAATTAGAAATCTTCTTATAGAGACGCTACAAGTCAGTTTAATTTAGTGGACCATCTAATCCTATCTTAGGAGGTATGCTAAAACCTCTCCATCGGTTCAGTCAGTTCTTAGCATCTAGCACCTCATCCTCATCACTAAACGAAAATGAAAAGCACTAATTGATTTATTATGAGTGCATGGTGAATAAAAAACTATTAATCAATATAATTTGTCTAGTTTTTAAAATTGATTTTTCTTTTTCAATGTGACTTTATAGAATGAGAAACTTTATGTCTTGTTGTTGTTGGGTTTTTAGTAAACCATGTGTTGAGTTTCATAGATAAATTTTAAAGGTATTTTTGAAATGATATTTTTTATTTGAAATTATTGTAGCAAAACAGAGGTTTTTTTTATTTGATTTGTTTTTGGTTATTTTTTTTATTATTAATACCTTAAAAAACTCTAAACACAAATTAATTTAACCCTTGAAATTGAATTCAATTCCGAGAGTTCCAAATAACAAGATAAGGAACCACCTTCATATATATATATTTCTGTTTCTCTAGTTGACTATCATTAGGGTTCTCCAATATTATTCTTTTCTTTCACTTTAATATCGTGGCGTTAAATTATATATATTTGATGGTGTTAGTTATTTAGTGTTTTAGATAGTGGTTAATCAATATTTTTATTTTATGAGATCGTATAGGATCAAACACATAGTCTTAGAACTTGGTAATGGTTGAATCAAAATGTTTCGGGTCTGGCATTTCTGTCGCACGTCCTCCGCACAGCGATTCGGCAATTTTTCGTTATGTTGGCTTGAATTGTTCTTTGGGAGTCGCTACCTAGTATTTGATTGAAGGTTACTAGGTAACCCAGGTTTACTGGTCATTGTCAGAAATTCGAAAGTAAAGGACTAATTGTGGCTAGGAAAGGTATTAGCACCCTTACCACACCCTACCTGAGATAAGCTGTTTTACGGTTTAATGTGATTTAAAAATTTAAAATATTAATTAAATCCTAAGATTTTAATAAATAAGTTATTAAATTCCTGAATATGTGTAGAAACATATTCTTACACTTTCATAAAAAAATATAACATCATTTTATTTGATGTTAAGATATTTAATTATATTCAAATTAAACACTTAATTCTTTTTATCATTTTGATATTTATAAAACATGTAAAATAAAATACATACATACACGTCACTTTTTACTATAATCAACTCATACATCATTTTGACAAGTTACAAAAAAACAGAAATTAAGCAAAAAACTAACAGTAATTTAAATACATATTCCAGCAAGTAGAAATTACAAAAACAGACCCCTAAAAATCCAGGAATTGCAGAGGAAGTCTTCTGGAACTGGAGGGATAGTGGCGGCGCGTCTTCTCCACGCGCCCCCGCAACTGGCGGCAAGTGGGTTCACGCGCCGCTGCCAGATCCAAAGAGCAGGGGGACATCCATGATGGTTTCCTTCTCCTCTTCCCGTTTGCACCGACGGTGAGAAGCAACATCATCTGCAAAGCAACAAAATCGCAACAACAGTCTGTTTTAGTTTTCCTTTTCTTTCATCTATTCCCAGTCTTCTTTCTTTTTCAGAACTGAGTTTAGTTCTTCCTTTTCATGACGGCTGACGACTCCGAGGTGAGGGTGGAGGTTGCCGTGCTAGACCAAGGGGGGTTCTGTGGGTTCTGCCGGGCTTGGCTTGCTAGCGGTGGCCTCGGTGATACTGGAGCTGACGGTGGCGCTAGGGTGTTGCTGTGGAGCTGTTGTCGCCGTGGGACTGAGAGAAGGCTGGGAAGAAGACAGCGGGGCTGCCGCTGTGTTCGGCTTGAGGAAGCAAGGAGCTGCTGCGGGGCTGGTCTCCTGTGTCAGTGGCCGTTGCTGTTTAGGAAACCAAAGGGGAAGCAGACGTTGCTGATGGGGAAGGAGACGCTGCTGATGGGGGTTTGGGTTTCAGTGGAGACCGGTTTGGGTGAGCGGCTGGGGAAGAGAATAGCAGGGAGATGGAGATGGAAATGGCGGCTCTGGTTTTTTGTTTCAAAGGGAGAGGGGCTGACCGCTTGTGTGTGTGTTTGTAGAAGATGGAAATGAGGGTTGTATGTTGGCGACCGGGAGAAGGAGATGGCGGCCAAGTCTCGGGTTCACTGGGAGAGGAGGTTGGCCTCGGAGAAATAATTTTAGGTTTTGGGTCTCATTTTTCAGCTGCCGTTTTTCCTTTTTCAATTTTTTCTCCCCCCTCTCTTGTTTTTCACTGTAGCATGTATTTATATGAGAGGTGTGGCTTGGCCAAAATCACAATGGTCCCTCAACTTTTCCTTTTTTTGTTAACTTTGATTTTCTTTTATTTTTTGTATTTTTGAAAGCGAGCAATATCAAAGTCAACCCAACAAGAAAAATCAGTGATCATAAAATTTACACGTTAAAAGTTGAACGCGTTTCGAATACCTTTGAAGATTTAACTTCTTTTCAGATGACGTTGAAAATGCTAAAAACGATGCAAATATATCAAAAATACATTTTTTGGGGTTTTCAATGTTTTTTTTTTGCTATTTTTGGTTTTTTCTGTAAATTTATCTAAAACATGGGTCAAAAATTGAGTAGCAACAATATCTATCAGACTCACACTGCCTTGAGCTTGGATGACTGCCAAGCTCAAGTTCTTTGGGCTAGCATGTTTACCCAACCCACGTTACTTTGGACTTGGCTGATGGTCAAGTCCAAGTTTATTGGGTCTGCCATGTTTGTTAGACCTCACTACCTCGGGCTGACTACCAAGTCCAAGCTCTTTGAGTCTTGTATGTTTGTCAAACTTACGCTATCTTGGACTTAGTTGACTGCCAAGTCAAAGTTCTTTGAGTCTATCATGTTTGCCAGACCCACGTTATCTTGGGCTTGGTTGAATGTCAAGTCCAAGTCATTTGAGTTTAACTTGTTTGCAAGACCTAAGCTATCTTGAACTTAGTTGACAATTAAATTCAAGTTCTTTAGGTCTAATCTATTCTCTAGATCCATTTTATTTGGTTAAGATTTTTTTTTCTATTTATAAAAATCTTAACCAAATATTTTGACTTATCACGATCAAAGCTTTTCTTCTCGTTGTTTCTTCTTGTTATGATGCTTTTATTCATGTACAATTTGTTTGAATGATTTCTTTTCTTACAATAAGAGATATTATAAGAACTTCATGAATTTTTTTTGAAAGAATTGTATTTGTCGCACCCGACATCGTGGCGGCCTTAAAAATAATCTCTGGAAAGAAAAGGAACAGATATCTGGCATCTTATTCTTTTAGGGGAAAAGGTCTTGTTCAAGGAGTCGCCATCTAATATTATGGTCACTAGGAACCCTAACTGGTCAACAGAGATTCTATAGTCCGTGACTGGTTACGTAAAAAGAAAGGTATTATCACCCCTTAAACGTCCTGCCTGAGACAGGCTGCATTGCTGGCTTTGTCTTAAATTGCTAAAGGTTTGTTTGTGTTCCATTTTTACTGGTCATCCTATATATTCCTTTATTGTGACTTTATAGAATGAGAAACTTTATGGCTTGTTGCTGGGGTTTTAGTAAACCATGTGTTAAGTTTTATAGAGAAATTTTAAAGGTATTTTTGAAATGATATTTTTTATTTGAAATTACTGTATCAAATAAAAGGTTCTCTTATTTAATTTATTTTTACTTATTTTTTATTATCAATAACATATAAAAAACTCTAAACACAAAAATTAATTTAACCCTTGAAATTGAATTCAATTCCAAAAGCTCCAAATAACGAGATAAGGAATGGCCTTCATTTATGTATTTCTCTTTCTATAGATGACTATCATTAGAGTTCTCAGTATTATTCTTTTCTTTCACTTTAATACCATGCTGTTAAATTACATATATTTGATGATGTTCTAAAATCCAGGATATATAAATAATAAATTATTTAGTGTTTGAGATCATGGTTAATTAATATTTTCAAGTACTTTGATTTCTTCTTTTTAGTTTAAGGAATTTCAGACTTACAGTAAAAGCTTGAGTACTTGTAAAAACAGTCCTTTAATTTTTATTGATTAGCCAATCTTTTCTATAAATATATGTGTAGGGTAATATATAATACTAATAGTGGAGATTACAACACAAGAGTATGATTATAATATTTCCTATATAATATACCTATAATATTTCCTATATATATACTTTCTATAATAAAGCTCATTTGTCTTTTAAGGATTTATAAACTCATCAATTGTGTGGTCTTTCAGACAAAAAAACAAAGAGTAAAAATAGTGTTTGGAAAGTCATGGCTGGGATCTATCTAACCATTTGGGAACGTTTTAAAAATTGTGTTTCTTACAAATTTAAATTTTTTTTATTTAAAATTTTTTTATGTTTTTTTTATCGTTTTGATATATTGATATCAAAAATAACTTTTTGAAAAATATATATATATATATATATATATATATATATATATATATATATATATATTGATGTAACTATATTATTCGATAGTTTCACCCACATTTTACTAGTGTTTTGCCTATGTTTTATATATAAAATGCCTTGATATTCTTTATCTTATGTTTTGAAGGCATCTTTAGATGAAAGATGCAAAAAGGAGTAAATTGGAGGTAATTGGCAGATTTGACCCTCAATCGATGTTTTGTGTAGAGCGTGAGCTCTAAAAGTCGAAACGAAGTGATTCCAGTAGCATTAGAAAGCTAACATCCATACCTTTCTGGAAATCTAAGTCAAGAAAAATAAAAAGACAAAGAGCATGGAAATAACATCCTTCAAAGTCAAATCTCTCATTCTGCCAGTGTTGATCTTTGTCCATTCAAAATTTAATATCTGGAGCTACAGACATCCAATTGATGCAAACTTAATTCTTTTGGATTCCTGGCTCAAATGCCTACAAACGCTCCAAATTTCAGCCAAAAACGATGTTATATGAGGGAGATATGAGTTTTCAAAGATGACAGCTGAATTTTGCCAGCAAACAGGTTTCGTGAAGAAACAAATCCAAATTACATCCCGAAGCATCAAAACCGACATCCAAGTTTTAATTTCAGCAATTTAGCTCCTCAAGTAAATCAATCCAGAAGGTCAAGGAAGGCAGCCACCAACCTCAAACCACCAACCACAAACCAGCTGCCAACTACCAGCCGCCTTCACACTACCACCATCTATTGATGTTCACACTTGAACTTTGATTTTTCTTACTTACAATTTGTGTATAAATAGGCAGCTAAGTTTATGCTATGAAGAGAGAGGGAGAGGGAGTGCAGTAGAATAAAAGAAAGAGGGATGGCAGCCATAAGAGAAGAAACACAAACTCTCCCCTCTACAAATCAGAAATCATGTATTCTTTCATCTTTAGGAGTAGTTGTTCAATAGATATGAAAGACTAAGCTCGTTTTCTTGGTTGCAAGGATGCAAACACCTTCAGATTTCAAGAACTGTGAGATTTATTCTTCCATTTATTTTCGGTTTGTATTATGAATGAGTATGTTTGTTTTCCTATGCATATTTCCTATGATTGTTTATCTTAATTGCTAAAGCGGACTCTAAGTTATTATTGTGAACAATCTATTGCTAAGTTTGATATCAAAACCGGAGTTGTGGTATATAAACTTGTGAAGCAACTAAGCTTGATAATTGTAGCGGAACTACGTTATTAAACTTAGGGAGAACATTCGATCAAAGCAACACAAGCTGACAACTTGGTTGTTAAGATTAATGAATTTATCTAGATCTTAAGGCTGCCATTAGATTAAATCATTAGTGCGGACACTGTGATTGTTTGTTGGTTAGGTTTAGTTATATGGCGGATCCGTTAATTAACCAATGTTAAGAAAAGATAAAAATTCAGAATATAAACTGGAGTTTCGTTTCAAGGATCATTGTGATTTCTGTAGGTGGATGTGTGCTTACGACCAAGGTTTGTTTTCTTGATATATTTCAATTTCAATTGATTTTATTTGCTATTGTAATTTCTACCATAGTTTAGATCATTGCACATCAAACCCCCCCAATTACATAACGTATAGCATAAAAATCTGAACTAAACCTTTCTCGTGGGATCGACCCCTTGCTTGCTCTATACTATCTTATGTGTTTTAAGTTAGGGTAATTAATTTGTGTGACCGCGACATCGCAACATATATATATATATTAATGCATTTCTGAGTAAAACGATATTTTAAAAAGTAACTACAACCATATTCTTAAACACCCATATAGTTATTTTGATATATAATTAACTGCGTATATAAGCCTTGGGTCTGACGGTCATCCCAGACTTAAGAGACTTGGGTCTAGCGACATGCAAGACCTATTAGTCTTTGGTCTGGCGGCCATGCGAGACCCAAGTCTAAGCAGTGATAATTAAAATGTTGAGACTTATAATATATATATATATATATATATATATATATATATATATATATATATATATATATAAGAAAAAACATTTAAATTATCATTGAAGTATCCTAAATAGAAATCCAAGTTCATAAATTATTTATAAATAACAAATTATCACAAAAATCTAATTTAACGTTTTAGATCTAAATATTCGAATCATATCTTCCTATTAAAATAATTCATTTTTTATGTTCATGAATTTGTTATTCCTTCAATAGAAATTCTATCTTCTCTCGTTTTCTCTCTTTTTTTTCTCTTTTTTATTTTTTTAATGCAAAAAACATATTTAATGGGTGGTCCTTTGTGATTTTTCATCGATGATAACATTATTTTATATTGTTTTTAACAATACTGAACTATATGTGCTTAGTTTCATTATATATATTTTCATCCACAATGCACACAAAAAATAAAAGTTTATTTTTGAATACTTGAAATAAATTACTTAGTACTCAACATTTTTTTTAATTCTTTCCTCTTCGAATGTAACAAATTATAAAATAAGTTGCACAAATATAAAGAGTTTGCATTTAAGTTCTACTTCATATGAATGGAAAATTCTGTTTGAATGAGGTAGTGTTTGTTTTTGCAGTTTAATCGTGATTTTAAAAAAAATTAAATTTTTAACTCAAGCGCTGGTCGGCAAATCCGGCACCGGTCGGCAGACCTGCCCGGTCCGGTAATATTGTCAGACCCGGGCCTGGGTCTGGCAACCATGCGAGACCCAAATATGTTGTCAGATCCAATCCAAGGTGTTTAGGCTTAGCATGGTGGCCAGATCTAAAACGTTGGGCATGATGTATTTACCAAACCCATAAAACTTTAAAGATTCGTAAAATCAAATCCCACATTAGAAAAGGCACCACGATTTAAATCTCATGACTCCATAAATTTGTAGTTAGTGCTAGCTGAAAGACCCGCCGCTAAGCTGCGGGGATCAAGGCATTAATAAGGAATTACAAATTATATTATGAGCGATTTTTACATTAGGAAAAAAATAAATTATCTAAATATTAAAATGATATCAGGTTAGATTATTTTTTTAGACCTTTGAATGCGGATTCAATTATGAAATTAGTTTTTCGATGTATTTAGTTGAACAACGCAATATGATTGATGTTTGGTGTGTTTAAACATTCTAATGTGTTGAGTTGGTGTGCTAAGAAATTAAGGGGGGAAAAAATAATTCTTCAAGATTTTGTCTATCTTAAAAAAATAATTAAAAATTACACTCTGTGTATGGTCATACGTTTATTTCCTTACGATTTTCAAATTTTCACTTCAATTTAATGCTCCTGCTAAAACATTATTCCTTAGTTGCTTAAAAAAGAGCTTAAATTGCTTCTCGCTTGATCCAGATTGTAGAAAAAACTAAAAATTTGAAAGCACCCAGCTAAACCTTAGAGCCCATTCTCATCTCTTCAAAAAGATTAGTTCAATCAATCTGTAAATCACTTCAAGTTATAATCATTATCAAGGGTTAGAAAGAAAGAGAAAAGACAGGCAAAATAGAGTTACCCTGGAGAGTAGATGATCTACAGGAGCAAAAAGGCAGTCACAGAACCTGCACCTATAACAAAGATGAGAAGGAGGCTGATGGATTAAGAAAGTTCTGATTATATATCTAGAATGGAGCATAGGATAAAGCAAAACTACACATAAAATTGACACAAAGATGAGAAAGAGGTTGGTAGGTTCCCGCCCCTTATTTGCCGTTAAAATTAAGATCATGAAGATCTTACATTGTATTGTAACAAATTGGAGGAAAAAATAAAAGATGAAGAGAGAGAGCTTTTGCACGAAGGATGAGGGAATCTCTTAGTATTCTGCTTGAAAAGAATAATCGTGTACAGTATCATTTATACACAGTTTATCTAATAAACTATTTTGTCTTTTTCTTTATGACAAAAGGCCCTCAACTAAATAAACACAAAAAAGAAAAGGAATAATTACAAATAATTCATTCGGTTGTAGCATGTTGTGCTGCTGTTGCTCTGTTGGTGTGGTGCTAGCTATTCTGTTGCAGTTTTGTTACAAGTTGTTTGCTTGGTGCATGCTAAATGGCATGCTGCTGATGTGGTCTCTAATATCCCCCCCATAAGATGGAGAATAGAGATTAACTATTCCCATGTTTGACAAATGCTGCTTAAAAATAGAAGAAGGAAGAACTTTGATAAAGATGTTCGCTAGTTGACTTTGAGAAGCAACATGAGCAGTGGTGATGAGACCTTCCTGTATCTTGTCATGGATGAGATGACAATCCAATTCAATATGTTTTATCCATTTGTGAAAAACTGGGTTTGTATCTATGTGAAGAGCAGCTTGGTTATCACAGTAAAGTTGAGCAGCTTGAGGATGAGAAATACAGAGATCCTGAAGGAGATATCGAAGCTAAGTGAGTTCTGAGTAAGATTATCTTAAAGATTATCAACCTTAGTAAATAGGCTATATATAGTCAGCTTTAGATTGTGTAAAACCAAAGGCAATGAGAGAAAGAAAGAATTTAGAATACCATTGGTTTGAGGCTTGCTTGAGTCCATATAAACTTTTGAGAAGCTTGCAGACTTGATTGGTGCCTCCTACAGAATAGCTAGGCGACTTGCACACATATATTTCTTTTTTCAAGTCACCGTGAAGAAATGCATTGTTGATGTCAAATTGTAAGAGACACCATCCTTTGATTACTGCAATAGAGAGTAAGACCTTGACAGTAATAAGCTTTGCGACAGGAGAAAAAGTCTCTATATAATCAATACCTGCCTTCGGTGTAAAACCCTTGGCAACAAGTGTGGCTTTCAATCTCTCAATAGTACCATCATGATGAAATTTAGTCTTGTAAACATGTTTGCAGTCAATGGCTGATTTGCCAGGAGGCAAGTCAGTGACGATCCAGGTGTTATTTTGTTCAAAGGCAAGCAATTCATCACTCATGGCTTGGTTGTATTTGATGGGGTCAGTATGAATGGAGATAGAGCTAGAAAAAGTAGTGAATGATGGGGAACATTTTTTATAAGAAATAAATTTTGCCAATGAGAAGAGATTACCAGTGTTTGATGTCTCAGACTTGGACAACAATTGAGAAGCCACAGCAAGTAAGGACTAGTTGCAATAGAATTCGTATAGATATTGTGGTGCTCTTATAAGAAAAAATATTCATGAAGTTCTTATAATATCTCTTATTGTAAGAAAAGAAATCATTCAAACAAATTGTACATGAATAAAAGCATCACAACAAGAAGAAACAACGAGAAGAAAAGCTTTGATTGTGATAAATCAAAATATTTGGTTAAGATTTTTATAAATAGAAAAAAAAAATCTTAACCAAATAAAATGGATCTAGAGAATAGATTAGACCTAAAGAACTTGAATTTAACTGTCAACTAAGTTCAAGATAGCTTAGGTCTGGCAAACAAGTCAAACCCAAATGACTTGGACTTGACATTCAACCAAGCCCAAGATAACGTGGGTCTGGCAAACATGACAAACTCAAAGAACTTGGACTTGGCAGTCAACTAAGTCCAAGATAGCGTAAGTTTACAAACATACAAGACTCAAAGAGCTTGGACTTGGTAATCAGCCAAGCCCGAGGTAGTAAGGTCTAACAAACATGTCAGACCCAATAAACTTGGACTTGACCATCAGCCAAGTCTAAAGTAACGTGGGTTGGGCAAACATGCGAGCCCAAAGAACTTAAGCTTGGCGGTCATCCAAGCTCAAGGCAGTATGGGTTTGATAGATATGCCAGACCTGAAACATTTTGATTCAACCATTACCAAGTTTTAAGGCTATGTGTTTGATCCTATACGATCTCCTAAAATAAAAATATTGATTAACCACTATCTAAAACACTAAATAACTAACATCATCAAATATATATAATTTAACGCCACGATATTAAAGTGAAAGAAAAGAATAATATTGGAGAACCCTAATGATAGTCAACTAGAGAAACAGAAATATATATATGAAGGTGGTTCCTTATCTTGTTGTTTGGAACTCTCGGAATTGAATTCAATTTCAAGGGTTAAATTAATTTGTGTTTAGAGTTTTTTAAGGTATTAATAATAAAAAATAACCAAAAACAAATCAAATAAAAAAAAACCTCTGTTTTGCTACAATAATTTCAAATAAAAAATATCATTTCAAAAATACCTTTAAAATTTATCTATGAAACTCAACACATGGTCTACTAAAAACCCAACAACAACAAGACATAAAGTTTCTCATTCTATAAAGTCACATTAAAAAAGAAAAATCAATTTTAAAAACTAGACAAATTATATTGATTAATAGTTTTTTATTCACCATGCACTCATAATAAATCAATTAGTGCTTTTCATTTTCGTTTAGTGATGAGGATGGGGTGCTAGATGCTAAGAACTGACTGAACCGATGGAGAGGTTTTAGCATACCTCCTAAGATAGGATTAGATGGTCCACTAAATTAAACTGACTTGTAGCGTCTCTATAAGAAGATTTCTAATTGTGGTAACACCTAATAACCATAGGATTAAATGGTCCCTTCAATTAAAAAGTCCACTAAAATTACAGTTATGCTATGTTAATTACCCAAAGGGTACAACCCCTAGCTATGATTATTGTTCCATTAGATATATAGGCCTCCTTAATTACTGAAATACACGGGGGATCAACTCGTCTTTATACACTAAAAACACAACTATAAAAGCAAATCTTCACGTCCATTCCTTGTTCAGAAGCTAATTAGCGAGAGCAAGTGTGATTATCGGGAAGAGTTCGAAAGGATGGCGTCACCATCTCTGCGTCATCTTGTGCATGCCATGGTTTTGGGCTTACTAGCAATTAACGCGGCGGCCAATATTTATGATTACGAGGAACCTCCTAGCCCACCTCATGATCACGAAGACCCACCATTACCATATAATCATAAAAACTCTCTATTTCTGCCATCAGGAATTCTTCATCGAGGAACGCCGCCGCTGCCTCAATCACCACAACCTCCAAAAAACAAGAAAACGCAGTCACCTCCACCACCAGCAAAATCTCCACCCCCACCACCACGAGCAAAGTCTCCACCTCCACCACCATCAGCAAAGTCTCCACCATTGCCATCAGTATCATCTCCGGCTCCCATTTTACCTCCATTCCCTTCTAAAATTTCTCTAGTTACACCCCCTTCAAAAGTTCCACCATCCCCATCCCCATCCCCGGCTTCCAATTTATCTCCATCTCCTCCTTATACTTCACCAGCATCCTCTCTGAGAATTTCCCCCATTCCATCCCCATCCCCATCCCCATCCCCAACTCCTAATTTATCTCCTTCACATCCTTATACTCCCCCGACATCCTCTCCTAAAGTTTCACCTTCCCCATCCCCAACTCCCAATTTATCTCCATCACATCCTTATACTCCCCCGACATCCCCTCCAAGAATTTCACCCATTCCATCACCGTCCTTAACTCCCAATTTATCTCCATTACATCCTTATACTCCCCCGACATCCTCTCCAAAAGTTTCACCATTTCCATCACCATCCCCAACTCCCAATTTATCTCCATCACATCCTTATACTCCCCCGACATCCCCTCCAAGAATTTCACCCATTCCATCACCATCCCCATCCCCAACTCCTAATTTATCTCCATCACATCCTTATACTCCCCCAACATCCTCTCCAAAAGTTTCACCATCCCCAACTCCCAATTTATCTCCATCACATCCTTATACTCCCCCGACATCCCCTCCAAGAATTTCACCCATTCCATCACCATCCCTATCCCCATCCCCAACTCCTAATTTATCTCCATCACATCCTTATACTCCCCCGACATCCTCTCCAAAAGTTTCACCCATTCCATCACCTCCTTATACTTCTCCTCCACCCCCTCCACCTATCCTCAAATCTCCACCTTCTCCGTGGTTTACACTTCCTCCCTTCTTTCACTTTAAATCCCCGCCACCTCCATCTCCTTCCCCCCCTCCACCTTTCCTCAAATCTCCACCTCCTCCGAGGTTTACACTTCCTCCTCCGAGGTTTACACTTCCTCCCTTCTTTCACTTTAAACCCCCGCCACGTCCATCTCCTTCTCTCCCTCCACATATCCTTAAATTTCCACCTCCTTTGAGGTTTACACTTCCTCCCTTCTTTCACTTTAAATCTAAACCCCCGCCTCCTCTATCTCCATCACCTCCTTCATCCAATAATTAACCTCCACCTCGTTCATAAATATCTATCAAAATTGGTCAGTTCTTTTAACTTTCTTTGTAATAGATTGTTCATTTCGATAACATGGTTTTTTTTTTAATTTACCGATATTTAATCTCTAATTGTGTTTTTTTTTTTTCAGATTATATATGGTTAATGATGGCAGTGGGTTTCTTCGAAGAGACTTGCATATTATATAACGCATGTATTGAAAATGTAATCAGTTGAAGGAAATTCGATTGTGCTCCATCAATCATGCCAGAATAATATCATAAAAAATTAGTTATTGTAATAATATATGGATAATATGGAGGAAAATATTATGTTTGTTGAAAAACATTATAATACTAAATGAATGTCTTTTATTATGATAATTACTTCTTTTTTTTACAATTCTTATCGTTAAACTTTTTACTCGTCTAATTTCTTTGGAGAAAAACAGTAAAAAAGAATATAGATATCAGGACAATGTTTACCTATATACATTGAAGACTTTCCCCACGTCAAAATCTCAATTATTTGGACTTCCAGGTCTATAAACTTAATTATAATTACTTTGTTATATAATTAGCGATGTGATTAACGGGAAGAGTTCGAAAGGATGGCGTCACCATCTCGACGTCATCTTGTGCATGCCATGGTTTTCGGCTTACTAGCAATTAACGCGGCGGCCAATATTTATGATAATGAGGAGCCTCCTAGTCCACCTCATGGTCACGAAGATCCGCCATTACCATATAATCATAAAAACTCTATATTTCAGCCATCAAGACTTCTAAATAGAGGAACACCGTCGCCCCCTCGATCACCACCACCTCTAAATAAAAAGAAAACGCCTCCACCACCTCCAAATATTCATCAACTTCGGCCGCCATCACCTCCGCCACGAGCAAAATCTCCACCAAGAGCAAAATCTCCACCACCACCTGTACTAGCAAAATCTCCTCCGCCACCACCAAAATCTCCACCATTGCCATCAGCTTCACCTCCGACCCCATATTCAGCTCCCATTTTACTTCCATTGCCTTCTTATATTTCTCCAGTTACACCCCCTTTAAAAGTTCCACCATCCCCATCCCCATCCCCAGCTTCCAATTTATTTCTCTCTCCTCTTTATACTTCACCAACATCCCCTCCAAGAATTTCACCCAATCCATCACCATCTGTATCCCCAACTTCTAATTTATCTCCTTCACATCCTCATACTCCTCCAACATCCCCTCCAAAAGTTTCACCATTTCCATCACTATCCCCATCCCTAAATCACAATTTATCTCCATTGTCTTCTTATACTTCTCCAAAAATCTCACCAATTTCACCACTATCCGCATCCTCAACTCCAAATTTATCTCCATCACATCTTCATACTCCTCCGACATCCCCTCCAAAAGTTTCACTATTTCCATCACTATCCCCATCCCCTCATCCCAATTTATCTCCATCACCTTCTTATACTTCTCTAAAAAACTCACTAATTTCACCATTATCCGCATCCCCAACTCCTAATTTACCTCCATCACATCCTTATACTCCTTTGACATCACCTCCAAAAGTTTCACCATTTCCATCACAATCCCTATCCCCGCATCCCAATTTATCTCCATCGCCTTCTTATACTTCTAAAAAAATCTCACCAATTTCACCACCATCTCCATCCCCAACTCCTAATTTATCTCCATCACATCCTCATGCTCCTCCAACATCCTCTCTAAAAGTTTCACCATTTCCATCACTATCCTCATTCCTGCATCCCAATTTTTCTCCATCGTCTTCTTATACTTCTCTTAAAATATCACTAATTTCACAACTATCCCCATCCCCGAATCCCAATTTATCTCCATCACATACTTATACTTCCCTGAGACCCACTCCAAAAGTTTCAACATTTCCATCACTATCCCCATCCCCACATCCCAATTTATCTCCATCGCCTCCTTATACTTCTCTAAAAATCTCACCAATTTCACAACTATCCCCATCCCCAACTCCTAATTTATCTCCATCACATCCTCATCCTCCTCCGACATCCCCTCCAAAAGTTTCACCATTTCCATCACTATCCCCATCCCCATCCCCGCATCCCAATTTATCTCCATCACCTTCTTATACTTCTTCAAAAATCTCACCAATTTCACCACTGTCCCCACCCCCAACTCCTAATTTATCTCCATCACATCCTCACACTCCTCCGACATCCCTCCAAAAGTTTCACCATTTCCATCACTACCCCCATCCCCGAATCCTAATTCATCTCCATCGCCTTCTTATACTTCTCTAAAAATCTCACCAATTTCACCATTATCCCCATCCCCATCCCCGAATCCCAACTTATCTCCATCACATCCTTATACATCCCCGATACCCCCTCCAAAAGTTTCACCATTTCCATCACTATCCTCATCCCTGCATCCCAATTTATCTCCATCGCCTTCTTATACTTCTCCCAAAATCTCACCAATTTCACAACTATCCCTATCCCCGCATCCCAATTTATCTCCATCACCTTCTTATACTTCTCCCAAAATCTCACCAATTTCACAACTATCCCCATACCCGAATCCCAATTTATCTCCATCACATCCTTATACTTCCCCGATACCTACTCCAAAAGTTTCACCATTTCCATCACTACCCACCCTCAACTCCTAATTTATCTCCATCACATCCTCACACTCCTCTGACATCCCCTTCAAAAGTTTCACCATTTCCATCACTACCCCCATCCCCACATCCTAATTTATCTCCATCGCCTTCTTATGCTTCTCCAAAAAGCTCACCAATTTCACCATTATTCCCATCCCCATCCTCGAATCTCAATTTATCTCCATCACATCCTTATACTTCCCCGATACCCCCTCCAAAAGTTTCACCATTTCCATCACTATCCCCATCCCGAACTCCTAATTTATCTCAATCACATTCTTATACTCCTTCGACATACCCTCTAAAAATTTCACCAATTCCATCACATCCTTATACTTCCCCGATACCCCCTCCAAAAGTTTCCCCATTCCCATCACTATCCCCATTCCCAACTCCTAATTTATCTCAATCACATTCTTATACTCCTTCGACATACCCTCCAAAAATTTCACCAATTCCATCACATTCTTATACTTCCCCGATACCCCCTCCAAAAGTTACCCCATTCCCATCACTATCCCCATTCCCAACTCCTAATTTATCTCCATCACATCCCTATACTCCTTCGACGTACCCTCCAAAAATTTCACCATTTCCATCACCTCATTATACTTCTCCTCCACCCCCTCTACCTATCCTCAATTCTCCACCTCCTCCGAGGTTTACACGTCCTCCCTTCTTTCCCTTTAAATCCCCGCTACTTCCATCTCCTTCTCCCCCTCCACATATCCTTAATTCTCCTCCTCTTCCGAGGTTTACACTTCCTCCCTTCTTTCCCTTTAAATCCCCGCAACCTCCATCTTCTTCTCCCCCTCCACCTATCCTCAAATCTCCACCTCCTTCAAGGTTTACATTTCCTCCCTTCTTCCCCTTTAAATCCCCGCCACGTCCATCTCCTTCTCCCCCTCCACATATCCTCAAATCTCCACCTCCTCCATGGTTCTTTTAGCCTCCCTTTTTCTTTAAATGCCCGTGTCCTCTATCTCCATCACCTCCTTCATCCAATAATTAACCTCCACCTCGTTCAAAAATATCTTACTAAATTGGTCAGTTCTTTTAACTTTCTTTTTAATATATTGTTTATTTCGATAACATGGTTCTTTTTTTTAATTTTATTTTGTTACTAATATTAATCTCTAATTGCTTTTTTTTCCAGATTATATATGGTTAATGATGGCAGTGGGTTTCTTCGAAGAGACTACATATTAGATAATGCATGTATTGAAAATGTAATCAATTGAAAGAAAGTGGACTGTATCAATCATGCCAAAATAATATCATAGAACTTTAGTTATTGTAATAATATATGGATAATGTGGAGGAAAATATTATGTTTGTTAAAAAGCATTATAATACTAAATGAATGTCTTTTATTACGATAATTACTTCTTTTTTATAATTCTTATCATTAAACTTTTTACTCGTCTAATTTCTTTGGAGAAAAACAGTAAAAGATAATTTAGATATCAGGACAATGTTTACCTATATACATTGAAGACTTTCCCCACGTGAAAAGCTCGATTATTTGGACTTCCACGTCTACAAACTTGATTATAATTATTTTGATAACTAATTAACTGTGTGTATAATATATGGTCCCTTGATTACAATAATTTTAATATATTATTAACTGTGGGCATAGACTCTTTGTGAGAAGAACGAGGTTTTTTTTTTTGAATTTTACCATTTAGTATTGGGTTGATTGATGATAAATTAATTATGGTATTTTCTATGATATAATAAAATAAAATAATAATTTGACCTGGTGGAGTCCTTAACTCGAATCATAGGGTTGATAGACTTACTAAATATCAATTAAAAAGTTAGGTAGGGATTTTTCAAGTTTAAATTATTATATCGAGTTTAATAACAATGTTAGAAAGTTTTTAACGATCTAAATGTGTCTTTTTTATGTTTAAACCCATAGCAAAAGTGCAAGCAGGTTAAACTAGTTAGAACTAATTAAACTATCTGAAAAGAGGATTCATCAGACACATTTTAGGTTACAAACTTTGAATTGATACTGAATTATAATGTAAGAGAGTTGAATTCTCTTTTTAATACAATTCTTTCCAAAAAAAATTCATGAAGTTTTTATAATATGGCTTATTGTAAGAAAAGAAATCGTTCAAAAAAATTGTATATGAATACAAGCATCACAACAAGAAGAAGAAACAACGAGAAGAAAAGCTTTGATTGTGATAAGTCAATATTTTTTGTTTATATTTTTATTGCTTGAAAAAACCCAAGACGACGTGGCTCTAGCAACATGCAAGACCCGATACACATGGGTTCGGCAATTAGCTGAACCCAAAGTAATGTGGGTCTGACAATATGTCAGACCCAACACACTTGGGTTCACGAATCAGCTTAACTCAAGGCAACATGGACTCGATGAAATGCTAAACCCAAGACACTTAGGTTCAAAATTTAGTTGAGTCCAAGACAATATGAGCCGGTGAAATGTCAAACCCAAGAAGTTTAGGTTCAACAATCAGCTGAAGAACCTAAGGCAACATAGGCTTGATGAAATGCCAAACTTAAAAAACTTGGGTTTAGCAATCAGCTCAACCCAAGATAACATGGATCTTGCAGTTTGCAAGACTCAACACACTTTGGTTCAGCAATCAGCTAAACCCAAGACAACGTGGACCTGACAAAATACCAGACCCACTACACTTGAGTTTAGTTATCTGTCGAACATAAGGTAACTTCAGTATGGCAATATGTCGGATCCAAATGATTAATTAAACCATAGGTGTTACAAATTAGATAAACTATCACACCCTTTTTTATCTAAGTTTGGCTACATCTCAGGTCTTAAGTGTACAGGGATAAGGAGTCCTACTTTTAGAATGGTTACATGATTTATTCATATCAAAGGTAACGATCTCTCTATATTTATAGATGTACAAAAGGTTACTTAGTGAGTCCACCACAAGTATCATCCCATTAATAATGTGTAAGGGATATTTGTTTCTCATTAATAGTGTGTAAGAGATATTTGTCTCTCATTAATGCCACGAAAAGCAAATAACTTTTTAGTCTTTCTCTTTTCTGAAGACAACTAGGTTTAAGGTTTATAAATATTCCTTGAACTATCCAGGTAAGAGGTTCAAAACTTTTTCGACTCTAAATAACTTGCATATACTTCAGAGCATTAATCATTCTAAAATACAAGAATAAACACTTTTGTTCTTGGAACTTAGGGCTCTTTTGAGTTACTTATTGCTTTTCCCATAAAATTATTGACTTTGTTTTTACATTTACTTAGGTTTTTACCATTAGTTTGGTACTTTTTTAGCTAAAGAGAAGATAATTGTGTTCTTAAACACCTTGACCCACCACTATTCAAACACTAAATAACTTCTTGCTTGAATATTCTGAATTTCGGGATATCACCATATTAGATCAATTAATCAAGGTGCTCGAATATAATCGAGCTAACTCTTTAATTATTTTAATATTAGAGTTAAAATATGAATCATTGAATTTTCAAATCAACATATTGAATTTATACAGGATTTGATAGCTATTAAATACAACCATAAGTAGAAAGTTATAATTAATAAGGTTTTGATTGTATTAAATAGTTTTAACTGAAACATGTGAAATTAATCGAATCAACTCCTTAACCATTTTGATAGCTATATAAATAAAATCAAAAGTAGCAAATTACAACAAAAGGTTAGCAACCCCATTCATGTCCAGACAAGCAATTCCTAAAGCAAAAGGAATCAAAATAATGAATCCTAATATAATAGGATAAACAATGATTTGCTAACCAAAAGGTGTTAGATGTGATTAATTAAAATTAGATAGTGATTATGTATTCGATAAATTATTTTAGAAAACAAAGTTGAAGTCCTAATTACTAGAGTTTATTTGTTTATGTAATAAAAAAAGACTACAATTCCATTTTATATTTGAAAAATATAAATGAATAAAAAGAAAAATAGTATGTAGTTTACAAGTTAAACAAAGAATTTTGGCTTTGGCAGCAAATCCTTATATAACTAAAAAATAAAAATGGAAAAAATACCAAATATAGAATGCAAGAGTCAAAACCTACTACAAATAGTACAACAAAAAACTAACTCAATACTAGAGGGGCAGGACAAAACACGACTTCAACCGCATAGTAACATCAGATCCAAATTGACTGTCATTGCTACTAAATTTTTAAATATTGGATTTGATACGAAGGCAATGTTTTATTTGTGGTTCAAGTTAGATTGTATTCGTATAATTAAATACATGATCCCATAATATTAGTAGCAAGACAATGTTAAATCATTTTGCTACCTTATTAATTTATGTATATGATTGCCTTGGATGCAGAAAATATTCTCTCATACACTACTATAAAATTGAGAAATACAAACAAAAATACCAACGGAATATTTCCGACGGTAAATTGCAGTGAATTTTACTGACAAAAATATTCTCTCGGTATATACTGAGAGAATTACGGTGGAAAAAAATAATTAAAACCAAGCCAAAAAATACGATGACGTGTCATTTATACCAACAAAATTACCGACGAAATAAATTCTGTTGGTAAAATCGTTAGTAAACTGTTAACATTGTTCATCATGTCAATTATAAAGGAAATCACCAATGAAAAATTCTGTCAGTATTTTTCAGAGAGCTCTGGAACTATTATCTTCCCAATTACATGCATTGTTAATTACTATTCTTTACAAACAAAATCATTGACGGATTGAAAAGTTGTTAGTGTTATTTGGTGGGTTTCTGAAAAATTTTGATTAAATTGAAAATTTAAATTAAATATTACAGACGGAATCACCGATAGAATGATTAAAAATATTAATATTTAATTATCTGTCTGTAAAACCGTTAGTAAAACACCCCAATAAAAAACCTAGAATCCCTAATTTCACAACAGACAAACCTCCTTTCTTCTTCTTCTTCTTCTTCTTCTTCTTCTTCTTCCCTATATGTAAAAAAATCAACATCCCTTTCTTTCTCTTCTCTTCTCTCCTCAACACCTTCTCTTCTCCTCCATGCTCAAGTATATCTTCTTCTCTTTCTTCTTTTCTCTTCCCAATTTTTTTTAATTAATATACTTTATTAATTTTTTTTCTTCCCAACTTCACTTGCAACTATATTAAGGTAAGATTTTTCTTTTTTCGTGTTTTTTTCACTATATTTGTTTTTTCAAAAAAAACATTTTGTTCTTAATAATTGTATGAATGTTGTTGTAGGATTATTATTATCATGAGATTAATTTTTAGTTAATTTATTTATAGGATTTTTAAATTTTTAGCAATCACAACTTCATTTTTTTCATATGAATTTTTTTTAGTTGAATTTATTTTTTTGTGTTATTTATTTGTTGGATATTTGTTTGAGTTGATTTTCTTCTTCTTTTTTCCAAGCAACTCAGTTTTGAGTATTATAAAGTGTTGATTTATATTAATTTAATTATTTTATAGTTTTGTAAAATAGATTTTTTAAAAATATATTTTTAAATAATCACCAACGGAATTACATACGGTATTTTTTCGAGGGACATATCGACGGAATGAAGCAGGTAAATTTTTTTTCGTGCCTTTTCTATTAGTAAATCTATAGGTAATAATATTTTTTTATTACCAACAAAAGATTCGCCGATAGAGCATTTTCATCTGTGATTCTGTTGGCAAATTAATTACCAATGGAATGGTAGTACAAATACCAACGGAAAATTCCGTCGGTAAATATAAAGATTGTATTAGTGATAATACTTTGTTCATAATAATAAGTTTTTAATTTGTGATTAAGTTGATTAATTTACCTTATAATTGAGTTTGAATTAGCATTATCATTGACGAAATTCTTCCAAATTTAAGTAGCTTTTTTAAAATAATAAAAAAAAAACACTAAACGCATGAAAGCAGATGAAGGCTACCCCCCTCCAACTACTGTCACAAATCAAACACTACCGAGGAGGGATTGTGCAATTTGTGCTTACTTGCGCCAATATCAATGGTAAATTCAACAAAAATCTTTAATATCACAATATTGAGTGATGTTAGATTAATGTTAAACTTTTATTAAAAAAATTATGTAATGATGTCATACAATATTTCATCAAATAATCCGCTATATATTATTGGGGAAAGAAAAACGAGCCAATATGATGTTTCGAAAATCTTTAATAATGAGCATCATAGAGTCAGAAAATAGTACTATGATGACAAAAAAAAGGAAAAAAAAAAGACAAAACATGTGCCAAAACAAAACCATATCATCAGGACACGTTCCAGTACTGCCCTTTTTTTTTTTTTTCATTTTCAAGAATTGGGCATCACCGATAGTGGACACGAAACCTAAAGAAATGGAAGAAAACAAAAATTCCTGAGTTAATTGATAAAATCAATGAAGGACAACACAACCATTTTGAAATGAAGAAAGAAAAAAGGTTCGCTTGTCTTGGCTTCTCATAAGAAGAAGAAGTGGAAGTCAGTCGACTGATCAATTTTTCTCGTTAAAGAGTTCGAGTATCATAAATTTTAGGGTTATTGAAAGTTTACCTGGTCGTTAATTTCAGAACCTCAGAAGATTAGTTAAGGTGCGCATAAACAGGCCCGAACACTCAAGATTACAAAAAAAAAAACGTTCAAGCAACCCCTAAGTCCCCAATATCTCAGTCAGGGTCTTTATCTATCTCTAGACAGATAGATTTTACTTCAGTCTCCCAAGTTTACGGAGATTACTGGAGATTTCATAAAGTATCAAACTTGAATGACAGTTTTCTTTGCGAATTAAAGGTAAGAGACATCTTTCCAATACATTAGTAAGTTCTTTATTTGTGAGGGCGTCATCTGTTAAGTAATGAACCTTCCTGTTCACTGTTTATGGTTTCATAGAATTATATCAGATCATGAGGCATGGATTTTTTGTTTAAGAACTGTCTATCAAGTTCTGTTTGTGTTACTTTGTTTTCTTGCTTTGAGCTTTGTTTGTATTAATGTATCTATATAGAAAATACACTATATAGGAAATATTGTAGTCACTATACCATTAAACAGTTTTACCGACGGACTAATTCCGTTGGTGTAAGGCATTACATCCGTCGGTAAAATTATTACCAACGGTCACCGATGGAATTAGTCTGTCGGGATACTAATAGTCGGTAATTCCCAATTTCGTCGCTAATGCTGCCGGAAATAAAAAAACCAACCACCGATGGTCTTACAGATGGCGACGCGCGACAAAAAAATATTCCCACAAGAACATTACCGACGGAATCCATCCATCTGCATTTTCAACGGTAATCACCGACGGAATATCTGTCGGTAACTTTGTCAAATACCGACGAAATATGTCCGTCGGTAATTATGGCATGGGTGGTAATTTTTTGGCAACTCTCGGTAAAATACCGACGGTCGGTTTCCTTCTAGAAAGTCGTCGGTATGTACTTAAAATATATAAAAAAATTAATTTATTAATAGTAAAAAAGCTTAATAAAAAAATAAAATTGTATTAAACATTAAAATATAAAAATAATGTTAAATAATAATCATTACAAATTTAATGTGTTTAAAAAACAAAATTAAACTAGAATAACGGCGGAGTTGGAGGAGGAGGAGGAGGCTGGTTGTTCTCGGGACCGTACGGCCAAAAAGGAGCTGCACATGTATCATCACTCATCCTTGATCTAATCTCCATGACCATTTGATGGAGCTGATTATAATTCGTCGAGAGTTGTTCATATTGTTGTTTCAAGGCCACGAACTCCTCAAACCGGGTGCTCGATACTGATGGAGAGCTCCCAACGGTTGAGACATTACGGGCCGACAGCAAGTTTTCGGCTGTAGTGTTGGAGAGCTCGTAGACCCGATTTTTTCGGGTCCACTAGACGGTCCCACCTCCATCCACAAATCCAGATCGAAATCCGGATGGCTCGAAGGATTGTCCCCATATCTCTCCCTCAACCGGCTATTATAGGTCTCCTAAAATTTTTTAAAACAAATCATCATATTCAATTCAAGAAAATAATAACTTACAAAATAAAATGATTGAACGAACATACCATGAAGTGCTGAGCACAGTTGTCCATGAACTGCTGTACCCCCTTTTGGCGGTCTTGACTCTGCATATGTGTCTCTACAAACAGCTCCATTGGACTCGGCTCACGTCCAAGAGACACAACCTGTAAGGAAAAAAAATATTGCAAGTTAAATATATTTATAAGCAAGACAAATTAATTAACGATATATTTCATTAAAATTAATCTTACCATCCGCTTTGCATGTGCGCTGAATGGAACAGAGCTGTCGGTGTGTGTGGTCACCAAACCATGAATTTGCTGGTTTCGGTTATCTGCGCCGGACTGTGAGCGCCGAGAGAACCACTCTGAGGTCACTTGCTCAAAATATGCCGTCCATATATCTCCCGAGATGAATGGCAGTTTGAATTCCCGCCAAACCGCCACCTCATTCCATCCTTCAAGATCGTTATCCCTCGCATGTGTTTTTTATTTTTTATGGGTGTCATACCAAAAATCACGCAACCTACTTCCATAGTAACAAATTAGAATTTAGAACATAAAATTATAAAACAAAAATAAATATTATTTTCGATGTTACCTAGTTGCTACAAGATATAAAATTATAAAAATAATTTATTAAAAATAAGCTGGAAATTAAAAGTTAACACCGACCTGAAATCGCTGAAACCATGCAGCGATATTAGGTCTCCACTTAGGATATCTGGAAACCTGACTCTATTGAAACAATTGAATCTCCTTCGATGATTTAAACGCCGATGTTATTGTCCTGGCAGCCTCAATGTTTGTGAACCTGAAATTAAATAAAATTAATAAAATATTAATTAGTTGGTCATAAATTATGTTATAAATATTAAAAAAAAACTAAAACCTAAACAAACTTTCATTGTGCCTAGTACTTGCGAGTGAATTGACCCCGTTATGAAGGCACATCCCTTCTGCACTGTGAAACCACGCTAGAAGAGGCAGCATCACAAGTTGTCGCAGATGCCTCGCCGTGATCAGCACCTAAGGATACGTCCTCCTCGCTGCTAGAAGAACTAGTTGCAACCGTCTGCTGACGACGTGCTGTAAATTTCATTCTACGCATCTACACAAATTTATACGAATAATTACATAATTAACTTCGATTATTAAAAAAAAAATCGACAGCACCTCCCTTATACTGGAGACTACCCACAGTTTTCAAACCTGTAAATCTTTACAATCACCACATACCAATTGACTCCATTGGAATATCTTATATACAACCTAACATCTATAGAAATTCAACATCTATATATTTTCAACTAACATCTATAGAAATGCATAAATGACAATTAAAATTGATGGAAATAATAAAAAAACATAACAATCAATAATATAATAAAATTGAGATAAACAATGAAATTTAATTCTTCATTTCCAATTATCATTTCAATGGAAAATTCAACAATAAAATTATATTAAGACTACATCTACACAAATAAAAAGACTAAATTATCAAATAATTATTACAATACAAACAATAAAAATAATTAAATTTTCATTCAACACATCTACACAAATTTATACAAATAATGAAATAATTAAATTCAATTATTTAAAAAAATTCACTAGCACCTCTTCTATATTAGAGACTACCTACAAATATTGATAATTACACAAATATTGCAAAATCAACTCTATACAACCTAACATATATAGAAATTCAACATCTATATATTTTCAACTAACATCAATAACATCAATACAAATTCATAAATAACAATTAAAATTAATCAAAACAATAAAAAACATAACAAACAATAATATCATAAAATTAAGATAAACTAATTAAATATAATTCTATATTTTAATTAACATTTTAAAGATAAATTCAACAATAACAATTCAAATTTAACAAAATTCTCAAGATATTATGGCAATACAAACAATCAAATAAATTTAACAAATTAAAAGAAAAAACTAAAGAGCACTACACAAAACAAACAATACACAAAACTAAAGAACAATACATAAATTCAAAATAAATTTAGGAATGAAAGATGTTACCTTAATAGTATGTTGATTTCAAGATTTTATCTACAAACAATACACAAAACAAAGAAAACCACACAAATAATCATAATTAAAATAAAAAAAGTAAAAAAATACAAAGATGAAGAAAGAAAAATACATACCTTTTAATATGTTGAAAAATACCACCACAACAATAAAAACTCTTGCAAAAACTTAATACAAATGGAGAGGAGAAGAGGAGATGAAATGAGGAGCCGAGCAAAAAAGAATCACTGAGGGGGGGGAGGGTTTTATACAACAATTTTTTCAACGGAATTTCCGACAGAAAATATAATAATAATTTTTTTGAGCGGTGGCATTAAATTTCATCGGTATTTAATTGATTCTCACACCAAAAATTTCAAAAATCCCTCTATATTTTTCGAAGTCCGTCGGCAAATCTGTTGGAAATTGTGCGCCAGAACATGCACGCATTGGTTTTGCCGCGTGCGTCGGCAAAGCCGTCGGTAACTGCTGACAGGTGTGCGCTTTGGAATGTGTGCCATTCATTGGTGAACGCATCGGCATATACGTCGGTAATTATGGCAAGTCCGTCGGTATACTCGTCGGTAATTGTGGTAAAATGCCGTATTTTTTTTGCAACTCTGTGAAATACCGACGAGTTTATAAATGTCGGTATGCCCGTCAGTAATTGTGGCAAAATGCCATAATATTTTTACAACTCTCTATGAAATACCGACGGGTATATAGCCGTCAGTATACCAATCTGTAATTGTGGCAAAATGCCGTAATTGTTTTGCAAACTTACAGCACGCACAACACAATAACAAGAGCTGACAATTATAAAACAAATATTTCATGTTTCAAAATATCATCCTTAATATTACATTATAAAAATAAGGCTTTACAACATATTTAGTCAGAATTTTCATCTTCATCCTCAATTGAATTGTTATCAGCTTGATCGCACTCTTCAATGTGGTTATCATCTTCTTCATCAACATTCTCTAGTCCACTAGAGCTCAAAACAACATTCAACTCCTCTACTTCAACAAAGACTATCGTTGAAAACATGAAAATTCAAATTTTCTTCTACGTCAATCAAAGGAGCAACTTGGAATGGTTCAACAACCTCACTAACTTGAAAGACTTTATCTATCACACTTGTGTGTCTTTGTTCTCATCTTGAACAACCTCGACACGACCCCTGGATTTGGTTTTTAAAATGGATAACCAATCAACTCTTGATCGGGGTTTCTAAAGGAAGGGGTGTATGTGTAATAAACTTGTTGGCATTGCTTTGCGAAAACAAAGACATCGTTTACATTGTGGTGTCTAGCTTTTGAGTTGATTTCAACAAGACCATAGTGAGGAGCTACTCTGATTCCTCTGTCAGTTGTGTCATACCAATAGCATTTGAATAAAAACACTCTATTCTGTTCGCTATGATATTGCAATTTGATGACCTATTCCAATCTACCGTAGTAGTCAACTTCAAACTCACTAGAAGTCGATCCCTTAATAGAAACACCTCTATTGTATGTCTTTCTTCCATGCCCATATTCTTAAGTATGAAAGACATATCCATTGACAAAATACTCGTTATAGCAATTGACTTTTCTTTCAGGGCCCAGGCTTAGTAAAGACAGTGAAATAGCAGCACTACCTCCCATTTGATAAACCTTGTATATTAAATACAACAATAATCAATAAACGGATATTCTGTAACATTGACGTACAGTTAATTACATTGCAAGAGATAATGAGTTTGTGATAGGACTTACATGTGTTCTAAACCACGTGGCAAATTGTTCATCTTGTAATTGAAAGATCTGGGATTCGGTCAGTTGTGAGTTATTAGACAGTAAGTGTCGTCGATGTTGCCTGCAAGGTTGTTCCAAATTATATGAGTTTATGGTATTATAATATATAAATAGTACACTCTTAACAAAGTTTAAGTCGAACATCTACTTACTGAATAAAAGGTCTCAGTTTATCGCAGTTAAATAGGACATAATTATGTGCTTGTCTGAACTCTATTTCAGACAAATATCTTCCCCTCACGATATTTTTAGGGATGGGTCATCCAGGATTGGAGAATATTGACAAGTTCCCACTTAAAGACACTTCACCACCATCATCATGCCGTGAAACACGGTTGATCCTCGTTCTCAAATGAGGTTGAAAATAGTATAAGATAAATGTTAAGATCTCCTCAACAATATAGGCCTCACATATTGACGCCTCAATATGCGCCTTGTTTTGAATCTTTTTTTTTAAGATTGAACAAGTACCTGCATATATAAAATTAATCAAAAATTATCAATTAAAAAAATTAAGAAACATTTAATTATGAATTACATAGCAAATATAATATCTAACCTCTCGAATAGATACATCCATATGTACTAGATCGGTCCTTCAACTTTTACCTCAAACGGTAAATATACGGGTAAATGCTCTATTGAGTCAAAAAATGATTGAGGGAATATCATATCAAGTTTGCATATTGTCTCCACGATATTCGTTTCAAGCCTTTCAATGTGATCAACATTCAACTTGTTAGAGCATATATCTCTAAAGAAATGACTGATCTCCGTGAATGCATCCCATATCCCTTTGGCAACAAATCACGAAAAGCTAATGGGATGAGTGTTTGCATAAACACATGGCAGTCATGACTCTTCATTCCAAATAATTTGCATTCCTCCATATTAACTAGCTTTGATATGTTTGAGGCATGTCCATCGGGGAAACGCAGACTCTTAAGCCATTTATAGATTAGTCGTTGTGCGTTTTTCTCTAACACGAAGCTTGCCCTTGGTTTTGTGACTCGTGATCCATCACAAACCAACTCCATATTTTTACAGTTACAGAACAATGCTACATCCAATCTAGCCTTGATGTTGTCCTTTGTCTTCCCCTTCACACCCATGACGGTGTTGAAAATGTTCTCAAACACGTTCTTTTCAAGGTGCATGACGTCAAGGTTACGGCGGAGAAGATTGGTCTTCCAATAAGGAAGCTCCTAAAAGATACTTCACTTCACCCAATTATGGGTCAAACCATAACCAGGAAACTTATGTTTACCTGATTGGAGACCAAACACAATGTCACCGTACTCTGACACAACATCATGCAATTCTTCACTAGAAAGACGCAGGGGTGCAACATCCTTTTCAACTCTGCCAACAAAGAAATCCTTTATGTTCTTTTTGTACCTGTGATTCGGTGGCAAGAAACGACGGTGACAGTCAAAAAAAGAAGTTTTACCCCCGTTTGTTAGCATGAATGCCTTGTTGTTCTCCATATAGTATGAACATGCTAGTTTTCCAAGCGTACTCCAACCAGATATCATTCCATAAGCTGGAAAATCATTGATAGTCCACATCAAAGCCGCCCTCATAACAAAATTATGTTTCCTCGATATATCATAAGTCAAAGCTCTGAGGACCACAACTGCATCAACTCATCAATCAACGGTCGAAGACAAACATCTATATTCCAGCCTGGGCTGCTCGGATCGAGTATGACAATAAATAAAAACATGAACTCCGGCCTCATACACATCCCTGGTGGCAAGTTATAAACCGTGAGTATGACCAGCCAACAAGAATAAGGAGCTGTAAATGACCCGAATGGGTTAAATCCGTTTATACACAACCCAAGACGCACTTTTCTTGATTCAGCTGAAAAGTGAGGATGCACATTGTTAAAGTGTTTCCATGCTTCGCCATTAGAAGGATTCATCATCACTCCATCAACCGCATCATGTGATTGGTGCCATGTCATGTGCTCAGCAATCCTTGGTGACATGAATAACCTCTACAGTCTAGGTGTGATTGGGAAGTATCTAAGTTTTTTATATGCCACAAGAGTCTTTTCCCTGCCAGTTCTAGGTTTGTAACGGGAATGCCCACATGTCATGCTCTCGGTCAGCTCAGAATTTTCAAGGTAGTATAACATGCAGAAGTTAAGGCACATGTCAATTTTCTAGTATCCTAAATCGAGGGGTTTCATCATGCACTTGGCAGCATAGAAGTTCTCTTTCAACCTGTTCCCTTCAGGTAAAATGCTTCTCTCCTATTCAATAATTTTGTCATAACCGGTCTCATTCAACCCGTGATCTGACTTGATGGTGAACACCTGTGCTATGGCCGATAATTTACTGTTGTTCGCGCAGTCATCCCATAATGGTTCGTCAGAATCTTTCAATAAATCAAAAAACCTAGCTGCATCTGCATTAGGTTCTTCTTCTATAATTGGACATTGACTGACATTACCTTGATTCATTCTCATTGCATCCATAACCATATTCCTGTAAGGATTACTGTTGTCATTTGCAACTCCATGCACGTTATTAGCACTAGAAATTGACCAAACCACCCTTTCTTCCATTCTCTTATTACGAACAAATACTTCTCCGTGTGCATACCAACACCGGTAATTCTCTATAAACCCTTTGTGTAGAAGATGCATCATTACAAATTCTGGATGCAGATACTTTTTATTTTGACACTTCCTGTATGGGCACCTAATACCACCTCACATTCTTATACTTCCCCGATACCCGCTCCAAAAGTTTCACCATTTCCATCACTATCCACATCCCCGAATCCCAATTTATCTTCATCACCTTCTTATACTTCTCCAAAAATCTCACCAATTTCACCACTATCTATATCCCCAACTCCTAATTTATCTCCATCACATCCTCATACTCCTCTGACATCACCTCTAAAAGTTTCACCATTCCCATCACTATCCCCACCCTGCATCCCAATTTATCTCCATCGCTTTCTTATAATTCTCCAAAAATCTCAACAATTTCACCACTATCCCCATCACCAACTCTTAATTTATCTCCATCACATCCTTATACTCCTTCGACATCCCCTGCAAAAGTTTCACCATTTCCGTTACTATCCCCATCCCCGCATCCTAATTTATCTCCATCACCTTTTTATTCTTCTCCAAAAATCTCACCAATTTCACCACTATCCCCAAAAGTTTCACCATTTCTATCACTATCCTCATCCCCGAATCCCAATTTATCTCCATCACCTTCTTATACTTCTTCAAAAATCTCACCAATTTCACAACTATCTCCATCACCAATTTCCCCGACACCCACTCCAAAAGTTCCACCATTTCCATCACTTTCCCCATCCCCACATCCCAATTTTTCTCTATCGCCTTCTTATACTTCTCAAAAAATCTCACCAATTACACCACTATCCCCATCCCCAACTTCTAATTTATCTCCATCACATCCTCAAAACTCCTCCGACATCCCCTCCAAAAATTTCACCATTTCCATCACTATCCCCATCCCTGCATCCCAATTTATCTCCATCGCCTTCTTATACTTCTCCAAAAATCTCACCAATTTCACAACTATCCCCATCCCCAACTCCAAATTTATCTTCATCACATCCTCACACTCCTTCGACATCCCCTCCAAAAGTTTCACCATTTCCATCACTATCCCCATCCCCGCATCCCAATTTATCTTCATCGCCTTCTTATACTTCTCCAAAAATCTCACCAATTTCACCATTTCCATTTCCATCACTATCCCCATCCCCGCATCCCAATTTATCTCCATTGCCTTCTTATACTTCTCCAAAAATCTCACCAATTTCACAACTATCCCCATCCCCAACTCCTAATTTATCTCCATCACATCCTCATACTCCTCCGACATCCCCTCCAAAAGTTTCACCATTTCCATCACTATCCCCATCCCCGCATCCCAATTTATCTCCATCGCCTTCTTATACTTCTCTAAAAATCTCACCAATTTCACCATTATCCCCATCCTCAACTCCTAATTTATCTCCATCACATCTTCACACTCCTCCGACATCCCCTCCAAAAGTTTCACCATTTCCGTCACTATCCCCATCCCTGTATCCCAATTTATCTCCATCGCCTTCTTATACTTCTCCAAAAATCTCACCAATTTCACCACTATCCCCATCCCCATCCCCGAATCCCAATTTATCTCCATCACATCCTTATACATCCTGACATCCCCTTCAAAAGTTTCACCAATTCCATCACTATCCCTATCCCTGCATCCTAATTTTTCTCCATCGCCTTCTTATACTTCTCTCAAAATCTCACAAATTTCACAACTATTCCCATCCTCGAATCCCAAATTATCTCCATCACATCCTTATACTTCCCCGATACCCACTCCAAAAGTTTCACCATTTCCATCACTATCCTCATCCCCGCATCCCAATTTATCTCTATCGCCTTCTTATACTTATCCAAAAATCTCACCAATTTCACCACTATCCCCATCCCCAACTCCTAATTTATCTCCATCACATCCTCACACTCCTTCGACATCCCCTCCAAAAGTTTCACCATTTCCATCACTACCCCCATCCCCACATCCTAATTTATCTCCATCGTCTTCTTATACTTCTCCAAAAATCTCACCAATTTCACCACTATCCCCATCCCCGAATCCCAATTTATCTCCATCATATCCTTATAGTTCTTCGATACCCCCTCCAAAAGATTCACCATTTCCATCACTATCCCCATCCTGAACTCCTAATTTATCTCCATCACAACCTTATACTCCTTTATCATACCCTCTAAAAGTTTCACCAATTATATAACATCCTTATACTTCCTTGATACCCCCAATAAAAGTTTCACCATTTCCATCATTATCCCCATCCTCAACTCCTAATTTATCTCCTTTGCATCCTTATACTCCTCCGACGTACCCTCCAAAAATTTCACCATTTCCATCACCTCGTTATACTTTTTGTCAACCCCCTCCACCTATCCTCAAATCTCCACCTCCTCCATGGTTTACTTTTCCTCCCTTCTTTCCCTTTAAATCCCCGCCACCTCGATCTCCTTCTCCCCCTCCACCTATCCTCAAATCTCCACCTCCTCCAAGGTTTACACTTCCTCCCTTTTTTCCCTTTAAATCCCCGCCATCTCCATCTCCTTCTCCTTCTCCCCCTCCACATATCCTGAAATCTCCTCCTCCTCCATGGTTCTTTTAGCCTCTCTTTTTTCTTTAAATCCCCACCTCCTCTATCTCCATCACCTCCTTCATCCAATAATTAACCTCCACCCCGTTCAAAAATATCTTACAAAATTGGTTAGTTCTTTTAACTTTCTTTTTAATAGATTGTTTATTTTGATAACATGGTTATTTTTTTAATTTTATTTTGTTACCAATATTAATCTCTAATTGTTTTTTTTTTTCAGATTATATATGGTTAATGATGGCAGTGAGTTTCTTCGAAGAGACTACATATTAGATAATGCATGTATTAAAAATGTAATCAATTAAAGGAAAGTGGAATGTATCAATCATGCCAAAATAATATCATAGAACTTTAGTTATTGTAATAATATATGGATAATGTGGAGGAAAATATTATGTTTGTTAAAAAGCATTATAATACTAAATGAATGTCTTTTATTACGATAATTACTTCTTTTTTATATAATTCTTATTGTTAAAATTTTTACTCGTCTAATTTCTTTGGAGAAAAAACAGTAAAAGATAATTTAGATATCAAGACAATGTTTACCTATATACATTAAAGACTTTCCCCACGTGAAAAGCTCAATTATTTGGACTTCCAGGTCTACAAACTTAATTATAATTATTTTGATATATAATTAATGGTGTATATAACATATGGTCCCTTGATTATAATAATTTTAATATATTATTAACTGTGGGCATAGAATCTCTGTGAGAAGAACTAGGGTTTTTTTTTTGTTGAATTTTACCATTTAGTATTGAGTTGATTGATGATAAATTAATTTTGGCATTTTTTATGATATAATAAAATAAAAAAATCATTTGACCCGGTGGAGTTCTTAACCTGAATCACAGGGTTGAAAGACTCACTAAATATCAATTAAAAAGTTAGGTAGGGATTTTTCAAGTTTAATTATTATATCGAGTTTAATAACAATGTTGGAAAGTTTTTAAGGATATAAATTTGTCTTTTTTATGTTTAAACCCATAGCAAAAGTGCAAGCATGTTACACTTGTTAGAACTAATTAAACTATCTGAAAAGAGGATTCATCAGACACATTTTAGGTTACAAACTTTGAATTGATACTGAATTATAATGCAAGAGAGTTGAATTCTCTTTTTAATACAATTCCATCCAAAAATAAAATTCATGAAGTTTTTATAATATGGCTTATTGTAAGAAAAGAAATCGTTCAAACAAATTGTATATGAATAGAAGCATCACAACAAGAAGAAGAAATAACTAAAAGAAAAGCTTTGATTGTGATAAGTCAATATTTTTTGTTTATATTTTTATTGCTTGAAAAAACCCAAGACGACGTGGCTCTAGCAACATGCAAGACCCGATACACTTGGGTTCGGCAATTAGCTAAACCCAAAGTAATGTGGGTTTGACAATATGTCAGACCCAACACACTTGGGTTCACGAATCAGCTGAACTCAAGGCAACATGGGCCCGATAAAATGTCAAACCCAAGACACTTAGGTTTAAAATTTAGTTGAGTCTAAGGCAACATAAGCCTAGTGAAATGTCAAACCCAAGAAGCTTAGTTTAAATAATCAGCTGAAGAACTTAAGGCAACATAAGCTTGGCAAAATGCCAAACTCAAGAAACTTGGGTTTAACAATCAGCTCAACCCAAGATAACATGGGTTTGGCAGTTTGCAAGACTCAACACACTTGGGTTCAGCAATCAGCTAAACCTAAGACAACGTGGACCTGACAAAATACCAGACCCAATACGCTTGAGTTTAGTTATCAGTCGAACACAAGGTAACTTCAGTATGGCAATATGTCGGATCCAAATGATTATTTAAACCAGAGGTGCTACAAATTAGATAAACCGTTGTTGTTACCCTTTTTTGGGTTCCCAAACAAAAAAATGAGAAAATAAATAAATATATATATATATATATATATAATATTCAAAAGAAATCCAAAAAATAATAGGAGGGAGGAAAGGATGTTGGAATGTCAAAAAATGGCCACAATTGATTGAGGAGGTTCAAAAATGCAAAAGGTTGAAATTTTATAGTATATCATTAGTAAGGGATCATAACACTAGTAAATGATCAATGGAACTTCAACTATGCAGCAACGATAATTCAAAATGATCCTCCCCTAACTTGTAGCATAGAAACAAGGGACGTCTTTAATGAATCCAACACCTCTTAATATGTACATCTTTTTTAGTAAGGGATCATAACACTTGTACCCCTTTTATGTTTGAGAATACCCCAAGAAAATGCATTTAATTGCTCTTGAATCAAGCTTATCATGTTGTTATGGTGGCAAGTGCGCAAAACAGGAGCATCCAAACACTTTGAGATGTGACAAATCTGGACTTTTAGCCTCCAAAACTTAAAGAGGAGATTTAAAACCCAACACACAGCAAGGTAAGCGATTTATAAGATATGCAGCCTTAAGAACACCATATGACCAAAATCATTTTGGAACATTCATTTGTAACATTATGACATGTTTTCTTTCAAGCAGATCATGATTTTCTCATTCAGAAACCCCATTTTGTTAAAGTTTACCAGCACAACTAGTCTGATGCAATATGCCATTAGAACGTAAATAATATTACATATCTTTGGACATGTATTTGGTGTCATTATCTGATCGGATGATTTTAAGATGAACTGAGAACTGATTTGTAATCAACATATGAAAATCCTTAAAATATTCAAATACTTCGCTCTTAACTTTCAGCAAATACACCCATGTGACTAGAGAAATCATTAGTAAAGGTTATAGAGTATTTAAAACCATCTAGCGAAGTATAGAAGGGTCTCCATACATATAAGTGTACAAGTCCAAATGCATGAGTATCATGTGATATGGATGAATTTAAAGGAAGTTTAGACGATTTGGGAAAATGACAAATCTCACATTTAAAAGGTTCCTTAGTTGGTACTGAATTTATTTTGCTAAACACAAAATCTAATGGATGTGCTAGAGGACAATGCCATAAGAATGGCCCATACGATGATTTGAAACTAGCCTGAAATCCTCTAGAAACTTGAGAATCATGAGAGAAATAATAAAAGACTATGTAGGAAAAAAAAAACCTTCACCAATCATCTTCTTGGTTAATCAATCCTAAAATATAACCTTGTGCTGAGTGAAAATTACATCACAATTGAATGTAGAAGTTAACTTACTGACAGAGAGCAATTGGAATGGAAAAGAGGGAACATATAACATCAGACATGATTTTATCAGAGATTAACTTGATTTTTCCCTTACCCTTCACATGAGAACCCTTTCCATTAGCTAGCAAAACAAAGGTAAAAGAAGGAAATTTGTTCTAGATAAAAAAAAATATTACTCAATTTGTTAGACATATGATCTGTGGCACCAGAATCAACAATCAAAAGATCATGCAAATTATCAAGTTCTAATACAGTCGTAAAGGCAATCTGAATACCTTGGCTAGTTTTTAGGTCTGCTTCAATTAGGAATCTGGTGAGGTGGCCGAGGAGTGTTGTTGGTTGAATATACTCTTGTCCACTAGCTTCGTTTTACACCTTCATGTGACCATGGTTGTCTTGCAAGTAATTAGCAAAGTCTTCTATCAAGGCAACATGATTTCTAGTGAAGTTTTAAGTGGTATGAGTTGCTAGATTTGACTTATAATTAGATGATTGTCTCTTGTATCCTCACTGCTCCTTAGCAAATCTGGGTTTAATTTCTAGATAAAGTTGCCAACAGCGGTCTGTCAAATGTCCAATGTTATAACAATAGTTGCACTTCAGGTCTAATTGTTTCCGTTTGAATGTTCTTCCATCAGTTGCTTGTCATGGTAGAACATGCTAATCAGACATAACAAAATTCTCACTATGAGACACTACTTTGGCATGATAAACACAAGCATTAGCGGCTCTAGAATTAGTATCACAGCTCACCACCTTCCTGTGAATCTCTTCAAGCTGGATCGTTACACATACAGACTTCAAATAAGGTAGTTCTAAATTCATTAAAATATGACTTTGTAGGTCTTCAAAATCAGGACTGAGGCTTGCCAGAAGTTGAAAAATTCAGTCTTTTTTTGTTTTTTTTGTAGGATAGCAGCATCAATAGTGTGAGGGCAATACATCTCCAATTCATTCCACAAGCTTTTTAGACTTCCCAATAGCTTAACAAAGGGTCTATCATCATGATGAAGATTTGCAATTTCACGATGAATTTGAAATATTCGAGCAACATTGTATTGGATAACCAAGCCTCATATTCTAGGGCATCCATGTCTGGAAAAGGTGTTGAACCACGATGAATCCTAGCTTCGATCTTCCACCAAGGGTGATAGTAAAAGCCCTTAACCATGGGAAATAGTTGAATTCATTTAGCAATATTGAACTCAACCTTTGAGAGGTATTGATATTGTAAACCCTAAGGATAAAATTTTACAAAAAAAAAAACTTTAAATTAAGCCCATGATGAAGAAGGTGAGGTTAAATGTATGGAAAAACCAAATAAATTCAAATGCTAAGAGGGGATTTTAAAAGATAAAAAGGAGTACCACTCAAATTGTAAAAAAAAAAAAGAATGGGGCCAAAGTATAATTAAAATGAATGGGACTATAAATACCTCATTCTCTCATCCATGAGGTTGGCAGCAAGGAGACAAATATGAGAGGGAGAATTTCAAATTTCTTCCACCATAATTTGAGAGAAAAGCACTAAAAGTGTTCAGTCTATACAAGCTCTAGATTACTAGGTAGAGAAAACATCCTTTGGCAAAGGAATTACCAAGAAAACAAGTGAAGAAATTGTGAGGGAAAGAGAGGGAGAGGGGCGGTTACATACAAGGAAGGAGGAGCTAAAAATATTCAACCAATTTAGAATTGAAATCCAAATTTCCTCTAGTTAAGGAGCCCTAAACCTAATTGTGAAAACCAATTTAAGTTCAATTAGTAATTGTGCACCAATCTTGAAATTGAAAATTAGGGTTCTTAAGTGAAATTTAGGGAATTTATAGAAATTGTTGAAATTGGGTTAATTGAAGTATTATAAGTTACCTTAAACATGAAATCATGTAAAAATACCAAAGAAAAATCAATGGCCAAAAGAACAAGAGTGGCCGACCATTTGGGGGTTAAATGGGAGGAAAATAAATTTTGATTTGCTTGATAAAGTCTTGTGATATGTTGTTATAATGTGAACAATGATTGAATAAGATAAACAATTACATCAAAAAGAGAAAGGAACCTTTGGTTCCCTTAGGCCAAGTTTCGGCCAAGGCTAAATTAAGGAGGGGGGGAGGAGTTTTGAGATTTTATATGTTAATGATGAGTGAATTAGGTGTGGTATGAAGTTTATTAATAGGGGAAGCATGATAACTTGATAGTGCGGAACTTTGTAGATCAAATGCATGTGTTATGTGAGGAAAAAACAAGTTTATTGGGTATATGTATAGCCTATGGCTTGTCTTGGGAGGAGTTGCAAAATGTAGGAGAAACATGGAATTCAAGGATGTGGATGTTTCTTGAAATAGTTCTTGACCACCTTGCATAAAATAGGCAAATTAGCTTAAATGACTCTTAGGAGGTCATATTTAGAAAGGTTACCATGCATATAACATAGAAATAGTTGTCTTAAGAGAAGAGGGGGAAATGGGGATAATTGAAGGTTCATTTAAACCATTGATGAAAACTGGACAAATTCATCACCCTGATTCCAAATAGAATTCGGGCTTAAAAATAATAAAGTTTGGGAAAAGTTTCTTCATAGAAGTTATAGCCAAAGATGTTAGCTTTCCAATGCACTGACCTTGATTAATTTGGAGCTCTAAAACTCTCTATATAAATAAATATTTGAGGAGAGGTCGAGCTACAACCTTTGCTGGCAATTTCAACAAGTTGTCAAATCGGGAAATTTAGTCATGTTAGGGGCAGAATTAGGTTTCCTTCCCTTAGAAAATGTGTAGTGCCATGTCTTGGTGTTTGAAAGGAAATAAGCCATATTTGAAACTGAATTTTTTATGTTAGTTATGATTTGATAATGAACTATAATCTTAAGGGATGTAATAGAAATGCAAATGTAAAAGAAGCAATTGTAAAAACGGAGCCAACATTGTCGTTGTTGTTGTTGTTATTGTTGTGAAATGTAACTTGAGTAAGAAATAATGTGGTATGCCTGTGGATTTAGAAGGGACCGTAAGAGGGGCACAACAACAACAAGGGAGCGCGAGCTGAGCTTTTGCAGCAGATAGGTGTCATATACCTATACCCTTCTTAAATGTCTATAACCTTGGAAATTTGTTTAATTCTTGGATTGTATACATATTAATGTTGCCAAAAGAAGAATTGATCAGATGAAATAAATGAGAAATGAAAAAGGGCTTGACTAATTGGTTTGGTTAGGAATAGTGAACTATATTAATGAACTTCATTGATAATCACTTCTTGAATCTGATTAGCCGGTCCCGAGTATGGGAGGCTAATGATGTTAGTAAGGTTTACTAACATCGACATGAGGGATACTGAGCTTGATTAACTATTCGGGTTAAGAATAGTTAATGATATCAATGGGCGATGTCAATATCGGTAATCCCAAAAAACTTGATTAGCTATTCCTGATGTGAAAGCTAATCATGTCAAGAATCCTTAACATCGGCATCCCCAGAGATATTCCAAAGTGTTATGGAAAATTGATTAACTATTTTGGGTTAGAAATAGTTAATGACATCAATAGGTTGCATTGATATTGACATTTACAATAAACTTGATTAGTCAATCTTGATAAGGGCAATTAATGATACTAATGAGAATCAAGCATTACCATCCTAAAGTTTTGAGAAGAAGTAGTTTGATTAGTAATCTTGGTGAAGATTGGTTGATGGTATCAGTTAAATGGGTATCACTATTTTTAAAGGAATTGTTCCTTCAGCATTAACATATGATATTGGTTGAAATTTGAGAGGAAAAAGGGAAATGTTTAGTGATCCCTGAAAGGATAAATCTAGAAGCATTAAATGAAGCTAGATGGGAAATTGTAAAGAATTATGATAGTATGTAGTCATGGATATATATATATATATATATATATATATATTTGGAAAGAAAAATTCTTTACAGGTCTACCAATCCTCTTAGAGGAAAAGGTCTGAAACAAAATCAAAGATACCTTTACATCCAAAACCATTTCATATGACTAGCTTACCTATGGTGAACTTGTTAGCTTCACCCAAAAAGAAGGTCTCAAGATCTGTCAAGATCTCAAACATTTGAAATGGGAAATGAACGTACCAGACAAGAACTTGGTAGTTTCTGTCACCAGTTTGACATTTCCACCAAAAAGCCCTCTTGTAGTGGTAACTGCTCAAAACCAAAAAATTATCCAAATCGTAGCAAACTTCTATACAAAAGATCAGCCCATAAATATCGAAAACAAATTTACTCCAAACCCAAGCAAACCTATTATAAAAAAACCTTACAAGAAGTTTACCAAAACCCCGAAAACTTCCCCTTCTAAGCCCAAACAAAAATTTGACCTTAAAACCATTACCTGTTATAAATGTGGACAAAAAGGACATACGTCTCGTTTCTGTAAAATCAATACCAAACTACATGAACTCCAATTAGATGAAGACATTATCAATCAATTACAAAACCTCTATATTGAAACATCAAACACTAATCCCAATCATTCAAACATTTTTGAAGAAGAATTCCAAATAGATGAATTAGCAACTTCTAGTTCTAGTTCAAACACTTCAGCAAACTCCAAACAAATTAGTGTCTTAACCAGAGATCAAGAGTTTATCCTCGAGACTATCAAAAGACTTGATGATCCTCAACTACAAAAAAACCTATCTAGATAAATTGTTGAATAATTTCAACAAACCAGAAACACCCCATTCTAATCCCCAAAACCATTTTGTCTTACCGACAACTAGTACCAATATTTATGACCTTACAAAAATCCTCAGTCGAAAGAAATCCAAACCTCAACTACCATTCCTGAATTACATACCAAGATAAAAACCCTCAAGTGTGAGTTACAAACCCTAAAACAAGCTCAACAAAAAGACTCAGCCATCCTACAACACTTTCTATCCAAAAAAGAAAGTCAGTCTGACACTGAGTCTGAATTAGAAGACCAAACAAATGAGTCTCATGCACCACATCACGCACTTACAAACATTGATCATATTCTTGATGATTTCTTAAATGTTCTCACTCAAATATCTTCAAAAAAGTATTTAATCAAAATTACCCTAGTCTTTTCAAACGATTTCAAACTCGATACTATTGTCTTATTTGATACAGGTGCAGATTTGAATTGTATCAAAGAAGAAGTAGTTCCAAAAAGATTTTTACAAACTACCTCTGAAAATTCTCTGCTGCCAATAATTCTAAACTTCATATTGCAGGCAAAACCCAAGACTCTGTTTTTAACTAAGGCATTTCTCTTAAAACCTTTTTCGTAGTTACTAAAGACATAAATCATACCATTATTTTAGGAACTTCATTCATCAATATGATCACACCATACAAAGCACATCATGACTGCATTTCTTCTAGAATCAATAACATCAAAATCATTTTCTTGTTTTTAGAAAAATCAAAAACTAGAAATTTAAATTTAATAAAGCATGCTCTATCCATACATACCATATTCATGCATTAATTCATGGCAAACAATTTTATTTAAATGACTTACAAAACCATGTTTCATTCTGTCAAATTGAAAAGCAATTACAAAATTCAGTTTTACAATAGAAAATTGATGATTTCCGAAGTAAGATTGAACAAGAAATTTGTTCAGACTTACCCAATGCTTTCTGGAAAAGAAAACAACACATTGTTGATCTTCCTTATGAAGATACTTTTCAGAAAAACTTATACCTACAAAAGCGAGGCCTATACAAATAAATGTTGATTTAGAACAGCATTGCAAACTCGAGATCCAAGATCTAGAGTCTAAAGGTCTAATCCAAAATTCCATATCACCATGGTCATGTGCAACCTTTTATGTGAATAAAAACTCTGAAATTGAAAGAGGCACACCAAGACTTGTGATCAATTACAAACCCTTAAATTCTACTTTAAAATGGATTAGGTATCCTATTCCAAACAAGAAAGATTTATTACAAAAATTGCATTCTGCATTTATATTTTTCAAATTTGATATGAAGTCTGGATTTTGGCAAATCCAAATTGATCCTAAAGATCGCTACAAAACTGCATTCATTGTTCCCTTTGACCAATATGAGTGGAATGTCATGCCTTTTAGCTTGAAAAATGCACCTTCAGAATTCCAGCGCATCATGAATGATATTTTTAATGCACATTCTAAATTCTGCATTGTTTACATTGATAATGTACTCATTTTCTATCATACCATAGATTAACATTTCAAACATCTCCATACATTTTGTCATACAATGAAACAAAATGGATTAGTTGTTTCCAAATAAAAAATTTCTCTATTTCAAACTCGTGTTCGTTTCCTAGGATATTATATCTGCCAAGGTACTGTGACATCAATAGAGAGATCTATATCCTTTACAAATAAATTCCTCGATAAGATTACTAATAAAACCCAGTTACAAAGGTTTCTAGGCAGCCTTAATTATGTTCTTGATTACTTTCCGGACATTAGCCGTCTTGCAAAACCTCTACATGACAGATTAAAAACTAACCTTGTTCCATGGTCTGATACCCATACAAACCTTGTCCGCCAAATCAAAAAATAAGTACAGACCATCCCTCTTCTGCATTTAGCTAACCCGTTAGCCCCTAAAATAGTCCAGACTGATGCCTCACATCTAGGTTATTGGGGGATACTGAAACAAGTCCAAAATAACAAAGAACAAATTCTTTAGTATACATCTGCTCATTGGAATGATTGTCAAAAGAACTACTCCACTGTCAAAAAGGAGATTCTTTCCATTGTTCTTTGTATTACAAAATTTCAAAGTGATTTATTGAACCAAAAATTCCTTTTACGTGTTGACTGCAAATCAGGAAAAGAAGTTCTCCAAAAAGATGTTCAAAATTTAGCTTCAAAACAGATTGTTGCCCGATGACAAGTTATTTTAAGTATTTTTTACTTCGATATTGAATATATAAAAGGAGATACAAATTCTATTCCTGACTTTCTAACCCGAGAATTCCTTCAAAACAGGTCATAATGCCTCCAAAGACTTGGACCAAAGACAAAGGGAAAGCCCCACAAATCCAACCAATAAAACTAAACAGTCCAAAACCCTCTTCAAAATTCATGGCTTCAGCCATCTTATCTGCAAAACCAATCAAAACCTGGTATGAAGTAGTAGTAGTAGTAGTAGTAGTAGTAGTAGTAGTAGTAGTAGTAGTAGAAGAAGAAGAAGAAGAAGAAGAAGAAGAAGAAGAAGAAAAAGAAAAGCTACAAAACAATCTCAAATACAAACAGACAAAATCCAACATTGGGTTTATACGCTTTCAAAATCATCAGAATTACTTCTGGCATTACAAAAAGTCTCTCAACAGGCCTCCAGTGACTAAGAGTCACAAACAGCTAGTATTTCTAAAACCCTTTCAAAACCACAAGCAGGGTTTTCTTCTCAAAAACCCTTACTTGCCTTACAAAGTCAACAAACACATATTTCTAAATCAAAATCCAAATATATTTTTAAAACTCACTTCCAAAAGATTTTAACTATGGAAGAAGGTTTTTACCATGAAAATCCTTCCATCGCTCCTTCCAAACTTTTTCCTCGAACTGGCATTACAAACCTTGGGATATCACCAAACCCCAATCCTATTATTATGTCATTCTTGAAATAACCAACTCCATAAAATTCAAACATTTCAAATTACATCCAGATCACCCTGAACCTGCATACTCTACATGTATTATCTACAACATCATACATCTTTCAGACTGGCAACAACCTCTTCACAAACCAATTCCCTTTCCTATACACCTATGTACATCCTTCACAAACACCAGTCTTTCCTATACATACTGGGATTACTAACAAGCCTAGTTTGATGCCTTTTTCCTCCAGAACTCCGAACATAGCCATTCTTGGCTTTTCTACTTTCATAATTCCATGACTACTACAAAGCTTCTTATCTGGTTCCTTCAATGGTGGGACTATTTTGGTTGTCAAGTTGACTTCCTTAAAGATCACCCTCGGGTTGAAAATGGTTATCTCCATTTCAAACAAAATTTTCAACCTACTCCTTTCCAAAGAAAGTTTTGTTCCCTTTTGATTTTCTGTATAAAATTCTTTGTTCCATGGGTATGTTCATGGTTCTTTGATTATAATCTCCAACAAGGGCATCCAGTTCTTGTCCGAAAATTCAAAATTAAATGGTGGGATTCCCTTGCAATCAAAAGTTCAAAATTAGCTGTAACGGAATGGTTACAAAAGAATCAATCCGTCCCCATCATTGACCACCATCCTTAGTCCAAATTTCTAGCTCGTAAGGCTCATACTGCAGCTCTCCTTGCCTCTACAAAATCTGAGGAAGAATACCTCAACATTATGCAAGGCATCATACAAAGTCAAGAACCCAAAACAATATTGTCCAAATCCAGATCCTCTAATTCATCATCTCAAGCATACTCTCTTGGAAATGATAACGAAGATGACTGCTTTGGCATCCTTCCACCCATTACAAAGCATTAAGGAACCAATAAAATTATCGGCAGAAAATGATAAAAAAAAAAAAAGTATTTCAGGCTCACCTGTTTTAAGCCCATTTTCAATATCTTTTAGACTCAACTATTTTGAGTCCCTTTTGTTGGCCCATTGTTTTAGGCGTTTCCTACAAACATCACTTGATACTACAAACAAACAAATCAAAGTCGGTGGAAAGAAGACAATAGACAAAAAATCCCACAAAAAACATGGGCAATTTCCAACTTGTCGTCACTTAATCATGGAAAATAATAGCACATGGCTTTAGAAGGAATCTTTAGGCTTTTCATAAAGACATTTTGGCCTCTTCCATGGTAACTCAGCTATAAAAAGGAGACCCCTCGAGCCTTGAAAGGCAGACTACCATTTTTCCTTCAGGGAAAAAGACTCATATAAACAATATCTCTCCCATAAACAATATCTCTCCCATAAACAATATGTCCTCTATAACCAATATCTCCTGTATCTCTTGTATTGATTTCTAATATTGTCACAACCCAATTCCCGAATCCATGACCGTCACATAGGCAAGGTTTCCCTCCAAGGTTCCATACCTATACGAACCCAAACTTATATACAAACTTATCCTTCAAAATTCAATCAGAGTTCAACATAGCATAAATAACAAAATAAACTTCATAATATAATTTGATTGTCGTAATACAAGAGTTCATATAAATTCATAGTTTTGGAGCACTAACTAGACATAAAGGAAAAGTACAAATTTCAACAAAAGAGCAGGTTCTGAAGGTCCAACAAAAGTGACCCGCTAACAAACTATAAGCCTAAAAAGATAAATAATGAGAGGGTGAGTTCAACAACTCAGTGAGTATATAACGTTTAATATACACACACACGAGGTAATATAACAAGGATGAATATATATATACACACACACACACACACACACACAATTATGGCTCTAGGTTCTTATAGGAAGGTTTCTCAAATAGGCCATAACAAGAATATCATAAGGTAAAGCTCGTCAGAAAATCAAAATGCAATGAGCATGAGGCTCCGTACTGTGGGATGATCAGTCCACACAGGTTGGTGACTCCCCCAACCAACTAGGGTTCAAATACGATGTGCACAAAGACTAACACTACCTTGTTAACATGGGTATTCTGATTGGCATACCATAGGTTCATAATCATAATCAACAGACATATTCATATCTCAAGGCTCAACTTATGACATCAATCAAATAAGGAACTATCAATTTAGAAGTCAATTCAAAATATATACTGGTTCATATCAAGAATTCAGATTCAATAATTGACCATGCTTTATCATAACAAGGATAATAATGAACATATATATTATCAAAAAGCATAATCCAATTCATATTAAAAATCAAATATTTATAATATTTCTCATGCATATGAAAAATTATCCACTCACCTGACTCGAAAGCAAACAGAACTCAAAGCTGATACCGAAGAAAATCCTACTGACGTCCCGCCGATAGAATATCAGGATTATCTGAATACAAATGAGACATATTCAAGAACGACTCGAAAGAACATATAACCTATTTAAAACACTTAACTAAGGGTCTATTCCATAACCCTATATGTTTTTAAACTAAACTAGTCATTTTTTCTAAAAACCCAAAAGTTAAACGGTTTTCCTGAAATCTAATCCATAATAAAACAAACAATAAGACTGGATAATAATTCACTAAATAACCCTCAATTATTCATCAAACCAATCTGAAAAGGCTCATATTACAGCTAGGGACCAATCTGAAATTTATCATATTTTTAAGGGTCAAATTGTAACTTTGTCAAATTGGAGGACCAAACTAAAAGTATCATAAATTCATGACTATAGTGGAATTATGTCCATAATTCATCCTCATTTCTGCCAGAATCTCTAATTATGCTCTAGGGACTATTCTAGAATTTTTCCAACTTTGTAGGGTCAAATTGTAATTTTTGTCAATTGGGAGGACCAAATTGAAAGTGTTAAAATTTTATAACTATACTGGAATTCTGCCCATAATTCATCTTTTATTCTGTTCAAAATCTCGGAATATGCTCCAGGGACCAATCTATAATTTTTTCCAAAGTTTAGGGACTAAACTGTAACTTTCACAAATTGAGGGACCAAACCGAAATTTTGTCATTTTCAACAGAATTTCAATAGAAAACCTATTGTTCTTTCTAGATTTCTAACTTAAAATTCACCATTTACACAAATCATAACTCAAAATCATCATCTTTACCTACAATCTTCCATAATCAACTAAATAATCCATTACCCATAACAATCAACCCATAACATTTAAATTAATTCATCAATCAAACCCAAAACACAATCTTCAAAACCCTAACATTCAACAAAACATAAATTTAAAGCTTAAAGAACACACATTGATACATAATCTTACCTTTAAACTTATTTTCTCCAACTCTCTTCTCCTTCCTTTATCTTTCCCTCTTTTCTCTTCTTCTTCTTCCCCTTTTCTTCTCTTCTCCCGTCAGTTTTTCACTCTTAAAACACAACTCTCTTCTTTTTTTTCTATTTATATTTATCAACTCTTTGTTCAATTACTATAATACCCCCTTATTCATTTACACCCAATTTTAAGCCTCCAAGGGCTTTATTGCCTTTTCCTACTCATTTTATTTCAAAACATCACAAATACAAATTTCTGTAAGATTCTATTTCTTTTTGCATTCTTGCAAAATTTATATTTCTACAAAATTAAGTATGCTCTGTGTTTGGTAGAGGATCCTGTCTTTGACTTGCCTCTTCATTTACATCAAAAATTTGCTTTATTTTCAAACTCAGTATATCGGCTGGAAACCTTTGACCCAATCTAAAGATCATTCTCAAGTGTAACAACGTTACATACTATATTCCATTCATTGTTCCTCTATTCTATTTACCTCTGTTATATTTGTACCTCTGTTATATTTGTTGATCCACTTTTGGTGTGTTTAAATATATATCATGTATTCATAATCTTCATGCATGTTTGTTTCTCTTATTTAAGTACTAATTTATGTTCGTCTTTAAAATATTGATATTTGGAAAATTATGGTTGTACCAGTGAATATTGATGAAAATTGAAATTTAGGACGATTGGGTTGGGATCGAATAATGATTAATAGAAGTGTACATGTTGTTTATTGATAACTTGGAACCTTACAGTATAGGGGAGACTCTGTTAAAATTTCAATAGAAATTTTGGTGAATCTTGTATGAATCCAGTTTCAAAAAAATTACCATGTTTTGCCCATTTTATGATTGATATGTGTTCCTGAAAATTGGGATGTTACAGGTATCATCAGGACCATGGGTTAGAAGAGGAATTAACTTGGAGCTTTCTTCCATAACTTGCTCTTCCATAATTAAAGAAAATATGAATGCTTATTCAGAAAACTATTTGCTCTGACACCATGAAGAAAGTTAGAGAATCACAATCTTTGACCATATTTTGTATTGATGGAATTGTACAAGTACATATGAAATAGAATAAGAACCTAATACAACAACTAATGATATGATCTAAACTAGGTAATAAATAAACTATCTTATGTAATGACATAACTACATGGATCTTCAATATCTACACCATTAATATGCAATATCTTCAAGAGATAAGTTGTTCTTTAAAAATCTTAATCTTGAGGAGAGTTTGAGATCAGCTGATGCCCTTTGGAGGGTTGAGGAATGGTGATTTGAAGGTTTTTAGTTGAAATAATAATAGTTACATGCAGAAAATGGAGAATCTCCTTATAAGGTTTTGATTCCGGAGTTGCCAGATGAATCCAATGGTGAGCATAGCGCTCCCATAACCAGTTGTTTTTGGGAATGGAAGCCTAAACTTAATGTGCACTATGAGAAAGCTTGTTGTGAAAATGTGAAATCTCCATCAGTGTTGTTTCTTCCTGGGTTTGGTGTTGGGTTCCTTTCATTATGAGAAGCAATTGAAGGATTTGGGTCGTGACTATAGAGTATGGGCAATTGATTTTCTTGGGCAGGGAATGTCAATGCCTGTTGAGAACCCTACTCTGCTTTCAAGGGAAGGGGTTACCCCAGAAGGGAAGGACTCAATATGGGGATTTGGAGATGAGATTGAACCATGGGCTAATGAGCTTGTTTTCTCTATGGATTTATGGCGGGACCAAGTTCGAAATTTCGTAGAAGAGGTAGTCAAACATCCTCCATGTTATCTCTGTATCAATCTGCAAATTGCAAAAGATGGCTGAGAAGCATACTCACGCGTGCATATTGTATATGGATTATCTACGAAAAGAAAATATTTCCTTAGTTTTGCGTTGATGTGCATCCATGCACTTTCCAGAGGATTTTATATGGCTAAGCTCATATGAAGGATTGCTCAGCACTGGACATGTCTCCTTCATCCTGATTTCCAATCGGCTATCATTGTTATGTTCCTCTCGCCATTCCAAAGTGAGCAATAAGCTCATTTGCTCTATTGATGATTTGCAATTACTATGACTTTTTTCCCGTGCCTTAACAACCTTATCAGACTTCTACATTGCATCAAGTGCTGCTTTATGTAATTTTGTCTGCTCTTCTCCTTTTTATTCACATTCGTTTAGCAAAGCAGCTTTTTTTTTTTGGGTCTCCGTCTCCTTTGACCTATCAATTCGCATATATCTTTCTAAAAGAAGACTTGAGCTTCAACTCCATTTTTATGTACCTGTATTCCCCTGCACTTCACTTCCCCAATTCCATACTTTCATGCTTTAAGAATCCTTTTTTCCTCAACTCTATCCATTGATTTCATATCTTTTTATCTCAAGACTATAGATTATCCTTGCCATGCAAATAGCTTGTCGCATATTGTTTAATTGTCATGGATTCTTAAAGATTGATCTTTAATGATATGGACACCAAACCTTGTTTACTACTTTTTTATTTGCATTCTACGTGGAATGTTATGCTTTAATCAAATTCATAAGTGGTGTCTTTAAGAGATTGCTCATTAGTCATTGATATTTTATATTAACTGATGTTCAATGGTTGTAATCAGTGTCTTAAGATTACATGGTGAAAACAAGATAAATGAATGTTAGGAAGAATAATTGACAGAAGTTTTATTCCATTCAATATGTTCTGCAGAGTTTACAATGAGAATATATATACAAGTATGTAGCTAGAAAGTAGGAGCTGCAAATGATTGAGTCCAACTCAATCAGTTCATCTACACAACCTTAGTTCGAGAGGATAATCTTCAATAGTGGATCAACATCAATCTTCAACAGCAGATCAACATTAGCAGCAGATTAACTTTAACTATTGAAGATCAACTACTTATCTTTTCAACACTCCCCTTCAAGTTGGGGCATGAATGTTGAGAATGTTCAACTTGCTTGTTAATTTCTTGAAATTGTCTCCCCCTAATGCCTTAGTGAATATATCTGCTAGTTAAAGATAGAAGGGAACGAATTTCGTAACAATTTGACTTGCTTGAATCTTTTCTCTCACAACATGGTAATCAATTTTGATATGCTTTGTACATTCATGATATACCAGATTTGCAGCAATATGAAGTGCTGCTTGATTGTCACAGAATAAAGTGACTGGTTTTAAGTGCACCTGTAGATCTAAATAGGCATCTAAGCCAGGTGAGTTCACATGTTGCAGCAGCCATGGACCTGTACTCAGCTTCGGTAGATGACTTGGAGACTGTTTTCTGTTTTCTTGTCTTCCACGAGATGAGAGAATCTCTAAGAAATACATAGTAACCCGATGTAGATCTTCTTGTCATAGGACAATTTGCCCAATTGGCATCATAATAAGCTCTTAGTTGTAGAGAGCTGCTGGAAGAGAATAATAAGTCGTTACCTGGGTTGTTCTTTAAGTATCTTACTGCACGAAGAGCAGCATTCTAATGAGGTTTTCTCGGTGCATGCATAAATTGGCTTAAGATGTTGACAGAATACATGATATCTGGTCTAGTAATTGTAAGATAGATTAATCGCCTTACCAATCTTCTGTAGTGTGAAGCCTCATTCAATATCTCACCTTGGTCATTAGTGAGCCTCAGATTTTGTTCCATAGGAAAATCAACAGGTTTAGCTCCAAGGAATCCGACATCGTCAAGAATTTCCAGTGTGTATTTTCACTGAGATATAACTATTCCAGCCTTTGATCTTGCCACTTCCAGTCCAAGAAAATACTTCAGCTTACCAAGATCTTTTATGTGGAATTGTTTTTGAAGAAACAACTTGATATCTTGAATAGCACTATTATTGTTCCCAGTAATGATTATATCATCTACGTAGATAAGAACAACGGTTAGAGTAGAACCTTTTTCTTGCACAAAGAGAGAATGATCCGAGTGTGATTGAGAGAACCCAGCCGTTTTAATGGCTTCTGAGAATTTAGCAAACCAGTTTCTAGGCACTTGTTTGAGTCCATACAAGGACTTATGAAGCCGACGTACAACCTTCTCCCCTTGTCGACAAAGTCCTGGTGGTGGAGTCATATAAACTTCCTCATGTAAATCACCATGGAGGAAGGCATTATTGACGTCCATCTGGAAGAGAGACCAATTGCGGACTACTGTCAAGGCAAGAAGACAGCGAACTGTAGTTAACTTTGCAATTGGAGAAAAAGTTTCATGATAGTCCAAGCGTTCTTGTTGATTGAATCCCTTGGCTACTAACCGTGCATTATACCGTTCCACAGAGCCATCAAATTTGTATTTGATTCTGAAAACCCATTTGCTGCCTATGGGACGACAATGTGGTGGTAATGGAACCAGAGACCATGTCTTCTGATTTTCAAATGCAGTGAGCTCAGTTCTCATTGCTTCACACCACCTAGGATCACTGAGTGCCTGCTTATATGTTGTTGGTTCAAGAGTGCTAGTAATGTTGTTGATAAATATCTGATGAGAAGGAGATAAGGATTGATAGAAAATAAAGCTTGATAATGGATATTGAGTACCTGACCGTGAAGAGGCTGACTTGGTTGTGGATGTAGAGAGTGGTGACATGCCAACCTAACCACAATGAAAATCACATAGCAGAACAGAGGTTTGTTGTGTCCGATCACTGCGACGTAGAATAGGAGTAAGTGTGTTTGGTTGTAGCGAAGGAGAAAACTGTGTGGGATTGGATGATGGTGATGATGGAGAGTCTTTAGAGGCAGAGGATGATAATGGAGTGGCAGGGGTCTCAATTGGTGAGGGAGAAAAAATTAATGGTTGTGGAATGAGCTGTCATCAGGCTCAGGAAGTATGGTGGGCAGAGATGGTTGTTGAGATGAATCGATTGAAGTGTGATTTAAGAAAGGAAATGTGTTTTCATGAAAAATAACATCTCGACTAGTGAAAAATTATCAAGTGGTAAGATCATAAACACGGTATGCTCTTTGATTAGAAGGGTATCCAACAAAAATACATCGATGAGCTCGTGGTGAAAATTTGGCCAATGGTTGCAAGTTGATGGCATAACAGAGACAACCAAAAGCACGGAGATGGGTATATATGGGTGGTTTTCCATATAGGAGTTCATATGGTGACTTATGATTCAAAACTGAGGTGGAAAGATGATTTATGAGATAAGTGGCAGTGAGCAAGCTCTCTCCCCAAAACTGTAATGGTAAATTTGCTTGGAATCTCAAGGCAAGACCAACATTGAGTAGGTGTCTATGTTTTTGTTCAACGACACCATTTTGTTGAGGTGTGTAACATGAATTTTGGAGTAAAATGCCATGACTGGAAAGGAATGGCTTTAAGGAGATAAATTTCAGCCCATTATCACTTCATATACTTTTAACTTGACAGTTAAATTGAGTGTGGACAAAAGTGATGAATAATTTTAACAACCCTTGTGTTTCAGATTTGAATTTCATAAGAAAAATCCAGGTAAAACAAGTGTAGTCATCCACAATAGTTAAAAAATAATGTGCACCAGAGTGTGTTTCAATCTTTTGTGGACCCCAAATATCACAGTATATAAGCTCAAAAAATTTAGTACTTTGAATAGAGCTTATGGGAAAAGATAACCTAGTTTGTTTTGCCAAAGGAAAAACTTCACATGAATGTTGTGAATTATAAAAAAAAAAAGATGGAATTAATTTTGATAGAAACTGAGAGGGTAATTTTGATGGATGACCTAATCTGTTATGCCAAACAGCTCCTAATGGAAAAGAGACTTGATATGAGATTGGTGAAGATGAATGTGATTCTGATTGTGGCATAAGGTAGTATAGTCCTTTACTCTGCTTCCCCAGGCCAATCATCCTCTTCGTAGCTAGGTCCTGCAATATACAGAAAGTGGGAAAAAAATGAACAGAACAATTAAGAGCAAATGTGAGTTGGCTGACTGAAAGTAGATTCACATGAAATGAGGGTGTACAAAGAACACCATGGACATGTGGGCTTTTGGTAACATGTGCAGAGCCAACACTTGTAATTTTTGCATAGGAACCATTTGGCAAGGTGACTTGAGAGAACATAGGAACAATAGCTTTATCAATAACTGAAGTGGCTATATAGTTAGTGGCACCACTGTCAATGATCCATTGTAAAGCCTCAGAATTTTGAGTCATGAATGATGAGCAAAAAGGAGTGGGATTACCTGTATAATTTGCAGATACAGTGGATTTTTCGGCTTGAAAGAAAGCTTTGATTTGTGAAAATTCTTCAGGAGTGAATTAAAGAAGCTGATCAGAGATTTGAACAGACTTGATGTTGGTGTGAAATGATTCATTTCCTGTTTGATTTGCAGCAGCTTTTTGAGCTCGATTGCGAGGCTGCACATTCTTGCCATGAAGAGCGTGACTAGTGAGAAATCCAATTAAATAGAAACATCTCTCCACTGTATGTGTAGTTCCATCACAGTAGGTGCATTGAAGTCGTTTCTTTGATCCTTGCATAGTTGATGAGCTAGACATCCAATTTCGAGAGAAATCTTGTCATTGTGAAGTAGAACCTGATCTTTTTACATTCATGGCATGAACCTATTCATTAACTTTGTGCTCAACCAGTCCTCTTTGCTTTTCTTCCTCACACAAGAGTGAATATGCTTTCTTAACAGTTGGTAAAGGTTGCATGAGCGTGATTTTCCCTCTAATAGCTGAATAGTTCTCATTTAATCCCATAAGAAACTGACCAAGTCTCATCTTTTCTTCACTATTTGACAGTTGTTTCATTCCATCACATGTGCACTGAATGGCTGGACTGGTCATTTTTAATTCATCTCATAACATTTTTATCTTGGTGTAATATGTGAAGATGGAATCCTGATTTTACTGCAATTCTACTATGGAACGCTGAACTTGATAATTATGAGAAAAATTACCTTGTGAGAATCGTTCTTGTAGATCCAACCAGATTTAAGAAGGGGTTTCAACATAGAGAACACTATTGGCAAGCTCTTGGTTTAAGGAGTTAAGAATCCAAGAAAGAACCATATCATTGCATCGTTGCCATAACATGTATTTAGGATCAGATTCACCTGGTATGGTTCCATTGATGAATCCCGACTTGTTTTTGGCGCTGAGACTTATTAGCATGGAACGTCTCCACATGGCATAATTGGTTCCATCAAGAACTTTTGGAACAAGAGCCATGCTTGGATGATCTGATGCATGAATAAAAAAATAATCAGAAGGATCAATGGTTAAAAAGGACATGTTCTGAAGGGCAGTGTTTCGGTTAGTACTGGTTGAATCAGTACTGTCCTCCATTGGAGGTTTTGCAGAAGCTTGGTTAATATGTTTAAAGTTTCATGAAAACAAGATAAATGAATGCTGGGAAGAATAATTAACAGAAGTTTTATTCCATTCAATATGTTCTGCAGAGTTTACAATGAGAATATATATACAAGTACGTAGCTAGAAAGTAGGAGCTGCAAGTAATTGAGTCCAACTCAATCAATTCATCTACACAACCTCAGTTTCAGAGGATAATCTTCATCAGTGGATCAACATCATCAACAAGCAGATAATCTTTAATAATGGATCAACATTAGCAGCAGATTAACTTTAACTGTTGAAGATCAACTTTTACTTATCTTTTTAACACATGGCTCCATATTTCCACCTTTATGAATCATCCTCGGTCTCTCTTACTCATGACCAGAAATCTCTGAACATTTGATACCACCGCGGAAAACGCTGTGGGTGTGGGGGCCACCATTGTCACTTGAAACAGTACTAACTTGGCTCAAATTCAGTTTCCGACACTTCTTTTTCCATCTTCATTACCGACAATACGTATTCCACTGCCAACACATTAGCACTTGAACCTCTACCTCGTGCTGATTACTCTTGCTTTACCTTCAATCCCCCATCTAGCATGTCAATGTAATCACCTTACTACACACATTGAGGACCCAAACAGGAAAAGTGTTTTTATTGTTTTAGATACATGTCCTTACAATTGTAATTCATTACCACATGGCCATTTATGTAAGAAAAATGCATCGTGATAGCTGATACATATTACATTAGTCATTTCTGCTACAGGTAATTGGTGATCCAGTACATGTTGTAGGAAACTCACTGGGAGGATTTGTTGCTCTATACTTTGCAGCAAGCAACCCTCAATTAGTGAAAGGTGTTACATTGCTAATGCAACTCCATTTTCGGGGTGGTTTCTACCTAATCCAATAAGATATCCAAGATTAGCAAAGATATTTCCATGGTCTGGGACATTTCCTCTACCTGCAAATGTTAGAAAGCTCACTGGATTCTTGTAAGTTTTCATCTTCATCGTATATGTCTGTATGATATAATTTAATTTGTGTACCTGTACACTGAAGGTCCTGAGAATTCATGTACCAGTCTAACATGGGTATCATATTGTTGGTGGGGTTTCAAAGAGTCTCACAAGGCTAAATTTTGAAAGCAATGCTTTTGCTGCTGGGGCCTGCTTGATGTTAGGTGCTTATTCTGTTTAACGTACTTGTCTCAAGAAATAAGCTGTTGCATTTGTCTCTCCAAAGCTATTATTGATTGATTAATTCCTGCTGCCACCACCATCGTCACTACCACTACTATTATGCATCGATCTTCTCCAACTTACTGATGTTATTAAAATCTTTCCCAGTTGGCAGAAAATAAGTGATCATAAAAGTATTGCAGAGATAATTAAACAGGTTTACACAGATCATTAAACAAATATCGACAAAGTGTTTTCTCGTATTCTTGAGATTACACAACATCCTGCTGCTGCTGCATCATTTGCCTCGATCATGTTTGCTCCTCAGGGACAGCTATCCTTCAGGGTAACTTTAGCCAGGCAGGCACTGCATAACTCTTATCTGCTCTTGATAAGTCACTCATATTCTTTCCTTTTTCTTGCTCCAACTGAAAGGCCCGTAGCTTATTTGTGTTTCTAGGTGTAAAATGAGCAATATTCCCATTTGTCTCATGCATGGAAAAGAGGACCCCTGGGTGAAGCCTGTCTGGGGCATTCAGGTGAAACAGCAAGTGCCTGAAGCTCCGTATTATGAGGTTAGCCCAGCTGGTCACTGTCCTCATGAAGTTCCTGAGGTATGTAGCTCATTGCTTATTAGCTTAACGGCACTTTCTGTTGCCCATCCCATAGTTGATGCTGTGAAGATGGTGTTCAGGCTTATACTTGTGTGAGTACAGAAAAGCTGTTTTCAAGGCATCTCTGGCACGAGCTGAGCTAGAGTAGACAACTGTCGGAAGACATTATGCGATGATGTTCTGGAAATAAATACGTTAATCTGATGGGAAGTAGAAAACTCGAACAGGGGAAGAATAGTTGTTGAAACTTCAATGTCCATACTAATCCAGTGGGATAATTTACAAGAATCTAGCTGTTATGAATCAATTTGATACTGCAAGTAACATCTACATGTATACCTGCTGCAATTACAAGAGTAAGAGGGCCTTTTACCTGTACATAACATTGGTACTGGATAGCATCAAAAAATTAGTTCCATTTGTGTGGAGAGAGACAGAGAATGAGAACATTTTAGATTCCATGGCATCCTTGCAGTGGTCTCAAATTTTATTTTCCAGCTCGCCCAACAAGGTTCTCTAGGATTAGTTAATGCAATAAAATCCTTTCTGCAAGGGGATAATGAAATCTTAAGGCATCCTACAATCATCAAGTTTTCCAAGAAGTTTACTATTTTCTTTTTCTTCTTCTTCTTCTTCTTTTTTTTTTTTTTTTTCAAGAACATGGCTTCTCTAATGGCCCCTTTTATTGTTAAATACCTTATACAACGCATGAAATTGAAAATGAACAACGGCAAGAGATTTCTTCCCCTAAAAAAATGAACATTAAATAAAATAAGGATTTTTATAAAATGGTATTTCAAAAGAGAATTTCTTGACAAGATGTATATAATTTAAAATTTTAATTATTAAGATTCAAACTTTAAGAATTAAAAAATCTTTTTTTATATAAATTTTCTCATCAAAACATACTTTTTTTAATTGAAATTGTTTTTTAATGCACAAAAACTAGTTTAATAATACACTAATAATGAAACCCAAATAAATAAATAAACTAATAGGGTCACTTAAACATTGTGTACTATATTTGCTTTTACTATGATTCAAGAAGTGCAATAATAATTTTAGCTTTCTATAAAAAAAAAAAAAAAGCAAAGCTTGCATTTAGAGTGAAATTGTCTTTTCTAAAGGATTAATTGGGTATTACAAGTTTGATTGGGGATAAATTAGTTTATACATATTTGTATAATAAAATTACTTTGTCACTCTTAAAATCAAAAGGAAATATATGCCTTTGGTTCAGAGGAATTTTTGTCTTTTAAATATTATTTACATAATAAAATTATGTGTATATCCTTAAAAACAACAATTAAACTTGCATAAAAAGAAGTTTGTCTTTTTATGAACATTTAAGTTACATAATTACCCCTGAATGCAAAAGAAGCATTGTTCCAACGGCATTTCATGTTTTCCTTATGTTTTTTTTTATGTTTTTTTGTCGAGACAAGGGTTGTTCAATAATTTTTAAAAATATTGTAATACTATTATAAAATAAAATTGTTGGTACGTGATAATTCCATACCATTCAGGTGACACGTGTGTAGCCATTCAATTACCAAAATCAATTATTCACAAAGACATTTGGAGTGGCATTCCATTCTCTTCGACATGATTAGTTACATCTTCACAATAGAGGTGTGGCTAGGCTCAAGTGATTTCTTTTTTTTTATTTTATCTTCTAGCCTAAAAATTCATATGATCCCTATCAAAAATTAATTGTCCTTCAATTTCTATTTCTATTAATTTTGGTTTTTATTTTTTTATTATTATTTGTTTTGTTTTTAATGCTTTTTTATGTTTAAATTGTTTTCAATTTCATCCTTAGGCATTTTATTTCATTTGGTTTTTTTTATCCAATTTGATCCTCATTCTTTTAATTGCTTATTTTTTTATGCTTTATCTTTTTCAACTTCATCCCTCGTCATTTTATTTTCTTTTTTTAATTCAATTTTGGTCCTCATTCTTTTTATTGATATTTTCTTAATTTATTTTAAAAAAATTGATTCCAAATTATTTTTTTCATTTGGTTTTTACATCAAATTTGGTCCTTATTATTTTGATTACTATTTGTTTTGTTTTTATTTTTTTTATAATTGGAAATCTTACTTCGCAATTTTTTAATGTCTGCCTTTCGATAGGGAAATCTCAGTATCTCGAGTCACTGGTTTTGAATATTATCCTAGTTTAAGTTGGGTTTTTCTTTTCCTTTATTAATTGCTTTTCAATTTTATCATTCGATATTTGATTATTGGGTCTTGAGCTTTGTTAGTTGTTTCACTTTTTTTTTGTGAATTTATCCCAATCTTATATCTCAAGTAGCAGGTTAATCGAGTTAACTCAGGTTGACTTAAGTTATTTTCTCGATGTTTTTTTTTTATGAAATTAATTTTTTTGTCCAATTTTATTATTTGAAATTAAATTATTAACCATTGAGCTTTGTGATTTTTTTGTTTTTTTTTTTGTCATCCTAGGTTTGGGTTAGTCAAGTTAATCCAGGTTAACTTATGTTTTTTTAGCCTTGATTTTTTTGCTAGGTCCTTTTTTAAAAAATCTATTTTTTATTATGATCTTATATTGCAGGCGGTAGGTTGATCGAGTTAATTCGTGTTGACTTGAGTGTTTTTTTCAGTGTTGTTTTTTATAATTGATTTTTTTTAATTTTACTTTTTGACATTGAATTATTAAGCCTTAAGTTTTATGTGTTTTTATTTTATTTTTTATAAAATTATATCAATTTGATATCTCAAGTTATGAATTATTCGTGTTAACTAATATTAAATCGAGTTATAATTACTTTTATTTTTTTTAATTTTATATGAAAAGATTAATCTTGCACGCAGTATACCACGTATCACCTATCCATCAATTATCAAACAAAATAAATAAGTAAGTAAATAAGGGTACAACGTTAGTCGCAATTTTTTTAAAGAAAAGAAAATTATTTAGGGATGAAGCCAGTACAGCAGCACCTATGATCCAGAACGGTTGGTCCTTTGGTCAACCAAGATTACAGTGCAATAAACAAGTTCCGTGACATAACGGTTGGTCCGTTGGTCAACCAAATCCATCTCATCGGACCAGATGACGAGGTTGCTTTCTAAGACGTTCCGGTCTGTAAAACTTAAAGCATCCTCATCAAAACCACCACCACCACAACAACAACCATCCTCATCATCATCATTGCCCCGATCAAGAAAAACACGAGCAAAATCGAGCTCAAATTCGAAATCGAGATCATGGTCTGTGTATCTTATTCTCTCTACCAACCGCCCTATCAAGACTTACGTTGGTGTCACCACCAATTTCTCTCGCCGGTGCGTTTATTTCTTTGATTCAGCTCTTATTTTCTGAAATTCAATGCAAATGTTTATCTGGGTCAATTTCAATTGGTCTCTTACAAATTAAAGGGGTGACGAATCATTCCACGACTTGAATAAGTAAATAAAATAGTTCTCTAATCATGTCTGCAATGGCATGTTTGATAACATGCTAGTTAATTTGGTAATTGCTGATGCCTTTTAACCAGATGTATTGACTTTTGTATTGAGCACGGTCTCCGATTGCCTCACTTGTGAATTTCACAAATGGGTTGTGTTATTCTTGCTCAAGTATGTGCAATATAGAAATGAACGAATGCATACTTGTTCAACTTGGCGCTTTTTAATGCAGCTTGAAACAACATAATGGCGAGCTTAAAGGAGGTGCAAAAGCATCCCGTGCAGGAAGGCCGTGGATTTGTGCATGCATAATTCGCGGTTTTAATGACCGAAGTGAAGGTAATTTTCTTCTTTGTACCACTTTCACAAATGCCAATGAGAGTTATTTTCATACTCCTGTTCTTGATTTTTCTTCTTGATATTTGTGGCATGAATTTGTTTAATCTATTGATTCTTCTTCCTTTTATTTTCTATTTTGTAGCTTGCAAGTTTGAATCAAAATGGAAAAGCTTTTCAAGGAAATTGCCTCGAAAAAGGATAGATGATGACCAGATGAAGCAGAGCAGCAAGGACTCGCACCGACTCCTGCAACATAGGAAGACTGCCCTCGATAGGGTTAAAGGTTCATTTGATCTTAGTCACTTAGAAATTGACTGGAAATTGAATACTTTCTGATTTTGATAATATGCAATCACGTTGGACACATTTTAAGTTATATTGTATTCTTTGTACTACACTATTGCATATCACTCCTACCATGATTTGATCATTGTATATTTACACTTGACACAATTCAATATATTCTTTTCATTGTATTCACAATATCTTCCTTCAATGTGACTACAATTGCATCCATGTGAAATGATAGAAGGAAAGAGGGGTGAAATTATTGCAAAGAGAAGAAGTTTTGCACATTTATAGAAATTAGTGAGGTATTCATGAAATATAACCAGTTGCTCAAGAGAGGTAAGGTTTAGATGCTCCCTGGATATGCATTCCAGATAATTGTTTCCTACAGTATAAAGATAGTTTATGGATGTGAGAAACAATGGGTCATCTGGAAAAGAAACCATCTCAACTGAATCGATTTGGTGGTGTTAAAGAGAAAAGGAGTCTGAAGTTCCCATTCTGATATTTGACAGCCACTTAAGCAGTATTTCAAAGTAATATAACCATTTATAGTCCAAATACTGACAAGGTTAACATTGAGACTTAACAGCATTTCAAATTCATGTGGTCTGCTAATGTAACACATTTGAGATTATCTATCACCTTCCATAATCTGTATGAATGACTCGATCCGGTTGCTAGCAATCTGAAAAATAAATCTGCATTGTTCCCTCTTTTGAAGAGTCAGAGGGAACTTCCAAGCATAAGGATCCAGAAATTGGAGTGTGTCAGTGTGCATGAAGTTACTGGAAAGGTAGTTAGCTAATGGCATATCTCAGTTACTACCCTGTGCAGACAAGCTGTCTATCTGAGTCCCATCTGCCTCAAAGTTGTCAGTTTGTTGCATCCTTCTATCTCCAGCAGCTAAACTGCTCAAGTGCTTCCAATGACCATACAACTCCTTCACTGCAGCAAGCCAGCCTGAAACTCCTAAACAATGTGAAGGAGGCAAGGGAGGGGAGATTAGTCATACGTCTGAGAATCATCTGATTACACTTCTATGTGAAGTTTATGAAAAGACTGAGATGGGATAGTCTTATTCGAATCTCTTAACTGTGGACAAGCAGAAATGTAAAGATCTTCGGACAAGTTTTCTAACAAAAGCTTATGGAGACAAGAAAAACTTATCACGAGAAGTCCAGATTTCTCAATCCAACACGTTCCTGAACGGTAGAGTTTCTAGAGATTGGAAAGGCTTGAAAGGAGAACCAGGCCCATAAAACTTATTACCCACAGATAGAACTCTATCTGCGCCTCTATGATCAAGTGTCTGAGTGTGGATAATTGACGCAGTGAATGGAAACATTGTGCATTATCTACAACAACGGATATCCAGCCTTATTAGACTTGGGATCGATTACCATTACAAGATGGTAATTCTATACCACCATATAACGCAAGTGTGAGCTTTTACAGATTTTTAAGAGTTTGCAACAATAAGATGATAAGATTTTCTTCCTTTTCTTGGGTGTGCAGCAGAATCCATCAGTCCATTGCATATCTATCTTATTAATGCCATGCTTAGTTTCCATACTGGCTACTCTTGCATCTTCAGTGCGCGCCATAAAATATTTTAAGTTGTTGAATTGAAAGTTGTCCATGAAGATGCACCTATTCTCTTAACTCCCTTAGTCTGAGCCCATCTCCAACATAAAACTTGCCTCCCCTTCGGAGACGCGTCAAATCCGCTGACAATAGGATTCGTGTTGTTCACCGGCTTTCAGCTGTTCTTCTCTTCATAATAATTTTTTACATGCCTTCTTTCTTTCGTTTTTATCATACTTTACATGTTTTTTTTCTGATAAAAAAAATGCGTTTGCTTTCTAAAAGTAAACTCGCTTCTTTTTTTAAAGTTAACATTCGAGTTCAACTCCAAGCCTACTTGCTACCAACCAAGTGGGGAGTGGAAGCCAATTCTGTCTTGTACCAGTGTACTTCTTACCTTTTTTCCAAACCTATTTTCTCTCATGCCAGCCTTCAACCCCCTGGCCTCTAACATGATAATCAAATTCATATCTGAACGTAGATGGAATTGGGAAATTCATCAATTTTAAACATCAACATCTTTTCTCACTTCAGTGACTAATGAAATAGATTGTTCCCCCCCTCCCCTTCTGAAAAATATAAGCAAGACAAGAAAGAAGAGTACACTGAAACGAGACACATTGAAGAGTCTACCCCTATGTACTAATTTCCTCAATTACAACTCTCAGAGGGTTCTGAAAATTTTCAGTCAATACAGTACAATCAATTAATGGAGGAGTAGAACACTCAATCCTCAATTGTAATGGGGAATACGAACCAAATAATCAGCAAGCCTTTGACTCTCCTTCCATAGGAACGCCATTAATGCAGCCAGCTCCACATACGCGTTTTCAAAAGCTTTACACCGATCCAACGAGGGCAAGAACAGCTGAAAGCCGGTAAACAACAGGAATCCTATTGTCAGAGGCCCTGATACCAGCCGTGGCAATTGCCATCGGCCACCAAATCGCTTCTTTAAAGCAATCTCAGTTAATAGACACACTCCATGGAGGAGAAAGAAGCATGTGAGCTCCCATGGGGACCTCTGATCACACTCCACATAGTAGAAAAGGATCAGCTCGTGCATGAGTCCTGACACAAGAAATGTCCCCATGAAAGCAGGAATTAGTGCCCACTTTCTGCCAACAACTAGTGAAGCAAGATTGCGTGTTGGTTTGTACACAGCAGGTCGTAAAATACTTGAAACAATGAGGTTCCATCTTCTACCCCAGAAGTCTTGTAATGAGGTTGAGAGGTATGGCTCATTAAATGGTGGCTCAAGCTCTAGCCCTATCAAAACTCGAGCCGCAACTGCGGCTACACCGAATAGTGTTTCAAGTTCAACATATAAAAGGAGAAAGTAGAGGAAGGAAACGATCAGTGGATGGATATATTCCCTATACCCAGGAACATTAGCCAATATAGCGAAAAGCAACACCTCGATTGCATACTTCATATGTTTTCTACCATCTTTAGGCTCTTTGTCCTGTAGATGGGAGTCACGGGACCTTGGAGATGGCTTTTGTTGGATCCTGATGGGAAAACAAGCTACAACCACAAAACTTGCAAGAGAGATTGATGGATCTGAAGACAGAGGACCCTCACCAAAAGCGAACAGTAAGATCTTGAAATTTGCAAGCCAAGCAATGAAAAAAGCTGTGAGGCCCGAAAGATAGATGGTGTGCAGGTGGAGAGGAAGATAGAGAAAGAGGCCAACGATTGGTAGCAAACAAAGGAGTCTTGAAGTTCCTTTTGGAACTATCCGACCGACAGCATAGCAGTAGCAGGTGGAGGCAAAGACCGAGAACGAAACCTTTATAAAGTTAGTGATCTCATTCGCCATTTTGTCTCTGATGGAAAATGTTTCTGTGATTCATCATGATCTCCGTTTCTATATATCTCCATTTTTTAACAGGGGGATTGGTCAACAATTGAATTGTAGTTCGTGTTACTGTTAGCTATAGCAAACAAATTGATCACACATAATTGAGGGACTTTTTTTTTTCGGGGGGGTTTTGGTAGGTGACTCGGACCTGGGTTTCCGGCCTGCCTACCTGTTTCTTTTATGATAGATGAAAGGGCATTTACATATCTGTTGGTATCATAGTTTTGAAACCCGGCTCGGCGGGTCGACCCAGGGCTGGAATCGGGCCAGGTTGATAAAAAAATAGAAAAAATCATGACCCGACAAGAGAGAGCAAGAGCAAGTTCGTCAGCCAGTCGTTTGATGGAGAGAAAATATTCATTAGCAGACAGAGCACCCTTGCGAATATTTGCCAGTTGAGTGCAAATTTAGAAAGCTTTGGCACGTGAAATTGAGAAAAAGGCTATATCATTACCTACATACTTGCAGGACTTGGCTAGGAGTATGATTCCTTAACTTCCATCATCACCTCTCGTTTAGATCCTATCACTCTAGAGGAACTCTACTCACTTCTTCTTATGAGTGAGTCAAGAATTAATCATAACAACTAGCCACTCCATTAGTCAATGTGGCTACAAAGCATCCTTTGCACTAACACTCATCCTCTTCTCACATCAATGCAAACTTTCAAAACCCAAATCGGGGAACTAATTTCTACCATGGCAGAGGTCGTCGTTTGCGTTTCAATTCCCGTAACCATGGTTCATCTACCTCTGTTACATGTCAGGTATGTTTTAAACCAGGTCATTCTACTAGACAGTGTTATCACTGGTTTGATCTTTCTTATCAGGATTAGTGCCATCCTAGACCAACCTCAAGCCATAATTGTTGCACGTTACCACACTACTGATAATGAGTGGCATCTCGATACTAGAGCCACCCATCATCTAACCAATAATGCAAACAATATTCACTTGCTCAATGAAGACGACAATAGTCAGGATCATATTCAGGTGGCTAATGGTGCAGGTTTGAAAATCATTCACAGTTGCACTTCCACTTTCTCTTCTCCTTCTAAATCTTTTATGCTTAAACAAATTATGTGTTCCCGAAATACAAAAAAATTTTCTATCTGTTCATCGTTTTTTTCTCGACAATAATGTTTTCTTCGAGTTTCATGCATCTTTCTTCCTTGTGAAGGATTACTTGGGGAACATCCTGTATCGAGTTCCACTCAGTAACGGTCTTTACAACTTCTCAGCATCTCTTGCTCATCTTCAACCTCAAGGTCTATCAAGTATTCATGTGTCTGCCAAACTTTGGCACCGCCGTCTCGGTCATGCTTCTTTTCCAGTCATCAATAAAGTTATATCACTAGCTCCTCGTAATAAAATTACTTTTATTTGTTATGAACGTCAGTTGGCTAAAAGTCATGCTATGCCCTTTAAACATGTTCATGTTCATGTTCATGTTCATGTTCATGTTTCTGTTTTTAAACCTTTGCAATTAATATATTCAGATGTTAGGGGCCCGACTCCTATTTTATCCACCACTGGTCCTTGTTACTACATCAGTTTTCTAGATGATACAACAAAATATTTATGGTTATTTCCCTTAAAACTCAAATCTGATGCACATCAACCTTTTATTTATTTTCAAAATGTTGTAGAACGCCAATTTGATACAAAAATAAAAGCCCTGCAATCATATTAGGGTGGGGAAGTTCGTAGCCTCCATAAATATCTACACAATCAAGATATTAATCACCGAATAACTTGTCCATATACCTATCAACAAGCTAGTGCAATTGAAAGACATCACCGTCAAATTGTTGAAGTAGGTTTATCTTTACTTGATCATTCAAAGTTACCACAAATATTTTGGGAAGATGTCTTCTTGACTGTTGTTTATATTATTAATAGATTGTCCACTCCAGTTTTAAACAATATTTCTCCTTACGAAATGGTCCACAAACATAAACCAGATTATAATTTTTTCTATGCCTTTGGTTGCGCTTGCTGGCCTTATTTATGCCTTACAATAGACATAAAATGGATTTTCGATCAAAAAACTGCATATCTATTGGGTATAGTATTGGTCATCAAGACTACAAATGTTTAGATGTCTCAACTAGAAAAGTTTTTGTATCCCATCATGTTGTTTTTGATGATTCTATATATCCCTATACAGTCCCTACATCTGTTTCACTCACAACAAAATCCGATCTTGTTGTTCTCCCACCAAATCTTCAATTGTCATCCTCTAGTGCTCTTATCTCTACAAGTACAGTTAATCAGACTTCTGCACAAAGCCAGCTATATATAATCTCACCGTCAAGTCCTTCCAATTATCTTCATGATAATTCTACCTCCCCTGCTAGCAATACTACTCCATCGCATCTATAGAATAGTATTGTTCCCTCTCCATCACCTTCTCAACTTCAGCAGCAGAATCAAACCACACACCCCATGATCACAAGAAGTAAGAATAACATCCATAAACCTAAAATCATATCTGATCACCATCCTCGCTATCCAATTCCCAAAGCCCTTATAACTACACTCCAACCACACAACCAAGAACCAATTTGTTATTCAACTGCAGTCAAGCACCATGATTGGCGTGAGGCTATGAACAAAGAATTTGATGCCTTGTTAGCAAATGGAACCTGGACTCTGGTTTCCAAACCACCAAATGTCAATCTAGTTGACTGCAAATGGGTTTATAAAGTTAAAAGAAAAGTTGATGGCAACATTGAACGTTTCAAGGCATGTCTACTAGCCAAAGGTTTTCATCAAGAAGTGGGTGTTGAGTTTAGTGAGACATCCAGTCCAGTGGTCAAACCACCTACTATCAGATTGGTGTTATCTCTAGCAATTTCACATGGCTGGTATCTTCGTCAAATCGATGTGCACAATGCCTTTTTACATGGCCTTCTACACGAGGATGTCTTTATGATTCAACCCCAGGCTTTATTCATCCACAATTGTCTCACCACGTCTGCAAGTTACAAAGATCTCTATGGTCTTCATTAGGCACTAAGAGCATGGTTCTCTCGGTTGACTAATCAGTTGCAGGCCATTGGCTTCATCAGCAGTCAGGCCGATCACTCTATGTATATTTATCACCAAGGCTCAACACTTATTTATCTTCTCATTTATGTTGATGACATAATTCTAGCTGGGGCTAACATGCAAGCTATTAACTGTGTCATTACCTTGTTGCAGAACAAGTTTGTAGTGAAAGACATTTGTGACTTGACATTCTTTTGGGAATTGAAGCGATTAGAGACACCAATGGCTTGCATTTCTCCCAACACCGTTACATTCTAGATCTCCTTACCCACAGCCATATGGACAAAGCAAAGTGGCTTGCATTTATCCCAACACCGTTACATTCTAGATCTCCTTACCCGCAGCCATATGGACAAAGCAAAGTCGTGCTTGACTCCCATGTCCACCTCCCAGTCATTAACAAAGTCTGATGGAATACCTTTTAATGACCTTCATCTGTATCGCAGTATAGTTGGCGGGCTGCAATACCTCTTTTTCACTAGGCTTGATGTTGCCTTTACAGTTCACAAGGTTAGCAAAAATATACATAATTCGCTTGAACCACATTGGACAACTGTAAAATGCATTTTGTGTTATTTAAAAAGCACGATCTCTCATGTGTTGTTAATTCAACCAAGTACTGTTGTAAAACTTCATTCCTTCAGCGATGCGGATTAGGCATCTGATCGTGATGACAAACGATCAGTTTGTGCCTTTTGAGTTTATCTAGGCAAAAATTTAATTTCATAGGGGTGCAAGCAGCAACAAACCGTTGCCCGAAGTAGTACTGAAGTAGAATACAAAACTCATACCAATGTTGCTGCTAAAATTCAATGGATCCAATCCTTGCTAACTGATCTTCATGGTTCAGCTTGTCCAACCTCCAATTATTTGGTGTGACAACATCGGAGCTACATACTTGACCAGTAATCCCCTATTTTATGCTCGCACAAAACATAATTAAATTGACTTCCATTTTGTTCGTGATCAAGTTCTACATGATCAACTTCATGTTCAGTTTGTGTCTAGCAAAGATCAACATGCAAATGCCCTCACGAAGTCGTTGTCTTTCACTTGGTTTCTTCTCTTGTGTGCTAGTCTCATTGTTCGTTCCTTACCCTTTCGACTACGAGGGTGTGTAGAAGAACAGGTCAATAAGATAGAAGAACATGTCAATAAGAACTCTTCAAAACTAGAAGCAGAATCCTCAAATAAAGGAGATAAATATAACAAGAGAAGATAAGATAACAAGCTTTTCATTTTCAAATGTATATCATGCATAGGCTAACTAACAGGATAGTTGTTGTATTTCTGAAAAACTCAAAGTCTATTTAAAGACAACTAGAATGCAGAAGAATGTACTGAAGAAGAACATAAACAACAGTTTCTTTAAGTCTTTCTCTCCAGTCCACTTTGGTTTCTTTAGGCCTTGACTATTTCTTTTCATGCATGCTAATCTTTTTTTTTATTTAGTTATTTTGATTGTTAGTTTTTCATATTCTTTTTGGTACGCCTTTTAAACTGGAATTAAGAAGAGAAGAATTGAAAACTTAAATAGTCTATGATGCCTTTCTAGCATTATTTTGCACTTTGGATGGCTTGGCTATTGTTTGCTGATGTTTATTGGTTTTTCTTATTGCATTAGGCTTCTATGGATTTAACAGTCTTGAATGTCTATTTCTTTGAATTTTGAATTGTTAACAAGGGGATGAGGATGGTGCTTTGGATCTGAAATTGATAAGGAAAGAATAAGAAATTGAAATTATCTAAGTTGCCTTTCCAAAGTTTTTTAAAAACTTTTTGTTGTTTGTTTTTCTTCTAATAGCAGGCTGCTGCAAATTTGCTAGCCATTGCATGTTTTTTTTTTTTGGTGCTATTGGTATTCTCTGTTGGATTGCTAAGTAAAAAGGTAAAAATTGATTATGACAATTATTTTTTTGGCAAATAACAGTTACCATAACAATCAAGCATGAAGAAGAACCATCTAATTTTATTCGATAATATGATTTTTGCAATGTTATTTGTTTTGATGTTCATTCCTTATCGACAAACATGTTATGTGATCTTTTAAATAGTGTCATGTTATGTTTGTACAACAACTTTTGTTTCTTTGCTCGTGTTCAATCTAACAAGTCAATTTGTCACAAATCATTTTTGTTTCTTTTGTTTTTATGTGTGCTGCACTCTATTTTTTTCAGTTACAATTTGTTTTGGATAAAAAAAACTTGAGTCTAACCTGGTTTAATGAAGCATATTTAGTAATGGCTTCTATATTTATGCAGGTTAGCATATGTTTTGTTTACAGCTTTGCATTTCCTTTGGCTTTTGGTCCATTTATACGTGTTATTACAGGTTTGAACAACTCTGTTTTTTGCATTGCTTAAGGTTTCATTTTTTGAAGGCCTTCATGACTATTGTTATTCTTTTTACGCATGTCTATATTCAAGCTTTTTTGTGCTTCCATTTAGCTAGTTTGCATAGTTTTTTTTTGTTTTTTTTCTATTTTTTGTCTTTGGCTAATTCGGCAAGCAAGGTAAATGACAGTCAAGCCTTTTTTTTTAAGGGGGGTCTTGATAGGGAGGTTATTTTTTTGTTTTATAAATAAATTAATTGTGCTACTCTCTATAGTTGAGAAATTCATTGTATTGATTTGGTTAATTTTTATTTAATTTTTTTAGTTGAAAAATATTATTTGATTCATAGCTATTAGATAGTTTGTGCTCAATCATGTGTTCTTTTTGAGCTATTAATTAGATTGGGATGGAGAAAAAACAGAATTGATAAACCAAAGGGACAATTGTTGATCAAGGCATGTCATGTCGCAGCAATAATCATTTTCCTTGTTGTGTTAATTCAATTTGCTTATTAAAATAAATTAGTAGACATACTAAAAAAAAAGTAATTTGGACAAATAATTAAAAAAAAAATTGCTTTGCTGGATTCAAAGACAAAAACAATATATAAAATAGATTGAAGTAATTTGGACAGATCATGGAAAAAAATGGTGGCCATGTTGGGTTCAAAAACAAGAAAGAAATAAAAAAAATAGAGTAGACATATCTAAAAAAAGATACATTTTTTAAAAGAAAAAAGAAAAATCACATACAAATATCCAAAAAAATGATATGAAATGTCTGGCGACCAAAAATTAAAAAAGAAAAAGAAAAAGGATAGAAAAGGAGAAATTAAAAGAATGAAACCAATATTGGATAAAAAAAAACAAATGGAACAAGATACCAACGGAAAAAATTGAAAAAAAAATTAAATGAAGGCTAAAAACCCAAGCAATTTTAAAAAAAAAGGACTAAATCTAAAGATAAAAAGGAATTAAATAGAATGTTGAGGAACAAAATAGAAAGTAAAAAAAAAAACAAAAACAAGAGAAGGATAAAAATAACAATAAAGAGAATAAGTATTTTATTTAATATAAAAACAAAACAACATCAATTGAAGAGGAATGAAACTTGAATAAAAAATTTTAAAAAAAAATCCAAAACAAAGAGAAAACATAAAGCATTTGACCTTGCTTATTTTCCTTCGCTTACTTTTATATCAAGATTGACACATCAAATTCATACTTTCTTAGGAGTTTTCTAATGAATATGTTGATTTTGGTGATAAAATATTTGCATGTGGGCATTACAACGCTTTTTTTTTTGTTTAAAAGGGTCTTGCACGATCCTCAAGGATTTGACTTGCTTTCTCACACTATTTCCTTAATGGAAAAGTTTCCTTGCTAGTCATTTGACAAACACCTAAATTTCTTAATGAATTGCTTAACCCTAACAATGGAATCTTTTCTAAGAAATTTCGAATCATTCTTCGAGTTTACAATTCCATGTTTGCCTTTACATCGATGAGTGCAAAGGTCATGTCTTTAAGATTAATGGTCATTTCCTTGCTAGTTAGTGATTACTTTATTTTTTTGATTAACTTTGTATTTGTAATGTAGATCTACTACGATCTTGCATGTGGATCAACATCATTATTGCTATTATGCATTGCAATTGCTGCGATTCTCTTAAAAATGACAAGCCACTTTTGAATTTTGGCATTGTTTGTCTGTTTTTAGCAAACTTCTATATTCAAACATTCATAAATCTAATCGTCAATTGCCATTAGCATAGCGGTTCATACTGACTAAGAATTGGTTCGCAGGAACACGCAGGCCATCTATCTAGTACATCCTATTACCGATTAAAGACGTGGAGAAAACATATATATATATATAGAGGTTGAGAGAGAGATAAATTCTTGGTTATCGTTGCTCATATTGAGTGATGCTAACCAATTAGTGATGTGAGGAGGGGATATTGTTGAAGAATATGTTTATGAATGGAAACAAATAAAGAGTTGGTTTAGATGTGTGAAAATAATGTCTTTAAGGTGTTTATAAAATAGAATTCATTATATCTGTTAAATTAAATTGAAAAGCTACTAACATACTAAGTTTCAAATATCATCTTTTTTTTAATATTATAAATATTCATGTAAGAACATTATGAAGCCCATTAGGATAGCCCATCACCATGACTCACTTAATTTACCACAAATCCACACTTAAAAGCATTTAAAAGAAAGTGTTTTTTTTTTTCACTATGGAGATGACATCTTTTTCTTTTTTTTTTTTTTAGATTAACATAGGTGTTCGGGTCAGTTTGCATGCACCTCGACTAATCCCACGGGTCCTGAAATTAACGACCATATAAGCCTCCAATAACCCTGAGATTTATGGGATTTGAACTAATAACATCTGGGGAGCAAACCCAGAACCTGACCATTTAAGTTACACCCTTCAAGATTGACATCTTTTTCTGCTTGCATGAGGGCTACTTGCACAGGCCGCTATCCGGCCTTTGCAGCAAATCAGATGAAGATCGCGATTTATGAATGTAGTAACTTCTATATCAAGAATGATAATGATATTTCATTATAAAGATGTTAAATGCAATGAAAGGGTGCCTAAGGAGCCCGTTGCAACTTGCCTTTCAGCTGTTGCTTGTAGCTTTGGTCCCCTTTAGAAAAAGTTTTTTTTTTTTTTTTGCGGTGGAAGGTGTGGTATGTGATGGGTTTACCTTATGGGCCTTTTGCAGCATCCGTGCTGCAGAAGGTTTGATTTGTTGTTTTATTATTTTATTGATTTACTCTTGACTTGGATCATAAATCAACAAAAGTGTAGCTGTCGTCTAGCAAATGACACGAATCTACTTTCCTTGCGTATTGGCTGATAATAGCGTGCTCCTCACGAAATATGCAGTTAAAAATATTATATTGAGTGTAATTACATATTTTTTAAAATATTTTTTATTTAAAAACATATTAAAATTATATATTTTTTAAAAATTAATTTGAATTACAGCAAATTAAAATAATCTGAAAATATCAAAAAAATATTAATTTAAAATAAAAAAATTTCAAATTCTTTCTAAAACATTTTTAAAACATAAAAATAAATAGAAGATAACCATTTAATACCACCTGTTGTATTGTACTAATAATTATTTTTTTAAGAGTTTTTAAAAATAATTTTTAATTGAAAATATATTAAATAAAAAATATATTACTATTATGAAAAGTATTTAAAAAATGAAAATAACCTTAAAATAATAATAAAAAACAATTTTAGAAAAGAGTTGTTATTTTTAAATTTTTTTTATATAAAAACACGACAACGAGTGGTCAATAACGTCAATGCCGTTATACAGCGGCATTATATTTAAAATAAAAAATAATAATTTTCTCTCCTCTCTATCTCTCTCTCTCTCTCTCTCTCTCTCTCTCTCTCTCTGCTTGCTTAATTTATCAAAATAGTCTAGGGATTCCAAGTCAGTGGGGTCCTGGGTCCAATACCCAAGAAGACTTTCTCAGATACACTCCGTCCATCCCGTTCCCATCATCTACCACCAAACTACCCTTTGTAAGAACATCCCTCCTCTTCGTGCAGGAAAGCCATTGATTTGTCTTGTATTCTTGAATTCGTTTATATCTATTCAATAAGTAAATAAAGAGCATCAAGGATTCATCTTTCACCATAATTTCCCACAAAAAAAAAATAATCTTGATGGGATACCTTTCTTGCAAGGCAGACTCAGCCATTGCCATAATCTCTACTACACCATCATCTCAAGCATCATCATCTCCTTCTACTTCTAGAACCAAACAAGAAAAACCCATCAAGATCCGACAGTTTAACTACAGTGATATTGAAGCTGCCACCGATGGTTTCTCTGACCAGAAACTCCTAGGCAAAGGCAGCCATGGCTGTGTCTACAAGGCTGTTTTACGTGGCCGTCATGTTGCTGTCAAGAAACCCTCAAAGGATCTTGAAATTGGCCAAGAAGTCGATAACGAGATCGAGATCTTGTCCAAAATTCACAGCCCAAGATTTGTAAACTTATTAGGCTTTGCTATTGATACTAAGGATAGGTTGCTTGTTGTTGAGTTTATGAGTAATGGTACTCTTTATGATACTCTTCACTCAAATTCTAGACCACCCAATTGGGGTAGAAGAATTAGAATGGCTTTGCAAATTGCTAAGGCTGTTGATACATTACACTCACAAAACCCACCGGTAATTCATAGAGATATTAAGTCTGCAAATGTTTTGATTGACAGGAATTTCAATGCGAGATTGGGTGATTTTGGTTTAGCACTTAGGTGCGGTGTTGATGATGATTATAGACTAAAGTCAACCCCACCTGCTGGTACTATTGGCTATCTTGATCCATGTTATGTCACACCAGATAATTTGAGTACTAAAACTGATGTGTTTAGTTTTGGGATTTTTCTGTTGGAGATTATTAGCGGGAGGAAGGCTATTGATGTGGGGCATTCTCCTTCTTCTATTGTCGATTGGGCAATTCCACTCATTAAAAAGGGGAAACTTGGTGCTATTTATGATCCAAGAACTGTCCCGCTTAAGGATCCTATGATTAGGAAGCAGTTGGCTTTGATTGCTTCCAAATGTGTGAGGTCTTGTCGGGAGCGGAGACCTTCCATGAAGGAGGTGGTTGATTGGTTAGCTGCATTGAGTAAATTGGTTCCGCTTCATTCATGGAATGGGTTTAACAATCCATGCATGATGGTGGAGACAATGGGGCGTCCAGCTGAACTAAGAAATAACCAGTTTGGTTCCAGACCACAGGGTGATGGAGAAGAGATTCTGGAAGGAATATATGGTAAAATGGGAAGGAAATCAGTGATGGATACACGGAGAGTGTATTCAGATTTGGGGTTTCGAAGCAATTTGATGGAACTCATGGCCTGGACAGATGCAGAGACTGATGGGTTGAATCTAGTTTGAAATCTGTAAATCGGGTTTCTAGTTCTAGATTTGTTAGTGCACGATATGACACCCAAGGAAGAGCTCAATCCCAGGCTCATGATAATAGTAATAAAAAAGTCTCTTTCAAGTGAGAAAACACCAATCAGTTGGGGATGGTTCAGAATTATTCTCAAAAAGGAATAACACGCATGCTCATTCAAGTTTCGATGGTGGAGCGAGGCTCAGGTTATAAGCTTCTCTTGATTGAGAATTACGTTGTTGTAGATTTGTTCGTAGCTCATTGATTAGTGGTTTTCACTCAATTTTGAATCGTTGTCGAAATGTTATTGTGCTGTTAAATTCCACATACATTTAGATCAAGGGCGCAGTGCTCATTTCCCTTGCATAGGTTGTTGATCCTTTTCATTTATACACCTTTGTTATGCAAAGCCGATGTATGGTCAAGAATTCTGTTGAATAAGTAAATTATGCCGAATTTCCGTCGTCTTTATTATTGGCCGGAGTTTTCTCCTGTATCTTACAGGCAAAAGTATCTTCGAATTAGATTGAGACATTACTGGAATCTAGAATTAAATGATGAAGAATACTTGTCATGTGAAAGAATGTTGGTGGTCCATGATGTTTACTTCTGAATTTGTCAGGTTTTAGTAAAATCAGTGCGAACGAAGTTTATTTTTTAAGCAAGTAGTTTGGTTCTTTCTCTGCTTAAGACTTTGGCTACCAACCTAGCCGAAAATTGCGTTGTTTCAAGAAAACTCGAACCCTAAAACTTGCGGGTGAGGAAGAAATGAGTGCTAGAAGCGTAATCTGAAGCAGGACGTCGATCAAGGTTCTATTCTAAAGTAGTTAATTGTGTGGTTTACGATATGTTCTTCAGTAATTCCGTAGCAGAATGACTGATGAGCCTTTTTCTTCCATAAGAATTGTACGTGAATATTCAACTACTCATTTCCCAACACAAAACAAACACACTGCATCAGATTGGAATTGCTTTGACAACAAAGGCATTTTTTTTGGTGAAAAAACTTTTCTTCTGGGCACATCCAGAGAAATATACATGAAATTCTCAGTTAAGCTTTGAAGTTCCTGCAAATATGCTGGAAACTGTCTGTAGCGCACCTTCCAGAGAAAAATTATTCAGGCTTCACATTACTCGCATCAGAAAATCTAGTAGCTGTGTAGCACTATAGTCTTCTTGCTACCTTGAGCTCGACATTTGTCATGTAGGGCATTGATATTGGCTAGATTGGTGGCCAAGTCTTGAGCAGAGTTTTATCCGGCTAATATCAAAAAACAACAAAATCCCTATGTTTTTATCTTGATTTTCCTTGATGAATAAACAGTTGTAATTCTAAACCAAACTCGAGCATTATTGTTCTTGATAAACAGCAGCTGTTATTGTTTCAATTATTGGCTAACTTACTGGTGTTGTGTTTGCTCCAAGGAGGAACTCCTTCGTCATGATTGATATTAACCTGCCACAATCAATTGCCATTAATTCCCTCATAAAAAACCAACTCCATTGCTGTCTTCCCTGTACCTGTAATCATACATATAAAACAAATTTCCTCACTTTCTTGTGCTTATTGCTCCATCTTCATTAAGGGCTAAAACATCATGTTGAAACACGAAAAGAACATTAGCAGCTTCCCTCAATTTAATCATGGTAATGCTGGAGAAATTATGTTACTACTCAAAAGAGAATTGAGGCTTTTATGTTATTTTACTATTCATATAATCAATAAATAAGCTTAATATATCTTTTTAACCATGTTATCATGCTGTAGTTGAGGTGGTTAGCATGTAGAAGAGTCTCGAGAGTCGAAACCATGTTATCATAAAAAAAAATTGATGGACCCTTTAATAAAAAATTTAAAAAATAAAAAAATTCAGGGCGCGCGAGCATGCCTTCTTTTTTCTCTTGTTTTTCTTTTTTTTCTTTTGGTCTTTTTTTATACTAAGAAAAAAATTTATCATATTCATTTACTTTTTAGTTTTAACTTGATTTTTAAATACTGTTATAAATTTTTATTTAAATTTTAATATTTTTTAATTATTATATATCTTATTTGAAAGTAATAATACTAATAGTAAATTGTTCATAAAAAATTGATTGAAGTTGTTTGCTTTATATTCCAATTAAAAATATTACAGTGGCTAAGAAAAACAATAGAAAAAATAACAAATTATCTTAATAAAAAAAATTAAATAACTATATTTTTAGGTTTAACAATAAAATATCAAAGAATTTTATGAAACCTATATATTTTTTGTTACATTTAAAATTTTTCATGACACAATGATAGAATCTAGTTTAATTTTAAAGCTCAATTTTGTATCTCAACCGAAGGTTATTGGATCTGACATAATCGACAGACTTAAAACACTTAAAATATTTTTTTTAATCTAAATTTTTTTTATATTTAAAAACAAAATTGTTATTGACCAACTCTACCAGACCCAAGTTGTTATGGGTCTGACTTGACCATCAAACCTAAAATTTATGGGTTTGTCATGACTTTGAAACTTAAAACAATTAAAGTATTTTTTATACTTTTAATATTTTAAAAAAATTATTATTAACATGGGATCGAGGGTGATAATATGCTAGTGAATATTTATTACGACAGACAAAAAAAAAAATCTGTTCGGTTCAAAAAAATCGCAGTTCAGTCTTGTCATTAACGCAGGAAGGTGGCCCAAGAATTTTGTTTCAGACTCCAAAAAACAGGACAGAGAGATGGTGTCCTCACACCATAATTCAAGGCCTTAAAGCTCCATACATACAGTTTACCAATTGCATCTGCCTACGCGTCTCAGAGTTGTATTGCGCATCCACGGTTTGGCATTGAACTATATAGCTGAAACCATCTTCTTCCTTCTTCTTTTTTCTTAATGATACGGGAACCCTTCTTACTAATGGATCAGTATGATTTTTCTCTTCGATTTTTGATGTGGGACACTTTAATTGTTGCTGCTTCTTTTTCTTTTCTTTTTTTAATGCTCAAAGTACTAATGTACTAGTTTTCAAGTCACAAATGTAGAAAATTAATTTTTATAAAATTAATTTTTTATATATATTTAAATCGTTTTGATTTGTTATATTAAAATAAATTATTTAAATATAAAAATTACTTTAAAAAATAACCGATGAAATAAACTCTTTGTAAGTTTCAGATCAAGTCTTTACATAATTTTAATTTGCCCCCAAAATTCAAGAGGCAGTGATTCATTCATTGGACTGTTGATTTTAACCAATGTTGTAATTCGTGAGTCAATTTACTCCGGTAACTGATTTATGACAATTGATGAAACTTTAAAAATCCAACTAGCCTATTTAATACAGATTAAATAATCAGTTAATCGATCAATCAAGTATTTCCTAACTCCATGCGCTCCTATTTTAGAGTTAGCATAGAATGGGATTTATTAAAAAATTGATTGTTAATGTACAAGCTGATATGAGAATACTATTTATAATTAAATAAAAAAAATCTTAAAACTTGTAAATTTTGATAAAATGAAACTCGAGCCACACCAACTAATTGTTAAAACAGACTCGCTGTTGGAGGTAATCGGAAAACAGAGAGGAGAAAGCTGGCCCCTGGTAGGAAACAGAGCAAGGGCTTGCCACAAGCAGGGCGGAGTATGATTTCATAAATCATTGATTCAAGATGACGGGGGGAACAAAATACTTCAATAACAATCATGTTATTAGAAGTTCCATTTCTCATACACATGATAGTATCATGAGGGAGATGCAGCAGATGGTGACAGCAATAGATAAACTAAATGCCACTGTACTTCAACAAAAAAATGTGAGTTGTAGCAACATTGGTGTACTAAAAACCAAAACTCTATTTCTCAACACTACAAACAAATTTTAAAAGCGAAAAGAGGGGGGGAAAGAAAAAGGGAATACCATCAATGTCCTGATAACTATCCGCGCTGACTCGTTGTAGCAAAAGGCATTACTCCTGTAACAGCGAGTTAGGGCAAATAATCCAAAGCCCTGCAGTTCTGTCTTGCGAAGCTGCTTTTGTGTACCTTGAAGAAGACAACCAGCTAAAAGAGCTACAGCACACGTAGAATGAGAAATGCTAAGTAGAGATCATATAGCTTGAAATTCTGTGTTTTAACTTGATCTCACACCAGCGCCCTGCCTTGTCTTGATCATTCTTTTGAGCGTTGCTAGCCAGAAGTTACATTCATCCCACTCACTTGTGGTAAGAAGTACCTGTTCCACGTTTAGAAATAGCAAGAGTTAGCAGTGCTTATAACTCCTTTCCGTTTAAGTGTGAAAACATAAATAGCTCTTGAATAACACTTGCCTGGATTTGCAGAGCTGTGCTAAAATCATTCATGTCCAAAGCCTGGCATAGCTGAAAAAGCTTTTCAGAAGCATTTTCTGATATATCCCCACTGTTGAGTTTAGCAAACAAGGCACCTATTTTCCTTGAATTATCTTCAATTTCACGCTTCCTGGCTGGATTTGCACGGGCACCTCCCAAAGCTTCTGATGTCTCTTTAAATAGTCTTGTCAATGTTGTAATGACTGGTCTATGGTGAGCTGAAACAAATGCAAAGCAAGATAAACTAGTAACACACCTTATAAATCATAAATCATTGCGGTATACAAAGAAAGTATATAGCCACTGTTATGATCAAATGTTGGATGCCAAACTAGTGGCAATCCAGCAGATTGTTTATCCAGCTTAAACCAACATTTAAGTTTCAAATGATGATTTTTCACACATTTTACTTGTGATTTCTAGTGTTAAGACATCCATGTGACGACTTCTACAAGAATTGATTACTAGAACTGCCCACCAGACAGGAACAGCAGCCTGAATGTTGCTAGTACATGGCAAAAAAATATTTTTTTACACAACCACAACTGATATCAGAAAGACATCCCTAGTGCAAGCAGAAGTTTTCTAAGACTACTAGTAAATTAAAATCATTAACCAAGATTGATCTATTTAAGGGAAATCCAACTTTGTTTTGGTAATTACCAGGAACATTTGAGGTGTCGACTGTTTGCACGGTAGGCGGTGGAGCAGCAGGAACCACAGCTGGTTGCAATGATGCAGGCTGAGTAGGACTTGGCGGTTGCATTGAACCAATCCCAGGTCTTTGAACAACCCCTGAATGTACAGGCCTAAATCCCATTGGTGTTGGGCCAGGAGCACCAACTTGTGGCATTCTGTGGCCAGGAATTGCACCCGTCTGAGCTGTGATAGGTCCTTGTGAACCAGTTGGGGGTTGTACAGGATTATAGGCAGGATTGGCAGTCCCCTAAAACAAGCAAGCAAAACTTTTAGTGCATCCTCAGAAATATACCAGTTAACACTAAATTGTAATCCACAGAAAAAATACAGACAGGATATAACTGAGAGCCCAATGTGGGTTGCTGATACTGTTCTGCATTTCTTAGCATGGGAACATTTGCAGGGACGAAAGGCCTCGTAGGCTGTTGAGAGGCAGCAGCATGAGGTGGAGGTGGAGCAAAATTTGTCTGCAAGAAAAAAAAAGGTTAAGTAATGAGTGGTAAAAACTAGAAACAACCAGCACAACTATTGATACATTGGCAACATCTAACCCAAAGAACAAAGAAAAAAAGAAATCAAGCTTCAATCAAGATCTATTAACAAACAATCTCTTCCTGAAAAAACTCAATTTGATGGCAACTCCTACAATCAACTGTCTTAGCACACATAGGGTATCACCAAGTCAGGAAAAAAAAAACGCCACACATACACATACAATCAAATACATCTATGCATGCAAGTGAACTACATAATGAGTTACCTTTTACATCAAAAAATCAAGATAAAGAAAACAGAATACCTTAGGTGCCTGTGGTGTAGGAGTTGGAACAAACATTTGGGGCAGTGGTGCAGGCTGATATGCCGGGGGCGGTGGTGAAGGCTGATAGGGAGAAGGAGCACCAAATCCTCTTCCGTACGACGAGTCAATAGGTTGCTGATTATTTTCACTGTATAGACTCCCAGGAACACTCTGGTTCATTTGTTGAGTAACTGCTCCCTAAAATAATAAACAAGCATTAAGTGGTCAACCACATGAGCTACACATCACATTCCCTACAAACAGCACTTAAAAACTATGATACATTAACGGAATGAAAAGCCAGAATGTCCACCTGATAATAAGTATGAGGGGCATCAGCCACACCAAAACCAGGATGTTGGGCACCATAAAATGATCCACCTTGCTGTTGGGTGTTCTCAAAAGCTGGAGTCTTAGCTTCTTTCTCTGCATCAGAAATTAATATCTTAAACTGTTACTCAGTTTGCAGATAGCATTGATAATGCCTTAAGTTCAGGCAATGAGGCAATGGGAGAAGTTATGCTGGACTGTATTAATACTGGATTTAAAATTAGAAGACCTCCTTTCACCGCATCAACTGAAAAACACTTCTTTTACCACAATACACCAGAGTTATAACAGAGATGTCATATAATGACCTCAACACCAGAAAAACACCTGACTCAACTTTAACCACACTGGTTCAAGCAGATGCAGGTTTTCCCACAATCCATTTGCTTCATCAATTCGCTAAGAACGAACTACACCACAGGGTAAGGGAAACCCTGCCCCACATGGTATGGTCAAGGCTGAAAAAGAAAGGGGCAGAGCAGACTGATCAAGCTAACATGTCAGGCAGCAACATCAAATCAAGTATTTTTACTGCCTGGTCTCTAAACTAAGTATTCAAGCCTAAATTTCTCCCTTCATTTTGCTATTTCCTTTTTTTCCCCTCATTTTATATGCTCATGTAAAAATAAATAGAACTACCAAAAATTATCACAAGTAGATTTGGAAGATCGAAATTGTGTTTCAATGACCTTGATTAAGATAATATCCCTTATTCATGTAATAAACAGTAATGGATGATCTCTCAAGATCATAGTGCCAGGAACTTGAATGATAAACTACAATTAAGGATTGAGGACTGGAAGTGTTATAATTCTTTTAAAGATTTTTCAAAAGAAAAACATACCAGGTTCCATGGAGAGAGTAATACAGAGGAACTTGAATGATAAACTACAATTAAGGATTGAGGACTGGAAGTGTTATAATTCTTTTAAAGATTTTTCAAAACAAAAACATACCAGGTTCCATGGAGAGAGTAATACAGAGGAACTTGAATCATAAACTACAAATAAGGATTGAGGACTGGAAGTGTTATATTTCTTTTAAAGATTTTTCAACAGAAACATACCAGGTTCCATGGAGAGAGCAATACGGTCTCTTATGATTGTAAGCTCAGGAGACAAATCATCAGACCCCAAAAGTTTCAAGTACTCCAGTGCTGTTGTTAAGAGGCCCTGACTGGCTAAAATTTCAGCATACTTCTCAACAAGCTTGCACAAAGAGGCACTAAATTGCTTTTGACCACTTGCCAGAGCAAGGACGATGGTCTTCTCCATCAAATCCTAGCCAAACAAAGAATATAAATCAAAATTCCTTGATGAAAACATGAAATACTACAAAGTTCTACTTTGTTGTCAGCTAACCTGAAGAAGATCAATGTACGATTTCCCTTCACTCTCAGTGGACAGACTCCTTGACCAAATTTCAACTGTTTTGTCAATATTGCCAGCACATATATAACAAAGAGTTGCCGCCAAAGTATTACCAGCAGCTATTAATTTTGAAGCAAGTGAATTGCATAGCATACTCCATTCCTCACTTGGTGCGAACTGATTATCAATATAATGAAAGTAAATCAATACGGAGAAACAACAGTGTGTTGCACATCTGTTTTAAGAAACACTTCCATGTTAAACTTTTTCCCATCACAGGTTCACATAAGTTTCACATGTAAGAATTGCAGAATCTAATATTTCATAAAAAAAAATACAGTTCAAAAATACAGATGCAAATGTAAGAACATGTGCACTTTTCTATGACTAAATGTACAAGCAGGAACCACTTCACACACAGATATTTAATTTCACTACAAAAATAGAAAAAGCAAAACACAATCAACTATCAATCAATAGATAATAACAACATGATATCTTGTAATGATAAACAAAACAAACAAAAAAACAATTTACAACTGAATTCCATCAGTTATGACATGTGACATTCACTTCTGGATTTGAGGATCTTACTGTACAAAGGAGTGCAAGAGTTTCTTTCCAGTATTTGAGAGGCCTGGTGTTTACAAGGGTCAATAGATCATTGTTCACCATTGCAGAAACAATCTGAAAATGAAAATGGTTGACTGTGAGGTGACAACATCTAGCTGATTGATAATCGGGAAAAGCATATACCATTGCAATGAAGCTATATACATCAGCAAAGACATTAATGACCTGAGTACATTAAAAAAAAAAAAAACATAGAAAGAAAGAAAATTAAGCTACCTTCAAGTAAGGTGAAGGACTCAATTTAAGATATTGATCACGTGTATTCTCCCATAATGAAGAGCCACCAGCATGAGCAATAACTAAAGCATCAGCAATTTTATTTGCTGATATGCACTGTGCAACAGCCCCTTTGTAGTCTCCCACAACCAAAGCACATTGTATACTATCATCAAATGATGGGTCAGCACTCTCCTCCAGTGTCTCTGGTTCTTGTGATATTTCTTCCACAATAGGAGCAGAATTCCCAAGATCAAGATTATCACCAGACGGTGCCAAAGAAGCATCAGCTTTAGGACTTGGAAGGTTGTTAAAAAAGTCTTCCCCATCATCAGCAGAGAAGATGGTGGCCTCTTTATTATTCTCATATCCCACTTTGTCAGCAGGTGTATCATCGAGTCGAATGGCATTTATTTCCTGGTTGAGACCATTCTCCTGTACAGCATCTTTTTCTTCAATGGGTACACTAAAACCAAGGTGGGCAAGCATCCTAGTCCTTGCTGTTCCATCTTCTTCAAACATCACCTTTAAGAAACCCCAAGTTTCTCGATCATCCTCTGATCTGCCAAGATGATTGATCACATAAAGGCAAAACAATTGGTCAATTTATTTGAAGAAAAGGAGAGGTTCCAAAAAGAAAAGATTTTTTATCTTGAGATTTTTAGGATACAGATGCATACTCAGACTCTTGAGATTTTTTATCACATAAAGTCTTTAGCAAAGACTTCTCCCCATTTTGTATGGCACTTTCAAATTCAGATGATCGACTCACCAAACTGTCTTCGGTAACTAAGTTATGCAAAAAAACCTGAGAGAAACACTTGGAATAAGTAGAAAAGAAAAGTAGAAAATATAGAAGAAAGTGCAACTTATCCAAAAGGGATACCTCGGAAGCACCAGCAGCATGTAACTTAGGGCGAAATGATACAAGCTTTCCTCCAAAGCCAAAAGAAGCCCCAACCCGACGCTCACACCATTTTGGAGCTCTTAGTTTTGCTGCATAAAATAGATGGCAGAATAAATATTCTAAAACAAAACTTATAATAGAATATACAAGCATCATAGCATAAAGGAAAACATAAAGGTGTAAACAAAAAAGAGGACTGTTATAAAACGGTTTGTGAGAGCATTCTTCAAAGTCCTGAAACTTGAATTTGCTTCCAGTGTACACTAAAATAATAATTCATCTAACTCTTTCATTAGATAATCACGTGTACACTATTTCAATCTCAAAGAAAAAAAAATGAAGATGCAAGGATAACCCAATCAACTTTTAATGTGGATCTATGGAGTTGCACATCTTGAGCAGAACAAAAATGATGGCACCATTTTAAACTGGCCTTAGCATAGTCAAAGCTTTATCCAAATCTTGGAACTAAAAGCAAAACTAAAACCATGTCTGGCTCACACAAAAACAATATTTTATGGCAGTCAATGCCCTAATAGAAAAAATTTATATTGTATTATGGGAGGAAGAAGTTAGTGTTGTAACCAAATAAAATTGTTTAAGTGCAATCCATTAGGCTCAAAGGGTGCATCCCAGCCAAGATTCATAAGCATATTATTTTTTTATCAAAATCAAATGAAATGCAACAAATCAACTTCTAAAGTCGATGGTATGATTATAAGTTCATGGTCCCAAATAATTACATAGAAAACAGATAATACATTCATGAGATCTCTTGTCTATAAACTACACTACCTCTTCCAAAGTCGCTGTCCCCAGCAGTATATCGACTGCAACCCTGCAAACAGAGATCCAAAACAGAACATCTCTATAATGGTAGTGAAAATGACAAATATATGCACGCACGCACATTTTTTAGCATTCCATTAAATAACATACTCTTCTAAGCCATCACTGTACAGTTTCGAGCCACTAACACCCATATGGTATTGTTTCTTTTTGTTCTTTCCTTTTTCTTTTTCAAGGGGTGACACGATTTTATCATGAGTACATTTTTCCCTTCCCTTACTCGTTACATACTCGCCAGCAAGATGAAAAAACAAGATCAGTAGCAGCACAAAGTAGATGCTTACCTCAATGTTGTAAATGCCAACTTTTCCATCAAAAGATGATGCTGATATAACCCCAGGCATCCTGGGATACCAATGAACATCGAAGTTCCAGTTGGTGCCAGCTGGCAATTCACAGACAATCTGCTCCAAAATTAAACAATAAGCATCAACCAAGTGTAAGAAAAGAAAAGGAGGGTGAATGCTTGCAAGATAAAAATTCAAATTAAAACCATCTCACAGCTGCCAAAACTGAAACTAATACAACTAAGCTTATAATGCTTCAGTTGTACAAGTTTTGAAGCGGGAATTTCCTGCCGGGTTTAAGGTTATGAATCAAATTTTTATTCATAAAAAAGGGAGGGAGACCTCTAAGATACTCCCTTACCTCTGCAGTTACTGTATTCCAGCAGATTGTTCGATTATCTTTAGCGCAGGTAAGCAAATATGAGCTGTCATTGGGACACCATGACATTCCTATTACACCTGGTGTAAGAAGACATTGGTCGGAAAAAATAATAAGCCAACAAAAAAAGAATCCAAATATAATGTTGAAATTACTAAAAGTTTTAAAAGAACATAAATATTGAGCCTCCGTGTGAGAATTAGCTCATGGAAAACTGAAACTAGGATAAGGTAGATGCAGAATGAAGACTAAGAATATTTAATTAAATATTCCACAAATACAAACCTGGATCAGTAAGCATGCATAAAACAAAAACACTCACATTTTTACAGCACAATAAAAAGGATCATGGAATCTAGGCCAGAGATGATTTTTTTGATTCAGCATATCCTTTCACCTCCAATATTATAAAGAATCATAAAATTAGACACGCTGGACCACTGTTTCTAGTGAGCCTACAAGATTTTATACCACAAAACTAAAGGAGAATCTGAAACTGCTACGAATTACATGGAACCCATAAAACATCTGCAAATTAAAACTCATGCTGAAACACGATCCAAGGTAGAGGAATTTCTTCTCGAGCATTTTGTATGTTTTGGGAGGAAAAGGATCCTGGAGTCTTATGGAGGTGTGCTTTGTTCACTATAGTTAGGACATTGGATTATTTGGGCATAGCAAAGCTCACACATCTTCAAAAACTATTCCCCCTCGAAACAGCATTGTGGGATAGGATGGTATTTCTAGCTTGTTTATGGTATTTCTGCTATGAATTTCTCTATGTTTATGTTTGTCTTCTATGTTTCTTTCCCATAATAACTTGAGAAAAAAAATCATGTTGGAATACTATATATTGTGCCATACCTTTAGTGTGTCCCACATACTCCTTCACAGGTTCAATTATGTTTCGCATGTCCCAAAGCTGCAAGCAAACAGCATTATGAACTAGGAAATTCAATGAAAATTAATACTTGAAAAAAAAATCTAGAAACAGTCAAGTTATTACCCGAAGAGAAGGAGACCCATCTTCATCCGACGCAACAACAAGCTGAGTGGCAACATCGGGATGCCACTGCAAAACAGAGCACCGCCTTCTAATTGAATCTCCAAAACTGTTTAGTAGAAGTCCAGAATCAGCTGAGACGGAACGATTTTTAACATGTGTGTGTGTGTGTGGTAATATTTAGAAACAGAAAGCAGAAACTTACGAAATTGCTGGTTTCTGCTTCTTTAGGTCCCAAACCACTGCAAATGTATGAAATGGTCAGTCTTCCACACTAAAGGAAATTAACTAGGTCATCATCAATAACAGGTAAGCCCATTTTTCTATCTCACCTGTTATTCCATTGGAAGAAGTGGATGCTAATATATGTTGAACTCTGCAATTCCAGGAAACATACGAAATCTCTCCTTGAGAGGCAGAACCAGTACCCTGCATAAAGATCCCACCAGACCCAGCATGAATAAGGGGCAAAAATCATTGAGTACCAATAGTGAGCAGGAACGGGAGAGAAAAGGAGGTAAACAGAGGGGCTCTTAAGTCCCCACTGCTGCTAGTCCAAGAAAAAAACTGCATAGAATTAGGCTTCCAGCAACAACTACAATCTATTTGAACCAATGGAACTTCAAAAATACAGAAGTAGATATTAATTCCAAGCTTTCTTAGATAAAGGGTGATATCAAATTCTTGGCCAACTCCAAGTCTAACTCCTATTAGAAAAGCAAGCATGGAACTATGAGAAACAGCTAGGAATGCCAAAATGGGCCTAACAGATGATATCGAACTTGCCAGCATTTCCCTCTTCTTTACGAAACCACCCTACCTTACTAACTGGTGACACCCCTCATGTTAGCCACAAGTCAGCAGAGAGTATCCTAGGAAAGAAAAGAATAAAGGAAATGAATTCTTGCTGCTATTTCCAGAATGACCCAGTTTGAATCTTTCAAAGGAGACAAGAAATAAAACAAGGCACATGCTACATTGATTAACTATAATGCTTTTACACTCAGTTTCAATATCATATTTCAGAAGATCTGTTATATTATTATGATGCCATCGATTAAAATCCAACTATACATGTATCAGGCAACACAGGATAACACCTCTCACATTAATGTACCGTATGACCATTATATTTAAGGTCACACAAAGTGAAACTGTTTACATGCCATCATTTTACATTGGTTGTGATGGACATAAAAAGAGTGCTCAAATTCCTCCTTTACTTAGCACAATAATATCTCTATTCTATTCTCCACTTTGACTAAATCTTGAGACAAAAAGAATTGCAAGGAGAATATTCACAGTATGAATAGCTAAACACCCTCAAATGAGATTCTAGCCAGAGGCAATGCACAACACATATGGCCACACCATCTGAGCCAAGTCCAAATACATATTAAAAAACCAGCGATAATTCTCAAGCTAAAACAGACGTTGTCCAGAAGAATTTCTATTCAGGAGCTTCCTTCAGAGTTTATGACAGGAGCTTAATTGTAATTATGATATGATGCATGCAAAGCTCATGACAGACTGCAGAGCTAGTGAAACAGTGCAGGTAACAATGCCAGATAAACACGGAGCAATTTTGGGGGTTTTTCCTAGATTATGAGATTACAGCAGCATTACAAATTATCAATATGAAAATTTTCCATCCAAGATTGTGTAGTACTTGTATAATTTAAGGTTGTTTTGGAATAGGGAGGTATTTAGGTAGAAATAAACCTTGGTTTACTTCATCTCAGTCCTTATCCAATCACTTAGAAGCTTTTAAATATTGAATTTGATTTTTTAGATTATGAAAATTTACAAGGCATGTTGCCTATACTTATGGGTAAGCGAGCATAAAGTAAAAATGATTGAATGCGTTTCAGTAAAACTAAACCAGTTGTCACATAGTGTAAGTCCTCGGTCCATGTTATCTTTCCAAGGTACTGTTGAAACACTAAAAAACTTCTGCGTATATTTTTCTAAGAAAATTGCTATATCTGGATGGAAGGAAAATGAAGACTAAAGTGTTACGCGGTTAATATATCCCTCCTTGAACATAAAAGCTCCTTATAGTTGGTTAGGTGGTGAAGAGTAGACGTTTAAGAAAGTATAAAGTATGAAGGAAAAAAATCCCAGCATTGGGGGATGGAGGAGATCACAAGGTTCATTTTCACACACAAGATAATAAATTATACACTAATTGCCCCACATCTTGTTTCAGGATTCATTACTGGGTTGGAGGAGATTGGGAAGTAATTAACAAATGCCATATGCCTCTAGTCCCATCCTTTTACCTTACAGTAAGCTCCTAAATGAGATTCAAGGGATTAAAGCTCCAATGGCCTCATGTTCAATCCCATCAAATCTTCATAACAATACCAACAAAACAATCTTCTCAAACCACTTTGTGACCAAATTAATTAAGACCTGTAACTTTTCAGAGGTATCATCACCTCATTAACAGATTCTCCTACTATTCTGCCCCTTCTAATAATCCGATAACCAAAAAAAGTATCATCTTTTCTGTCTTATGTCAAAAACTTTCAGCAAGGATCCCATATGAAAGCAACCCCACAGCCTAACCTAAGTGCTCCCTTGTTTTCCATAGTACATAAAATAAGAAAATACAAAATCTCAACCTAAACACCAGCCTAGCTCTACACAATAAATTCACATAAACTTTAATTTTGTTCACTAAGGAAACCACACTGGAGAAGTGTTCCTGATTGCAATGGGTTTCCTCAATTACTCATAAGAAACCACTAAACAAGAGGAGCTCAGCAACAGCTGGAGCTGCTGGGCAATAAACAAAGCTTAATGTATACATGAAAGGATTATTACAAAACAAAAGGGATCAAAAATGATTCCAAACACCTCCTTATATGTATATCTAGCATTTAGGGCACATCATAATAAATTTCTTCTTCATCAGTGAGAGTTCAATTCAGGGAATATGGCAATCTATAGACAAAGTGCAAGCACAAAGAAACTTTAAAATGGTAAAGTTTCAAATGTAGCATACCTTGAGAGGTGGAAAATGAGAAGGTTCTGCAGGTGCAGCCAAATCCCAAATGCAGATTTCACCATCATCAGCGCCAGATGCAAGTAAGTTAGGGGTGATGGAATTAAATTCAAGGCCACGAACCTGAAACATAAGGCAAAAGCAACAGGCATAAAGTCTGGCCATCTGTCTAAACTACAAGAGTGTCAGCAAATAAAAAGGTTTTAATGAAAGAAAAAACTTACAGGCCCTTTGTGACGTGATAGATGACCAACAAGAGCACTTTCACTTGCCTCAGAACTGCCAACAAAATTAGAATATAAAAAAGCGCTACATCAAACAAAAGACAGAATTTGGACAAGAATTACAGTGTGGATTTCTATTACATTTTTAACACAAAAAAATAATATTTCATGAACTGCATGCAGAGAAGAATTATAGTACTTAAAAGCAAGAAAATGGGAAACTTCAAAATCCACAAAAGCTATCCATCTACATCTGCCCAGCAACCCGTTAGCCATATTAAAATGTCAACCCTCTAATTTTGTAGATTTCCAACTTTACAGGGAACTCAAACTTCGAAGCACAGTTAAAACAACCAAAAGATCAAGGCACAAAAAAACAGAAAAGAAATGTGAAAAACCCTCATTTAAAATTTTATAACAAAAAAATCAGATCAATGCTGGCTCAAAAATGAAAAAACAATCACCCTCTAAACAGCAATTCCAATAAGCAATTAAAATTCCTCGCCAAGAAGTTCCACTATATAAACTATGAACCTCTACTCAAAATCGAGGTTTCATCAAAATTCAATGTGGAAGCATATCAATTGCACAGCATACAATGTACATATCGGATTCGTGCCAACAAGAATTCCCCACATGCCACATAAACCTCTACATCCCAACATGGAGAACCCCAAGCAAAACATAAATCAAGCTATAGAATTCCCTGAGATACCAATTTTACCGTTTTAAATCAGAACACAATCTTACAAAACCGAGTTCTCATCTCTCTATATTCCCGACTCTTAAACAGACAACTCCGATCAAAACATTTCCGTCCAATCCAAATTACATTCAATGTAAAACCAATCCACGCAAAAACAAAACTACCTAATTTGCATCAGATCTTACTAAACTTCCCAGAAAGCCTATCCTCCACTCACAAATTTCACCAACAATCCATCCCAATTAGCAAACCAATCTCAATCAAATTCAAATGGATGATACATAAAGCAAAATTCTAAAAATACCGGATCAGGGACAAGGGATTCAAAATGTCGATATTGCCATCAACAAGGCCACCAGCAATAAGTCCAAGACCATATGTATCAGAGCCGGATCCATTCCTACCCCATGCGAGACGATTAAATCTCTCAGAACTTTGACACTCACCAACAACAGGGAGATCATGATCTTCCGATTGGAAATCAAGCTTAAAGATCTCAAGATTCGCAGACGAGCTAAATGACAGATCCACCGCCCCCGCCATCGTCCCCGCCGCCATGTAAGGCGAGTCCGGGGCTAACGCCACCGACGCCGATCTATTCACCGACTTAATGGCCGCCATAATTCCCTCCTATCAATCTAAGTAACTACAAAATCGTCAATCGATAATTGGATCTGATAAATGAAGAAATGAGAGAATTCGATATAGGTTAAGAAAATTTAGGGTTCGATCTAGATTTGAGAATTAATTTTTCCCTACATAGACGTTACACACTTGGCTCCGCTCTCTCGTTCTCTGCGTTCGTTTGTGTGTGAGGAGCGAGTGATGTTTATTGTTGAGTAGTTTTTTATTTTTTCGAATTTTTCCGGGTACCCGGAAGAGGAAGGCTTTTATAGGCCACGCTCTTCTACTGTGACTGGTTGGATGTTGAGTGCTGTTAGAGGTTGTACCTGGGGAGAAAGTGTGAGGAACGGAGGTCTTTTCGTCTAGAAGAGACGTCATCTCTGCCACTTATCCAACTGCATGGTGACACGTGTAGTAGGTATTTCTTAGTATGTTTTATTTTTTTGCTGGAAAAAAACCGGTATGACGTGGGCTGATGGAAAGAGCCGGTGGATTTTCATTCGAGACTTTTATTTTGGTCCAGTGATATTGATGGGTGATATAACGTATGATTCGGACCGCCTGAAAGAATCCTATTTGAGCCCAGGTACCCATTTGATTAACAGCCTAACATCTTTTCTGGTACCCAGAACTTTATTTTCCTTACTTAAGAAAAAAAAAATATATCGACTCGTGGACGGGGTCGGGCAGATCAAGATAACATTTTGCCTCTCCAATTTCCATACCCACTGTTTGTATTAAGAATCATTATCAATTATTTTTTATAGTATTTTTTATTTAAAATTATATTAAAATAATATTTTTTTAGTTTTTAAAAATTATTTTTAATATTAACATATCAAACTATTTAAAAATACCTAAAACAATAATTCAAAACAAAAAATTATTCTTAATTTTTTACAAAAATATTTTTTAACTACAAAAATAAACAAGATCTTAAGTTGTTTAAGGATGGGAACACTCTTCTTGTGTAGTTGCATTTCTAAACAAGCCTTAGTGCGTGTTTGGAGTATGGTTATAATTGTTTTTCAAAGTATTTTTCATTCAAAAAAATATGTCAATAATGTTTTTTTATTTTTTTAAATTATTTTTGAGATTAGCACATAAAATGATTTGAAAACATCAAAAATATATTAATTTAAAGTAAAAAAAAATCAATTTTTTTGAAAACGTTTTTCAAATATAGTGCCAAACATTCGGGTTCAAATTTGAAATGATAAGCATGTGTTACTTTGATTTCTTTGGGCACCATTTGTTTTTACAATGCAAAAGTGTTTTTTAAAAAGAAAAATTGGATTTTTTTTAAATTATTTTTTTATATTTTTAGATCATTTTACTATGCTGATATAAAAAATATTTTTTTAAAAAATATTATTTGATACTAAAAAAAATATTTTAAAAGGCAACATCTACCGTAATATTTAAAAAACTTTTATTATATTATATAGTATTGTAAGTTAAAATACTTCAAATTATTTATTAATAAATAATTACGTTGCAATTCAAATGAAATCATTTTAGTTATTTAGTAAACTATTATTATGTTATTTCAATTAAAATCATTATTATTAAAAATATAATTTCAAATGAGTTTTTTTAATTAAACATGATTTTTTACAAAAATAAAAGAATTTCTCAAAAAATTACTTCTTTCATTAAAAAAGCATAAAAATCACTAAAAATTATAAGTAGAGAAAAAAATAATCAAAATAGTAGACAATATTTTTTTTAAGTAAATAGAACTACTAAATAATTTAGTTATAATCCATGAAAGCAATGAGGTAATATAGCAAAATAAAATAATTGAGGTTAATTAATTTTAAAAATATTTAAATATTATCAAATATTAGTTAGTTAATTAATATGTATAAAATAAAAATAATTAAAGTTAGTTGAATTTTAAATATTTATAATTATTTTTTAAACTACTTTTCTAAAAATCACTTTCTACTCTATAAAGTAAATATTTATGATTTATTTTTTTTTTAACTTCATTGCAAAGCAACAAAAGTTAAAAATAACATAGCTTAAAAATTCAACCTAAAAAGTTGACTTAGAATAAAGTACAGGTCACAAGTTGAAAGGATCAACATGAGTTAATCCGAGTTAAAATAAAAAAATTATTATAACATATATAAAAATTGCTCGGTCTTTTCTTGTGGATCGCTAGGTCTGATCCATAGTAAAAAAGGTCAATGTTTTTTTTGTGTTTTTCTTTGTTTTTTTTAGAGCTGTTTTTTTTCTTTTTTCTTTGGTTTTCTAAAGCTGTTTTTTTTCTTTGTTTATTTTTTAATGAATATTTTTTTGTTTAATTTTTTTTATTGTTAAATTTTTTTCTATTTAGTTATTAAACTTTTATGGCATGGATTTTGGCTTTGACGGGTTAACTTAAATTTTTTTCTAGTTTTTCTTTTTAATTAATTTTTTTGTTTAATTTAGTTTGTTAATGTTAAATTTTTTTCTATTTAGTTATCGGACTTTTATGACACGGATTCTGGGTTTGACGGGTTAACCTGGCTAATTCTGGGTTAACTCGTAATTTTTTTTTCTATTCAGTTATCAAACTTTCATGACACAAATCTTAGGTTGGACGGGTTAACCTGGTTTGAAGGGTTAATTGAGATTTTTTTTCTTCATTAGTTTTTTCTTCAGGGTTTTTTTCTTTGTTTTTTCTTTTTTCTTTTTTTTTTGTTTAGTATTTAAAGTTTCTTTGTAACCTAATTTGGTGGATCAACCTAGTTGATTCAGATTTTTTTTCTTTTTCTTCATTGGTTTTTTTCTTCCAATTTCATCTTTAAATATTGTAATTAACTATAACTAAAAGGCATCAACCTTTTTTCTTCCAATTTCATGACACGAATCCCAGATTTGATGGGTTAAACAAGTTGATTCAGATTTTTTTTCTTTTTCTTAAGTAGTTTTTTTTTTAATTTCATCTTTTAATATCGATTTGATTAAGAATTAAACTTTATAATTTGTTTTATTTACTGTTCATTGGATTATTGTGATCTCATGAGGGGATTTTATTGTACCCCTCCTTGCAAAGCTCTATTTATCAGAATAATGCTTTGCTTTATTATTTTTTTCTTTTCAATTAATCTTTTTTTTTTAATTTCATTCTGTAATATTAAATTTTTTTTCCTTTTTAATTATCACACTTTTATAACACGACCTTGCAGCCAGACCCATATCCAAGGCTCCAGGTTTGATGTTGCAATCAAACTCACTTAAACTTGGATCATGCAAGTTTAATATTATTATTAATATTATAAATATAACTTCTAGGTCAGGCGTAGCAGACAAACTCAATGCTCTTAGGTATAGCTTTGTAGAAAGACCTAACACTCTTAGATCTTAATTTTTTATATATTTTTTATGTAAAAAAATGACCCGCAGTGTAGCGCGGGCCGCGTTTCTAGTACAATATACTAAAGGAGATCAATGTTTCATTGTTTATCCTTTTACTATTCACCAAGACTAGGACCACTGTAGATTGGAGCAGTGTAATGATATAATTGTCCTTGTCGCACGTGTGCGGCGTAGCGAAAAATGTTCCACTCTAAGGTAAGTATCTGGAAATCGAGAAATATGGGGAAACAAGGATTCCTTATCTTTAATCAGTGGAAAGCGGGAAAAGGAAGATGTCACCTAATATTTTGGTCACTAGGAACCCTAATTAATCTCAGAGATCGAGTACAGGGACTGATTGCGTAAAGGGAAGATATTAGCACCCCAAATACGCATTACCTAAGGTAAGCTGCATTGTTTGATTGTTTGAGAAAAAGCTAACGTGTTATTGTATTTCTAATTGTTGGTCTATCTAAGGTTTAAGAAAAGTCATTTTCCGTAAGAAGATCCTTATCTTATCGGGTAAAAGCCTATTCGTTCTAATGTCTATAAAAAAAACTACATTTTTAATATCAGGAATATGTTTTATGTATAAATTCATAATCCCAGATACTAAAAGAAAACAAAAATATTTTTTTGGAAATTTTAAAATATTGGTCTAGTTCTCATGACTTTAATAAACTTGTTATTAAAGCCAAAATACATGCTAAAACATATTTTTGAATTTTTTTGTGTTTTATGTATATAAAAAAATGATATGATTTTTTTATCTTTGAGAGACTTAGCCATATGCATGAAAATAATTTTTTTTTTGTTTTATAATTTTTTTTGCAATGTTTTGACGAAAACCAGGTATTTTAATACCGGATTTATATCTTTACGGTATAAAAATACATACCAATATTATGCAAAGTAGATAGAAAAATACATGATAAAATCACAATTTTTTAGAAAGATTTTTGGAATTTTTTTTAATTTTTTTTAATGAACAGTGGATTACTCTATACTGTTCACATGCAACGTGAACAGTGGAGCACCCGCCGAAGAAGAAGAAGAAGAAGAAAGGGAAAGGGAAAGGGAAGGAGGCTGACCTATAGTAGATGCTTGGTTGCGACGAGGAGGTTCAGCCGATGGCTCAATAGGCTTCGGTGGAAGGAATGGTGGCCGGTGTCGGTTGCTAGTGAAGGAAGAAGAAAAGTTGCAGAGAAGAGAGGCTTGGCGGCGCGCTCACTATATGAGGTGGTCGGGTGGTTTCTTGTGATGGAGATGGAGGTGTTCAATCCGGTGGTGACGAAGTTGGTGGTTGAACGACGTAGTGGAGAGAGAGAGAGGTTCTGCTTGAAGCAAAAACCGGGTGTTGGAAGCTGGTTTTTTGGTTGTCTTTCGACCAAAATTTATCTCCCCTTGGAGTATGCAAATCACATTTATTTATAGGTGGTGGAAGAGGGACACTTTGTCTCTTCTATTGCCAAATTTCGGCCCTTGGTTCGACCCGTAAGCACTCCAACCATTGCTTTAAAGAAGCAATGATGAACTGCCAGTTTTGTGCAGGAAAATGGCCGGTCGGGTTGGCTACTTTGGGGCGGTGCCGCCGCCTCTGCAGCCCAAACAGTTTATACTAGCCTGTAATCAAGTATCATAGGATCGTTTTCGTGTTGGTTTCATCTAATTTGGGGAAGGAATGAGGCGTTAAACTCCTTGGGAAGGAGGCCTCTAGGATAGCCTCACTGGAGAAGAAGATGAATAGTAACTTTTCTGCCAATTACGTTTTAGTCATTCAATTTGTCACTTATCTCTAATTACACCCCTGATTGGTTTCAAATTTTCAATTCTATTCAATTTCACCCCTGAAGAATTTCAATTCAAGCCCCAGATTTCAGCGCCTATTTCCCTTTTGGTCCTTGGTGTTGGATTTCTTCAATCAAGTCTCCAACTGGTTATAAAACTTCAATATTTGTGCAATTAAGCCCATGATTTGACCAAATCAACTCTTAAAAATTCTAATTTAACCCCAAAACTTTAATTTCTTCCAATTAAAGCCCAAATTGACTTAAAAATCAACGTTTCTTGCAATCAAACCCTTCATAAATTCAATTAAACCTCCAAAAAATTTAATTGAGTCTATAAATATTTGTTTTTGGACCTTTCTTCTTCAAATTGAATTTTCTTTGTCAACAAGGCTCTTCATTTGTAAAAAAAATATACTGTCAAATTTTAATCTTTGAATTTTTGAGCCTCCTCAACCAATTTCTAGCCATTTTCTGGGCGCTCCGACATCCTCTTCTCGTTGTTATTATTTTTTGGATTTTTTTGTTTTTAGTCCGAATATTTTTTTTTTTGATTTTTGAAAGAGAAAAGGTGAATTTGGGGAATAACCCAAAAATGGGTTATGATAGTCCTTGCCAAAGAAACTTGCTAAGCATGCAGCTGGAGGTCTGATTGTCTTTTTCATATGATACATTTAGCATTGAAAAAATAATTAGGGACAAAATGATTCGTTCGGGTTTTTTGGGCTATACTATAGATACTGATTAGCCCCTCAAGGCACACAATTTTAACCTTTGGGTTATGGACTTCTTTTGTCTTTTCAAAAAAATAAACAGTAAAATTACATCTATACCCCAGAAAGAGGGAAAATATATAATTGTGTTGAGGGGCTTTATCATCTTTTTATTTTATTGAAACAGTTCAAATACAAAATTACTCTTGGGTTTCAACAAAAATAAGGTTGCATATAGGGTATTTTCATCGTTTCGTGTAGCTACCCCACCTAAACGCCTTAATACAGCAGCAGGCGTTGAGGCATGCCAAGGTTGCCAGACCTCAGGCACCGGGGCATGACATCGTTGCCAGGCTCTAAACGTTAGGGAATGGCATGGCTGCTAGACCCCATGCGCTCGAGTTAGGCATGGCTATCAGACCTAATGTCTTGGGTCTAGAAAAGCTATCAAACGCAGGCGCCATTGGTATGACAGGGGTGCCGGACCCATGTTAATTGAGGCTGGGCTGGCAGAGGATGACATACCCAAGAAATTTGGGCCTGGCACCAATAGACTCAAGTAGCATGGGTCTGGCAAGGGCGGCAAACCCAAGTTACTTAGGTCTGGAAGGTGATGCCATACCTAAAAGACTTCGGTATTATTATTATTATTATTATTATTATTATTATTATTATTATTATTATTAGTAGTAGTAGTAGTAGTAGTAGTATTGTTTTTATTCTTAATATTATTATGATTATTAAATTTGAAAAAAAAATATTATTACTATTAAAGAAAAACCATAGATTTGATTTAAAGAGTAAAATTAAAAACTATAAGAACTTGGGTCAAGCATGTTTAATATTATTATTAATATTTTAAATATTATTATTTTCATTGTTATTAATATTATTAATATAACTATTAATAAATTTGAAAAAAAAATTATTACTATTAAAAAAACCATGATTTTGATTTGAAGGGTAAAATTTAAAATAATTATTAGTATTAAAAAATTTTGTTATTGTTGTTGTTGTTGTTAATGTTATTTATATAATTATTAATAATTTTTAAAAAAATATTATTACTATTAGAAAAAAATTGTAATAAGGTCACATCTGGGTTTGGCACTGTCATGTCCCAGGAACCAGGATTTGACATGGGTGCCGTACCCAAGTACATGGGTCTGGCAGGAGATGTCATACCTAAGAACTTTGAGTGGCATCAACAGATCTAAGTTATTTGGGTCCAACAGGGACACTAGACCCTAGGAATGTGGGTGTGGCACGACTAAACCCTAGGAGCCAGGGGCTGGTGGAGGTGTCAGACCCAGGTTACTTAGGTTTGGAAGGAAATGTCATATCCAAGGAACGTGAGTATTATTATTATTATTATTATTATTATTATTATTATTTTAAAAAAAATATTATTACTATTAAAGAAAAACCATAGATTTTATTTGAAGGGTAAAATTAAAAAATATAAGAACTTGGGTGGACATGTTTAATATTATTATTAATATTATTAATATTATTATTTCGTTATTATTAATAAATTTGAAAAAAAAATTATTAGTAATAAAAAAAACCATAGATTTGATTTGAAGGGTAAAATTATTATGATTATTTACATCATTATTAATAAATTTGAAAAAAAAAATATTATTACTATTAAAAAAATTAGTAATTAGATCTCATCCCAAGTCTCTTTGGTTTGACATTTTGACCAGGCCCAAGGCTTTTGAATCTAGCATGACTGCCAAACCCAAATCGTTTAGGTTTGACATGGTCGTCAGACCCAATTCGCTTGGGTCTGCAATGACTATTAAACTCAAGGGGTTAAAAGATTATATTGACCCGTTGTAGAGCACTGACTAATATATTAGCAATTGAATAAGAAGATATATGGGCTCTTTGGTGAAGCAAAGCCCAACCTTGATATAGAATTATATAAAAAAGATCTAAAGATAAGCTCAGGCCTACTAACTAGAAAAAAGAGGTAGTATTAAGATTTAGTTATTCTTACAACCAAGGTTGTCAAAATATTTTTTTTTATCACGACATAAAAAATACAATGTAAACTTGGATCGTAAAATTATAAAATTATAAGTAATTTTTTTAACTAATTATATATTGACAATCCCAGCTAAGAAATTAAATTACATTAAAATCTGATAAAGAGAGTCAATAATATTATAATCAATGAGTGATCTAAATAAAATGAGAGAGAGAGATAATATGAATCAATAAATTAATGACATGGAGAAATAAAAAGTTTTAGAACAAAAATTCTCAATGCAGGGGAATCACTAAATGGTAGGAAGTACACGTGAACCTGGTGACAACTTGGTTGTTCTTATCATAATAAGTCCTAATGGATCCTTTTGGGTTTGCAAATTAATAAGCCTAAATTAGTAATTAACTAAAATAAATTCAGTAATGAAATAAACTCCTAAACAATGTCTAATGTGATATAAAAAAATTCAAATTAAAAATAATTATTCAAAAATAAATAAATAAATAAATAAAATAGAATAATAAAAAAATTCTTCATGTTAAAATTCCTCTACGTAACCCGAATTTCTAATTTTAGCATATTCTTGGCATATTTGAATTTTGACTTCAAACAAGTCGTTATTTCTTATCTAGATGAATTACTGGCCCTACAATGTATGGTTAAAAAGCTTCAGATGTCTAGTTTCTAACCCAACTTTAATCACAACACAATTCCATGGGTAGTTCTAGACATGTACTAAATAGAACATGAATGTCTAGTTTGATATATTTCAAGATTCGTCTACTAACTTTGACCCTTTAAAATATCATGATCCTAACTCCATTTGACTTGAAAATTTACTATAATATATTTTCATGTGTCTAATATTTCCTTGTAAAATTTCAGCTTTATCCAATGTACGGTTTGAAAGATATGTATAATCTCGCAAAATTGATCAGGATGCATTTTAAAATCAAATTTGAACATGACTTGGTTTATATAATAAATTTAGTAAACTTGTAAAATCGGACCGAGTTTACCAATTTTACATAAATTAAGTCTGATTTTACTGATTTTCTAGTTTTAATTCAATTTTTCATATTAAATATATATTGACTCGTAAAATCATATAATTTTACGAGTTAACTCACGATTTTAACAATAATGCTTATAACCTCCCTCCCTGTATATAATACGCCGTTGCTGAAAAAAAAAAAACCACCGATCATATATTGCTTAAAGGCACAGATCTATTCTGGATCAATTTCTTGACAACTTTGTTCTAGAGACATGTATAAACTTTTCAATCAAAAGCCTTAGGGTTTCTCATATCATTATTTGCTTCCTGCAGGCTATGGTTTTTCGGGCTCACCTTTCTTTGGTACATTTTCAATAGTTTTTAATCATTCAAAATCTATTTTCAATTTCTGTTTAGTTTTTTTTGTGTCAATGGGATTGAAGAGAAATGAAAAGGGATCGGGTCATTGACCAGGAGAAAGGTTGGTTTACAGATTTAGTTGGGTTTTTATCAAATATTTTGATCGTCCGGTTCAGAAATCAACTCAAATTTTTAATCATTTAAGTTTTTATTTTTTTTATTTTTAACCTAATTTCAGGTTATTTAAATTTTAAATTAACTTATTAAATCGGATCGAGTTTTAAAACTTAAATATTGGGCAAGGAAACATTTTAAAACATAGCTTTACAACCTTGTAGTATTTAGAAATTGATTTTAATTTTTTTAGAAATAGATTAAAATAATATTTTTATTTTTGAAAATCTATTTTTATGTTAGCATATTAAAACAATTTAAAATTATATAAAAATAATTAATTTAATTTTTTTATATAAATAAACAGACTCAAAGAGACTAATGGTGCATGTTTCAAATTAAATTTCAGCAATTAAATATTAAGGTATGTATATTAAATCTTGAAAATTTACTTTTCTTTCTATTATTATCGATTTATTTTTTTCGAAACAAAAAATAACATGTGGTAAAGTCACCTGAAATTTCACCTAATGGTAAATAAAAATAATGACATGTCAGTGGAGTTAATACTGTTAAAAGACCTCTAGTGTCAGCCAATCATTTCTCGAAGTAGAAATCACTCCATAGTAGACGTAGTCCACACACCGAACCCCAAAAAAGCCCAAACCTTCAACTAACCGCCACCAAAACCACCACCACTACTACCATAACTGCCACCAACACCACCATATTTATTAAAAACCATCGAATTGTTTGTTTCTCCAAACACAAATAGGAAAAACACGAAGATGTACAGCGATGTGTCAAGCTGCAATACTTACAACTATGGCGACGCCTTGTATTGGGACGCCCGTTATGTCCAAGAGGCTGAGAGCTTCGATTGGTACCAGCGCTACGCCTCTCTACGCCCCCTTGTTCGTCGCTATATCCCCACTTCCTCTCGTGTCCTCATGGTTGGCTGTGGCAATGCCCGTAATTATCCCTTCCTTTATCTTTCTTTTAAGCCTTGTTCTTGTTAGTGTTACTTTTCGGCATGATTCTTGTTTTTTCTTCTTTATACCGAAATTATTGGACTCGGGCACTGATTATTTTCTTTTGTTTCTTTAAAAGAATTGAAGTTTTTTTTTGAATTAGCTCTGTGTTGTTCCATTTTTTTTGTGGGCTGAACTGGAACGCTATTTTGGTAGAAGAAGAAAGAATGTGAGAAATAAAAGAAGTTTTATTCATTAAAGTTTGCATGTACTGTTAATCTTGATGATATTCATACCTATTGTTTCTTACAACTGTAAAATTGGAAAAAATTCATCTTATCAAATGAACCTGACGGGTGTTCCTATCGCTGTATATTTTGAGACATACACACATGTATGCATGCGTGTGTGTATTCGATTACGCATCTGATGGGATTGTTTTGCGTTGTAGTTATGTCGGAGGACATGGTTGATGATGGATATGAAAACATAATGAACGTTGATATCTCGTCAGTGGCCATTGACCTAATGAGAAGAAAATACGAGCATATGCCTCAGCTCAATTGTATCCTTTTAGAAGAATTTATGTAACTTCTTATGTGGAATTAACTTTGCCTTTTTTTTTAAATTAAATACCTCAACTACTTTGTGAGCTTCCTTTATGATTTGTGTATAATAGACATGGAAATGGATGTTAGAGATATGAGCTTCTTCCCAGATGAATCTTTTGATGCTGTCATCGACAAGGGTATAATCCCCCCTCTTTCATTAGATCTTCTTTTTTAATGCTTCTGGGTTTTCAATTAATTTAATGGTTTCTATGTTGAACTTTTTTCTTCCTGTTCAATTTCATCCTCTTGGACGCATGGCTTATCAATCCTCAATCCAGGGACTCTTGATTCTTTAATGGTATGGTGCAGATCTGAATGCTCTTCTTTTCTTAGTCCTGAGGCGTTTAGAATCACTATTTCCTTATGTTAATCTTTTGTACAATTGTATGTATAGTGTGGCAGTGATGCTCCTATTAGTGCTGCCAGAATGTTGGGGGAAGTAAGCAGGTTGTATTATGCATAAGTTTTATTTCTCATGGTGTATGTTGTTAACACCATGCTGTTGTATGTTTGTATGTGTACTTACACATTATAATTGCAACAATCTTCACTAAATTTGTTTTCCTTTTGTTCTTGTAGGCTTCTTAAACCCGGAGGAATTTATATGTTGGTAACCACATACCTTAATGGAAGATTATATTCTTGTATTCTTTTCATTATTTACTGTATGCTTCTGGAAATTCTTAAAAATAATATGCTATTTAAAATTTTTCATATACAGATAACCTATGGTGATCCTAAAGTAAGGATGCCACATTTGACCCGGTCCATTTACAGTTGGAAAATTGTATTGTATGCGATACGTAAGTGTTTTTTGCTTTCCCCCTTGTGCTTTACAGAATATTTTCACTGCTCTCATTGGTTTCATATGTTGAAGTGCTGTTCATTGAGCCTGGGTCAGAAATTGATATGTTCAACTTGCGAACCCGGGCTTGATTTTAAAAGTTCAAAATCATTATTATGATCCATTTATGTGTTGCTACAAATTTTCTTTTCAAAAACACAACATTTATTCATTCTGCAATCCAATCTCTCCTTATATGATTGTTATAAACTAAAACTATTGGTTAAAAGTGTCCATTTTAAGTGAAATCCATAGCAGACAAAAAAACACTAGGAAGTCGTTGAATAAACAAATAAAAAAAAAGATAAGATTAAAGTAGTTAAAAAAGTATAGAAAATGGGATAAAGGACTCTGATTATTAGCTCTGAGGCTTGATACCTCATAACTGTTGACAATTTTAAATCAGCTGTTCACAGCAGCGAAGCTAGGCATTTTATATATTTAATTGTCCTCATGGTTGATTTGTAGTCAAATAAATTGCCATTTTGGTAGCTTATGTGAATAATTTGGCTAAAGATTGGATAGTCTTGATACACAAGTGTACAGTGTCTTGAGGAACTTTAAACAGGGATTGAGCATTGTCTCCTCCCATGCACAAAGGATTCTGTTTGTTTATAGAATGCTTCTTTCTTGTGAAATAAAGAATCAGTTTTTGTCTGGGGAATAGATTGTTGCAGGCTGCATCCAGTGCTTAAAATTGTCCTTAAATAGTGTAAGTTGGTAGTTCTTGAAGGAACTTGAGATTGACTTTCAATGGCTATGATAAACTTCGTAATTGGGGAATTTTAGGCCAATGACTATCATCTGAGTATGTTAATTAATGCACACATGTAAAAATTACTCATGCGAGGACTTCTAAAGATTGACTCCTCTATTTTCTTTCTTAAAGCATCAATGGAAGTTTCATGTAAGGCATATACAATTGGTAGCATTATTCTGTGAAGTTACCAATTATGTTATTGAAGATGGAGCACTGAGGCAGTGAGTCAGCTCATGGCTAACTTGCAGCCAGCTTGCGATCTCCTCCAAACTGATAGTATGGAATCAATTTTTGGTTGGTCTAACCATTTGAGCATTTCTTAATGTGTATTACTCCTGTGATACTAACAGGAAAATAAACCAGCATACAACTGTAGGTACCTGCTCATTATATTCCATGGTGTAATGAACAAAGCATTTCTTAATGTGTATTACTCCTGCGATACCAACTGGAAAATAAACCAGCATACAACTGTAGGTACCTGTTCATTATATTCCATGGTGTAATGAACAAAATAAATAGGAATTGTCTTTTGAAACGGAAGAGGTATTTTCCTTGTTTGAGCTTTTCATTTTAAAGTTTAATCTTTTTGAAGCAATGCGTCATAGTGTAAAATTCATATCACAATAACACTTACGATCCCCATTCAAGTGCCATATGTGCACAAGGAATGTGCTGGCATTTTCTTTTCAGGAGCATTTTTTTTTTATCTTTGATTGATGCATATCTCTTTTCAGTCCTCTGATTTCTAGTGTAAGATGCATTTGAGTTCTGAATCCTAATTTTTCATCGACTTCATGATCCTATTGTGAGCTTCTCAACAGTAAGTTACCGAGTTCGATAAAAGGAGCTAAAATTTTCTCTTGCCCTTTCCCATGTGTTTTCAGCTAGACCAGGTTTTAAAAAACCAGCAGGTAGTTCATCAAACTCACATTTGGAACCAGTTCCCATTACCGAGACGGGCTTACTTCCAGCAGATTTTGTTTTGGACGATCCAGATTCTCACTTTATATATGTGTGTAAAAAGATGGATGAAACAACAGACCCGAGTAATATATCCTCCCATCCATTGATTGCTGATGCTTCATAGGACAAAGTTACATTCAAGCGCTAATGTTCTCTGTGTATGATTAATGTTGATTCTACAATAAGGACTAATCATTGTTGTCCTTTTGAGTTTTTGTTTCAAAATAGAGATTCTGTTGTTACTTCCCCTTGACATTTAAACTTAGCTGCTGGTTGTGCAAATCAATATTGAAAGGGTTGGACGATATCTCAATACGGGAGAAAATCCAGTGAAATAGGCACTTTTGTAGAGGTGTAATCTGGTTTCTAGCTCAAAACTTCTTTGTTTGACATGAATTTCATTGTAAAACTTTGTTTGGAGTTGCATCTCTTGCTTCCCTTTATAATGTTTAGGTGTCTTCTACGAATGAATCCGCTGCCAGCACCAGTCATGTTTCTCTGTCACCTCGTAGGCTACCGATTTTATACTACGAATGACTCCTGGTGGTGTTTATCTGACCTGCTTCGAATTGTAACGAGAATACTGGTGTAGTTGGAGAAGAACTGTTAATGTCGTCTTGTAGATATGTAGAGGAGCTAAGTCTTATTTATTACCATAAATAAATTTTAGTTGATGATGGAAGAGGTTGGGAAAGAAATAATCCTACCTATATATACAGTCTGCGAATTATAATAATAATAAGAAAGAAAGAAAAAAGACTCCCGGATATGAGATCTGATCCTGTAAAGAGGAGAGATCTCAACCACCTAAATAGAATCTGTCATATTTTTTTAACGGATTAACAGTAACAATAAAACGCATAAAACTGTTCAAGGCGACAACTAACTTACAGTTTTGTCCTTTTAAGAAAATTTAGGGTGCCTTCGTCATGAAGGTGATCTCATCTTTTTCGAAGTCCAATTGGTCATTAAAACAGTTACCAGGGATTATTTTTATCTTTTTAGTTTTTTTTAAACAGTACAATTACTTATTTTTCCAAACACATCAATTACTTATCTGTATGGTTGGATCAAGCCCAGCCTATATGGCTAGGCTGGGTTTGATCCAACCTACCCAGCTTGGTCACTGGTCCCACCTAGTGACCAAGCTTGCAACAACAAGCATATGCGAATTATAATTCATGTGTGCTTGTATAGTGGAAAAGTAATTAAAAATGAAACGAGGGAAGAAAGCTTACCTGGTGTGGGACGTTAGTTGCTAGAGACGAGGTCACAAGGCTATGATGAAGAACTCTTGCTGCTAAATGAAGTTTACAGGGTACTACTATTATTGGTTGGAGGCTAACGTTTGGTTGAGGAGAAGAAGAGGCGTGACCTATGATCGAGATGGAGGAAATCCCTCTGCCGCTGCTGGCTTGAGTTGGTGCAGGAGACTGGTGAGTTGGCTTGTATGTTAGTCTCACGGCTAAAATAGGGGAGAGCTACTGGATGTGGCTACTGGTTGGAACTGCTGTCATGGGGAAGAAGAGAGATGGAGCAGCGTCTTTATGTTTGCATACCCAAGTCTCATATGTCAAATCCAAGTCTCATCCTTCACACATGCATTTAGGCATTTAGACACATCTATCTTTATGTTTAGCAAGAACATTCTATTCTTTTTCATGGCGACCTTTGCAATCATATCTCCTTTAGTGTTAAGTAATGTCAAAGTATGATCTTTCATCTTAATCTCATACCTCTTCTCCAATAATTATCCAAAGCTCAATATATTGCTTTTTATAGTTGGTATTTAAATAGACATCACCAATAAATTGATGACTTTTATCTTTGAATTTAATCAAAATTATACATTTTCCTTTGATGACAACTTTTGAATGATCTGTAAATATGACATTACCTCTAATTGCTTCATCAAGCTCTATGAACTTGTCTTTATCTCCACACATGTGGCTGCTGGCTCTATTATCTAAGTATGACATGTTCTCTTTGTCTTGCATTCTCTCATTATACACTAGTAGTAGAATGGCTTTCTTCTCTTTTTCTATCATAAAACTTGCATTATCCTTAACCCTCTTAGTTGGACTCTAACAATCCCTAACATAATGACTTGCCTTTTGACAATTATAGCATTTAACTTTTGATTTGTCAAACCTGCTGTCAAATCTAGATCTTGGATTGTTATGTCAATTGAACTAGTCGACCGGTTCCCTTAATTCGATCTACCATTTGATCTGTTAAGGCTGCCTCGATCTCCTCTTCCAAATCTTCCTTTTCCTTCCTAGGTATATCCAAAAACATCTTTGAAAAAAGTGTTTGTGAACCCACATCCCCTTGAATCTCATGGGCTTGTAATTTTTCCATGAGACCTTGTATCGAAAGAATATCCATATTTTACGACTCTTTTATCGCAACCACCATATAAGGGAACTTCTTTTGCAGCAAGAAGAAATATAGAACTTTTGATTGTATATGGCCAATGCTCTTCCAAAATATTTTGAAATATTCTCTGATTCAAGCATATGTAACTTTTTAAATTCACCACGTAGTTTTTATAGATATACCTTTCTCACATTGTTAACTTCTTGGTTTGATTCTTGCAAAACTTTTCATGCTTGCTTGGCGGTGGTTGTATTGGCTACTATCTCAAAAGTAGTGTCATCTAGACATTGGTGGATGATTGTTGATGCTAGTTGATTCTTCTTTTGTGTCTTTTACACTGTCTCTCTTTGGAATGAAGTCAACGTTGCTCTATCTATAGGCTCCTTAAAGCCTTTTTCAACCGTCCCCCATACATCTTGGGAACCTAGCCAAGCTTTTACTCGAATACATCAAGTTTCATAATTGTCCTTTGTCAATCTAGGACATTGAAGTAGAAAGTTTGAATTGATCATGTTAAATAATCAAATCTAAACTCTGATACCACTTATTGGAAAAGAAGGATAGGGTATGGTAGTTAATTTATAAGAACAAACACAAAAACAAAGCTAAAGAACAAGAAGAAGAATGAAAGGTATGATGTTTTTTATTAAGAGTTTTCTCAAAAGATACACCTTTTTAATTATTCTCTATATACTTGTGTATTATGATTCTGATTATAAGCCCTACTTATAGGCCTCAAGTACTAGATGATCAAGGAATTAAACTACTCAAATGAAATTCCAATCTAATAAGGAATCAAACTTTCTAATTAAACAAGGATTCTAATAAACTAGTCTTTTACAAATCCTTCTTCATCACTACATTAACTAGGATTCCTCCTTTAGCTAGTATTAAAACTCTTATAAATTCTAAATCCTATTAGCCTAAATCTTAGTTGATATTGAACTTCAACACAGATATGCCTTAGCATCACCAGACAAAGTAGCCAACAAGACATAACATACCCAGAATCCTACACTCTTTAATTCTATCAGAGCTTGACTAATAATTTATTCCTCATCAGAGCAAGGTCTTTCATTCTTATTTTCCCTGCTGTCTCGACATTTGAAGTACTTGATTGAACTGTTAAACTTGATTGCCTTGATATGCTCAATTGCTAAAGAAGGTAAACCCTCCACAAGGCTCAAAACATGAGCCAAAGAAAGCCTAACTTGTCCTAAATGAGACAGAGAAGAACTAATAGAGTTAAGAAGATCCACCAAGCTCAAACTATGTTTAAGATGTTCTTCAACAGATCGAGACTTCCATTTGCTCATATGGTAGTCTATATCCACAACTAGCTTTGCAAAAGCTTTATTGATCGAGGGTACAACCAGAAAACATTGTTGAATCCACTAGAAGGATATAATTTCTGATCCGAATCTCAAATCCAAGCACAATCAATAAAAAAATGGTAAATAAAAAACTAGCAACTTATGTGGCCCTTCGAATGTTTAATATACAAGAAAAAAATTTGCTGTCAAGTGTGCTTATCTTATCGTAGTGCAATACTGTTAGTGAATATGCTTTGCAGCCAATCATTTGATTATACATAGCACTTATTTTATTTATATAAAATCTATTTATTATTAATAAAGGCTTTTTCATTTTTAATATTTATTTATATTTAATTAATAAATCTAATGTTTAATTAATGAATCTAAAATAAAGATAAGTCCATGGAACAAAAATGTTTTGCAAAGAAAATTATAAAGTTGCAATAATTATGAGATTCTAATTGCATCAAAGCATTGTTCCTAAATGTTCTTGTTCAATATTCTATTAATATTAGACATTAATTGAACTTGTTGAGTCTGGTGCATATTATATTCTTTCCTTTATGAAATAAAGCAGTTGTTCTCATAAACTGAGGTATGAGAGAAATTTAGAATTAATATGCAAGTGATTTTTAGATGACATGTGTCGTGCATGGACGCGCGATGTCACCGGGTTGTTTGGAATCACCACCTAGTTGTTTGGTTCAGGGTCGCTAGAAAAACCTGAGTATACTGGTCTTATTAGAGATTTGAGGGTAAGAGACTGATTATGGCTAGGGAAGGTATTAGCACCTCTAGCACACCCTATCTAAGGTAAGCTGCTTTGTGGTTTGATATGGTTTAGATGTTTTGATGGTTTTATAATCGGTGGTCTATCTATAGTTTAGCATTGAGATTTACTCGTATGAATAAATCCGGTGCTTAAGAATTTATTATAGACTCATGTACTCAAATAAATTCTTAGAAAAAAGATTCTTTGTAATTTGTGTATTACTGTGAAAAATACTCCTAATTAAAATTAATGAATATTTAGAATAACTCTGAGAATTTTCTGGTCAACTATGATATTTCAAATACCAGCCTCACTTGTAGATCCAACGTTCTATACCAAGATTTTTAACCATTAATTCTCATAAATTAAAAAAATAGTTTATTAAAATATTGATCAAATTCTCATGAATTTAATAAAGTGGTTATTAAATCCTAAAATGCATGCAAATATATATTTTGAATTTTCATATGGAAATACCATGCAATATAATTTTTTGTATTTTTGAGACACTTAGCCATATGCAATAAAGAAAAATTGATAATTTTTATCCCAATAGCTCAATAAATCACAAATCATCATTTAAACAGTCTCAAAACCTTATGCATAATTAATAATTTGTCCAAAAAACTAACAATTTATCAAATAAATGGTTTAGGGTTAGGAATCAACCTTCCAAGGTTGTTGTGCTTATCTAGGGATTGTTGGAAACCTTCTAAGACTGCAAGGCAATCCCAGCAGCGCGTGGAATCATACAGCATCGCCACTGCTGATAGGTGGAATCACGCATTTTCTCTACTAGAGGAGGAGAACCTAATGAATCTGAAACTCCTTTATCTCCTCTTTGATTCCTTATTGACGGTGCAACAAATAGACACATGTAGAGGGAGCTCCACTCTATTGATGTTTCAATCTTCTTCTTGTTTTTTAGTCTATATTTGTCTCTTCTCCCTACTGTTGCATTTTAATGCTAACGATGATGGAAGAAAATTACAGATGGTCTGAAACTACTACATCCCTTCTTGAATTCCCCACTAGCAGAGCCACAACAGATCTCTGTAGAGGAAGCTCTGTTATGTTAAAGTTTGATGTCTACTCCTGTTTTTCAGACCATGTCTGTCTCTTCTCCTTACTATTGTGTTTTGGTGCTGCTACAGGTGGGAGAAAGTTTTATAGCGTATAAAACTACTATATCCCCTCTTGGATCTCTCACTAGTAGTGCCATAAATAGATCTTTATAGAGGGAGCTCGGCTAGTTGAAGTTCGATGTCTGCTCCTTTTTTTACCCATATCCTGTGCTGCTGGACTGGAATGGAGTTCACGGTGGAGATGGCTGGGAAGAAGGCCCTTGCTCACGGCGTGGAATGCTGACAGCTGTGAAAGAAGTGATATCAATGTTGTTGTGCTGGTGCTGTTGAAGCTGTTGGTTCTTCCTCAAACCACTACTGCTGGAAGATGTTAGTCATTGCATGATTGGATCTGGAGGTGAGGTCAATGATGTTGACAAAGTGACTCACAGGTGTCTGTGCAGAGGTGAGTTTATTGCTGCTCATAGTGCTGCCTTGTTGTCATCGTTTGTGGATGTTGGATGCTACTAGAAGGAGATATGGAGGTTGTGAACAACTAACAGTGTAGTTGAACAATAAATAAGGTTGTCTTTTGTTGATGACTAAAGGCGTTGCTGCTGTTGTTCACGACTGAAATGGAGGAGAGGAGGTGTAACTTTAGTGCTCTTGCCGTTGGTAGTGGAGGACATATGAACGGATGGTTGTCATAGGTTGTTTTGTTTCTAATGGCATAACTGGTGTAGGAGAAGTAGTTGGCACAGACCACAACGCATGAGAGATAACATTGTTGGGAAGAGGATTTTCCACTGCTGTTGTAAAGAAAAGCTGAGAGACGTTGTTGAGCTGCGATGTTGATTGAAGTAGTTATTGTTGGTCTAAGGAGGAAGCTGGTGCAAGTTATAATTGGAAAAAAATGGTTGATGAAAAGATTGTTGAAGCTGTCTTCGGTGGTTGCCCTTGTTGGTCACGATTTTAGAGGGGCTGTTCTTGTTGGTGTAGTTTGTAAATGAATAAAGAAATGATGTATATCCCACATTGAAAAGAAACACTCCCTCCTAATATTTCTAAGTGTGGGTTTCTATTGTGTAGTATTAAGCCATGGTGGACAAACTCTCCTATTTGGCTTCCTAATGTTATTATATGGATATTTATAATATCAAAAGATAGCATTTGGAACTTGGAACTTAATATGAACAGTTATACTGTTTCATGAATAGTCATACTGTTTCATGAATAGTCATATTGTTTGATGAACAATCATATTATTTCATAAACAATCATATTATTTGATGAACAATCATAGTATTTCATCTACAGTCATATTGTTTGATGAACAGTAATACTGTTTGATGAACAATCATACTGTTTCATCGTTTTGTTTCAAGTTTATAAAAACATGTTACTATACAAAAAAAAAACATAATAAAAAAAAACATATATTCTTTTCTTGGTCTTATCTTCTCATTCTTTTAGAGGTTTAGATGGCTTAGTTGTATCCTGGAGGTGTTGTCTTTATGTGAGATAAATAAACACCTTAAAGATAGTGTTTTCACGCCTCTAAGCCAACTCTATATTTGTTTCCATCCTAAATATTCCTAACAATTTGAAGGTGTTTATTTTGATGAAGACAAATATGAATTCTAGAGACAAAGTTGCTTAGAATGTCAAAATTCAACTAGATCGGTTTCATGGTACGAATTACACAAGATGGATGGATAAGATGATATTCTTGCTTACTTCATTAAAGATTTATTATATCCTTGATTCGAATCTATCTGCACTACCTGAAACACAAAAAGATGAATCTGCCACTATGACTGTAAGAGTAAAACATGAAAAAGATGAAGTGCTTTGTCGAGGGCATATACTGAATACTTTGACCAGTCGACTTTATGACATCTTCTCCAAATTAAAGTCGCCAAAAGAAATTTAGGCAGCCTTGGAGACACACTACAAGCAGGAAAAATCAGGTTCTGATTGTTTTCTTGCTTTAAAATTTTTCAAGTATGAGATTACTGAAAACAAGCCAATCATGGATCAAGTCCATGAAATTCAAATGCTGATATCAAAACTTAGTGATCTGGATATCAAAGTTCCCGATTCACTTTAAGTGGGGGCTGTTTTATCAAAACTTCCTCCACTTGGCATGAATATAGGAAGAAGATGTTGCATTCTACAAAAAATTATACCTTTGAACAATTTCAAACACACTTCTAAATTGAGGTTCAATCTCATATGCATGAATTGCAAGCAACAAATTCTAAAGTGAATTTGGTTACTGAAACTGGTTTGACAATGACTCAAAACAATTTGAAAGTGCAAAAGAAAGGAAACAAATTCAAGAAGAAACAAAATGCTAATAAGAAGCATAGAGTTTGTTTCCATTATGGAAATAAAAGGCACTATATAAAAGAGTGTTGATTCAAGAATTTCAACAAGAAATGTGGTTCTTTCAAAGTGAATATGGTTAAAAAAGATGAAGTTAGAGAGTTAGTTGTCATGGTTCCAAACATTCAAATTAGAATGATTACCAAATTAAATATGACAACTAATGTTGTAAAGACTTCATATTAGTGGCTAGATTCTGGTGTAACAGTTCATGTTTGCAACAACAAAGCATGGTTTAAGACCTATGAAGAATTGAAAAAACCTGAAGAGGTCTTGATGGGCAACCATAATTCTGCCAAAGTTTTGGGAAAATGAATTATTGAGTTGTACTTTACTTTTGGAAAAAAATTGTCTTTACTCAATGTGTTTCATATTCCTGAAATTAGGAAAAACCTTATATCTACTAGTCTATTGAGCAAGAAAGGTTTTAAGATTGTTTTGGAGTCCGATAACGTTATTGTAACTAAGAGTGGGATGTTTGTGAGAAATGGTTATTCTTGTGATGACATGTTTAAGTTCAGTATTAATGAAATCAATGTTATTTCTGTTTATATGGTTGAATTTACTTCTCTTCTTTAGCATGCTACATTAGGACATCTAAATTAAAGATATTTGAAATATATGTGTAAGCATGGTTATATTTCATATCAACATAATAATAAAAACAAATGTGAAGTATGTATTCAAGCAAAGATGCAAATAAGCCTTTTTCTAAAGTAGAAAGGAATTCTCAATTACTTGAATTGGTCCATTATGATATATATGAAATAAATGGTATGTGTAACAAGGGGTGGGAAAGATATTTTATAACTTTCATTGATGATTACTCTTGTTTTACCTATGTTTACTTGTTAAGAACTAAAGATAAAGCCTTTAAAAAATTCAAGGAATTTAAAAAAATGGTAGAAAATCAAAAGGAAAGGTAAATTAAAGTTTTTAGAAGTGATAGAGGTGGATAATACTTGCCTAAGAAGTTTTCTACATTTTGTGAGGAAAACAGAATAATCCATCAAATGACAACACCTTATATACCACAACATAATGGACTTGCTGAAAGGAAAAATAGGACCTTAGTGGATATGGTCAATGCCATGCTTTTGAATGCTAATTACCAAATAATTTATGAGGTGAAGCCTTACTTACTGCATGTCACATTCATAATATAATACTATCTAAAAAATTAAATGTTTCTCCCTATGAAGCATGGAACGGTAGAAAATCAAATCTGAATTATTTTAAAGTGTGGGGGTGTGTAGCTTTTTATGAAATTTCTGATCCTCAAAGAACAAAATTAGGACTTAGAGGTCTTAAGAGTGTTTTTGTTGGTTATGCACAAAATTCAAAGGCTTATAGACTTTTGGATTTAGAAACTAATATGATTGTTAAATCTATACATGTTGAATTTATCGAAAATAAATTCATAAGTGATTCAAATGTACAAGAACCAACTCTAAAAGTAATGACTCTTAACTCAATGTTAAATGAAAAACGTAAAAACCTAGAAGTAAGAGGTTCAAATGAACCTAGAAGAAATCAAAGAGTTAGAAAGGAAAAACACATAGATACAGACTTTATTTCTACTAATTTAATTGTATTTTTAGTGGAAGGTGATAGAAATACAATATAAAAAAAGACACCTATGATCCTAAATATGGAAGATGATCCAAAGACATTCAGTCAAGCTATGTCTTCTAAGGATGTTGCTTTTTAGAAAGAAGTGGTAAATGATGAAATGGATTCAATATTGTCTACAATACTTGGGTTTTAGTAGATTTACCTCTAGGTTCTAAGCCAATAGGATGTAAGTGGGTGTTTATAAGAAAATACAATACCGATGGTTCTATACAAACCTTCAAGGCAAGATTGGTTGCCAAAGCTTTTACTCAAAAGGAGGGTATTGATTATTTTAACACTTATTCTCCAGTGGTAAGAATTATATCAATTAGAGTTTTATTTGCATTAACATCAATTTATACATTGTATGTTCATCAAATTGATGTAAAGATGACTTTCTTAAATGGAGATTTAAAGGAGGAAGTGTATATTGAGCAACCTGAGGGTTTTATACTTCTTGAAAATGAAGAAAAAGTCTGTAAATTGGTAAAGTCTTTATATGGTTTAAAACAAGCTCTGAAACAATGGCATGAAAAGTTTGACAAAACAATTTTGTTGAATGGTTTTCATCACAATGGTGCTGATAAGTGTATTTATTCCAAATTTACAAAAGATTTTGGTGTGATTATTTATCTTTATGTAGATGACATGTTAATATTTAACACTAATATGATTGGAATAGTTGAAATCAAAAGGTATTTCACTTCTATCTTTAAAATGAAAGGTCTTGGTGAAGTAGATATAATTTTAGGTATCAAAGTTAAGAAACATAGTAGTGGCTATGCACTTAATCAGTTACATTATATTGAGAAAATGCTTAATAAGTTTAAGCATCTCAATAAAAAAGAGGCTGATACCCCATTTGACTCTAGCATGAAGTTAAATTATTATTGTGATAAAACGGTAGCACAACTAGAATATGCTAGTGCCATTGGAAGTTTTATGTATGTTATGCATTGTACAAGACCAGATATAATTTTTGGTATATGCAAGTTAACAAGATATACAAGTGAGCCAAATACATATCATTGGAAGGCTATTACAAGAGTCTTTCGTTACCTAAAAAGAACGACTGATTTAGGCTTGTTTTATTCTGATTTTCCAGATGTGATGGAAGGACATAGTGATGCAAGTTGGATGACTAGTTTAAGTGATAATAAGTACACATCAGGATGGATTTTCTCACTTGGAGGAGGTGCAATATCTTGGGCATCTAAGAAAGAAACAAACATACATCTCTCATTCTACCATGGAATTAGAATTTATTGCAATGGCTGCAGCAGGTAAAGAAACAAAATGACTAAGAAATATGTTGTTTGATATTAAGTTATGGCCACAACCTATGTCAACTATTTTTTAATACTGTGACAATGAAGCAACTATGTCTCGAGCTTATAGTAACATTTACAATGGTAAGTCAAGACATATAAGCATTCGACATGGATATATTCGAGAGTTGATTACAAATGATGTAATCACCATTGTCTATGTGAAATCTGTGAATAATTTAGTGGATCTGCTCACAAAAAGACCATTTAGAGACATAGCATGAAAAAAAACTAATGGAATGGGGTTGAAACCTGTTATTAAAGATACCAATAATAGGAACCCAACTTCGGATTAGCAAGAAACTTATCTCTTAGTTTAATGGGTAATAACAAGTTACTGTTTTGTATATGTTGGATACCGATAATTAATTTGAGTCCCTATTCTGATAGTATTCAGTGTGTTCTATTACATAAATGAGGATGAACGTAGGCTCTTAATGGAATTTAAAGTCCATGTCTAATGTAATAGAGACATGTATAATTCCACCTATATGAATATAAAAGTGGTGCCGTTTTTGACAAGAGTTAAGGTTTTCTCTTGTAAATATTCATAATTTTTTTTAAAGATTTTAGCACATGACCATAATAGTGCTAAACAATTGTAAACATCTTTAAGAGTTTGAATAGTATTATGTGTGTAGTATCTTTTATTCTACAACAAAAATTTTGGTTTAATCTGCGGACACCAATAACTTTAGTAGGATTCAAGTTCTAACACTAATTGAAGGTTTAAATTGCAAAATACCTTCTTGTAAGCATTATTCTATCAAGTGAAAAGACCTTCATTATAAACTAATAGGGGATTGTTGGTGTAGTTTGTCAATGAATAAAGAAAAGATGTTTATCCCATATTGAAAAGAAACACTCCCTCCTAATGTTTCTAAGTGTGGGTTTCTATTGTATTGTAAATTAAGCCATGGTGGACAAACTCTTCTATTTGGCTTCCTAATATTATTATATGGATACTTATAATATCAAAAGATAACATTTGGAACTTGGAACTTAATATGAACAGTTATACTATTTCATCAATCACAGTGTTTCATCTACAGTCATATTATTTGATGAACAGTCATAGTATTTCATCAACAGTCATATTGTTTGATGAACAGTCATACTATTTCATCGTTTTGTTTCAATTTTATAAAACATGTTACTATATAGAAAAGAAACACAATAAAAAAAACATATATTATTTTCTTGGTCATATCTTCTCATTCTTTTAGAGGTTTGGAGGGCTTAGTTGTATCATGGAGATGTTGTCTTTGTATGAGACAAATAAACACCTTAAAAATAGTGTTTTTACGCCTCTAAGCCAACTCCATATTTGTTTCCATCTTAAATATTCCTAACAGTTCTAAGTGAAGAGGGTGGTGGTCTTCTTGCTAGTAGTGTAGCTGGGCTGCGAAGTTGTAGCGTAGAGTTGCTGATGCTAAAACTTTTGGTTGTGTTGTTGCGCTACTACTGCTATGGATGAAGAGAAGTGCAGCCGTCACTCAAGGTTGCTGCTCACGGTGTTAGTGCAGAGAGGTTTGCTGGAGAAGATGATTATGGTGAATAGTTAAGGGTTAATTATTTTGCATTCCTTTGGCTTCAAAATATCATGTCTTTTTTTTTTTCAAAGAGTGAGGGTGGTCATGTTTTTTCTTATTGGTTCTTTATTTCTTTAGCTCTGATAATTGGTTGGAGATTGTTGTTTTAGGGTTGCAGAAGGAGAAGGAAAACAGTGGAAAGGAGGCTAGTCTTTTTGTGTGGCCTCTAGTTTTTTTTTTTTTTTTGTGGATCTAGTGTTTTTCGTGAGTGGGGAGAGAATGTTGAGTCGGAGATTTTTTTTTAATAATGGCCCCATATAATTTCTTTTTTTTTAGGCAACTATTTATAGGTAAAAAAAATTGTTATTTTTAATTGCTTAGTCCCCAGGCAAACTTGGTGACCAAGCAACCCAAAAAAATAGATTGGTCCTTCAACTTCTTTCTTTTCATATTTGATCCCTTGTAAATTTTAATTTTTCTTATTTCTTCTATTTTGAATTTTTTTGGAAAAAGAGTAACTTCTACGTCGATTTAAAAAGTGCGTTAACAAATGAACGCGTATAGGGCAAAAAAAGACGTTGTAAGTGACGCAAAGACATCGAAAACATACACACACACACACACACACACACACACTTTCTATTTCTGGTTTTTTTCAAAAAATTATCAAAAATTAGGTAAAAATTGGATAGCAACAACATGCACACTAAACTAAACCACAAGAAAATTTCATATGGAGATATCACTTATTTATATGGAAAAGCTTTTGTGATAATTGTGTGAGTGATCCTTAAACTTGATATTACTAAGCTATCTTATGTAGGGAGTGTTATTCTTTGATCCTGACCACACGTTGTCCTAATCAAGGGTAACAAATAAGCAGATATAGGGTATAACATAAACAATATGGAGGTATTTTAATAATTAAGAAAGGATTCATCACCTTAGATAAATTAGAAAAAATATTTCATCACCTTAGATAAATTAGAAAAAATATCCTATCTGTTCTCAAATAGTATTTATTGTGAAATCATTGCTATAAGTTAATCAATTGTTGAATTAATAATAAATTAAATTGTTTAATTTATTTAATCTTATTTTATTTTGAATTATGATTTATATTTAGCCAACTTATTAAGTAACCTAATGAGTCACACATATAGAACCATTGGTCAGGAATCAAAATGGAATGATTAATCAAGTATGACTTGATTGTAAATAAATTTTAAAAATTGAGGACTAGAATGTAATTAATGCGAGGTATTACAATTCTAGCCCTAGAAACACCTAAAACACAAAAGAAAAAAGCTAGCACTTTAAGGTATAACAATCTTTCTCTCCTAAAATTATTTAGGTGATTTTTCACATGTAGCTCGTATAGATTATAGTTAGAGGTCAAACACTTAGACGATTTGTGGTTTGAGACAACTCAACCTTAGATCAATTATTTAAAGCCGAAAAGAATATTTGGTTTTTTGGTAATATTCGCATAAACCCTAAACAACTCTATATTTATATAAAGGGATCCTTCGAACTCCCAAAATAATTTAAATTCACTATTTTTGTTGTGTGTAAGTGTATAAAGAAACCCCACAGTGGTAAAGAAGCCTTCGCTAGATAAATAGAGTTATTAATTAAATGTTTTAATTGTTTTTGCAATTAATTTAATGTATTATTTAGGATATGTCACTCTGGTCATGAATTACTTGGGGAAAAAAAAAAGGCTTTAGCATATTTCGTTGCTTGGAATCAGAGATCTTCGTATATAATAGGGCCATGTTTAAATATCCAAACTGCCTCTTGTATATAAAGGTAAATTGATATTTATTTATTTTTTCTTAATCATACCTTCTGTCTCTTTTTCAATGACTCCTTTTGGTTTCTCAAGGTTAAATCAGCAACTTAAAAACAGCAGCGCTCATAAAATTTATAACATAAACAAGATATAAATATCTTAAATTACAAAAATAACCGATTGGAGTACGTTAGGAGATTTGCTGTTGTCAAATGAGCCAAGCAAACAACTATACGTACGTTCACTTGTTGGGGCAAGTTAGAGAGATAAAGATGAAGAAACCAGCCATCCTTTTCTTGATTTATGGTGTTATAACAATTTCTTCTATATTGATCACCCCTATTCTTAAGAAACTAGAAATGGAACGTCTTTTTTTCTCCTTTTAGTTTTCCTCGTTCTAAAGAAAATTTGTCATGGTAACGAAGTAAAAGAAGACTCAGATTAATGATTGCAGACCTGGGTTTTCTCTGAAATGTAGGGCGAATAAATTATTGGTGCGGTATGAGCAGGACATTCTCCGGAGACTGCAAACAAGATGGTGCTCTACAGTGCAAAGCTGATTTTGCAGCCACGTTTAGCATATTCAATTCCCCAAAAGACTGCAGATGGGAGTCTTTGGGGGGCTCTGATCAACGATCATGCAGGTGTAGGATTCTTTGCATGTAAGCTAATTATGTCAAGAAAATTAATCAATTCGTTCAGGTGTACTAATATCATCATCCCAGGATGATATATAACTGCAGTTTGACTTAATTATAATTTTTGGGTTAAATTTTGGTTAAATAGAGAAGGTCAACCCCCAAAATTTCTGAATTAGTGTTGTTTGAGCTATAAAACCATCCAATTCGTTTCATATATTGATGCTCTTATTGTTCCTATTTTACCTATAAGTTTCGGTCCAATTTTTTAAAGTAAAATTGCATGGTAAAAAAAATTGTTTTAAACATATTATCCAAGAAAAATAACATACCTTCCCTGATACATTCTTCTTCTTCTTAAAAAAAAAAAAACAAAATTCGTTAAATAATAACTTGTCAATAGACTTGTAACTTGAACATTTTGGGTATCTCTACTCTATGCCTATCCTGTTCACAAAAGTCCAAGTGCTTTAGTTCAGAAGAAAAGGGAAGGTTCAACATGGGCTTGGGGCTATGAAGATGCTGACAGTCAGACTCGCTATTTCGGTTCCAAGAGCTTCAACATCCCATATGTTGTCACTTCGAGTGGGTCTGGGCTGATATGATATGAAGGGCCTTACTAACTGCAACGGTTTAAGGGCAGGAACAGATGGAAAGTGGTCTTTGGAATCAAATTGAATCCGAAATATTCAACGAGAAGCACTTGCAAACAAGAGTTGATTCCTCTAGAAAACTTCCAAAAAGATGACAGGCAACACTGACAATTATCGGGAGAAGCTTCTCTGCAGAACTTGGCTGCATATACAATGTTGTCACTGAACGAAATATCAAGGATGGATTATAAGGAGTAACGACTTTGAACGCCATCGTCATAGCCTATGCCATTAGATTTTTTATACTGTTTAATACGCACTCTTTTAATCTCATGTCGTGTCTCACTTGTGATGATAGGACCGAGAACGGCAAAGAATATCTCCCATCCAATCCAACAGTTATATAATACTGGAGCAAATTTGGTGTTTTCTCAATGGTAGTATTCAAAACATAACCACATTCCAAACGCAACCGAAGGGAACGGCCGCCCCAACGGTGTTGTTATCGTCCTTTTAGCCAACGTCGTCTCTCTGGAATTCTGACTCCACATTCTATTCCATGTGCCTGCAGTCTTCAAGTTTTAACTTTTCCTGGTGGTTATGTGCCAAATGCTTGGGGACCCTTCTTGTTGTTGCTCCTCGCAACCTTGTAGGCTTCTCCGTGACTTTATGTTCTAAGTTTCTAGCCGGGGACAGCAATGGATAAAATATTACGTTGGACATCATTGAATCCCACTGCTTGCTCACATTTTTCCCAAAAGAAATGAATGTGCCTTGGGCCCTTGCCCTCATGATCAGTGCAGTGGTGCTCATTTGTGTAAAACGTGTCCTGGTTACTTTTACTCCAAAACCCAGATATATGATATATAAAACGCCATGTCTGTTATGGTCTCAAGATTGTGATCGAGTTATAGGACGTTTGAATGTGAAATCCACCTATAAAAAATGGTGTTTACCCGATCTTCTTTTTTCCTGGTTATTAAATTTGGTGAAAAACAAGGGTGAAATTGAAGAAAGTAAAAGTTTAATGAACAATTGAGAATTAATTTGTATAAATTCAAAACCAAGAACCATAATGAAAAAGGCGTTAAAATTCAGGGTTGATATTGAAGTTCGGCTAGGACAAATTAAATTGTATAAAATTAAAAGTTTAGGGTCAATTAGGGATGCAATTAAAAGAAATTAAAAGCCGAGAAACTAAATTGAATTTTAATCAAATTTTTAAATTAAAACCCTAAAAGCCAAAACAATGTCATTTCATTTAAATGAAATGACATGTTTTGACCAAAACAACGTTGCTTTGACCGAATAGTAAAAAAAAAAAACCAGACGATAAGTCGTTTGGTTACTGTTCATCATCTTCCACTTTTCACTCGAAAAAGCTGCTTGGATGACTACCTTTTCAAAGTATTTAATGCTTTATCTCTCAACTAAACCGGACAAACCCTACACCACTGTGATGGCTTGACATTGTACTACACCCCAGTGCAATCCTTGCCGGTTGGTTGCTCGTACAGCCGCCACTTCAAAGAGATCAACTAGACCAGCCTTTTTGCAACCATTTTCACATACTATGATGATGCATTTGAACTAACAGTTAAGATCCTTCTCGCTTGAATCAAGGGCCAAGATTAGTCCTCAATAAAGACAAAACACTCATTCTCCACTCTCTATAAATAGGGGTGGATTCCAGACATTGAGCAACAAGAAATCAGATATCAAAGTTGGAGAAAAATCAGCCCCCCAAAAATACCCCCCAATTCTTAATTTTCTTCTCTTTGCTAGTTTTCTTCCACTTCTTTTGTCGTGCCATAAAATATCTTTATTAGGAGAGTTATCTAGGCCACCGGAGAAAAATGCACCATTTAAATAAACAATTATAGTAATTGATTTTTTTTAAAGTTGATTTTTCAGCAATTTTATTTTTAGAACTATTTAGAATAATAAAAAAAATTCTTTTTAGTAAAGCTAAAATCTCATTTGTTGTTGCCAACAAAGTTTTGACTAATATTTCTTTCAAGTTTGCTAGATAATGAATTTATAATATCCATAACGACAATCAAGCAAACAAAACAATACAATATTTTTTAGGAAAAATAAGTAAAGTGGAAAGAACTAAACAAATAAATGCAACCAAGATTTTTGTTTCCTTTTTTAATATCAATTAGAAACTAATAAAAATAATTAGAACTAAAAGTAAATATAAGAAAAAAGTAAGGATTTAGAATAAGTTCAGATCTTATGGATCACACAATAGCACTATCCTTTATATATATATATATATAATCATCGAGAATATATTTTTAAAAAGAAAATACTCCCTTGATATAAGGATAATTTTACATATAATACGTTTCTTTCCCACAATACAACAATTCGTTAGAATTTTTGGATGCAACAAAAGTTCTCCAAATCTTTTAATCATCATTTTTGCTTACTTGAGTTAACAAAGTATAAAAAAAGAATTGTGGTAAAAATTGAGAGGTTATATATATATATATATATATATATATATATATATATATATAATTACAAAAATTTCTAATGGTGAGAAGATTATATACTTTTCACCATAATCACATCCCATATATTTATATACTAAATAAGATATTAGTTACCAAATATATTTAAAAAATAAATTAATTTAATCATAAAAGCTAAGTTAATAAAATTTATTAATTATTTAATAAAGTTATCAATTATAAAATATATTTAAAATAATTAAATATATTAAATTAGTTTAATAATAATGGCTAACTCAATAAAATTTATTAATTACTAAAAAAAAACTATCATTAATTAAAATTCTAAAAACGACAACCTATTGTTTTTTTTCCCCTCGTTTATGTGGTTTACGTCGATGCTGTGGTAACTAAAAGAACAAATATTCGCCCCAGAGCTTCCCTAGAATTGCGATCCAAACTAGCCAGTTCCTTACAAAAGACTATCCTTTTTGCAAGAGCTTGTGGACCTTACAGTCTCTATAATTAGAAATTAAAAATAAAAATTTATGGCAACAATATTAGAATTGAAAATTGACCAAGAAGAATATATATGAAGACCGACTGCTTTAGATTGTTAATTGTATCCAATCACTCGTATCATCATATTGCTAATTAGGAACACAAAGAACATAACATGAATATTGTTGTGGCTAGGGGAAAAAAAATGGAATATAAATTTCATGTTCTGATCCAGGGTCATTGCTGACTTCGTTGTGAGCTTTTTGCAAGTATAAAACTCCCCAACAGCTCTTGAGGTGGTGGACGTAGGTGATTTCTTTTTTTCTTGTAGCGTTACGGGATCAGTAACAAAAAGAAACACCATGGAAAGTAACCCATGTTTGCCTCTCGTTTTCTTTCTTATTGTTTCTTGTTCTATTGCCCAAATCGAAGCTGGCACGAGGCAAAGTGAAGCACTTGGCCATCTCTACAAGGCGAAGTTGGAGGGAAATTCTAACGTTGACAGTGCTCTTTTTCAAGCAATCGATCATGTAGATATATCCAAGTTTCATCGTCAAGAGGGATCAAAGGAGAAAGATAGAATAGAGAGCTTGCCTGGACAGCCAAAAGTAGAGTTCTCGCAACATGGTGGTTATGTTACTGTTGATAAATCTGCTGGACGAGCACTGTATTATTACTTTGTTGAGGCTCAACATTCTAAAGAGTCTTCGCCTCTTCTTCTCTGGCTCAATGGAGGTACTTACCTCTATCTCATCCTCTGGTATTTCCTTTCCCGTTCCATGTTTCTTTTTCTTTTTCGATTTAATCCAACATTGCTTTGTACTATTTAAACAAGTTGAAGTTTTTGAGTTCCTTTTTTGCTCCTCGTTTTCTGGTTGTTCTTCCTTTCTCTTGATACATTTATTTAGGGGTTAATGTCATATACTTCCTTCACGATTATCACCAGAATTTAAACCCTGAGTATACAACTTAAAATTTTATCCTGTATAATCCCTTATCCTGTGGCAGATAACTTGTCTTTTGATTTCCGTATCAGAAAGCTTTTCTGAAAACATCGTCTCACCGCAAACCAAAAAACCACCAAATATATATCTGCACTCTACTCCACAATGACTTCATGACATTTAATGTCAACTTCTGATGTGTTTAGTTACTATATATTTGCTAAAATCCTTTATACAGAATGCCTCCCTCTTTCTCTGTTTGTCGCTACCACAAAGAATGCTTGAGCCGCCAAGCTTTTCCTTCGCAATAGTCAGCAAAATCATCATCTTAGTAATCTTCAGGAAGAATTACTTCAATATTTTAATATTAGTGGATAGGCTGCGTGAAGTGATCACATACGATCAATTTATTTATTCATTTAATCGAGCCACATCTTGTACGATGAATTTTGACACCTTCGCGAGGCAATTTATAGCATAAACCAAAATTTAATCCATAAATAACTTTACATTTCTTATTAATAATCATTCATTTGGTAGGATGAGATTAAAAAAAATATATATTAAAGATAACACTGATTAATGAACCATTAGTATTTTCTTAATATTTACGCATGCAAAAAAAATTCAATATTAATGGAGTACTGAAGATAATACATTATTTTGTTTCTCTTGATCTTTATGATAACGTTTGGTTACTAACTCCAAATATAAAAGATAAAAACCATGAATGAGCATGTTTTCTTACATTTTTTATTTCGAAAATATAAAAATTTACTTTAAAATTATTCCAAAAACTAATTAACCAAATGCAATCTCTGTGTGTATGTGTGTGTGTGTGTGTGTGTAAAGAGAGAGTTTGATGTTTGGATAGCGCCAGCAACTTCCATTGGGGGAGGAAAGAGAGAATATCAGTTCGAAGTACATTCCTAATGGACACAGGGACTTCCTCCATCAAAACAACTTCATTTGCCAAACAACTTAATAAGAGTTCTAACACGAGAACTCCTTTTATTGTAGGCCCTGGTTGTTCATCTCTGGCATACGGTGCAATGCAAGAACTTGGACCCTTTTGAGTATATAGTGATGGCAAAAAACTTTATAAAAACAGATACTCATGGAATTACGGTATAAGTTGTCAACTTTTATAAATGAGTGTTAATTTATTACTACTTACATCAGATGTGTAAATTAAAGTGACAAATAATTGGTTTTCTTTTCCAGCTGCAAATGTTTTGTTTCTTGAATCTCCTGCGGGAGTGGGGTTTTCATACTCGAACACAACATCAGATTACGAGAAAAGTGGAGACAAGAGAACAGCTGAAGATAATTATGTGTTCTTAGTGAATTGGCTGGAGAGGTTTTCTGAGTATAAAGATAGAGAATTCTACATATCAGGTGAAAGCTATGCAGGACATTATGTGCCTGAACTTGCTCACACTATTCTATACCATAACAAGAAGGCTAAGAAGACCATTATCAATCTCAAAGGAATTCTTGTACGTGCATTTCTCTCTCAATCCGTCGATAAATTATACATTTTGAAAAATATAAGCATGTGACTAATCAACTTGGCTCTATTTCTACCTTTCAAATATTTGAATTTAACATACTAATAGACAAAGTAGGTTGCCAACTTGTAAACAGCTAATATTTTCTTTTAATAATTACAATATTATTGGAACTTGTGACTTGCACATGTTAGGCATGATAGCATCATTGGGTTTATGCAAAGCAAAACTAGGTAGATGTGGACAGGCCGGGGTGTTCTTTGGTCCCGATGTGGCAAGGCATCCCACATTCCATTATTTGTGGTAGAAGATTGTTTGCTGGAATCATTTATCGTGATGCTGTAAGAAATTGAGGAAAAAGAGGAAGAAAATCTTATGGGACTTGAAAAAACAAGTGATATGCATCTTACTAATGCAAATTGTTGGCTACATATTAACTATAAGGTGCATTCTCTTGTGGAAATTGCAGATTGGGAATGCAGTAATCAACCCTGAAACTGATACAATAGGGATGTATGACTACTTAGGAAGCCATGCTATAATTTCAGATGTGTTGGTTCATAAAGTACGAACACATTGCAATTTCTCATTCAATGCAACACCTCAGTCTGATGAGTGCAATGAAGCAGTAGATGAAGTAAGAAAGGATACTCATCATATCGATATATACAACATCTATGCTCCATCATGCTTTCATAAGAATACCACAGAAAAGCCCAAGAAACCTTCTGTAAGTAATTGTTAAAACATTTCTTCATTACATTGATGCTGTAATGTTAAATTTATCTATATATTTATACTAACAATTTTGCTAAATATATTTTCATTGGAATTGCCATATCTCTTCTACTAAATCTCATAAATCATACCAAATAACCCTCCGATTTTGCTTCCATTCAGAATTCTAATTCACTTAATTATTTTGTGTGGCAGTTGGTGAACTTCGATCCCTGCAGTGATTATTACGTGTATGCTTATCTTAATCGACCTGATGTCCAAGAAGCCATGCATGCCAATGTAACCAAACTCACTCATGATTGGGAACCTTGTAGTGATGTCATCACAAGTTGGTCAGATAGCCCTTCAACAATTATTCCTCTACTGCAAGAGCTCATGGCAAACGGTCTTCGAGTGTGGATATTTAGGTAAAGTAATCACGAGTTTATATATAATTATCATGATTATAAAGTGTTTTTTTTTTTTTTTTCAATCACTCATTAATTATTGTTAGTGTAAAATTGTCCTAACTTGATAATAGCAACCCTAATACATTAGTTTCAATGAGACTTCGTAAGTTTTGTTAATGGCAAAAGGTAAGTAAGATTCTCATAATTTGTGGCCACTGCCATTTGCAACATCTCTGAAGATTTCCTGCTTTCTAACGGGAAATCTTCATTGCCTGTAAATTCAGCGGTGATACAGATGCGAGGGTGCCGGTTACTTCAACTCAGTATTCTATTAATAAGATGAAACTTCAAGTTAAAACCGAGTGGCATCCTTGGTACCTCAAAGGGGAGGTCAGTTTTTTTTTTTTCCTTACACCACTCCAATTTTTACTTTGTTTTTCTACTCCCAATTAATTCTAGTTTAATCTCAGACATACCCTACTCCTATCAATGATTTTGTCTCGCTTATTTTATTGTGGCTGTCAGTTAAGTAAAAAATAAATGAATGAAGAGATGTTTTTGCTCTGTGTAGGTTGGAGGATACACGCAAGTGTACAGAGGAGATTTGACATTTGCCACCGTAAGGGGGGCGGGACATCAAGTGCCCACCTATCAGCCACTGAGAGCACTTTCCTTAATCAAGCATTTCCTTGACGGCACATCTCTTCCAGATACTACGAGATATTAAACTCATTTCTCTGTAATTTTATTCAAACCATCACTTCTTGATTATAAATAAGAAACTATTGATTCGACGAGGCTAATAATTAGAAAAGCAATTTTTTTTTTTTTGGGTTTTGGTTTGAAGTAAGGTTGTTGTGCTTTATATACGATGGTAATTTGGTTCTTATGTTTGATTTAAAAATTTGAGTTGATTCAACGTGGGATTTTTGAAATAACATATACAAATTAAAAAATAAACAAGTTTTTTTTTTATTATCTTAAAAATAAATCCTAATAAAACCTCCTATTAATTATACTCAATTCTTTAATAGGTTCATGTGTGGGTCAAATCTATAAAATACACACATCTGCTTAACCAAAAATGCCCAAAATATCACACAATGCACTGTGAATAAGAATAATATAATTATTATTTTTACCTTCCAACAAAAAAAAAATAATCTGATCTGTTCCACTTAAACCCTTAAAAGCAAGATTTTTTAAAATGATGATTAGGGGCAATTAGATATTTTCCTTCTATATGCATAATGTAAAGAATATATTTTCCTTGCAAGTAAAATTGTTGGAAGGCTAGAAGGGAGCTATTTGGTTTTTTTATATTTTTGAAGCACTATATAAAGATTATATTACCCTTAAGAGAAAAATTTATCAAGCTTGCATTTAGGGGTGTTTTATATATTTTCAAACTAGTTTTTTAGCGATTAACAAGTTGACTTAGGGGCGATCTGATTCTCTAGCAATCATGAGTATTATTTAAAAAACAAATGGTTGGCACGTGCGTCGTTCTCCCACTTCTAAACCTTCTTTTAAAGTCGATGTTTAAAACATTTTTTCATCAGCGTTCCATTGGTGTTATGTATGTAGATGGAGGAGTAGTAGGTTTGGCTCCAATTAGCTTTATAAATCGATTGATTTATTTTGTTTGTTAAGATCGTTAGTTAGCAGTTAATAGCTTTAAAAATGTTAGAATTCATGAGGGTTTGCCTCTGAAGTTTGAAACAAACTTAGTTGGACTTAGTCTTTGTTATTGTTTTCATATCAGATTTTGCTCCTTAATGTTCTATTTTCAGTTAGTTGAAGTAGTTCCAAAAAATCTGATAGTAGTTGAGAGTTTTTAGATTTTTCAATTTGATGTAAGCCTATAAATAGGCATTCTTATTTATGAAATAAAGTATCTTTTACTTTAGCTCTTCTCTATCAAATTATCTATCTTTTCCTTGCAAGTTTTCATTTTTTTAAATTCTGCAGCTTTAACAGTGGTATCATAGCTTACTTTCTACGGGCTGTGAGGCAAGTTTTTTTTTTTTTTTAGTGTTAAATACAGTGAGGTTCAGTGCTAAACATAATGAGGGTGAGTGAAAACATGAGTAAGGTTAAGTGATTTATTTTTTAGGAAATTGTTGCACAAACATGTCTACTTCTAACAGTTTTTCACCTGCAATTCCAATGTTTAATGGTGAACACTATCACATTTGAGCTATCAAGATGAGGTTTTACTTAAGATCTCAAGGTTTATGAAAAGTTGTGATGTCTGAAACTGATCCACCGCCATTGATAACAAATCCTACAATAGCTTAGAACGTATGAGGAAGAAAAACTCAAGAAGGAAAGAGCCATCACTTGCTTACATTCAGGACTTGTAGATCACATCTTCAGCATAATCATGGACTTGGAAACACTAAAGCAGGTGTGGGACAAGCTCCAAGGTGAATTTAGGGCAGTAACAGAGTCTAAACTGTCAGGCTCCTCACATTGAAGATATAGTTTGAGTTAATGAAAATGAGAGATAATGAATATGTCAAAGATTATTCTAGTAGGTTAATGGATGTTGGAAACCAAATGAGGCTTCTTTGTAAAGCATTTGCAGATCATAAAGTGGTAGAAAAGATCATGGTTTCAGTACCTCAAAAGTTTGAAGCCAAGATCTCTGCAATAGAAGATTTGTGATTTGCAAAATCTCACAATTACAGAGTTAACCAGTGAGCTTCATGTACAAGATAAAAGGGTCTAAATGAGAAATGATGAGGCTATTGAAGGTGCTTTCCAAGCAAATCACAAGGGAAAGAGCATTGGAAACCTACAAAGAAAGAGAGTTCACCAAGGGAAAGCATGAAGTATCTTCAAAAAAGAAAAACTTTTCACCTTGCTCTCATTGCAGAAGAACCAACCATGCTGAGAAAGATTGTTGGTACAAAGATAAACCTTCTTTTTATTGTACTTTCTGCAATAATCTTGACCACAATGAGAAATATTGCAAAGCAAAAAAAAAAAAAAACTCAACAACAAACATAACAACAAGTAAATGTGTCTAAAGAAGACAAATGATGATGAGCATTTGTTTATGGCATCACAAGCAGTCAGTTCTCATGAACTGAATACTTGGCTTATTGACAGTTGTTGCATTAGTCACTTGACCAAATATTTATCAATTTTTAACTCCATTCATAAATCAATTTAACTAAAGGTCAAACTAGGAAATAGTAATGTTATGCAAGCCAAAGGAAAAGGAACAATTGCTATTAGCACCAAGAGAGGTACAAAGATTGTCACTAATGTTCTTTACATTCCAGAACTATATCAAAATCTTCTTAGTGATGCATAAATGCTAAGGAATGGATATGCAGTCTCTTTTAAAGAGAATTTTTTGTTTATCACTGATGCATATAAATTAGAGATAACAAAGATTAAAATGGATGGAAATAGTTTTTATTTGAAGCTTGATGTAGTTCAAGGTCATGTCTTTAGTGCTAGGATTGATGAGAGGATTATTTGACACAAAAGACATAGTCATTTCAACTTGAGGTCACTAAAATTCATGCATGAAGTTGGCATGGTTGAAGATATGCTTGAAATCACAGTTAATGCCTAAACTTGGGAAAATTATGAGCTTGGGAAGCAGAATAGATAATCATTCCCTCAAAGTAAGACCGAGAGAGCTACTCACGAGCTGGAGTTAGTTCATTCAGATATCCATGGACCAATGAGCACAGCCTTATTGAGCAACAATGTGTATTTTGCACAATTTATTGATGATTTCAGTAGAATGACTTAGGTTTATTTTCTAAAAACCAAGTCACAAGTACTCTCTATGTTCACAAGCTTTAAGAAAATGGTTGAAACTCAAAGTGGTTAGAAGGTTAAAGTGCTCAGAACTAATAATGGAGGTTAGTATACCTCAAAAGAGTTCAATGTTTTTTGTCAAAAAGTTGGGATTGTACACCTGTTGATGGCTCCATACTCACCGCAGTAGAATGAAGTTTCTAAGAGGAACAACAAAATTGTGATCGAGATGTCAAGATACATGTTGTTTGAAAAGAAGCTACCAAAGCTTCTATGGGCTAAAGCAGTAAACACTTCGATATATTTGCTTAATAGACTATCACTAAGTCTGTTCAAAGCAAAACACCAATGGAGGCATGGTTTAGTGCAAAACCTTCTGTCAAACACCTGAAAGTGTTTGGCTCATTGTGCTACTTTAATTGCAATCTATCAGGAGAGGAAAACTTGATGAAAGAGTTGACAAATATGTCTTTGTTGGGTATGCAACAAAATCAAAAGGTTATAGAATTTTTAACTTAAGTGGAGCAAAAATTATGATAAGTAGAGATGTGCACTTTATTGCAAAACCTTCTGAAGTAGTTGTACAATCTACTGCAAAAGCTGCATGTATCTCCCTAGCAGCTGCTGCAAATCAAGCAATATAGTTAAATAAATTGTTTGCTGATCTAGGCAAAGAAAAAAGCGCATTGTAACGCCCAAACCTAAGCCCAAGTTAGCCCAAACCCAACCTAAGTTAACCTAGGTATTTAAGAAAGAGCTGCAAGAGAATTACTTTCCTCCTAATTCTTCTAGCCGCAACGACCCTCCCCTCCTCAAACCAAATATTTTAGTTTTTGATCTTGAGTTTTTGGTTTAAGAAAGGTGGAAGTAGCAAATGGTTCTCTTTCATATTACTTTCGATTATAGTTTGTTTATGGAATGATTAAAGAAGATATTAGGGTTTATAAGGATTGGAAGTTTATATTGTTAAGATTGATTTATGATTATTAAGGGTTTAATGTTAGGTGATTAATTAGTATGTTGTTGTAAATAAGGATTTATGAGTTGATTTGTTTAAATTAATTTTTATGGGTTAAGAAATTCAATTTTACCTTGCTGTAAAATCTAGACAGAATGGTCTTGAGGTTGAAGATGACCAAATTTTATTTTGGTTCATGATTTATAAAAATTACAGTTTAGTCCCTAAACTTTAGAAAAATTATAATTTGACCCCTAAATGTATTTAGATTCTGGACAGTGTTATTATGAGGTTTAGGATGATGAATCTCAATTTGATAATTGATTTGGAATATTTTCAGTTTGGTCCCTCAATTTTGGGAATTTACATTTTAGTCCCTAAACTTTATTAAAATTACAATTCGGTCCCTGGTTCGTTCTAGACAGAATTTAGGATGGTTTATGGGTGAAAAATCAGTATGGCTAAGTACTTTCCAGATTGGTCCTCCAATTTTGGTAAAATTACGTTTTGGTCCCTATTTTGGAAAATTGTCATTTTAGTCCATAAAATTAGGAGAATAAACCTGGTTTTATTTTATGCACTGGGATCTTTTGTTTGAGTTGTTTTTTAGTATATTTCATATATTATTGTAGGTTCTCCTAACGATCCTCAATAGGATTTTCGGGTCTTTCATCCAACATTCCTTTTAGTTCTATATTTTCTGGGTGAGTGGAATAATCTTTAATATGCATATAATATAAATAAATATGTATGTTGATTATACAATGAGTACAACCAGTAAATTTCTTAAATATTTATATATATTGCTTTATTTTTCGAATACTCATTTATTCTTGAATTTGCAATCGTAATCTGTTGAACTAAATTCTATTTGATATGATATATGTTTCTTTGATGATTCTATGAATATCTATTTTGCCTTGATATGGGACTTGTCAGTAACTTCATGCTAACAGAGAGTAGTTAGCCTATATGCACATAGTATTTTGTATACCTAGCTGGTAAGAGAGGCATCAGCCTGTGGCGACTGATCATCCCACAGTGGTCACCTTCGGGTGTTATCTAATCTCTGACATGTATTCCACTACGTTATGATAATATGTTTAGTATGTATATGTATATGTATATCAAGATAAATCATCTTGCAAACTATTAATATCTAAAATATCTAAAATGTTTATTAAATATTATTCCCTCACTGAGTTGGTTAAACTCACCCCTTATTCTTAATATTATTTCATGTTCTTAGTTTCTGATAGTAGTTGGACTTTGTAGAGTGTTCCTGCTTCTTTAGTTTTGGTCGGTATGCCTTGCTTGTTTTGCGAGGTTTTCCTTTTAGTTTTGATTTGATATCTTAGACGCTCCAGTATATATTACCTTGTTTTAATTAAGTTTGGATTTTGACAATATAATAAGTATTATGGATTATTGTTTTTGTTTTAATTAATGATGAGGAGTTTTAAACTATCTTTTGGTTTCATCAGTTTTGAATAATATAATATTTCTGAAGATTATGAAATGCTGTGTATTTTTGAATAAATTGTTCTTTTGATATGTCTGTTTTGAGGCTTAGCGTAAGTGGAGTGTCCTTTCGACACCGCTCCTGCGTTGCCGGTCATGAACCCAGGATTCAGGTCGTGACACTCATCAACTGAGCTTTTACTATGATAACAAGTTAGCCATTGCCATTGCTCAAAATCCTGTTCAAGATGGCAGGACCAAGCACATCAATGTAAAATTTCACTCAGCTAAAAAGAATTCACTTGTCAATTAAGTTGCATTACTGCTCAACCGATGTATGACTTGCTAACATAATTAATGACAAAGACACTTCTATATCTCTAACATTACTTTTTTCATTTTGAACAAACATATAATAAAAAATTCTCAATATCTCTAACATTACTTTTTTCTTAGGGTTTTTGAGGTTGCTGTACCTTATATATGAAAATAATTTGATCATAATTTATAATAGATTGTTGTAAAATCTGTCAAAGTTAACATCAACATGATTGTTGTAAAATAAAAGGATTTTTCGTAATTATTCGAAAAAAATCTAACAGGACCTATTAATTCTACTCAAATTTTCAATAGATTGTTGTAAAATCTGTCAAAGTTAACATCAACATGATATGCACGCATCTACTTAACAGAAGATGCCCAAAATATCATATCCCAGTCCACATAACTTTCTAAATAAAATGGAAATAAATTTTGAAAGGAAAAAAAGCTGTACTTGATGTTTTTTGTCTTTCTGTTTTTATTATGAATTGCTTTCCTTGTCTGGACAGATATATCTCACAGCCATGAAAATATACGGACTAGATACATTGTTGCTATTTATTATTTCTCGAAAACAAATTAAGCTGATGAGTATTTCTTCCCAGAAGAAATTAAGATTTCCCAAACAGGATTAGGAATTTAGGTAAACAATCTAATCCTGACATACAGCAATGAATATGGGAAATCCGTTCTGTCCCATGCTAGGTCATTCCTCGTATAAATTAATTCTTTATCCAAAGCCATGAACCAAGCCGCCTAAACCTTCTCCTTTTGTGTTTTGAAGAGAGGGGAGAAAGAAAACGCGATGGGAAATAGACGACCTTGTTTGTTTCTTGTTTTCCTTGTAACCCTTTCACGTTTTGTAGCTCAAAGTCATGGCGTCAAGAACCAAGGTGAAGCACTTGACAATCTCTATAAAGCCAAGTTTAGTAGAGATTATAGTATTGATACGCGTCCTTTCGAGGTGATAGATACGAACCAATTTGAGGAAATGAATACGCTTTTAGGTAAATCAAAGTGTCAACCTCGTAAAGAGGGATCGAAAGAGAAAGATAGAATTAAAAGGTTGCCTGGACAACCCCATGTCAGATTCTCACAGTACGGTGGCTATATTACTGTTAATAAAACTGCTGGTGCGGCATTCTATTATTATTTTGTTGAAGCTGATAAGCATTCAAAGGAGCACTTGCCTCTTCTTCTTTGGCTAAATGGAGGTTCGTTACTCCTTCCTCTATTTATCAAAGCCCTTTCCATTTTCATATTTGAGATCAGACAAAGTTATTCCAAATGTCATAATGTATCCCATAAAGAATTCTGAAGAATCTTCACAGAAATATTAGTAAAGGTACAATTAGTCCTTGAAAAACGTAACCACATAAAATAAGATAATTTTGGAATTAATGTTTAATTTACCCCATCTATAAGACGTTAGCAGCAAAGGCTAGTTATCCGTATATGCAACGTCTTTGTAGTTGATTTTTGATGGAGTAGCTTCATATTGACACAGGCCCTGGTTGTTCATCATTGGCTTATGGGGCGATGCAAGAGCTTGGACCATTTCGTGTACACAGCAACGGGAAAACTCTTTACAGAAACAGATATTCATGGAATAATGGCATGATTTATCTTCAATGTTTATTCTTATCTTTCAATAGAATAATGTTGAAAATGAGGTTAGTTTTCTTGGGGATTTTCTTGATATATTAATTTGAGATGCCTTTTGTTTTTTTTAGTTGCAAATGTTTTGTTTGTGGAGTCCCCTGCTGGAGTAGGGTTTTCATACTCTAATTCAACGTGGAAGACTAATGGAGATAGACAAACAGCTGCAGAAAATTATAGGTTCCTTGTAAATTGGTTAGAGAGATTTCCCGAATACAAAAACAGAGATTTTTATATAGCCGGAGAGAGCTATGCAGGGCACTATGCGCCTCAACTTGCACATACTGTTCTTCACCATAATAAGAAGGCTAATACGACTATTGTCAACCTCAAAGGGGTCCTGGTATGCGTCTCCCCTCCTTTAATCTGTTCATTTTCTCAACACATGGAGTTCTTTCTTCGCATCCCTCACACTTATTAGCTTAATTTAGTTTCAACAGCTTGATTTTTTCAAGTAGAGTAATTATTTGCTTTTAATCAATCACTATAATTTATCTCAAGAAATTTCTGATGAGCACATTATTGAAATTGAACTCTCATCCAATCCAGAAGATTAAGATAATAATACAGGATGTTTATTCTTAACAAAATGCATGTGTAAGGTCCAGCATTGCTATGGTGCAGATTGGAAATGCTGCGATAGATGATGAAACCGATAATCAAGGGATGTATGACTTCTTTGGAACCCATGCTCTAATTTCATATGACAACTTGCGTAAAATCCGACGTTACTGTGATTTCTCAAGAGCCCATGAATCTGCCGAGTGTCGTCATAGCTTGTTGAAAACAGATGCAGATGTTTGGAATGCTATTGATGTTTACAACATCTATGGTCCCTTGTGCCTTGACGGAAATCTCACATCGAGGCCCAGGAAGACTTCAGTAAGTAAAAACAAGTTCTAATCAACAAAAAGAAGAAAAAAATGCATGAATAACAACAATACTTTGTTCAAGTCTTCACTTATTTTCTGGGCAAATTACTTCTGTTTTTTAGCGAAATTGGAAGTTAATTCTGTCGAGTATGGAATTGAAACTCGGAGGTTTTTCTGATGATCAATTATTTTAGAAACCTGATTAATAATCAAGTATATACGTGACTAGCTTGAATTACTTTGTGTGGCAGTTGATGAACTTCGATCCCTGCAGTGATTATTACGTGTATGCATATCTTAATCGACCTGACGTCCAAGAAGCCATGCATGCCAATGTCACCAAGCTCACTTATGATTGGGAACCATGCGGCGATTTCAACTGGGTTGATAGTGCCTCTACCATTCTTCCCTTGCTAAAGGAGTTGATGGAAAATGGACTTCGAGTATGGTTATTCAGGTTAGTAACATTAATCGTGTTGTTGCTGGTGAAATGCCATAGCACCTTGCTAATGGTACCAAGCTTTGCAAAGGTCTCCCAGGTTTTCACCAAGAAATGGAAGTGGTGTGTCCTAAATAATTAGAATGGCCCAGACCCTGCCAACATTTAAAAAGAATTGCCCATCAAAAGTGCTATTAAAAGTAGTTAAAACTTGATCTTCAATATGGAAGGCCTTTTTAGTTAAAGTTTCAATTACAGGAATTTTTAGTATTGGGATGGTTATTGGTTTTTAAATTATTTTTAATTTGAAAATATATTAAAATAATATATTTTTTTATTTTTTAAAATTTATTTTTGATTTTTAACAAACTAAAACGATATAAAATCATAAAAAAAATTATTTTAAAAAAATAAATAAAATAATAATTTCTTAAAATACACTTAATACACAAAAACAATCATGCTTTTGTTTTAAAATCTTCACCGAGAAACACAATTTGAAAAAACAAATTAGTGAAATAGCATACTTTCACCTTGTCATGCTTCTAAAGAAAATGATTTAGAGTTTCACCATTTAGAGCGCGGTAAGGTGAAACTCTAAATCATTTGGCTTAACTGGTCAGCTGATTATATCTAGTTGTATGAACCGATCGATCGTTTCATACAAAAACCATAATTTAATGATTTTTTCTTGCAAATATGTTTTATGAGTCAAAATATACATATTTATCCAACTTATAAACTAAAAAATAAATTTCAATTACAGTCGCAAAAATTTATTGTTCACCCATTAGTTGTCTTCTGTTTTTCAATGTCAATGATGTTGTCGAGCTTGCGATAACGGGTAATTCTAAATAGTCAAGTGTGGCTCTAACATAACTAAATGAGGATTTGCCCCAAACAGATTAAATGGATGGCCTACCAGATGCATTTATGAACCAGTGGTATAAGTCTAGACCCAATAGGAGGTCTAGTCGCGCTAGACTTTTCAATGTCAATGATGTTGTCGAGCTTGTTAATGATGTTGTCGAGCTTGCGATAACGAGTGATTCTAAATAGTCAAGTGTGGCTCTATCATAACTAAATGAGGATTTGCTCCAAACAGATTAAACGGATGGCCTAACAGATACATCTATGAACTAGTGGGATAAGTCTAGACCCAATAGGAGGTCTAGTCACACTAGACTGGAATAACGGCTCCCAAAGACTATAACTTTTAATCTGATTATTGGATCGTGCTTAAATTTTTTCAAGAGTTTTCAAAGGTTGTTTTCCTTGTGATAGCCATTGCATCGCTATGCGGACTATCAAATCTTTAGATATCAAGAATCTCGTTGAGACCTCCTGATTTTAGCAGTTTTGAAATTTTTCTAATTATTTTTAGAGCTGGTCGATTGGTTTCACTAACCATTAAAAACTAGTCGATCGGTTGAGCCAGATAGTTGGAGTTTTACCTTGTCGTACTTTAAAATCATGGCAATTACTAAATATCATATTTTTTAAGCAAGCTAATTCCCCAAAACATGATTTTGTGAGCCGATTTTCTAATTTGTCCCTTAAAAGGACAAATTCATAAACCCCATTGCTTGAAAATATTAAAAAAAGAATGGTAGATCTCTTTAGTTTTGATGGAAAAAGGTCGATAATTTTGACTAATAACATGTCATTTTTTGTTTATATCAGTTTTCACCACCACCCTCCCTTTCTTTTCTGAAGACCGTTTTGACAGAAGATATGCTTACTGATCATTTGTTTCAATGGTGTGCAGTGGTGATACAGACGGAAGGGTACCTTTCACTTCTACCCAGTATGCAATTAACAAGATGAAACTTCCTATCAAAACTGAATGGTATCCATGGTTCCACGGTGGAGAGGTAAACTTCTTCTTCTTCTTTTTTTTATCGCTTCAGCATTTACTGAATTATATTATCTCAAGTAAACGAGTTTCAAAACAATGGAAGAACAGGTTGGTGGGTATGTACAAGTATACAAAGGGGACTTGACATTCGCAACTGTAAGAGGGGCTGGACATATGGTACCAAGCATCCAGCCTGTGAGAGCATCTGCATTGATCAGTCACTTCCTTGCAGGCACACCTCTTCCATAGCCAATGCCGAAGTCTAGAGCCTGATTTCCTTACTACTCTTGAGATCGCAATTCTTTGTTTCATTAGGAAACAGGAGACTGTGAGGTCAATTGATGTGATTCTCTTCATCGCCTAATGGACACTTGTTCAAGTCAAGCCTGTAGATTATACAGGAAAAATAAGGATAATCTTACCAAAACATTCTTCCTCAAAAAATTTCAATTATTGGATTTATGGGATCCGCCAAGAAAATCTACCCATTCAATGAATGCTACTAGCTCCTTGAAGTTATCTTTCCATTCATGGGTTCTCCATCCTTTCCAACATCAAGTGTAGCTGAGTTTCCAAGCTGCGCATACAAGCAGCAACTGTCGATGAATTACAATCCTAGATAAGCATAGAAGGAATTATGGAGGAAACAACTCATGATTCAAACCTTCAGGGTATCAATGACCTTTGAGGCTTTAGCTTCACAACCTATCCTAAGACAGCGTATGATACACCAATACAAAAGACTAAAGCATGGGATATCTAACCAAGAGAAAGAAAAACATCAAACAACAAGATTACCAAATAATCCCAACTCTTGCTCAAATACCAATTCTTCATCACCCTGAAATAACCGCTCCTCCCTAAGGAGTTCCCTAACAACACTGCAGATGGCAGAACATTTCACCTGAAAGCTTGAAAATGGTTCGGACTGTGGCCAGAGCTCTATGGAACTAAACGATCGCGCCAATTCAAACAGTTTTTCTTCTGAAATAAATTCTAGACATTATGATTGGCACTTTTACCAAGAAAGTGATTTTTAATGAATGTTTAACAAAAGAACACATTCACAGAGATTAACAGCCTGAATTCTTCGGGCAGGAAGCAACAAGTTCTGCTGTTGTAGTTAATATCCAAACAACCTGACATAATACCATGAAAAATCCTTTTCCCTTCAAAATTAGAATTAAACACAACTTCCAGCAAGTCAGAAACAGAACACCTTTTTTTCGATAATTCAAAATATTATTGATTACAGAAGGGATACATTTTACATACGTATATGAAAGAGACATTATAACAAGCAACCCCATATTTCTTTATATGTCATTGCCATCATCTATCTCCACACAAGGGATGTGGGATATCACGGCCAGTACACTCCTTTCTCCTTGGAACAGCGCCGTGTCATTAACGGCCAGTACACTCCTTTCTCCTTGGAACAGCGCCGTGTCATTAACGGACAGTCCCTGATGCTGAATCTTCCAGTACACTCCTTTCTCCTTGGAAAGGCGCTTTTGAAATGCAAAAACAAACATGCTAGAATTTCACCTTGTCGCACTTCTAAAGCACGACAAGGTAAAACTTTAAATTATCTAGCTAAACTGGTCAATTGATTGAATCTAGTTGTATGAACTAGTCAACTTTTCACACAAAAATCATAATTTAATAATTTTTTTCTTCCAAATATATTTTATGAGTCAAAATATACACATTTATCCAACTTATAGACTAAAAAATAGACTCCAATTAAAATCACAAAAAGTTATTGTTCACACAGTAGTTGTCCTCTATTTTTCAATGTCAATAATGTAGTCGAGCTTGTGATAACTGGTGATTCTGAAAAGTCAGGTGAGGGTCTGTCAACCCTTAAATCATCTGCCCTAAAAAGATTAAGTGGATGGCCTAGCAGATGCATTTATGGACCAATGGGACAGGTATAGGCTCAAGAGGAGGTCTGGTCGCACTGGACCAAAATAACGGCTCAAAAAGGCTATAACTTTAGATATGGTCATTGGATCGCGCTTAAATCTTTACAGGAGTTTCCAGAGGTCGTTTTCTTGTAGTAGCCATTGTGTCGCTACGTGGACCGTCGGATCTTTAGATATCAAGAATTTCATCGAAGCCCCCTGATTTTAGCAGTTTTGAGATTTTTCATATTATTTCTGTAACCGATCGATCAATTTCACTGATTATTATGAACCGGTCAACCAGTTGAGCCAAATAATTGGAGTTTCATTTTGTCTCGCTTAGATGCGCGACAAGATGAAAGCGTGCTAATTGTTTTTATTTTGTGTGCTGATTTCCTAATTTGTCCCTTAAAAGGACACACTCATGTACCCCATTGCTTGAAAATATTTAAAAAAGAATGGTAGATCTCTTTAGTTTTGATGGAAAAAGGTTGATAATTTTGACTAGTAACATGTCATTTTCTTTTCTTAATACTGTTTTGACAGAAGATATGCTTGCTGATCATTTGTTTCAATGGTGTGCAGTGGTGATACAGACGGAAGGGTACCTTTTACTTCTACCCAGTATGCAATTAACCAGATGAAACTTCCTATCAAAACTGAATGGTATCCATGGTTCCACGGTGGAGAGGTAAACTTCTTCTTCTTCTTTTTTTATCGCTTCAGCATTTACTGAATTATATTATCTCAAGTAAACGAGTTTCAAAACAATGGAAGAACAGGTTGGTGGGTATGTACAAGTATACAAAGGGGACTTGACATTCGCAACTGTAAGAGGGGCTGGACATATGGTACCAAGCATCCAGCCTGTGAGAGCATCTGCATTGATCAGTCACTTCCTTGCAGGCACACCTCTTCCATAGCCAATGCCGAAGTCTAGAGCCTGATTTCCTTACTACTCTTGAGTTTGCAATTCTTTGTTTCATTAGGAAACAGTAGACTGTGAGGTCAATTGATGTGATTCTCTTCATCGCCTAATGGACACTTGTTCAAGTCAAGCCTGTAGATTATACAGGAAAAATAAGGATAATCTTACCAAAACATTCTTCCTCAAAAAAATTCAATTATTGGATTTATGGGATCCGCCAAGAAAATCTACCCATTCAATGAATGCTACTAGCTCCTTGAAGTTATCTTTCCATTCATGAGTTCTCCATCCTTTCCAACATCAAGTGTAGCTGAGTTTCCAAGCTGCGCATACAAGCAGCAACTGTCGATGAATTACAATCCTAGATAAGCATAGAAGGAATTATGGAGGAAACAACTCATGATTAAAACCTTCATGGATATCAATAACCTTTGAGGCTTTAGCTTCACAACCTGTCCTAAGACAGCGTTTGATACACACCAATACACAAGACTAAAGCATGGGATATCTAACCAAGAGAAAGAAAAACATCAAACAACAAGATTACCAAATAATCCCAACTCTTGCTCAAATACCAATTCTTCATCACCCTGAAATAACCGCTCCTCCCTAAGGAGTTCCCTAACAACACTGCAGATGGCAGAGCATTTCACCTGAAAGCTTGAAAATGGTTCGGACTGTGGCCAGAGCTCTATGGAACTAAACGATCGCACCAATTCAAACAGTTTTTCTTCTGAAATAAATTCTAGACATTGTGATTGGCGCTTTTACCAACAAAGTGATTTTTAATGAATGTTTAACAAAAGAACACATTCACAGAGATGAACAGCCTGAATTCTTGGGCAGGAAGCAACAAGTTCTGCTGTGATAGTTAATATCCAAACAACCTGACATAATACCATGAAAAATCATTTTCCCTTCAAAATTAGAATTAAACACAACTTACAGCAAGTCAGAAACAGAACACTTTTGTTTCGATAATTCAAAATATTATTGATTACAGAAGGGATACATTTTACATACGTATATGAAAGAGACATTATAACAAGCAACCCCATATTTCTTTACATGTCATTCCTATCATCTATCTCCACACAAGGGATGTGGGATATCAATGGCCAGTACACTCCTTTCTCCTTGGAACAGCGCTGCGTCATTAACGGACAGTCCCTGATGCTGAATCTTCCAAGAGCATGAGGTAGGCATCCCCTAGGCAAGGACTTTAATTTAGGACAATCAACAATTTCTAGCTCTTCTAGACACGCAAGACTTTGGAGCTGCATGGATAGAGATTCCAGATTTGGAAGTCTTCCAATCCAAACAGAAGTTAGAGTTGGAGGAAGCAGACACTTCTCATCTGGAAAGGAAACTGTGCCCGAAAAACATCCACCAGCGATACTAAAATCTCTAAGGAAGGCTAGACTTTGCAAGTTCCACTCTGACAGGCACCCATCGAGACCATCACAATCCCAGATCTCAAGCGATGTCAAGTTTGGAGGCAGATCACCATTTGGAAAGGATGTCAGAGCTGGGCAGCTACAAATTGTCAGTTCTTGCAGAGATGTAAGTTTTCGCATCGCATTAGGTAGAGACTTGAGATTTTTGCAGTTGTATATAGTCAACGTTCTGAGGTTAGCGGGGGGAAAGGCAACTCCTGGAAAGTGCTTGAAAGCAGAACAATTACTTAAATTTAATTCAGAGAGATGCTTGAAGCTGCTAAGGCACTCAGAAAAGCTTGTCAGGGCTTCGCAGTCTGAAATGGCTAGGTATTCAAGGGACATATCATCATGCAACATCATTTCTGAAGGAGGTTTCAATTGGGAACAATCCCAGATTTTTAGTGTCTTGAGTCGAGTTGGTAATTTCCCATCAGGAAAGGATTTGAGAGATGGACAGCCAATGATCTCCAGGTGCTCAAAATGACACAGGGTGCCAGGGCCATTTTTGTTGTGCATCAAACCCTCAGGCAGAGACTTTAATTCTGTACAGTATCGAATCTTCAACCCTTTTAACGTCGCAGGTAACATCCCTCCTGGAAAGCATTTGAGCGAAGGACACTCTTCTATCTCCAAGTCTTCAAGAGGACAATAGCTCATGCCTTCAGGGAGGGATCCAAGAGCTTTGCAATCCCGAAGTACTAGATGTCTCAGTGACGATAAAAGTCCAGCTTCAGGAATGGACACAAGATTTGGACATGATTCAATGCACAGATCCTCAAGAGACAAAGGCATGTGCACCCTATGGATTGGCAGAAGATCCAGCTTACCCCAGCCTGACAATTTTGAACTTTTATGAGTGCTGGGCATACCAATCTCTGTCAATGACCCAAATTGAGGATGTTCAAAATTTTCTAATCCAGTTCCTTTTTGCCACAAAGAGGTTAGTTCGGGGAAATCGGAAATAATCAGAACTTTAAGTGCTCCCAGTGACCACAGAAACTGGCCCTTCAAACAAGTAAGCCTTGACATACTTCCAAGTTTCAATGTGATTAGGGAGGAGTTATGAAACATGCATTTAGGTGTCACCTCATCACATTCTTCTAATTTCAGTTCACTACGCACTGGAAGCTTTTCATCTGAATCTACCAACATTGGGCATTTTGCAATCGTAATCTTTACACAGGAAGGAAGACAGCTAGGGAACTTGCCGAGCAACTTGGGACAATTCCATAAAGTAAGCTCAGAAAGACTAGGAAATTCTTCTTCAGCTTCTCCTTCAACTCCAGCTGCGGACCAAGATTTCCATTCCTGCATATCCTCAAAAGTCAAAGTCTTCAGAGATGGAAAAGGCTTGACTGAAGAACCATCTCCATAAAACTCAGGACCAACAGTCTTCACAGCATCCAGGCCTTGTATGCACAGATCCCTGAGTAAAGGTAGCCTCCCAAGTGGTGGCAATACAGTGCATTTCCTGCAACAAGACAGTTTTAAGTGCACTATTTCAGAAAATGATGGATGTCCTACCCATGAAGGAAATTCTGTCCCGCCATAGAATGAAATCTTTAGTTCTTTAAGGTTTGTATGAGGTTGTAGTGAGTTGAGAACAAGCATTTGATGTTGAGGTTGTAGTGAGTCGAGAACAAGCATTTGATGTTGTAGGACTTTATCTTTAATGTCACTCTTAAACCAATCCAATTCTAACTCATCAAGGTTGTGCTTGCCCCTTAAATTAGCATGAACTGCATGTCGAGCATCTATCACATTATGCAATGCCATTATGGAAAGTCGGCCTTCCAGATTCTTCAACCCTTTTAATTCTTCAATTCCACAGCCCTTTTTTTTTCCTACGATGAACTTTGACAATTTCTGAAGACCTGTCAAATTACCCATCCACGAAGGCATCTCAACTAAGCTATCAGTATCAGTAATATCCAGATGACAAAGATTGGTAAGATTCCCAGTCCCTTGTGGCAGCTTATTAAGCTTCCTGCATCCATATAATTTGAGAGTCTGCAAGTTTATGAGAGTGCTCACAGATTCAGGCAACTGCTTAATCTTAGTTTGAGAGAAATTAAGGTAACGTAACTGCTTCAAATCACCAATTGAATTTGGTAGCTCTGTAATGCAATAACCACTCAATGAAAGAACCCTTAAGTGTCTCAATTTGACCAGTGCCTCATGTAATACATTATTACTCAAGTAGCAATATGCGGCCCAAGGTGAAGAGTAAAGTCGCAATGCAATGAAAGTTCGCAGACGCTTCCGTTTACCCAGGTCTTTGAACCTCTGCTGCACCTCATATGTACGACGAGTGAAGGACATATGGCGAGTCTTTTCAGGATCTGAAAAGACCTTGTTATTTTCCAGCTTATCATTTAAATTGACACACGTTTCTCCAGCAATAGATTGAGCCAGATCACTGATGAGATGATGCATCAGATAACGTTGTTCATTGCTGCTTGATTGCTGGAAAAACGATCTTGATAATAATTCATTAAAACAAGAATAGAAGTCTTCCATCCGCTTCTTTCCTCCTGCATCTGGCAGAAATCCCTGGGCCATCCATAACAACACTAATTCATCCTTGTAGAATTCATAGTCTTTTGGAAGTATAGAACAGAAAACAAACAATTGCTTCAAATGTGAAGGAAGATGATAGTAGCTCAGCCTCAAGGCTGGAACTATGCCACCCTTGTGTTCTGATATATCCCACATTTTGCTATTAAGTACACTTTCCCATTCATCAACATAAGGTTTAGTGCGCAAGAGGCCCCCCAGTGTTTTAACAGCCAATGGCAGTCCTCCGCACCTTTGAACTATTTTCTGGCCGATCTCCTGCAGGCCCGGCAGATCACTGAAATTGGACCTTCCCAGTGCATGCTTTGCAAACAAAGACAGGCTATCCTCAAATGACAGTTCTTTCAAAAGGTAACATGGAAAAGCACTCATCATTAATGCAACATCTTGATTACGAGTTGTGAGGATGATTCTACTACCTGGGGATGTCACTTGGAAAGGACGGCGAAGGACAGTCCAGTCATCATAGTTCTCATTCCAAACATCATCTAAAACAATAAGAAACTTCTTCCCCGCCAATTTCTCTCTCAGCCTCAGTTGAAGCAGATTCAAATCCTTCGCATCGTAACTCCCCGAAACTGCCTCAAGAATAGTTCTCGTAACCCTAACAACATCAAAATCCTCAGAAACACAGCACCAAACTTTCAAATCGAAAAACTTATCTACTTTCTCATCATTGTAGACAAGCTGAGCAAGAGTGGTCTTACCCACACCACCCATCCCTACAATAGGAATCACACCAATCCCGTACTCATCACACCCTTTATCACTAAAAAGCAACTTCAAGATTTCCTCTTTATCATTATCCCTACCAGAAACATAAGAAAGATCCACTAAAGAAGTACTGGGCAATCTTTTCAATGACTTACTCTTCAACACCCCTCCACTGCCATTCTCTCTAAGCTCCAGATTATTCTTCTTTTGAGCAATTTCTTGCAATCTAGCAGTAATACTCTTAATCTTGGAGTCTATTTTGTAAGTTAAGAGAAAATTACCAGGATTAAAAGAGGAAAAGAACCGGGGTATGGCGCTCTTCGCCTTACTTGAGCTAGCTCGTTGTTCATCTTTAAGCTCAGTGAAAACCCCGTCGAGCAAATCTTCAATATCACAGGCCAATTCACTGATCTGATCAAGCCAGAGTTTGACAGCATGGCTTCCCATCTGCTTCTCCTCTGCGTCATCAAGAACAGCATAGATCATGTGCAAATTTGCCTCCAGTTTCTTGATATCAGAGTGGATTTTTCCTCTGCGAGCGAAATTGAGTAGATCCAGAGAGGCTAATTGGTTGATTATATGGCTGATTGTAGCTGAAAGGATAGCGTCTCCGATAACAAGAGCCATAATTAAATTGCTGTCTCTGGGTAGCTTGCAAATGGCTATCACTTAGAAATTAAAGCAGGATCGAAGGAAAGAAAGAAACTAAAGAATCGGGTTTGTATGTAAACTGGAAGAGTAAAAGTGGTCTTGGATTCTGGCGAGGCGACAAGGGTTTGTGTCTTAACTGGAAAGTAAAGGTAGTCCTTTTAGCTTCCGGCAAGGCGGCAAGGGTTTTTTCTATTTCAATGCCCATTACCAAACACGAAAAAGAGAGAAAGAAACTGTCGATATTCGTTCTAGTTCGAACGATTTCGCACGGAGAATATTTTCTTGTCGACAGCGGCTTATCACCGTTTATTTCGCTGATGATGGAATTTTTATTGTTTTTTATAAGAAAATGTTTTTTGATTTTTTAATTTTTCCAAGCAAAATACATTTTTTAAATATTGAACATATCGATATCTTTAATTAAAGTCGGTCCATACAAAAACTTGACTTTAATTAAAAGGTGCCTTGATTCGAACCCCTTTGCGATGCCGAAAACAATTAAGAATAAATTAAATTATACTTGGCCCAAAATAAAAAAGAATGTATTCAAATTAAAATAATAAGAAAATCCCGAGCCCTTAAGCGAATATAAAAAAGCTTTATAAGATATGATATAGAGTGGTGCTGTCCACGCGGCTTCCACGTGGATTGATATAAAATGGCGTTCAAAATTTGACCATAGGCTAGGTGGCTACTTTTGGATGGAATTTTCAACTTTTAAATTAATTATTCCGTCCTTTAGTCTAGAGATAGAATCATTTCACTTTGGAAATCGTATGCACAAAGAAATAAATAATTTGTTTAAAATAAATAAATAAATAAATAAATAAAGATAACGGCCAAATAAAGCAACAAGATAATGAATTGTCAAACTTTTCAACAGGCAAGGAGTGAGAAACGTGGGACCAGACGAAGCTTCCCTCCCTGTCTTTTCTTCTAAAAAAAGGTACCTTAATAATATTCTGAAGTGAAGCAAATCTAATTCTTTAAAATAAAATATTTTTTTTTCTTTTTTTCCATCAAATTTTTGTACCCGTGATTTTTATGTTCTTATAAAAAAGATTATTCTTCTTTTTATATTTTTTTTACATGAAAATCAATTTTGAGATCAATTAAGAGAGAGAGATCGATCTAATAAAATTATTCTTTCAATCTCTCTCTAAATTAAAAAAAAAATAGACCTCTATTTCCCAAATAATCTAAAATTAAATTTATTCAAAACTTAAAATGCATAAAAAAAATTAATTCATATTCGATATACTTATGCATAAATAACATATAAAGAAATATACATGAGTAATATGTTAAAAAAATACATGTCAAAATTAAATTATTCAGACTAACAAAAATAAATAATTAAACAAGCAAATGAAGCTCAGTCAGGCAAGTTCCCAGTGAAGTCACCATCCTCTCGTGACGTGCACAACATCAAATGATGGGGCTGCCTCATCGAATTGAAGGGTGTTTTTGGGTTTAATTATAAAGTTATAATTAGAAGGAGTCGTTACCTAATATCATAATCACTAGGAAACCTATGATTTGCGAGAGTGTAAGTAAGGAGACTAGTTATATAAGGAAAAGATGTATCACCTCAGTGCACCTTACCTAAGATAAAATATATTATTGATTGATTGTTAATCTAAGTTATACTTTTATTTATTGGTTTCATATAAGGTGTAAGGCAAATATCCCTTTGTGGATAAAATTTTACGGTTAAATCTTAACAGTTATAAAACTCTAATTTCAATATCGCATTATTTTTTGCTAAATAAAGCAACAAGATTTGTTCCCCACCTTTAAGGGTCAGTTTGGCTATCCGGCTAGGCATGATTTTGCTAAAATTTAAAATTATTTATTTTAATTTTTTTAGTGTTTTTATTATTATTTTAATATGTTCATTTAAAGAAATAAAATTAAAAAATATATTATTTTTAATTTTTTTTAAAAAATAATCATTATCATAATAATAAATAATAATAAACAGTAGCTTGTCAAAGTTTTCAAAAGGCAAGGTTTGAAAAACGTGGGATGAGATGAAGTTTTTCTTCACGTCTTTTCTTAAAAAATATAAAGTACCTTATTATTCTGAAACGAAGCATACCTGATTCTTTAAAATAAAATATATATTTTTTTTTCATTAAATTTTGGCATCCATAATTTTTAATTTTTTATAAACAAGATTATTCTTTTTATATTTTTTTTATAAAAAAAAATCAATTTGAGATCAATTAAAAAAAAGGGAGATCTAATAAAATTATTCTTTGGAATCTCTCACTCATAAAAAAAAACTTTTTATCTTGTTATTATAATTTCTCAATTAATAACTGATTGTTTGCTTTCCTTGCGCGCGCGCGTGAGAGAGAGAGAGAGAGAGAGAATGGAGTATCAATCCCATACATGGTTAAGAGACTTGGTTCAAGATTAGATTGATTACAGGTGGGATAGGTCAACTTGCAAATCAATAAATTAACCTGAATTCATGCGTTTATTTATTTAAAAAATTAGCGTTGTTTTAGACAATTTTTTAAATAAAATAATATTTTATAGATAAAAATTAAATAAAAAGAAATTGATAGAATCTCACCTAGATTTTGATGCATTCACCTGGACCAAGAGTAGTTTGGCCACCCAAGCTCAATATTGCAGCCTAGGTCTTAGAAATTGAACCCCACGCTCAGTGCAGCTCCATCACCAACTCCGGGAGGAATTTGGTCGATCGATCTTACTGCAGATATGTTCTTCGCCCAACCAAGACTATGTCTCTATATAGGATCACACTCTGTAAACTAATAAATAAAAGAACCTGACTCGCCTACGACTCGCCTTTCGCATTGATCATACCATATTTCCTAATACTGCGCGCTATTGATATTTCCCCCCTCATTTCCCTTTTTGTTGATCTGATCATGATTAAGTTCTGTTGGATTTAGCTATATATAACACAAGACTTGTGCATTCAACTGACTGATTATATATAATATATATGAAGCAATATCTAGCTAGAGATTATAATTAATGTAGAAATTATAAGCACACCTTGCTTCTACCGCATACAGTTCATTGCAGGTGTGCCAAAATATGCAGATTTTATTGCAGTACTGCTAGCTAGCTACGATATATATGAGATATAATATTCCATACCTGAATTATCCGAGCCAGCCAAAAGCTCTACAGAAAGAAGATACGAAAAGTGCTCCAAGATCTGGAATCCCCACTTGTTTTTTCCACAGCCAATGTGGCCAAACCATGAGAAGATCCTTGTTCATTCGTTGAATAGTACTCCTGTGTATGCCATGGAACACGTAAAGGTGAATAGGGAAGATAAGTTAGGTTACTGATAATGCATCGTTCAATTAGCGATATCCCATACCTCCATGGAAACTGCAAAATGATCGGTGTTCGAAAGTCGAAGAGTGCTCACAATCAGGCACTGATGAATTGCCTCATCCAACCCAGGACTCCATTGCATTGAAGTACTAGCTGCTAAAAAATAAGCATGAAATGAAGATGCATGAAAGCTAGGATTCCCAACATGCTGCACCATGGGATTAAATGTATTTTATCTTTGTTTTTATTGCAGGTTATCAAGTATAAAACTAGTAAGAATTAACTGAATATTGCCTTGTAAATAAATTGAAATCAAGCACATAAAATTGGCGCCGCTCCTAACCAGTTCCTTCCTTCAATATCGCTAATCGTGCTTGTGCTGGTTAAGATCCTCACTGTTAATTTAAGAACTAATATCTAGCTAAACGTGATTGTGTTGTGCTAGTTACAAACAGTAAATTACCTACATGATTTCCTCAGCTTATTCGGAATAGTGCAGCCATCAGTACATCCAGTTAACTCCTCAAGTGACAAAGTGCGGCAACATATGGTACAAATCCGTCGGCTACCATAAAAAACTATCCTGTTGTGGCAACATAGGGGTGGAAAAACTCTTTCCATTTCCTCATGTATATCCCATATCTCACAATTTGATACCTTTTCCCATTCATCATAGTTTAGCGTGGAACGCAGCTTCCCCTCAAAAAAATTTTGCTGCCAACGGTAAGCCCTTACACTAGCTTGCTATTCTTACCCAAAAGCTTGCAGATTTGGATTGCATCAAATTTTGCTTTTCTAAAACATGATGTGCAAACACTGACAGGCAATCATATTCTGATAATGCCTCTAGATGGTGGTGTGAAAAGCCACCCATGAACGATGGGACGCCATCGTTTCTTGTTGTGATAACTATCTTAACTCCACGCGCGGGCGGCTGAAAGGGGTATGCGTAGAAGATCCCATTGCTCAGTACTGTCCACCTTGCATACATCGTCTAAGATAATCAAGCATCTCTTACCAGAAAGTTTTTCTCTTAGCATCAATTGAAGCAAATTCAGATCATCGCTGAACTTACAAGTTTCCAAAGGAATTGCCTGCAGAAGAATTGTTGTTGTTAACAAAACATCAAGAACGAAAACCCATAGCCTTAATTCAAAAGACTTCAACACTATATCAACATGACGTAAAATCTGAGCTACGGTGATTTTTCCTACCCCTCACTTCCTAGCTACTTGTAGCGATCACAGAAACCCCATCATCGTTGATTGCCTCACAATTCAGTAGCGCAATCCAAGAATCGCTTTTTTTGTGCTTTTATCTACCATAAATGCACATCAGCCAAACAAATCGTGGGTTTCTTTGTTGGTGGGAAATATAAGAGAGAAACATTAGAGAAAAAGAGAAGATGTATTTAAAGAGCTTTTAGTTATTTATAATCTTCTTGTTGCTGAAATAAAACAGTGTGTTTTATCCTGAGTTTTCAAACCTCATGAATTTATCTCCTCATCTCTTTCTCGCATCTCGTGATCCTGTACTAATTCCCTGATCTTTCTTGGTATCAACAACAAGGGATCAGTTTTCTTACCTTACTTGTAGTGCCGGCAGCTTCACAGGTCATGTTTTGATTAGATGATGAAGCCTTACATCGTGAATTGCCCCTCCTATGCATCTTTGGTTTTCGTCTTGATCAAGCAGTCAGAGGCAACCTTGGTGAAACTGGCAAGATTTCAAGAATGAATGAAGGGTACTGAAACGAGGGAGTACCTTGCCTGTTGAAAACAGTGATAATTAATATGTATTCAAATATGGACCAGACTCGGTCTCAGTACCCTACCTGTATGTGAAATCGAATCTACAATGACAATTTTCGAAGAAAGTGGGAGAAAAATTGAAAGCCTTAAAAGTCTTTTATGAACAATGATATTGCGTGGTAGGCCTCGTTAGGGACCCTTAATTAAATTGTTTGGATATTTCCTTAATTAGTGGTTAGTATAAACAGACAAAATAGATCGATCAAGCTTAGTTATTTGTTTCACTGCAACTATTCTGCTTTGACTTGTCAGCATGTGGAAACTTCCATGCATGGAGGTAAGAAACTTCAATCAGTGAGCTGGACTAGCACAATATGTATCATCGTTGAGAGCTTGCGGGATGCTTTTCGATTGATTTCTGCATCTTCGCCAGATCGCGTCTTGCTTCCAGACTCGGCCGAGTCTGATTGGTTGAAGTTGACTTTGGCTTTGAATTAGTTGAAAAGCATTCTGTTGAGATTTTAATATTTCTGCCATTGAATACCTTGAGATTCCTTAACAATCAAGCTACTACACGCAATGCTCATATTAACCCGATATCTATCCCAGCCAATCTTTCTGTATCAATTCTTCCTTCATTTATTTATTATTTGAGAGGTTAATGACCATAACCAAGGGGTTTTATATATATATATATTCTATCAATTATATAGTAATTTTCATTAAAACTAATGATTGTGATGTCAAACATATAGTTTCAATAATTAATTAGCAGTCTTATAATTAAAAGATCGATATAATTAATTATTTCTTATATATATAAGAATGTGATGGTGCAATCTATGAGAATATGTTGATAGATTTCTCTTAAACTTTAATCATCCGTATTGAATATCTCAATTGATCACTAGATTAACTCATCATTCGTCCAAACAAATCACCGTGGAGCACAAGATTTCCAGTCAGTGATTGAATTAATGGCAAAGTCCATATATAAAATATCAGCAAATGAAATTTATCTTTTTTCAGTTTTCTTTTTTTTTATATTAGTATATTAAAATTATTACAAAACACTAAAAGACATTAACTTTATGTTTTTTCATACTAAAAATATTTTAAAAAAACGCAGAAAAAAACATGAGCAAAAGAACTCTCGAACATCTCCTTTGAGAGATTGGCTGGATAAACATGCATTCTTAATTATCGTGTTATTAATCTTGTCAGTCCCTGCCACTCATCCTCAAATATATATCTCATAATTAATTCGATATATATATATATATATATATATATCTTCTCCCATTGAGTACAGTGAGCAGAGCGCAGTCTTCCCCCCAGATATTTTGCAGCCTGTGGTAAGCCTTTACATTTGCTTGCTATTTTTGCCACTATTGCTTGCTGCTTCGGATCTGCGTCGACGAACTTCAGTTCTGGCGGTGCATGATCTACAAACACTGAAAGACAATCGTCATCTGATAACACCTCTACATGGCGAGTGGAAATGGCAGCCATGATTCGTGGGACGCTGTTGTTTCGCGTGGTGACAACTATTTTAACTTCAGAACCAGCAAAGGGTTGGCGTAGAAGATCCCATTGGTCATAGCCCACATTGCAAGCATCATCTAACACGATTAAACTTCTCTTTCCAGAAAGTCTCTCTCTGAGCTTCACCTGAAGAAAATTCAAATCTCCACTGAGCTTACAAGCCTGATCCTTGGTAACTTCCTGGAGGATTGTCCCTGTTATGCTCCGCACATCAAAATCTTCTGAATCAAAAACCCAAGCTCTCAAATCAAAAGCGTTGGCCACTGTGGAATCGTTGTACACAAGCTGGGCTAGAGTGGTCTTGCCAACTCCTTCCTCCCCACCTATGGCAACCACACAAACTCTACCATTGCTAGCTAATTCTCTCTCCAATAACAATTCAAGAATGAACTCTTTGTCCTTCTTTCTACCATAAACCTTAGATCTATCAAGCAAAGAAGTTGTGGGAGTTCTTTTACCTGCTGATCTATGGTGCCTCTCTCCACAAGCACGGTTTTCCACATCTCTTGATCTTGAACTAATTTCCTCATTCCTGGTATCCATAACAGGACTTGGATTTAACAAACAACAACAGATCAATTTCCCTACCAAACTTGTGCCTGCAGCTTGAGGCTCTTCGGTCATGCTTTCTTGTGAAGCTTTGAATTGTGAATTGTTTCTCTTGTGCATCTTTCTTTTTTAGTCTTGATTTTTCCAAGCAAGCAGAGGATCGACTAGCTAAAGGCAACTTTGCTGGGACTAGAAAATGAAGGGAATTAGCTGAAGCAGCAGGGATCTGAGGATATGGTAAAAGCACGAGGGTCAAATAAAGTCTGCAGCAAAAAGATTAACTATTCAAATGGGTCCTGCATGCTGTTAGGTGATAGACGATGTTGTTCAATGTTATTTTTGTCTTTATAATTCCATTGATCGGGGAAAAAAGTACTATCTAAAAGGACTAAAATAAAATAAAATAAAAATTATTGCACTTAATTTGTAATGTAAACTTTAATTAGATTACGTGTTAATTGGATTTTTGTTTTTTGGAATATCTTAAAAGCGTACATTTTATATCAACATAATTATAAAATTTATCCTTTAAAAAATTTAATATAACATGATAATTCTAACTTTTAGTTTGTAACTCCAAAAAAGGTGAATATTGGAATATAGTAAAATATTCAAAAGATATTGTTCTTAAAAAAATGAAGAAAAGAATTCTTTTGATAACAAGATTATTTAATTTCTCCTTGTTCTTGAAATGTTTTTACAAAGAGTTGCATGTTTTTTTAATATTTTGTTCGGTATATATAAAAAATAAAAATGTTTTGGATTGTTTGGACAAAAGAATTCATAAATACTAACTATCTTACTAGAGGTCGTGTGAATAGCAATAAGATAAACTTTTATTTACTATATATAATTGTTTTATTCGTGCCATACAGCTAGATAGATGCTTAATCTAGTTGTGGTTGGAGGGGGAAAAAAATTTAAATTAAAATGAAAAAGAATATCATTAATCAAAAAGTAGCTACTATGATCTTGCAGAATCTATATTCTATAGTAATTATTGTTTTACGATCTTTAATAAGATAAATATATATGAGATTCATATTCATACTATTAACTACGAGATAATGAAAGATTAGCTAGATCTCAAAAAAAAATCCTTTAGAAGTAAGGAAAATGTATTAAATAACGGATTACTCTCTCGGTTCTAATAATTATATTTTTTTTTTCTAGATAAAATGACTATCAGTGTAACATTCCAATAATTTAATATTTTTTTGAACTTCCTTAAAATTTGAACTTAGGAAAATAGGATGAATATGTTTTTAATATATATATATATATATATATATATATATATATATTAAATTTTAATTTTTATATCATTTAAGAATACTTTACTGAAATTTCAATAAATATTCCACTTATTATGAACCATTCTCAAGTTATTAATTTGTAATTATTTTAAATTGTGTCACATTTTATTTTGTAGCATACTTATCCCCTTTTGATTTTTTTAATATTCAATTTATTTTGATCAAATACATGTGTTTTCCTAACATGTGATTTGCCATTAAAAACTTCTTATGCGATTAATTGCTTAGTTTAATCTCTCAAAATCTGTAATTATCATTACCTCATCTCATTTCCTTTTTCATGTAACCCATGTTATTATCCTTCACACTATTTTGACTCGTTTTCAAAAGATCAAAGGCTATCATTTTACTTCGACTTATGATTTCCAATAGAAACCTTAATGACTAATAACATTTTGGTTGAGCTTCTTTTATACAAACCCTATCCAAATTTCATCCAGTCATTTTACTTCGACTTATGGTCTCCAATGGAAACCTTTCCGATTAATGAAATTTCAGGTGAGCTTTTTTTATACAAACCCTATCCAAATTTCATCTAGCCGTTTATGACATAAAACTTGTCATGGATTCTGATATCATCAACACACAAGTAACTTCGTGTAACAATCTAAACTTTTAAAACACATTTTAAACAACTCACTAGACATGGATCATTAAAGTCCCTAGAATATTATTGTTTTGGTAGTGACAATTTGGCTTCTTCTAACATTTCATTACCAATTTGATGAGTCGTTAACACATATATTATTTGTTAACCACAAGACCACTAGCCAAATCACGTATATTCCAGTCATTAATGCAACTGATGCCACTGGCTCTATTATATACAATTAATTCATCTTTTCAATCAATTTTATGTTCTTATTAAACCATCTTGCCAAGTCATATGTTTTGGTCATCAACCGACCTAATGTCACTAACCCATTACTGGGTAATTAGTTTTATACATATTAATATTCAAGTACAAACATACTACATTATAGATACTTTATTAATCAAGAATCAACACTTAATTACTAAGGCATAATCACATTTTTAGATGGCAACCATCATATTTCACCTTTATTGAATCATTATCAACCCGACAATTAGTTACTTTGAAGCCTTTAGCTCCTTTTAAGGCAACTAATTAATCATGATTGTTCTTGTTATTCACATTCATATCTTTATAGGTAAACACATTTAAAGAAAATGTAGTTTAAAAATATTTTACAGATGGGGCAAAGTGCAAGGCACCTACTTTGAGTTTGTGTATGTGTTATTGTTTCATGTTGATGTCTAATCCCCATAGCCTCCCATATATCACCAAGGATTCAATTATCATCAATAATACAACCAGCATCATAACTTCATTTAAATTCTCATTCAACTATTACTTTTACACCAATAGCAAGGAAAATCCTTAAAATCTCATACCCTTGTATATTTTCATGTTCATATTCATTCTTGTAAATTCATATGTTAAAACCCTTACTCAACAACAATTCCAAGAAAAGATTAGAAATTATCTAATTCTAGTTGATTTAGCATAACCAACCCTAAACATTGTCCAATGTTTTAATCATAACTAAAGTTGTAAAACTCAATTTTTAGCATGACTTGTCTATATAGAAAGCTGAGACATATTGCTACAACTTTCATGAAGAAAACAGCGCCTAATTTTTCCATTTACAAACATAAAATCACTCATTATAGTAGCATAAAAAATGTGTCCAATATTTTATCAGTTTGAACCTATCCTTAGTCCTTAGTTAATATATAGAGTTATCTCACTCCAAATTAATCAAAACTAATTTAATTTGAAAGATAACATTCATACATATAACTTTGGTAGAGAAACAAACTCCAAACTTTATCCTTTTAAGGTTCAAATTCAATAATCACTGTAGCATCCAAAATTTATCGGGATATATATCGGTTTAGACCGTTACTCAGTGTTTAGCTTATATCTGGAGTAATACAACTCTAAATTAATCAAGATCCATTTCATTTGAAATCTAACATCCATACCTACAACATTCAACAAAAAAAACTAAATTTAAGGTATATCTTTTTCAGGCTCAAAATAAACAATTATAATAGCCTCTCATTTTCAACTAAAATTTTGGACAACAAAGATTTTCACCCCTTGAAAATCCTTTTCAACTTCCAACTAATTCTCATATGTAAACAATATTATCCAAGGTCATTTAGCATCATTGCATCACACATTTAAACCAAATCTAAATCAAGATATTCAAATAATTTCCCTTCATCTACACATAGCAAGATTTGGCCAAAATAGAGACACTCATTCCTTTGGAATTTCTCCCTTTTATTTCCACACTACATACATTAATATCCTTATTTAGAATTATTAACACAAAAAAAAATAAACCATTCATTTCTCACTTTCTCCTTTTACAATTAAACATATGCAACATACCTTAACAACATACACTTAAGCTAATCTTACATTAGTTTTGTTTTCTTCCAACATATATCATTTCTAGCTTAACTATAGTTCATCACAACAATCATTCAAAATCCCTCCCCCATCATTTTCTATTTTGGCCGAATATCCTCCATGGTATAACCATAATTGTCACTTCAACTTTTAACATGCATTCCATCCCAAAACAACTAAAACATGTCAAATCAATCAACAAAACCCAAACCCTTCAAGTACTTCTTTTTTGCATAATGACATCATGGGTCAAATTCATGGATTTTCCTTTAACTTTTCCTATGATTTCACATTACCCACTCTTAGATACATACAAAAACATTTTTTTATCAAAGTTTAACAACAACAATTCATCATTCAATCAAACTCAAGCTTAAACACATACCCATTTTATACCTATAACCAAAACCAACTAAGAATTGTATATAAATGAAGGTGAAGGCTTGCTTACCATTTTAAACACTATTTCCATGGAGTTTGATGCAAGAGAACTCAAACTCTTCTTCTTTCTCTTCAAGATTTCTCACTTTTCCTCTCTACATATTCATCTTCTTTTCTTGGTTTCTCACTTCAAAACTCATTTATATCATGTTTATTTTTCAAGAGAATGATTAGTCCTCATAAGAATCTCTCAATTAAGCAAGAAACCACTCAATAATAAGGAATTGAGGGCTTTTCGTTCTTCCTAGCTTCTGGAACTCTTCACCAGCTTTCTCTTGTTTATAAAGAGAAATTTTGCTTACTTTGCCATTTTACCCCTCATAATATTTTTCCTATGTTTTTGGGTAACACATCTGGCTGCCGACCTAATTGTAAGGCCCTGAACTCTTATTGTCCTGAAATTTTAACCTAATATAAGAACATATATCAGGAGAGTCCTTATAAAATTTTAGCCCGATCTAACAGTCAGATTGGGAGTTATGCTTGATAACATAAAACCGGACGGTATTGGAATTTATAACCCAAATTCTGATTTCAGACCCAACTTCAAATACATCGTTCTCTCTCAACCGTGTGAATTAGAGAGCCCATATATTGTTGGAAAGGTACAGATGTTTACTTTTCAAAATAACTAGAACAGAAATGAAAATTAATCTTCACACACACACACACACACACACACCAAAGAGTAATTAAAGGTCTAGTGTGATAGATTTACCCCTTTTTAATCCGAGCCTCTGAACTTAGCCCCTTTAACTTTTTCTTTAATCCTCTTCCATTTAGACCTTATATTATGCTCAATTGATGGTGTAAATGGGATAATTTCATCTTTCTTTTTTCATCATTTATTTCATCTATGAACTTATTATCGTTTCACGGTAACATTACCAATTTTTAATCGGGATTTGCACCAACACCTTTTTGTGCAGTTCTCTTCTTAACTTTTTTTACATTCCCCTTATAATTGCATGGAATTATTTTTTCATTCTCAAAACACATTTATTTTAAAAGTGTGGGGCTCGTTTAGGAGGTGGAACTCGTCCGGTAGATGGAGCTCACCTAGTAAGTAGAGCTTATCTGGTAGGTGGAGCTTGCCTGGTAGGTGGAACTCATCTTTTGTGTATCATCAAAGCCCCATAAGTCCTGGTGACACATTTTAGCATGTACAAGCTGCCATAAAGATCATGGGTGTAGCTTTGCAACATAGTCGTGAAGCGTGGCCATGAGTGTAGTCATAGGCATAGCCGTGAAGCGTGGTCATGGGCGTTGCCATTGGCGTAACCGCAGGCATAACTGTTGGCTTAGCTGTTGGCTTAGCAGTTGGCGTAGCCACTGACATGATTACCACTGTGTTGGGGCTTCGTCAGCCATGAAAAAAGCTTTTGAGAAACAAGAATGAATTAGCTTTTTGTTCAGATTCTCACAGATGGCACCAATAATGAAATCCTAAAAAATTCAAGTAGTTTGGGAGCAAGACTTATATATTGGATAATCAGTTAATCTTTTTGTTCTAGCAATCTGACCCATTCTTCCTAACCAATGTGGTTGTTAGCTTATACCTTGTGCCTGGTAAGCTAAGGTGACTGCTGACTGGTACCTATAAAATGTCCTCTTTTATAGATTTGAAGACTCTTGAATGTTTAGATATTTAAGTAAATATTTTTAAAAAAATGTTCAATTATATTTTAAAAAGATAAACTTTGAAAATATATATGTTAAAAATATATGTGTTAATGAATAGATTATAATCCTAAAGTTCAAAAGGATGCAAGAAATAATGAAAAAAACTGAGATTCCCCTTAATAAAACTAAAATAAAAAATGAATCTTGGAAAACGATTATTTTACTACAGCAAAGACGTCTATTCAATATTACAAGAGTCCCATTAACGTGATTCGTCGGTAGATCTGCTGATGTGCAAACACATATGACTACAAGGACACTTGACCAACTAAAGTGGCAAGCTGCACGTCGTTCCCGGCAAGTGAGGATCCAGAACTCCCTAGCTCATTGGGTTATGCCATCCTCTGTTTAGGAAATCAATAAGAAATGGAGAATTAAGACCAACCACTCCTCAAAAACAACATCTCTTTATCAGTATAAAAAGCTTTCCCATATGTTAAATATGAAATCAGCCATGAATTACTAAGCTTTCCAATCATAAACAGTTGCGATGTCCGTTTCTCCTATATCTTGTATATTTTCTTGTGAAAAAACAGAGGTTCACACTACATCTCTAGCTAGCGGTTGAGAGAGGACGATCATGAGAGTGGAGAGGATTTTTTATTATTTTTATGCAGCCCAGCATTCAATGAACCTTCCAGTGCGCATGTATAACAACGCTACTATCAATTGATTCTCAACTAAACTAAATATAAATGTATCTAGATATATAAATTACTAATATCCATGTCTTTCTAGAAAATCAAAGTAGTTACTAACAAGCACAAGGCCAAGACTTTGAAGATTTGAATAATAATCTATCTTGGGTCGATGATAAAAGTCACCTTCATTGTCCTACTTCGAAGGTTAGATGATTATTAGATGACATAATGATTATTAGATGACATACCCGATGCTATGGGCTAGTTGCATGCTTGTGAAATTATATGGAAAAAAAATTATTGTAATTTATAATGTTTTTTTAAAAAAATACAAAATTAAATTTTTAACCGGTTTAATATTTAAAAAAATAAAATAAACATTTTTTGGCAATTATTTCTCAATCATTTTTTGGACTAACTCATCAATGTTTGATGATGTCAAGCTTGGCAAGGAAAGTGGTGTGTCCGTATTTAAAACAGTACAACTCGATCTCATTTTTTAAATTAATGTTATAAATATATCATAAATATGATTTCTATCAAGTTCATTAACTATACGGCCTTATAACTATAATTAAAAATAATAAGAATAAGTGAAAGTGTCTTCACCAAATTTCTCAACAATGCAGATATATCATACAAAACAAATAAAAATAACTTAAAATCCTAAATTCATATTAATGATGATAAACATTAGTAATGCAATGATTACTATATAAAAAAAGCTCTTATAACGAACATTTTCACTCTTTTATCGATAAATTTTTTTTTCCCCCTTATCTCCCTTCTTTATGAGTTTCCTCTTATACTCTATTGGAGTCGGTTCACTTCCAAGATGTTTTTCCCACAAATTAAATTGTTTTTTATAACAGTCTCACAAATAAATACTTAATTAAAACCATAAGAAAAATAATAAAATATATATAATAACAAGCTTTTACTAAAAGCTTTGCATGGTTCACAAGTAAAAGCGCTCCTTCAATATGCTTGCTCATCAAACCATAAATTTTTTTATTTTTATTTTGAGTCCCGGATCATGAATGCTTTTTAAAAACTTTTGATGCCATAATCTTGAAACAATGCCCAATTATACTTTGTGACGTGCCTTGATCTATAGTTTTTTCACATTGTTACATCATCAGGGTTGGCTCCATTAATTGCTTGTTTGTGGATATCATACCACAAATCACATAACCTGATATGAAAATTTGTTAAACAAAAATAAGATAAGAAAATTAAAAGAAAAATATAAATTTACAATAATATAACATTTTTTATATTAAAACTTACCTAGTTACACTGTGATTTTCTCATATTTTCTTGACCAACATCTCATTGCTATCGTCCTAGTAAATTTTTTCCTTAGTATAAAATCATATATTAATTAATTTTTAAAATTTTTAAAACTATTAACTCAAATTAAAGATTATTATCTAACCTTAAACTTTCTCTACCAAGCTGCTACCATATTCATATATTCAAGATGCTTATGAAACTGACTCCATTGAAATAATAGTTCTTGGAATGATAATTTCATCGCAGATGTGATCGAATAGACAACTTTATTAATGGTAAACCTGAAAATCAATTCATCAAAGCCATTTTAATTTAATGTAAAACTTAAAATAACCAAATACAAATAAATAACTTCAATATTTAAAAGAAATAAAATATTAATTACATAGTGAGGTCATCCTTCCATTCTACAATAATTTTACCTAATAAAATGTCTCTGGTAAAGGAAATTCCAACTTTGATGTCCACATTGTTCGAGCCTTGGTCAGTAACTTCTGTGGTAGATGCCTCTTCATGTGTCGCTTCATGATTGTCACCTGAATTAACAACACGATCACCAACGTTATTGCTTTGACACTGCTACTTGACAAAGCAGTAGCGATGTTGTTGGACTTAGGCATGTTTCTTCTTTGATACATGGTATCTAAAAGGAAACAACTAACACAATTGCAAGAAAACTCTTAACTTAGTTTTTGGAACAATCCACCAACTCAATTGGCCCTGCACAGATTCAGTCACTTTTAAGTTCAAGACTTTTAGGCAAAACAAATATGCACATATCATTCAAATTTTATAATTCAGATTCTATTGTAATAGTATAGCTCTAGATACATCGAACCCAATAGGTATAGTTTAAAAATTGTCTAACAAAAAGGGAAGCCCTTACGAAGAAGAAATGTTGAGCAACTCTTTCATATTTCTTTGTTCTCCAAAACCTATTAGACGAGTGTGTGGAACTCAAAGAATTTGGTAGTTAACGTAATTGTTGATTTTGGTTTTCCATATGTTACAACTTACAAGGGAATCCTAGATTTTTGCAAGCAGCTTTTTTTACCTCTCAAGTACTTTAAACTATTTTTAAAACAACTGCCTTTAAGATTAAAAAATGCAAGAATTCTATAACACAAACAAAACTGATTCCTAGAAGCACATGATCCATAACCAACCAAGTACAAAACCAATTACGGAAGAAACCACTTATTGTACCCAAACCCACATATTGTTCAATGTTTATCCAGTTATCAATTCGTTTCTGAAACAAAAAACCACAAACCACAGACTACTCAAATATATGTCAGATAAACAAACATAGCTAGAGTGAACAACATAATCAACAGCCAAACCAACCTCCACAGAAAGAAGTTAATGCTTCAATGGCAAACTCATAAGAGCATAAACTACATTACAGGTCATTGCTACATAATAGATGAGTTTGATGTCATTCTTTTTGCCTAACATTTCTTTTTCGACGCAAGAGGTTCCCTAACCTCAACTGGCCCAAATAAGATAACAGAATCTCTTTTTTGCAATAAGAAAAACCTAACAAGAAGAAACAATATCAAGAGAAAAAGACCCAGTCAGTAAGGAACACTCTGTTTGCCCTAAACATTGCAAAGAAGGCAGAATAATATCACTTGAGCCGTATACCTCACTCGTTCAAAACACACTACTCATACATAATACAACACAAGCAATTTTTACACTCTATTAGCCAAGTACGACAACAATTATTCATCAAACTAACCAACAAAATGGAAACTTGCAAAGTAATCGATTCAATCTTGGCATACAAATTTCAAGTAAAACTATCCAAATCATTTACAATGTTGCATGCAATTAACTATGAACTCAACCCTCATTTCCATGTACAATCTAACCCCCATTTCCACCAAATAAAAGCATACACACTACATAATACATTAGCTATAAAATGGTATCTCTGATTGCATTATCAGTCAAGTTTCTTGCAGGAAACGTCAATTGGTCAAACTGGAATATACATAAACACAAATAAGCATTCAACAAAAGTAACAGGAATTACAAGTCAAAGAACAAAACATTGAAAAGAGAATTGGAAGCTAACCAAATCAGAAAAGAAACATGAACCTACCTAGCAACACCCAAATGGAATGGGAATGGTGGGAAGAGAGAAGAACCGATTGAATGTTAAATCCAAAAAAATCAATCTCCACACCTAGCCTCTGCAACAACTTCCTTGGAAGGAAGACACTAGGATAATGAAATCTCCAAAGCACCCAAAACCCAAAGGCCTGCATTTAAAAAAAGCAAACATTAGAGAGAAAGACACCAAGAAACCCGAGAAACAACAGCAGAGAAAAGAGCACAAAAAGCGAACCAAAGGTGCCACCACAAATGACAGGGAAGGAGAGAGATCGAGTGAAATTAGGGCGGGAAACTTGGGGGAAATGGGAAAATTAGGAATTTCAATTGAGAGAAGAAGAAATGGGGGAGAGGACTGTCAGGTGTGATTTCATTTTAAAATCACCAATAGAATTTTCATCAGCTATTCACTGGCAATATGACACGTCATCAATGCTACCATGCTGATGAAATTGCCAATATAATTTTTTTATTTTTTTAATTATGTCACCATTTTCATTAGCAATTGCCAACAAAAATGTTCCGTCACTGTTTTCATCAGCGTTTTCGTTGCTATTTGTCAATTTTCTAGTAATGTTTAATGGATTTAAAACAAGAAAAAATGATTGGACATCAAGTTCCAACTGACCTTCTGAATCTTAAGTAGTGTTTTCAACAAGTTGAGAAGCATTAAGAGAATGAATAAAGTGGATCATCACTGTTATGACACGGTCATGCAGTTAGATTTCCCTTTATTGTACTTGTTGCGAGGAGCATCAAACTTGTATCTCCTTGACATTGTCTGGATTTACAGGCAAGCAAAATATAATTGACAAGTTCTGCACAGTTCTCTAGCACAGCTATATTCTCAGCGTCCTCATCAGTCATACCCCAAGCAACTGTATAAATATGTCCCATCTAATGGGTAGAAGACCATGGTGTCCCCATATTTCCCTTCCACTGTCTTCATGCACTGACTCAATCATACGGTGTAAGAATTCCATAATTTATTAAAAAGTTCATGTAAGGCTCCAAACCTTTTGAAATTAATCTCTTGTCCGTGTAGTTTGCTTAGGGAAATTGCCTTATTCCAACTTTATCTGCTCCTAGTTCATTGACAACAGCTTAAACTACTTCAAAAGCAATCGGCAGCATCTCCTCACCTCCACCATATTGGACTGTCTCACCATTCACTTCATCTTTTGTAAAGCAAGCAATTGGGCAGGAATGAGACCCGTGGATTTCAACTTCCACCGGAACCCTACAAATAATAACAGGAAATGATCAAAAGGGTACAAGCTGCTTTGATAATTTACCTCCGATAAAGGTGCAAGACTTGTTTAAAAAACCAGTAATCACTTCTAACACTTCAACAGTCAAAAGACACTGATTGTTTAATTCCCATGAAACCTTGGTGGATTAACTCCCATCTGGAATTATAATCAGACCACAAAAGAAACAAAGTTACCAATAGACACCTATTACTATTTCTAAGAGGATCTAGAAAACGCAAGAAACAAGTTTCCATTTACCTGTCAATAGCAACATGGACCCCTTGTTTTAGTAAAACCGCTGAGGTGATCTGGGTGATGGATACACCATTTTCCTCATTTAAGTAATTGAGCCTTAATTAAAAAAAAAATTGTGATAATGTCTTAGAATGATCTTTAATCACTTCTCCACTGCCGTAATAAATGAAAAGGTTCGTTTCTTCCATGTCAGTAATTCAAGGATACATCAATTTTCATACAAGAGAGAACCAATATGAAGTGCAGAGGGTGCAAACAATCAACTGATCAAACAAAAGAAAATAAACAGCAGAAATTCTCAAATTGAAAGGATTAAACATGGAAGGAAAAAAAGAATTGAACAGAAAAACATAGGAGAGGGAGTGCCAGGAACAGAAATGCCTCCACTTCTTCTACAATTATAGGAATGGTCAAAAGGGAATCATGCCTGCAAATTTTCCTGTGCAGTAACCCTAGTGCTCAAGGACCACATATAACAATAAAGAAAAGGAAAATATATATATTGCCAAACAAACAATTGAAAATCATTACAATGAAAACAAAACTTATGAAAGAAAAAATTCGTATTTTGCAGGATTAATGCACTTCTCTTTCGCACAAGGGTTTGTAAGCAGTCTTGTTGAAATATAGTTCTACATGTTCAGTGATCAATAACATGCATATATCTCAATAAAGTGTGGGAGTATAACAGTAGCAGCAGTTATGACCCCATATCATGCGCGTTGGTGTGAGCGGTTAAGTGTTCCTCAATTGGAAGTCCAATCACCAAGCAAAAGGTTCTCAAATGTCCTATCACTAAAAATTCAAAAAGAACACTAAGTAATTGCCTCTATGCCTTGAGCCTGCACTCCTAATAAACAAATTTTCCATGTATTCAATTTCTTGATTTTTATCTTCAATTGTTAGGAACTAATAAAATTCTTATGCTAAACTCTAATTAATGAACCTACAAATACCTTCAAATTGTATTGGATTAAATTCAGGTATCGTAGACATTCCCCATTTCCATCCCCAATCATTTTTAATTTCCCATTTATTGAAAAAGAAATCCCATTATTGTTTCGTTTTTCATCCAATTATATGGATCAACAATCAACACTGATGAAATTGACATGTTGTTTATAGAATAATATAACAATTTTATCTAATTCCATACACGACTATGGAATGTCTGAAACACGTATGAATAGAGGAATAAAGAGAACTTTAATTTTCTACTCAGATTGGAATTTGCAATGGATACAACTGGAAAAGAATTGAGAAACTCCACTTAACTTAGACTTATGAAATTTTATATAAAATAACAAAAAAATGATTCAATTTCTACTATTATTTATGAGATTACATATTCCAATACAATTAGATACCTGTGAAATAAATAATTAGAGATTTGATCTTTTCGATGAGATGTCAACCCCATAGTCAAAAACAATATAAAGTTGTTTTTCTAGCTCTTTCTACTTGATAAAATAGACACTAACTTGAAATTGCATAAGAGAAGAAAGTCTAGCAAAGAGCTTCAGAAGTACCTGGCGCTAGGTATTTGCTTATTATAGATAGGGTAGGCATAGGGGATTATTATAGATAGGGTAGGCATAGGGGATCAAATTATCATACTCACTCTTATTAGAGAGCATTTGACACATTATTTATCATCTGACAGAGAACACTACAATTATATGCAAATGATGAAGAGAACATGGGTTGCACATGGTGGTTGATTGGCTTCTTGATGAATATTTGTTGAGGGATAAATTAACAATCTATATGGAGATACAGAATATGTGTTATCTTAAACCGCTTGTTTGGCTTGATTGCCTTGATGAATAGCATGATTTTAGTTAGTTATTTCACCACTACAGATTGTGAGATGCCATAAGAAATGAAATGTGGTGTATGAGCATGTAAGAGGTTGACTTTGACAAGACAACAATTGCGCAAACCACTTGGCCAACTTTGAAGTCAGAGAAAGAAGAATGGTACCTGATTCTCTTGTTCACTTTCAATCAGCAGAAACTAGTAACAATCTGCAGGTTCTACCACCATCCTGGTTACTGGATTGCAAAATTCTATCCGGACTTCATTTATAGAAAACGAACATCCAGTATTACATAGGGAATGAAGGCAATCATGGACCAATACCGTCCATTCTTTCTTGAGCATTGTTTTTTCAGAAGGGGGCAAAATTCAATATGTAGGGACCCAAGCGTAGCAGGGAAGCCTTTCTTAGGCAAGAAACAGAGTTTAGGGCAGTCTGAAATCATTAAAATTTCAAGAGACATGAGACGTTTGAGGCCCTTTGATATGGACTTCAGACCCTTGAGACTTAAGATGTAAAGAGAGGTTAGTGAAGTGGGAAGAAGTTGACCCTCATCATCGGGAAAGGAAACCATATTTGTACAAGGACTTGTGCATTCAATTACAAGTCGTTTAAGAAAGATGAGTGTGTAGAGTCCCCAGTCTAACATTGACTCTGTGACATTCTCACAATAATGGATCTCTAATTCAATTAAGTTTGGAGGCAAACCCCCTTTTGAAAAAGAAACAAGACTGTGACAATGATATACACTCAACTCTTGAAGAGAAACTAGGCAGTCCATATGATCGGGTAGAGACCTCAAATTCTCACATTTCCATATGCTTAAAGAAATAAGATTTGGAGTGATCAATCCCATTTCTGGGAATGATTCTAACATAGAACACCCACTTATTTCCAGCTCAGTGAGATGGGATAGGTCACATAAGGACTCTAGTGACTGCGTTGTGCAATAGCCAATTTCAAGCGTCTTAAGAGACCCAGGAAATTCAAAAGCTGGGAAGGGCAAGAGAGGTAGACCTTCTATGGTCAAATGCTCAAGACGAGACAACTCCCTTCTATCACCGCCATCATACACAATTCCCCCATGTAGATACTCGAGATTTTTGCACCATGAAATTGCCAATGACTTCAGTGTAATGGGCAACATTCCTCTTGGAATGGACTTGAGAGATGGACACCAACTAATTAGCAACTCTTCAAGAAGGCACTGGCTGCTCTTACAGCCATTCATCGTTATCACCATCCCATCAGGCAATGACTTCAGCGAATCACACCGTGAAATCTCAAGACGTTGGAGAGTGTATGGCAAACCTCCTGGAAAGGACACTAGTTTTGGGCAATGATCAACTTTCAAATTTCTGAGTGAACCAAGGAACTGCAACCCACTTGGCAGCTGTTCCAGGTCACCAAATTTCTCAAGCTCAGCTAATGACACAAGCTGCTCGAACTTCTTGATCTCTAAATGCTTCATACTTGCAAGTTCATGTAAATCAGTTCCATCTTGCCACAGGTACATCAAATCATTGCAGTTTTCAATTTCCAGATCTTGAAGTGCCACCAAGGCTTGTAAAAAACCACTATGTAAACAATCAAGGCCAGTGATGCTCCCAACTTTTAAAGTAGTAAGGGAGGGCAAAGACATATGGTTTAGAATTGCCTCGTTACACCCTTCAACAATCAATTCACAAAGACATGGAAGTATTTCAGGTAAGGCTACTAACTGCGGGCAATTGCAAATAGAAAGTTTTTTCACGGATGGAAGGTGACTTGGCAACTTCCCAGCCAACATGGGACAATTTATTATTGTAAGCTCGCGTAGATAAGGAAATTCTCCAACTTCCTCTTGGTTGAATCCATTAGACCAGGACCATTGCTTCCAATTCAACATATCCTCAATTATTAGACCCTCCAGAGATGGAAAAGCCTTGACAGAAGAACCAACCCCCAAAAACTCAGCACCAACTGTCGTTACCTTATCCATGCCTTTTATGCTCAAATCTCTAAGTAAAGGTAGTTGTCCTAGTGATGGTAATGATGTGACTTTATGGCATCCACGAAGTTGTAGGCACACCATATTAGTGAATGAGTGATCCCCTAACCATGATGGGAATGTTGTGCCACCATATGACATAATTGAAAGCTTTTGTAGAGTTTGATGAGGTTCTAGAAGGTTGAGGAGCTGCAATTCCATTGCTTCACTTTGAAAACCATTGACATTATGAATCCATTCCAAGGATAATTCACTAAGGCCCCTCTTCTCCTTTAGAATGGCAAGCTCCGTGTCTTGAACATCCACCACATTATGTAGCCCTGTGATATTAAGTTGTCCTTGAAGATGGGAAAGTTTCATCAACTCTCTTATCCCAAGCCCTTTTCCCATGATAAACTTTGGCAAGGTATGGAGGTTTGTCAAATTACCTATCTGAGGTGGCATCTCTTGCAAACTATCTGTCCCGCTAATGTCAAGGTACTGCAAGTCAATTAGATTGTCAATGCCTATAGGTAACTTAATAAGTTTCTTGCAACCCCTCAATCCCAGCGTCTGCAGCCGAAATACTTCACATAGTGATTCAGGTAACACTTCAATTTCAGTACAAGACAAGTTAAGGTACCGTAAATGCTTTAATGCACAAATAGAACTTGGCAGCTCTACTAAACAATAACCAGCTAGAGATAGCACAGCCAAACGTTTTAAGTTTGGAACCAAGTCATGCAACACCTTACTGGTCAAGTGGTTATGTGGTGGTGAAAAAATTGGCAATGGTAAGAAAGTTCGTAAACTCTTCATCTCATAAAAGACTTCAAACCTTTGGGAGATGTCATAACGGTGACGAGTGAATGATGAATGGCGAACCTTTGCATGCGATGGTGAATCCTCAAGCTTATCACCCAAATGAAAGCATACTTCTCCGCTAACAAACTGAGCTAGTTCACTTATTAGGTCATGCATAACATACCGGACATTGTTGGCACTGGACTGCTGAAAGAAGGATCTTGATAATAAATCATGAAAGTATTCCTTGCCTATGTCTTTCATCTGTTTCTTTTCCTTTGGTTGCTGCAGAAAACCCTCTGCCATCCACAACGAAACCAATTCATTCTTGTCAAATTCGTAGTCCTTTGGAAAAATTGCGCAATATGCAAAGCACTGCTTTAAATGCGAAGGAAGGTGATGGTAGCTCAATCTCAGAGCTGGAAGGATCCCACTATTCTCTTCTGGTAAATCCCACATTTTGCTATTCAATACAGCCTTCCACTCTTTAGAATTCCGTTTACCACGCAGTAGGCCTCCAAGCGTCTTTGCTGCCAAAGGTAATCCCCTGCACCTTTTAACTATCTCTTCGCCTATTTCTTTCAAATCTGGATAATCATCAAAATTACTTGCATCTAAAGCATGTTTGGCAAATAGCAACAGACAATCATCATCCGACAGCTCCTTCAGTGCATAAGCATAAATTGAACCCGTCAGTAATGAGACTCCTTCGTTACGAGTGGTGATAATAACTTTGCTTCCTCGTGCCCCGCTGGCAAATGGGCTACAAAGAGCAGTCCATTCCTCGTAGTTCTCACTCCAAACATCATCTAAAACAATCAAAAACTTCTTGCCAGACAGCTTCTCCTTCAGCTGCACTTGAAGCAAATTTAAATCACATCCCGCAGCAGAACTATCAAAACTTAAAATTGTTTTGGTTATCCTAAGCACATCAAAATCATCAGAAACACAAACCCATGCTTTATAATCAAACTCCACACTCTCGTCATTATACACTAGCTGCGCAAGAGTTGTTTTGCCGACACCTCCAAAACCAATAATTGAAATCACAGAGAACGGCGACCCATTTGCTGCTTCACCACCTCTCATCAACAATTCAACCAGAACCTCCTTATCCTTTCCCCTCCCATAGACACGTGGTTTTTCTTCCATCAACGACGTTGTGGACAGTCTTTCATTGAATCTACTCAAACTCCACTCGCTCAAGTCCAAGAGATCCTTTTCTGCAACAATCTCTTGCAATCTCGAAGTGATCCCCTCTAGCTTGGACCACCCCATCTTGCCAATACCAGCAGAAAAACAAGTTGGGACCAGATTCTTGCCTAATTTACTCTTCCTCCTCTTGTAGCTGTAAGTTTGAGACCAGGATTCATTTTCAAACTCTTCCAAGACATCCTGGACATCATATGCCAAATCTCGGAGATTGTTAAGCCATAATTTGACGGCCTGGTTAGTTATTTGTTTCTCTTCGGCATCAGTCAGAACCGCGCGAATCTCCAACAACCTTAATTCCCATTTCTTAAGTTCACTGTCAATTTCCTTTTCCTTTTTGCTAGCAAACTTAAGAAAACTAGCAGAAGCCAACTTTTCGAACAAAGGCTGAAGAATAGCAGAGGTAATAGCTTCTACAACAGCCATCTTTATTTCTTCTTTTTGTTGAATCAGTCTGCAAATAAAATTCAAATTTTGAAGTAATTAGAATATTTAGAGCATTGAGAAATCAAATTTAAAAAAAAATGAAGGGACGAGACAACTAGTTCTCAGCATTTTTACATCAGTAAAGCAAGATTAAAAAAAAAATCAAAGTTCGTTGATTCCCTCCTCCTCCTCCTCCTCCTTGTTCAGTAAATAAATTGCCGATTTGTTTGATAATCTATCCGCTAGATCAAATTCCCAAAAGGAAATGAAGAGGCAAGGTGTTTTAAAAAAACAATTTTGATTTTTTTATTTTAAATTAATTTTCTAATTGTTTTTAAGATTGTTTAATATTTTAATATGAAAAATAAATAAATATTATTTTAATATATTTTTTTAAAAAAATACTTTAAAAGATGAGGATGGCCCGCCGCGGAAGAAATGGAGTTTCTTCTAGCCCAAAAAAGCGTAGTTTTTCCTCAAATGCGTAGTTATTCAGCAATTGAAACTTGAAACTTTGAAACTTCATTCTGTTGGCTAAATAATTATCCCTTTTTTATTCACTTATTTTCTTTTCTTTTTGTCACTTTGCCGCTCTTGATATTTCTTTTATCTTATTCTAGTAGGAGTGGCCGCTGGGCGGCAACCTAATTTATTTTACATAAAAAAAATTATAAAAAATATTAATATCTATAAGCATTAAGTTTATCTATAAAACTAGATCTAAAAACTTCGAGTCTTGCTTCAATACCTGATCTAATACTAATATTTATAATAAAATATAATATTTTTAATAATAATAATAATAATAATAATAAACTTGTTTGATTCAAGTTCTTATAGTTTTTTATCCATTGAATTAAAATTTATGGTTTTTTTAATAATAATAATATTTTTAAAAAATTATTAATGATAATGATAACAATAATAATAACAATAAAAATAATACTAATAATTATAAACTTGGATATGATACCCCAGCTAGACCCAAGTTTTTAGGGTTTGGTTCCTCTAATAATAATAAAAATAAAAATATTTATAATAATAATAACCTTACATGACCGAAGTTCTTATAGTTTTAAATTCATTCAAATCAAATTTATTATTGTTCTTTTATTTTAATAATATTTTTTAAAAAATTTAATGATAATAAAATAATAACAATAATAATAATCTTACATAACCCAAATTTAAGTGGGTTTGGCTGTAACATTAGGCCCAAGAGCCTTGGCTCTGGTTGCAACACCACACTCAAGAGCCTTGGATATGGGTCTAGCTACAAAGTCGTGTCATTAAAGCATGATAATTAAATATAAAAAATAAAATGAAAAAATAAAATTAAAAAACATATCAATTAAAAAGAAAAAAACAAAGCAAAGCACTATTCAAATTAATAGTGCATTGAGAGGAGGAGTACAATAAAATACTCTTATGAGATCACAATAATCTAATAAAAAAAAAAATAAAATACATTATAAAATTAAATTATCAATCAAATCGATATCAAAAGTTGAAATTGGACGAAAAAAAAGTAATTAAGAAAAAAAACAATATGAATCAACTGGGTTAACCAGTCAAACCGGCGAGCCGTGTCCGGAGAATGTGATAACTAAATATAATTTTTTTTAATATTAACAAACTAAATCAAACAAAAAAAAGATTAATTAAAAAGAAAAGGAAAAAGAAAAACTATAACTAATAATATATTTTTCAAATTTATTAATTATTATATTAGTAATATTTATTATAATAAAAATAATAATATTAAACTTGTATGACCCTGGTTTAAATAGATTTGACTGTATGGCCGTGTCATGAAAATATAATAACTAGATAGAAAAAAATTTAATATTAAACAAAAAAATTAATTGAAAAGGGAAAAACTAAGAAAAAAAACAAAGCAAAGCATTATTCCAATGAATAGTGTGAGAAGGGGTATAATAAAATTCCCTTATGAGATCACGATAATCCAATGAAAAGTAAACAAAACAAATCATAAAGTTTAATTCTTAATCAAATTAATATTAAAAGATGAGATTAAAAGAAAAAAGTTAATTAAAAAAATTTGAATCAACTGGGTTAACCCGTTAAATTTGAAATTCGTGTCATAAAAGTGTAATAACTAAATAGAAATAAATTTAATACTAACAAACTAAATCAAAAAAAATTAATAATTAAAAAGAAAAGACAAAAAAAAATTAAAAACATCTATCTTTTTACGATGGACGGCTGCATTATGCGAAACAAAAGAAGTTTGTTGATATTGCAGTGAGATTTGGACAAAAGAAAAAACTAACAACTAAAGTTATAAATAAATTTATGAAAGTCAGGTGTTAATTGCCTTGAAATTTAAGTAAATTCACTTTGCATTAACACTGATAAAGTTAATTACGTTAATTGGCGTGAGTCATCATATAAAAAAAATGTACTTACCATCATAATACATGAGTTATATATATTATGGTTTAAAATATTGTTACGATAAAATTATAAACTGTCGAATGATTAAAATTGAACCACCTTACAATGGGGTTTAGGTGATTAGATTAACATTATATAATAATAATCTCTGACAATAATTCTCATAACTGCGAAAAGGACTTCGTTGATTTCTTATATCATATATATATATATATATATATATATATATATCCATCTATTTAAAAAAAAAAAAAATCCCAAACGGACTCTATATATTTTCTATAATTCTTGCTATGGGCTTCGTATTATGATGAAAACATATTTTTATAAGGTCACGGTCAAGGACCGGCAGCGGCCCGAACTTATCCTGTTTTCAGGATAGTTAATGGTTTTTATCAGATAATCTAATTGTTATAGAATAGTTACTGTGCCTAGAAAATAACTAGTGGTGTATTATTAGTTATTTTTTAAGATTTATTTTTCAATAAATATAAATAGAGAAAGAGAAAGAGAAATTCGATGTAAAAATGTTTCTTCCATAAAACACTGCAAAGGATAAGTAAAATCTATGGGGTCGGTTTTAGAGAGATTACCTGTACAAAGGCTCAGCCATTGCCGTATCTGGAGATAGAATCCATAACACCAAGACAGCAAAGTGCACAAGAAAACATGAATTCATCCTCTCCCTCTAACAAATTCTTCAAACCCCGAGTGAGGATTCTCAAAGCTTAAATGGCAGGCACAATTGACCCTAAACAAGCACTTCCGAGATTTCAAGTTCAAGCACTTTTGGAGCAAAATTGAGCACTAGATTGCTTCCTTGAAGATAATACAGAACAATTACCGAACGAACTGTCTAATCAAAGATATTACTCATAACTTCTACAGTCCAAGCCAAGCTTAACAACAGTGATATAATGATCAAAGGAGGAAAGTAGATATTCAAAGCTCCAATCACAACTTAAATCCACAAAGACATCCTCAACAATCCAACTGCGAGCACAAGATTAGTGGGCTGGCTCAAATCACGGAATTTCAAAACAGGTTCAAGCAATTTGATCACAATCTAGCAGCAATATCCAATTCTTTGAGTGACCCAACAATCATGTAAGCCATTGCCACTTGCAATAGCAGTGAAATTAAGACAAATTCCAGCACCATCACTGATAGGCCTTTTGGAAGCAAATTAAGAGAATTCCAGCTGATGGAGACAAGGGAAAGGAACTCCACAATATGAAATGAACCATGGATGCTGCCATTTTCCATTCAAGCACAACAGTGAAGCTTAATAGAGATACAGTTTCAACTCATGGGAGGTACCTCCTCTTTTTTCTTTTTTTTTCCTAACACTGTCTTACGCTTCTATTAATTCCCTTGAATATAAGAAAAGATCAAAAGATACTGGCCAAAAAGAGACAACCTTGATTCCTACAGTTTCATCTTAAGCTTAATAGAGATACAGGCAAGAGGTATATTTTGTCACAAAATGGGATTCTAAAAACAATGTCACGAAGAAAACCACAACAAAAACTCGGAACAAAATGAATGCTGACGGTGAAATAAAACCTGTATCTTTTATTCTAAAAAGTCATTCCAATCTATGCATCAAACCATATCTACAGAAGAACAAACTATGAACCACTAAACAAATTAGAAAATCATTATTCATTGACTATCTTATCAAAGTTAAAAAAGACTAGCGGTAAAGGAATCCCCAGAAAAACCCGAAAAGAAAAAAAGCGACTTCCCCTACACTAAATCAATAACCAAAGGAAAAATCTCCTTGATTCCTACAGTACCATCATCAACAAACTAAACACCCATAGACCGCAACTCATCCAATTGTGCTCTAATCTGATCCTGCACCAACTCCAGCCGCTTGGAATAAACCTCCAACTCCAATATATGTTGCTTCCTCCACTTCTCATCCATCATCATTACATCCCCTACTCCAAAACTCAATGGCATCGCATTCATTGCCAATCCCCCAAAGCCTCTACCAACACCACCCATCCCTGCTCCCGCCATATTGCTCAACAACTCCTTAAACAAAGGCGACAAACAACTCCTCATTGTCTCCTCGATCACACTCGACAAATTCCCGTTCCCACTCCCACCCCCATTAATATTAGTCTCATTCCCCACGAACCCATCATTCATCAACACACGCTTCTCCTCCGTTCTAACACCAACAACTGGTCTCGACCGCGACCGTTTTCTTGATCTAGGAGTAGACCTTTGATCCTCAATTTTAACAGCAACATCAGCATCCATCATCACATTATGGTTATTGAAGTTAGGGTTAGGGTTTCCTCCATCATCATCATCCAAATTGTGCCCATCTTCATTACCAAAACCCGCGATTTTTCCCGTAGAACTCCAGATCTTCCTCGAAATCTCAAAAGTAGCCTGATCATGTGGGGATTTAAAGCAAAAATCTTTGCCAGAATTTATCTTATTCAGAACATTACGATACTTCTTCTTTAAACGACGTAGTTTCTCAACAAGCTGGTTCTTGTTAAAATCGAGCTGGAGTTTCGACTTGATTTGATCATAGAATAAAGCGGTGTCGTTATGGTGATTATTAACAGTACCTTTTGTCGTTGTGTAATCTAAGAACCCTTGAAGTAGTTCAATTTCATCTTCATCGGTCCATAATCGTTGAAATAACCGCCTGGTGTCGTCGAATTGCGGTTTCTTCGAGTCTTGAGAGGGGATGATTGTCGTGTCAGGGGAACGCGTTGTCGTTTCAATACATCGGGTGTGGAATCAGAGGCCACTGCTGTGGTGGTGGTTGTGACAGCAGGGATGGAAGCGATGGTGACGGCGGGGATGGCAGTGGGGACGGCGGCGGAAGTGGAGGTATCATCGTCTTCGAGTAATTCTTCGGATAAGACGTCATCGTTTTCGGGCAAGGTGTCATCGTTTTCGATTTCAAGGTCGTCTTCAAGATCGTCGTTTTGAGATTGAGAAGATTGATCATCTTCATCTTCGTCGTCAACCTCGAGATCTTGGTCGAATACGGTGTCATCTTGCTCCGCTGCCATTGGAGCGAGAGAGAGAGAGAGAGGGTGGGTTAGGGTTGAAACCTTGCGCGTTGGACTTTCGTTGTTGGAGAGGGGAGGAAGGGAAGTCTGATAGCCCGAAAAATGTGGTAATCTTTTTAACAATGGTAAACTTCGCTTTTGACGATATAGATTAATCAAATATTTGATTTGGCCCCTATAAGTTAATATTTTCTCCAATTTTATCCTTGTAATTTCCAAAACAATCTCATGTTATCCCTATAATTAAATATTCTACTTCTTTTTTTTTTTAGTTTCTTTTTAGAAACTTAAGCTTTCTTACGATGTATTGACATCTATAGCAATTTGAGAGTAAAAATAAGAAAGAAATTATTAAAAAATAAAATTAAAATATGAGAAAAAATCAAGTCCCGTTAGCTATTTTAATAATAAAGGACAAATTGAAACTTTTTAAGAAATATAAAAGTAGTTTTGTGAAGTTCTAAACTATATATAGGTAGAAGTGTAACGTTCATAAATCTAAAAGGACAAGAAATATAATTTGCCTTTTTAGAGAATCAAAATCGGGTCTGGAGGGGGGTTCACTCTTCACTGGTCACGACAGGAAATTTAATTTCATACCTGTTCTGCTAGCCCAGCCCAGCACAGCACATACCAGAAACGTAAAATGGGAAAAAAGAGAAAAAAAGAAATTGAAGCTTTTATTAACAAAAAATGGAATAATTTTTTTTTTCTTTCCTTAACTTTTTTTTTATATAATTTATATTTTTTTTAAAATTCAATTTTATCCTTAAAAAACAAGATGGTTTCTTAAGAATTAAACTTTATAATATTTTTAATTTATTTTTTTATGAAGTTAAACTTTATTACTCGAATTACAAGTTTAATGGGTTAATTCAATTAACTCAAGGTTTTTTTTAATTTTTTTAATTCATCCTTCAATATTTTAATAATTAGAAATTGGTTTCATAATTTATTTTGATTTTTTTTTATAAAATTATCATCATTTCATGACTCGAATCACAAAATTGATGATTTGACTTAAATCATTTTGTGTGTCCTTCGTTAATATGTTTTTCAATTTTAATTTTATCTTTAAACATTTGGTTTATTGGGGATTATGCTTTATAATTTTTTTAATTTACTTTTTATGAGATTATCTCAGTCTCATGACTCAAACCATGAGTTTAACGAGCTGACTCGAGTTTTTTTTCCCTTTTTTCATTGATTTTTTTCTCTCAATTTAATCATTCAATATTATGTTGATTGGAAATTAGACTTTATGATTTTCTTTGGTTTGTTTTTTTATGAGATTATCCCCGTTTTATAATTCGGGTTGCGAGTTTGACATCTTAACTCGAGTTGATTTATGTCGTTTTTTGTATCCTTTTTTAATCATTTTTTTTTCAATTTTATTTTTTAAAACTGGGTTAATTAAGAATTTGAATTTATAATTTATTTCAATTTGATTTCTTTAAGACAGTTGCCTCGAGTCATTTTTTTCTTTTTTTTTCAATTTCATCCTTCAATATTGGATTTATTGAAAAATAGGCTTTGCAATTTGTTGTGATATTCTTTTTATGAGGTTATCATAGTTTTATAACTAGGCATTCCAAATTTTTTATCAGTCGTTTGGTTGTCTTTAGATCAGCCAAGTTAACTAGATCACATTTAAACAATCCTTGCATGGATTAAAAGATTTTTTCTACTTGAAAAAACATTAGCAATACCAAGATATTTTTTATATAAAAAAATCTTAATCCGACTCAAACCAGTGATATAATTAATGAAAAACTAAGAGAGAAGAAAGTTTTATTGTACCTCTCCTCACAAAATACTATTCATTAGAATAATATTCTATTTCCCTCATTTGGTGTTTTTTTTAATATATTTTTTTTTAAAATTCAATTACATTATTCAATATTAGGCTTATTAGGGATTGAAATTCATAATTTATTTAATTTATTTTATATGAAATTATCTAAATCTCATGATCTGAACCACATGTTTAACAAGTTGACTTGATTTTTTTTATTTTTTATATTATTATTTTTCTCAAATACATCCTTTAATATTAGTTAAATTAAAAATTTAATTTTGTAATTTGTTTCGGTTTGCTTTTTATAAAGTTATCTCCATCTTATAACTCTGGTTACGAGTTTGACTAGTTAACTTGAATTGAGTCAAGTGATTTTTTATATTATTTTTTTAATTAAATATTTTTTAATTTTATTTTTAAATACTGAATTAATTAAAAATTAAATTTTATAATTTATTTAAATTTGTTTTGCTATTCATGCTAAAGAGCCTCGTAAACTTTCCTTTTCGTCACCTCCTTAGTGAGATCCTGATTACCTTCCATTGAAAGTTTAGGAAAACCATCTATTCCCAAGTCTCGAGGAACCCGATCAGCAGCACTGGAAGAAAACAGAGTCTTATAATATTTCAGCGCCTCCTCCTGAAGAAGCTTATCGTCAGTACACCACTCCCCGCTATCTAGAAAAAGGCCACGAATGCGATTCATCTTCCTCTGAACTGCCGTTAAAGTATGAAAGCACCTGTTATTAATTTCGATCCCCATGCTTGACCCAGTTTCCTCGAGACTTTTGGTACCGAAGCAGTTCTTCTTGACGAAGCACATCATTATATTCTTTCTGCAATTTCCGTTCAAAGGAGGCTAACGCATCAGAATGTTACTGTCTAGGCAATTCTGAAAACCACACAACCGCTGCTCCAAACGTCTTTTCCTCTGGAAAATATTTCCAAAGTCTTTTTCGTTGAAACTAGTAGAATCCTCCCTCACTGCTTCTAAACCCCTGAAGACATTATGATATATCACTTCTAACCCAAGCATCCTGAACCACCGATCGAGAGATTACCTTCATGAGAAGTCCAGGCAGCTTCGAACCTGAAGGTCTGTCACGGAGAAATTGTTGGGGATTCTGGCTCCCCAATGTGTGGACCAGTGTTGTTCTGATAATTGTCTATTAGAGGCTTAACACACTGAAATACAATATTTAACATGATTCAGCAAATCACCTACATCCATGGAAGAAATCAATATTATTAGAGATAGATAGAGAAAGGATTACAACACATATGGAGAAAGAGAATTACTTCACTCAAACTTTACTTTCATTGCTTTCACACATTACTGCACAAGGCAGTAGGGCAGCTGCCTTTAACAGCCCCTCTTTCTCTCTTGATCTCTTCTCTACTCTCCCTCAAACTTTGCTCTCTTTCACGATGTCTATTTATAGATAAGAATGGTGCCATAAGCTCCGTTCTTTTTCAACAATGGTGGCAGTTCCATTGGCTAAAGCCAAGTGTTAAATGGAGCCCATTGGCGTGGTTCACCTCACCCTTCCCTTGACGTCTCAGCTAATGAATGGTGAACCTGGCCCCTGTTTCATTTTCGTATCTGCTAAGTTAGATATTTAAGAATTTTAATTGGAATATTTCTTCTTCTTTTTTCTCAACATTTCGAGTGAAAATATTTTGAACGATTTAACAAATAAAATTTTATGTCATTTTACGGGTCTTTCTAAAAAAAAAATTAATAATTTTTGTAACCAAAATTATTTTTAAATTAAGGATAAAATAAATAAATAATTTAATTTATTTTTATGATATTTTAAATTAGTGTAATAAATTTAATTTGTTCGATTATCAATTGAATTTAAATTTATTTTAACAACTACTGTTGGGATTATTCAATGGACTGGTCGATAAATAAATTGAAAGAAGCTCAAAGCCCAAAGCCCAAATCCCAAAGCCCAAATCACATTTTGAGATGAAACCCAAAACCAAATAATTAACCAAAGCATCTATTTATGATTTAAGCATCCAATCCATACACTCAAGTCTCTCTCCTCGGCACTGAAACGAGACCTGCAGGCAAAAGCGCACACACAAAAAAAAAAACCCTAACCTCTGCATCAAAATCTCCAACATGGTTTGCGTAAGGAAGGCGACGATGGACGACTTGTTGGCGATGCAAGCATGCAACTTGCTATGCTTGCCCGAAAACTACCAGATGAAATATTACTTCTACCACATCCTCTCTTGGCCGCATCTCCTTTATGTCGCCGAAGATTACAACGGCCGAATTGTTGGCTACGTGTTGGCTAAGATGGAAGAAGAATCTACCGAATGTCACGGTCATATCACTTCTCTCGCTGTCCTCCGTACTCATCGTAAGCTTGGCCTCGCTACCAAGCTCATGAAGGCCGCCCAAACCGCCATGGAACAGGTCAAAAATTTGGCTTTTAGTTCATTTGTTTTCTTAAGTCTTTTTTCTTGATTTTGCAAACGAAAAATTAGGGATGTTAGTCATTATATTTTGATTATTTCTAATGGATGAATGAAATGCTTTGATTAGGTTCTATCTCTTTAGATAAATTGTTGGATGAAATGCATAAATTTTGAGAAATTGCGATTTTGTTGTTTTTGGAATGTTTGGTGATTTTCTTATCAGCGTTTTATGTAGAATTTGGAAGTATACGTGGAATGTAATTGAAATGCAGATCAATCAATAGGGTGGATGCATTAATTGATACCCATTTCTAGTTTAGGTACCTTTAAGTTATTTTTTCTTATGTTTTTTATTTGATCAGTAAAATATATGTAATTTATTGTGATCTGATTGAAATTTTTTGAGGGCATTTTGACATATTTGATTTGCATTTTAGCTCTACACGGCTATCTTTAGTGATTAGATTTATGTTCTTTTATTGTCATATATCTGCATTTTATCATGCTCGATTTACAATTTCTTATTGCTTAAGTTTGTGGAACAGGTGTTTGGAGCAGAGTATGTGTCGCTGCATGTGAGGAAGAGTAATCGGGCAGCATTCAATCTTTATACTGAAACATTGGGCTATAAGATTCATGATGTGGAGGCTAAGTATTATGCAGATGGGGAGGATGCATATGATATGAGGAAGCAGTTCAAGGTAAAGCAGAGTCACCACCACCACCACCACCACCACCACCACCATGGTGGTGGGTGTTGTTCTGCTGATGCCAGGCCTGTGGAAGTTCAACCAGAATCAAAATCAGAGGCAAAAGCCAGCACCAAGGTGGAATAAAAAATGGGTTGATGGTGAAAGGTAACTGACTCACTGGAGAAGTGGGCGTTACACGCTTTTGTTATGTTAATTGGAATACTGTTTGTTTGTACTGACTACCGAGTATTTTAGTTTGTTCATCCTTGTTAACAATGCACTGGCAGACCAGGAGTTGCATTGCTATTTCTATTTACTGCTTCCTCCATGCATATTGGGATTAGCATTGCTGTGTGTATTTGCACCTTCTTCTTGAGAGTGTTTTTTTCTTTTTCTTTTTCTTTTTCTTGCAATTTTGAGAATCTGCTGCTGCTACTATACAGTATCGATTTTACTACTACCATTAGGATACAGCATTTGCACCACCTATCCCATGTGTTTTCTTTCCCAAACGCTGTGAACTGATTGATAATTTTGTTTCTGTCTACCCCCGCGAATCATCTCTTCCAAGTTACTCCAGATGAAATAAGAGTTGGAGATTTGTGATGATTTTTAGATTTTGCCAAGACCTCGATGCCCCTCTCACTGGTGTTCTTGTGCATGTGACTATAGGATGATAGGAACCCTTGCTTCATGTCATTTTGAACCATGGTCCTTCAATATGCTAGTTAGTTATTGTGTTGTAGATGCTGATATCTGAACAGGATTAATTGCTATGGAAAGGTTGGCGTGTCAGTAGATGTTATCATTTTGTTGTGGGAGATGATGATAGATTTTGGTGCATTTTCAATTTCCTATTTAACGCCACCCCAATACTTCACACAGTTTGATAATTTCCCGAGGTTTCTGCACCAAAACACCACCATGTTAGGGTCATTTTTTGAAATAGCACGGTAAGGGAAAAAAAAATTATCCGTGAAGAAATAACTTTATTTAGAAAAGGTATAATTCATGTTTATTTGTACATCATTAGTTTTAATAACACAATTAAAGATTTTTTTTTTAAAAAAAAAACTATATATTTGGGGCGGGGGATTTGCAGGTTGCTTTAATTTATTAAATGTGCTATTTTTCAAATGTATTACTTTCGCTTTTTTTATTATTTTTTTTGGAGAAGTGATTTTTTTTTTCGCAATTTTTCACCGTTTTGGGACGTCCAAAGAACTGTTTGAGCCAGTCTACCTTTCACTAGGTAGGACCTCTCGAGAGTGATTTGCAAAAAAAAAATAAAAATCCATTGACTTAAATAACAATAAGTGATGATATTTTGATGTTTGAAGGGTTGAGTAGCTGCCAAAGAAAAATAAATTAAGGACGGGGTCCATCCAAAATAGTATGCAAAATATTTTTTCTGTAAAAATGAGATCCGTTTACCAAACAAAGAGTGCCAAAAACAATTTTTTTTAAAAAAAAAAGAAGGAACTTTACCTAATCAACTAACTATGTAATATATTTTAAAGTAGGATATTTTAAAAAAATAAAAAAAATATTTACATATGACTAGTATCAGTTTAATATTGTGATAACTCGTGTTTTTTAAATTATTTTAAAATAATTTTAATATGTTAATGTTGAAAATAAAAAAAATTAATTGAAAACATCATGTAGCAAAAACAAATATATATAACATATTATATTTTATTAATGTTTAAAATTATCCATTATCTTATTGTATATTCAAGAAACATAGATAAATCTCGAATATTGTTTGTTAGTCTGAGTCAACGGATGATGCTATAGACAAAGAAAAAATAGAAAAAGATCATTATCAAAAACCCATAAGGTCACGCGAGAGAAGAGAAACCGAAATCTTGGTCTCTAATCCAGTTATAAATCTCGAATATTGTTTGTTAGCTGTGCACGGCAATAAAAGCTACAATTTTATATTCCAAGTTATGTGGCTGTAATTGTGATGGAAAATGTTTTAAAATAATTTAAAAATATATTATAATAATTTTTTAAAATTTTTAAATTTTAAAAACATATACTAAAACTATAAAAATATCAATTTAATATTTTTTATAAATTAAAAATATTTTAAAAAATACTAAAAATAAAAAACAAAAGCAATCCTTCTCCGCCACACACACACACACACACACACACACACACACACACACCCCTCAGCTGGATGGGCAATAATTGAAACATTGGGAAAAACAAAAAAACAGTGCCTTGCCCCACCAGTTTTGGTGGCTGTCATATTCGACTTTCGACATGTTCTCTTTGAGGTTTCCAAGAAAGGTAAGGTAATTTTACTCGGTATGTATTGATTGCATCAGACATCAGGCATTAATCTGTAAAGCCACATAACTACTTGTATTCTTTGCAGAGTTGTGTTCTGGTAAGAGATTTTTATAATTATATGTTAGGTTTGATAATGGAAGTGAGAGGAGTCGTGGCACAGCACGATTTATATAGCCTCCAACTAGTTTGCGGCGATGGAGGCTCTGTTGTTGGCTCGTTGCTTGTTCGTGTCATTTTTTATATGTTCGTAAACCCTAGCACTTTGCCTGTTCTGAGCATCACCTTAGATTAGCCAACACCATATTTAATATTAAAGATCACGAAGAGAGTCTCGATCATGCCCCTTGCAACCTACAAGATCACATGAAGGATTAATGTCCAGCTAGGCTAAGCAATGATGGGTTGTTTTAGCATATCGAAGAAATAATATATGGTGATGAAGCTTTTATCTCAATTACTTCCGAGGAATATCCTAAAAGTATGAGCGCTACTATGATACAAGGGACAGGACCAAAGACACTTTTGTCATTATAGCCTTGTTGATTTGGAATCCCTGCGGGGTCGCCTCAGCTCATGAGTTAGTTGAAAATCTGCGGGGTATGGGCACGACCACTTCGCGATCCGAGTTCATCATGTCCTGTTGATCTTTGATGGTTCGATCAAACAACCTGGTATCAGGATTTTCTGCGTAGCAAACATAGTAGCAGCTCACACAGGCATGCGGCAATGCCATGGCAATCCTGGTCTGAGAAATCAAATCAAACAATGAATTGTGTTAATCAACTTGCTGATTGAAAAGATTCTGTTACAGATTATAGAATATCCAAGTTGATCACGTGATCCAAACACAGACAAATAAAGTAATGTTTGTCAAGTAAGAGCTGCCACCAACCATGAGGTATCCAATGAAGAAGGACAGGAGCGAGAGAGTGGCCGTGAAGGTTTGATGCACTTTGGCAGTCCAGGCAGCCACAACAATTACGCAAATAGATCCACTGCAAACACCTGTGAGGAAGCAAATCGAGCTGGTTATGTCCAAGTCAACAATGGATACCATTCCACGTCTTTCGAAGAGTTGCCAGGTGTCTTGTGATGCCTGCACAAACCCTTTTCCATATGCAGCTATCTGCAACAATGGTTTAAGCGATCAATCATTCTGAGTTGGCAATGTGCCATTCTCTGACAAAGAATTGAGTCCACAGGCAATGTGGCATGGACTAAATAAATATTGGAGATGATGTCTTGGACAAGTGACAGGTAACTAAGCTATCAGAAACAGCACCCAAAAAAAGTCTGTGAACTGGCAAAAAATTAGGCAAAACTAATTTGTTTTGCAATGCCAGATTATACATTAGTTTCAGTTCGGGCAGAGTGCCCCTTCAATTTCTAACAAGAAACACAGCAAAAGGTAAGCAAATTTGTTGGGGTTAAGTTTTAAAAGAGATATTACCTGTACAAAGGCCCAGCCATTTCCATATCTGAAGATAGACTGCATAATTCCAAGACAGCAATGAGCACAAGAAAACATGAACTCATCCTCCCCCTCTAGCAAATTCAAACCCCGAGCAACAATTCTCAGTGCTTCAATAGCAGGCACAAATAGAGACCCCAGACAAGCACTTCCAAGGTTCCGAGTTAAAGCTCTTTGGAAACAAAATTGACTGCTGGATTGCATTCCTCGAAGATAATACAGAGCAATTACCCTACTAACTGTCAAATTAACTAAATTCCTCATAACTTCTGCAGTCCAAGCCAAGCTCAACACCAGTGCAATAATGATCAAAGGAGTAAAGTAGAAATTCATGGCTCCAATCACGGCTAAAATCCAAAGAGACATCCACAAGAATCCAACTCCAAGCATGCAATAAGTGGGTTGGTTCAAATCACGGAATTTCGGAACCGGTTCCAGTGATTTGATCAGAATCTTGCTGCAAAAGCCAATTCTTTGAGTAACCCAACAAGCATACAAGCCATTGCCAATTGAAAAGGCAATAAGACAAACTCCAACACCATCAGTAGTAGCCCTTTGGAAGCAAATTAAAAGAATTCCAGCTGATAACGACAGTAAAAAAGAGCTCCATAATATGAACTGAACCATGAATTTAGGCCATTGTCTAACTGCCTTTTGCCAAACAAACGCAAGGGTGATGCTTAATAGAGATGCGGTTTCAACTTGTGGGAGGTAGAACTTCAATATCCTCCTCTCTTTTCTTTTCACACTATCCGAAGCTTCTGTCAATCCTTGAATTCCCTTGAATATAAGAAAAGATACCAGTCCAACAGCGACAACCATGTGCAGGACAAACAGAAACAGAGATATTCTGTTTGTGTATCTTCTTGAATTCAATGTTGTTAGCGATGGCTGGTCAGAAGGAGGAAGAACCCAAAAAATATTTCAGCTAGTAACTTGAAAAATCAGTAAAATCTTCTACTTTTTGCCAGAGAGAGAGAGAGAGAGAGAGTAAGGGAGCATATAACTTGACGATTGTTAAATTTACATAACTGAATTGAAAAACGATCAAGAATTTATGACACCTTTCTGGCTTTCTATAACCTATAAACATACTAAATGAAGTTCAAATTAATTGCCTTTTCAAAACAGTTTTTACTAAATGAAATAAAACTTGGAAAATGTGTCTAGTAAGAAATCTTCAAATCAACGAATTTGATCACTAGTAAATTAAAAACGTAAACACCTTAAAAAAAATCAACTAAAAATCAAGACCTTAAAACAAAAGGAAAACGAAAAAGGAAAGAGAGCTGACGCCATCTTGTACACTAGTAATTTCCAAAGCAAGAAACTTACTTGTGGGGTTGGTGTAGACCGAGGCAGAGAAGTCTGAGAAGGAGAAGGAGTAGGCATTCTGGAAGAGCCATTGATGACAATCCTCAAAGGATTTGTGGGGTTCAACCTCTGCATCATTGCCACATGAGAATCTCCCAGCCGGTTAGGTAGATCATTATTGACACCAATATTACTGTTGTCTATCACCTTTTCTTTAACACCCAGCACTTGTCCTTTCTCCTCATCTTTCCTCTCATTTCCTTCCTCCTCCCCCTTATCTTCTTCTTCCTCCTCCTCTCTCCTTTCACCCTCTCTCTCTACCACCTAAAAAAATTAAAAGCTTGAAACTGTTAGCAACTCAAACAAGACACTAATATTGGTGTTAATAAAACATAAAGATAAAGTGCAGATAATCCATGATCCTATCTTACAGGTTCTGAAGCCCCCATAATGGTGGTGGTGGCTACGGTGGCTGTTATGGTGTGGAGATGTTATGCTTGTATAGAAATGTTGTTGGATTTTGTATGTATGTAATATTTTGAAGTGACGGATATGTCTTTTTCATTTTTTAAAATTTTTTTTATATAGTTTTGACAACATGCTTTTAATGCATTAACTCATAGTCTCTGAATGCTGCAGAAACGACGCGCCTTTTTATAAAGTGTAATACACGCACGAATGAGAGAGATCTTGCGGGGACTTAGATACTAGGGTTGGATCAGGTGTAAACTCGTAATTGGATGCTAACTTTTTATATTTTATAAATTATAAACTTGATGGGTTATATTTTTAATTTAATATAATTTATAATATTTATATTATTCTATTTTAACGAGTTAAGTTGCATAAAATAATACAAATATTGCACCTGAGGTTTTTTTTTTTAATTTTGATACCTCTGCTAGATACTGCTATCTCATTAATGAACAAAGCACGTGCAGAGAGGTTTGTCTATACTGAGTATATACAGACACTGTAAGGAAGAGATGATGTGATCGACGGCTTAGATTCTTTCTGATGGGTTGATGATGATAGCAAAAGAAGGGTGGAGATTGACTTTGATGCAGGAAAAGTACAGACATGATTCAAAATGATAAGAGGCACAGCCTTTTTTTTAGAAAATAATTGTTTTTGAAAAAAAATTATATTAAATTATGTTTTTTAATATTTTCACATTATTATCATTTACTTATATCAAAAATAAAATTTTAAAAATAAAAAAACATTTTAATATATTTTTAAATAAAAAACATTCTAAATAATATATATATATTGATGTTGTTGTTTTGTGTTGTGTACGAAATTCACATATTATCGTTTTTTTTTCTTCGGTTTGTGTGATGTTGTTAGTGACGTTTTTTACCGTTATTTTTTGCTAGCGGAGGCATTACCTTTTATAAGCGATGTAATGTAATTTAAGTTCCTAGATTATTAATATGTAATTAATTATTTACTGATTTGACTATATTATATAATATCGTTTATATGCTATCAAGATTATGTTTATAAATATTATTCCTATCATGTTTGAACTTAAATAACAATAATAGATCATATATCTATATAAAAAAAATATTTAATCCAGATCTTATATTATTTTATTTTATTTTTAACTAGGTGTTAATTTTAATTTTTTTTATTAATTGAAATTGAGTTTAGAAAACTTTTATTTTGAAATTAAGATAAAAAGGTAATAATTTAAAAAAATATGTGTATAAATATAGTTTGTTTACCAGGAGCACGTCATGTTATATATATATACAAAAACCGAATGATGTAGATGAAGAGATATTTTGTTTGTGGATTGAAATAATAATTTTATTTTTTATTTTTTCACGAGACGGTTGTTTAGTTTTTTTTTTTTCTCAGTGAGTGGGTGATTTCGCATCATTAAAAAGACACCCGTGACACTTCCCAATGGACAAATATAGTTATTCGTCGTCTCATTGAATATGTAGTCGTGCTCTTTTTTCACATGATATGACGTGTGTAAATAAATAATGATTGGATTGCCGTTATTGATAGATTGTTTGTGTTTTTTCCTTATTTTCTCTTTTCTGACAATTAAAGTGCACAATTGTTCTTTTTGTTTGTTGTTTGTCAAATTAGACATGTTTATTATATCCAAGTATTTTAGGTTTGACATGGCTGACAAACCCAAACTAAACCACCACGCCTTGGGTTTAGCATGGTTTGCGAGACCCGAGTGCTAGAGTCCATGCTAAATCGACACTCAGGTCTGGCAACCATATCAAACCCTAAAGCCTTGGGCTTAACACTTGCATCGACTCATATGACTTTGGTCTGACGCTCATATTGACCTAAGCAAGTTTGGTCTGAGCAAATGATAATTAAAATGATGAGATTTATTATTTTTTTTATTTTTTATAAAAAAATATTTAAACTATCTTTGAAATATTTTAAACAAAAATTTAAATTTATAAATAATAAAACATCATAAAAATTTAATTTAATATTTTAGATCTAAAAATTTAAATCATATTTTTTTATTAAAATAGTTTATTTTTTATGTTTATAAATATTTTATTTCTTCAGTAGAAATTCTTTTGTCTCTCTTTTTTTTTAATATAAAAGAGTAACAGAGGAATGACAATTAATGAGTTTAATGTGCATTAGAAGAGAGAATATAAGCTTCTTCTTCTTCTTTTTCTTTCGTTTTTTTTAGAGTAATGAATGCTTCTTTAATCAACAATATTGAGAGGACCAGTTTCTGGCAGGGCATTAAAGAGGACTGCTCCGTGGTCAAGAGAGAGGCCGACGACCTCTCCTTTCTACTATACCATCTGGCAAGAGAAAGAGGGGAATGATAGCTTTAACATAAACTTGCAAGACAGTTAAGCATCCATCATGCTTTATAGTGGCAATCGGGTGGTCTGTCGGTGTGGGTCTGTTTGAGATGGCATGGATGACTTGGATCCACCTCACTTTTTGTCCCCTCTCTCTCTCAGAACAGTCGCAGTGGAACATGACGACACAGCAACAACTGGCTAGCCGAGCCACCCTTTGCTTTTGTTCGGGGATGGCAGCTAGAAATTTCCCTTAATTAAACAAGGGAGATAATATTCTCCCTCGGCTCCCATCCCCGTCAAGATTCTGATCGGAATCCGTTACCTCTTACCCGGAAGGGAAGAACAGTGTTTATATTGTTACAGCATTTTAAACCAATATTTTATGGCCATGGCAGTAATCTCCCAGCCCCTTTTTACAACAAAACAAAACCGCAACTCGGTTTCTTTTTTATAAATTTACCCCAAAAACACAGCATTTCCATTGAACAACTTAAATAAATTTACCCCAAAAAGCTGAAAAGAAAAGTTTTCTTTTAGAAAAAAATTACACTTTATCTTGGTGGGCAAGCATGGGTTTATCTTAGTGGGCAAGCATGGGTTTAGAGGTTAATAGGTAATTTCATATTTTTTTAACTACAATGTAATTACTAAGAGGCTTTTCAGGCTTTATAATTTTTTTTGTTACCGGTAAATTACTCGAATGCCTATAAAAAATAATCTCTATTAACAACGGACGTAGGGGCACTTTCAGTTTTTCTTCATGGTTTCTTTGTAATTCTTATATGAGGTGAGGTGTGATTGGGTAATTTCATAAATATAAATTAATATTTCAGGTGGATTTTTTGTTTAGCCATAAAAAACATTATCCCAGCTCCCGGCACAATTTATCTAGCGAGAGATCAAATTAGAAGCAACAGTACAGTCAGAACTGTCAATTTGGCAACATTTTCACCCGCATCTAATTATAAAAGACTCAATCAGGAGTAGTACGGTGGTAATAACTTAAATCCAAGAGATTTGCTTTGCTTTTTCTATGATTTCATGTTAAAATCTTGTAGTTACTAATATAATAGCCACTGGAGTATTACAAGATTATTATTAGTCGAGGTACATACAAGCATACCCGTACTGGAGTATTACAAGATTATTATTAAAATACCGCAACACCTACATTAAAAAAAAAAAAAAAACCACCCTGGTGGCACCACAGGCCTGAAAAGAACTTTAGATAGCAGCAACAAAAATAAAATTGTTTTATATTGCAACCTAATCAATCGCTGATATCTCAGTCAGGTAACAACTGCTCATATTCAATCGTAATATGCAATCAAAATTGATTGGTATCGGACACAGGAACTGAAAAGCTACAGAAAAGAACCAGGAAGAATATGACCTCACAGCACAAGCAATTTAAAATATCAAACAGGCTCAAAATATGTAAACGACATCAGGTTTACTTCTCTATAGCATACATTTTGCACAGCATCAGGTTTACTTCTTTGCAGCACTTGCAGTTTCTGTGGGTGGCTTGACAATACTCAGCTGGCCGCCTTCCTTGTTGGCAGCAGTAGCTGCTTTGATCTCATTGCAGTTGTTGATGAACTTGCTTAGCTCCTGGTCAGCATCAGATAAGAAAGACAAGCAATGAGTGAAGCATAACAAGATTCAAATGCATCCAACAAAAGGTCATCATGCACATAACATACAGTTACATAATACATTGACGGCAATAGTCATGATTCTCCTCATGCAACTGTAAAACAAAACCAACTTGTACACATTTGAGGAGCAATAAAAGAATCTATTTTTACTGATTTACTATAAAATAAGCAGGCAGAGGCTAACTTCAGCCTACTTGCCATGTTACAAACTTTGAGGTTATCTTATATGATCCAAGCTCATATTAAAATCAAATGAAGTTGAATGATCGCCACCTTAGGGATCATGGAAATAACATACAACGGCCATTTCAATATTTCACAGTAGAATTTACTACTACATCCAAGAGAAAATCCTTGATTAAATAATTTGAATTCTTCAGCACAAGGCATTTCACCATAACAGAATGCAGGTTTCAAGGGAATACAAAGATGGAACAGACAACTGGCTTGGATTCTAAAAGAACAGTCGCATGACACGATCTCAGTTAATCATATGGGAAACAATCATTCTTTACATCTCAGCAAAAATCAGATTGGGCAGCAGGAAAAAACTAAATGCATGTCATAATGAAAATTCTTCGACGGCTGCATGAAGGGAATAGCTGAGCCAGCCACACTTACAACACTGGAGAAGTTATAGCGTCAGCTCATACTCACCGCCTACTGTGATAATCAGTAATTGACGCATAATTATCACCCAAAGAACTAAGTTTATCTTGGGTTTACACTCTTCAGCAAATCAAAGTGCATTTTACGAAACCGGAAATTAGAGGAAAAAAAATGCGAAGTAAAATTTATTTATTTATTACAAATACTAAGCGGTAATGTTTTTACAAAATTGAGAAATCATACCCTATCAGCATCCATCTCCTCTGTGACCTTTGATGGCTTTACAAATCTCTTCCCTGAGAAAAAATCAAAACTTACTAGTTTATTTATTGAAACTAAGAAATAAAAAGATAATAAAGATTTCGCGTACGAAAAGCAGACCTTTGCGGATGTGAGGAGTTTTGCCATGTCGATTAGGAGGGACTGTTTTCCTCTTCTGTTGGCCTTTGAACAGACTGTTTTTCTGTGTCATCGCAAAAATTAGGGTTTTTCACTTCCTGCTCCTCCCGTGCCTTTTTAGGGTTTTATTCCTTTGCCACATCTGTTGCAAAACCGACGTGTAGTTTAACCGGCCCTTTTTCTGAAAAAAAAATTCAGATTTTTTTCATGGAACAGTATTTTAAATATGAATTTAACTTGATAAAATATTAAATTAGTATTTTATTTTAATGCTCTTTAATATTTTAATATGTTGAAGTTAAAATAAAAAATATATTTAAATTATTTTTTATATAAAAAACACTTTTAAAAAATATTTTACATCAAAATAATAAACACATTTAATTTAGCTAGCTCAGCAATAAATTTTCCATACTTTCTCTATCGCTTTTTCCTAAAAAATATATGAATCAATTATATATTAATAAATATTTGTATTTATCTCATCATATTATATTCTAGCAAATTAAAATGTTTTAACAAATTAATAAGATATACATATAGTACTTTTTTAAAAAAAGTTGATGGCGAGATTCAAACATGAGGCATACAAATCTTAAGGTGAACAAGTGTTTTCGAGACAACCCAAACTAAATCATTTGAGAAATGTTTTCTTTGCTCATGTTTCTACTCTTACAGTATCTAATTGAAGCTGTTCTTCTTTTGTTCCATTCATTTAACGTATATTCATGGAGTGTCTGATATTTTGTCGGCTCGGAGGATTTTCTTCGTATCAGATTCAACCACCACGCAGCCTATTAACCTATAAAATAACCTCCACTCTCGATGAAGGTCCGGCAACTGGAAAAAATTCAACATTTAAGTGTGAATTGGGAATAGCTTGTGCAGAAGAAGTCTGAAAATAATGCATAAATTTTCGAGACAACTTGGAATCTTATAGTGCTTCACTTCGGTAAATTACCCGAACACAATCGACTATGCTTCTTGATGGGATTTTTTTTTTCTGTAATGCTTTCCATCTCTACAGCAATCACTTTCAATTTTGGTGTTTTTCAAGGCTAGGTGACCAAGGGTAAGCAGCAAGTTTTGCATGCATGTTTAAAACAAAGCACACATCGATTCCCTAACTCAATGGCAGATGATTCTAAGCTGGGCTTAATCGATCAACACTACAAATTATTGTAGAAGTCCTAGCTACAATATAATTTATACAGGTTCTGAAAAATACTGCCGCTTGGTGGAAAATATCAGAGAATCCATTCTATAGCTTAGCAAATGCATGATTTCCAGTGTATCGCATCATGCATATGAATGATTCGGATCAATCTTGTGCAAGCACAGGTAATAACGACGACTAGTTACCAGGTCAGGAGTAGAGGATTCCGCTAAGAAGCCCATCATCATTCAACTCAACACACGACAATCTTAATGTGAGGTGCACGACACCAAATATTCTACTAAAAATTCAAATGACAGGTCTAGCTTGAAGTTTAATTTCCCATCATAAGTTGCAAATCCAAAATGAAGTAAAATAAGGTAACTGATGTGAAAAGAAAATTCAAATAACATAACTCTAGGCAGCCCCAGCTCCCTTGCCCTTCTTCCTTTGTATCTTCTTCATGTAAAACTCCAACTCTTTGCCCTCCAAGATGTATCTATAACCAAAGGACAAACATTACGATGAGATGAAAAATTAAACTTGAAACTTAACAAACATTCTCTTGCAATGTCTTATACAAACCATGTCTAAAAGCCTAAATGAACAACAGAAATAACATACCCATCAGCACGCCCACACTGACCAGGGCGTGATGAAATAGAAGCTAGCAAACGACCACCACCAAATTGTTCCTCGATATGTGGGTCAAGCTTGCGAGTCTGTTGTCTCTTCTCCAGCTTTCTCTGGACATGCTTGCTCTTCTTCTTCTCCTCCTCAACAGCAGCCTCACCATCCTATAAATCAATAGAGAAGTTTATGGACATTTCAAACTTAAATTACCAGCAAAACATACCAGTAGCATAAGTCTTGCTCATGCACTCAAAAGGCAAAAAAGCATCAGATATAAATTTTCAGAATGAGTGAAAAATAATTATCAAAGCAGTTAAAATCTCCATATATGGACAATCGATTAACATTAAGCACCATCACCTCTTCATGTTTCCAAATGGCATCAATATGATCCCTCTCATATATATGTATGGAAGTGATAAGCACTTGAAAAAATCTAAAACCAACTCTAGACACCAAGCAAAAATTTGTTGAATTGCACACCAGGTAAGAATCTCACATGAACAAAAGCTAGCCAATAGAAGTGGCAACTAACACATCAGCGTGGAAAAAACTTGCAATGGATTAAAATCTATTAAAAACTGCAAGTGGTGCGATTACCATTCCAAAATTTTGTTAAGTGACCAAACTAACCGTCTTATAGTTTCTTTCTTTACATTTAAATTTCATAATATTTTAAACATCATAATTTTTTTGAAAAGTCAATTTCAATCAAATAAAAATCATTAATATGCTAAATAAGTATGAGTGATACTAATAACATCTTATAAAAATAGTATTTGTATGACGAGACATTAGTTATAAATTAAATAAAAAAGAGAGACACTCCATTTTGTAATAAATGTCAATTCAAATGAAAAAAAATTCATTAAAAATGCCATGGATATACAATTTTAGATTTAGCATTTAATTTATTTTGTTTAGTTCTATGTTAGGCAGTCATTAGTTTTCATTTAGCCAAAAACTTCAATTTATGAAATATAATAGAGGGTTAGTTTAGCCATTTCATAAGATCATGGAGTGAAAATAACAATGAGTGGGATTAGCATTGTGTTCCAGGTTTTAAAATCAACAGAGGAAAAATTAACTACCCATGCCCAAAGCAATACATGCAGGCATTGCACGCAAAAAAAAAAAACCAGCATAGAAGAATACTATAAAATAGTATTAAAGGCAAAGATCCTACCTCTCCTTCCTTCTTGGCAGCTGGTGCGGTTTTCTTCTTGCGACCAATGTCCACACCATAGTGCTGGAGATACCACTGCTTGAAAGGTGCAGCATCAACCTGAACAATGGCACTCTTCACCAAAGTCTGAGTACGGACCAACTCATTGTTAGATGCATTGTACACCACATCAAGAATCCTGGTCTTTCTGGTCACAGCCTCACTCCCCCATGAGTAGTTTCCAGTATCAAGTCTCAGAGCACGCCACTTCACATTTCCTCCTCGAACCCGAATCCTCCTCACTGTCTTGTTGCTAGAGAGCTTAGTGCTTGCAGGTTGCCTTCCGAGCTCATACCTTCAAGAGGTAAACGACATGAATACAAGTAGGCACACCAAAAAAATATAAATTAACCAACATCTTGCACAATTTGTAACTTTTACAAATTAAATCAGTCTGAATTCATAATTTAAGAAGAACACATGCCTGCTTTTGACACAGAGGATACTAAAACTAGTAGATGCAACAACAAACCTTATCAAGCTTAAAGCTTTATTTTTCGAAGGAACCCACCAGGAAAAAAAATAATATTAAATGAACTGCTTCCTTTCATTGAAGGGCCAGCACAGCATGGTTCCTTTCTGGTGACCAATAATTAATTACAACAGAGGATGCAAAATTCTCATTTTCTTGACCAAACAAAAAGTGCAAAAAGAAACACCAGCGAGGCGAGCTTGAGAAAAAGGGTCAGAGCCTGTTTGTTTTTAAAAAAATTTGCTGATCCCAATTTTATGTTAAGTGGAAAATTTGTTCAAAACTTTTTTTCTGAAATCCCAGTGTCCAAGATAATAGTTTTAAATAAAAATAAGGATTTTTGCTTCTCATATTTTAAGAGTACCGAATACAATGGGCTCTCAAAGCTTCTCTAATTTCTGTCATACGCAATGGTTGTAGACCTTTTTCTTTCTTAGATGACTTTTACCGAAGTAGTGGACAAACGGCTTCATACATAAAATATCAGGCAAACAAGATGCAAGACAGACTAGGAATAATCACCGGCAAGCGACTAGTTGACCCAAATCAGCGAGATTTCAACCCGCATGCACATCTAAGAAACAAAGTACAGAGCAAAAATTTCAAACACTTGGTGCACATTGATATAAGATCACCAAAAATTTTCCACGAATCAGAACGGGAAAAAAATACTTAAAAAAAGTGCGGTTTTTGCTATAAAAGATAGTGTTAGAGAACGTCTTACTTTCTCTTCTTTCTCCAGGCTTTCTTCTTTCCTCCAGTCGCCCTCCTCTTGTGCATAGAATCACGAGAAATCCCTAATCAATCCGTGCAAAGTTTTGAATTAATAACATCTCCAAGTTCGAAAAAGAAGTATATGAGAAAAGAGATTAGTTACCCATTTTTGCAGAGATAAGATTTTGAGGTTTCTCTGCACAGAGCTGCTGGTGCTACGGTTTGAGACGAGACGACTGGTAGGGACTGAGGCTTTGCTCCTAGAATATAAAACCCTAGTTCGTTTAAATTACTAGCTTGCCCTAGCGTTGCTCGATAAACGACAGCGTCTTGGGTTGTTAAGCTGTCAATTACATTAAAAATATAAAATTAATTTAATTTTACTTTCATGTTACACTACGGTTAAAAATATTTTTTTACCTCAAAATATATTAAAATAATATTTTTTTTAATTATTTAAAATTATTTTTTAAATATTTATATCTAAAATATTCAAAAAAAGTGAAAAAAAACTAATTTAAATCTAAAAAAAATCTAAAAACAGATTGAACCATAATAATAAATAGAGTCTAAATAAAAATATAGGTGCTAGAACCGTATAATATCATGATTCAACCAGGTTAGGTGACAGTAGTTTGTATTCTCATGTTATACTGTGGTTTGAAAAACATGTTTTTAAAAAAATTAATTTTTTTATTTTATTAAAATTTAATATATTTTAAATCATTTTTATATATTAATATCAAAAATAATTTTTAAAAAAATAAAAAAATATCATTAATATATATTTCAACATGAAAAATTATTTGAAAAATAACCGTAACCACATTATTAAACAAACTTTATAAAAAAATATGTTAACTTTAATTGTATTATTTGTTATTGTTATTGGATCTCAAAATGTAATTATTTTAAATTTTATTTTTTATTGAGATAAAAATTTTCTATTGAAATATATATTGTTTGTCTCAATGAGTACAATGTTTTTAACTAAAATTATTTTTTATGAAAAAAATATTACATGAAATCAAGCTAATAAAAATTTCAAAATTGTAATATGTGTGATTAAAAACTAAAACATTTATAAATATAATAAAATTATGTTCAAAACATATTTAAAAAATAAAAAAACAATTTTAATTGAAAGATTTATTATTTGTATTATTATTTCAATATCATAATTGAGAACAAATTATTAAAATTAAAAAATATATATATAATAACATTTAAGAATATTATCAGAACTGAAAAGTAAGCGGAATTAGTAAATTTTTTCACGAGGGGCAAAATAAAATAAAAAAGATAATGGGCCAGGCCCATTAAAGAAAATACCACGACACCTCTGCTTGAACTTATAGCTTTAAAATTGACCGCGGAAATAAAACACACTAAGACATATATTTTATTTAAAACAACGAAACATACATATTAAAATTGTTGTTAAACCGACTTTCAATTTTTTTTAGTTTTCAATATAATAACTAGCTACTCCATGGGTAGAATGAAAATTTTTCAATAAAAAAAAATGTCAAAGCAAAAAAACCAAAAACTCGAGTTATTGATTCAATTAATAATTTAAATAATGTGATTAAAAAATACAACAATAAATGAACAAGCAAAAATTTAAAAATAAGAAGTTCACGAAACTTAATTCCCAATCAATTTAATTTAAAATGAAGAAATTGTGAAAAAAAAATCAATTTGAAAAACTTACCAAAACAAATGAAAATAAAAGGAACAAATATCAAATTTGAAAGAAAAAATATCATAAAATGATGAAATTGAATAAACAAAACAACCTAAAAAATGATTCCGGACAAAATAAATAGCAATAAAGAGAATGTGAACTAAATTTGAAAGATTAAAAAAATAAAAAGGGGGTGAAATTGAAATTTTTTTGTAATTTTATAGTTTATTCAAAATAATAATAATAAAGAACAGGGAGTAAACGTGAAGGGAAAATAGACTGCAAGAGCTCATCTGATTTTTTTAAAGGGTTGGTGCGAAATTCAAGGTGAGGAAAAAAAGAAGAAAAAAACAAACGCTGTTGCCAAGTCTGATGCATATCAGGGGTGCGTGCCACCTCATTGCATTAGGGACGCCCAGACCTTTCAAACACTGCCTCGAAAAGCAGTATTTAGTGGCTTAACAACCCCGTATGCGCCACCTAAACAACGCAGGGGTTGTCCACATCCGAACATGCCAACAACTTTTTAAAAAAATTATATTTTATAAATATAATTTACAACAATGCCCTTGGGTACCCTTGGATTTTACAATAAAACCAGTGTAAAATAAAAAAAAAAAACAACCTTATAAGAACTATTCTGGTTTTGTTTTCAAGACAACAAAGTAATTATACTACTTTCAAAATTTAAAATACAAAAGACCTTACGAGAATCTGAAACATTGATTACACATGATTTTCTCTCTAGTCAAGATGATTCTTCATTGTTTGTTTATCACTCCATGCTTGAGATTATTTACTAAATTTTGTATGCTAATGACATGGTTCTCACTGGCAGTAATCCTTATATGATTCATACTTTTATTACCCGGCTTTCCAAATAATTTTCCATGAAGGATTTGGGTGATTTTCATTATTTTCTTCGTGTTGAGGTTCAAACTAATGGGAAGGGTCTGTTTCTTAGTCAAAGGAAGTATGTTCTTGATCTCTTACAGTGAGCTTCTATGACTGACTGATGCCAAACCTATTTTTACATCCTTTGTAGTTGGTCAGTATCTATCAGTAGAAGATAAGTTATTCTCTGACTCTACTCTGTTTCGCTCATTAGCTGGTTCGCTCATTAGCTGGTGCTCTTCAATACTTAACCATCACCAAGTTAAATTTATCTTTTTTTATTAATTTTACTTGTTAATTTCTGCATGCTCCAACTAAGAATCATTTTCATGCTCTCACGTATTGTGCATTATGTTAAAGACACGGAGCCTCATCATGGACTTCAACTTCATAAACAGTCCACTTATGATCTTATTGTCTATTTTGATGTGGACTGGACTGATTGGCATGATATACATTATTCTACTACCGGTTATGCTATCTATCTTTTTTTACGCCAATTTAATTTCTTGATCCTTGAAGAAACAAAGCATCATCTCTCATTCAAATGCAGAAGCTAATTATCGCTCCTTAGCTGTTGCCACTTCTGATATTGCATGGCTTGTTCAACTACTTTGGGACCTTCGTGTTACGCACTATCAGCTTCACCTAGAATTCTTTGTAATGGCATTTTGAAATTTGATTTTGTTCCTTCACAACTGCAACTCGCTGATATGCTAACCAAAACGTCACCAAGCCTAAGTTTTTTCTCTTTCAAAGCAAGCTCAATGTTATCTCTTCTGCCACGCTCACCTTGCAGAGGGGTGAAAACGGAGAATCGAATGATTCTCCATAATATGTGTTGCATTCCTCTTCTGTTTTTGCAATATCTACACATCTGCGTGTGTATAGCTATAGAATATTACTTGATTATTTGCATTCTAATCTTTCTTATTATATAGGATCACATAACTATCATTATTGTATATAATGAGAATTCTCCTTAACATTGCAAGGAGACTTTCAGCCATTACTCCCGTCTGTCAAACTCTTTTACATAGATATTCAAAACAAAAGGTAATCAAATGGATTCACCCTCATTGTCTAAATATCCATCAAGTCGTCATAGCCATCCATTGAAAGGTCGCAACCAAATTTACCACCCCTGTACTCTACTCTCGTATCTTTTGGATTCCAACCCAGCGAGCATAGTCCACCCACCTGCAACAGAATACTCACAATCCTTTACCGTCTGAGGAAACACCACGAAATGGACAGGAGAGAGTTTATAATATCTTACATCAATGACCCCAAGAATGTGTTGCCAGTTCGAACAACAAAGCAGATTGCACTCAATATAACCTTTTGCTGGTGTAGCATAGGCTCCAAAAGTCGCTGTTCAATAACTCCAGCAAGGATCTGGTACCTGTTAAACAAAGAATGCGATTGTTGTTAATGTTTCATGATGGCGTGCTGGCCATTCAGACAAGAGACTGCTTTACACACAGATACTTGGTGGACAATTACTGACAAGTTGACAGATATTGATGGCTAAAACATTCGTGGTTATAGGAAAGATACTCGGTCAAGTCTTGCTCTCCTATCCTAGTCATAAGATTCAAAATTGTATTTGGAGCAGCTTCATCTAAATTAAGTTGATGAAGCACAGTTACCTTTGAGTATGCGTGCACAACCTTTTCTTCTCATTGTGCGCGGGCTTAATGTTATATTATACAAGCAACAGCAAACTTACATTTCATAGCTGCATATCTTTTCTTTCGTCCAAATTAAGATTCTTGAAGTTTAAAGATGTTGATTCGTATCATTATTAGAAGGTTAAAGCATTGTAAGAGAATTAGAATATAAATGCCAAAGATTACCTTAGGTTGCTGGAAACTGCCATATACACACCATAGGCAACACTGGTTGACAATATAGGCACGTCCTCTGCTTCTCCAGCAAAAGATTTATCTAAAGCCTTTCGTGCATTAATCAACGCGTTTGTTATACCTACACCAACCTGTAAAGAGGCTGCTATCAGTCCAATGCACCCAGAACAGAATTGAAGCTCCCAATCACACGGCAATAACTTGATATGCAAATCATACATAAATCTACTTAAATCCCCCCAGGGGGGGTATTTATGGAAATTCTTGCACTTAACCAGATCGTTTGAATTCAATTAATTTCTCAAGAAAATTAGAATGCAGCTCAGTTGCCGTCAGTCAAGAAAATGGAGATTCTGGAATAACAACACACTTGTACAAACATATACTCAGATCAAAATTATGAAGAGAAGAAAATATAGGGTGTCTTCTCAACAAAAGAGAAGAGCATAGCCAAGCCCAACTAGTTTGTCCTATAGGTTTCCCACCGCACAGCAAGATCCTTCTTTCAGAAGGACAGAGCAGTAGGTTCCCCCCATGCAGAGGAAAGTAAAAATGTAATCAATGCATGCAATACACGAATATATTCTTAGATAAATGCGCGCGCAGTTAGAAGTCAAACCACCATTGGCAAGAAGGAGTTCATATTGCTTGAGAGTTTCTCAATTCAATCAAGCAAATAGATATGAACTGCACTAGCAAAGCTCTGTGCATTCAAAAAAGTGCTAAACCAACATGCAGCACACACATAGGCCATAATATTCTTTGCTTGAGTTGATCTAGTTTTAATTAACTGATCTGTTGCCTCAATCGATGATTTCCGTTCAAGATGCATTCTGTAGATACATATGCTCATGGGCTTATCGAGTGCTCCTGCTACCTTGACATCAAAATATACCAACACTGGTTCTATCATCTGGGCAGTTCTCATGGGTATGATCTTTGATCTTAGAGGAATTGCAATAATTAACCCAATGAAATTGCATCTAATCAAATCTGAAACTATTTGTAGGGACAAGCGTCTCAAAGTTCATTATGATGTTCCTGTCACCAATCTCAAACTTTGAACATTTTGCCTATCTAGTTATGAATTTGAATGTGTAATGATGCTGGCAATGCAGGATCTCCATCATCTTCAGTACTCAAATAGTCAAACTATAAATACATGAAATGGGCAGTTGTACACAGCAAAAACATATCTTCAGCATGGCACAAATAAAAAGAAACGGTCACTTAAAAATAGCAGGGAAAAGAAAAGGTGTGGTTATTTCTTCAGCTGGAATTTTATGTAAAGAAAGTTTGACAGATAAAGGAAGATTCCTTCCTGCCTCCTGGTAGATGATAAGGCACAACGCTCTCCAATAGCACTAAAAAAATATCCAACTTCCAAACACCACAACTACAATGTCTAGGAACCATAGCAAATTCGGATTCTGTAAGGTGATAACTTACTAGAGATGCACCGGTACCGACTGCAAATAGCTTGGCTCCATTACGCTGCAAAACAAATTAACATGATAGAAAATTTGAAATTTCCATAAAAAGACTTGGTTTGTGTAGTTGATCTGGTACATACCAGTATAGCGCCTATTCTCTGTAAAAATGAATAAGATGTTCCGGCCAAAGCCACCTGCATGCAGGATTTTGCAAGTTCACAATTGGTGAACAAGCTTTAACAGTATCAACAACAACTTGCAGACTAAAATAATTATTAACCTGGAATGCATTATCAGGACAACTGTAGAAGAACTTAGAAACTGGACCAGCACTGAGTGCAAGAGGTGGTCGAAGAGAAACAGTAGGAGCAGGAAGCCAAACGAGCATAAAATCTGCTATTATGGCCATTACCTAAAACAGGAACCATATTGAGTAAAAATATAATAAATTGTAACAGAAGAACAGGAATAGATTGTGCATGTCTTCACTGTAGAATAAAGAAGTACAGCTCTTCTTAGTTCACTTGAAGAAATAAAGCCTATCCAAGCATGGCTGGCTTTGTCTACATGCAAAAAGGCTGAGCCAGGCTAAAGGATTTCAACTATGATTAGCTCGATTCCGACATAACATTAAATATGTCCTCTATGCACTCAGTATTAAGTGGACCAAAAAATTAAATCATTTGGAAGCAGCTTCACGAAAATTAGGATCACTGGCACTTCTTTTCTTATGAGACCCTAGTGTTCAAGATTCTTGGACAGTTTTCCACTTAATTTTAGATGGGACAGTGTTAGTCCCTCGGTACAAGCTCAAAAGGGTAGCCAGAACTCATTTTGAACTTCCACTGATAAAAGTTCTATGGTACATGAGAAAATTACATAGACAGCCATACCACATCGGCAAAAACAAAATCCAGCTCCTTGGTGAACTTTTCTCTGCGCCGTTCCAGCTCTGCAGCGGTCTGAAGAACAAGAAAAATTGCGAAAGATTATCCATGATCAGTGACACATACCTCACTATCTGCTAAATACCTAACAATGCTTTACAGATAGAGCTACAATGCCAATTTGGAACGTGAACAGCCTTGGTTAAAAATTAAAAAAAAAAATCCCCACAAATCCAGGAGGCATGCTTATAGAGCCAATTAGCATTACTGCTTGATAATCTTAATATTTTGTGGTAAGAATGTCACGTAAATTAAATGTTCTGAGAATCGTGACAAATCATCAGATGATCAGAGATTCTCAAGAAGAAAAAAAGGTCAACCCCACTCTAGTTGACTTGCTAGTTACAGATGCAACAACCTATCTAATTGATCTCACCAGCCATTGAAATTTCAACCAGCCCCTCACGAGCAACTTCCATTCTTTCTTGCCAATAGCACAGTATTAAAGAAAATGAATGCACCCAGTTCTAGTAGTTGATAATGAACTCTGAGATATTTAGATGTACAAACCTTGGTAAAGATCCCAACACCACACTCGATGGCAACTTTAGTCAAGAACAAATCATCAGCAAGCAACCTTTCTTTAAACCCTCCAAATTGAAGCAACCACCTAAACACTGCTGATTTCTCCAGTTCAAAGTACCTGCTAACAATCGACCCTGGCACCCTCCCTGCCTCAATTGCCGCAGCCAAGTCCTTTGGCAAGCTCTCCAACGACCTCCCCACCTAATAATGATTACCAACTGCAAATCATCAAACTCAAAACAACAAACCAAATCATATCACAAATACATCGATCTTTATATTTGTATTGTAAATGTGTACGTACCTCTGCCAATGCAAGAATGGCCTCACTCTTGTTGCGGGATCCAGCATCACCACCATCATCATTCCCACCACCTCCACCACCAGAAATCCCACCACCACCTACGCCACCGTCTCCTCCAACAGAGGAGAGAGCGATGGTTGTTCGAAATCTTTTAAAACGAGAAGTAGTTGTGGTCCAGGAAAGACGAGTAGCAGAGGGTTTAGAAGTTGGGATGGGAACACAGAGAGAGATTGTGGCAAATTTGTTGCTGTGATATTGATGGTGGTAGTTCGGTGACTGAAGAGAAAGGGCGCGTGTAGAGAAGGTGGCAAGCGCCATTTGAAGAGAGTTTGTGTTATTTGAGGACAGTGGAGGTAAGAAGGATCAGACTGTTAGAGTTTGGTGGTTGAGAGAGTGTTTTAGCCTTTTAGGTACGGGCTGGCGCGATGACTCCACAAATGAAAACAAAACCATACATGCAGTCTTCCATGTCACTGTATGACAACGCTCCTCCACAATTATGAATTTTTATTATTTTTATATTGATTTTTTTAAAAAAAAAATATAGTACACTAGGTTAAAAGATTTAGCAATACAATAATATTTGAAAAATATTGATAAAATAATATATTTTTATATAGTTCTACTTCAAAAGCACAGTATATTTAAATGTTATTATTCTAGAGTGCAACATATCATGTAATTTAAATGCCTCTAGATGAAAAAACACATAAACATAACAATTCCTTATTTTTCCATACCAATGTTCTCAACTTTGATCTTTCTAAAAAAACTCACAAAACACTAGTTTTTTGCCCTTAAGACATTTAAAAAATCAAATCAATCCTAATTTGTAAGCATAGTTAGATATGTTTTTCTGATCAAAATTTATTGTTGTTGCCATCATTGCCCTAATCTTTTTTTAGTCCTCCAAGCAAGGTAAACATACTATATTGTTATAAATTTGTGTTTAACTTAGTTGAAATGAAATAATTGTTTATGTTTAATTCAGGGTTTTAGGTGAATTTAAAATTTATTGAATTAATGATAAATTGGTTATGAATATCATTGATAATAGTTAATTTGATATAGTTGAATATAAGTATAAAATAAATTAATTATGAATTAATTATGCGTTGTGTTTAATTTTGGATAAGTTGTTGAATTAGAAATCTTGTATGGATTATGGGAATATTTAGCTAATAATATAATTAACTATACTTGATAATTTAATGAAACAGAGCATGAATGTGGTAGAATTATAACGAATTACATGTTGCATTGAATTATTGATAAGTTGACTAATTTTATATTTTCTTTGAATTATATTAATTTGCTACTAATTTGGGTTTGATTTAATGTAATTAAATATGAAAATATTAATTAAATTTGGTATCATGAATTATATTTAATTTTGATCAAGTATGTTTTTGCATTAATTTTTAGGAATTTGATTGAATTTGCTATGATTTTTCCCATTTAAGGTTGGGGTAATGGAAATTAGTTAAAATTATATCTAATTGATCAAAATCTGATTTGTTTTTTTTATAGGATATCTTATAATATATTTATTTTTATGTCATTGTGGTGACATTATTGTTTATTATGTGAACATTAGTATCACATATAATGACGGGAGCAAGTTGTTATTAAATGATAATTTAGGCATGTCATATGCAGAAATGAAAGAAATTATTTGTCATGAACTTCGCTGAAATTATAATGATATTAATGTTGAAATAACTTGGAGGTTTCAAATTGGTAAACTCTAGTTATCCTATATCAATTGTGTGTGATGATAGTTTTAAGACAATGATTGATTCTTTCATCCAAAGTGGTTTGAACATGATGATATTGTATGTGGGTAGTTGACCAAAATCTATGTTTATCCCAACTTCTTCTGGTCCTTCAAAATCAGTTAATAAAAGTAAAAATAGTTTATTATCAGATGACTTGTTATAAATGATAAATGATATTATGTTCGACAATCTATTTATTTGCCAACATATATTTGACTATTCTAAGCCTATTGACAATGAAGATGATGAGACATTAGAACAAAATGTGACAATAAATGTTGATATTGATGTTGTCAATGATGATGATAAAATGATATCTCCAACTCCTGAATTTGGATATGCCTTTGGATCTAGTTTTGTTGTTTATCATGTTTGGGCACTTAGTCATAAACATATGCCATGAGAGTTTGATTTTAAGGCTGGACAAACATTCAACAGTAAAAATAAATTGGTTAATGTAGTTAAACGGTAACATATTACACATTCAGTTGAATATTTAGTCCAATGATCGAACTTTATATTTGTTCAATTATAATGTGTGCAAACACCTAAATACAATTAGTATTTGTGCAGGGGATATTATAAAATGTCAGATTCATTTAAGATAGCAAAGTTAAAAGGGTCATACGTATGTATTTCGACCTTTTTCCAAAAAAACCACCATCAGTTTAATGCAAATTTTATTAATGGCGCTATATCAACCCTTATTATGGATAATCTTTTAATGATTATTACAAGCATATATGATAAAAGTAAAATTGCATTACAAGTATAAAATATTATATGACAAAGCATGAGATGCAAAACAAAAGATATTTGAGCATTTTTTTAGTTCACATGAGTAGTTTTTTAAAAATTACCTAGATTGGTTTTGGTAGTAAATGAATCAAATTCTAGAACAGTTGTTAATTGGATATACAAAAGAAATTTTGACGGTAGTACAATGGTTTTTGAAAAAGTTTTTTGGTCACTTGAACCTTATAGTGAAGGTGTTAAGTACTATAGATCACTTATCAGTGTTGATGGCATATATTTATACATGCGTTATGATAGGAAGTTATTTATTGTGGTTGTTTTTATGCAAATAATGGGATATTCCCTTTGGCTTTTACAATCATTAACAAATAAAATAATTCTAATTGAAGATGTTTTTTCTTTGTTTGTAAAGATACATTATCGGTGACAAAACAAATATATGTGTAATATCAGACAAATTTATAGGCATAAAGAATGGAATAATGAAAATTTAGTGTGAACCTATAGGATATCATCAATATTGTGCCTCATGTTTTATTAGCAACTCCAATCATAAATTCAAAAATCTAGTTATGAAAAAAGATTTGATAAGGATATGTTATGAACATTTAAGGTGCAAATTTGATTTGCGATATGAAATAAAATGCAAGTTGGACCCATTATATCAAGAATGGCTTGAGCAAGAACCAAAAGAAAAATAGGTTTTATGTTACGATGATAATTACTGGTATGGTAATATGACAACTAATCTTTCAAAATCATTTGATCATGTTCTGAAAGGTGTTTATGCAATGCCTGTCTCAACTCTAGTGTAATTAACATTTTACAAGTGCAATAGTTATTGGGCTAAATAGAAACACAAAGCTAATGATTTTATTCAATATGAAATAATTTGGCTTCCGACAATTCAGATTGAATTAACAATGAACAAGGATAGATCAAAAGATCATACTGTAATGTTATTTGACTATGAATAACATGTTTTCTAAGTCAACACCCTTGTTAAATCATATGTTGTAAAATAAGTCAGACGGATAGTCAGATTGAATGATAGAACATGCATATATGGTAAATGACATGCATTTCAATGTTCATATTCACATGTTCTTTTATGTTGTGTCGAGAATCACTTAAACTTTATATAGCTTGTTGGTAATCATTACACAATTTATAGCTACGAATCAGCATATGACATGTCATTCCGTCTATTACCAGACGAGTTAGATTAAAGTGATTACACTAAATCTCGAGTTCAAACAGATTCATCTAAATGAAAATCCAGGAGTGGTCAACAAATATCTACTCATTCGCATAACAAGATGGATGTAGAAGAGGGTTATGCCTATTATAGATATGGTATATATGATGACACAAACCATAAAAGAAAAAATATCCTAATCGAAAATGTATGCATGACAAAACATAGATTTATTATGATATTTTATAAATTGATTAAATTTAACATCAAACATGAATACTATTATATAGAATGTTATCGCTCGAGGTGGTAAATTGTCTCCTTATTTTGAGCTTCCACATTACGACGATGATTTTCCCAAAAAAAACATAATGATGACATCCATGAAGAGCATAACTATAATCATAAAGAGTATGCATCATAGTACATGCCTGCTAGATCCGCTAACACTTTTGTCATGCGGCTGCAGGATAGACATCGATTAGAGGATATTTTTACCGGCATTGTAAGAATATTTAATTTTTATATATTTTTTATTTACTTTACATTAAATGTATTATATATTCATATACTTATATTTTAAATTGTTATGCATGATGAGACCATGATTTATTATTGTACACATGGGTGAATGAGACTACATAAGCGGGTTCAACCATATATGTTACAAACAGGTTTTTTATATGCTAGTTGTTTAGAACACATCAAGATTGACCACAACATCATTCATACATTGATTGAGTAATGTAGACATGAGACACACATATTTCATCTTAGGCATGAAGAGATAACACCGATACTATAGGATGTTATAATTTTGCTTGGACTGTCTATTAATGGACGAGAAGTCACATCTATTAGTGTTCATAATTGGATTGCGTTATACAAGTGATCATTTGGATTGACAACCCTTCCTTCTAAATTAAAGGGGTATTATACGTCTTAAATGGATTGAAAAAACATTTACGACACTACTAGATGATGGTAACGATGAGGTCTTGTGAAGGTATCAATCAAGGTTGTTAAACTCGCGAGTTGATTTATAAAATCGTACGATTTTACGAGCCAACTTAGATATAACGTGCAAAATCGGGTAAAAAACTCGGAAATCAGCAAACTCAGTCAAACTCGGTTAAAATCGATCAAACTCGGTAAACTCGGACCGAGTTTGACAAAATTAACAAAAATTATTCACTCTGAGATTGCATCTTCATCTGCAAAGTCTCTGAGTGAAGCCCCCTCACCTTCTCGTCCAGCTGGCCTTGGACGCACTGCACCACTATTGGAACCTGCACCTAGGGCAACCCCGCAACTTCGTGCTAATGAAACTATTTCTCATACGGAATCCCAACAAATTGAAGATCCTACAAATAGGGAATCAGAAGAGTTTGATGAGACGCGTGAAACACTTCAGATGATCAAGGTGAAAATTTTGCGGCATGCACATAGACTTAGGCAGACTCCCCATAATGTTGTTGTTGCATAGGTTTTATATAAACTAGGATAAGTTGGGCAGCTGCGAGGTAGAAATGGTGGTCGTGTTGCTGGTTTTGATTGTGCCAATGCTATAGTAGAGCATGTTAAGGCTGTTGGGCAAGAATCCCTTGATTTTTCTTGTACAGCTATGGTTTTTGGAAAGACATGTGTTGGTAAAAGTGCCACCATCAACTCTATATTTGATGAAGTGAAGTTATAGAAATGATTTACAGGTGTTGGTTCATGGTTATGTTGCTAGGTGTTGGTAAAAGTGCCACTATCAACTTTATATTTGATGAAATGGAGTTTGGCACCGATACTTTTCAAATGGTCAGGTTTGCTTTACAGATGTTGGTAAAGGTGCTTGAGGTAGAAATGCTTTACAGTATTGATTTGAGTTGGTTATTAAATTACTTATCATTAGATTGTTTATTTTATATTTATTAATTATTAATTAATGAAAATTTACTTAAATTATATATGTATTTATATTTAAATTATGTATTTTAAGGTATTTAAATATGTATAACTTTTTATTTGAACCATGTATTTTAAGATACTTGAACTATGTATGAATTTTTATTTGAAACATGTATTTTAAGGTGCTTGAACTATGCATAAATTTGTATTTGAAGCATGAATTTTTTGTTAATGTATTTTAAAATTCCTTATGATTTTATGATTTTACGATCCGTTTATACGATCCGAGTTTGTTTTGTATTTTCCGTGCTGTGTCAAAATCGTGATTTTAACAACCTTGGTACCAATTAATTATTATGATTTGAATGTGCTGATCATTTATTAAGTTTGCATGAATTATTATGATAATTTTAATGTGTTATGTAGATATGTTGAGCATGTATATTGTATTTTTTTTTGCAGTGTATTATTCACAGACCTTACAGAGAGATACATGCCTTTTAATTTATTTGATGTTGTAGGATGATTTTGAAATCATTTCCATATATAGTTAGGGATTTGTTGTTTCGGCATCATTTTATATATATATATATATAGCAAACATCCCCAACATGTTTGCTATTTCTACATATATGAATTGAAGAATTTAAAATATTTATTTATATTTTAAATGTTTATTTTTAACACGAAATAAACAACTTATTTTTATTTGATAACAATTATGGTTTCAGGAGCATTTTCATGTGGGTCGACCCTAAATACCCATATTGACCTATGATTGTGTAGACTATGGAGGTTATACTTCAACTTCCATTAGGATGCAAGTATTGCAAAGTTATTTTATAATTATATGTATTTATATTATCTAATTGTAACTTTAGAAAAATACAATTAAACTCACATATTTATAATGTTAGGTGGTGTGCTAATAAAATATTTGATAATAATCCAACACATGTGTTGATATTTTATCGGAGCGAGCTAGATAGACAACATGCTATCCATATATTTTTTGAACCATTTGTTAAATAAAAAACTTAACTTCACTTCACTGAATTATTGTTGTTTGATATTTAGAAAACTTATACTCTACAAATTATATAGATGTCTTATTCGGATGAAAGATTAGCACTTGGTATAAAAGTACATATAGGTCCCTTGTCTTTAAAAATAATGCAATTTATACAATTTAGATTCCTTTAAATTTCAACAAATTAGTTTTGGTATAAAAGTTTATTTGTATATTTTTCAATTCTTGGTTAGAGAAAGGAAAAAGATAGGGGTTGTTAGATTTCGGTGATGGGAGAGAAATTCATTGTTCACATATTTTTTACCACCAAATTGTTTTTTCTTGGTGTCCATAAGTTTTATGAGATAAGAGAGACTTAATAATGGTTGTTTAAAGTCTTAATATTTTTTGAAAAACAGATTTAAGCTGAGGAAGCCAAACTATCCTGGTTTGATTTTAGTTTTTTGGACTATTTTTTAGGTATTTTGAGTTGATGAACTGGTTTGTTAGTATTTATTTAAAAATGTCTTAATGTTTTTATAAATATATTTTTAAAAACAAATTAAAAATTATTTAAAAAAACATGACCACAAAAACAAACATTGATGAAAGAGTGTTTAAAATTGTGGCATTACTTTTCAATAATATATTTTTTATTTTTTAAAATTTATTTTTGATATTAACATATCATCATAATAAAAAAATTAATTTGAAACTAAAAAAATTTTTCTTTGTTCTGTTGTGAATTTTATTTTTTTAAATAATCAAATAATATTTTTAAAAACAAATTAAAATATTTATTAAACATGGCCACAAGAGTGTTTAAAATTGTGGTATTAAAGTGTTTTTTCTTAAAAATATTTTATTTTTATTAATTTAATATTAACATATCATTATAAAAAAATTAATTTGAAACTAAAAAAATTAAAAACATTTTTTTTTAACGTAAAAGGGCTGAACGAGCGTTGCCAATTTCTTTTTATTTTTCCTTCTCCTTTTTAAAATAAATAAACGATACCATTTTGTTTTTCAATGACAATTATTTGGTGCTGGTGTTTCTGGATATCTCCAAAGAAGCATAAAAAAGGGAGGGGGGGTATTTGGAGCCCTGCACACCACAGAAATAGTCCCTCTTCCACACCAGACCCTGAAAACTTTTTTTTTTTATCTTTATTTTAATTTCAAGACGTATAGAGACAGTGGAGTAGATAAGCATATAGAGAGCTCCACTTCCCAAGGAGAGAGGAAGGCACGGATTTAAAACAAAACCAAAACAACAATGGCAACGGCAGCTTGTACTTCGACAACATCGTCCCTCATGCTAACGTACGCCGCCTCCACAGTTCATCCACAAGACCTAACCCCTTCTCTCCTTTCTTTCAAGCCCAAAACTCTCTCTCTCTACCCATTGGTTTCAGAGAGAAAATCGAGCAATTGGGTCAAGTTTTATGCCCAGACAGAGGCAAAGTCTAGACCTTGCAGAGTGGTTGTGGCTGCTGCTTTGGCTGCAGAGGCAGAGGTGGGCGAGGAGGTTGAAGAGACGGAGGGAGAGGAAGGAGGTGGCGTGGCAACTGCTACAGTTATTCCTCCTAAGCCCAAGAAAGGCAAGGCTGCATTGCCTCTGAAGAGAGACAGAGTATGTGTGTTCTTGTTTGCTTCTCTCTCTATAATGACTTTTGGGGGCTTAGGTTGATTTGATGTGTGGGTTCTGATTCTTTTGAACTTTGGTCCAACAATTTAGGGGATTATATGCTTAAAGGCGAATGTTTTGGCAGATAGATTGAGATCGCTTGATGCTTTTATTCTTTGATTTGATGAAGGAATGATGAACGTTTTAGTTACTATTTTCAAGGATCTCTATTTCTTTCAATGCTTAAGGAGTGATTGGTTATCGAGGAAGTGAGAGTGGTGGTTTTTGCTGGGTTTAGCTTCTACTGAATTTTAGTCCAATAAACTGTTTAATAGAGCAGGCAGAGTCTGACTATTCTCTTGGTTTGAGTTTTGAATTGCTCTTTTTTTTTCATTTTTCAAGATTATTATACATTTGCAAGAATTCAACTTTCTGTCCTTTTATTGGAAATGCCAGACAAGGTCTAAGAGATTCTTGGAAATTCAAAAATTGAGGGAAATAAAAAAGGAGTATGACCTGGGGGCAGCAATATCTTTGCTAAAGAAAACGGCAAGCACGAAGTTTGTGGAAAGTGCTGAAGCACATTTTCGTCTGAACATTGATCCCAAATATAATGACCAACAGCTGCGAGCAACAGTGAGTTATCACTTTCATGTTTATAAAAAGTTATATACATGGCTTAATCAACTATTGCAGTGGCATTAAAGTTTCCTTTTTAATTTTTTTTTCTGTTTCTCTTTGCATAGGTAAATTTGCCCAAGGGAACAGGACAGACTATTAAAGTGGCAGTCCTTACTCAAGGTAATTGCTCTTTTCAATTTTCAGACTTGACCAGATATAAAGTTTTGTATTTAGAAGCAAGCTGTCAGTGTTAATCAGTTTCAGTTCGGTATCTTCTGATCGGTGGAAAAAATGGGCTTTGAGGAGAGACTTTGTACAGACCAAAAACCAGTTCATGTGGATTGATTGTGCCTTGCAGAGGACAATCTGAATCACCAACTCCCATAATGATAGACATAGACATAACGAGGAACCTTGCCAAGATATGTCTGTTGTATTTATCATAGCATCCCATTTGAGTTCATTATAGGCTAAAAGTTGTTCCAATTATTTATTGGCAATTGATCGAGAAAGCCATCAGGACTTTCATGTTTGACTGGGCTAAAGAATTCATATATGAAGCCCGTGGATTGTGATGCACAACTGTACTGTTGTTATTGAGAGATGGTAGCTGTATCTATAGGATCCAGATACATGCCAATGTCCCAAGAAACAGGCTGTCGTCAAACATGTTTGACCTTTGAGTTATTGTTATTCTTCTCAGGTACAAACTCAAAGATAAGCATAGGAGTAAGGTGTGATTAGGAAAATGATTGGATGGTAGTGTTCAATTCCTGCTCTGTTTCCTTTTTTTCTTTTGAGGTAATCTGGTGATTGAGGTGGTTGTGTTGCAGCATTGCCATTTTTATGTGAAATATTGCAGTCTGGTATCTTTTGAGGATTTTTGGTTGTGTACTCTTCCAAATAAAAAGCCTGGAAACTTGGATTTAAATGTTTATTGAGTTGGGGAGAGGTGGTTTCAGGAGGTTCTAGTGGAGCATTTGCATCACTGGGAATTTTGTTGGATGGTTTGCTTGGTGATTGGTTTTTGGAGAGGTTGTTCCCTGGCCATTATGATCTCTTGCCTTTGCACACAAGTCGATAGCACTTTGGATTTTTGTTTGCTTTTCTAGAATTTTTACTTTCTACTTTTATTGGTTTGATGGTTTCATGATTTTGAAAAAAGAAATGTTGCGAAACTTACCTGGCAAGATGTCTTCCCTAGGTTCTAGTGGAGCTTTTGCTTCACTGGGAATTTTGTTGGATGGTTTGCTTGGTAATTGGTTTTTGGAGGTTGTTCCTTGGCCATTATGATGTCTTGCCTAGGTTCACAAATCATGATAGCACACTGGATTTTGTTTGTTTTTAGATTTTTTTTTCTTTCATACTTAATGGTTTGATGGTTTCATGATTTTGAAAGAAGAAGAAAAGTTGCAAACACGCAAGAGTCTTCCGATGCTGTCTGGATTATAAATGTTTCTTTGTCTATTCAGGTGGTTTTGTTTGGTATTGATTCATGATTTTGAAAGAAGAAGAAAAGTTGCAAAACTCGCTTGGCAAGAAGTCTTCCTTAGGAATGCTGTCTGGATTATAAATGTTTCTTTGTCTATTCAGGTGGTTTTGTTTGGTATTGATCTTAGACTTTCTTAATCTAAGATGCTGAGGTTCTTACAAGTAAATGTCTCGCATGCTATTTAAAATTAAAACTTGAGTGTTGAGTCCTTACTTGCATCTCCTTGCTTTTGTTATCTGAGTCCATGGAAGAAAGAGATTTGAGGGATGATTACTGGAGCTTGTAGTCTTTGGAGAGAGAAGATAGTTCAGAATTTGCAATATCTTCCATGCTGTGAAAGCATTGAACATTTTGAATTTCTGGAATTTGTAACATGGAGTTTCAGATGTTCCAACTATTGTGTTGACTATTAATTATCTCAGGATTCTGCTTTTTGTTGATTCTTATACCATCTGTCCCCTGAACAAGCGTTAATGTTTCTCATGTCTGCCAAAAACTAGCTCACTTTTCCTTGTCTTGTATGTTCATCCAGAATAAGTCCTGATGATCATAGATTTTGCTAAATTAATATTGTTAGATCTCTGTCACAGCTATACCCCAAAAAAAAAACCTTTGATATCATAAATGTGGCGGAGATTTGCAGGTGAAAAGTTCGATGAAGCAAAAAATGCAGGAGCAGATTTGGTTGGTGGTGAGGACCTGATACAGCAAATAAAAGGAGGATATATGGAGTTTGATAAATTAATTGCATCTCCGGATATGATGCCTAAGGTGCTGCTCTGCTATCTTTTTGTTTGATATTTTAATGGCATCCATGCCTGTGAACTGAATTCGTAAATTTGAAACTTTTTTTAAATGTCACAGGGAATAGTAAATTTGAAACTTGAGCTATTTTATATCCTTCCTATATTCAAATCTTTTTTTTAGATGCTTTCCTATCAATAGCAGTACTTTTTAATGTTACTATTTGACGTGCAATCCAAGACATGCAATTGTTTTCTTGACCCCAGCACCCCCGATGACAGACAAGAAAAGGTGAAAAAGTATTTATGACATTAAGTTACCGTACACAATCGATTAGTGTATTGTTTGGTGTAAAATGTGTAGTTTAATGTAGAATGCAATCCCTTCAAGAGAACATGTCTTTTTGGGTTTGTATAGTCTACAGTTAGATTGGCTAATTGATACTTAGCTCAGGGATTTAATCTTAGGAAACACCTGCATCATGGTTCTTGAGCATAAATTATGAGGAGGACTCTCCCACTAAGAACATTTTCAATTTTTGATGTGATTATGGTTTATTATGGCTAATTTACCGATCAGACAAATTGCATTTTATTGTGCATCTGGTTGAGTGTGGAATGAGAATTTTTCATTTTGGAGAGCTTGTTTCTTTTATTGAGCAGAGCTTTACTTATATCTGTTTGTTTGGTGCATCAGGTTGCCAGCTTAGGTAAGATTCTAGGACCACGAGGACTCATGCCAAACCCAAAAGCTGGTACTGTTACAACCGACATACCTCAGGTAATGGTCTCGTCCCCCAACCCCCACCCCACCCTCCAAATTGGATCTATCATTCTCTCAACCTTCAAACGGTTTTTCTTAACATCCCTTTAGCATGCAACTGGACATATATAAGCTTACCAAATGCTTCAAAAATATAAAAAGTAGTGCACTCTTATCACCATTGCTGGACTTAAGCATGTACCAACAGAAGGGTAGAACTGCATGCTTTGAGTGAATGTATCTCAGTATATACAAATTTTAGTAACAATTATGATGTGGCTGCTACCAATTATTGTCTTGCTAATGAAATGGATTGATCAAATGCATTTCAGGCAATAGCCGAATTCAAAAAGGGAAAAGTTGAGTACAGAGCAGATAAAACTGGGATTGTTCACATACCATTCGGAAAAGCTGACTTCTCAGAAGAAGACCTTCTTGTAAACTTGCTAGCTGCAGTAGTATGTTTCAAAATTGACCCCCCTTTCACCTTATATATGTACATTTCATTTTCTTCTTTTTTTGCCAAGATGGTTTGCATGGCACTGACTTGTTTATCGTCTGCTGTTGCAATTTGCAGAAATCAGTTGAAGCAAACAAGCCATCAGGTGCAAAGGGAGTGTACTGGAAAAGCGCGCATATATGCTCATCAATGGGGCCTTCCATTCGGTTAAATACAAGGGAGATGCTCGACTACAAGCCTCCATCGAATGCCTGAATGTAACTAACACCTGTAAATGATATTAAGGATCTCTTTCTGAGCTTGCCAATGTTCAGTAAAGGTAGGTAAGGTAGGATGAAGAGAGGTGACCATGGCTGTTGCTTTTGGAGGAAATTGTATTACATATTGCATGGTCTTCCTCTGCAGACTCGGAAAGTCTTGTATGACAATGATGATCAATATCATTACGTTTTATCATCACCCGCTTTCGGCTCTCACCAGGCATATTAATTTGCAATTTTTTGTTGAGGGACGATGGTTAAGCGTTTAAACCACTGTTTTCTCCTTGTGGCTGGATTTCTTGAATCCTGTAGCTGTTCCTGATGAGAACGCTAATTAACAATCTCCTCATATCCTAAAAATTCATGGTCTCTTTCCTTGTTTTGTAAGCAACTGATTATGGGTATTGAAGGACGGCGAGTAAATTCTCAAATTTTAAATGATCTGAAGTACAAAAGATATCAGCAGTAGCATTTTCATGTGTTTGTCCCAACAAGCAAAAGCAAACGCAAGTGAAATGCGAACAATGATTTTATCTGACAGCATAGAATACCAAGGATGTTTAAATACATAACATCTGATTTGCTCAATTTAATATATTTACAGGATCCGGGGAAGAGGTTTTTGATCACAAGGGAACCGTCCATGAAATTCTCAAATGAGTGAGCTCTCAAAGCACAAGCAGGCTATTAATCTACCATTGACATCACTAGAGAAAAGCTTCAAATCAACCAGCCATTCATCCCTGCTTCGGATGATAAATGTATCCGCAAAATGAAAATAAAAACTATTTACTGCGAAGGACACTAGGTGATAAATTATACAGCCGTATTCAAGGAAGTTTTCAAGCTTTCCACAAAACCGGCTGATGAGGGGTAAAACGCTGCTTGCATTTATTTGAAGATGGAGACTCAACAGGACGTTAGTAGTCAAGGATTCCATGGTGGAATCTTCGTTAGAACTGACATTTCAGCATCGACTTTCTCCCAGAAGCCCCGTGACAGCTCCCCAACATTCTCCACTGCTCCATGCTGAATTAACAAAAATATAACTTCCCACTTAGAAAAGTTGATAAACAAGATGTTTAACTTCCAACAGCCCATATCATAACAATATATAAATAAATAACAAAAAAACTTGAACTAACACTAACCTTTGGAAGGCTGCTCAATCCAAGGTCCATTCATTATATTAAGAATGCTACATGCCTCGCTGTATTCCAAATTAGGTAGTAACTTTGGGGTGAGTAAGAAACACCTATAGAAGATCCATACAAGTATATGATTTCAGTTACCGTTTCATTTGTTGCAGGAAAGTGGAAGAGAAGCCAATCACAATTGCACGAAAATTGGAAATATATATGTGCAGGGTAATCCCAATATGAATCACTCTACTTCCATCAGAAACAGCCTCAGGACCTCATTTGGTTCCACTAAAAGCGGCTAACATTGTCATGCTATTACAACTCAGGACTTTCCAACAATTAGTTGAAATATTTACTGTTTGCAAAATAAAAGGCATCCTGTGCTCCAGAATAACCACTGCAGATGGCATACAAAATCAAGAGTATAAAGCCTACAAAAACAAGCCCACTAGCGTGTATAAATTAATGTCTAAGGACGATATTTGCATGTAATATGCATTTGAGCACACACAGGGCACACGACTAACAAAGCATGAACTCGGTCAAAACTGAAAAGTGCCTGCACATTGTTAGTAAAAATTGTTATTAAAACACCTGCCAGATATTTCACTAAGCCCTTTTCATTGAGTTTGCCAAAAATCCTACAACCCTGATAGAGACAGTTTAAACTTCTTGGCATGGAAAATGTGTGCAAAATAGAGATAATAAGTTGAGGATTCAAATAGTACGGTAAGATCGATATTTATTCTTACTGTGGTGTGTTTGGTTGGCTTGCAGCTCTCACTAGTTGCTGAAACATCTTTCTTTCGTTTGTGGGGTCCATTCCTGAAAAGGAAAAGGAAAAGGAAAAATATCCAACAGCACCATCTATATCTTATTTAACCGTTAAGTAATTAAGCTTTGAGTGGCATCTAACCTTGATTTATCTCATCAACTACCCTAAACGGGCAGTTTGTGAGGTCTTGAAGAGAAACAAGATACAGAATGGTTGAAACTGAACGCTCCTATTAAAAAAAATCAAGACATAGTAAAGACACTGTATTCGCAACAATGAATGCAGAATTTCATGTCAGGGAAATACCCCTCCAGATTGATGATGAGCACTAAGAACTTGAAGTTGTCCGGCTTCTCTGAGGACCATAACAAGAAACCAAATAAGTTGTGAACCAAAGGAGTCCAATGCATAGTTTAAAACTACAGACTTAAACATTTAGCTCAAAAAATCAATATCATGGAACTTAATTTATAATCACTCATAGGCCTCATAAACAAAATCCAGAAGAAGACTGTCTCCCAAGGAGCATGACATAAAAGAGGAAGGTGAGAGACTGAGTTGGCTCTCAGCATTAGGTCCAATGGTTGTTGCATAACCATTATTCACGAAAAGGAGAATTTCAAATCAAAGTTGTTTTTGCAGCTCCAGTTCCAATCAAAATTTGGTAAAAGAGGATTAGCAATTCTCAACAAGCAAAGACTTATGCTTCATCAATTTAAATACCTCTTAGAAACACCAAACTGGATATGCTAAAACAAATAGAAGGTTAAGACTGCAGTCACCTGAACTTCACTTTTATCAATATTCCAAATTGATCAAAGTCATTGTCATGCTCATCTACAAAGAACACTAAATCAAATGAGCAAGTGATATTTGGTAATATATTATGTAGTCAATTGTAATAAGAAGACCATAATAATTACCCAATGAAACTTCTCCTGCAACTGCCATCTCCTGGAAGTTATGGCTGAAAGTTTCATTAATCTGAGTAACAAGGCTTCTCAAAGTTGGAAGCCAACTCTCCTGCATATTAACCAAGGAACAACTTTTAGGGGGAGACAAGACAATAAAATTCTACACATTAATCTAAATAAATAATCAGCAACAGAGAGAAATACTAAAAAGATGCGAGTTGAATTAATATAGACAATAGGATGAATTATGTCAAACTTAAATACAGTTTATCTGCTTTGTCTATTCATTTGCTTGGCTGAAATAAATACAATAAACTAAGAAGTTGAAAGAAATACTTGGCTCAAGCTCCTTGAATCGTACCATTCATGCATCCCCATAATTTATCTTAATTTTTATCTAGTTGCTGTTTCAATTTCATGCAACCTACATGGTCCCCAATTATACTTGTTACTATTTTTGTTAAGTGCCCATAGTAGTTGGATCGTACAGCAAGATGCTAAATTTATATCAAGCTTCAGCGCCAAAGATTACCGCCTGGAGGGGAGGGTGAATATTCATATTATCCCAAAAATAATCTCTATTCAATATCCTGCTCTAGTAAGTTTCTCAAATTAGAATCTACAGATGCAAATTAAATAAACATACTTTCAAGAATCACAAAGCCAAATTGAATCAAAGTCTGGGTAGCAACAGATCTGAATTTTGGAATATGAAGCAATGAAAAAACCTAGAAAACACCAAATCTGAGCTTTCTTTTCTCCAGCATGATCTATTAACACTACTCATGTGCATAGATTTCTAGTAAAGTTAGTTTCCAAGATACTCTTGGTTTCCAATGTTTTCCCAGCGCTACATGAACCTCAACTAAAACAGGTTTGTGATACAAATTAACCTGAATAGATGCTGACAACATAATTAAAAAAAAAACCTAGAACAAAATAAGAAAACTCCAACTTTACACTAAAATCAACTAAATGATTCCCAAAAAAGGTCACTTTTGAAGCTTTCATTACTCATCTCATTATTTGCATTCCATTATTCTATTTAAATCTCAATCACATCCTACATACATGATTTGTAGCCGTAGACAATCCCAGAATTTCTGAAATGCAATCTAGCAAAATGACAGTTATATATATATATGCCAGTTATGTGGCAAAGCAACGAAACATCTCTTACCTTCAAGGCATCTATTTCAGCTAAACACTTTTTTAGTTCTTCTTTATCGGCTTCAAGTTTTTTGGTAATGGCTTCTATCTGCAGTGCTTGTAATGGTAAATGAAGTTTCAAAGCGAGAACTATAAATGATATAAAAAACAAATAGTCTCAACTCTCAAGCATTACCTTTCCCTGACGGTGTTCATATTCTTCCACCACATTCTGGTTCAGGGAAAGAGTGGAATTGGCTTGAGACAAAGTATCTTGAATAGCAGCCTCCAATTCCTCAATAGTCGTTGGCATCTGCATGTAAGCATGTAAATGAGTCATCACTCATCATATTCACATGACAAAAAAGCATCACTCATCATATTCATAAGACAAAAAAGCCACGAGTGTAAACCGTAAATGAAAATATTCACGAGACAGCATAAGAGTTTAAAGCATCAAATAAGCATATATCCACGTGACAAATAAGAGTATATATCACCAAATAAGAACAATTCTAATTCATGCTCTGAGTCAAACAAAGCTGACAAGAACACAAAATTTTGTAATTGGAAAATTCCTGTGTACAAATAGATTTGTCATTTGTGAGTTAACATGCTACTCCAGCTGCAGAGGCAAGCCTTGGTAAGTCAAAAGGATTTGAATGGCACAGAAGACATGAAGACTCAACAGTCTTCCAATAAGGAAGACAGAACACAGTTGCAAATGCATCAAAGCAGGATTAAGTTTATAATACAGAAAAGTAGAAGGCATGATCTTAATCGCTTAAAAAAAGGGTTCTAAAATGGAAGTATCTTTTTTGTTCTTCCGCGGTCAATTCTTAGGAAATACATGTTAATATTTCAACTGCATCCAGTGTTATGTACTTCAGCAAGAGCATTTTAAGAAGGCAGGCCACTCATGCTGCATATAATTAAACAAGTAGAGGAAAGTTCAATGTAAACCGTCAGAGCTTCCATAAGGTATTCTGTAATAGGACTCATGCCACTGAGGGTTCACTTTGGGAGAGTTCAATCACTTAATTGTGAAACGCTTATTCCAAGGTAAGGCCCATGTTGCAACATCTCACCCACCTTAGATCAAGTAGTGTTTGATTAACCTAATCACTGTTTTTGACAGTAAAATTTCATACATCTTAAGCTGTCTAAGAAGATGGCTACCCACCTCCAGGGACTTAGCACTTAGCAGTTAGTAGGGCGGGGGATGGTCGGTCTTATTTAGCGCTTGGACACTATGAGGACCAAATTGCACCACATGAGGCTTTCAAAGGCCACATTGGGGCGGTTGGGGGGGGGGGGGTTCCTCAAAGGCCAAATGCTCCAAGGAGCGCTCAAACCAAGACCTTGTAAATTGCAATGAGGTACAGCAACTCAAGCCGAATGCTATAAATCACTTATGATTCTGAGCCAGGAACCACATTCATGTTATTGCAAAAGCCATGTTTAACAATGTTTGGTTCAACCAGAATCAATGTCCAAATAAATGATCATTCAAGCCAAAGAAAGGTTTAAAACATTCTAACCAATTACATTACCATTTTTATAAATTAAACAAGGATGAGCCGCACTATCATCAAACATAAGGCTAAAGCTGTTTAGAGAAAACTCTTCTTTAAACAGTTCATCTAATCAAATTTGACTTCATTCATTCTAGAATCCAGGTCATTATTTGACAAAACATTGCAGGCAGAGTAAAAAAGTAAATACAAAAGTTGGTACACAAATTGGTTTAAAAAATGTTGTGGAGGGGTTCTTTTATCCTCAGACATGCTTCCATAAACAGCAACTTATGGAAGCCAAGAGTTGCATTTATTATGCACCAAACACTCTCTTTAACACTTTAGATCATGTTAAATTAACAATCCTCAGATTTAAAAATCTAAATTCCAGTCATAATACTAACAAACCTCAAGAAAAGCCTTCTCAAGTTCTGGAGTGATGATAGCAATTGATTCTGCATGTCTTTTAGCAGCCAAGAGTTGCTGTCGATGATCCTCTGTTTCCTTCTTGCCTTGTCGCAAAGAAAGTGAAAAGTCAGAAATATTGCAAATAATGTCTTAAGGCCATACTCAAATACTTGAAATTTTCCAAGTATCATCAATATGCTACACGAAAGTTTTAGCTGAACCGTAAGCATTTGTTACCCTTGCATTATCTTTATCTATGATTGTGAGATATATGAACCGTATAACAAATCCTCAGCAAGAAGCACCAATTTCCTCATTGATAGAAAATAAAGAATGTAATGATTAGTGAACTCAATGTTCATACTTGATAATAAAAGAGTGCACGGTAATAGGATGAGGGGATGCCTGAAAAGTACAGGGATAAGCAATTGCCATAATCATGTGGCAAATTATCAGATATGCTATCCCATTTTCAAATGCATGGAAACAGACACAAGTATGTGGTGTTAAATTGTCGTTTCTGCAAGAACTAAAAAGTTTGAAAATTTCCAGCAACAGCACAAATCAGAACCATGCCCGGAAAACCAGTAACTCACAATACTCCAATTGGCATGCTACTTGTTGAGCAAATTTTGCAGGCTGCTTCAGACCGTGTTCCAGTTCTCTAATCTATGACATTGTGCAACAAGAAAAATATCAAAAAAACAAAATAAAGACAGGATATTATGCCTCCTCAAATGAGCAATATTTTCTAAAACAAACATAAAAGGTAAAACATGACACCTAAATGCACAGACATCCTGTCTACAAACACTTTTCTTGATGCAGAAGACAATTAGCTTTTGTACCTCCCTAACTAATTGAAAATCCACCAAAAAAAATCCCGTGCAAATATCAAGATGGTTTTGAATCACAAACATCAAACAGATAACATGATCCACTTGCCATATGAGAATTTACAGTGCATTAAGAAACATTCAAAAAGATGGTGGCAGGAAACTGTTATATCCTCTGCAGTAAGGTAATCCTTGGTATTCAATGATAACTTTTGAGAGAAGATAATTAATCCAATAACAACTTTGAGAGAAGATAATTAATCCAATAACAACTTGACCAATGGAAATACCTTCGCATCAAACTCAATGGAGGTCATATGTTTTTCAGCAAAATTCCATTTGTAAGCAACAGCCTCGACGAGTAAATTCTGTCAAATGTTGTAAAACATTTTGTCAAGGTAAAGATAAGTCTGGAGGGGATCAACTCTTCATATGCACATCTGCCAGATTCAAAACCAATTTCACCTTAATATCAATTGCACATTGCAACCGCCGAGTGTTAAGGTTTGCAGCCTCATCAATCAGTTTTGCCATAACAGCATCCTGGTCATCCTCCCTCAGCAATGACTCTAGTTTCCTTTTCCTTTGATCTAAACCACGGAAATATTTCATTTACTGTCACCTCAGACAGAAAAGGTACTGTTGGTAGCAATAAGTAAATCTGGTGTACTTACCAACACGGTTCTCCATTTCACGCCGTTTTCGCATCTCCAGTGTCACATTGCCAACAATCTCCTCCTACAGATTACATTACAAGAGAATATTTTACAGACTGGAAAACTAAATTTGTCTGCTAGACAAGAAGTGGTTACTTATCCCATATATCAAGTTCAGTGATATGCATGAAAATACAATACAAGAAATCAGGGTTCAGCATATAGCATAAGAACAGGTTCTTGCATCCTTTTCAGCATACCCGCTGTTTATGAAGTTTAGCCTCTTCTTCATCTATGGATCTTTGCTCGGTCATCAGCAATTTTAAATCCTCCTCTAAAGCACCAACAGCTTCTTCCAGCTCCTCTTTCCTGCATCTCAGCCTTTCAATTTCCCCAACATCTGAACCTATAATTTCATAACCAAAAGTGGCAGTTCAGAGTATTGAAATAAATGTCTACAAAAGAATAAAAAAAACTAAGTGTTTGAAAATATGTTGATTCAGAAAATCATTCGTAAGAACCATACCACAGAGAAGAAGACGTGAGCGATCAACTGGATCAACACTTCCTGATACATGACCACCATATCTAGAAACAGACCACCGGTAGTGATTTTCAGGAGTCCAAAAATCTAAAACTCGCAACTTTGCCACCTCAGCAGCCTTCTGATCAGTTTCCTTTGACCCAATATACTGACAGAAACAGACAAGTGTGAAACATGCATAAATATCACACACACAATATATTTAAGCTGTACGACAAAAAGCATATCTGCTATGTTTTCAATAACACAAGGCAACATCATCTCAGAGAGCAAACACCAAACAACTATTAAATCAAGTTTAGAGAGCATACAGAATGTTCCAGCCCAAACTGGCTGATCAAAACCTCCTTAACAGCATCCGGAGCTTCAAAAACTTGGTCGAGCCGTGAATAGATGCCAAGCTCACGCATCTGTCCGATACAGAGACAAAAAACCACAGTAAGCTAAGCTACTTCAAAGGAACATGTACTTGAGGAAAATGTGACAGATACCTCATTGGAAATGAAAAAAGGCTCCTTATGACGATATTTATCCCTCACGTAGTTTAAAATCGGCACATCAAATGACTTCAGGTTTCTTACCAAAAAGTCCCGGTCATGAGGATCCTGGGTTATGAAAGACTACAAAACAAGCAAAATTGACCACCAATGTGATAAATAGAATTCTACCATTTTTGCAAATGGCCAAATACATACATGCTGGAAATATGTTGAGAAAGCATTCTGCTGAATGAATGCTGAAAAAAAGGTACCAGATGTACATCAAAGATAGCCCACAAAACAAAAGGATGACAAAAACTCAATAAAATTCAACATATCAAAAAGCTAACCCAACACTAAAGAAACAGTGAGAAAATGAGTAGAATAAAATTACAGTTCATACAGATATATAGATATGGTTATGCATTATGCATCATGCCACCTCTACAACTTTCTGTGATTCCTCCCAAGCATGACTACAACAAATTTGAGATGCAGACCTGAATACTCCATCAGAAGTCACATTTACATTTAACTCTCATGCACGAGTTTCTTCTTAGATCAACTCAATCATAAACTTGAGAATAATCTTCCTTTGTAAAAAGCCTTTAGCAATTTGCTCTAGGTCAAATTTAGATAAACAGGCATCACATATTCATGTCCCCTCACCAAACCTTCATCTCTCATTTATAAACTCAACTGGCTACATCCTGGTCTGCCCTTTATTTAGCAAGGAGTAATTCAGGAAACAACTTCATATCTCTAGGCAACATGCACTTCAAATCTTTTATTTCCTCTAAAAGTATCACAGAATTGTTCCTACCGAGTTATTTGGCTATACATGTAAAAATGTGCAGGGGAAATGCTTGATAACTCCCTCATTAATGAATTTGTTCCAGATTAAATTTTGAGTCCATTCACCTCTGATTCATTCCTCCACTTCATCACATAATCTTATTCAATTTTGTAAAATCAGTGTAAGTCAGCATCTCCTTTCCCCACATACTTGCACCAAAACACTTTCACATTTTCCATCTGCATTCATCTCATGCAACGAGGCTCTCAAAAGAAGCAATAGATAATCCAGGTGCAGGCATGGGTGTAGGATACAAGACAAAGCAAGCATACTGCACTAAAGTGAGAATCAAAAGAACTTCTCAACACAGATTTTTTTTTTCATTTTCTGATGTTAAGACAAACAAAATTTAAAAACAAAACTATGAAAAAGCCATGACTTGAAAGTACCTTCCAGATATAATATGGGACATGGCCTTCCAAGTAGTCAGCATGATCCCGATTAGAGACATTAACCTGGGTTTGCAATCCCAATGAAATTATGGTACTGTAAGCAGGAACATTTGTAATTAGAAGCAGGACAGCCAAAATTCAAAAAAATACCTCAAGCAAAACAGGCCCATAGACTTCCTTATTCAATTCCTGACGATGTTCTCGCAGCCAATGATAAGCCTCAAATATCTTTTCAGCTCCAGAATTTCTTAATGCTTGTAAGAGCTTATTGTTTTTATTTTCCATATCCTTCAGCCTGCAAAAGGGTATTCAAATGTGCTAAATGAATGTCATTTAATTAAAATATAGGTCCATGAATGAATTCCATCATTGATTCAAATGCCACCTGTCAACACAATGCCTCAGTGCTATGTTCTTTTGATTTAAAACTTTCTCCTTGTCCTGCTTCTGAATTCTTTTTTGATTTGCAGAGACTTTCAAATCAGAAATCTGAGAGCGTAATTTATCCTGGAAAATATGGAAAAAAGCCAATTTAAAAAAGATGCAGAACATATGTATACATAACAAAATAGGTGGATTCGTAACCTCTAAAGGGCAGTTCATGGCAAAAACTACAGCTTCCATATGTTTGAGTAAAAAAATGCCTGTGTCAAGTTACCATATTGACCTGGTACACTGAGTACCACCAGAAGAAGATGCCAGTTCCAGCTAAAAAGTATACTTACAAGCACATCTTTTGGAGGTTCATAGACAGGCAAATTTCGAAGTTCTGCTTCAGCAATTGCAAGATCCTCTTTAGCTTTTATGATTCTTTGTTGGCGTGATTCTTCTTCCTTCTTCAAGTCTCCCATTTCCTTGTATTTTCCACGAATTTGCACCCCCTGTAAGTGTAAATAGACATAATATGCAATGAGAAGTTAAGGTGTTTGTGCAACCATAAACTAGGACTACTGCAAAGCACAAGGACACAATAAGAAGTTTATCATACCAAATTGCTTTCCTTCTCCAGTAACTCCATACGTCGCTTAGCATTTTCCTTTATGAGATTGCTTAATCTTTTACATTTAGCATCCATTTGGGGTTTTTCAAGCTTCTGTTTTCTGCAATAAATTTGTTTTACTAAAGGTAAATTTAAAAAATTAATACGGTAATTTGCCCCAGGTGGCATACAGTAAACAAACAAATGAGAGAAGCCATTCAGCCTTGCCAACATTTTTAGAGTATAAATACCATAACAACATAAAAAGCAGCACTCCAATTGTCCTGTCTATTGAAAACAAAATCACCATGGGAGATGCTTCTTTTGAAATTAACAAAGAATCTCTGCATGCTCATAAATAATCACTTCTAGAAAATTAGACAGAAAAGGAGTTTCACATTTTTCTGAAAAATAAGTGAAGATCTCACAAAAGATTGAAAACAACACTTACAGTACAGATATTCAACTTGAAGTCAAGCAGTATATGATTTTAGAAACTGGAGTTTGAATGCTTTTACTACAACCCTCCAACAATTTCTTGCAACATTTAGCAAGAAATGAAAACAATAATGACAGTACCGCCATCCAAGTTGAAGTCTATTTAATGGATGCTTACACAAACCATAGCGCAGATGCCTTCACAATGACCTCAAATCCTGCTGGAGCTGTCTTTGCCAATCTCAATGAAGGATCCAATTTCTACCAATGCTTCTTGCATGCATTCAGAAATATATATCATGTGACCATGTCAACAATCAAGGTTATGGTTGCCACTCCAACATGGGATGGCACAACCATCAAAAAGGTCAATTTTATGTGCTTTTATTTAATTTTTCAAGTCAGGGTCAGGTCTAGCTTTAAAAACTTGGGGTACATTTCAGTATTTAAAATTTTCTGCGAATTTTATAGGTTTAGGCTTATTTTAGCAGTAATAAAATATTAATCTTTTTTGTTTAGGACTTTACTATTCTAAATACATATAACAGTAATTTCTTATTTCGAAATCTGTTAAGCCTTTAGTGGACTACAAGTAGTAAAACTTTTAGTATAGCTATATACTTTTTCAACAAGGGAGCAGCTATTTTGAGATACTTTACAAAAGTTTGCTCTGCAAATTTATAGTTTTAAAAAGTATGCTCTGAAGTTGTTTGGGGCAGTGAATTTTAGGTTTGACCCCTAAGAAGGTGTGATCCTTAGATAATTGAGGAAAAGAACTTTACAAGACTCAAAATTTAGAAGTCTTGAATAACAGAAAGGCAGCTAAAGGTTGAGCCCAAACTGGTGACCTTTGAAATCAACCTCAACATATATGACATCTTGCAAGCTTTTGCATTTCCAGAATCAGTGTTTACTTGCAATCACGAGGAAAAAAAATTCTCACTTGAACAAATAATAGATTCAGTTCGTCTACCAGCATGAAATATTTAACCTTGCCTTCTTCAACCATTAAAGCATGACATGATTATCAGTATTAGACATACTAGGCATTAGACTTTCAACAGTTTGATAGCAATCCACACTAGGCATGCCAACACCACAAATCACTCAATCAATGTTTCTGAACCATTATGTATATTGGTAAAAGGAACAGAACATCATACTCGATAGGTTCTCTCAAGTTATTCAAAGTTTTTGCAGCTTCCTCCAGCTTCTGTTTTACGTCCTTTTCTGCCTCTTTAGCTTTCAAATAGTCAGCCTTTATCGCATCATACTTCAGCCATGGCAATTTCTTTTTCATGGATTCAGCCTACAGATTCACCATTAAGATGTTAGACTAGCTTCAAAAAAAAAAAATCAATCAACCTAAATAATTACCTTCTTTAGAAGCACTTCCCTTTGTCTGACACGCTCCACGTCTTTTTCAAGCTCAGCATTAAGAGCTTTCAGCTGATTCAATGTTTCCCCATTCCTCTTAACAGCCTAATACAGAATAGATGATGTGTTCAGGAGGATTTCATGAGCCTCCCAAGATCAACAGTATTATTTCAGGGAGAATGATGGATTTACACCTCACCATTTCAATGGTCTTCAGTTCACGACTTTTGTCAACAAGAGCACGGTGTTGGATTGGAAGTTGAGGATCACCGACAGCCTTTTCAGTCTCTTCTAGAAGTTGCACAGGAGTTAACTTTGCAAATTCACATACCCTATCTTGTGGCAAGAACTGCAAAGCTCATGCCAATACCAAATGAAAAGAAAGGGTGAAAGATTGAAAAAAGAGGAAAAAAATATTGAAAAAGACCAGATTCAAATACACACATCAGCAACATATCACAAGCAATAGAGATGTTAGAACCTATTTGAGATGAAAGGAAAAAGTGGAGGGGGAACCGGGAAGGGAAGACAGCATACAGGTTTCTGAAATAACTTGTATCAGACGTTCTTCACCCATGCTTGAGTTTCATAATTTGTTTATTTTTTCAGCAGCTGTAGTGTATGAGACTCGTGGCATTCAATTTCAAATTAATTAAAAACTAGCAAGCTATAAAAATTCACTGGCTGTCTAAGAGTCCAGTTTTCAAGCATTCAGCAGCTTTGACACTTGTAGGATGCCAAACAATGAGCTCAAATACAACAAGAAGATCATTCTTCCACGTGAAGGGCAAAAGTTAAATATCTACAGGCATACAAATATTGAAAGGAAATGCATGCCATGAAGTCATATTAGGGATGGCATGAACAGTGTGTCAGTTGCAAGTCCTGGAACTTACTTGAGTCAAATTGTTGACTTGGATGTTGAATTGTTGCATGATTTCAGTGACCTCTTTCTTAGATGCCACTTTTCCTGAAATAAATGTACCATGAGTGAACAGTAGCTCAACATCTCTTCGCAAATTAAAATGGAATAACATCTAGACATCTCCTTTCTGTATCTATTAAGATCATTCTTTCTTATTCTAAAGCCTTTTGGAAGAAGACAGAAATAGACACTCTTATAAGTTTCCTTCTTTACTAGCATTTGAAGTAATATATATGTCTGGAAACAACAGAATATGGAGGAAGTTTCAATTACATGTATTCATTTGTTTATACCAAGTGAAAGAGATGTCTCATGAAAAAATTAAAGGCAGAGCACCAACCACAATTGTGAACTGGAAATATAGAATAGTTAAATGATGAAAGAAACCAGAAACCCGCAGTTATGCATAAAGTGGAACAGGAAGATTCAACATGTCATCCAGATAATATTTATTTATAAGGAACTTCAAGTAAGAATATGTTTGTGTTAAGATTAAGACCCTGCGGGGAAAAAAAGCCAAAGTGATTTCAAATGAGACAGATAAAAACATCTCACATCTTGCAAGGAATGACTGTTATTCATCTCTAACAGTCCTTCCCAACTTGAATGAACATGAGCATGAAAATTTTCAATTATTGGGACAACTTTCAGAGCATGAAATGGGATGCTAAGCAATTTCAAGTATGGAGATCTAACCATTGAACAACCACTCTGACTTGTTATGTGCGTCAATTCTGCGGATTATGGTAATCTTCTCATCTTTTGTACTTCCCCTCAAGGATATTTTGATGTGCCCAGACTCCTCCCCGCGCTTCACATATGCCCCAATACTCGTTGCCCTCCCAAGCAGCTGCAGAAATAAAGTGCCCAAACTGTTTAAAATTATAATCACATATAACTCAAATGAGGAATCTCAGTAGACTGCAACCAACCTGAGGCTCACCACCAAGTCCAAGTGCAATGGCACACACAATTGAGCTCTTACCCGACCCATTTGGTCCAATTACAAGGTTCAGGCGTGATCCAGGTTTGCAAACCAAATAATCATAAGTCATGAAGTTACGAAGTTCAATCTCAATTATGTTTCCAGGCATGTAATCATCTTCTCCTCTGGAAAAAAAAAGGAAAAAATTAGCCATTGCCAAAATTGACACGAAAATTTGGAAAAGTTTGGAAGTTCCATTTTTCCAAATCATGCCTGCATAATCCAAACATAAAATTAAGCTTGAGGGCACACAAACATCCTATTGGCAGGGCTCTTTCTTGGTCCTGGTATTGAATATATTAGTACTGTAGCTTAACCTCGAGAACAACTTTTTAAAGGGTTTGCTTAAGTAACTCATAAAATCAAAACACAGTTAACTACAATTTCAATTATAGAAAGCAAAGTAATAACATAATTTCCAATAAGTCATTCAATTATATTGCATAATTTTCTTTACAACTACTAAAAGTTCAAATTTATTTTCAATCACAGTCAATTTAATTCTTTCTCCCCCGCATTTCTCAATAACCAAACCAAAAAAAGCCGAAAACCCTAATTTTGAAAAACCAGAGACAACGCAAACACAATAAAACATGAACAAAATTCCCCGAGGCATACAATGAAAATTAAATAAGGTGATGGAAATCGTAAAAGATTGGAATTTGTGACTGACCTGGACGTTTTGGCGCGTTTTGAGGGAGGTTCCTCCCTAGTTGAAGGCCGTTTCATAGTTATAGCGTTGTCGTTTTGTTGGACTTAGTGATATTTTGGAATTGAAATCTCTGTGAAACCCTGAGTTGGTTGAGATTGAAGCCTTGAAGGCATGAGATTGGGGGTTAGGGTTTCATTGAGAAACAGAGAAAGTCGAGAAGAGAAAATTGGCGCGAAAAAAAAAAAAAAAAAAAGAGTACAAGAGGGAAGCCACTGATGAGGAGTGAGAGAGGGTGGTATTTACGGCTATTGGCTCGTGGCTAGTGAACGTGACCTGTTTTTCGTAATGTTTTTAATATAGCTCCCTATCAATTAATTTTCTTTCCTTAGCATGACCCTCTTCTCCCACTCGTGATCCAGTCATCAAGCAAGTCCTTGCTTCCATATCTAGTCATTGAGTGCTTAGTTGGTAAGTATTATATGGTGAAATATTTTTAATTTTTATTTATTTTATTTAAAATAATTAATAAAATGTTATTTATTATTATTTTAATTTTTTTAAATTTAATCTCTATTATTTTAATTATTATTTATTTTTTTAGATAATTTATGAAATTATATTTTTTTTCAATTTCATTCTCATTCAACTTTTTAATTTGTCAGATTTTTATTTATTATTTTAATAAATTTTAAAAAAAATAAAACATTAATAAGTTATTTTTCAGTTCATTTTCCATGACATAACCAAACACTGGAAATTATTTTTCAATTTATTTTTTATTATAATACCAAACATCGAAAAATAATTTACTTTTTCAAAATTTACTTTCCAAAACAAAACCACTTTCCAATAAACAAACGGGCCTTAGTTGTATATCCATACTCTAGTTTAATTATAAAATTATAATAAAGCTGAATTAATTTATTATTAAAAGTACAATATTAATATTTATCATGATTTTATAATTTAATTGTAATTTAAGTAGAAAGTTTAAACTAACTTTATTGAAAAGAAAAAAGTGAATAGTAAATCTCACACGTAATCAACTTAACATTTAAAGTTTGAATTTAAATAAAATAATACTTGAATAAAAGCAAGTAAATTATTTCTAAAAATAAATGATTTTATATGCTAAAATTAACTCCTCCACCACAAAAACAATTACGTTTTTTCCTTGTTCTTTGTATCTGGACGATCGAATGCTCAAACCCATAGGTTTTATTATTCAACTGAATTTCTTGGAATTATATGTCAACCACAAAGTATTCCAATGATCACCTTGCAGACTACGAGTGAATACACTCTATCAATTCATGGCTAAGTTTAACTTGATATAGGCGCTTGGAGCATCCATTCAAGTATTGATTTGAAATTTGATGATCAGAACGAAGAGTGGTTTTTTACAGTAGTCGAGCAACCAAAGAAATGACACTGATTTGTAGACAATTAATTTTATCTATTTATGGACCCTGTCTGTCTTCTTCTACCTCATGCTACTGATGGGCCTCTGAGTCTGATGGCTGTGTTTTTTTGTGGGTGCTATTGGAATTATGACGGTGACCACATCAGACAACAGATGGCAAGTTGACAAGGGTATTGGCCACCATTAACGATGGAAAATATGAAGCGATGAACATGAAACATCAGGCCGTTTTAATATGTTTATGCTCTTTCGTCAAATCGTCAAATCAGCTCACTGTAGCTTTCACTACCAGGGTTTGTTGCATAATCTTCTTGTTTCATGAGTCAGTGCTGCACAGAGATGGTTAATATCTGGTTGCTTCTACTTTCACTGAACATGAGTATACCATAGCCAGAGGCCATTTGGTCGGTTCTTCTTCCAAGTAATATCTAGGAACTTCATTGGGTTATTGGTTTAATTGGCAAAGAGATTTGATCAGAGAGATTTGATCCACAAAGAGGATATAAGCTATCAACATATGTTTACTGGTGGATCAAATCGTCTCTGGTTACATTGACTCAGGCAAAGAGACCCAATGAATCTGACTAGTTCTTCTCCGTCATCGGCCGAAACGATTAATTCAATAAGTTCTTGCCACCGCTGAATTAACAAGTAACGTAAATTGATGCCTTGCAACTATAGGTGTGCTATAATGTGTCACTTCTCCCCATTGCTGTGGGTTGTAGCTCATAGAGTTTTCTGATCTGTTTGAGTCTTGTGATGAAATTCCATGTTTCAAAAATATCCATTTTGCTTCCTGTTGTTTTACCGTAGATTAGTATTATTTTGCTGGTGATAAGCCGGATGATGGTGGCAGAAGTTGCAGGAGTTAACAATGACCTGGGTAACAAATTAAGGAGTTCACCGTCCTATGATGAGATTGCTGAAGCGCTCAACGTGAAAGGTTTTGAGAGGAGATCCCCCTTTTCACTGGATCAAGCAATATTGGCTCAAAATCGCAGGACACTCCGGATGTATGACTCCGGTCATTTATGCTATGATGCAAGTCAGAATCATGAGTTGTTTTAGATCCAACTAGGCCAGAGTTCTCCCGTCTGTCCAAACCACGCCTTTTATGAGTCTGCCTGAATTAAAAGACAGATAAGCAGACGGATTTTGTACTGAAAATTGAGGGAACACCGAATTTTGTAAGCAGAGACTTCCGAGCACACCTAACAGTCCTGACGCAGGTTTGCATGATTCGATCACGCCGCATGTAGCAAGTTTGTCCCCTTTAGATTGACACTTTGCAGACAGATCGATCCATTTCAACGTTTAAATAATGTATACGTGTAAGAGAAAACAGCGAGCGTTTGTAGTCCAACGGTTAGGATAATTGCCTTCCAAGCAATAGACCCGGGTTCGACTCCCGGCAGACGCAACCATTTTTAGCTCATCCAGGCGTCATGGCTTTCTGATTTGATGTTACTGTTATGTTTACTAGTTACTACTATTTTTTTTCACATCTGAAATAATTTCCCATTTCAAAATCTGGCAAAACGTTGCAAACTTAACAAGACGCTCGGCAAATTTCTGGACGTGGAAAGTTGAACAATATCTCGTGCAGAGCCGTGGAAATTAGTCATCATTGAAAATGGTGAAGATTTTTTTAAAGATACTATAGAACTTGAAAGCCTTTATTTGTGAGTTATGCACTTGTTGGGCCAAATTGATTCGAAAGTAACAAGTAATGAAGGGAAATCTGTTTGTATGCTATGTTAATTATAGTCAATTTAACCCTCTAATTCTGCTCGAAGCACTTGGAAATGTATTTTTGGTCTTGCATCCTCATGCTTGATGGTCTTCATTAGTTTAATATTTCTTCAATATCTCATCATTCTTTTTCTCTTTTTCCTAGACATAATCAAGTCTAACAGTGCTCTTCTTTTTCATGTCCTTTATTAAACAGGCAATTTTTAACTTTCGCTTCTGGGCGCTTCTGGCCGTAGTAGGCTCACTTGCTGGTTCCCTCTTGTGCTTTCTAAATGTCTATGACAGCAAAAACATTTTCTTAATCTCTTGCCAAGGTCTATGACAGCAAGTGAAGTGAAATTAACGAAAGTAAGAGAAGAGGTGAAACTGGATAAGCTACAAGCAGATAAGTGCAACTCAGTTAAAAATGGAAGCTTATTCGTGCCCCTTCCCATCCTAATCCTACTGCTGAAAGGTTTGCTCCTGTCATTTCTAAATATTTCAGTGACACAAGACTAGTCACCCATTCAAGACTGTTAACGGTTAAACCAAGAAAGTTTGAAGAGACATCAAGAACCTGCAAGATGGAGAGGTTTCCGAAATTTGCAGGGAATGCACCACTAAATCCTGCATTTGATAGGTTTAGATATTGTAAATTCTCAAAAGTGGAAATGAGATCAGGAATTGTGCCATTGAATGTGTTGAAGCTCAAGTCCAGATGTTTCAAGGACTTGAGTTTTGTCAGTGAAAGGTCTAATCTCCCCACTGAAGCCCTCAGACCCATACCCGCCTGAAGAACCATGACTTAGGTTGTGGAGATCAACCATAACAACTGCTCCTGTCCTATTGTCGCAACCTATTCCCCACCATCGACAGCAATTGCTTCCTTTCCATGACGACAGTACTTAGCCAGTGCTCAGGATCGTCAAGACCCGTTTTGAAATCCATAAGAGCTTCTCTATCAGATCTTTTGCAGTTCATCGTTTGTGCATTTCCATGACAAACAAGTGCTCTAGCTTGCTGTTAAAAAGATGAGAAGCAATGAAATGCTAGAAACGTAAAGTTCTCCATAAATAAAAAACAGTCCTTTTGAACCAATGCAAAAGTCCATGAACGATGATATTACAAATTATACGGATTCTATTTTGAATGAACTGCAAGGAAGTTTCATTTTCTTCAGAATTTTAAATTCTAACCTTTCATTATTAAGAAAAACAACAGGAAACGAAAGGTTATTAATTGTTAAAAACCATTGACTCCAACAACAGATGGTATCTGTCTTACTGAATTATTTACTACGTACAAAGTGTGATCCCTCCTCGGTTTCACCGAATACGACATTGTTGCTTACATGCAGTGTTGAAATTCTGACACAGTACCGTTCCAAAATCTCCATCAGGTGGAAACCTGGAAGAACAAGTCATGGCAATGATATCTATCACTAAATTTTCACGTCGTGTTCTCGCTGGTTTAAAAGCACGGGAGAGATCATGGCCAGTCTACATCATGGATGACTGGGTCAACTGGTGACTTTATCAACATTGTTAGGTAAAATTTCATTATTGTTGATTGAATCAATACGTTGAGTTGGCCTAAGAAAATGACCGGGAAGTATTTTACAACAAAAGTCATGACCAGTGAACATCTATGCATGCATTAACACTCCTTTCAATTAGCTGAGAATAAGATAACTGCCTCTTAATTGACAGATCCATTTTGTTTAAGGTTAGAGATGAAGGACGTGTTTAAGAGTGCAGCTGAATCGCGTTTTTAAAATGTTTTGATTTTTTTTTAATATTTAATTAATTAAAAAATAAACATTTTAATTTTTCAATTTTGGGGAAATAGGATCTCTTCTTCCTCATTTCATCTCCTTGTCGCATAATAACTTGACAGGAACACCACCACTTTAGACATGATGAGTCAACGAAAGAAATTAGAAATAAAAACAACCATAATAGCGATAACAATCAATACAGGATTAGACAGACATGGAGAAGAAAGAAAACAATTAGACCAGGTTCGCTAACGTTGACCCCACTTGTCCTAATCACAGAATATTGAATGACAAAGCCGAAGAACTTCAAACGGAACATGGGGATCAGGACAAAGGCTTCGTTGAATAACTATTTTATCTTCACTCATTCATTAAATCTTGTTTTCAATCAAAAGAAACCTTAATCAATCATCTCCACAAATGTCATGATCTGATTTTCAAATTCATGATCAGTATATAGATAAGGTTTTTTTTTCTTCAAGTTTTTATACCTATACAAATCTAAACTTATACATATTTTTTTTATATATAAATAAAATAAATTTCTCAAAAATAATAACATAACTAATTTTATAATATAAATTGATTATCTTAATAAATAAGTTAATATAAATATCATAGTTATGAAACACTAACTAAACATAAAAAAATATTAATTACAACAAAAAGAAAATAGGTTTTGAACATTCAACAAAAGTAACATTCTAACAAGCTGTAAGTTTAAAATAGATAAATAAAGAGAGGATGTGTTCAACAACTCAGTGAGTAGAGAATGTTTAATATGCGTACACGAGGTAATACAACAATGAGAAAAACACACATAAAAAAATAAATTACAATAAATATGGCTTTAAGTTCTTACAAGAAAGTTTATAAAATAAGCCATAACAAGAATATCATAGCATAAAACTTGTCAGATAATCATAATACATTGAGTATGACGCTCCGTACTATGAGATGATCAATTATTACATGTTGGTGACTCCCCCGACCAACTAGGGTTCATATACGATGTGCACAAATAATATCATTACCCTGTTAGTATGAATATTTTAGCTGACATACCATATATTCATATCATAATCAAACAAACATAATCATATCTTAAGACTTAACTCATACAATCAATCAAACGATAAACTTTCAATACAGAAGTCAATTCATAAATATTTATTAGTTCATATCAAGAATTCAGTCTCAACAATTGATCTGTTTTATCATAGATAAAAGATAATAAGCAATATGTGAATTACCAAGAAATATGATCAATTTTATATTAACAATTTGAATATTTATACTACTTCTCTAGCATATGGAATATTATCCACTCACCTGACTAAAAAACAGAATAAGCATAAAAGTATATGTCCAAGGAAATCATACTGATGCACAGTAGGTAGTGTGTTAAGAGTATCTGAATACAAAGAAGACATATTAAAAAACAACTCGAAAAGAACATACAATCTATTTAATACACTTAACTTAGGATCTAACCCATAAACCTATACGTTTAGGAATAAAACGTAATTATAAACTGGAATTGGTCCACCTGATTGATCCCAAATATAACATAAACTAATCAAACCTAAAAGAATTATCTAACCTCACTATCAGATTAATCGACTAAACCCAACTGGTCGACCGAAACCATCTAGGACAAACCAATCGATTAAAATCTATCAACTGGTTAACCGTAATACAACATACCAACAGTTCTGCCAGTTCTATCCAATCAGTGGATCGATATCTAACTGGTCACACGGTTGACCCGTTCATCATAATTCTAGATTCTCGATCACCAGTCTCTCAACAATGACAAATTTCAAAACATAATTTAAGTAATACCTCAAAACCCAACATAATCAGCCCATAACAATTTAATTAACACATCATATTATAATCAGTTCATCAATTAACTTAAAACATAAACTTAAAAACCCTTAAACCTCAACAATCTCAAAATCTTAACCAATAACATAAATTATACACATTCAAACTTAAACCTTACCTTAACAACGTAGTTCCCTAATCCTTCTTCATTTTCTCTTCTTTTTCTCATTTTTTCTCTTCTGCTAATTCTTTCTCAAAATTTTTAGATTTCTTTTTTTTTAACTTCCTATTTGTCATGACCTGAATCCCGAGTCCATGATTGGCAACACAAGAGTGATGACGTAAGGACACTTTACCTATGCTAAGCCTCATAACAAACATATCAAAAGAATAAGTTATTTAAAAATACACTACATTTTATAATCTTCTAAAATATTATATTATTCAAAACTAATGAAATCAAATGATAGTTCAAAACTTCTCATCAGTAATTAAAACAAAAATAATAATCCATAATACTTATTACATTGTTAAAATCTAAACTTAATTAAAACAGAATAGTAGTGGAGCATTTAAAACATCAAATAAAAAATAAAAAGAAAACTTTATGCAACAAACAAGACATACTAATCAAAATTGAAGAAATAAGAATACTTAACAAAGTCCACCTGCTAACAGAAACTAAGAACCTGAAATAATATAAAAAATAAGGAGTGAGTGCAACCAACTCAATGATGAAATAACATTTAATATACATTTTAGATATTAATAATTTACAAGTCGATTTATCTTGATATACATATACATACTAAGCATATTATCATAAAGTGGTAGAATACATGCCAGAGATTAGGTGACACCCAAAGATGACCGGATGATACCCAAAGGTGATTACTGTGGGAGGACCAGTTGCTACAGGCTGATGTCTCTCTCACCAGCTAGGTATACATAATATTATGTGCACATAGACCAACTACTCTTCGTTAGCATGGAGTTACTGACAAGTTCTATATCAAGACATAATATATATTCACATAATCATCAAAGTAATGTATATCATATCGAATAGAATTTAATTCAACAGAATCCAAGTGCAAATTTAAAAATAGATAAGTACTCGAAAAATAAAGGAACAAATATAAATATTCAATAAATTAACTAGTCGTACTCATCATATAATCAACATATATATTTATTTATATTACATGCATATAAAAGATTATCCTACTCACCTGGAAAATATAGAAGTAAAATAAATATTAATTGAAAGACTTGAAAATCTTATAGAAGATTGTTTTATATACTTACAACGAATATACAAAATATACTAAAAAAACAACTTAAAACAACACAAATAAAAGACTCCAATGCATAAAAGAAAACTAGGTTTAGTCTCTTAAGTTTAGGGACTAAAATGATAATTTTTAGAAATAAAAACGAAAACATGATTTTACCAGAATTGGATGACCAAATTGTAAATATAAGAAATACATAACCATACTAAAATTTCACCCATAATTCATCCTTAATTATGTTCAGAATCTCAATCCACTTTTCAGAGATCAAATTGTAATTTTTTCAAAGTTCAGGGACTAAACTATAAATCTCCAAAATAAAGAGAGTAAACTGAAAATTACACAAATAAATTATCAAACTAAGATTCATCATCCTTAAACTCATAAAAAACTGCTCAGAATTCCAAAATACGTTTCAGTAGTCAAATAATAATTTTTCAAAGTTTATAGACTAAAATGTAATTTTCATAAATCTAAAACCATAATAAAATTATGTCATTTTCAATCTTAAGACCATTATGTCTAGATTTTCCAACAAAGTTGAAAAAATTTCTTAACCCATAACAAATCAATTCATAGATTCTTATTTCTAATAACACATCCAAAATCAATCACTTAACATTATACTTATAATAATCATGAATCAATCTTAATAACATAAATTTCAAATCTTTGTAAACCCCAATCTCTTCTTTGATCCTTCCATAAACAACCTGAAAATAAAAAATAATATATGAGAGAAACGCTCACTTGTTACTTCCATTTTTTGTGAATCCAAAACACTTAAGATCAAAAACTAAAATTTTTAGTTTGATGAGAAGAGGATCACAACAGTCACAAAAATTAGAAGAGAGAAAAACAATTATCCTTAAAACTTTTTCTTATATAACTAGGTTAATTTAGATTGGATTTAGACTAACTTGGAATTGAATATGAATTAAAAGGTTGGATCTTATACTTCCGTTGTTTATACTTACCACATTATCTTTATTTATTTACATGTAATTCTAAGTCTTCAAGTGTATTGTTGCATTTTCGTATGAATTCTTTCCCTTTATTTTTCTAAACATCACAACAAATCTTGCTATAATGTCAAACAAGAGTGGTTCTTTAACTTAAAGAAGCCTGCCTTTTTTGCATTTTATAATAGCAGCTGCCAGCTGCGTGCCTTGTATTTTCAATTGCCTTAACTTTCAACTCCCCTACCCCAAAATTTTTATATGCATAAACGTAATAAAATATTTGCAGCTCTTCGACTTTCTACACCTCTAAATTCCTGTATTTTCCTTCCTATCTTCTCCCATGAAAGTCAAACTTTGACTATGCGAAAGAAACTGGAGGCCACCTTTTATATAACAGTTTCTTGTATGCATTAATCCACAGCTTGAGATTTAAAAGTTAAAACTAATTATGGGGAAAGTTTCGATTCTTGGTTTGGTTCTTGCAGTTCTCGGTGTCCTGGCTGGAGAATTTGTTTGTAATGGAGACACCCTTTACATAAATTGTTCTCTGTCTGACCGAAAATCTCTTACAGACTTCAAACATGGACTTGAAGATCCTGAGAACAGGCTCTCGTCGTGGAAAGGGACACACTGTTGTCAGTGGAGGGGAATCAGCTGTGACAATACTAATGGAGCTGTCATTTCCGTTGATCTCCACAACCCATATCCTGTAAGTTCTGCTGAATCTTCAACCAGGTATGGGTATTGGAACTTGAGTGGGGAGATTAGACCTTCATTGCTAAAACTCAAGTCGTTACAGCACTTAGATTTGAGTCTCAACACATTTAATAATATCCCAATTCCTACATTCTTAGGATCCATGAGAAGTTTGAGATATTTAAATCTGTCAGAGGCTGGGTTTAGTGGTGCAGTTCCTTTAAATTTAGGAAACCTTTCTAGCTTGGAGTTTCTTGATGTTTCTTCTCCATTTTCAGGTCTAGCTGTTAGTAGTCTTGAGTGGGTCAGGGGTCTTGTCTCACTGAAACATCTAGCCATAAATGGAGTTGACCTTTCCATGGTAGGATCCAATTGGCTTGGGGTATTAAACGTGCTTCCACATCTGGCTGAAATTCATCTCTCAGGTTGTGGTCTATCTGGTTCCGTTCTATCTCATAGCTCTGTCAATTTTACTTCTCTTTCTGTGATAGACCTTAGTCTGAACCACTTTGATTCAATTTTCCCTGACTGGCTCGTAAATATTAGCAGTCTATCCTACGTTGATTTAAGCAATTGTGGTTTGTATGGTAGGATACCCCTTGGTTTTAGTGAGCTACCAAGTCTTCAGTACTTGAGTCTTGCTATGAACGATAATCTTTCTGCAAGTTGCTCTCAGTTGTTTCAAGGAAGTTGGAAAAAAAATAGAGGTTCTCAGTTTGGCTGCAAATAAACTGCACGGTAAACTTCCCTCTTCCATAGGAAATATGTCATCTCTCACTAACTTTGATTTATTTTCCAATTCTGTCGAGGGTGGGATTCCTAGCTCTATTGGCAAACTTTGCAACTTGAAAATTTTCGATTTATCTGGAAACAACTTGACAGGTAGTTTGCCTGAAGTCCTTGAAAGGACTAGTTGTGTTTCAAACAATCCCATGCCTAGTTTAATATACTTGAGACTAAGTGTCAATCATCTAGTGGGGAATTTGCCAGCTTGGTTAGGCGAGCTTGAAAATCTTGCAGAACTTACTCTGGACTATAACATGATTCAAGGGCCAATTCCTGCTTCTTTAGGCAACTTACATAACCTGACTATTTTGGGACTCGCGGGGAATCAACTAAATGGAAGTCTCCCTGATAGTTTTGGACAGCTTTCTCAATTGTGGAGCTTGGATGTCTCTTTTAATCATCTCTCAGGTTTTATCACTGAATTGCATTTCTCAAGGCTTCATAAACTAAAGTTCTTGCATTTGTCTTCCAATTCATTGAATTTCAATGTCAGCTCCAATTGGATACCTCCATTTCAGCTCCGAAATCTTGATCTTGGTTCCTGTCATTTGGGTCCTTCTTTTCCAGCTTGGCTTAGAACTCAGAAGGAAGTGGGATTTATAGATTTCTCGAACGCTAGCATCTCAGATACTATACCCAACTGGTTTTGGGAAATATCTTCCAACCTATCACTGCTAAATGTTTCTTTCAATCAGTTACAGGGCCTTCTACCAAATCCATTAAGTGTAGCTCCCTTTGCAGATGTTGATTTCAGCTCCAACCTATTGGAAGGACCTATTCCACTTCCCACTGTGGGGATTGAATCGCTAGACCTCTCTAATAATCACTTTTCAGGTTCTATTCCACAAAACATAACTGAATCCATGCCAGACCTGATCTTTCTTTCTCTTTCGAATAACCAATTGACGGGAGCTATCCCAGCTTCAATAGGAGATATGTTGATTCTTCAAGTCATTGACCTCTCAAACAACAGCTTAGAACGCAACATCCCTTCAAGTATAGGGAATTCTTCTTTGTTAAAGGCTCTAGACCTTAGTCACAACAATCTATCCGGGGTGATTCCAGAACTTTTAGGTCAATTAAATCAGCTTCAGTCAATTCACCTGAGCAACAATAATCTCACAGGAAAACTTCCATTATCTTTGCAAAATTTATCGAGCTTGGAAACATTGGATCTCGGAAACAACAGACTATCAGGTAACATTCCACTGTGGATTGGAGGTGGCTTTCCACAACTTAGAATACTCAGCCTAAGGTCAAATGCATTTTCTGGTGAAATACCATCCAACCTGGCAAACTTGAGCTCGCTGCAAGTCCTTGACCTTGCAGATAACAAGTTGACCGGTGCCATTCCAGAAACTTTGGGAGATTTTAAAGCCATGTCGAAGGAGCAATACGTAAACCAATATCTACTCTATGGGAAATACAGAGGTCTGTACTATGGAGAGAGATTTGTGATGAACATAAAAGGTGGTCCTCAAAAATACACCAAAACTCTTTCCCTAGTCACTAGCATAGACCTTTCCATCAACAGCTTAAATGGAGAATTCCCTGATCAAATCACAAAGTTGGTTGGTTTAGTGACTTTGAACTTGTCAAAAAACCAAGTCAGCGGCCATGTTCCTGATAACATTTCAAGTTTGCGCCAACTATCATCTCTTGACCTCTCAAGTAACAGACTTTCAGGTGCAATTCCTTCCAGCTTGCCAGCATTATCATTTTTAAGCTACCTGAACCTGTCCAACAATAATTTATCTGGCATGATCCCGTATAGAGGGCAGATGACAACTTTTGAAGCATCCTCTTTTTCTGGGAATCCCGGTCTTTGCGGACCTCCACTGGTCCTCCAGTGCCAAGGTGATGATTCAGGTAAAGGAGGGACTAGTACTATAGAAGACAGTGATGATGGCTTCATTGACAGTTGGTTTTACTTGAGTATTGGACTGGGATTTGCAGCTGGTATTCTGGTTCCTATGCTTGTATTTGCAATCAAGAAACCATGGAGACTTTCCTACTTTGGTTTTGTGGACAAAATCGTTGACCGAGCATTGTGAGTTCATGACTATACAGCTATACATACAAGAAATCAACAGAGCCGCAAAGCACACTCTTCTCCGTTTTCATTTTAAAATTGCATGTACAAATCGTAGATGTAACGTTGATTGCTGTTTTTGTGTTGTGAAAGGAATTTGTGAGAAAGGACGTTGCTTCTGTTTTGAGATTACTTTACTTGTTTACTGATTTCCTGAAATTTGCATGCCTGTGATGCTGACAAAATCTATTTTCCATGGCAGGCAACGTAACTTATCAAGGGCTCCACGCTAATGCACTGCTAGAAATGCGTGAACTGATGAAAGTTAAAATAATTGATTCTTTTTATATATATATTTTTCTGACATTTTTATAGTATGTACTGGTTTTTATGTATTATTAGGATTAAATATAATATAATATCTTGAGTTAAGTTAAATTGTGTTTAGTTAGTCTTCGGGTATAGAAGACGTATAAATTATAGGAATAAAAGTGTATTTAATTAAAAAGATAGAGATATAATATAAAAATAAATATGTTTTGAAACTAATTTTGAAATGAGTTTATTTAGTTCTGAAATAAAAGATATTTTTATAAATAAAAGATACAAATAATATATGTCTTCAAAAATAATATTTTTATTTTTTATTTAAAAAATATTTTTGAAAAAACTCTCAATTCCAAATTTACTTAACTAAAGCATGTAATGTAAAGATAAAAATAATAATTATTATAGTTTTAAAATACAATCATGAGTTGATCTTGGACAAGATCCAAGTCACGAGTCAAAAGTGTCAACATGTGTTAACCCAGATTAACCCCATTTCTTTTAAAACAAGGATCTAAACGGTGTTATTTTGACCAATTTTTTTTAAAAAAAAATCAATGAGTTTTTGACTTGGATTTTACCTCTGAGTGATCGAGTAACAAGTCAACCTGAATTTTTAAATGGTCATGGGTCGACTTGATTTTTTTTACCGGTCTGGGTTAGGCCAATCCTTCTTTAATCCATACCGATCAAGCCCCTGAATTGTTCAGTTTCCATTGCATCTTGTCGATTCGTATTTTATAACTAATTTTAATACTCAATATTGAAATAAAAATTGTTTTTTTTTAATTTGTAAATTTGCCAATAATATATATTAAAAATAAAATACAAAAACAATCACTCTATTTTGTTTATCACTATGAAATACAATTTTATTCTTCATCTCATATATTATTTTGTTTTTTTTTTAATTTTTTTTATCTTTATCTTCCAAATACAAATAATAATAGTAATCAAATCACAAACAATCCATGCGACAATTAAGTTTTTTTTAATTGGAAGTAGCTGCCGATGGAGCCCATGAAACACGCCTTCTTTTAACATTAGGGCCAACCACAAATAAAATTTGTAGAACAAAGGTATGGAATTTAGGTTTGGCAAAGGCCCAAGCCTTCAAAGCGTGTGTGGGTGTGTGTGTATTAAATTAAGAGAAATAATAGGTTGAAAAGATTTGATACACTTGAATTTCTACTCAAGTAAATCCAATAATAATTCTTTGATATATATTCCATAAGAAGATAGTATCGAATTAACTTATATATCAAATTGAGATTTCTAGCTGGTAATCTCATTTGTGCGCTTAAACTAGCAATCAGGAAAGCTTGAATGATGCCTGCTGTATTTTTATTTTTGTGGATAAAATCACTGACTGATTTGTTGGTGAGGAACATAACAGCTGTGCAAAAAGAAATCAGCAAAGCTGTGCCGCCAATCAACCCTTTGTTTCCAAACAATAAACGCAGAAACAAAGAGCAACAGGCCCAGCTTGTAGGCTGAAACCAAAATAAGGACCAAGCTCAACAAGAAAGAGCAGATGGGCAGCGAGTCCCCTCAGACGATGATGAGAATCACCATCCTTGCAAGATCGGTATTTTGGAGGATTTCGGATTCAGAAAGTTAACACGACAGAAAATGTCTTATTTTCTCCCACAAGACGTGTTGACAGACATCCTTGCAAGATTGCCGTTCAAGACAATATTGCAATGCAGGTGCGTTTCAAAAACATGGTACTCTTTAGGGAACGTTTGGTACTGCGTTTGTACCTGCGTTTCCTTCAAATTTGATTTTTTTTTTTTTGCTAAATGAACGAGAGGATCAAAAATAATTTTTAAAAAAAAAAAATATCGGCACATACTGAAAAAAGGAAGAAAGCTCTTAATATCAAGATCTACTTCGCCACTCATCACCTCAACAAAACCACCAAGACCAAGAACAGTGACATCCTTCTATTTTGGTATTGCTCTAGGGAATCAAATGGGGAAATAGAGCATTATTTCTTATACCCAGATGAGGGTTTTCCTGATAACCATCTTGAGGAACTTGATTGCCCATTTAAAAGCACATGGAATGGCTACAGTGATATAGTTGGTTCATGTGATGGAGTATTTTGTCTAGTTGATTATGGTTTGGGTTATAATGATAGGGCTGCTCTTTGGAATCCCAGTATTAGAAAGACTGTAAGTATTCCTAGGCCAAATGTTACTTTCACGTCACATGGATCCTTTGTGCACTCTCTCGGGTTTGGGTTTGATTCCATCAGTAATGACTATAAGTTGGTGAGAGTAGTCTATTTGCAAGATTGTAGTTTTGACTTTGATGAGGTTCCTCCGATGGTTGAGGTTTACACAATGAGAAGAGGGTGTTGGCGAATGATTACCAATGATCTGAAGTATGTTATCAGGGAGCAATCGGCATGTGCTTTTTTGAATGGAGCTTGTCATTGGATTGGATATAATTCACTGGAGAGGGATGAGCCACGCCATGCAACTGTGGCCTTTAATTTGGGGGATGAGGTATTTGTGCAAATGACAGTTCCAGATTGTTTGGTATGGGATGATTTTATCGATCTTTTACAGTCTTTGATGGGATGCTATCACTGGTTCCATGTAAGAAATGGTTGTGGGAAGAGATTTCTTGTTCTGTCTGGGTAATGGAAGGGGTATGGGGTTTGGGGGTTTTGGGCCAGGTTTTTTTTTTTGAACATGTGGAAGGGATACAAAGATTAGTTGCATTTAGAGAAAATAATGAGGTTCTGTTGGCTGGGGAACATGGCGAGCTGATTTCATATGACCCAAATACCAATAATTGGGATTGTAAACTATTTGGTGATGTAGACTCGTTCTATTTGGATACTTTTGTGGAAAGTCTTGTTTTACTGAGTGAAGCAGATAGGGTCTTAGTTGAGAATACTTCTGCAATTGGGGGGGGGGATATTAAGGGGGAAAAAAGGGGGGGGGGTCCGGGGGGGGGGGGGGGGAGGGGGGTGCGGCGGATGCCTCCGGTGATCATTCCATAATTGGAATTGCAGAAGCCAGTGGAGCGTCAATGGACCACGAGGATGGAGCAGACAAGAATAAAGAGATTGCACCTTTACTAGATGGAGTGAATGAAGAGCATGCTTCTGGTGTCTGGTTCTGCAGAACACATTGTTCAAAACGAAACATGTCAAGCATCAATGGAGCATTTTTCCATTTGGTGCCAGTGTAGACAAGAAGAGGAAGAATAACTCCATTTGAGTCTGTTTCTTTAGCTCTTGGCTGAATGTTATCCACTCTGTTCTTTATTTTATATTTCTTAGTGCTTCAAGGCTTTAGATGAAATGTGTATTATTTTTGTCTAAGACATGCAGATTATATTACCCTTTGATGCCAAATGATATCATATTGAATTCTTTGGTCCAATACATATATTTGAGCTCCTGTTATTTTCTTAGTTCTGGCAGTAACTTTGTTAGAAAATCTTCTCACGTCAATCGATTTTATTTCCAGGTTGAGGGAACCGGTGCAGACCAACTCTGTTTTTTGGATCTTGAGAGTATTTTTTGGATAATAAATGCAATATTCCTTTTCTAGCTGAGTTGATTTATTATTTGTATTCTTCCTTCTCCAAAAATTAGTGATTAACGCACTTATTTTATGAATCTTGGATATTATATGTTTCTTTTTTAAAAGTTTTACTATTTAAATATATATATATTTTAAAAAATTTACATCAAAATCATATAAAAAAGACAAACAGGTAGCTAGTAAGCAGATAACATGATAGAAAGCGTAGAAGGGCTCGTGATACTTTCAAATTTCTCTTTGATTCGAGATTTTATGCAGTCAGTCATCGTGCGAATTCACGCGACGAGAATTGTTCACAAACAGATTGCACCCACAAATCAATCAATAATAGAGACATTTGTGCCAGGAGCGAGAGAAAAAGCCTCTGACAAGCATAATAGAGATATTTTTGCACCCACAATCACAACGAAGAGAATTTGTTCTCAAACAGAAATTTATTGCGGCAAATCAAGGATGTGACATAAAATGACCAAAAGACCATTTCAAGATTCAACATATCATACCAAACCAAAAAGCAAACTTAAAGGTTGTTCAGCAATCTTATTTGAAACCATCCAACAATGGCCAGTAAACACGAAGAACCAGACTCCAAAGCAAATAACATCAAATGCTTAATAACCACCACGAAGGCGAAGGACAAGGTGCAGAGTCGACTCCTTCTGGATATTGTAATCTGCCAAAGTTCGTCCATCCTCCAGCTGCTTTCCAGCAAAGATCAACCTTTGCTGGTCTGGTGGGATACCCTCCTTATCCTGAATTTTGGCCTTGACATTGTCAATTGTGTCCGAGCTCTCCACTTCCAAGGTAATTGTCTTGCCAGTGAGAGTCTTTACAAAGATCTGCATGCCACCTCTGAGACGAAGCACTAGGTGGAGGGTGGACTCTTTCTGGATGTTATAATCAGCAAGAGTGCGTCCATCCTCAAGTTGTTTGCCAGCAAAAATCAACCTTTGCTGATCTGGGGGGATCCCTTCCTTATCCTGGATCTTAGCTTTGACATTATCAATGGTGTCTGAGCTTTCAACCTCAAGAGTGATAGTCTTACCAGTAAGAGTTTTCACAAAGATTTGCATCTGCTCATATAACAAACACAAGACATGATCAGAACAGTCCAAAAGTTTATCCACGGCAATCAACCTCAAATTAATCACAATATAGAAATATCCACCAAACAGATCCTCTAGCTCAATAAAGAATAAGAGACCTGAGCAAATTCCATTAGAATATAGGGATAAAAACATCTAAATTTACAACAAATGATCACGCAATATCAGAAACCAAACAAAACCCTAAATCAAACAGACATGATAAAAAACACAGTAACACGGGGAAAGAGGAACGTATACCAAGAAAAAAGAAATCATAGTTAATGAAGGTTCTCAGACCTTTAAAATAGATACTCCAACTATTTCAGTCAAAGAACAAGACGCAGTTATCCATAATTATGATCTCTGTATTAACAAAACCCTGATGAATTCAAGCACTTGTGAAAATCCTAAAATTCTATCAATTCCAATCAAATCCATAAGGAACCAATCAAAATCAATCACCGAAAACGACACAAAGAAACCCTAATTTAAGAATCGAGAGAGAAAACTCATAAACAAATCAAAGACAGCAATTAATCAATAAATAAAGTAATAACTAAAAACGAAATGAAGCTTAATCGCACATACCTTGACAGAGAGAGAGAGAAATTGATTTGTTAGAGAGAGATCAAGAGATTCGTTGTTTAGGGATTTTGATTGAACGATGAGAAGGCGAGCTCTATATTTATAGGAAGGAATTAGAGCACGAAGTTACGAGAGTGCCCTGGAGGTTTGGAAAGAGCAAGCCACGGTTTTTTATCGGGCGTGAGGACACGCGCTAAAACATATGACCGGCACAGTTTCTTTTTATACATTTTTATTTTTATGTTTCTTTTTATATTTTAAAAGTATTTTTAAGAAAATTGAATTTTTTTTGTGTAGATATTAAAAATAATTTATAAAAAATAAAAAAAATATTATTTTTACATATTTCAAGTAAAAAATATTTTAAAAAGTAACAGTAAGTAAAAAGACTCCTAACACCCCCACTATTCTTGAAATACTTTAAAAAAAAAACGAAATATACTGCTATTTTTATTTTAAAGCCAGTGGTGCTTTGTTTTATTTTAGGGTTTGTCGCTCACCAACCCAGTATTTTCTTGTATTGAAATATTAAAATTAAAGATGATAGTTTAATCTTGATGGATGGATTTGAATTAATTCAAATGTGTGAAGATTTTTTTATATATAGTTATTCCATTTTAATAATAAATAAATTATAAAAATTATAATTCAAAATTCAATCCAAACCAAATTGATGTGCGTGCGCGCGTGCTTTTTGAATATAATATAATATATGCAAATTTTAATATTAATATAATATACGCACACACGTGTACAACCCTCCCATATATATATATATGTGACATATTGCTGACTGTTTTTTTCTAGAACCATCTATTTCGATAATAAGGCAACATGTCATTTTAAGCTGATGTCGATGACGCAACTATTGTAAAAATTGAGCGCAGCCAAAAAGTGCTGAGGTCAGCAAATACATAAGTGTCCTCGTATATTTGGTTTGCGTAAATATGTGTTTTCAGACTTTTGAATCTCTCTATTTTTACTTTTTTGAGTTTGCGGCTCAAATAAAAAGTTGGGTAAAATTTTATTTTTTTATATCAATTTAATATACTGATGCTAATAAAAATTTTAATATGTTTTTAAAAAAACATTTTATAAAATAACAGTAATATAAACACCCCAACAAACTGGAATGAACATCTTCTTCTCTTCTTTTTTTTTTTTTCTGGAAATGTTTTTTTTAAGTTTGTACGTGGTAATGGTTATCTTTTAATTTCTTTTTATTTAGTTTGAAAATATATTAAAATAATATTTTTTTATTTTTAAAATTATCACATCAAAATTATTTGAAAATATAAAAAAAATAATTTTTAATAAAAAATAAAATTTAATTTTAAAGAAAAAGGTTTCAATCACGTTTCAAAACAGGGCTTTGAAGGAGAAGGGCTGTCTGAAACAACTCAAAATTCGTGCTAATTGATGTGTGCATGCATATCACTATAATTAAAAAAAAACCCTACGACCACAGTGGGAGTCGAACCCACGACCTTTTGATCCGAAGTCAAACGCGCTAATCCACTGCGCTATGCGGTCCTGTCTGATCCTTTCGTGATGCATTATAATTGTATAATGTATTTATAAATTCAATAAACACTATTATTAGCCAGAAATGCAATCTAACTAGCCTTATCATTGTAACAGCAAATCATGATGAAGATTTAAAGGAAGAAATATAGCTTGATTTGATGTTGTACTATGCCTGACTGTGAAACTAGAAAGGTGATATTGATTTATGGCATTGCTTGGATTTAGAGTTTACGCTCTTGTAGAGGTTATTATATAGCATCATGTTAACAGGATTTTCATAATAAAACACAGACAATTTCCTCTTATTCATTCAATAACTATCCTTTTATTCTGCTCTATTTAGGACGCATAATTATATAGTTACATCATCAACTAACACAATCATGGAGAAGTGTGTAAATAAACTCTGTAACGTCATCCTCAATTGTTATATTTTAAGTATTAAATATTTATTAGAGTTATTAAAACTAATATACATTATGTTTTTTATAAAAAAATAATTATTTTTATAAGTTAAGGTAAGAAAAATATCTAAAGCTAATATATAGATGCTTGTTATAAGACATGTATACTGAATTGACCCGCATAAGAATTCCATATGGAGAAATCACCAATGTCTATAAAAATATTCACGTAATAGTTGTGGAAGTGATTCTTAGACTTGAGATCACTAAAACATTTTATTTAGAGAACGTTATGCTTGGATTCTGTTACATGTTATCTTAATTGAAGTAACTAAATGACAGACATTATGTGTAACATGAACTATATGAAGGTACTTTAGTGATCAAGAAAATATTCATCACCCTAGATGAATTAGAGAAAATATTCAATCTGTTCTCAAATAGTATTGACTGATAAATCCTTGACCAATACAGAATGAAATTTGAAAAAAGTTTCAAATCTTATTTAAACGATCAATGACTATTATATAGAAAAACAAATATAATTTAACATGACATACATACTTTAGGTTTTTATATTAAATCGAAACATTATTTATGAACGGATATTAATTACACTAAGAAACCAGTCATTGAAAAGTTAAGTTAAACCACTAATGATTTTTCTAATATTTAGGGGATACAAAATTAGAGTTAGCACTCTATAACAATCTCTCTTTTAAATAGAGATTTAAGAGATTTCTCACAAGTGATTTGTATAGATTATCGTTGGAGACTGGATAATTAAGCGATTAGTGATTTACGGTAATTCAGTCTTTAACGAATTATTCAAAAAAAAAATAAAATCTTTAAATAATAAATCTCTAAATAACTTTAGATCTACCTGGCATGATATTAAATAAATCTCTAAATAACTTTAGATCTACCTGGCATGATATTAAAAACTTCTAAATAATTTTCCCTCCGTGATATTTCAAAACCCAATACTAAAAGATTCTATTTTCTCAAATATGGAATGGAAGACAAGTTCAAACACAGATCTAAGACATCAGCGATGGTGGTGCTTAATTCTGATCCTCTCCGGAAGGTGGAAATTTACTGCTTACTCATACTCAGTGAGGGGAAACAACTAAATTAGAATTGACATATCAAAGTCATTTGAAAGAAATGAATAGACAGAAGTTAGAATTAAATATACTTTTAGAACAAAAATTGGTAAATCTTTTAATACTTCCGAACCAGATCATCATTAAAAAAAGACCAAACAAAACAACTGTTCAGTTCTTATCTTTTGAAATGTGTGGTCTGTAGCACAGTGAATGGTATCGTAATAAATGCATTCTGAACGTTAAAAAAAAAAGAAAGCATGCATCACAAACTGAATTTGCGTTTCAAATCCATTTCTCATCAGGCAATAGTCAGTAGACAGGGTACATATCAATTGATAATCTGCCTTGTTTATTTTAATGGAGTGGTTTTAATTTGAACTCAAATCTTGCCTGCATAAAGCTCAAGGCTTCACGAATTGCTTGACTTGGAACTCGTCAAAACTTCAGGTTCCTCAGGCTCAGAGGAAGTTGGAATCAACAGTAGGGGTAACTTGCACCAGGTGTTGAATGTGAGAAATCTACTTTAAAATCCACATTCTGCTAAGACTTCAGGAACCAAAAATCGTAAAAGAAATTTCCAGGAAATGCAAAGCATCGTTAATTTTCCTTGTTCATTTCTTGCAAGGTATTAGCCCACCTAATCCCCTATGATGGGAGGACCGAGTACATGTATATATTTCCTGCAAACATTAATTCAGACAGAGACAAACGATGTCAGACATTCAGAATACCAATCTGTCGTGGGCTCCTCAATATTTTTGACATGGTCCATGCATGCAACTCGGGGAACGGTCAGAGCATGCATGGTCTACCTTTGATTTTCAAATCCCTGTACGTGAAAAAATCAAACGCTATTATAATTTAATATATACCAAGAGCGAGACTATAAGGTCGCAAAAAACTACAAACTATAGCAAATTGTGGGACCAGGTGGAAGATAGAGAAATCCAAGCTATGACTAAAACCATAGCGAAAATATAAATTATAAATATTTTTTCTTCAGACCAGGTCTCTGTAATGTTTTTTTACGTTAACATAGTCAACAAAATCGGGATAGTAAAGATAAACTTGACTCATAAACTATATCATTAAAAAAAAAAGACTAAAAGATTGTAATTTAGAAATCTTCAAGAAGGATTGTAATTTCAGATTTCTTCTAGACTCGTCAGAAAAAATGAAAAAAGAACAAGTCAACTTTATTGATGGTCCATTTACTCGTCTGATGAGCTTCTTAGAAGCAGCTGAACCGTAACAGTGATGTGCTATTTCTTGCCTATGTTCATCAATGCTGTGTGTATATATAAGCCCCTCCCTAGATATCATCAACACCCTGACAAACACTTTACGCTTTCCTTCCTAAGAATTTGGCTTTCTTTGATTCAAATCACAAGCTTTTCAGGAATTCTATAACCAGTGAACCACCATGGAGATGTCACCATTAACACAAGTCATAACAAAGAAAACAAGGTCAAAGAAAACCAGAAGAGCGTGGAAGTTGAAGCTTAATATCACATGGCAGGCTATCAAGAAGGCAGTCAGTGGCAACATCAAGAAACGTCCCGGTTTCCGTCTTCATTTAAGCTGTGCAAGAAGCCTGAGACAGCTTTCCACTAACCGAATCCATCAAGAGTCAGTGAAGCCCCATAAAGATAACAAATCAAAGAAAAAGGCCTGCCATCCCAACAAAACACTTTCTCATCTCTTCCATGTGCCGTATACAGCATTGGATTTTGTAGACCTAGGAGATCACATGACTCCTACAATGTCTCCCAAGCAGAATATATCAGCAATGTGGCAAGAAATCCATGGCTTAAGTAATTGGGACAACCTTCTTGACCCTCTCCACCCGAATCTTCGACGAGAAATTCTCAAATATGGAGAATTTGTTGAAGCCACTTATGATGCCTTCGACTTTGATCCTTTATCGGAGTATTGTGGGAGTTGTAGGTACAACCGACATAAGATTTTCGAAACGTTAGGCCTCACCAAGCATGGTTACAAGGTGAAAAAGTACATTTATGCCTTGTCCCATGTCGATGTGCCTCAATGGTTAAAGAGGTCACACGCTATGTGGAGCAAAGATTCCAATTGGATGGGTTATGTTGCTGTAAGCAGGAAAGAAGAGTCGCATAGAATCGGCCGTAGAGACATAATGGTCGCATGGCGGGGCACCATCTCACCATCAGAGTGGTTTTCAGACCTCAGGACAGGTCTAGAGCTTATTGACAACACAAATGTGAAGGTTCAAGAAGGGTTCCTCGGCATTTACAAATCCAAGGATGAGTCCACCAGGTATAACAAGTTAAGTGCCTCTGAGCAAGTTATGCAAGAAGTGGTAAGACTGGTGAATTTTTATAGAGGAAAGGGTGAAGAGGTCAGCTTGACGGTTACAGGCCATAGCTTAGGAGGAGCATTAGCACTCCTAAATGCTTATGAGGCAAAGACTGTCATTCCGGATCTGTTTGTTAGCGTCATTTCTTTTGGCGCACCAAGGGTCGGAAACATCGCCTTCAAGGAGAAGCTCAACGAGCTAGGAGTCAAGACCCTACGCGTTGCTGTTAAGCAAGATATAGTCCCGAAACTGCCTGGCCTGTTGAACAGGATGCTTAACAAGTTTCATGGATTAACTGGAAAGTTGAACTGGGTTTATAGGCATGTAGGGACTCAGTTGAAGCTTGATGCGTTTACATCACCATACTTGAAGCATGAATCTGACTTGTCAGGGTGTCATAATCTGGAACTATATCTTCACCTGATAGATGGGTTTTTGAGCAGCACATCAAAGCATAGATGGAATGCTAGGAGAGATCTGGCATTGGTGAACAAGGGTAGTGACATGCTGATAGAGGATCTAAGAATACCGGAGTTTTGGTACGACTTTCCATACAAGGGACTCATGCTGAACAAATATGGTAGATGGGTTAAACCTGGCCGGCAGCCCGAAGACATCCCTTCTCCACTTGGTGTCGAAACACCACCGAAACATGGTGGCCCCCGACCATTTTAGATTTCGCACTGGCCAAAATCACAGGTCCAATTCTTCTGTTAATATGTATAAAGGCGTCAAATTTATTTATTTATTTATTTTTAACTCGTCTCGAAGAAGTTGTAACTGCTTTGATTTATTTTTTACACTTGAAGCCCAATTTTTTTCTACTGGAAACGTCGTGTTGTCATTATTCTCTCTTGTACCCGTTAATCATGAGTTGGAATTTGGCTGAGCATTCTTGGCTGCGTTTCTCCGCTTCTAATCTTTTACGTCTCTCGACACAAAAAGAAAAGCAACATCTCTTCGATATTCAAATAAAATGGAAAAATACTATAACAATTCATAGTGTTTTACCAGGAAAATTACAATGTTATGTGAGGAGAATTTCAGTGCTTTCCCTGCATTTTTAGCATCTATATTAAAATGGTAAGTTCCGAGTTTATTTGCCATTGATTTGCAAAAGGCTTGAACTGAAGCCAAAGCAGAGGCGGAACAAACCGAATGTCATCCAAGCTCTTTTTGGCCTAAGTTATCGGCTTATGCAGAAGTTATAAGTTCTTCATTTTTTACCTACAAAATTCGGAAATTCAATTAGAATTTCAGTGAGCGCATCCTCAAGGAAAGGTTCATGTTATGTTTTTTTGCACTAGCTAACACCAACTCTTGAATCCTCAAACATTATAAAGCACCCCATATTTGTTGGCCACTTGGCCTGCCATTCGTCCACATTTAGCAGCACAGACAATGACCGCCTAACTTAATAAACCTGCTAGAGTAGAAAAATCTTTCGTATTTTTACTTCAGTGGATAACAGATGTTCTACACTTAAAAGAAATACCTTCAGTGTAGAGTCTTTGCTCCCACTTAAAAGAAGCCTGCTGTCTGCAGACCAGCTGGCTGGGCATCATGCAATTATAATGAGAACCACCGGAAAAATAAGAGTATGGGTGTTCCAAAGTGATTGAAACAAATCAAACCAGATCTGATAAACAGGTCCAACATGGCCTCGAAAAGCAGCAACAAATTTTCCAGTGATGCCATTCCATAGCTTCACAGACTAGTCAAATGATGCACTAGCCACCCATTGCCCATCAGGTGAGAAGTATACATGATTTACAACCTGCATCAACCAAAAAGTAGTTCCGTACTTCAGCTCAAAAAATAACACTTGACCGGCAGAATTTGCAAGATTCACAGAAATGTTAAAAACTAGCTCTTCACGTTGCACTCCCAAAAAACAAGGATCAAGAACAAGGATGGCAAGCAAAACAGAAAATCATTCGTATCCTTTGTACCTGTTGATAGCCTTTCATCCGAGCTTTAGGGTGTTTGCTGACAGCTGGTTCCCAGAGGAACATGGTAAAATCATCAGAACCTGAAACTAGTCTTTCAGGAGCACCGCCCTTCATTTTATTGTACCTTTCCAGAGCAACCAATAACATTTATAGATAGGTCGGAATAATCAGTTCCACATAGACAGAATCCTAATCACTCTTTAGTACAAAAGCACAATGTATCACAGAAAACTTTAAATGCTGGAAATTGATGCCTTTTTTCATTTTGCTGCAGTTTTCCGGAAATCATGGAACATCCTAAAATTGCAGCTCTAACTCAATTATACCATTCCATTGAGCAAACCAGATGGAAAAAAGAAAACAAGTGTCTTGCATTTCTCATGTTAATAGATCTAGGAGCAAATAAATTAAGCAAACACTAGGATAAATCCCCTCTCCCATAAACTCAAATGATGTCCTTGACAGACAGATAGTAAAATATTCTATATATGCTTCAGCAATAGAATATTTTTAAATTTGAGTATATGATATCAGATCAAAAAGAAAAAAGGTTACAGGTATATGTTGGGATTGAAGACCAGGCCCAAAAGAGTCTCCCAAAAAAGAAACTTCAGCCTTTTTTTCCCCATTCATATTTAGATGGTTGTATCCCTCTATGAGTAAATGAGTATGAGCCCAGCTTCAAGGTACAAATCAACAGAGTTCCAGAACTACGCAAAGATCCATTGATCATTCAACTACTGCACACATAGTACTTGAATATTTACAACCGATAGCTACCACAAAGGGAGAACACTTGTTAACCGATAACGATTTAAAAATCTGAAATTACATTACAAAAGCCATGCTTATATCCCTCGAATATTAAGCTAATTCATAGATGATAAATGTCTAGAGCCATCTTCATCACAATGCAACAACTGAAGCAAATAGTAACTTTACCTTCTTCATTTCCTCTGGAGAAGAATATGTTTTTCCTGTATGATCAAAAGCTCCTGTGTGAAAAACATATTCAGTGCTCAATGCAAGAGAGTTAACCCAACTGCAGAACATGTAAGAAAAACAATTTCACACCACTAACCTGGGGTGCTGGTAATTTGACCCAACAAAACATTGAAAACAGATCGTACATGTAATGAGGGGTAAAATTTTTGAGAGGTAGAACTAAAAGAGTTTCATTGGAGATGTCCGAAACTAGCTAGTTACTCAAAACCGATATAACAGCAGACAGAAAGCAACATTTCCACCACTCATAACTGTAGTTAAGCAAGCAGTTAAACAATTAATGCCCTAAATTGTTCATACAATAACTCTCGATACAAGAAGGAAACCACTATTATACCAGTAATGGTCGTAGAGATTTTGTAGAATGCCAACATTTTAAAAAATGCGGTGAAAATAACATATTTTTATTTTATTGTCATTCAAAAAAAATATTTATTAAATATTATTATTTTTAAAATTAACAATATAATTTTTGTGTTTTAAAATAAGGATATTTAAACATGATTCAATTCTAGAGCCAACAACTAGTTTCATTATTAATTTTTTCAGCTTAACCAGTAGGTCGATTGATATAGTTGTCTGAATCAATAAATCAATTGACTTTTCATACAAAATTATAATTTTATAAAAAACAATTTAATATATTTTAAGAGTTAAAATATAGATATTTATTCAATTTATAAACTAAAAAATAGATTCTAATTAAAATTATAAAAAAATTATTATTTACATAATAATTATTCTTTATTTTTCACGTTCAATTAGCTGTTTGATTTAACTGAAAATTATAACCTAATTTCATCCCTAATTTAAACCACCATATTCAAAAGTATACTATTTCTCTATGTTAGTTTGTGATTTCTTTTTATTTTTATTTTGTATACTAATTGCCCAATTTATTTATTTATTTATTTAAAAAAAAAACAATGCAGCGGGCTCACAACAGCAAAGAATGCCGTAAAAACCTTCACATTTATATGCATGGATAATAATGTCTGTGGGAGCCCTTCTTATTTTAGGCTTTACAGAGAATCTTTTGGTTGTTTCGTTTCTCTCACTATTCCATTCAGAAGCAAGGCCTTGTCCAAATCTGACATGAAGACGGCCTTGAACTTCTTTATCCAGTGTTCATCATATATATTTGATTTGACTGTTCATTGCTATAGATTTTGCAAGTTCGACAAACACCAAGTTGCAGCACAATTCAAAAGGTAGATGATTTTGGAAGAAGGGGTTTTCTTGTATAAACAAGTGGCTATTACAATTAGAATCAGAAGTCTGCTTCTTTTTCATCGATCCCCAATTAGCCAACTTTACATGTATGCCTAAAACAATCCCCTCCGAGGCGCCAAACTGGCAAGGCCCTCTACGAATCTATAAGCATCAGGAGCTGGACATATCTGTTCATCCCGTCGCATACATCTGCCCGTCTTCTTGCAGTTTTTCCCGTTTCATTCTATTTTCTGAAGGAGCATGAAGGATCTGGATTGAATTTGGGTCCAAACTGATCCAGTCAGCTCCTTTCTCATCGAACATATTATCATCATTAGCTAGCATCATCAAAGTTGGATTCGTTAGTAGGTCCATGTAGTCATAATATCGCTTCTTGAAGACCAACCTTGCCACTAAGATACAGGTGTGTAGGAATGTCACATTTATGAAGGCTTGTTGGGACTGCCTCTGTCTGTGTGAGTGTTAATGATCCTGTCAATGCCAGCAAGGGCTCTAACAAGAATGTTTGACTCTCACTTTTTCTTTCCTTCTCTTTTCTCATTTCTTCCAATAGTGAATTGCTTGTGTCAATACCTGTTTAGACGATCAAGAATATATATATAAAATGTAAGATCCAGAAAGCACATTGGCATATAGAGTTCCTCCATTAGAAGTCCTCAAAAGAAATTCTGTGTTCTCACCAGCAAGATATCCACCATGGACGTAACCACTAAATCGTTCACTGGTGTGTTCACCAGTGAAGAAGATGCGTCCTGCTGGGGCCTGATCAAAACAAGCAAGATTTAGAAATGCATTTCAGAGCTCACTCTTTATTTATTTTTTCCCCTCCCTTTCTATGAAAGTACTGTAACTTCGAATTGCCATGTACAGCCAGAGTGAAAACAGACAAACACATGCTACAGAAATAAGATGGAAATACCTTAATGTCATGAACATCTTGATTGTCTGAAATGATGGGGTAGTTGCTGTAGCTGCCACGCTGGAATCTGTTGTTCCACCAGCGGGGCACAAGTATATCAGTGGCATTGGGTATATGGGGTCCAAACATGTCCCTAAGCACCCCCATGGCTTCTTCCAACGTCTCCTCGTCAGACTGTGCTTCAACGCGTTTCGATTCCCCATTCGTCAAAGTCACGACCAGGATATTCGAACCAGGATATGCATTTTCCATGTGCTGATGACAAAGCAAAAATCAGCAGCCAGCTTGGATAAATCCAGTGAGTTACTAACTATGATTTGATTATTAAGAGATACTATGCTTATCAATCAATCAAATCTATTTGCCATTTTAACGGCATAGAATCTGCATTGATATTACATAAAAAAATACTGAAAATGATGGGGATAGTGAGATCCCACATTGCCTCCGCAATAGACCACAGATGATCATTAAATTATTTCAATCCTCTCCCAATCAAGTGAGAGGAAATAATTTTAGATGTTGTGGGTCTCAAAATTGATTATCATGTCTCCGCATAGAAAAATAGAAAGTAAGAACAGGCTGACATTGCAACCGATTCCCTCAATTAAACTAATCTCACCAGCTCTAATACAATGACAGAAAAACCAGGTGCGTCGTAGCTCGAAGAACAATAAAAAACAAATAATGCAAGAGATTCTAGTTTGCTATCTGTGCAAGAAAGCTAATCAACATTTTTTTATCATGATGCTGAAACTGTTTGACGCTAGATCTAAGTTGCCAAGCAGCAAGCTGTGTGCGTATTTTCGATTGGAAATAAAATATCAACCTCATGCAGTCTCTTGACAAGTTGACTTGCTAGACTAAAGGTTGGCCTGGAGTTGCTGTTATTGGAAATTTTAAATGCAAGGCACGTTGGGACAGGCACATGATCGAATCATTGTCTTGAAAAGGGCAAGAAGTTCCAAATGTAAACAATTGTTTTCAAATTCCACTCTATATTATAGAAGCAAGCAATGCAGAATGGGGAACATCAACTTGGGAAGCAAAAACAAGGAGGAGAAATAACCTGCCAGAAAGTGTAGTATCCCCTTCGCTCATGAGCGTAGATGAAGAACTCTTTTCCGGGACCACATGGCCAGAATTTGTATGGGAAGTTCAGGAAAATCTTTGTATATACCATCACATCACATTTCTCTATGGCTTCTGTTTTCCACCTCTGCATTATTATTATTATTTTCATTTAATTAAATACTTGTACAGAGAACAATTACTTATAATATGATGGGAGTCAGCTTTGATATCTAAACTTCCTACGGAAAAAAATAATCCAGGTGATGTATTTCCTCAATTTAAGATCAAGGGAATAAAAGTTCATACTCCCCTGAGGCATTCCCGGAAGATCTACCCAGCAATTACGCAAATCATGTGAACAGATTGGCATCCTATAACCTTCACTAGAAGGTACAGATCACATGCTGAGCCCTTGTGTATTTTACAACACATAGGCTTGGGCAATTTGACAATGATTTTTCCGTTGAAAGTCCGGCAGGGCAAGAAAAAGAAAATTACGTAACTGAAGCAATCAAACCGCAAGATTCTTAACCGGTGCCTTGTAATTTGCGATGTTTAGCTCTTCCTTTTCAGAGTAATAATCTTACATCACACAAACTGCTCACTTGCCTGTTTCCCAGGTCAATTGATCAAATCACAAAGATTCTTACGTACGGTTCTTGGCTAGATGTTGGAGTTGACACACCAGTGTGTCCAAGAGGAATCCACCAAATGGAGGCTAAGGTTAAAGAAGAAAAGGGAAAAAAGAGTTATCCCTGACATTGATTTTATTTATTAATTTACTTTGAACAGATCCCTAGCTATCATTGTTCACTAGCAGTGTTGATGGGAAACAACTGTTACAAAATATAAGATAAAAACTTGAGTTGTCTCATTAGGGCCCTACGCGTGGTGATTCAACCAAATGATCCACCAAGGAACAGCCAGCCAGCCATTTGTGAGCCTGTGGGTTACCAATTCTGTGGATCACCGTACATGCAACCCACGGTTTATGCTCTCATAAAGACAGTAAGCCACCTCGAAAAGCTATCTTTTGCATCATCAAACCACCTAAACCTTGTTTAATACAGGGCCTAGCTGCCATGAATTCTTGACTCTTCTACTTAATGATAGTATTTAATTTCCTGGGCCACAACCCTAAATATCGAGGGAAGAATCCTGCTACTCCTACTCCCCAGGGCCTAGGTCCTTGTCCCTATACAGTTATAGATTCCCCTCCCTTGGACCAAGACACATTGAAAGCTCAAGAGGGGACCATTGCAAACAAAAGGGAAACAAAATAAAGACATTGCAGGCGTAGTGCATTAAGACAGATAAAAGGGTATCAGAACCATCACCTGAGAGGGATTATTTATGGATATTCGGAAGCAGCACACACATGACTCGTTAAGTAAGTTAAATAGAGGAAGAGAAGACGTACGGGTAAGGGAGGCCTGAAGGAAATGAGATCACTCTGGAGGACACCAATGCTTACTGACAAAATCACATAATTGGCTTCGTAGATGCAACCATCCTCCGTTTTCACAACAACGCCGTTTCTCGAGTGCTGCAATTCCCTGACAACCTGCCCCAAATACGTGCCACCAAATCATCATACATTAAAAAAAACAAAAATAGTAAGAGGCAATAAGATTAGAAGAATTTTAATGGTTATTTTTTAAAGTATTTTTTATATTTTTTTAAATTTATTTTTAAAGCTCTCAAATATGAGATGGTAAAAATGAATAGTACTACTAGCAGAATCCAAGCAAATCAACAATTATTACAACTCAAATGATCAGATTCTGTGAAGTCAAAGCAAGAGATGGAGATGGAACAGAGTCGAAGAAGAATCTAACTGATGTATCTATTAAAAAAAAAAAAACCAACATTAAAGTATATTGTAGTGCTAGCTCACTGTTCAATCACCCTAAGGTTTCATTAGGTTCTGAGCTCTGACTTTTTAGAGCAAGCTAGACAATCTTTTTTTTTTCTCCCCTTCTATTTTGCTTTAGGTAACAGAATACAGGAAACATAAATGAAGAAATTGACAGGCCTAGCTAATCTCATGTTCTTTGAGTTGATATGACATCTCAACCTCCTAACCGTAGTGGTCTAATTCTTGTCAGTGTTAGAGCAACTTGGTGTTCATGGACCTACAGATTCAAAAGCGGTAAAAAGCACTTTACTGATTGAAAGATGACGAGGAACCTTTTGCCAATCAATGGCTATATGATTGAAAAACGAAGCATGTTGGTGGGTCAGTTTTTAATGGCTCTATGTAGGGGTCCTCACTCAAAAAGTTCACTGATAGTTTGGTTTGTTTTCATCATCGGGATTTAGCAAAGGGTCAAAGACTGGAAATTTCTAGGTCTGGCTGGATTGCTAGTGACTTGGTTTCCTTTCAGCTTTTCCACGGACTGAAATTATGTAAAATATAATATAATACTAACAGTGGATGCTAATCGACAGAGTCCATTTCCATGAAAGGTGGTGAACATTTCAATAAAAGCCCAGCAAAAATATTCCTTTCGTAGCTCCAATGTTATAATGATATGAGGGGAAAATATTTAAAACTTTACCACTGTTGAAGTATTGGAAAAATAATAGAACCCAGAAATAAAATGTTTGGATTCTTGGCAAAATGGTAGTATGAACAGAATATTTAAGAAAAGGCTTAAAACGTCATTATCTGCAAGCTCCAGAAGTTGGTCGATCAATCTTAACAGCAACAAGATAGCTTTGCATCTGCATGCATACAGAACAGAGCACAGTTTCCGATTTTTTTTCTTTTTTGCTGTTCCTTCTTCCATGTTTTCACTCTATTAAGAATTAACTGTGCCCCGTTGCCTTAATAATTGCATAAAAGCGATAAACAAATCTAAAACAGAACAAATCAGAAACAACAAAAATATAAAATAGAAATCAAAAGGTTTTCCCCCTTCTTTCTTTGTTGTCTGTTTTAATTACCTTGTTGAGTTTGAGACGGTTGTCCAAGATTTTGCCCTCAGAGGTAAAAAGAAAACTCTCAGCCATTTTGTAAAGCAGGTGCTCATAGCCTCTTTCATCTGCTACTAGAAATTCTCTTTCTCCAAAATCTACAAACGTTGATATTGGCTCTACCTCTGTTTTCACAAAATAACCCATTAGAGTCTCTGTTTCTGTCTTCAATCAATCATTACAATAAAAGAAAATAAACCCGTTTGTGTTTTTTAATCTGTACTAATTGTTTTACAAGCTAATCCAGACTAACAAGATACTTTCTTTTCCTGGGAAACAAGCAGAAAATAGAGTGTAAAATCAATTGGAAAACCAACCTGCCATCTCAAAGTCATGAAGGATAAAGTCAATGGCAAGCTCTATCGGCGTCTTTGGTGAACTAAACAAGCACAAAACATCAAAAATTTAAGATTAAAATTAGTTAAGACCATCAAGAACTATATCTTTATTGATTAATTTTAGCGGTAAAAACCAAAACATCACATTAAAGACTTGGAATTTACCTAGGCGGTTCATTAACTTCACCGACAAGGTTTGCTTCTAAACTCTTCAGATTCTCAATTGCTAAGTCCACCGCCTTCTTGTACGAGTCTGCCGCCACTCCACTAGGATATATTTTCCCACTACACCAACAACACAACCACTTTCTTTAGCGTCCGAAAAAAATTATATTCTTGAGATTTCAGTGTTCAAAGTGTCCAAATGTTGTAGCATTTTACATCATTTAAAAAAAAAAATGTGAAGAAAAATAGAAAGCTCAGAATCTAGCCGGGATACAGATACCTGCGATCATAGATATTATAGCGAGCATTGCTGTAATCAGAGAAACAAGTGCGGAGGCCAGATTGAGAAGCAAGTTCCCAAACAGGGTTGGACTCTTTACCACCAACTCCGGCGATCCAACCGGCTCCAAGCTCAACCGAAACGCCACCGAAATTATCCTTTCGGATCCTACCACCTATACGGTCTGAAGCTTCCAAAATCACCATATCCTCTATTCCATTCTCCGCCAATACCTTTCCCGCGGATACACCTTTAAGACAAGAAACAGAACAAAATAGCTTAATTTTAGTCTCGAATTACAAGTGTTCGTGCATGTATGTATGTGTTGGTTGGGAATTACCGGATATTCCAGCGCCGATGATGATGACGGAGGAGCGTGGAGGGGAATCCATGAGAGGGAGGGAGGGAGAGAGGTGTGCGTGTTTTGTGCGCTAAGACATGAAGAAATAGCGGGAGTCAGTTTATATAGGTGTTTTTCTGTTATTTTTATTTTTTAACGGTGGTCGATGGACGTGTGTCTCTTTCTCTATCATCATGAAGTTTGACCGGTTGACTGACGTCGAAATAGGCAGGTAGTGCTGGCATTAGATCGAAACTTAGAATGTGATGTCAATATGCGAAATTTTTTACTGTGCTTATGGAGTTATTAGTAATATTTTATTAATTATTTTTTGAGATTCAAAAGGTTATATATATATATATATATTATTTTTTAAAGGCCAATTGACGGTCTAGTATTATTTTTATTTTTCTCGGCTGTAAGCACAAGTAATAATTATTAGTATATTATAAAAAAAGTATACTCTTCTTTTTTTATATATATATGAAGACAAGGGGGGCTTAGCCGTCGTTGGTCCAAGGTTGAATATGAGCCGGTACAACTAATCCTAACACAATATATATAATAAAACTAGTTGTGGATTTGGTATTGCTAGCAGCCTACTAGAAGATAATTTTAAAAAAAACTAGAGGGGGGTGTTTGTGTTTTATTGAGATTTAATCTTGGAAAAATTAATTAATTTTGGAAAGCTAATAAACTCTAACTTGTAAAATGAAAAATTGATTCTTTCTCTCATTCTTCCGCTTGTCTCACCTTAATTTCTCTGCGAGTCATTGAATCCAAGGATGTCCGAGCTGTCAATTTTAGAGTGTGAATGGCATTAAATGGGGGGGGGGCGGCGGTGGGGAGGGGAGCTGCCCGTGACATTCGTTATTTTGTACACCTGTGACATCGATTTAACGGCTAGTTTACATTGGGCTGTCACGTTAATTTGGCAATAAGAGCTCAGCTCAATCGTGGCCTTACATTGCATTTTTTAAGAGTCGACTACTACACAGGAGGTCATACAAGTAAATACCAAAGAGATCAGGTGTCCGTTTGTTTCTGACGTTTGTTCAGTTATTACAGGTTCTTGTCACAAGATTGCTTTTGCAAAGATGCATACGTTTCGTTAGGGTGATATGGCTTAGACCATATTAAATGAAACAAATGTAGCTTGATTTGAAATGTTCCTTTATCTACTCTTAAAAGAAAGCCAATTGAAATAGAACAGATCGATGACGAGATGTACAAACTGTATGGAGCTTGCGTAGGAATAAGACCGATACGTTGGATAATCGATTAATCTCTTAGTTCAAGCAATATGATTTATTCTTTCTAGTCAAGATGTCTAGCGGCTTGGTGTGAAAAACTCAAGTAGTTGGTACCTGGTGGTGTCAGGTAAGCCAATATGACTGATAATTGGTACCTTCAAAAAATTCTCTTTGATGTATATGTTGACTCTCATATATTTATGTTAGTAATTTTATAGAGAGAGGAAGAACAATTATATTTTGGAGAGATAGACTTAAAAAATAAATATGCTGAAAGTGTTAAGAATGAAGAGATTGTAAACCTTGAGTTTAAAGGACTCATGATATTTTTATAGCTCATTAATCTTGTCTTTTTCTGGAGAAGAAGAGCTAAAGTGTAATTTTAGCATTGTGATATTTTGAGTTGTATCACACTCAAAGTAATATGCATAGGATTAGTGTAAAATAATAAGGGACCCGCATGGAGTCCTAGAAATATTTTCAAAGGAGTGTTGGGATAAGGCAAGGTGTTCAAGCCCATAGAGATGAAAAAAAAGTCAAAACACACTACCTAAACCCAAACATTTTAGGCTTCAGTGTGATGACCTAAGCGCTTCTTAGGTGTTTTTTTGGGATTTTTGCCTCTTTTTTAGGGATTTATTGGGCTCGTTTTATTTGGATCCATTAGTAGCTTTAAGAGTCTTTATGGTATTAATCTATAAAGACTTGTAAAAATACTCGGTTATCATGACAAGTTCGTTGAATTTTTTTCTTATGAGAAAAGAGGTGAAAACCCTGAGTAATATATCGAAGAGCCCATGTGTAAAGGCATGTACCATGGTTAAAAAAAATTCTAAGTATATTAAGGGGAAACCAAGGAGGAACCCATACTTAGAAAAATTCTCAAATGGTTGTGGGGACGAACCCATGTCAACGTCCATGCTTAGAAAAATTTCTAAGTGGCTAAGAAGACAAATCCATATGAACGCCTATACTTAGAAAAATTGTTAAGTGGTAGAGGTGATGAACCTATGAACGGTAGTGTTATTGCACCGGGGAAACCAATTTCATCTGCTTGAGAGTGGTCGCACTAGAGTGTGGGAGGTATATGACCTCCTTAGGATGACATGAGGTATGAAAGCCCTTAATTGGGAGGGAAATCTCACCGAAGAATGGGAGGTTTATAGCCTTCCTAATGATGGTGTGGTGGCTTGGAAGCCTTCTATTGAAAAGTGGTCAATGGGGTGTGAGTGGTATATGACCTTTCTAAGATGGCATGAGACACGAGAGCCCTTCATTTAAGAGTGGTGCCAGTTCAAAACTATATTGAAGAGGTGAGAGATCCAAGAACAATCCCTAACGAATTGATGAGAGGTGTTTTGGCATCACTTGAAGAACATATTAGTCTGAGACTGTACTGGATAATGAGGGATTTGAGATCAATCAATTATGAATTGGTGAGAGGCCATTGGGCATCACCTAGAGAATGTGTCAATCTGAGACTGCACTGGAAAATGTGAGATTTGAGATCAACCCCTGACAAATTGGTTAGAGGTCCTTTGGCATCTCCTGGAAAAATATATCAGTCCATGACTGCACTGGAGAATTGGAGGGGTCTAAGATCAACCCTTGATAAATTATTGAGAGGCCCTCAGACATCACTTGGAGAATGTGTCATTGCAATAAGGAGATCTTATACTCATCCATTGGATATTATGGGGTTATTGCTTTATGAAGACCAAGTTCATCCCCTTCAAGGAGAGTAATGTTATTGCATTAGGAAGAACAAGTCAATTCCTTACTTGCAAAGTGTTTGAAAGCCTCCATTAGAGATTTGTAGTTAGAAAATATATGTTAAAGATACTTTATTTTTATTTCAAAAATAAACTTACATTCCTATTAAGGATTATACATCCTGGGGTGATTTTAGTGATATGTATGAGAGAGGTTCGTATAATGAACATGTCTTGGAGGTAGCGACAAGGTGTTTGCTTTGACTTCCCTAATAAATTTGAATTAATGATCCTTAGGATACACCAAATGACCATAAGTTGATCTTTCATGGTTCTTCCTTAAGATTTCATTGCTACTATGAGAATGACTTTACCTGGAAGGTCTTTCATGTTGGTTGTTTTTATTAAAAAAAAAAGGCTCATGTCATAGCAAACTAGTCTCTTCCTTCCGTATATGATTTTTCATGACTTGTTTGACCTTGAGCAAGCTTCTATCTAATAAGGCATAAAATTTTCTCTAGATGGCATGTTCTCTTACCCCTTTTATCAAGATCTCTAAGCCTACAGACTCAAGAAATTCTTCCACCTTAAGTATCTTCTCACTGAACCTTTTCAAATATACCCATGTAGACTCACCCTTTTATTGGGTAACACCAAATAGTTTCATGGAGCTTTTCGTGGAAAGTATGTTTGTTCTGAAGTGCGTCACTAACTTAGCACAGAGGTAAATGAAACCATCAATAGAGTTTGGCTTAAAATTATTCTATCATGCACGTACAAACCCCTAGATGACCAACTCTAAGCTATCACGTACATTATGTACATGCTCCGTCGGGTCAGTGAGGCCATCATAGTTCAAACTTATTTTTGTGGAAATGTAGTCTTTAGGGAGTAGAGTGTTCAATACTCATTTGGACAAGGAAAAACTCCTTCATTGATGAGGGTTATAGTCATTCTCCTAGGTATGCTCATGTACAAACCTTCTCTTAGCCTTTTTTCTGTTAGGCTCTTGGGAGCCCGAGATTTTGGTATGGAATGATGGTTGCGGTAACTGGTGTCCATCTCACGGTAGCTAGGGGAAGGGCATTCAGAGTACTAGCTATGTACATAGGTATTACAATAGCACGAATGACCCCTTAATGGACTCTCAAGATTGTCATTATGTTTAGTCTCCTTTGGGTAGTGTAATCATTTATGAACGCCTGGTACGATCAGTGGTCGTGGCATTGAGGTGTTGTATGTTGCTGAGGGTGTCAATACTTATTAAGGTGACAGTCTAATTTTGCCTTTGAGTTGCCAACACGGTCTGAGTGAGGAGTTGCACCTAACTGGTGAGTTGTTGAAAGTCTAGTTGGGTAGAAGTGTTTGTGGTATTGAGTAGATTTGTCATGCATCCTAACATGGGTGTGTCTTGGTTGTGCGCTATGAAATGACCTGGAAATGTCAAAAACAAGTTTTAGAAACTGATGTTTTTTTATTAGTTTTCTAAAGACGACACCAATTGATGAGTCCTAAAATCTAAAATGTTTAAAAATAAGGTTAATATGTTGGATAATCAATTAATCTCTTAATTTAAGCAATATGATTCATTCTCCGTAGTTAATATGTATGGTGGCTTGATATGGAAAGTCATGGCAGCTGGTAGCCGGTAGCTGGTAGCTGGTGGTGTCAGGTAAGCCAAGATGGCTGGTAGATGATACCAGCAAAAGATCACCTTTGATAGATGTGGGGATTCTCAAATACTTAAGTTAGTAACTTTATAGAGAGAGAAAGTACAATGATATTTTAGAGAGATAGGCTTTGAAAATATATACGCTGAAAGTGTTAAGACTTCAGAGATTATAGACCTTGAGTTTGAAAGAGTCATGGTATATTTATAACTCATGAATCTTGTTCTTTGTGGAGATGAGGGGCTAAAGTGTAATTTCACTCTTGTGATATTTTAAGTTTTATTATATTCAAAACAATATATATAAGATCAGTGTAAAATACTGAGGGACTCGTGTGAAGTCCTGGAAAAAACTTTCAAGGGAATGTTGGGTTCGGGAAGGATGTCGGAGCTCATTAAAGATGAAAAATAGATCCAAACATGCTTTTTAAACACAAACACGTTGGGCTTAGAGTGCTAAGGTACACTCTCGACAAGGTCGTTGAGCATGACAACATGCCTAGTTGGTTTATGTGCCATGCTCCTTTGGCCAAGCCTATGCTTATTGAGAGTTAAGCTTATGCTACCATGACCCAATTGCGTGATTAAATTTAATTATACAAAAAAACACAGGTTAGTTAATGTAAGTAAACACTCATGACTGCAAAGAAAATTAATATTGTTTATTATTAGTATTGTGTATTTCCATATTGAGCCTAACAATCCATTTTCATCCTTGTCATCCTCTTGGACAAAACCTAACATCACAAACGCCAGTTGAACAGGATGAAGACAGCAGCCTTTGTTATTTTGTTTTGGGTTGGCGGGCTAGCTGGCCATGGCACGTGATAAATTGTTAAAAATTGCATCCTGCTACCTGAGCCTCCAAAACTGCTGGTTGAACAACCATTTACAACGTGACACGTAATGTCAATTTCTATCGAATATCCCTTGAGGACTCCCCCGCCTTTTCTCGCAAAAAATTGAAGGCTGTATATATCATTTAAAACCTCATAAATAATTTTAATATCAGGCCCTCTCCCAGCTTCCCAGTCATGAACGCAGACAGGAACAAAATGACTGATATATAGTCTGATACATCTCTAGCTAGCACGTCCAGGTCACGACTCCATTAATGACCGACCATATTAATTAAGAAACCGTTCTTGACGACTGTCCTGCTTGTATTATTAGAACATCTTTTCTCTCAACACGTAATTTATGGAAATTTCGTTGCATATTGTGTGGAAGCTTTCACTTACCGACAAGGGGGGGAAACCCGAAAGAGTTAGCTTTGGCGACTCAAGATTTTGTCCTTTGCTTTAAAGGAAAATGTGTAATAAAATAAAAGTATGCATATAAGAGAACACTGATAGAATGAAATATAAAGTGTGCTGAATCATAGTCCAATGTGCTGCCGTACGTGTGGGTGAGATGCTTATCATACATGATTCACAAACTGATAGTTACATGAAGAGTAGTGTCAAATTCAACTCTCTCTCTCTCTCTCTTTCAATAAAAGGTGGCGCGCGGTGATAAGGTGCCTTTTATAGGATGAGCATACTGATATCTTCTTGCTAAACCCTTCACGGTATTGTCAGCAGATATGTTATCTGGCTGCCTCGCCTCCAGTCCAGGCCAGGCTTCGCCTGTAAAAAAAAAATTAAAATCAACCCCACTTGTTTATTTTATATGGGTTATATTTTTTTATATATTATAAAAAAAATAGTTGTTTTTTTAATAATTTCTCTAATAACTTGGATCAGACCCATTTATTAAAGAAACGGATAAAGTCTAACCCAATAACCAACATGAAAAAAAAACATGTTTTATTTAAAAAATTAAATAACTTATTTGCTCTATTATCCAACTCAATGCTTTTTCCAGTTATCCAAAAAAAAGAAAAGAAAAGAAAAAGAAATTCCTCACTAAAAAAACGTTCTCCATCGTTAAAATAAGATTCACCCGTAAGAAAAAAAATATTTCACGACAAAGAAAAGTCAGCACTACCTATCTATTTATATGACCTTTGGAAACCGAAAGGACGGTCATAAATAACTTTTTGTATATTCACGTTAAAAAAAAATGTTGTGGTTGCATAATCAGACCAACAATACTAGAATCTGAAGTAATTCGATTTTGATATCATCTCTTGTAAAAATATTCAAGTGAAATATGGATTGTTCTTCAAATGAAAAACTAGTATTCAACGATAAAATCAATAAAAAAAAACATAGAGCCAAGTAAATTTTTTAAACGTATAATTTAGGTTATTAGATTGAAAATACTGTACATGAAAAAGTAATGAAACTCAATTTTCAGTAAATCTAACACTAAATAATGAATTATCACTATTATTGTTATAATTATTATTGTTATTATTATCATTACTACTACTACCACTATTATTACAACTATTATTATTATTATTATTATTAGTAGTAGTAGTAGTAGTAGTAGTGTTATTTTTGTGATCACTATCACATCATCATCATCATCATCATCATTGTTATTATTATTATTATTAATTATTACCACCATCACTACTATACTACCACTATTATTTTTATTATTGTTATAATTACCACCATTATTATTATAACAAACTATTATTATTATTATTATCATTATTATTATTATTATCATTATTATTATTCATTAATATCACTACTATTATCACTACTACAATAACTATTATTATAATTATAATTATTATAATTGCTTTAACTATCAGAATTAATATTACAATTACTATTACTATTAATAGCATTATTATTATTATTATTATTATTATTATTATTACAATTATTACTACTACTACTACTACTAATATTATTTTAGTTATTATTAATATTATCATCACAATTATTACTATCATTGCCACTACAATTATCATAATAAACTACTACTATTACTACTACTACTATTACTACTACTATCATCGTCGTTATTACTGTATTAATAAATAATTATTATCACCACTATTATCATAATCAGTAGTATTATCATTATCACAACCCTACTAATATTATCATTTATTACTGTTATTAGCACCAACTTTACTATTATCATTACCATAATTATTAATAGTATTATTATTATTATTACTATTACCATAATCAACTATTATTATTATTGTCACAATTATTACTATTATTGCAACTATTATCATCACTACAATTATTATCACTATTATTAGAATTCTTATTAGTTTCATCATTACTATTACTATTATTATTTTAATTATAATTATTATTACCACCACCACCACCACCATCACCATTATTATTATTATTATTATCACCATTATTAACATTATCATCACTATTAGTAGTATTATTAATAATATTGTTAGCATCATTATCATTATCACTATTATTATTATTATTATTATTATTACAACAACTATTATTATTATTATTATTATTATTACTACTACTACTACTACGATTACTACTACTAGTAGTAGTATGACAAAAATCATAAACTTGATTTGAATGATAAAATTAAAAACTATAAAAACTTTGATAAAATGACAAAGAAAAAAACAAATAAAATATCAAAAGAAGAAGGACCAAAATTTTAAAAAAATTTATTACTATTGAAAAAAATCATAAATTTGATTTGAAGTATAAAATTTAAAATTATAAAAACTTTGTCAAAAGAGCCAAGGAAGAAAAAACAATGAGGATGAAATCGTAAGAAACAAATAAAATCTATAAGCCATCTAAAAAAATTAAAAGAGTGGGAATCAAATCCGAGATATGAAAAACTTGAGGATAAAATTGAAAAAACTTTCCAATTTGAAGTGATTTTTTCAAATAAAACAGGATTAAATCTAAAAAGAAAAGAGGTCCAAGGGCTACTGTGTTTTTTTCCCACGGGCAACGCGAAAACCAAGTTATTTGAGAGAGAAATGACAGGGATAAAAAAAAATTGAACCAGCATCAAACCAAACATCATCTTCATGCACACGTTGCTCAAAGATAATGCAGTGGCCGACACATGTTGTTCAAACGTTAATAGCTTATTGTTTTTTTATGTGTCAAAAGACAACATCAACCCCAAGACCAAATAAGTATAGCTAAAAAATCATCATGAAATGATGAATTGACCCATGCAAAGATGCTTTGAGAATATTTTTTTGTAAGGATAATAGAGTAATTATATTGTTCTAAAAAAGTGAAAAACCAACAACGCCAATAGCTATAATTAAGTTAAAAATTGCTTCTAAGAGTACTAAAGTAAACCCATTATACAAAAAGTTCATGATAGGACAAAAATGTCCCTTAACAATTAAAGAATGACAAAATGAACCCTATAAAAATACTAATCTACCTCTACAGGTCAGTTATAATGGTTTTTTTCTCATAGGCAAGAACTAATTCTATTAATATAATTGAAAGTAAATCACACCTAACAGGCTAATATACATTTTTTTTTTCCAAGTGAACTAGCTTACCTTTTAATATATATATAAAAAATATGTAACTTTCCTTCCTCGTAAATGGTCGCTGCCTATGAAATTCCTAGCAAAGCTAGACAGCAATTATCGATCAATTAGGGCAAAACGGCTGGGAACACAAGTGCAAGCCCCACGTAGATATCTGAACAAGAAAAGATGTCGTAACTATAATTAACTTTATATTTATTTTTATATTTCAAAAATATTTTTTAAAAAAATTTAACATTTTTTATTTTTTTCTTTCCTTTAAATTAATATTTTTTTAGTATTTTTCAGATTATTTTTTATATGTTGATGTTAAAAATAATTTTAAAAAAATTAAAAAATATATTATTTAATAAAAAACAATTTAAATCTAGTTATGCATGAAAACAAGCCGAAACTGCTAATAAACTCTTAACCACCACACAATTCTCTAATTTGACATGCAAACAACCTTATAATGCAATTAATGCTGTTGCCTTTTATCCATATACGGTATAATTTGCTATCATTATTTTAATTAAGAGATTCTGTACCATTATTTTAATTTTTAATATTTTTAGAAAAAATTAAAAAAATCAATTTAATTTATTTGTTAAGACAAATACTCGTTTAAATCTTTTGTGCAGCACAAGATTAGAGCAAGGGGCACTTGATGAGGATCAAAATTTTTGTGGATTTTTTTATTTTAGTTTTAGTTTTTTTTTTAATTTTATTCTTTAATATTAGATTTTTTTAATATTAAATTTTATAATTTATTTTTAAAAAAAATGATGACTCTGCCTCTACAAACTATGATTTTTCAACGACTCACTCTACTCCACTCTATAGCTTGATATATTCGGGGAAATGTTTTTATGTTTTTAGGTGAACCCCACGACACAGGGCTGGTTTCGCTTGAACTACAACGAAGCAGATTACAGGAAAAGGGCCGAGGACCGGTGCTATAGACGCGCGGGGCTCACTTGATTTAAATTGATCGAAACTTTATATATAAGATAATTCAAAATCGACTCGATCATCTCTTAGAAACTTCGATGTTCATTCATCCAATCGACACAAATGGTCGGAAACACCATTATGCTTTTTTCACAACATGCAATCTATGCATGTCTTGTTCTTCCATTAGCCAAAAATGGTCGGAAAAATGTCATTATATCTTGTTTTCTCGGGCTCAATCATGGTCCATTTACTAGCACCGAGTTTTAAGCACATACTAAAATTAGTGGACAAAGGGTGTATTTTTCTTCCTCTGTTTTTTGACTTTTGGGGTGTCCATAACAGACACTATCGGAGAGATTAATTAGAAGATACTCTTTCCACACTCCCACATGGTTAAGAAAAGTTCACTTCTGAAGTGATTTGTTAATATGCTTCACAGCATAATTTCATGTATACATAACCAATATAGCCATAGCTATCTATCATATGTAACACTTTTACCAATAGAAATTTTTATCGGTATTTATACTCATAGTTTTTCGGTACGTATATTACCAACGAGCTCATTGACAGAAACAGTCTGTCACAATAACTCTTCTCAGTAATTTATGATCTGTTGTTTATGAGTTGTTTATGAATATACCGATGGATTTACAGACAGACAAAGCACGTTAAAAAAAAACTACTCTCTTCATTCCATCGGTCAATTTAACATATCACCAATAAGAAAACCGTATGTAATGTCATCGGTGTTTTTATTTTTCCGTTAGTAAATCCATCGGAAAATATAACATGTCATCGACAAAATATCATCTGTAATTTCATCGTTGAGTTAACAATAACAGTTATATTTGTAGTAATTCTTTTACAACTCTCTCTATAATATACCGATGGAGTTGTTCTGTCGGTAACCCCTTTAGTGATATTTTAAAAATATTTTAAAATTATATATATATATATAATAAATATATATGATGAAAAAAAGTAGAAAAAAATTAAAATAATATAAAAATAAAAAATTTATTACAAATTTAAACATTTTACATTCAAATACAATAAATCTAAAATAGAGATGGCGTTGGAGGAGGAGGAGTCTGGTTGTTACTGAGACCGTGGGGCTAATTACGAGGTGCACTTGTACCACTCACCTGTGATCTCATCTCCATTATCAATCGGCAAAGTTTTTCATAATCAGCAGTGAGTCGTTCATATTTTCATTAAAATAGGACGTCTGAGCCTATACTAGTTTGTCCAACATTGCCGCGAACTCCGGGGTTTTAATGCTTGGAATCAGTTACAAGCATCCAATAGTTGAAACATTGTGGGCCGTCTGCAAGTTCTCGGTTGTAGTGTTAGAGAGTCCGTACACCCAATATCTATCGGGTCCACCGGAAAAAATAGTTGAAAACCAACACACCATAAAGTGATGAGTTTGGCTATTCACAAACTACTGCACCTCTATTTTATGGTTATCACTCCACATATGCAGTTCAATAAAAAGCTCAATCAAGCTTGGCTCGCGTCCAAGAACTGTAGCCTGCAAGAAAAAAATGGTGTCACTTGAATATATTTATAAAAGAAAATTAATAAAAAAATAGATGTTATACAAAAATCCTACCATCAACTTCACATGCGAAACGAACAGAACAGAGTCGATGGTTTTCATGGTAAAGGAACCGTGAACACACTGGTTTATATTTTCCATACCGAACTGTGACTATCACATAAAATGCATAGAAGTCACACGCTGAATGTATTATGTCCATACACGCTCTGAGACATACGGTGGTCTTAAATCCTTCCACACCACCAAGTCATTCCAACCTATAAGCTCCTTTTCTTTTGAACATTTTTTGACTTTCTTTTTCGCCTCTTACAAACAATCATGCAATCTATATGATATAAATTAATTATCTATTAATAAATGAAAAATAAAATTTTAATATTTAGAATAAAAAAATTATTTTAAATTCGATCTTATCTAATTGCAGCGTGATTCTCTCAAACCATTCTCACAACATTATTATCAGCTATCTCCCATTCAAATTTTCACTTGAAGTAAAAATTTATGGAAAAAATTTCAGTAATTTCAATAAACTAACCAAATTAACATAAAAAAATTTTTAAATTAAGACTAACCTTGAACTTTGAAAACCATGCATTGACCTGCGATTTTAATTCAGGATGTTTGGAAACCTAGCTCCATTGAAACAATGGAATTTTCATCGACGATTTAAAGGTCGATGTTATTGTTCTCGCAACCTCAATGTTTGTAAACCCTGAAGTTGTATTCATTAAAAGAAATTACTTCTTAAAAAATGATTCACCATGACATTATGAAAGCAAAATACACTTACATTGAAATGTCATCCTTCCACCAGACTTCGTGCTTGTGGGTAAATGGATCCCATTGTGAAGAGACTCCCTTAATGTTGTGGCATCACACTCGACGATCCCGCCTCGTGAGTTGATGTTTGTACATCAAGTACCTGTTCTTGGTCGACACCTAATGAGTCATGGTCGTCAGCATCGCTGCTAAAAGAACTAGCAAAGATCATGTACTCTCGACATGCAATAGACTTTTTCCTAGGTATCTACAGAAATTAACATGTAAAAACATTAAACGATTCCTATTTTAAAAAAAATTAGTGACACCTTCCCTACATGGGAGACTACCCAAAATTGTTAAACCTACAAATACATAACATATATGCCACAAACCAAGTTATTTTATTTAACTACTTCTAACAATTTAGCATAATTTAATTTAATAGAAAATTTTTATTTTCTACGTAATAATATTTTTAATCCTAAATTTACAAAAAAAAAAGAAATATTCTAAATTTACAAAAAAATTAAAAAAAAATTAAAATTAATCCTAGACATTTAATTGAAATTCAACAACAAAATGAAAAAAAAACTAAAATTAAACAAAATAATGCAAAAATTATTACAATGAAAGCTAAAATTCAACACAATTATTTCTAAGTGATAATATTTTTAATCCTAAATTTTAAAGAAAAATTATTCTAAAAGGAATAAATACAAAATATTAATTAAAATTAATCCTACTCATTTAATTGAAGTTGAACACCAAATTTGAAAAAAAAATAACTAAAATTCTGCAAAAAAAAAGCAAAATTATTTCAATAACAACTAATATTCAAAAAATTATTAATTCAAAAAATTATTAAGAGCAAAAAATTGAAAAAGAATAATGAAAAAAATAAGAATAATGCAAAATAAACACAAAAAAGGAAGAAAAAAAAATGAAAAATTCTTACATTAATGACGTGTTTAATTTCAGCTGATAATTAAAAAAAAGAAAGAGAAAATAAAAGAGATTGTTAATAAACCCAAAAATAAGAAGAAAAACAACATATATAAGGATGATAAGAGAAGAGAACGCTTGATTTTGGCTGAGAATGAGAGAGAGAAACAACTCTGTGAAAGAAAAACAGAGAAGAAGAAAGAAAAAGATGAAGCTCTGTTTGTTCTGATTCTTGTCTTTTAATTTAGTTTTACCAACAAAATTACCTATAAAATAATAAATATTAATATTTTTAATATTTCAATCAGTGATTCCTTTTGTAAAGTGAAATTAAAATTTAATGGTCTTGTTATTTGGGCGCCTTTTACCAATGAAATCACAAATGAAAAATTAAATATTAATATTTTTATTAATTATGCTGGTGATTCATTCTATAAAGTCAAATAAAAAATTTTAACTTGCAAGAAAATTTTTAGAAAGCCCTCCAAATATTACAGACTCTTTTCATCCAATTGAGGATGTCGTTGGGAAAAAATTGATCAGTCAAAAGAACATTAATTATCAGCATATTAAGAAATGAACAGTTCTCATAGCCATTGGAATATATCGACAAACATATTTCATTAGTATACCAGTATATAATAAACACCATGAACATTGCCTGTGGAAGGGGAACAATTCCTATTGTCATTGGAATACCGACAGATATATTTTGTTGGTATACCTGTATGTAATGTACAGTCATCTGGTATTTCCATCAGTGTAAAACAGTGTCTAATGCCAAATTATATTTGTATTTCCTATCTAATCATCCTGCAAATTCTTAAATTCATAGCTGCACACATAACATGATAACACCAGTTTACATCACAATAATAAAATAAATATTTCCTTGTCATTCAATAATAAATTAACATCATAGTCATTACATTGGAATAAATTTCATTCGTAAATATTACATTATAGTTTATGGCATTACACATTCATGTTGTATAAATTAATCAAAAAAAAAATTTCTTCATCAATTGACTTATCTTTATCTCCATAGCAATCTCCTACGTTGATTTCATCGTTATCATCTTCATCGACTTGTGTATGTCTGTTATAGCTCAAAACATCATTCCTCGATATATCATAAGTCAAAACCCCGGATGATCACAATTACTTCAACTCACTAGTCAACGATCGAAGATAAACATCTATATTTCGACCTAGTCTATTAGGACCATGTATGACCGTAAATAAAAACATGAACTCTAACCTCACACACATCCCCAATGACAAGTTGTAAACCGTGAATATCATTGGCCAACAAGAAAAAGAAGCAACAAATGACTCGAATAAATTGAATCCATCTGTATATAATCCAAGATGCACGTTCCTTGTCTCTATCGGAAACTAAGCGCACACACTGTTAAAGTGTTTCCAGACTTCACCATTAGAAGGATGAACCATCACTCCATCCATTGTACCATGTGATCGGTGTCATGTCATGTGCTTAGTAGCCTTTGGTAACATGAATAACCTCTACACTTAGTCAACTATGCATTTTCAAGGTAGTATAACATCAGAAGTTTGGACACTTGTCAATTTTCTGGTATCCTAGAACGAGGGGCTTCATCATGGACTTAGTAGCATAAAAGTTCTCTTTCAGCCTGTTCCCTTCAAATAAAATGCTTCTTGCTCATGCAACAATTTTTTCATAATCGATCTTACTCAACTCATGATCTGATTTAATGGTGAAAACCTGTGCAATAGCCGATAATTTATTGTGATTTGTGTAACCATACCATAATAGTTTGTTTGAATATTTCAAAAGATTAAAAACCATAGCCGCGTCTACATTATGTTCTTCATCTACGATTGAACATTGACCGACATACCCTGATTCATTCTCATCGCATCCATAACCATATTCCTATAAGAATTACTATTGTCATCTATATCTCCATGCACATTGCTAGAACTAGAAGTTAACTCAACCATCCTTTCTACCATGGTATCGTGAGGAACATATGGTTCTTCATCTGCATACCAATAAAGGTACTTCTCCATAAATTCTTTTTTTTATTTTTACACCTCTTGCATGGACATCTAATACCTCCTCCACTAATATTTCTCAGATTAGATAATGCGTATTTAATAAAACTCTGAACCTCATTACAATAATTTATCATCTGCAACTCTTGGGGTGAATCTTTATACATCCATAAACAATCATTTATTACTTATATCAAACTTATATAAAATAATGATGACAACATGTATTAATTAACTATTTTAACTAAATAAATATGCAAAAATATTGATCTAGCTCCAACTTATTCAATCTATTTTAATAGTACTCTTAGTTCATTATCAATTATCTACATAAATTTAAATTTCTACATATTTACCAAAAATTTCAACTCAATAATAAATTGATAAAATATAAAACGGACTCGTTATATAAATAAGCCATTATTTATTTCATCACAAAACACCTAAGTCAAAATTCAACATAAGTTTCATCAATTTACAAACAAATATAATTTTATAAAATTTAAAACAAACCCTAACATGTACAAATCATAAATCTATAAAATAAATTTGTATGAGAAAAAACTATAAAACAAGTAAACACTCAAACAAAATACATATACTTCAAAAATATGCGAAAAGAAAATTACATTTTAAAATTGAGTTCAAATAAAAAATGATAGATTAGCTTACTTAAAATGAAGAAACCTCGGTAAAATTTGAATCAGAACACGAATGCTAACAAACTGAGTGTTCTAGTGGTCGAATATTTTATGGGAGGTTGAATTGTATTAAGATTAGGGGAGAGGAGTGGTTGTTTGTTGTAGAAAAAAATTGTATAAGGAAGAATAAGAAATGAGGGAAGGGGAGAGGAGGGTTGATTGTCACATCATAAATTAAATATTAATGATGACATGACCGACGAAATTATTTTGTTAGAAACTCCATCGGTCATTGTGATAAAAATATCACGTCTCTATACAATTTGTATTTTTTTAATCACAATATAATACCCTTCGTACTTTTCTCGGTGTATATAATGAGAAAAAAATATTGTCGGCATATTTATGGATGTACCCTACCATCAGGTTAATTCCATTAGTAATGTTGTCTATAAAAGTTACATGGCATCGTACTATTTGGCTTTTTTTTTCATTTCTTATTTTCCCATTACAATTCCCTCGGTATATACCGAGAGAATTTTTCTGTCGGTATTTACCAATGGATATAAAGATAGAAAAATTATCGGTAAAGATCATTGGAATATATCGACAGAAAAATTATATTGGGGTTTCCATTTATATTTGCTAATTTTCTGGTAGTTGCTTTCTATTTTATCTTAAAGTTCTAGATGACCATCTCTCAAAATGAGCAGTAGTACTTAAGGACGTGTTTATTTTTGTAGTAGAAATTGTGTTTTACAAAATTTTGAAAAAACTTTTTGCTTGAATTTTTTTTTATGTTTTTGAATTGTTTTGATGTGCTGATGTTAGAAATAGATTTAAAAAAATTTAAAATTTATTATTTTCATGTATTTTCAAGTAAAAATTATTTTAAAATACAACCGCAACTGTAACCACACTTCTAACCTCCCCTGGATCTTATTGTTCCAGACAAAGACTTGTCAAATTGTTTCATTTCTCCGAGTATATACTTTCTACAAACACAAAAGACTCCTGTTTAAACCGAAAGATACGTATTCCATCATTAAACTTCGTTTTCACCTTTGGTACAATTGTTCTTTTTATCACTTGATTCTACAACACCAAATGGCAAATACCGGTTCAAAGACGCATTATTGTGGTGGCTTGAGAGAGAGAGAAATAAAGAGACATGTAGAAGAACATTTCTCCAAGTTTCCATGGAAGTACGGACATGTATAATTAGACATTTAGATATACAGATGCCAATATATAGCTTATAACATAATAATTCCAAAGTAATTGTCCATGGTAATGGTGGCAGAGAATCGATGAAGGAACTCGACTTGCTAATACTGTTCCATGTTCAATTCCATGCCACTTGAGATAGGTTGAAACAAAGAATACGCCGTCCATGATCGGTGATCACTGCAATTTTTACTTTACAAATGGGCCATGGACACCCATATCAATGTCCGGTGACATAGTTTTATACGTTTTTTTTCCCCGGTGACAACATAAGATACTATTCTGTTAAGAATATATAACAATCCATCGAAAGTTTTTCGAAGAGCTCATGATTTTATAAAATTATAATCATGGATTATAGCTAGGTTATTTTAATAAAGCATCACACCAGGACAGTGACTGCGACCGAAACCACAATTAAAACCATGGTTGATAGCTGAAACTGACACCGAAGAAGATGTTTATCTTCTATCCAGCATTGCCATTATATCTCAGGCACACCTTCCTCCGCGTTACAGCATAATTAAACGCGTAAATGTGGCCCATGTATTTGATACGGAGAAGATAGAAGAAATGAATGGCATTACTAGCTAGAAACCACATTTCTGAAGGAAAATCATGACAGACGATACTTGAAATCATTTCGGCAAGACTTTAGAGCAGCGATGCTTATCCATCTAGCATGATTTTCCTTTTGTTCTAGTGTTAGTAGGTGGACAGGACACACACACACACGAGCTTACAAGAAAGCCAGTTTTCTCAGTAGTTGAGAAAGTTGGCTGTGAAAGTAACAAGCAGCATTTATTCATCTTAGCACATGATGTTACATAATTACATTACATATGTAGAGAAAAGTGACAGGAATAATTATCATATACACACAACTTCGATAAGTATGGAATTCGAAATGAACAGCCTTCAAGTACTTGTTGAAATACATGATCTTGCGTCCATGTCTCGTAAGCTTGATGTGATTTTCGTTTCAAGAGAATCATTGAACCTAGCTTAGACCCTTAATTCTGATAATTAACTCGAGCCCTAATTTTATTTTTTATTTTTTTTATAGATGATAGATCCTGACTCAGACCTATTAATTAAAAAGAGAAAGGTCATTAATTCTAGATAAACTATTACTCATCAGCTTCATTTGTAATGTTTTAGAGTATTAATCACCATATTGCACAAATTTAACCAACAATAATTAACACAAGGCTTCACATTACAAATGGTTGAACCATAGTAGGGTAGGTAATTGAATAAAACCTTGTTCCATAAAAGTTCTTTTTTTTTTTTTTGCTTAAATTTATTTTTTTATATATGTTTTGGATCGCTTTAATACGCTGATCTCAAAAATAATTTTTAAAAAATAAAAAAATATCATTTTGATGCATTTCGACACGAAAAACACTTTAAAAAACAACCACTACAACCACACTTCCAAACAGGATGTAAAAATCTAATTTCTTGCAACTCGAAAGCTAACATGATAGACACATAGTTAGTGTTTAGGAATATGATAACTTCTGCTTTTAGATATTAATGTTTTTTTAATAGTTTTGATGTGCTAATATAAAAAAATTATGAATAAATTATTTTGATATATTTTCTAGCGAAAATCGCTTTTAAAAAATATTCTAAAACACATTAACAAACATATTTAGTAGATTATCAACTTAAGAGGAATGTAATTTTGTTTTTTAACAGCCAATATATCCTCATACTAACTTTTGCATATTGAAACTAAGGTTATGGTAAACTAGGTTTTAATCAATCCCAACGAACTGACATGATAATAAAAAAAAAATTATTTTCTTTGATTTATTAGGACCAAATCTAAAAGTCAATTTCCAAATAAATTTATTGGATTTTTTAATATATCAGTTAAAAATAGAGAATATGCTTTCAGATCGAAGGAAAACATTATCACTACAAGATTTCACAGTTTTACCGACGGAAAAATTCTGTCGGTGTATGATTAGAAGTTTGTCGGTGATTTTTTTACCGACGTCATCATCGACGGAATAAGTCCGTTGGCTTTACCTTCGTCGGTGATTCCCCATTCCGTCGGTATATCAGTCTGAAAAACAAAAAAAACCATTTACCGATAGTTTTACAGACGGAACGTGCGAGCCAAAAAAAAAGATTCCCGCTTCAAATATACCGACGGATTTTCATTCCGTCGGTGACATTGTAATTACCGACGGAAACTATCCGTCGGTACATCGGTCGGTGAATATATGAAATACCGACCGAATATGTCCGTCTATAAATTCATCGGTACTGGTGGAAGCTACTGTCAAATGCCGACGGATTAATTCCGTCGGTAAGTCTGTCGGTGAACGTTTAAAATACCGATCGAATTAATCCGTCGGTAAAATCATTGGTAATAGTTTTTTTTCTTAATTTTTTTTTTAAAAAATTATTTAGGATATATAATATAAAACTATATAAATTAATTGTTATACAAACCAATTATGCAAATAAAATTTTTATTAAACATAAAAAAAAACAAAGTTAAATAATTTTCATTACAAACTAAATATGTTTCAAGAAAAATATTAAATGAAGTTTTAAAGGTAAATAATATTGATTACAAATTAATATAAATGTGGAGCTAGAGGAGGAGGAGGAGATCCTGGAGGAGGTTGGAGGTTATACGGCCAAAAAATATTAGGCGCACATGTTCCACTATTTAACATGTTCATGATTATTTCGCAAAACTGTTCATAAGCCGCTTTTTGTTGCTCATGAGCCGCTTCATACTCCGCTTTTTGTTGTGCTTGAGACGCTTTGAGTTGCTCAGACTCCGCTCTTTGTTCCTCTCTGAATTGTGCGTACTCCGCTTTTAGGTTATCGTATTTCTCGGAGTCGAAAGCAGTGTGTTGCTGCAAGGCCACGAACTCCTTAGATTGGGAGCTCGATATTAATTGGGAGCTCCCAACGGTTGAAACACTACGGGTCGACCGCAAGTTGTTGGCCGTAGTGTTGGAGAGCCCGTAAACCTGATTTTTATTGGGTCCACCTGACGAGCCAACCTCCATCCACAAATCCGGATCGAATTCCGGATGGGTCAAAGTATTGTCCCCGTATCTCTCCCTCAACCGATTATTATACGTCTCCTGAAAATTAAAAAAAAGTAATCATCATATTCAATACAATAAACATAATAACTTACATAATAACTTACAAAATAAAATGGTTGAACAAACATACCACGAAATGCTGACCACGGTTATCAACGAACTGTTGCGCCCCCTTCTGGCGGTCTTGACTCCGCACATGCGTCTCCACAAACAGCTCCATCGGGCTCGGCTCACGTCCAAGAGACGCAGCCTATAATGAAAAAAGATATATTAATAACAACTGAATTTAACGATATATTTCATTTAAATTAATCTTACCATCTGTTTCGCATGTGCAGCAAACGGAACGGAGCCGCTAGTGTGCGTTGTCACCCCACCATGAATTGGCCGATTCCAGTTGCCAGCACCGGACTGTGAGCGTCGTGTGAACCGCTCAGAAATCACGTGCTCAAGATAGTGCGGCCATATATCTTCCGGGATGTATATTGGTTTGAAATCCCTCCAAACCGCAACATCGTTCCAGCCTTCAAAACCCCTATCCCTCGCGGGTTTTTTTGCCTTTTTCTGTGTTTCATACCAAAAATCACGCAACCTACTTCACGCAACCAAAAATTACATTTCGAAACATAAATTTTTGTCTAAAAAACATCATGTATTGTTTTTTATCTTACCTAGTTGCCGCGTGATTTTCCCACACCCTCCTCACAACAGTGTTATGCTCACTGTCCCAGCAGAATTTGTGTTGTGTATAAATAAACAAGTTTAAATAAAAACAATAATTTATTTACAATTATATTAATAATTTATTAGAAATAAGCTGAAAATTATAAATTAACACCAACCTGAAATCTGCCAAACCATGTATTGATTTGAGGCATCCATTCAGGATGCTTGGATATCTGACTCCGTTGAAACAATGGAATCTCCATCGACAATTTAAACGCCGATGATATTACTCGGGCGGCTTCAATGTTTGTGAACCTGAAAATAAATGAAATAAATTCAATAGTGATTACTTCATAAATTATGTTGTAATTTAAAAAAAAAAACTAAAACCTTAACAAACTTACATTGAAAGGTCGTCCTTCCACTGTGCCTCATACTTGCGGGTAAATTGATTCCGCGTGAAGGCATCCGCCCTGGCTTATGAAGTACCCATTGGAAGAGGCAGCATCGGTTGACGGCGCAGGTGGTGTAGGTGCCTCTTCTTGAGAGGTACCTAAGGAAATATCATCCTCGTTGCTAGACGAACTAGCTGCGACCCTACTTGAGCTACCAGCTCTGGTTTTCGTTTTACGCATCTACACAATTTTATACAAATACTTATATAATTAAATTCAAATGTCAAAAAAAAATTGGACAGCACCTCCCCTATACCGAATACTACCCAAATTCACGAACCTGCACATATTAACAATAGCCACAACCAATTTACCAAATCTATACTACTTAGGTGCCATTTGGTAATGCAGCTGTACAGGAGGTTCAAATAAACCACAGTTTCTATGTGTTTGGTTATGCAAAAAAATAGATTTTATTTTGGTGGGACCCACAGTAATTGTGGTTGCACCTGTGGCTGATAAGAAACTGGAAAATTATGCTTTCCAACAGCAGCTAACCTCATTTTTCAAGATCCATTGTGCTAAGAGAAAAAAGTCGGCTCAACTATTCATCTTTTGTCTTTGAAATTGCAAATTCTATATGCTGTAGCTTGTCTTCCCCATACATTAGAGAGCATGTAAAAGATGACTTCCTGGAGCTTTTTCACTGTGAGGAGAATGGTGTAGCACCTTGTTTACAGGGATCAGGGTTGGTACAGAACCTAAATGTAAAAAAATATATTTTTTATTATTTTTCATAGTGTTTTATTCAAAAAACTAATATTTAATATTATTCAATGATACTATATAAATTAAAAGGATATCGCATAATGACGTAGTATTTACAGAATTTGATTTCAATTTCAATTTTGTTCCCGATAATATTTTACCCGATGTTATTGCATGCTCAATAAACCACGAGCGTAGTCTTTATCGAATGAATTTCGTATGTTATGGAATTGTAGATGGTTTAATAGAACAATAAAAAATATTTTATATAAAGTATTATTTATTTCATGATGTAATAGCAGTAGTTAAATTTACAATATTTAAATTAAAAATCATCAATATTATCATATTTTTTAAAATTATTTTATAACCTCAATTTCAAAAGCATTTTTAACCAAACACATTAAACTACTTTTTGTTCAACCTCAATTTCAACCACAGTTTTAACCAAACATCTATTTTTTCAAACCAACCTCAACTAAAAGTACTTTTTATAAAACAACTTTTTTCAAACCACAACCACAACAGCTACCGCAATACCAAACACACTCTTATTCCAACATATTCAATTACTAATCCTAAGGTAAATTCAACATTAAGAATTACAATTCAAGTAATTATTCAATAATTATGCCAATACAACAAAACAATAAATTAAAAAAAAAACTCTAGAATAACAATCAAAATAAATGGAAAAAATTAAACACAAATCATGCAATAATAGAGTAAAACTAATAATTATTCCAACATATTCAATTACTAATTCTATGGTAAATTCAACATTAACAATAAATATTCAACAAATTAACTACTAATAATTATGCCAATACAACAATAAAAACTATTCAATAAATTCAAAAAAAAAACTATAGACATTAGCAATGAATTATGCAAAAAAAACTATAGGCTTTATGTACATTACAAAAAATACACCAAAACAAAAAAAATAACAAAAAAAAAAGCAAAAAAATACCATTAAAGTAAAATAAAATAGAGGAAACACTAACCTTTTAAACTGATGAAGATGATGAAGAAAACTTGCTAGAGATTGGAGATGAAAGCTTTGAAGAATTGAGAGGAAAAAAATCGAAATCTTAAGGTGAGAAACGAAGGAGAAGAAAAAATGAACTGAACAGGCGGTCAGTTGAACTTATATGGCAGTTTTACCGACGGATTCATTGACGAATATAAAATTAATTATTATTTTAATTTATTCCGTCGGTGATGTGTTAACAAATCCGTCGGTAAATTTTGAATTTCGCACCAAAATTTTTAATGACCCTCCATATTTTTCGCGGTCCGTCGGTAAATCCGTCGGCAATATGACGCGGTCAGAGGCGCATTTAATGCACAACCCTTTGAAATTCGCACGGTCCGTCGGTAATTTCATCGGTAAAATTGACCCGCCGACAACTTGCTGACGGATTTAAATTCATCGGTGTGGCCGTCGGTGATAGGGTGGCATTTCAAGTAATTATTTTTGAACTTTTTGTGAAATGCCGATGGACTTAATGTCATCGGTGTTGCCGTCGGTGATAGGATGGCATTTCAAGTAATTATTTTCGAACTTTCTGTTAAATGCAGACGGACTTATGGCCGTCGGTGTGCCCGTCGGTGATAGGGTGGCATTTCAAGTAATTATTTTCGAACTTTCTGTGAAATGTCGTCGGTGATCGGGTGGCATTTCAAGTAATTATTTTCGAACTTTCTGTGAAATGCCGACAGACTTAATGCCGTCGGTGTGGCCGTCGGTGATATGGTGGCATTTCAAGTAATTATTGGCGAACTCTCTGTGATATGCCGATGGACGTAAATCCATCGGTGTTTCCGTCGGTGATATGGTGGCATTTTAAGTAATTATTTTATTTTACAAAATATATCATCCATGATCAATAATTATTTCAAGTAATTATTTAGTAATTGTGGCATTTCAACTAATTATTTCATGTAATAAATATTTTGTGTTTCAAAATATATCATCCATAATCTAAATTACATGAAAAAAAGGGTTTTACATAGGGTTTTATTTTGGTAGTTAGTCAGAATTTTCTTCTTCTTCGTCATCAATTGAATTGTCATCACCTTCATCGCAATCTTTAATATGAATATCATCTTCTTCATCGACATTTGCTTGTCCGCTAGAGCTCAAAACAAAATTCAACTCCTCTGCGTCAACATCAACAAGACTATCATTGAAAACATGAAAATTTGAATTTTCTTCCAATTCAATCGAAGGAGCAACTTGATATGGTTCAACCACCTCACTAATTTGAAAGACTTCATCTCGCACACTTGTGTCTTTGTTCTCATCCTGAACAACCTCGACACGACCCCGGGGTTTCGTTTTTAAAACGGACAACCAATCCACTCTTGATCGATCCTTTCTAAATGAAGGGGTGTATGTGTAATAAACTTGTTGACATTGCTTTGCGAAAACAAAGACATCGTTCATGTTGTGGAGTCTAGCTTTTGAGTTGATTTCGACCAAACCATAGTGCGGATCAACTTTGATTCCTCTGTCAGTCGTGTCATACCAATAGCATTTGAATAAAAACACTATATTCTGCTTGGTATGATATTGTAGTTCGACAACCTCTTCTAATCTACCATAGTAGTCAACTTCTAACTCACTACTAGTGGATCCCTTAAAACAAACACCGTTGTTGTATGTCTTTCTTCCTTGCCCGTATTCTTCAGTATGGAAAACATATCCATTGACAAAATACCCGCTGTAGCACTTACATTTTCTTTCAGGCCCCAGGCTTAGTGAAGACAATGACTTAGGCGCACTCCTTCCCATTTGATAAACCTTGTATGTAATGTACATCAATAAACAGTAAATGAGAATCTCGTAATGACATGTATACGTACAGTAATTTTGCAAGTTAGAATGAGTTTGTGATAGTGCTTACATGTGTTTTGAACCACGTGGCAAACTGCTCATCTTGTAATTGAAAGATTTGGGATTCGGTCAGCTGTGAGTTATTGGAGAGCAAATATTGTCGATGTTGCCTGCAAGTGATAATGATTGTATGATATTACAATATATAATTAACAGTATATTACTAACAAAGTCTAATTAGTATAAACTTACTGAATAAAAGGTCTCAGCTCATCACAGTTAAATAGAACATAGTTGTGTGCTTGTTTGAACTCTATTTCCGACAAATATCTTCCTCTTACGACATTTTTAGGTGTGGGTCGTCCAGTATTGGAGAATATTGACAAGTTACCACTGGAAGACACTTCACCGTCATCATCATGCCCTGGAACGCAATTGATTCTCGTTCTCAGATGAGGTTCGAAATAGTACGAGATAAATGTTGAGATCTCCTCAACAATATAGGCCTCACATATCGAAGCCTCAACATGCGCCTTGTTCTTAACCTTTTTCTTGAGATTAAACAAGTACCTGCATTGAAATATTAATCAAGTATTTTCAATTAAGAAAAACATATAAAATACTTTTATATATGAATTACATTGCAACTGTAATATCTAACCGTTCGAATGGATACATCCATCTATATTGGACCGGTCCTCCAGCTTTTGCCTCGAACGGTAGATGTATAGGGAGATGCTCCATTGAGTCAAAAAATGATGGAGGGAATATCATCTCAAGTTTGCATAATGTCTCGACGATATTCATTTGAAGCCTCTCAATGTGATCAACATTCAACTTGCTGGAGCATATATCTCTAAAGAAATGACTGATTTCATTGAGTGCATCCCATATTCCCTTTGGCAACAAATCACGAAAAGCTAATGGGATGAGTGTTTGCATAAACACGTGGCAGTAATGACTCTTCATTCCATACAATCTCCAGTCCTCTATATTAACCAGCCTTGATATGTTCGATGCATGTCCATCCAGAAAACGCAGACTCTTAAGCCATTTGTAGACTAGCAGTTGTGTGTTTTTCTCTAACACGAAGCTTGCTCTTGGTTTTGCGACTCGTGACTCATCATAAACCAACTCCATATTTTTACAGTTACAGTATAAAGCTATTTCCAATCTAGCCTTGATATTGTCCTTTGTCTTCCCTTTCACATCCATGACGGTGTTGAAAATATTCTCAAACATGTTCTTTTTTATGTGCATGACATCAAGGTTATGGCGGAGCAGATTGGTCTTTCAATAAGGAAGCTCAAAAAAGATACTTCGCTTTACCCAATTATAGGTCAAACCAAAACCAGGAAACTTTTGCTTACCTGATTGAAGGCCAAACACAATGTCACCGTACTCTGAGACAACATCATGCAATTCTTCACCAGAAAGACGCGGGGATGCAACATGTTTTTCAACTCTACCAATAAAAAAATCTTTTCTGTTCTTTCTGTACCTGTGATGAAGTGGCAAGAAGCGATGATGACAGTAAAAAAAAAAAGCTTTACCTCCATTTGCTAGCGTGAATGCCTTGTTGTTTTCCATGCAGTATGGACATACAAGTTTCCCATGCGTGCTCCAACCAGAAAGCATTCCATAAGCTGGAAAATCATTGATAGTCCACATCAATACCGCCCTCATAAGGAAATTTTGTTTCCTCGATATATCATAAGTCAGAGCTCCGGAGGACCACAACTACGCCACTCATCAATCAACGGTCAAAGACAAACATCTATATTCCACCCCGGGCTTCTTGGACCGGGTATGACAGTAGATAAAAACATGAACTCCGGCCTCATACACATTCCCGGTGGCAAGTTATAAACTGTAAATATGACCGGCCAACAAGAATAAGGAGCAGCAAATGACCCAAATGGGTTGAATCTGTCTGTACACAACCCAAGATGCATATTCCTTGATTCAGCTGAAAAGTGAGGATGAACACTGTTAAAGCGTTTCCACGCTTCGCCGTCAGAAGGATGAACCATCACTCCATCAACCGCATGGTGTGTTTGGTGCCATGTCATGTGCTCAGCAATCCTTGGTGACATGAATAACCTCTACAGTCTAGGTGTAATCGGGAAGTATCTAAGTTTTTTATATGCCACTAGAGTCTTTCCCCTGCCAGTTCTAGGTTTGTAACGGGAATGCCTGCATGTCATGCACTCGGTCATCTCAGCATTTTCAAGGTAGTATAACATGCAGAAGTTAGGGCACATGTTAATTTTTTGGTATCCTAAACCGAGGGGTTTCATCATGGACTTCGCAGCATAGAAGTTCTCTTTCAGCCTATTCCTTTAAGGTAAAATGCTTCTTGCCCATTTAATAATCTTGTCATACCCGGTCTCACTCAACCCGTGATCTGACTTGCTGGTGAACACATGTGCTACGCCCGATAATTTACTATGATTCGTGCAGCCATCCCATAATGGTTCGTCAGAATCTTTCAACAAATCAAAAAACCTAGCTGCATCTGCATTAGGTTCTTCTTCTATGATTGGACATTAACTACCATTACCTTGATTCATTCTCATTGCATCCATAACCATATTTCTGTAAGGATTAGTGTTGTCATTTGCCGCTTCATGCACGTCGTTGCTAGCACTAGAAGTAGACCCAACCACCGTTTCTTCCATTCTCCTCTCACTCTCGCTAACAAATACTTCTTCATGGGCATACCAACATTGGTAATTCTCCATAAACACTTTGTGTAGAAGATGCATCATTACAACATCTTGATGCAGATTTTTATTTTCACACTTCCTGCATGGACACCTAATACCGCCTCCAGTAAAAGTTCTAGGAATAGATGTTGCGAAATTAATAAAACCCTGAACCCCGTTACAATAATCCATCCTCCGCAATCCTTAGGGTGAATCTCGATACATCCATGAACGATCATCCATGATTTCTATCGAACCTCTATAAAATTATGATGACATAATGTATTAATTAACTAAGTTAGGTAAATAAACTTGCAAAAATATTACTTTACCTTGAGATTATCCAACAAACCAATCACAACTTCTCATAAATATTAAATATTCATTATCATTTATCAACGTCCATACAAATTAAAATATATAAATTTACAGAAATTACCACTCCGTAATACCATTGACAAAACTTTAAACGGACCCATTAAGTAAGCTATTAATTATTTCAAAAAAAGCACATGTACTTGGTAGTTCCATAAAGTTTTAACAGTTTACAAACAAATACAATCTTACAAAATCTAAAACAAACCATAACAGGTATAGAATTATACATTCATATACTACAAGTTTGTTTGAGAAATAACAATAAAACATGTGCATTTGCTAACAAAATACATATACTAAAAAAACAATAAAATATAATTGACATTTAATTAAATATTAAAATTTAAAAAGAAAGAATTACTTACAAAAATTGATAAAATCCTTCGGTAAATCAGAACACGGATGTTGTGATCACAAAACTTCAAGAAATATAACTTGTTGTGCTGATATGAGGAAGACTTTTTTTTGGGGGGAGGGGGGCTGGTTGTTTGCAGATGGGAAGAGTTGGGATTAGGAAAGAAGAAGGAGAAATAGGGGAGGAGAGGGTCGGCAGAGCTGACATATATTAACTTTTATCAACAGATTCACCGATGGATATTCTATCGGTGATCACGTTTGTGATTCTGACGGAAACATAGACACGTCACCGTACGGATCTGCCATTTCAAATCCCTCGGTGAGTCCGTCGGTAATGTAAACGGCGCATCGGTCACATCACTGTACGGACTGTCGTTTTTGAATCCGTCGGTGATGTCGTCGGAAAAAAATGACCCGCCAGAACCTTCACGTCAGCGACCCGTTTTTTTAATTCAGAAATTTTTCCGTCCGTAATTCAGTCGGTAACTACCGACGGAATATTTCCGTTGGTAGTTACTGACTGAATTACGGACAGAAAATTTTCCGTTGGTAGTTACCGACTGAATTACAGACGGAAAAGTGTCCGTCGGTAATTCCAACCTCAAATTACCGATCGAAATATTCCGTCGGTAAATCCGTTGGTATTTAGCGAATTTCTGGTAGTGTTATCTCACTTGAAAACATCTTTGACCATCAAATAAAAAACAAGGTTTTAATCAAATGATTAGTAAAAAAAACTGTTGTTTTTAGTGTTTTTTTTTTAAAAAAAACCAAAACCCTGAATGATAATATAAAAACGAAACTCATTAGCTATCAACTAGAAGCGAAACTTGGTTATAAATCAAACTATGCCATGGTAAATGTGTCGACATATAATTTATCCAAAACCACTGTGTGTGTACTCAGCATTCTAAATGGAGTTACAGGCTCGTCCCTCCACCATGTCTAAGTGGTGTGGCCGGCAGGCAGTCGGTTTACTGTTGACCTAGGAAAAATGAGCATGGATCAAGGTGCTTTCACATTCAAGCTCATAATGCAAGCTTACCAAAAAAACAAATCCTTAGAATTGACCCTCGGACGTCTAGTCTCCCTTTTCCTAAACTATTGGGGTGTTGCAATTTTCGTAGATGTAATAATATTATATGAGGCTTGTCTTTGAATAGGAAATGATACCATGATTACTAACAGCATGTTCTTCTAGTCATGCTGATTGCTCCATCGGAAGCTACTTGCTCCTGTCTTGAGAGTAGAAATAATATCGGTCATGTCAATTGTCAACTTCATCTCTCTTGCCGTGTCACAGAAATTTGGGAGTTCTAACCAGAAAAGGTCTTGTCCTCCGAAGACTCATCATTAAGGTTTTCAATTCTTGCAATTTTGCCGCCCGCTGTGTATGTGTCGTTCCTTTCACACTTCCATTTGTTTTTCTTTTTCTGTTTTTTTTTTCTCCTGTTAAATGAAGTTGCTGTTTTTAAAGGATGAAAAGGGCATGTTAAACGTCAATTTCCCATCTTGATTGGCATATTAGATGATTTTCAGAATGAATCTGCACTTTCGAAATATATTTCAAATTGATGATCTGTAATCCAATGCTGGCGTATGATCGTATGAATATGAGAGAAAAGATAAATGAAAATTGCAGTAAAAAAAAAGAAAAGAATGGGTGCGTAATATATTAGTTTTGGAGAAATATATTTGGTTTGAAAATCAATTAATTCAAATGGTCTCATGACTTACCACACGGTTTAAAAAACAAAATCTGAAATTGTAATTTATCTATGAAAAAATTTATCAAGTTATCAAATAATTAAAAAAACAAAAATACAAGAGAACTTTGTAACAACCTAAAATAAAAAAGACAGAGATAACAAATACACAAGGTCATAATTGATCTATAGCATGGAACCAGAATTTTCAAATTAGAGGATATTTAGGGGTGTGATAGCAGAGTTTTTTTTTTTAATATCAACATATTAAAACAATTCAAAAATAAATAATAATAATAATAGTAATAGTAATAGTAATAGTAATTTTAAGCAAAAAATTATTTATTCTTTTTTAAGCAAATAATTTGGGGAGGGGGGGTTTGGTTGAAATTAAGGCTGAAAGGAAAATTGATTATTTATACTTTTTCTATTTTAAAGTGTTGGTTAAACCAGTTTGATTCGGTCTGGTTCAATTGATTTCAGATATTTGAAACCGAACCAAACTAGAATTTTTTTGGGTTTTTTAATTGATTAATTTAATTTTTTTTCTTGGTTCAATTTGTTTGATTTTTTCAATTTAATCAGTTTTTTAAATTTTTTGCCTTACTAACAACTTTCAAGCAAAATAGAAGGCCAGTGGGCCTTTTTTTTTTTTATTCCAAGCCCACCCAATAATATCAACCACATAATTTTGAATTAACTAAAACAAAAGAATGAGTGCGTAATATTAGTTTTGCATAAATATATTTTGGTTTGAATATCATTTAATTCAAATGGTCTGATGACTAACCACACGGTTTATTTTTTTTTAATTCTGAAATAGTAATTTATCTATGAGAAAATTTATCATGTTATCAAATAATTAAAAAAAACAAGAAAATTTCGTTGAAAGAGTCTAAGACAACAAATATATAAGGTCACGATTTATCCATGGCATGGAATCAAAATTTTTAAGTTTTGGGTGTTTGAGAGTGTGGTAATAATTTTTTTTCAAAATATTTTTTACTTGTAAATATATTAAAATAATATTTTTTTATTTTTAAAAAATTATTTTTAATATCAGTATATCAAAACAATTTAAAATTATAAAAATTTTATTTTTTTAGAAACATCGTTTGCAACGCATTACTAAATAGTAATGTGTTTGATATTGTGGTGTATAATACTTTTTAAAAGTGTTTTTTATTTGAAGATGTATTAAGATAATTTTTTAAAATTTTTATTAAATAAGCTCATCAAAACAATAAAAAAAACATTAATAATTAATAATTTGATATTTTCTTTCAAATTAAACTCATTTTAAAAATACAATTAAACACAATATCAAACAATCACCTAAAAGCAGTCTAAATCCAAATTCCAACAACACCCAAACAGAATAGAAGGCCAGTGGGTTTTCTCTTTTTTATTCAAAGCCCACCCCAACAATTTGAACCCACATAATTTTGAATTAACTAAAAATCTCCCATAAATAATCAAAGTTCAAAGTTCTATGACTGCCTTGGCCATATATACTCTCAGTACTGGTCCCTTTTTTCTTGGAACTGATGAGCATTGGATATCGTTCACCGCCATTAGTATTTTTGCTCTATAGGTAAGCGTGCAGTAGCACCAGTCCTCAGGACCAAGACAGCTACAGAATCATAAGCATACATGGCGGCGGCGGTGGAGGCAAAACTGTAATTCAGCCAAAAGAAAGTTAATCAATACCTCCAGTGTATTGCAGCGATGAAACAAAAGAAGAAAATGAATCATCTCAATTCCTTGTGTTACATTTTTCATTATAATAAGCAAGGCTGCAAAGGGTCTATGGGACTGTAAACAAATTTCCTTTGCAGACTGAGTATCTGAATCCGTCCTATCTACAAAAGCAAGAACCTTACTGTGCAAGCATCGAAAAAGCCAGGTGTTTGTTAGGGAGCAGGAATGCACCAAAAGTTGCCAAGATCACACGTAAAATGCGGTTTTCTCGACTCCTCCCCCGGGATGCATGAGGAAAAAACCAAAGGCTGGCATCCAGAAGTAGAGGGTGCGAATTGGATCATCCACCACATGCGACAAGCATTATAGAACTGAAAGAGTGTACTGATTCCTATCACGATAAGGAGCATGATATTTCCCTGTCATGGATACGAGAACGCAGAATTACGTGTGATTTCTGATGATACCAGGAAAAGAAGAGGTAAATTGAGCTCGCACTTAACAAAGCAAGGAAGCATGCATTCAGAGGTCAGAGGGTGACAGGGTTTAGGATCTTCCATAGAACCATACTGTATTTAATTAATGTCTCATTTCCGGTTGGTGTTTCAGTGACATACCTGGAACCTCAATTACTGTCTTGGCGTGTGTGCGTGTTTGTGTCAAGTTATTCTTGCAATTTACAAGTGTTAGGGAGATTATGTACTTACTGATGAAAGAAGTGGTCGTGAGCAATGAATTTTTGCTCCCAAGGTATCACCTCAGAATTCTAACTCTGTATTTTAAAGTTGCTCTTCCACAATAATCCTCATGCAAGGCTCCGGTCAACTTGGTATCTAAGAACACATGGGAAAACAGTAAAGCAGACCCATAAGTCTTATCTTGTCTTCAGAAAGGAAATTTGTTAACGTAACCAAACAATTCTAAATTCATATTAAACAAGCCCTTTCAGGCTAAACATTAAGCGGTATTCATCAGATATTGAAGCATAACCACTGAATCGGGAAGACACTATTCCTTCTCACACCTGGGAAGGCACAACCCTTTTTTTTTCAGAAGGTAAAACTTAAATCATAGAGTAAAAGAAAAGGTAGAGGTTAATTTTAACATACAGATAGTTAAAACCGAACAGTTGAAGGAAAGATACTCATGGACCAGCCAAAATTATTGTTGGAAGCCATCACAGATACCTTAATTTCTCCTGGTTGCAATCATCATATTCTCCATGCCTTTAGCAGCTTCAGTCATGCCTTGCGCATTGTAGGCCTGGATCATGGTAGCAGAGGTGATACTGTCAGGATTGCATTTTCTCCCTTTCATTTCCAGAAAGAGATTAGACATCTTATCTACATCACCTGCTCAACAATAGGCCCTGATAACGCAGTTGAAGAAAGGCGTATCTAGTATGATGTCAGAGTTCTCCACCTGCCTCAGAATTGAATCAACCTTCATTATATGCCCAGCTTTACTGTACACACTAACAATAGAACAGTATGTAATAATGTTAGTCTTGATTCTCAGATGTTTAGTTTTGCTGAGATATTCCTCCATAGTCTCAATATCATCGGCCTTTCCAAATGTCTCTATTATAAGGTTAAGAGTAACAATCGATGGAGACAATAATCTTTCTTCCATGAATTCCAAAACGGACCTTTATCTTTCCATACACGCCTGCTTTTTCATATGATCTGATCAGAATATTGAACGTCTTAATATCTGGCCTTAATCCTATCAACAGAAATTCAGCATACCACTTCTCCATCTTGTCTTGCTGCCCGCTGCTCCCATAAGCCCCAGTGACGGAGTTAAATGTGAAAAGATCTGGAGCAGAGCTTCCACTTTCAATCATATCCGTCAATGTGTTTTCCATTTCTTCAAGCATTTTAGCCTTACCGTATCCATCAATAATAGTGTTGTATGTAACTATGACATCTCAGCAAGAATTCCTCGAATATGTTCAAAACAACGTAGTTTAATGCAACATATCAGGAGTACAGAATATGCATACACATCCGGTTTGCATTCAGAGATTGGTTTCATTTCAACAACAGCAGAAAACGCCTTGTCAAGTTGACCACTTTGCCATAAGCACTTACAAGAGCAGTATAAACATCAATTGTAGGTTTGAGGCAATCAGACTGCATGACCTCACAAAGCAATCTCGCCTCCTCATGTTGCCTGCACTTGCCAATCATCACCAGCAACTTGGTGTATGTTTTGGTCCTTGGCTCGTACCAGTGCTGCTCACGAAGAGACACGGACTTTATTCTAGAATGTATACATGCATTTTAAGCAACAATGTCACTAATCATCAAGAAAAAAGCAGCAAGCCTCAAAACACTGTCGAATGCATAACTTGAATTTATCAAACCAATTGTGTAATGACATGATCATGGAAAAGTCAATCACTTTCTTGAGAGACTAATACACCATCAAACAAACAGACCTCAAACCAAAATCACATAACTAAAAGCAGGAAAAGAAAAAAGAAAAAAAAAAGCCTGGCAAGAAGAAAAGGGCCAAGAAAAAGAAAACCCATAAACCTTAAGAGCTGATTCCCATTGTTTCTCTTTGATAGCCCCATCAAGAGCTTCTAAAACAGTCTTGGGTCGAAGGTCATTGTTATATTTCCTGGAGTTGATTTTCGTTCAATAGCGTTTACAGCAGCTTCAGCTCTTTAGAGTTCTAGACAAGTCCTTCTTGGGCTGTCTTTTGAGCCCCGTTGAATTCGGGTCTGGGCTACTATAGTGGATTGGAAAGAAAAACTGCTGGTATTGCTTTCCTTTGGATCATGTTATAAGTTTTTTTCTAATTAAATAATAAGTTTATAGAGATTATTTTAAAAGTTTTTTTTTTTGAAAATATATTAAAATAATATATTTTTAAAAAATTATTTTTAATATAAACATATTAAAAAAATCTAAAAATTAAAAAAAACAGTTTCAAATTTTTAAAAACCATAATTTCAACCAACTTGCATTAAAAAAAATAAAAATAAATTCTCGTGACATAGCTCAGCAAAAATTTTGCCAAATTTTGCCAAAAAAAATAAAAATAAACACAAGAAACCGAGTCCATCGTCTTCAAAAATTTTGAATTTGGGAGGATTTAATTTAAATTAACATAAAAGCTAGTTTAGAGAGATATTTTTAATATTAAATTATAAAATGGTCCCTCGTCTTCAATCTTGGATCCAGCACTAATCAAAGTAACCAAATCGGCAAACCCTAAAAAAATCAAAATTGAAAGTACGGCCTGGCATTCTTTGACAAGATGAGGTGAATTCGCAAAAGCAATAGAAAAGATGGGCTTGGAAATAAATCTGGATCATTTTCTTCCATCATAGAAACGTGCTCAGAAAATGCAAAAACAAAAAAAGCACGGTACCACTAATAGAATTAGCTACAATTCGAGGGCACGTTATGCAAATACGTTTATCTAACAAAATAAATATGGAAAATGTGAAATTATTTAGCAACCAAATCATGGAAAAGAAATATAGAGTATCATGTTACTAAATATATACATGTCAAAGGAAATACCAGCTGCTAAACACAGTAAAGAAACCATCTATATATTAAACACGAGCCTACCACTCTCCTGTTTCATGGGTTCTCACGTTTGGGACGTTTCCTAGCAAAACATCCTCTGCTTTGTTTTTCTTCTCCTTTCGGTCTCTCTCTCTCTCTCGTTTTTCTTTCCCGTTCTCTCTCTCTTTCTTTCCTGTTTACAAGAAAGAATTTTTTCGAGAGAGAGACTGGTAGGAATAAACATGTATACGTAGAGAGATCTAGATATGGGAAAGTATACGGAGATTTTGGATGCTGGGATACGAATAGCTTCAAGATTTCATTCTCATTGCCCGCAAACTGCTCGCATGTATTACCATCCGCCGACTAACGCTGACAGCCACACAACAACCACCCCCACCACCAGCATGGTGGTGGCCAGCAGTGTCAGCAATCCGAAGGAAGTTACGAGGGCGGACGTGAAAGAGTCCATTCTTAATTCTATTTGACATCGACAAAATGACAAGGAAAGATGTAAATTTAATGTTCCACAGCAAAAAAAAAACATGTTGAATATTTTTATCCTACCGAGCCCAGAAGGTGTTTCCTTTTCTCTAATCGCAAGTGTGTTTGTTCCTTTATTAATGAATATTCTTTCTCATTAGTACTTTATTCTCAATTAATTATAATTTTCATCTATGCGGTGATGCTATTAGTTAGTTCTATATATATATGATGGATAGGGATGTAAAAGGTTGGCGATTAAGGGGAGAACGAGTAAGCAAGCAACTTGTTGGACGTACAGAAACACTGTGATTCTCTTCAATTTACACCATTGAACATGGAGCTCAAATGGATGAACAAAATGACAAATGTTTTGGGTCCTTTCTGGTGGATTTGAGATGTTCTTTTGATTCCATCTATGACTACCCCGCTGCCCCAAAAACATGTGCAAGCTTAAATGATCGGCGTGACGACTTAACCTAAAAAGGCTTCATGGCCTGGAGTATTACTGTAATAGCATAGCAAAAGATTTCAAGTAAAAACGGGTTAATAACAAAATTGAAAGGCCATTAGATTTGCTTAATTATTTTCGGTTCGGTTTCATATCTTGAAATCATTTTTTTTTTGTAATTCTTCTACAACAAAATTAAATATAATAATAAATTCATTTTAATTTTAAATAATAATTAAATTACATAAAAAAATACTTACAACAATTTTTTTAGACTTGTTATCTATTAAGGTTTTAGACTGCTTAGTACTCTAATGCAACATCGAAAACACATCATCTCGTAAAGGTTCTTTTCCACCTATTTTTTCTTGCTATCAACCAAAAACACTATTAGAAAATATAAATATAAAAATTTAAAGTTCATTATAACAAATAAAAAAAAATCCTTATCATGCTAGCTCGATATGACACCGTACCTCCAGAATGAATGCTTAATTAATGCAATTCATAATATTTGTGGTATTTCTGTCTGACATGGCTCTCTTAGGAGCTCGTGTCAACTACTGGTTCAAAACAATTTTAATCTTATCTTTCTAAATCGATCTTACAAACAATTGGTTCATCGTCCTTAAAAAATATATTTTTTTTCTACCAAAGAAACAAAGACAAATCTCAACATAGTTGTTATAATAACTCATCATGGAATTTAATTACAATGCATAGACAATCAGTAACCAAAAAGATGAATAAAAAATATTGTTAAAATAATAACTTCTTAACTGCATCATAAAATAGAATTTAATTTGTCTTATATTCTTATTATTATAATATTTTTTTTGGTATATACCTTACCATTTCTTAATAAATTCCTAAAATGAAATTTAATTTGTCTTATATCATAGCAACATAGCATGTTCTAACCTAATAGAACGTTAGAGAAGCAAACACAATTATATATTAATTTATATTTTCAATCAATGAAATGGTCAAACAAACTTTTTCAACTCATCAATTAACGGTCATAGGAAAACATCAAGCTTTTTCCTCAGATTCTTCGGCCCAAGAATAATCATTGACAAAAACATGAATGGTTGGGTCATACACTTTCAAGGAGGCTAATTATAAACTATTACAATTACTGTCCAACAAGAGTAGACATTTGAAGACATGTTAAATAGACTAAAATCATCATTGCATAATCCTAACCGAATATTTCGTGGATCGGATGCAAAGTCTTGATGGTCCTGATTAAACTTCTTCCATGTCTCCCCATCATATGGATGCATCATAAATCCATCATCTGACCTATGACAATGATGTCATGTCATATCTTTGGCATGATGTGGAGACATTAATAGCCTCTGAAACGGGGGGGGGGGGGGGGAGGGGAGTTGTTTCTCTGACTTATTAGAACCTTTATTAGTGGGATTTCTAGGTTTGTATCGTAAACTTCCATAAAAGTTATAATTTGTTTTCATAGCATCTACCCCATAATACAACATATAATAATTAGGACACACAGCATATTTATCATAACTAAGTCCAAGTGTGCGCATAAATTTCTTGGCATTATAGAAATTTTAAACCAAATTTTCATTATCATGTACGCAACTTTTTGTAAATTCAGTAAATTTATTGAAGGTCATCTGAGTCAAATTTAGAGTTGACTTTATATTAAGCAATTGTATATAAGCAGATAATTTGAATTGCTTGGTACACCCATCCTATAAAGACTCCCCTACAGCTTTCGGTAATTTATAAAATTTATGTCTCTGGATTCGGAAGTTCCTCTGATACCATAGGACTAGAAACTATATAATTAGAGTATGCATCACCAACCCTCATTGCATGCAGAACCATATTTCTATATGAATTTCCTTCAGAAACATCATCCACCAACATGACTACACCTCAACAATTATTGGTTATGAAATATAAGGCTCTTTATGTACAGTCCATTTTCATAATCAAGTCAAATTCCACTTGAAAATAGGTGTTTATAAACATCTTCTTCCATTAAGAACTTTTGATTTTTGCACCTAACACAAGGAGATCTAATTTTACCTCCAGATACATTTTCGTCAATTGAAAATGCAAAATTGATAAATCTTCGTACACCCGCAATAAATTCTGGACAAATATAACAATCTCTACGACAGTGATACATCCATGATCAATCGTCTATATTAATCTAATTAACTAATTAAAACCAATAAAATTTTAGAATATTATGTAATATATTTCTCAATCTATATTTAAAACTTTATATAATAAATTATCAAAATAACTTCATTAATAATTAGCTCATAAGTTATAAAAGGGAAAGATAAGAAAACTTGCAATAAATGAAAAGAGAACAATATTAGAATACTGTATGAAATTGAAGTATAATTAAATAGTTGGGATTGTGTAAAAAGAGAAAAGATAATATGTTGTTTTAATTGTCCTATGGATTAATGAAATTATGTAGGCTAAATAGCTAGTAATTAGGATACACCAAGCAACTGCTCTGTTTATTATTTCTCACCATCATCTTTTATCTTCAGCTTTGGTAATCTAAACTCTTCTATTGAAACAAAAATATATAATTGTTTGCATTGTCAACTAATATTGTAGAAATGAAGTTTTCATAAAAACACATGCCACAATTATTTTTTAAACCAACTATTAAATATTTATTTGATCAATAATTTATTACTTAAGATCGTTACATTAAACAAAGAAATATTGACAAACTAAAATAAATTATGCATATCTAATAAATGGTCGTTAAACTACACAACATATAAAATAACAACTTCTCTTTCAAAGAAGTGTAGTATTAAAAAAAACACTTTGGAAACAAATTGCATCATTATTAGCAAACAGATGCCAAGATTCAATGATCATGCAATTTTTCTATAAACCAAGTTATCTTCTAAAATTTATAAAAAGTTTTAAGCTACATTGACAAGCCTAGAGGACCCAATATGCACGACCCAAAAATTTGGCAATTTCAAATACAAATAAGTAATGTGATGTGATGGGTTCAACAACCTGAAATTAGAAGAAGAAAAAATAAGCAAGAATAGTAGTGTTAAGAAATTAAAAAAGTAAATTACCCTGTAATGAGGTTCGCATTGCAAATTGCCAAAGGAAATTAAAAACAAGAGATTCTTGGAAATAAATGCACGTCCACATGGATATCCCTTGTGGTTAGTTACTGTCCAGCACATTATATTTGTCAAGGCATCACATACAATACCACTTCCACAATCATAAAATCATCACGAATGCTAATATCACAAGCTTGCTCAATATATATAACAATCAACAAGTTTTGAACAACTTGGATATTTGCTACAATTTTGAGCATGTAGGACAAAGACCAAAAAAGTAACATTTTTAAAATATAAAATCTAAGAAAGGTACACAAGTCAAGATCATTTACCCTTCTATATTAATTGGACCATCTACTGAAGTCAAAGGCAACACATTTCCACGATCATATAGAGGCACATAATTACTATGTAGTAAGAATTAAATCATTGCCATGTTGTTTCCTTACTTGGTTCTCAATATAGAAGGACTACAAATAAGAAGTAACCAATCAAATGAAAAACTAGATGAAAAGCAAAGACGTGAAATCCTAAATTTTAACCTCTTTTAGTGAAGCTAAATGCAAATAAGAAAGGAATATAATTGCACTATGATAGTTAAGGCCTTAGCATCTGCGTTACAATGAATAAAATGAATAGTTAAGAGTGCAAATTTTTTGGTCAAAATAGGATGAGAAAGGTAAAAAAATTAATGATGAACATTTTCACTCTCTTTGCTCTGCTCTATTTAAGACTACTAAACAAGAACAAATTCACTTGAGAGAGGTTGATGATGAAGAAGATGAGTGAAAATGATGTAGTATGTAAAAAATTGTTAACCAACCAAACAACTTTTACAATACGCTAGTAAAATCCAAGATCTAACTTTTATTTATGGGTCTGTCATAAGCTACCCATATTTCTCCTCTGAAAAACAACACACATACACCCAGCAAAACAGAAAAAATCAAAACCCTAGAAAAAGCCTCACTACCTAACCAAGCAATAATGGAATCATCACAGAACCATGAAGATAAAGAACATTACATTAAGAATTAGAAACATTAGCATATGATGACAACCATATTTAACACATAATTTGTAATAAATCAAAAAAACTATTCTTCTCGTCGATAAAATTAGTTAATAAAACAATATATATTCTCTTTAAATTACAAACACAATCTCTCAAATATGGGTCGGCTTCTAATTGTATATGTTATCTTCGTTGCACCATATTTGTTCCTTGCAAGATGAAATCCTTAGGGGCACAGATTCATTGGAGAAGAAGTTAAGAAAGTGATAGATGGTGTTTTTAGAAAAGGATGCCTTGGGAGAACATATTCATGGAGAAGAATTTAAGAAAGTGACAGAGATGGGGTTTATGAAAAAGGAATAAAAAGCAACATATGGGTTAGGGTTCTTTTGGAGAATGAAAGGTTTTTCTCTTGAGATTGGTATTTACCTGTGTGAGGTTTTTTTTTTGGCAAGGTATACATGTACCAATTAATTATTAACACGTCATTATTGTTTTTTTATATAAAATTCAAAATCTAATCTTTTCTTTTTATCAACAACAGACTTTTTCATTGTAAATTTTGTGCAACCATATTAGCAATGGAAAATCCGTTGTTGATTCTTAATATATTAATTTATTTTTTAGTAGCCGATTTTGAGTTGCTAAATCCATTGCTAATATTAAAAAATTAATATATATGTAATATGTTACTAATCTGTTGCTAAATTTGCATCTAAATTATTCTGTTGCTAACATCCGATGCTAGTGACCCTCTTTTTTAGTAGTGAGAGAACATGCAATAAATATATAAAAGAGCATTAAATCCCAACATTAAGAGCATTACATCCCAACATTAAGATTGTTTGTTCTTGTTTTGATATGTAATAAATATTTTGTATGAGAAAATAGTGTTACACATATGTTGAGATTGGAGAAAATTATGAACCCTTTAGTGGTTTAAGAGTATTTACACCTCCTGAATCTTGTTATTTTGCTTGAATAAGGGGGTCAAAAAAATAGAATTTTACATTTTACCTACAGAATATTTCATCAGTAGTTAGAATTTAGTCGGCATGATTTTTACCAACGCGCTTATAGACAATTATTATTCATCGAAAAAACTTTCCTTGATGATTCATGTTATATCGGTCATTTCTTTGGTAGTGTAATCTCATATAGATTTATAATTTCCTCGAGACATTAAAAGTCAAAGTCCTAGATGACCACAATTGCTTCAACTTATCGTTCAACGATCGAAGATAAACATATATATTTCAACCCGGACTTTTAGGACCGGGTATGCCCTTAGATAAAAACATGAAATCCGGCCTCATATACATTTCGATGGCAAGTTGTAAATTGTGAGTATCACCAGCCAACAAGAATAAGAATCAATAAATCACCCGAATGAATTGAATCTGTTTATACATAACATAAGACGTGTGTTCCTTGATTCCATTGAAAATTAAAGATGCACCCTATTAAAATATTTCCAGGCTTCATCGGATAGGTGCACCAAGACTCCATCCACTGCATTATGTGAATAATATCATGTCATGTGCTCAACAGTCTTTGGAGATATGAATAACCTTTGCAGTCTAGAAGTGAATGGAAGTATCTAAATTTTTTTATGTGCAATAAGAGTCATTCTCCTGCCATTTTTAGGTTTATAAAAAGTATGTCCACATATTCTACACTCGGTCAACTCTACATTTTCAAGGTATTATAATATGCAGAAGTTTGGACATGTGTCAATTTTATGAAGGGTTTCATCATGAATTTAGAAGCATAGAAGTTCTCTTTCAGTCTATTCCTTTCGGGTAAAATTATTCTCTCTTATTCAATAATTTTGTCGTAATCGGCCTCACTCAACCCATAATATAACTTGATGGTGAACACATGTGCAATGACCTATAATTTACTATGATTAGTGCACTCATAACTTATATGAGTGCATTATTCTCTTCAGGTAAAATTCTACTCGTTCATTCAATAATTTTATCGTAATCAGTCTCACTCAACCCATAATCTTACTTGATGGTGAACACATGTGCAATAACCGATAATTTACTATGATTAGTGCACTCATACCATAAGTTAGTCGGAGTCTTTCAAAAGATCAAAAAACTAGCTCCGTTTGCATTTGGTTCTTCATCTATGATTGGACATTCACTTGCATAACCATGATTCATTCACATCGCATCCATAACCATATTCCTATAAGTATTACTATTGTCATTTACAACTTCATGCATATTGCTAGAACTAGAAATTGACTCAACCATCATTTCTATCATGGTCTCTTGATACTTATTTTTAACAGAGATAAACATAAAAATAAAAGAAACTAAAGAAAATATTGTTCAGCCTAAACAAAAATATTCTTACCACTTTTAATTTTATCTTTCATCATTTATCTATGTATCTTCAAAGTTGATTTATAAAATAATTACTCATGCGTACCATTTTCCCTCTCAAAGGCAACTGACTGTAAACTTTTTGTTGTTGTTGTTGTTAGTACTGAGAGAATTATTGATAAACTAAAATGAGTAAATTTTTTTTTTACATACATGGTCTATCTGTAAAGCTATTGGTAAATTTATTAACAATAAACTTACTAACAGACCTAAATTTATTGATAATTATTTTTTTGATGGAAGTTTTCTATTGGTAAAATAATCACACACGAAATGTTAGTGAGACGAAATGTTAGTGTAAGTACCGATAAAAAAATTTTTGATAAAATTATTATATCTGGTGGTGGATGGAGCATAAACCAGCAATTCAAAATTGAAGATGCAGCTTATAGGCGCTTCAATCTTGCTTTCAGCTTTCACATCTTGCAGCATAAGGCTGGGGGACCTGCAACATGATGCCATCAGAAGATCGGTAATAGAAATATAAAAAAAATGCCGTAATTTTTATGGTAAAATCTTGTCCGTTGGATTGGTAAAGATTGATGAAATGCAGCGGAAAGCTGACATAAATTATCAAGCAAATATCAAGAGGTACAGCACAAATCAACTCGGAGAAAACTGGACAGAGTTGAGAGAATCACAGAACAGCAGCGGCATAACATTGTCATGGTTAATTCTAAGATACACCCTACCATCACGATTCCCAGGAAGATTGAAAACTGAAGCAGCGGGAGCTTGCGCTCCATTACTGGCTGTCTGAATGTGGCTTCCGAGCAAAAAAGAAAAACAGTGGGGTGAAAATCTCCTTCCTGTAAGGCATAATAACAAAGTTCTGTCATTAACATGGTAGCAGAGGCAGCAGGAAACCTCAAAATCATTAACTTAAAAAAAAGTTATTTAAGATAATTTTATCGGGCATTTTAAAATCCTGAGATTCTTTCCACAAGCAACCTGGGAACATAGAACTAACATGCGGAATCCGTCTCTACTTTTTGTCAAGATAAGAAAAATTCAAGGCGGACGCATCCCACCCGTTGGTCGATCTGCTCTTGTTACAAGCTGTCCTAAACTAAAATAGAAGGATGCGATAAAGGGTTTCTGTCTGAGGCTCAAAATGGTCTTGTATGGTGATCAATTTGGTAAAATACACGAGCACTATATGGGTTTAAATAATGGTCCAGAAAGGAAGTTAGCATGATAACAGAAATTAATACTCACCTTCCACCTTCAACCAATCCCTGTGCTGCCTTCTCAAGAAAATCTTGAACCCTTTGACTTCCTTTGGGTGCAACTCCTAAATATTCTAGGGCTTTGACCTGCAAGGTGATTTACCAGTTAACCATCCATGAGGGCTACAATAATCAGAAATATTCCACGCATTCGCATGCAAGTGGAGTGCCTAACAATAAGGTGATAACGGTATCGAGAACCAAACAGAATGGGCCAACATTTACTTACCATATTTCTTGTAAAGAATCTCCCGACAGCTGTTAAACGGAAGCTATTCAGTGAGAAGTGAGTTGTGTCCAAAGGCAGGTACCATGGCATAGGTGAGCCCACTGCAAGATCTTTTGACCATATGACCTTCAAAGGCAGAATAATAACGACCATTTATCATGATCAAATGTTTCAGATGTCAATTATGAAAAAGAGAGAGAGATAGAGATTGTTCGCTGACCTCAAAACCAGCTTTCTTTAGAGCATCAATGCATTGCCCAGTCGACCTTATGTCTGGAAGGCCATCACCAATCTCTATTTCTGACTGCACCAATTAAGATATGTTAAATTCATGATCATGAAGATCGAAATCACTAACAGAAAACAGGAGGCCTTTTTAGACAGCTAAAATATCTAACCTTAATTTTTTGATGTTCTTGGTCATGTGGATTGAAAGCATCAGTCATGCACCACTCGTATGCAGCAAAACATTGTCCTGGCTTCAATACCCTGTAAATCTCACTGTAGCATCCATACTGTTCAGAAAATACAGAATGTTACAAAGATCAGAGAGAGAGAGATGGCTATTTATATACATAATATACTTAGCTGTGATGCAAAATCATCAGAAAATATAAGTTGAGAGTTTTTCTAGGAACATACTGCATCTGGTGCATGGCATGTAGCTTCAATTGCATATACAGCGTCAAAACTGTTATCAGGGAATGGCATTTTCATGAAATCAGCCTGCATTATCAGCAAACAACTAAAATTATGCCTCGCCACGAAAAATAAAAATCATATCCTGCAACTCTTACATCACATGTAAATGTCGAAACTTTAAACCAAGTACAGCAAATTGACAATACAAGAAGATGAACAAAAGTGCTTAATAGATAGGAACTTGAAGTTATATCAAGAACAGAATCAACCTTCACAAAATCACATGTCCTGTCAACTCCTGCAATGCGATTGAGTTCCTGCAAAGTAATATAGGCGGTAAGCTTTAAAGCCATTTTGAAAACTTCATGGCTAACAAATCAAAAGTGAGAAAAACGGAAATCAAATAAAGTCAATCAATCTCAGATAATCCATCAAATACAAGCACACAATTCTTTTAACTGACATGGATAAAAAGGATAGTCATGCACCTTTCCCCTTGATATCTGATACTCGTTGTTGTTCAACCCTGTTACTGATGTTGAGCTGCAGCACATCACCACAAATTACGATATGCCCAAAGCACTCTCATGTATGGGAATTTAATGAAAAAAACGTGTACTTATTTGTCACAACCAAGAAGAACAGTAAGATTCCATCCAACTATTACTGGTGGTGCTGCTTCCAGATAAAGCCAACCATTTGCATGATCCATGTTGCAAATACTACCAAAGGACTACAAACATTTCTTATTGTAATGACAGAGCAAAGTAGGATACCAATCCAACAACTGGATCTACCACTTCTTCGAAATACCACCAAATCACTAGAAAAAAAATGTCATAACAAGAAACAGAGTAGGACGCCTGTCCAACAAATATTAGTTTCCTTGCTTCCAGCTAAGACAGACCATTTGTATGGTTTACGTCGAATGAATAAGAAGCTAGCAGGCAGTAGCGGCGATATATCATCCATACATTTTTTGAACTAATATAAAAGGCAGTATTGATAAGAACTTAATATTATATAGGGATTCAACAATAACTATAAAACAAATTCCAATATGATGCAATGACAGAACTGTGATGAAAGTCAGCATGCAGGTTAGAACAACTTAAATTTGCACCCTATTTCTTGCTGACATTATCAGGGAAAGGAAATTTCTGCCACTCACCTGAATCGCGCAATTTCTCTAAGAGGTCCACCAATTCCACATCCTACATCCAAAACCTAATTTAAGAAAAAATAGGTCAAGCCAATGCATCAACATTATTAAATAAAGCAGATCTCCTGTTGGTTTCGCAATATTCTGTAGAAGAGGTTAAACCTTCTGTCCAGGTTTCAGGCCAAGTTGCAAAGCAAGAAAGTGCTCATGTCGCTTGATGCTCTCACGGAGAGACTCCCCTTTGAATCTGAAACAAGAAATGTTTCGTTTTTTATCAGCCTTATAAGCAGCGGTAGCAGCACAAAGTATGCCTGCAGAACTTCAATATAAAATGTAGAAGACAGTAAAAGGTACCTGGGTGCAAAATGGAAAGACTCCCCCCAGCCGAACTCATAAAAACTGGTAACAAGATCATAATATTTATTTACCTGAAATCCAAATGTGATGAGTCAATAGGTATAGGTTAAATAATACTGTTTGGATCAGCAATTAGTTGGCATCCAAAAGAAAATAATCAGGTTATTCATATTTCAGCGAAAGATTTCAATTCTTCATATTCAAATAGAAACATTACAAAAAATAATCGTGCTGACACACATGTTAGCGTATCTAGCTGACTGATTTTAGTTAGGAGAATCTAACTTTATGACCAATAAACTTGAAAACAAGACATTATTCATCCTTGCTAAAGTTACATGGAAAAACTTCCATGGATGTTTCCAAAATATTGTTTCAAGAAATCTTTTTCATAGATCAGGTACTCTTTAAAATCTAACTGTTTGGTTTCAAGTACACTCATTTATATTGAGTAGTAACTCATTAGAGGAATAACAAAAAACTTAGCTTCTCTGAGATATATGTGCTATGAAATGAAATGGACTCTGCATGCAGTATGATGTTGATGTTTTTATGAATCAATAGAAAGTTCCAAGCATTATTCAATCAATTGGCACTTTCTCTATAGCAGTGAAAATGTATTGAAAAGGAAAATACTATAGTTCAAAATATGCACCCCTCTACTCTATGACTACCAATACGCAAGACGAAGCAAAAAAGTCTTCCGAAGCTTAACATATCAAGAAGGAAACTGAGAGCAGATTATTGAGGTCAATCATAAGAAGAAGTTAGCAACTTGATCTTCTCTTACCATGTCAGAGTAATTGGCTTTTCTGTCTTCCTCAGCACCTCCATAATAAACATGATACTTTTCATACCTGGATTGTCAATACAAGATTTTTATCACAATTTTTTTCAGTAAGATCCAAGAAAATTTAAGGATTGGAAAACCTAAAAGTTTACACATGCCAAGGAAGAATTTCTAGGAAGGTTTAATAAAACTCACAGCAAGATCATTCATGTAAATAAGCAGATCGATCATGTTATTCTGACACACCATTCCACACATTTCACTGATTCAATTATATTTGGAATTTTATTTACACTATATTGGATGGTTTCACTACTAGATTATACCAGCACCAAACTCAAAATTAGACCGAGTCTTTACCATAAACGACCATGCCTTCTATAGTAGGTCAGTAAAAATAATTGAAAAAAGGATCACGTACATGCAAAATTGAAATTCTATTCTTGCACAAAGGAGTGAGTCAGGGATTTTTCATTTTTCCTTTATTTTTCAGGTTCTTACTGGGAATTTTCCTAGAAAACAGGCCCTGTCAATCGCCTACACAATCTAGAAACATTTTTGTGCTTCTTTTTTATCCCACTTCCAGGTACAACAACTAGAAGTCACTGTTCACCTTTAAAAAAATTATAATAAGTACATAAAAACATGTAGTTTTTGGGATTTACTAAAAAGAATCGATAAAATAACACGCAAAAAATATTTAAATAAATAGCACAGTTTAGAAAGTCACAGATAACATTTGCGATTCACTAGTAGTAACAGTCATTTGTGAATCTCTTAAATTGCAAAATTGTTGAACACAATATTCAACAAAGAAAAGAGGTGAGAGGGAAAAAAGAAAAAAAGAAAGAGACTCTGGAGACACACCGAAACTCCGATGCCAGTACCGTTGAAAATATCTCAATAAGATGAAATAAACGATACTAAGAAAGGTCATTAACGGTGATCGGATTGGGCCACATGAGTTGCCCCAAGGCAAGTGATCTTCGACACCTTTGGACGACTCGTGTGGCCTACTTCGTTCACCATCTATAACCTTCTTTAGTATAGTTAGATTCATCTTGTCGAGATCTTTCTAACGGTACTAGTGATATCCTCATCAAAGCTTCGGTGTACTTACAAGGTTATTTTATTTTTTTACTTTTCTCTCTCCTATCTCTTCACAAATTACAAGGAGGAGAGACGAGAGAGAAAAAACAAAGAAAATAAAATAAAATAGCATTAGAGGCACATCAAAACTTTGATAATGACAACATCGGTATCGTTGAAAAAATCTCGACAAGATGAATCAAACGACACCAAAAAAGATCAAAAACAGTGAATGAAGGGGGTCATACGAGTCGCCTAAAGTTATCGAGACTCACTTACCTTTGAGCCTCTCATGTGACCACTTTGATTATCTTTAGTGACCTTTCTTGTTATCGTTGGATTTATCTCGTCAAGATCTTTCCAACGGTATTAGTGCTATCATCATCAAAGTTTCAGTGTGACTCTGAGGTTTTTTCTTTTTTCTTTTATTTTTTTCTTTTCTTTTTATTATTGAATCTCATGTATAGTAATTTTATAATTTGAGAGAGTCGTATATAACACTTGCAACTTGTGAATCACATATATCGTATGTGTTATTTCTCTAAATATTTTTTGCATTGTATTATTTTATAAAAAAAATTACCATGCTAAAATTTAAAAAAATAAAATAAAAAAACAACTCTTAGAACTCTAAACAGCCAGGAACACACTAAAGACGCGAGGGGAAACCCAATCATGGTTTCCTTTGACAAACACCGTGTATATTGTATTCGTGATTGAAACTTGAAACGATAATTGTCTGTTTCGGGTCCCAGGTGGTTGTGATACACGACAAAAGAAAGCGGTGAAATATATTTTTTAAAGTATTTTTATTTTAAATATATTAAAATAATATTTTTTTATTTTTAAAATTTATTTTTATATTAAGTTTTTATATTTTTGGTTTGGAAAAAAAAAATATTACTATCAACTTCTACCACTTATGATTTCTGTACTCAAGAGAAATAAATGGTTGACGTATAAGATTTAAGAAAGTGGGACCATGCACGATTTTTCTTATGAAACCAGGCCGAAGCTCCGTAGTTAACGGTATCACGAAACCTTGTGCAAGTCACAACCCCCGCCTTCCAAAATCAAATATTCCTCTAATAATTCTCAATATTACAAAAGAAAAAAAACAGTTATCACAACGAGATCTAATAATCAAGCTAAAGAGACTGGAATTAAAACTTGAAATAGAGAGATAAAAAAAGAGACATTCTACGAAGAAACGGATTTTCTTTTGTTTTTTCTTTTTAAGAAAAAATGCATTTATCGAAATTTCTATACAACAAATCAAAACGTACAGTTTTGAACAACCAAAGTCTTCAAAATCGTTGTAGAGATACAGAGACAGGAAACAGAAAACTTCAACAGAGAAGAAAAATCTAAAAGATCAAAATCCATGCATGTGAGAAAGAGGAGGTGGATTAAATCATGCATGCTAGGAGAAGGGAGAATACTTTTCAACGGAGGAGAGAACATCGCTTTTATCGATCTTTCCACCGAGACCAGAAGCGAGATCCAATGCACCAGCTTTCGACATTTCTCTTAGATTCCACCAAACAGAGATCTGAGACAAAAAAAAAAACAGTGGAAACGGATTCTAGTTTTTTCGATGGAAATGCAAAATATTGTGATTGAGTGTGAGTGAGTCTGGAAAATTACATCGAAAGTTGAGATCGGGGGATGAGCCTTTTTTAATTTGTTCAGAGGGAGGCCTGAGGGAGAGAGGGTGGGGACAGTGGAAGCTTATTTTGCTACAATTGGGATTTATATAGAGGGAGAGGTTTAAAGACAGGTGGCTAATTTGAGGAGAGGGAGTACACAGGTGGCTAATTATTACTTAGCCTTCGCATTAAATTCATGCGCACCGCACGTACAAACGCAATCGTGTTTTGAATTGGGATATAGGATGTTTTAAAGTTATTTTTGTTTATAAATATATTAAAATAATATTTTTTAATATTAACGTATTAAAATTTTTTTAATAGATTATGTTTCCTATTTATAAATTTGATCTTTAGAGGAAGCTCATCCACAAATGTTTGTTTGATGTGATGAGATGTTCCTTGATTTTTCGTGTGGAGCAAAATAAGATATGTTTGGGAATGTGGCGTCTAAAATTTTGAATTTTAAAAATTGATATGATTATATGTTTTGATCGTTTGATGCGAACAAAATAATTTTAAAAATAAAAAATCATTGGCATGCATTTGCCGAAAAGTTTTGAAAGCAAAAGCAAAGTTTAAGTATTGTGACTACCGTCCGTGCCGTTATTTTTAGAATTTAGATAAATTATTTCTCCAAAAAATAAAAGTATAGAATTTAGAGAAACTCGTGATTTCCATTTTTCACAAATATAAATATAAATCAAATTAAATGCTGTTTGAGTCCTTGTTTTTAATTAGCACCGGCATGTTAAAATTAACGGTAGGAAATGTCATTTTATGGAGGTCACGCCTCGAGTATTTTTAATTTCTTGTATTTCTAAAGCTGAGGCTGATGCAACGTGTTGTTGTTATTAATTAACAAAGACTAAATAAAACTGGGAGGCTGCCGATGTTTGAACCTCCTCCGATCAGTTTTTAACTTTTCAAAACTTCTTTTCTTTTAGTTGCAGCTTTTTATAGTTTAATTGTATAAGAATATTAGATTTCAAATTAATTATAGTATAAATACAAAATTAAAAGATATAAAATTGTGATATAAAATACACAAAAAAAATACCAGACTTGTCTTAAAAAACAATTGGTTGATGGAATTCCAACAACAAAAAAAAAACAAGTTTAGTGTCAACAAGCTTTATTTGACGAGAAGAGTTTGATGGTAATAATTTTTCTCTATAAACATGACTAGAAGAAAAATAAAATTCTATTTATACTTTTTAGGTTCGGTTAATCTTGTTTTTCTTAGATGATTTTAGGCTATTTTGATGTTGGTAAGTAATTAGGAAAGGCTATGTTGTGTTTATTATGTGTTTTTAATGAGAAAGTTGAAAAATAAATTTTAACCCAAAAAACCTTACCCTACGAGTTTTGATTACTACAGTGATGGTTGGATTCAGAGTTGCATAGTAGCTAGTGACAAGTCGTTTATTTTTTTAAAAAAAAAAAGATAAACGACATGCAATTTACACTTATAAAAGAAGAAAAATTAGTTTTGGAGTGCGGGCCTCACACAGGATTACACGACTAGGTTTTTTTTAGACCTTAACATGCTAAATCACTCAAGCCCATGCGTTTGACTTGATTTTTTAAAAAAACAAAAACTTCAATTTTAGATTTTTGATTTCATAACCTTGATATTTTTTTATATATTCAAAGAAAATTTATTCCAACCTACAAAATATCACGCGAAGTAAACTAGTGGTATCTATTTACATTTAGGCTCTAGCTAGCTTCTCAAATTAGAACGAGCAGTGAGAGTTTTCAAATATTATTGTCGAGTAATGTGGCATGTTGATCGGAAAACGTTTACAAAATCATTGTCGGTAAATCTACAGGGATTTAAGATCATAGCCGATGCTTACCTTCCATGCTATACATCATTTGATAAGAACTTGTGAGCGTACCTTGGCATTAATTTCTACAAGTATTTTGTCGTCAAATATATTTTCTTGAATTAAAATAAAAGAAGGTCTGGAATTTAATTACTAGCGTTTTGTCCACACCGATGGATAGTTAAGAGACTTTACAATTTAGCGGGAGCCGTACGGAGTGAGAAAACAGAAAAGTCTTGGCGGAAGAAAAAAACTGATGGAGACGCCAAGAAAGACAGCACTGATAAAATCGTTTTTATTGTTTGACAACAGGCCGATTCCCTTGTTCCTGCCAGCCATCGCTGCACGTCGTGTATCGCGCTGCACGTGCATTTCGATCCATGTCAGAGGAGATGGACTGAAAGCGGATGTTTTTTAAAAAACAAAGGAGCACTTTTTTTTTAATTGGTAAAATAAGACGAGAGAAAAAAAATCAGAGACACGATACAGTAGACATCATCAATTAATCTACCGTCACTGAGAAAGCCATCAATCGTGATTGGAATATTCCGTCTAAATATGACAGACGGCACACTTTAGTCCCAGATAATTAGTGGGTTTGTTTTAGCGGTGGAGATTAAGTTTTGCTCGTGAAATTTATCAAAAATATTAAAAAAATAAAAAATTATTTTTTGTTTTTTGAGTTTTGTGCATGATTAGATTATACATAATTTTAATTTTAATTATAAAAACTAAAACAAGCATCCTTTAACGTGGATCTCTTTATTTTCATTTTCTAGATGTTATTAGATTTATTATTTTTTAAAAAAAAATTATACTAATAAGAAAAATACCGCTGAAAGCGATGCTTGGTCACCTGATCCTAAGCCTAAACCAATATAATTAAAGGATACTAAAATCATGGTTGGACATGTAAGTCCGGCGCTGGACCGTATGATCTAGCCCAACAATTCTATTTTGGAAGCAGGCGTTTGCTAGGCTTTGGCCCGGTTACTTTATTACAGGACGACAACCTGTCGAGGTTTTGGTCCAACAAATCCATGGTCAACTGAGCCCAAACCAAGTTGTCATATATTCATAGTATGTCGTAACGATGCAAAGTTGCACGCTACGTAAAGGCGTAAAGTGCTGAAATTAAATTTCTAAACCCCATCAGTATTTTATTTGTAGGGCTAGATTTATTGCACATTGAATTGCTACGGTGCAATGATATATTTTCCTTTCATGACAAAAATCAAATGACCTGTTTTTGGGAATAAAATGATCTTTTTCAGGAATTTATTTGTTATTATAAAATTAATCAAGCTTATAATAGTCTATTAACTTTTTTTTTTCATGGTTAAAATGATATAAATACCTTTTAAAAGCAAAAAAGAAAATAACAAGTTGATAGGGGCTTTTCATTTTCTTTTTTGAAAATAGTAAAATTACTTCATTATTTTTTAAATTAAAAAAATTAAAGAAGGCATCAAGAGGTATTTTGGTCTTTTCATCATGGTTATTTTGTTATAATCTATTTGAGTTATAGGCAAATCAATCTTTTAAAAAAATAAAAAGAAAAAGTGGTTGACGTGTCCGTTGAGTGGATGTCGCACACGCCTTTTAGGAGGTGCGTCTAATTACTTATAGCGGCCAAAAACACCCGAACACCATGTCTTTATAAGCATCTAGTTACGACACAACAAACGAGGAGGCACATGTGGTTAAATTCATTACGGTGGGATTTATTTCTCCCCTCTCTTCTCTCTCTTTTTCCTTTCAAACCCACGCTTGATTAGTCAAAATTCAGAGTTATATTTCTATTTATTTTTTTTAAATTGTGATTTTCGTTCTTTTAATTGTTCTTTTTTATACTTTTTTAATTTATTTTATTTTTCAATTCAGTACTTCATTATTTTCTTTCATTAGTTTTTATACCATATTTGGTTCTCATTGTTTTGATTGTTATTTGCTTTTTTTTACAAAAAATATGATTGAGAATTATATTTGTTATTTTTTTGTTTTTTTTGCCTTATATGGAGTCATCTTAGTCTTATGATCTTGGTCAGTGGTTTTGAATATTAATCCGATTTAACTTTGGATTTTTTTAATTATATTGTTTTTTCAATTTTCTCATTTAACAATAGGCTATTGGATCTTAATCCTTCTGATTTTTTTGCTTTTTTTTCTATAGAATTATCCTGGATCACGAGTTAGTTACACTAGCTAAGATTGACTCATATTTTTTTTCAATATTTTTTTTATTTCATCATTTAATATAAGGCTATTAGACCTTGATCTTTCTTATTTTTTCTTTTTTTTTATAGGATTATCTCGGGTTACGTATTAGTCAAGTTAACAAATGTTAACTCATATTTTTAAAAATGTTTTTCAATTTATTTAACTTTGATCTTTTTTCTTAGGTCTTTTTTTTAATAATTTTTTTATCCCAATATCATATTGCGGTAGTGGATTAATAGAGTGAACTCGAGTTGACTTGGATTTTTTTCTTTGACGTTTCTTTTTTTAAAATTGATTTTTTTTAATTGTATGATTTGATATTAGGTTATTAGACCTTGAGATTTGTTTTTTCTTTCTTTCCACTATGCGGGGGTATTCTAGTATCATATTCTAGGTCACGTGTTAGTTAAATTAACTTAGGTTGACTCGGGCTATCATAGCCTGAATATTTATTTTTACATTAGAAAAATTTGTCTTGACCTGAAGTGTATAACGAGCAAAAATTCTTAGTATTTTTCCAATTAATGGCAATTTCTTATTCACTGTGTTTTCTTGATTTCCATAAAATTCATGCTCAAATTATTAAAAAGGAATTTGTGTTTTTCAAGTTGTAAGCAAATATATTATTTAAAACATTTTCTTAGAATTTCACAATTCATTCCCAAAGTAATAATGTTGTTAATTGCCGGAATATTGTCTTTTATACTCTCTATCTTGATAAGGACCCACCCCAATTCAAACAATCAAATTCTTCTTCTTCTTTTTTTATGAAAATAATTATGCTGTCTTACTTAATATTTTGTAGTCTAAAAATAATTTTTATATATCAAAATTAGTTTTTTTTAGATTGTAATTAATCTATTTATATATAAAAAAACAATTTTACTCGTTTTTTTAATCAAGCTCGAAGCAAATCTATTTATCATCACGCTGTTTTTAGATGCATCCAAAGTTATATTGAAAATTTAGAGAAATTTTACAATACTAAATAAATAACTATAAATATTATATCGGACAGACAATTTAAAAATACTCTAGAACTTCTCAAAAGGTGATATTTATGTTCTGTTGCATTAAGAATCTCATTCTCATTAAAAGCATATTTATTGATTGGTAAAAAGAAAGAAAGATATCTCAAAGATTTTAGATGACTAATTGCCAATTTTTCATCTTATTTGTCAGTACTTCCTTATCGAATAAATTATTCTCATGACGATACATTGCCAAGCGTAGGTTTGAAATTCGGCTGGTTTTGCAGGTCGATCCGAGGCTAGAATTAAGTCGGGTTGAAGAAAAAATAAAAAAAAATTAATGTGACCTGACAAGACCCGGTTAAAAATTCAATTGCAATTCGTTGATTTTTGTTTTTTTTACTAAAATGATATTATTTTAAATTTTTTAAAAAATAATCTGATCAAAACCCAAAACATAAACCGAATCTGAAAACTATGTTACCAAGAGCTAATTGTACCGGGAAATCACGATAGACACATACTTATGGAACTGTTTAGTATATAATAGTAAAATGATGATTTTGCTTTAAATATTACTTTCTAACCATTTGACAGCCTGTTAATTTTAAGAAAATAATAGTCATATTAATTTGATTAGTCTGATTATTTTATTAAATTGGTCTGGTTATTTTGAGAAACGGCTAAATCATTTTCATTATTTAAAAAGTAGATATTTTCAACCACAAACCTTTTTTAATTCTTTCATCTTTATAACTCTTTTTTTTTTTCTTCTTACTTCATGTCATTTAACTGTAATTTATATTATATTATTTTCAATTTTTCCTAGTTTAATTATTATTTTTACATTTCAAAATATTTTAACCGGAACTTATAGCCCGTGCATGGGCCTTTATCTTTTTTTTCTAGGTTAATGTGATGGATGATGTGTCGGTTGTCCCATTTCAATTAAAATAAAAAGACGGCGTGTTGTCTGAAATCTCTAGATTTTAACCACTATGATGGTCAAAAAAATAAAAAATGTTAATTTTTTTAAAACCTATTTTGACCCAAAACACCTTAGAAAAGTTATCAAACCCGCTTATAACCTTTAAAAAAACACCTTAAAATCTAAAAACAACTCGAAACCAAAAATCTTCTCAAGCTCAGATATGTTTTTAAACATTTTCAAGATAAAAAAAAAAACCCCATCATCATATAAAACCATTTAATATTTAAATCAACTGTTCTGATGGTCGGAATCATCATAACGATAACTTTTTCTCTTTAAACCAGAAATCGACGAGCTCTTCTCTCTCATCCTATTAAAAAAGAACTGAAAAATAATGAAAATAAAATTTGACACTAAAATTAATATTTTTAAAATTAAAGGGACCGATCACCTAATAGCTAAAAAAAATAAAAATTAAAATATACTTTTCAATCAAATTTAAAAGTCATTATCAATTTTACTTTTAGTCTTTTATCATTTATTCAACCTTTTTTTCCCTTAAAAACATGCAATTTGGTTATAATTTAGATTTAAAAAAGTTTAATTGTGGAAAGAAAATTCACTGCTCTAATTTACTGTAATTTATGAGAGAATAAATAGTAATAATAGCCAAAAATGTTTTCCCTAACATGAATTATTTTATGTTAATAAATTAACTCTATTCTATTTTAAATGCAGCACAAAAGGAAAATGGAGTCGATGCTTTGACGATGCAATTCGTCGGTGGGAAAGCTTAAAAAACGAAAAACTAAAGGAAAGCACAAAAACCTACGTGGCAAGTTTTAACTGGCCACTTGACCGAATCGGTGAAAAACAGACCACAAAACCGAAAAAAACGAATGAACCCTTTTCCCTCGAGCTTTTGACTGCTGGAAACAGATAAAGAGGAATGAATTGATCTTCTCAACAACCATCTCTACCTTTAAAACAGCAGCGTTTTACCCCAGTTCACCGGTTCGTTCCAATTGTAAGTATTTCATTTGGTTTCTGATAATTTTGAATTCTTTTTTCTGCGTTTTTTGTTGTTGTTGTTGCTGTTTAGATATACCTAAACAATTAAAAAAGGCGTCAAATTCAGCTAAATTAGTTCATTTATCGCTTCTTTTATATCTATAAACGATTGAAGAACTGTAGCTGATCATTGTTGTACGACTTGCCAGGAAATCTATCTTGCTTGAGCTATTTTTTATGTAAAAAAAAATTAAATTTAGCGTGAAATGGATAATGACAATGATTTCACCTTTTGCCAGGTATTTACGTTTGCACTGATTTCCTTATTTTGTTTAATTAATTATTTAATTACAGCTACCCTTTGTTTTTCATGAAATAATTTCGACTACCCGGTGTCCTTGTAATTTATGTTCATGAAATTAGGTGGGATTGCCTGTTGATAAAAATGAACTCGAGGCGGAGAATCTTGCATCGGATATTGGGGGCATAATTATTAAAGATGGATTTGCCAACGGCACTAATGGTAGTCAGGGTGGTGGTGTTGTGTGGAGAGATAGCTTGCCTGGTGATGCTGATTCCAAGAACGAGAGAACCGTTGGTTCTCTGTCTTTCAATGTTATTGATGCATCAGCTCGGGGAGAGTCAAGTGGAGTTCCTAGACAAGTGGCATCTGGAAATGCTGGAACTTCAGCTAAGAATTTTGATGAAAAGAAAGTTTCTGCTAGGAAGCCTGTGGCTCGAAGTAAGGTTCCGTTTGAGAAAGGTTATAGCCAAATGGATTGGCTTAAACTCACTCGAACTCATCCTGATCTTGCAGGTATAAAATTGCAAATTTGTTGTCAATGTGTTTCTTTAGTCTTTTTCTGTATCCTTCAGGTTTTAATGTGGAATTCTTACCAGTAACTTAACATATAGTCTGGATTTTTTTTTACTTGTCGCATCATTGCTATTTTCCATCTTTAAAGCCTTTGTATTGAGTTTTCCTCGAAGGATTTGTTAATATCCCTGTTGTAGCTCATCGTGTAAGCATCAATTGAGAAGCATGCTCACACCTTGAGATTCATGCTCACACCTTGAGATTCTTCTCCTTGTAATTTAAGCAAGTGTGGTCTTAACATGATTCCACACTAACTTTGCAAACATGTATTCATGGAAAAATATGTTTTAGTTGATGCAAATTAACTGAACTGGTATAGTTATTGGGGGATGTATCACAATCATGATCAAAATCCACTTTTGAGTTTGAACACCTTCACATGAAAATATGAGCATTTGCTGTAAATGTATGTTGTGGATCTTTCTGTTTCAACAAGGCTTTAAAACATTTCTCATCTGCATCTGTACTTGCATGGTTATGTGTGCAAAACAATGATACTTGCACATCATATCTCAACATATTTTGAAGACATTTGATGGTCAAATTTACATCCATGAGCTGTTTGATTATAGAAAAATGTCATTATGGAAGGCGCCTTAAGTCTAGTTACATCAGTATATTGTTTGTGGATAGTTTTTCTTTTCCTTCTTCATTTTCCTCTTAGGAAGGAGTTGTCTACATAGCTAAGTTTTAACAAGTAGGCATTTGAAGATCATTCTTTTTGAAAGTTTTAATATATTTCCAAATCGTGCCCCCTACTTTTCCGCCTTCCCTCTTGTTGTGCTTTAGTGACAACAAGATTTGCTATTGTGAAGTGCTTCGCTCTGTGAACTAATGAAAATAACATCTGATTGTTTTTTTAATTTCACCTATGTGACAACTGGAATGCTATTCAGCTTTCACTTCATGATTTATAAATTGTGTTTCCAGGATTGAAGGGACAGTCCAACAAGAGGCTTATTTCCATGGACGAAGTTAAACAACACCAAACAGAAGGATCCATGTGGACTGTTTTAAAAGGTCGTGTCTACAATTTGTCTCCATACCTCAAGTTTCATCCAGGAGGTGTGTGCATTATTTTATGTCCATACAAAAAATATTTTGTGATTTTAGTTTTGCGTACCTTAATTAAAATTGAATGACTTCATTACTGTTGCTTCTTACAATATCTCGAATATGTATATGATTTACATGTATTAGACTATCAGTTGTTTGAATTAGACATGTACAATCGCATGCACAAGTACATATCATGCACACGCGGATCACGATGATTAGTTAATCATGCCTGAAGCACCATAAGGTGCTCTTCCTCTATTGGTCTATCTATTATGCAGCACCAGCCTGTTTCACCTTTCAATTGCATAATGATCTGCATATAATCTGCAAAAGTTTGCCTCCCATGCCATAACTAAAATAGTAAAATACAGCTTAGTTATGGAGGCTTTTTTCATTTCAAGAGACACTGCCATATGGTGTCTGTGCTGCTGCCCATTTGTTAGAGTTTCATATTCTCATTATTTGCTATGATTATTTGACAAACTCCCTTTTTTCAGGTGCTGATATACTGATGAAGGCAGTAGGAAAAGACTGTACATCTTTATTCAGTATCCTTTTATGGATTATTTTTCTTGGTTAATTTTAGAGGGTGTGACCAAAGATGAATTTATGCATTATTTTCTCTTTGAAGCTATTATTTAAACTGGATGACCCAACATTGAGTTATCTTCTATTTCACCATTGATCTCGCTAACCATGGCCAAGCTCAATCCTTAGAAAAGTCTATCAGTTTAGTTTAAGCTGCATGTCTATCTTATTTAAGAAGCTGTACTTCGTGATTTTGCTTTCGAGGGTAAAGAAGGGAACAGATTTCCAATGCATGGACAAGATTTCTGTTTTTAAACTGTTAAGATTTGCTGCACAAGTTGCAATCCTCAACTCTTTATTTCAGACAAATACCATGCCTGGGTGAATGCTGAATTCTTGCTGGAGAAGTGCCTTGTGGGCACTTTGGATGTAGGTCAGTGAAGACAGCTTATCTTAGCCATTTTGACATGATGATCTTGTGAAGCAAAGTTAAATCTGTAATTTTCCTATTGAAACTTTGTAAGCTTATCATGGCAGTTATGGCCTAACATTTTTTGGATAGGGGCAATAACACTATCCCGGTTGGCTGACAGGGTTCCTTGTATTTGTTACGTACAAGATTGTCATCCGCAACATAAATGTATTAACATTATTGATATGATAAATAATTATGTTCACACACTTCCCTGTGAAATTACTTTCAATGCTGTTGGGATGGTGATATAGAACGCATTTTCCTCCTTTTCTCTTTCTTTATCTCTTTCTTTTTTTTTTTTTTTGTTATAGACGGTCCTGGATAACAGGGTTAATGATGAATACTGAATGTAACAAACGAATTGAGTGCTGCTGCTGATTTTTTTGGGCTTTCTGGTCCCTTCTGTTTTCGAGAGAAACAGAGAGAGTCACACGGGACGCTGAACCATGGAACCAAGTTTTTCTTCATGCCCAATATCGGTCCATCCTGAAGTTTGTAGCTTTCGATTCATCAAGACACTGTTCATGTAATTGACCATGTTGAGGCCCACACACAATATGGGTATTTTATTTTGAACTTCAAGCCGACGGGTTTATCGATAATCATGCCATTGATTGAAACATTTCGGGTGTTTTTAGAAATGCAGTACAAACTTTATTTTAAAATTTTTAATTTTTTTTTGTTTAAAATGAAGTTTTTATATATTTTTAAATCATTTTAATATGATGATGTCAAAAATAATTTTAAAAATAAATTTTTTTTTATTTTTATACATTTCTAAATAAAAAATATTTTGAACTATCACCACTACTATAATCCCTAACAGGCCATTAATATTTAAGATTGGTACTAAATACTTGTGGTCTAAAAAATAATTATTTAAAATTAAATTTTTATACTTTTTAAATTATTTTAATACAATAATATCAAAAATAAATTTCAAATAAATAATACTTTAAAATTCGACCCATAAGCTTGCCTGTAATCCTGGAGGTTTGTTGTGATAAATAATTGGATTAGCCAGCACGCTCTAAAATCTCATTTGGAAGGAAGACACCCTCGCCATTCACCCAAAAAAAAGAGAGTAAAAAAGCTTACTGGCAGCCATATTGATGGACTGGTCACGTGGTCATAGCCCCAAGTCTTTTTGGAATTTTGAAGCCGTGATCATACACACTCGAGTAAATAAAGTTAAGTTGTTGCCATTGCATGTCCTAGAAATAGGGAATACCACATAGTTTCTACTACCCTCTTATCCATAAGGCTACTTCTGCCGACACCACGTGAAGACAACATCAAACAAGAAAGACCACATGCACTAGCTTAGATACAAAAGCGAAGCATGTGCCTCAACAGATGATGTGACTTGTCTGTAAAAACCCACAAAGGTGTGGTCTGCTCTACCAGAGTAGAGATAACATCTAAGCAATAGGGAATACCCTAACTTCATCGAGTATAGGACCACAGAGGGATCCGAAGTCATCAATCCTAGTATGGTAGTATGAACTGTAAAACGTAATTCTTGTCCGAGCTGTAACGGCTTTGAACTTGAAACTTACGGTCTTGAATTCACCCTTTCCCTTGGATTCGAATGGAACTTTGAAGGTATCCTTAGCAGCGAATGCCTCGACCATCATTGATCCATGGCAACCATTTCTCGCGTCCCCGATGGTGAATGTGAGACCGTAGACTTTGTCGGGAATTGTTCTGAGGATTTGGGCAATTGCACTTTCTCTTCCTGCAACAAGCTCGACAGCAGCGAGCCCAAAAGGAACGTTGAAGTGCTTTTTGTCAATGAACTTCACAGCTTTAAGTGATTCGATCATCCAGCCGGGAAGTGGAGATGTGAGATCTTCTTGTCTTGGAGGGAGGAGGACACCACTGGATGTGTTTACTAACCGATGAGGACCCTCCTCAAAGCCATGATTCTTTACAAGGTTATCTACAAGATATCATTTACAACCATCGATGAGACCAGGGAAGCTATATAAGCAGATGCAGGCGAAATTTGAAAATTTTACATGTTTTAATTATCAACTACACAGATATATTGGTCATCAATTGCAACCATTCACAAAGAGAATAGGGAGGTGTTTAGAACTTTATATGGATCAACAGTACTGCTTCTCGAACCAAATGTATCCAGTGTTTGACAAAATTGTCAAAGGGATAGTATCTCAGATCAAATGCTATCTTCAAAAACCAACCACATAACAGAGCAAGAAGAATCTCAGATCCACTAAACAATGTCTGTGGAAAGCTATCAATTGTAAATCGTTGAAACTTGAAGATCCAAGCCAACAAGACAAAATCTACAAATGCAACAGCCTTGACATACAGCCCCATCGAAACAAGTGATTCAGAGAATGAACTAGCAAAACTAAATCAGATAAGAAATCACAAAAATGAAACTAAAGCAACCGGCCAGCAAAATCTCCATACCAAAAACAGGACATTATAATACTAATTAGTTTTCATTACCTCTTGTGGGCATTGGTGGAAAGAGCTCCTTGATAGCAACTGCATCAATGAGTGGTCCACAGGCAGGGTCCTCTTGGACTCCAGTATTGCGAAATGACACTTTAACAACAGTGGCATTGAGTTTAAATCCCCAAGCATAAGTGTCTCCGCCATTGCTACTATACAGTGTCTGCAAGGGCAGGTCCCCAAACACGGTCCCAACTGAGACTCTCAACACCTCATCTTGGGCACAAGTTCTTGATGCACCAAATGTGAGGGCATATAGAGAGCCTGCTTTTATCGTTATTGTTTGAGAAATTGATGCCTCATTGCCTAGCCTTACTGCATGGATACCATGAGCCACATTAAAGTACATGCCACCAGGTTGTGGCCCAGCAGAGATATACTCTACGAATCCATTGATTTCCCAGCTGGGAAGCGCATATTTTCCTTTAAGGACTGTTTTCTTGATCGCACCAGGTTTTGGTTTCTCTTCAAAGTTGCCATTTTTTAGAAAGCCTGAAGAAAGAGATCAAACCGAGTCAAAATAAGACTGTGAAATTAGTAGTCAGCAAAGAAACGTGCTAGAGAATGTAGAGAACCAAATCTAAATCTCTCTTTCTTTGTTGGCCACTCTAAACCTAAAATTAATCTACCTTTCATTTTTGGAAATCTTTGAAAATGGAAATAAAACTGTAATTAGCAAGTAAAGATGACAGGGAGAAGTAAGATACTGCAACGAACATTAAATCCCTGAAAGAAGGTTGAATAAGCATAAAACTGTAATTAGCAAGTAAAGATGACAGGGAGAAGTAAGATACTGCAACGAACATTAAACCCCTGAAAGAAGGTTGAATAAGCATAAAACTGTAATTAGCAAGTAAAGATGACAGGGAGAAGTAAGATACTGCAACGAACATTAAACCCCTGAAAGAAGGTTGAATAAGCATGAAGCATAAAGATTCGGTCTTGTAGTTTAACAAATTAAACAAGGCATTAACTGCCAAGAACCCACCATACAATGTCAATTTTGCACTATAAGCACACATTATACACGCAAAAGGAGAGAACAAAGCACAAAACTCCCAACTCAAAAGCGCACACTGTGACTATTATGTTAAATCTTCCTTGTCTAAGCCCATTGAATGGGGTCAGAACATTAAACAGAGAAATTAGCACTTAGCTAGCATTACCTTCCATGTAAGTAGCAGCTAAAGCAGAGGTAGTGAAGAGCAAGAATGATGTAAGCAAAAGTGAGATCCCAAAGGCCATTTTCACAAAATAAATGAACACAAGCTAGGCTTTGTGTTCTGAAGGAGAGTGGTAAAGTGTTTTTGATATGGGAGAGGAAAAGCGATAGGAAATGCTTATATTTATAGCGTGAAGAGGACAAAGTTGAGGGAGCTGGGTGAACATGTGCTGTATCAGAAAAGGCAAAAAAAGGTTAGCAGAAGATCTGATACATTTTGTCTGTCTCTGATCTCTCAATGCCGCACTTTTCTCCACATTCCATGGCACCGGCGTTTGTGTAATTTCAGCCATTACTCTTAATTTTCCGTTCGTGGGGTCCATTGGTTTAGCATGTGACTTGTTTAAGGCTTTAAGCTAACCAAAATTCTCCACGAAGCAAGGAAGCATTTGATATAAAAACTCGTTTGGCAATTTGTCAAAGTTTTGAGTTTTTTTTATTTAAAATTAATTTTTTTTAGTAATTTTAAATTATTTTAATGTAATGTTAAAAATAAATTTTAAAAAAATAAAAAAATATATTATTTTAATATATTTATAAATAAAAAATACTTTAAAAATTAATTACTATTAAAATATCAAATACTATCTAAATCATATTTTTAGAGTGTGTTTGGTATTGCGGCAGCTGTTTGGTTGTGGTTTGAAAAAAGTTATTTTATAAAAAGTACTTTTAATTGAGGTTGGTTTGAAAAAATAGGTGTTTGGTTAAAACTGTGGTTGAAATTGAGGTTGAATAAAAAGTAGTTTAATGTGTTTAGTTAAGAATTCTTTTAAAATTAAAGTTATAAAATAATTTTAAAATATATATATTAAAATTGATGGTTTTTAATTTAAATGTTGTAGATTTAACTATTGTTATTACTTCATGAAATAAATAATACTTTATATAAAATATTTTTTATTATGCCATTAAATCATCTACAATTTCATTATGTACAAAATTCATTCGACAAGAATTACAGTTTCTATTATTTTTTGAGCGTGCAATAAAATTAGATAAAATATTATCAGGAATAAAATTGATTTGATATTACAGTGCGAGTGAATTTAATTCACTCTACACTAGTTTTTCGGGAAAAAAAATGTTATTTACATGACAATGCGAGTAAATTTAATTCATTCTAAACTAGTTTTTTTTAAAAAAAATACAAAAACTAAACACACTGAAAAAAAAGTTCACGTGAATAGTGCAAGTAAATTGCACTGTTCACGTGCACAATGCAATTCCCTTGCACTGTTTTCGTGCACAGTACAATTCACTTGCACTGTTTGCGTGAACAGTGCAAGTGAATTGCACTGTGCACGTAAACACAGAATTTTGCAAAGCAGCTATGAGCTGCTTTGCAAAATTCGTGTCCAAAACGTGACATTGCATGGGACCTACTAACATTAAATTGCGTTTTTAGTGGAACCAAATATTATATTTGCTGTGGTTGTTTTAAACGCAAAAACAATCACGCAAATAAACGGCCTCTTAGTAAAAATAAATAAATAAAGGGATTAATATAGTATATGAAATCAGATGTAAATGCACCAATCTCAATATAATTCATTGCTGAAATCTATAAGCACAAATATATTATAGATATCAATTTTTTTACTAGTTATTTTATCACATGCTTCTGTGTGATTCTCATGATATATTTATTTAAGATAAGCAATCATTTGTTAACATATTTTAATTTCATTAATTTTCGTATTTTATATTTTTATTGCTAGAAATGATGTTTGATTGAATCTAACTATCCATAAAAATATATTACATGATTCGATTGTTTAACATCATTTGGTGTGCAAAAAAAAATATCTTAAATACAATATTTAACTACTAAATTTTTTTTTTTGTAATAACTTTTAAAAACTGAAAATATTTGTTTATAATCACGATTAATTTTGTAATTAGTAATACTAGATGTTTTAAACATGATAAATAATCTTAAATCATACAGAAACTAATTTTATTATTCTTATCATTAGTATAAACTGTTGCTATAGCTACTAGGATGGCTCCCACACCAGTGTGTTTGGAAACATAGTACAAACAATGTTCTTTAAAAATTTAATTTTTTTTCTTCAAAATTAATTTTTTTATGTATTTTGGATCATTTTGATGCGCTGATCTCAAAAATAATTTTTTAAAAATAAAAAAAATATTATTTTGATGCATTTCGGCACGCAAAACACTTTAAAAAACAACCGCAATCACACTTTATCAGGCATGGAATCCAAGGATGGATTGATGAATTAGAGCACAAATGCAGAATTTAACAGAATGTACTAGAAGAAGAGGAGGAGAAGGAGATCCCTAAAGAGTGTAACTCAACTGGTAAGATTCTGAGTTTGCTCTATGGAGATCACTGGTTTAAGTTTCACAAATCTCAGGATTACATGGTCGTTAACTTCAGAGCCTGTGAAATTTATTGAGGTATTTGTAAGTTAACCCAGACATCCACATTAATGTCTAGAAAAAAAAAAAGGAAAAGAAAGACAATGGAGAAAGGTTCACGAGAATATCGTCATAATTCCTTCATTGTGTAATAATTCCAATTTTTTTTTGGTTACATTCTACCACTATAAAGGAAGCTACAGTGTTTTAGAACCAGTATTAAGACACGCGTAAAAACATATCAATTGTAATAAAATATGAATATATAACCAACCCAAGCACTTCTATCTCGGTGTTACAACATTAATATTGTTTTGTTGTGCACGGCCATGTTGTTTACTAAATTAGTACTACGTTATATCTACTACTAAGCAAATTAATATTCAAGGCAAGTGATATAATATTTTATTTATTGAGCTTTTCTTCAAATTCAAACTTCAAACTCTTAGAGTATGTTTTATACCAGTTTATTTTTATATTCTAAAATTATTTTAAAAAAATTAAATTTTTATTATCATTTTATCTTAAACTAATATGTTTTAGTATTTGAAAATTGTTTTAATACATCGATATCAAAAATAATTTTTAAAAAATTAAAAAAATACATTATTTTAATATATTTATAAAAAAATATTTTAAAAAACAATTAAAGTGAAAACTTCTTTAATAAAAAATAAAATATTAAAGAAATGTGTTTGTGTTTCAATTGTAATTAGGATATCTTAATATAGCGTGATTTCATGGCATGGAAAGTACCATGCCCTACTCACATGTGCCGCTGCTTCGTGAGAGCCACCTGGCCCGGTATCATCTAATCCACGTGCACTTGTTGTCAGGAAGGATCCTATAATACAAAACTCATCGCCGGCGTCGCTAGAATTGACGTCACGGTGCCCAAATCTGTATTTTCCCCATCACCAATGATTTGGATGAAATGCACAGACATCAATAATTATGTGTCATTAGGTCGCCAAATCTATATAAATTGCAATGCTTGTACAATTCTTCTCGATTGAATATATTGATTTTGAATTTTTATATAGACGACAAGATTCGTTGATTTTATATATTATTTTGCAATCAAACGATATCGCTTTAGCCAATATCATGGAAGGTGGTGTCTGTAAATACACTTGAAACAGTTTTTTTTTTAATTTAAAAAATAATTTTAATTTTTTTTAATTTTTAGATTATTTTGATATATTAATATCAAATATATTTTTTTAAAAAATATATATTATTTTAATATATTTTTAAATGAAAAAACACTTTGAACCCCAATTGTTATTACGCTTCTAAACAATCCTGTAAATACTGTTTGTTTTTGTGTTTTAAAAAAATTAAATTTTATATTTTAATTTTCTTTAAATTATATGGCAGATTTTATTATGTTAATATAAAAAATAATTTTTAAAAAATATTATTTTAATCTATCTAAAAAAACTTTAAATCATAATTACTAAACCATTTTTAAATACCCCGAAAATAAAAGGCGGTGCACCGCGAGCTGAAGAAATGATTATGCATGTGCTCATGGGTCCATAGCTGGGCCCATGTGTAGGTGGTTCAGATTTAGCTGATGAATGGGCCAGGGCTATGAAAAAAAGCTGATAACAAGAGCAGCGGGAAAATCTTTGACTCGAGTCCCAATATTCATCTTTCTTATTAGTGATAAAAATACATTCAGTAAAAGGTGGGTCCCGCTACCTTAAGCTATTGATTTTTTTTTATTTATTGAAAAGAAGTGGGGCCCGTATCAGTGGGGCAATCTCTGACTTAAATAATCCTGCCCAATCTTTCAGCTGGCATGGCCCCTCTCTATTTTGTTCTTTTTTTGTTGTCCCTCTTTTCATTTTCCATGATCATTGGCGGAGTGGATCTTCTCCTGGATTTCTTTTAGTGAAGTGGAGAACAGATAGGACGCGTTACGCTGCGAGTTTTAATTTAAAAAAAATATTAAAGCAAAACAAATGTTTTTTTTTATATAAAAGATTGAATCATTGCATTAAATAAACTTAACTAATTCAAATAATAAAAACAAAAAAAAAACAACAATAATAAAAAAAATTAACAAAAAAATTGACTTCAGCTCATTCAAGCTAACATGTCAAATATATGATCTAGTCACGATACTAAAGTAATCTAATTGAAATCAAACTCAATAAAAATATAAAACTCAATTATCAAACAATTTAATGTAGAAAGACAAGATTAAAAAAAATAAAAATAATTTAAGTAAACCCAAGTTAACCTGTTAAGATTGTGACCATAGACATAAGATTAGGACACCCCAAAGAAAAGAGATTGAAAATGAAAGAGAAAAATGATTAATTTTTATTAAATCAAATATTGAATGATAAAATAAAATAAAATAAAAAAGTGAACCTAAAACAAAGACCAAAGTTAACTCGGGTTAATCATAAAGATTCGTGACCTTGATTATAAGTCTATGACTAACCCCATGGAACACAAGCCCTAAAAATTAACATAACAAAATTTCAAATCATCAAAGGGGTGAAATTGAAAAATAAAATTAAAAAAATAAAAAAGGGATAAAAAAAGAGATAAAAATTAAAACAAAAAGGACTAAATTGGTTATGAAAATAATTTAAAATAAAAAACGGAGGGATGAAGGGGTGTTTAAACCATTGTTTTCAAAAAGTTCAATTTTTTTTGCTCAATTTTTTTTTGTTTTTTTATCATTTTGATGTGTTGATGTCAAAAATAAAATTTTTAAAAAATATCTGATGCATTTCAAAGCTAAAAACACTTTGAAAAGCAATTGTTATCACTGTCTCAAACACCCCCAAAATTGAAAAAAAAAACTCGATAAAAAAAGATTAAAAAACCAAAAAAAAAAAACAAGAACTAGATTTGATATAAAAATTAAATGAAACTAAATGATGAGAGGTGAAATCAAAGATAAAAATCAATAAAAAATATAAAAAAATAAAATGAAAAATAATGGAAATAATAAAGATCAAATTCAAAAAATATATATAAAAAATAACATATTTATACTTTGGAAAGGAAAGAGAAAGAAAAAAATATCATTATATTTCAACCACCTCTCTGTAATGCACTCACGTGGCACTAATGGAAAGAGGACAGCAAGGCGTTTCCGTTGTGGCCTCGTCACGTGGCGTATGGTGGTAAGACGTCGTCATATACACCAAGAACTTTTTTTAATAATATTTATAGTATTTGAAAGACTACATCATTTCTTGTCAACTTTTATAAAATAAAAACCAATATGAAAAGACAAAAGAACCCTTTGATACAAGTTTAATATTCTTTGTATGTAAGAGTAATATGGTCTTTACATTGTGCCTTTAAAATGTAAAAAGACTAGATCACCCCTTAAGATCCTTTAAATATATTTTGCTTTTGAGGGCAGTATAGTTATTACACTATGAATTAAATTATAAAAAGATAAAATTGTCTTCAATCAACCTATAACGACTAATGAGACTTAAGGAAAAGACCACTTTATTCTAATACCAAAGTTATTCATTGTTTTGAAGGGCAAGATAGTAATTACATTGTGTGGTGAATAGTAATAAGTGTTTAAGCGATTAGTGAATTCTCCATGTCTTTTAAGTTTTTTTTTTTAATTTTAATTATAATTTGCTATATTTAGCTAGTGAAGTAACCATCTATAGATCAATTGAGGTAATAAAGTTTATAGAATTTGTTTGAATAACCTATCAAATTTCAATTGGCAATGTTAAGACATAATTTATTATAACGGTGATAATTATTTGAATTTTTTATTGGGGTTAAAAACCTTGGATGTATTAAGTGTAATGTTTTTGAGGTCATATGAGATATGGTTCTCAGTTGATGATTAATTAAGGACCTAGTTAAGGGTTTTAAGCTTTATGAAAAAAGATTTTTTTGAATAATAAGGTAGCATTCGATTTCAATTTCATGACAGAAAAGATAAAGACAGATGTGATAAGATAAAAAACGAGACTAAGACAGAACTATATTTAATAGTGATGTACAAGATAAAATCATTGTATTTGTAACTTGTTTAGTTATGGTCAACAAGATAGGATAAAATATATAAAAAAATCTATTTTACTTTTAATATGTATTGTTGTTAAACTTACATATTTTAAAAAATACTTAGATATTATTATTTTTTACTTTAGTTTATGTTGAGTATTCAAATTAATAATTTTATAATAACTCTAAATATAAAACCAGAACTGACTTGACAGGTTAACTCCATAGAACACAAACCCTAAAAATAACGAAGCAAAATTTTCAAATCATAAAAATGCTAAGGGATAAAAAAAGATATAAAACAAAAAAAATGACAATTAAAAGGATGAAAACTAAATTCTATAAAAAAATAATTTGAACTCAAAAACCAAGTGATGAAATTAAAAACAAAATTCAATCAAAAAAATGATTAAAAAACTAACAATAAAAAAAACGATGATCAAATTTGATATAAAGATTATATAAAATAAAATGATAAGGGACAAAATAAAAAAAATTAATCAAAATAATATAAAAAAACAAAACAAATAAAAATAAAAGAACAAGAATCAAATTGAAAAAAAAAATAAATGACACCTTTATATTTTGATAAAGGGAAGAGAGAGAAAAGTAGGGGGGAGAAAATAAGTTCTTCGAAACCCAACGACCTCTTTGTTGAGCACATGCACAACACTAGTGGAAAGAGGATGGTTAGACGCTTCTAAACACCGCCTTATAAGGCGGTGTTTGGTGGAGTGATGTTGTCGTATGCGCCATCAATATTTTTTTAATAATACCTATATTATTCAAAAGACCAGATTGTTCCCTATAAAATTTTATTAAAAATCAATATGAAAAGATTAAAAAAAACTCTTTGATTCAAGGTTAACATTTTTTACATGTAAAGGTAATGTAGTCTTTACTTCATGCCTTCAAAATGTTAAAAAAAAAACACAAATTTCGTTAAAAGAGTCGTTTATAATATTTTTCTTTTGAAGACAATATAATCATTGCAGTGTGTATTTTAAATATAGAAGATCAAAATATTTCCAATCAATCCTACAATGACTAATGATACTTTAGAAAAAGACCACTCTACCCTAGTACCAAAGGTCATTTTTTTTCTGGAATAGAAAAATAATAATTATAATGTGTGGTGAATAGTAATATGTGTTTAACTGTACAATGAGTTCTCCATGTGTTTTAAGGTTTTTTTTAATCATAAATTATTACATACAACTAGTGAAGCAACAATCAATGGATCAATTGAGATAATGAAGTTTATAGAATATATTTAAAGAACTTATCCAATTTCAATTAATAATTTGAGTTGTTTATTAGGGTTAAAATAGCTTAAATGTATTAGGTGCATTGATTGTTTTGTTATAATTGAAATGGTAATGGAGGACAATGACAAAGTTATGTTTTATGATAAATATGTTCATGGATGACAAGTAATTAATGACCTATTAAAGGGTTTTAGGCTTTACATGAAAAGAATTTTTTGGACAATAAGGTAGCATTTGGTTATTATCCGGGATAGAAAAAACAGAGTCAACAGAGACTAATGAGACAAGATAGAAAAGAAAATGGAGACAAAACTATATTTAATAGTGATATATAAGATAAAAAATCTGTCTCTGTATCTCGTTTGGTTATGGTAGATAAGATAGAATAAAATATAAAAAGTCTAATTTACCCTTATTGTCAAATTTATATATTTTTAAAAAGTGTGTGTGTGTATATATATATATATATTAAGTGACCTCAAACATGTCTCATGTTAACTCTCAAGTTGAGTTTTAAAACTATAGTAATAATTATTTTTATCCATTGATTGACTCGGATCAACCTGTTCTGACTCTTCTGACCCATGACCTAGGCCTTTCCCTGGTCGACCCTTAAGTCGAGTCTTATAACTATAATAATAATAATAATGTTTTATCGTTACATTGATCCGAGTTGACCATCCCGATCATGATAACTTATGCTTTGCCCCAAGTTGACCTCTTAATTGAGTTTTAAAACTATGATAATAATAATTTTTTTTATATTGGCTCGGATCTTTCCGGGTTGACACTCTTGACACATGACCCTGGCTTTACAACGAGTTGATCCCCGTGCGAGTTTAAAAACTATGATAATAATCATTTTTGTCCTTACATTGACCCAGGTCAATGGTCCACCTCACTCGTGACCTAGGCCTTGCCTCAAGTCGACCTCCAGATAAGGTTTAAAACTATGACAATAACCATTTTTATTCCTGTACTGACTCGGGTCAATCCAGCTCGTGACTTAGACCTTAACTAGCGACTCAATCTTTGTCCTAGATCGAGGATCAAGTTGGGTTTTAAAACTATAATAATAACTATTTTTATTCTAACATGTCTTAAATGAATAATTTTGAAATTGAGATTTTCTTATAAGGATATATTAAAAATAAAAAATATTGTTTCTAAAGACATGTTGTCTATGTGTCTCTTATTTTAAAAGTATATTAATTCACTTTAAAATAATTTAAAAAATGTATTTATTTTTATAATATTTTTATCTCTATTATTTTTATATTCTTCATTACAAGAAAATTAAAAAAGCAACATGCATTCAGTTTTGATAAAAAGAATATCTGTTTTTTTTTTTTTTTTTTAAAATCGTGGATTTAGATGATAAGTTATGAATTTTAGACCCACGCCAATAATTGTTAGGATAAGGGGCCCGAAAATTATTAGTACTCTGTACTCTCAGAATTTCGTGGATCAAAAAGCTTCTTGGACTCTAGCCCAGAAGTGAACTGATAAAGTCCATTTATCCAGATCACTGATCTGTGCTTTCTTCACCCGAACATAGCTAGCACACCCAAGTCTCCCCTAATAACCTTGCGATACGTGGCACCCGATGATGACCAGCTTGAAAGAACATCAAGAGCACCCACTTATCGAGATACACTAGATAATTTCCTCCATCAAGCGCTCACCTCTTTCGAGTTTTGATCACCAGATCAATCCTCCACCGTGAGATCCTCGAAACACCTTTTGACAATCATAGAAATTCGAATTCCCTCCCAAAATTCAAAATTCAAAATTCAAATTCTCCCGACCGTTATATCTCTTATGTCCTCCCTTTTTATAATCCATCATCCATCTCCTTCGCCTCGTTTCGCTTCCAGACACCATCTCTGTGTCTTTGTTCTCTCAAAACTATAACCCCCAACTTTCTCTCCCTAGAAAAAACCAAGCCCTAAAATCAAATCCATCGCAGAAAAACCTCTGTTTGTTTAGCAAGGAGCCCTAAACTTTCCCTTTCTACGAATATCTTCCTCAAGAAACCCTAAAAAGAAGAAAAAATTCACACATATCTTCTCGTAAACACCCTAATTCGTGACTTTCTCTCTCTTCAATGGCGGCAGCGACCAAGAAAGTCCCATTAGCAACAAGCAACAGCGTAAACATGAACCAGGGGAAGACAATCGAAGAAACTTACCAGAAAAAGTCCCAATTGGAGCACATTCTTCTGCGACCCGACACCTACATCGGGTCAATCGAGAAGCACGCACAGACCCTCTGGGTTTACGAGGGTGACAAAATAGTGCACCGATCGGTCACCTATGTGCCAGGTCTTTACAAAATCTTTGATGAAATCTTGGTGAATGCAGCGGATAATAAGCAAAGAGACCCGAAAATGGACTCTTTGAAGGTCGTGATTGATGGGGAGAATAATCTGGTTAGTGTTTATAACAATGGAGATGGGGTTCCAGTGGAGATACACAAGGAGGAAGGTGTTTATGTGCCGGAATTGATTTTTGGGCATTTGTTGACAAGTAGTAATTATGATGATGCTGAGAAGAAAACCACTGGCGGGAGAAACGGGTATGGTGCAAAGCTTACGAATATTTTTTCGACCGAGTTTGTGATTGAGACGGCTGATGGGAAAAGGCAAAAGAAGTATAAGCAGGTAATGTTGGTTTTTGTTAATGCCTTGGTGATTTGTTATATTTTTTATATAATTATTTATTAGAAGATCTAATCTATTAAATATGAAGTGGGCATACAAGTTTAAGGTTTTATTAATTGGTGGGTTTGTTGTTGAAGCTTTTGATTCTTTTTTGGCTGAAACCTGTGATATGTGAACTGGGATATCAGTGTAATTTTCAAATTGTAGCATGTTCTAACATGAATTAAGGTAATCAAATGAGGCAAAGTATCTTTTGCAAGGACAGATGGTTTTGTTTATGGTGGATGTTTTGGCTATCTTTTACATGCTCTTATTAAGTATGTAATATGGGTTTGTGTTGTGATGTGAAAGGTTTTCTCTAACAACATGGGGAAGAAATCTGAGCCAATGATAACTAAGTGCAAGGAGGGTGAGAATTGGACCAAGGTCACATTTAAGCCTGATTTGGCTAAGTTTAGCATGACTCATCTGGAAGAAGATGTGGTAGCTTTGATGAAGAAAAGGGTGGTTGACATAGCTGGTTGCCTTGGAAAGACTGTGAAGGTTGAGCTCAACGGAAGTCGTGTGCCTGTCAAATCATTTCAAGATTATGTTTACATGTACTTGAATTCTGCCTCTGAACCTGGCTCAGAACGCCCTAAAAGGTTGTTTTTAATAATCTTTTGTCCAGCTATCAAGTTTTTAAATGTTTCCACTGTTAAGATGCTCATTAGGTATTTTGGTGCTGGCCAGTTTCTACGAGAAAGTTGGTGAAAGGTGGGAGGTTTGTGTGAGCCTCACGGAAGGTCAATTCCAGCAGGTAATTGAGAATCTTTCTGAATGGATCGTAGTTTATTTCCAAGCTGTTTGCAATTGTATCACAGTAAAGTTTCTGTATCCAGAATAATTGGGTTTCATAAACAGGTCAGCTTCGTTAATAGCATTGCAACCATCAAGGGCGGGACTCATGTTGATTACGTCACTAATCAGATCACTAATTATGTGATGAATGCTGTTAATAAGAAGCACAAGAATTCCAACATCAAAGCCCATAACGTGAAGAACTATTTGTGGGTTTTTGTCAATTGCCTTATTGATAACCCTGCTTTTGATTCTCAAACAAAGGAAACTTTGACACTTCGCCAGAGCAGTTTTGGATCGAAATGTGAACTTTCTGAAGACTTTTTGAAGAAAGGTCGGTCACATGTGTTGCTTGGTTTTTTTCTGTAAACTATAGCTTTTTTATTTATAGAATATTGGTTTTGAGTCTTGTATGCTGATCATTATCATATTTGCAGTGGCAAAGTCTGACATCGTCGACAATCTCCTCTCGTGGGCAAAATTCAAGGAAAGCAAGGAGCTTAAGAAGACTGACGGAACGAAGACAGCGAAGGTTAATGTTCCGAAGCTCGAGGATGCTAACGAGGCTGGAGGGAGGCACTCTGAAAAATGTACATTGATATTGACTGAAGGTGATTCAGCAAAAGCTCTGGCAGTAAGTTCCATGACTAATAAAGTTTTCGGTAGCAACATCAATTCAATTTTCTTTAACAGCAATGAATGTATGCAGATAGCTGGTGTGGCTGGGCTGACTCAGACGGAACGGAGTTTCTACGGTGTATTTCCTTTGAGAGGTAAATTGCTCAATGTGCGAGAAGCCACGCCTAAACAGCTCAAAGAGAATAAGGAAATTGAATGCATCAAGAAGATTCTTGGGTTGCAGCATCATAAGCAGTACAGTAATGTCAAGTCTTTGAGATACGGTCATCTGATGATAATGACAGACCAGGCTAGTGCTTCCTTTAGATTTTTTGCCATAGAATCAGCCCACAATTCCTAGAGGAGAGATTTGCTAACTTTTTGTGCTTTAAACAGGATCATGATGGGTCTCACATTAAAGGCCTGCTGATCAATTTCCTTCATTCATTCTGGCCATCATTACTGAAAGTCCCATCATTCTTGGTTGAGTTTATAACTCCTATTGTCAAGGTTGGTGCATATAACTAACCAGTGTTTCAGAAATGTTGATATTTTTATTCAAGAACTTCGGTAATTTTCAGCCTAATTGTTTGTGCAGGCAACTCATAGAAACGGAACAGTTCTATCGTTTTATTCCATGCCGGAGTATGAATCCTGGAAAGGAAGTTTGGCGGGAAATGCGAGTGGCTGGTCCATCAAATACTATAAGGTTTGTTCATTTGACATGGAAGATAGGAATCTGGGTATACATGGTTATATTCATGTACTATCAATCAGCATTAATTGTCATTGTTTTTCCCACCATGGGGTAATATAGTTGATGTCATCGTAGGGGCTGGGAACAAGTACATCCAAGGAAGGAAAAGCATACTTTCAAAGTCTTGACAAGCACAAGAAAGACTTTATATGGATGGATGAGCAAGATGGGGATGCAATAGAGCTTGCGTTTAGTAAAAAGAAGATCGAAGCAAGAAAGAATTGGCTTCGGCAGTACGAGGTTGGTTTTTCTGCATATTTGTTGTTAATGTTTGATGCACGAAACTACTGTCTTCTAAGCGGATCTTAGTTTCTCTGAAATTTTGCAGCCTGGTACTCACCTTGATCAGAACCAGAAGCTTATAAAGTACAGCGATTTCATTAACAAGGAGCTTATATTGTTTTCTATGGCGGATCTTCAAAGATCCATTCCTTCAATGGTTGATGGCTTGAAGCCTGGTCAGAGGAAGATCCTTTTCTGTTCTTTTAAGAGGAATTTTGTTAAAGAAGCGAAAATTTCCCAGTTTTCTGGTTATGTATCCGAGCATTCTGCTTATCATCATGGTGAGCAGAGTCTTGCCAGTACAATCATTGGAATGGCACAGGATTTTGTTGGCAGCAACAACATTAACCTTCTTCTGCCAAATGGTCAATTTGGCACCCGCAGTGTGGTAAGATAAATGATGTCTCACTTTTTAAAGTTAAATCAACCTCATTAAGGTGTGTTGTTATTATTCTAGAACACTAATCTGATTCTCATTTTCTATTTTCATCATTTCACAGGGAGGCAAAGACCATGCAAGTGCTAGGTACATTTATACTCAGCTCTCTCCTATTACGAGGTTCTTGTTCCCAAAGGATGATGATGGCCTTCTTGATTACTTGGATGAAGATGGGCAAACCATTGAACCTAATTGGTAAATGTTTTATTTCAATAACCAAAAAAATTATGAGTGCCTTCAAGGTTACATGTAAAGAATGTTGCCTAATTTCCTTTTCGTCCAGGTACATGCCAATTATTCCAATGGTCCTTGTGAATGGTTGTGAAGGAATCGGCACTGGCTGGAGCACTTTCATCCCTAACTATAACCCAAGGGATATTGTTGCAAACATAAGGCGGTTATTGAATGGTGAAATGATGGAGCCTATGAATCCATGGTATAGAGGTTTTAAAGGAACTATTGAAAAAGGTGCATCAAAGGAAGCTGGTTGTAGCTACACTGTTAATGGTGTCATCAATGAAGTCAATGAGACAACACTCAGGATAACTGAACTGCCCATCCGTCGGTGGACAGATGATTACAAGGCATTTTTGAATTCTGTTACAGAGGGGAATAGAGATGAAAATGGCAATTTACCAAAGGATCCCTTTATTAAGGTAATATTGATATCTAACAGGTGTACTGTTCAATGCTTCTATTTTCTCATGGACAATGTTCTGGTTGCAGGATTTCAGAAAGTATGGTGATGATGCGACTGTAGTTTTTGAAGTTCTGTTGTCGGAAGAGAACATGATGATTGCAAAGCAAGAGGGTTTGCTAAAGAAATTTAAATTAACAACCACAATTAGCACAAGTAATATGCACCTCTTTGATTCAGCAGGGGTGATTAAAAAATATGACAACCCAGAACAAAGTATGAGTTAGATATCATTTATGCCTGTTCTACAATACATTACCTTGTTTGAATGCTCACTTTTCATCTTTCCACCTGCAGTCCTTGAAGAATTTTTCCACTTAAGGCTTGAATACTACGAGAGAAGAAAGGTAAGTCATAGAATTACCACTTACTTTTTTAAACTAGTTCCTGCTGGTAAACCGGCTTGATTAGTGCTTTTCTAAATAATGCAGAAAGTTCTGCTGGAAAATCTAGAATTCGAGTTGTTGAAACTGGAAAACAAGGTCAGGTTTATCCTTGGAGTTGTGAGAGGTGAAATCATTGTGAACAACAGGAAGAGAGCCGATTTGTTCCTAGAGCTGCACCAGAAAGGTTTTACCCCCATTCCGAAGAAATCTAAGGCTGTTGTTGCTGGGGCAACGGATGATAAAGACGAAGCAGAAGACAGCCTTGAAGTTTCTGGGGTGCGGGCTAGTGACTATGACTATTTGCTATCAATGGCAATTGGAACCTTGACACTAGAAAAGGTTCAGCAGCTATGTGCTGACCATGACAAACTCAATGGAGAGGTCGACAATTTAAGAAAGACAACTCCAATAGTTTTGTGGGTGAAAGATCTTGAGGCTCTTGAGATGCAACTTGATGTATGTGCAAAGTCAACACTTCATATTTACTTGTTTTCATGTACTTTTTTTCCATTTAGCTATTTCATTGTCTTTGCCTTTTTTACTCTTTCTTTGATGTAACATCTTTGATTTTTATGCAATACATGCATTTAGGTGCTGGATAAATATGATGCTGAAGCAGAGGAGGCAAGAAAGAAATTAAAAGGTGATGCAAATGGCGAAGCTGGTTTTAAGGTTTCTAAACAAGCACCTAAAAATCCAAGGAAGTACACTAAGAAAGCCATAAATGAAGAAGTATCTGTTGAGACCACGGGAAAAGCATCCAGTTCTGCAATGGAAACAGGTCAGCAGGCAGGTAGAGATGCTTCTACTAACAAATTATCTATTCTTGGCATGTTCTATAAATTTCCTTGAGCTCTGTTAATGTTTACTCTATATCTCTGTCAGAGAATGCTGCTGAGGTAGTGAAACCCAAAGGAAGGGCAGGATCAAGGAAGGCTCCTGCTAAAAAGGTACCCCCCCAAACACCCCCCCCCCCCCAAAAGAGCAAACATAATTGAGCTTTTTGAAACTTACGACCTCCTGTTTCTGTTCACCAACAGGAAAAACCCTCTCCAATTTCGGATGAGGATGATGAAATAGAATCGTTGAAGGATCGACTTAAGGCATATAGACTTGATTCTTCGCCTGAGCAATCAGCTGGTGAGTTTTTCTATCCAAGCGGAGACACTTGTGTTTGGCCATAGATTGGACATCTTTACTTGTGACCTTAATGGTTATTGGTTTGTTTTACTGTCACAGACATGGAGACTGATGTGCTTCGAGTACCAGCTGGGAGAAACGCTGCTAGGAAGAAGCCTCTAGCGGCTGTCTCAGTAATTTCTGATAGTGAGGACGAACCAGATCTTGACGATGACTTCGATGTACAAGTGAAAGCTGTCCCAGAAACAAAAAAGAAGGGGGGGAGAAAAGCTGCTGCTGCAAATGATAAGGCAGCCAAACCACCTGCAGCGACGAAGAGGAGAGGGCCAGCCAGCAAGCAGTCCCAGGGATTGGGCCAGCAGCTTCTAACTGAAATGTTGAAGCCTGCTGAAGAATCAGGAATATCTCCAGAAAAGAAAGTGAGGAAAATGAGGGCATCTCCATTCAACAAGAAGAGTGGTTCTTTATTGGGCGGAATTCACAAGGGAGATGATACAATTGAAACAATGCCAGCTTCTACATCTGAAAACGCCGATGTCATCGACGTGCCAGCAAAAGCAAGACCGCAGAGGGCAAACCGGAAGCAGACTACGTATGTCTTGAGTGACTCAGAGAGTGAAGATTCTGATTTTGAACAGGCTAGTGAAGATTCGGACTCCGACTAGGTGGTTTGCTTCGTTTAGGGAACTTTTAGATTAGGAAGGGGAAACTCGAGCTCATTTCCCCATGAAGTTTGCTTCGTTTAGGGAACTTTAGACTAGGAAGGGGAAACTCGAGCTCATTTCCCCATGAAAATTGATTAAATGCTTGTCAGCAACCATTTTTCTTGAGAGTACTACTAGTTTGATATTCTCTTTGGCTCATTTTATTCTGTTTGCCCCATTTTCTTTTCCTGCCTTTTCAACCGTTCAAATATCATCAAAAACAACTTTTTTTACTAGCTTTTTTTTTTTAAAAAAAAATTGAATAAGATAATCATTTTCTTCAATGATTTCATGTTATTAAAATGACATGGACGGAAAAGATCTTGTCTGTGGACTGACCAATCATGAGTTGCCGAAGTATTAAATAAATATCAAGCATTGGTTGTCTTCCTCCAGCAACCTATTCCTTGTTCCCAAGCTACTAGTTTTCTTACAAGTTTGCTATGGATATTATATGTAAATTGAAAAGGTCATTACCATTGATTGATGGAGCATGAATAATCTATTTTTTTTAAGAGTAGAACGAAGAGTAAGGTCGGAAATTTTCACCGGAGAAGCTGTTCCTTCACAAGTGGCAGTACATATGGTTCCTTCAATTGAATCATCTTCACGAGGTGTGTGTGTGGGTTTAACTTCTCAAACATTTCATGTCTTGATGTCTAAAACTCAGAAAGTTTTGTACACGAACGAAACTATATGATTAGCATGCAAGGTTTTTGTAGCAAATAAAATTAGACTAAACATTAGATGATAACAAAAGCATGTTTACTAAACAAATATATAATTCTGCATAAAAAATATGTCACAACCAGATTTCCGGATCCATGATCGGCACATAGACAATGCTTCCATCCAAGGTTCCACACCTATGCGAACCCAAACTTACACACAAACTTCTCCTAACTCAATCAGAGTTTAACGCAGCATTAACAACAAAATCAACTTCATAATATAATTGAATTGTCTTAATACAAGAGTTTTGGAGCACTAACTTGACATAAAAAGAAATGTACAAATTACAATCAAAAAGCAGGTTCGGAAGGTTCAACAAAAGTAACCTGCTATCAAGCTATAAGCCTGAAAAGAATAATAATGAGAGGGTGAGTTCAACAACTCAGTGAGTAGATAACGTTCAATTACACACACACACAAAGTAATACAGAAATGAGAAATATATATACAAGTATGGCTCTAGGTTCTTATAAAAAGATTTCTCAAATAGGCCATAACAAGAATATCATATGGTAAAGCTCGTCAGAAAATCAAAATGCAATGAGCATGAGGCTCCGTACTGTGGGATGATCAGTCCACACAGGTTGGTGACTCCCCTAACTAACTAGGGTTCAGATACGATGTGCACAAAGACTAACACTACCCTGTTAGCATGAGTATTCTGACTGACATACCATAGGTTCATAATCATAATCAAACAGACATATTCATATCTCAAGGCTCAACTCGTGACATCAATCAAATGAGGAGCTATCAATTCAGAAGTCAATTCAGAATATATATATTGGTTCATATCAATAATTCGGATTCAACAATTGATTATGCTTATCATAACAAGGAATATTATAATCAACATAATATTATCAACAAGCATGATCCAATTCATATTAACAAATCAAATATTTATAATATTTCTCATTCATATGGAAAATTATCCACTCACCTGACTCGAAAGCAACATAACTCAAAGCTGATATCGAAGGAAATCCTACTGACGTCACGCCGGTAGAATATTAGGATTATCTGAATATAAAGGAGACATATTCAACAATAACTCAAAGGAATATATAACCTATTTAATACACTTATCTAAGGGTATATTCCATAACCCTATATATTTTTAGACTAAACTAGTTATTTTTCTAAAAACCCATAATCTAACGGTTTTCCCGAAATCTAATCCATAAAAAAAAACAAATAATAAAATTGATAATAATTCACTAAATAACCCTTAACTATTCATCAAACCAATTTACAAAAGTTAATATTACAGCTAGGGACTAATATGGAATTTATCATATTTTTAAGGGTCAAATTGCAACTTTTATCAAATTGAAGGACCAAATTGAAATTGTCATAAATCCATTACTATACTGAATTTCTGACCATAATTAGTCCTCATTTCTGTCCAGATCATCTCATTATACTCCAAGGACCATTCTGGAACTTTATCAAATTTTTAGGGTCAAATTGTAATTTTTGTCAAATTCAACCTCCAATCCAGAATTTTAACAGAAACCTACTGTTCTCCCTTGATTTTTAACTCAAAATTCACCATTCAAACAAAACTATAACTCAAAATCATCACAATCTTTCATAATCAACTAAATCATCAATTAACCATAACAATCAACCCCTAACATTCAATTTAATTCATCAATTAAACTCAAAACACAAATTTCATAACCCTAACATTTATCGAAACCGAAATTAAAGCTAAAGAAAACATATTATACACATTAAATCATAATCTTACCCCTTTTTACTTATTTCCTCCAACTCCTTTCCCTTTTCCCTTATTTTCCCCTCTTTTCTCTTCTTCTTCTTTCTCACTTCACTCCTGCGGTTCTCTCTAAATTTCAGATCTATCTCTCTCACTCTCTCTTTTTTTTTTTCTATTTATATTTATCAAGTTTTGTTGAATTACCACTATACCTCTTATTCATTTATTCTAACTTTTAAGCCTTCAAGGGCTTTATTGTATTTTCCAACTCATTAATTAAAAACATTACAAAATAAGACTACAATCATAGCATACATATTAAATGTATAAGATTAAATAAAATCAAAATGGTCCTTACATGGAAAAAGCAAGCACCGTAGCATTCATCATAAAATATTATGGATTGCTATAGTATTCATCTACTTTATTTTTTTTTTAACGTTGCTTGAACACATTGTTTTTTTTTCCTTTTTCTTTTGTTTTTTTTTTGTAATGGTTCTTTTCAAAATTATTTTTATCATTTTTTTTTAATATTGGGATAGTTGAGAGTTTAGTTTTGCAATTTGTTTATTTTTATTTTGATTTTTTATGAGGTTAGTATGGTTTGCGAGTTTGTTAAAATAACTAAAGTTGCCCTAGTTTATGAGTTTGGTTGGGTGTCTTTTTATTCTCTTGTCTTAATTGAACATTACTTTTTTATAGTCTGTTTTCCATATATAGTTAAAAACAAAAAATTTGAGAAAAAATCATGTTATTAAACATTATAAAGTAACAAAAATTAAAAAGTATGAGGAAACCATTGTTCACCTACACCAAGTGTGTTGTGGATTACAATAGTAATCCATAGTATTTTACTTTCTTCTTTTCTTCTTTTCTTCGTTTTCTTTTCTTCTTTTTTGCTATGATTTGTTTTTAAATTTAATTTTGTAGATTTCATCTTTTAATATTAGGATGGTTGAAAATTTGATTCATAATATATTTTTTATTTTTATTTGTCCTTTCTATAAGGTTAACGTGATTTGCAGGTTTATCAGAATAACTCAGGTTATACTGGTTTACGGATTTGGTGGGGTTTTTCTTTAATTAAACTTGAATTTTTTTTACAATCTATTTTTTTTCTCATGTAGTAAAAAAAATAGTTTTAGAGAAAAGTCATGTTATTAAACTTTATAAAGTCCATGGACCTATTCACAGGTTTGTCTGGTTGACCTGTTTCGCGGGTCTGATAAGTTTAACTTTTTTCTTATTTTTTTAATTACTTTTTTTTATTTCATACTCAGATATTGGGTTAATTAAGAATTCAGTTTTATAATTGATCTTGTTTCCCTTTTATGAAGTTATTACAGTATGAAATTGTGTGTGATTTTGCAATCGTTTATTTTTATTATAATATAGTTATATAAAAAATAGTTTTGAAAAAAAAATTATAATTTCAGTGGAATCTATAATCTAGTTCACAGGTTTGGTGTACTCGTTCAGGTTACCCGATTCACAAGTTTGACGAGTTAACCCATCGACTAGATATGCTTTTTTTTAATTGTTTTTACTTAATTTTTTTATTTCATCTTTTAATATTGAATTGATTGAGAAATAAACTACCTGATTGATTTTTGTTTTCTTTCTATAGGGATAATTTTCATAAATAAGTGTTTATTTTTAGGTTGGTGCTCAATTTTGTGAGCGTTTATTTTTATTGTATAATTAAATAAAAATATTTTAAAAAAGTTGTTATCCAATTTCTAATAGTTTGTTCAATATGTCATTATCTTAATATTTTTTAAAACAAGGTTGTCATCTTTGAGTTTTTTTTAAAGTTAAGTCATATTTTTACTCACCATCAAGGTTGCTTTTGAAATTATGAAGTCAATCGATTTAAATTGAGCTAGCTTGTACACGATTTAATTAAAAAATCAAGTTAGACGAAGAGATGAGTCAGAAGGTTTTCTTTGTCTTAAAAAGAGATAAAAATAAAGCTTCCTTCTAAGGAGTTTTTTTGCCCTTTGTATAGGGATAATTGTCATAAATAAGTGTTTATTTTTAGGTTGGTGCTCAATTTTGTGATCATCTATTTTTATTGTATAATTAAATAAAAATATTTTTAAAAAAGTTATTAAATCCAATAAATTCCATGACCTAGGTCTTGGGGGGGGGGCGAGGTCGATTCAATATGTCATTATCTTAATATTTTTTAAAACAAGGTTCTCATCTTTGAGTTTTTTTAAAAGTTAAGTCATATTTTTACTGACCATCAAGGTTGCTTTTGAAATTATGAAGTCAATCGATTTAAGTTGAGCTAGCTTGTATACGGTTTAATTAAAAAATCAAGTTAGACGAAGAGCTGAGTCAGAAGGTTTTATTTGTCTTAAAAAGAGATAAAAATAAAGCTTCCTTCTAAGGGGTTTTTTGCCCTTTGTTTTTAGGTTTTTTTTTTGTTATAATTAATTTGGTTTAAGGGTAATTTGATCTTCTGCAAGTATAAAATATTAAAAAAAATAGAGAAAGTAGTTGGCTAAAGTATGAGAGTGTACTACCTTCTATATTTCATATTCGATTTACTCTTCATTCTTTTGATTGTTATTTATTTTATTTTTTTATCTTTTTAATTGATTTTTATTCAATATCATCCCTAATCATTTGGTTTTATTTGATTTTCATATCAAATTTAGTTCTCATGCTTTTATTATTTTTAAATCATTCCACCAATTAATTTGTTTCTCCAATTTTATCTCTCATCATTTAATTTTAATTTCTTTTTTGTGTTGAATTTTGCCCTTATTTGTTTACTGTTGTTTCTTTTGTTTTGGTTTCTTTTTTATTTATTTTTTTTCAAATTTCATCCCTCGATATTTTGAATTTGGTCTTTTTTAGTTTTTTTTTTAAATTCAATTTCATCCTTCAATATTTGATTTTTATGAAATTGGTATTTGTGTTTTTTTTTTCATTTTACTTTTTATAGGATTATCCAAATCTTATTCCCATGATCACAGGATTGACAGGTTAACTCAAAATTTTTTATTGCTTATTTTTTTTATGCTTGAACATTTTTTTAATTAAGAATTTTTCTTTGTTGTTTTTTGAATTTGCATTCTACGTGGTCATCCCCGACCTTATGACCACGATCATAAGTTTTGAAGGTTAACATTATTTAACTTTGGTCTTTTTTATATAAAAAATCAATTCATCCTCCAATATTTTTTTTTGGAGTTGGTTTTTGTGCTTTTTTTTTCTCCCTTTTCTTTCAATAGGATTATCTCAATCCTATTTTATGATCGTGAACTTAACGGGTTAACCCTGGTTAACTTGAAAAAACTTTCCTTGGTTTTTTATTAGAATATGTTTTGAAAAAAAATTCATTCCTTGATATTTCTCTTATTGAGAATTTTCCTTCATTGATTTTTTGGGTTTTCCTATTGTGCATTATGTCTTGATCTTATGATTAAGGTCACGAGTTTCGAAAGTTAACACAAGTTGATTTTGATCTTTTTAGGTGCTTTTTGAAAAAAAAATTTCAATTTCATCTTTTAACATTTATTTATTTTTGAATTGGTCTTCATGTTTTTTTTTCACTTTTATTTTTATAGAATTATCTCAATCACGTGCCCATAGTCACGAGAGGTTAATGGGTTAACACAATTTCACCTGGATTTTTTTTATTATTATTAGTTTTATCATTTAACATTAAGTTGTTTAATAGTTGAGTTTCATGATTTACTTCAATTTGCTTTTGTTTGCAATTTTTTACCTTCCATTTGCATAGATAACATTTGAATATATATATATAAAAAAATATTCTAAGAAACATAGTTATTAAACACAACTTGATACATAGCTCTGGTCCGTGTTGCGAGATTAAATATCTTAATATTTTTTCAATTTCATCCTTTTAATTTTTTTTTGGAAACAGTCTTTGTGTTTTTTTCAATTTCATCCTTTAATTTGGTACATGAGTTATCAAATCATGTATCCATAATCACTGGGTTAGGGTGTCTACATGAGTCTTTTTTTTTTGTATCATTCAACATTGTATTATGATGTTTTGTTACCTTTTATTGGTGCATATGGATGTTTCACTAAATGAAAATAATATTAAATAGTTGTTAAACACAACTAAATACGTGATTCATGTTACGAGATCAAATATTTTAATTTTTTTTTATTTTTTAATTAAATATCAATTTAATTAATTAGATGCTAATGTAAATATTTAGATTTATAATTAAGAATTTTTTATATTAAAAAACATATTAGAAAATCCTATATATTTATTCTTTTATTAAAAAAACAATTGTCTCATAGCGGAAGCGGGTACAAAATTATTCCATATCTATAGTTATACTTTTTTAAAATTTGCAACGAGATTTTCATCCTTAATTTAGTTGAAGATTTTTACACGTGCAGAATTACCGACAAATTTTTATTTATTTTTTATTCCACCACTATTTCCTTCAAAAATCACTGATAAAAACTTTCGATCAGTAAATTGCAAAGAAATGTTTTTCATACATGTTTTCGTTGATTTTTACCACTAGTGTATTTCATACACGTGAGTAAATTTACCCGGGAAGCATGTTTGTTTTTCATGTTGTTGTTTTGAATACCAATCGAAGAAAAACTGGTGGAATAGGAATGTTTTTCGCAAATTCTACAGCCAGATCATAGGTGGTGTTTGCAGACCAGCTTGACGAGCATTTTTCTCAGTTTTCAATGTATGGTGTGACTTTGAAAGCTAGTCATCGAGAGTTCAATTTCTCGTGAACAGTTATTGCCTTTGGGCATCATGAAAGCTATGATGCTGAGCGTCATGCGAGCAAACAGGAGCAGCTTAAACTAAGAGATAGCCATATCTCTGCGAGCCATCTCCTTCACTCTCCAAATTCAGAACGAAAATGAAGCATGTCATTTGCATCAAATAAATTCTAAGAGAATTAGCTGAATACAGCCTATTTTATGATAGTAAAAAAAACTAAAATATATACCAACATTGCCAAAATGTTGGCTTTTTAACGAAAAATACCACACAAAGAACTAGAAGTGCCCGTGTGGAGATGGTAAATCTGCCTCGGCTCTGGCCTCGGCTCCTGACTCTATCCTGCAAATATTACAAAGGCTGATAAAGATCGGCAACGGTGACCTGATTAATTGTTATTTTCCTTGTGATTGTGAAGAGAAAAAAACAGTAATTGTTCTTATTTACAGTCGATTTTCTCACTGCCATCATCATGTTTCCTCCCAATGTAGACTCATCCTGGAACGAACCACATCTTCTATCCCTTTTAACCAGTGCAGTTATTCCCAAGACAAATCTATCTTCTGGTCCAACATCCTTACTCCAGTTCCAGTTCAAAGACCCAAATTTGTACATGCCCAAGACGGGCGATCTGAGCATGCCCTTGTATTCAAAATATGCATGAATGAATTGGCAATAGCTGATCAGAACCCGTTTCCTTTTCTTTACTGATCCGCTCACAGAAAATGGCCCTAATGTAACCTAAACACAGGACTTAAATCCCTTCAAATTATGAGAACCTGATCTATCATCTCTCTTTCAAACTGCTTCCATAAAAGGGAGCGGCTTACAGCATATAGAGGTTTTGCAGTTTCTGTACAAATTCATGTTAGCAGTGAGGGGGGAGACAGAATGGACCAAAAGATACACCTCCAATCTGTGAAACAGCAAATGGGTTGCCATATTGCTACATTGCACATACACTAGTACAGTTCTAAAGAGTAAATTTACTCGACTCGATGACTTTCTCATGCAAAATCCTACACTGCAGAGATCACATGGTGAGGTTCCGTTTTGTAGCTTCCATTTTTAACAAGAGGTCCTTAATATCTGCTTCCATCCTCATCTTCATACTGTAGTATTCCCGATGAGCTCTTTCCAGGGAATGAAATTCTTCAAATCTTTGTCTCCGCATTTCCTCAGCCTCAACTATGTGCAGTTTTGAGAGTCTACCTGCATGCTCTTCATCAATTTTTTCACTCTTTGCAATCACAATTCGTTTCAGGCCCTCAGCTTCTCTTCTAGCATCATCAGCACGTGCTTGGAACATCTTAGCTTCAGCCTGTTTGATTCTGACAATGCTCTCCAGTTCATCAAAAAGTGGCTCCTTTTGGGCACTTCTCAACAACTCAGACTCAACAGGGCGTTTATCATTCAAATCAGAATGGAAGCTAGTTGATCTTTCCAATTGAGGAGTTTTTTCAGCATAGACAGATTTGAACCATGCAGTATCCTGGCTAGGTCCAGCAATGGTGCCATTGCTTCCATTTCCTTGTTCCTTTCCAGAGAAACCAGATGCGTTGCCAAACTTGGATGGATCACTTTCTGCAATAATGGAGGACATCATAGGAATGGATATAATACACAAATAAACAAAAGAAAAACATAAACACATGGATGCTACAGGATTGTGGCAGCATTAACGTAGCACAGAAGAGTTAAGGCCGGCAAATGCTATGAATGAATTCATTAATGCTTGTGCAAGCAAGTGAAAGACACCATTTTGACATAACTTGCCAATAATCCACACGTTCAAATAAAGAAAATCAACTCAGCATGTCCCCTGATTACAACTAGTATCAAAATGCCAACACGCATGAAAAATAAGCATACCAAAAAAATATAAATAATTATGAAATTAACCCTCACGAGTTCAGCAAATCCCAGCTCTTTAATATAGGAGGTGTAAACCTCTGACAACAATTGGCTGCAATTCAGACCAGCTGGCAAGAAAATTAACTCAGCATATTGAGAGGCCATTTGGAACTGTGTTCCGGTGTTCCACTAAAATTTTTTAAAAAAATTTGCTTAATTTTTTTTTTATGTTTTTGGATTTGATATGATAATGTCAAGAATGATTTTTAGAAAATAAAAAAACATTATTTTGATGTGTTTCCCACTTCGAAAAGCAACCATTAACACTCTCAAATACCCTCTGAAACAGCATGTCATTTTACAAAATGTGCTTCCTACAAATAACCATGTCCTGAATTCTGTACAAAGTTGTATGCGTACACCGTTGAAAATAAAAGGTGAAAATTACATTCCTCATCCTGAATGAAATAATGAACACTAAGATTGAAAGCTGTCTTCGCAAGAAATATCATAATTCTCTCACAAGTTGCTCATTTGGGATGCAGAGAGAAAAATAACTTTGTAGGACTAAAATGTTACCATCTTTAGAAATTGTTATAAACTCCCTAGTGCAATAACTTTCAAATTAACCATCTTCAAAATGACAAGACACCCTGATATAGAAAATATAGATCCCTAAAAACTAAAGGTACAAACTACAAACAAATGTGAAAAACTAATATGTTTATATTTTTCAGCAGCCAAAAGCATGGAATCAATTATAAGGGACGTCAAAAATTAATTGATAATAAAGCATCGCATACCAGCACACCTCTTCAAAAAGACGAGAACACAAAGCACGCCAATAAATATACAGAAAGTCATTGGATGAATGATTCAGAGCAACTTACCAGTCAGGAAACCCATTATATAATTATACACCTCGGGAAGAATGGACTTATTTGCCAATTTTGCCAGCATCTGATCGGCTATTTCATGCAGCCGTCTCCCTCTCAAATCCTTGCTGGCACAGAAAATTCTCTTGACATATTCAAGTTCTCTGCAAAATGTCTCTGCTGTCCAATCTTTTGCGAAGTTCTGGAAAACCTCCTTCACAAAGCCAAACATCTCAGAAGGATGATCGCAGGCAACACAATGGAACTGCATCTCAGTAGTCCCTTGAGCACCACTCACACTCCTTCCATTCCTAATGCAAGCTTCTCGCAGTGCACAATCAGCATGACACCAATGAAGGCAAACATCACACCCAACCCAGCTGCATGTATTAGATGCCATGTCAAACTTTGAGCACACAAGACACATACATGAACTGCAAAAACCATTCTTCTTCACACAAACTTTGCAATCACATTCATCCACAGGCAAATGACTTTGACATGTCAGATTTCTGCACCTCAAGTTTAGGAAAACCTCAGCCAAATCAGAAGACGAAATACCACTGTCTACTTGAAGATACTCCGGCAACCCCGTTCGCAAAGCAACCAAGACTTCCAGTTGAACACGATGGGATTTCAACAGCATATCCAAGGTTAACTCAGACCTGTTCTGCAGCATGCTTTGGAATGCACATGCTTGTCCTTGCTTATTGGCATTTAACAAAATCTCTCGAATACTCTCCTTCAAACACGATGCAGATTGTGCTGTCATTTCATGGAATTTCTTAGCCATCACATGAATGGGCTCAGAAACTATTCTGCCAATGATGGTCTCAACAAAATCAGCTCCACCTATCGAGAATTGCTCTAGTTCCCTCTGGCTATTACTTCTATATAGGCTACTGCCATGTTTCTCTTTCATGACACGCTTCTTCTCAAAGCTATAAGATGAACCAATATCATGAGATCCCACACTTTGAGAAGGCGATCTAGTGTCATCATGGTTCCTTGCCTGCCCCCCCGGCAACTGTCTATGAAAACTCAATTGTCTTTCAAGTTCATTGTGCATTTTAGAGGTTCCTTGCAAAGCTTGACCATTTGACAAACCTGGCACTGCTTGAGGCTGATGAAGAGAGCCATTTCCATTCATCAAAATTTTTTGATACAAGGGAACATCTTTATGCTTGGAATCATTTTGAGTCTGACCCTGCCAATGTGTTTGATCAATACCCTGAAATATGGGCCGGCTGTGAACAGATTGTTCATAGTTGTCCATGTCCAAGGAATTCTGAGTTAGAGAACAGCTTGGATTGTGATAAAATGACTGAGAACCTGAAAAGGACATTGATGCAGTAAACCCATCTGAATTTGTTCGAAATGAACTAAGAGACTGAACACTTCTCCCATGACTTGGAGAACCAGGAGCCTGGCCTGTGTCTCCGGTTGCACCAACAGACAACAAAACATTCGGTAAGCTAAGAGAAAGATCAAGCGGTTCCAACAGCAGCTTTTCATCTTTCGATTTGATACCACTTGATTCCTCTGCTTTCTCGACTCTTCTAACAGGAGAGGAAGAGAACAACTCAAATCCCCTAGTACTTGGCCCTTCCATATCATCTTCCCCGTTCCTGAAAGTTGCAACATTTCTCGATTCTCTTTCAGCCCATGTACCATCTTCTGCGGAATCAGGAGCATTGATCGGTGAAACAGCCACACTTTTGCCTTTGTCCATCACATTCTGACTCGAAATCTCTGTCACCATATTTATATTCACTTCAGTTCCTCCATTTTCCTTCACAATTTCCTTGTTTGACTCTGTCACTTCAACATCATCTGCCTTCACCTCGAGATCAATACCCTTATCTTGTTTATTATTCTCCTCCAAATTCAAAGACTCCTCAACAATCATACTTACCTCTCCCCTGCACTCAACTTTTTCCATCAAACTCTCGTTGTCCTTGGTATCTCCATCGCCATCCATATTTCCAACTTCATCCTCACTAACACTATCATTTGAATTCTCCTCAACATTTGGCATCTCACCAGCTTCCTTCACCACATCCTTCCCCTCATTGACATTTTCTTTATGGGACCCTGTCTCTTCATTTACTAGCTCCTTAACTTCAGCCTCAATCTCAACCTTCCTCTGATCAATATCTACTTTAACATTCTCTAGCTCTTCATTTACATTATCATTCTCATCTTCCTTGGCAACTTTAGAAACTGAATCAGGCTCTGGCTCAAGCTCCCCTTCTTCTATTTCGCTACAATTCCCACTCTGAACAACCTTCACCTCCATCTCCACACTTTTAGCCTCTACCTCAACACTCTTTGTCTCTGCTTCGCTTTTCCTCCCCACCTCCACACTCTTAGATTGCTCACTCCCCGAATCCTTCGACCACGTGGGTGAAGACCTAGACTTGGAATTCGAAGACTTCACTTTCGCCTCATCCCTCCCACTGCCACTTCCTCTCGCCACTCTAGTTTGCTCACTCCCAGAATCCCTGGACCAAGAAGGTGACCTAACAACATCTCTCAACCCCTTAGGAGAAGACCTAGCACTCCCCATCCTCTCCTCATTTCCACCTCTACCACTACCACCTCTACTCTCCTCAAATTCCTTACTCCCAAACCTCCTCCACGACGAAACACTCACTTCTCTCCTTGACCTTTCCCTCTCCGACCTAAACCCTTTAGGAAACTCCCTCCTCGACCCAGCTAAACTCTCTGGTCGATTAATAACCCTATCATTACCACCACCACCACCACTTCCACAATAACCTTCTCTGCTATTACTACTACCTCCTCCACTGCCATACCTATCAAACCCTAACCCTAACCCTTTTCTCCTATCAAAGCTATCAAATTCATGATCTGATCGCTTCCTAACCATTCTGGAGCTCTCTCTATTATCCTCATCAGTAGATCGGTCTCGATCGTACCGGCTAGAGGATGATGACGAGGAAACCAATCCTTTGCGTACATTATCAGATTTGTGATAGAAACTTCTAGATGATCTACTTGGATTTGAATCCTTGACTGAGCTTTTCTCGTTATAAGAATCAAGATCATCACTTGATCTCAATCTCTTCATTTTCAAACTAATAATAATTAATTCACAACAACAAAAATGATTTAAAATAGTAAAGTTAAGAGATTTGCAACCCTAATTTTTGGGATCAGATTTAGAATACATCGTTTACATGCTAGAGAATGAAAGCTAGGGTTCATCTGTAAACTACTTTCAGAATTTAAAAAAAAAATTAAAAAAATGAAGATGATAGTTTTGAAATGCTTAATCTTTTAGGGTAAAATTTGAAAAGGGAAAGGGGTTTTAAAAAGCTAAACTGATTGAGACGCAAATTTACAGAGGGTAAAACGACACAGCAACAGCAGCGGGAGCAAGAAGAAGGAGCAAGAGATTGAGGTTGGAAGCTAAGACTATCGGTAGCCTGTTGTTTTGACCCAAAATTGAAAATGCCAGAGGGAAACTTTGACTGAATTTTTATGGTGGCTGTAGATGGAGAGAGATTGATTACTGGTCGAGCAGGTGAAGGATGGAGGAAGGTGACCGGGAGAGAGGAAAGAGGAGAGATTTGGGAAAGGAAAGGGTTGTGTGAACAAGGAAGGAAAGAGAGATGAGATTTGGGAAAGTAAAGAGTTGTGTCATTCTTTCTTACATTCATTTATTTCAGTCAACGCAGTTTAACTGCTGCTGATTTTTTAAGTTAAATTAAATTTTATTTTATGAGAGTGTCTGTGTGAGAGAGTTGGATACGCAAAGCCAGTCCAAGACATGCACGCCTCGAGGCAACTTGTATTCCGGTAGTTTTTAATATTGTGCTAGCATTGTTTTTTATAGTAGTTTTTTTAAAAATATATATATTAAAATAAATTTTTAAAAAATTTATTATTAACATCGATCATATTAAAATGATTCAAATATATATATATATAAAATAATTTAAAAACATAACTTTTTAATAAATATTCATCCAATCACATAGCCAAACAATATTTTTATATATTCATTCATACAACTTCTAAGAAGAATATAGATTATTCGATTTGGAGCGAAACAAAAATTATTATAAAATCATATTTTATATATGGATGTTTATTTTTCTTCTTTTATCTATTTATATTCATGTTCATTCATCATCTCCAAGTACATTTAAACTCTATATTTTCTTATGACTTTCAGGTTTATAAGTATTAATGTGCATTAAACTATAAATAGAAGCATTATTGAAATGATGTTTATCTACAACTATATTTACAAGATTATATGATATAAGAATATTTTATTTGTTTCTCTAATCTTTATTGATCTTATTTATTTTATTTACTCTTTATTGAGTAAATTGCTTCCTTATAAATATATAGTTTTATAATAAGTTATCAATTTGATTTTTCCTCGTTTCTGTCTTAAAGAAAATAATCATATTTGACTTGTGGATAAAAAATAGAATATGTGTTTATATACTTATTTTTTTTCAAGTGAATTTTTTTCTAAGTTCATAACAAATTTATTTAATATTTAACTGAATGTTTATTTAATATTTATTATAATGTTTAAACTAAATCCCTAACAATTTTGATATTTTTCGAAGTAACCATGACAAATCTTGCTAAACTTGAGTTTGTGGCACTTGATATTATAGGTAAAAATTATTTATCATGGGTCCTTGATGCCAAAATTTATCTAGATGGCATGAGTCTTGTAGACACTATTAAAAATGACAATAAAGCATCTAGTCAAAATAAGGCAAAAACTATTATTTTCTTGCGTCGTCATCTTTATAAGAAGTTGAAAATTGAGTATCTCACAATCAAAAATCCTTTTTTTCTTTGGTAAAACTTTAAAGAAAGATATGACCATCAAAGGACAGTTATTCTTCCAAAAGCTTGTTATGATTGAATACATTTACGATTGTAAGATTTTAAATTAGCAAGTGAATATAATTCTGCAATGTTTAATATCGATTCTAAATTAAAATTATATGGAGATAAGATCACCGATAAGACATGTTAGAAAAAAAACATTTTTTATGTCTCAAATGTGCTCAGAATGAGTTTTTTAAGAAATACTTTGAACTAATTTCATGTCTTCCTGTGGCTGAATAAAATAATGAGTTTTTGATGAAAAATCATGTATCCTGATCGACTAGTTCAACTCCATTTCCTGAAGTGAATGCTACGAGATATAATAATTATTATAGTCGTGGTCGTAGTAGAAATCATAGACATGGATATGGGTGAAGACTAATTAATTTTCACAACTCTAATGGTTATAGTTATAACAAACCTTGTTAGAATAAGGAAAAAACAATAAAAGGCAAAGAATATACATACGGATATACCAAAAAGATATAAAATATATGTTATAAATATAGAATGAATGGACATTGGTTACGTACTTGTCATACAACCAAATATCTTGTTGATTTATATTAGTCTTCATTGAAAGAAAAGGAGAAAGACGTAGAAATAAATTTTGCTCATCCATACCAAGATAATAATGATATTTATTTCGACCTTTTGGATGTGACACACCTTGATATTGCCAATTTCTTTAAGCAAACTGATGAGAAAGTTGATATTTCTTGTAATGAAAATAATTAATTAGTTAAATATAAGAATGTCATAATTTAAAACTATGTTAATCTTTTGGGTGTGTTTATTTCATACTAGTATATTTCAATGTATTTTGGTTTGTTTCTTTCATGTTGACTTATTTAATGTAAATGATTGTGTTATAATAATTGTCATATACAACTTTAAGAATTATGTCTTTTTATGAACTTTTTATTTTTTTCATGAAGAAAACATGGACTTGTATATTAGTGGTGAAAATATATGTTTGGCAGATAGTGCAAAGACACACATCATTCCAAGGCATAAACAATATTTTTCAAATTTGAGAATGAAGAAAGCAGAAGTAAATATAATAGTAGGTTCAATAGACTTGATTGAAAGTTTTGAAAGGGCCAATATAATGTTTCTTAAATAGGACAAGATTTATAATTGATAATGTTATGTTCAAATTTGCTAAGTTTCAAGGTTACATGTCGTAACGGGTACCATATTAAAACTACTAATAACAATGGTATAAAATATCTTTATATCATATCGAATATTTCTACTAAAAAAATATTGGAAAAATTACTCATTTTTTCTTCGAGTTTGTAATATACAACTATTAGTACAATTGAAGATAATACAATAATGAACCAAAAGTTCAGTAAACAAAATAATTTTATTATTTGACATGACTAGTTAGATCATCCTAGATCAATAATGATGCGAATAATTATTGAGAATTCTCATGACCATCCATTAAAGAACGAGAAGGTTCTTCAATTTAAATAATTATCGTGTGTTGTTTGTTCTCAAGAAAAATTGGTTATTAAACCATCACCAACTAAAGTTTGGATTAAATCCCTAAGATTTATGGAACGACTTCAAAGTGATATTTGTGGGTTTATTCACCCACCACGTGAACCATCTAGATATTTTATGGTTTTAATAGATGCATCTACAATACGATCACAAGTGTGTTTATTATCAACTCGCAACATAGTGTTTGCGAGATTACTTGCTCAGATTATTAGATTATGAGCACATTTTTTAAATCATATAATCAAGACAATTCATATTAACAACGCTAGTGAATTCACATCCTAGGCATTTAATGATTTTTTCATGTCACTCAGGATAAACATTAAATATCTTGTTGCATATATCCATACTCAAAATGGTCTTCTTGAATCATTTATTAAACACCTATGACATTAAGACTCTATGTCTTTATTTGGGGACATGTTATTTTACATGCAACAACATGTATATGCATTAGGCTAATACCATATCATAAATCCACCCTATTACAATTGGTTTTCGATCATAAGACAAACATTTCCTATATAAAAATATTTGGTTGTGTAGTGTAAGTTCTCGTTTATCCACCACAACCTACAAAAATGAATCCTCAAATGAGATTAGGAATATATATGGGGTTTAAATCCCCATTGATATCTTAAACCCTTAATAGACGATTCATTTACATCATGATTTGTCGACTGTCATTTTGATATGACTATACTTCCAGTATTAGAGGGAGAAATTAAATAGTTGGAAAAAAATATTATATGGAATGTATTATCATTACTGAATTTTGATCCTTGTATAAAATAATATGAACAAGAAGTTCAAAAGATATTTTACTTACAACACATAGCAAATCAGCTATCAGATGCATTCACTAACTCAAAATGAGTAACCAAATCTCATATACCAACTGTAAATGTTCCTGCCCATGCTAAAGTCCTAATAGGACAATCCGCTAAAATTATAGCAAATGAATCCAAGGCATGCCAAAAACATCGTTGACCAACTGGTTTAAAAAACAAAAATCCTCTGGAAAAAAGGAGAAAGTAATCAAGTTTGCATTATAAAGGAAAAAAACACTCATAAAGATATAGACATAGCTAATCATAACACCCCAGAAGAGCTTCAGATACTTGAAAACAATAAAAATAAGGAGATCTTAATAAGTTACGTCTCCACATAAAAAAGACAGAACTTAAATGAGATAGTTATTAATAACTTTTTATATATAATATATCTCTTAATATCATTAGTGAAAATAAGGACCTTGAACCTAAATCTCAAAGAGTGTTAACGTAGAGATGATTGGTTAACATGAAAAGAAGCAACCCAAAAAAATTTAAATTCACTTACAAAATATGAAGTTTTTGGATTTGTAGTCTAAACACTTGAAAGTGTAAACCAGTTGGATACAAATAGGTATTTATGTGAAAATAAAATGAGAAAATTGAAATCTTAAGATATAAGACATGACTAGTGGCACAAGAGTTTTCTCAAAGATTTAATATCGATTATGATGAAACATATTCTTTTATAGTATATGCAATTACATTGTGGTATCTCATTGACCTAATAACTCATGAAAGACTGTATAATTATTTGATGGATGTGGTTAGAGCCTAGTTATACGGGTCGAATGATAATGATATTTATATGAAAATCCCTGAAAGATTAAAATGCTTGAAACATATAATTCAAATCCCTAAAAAGTTTAGCCAATTAAGCTATAAAGGTTCTTATATGGATTAAAGCAATCAAGACGCATGTGGTATAATCATTTTAATGAATATTTATTCAAATAAAGGGATAATAATGATCCCATATGCCCATGCATTTTAATAAATAAGTCACAATAAGATTTTGTTATTACTATTGTATATGTTAATGATTTAAATATTATTAGAACTATTAGAGAGATACCAAATATAGTAAATTACTTAAAGAAAGAGTTAAAGATGAAAGATTTGAGAAAAATAAAATTTTGTCTTGGCCTGCAGATCAAGCATTTAGTAAAAGGAATTCTCATTTATCAATCATCTTACACGGAAAAGGCTCTTAAAAGATTTTATATGAATAAAACACATCCATTGAGTACCCCAATGGTTGTTCAATCACTTAATATGAAAAAGGACTTTCTGAGACCTCGAGAGGACAATGAAGAATTACTTGATCCTGAAGTACCATACCTCAGTACAATTGGTGAGCTAATGTATCTTGTTAACAATACATGACTTAATATAACATTCTCTATGATTTTGCTAGCAATATATAGTTTTTCTCCTACTTAAAGACATTAAAATGGAGTTAAACATGTTTTTCATTGTCCATGAGGAACTACAAATATGGGCTTATTCCATTCAAATAATGCTAATCATGAATTAGCTAGGTATGTTGATGCAAGATATTTATCTGATCCACATAAAGGTCAATCTCAAACAAATTATGTCTTTACGTGTGGTATTGTTGTTATATCATGGAGATCCACAAAGCAAACATTAGTTGTCACTTCATCTAGTCATAATAAAATACTTGTAATCCATGAAACTAGTCGTGAGTATGTGTGGCTGAGATAAATAACTCAATATATTTGGGGAACATATGGTTTATCCTCCAACAACAGAAGAACTTCAACCATATTGCATAAAAACAATATTACATATATAGCTCAATTAAAAGGGACATGTCAAAAAAGATAGAGCAAAACACATCCCATCAAAATTTTTCTTCATATATGATCTTGATAAGTAAGGTGATATTGATGTTCAACAAATTCGTTTGAAAGATAATCTAACAGATTTGCTCACTAAAGCATTACCAACTACAATGTTTGAAAGATTATGATGTCATATTGGAACGAGATAGCTTAAAGAATTAAGTTGATATATTTACGAGGGGGTGTTAATACATATTGTACTTTTTTTTCTCTTAACCAAGTTTTTTTTTCCATTAAGTTTTCTCATGGTGAGGTTTTCAATGCGGCATTTTCTAACGTATAAGGCTGTAAAAAAAATCCAATGAGGAGTGTTATGAAATCATACATTGTATATGAATGTCTATTTGCCTTCTTTCACTTCTTCATCATCATGTTCATTCATCATCTTCAAGTACATTTGAACTCTATATATTTTTATGGCTTTTGGGCTTACAAGTATTAATGTATAATAGACTATACATAGAACCATTATTGGGATGATGTTTATGTATAACTACATTTACAAGATTATATAAAATAAGAATACTTTCTCTGTTTTTCTAATTTTTATTGTTCTTATTTATTTTTTTATTGAGTGTTTTGCTTGCGTTAAATATATAGTTTTATGATAAAAATTAATTTTTATGAACGTCCATGTTTCAAGTCCTAATTATCAGAAAGAAAAAAAATCCCAAGGAATAAAACAATATTTGGGAATACAATAACTTATTTTTTTAGTATTTTTTAAAATATATTTGCCTTAAAAAAATATTAAATTGATATGTTTTTAGTATTTTTTTAATGATTTTGATGTGTTTATGTTAAAAATAATAAAAAATTTAAAAATCATTTTAATATATTTTTCATTGAAAAATAATTTTAAAAAATATCTCACACCACTATACAAAAGATGTACTAACTCTGCCCTTAAAAAAAACATGTGTTTGGTATTGTAGTAGCTATTGTGGTTGTAGTTTGAAAAAAAGTTGCTTTATAAAAAGTATTATTAGTTGAGGTTGGTTTGGAAAAATATATGTTTTGTTAAAACTGTGGTTGAAATTGAGATTGAACAAAAAGTAGTTTAATATATTTGGTTAAAAGAATGATTGTCAAATTGAGGTTATAAAATAATATATATATATATATATATATATATATATATATATTAATATTGATGTTAAATATTGTAGATTTAACTACTATTATTACATCATGAAATAAATAATATTGATATCAAATATTTTTTATTGTTCGATCAAATTCTGCAAATGTTACGTCATCAAACGACCTCCTTCTAATTTTTCAAATAAAACACAATTAAAAATAAAAATAAAAATTGAATTTTTTTAACTGGGTCGGACGCGGCAAAAACAAAATTAGAATTGCAATCAAATTCTGCAAATGTTACGTCATCAAATGATCTCCTTTTAATTTTGAATAAAACACAATTAAAAAAATTAATTTTTTTAACTGGGTCGGACCCGGTTCAATACATTTAGTTTTGGACCGGACCCGGTCCGTCAAAAACAGTGGCCGGAATAGTGGAGAGAAAAGCCAAGCGTTTTCCCCTTGTGTTAACCCCCCTCCCCTCCCCTCCACCAAGATATTATATACCTCTCTTTATCTCTTCTCTTCCGTTAACCATACCTCACGCAGATTCAGGTTTTGTTTCCTGTGATTTTTATGGATATGGACGAGTAATATTGATTTTCAACATGATGATCATTTTTCTTTTCTCTGTACGTTGATGATGATGACACCAAGCATTCAATATTCGCAAGTGGCTAGAGGAAACTCGACTGTGGCACCCATATAGTTGTTTTTTTTAATTACTAGTACGGAACAAAAACGCAGCAAGAAGCATGAAAAAATTGCTTCATCCAACCTGCGGTTAAACCTTATTTTAGTGGGGTATTGTGAGCCAAACCATAACTGCTATTTATAACCAGACACTAGTTTTATGAAGAGTGTGTTTGGCAGTGTGGTTGCGATTGTTTTTCAAATAGTTTTTCGTGCTGAAATACATGCCAATAATATTTTTTTATTTTTTAAAAATCATTTTTAACATTAGCACATCAAAACGATCCAAAAAGTACAAACCACACTCAATTTTAACAAAAAAAAAAATTTAAAATTTAACGAAACACAATTACAAACGTAATGCCAAACATACCCTTAAGTTTAAAAAACACAAAGCAGCCACCGCTGAACCAAACGCAATAAACATGTGTAAATGCAAAAAAGTACATCGGTCCTATCAATTTAAAATTTAGTTTTACTATTATCAAACAAATATTTATTATGATTTGTGTGAAACGGAGAAACAACTACACAAACAAATACTCTCTTAATCTGACCATCCTAAAATTCTTTCTTTGAAATAAGGTTAAAATTATATAATGGGGTGGGATTATTTTTATTGTGTGCCTAAAAAACTTTCAATTATATAACTTTAAACCCAACTCTGTGTTTTTTCGCAAAATGTTTTGTCTTTCACTCCTTGGCGCAGAAAATATTTTTGGAAAAAGAAGAAGAAAACACAAACAGTTTAAATTATCATGGATGCTGCCTTTAGCTCTAGAAAAACCCATTTGTGATGATTAAGACACGATAAAACGACGTGCACACTTGTCTTCTTTTCCTCTCTAACAAAAAAACATAAATAAATTATTGCATGTCCCTGGTTCACAAAACTTAGTACTAACCACGCGTCTTCATGTAATTGGTGTACCTGGCTCTTCCTGTCTTGTAACTTGTAAGACGCATATGATAAGGTTCCCCTACTGGCCACCTATGCTCGCTGGGTTCGCCCTTGAAGCCTGCTGCATTTACTTTACTTTTTAGGTGTTGCTTTCATTGTGTTTTAATTAATTATTTTAATATATTTTAAAATAAAAAATATTGAAAAAACCTGATCACCCCGTACACCGAGATGTATATCAAAGACCTGTACTCAAAATCTAGACCTTATACGTTCTCAGTATGCTCACGTGTACACTGCAAGCAGCGAGTTCCATGTATATCAAACACTCGCGAACGTGTTTTTAAAAGTAAAAGGGAAAGGCCTGAACGGTTTGACTCCTGAAGAAACTCTTGACGTCGCATCCAAGATCACATTAATAATAGAGACAGGACATTCAGCTTTTTGACCCTTCAAGTCTTGGAAATCTCTCTTTAATTTTATGGTGCAGACGTTACAGTATTCACTATTCTTGTTTGGTTAGACGAGTGCCGTTGGATTTAGCTGGCCCCGTGATCTCTACTGTGATTGGTCAAAAAGAAAGGCATGCGTGTAGGCAAAGTTATCAAATCCACCCGGCCCATTACCCGATCCAGGGTTGTCAATATCCGGGTCATTAATCTAGTGGTTTTAGCCCGAGCTGACACTGAATTAATAAAATGATTTAGACATCGTTTAATTCTTGTTTTTTCAATCAAACAAAATCGTCAAGAGACTGTCGGTAATCGTAATATTTTCAATCCATTTTTTGCTTTCTCGTGCAAAGATATTTTATTTGCAACGTAGTGACAACGATTGCTCCAAGTTAAGGTCAAACATCCTTTTGTCTTGCCGAAGAGGTGAGCCAATAGATTACTTCTAGCTCGAAAGTGAAGAAAGAAACCAAGCAAGACAAGCAATTGTCGAGGCAACTCTTCGGTGATGTGGAGACGTTCGGGAAGGGAGGAGTGAAGGATAATTTGAGCCCTAAGCAATAGGGTGATTGGAAAGATTGATCGTCCATATTGTGCTTGGATATCCATGCTCAAGCAATGGTAGACAGGTAGACCATTATGCCTGTTCTCCATCCTGGTTTTTCAGGCGGATAGACGCTGACATGATCTTGTTAGTAGCTTGGATTTTTCCGGTTCTTTTCTATAGTTTTTGCTCAATATTTCTCGGGAGACTTCCTCAACAAATAGAAATAAGATTAAGAAGTATAGAACTGTATCTGTTAACATAGCACACGTTAATTCGATCAAATTGAATGTCGATCACCAAAAGCTTGCCCTCGCTTCTCAGATTAATGCCCATCTTACTGGTTTCCACAGCAACTTTAAACTCCACTCTAGAGTTTCCAGCAGTTGCTACACTGATCTCCAGAATCTATTTCAGTTGTCCACGAAATGTACAGTACACGTCTCATTGCTCAAAGAACGATCTCTCCCACACTGGCTTTGAAATTGTTGCAAGAGAAACTTCTACTTCAGTGCTTTGGATTCAGGAAACCTGCAAATCAAAACACCTTGAACATTGAACACAAACCAGCACCAGTGCACCAATAATCAATGCTAGCAAGTGCCACCGTGCAAGTACACAGGATGCTGAATCAATGGAACATAAACATTATAGTTAGCGAGAGCTTTGGTATGCAAGGATTTGAAAACTCATCAGTAACTCTTTGATTACGTTGATCGTGTTTCAGACATTGTTCACTCACATTGAACACAAACCAGCACCAGTGCACCAATAATCAATGCTAGCACGTGCCACCGTGCAAGTACACAGGATGCTGAATCAATGGAACATCAACATTATATCTAGCGAGAGCTTTGGTATGCAAGGATTTGAAAACTCATCAGTAACTCTTTGATTAGGTTGATCGAGTTTCAGACATTGTTCACTCACATGGTGATCACCTATAACTAATCGGCTTTGCGCCTTTCACGCTTAAAGAGGCGATAAATTAGTGAAAGCAGCCATTGGCCGATGAGGATTAGCCATTGCCACATGCGGGTCAGCACATTAGCTGGCTTGGGTTTTGGCTGTGGTGGTGGTCCAAAAATTCCTTTATATATCTCCTTTTGCTTCTTATATATAGCTTTATCATGCTCATCCAGCAAGCGCAGCTCCCTCGTAATTGCCTTGTCTTCAGGTGCATGTTTCCGTGCCTTGAGAAAATCTTCCCGGGCAGCATCTGTCTGCCCAAGCTCTGCCCTGGCTTTTCCTCTCCTGAACAAAGCCTTAGCATTGTTTTCATCCTCTGCCAGTACCTGTGAATCCATTTTTTCAGTGGATTAGATAGGCAATGATATAAAAAATCGAAATCTCCAATTTAAGCTTAAAGCATGAAGTAACAGCAAAAACAAAGGGGCCAAACAACAATCGATTATATGCAGATGCCAGGATATTAAAGCCTTTCTGAGGTGCCAAACAAGTCTAAACAGCACATTTTCCTTCAAAATGACCAGAGATATTTAATATCCATAATTCTCATTGCACTTGCATGTATAACAACAATAATTGCACACACGCACACAATCACACACAATGGGAAAATGATAAAAAGCTGACTGATTGAGCTGGCTTTGGATTTCTGCTTTTCCAATTCCATATAAAACAAAATTATTTGACGTTGGCAATAAAACTTTATAAACAGAAAAATTGACCCATTAAAGTATACATACAACTGTGCACTGTGCAATGGCTTCTTCATGCCGCTTAAGCTTTATCAGGCAAGCCGCCATGTTAAGATGACATGGATTCTTAACTGCCAATGCCATGTCTCGATACTTGCCAAACAGTTGAAACATGAAGTCATCGCCCAAATATGCAATGGCCTAATATGAACAAAAGCCACCAGAATTTGTCAAGACAGGCAAAAAGAGGAACTAAAAATTTGCCATGCTACTTAAATACGAATACAAATGTACCATTTCATACTGCTGCATGGCCTCCTCAAGTTTCTCGTCCTTAAATAAAGAATTTCCATCCATTTTTCTTCGATCCGCTGCACCAATCCTCTCTTCTGCAGTCATGTCACCACGTGCTTTCCCCTATAAAACACATCCCCCATGCAGGTTCATCGTATTAGCAATCAAATCAGATAGGGCAAATATAATCTGAACCAAGAGTTTTGAACATTCATAACTACTTATTTGGAAAATCAATTGGATGTAACTTACCTCTCTGACTTCATCAAATCCAATAAGCTCAACTTCATATATTATATCTGCCATGGGAGGAACATTTGGGAAAGAAAAGCTTCCTTCTTTCCCATACCCTAGTTCCCAGCCCACATGTAATAGGGCACGTTCACCAGCCTTCATACTGGACACACCAACAGCTAAACCAGCCATTTCTTTCTTCTCTGTTATGGTTGCAAACCATCAGTGTTTGGTGATACATTCAGCAGCAAGCTAGAAACACGATATGATTACAGGATAAATGGACTCAAATGCATACTATATTGTTTCTGTGGCATGTATAAGCATCTAACTAGTTTCTTTTTATTAGATTCCTGTTTAGTTGTTATCATGACATTGCAAAATCCTTGCACAATCATTACTTGTATGAGATCAGCTCTACAGCCAGAAAAAAAAAATCGTTTGTTGTGTCATTCCAAGCTCTTCCATCAAACACTAGTCATTGAGAGAACAGTTAATTGGCATGCATTTCCATGAAATCATGGATACCTGACAATTATAGATGGCAATTACATTACTATAAGTAGAACAGCTCCAGACCAAGAACAGGCTGCAACATTTCCAAAGAAGAGGATTGAAGGGCTTTGAAGTGTGAATAAAATAGGCATATACCTTTTCCTAAAACCATTTCAAATGGTCGTTGTTCATGCCATGTATCTTCAAACTTGTGCTGGGTGCTTTCAGTCCATGCCCTGTAGTGCACTATCATGCAGATGCTTGAATTTTTTAGAAAGCATTCGAGGAAATAAGATGTGCACAATTGCAGATGGATAAAAACACACAAGCATTTCCATTTCCAACCAACTGTTGCGTACAGTTGGTTCATAATATGTAGTGTAATTGTACAGAGTCATTCAGATTTTTAGGTTCCATTACACACAGCGAGATTTTCTATCTCGAAAACCTTCCCTGAAATTAGATGTGTGCACATGTATAACAAATGTTTGTCAATGTGTCCAACCCAAAAGTTGAGGCCAACAGGTGGGGAGATCCATGCAGACTAAACAATCAAACACCAAGGCATAAATGAAAATAAATAAATAAAAATGGACGTGTGTGTATGTACCAACATAACATATACAGGCATGACAATAACAACAAAACAAGACTCCGTGACAACAGTTGTAAGAAATATACCTAGAACCTTGGGCAATGAATAAAGCCAAACAAACAAAACACCTAGCTCCTCTGAAATTAAAATCACGTGCTAATAAATACAATTGTTTTAACAACCTAATCCAGTAATGGCTTACACAAACTAACATGGCTGTTTTGCTTGTTGGATAACCAAGGTAATGAACCATCTGCAGAATTCTCCACCTTAAAAGCTATATAATTAGCTGTCTTGATTGTGCAGGGAAATAATAAGCTCAAAGAGTTTAAAACCTCTAGTTTGCTAAGTCCAAACCCCTAATCCATTGGTGTTGGCCTTCTGTAAACCCTCACGGGTAAAGTTCATATCATGAAATGAATACGATTCAAGTTTAAAAAATATTTTGCTAATGGACTGAAACAATTGTCAATATAGAGCCTGTCCACCTCACAACATAACAAACACAAGCTCAGATCATACAATGATGTGATTGTATTAGCTTTCAATCATTTTACGAATTAGAGCACCTACATGTCCAGAGTCATGAACTCAAAAGGTGACCAAAAAAATGGGCAATGTGTCCGTTGTAAGGAGTACAAGAAATAAAAATAGCTAATTTAACTTACAAAAGCATGTTGCATATTTGCATGGCTTCTGACCATGACCTTCCTTAACGACTTGCTTAGTGACTTTCTCTTGAAGGATTTCGACTGCGGAGTCGACTTTCGGAGGAAAATCCCCATGTTGCACAGGGTCACCATGCACACCCGCAGCTTGTTCCACAACTATTTCATCCTCATCATCTTTGCCTGTAAACATAAAAATGAATAAATTAAGAACAGTAACAACTACTGTTCAGTTTGCCCGTGCTTCTCTTACAGCTAAAGCAAGTTCCAATCAAACATGACAACATGTTTAAGCAAAAAATTTAACTCCATCAATTTTAAAACAAGTTAGGGATTTCCACAATCATATGAAATAGTACTAGTTATGTCATTCACTTTAATATCTAGAAAAAAAAATTGCTATCCGATTCGATAAAAGAGAAATGAAGAAAAACAATAAATTACCAATCGATTGGCTTTCGTGCTCTTGAATCTCGTCCATTAATCACACAAGCAAATCCTGCGAAAAAGGAACAACATAACAAACTTGTTCACTTCGTGTGGTTAGTAAATCCTTGGTTCTCGAAACTGAAATGAAAGATTAAAAAAAAGAAAAAAAAGAAGCTTACAGTGAGGTGAGTTGACTTCACTGGCATGGAAGCTTGAAAAAACAGATAGTGAAGATATTGTCTTTCCTTTTACTTTACTTTGATGAGATCTGTAGCTGCTCTTGTGCTTGTGTGGGAGAGAGAGATGAATGCGTGGAGTCTGCTTTGTAACGATCGAAGAAGAGATTGTGTTTGGGATTGGGATAATCCTTTCACTCGTGAAATTATGAGAAAATTTACGGTAATAAGGAAATAATTAATAATTTTTTATTAGTTATTTTTTGTATTTATTTTTTAAAAAATAAATATAATTAAAAGAAAAAAAATTATAAGCCGAGATATTTTCCTGAAATATCAATTAATCTGAGCACCTTAAAATTTTACTGAAATTATGCCTTTAAATAAAAACAATTGCCCAATTGGAAATATGCGGTATCTGAAAAAAAAAAAAAAAAAAGAAGCAGGAGAGGGGGGGAGGGGAATTTTCAGCAGTTATGTAGTAGCTTGGATCCCCATAGGTTCCAAACATTTTCAAGCTTCTCTGCCCATATCTATTAATTAATTGTTTCATTTTTCAAATTATTTCGTAATTTTCATTTAAGATGGCATTGTTTTTATCGATTGAGTGTGACAAATTTAAATTAGAAAGTGCATAAATAGGTCAACTAAAATTATAATTATTATAATTTCATCGTTATATAATAATAATAATAATAATAATAATAATAATAATAATTGTTGTTTATTTATTTATTTAAATTATAACTGTGTGTGTGTGTGTGAGATTTGTTACCTTTATGTATTCATAACATACATGTGTATTTAACCAACGTAATCGTTTTATCCTAAAAACATATATTATTTGTGTGTTTTAAATTACCAGGGTTAAATTGGTTTTATCCAGTGAATTCAATTTACGAGTGATATATGCTTTGTGTATAATCATTCTACACGTTATTAATTAACAAGAAGTAATTAAAAATCAAAAATCATTACCCTCTCCTTATAGAGTATAACATATACTACTAGAAGGCAAGCTTGCGCGCTACCACAGATTTATAAAATAAATGTGCTTGATAATATTATAATTACAAATAAATATTAAAAAATAAAATTAACAAATATAATTTTAAAAAAACATAACATAAAAAAATCATGTAGGGAAATACTATAACAATCCACAATGTTTTGTGAAGAAAGTTACAGTGTTTACCTACATAATTTAGCCTTATTCATAATTACTTATAATTGTAATTCTCAACCAGCTTAATATTAAAAAGCATAAAATTAAGAAAAATAATTTTAGAAAAAAAACACAAAGAAAAAAAAAAATCATGTAGGGAAAACATTGTAGCAATCCACAGTAATTTGCGAATAAAGTTACAGTGCTTTCCCCATATATTGTAATTTTTAACCAGCTTAATATTAAAAAATAAAATTAACAAAGATAATTTTAAAAAAATTATAAAAAAAACAAAAACAATAAAAAAAATCATGTGGAGTAACACTATAGTAATTTACAATGTTTTTTTTTAATTACAAAGCTAGGTTCTCAACCACCTCTATATTAAAATTGACAAGCTCAATATTAAAAAAATATAATCGACAGAGATAATTTTGTGCAAAAAAAATAAAAAATAAACGAAAAAAATTTGGAAAAAAAAACAAAATTGATAAATAATTTTGAAAAAAATCATAAAAAAAATATGTGAGGAAACACTATAGCAATTCACATTGTTTTTTAAAAAAAATTACAAAAGTTAAACTTTTAACCAGTTCAATATTAAAAAAATAAAATTAACAAAGATAATTTTGTGAAAAAAAATTGGGAAAAAAAGCAATATAACAATCCATGGTAACACGTGAGGAAAGTTACAGATCTTCACCACGCATTTTAGAGTATTACTTAATATATTTTTTATTTTTATTATTGAATATTATATTTATTGAAGATTAAACTTTAAACTTTATAATTTATTTTAGTTTGCTGAGATTATTTTAATCTCATGACTCAAGTCATGGATTTTATGGGTTAACTCGATTGAATCAGTTTTTTTATAGTTGATTTTTTTTTAATTTTATCAATTACTATTTGTTTTGGTATGCTTTCTATGAGATTATCATAATCTCATGACCCCAACTAAGTGTTTGACATGTTAAACCGAGTTGATTCCGGTTTTTTTTTTTCAATCTCATCATTTAATTTTAGATTGATTATAAATTGAACCCTATACTTCATTTTGATTTGCTTTCTATTAAGTTATCTTGATCTCATTATTCATGTTAGGCAAATTAATTCAAGTTGACTCAGGTTTTTTCTCTTATTTTTTTAAAATTCCATTACTCAACATTGGATTGATTGAGATTTGAGCTTTAATGTATTTTTTTAATTTATTTTTTATGAGATTATCATGGTCTCATGCTCCGAGTCATAAATTTTACATGCTAACTTAGGTTGATTCGAGTTGATCTAATATGTTGCCATCTCAGTATATTTTTTAAAAGATGATATCTTGATTTTTTTAATCAAATTATTTTTTTTACTATCTACACTGTCTCTAAATTTATTAAATTGATTGGATCATGTTAGATTAATCTCTATATAATTTTTTTTTTATTAAAAATACGTTAACAATGTTTATATTTTATTCAAAAGAACTATTCAAATATGAAGTGTATTGCGAGCAAATTATCTACTATATAATTAATAGGAAATTTAGAAAAAAAAACTAAGGATATTATTAATTTTATCTTTATATATAAACGTTAGTTTATTATCATTTATATAAGCTAGTATAAGATTCAATTTGAATAAAATTATTTTTAAAGCGTTATCAAATATTTGTTTTGGGAAGTTTTTTTTTTTCATATTTGTCCTGTGGAAGAAATGTACTCCTTCTTATCCGAAAAGGAAAAGGAGGAGCCGGTTTTCGTCCTTTTTATTCCCCTGCTATTTCCCAATCTCACACACTCATCACTCTGTATCTCTCTCGATCGAATCCGGAAATATTACTCGTTGGAACCCTAGCAACCCATGACCCTACTCGTTGTCTCAAGCCAAATCTGTCGCCCATATTTGTTCGGAACAAGCACTTCTCTCTCTATATATAGAAATCCAAGCTGCGAAGCCGCAATCTGATTTCAACAGGTAAATCGATCCCTAACTGGATGATCGTTTACTTTTAAGTTAACTAGTTAGTGGTTTTTATCAACCATTACTGCTAGGGTTTCAAATTTTGTTTTGGTTTGAGATTTCAGTACTCACTGCCATGCTTTTAATTTCATGATCTGGCTTTTAATTCATCAGTTTAGGGTTTCAGGATTCAAGGATTATACTTACTGTTATGGTTGCATCTGTTTTCTGTTAAGCTTCATTGTTCTTGTAATGCTCCGACGTTCTTTTTTTTAATTCGCTTGAAATTTCATCGTACAAGGTTCTGTTTTGTTAATTCTGTTCTAAATCAAGTTTGCGAAAGAAAAAAGGTTATTTTTTGTAGTTTTTGTTTTTATCCTTTTTGGCCAGTGGGAGTTTAAAGTAACAGTGGTTCTATATTGGTCAAGACTGTGTCTGTATTGGATTCCCTGAATGCACTGATGATTGTGGATGGTTCTTCCCCTTTGCATCTAAAGAGAAGAAGATTTGCCACTGCTGATACCATGGAAGCTGAAGCAGCTAAGACCAAGTTTGCAGCTGTTAAAGAGAAGTTTGGGCGTGATATCCGTGTGTTTGAAACATCGGGAGTCTCTTCATCACCGACTCAAGTGTCCAATGATGATGAGAGGGATGATTTTTATGAGTTCACTGCTGAGGATTATTATAGAATGCTGGCTACAAAGAAGGTCGATAAATATTTAAAGACGAAAAAGATTCGAGAAGCGGAAGCTGCTGCTCACAGGTCAAGAATAACCAAGACTACAATCAGGGTTCGTTTTCCTGATAATCATACATTGGAGGTGGTATTTCATCCATCTGAAAAGATTCAGAGCTTATATGATCTTCTCTCTAGAATGGTTGCTCAACCAGAAGTACCTTTTTATGTGTACACTACTCCTCCAAAGAAGCAAATCAAAGACATGTCACAGGATTTTTACTCTGCTGGTCTTATTCCTGGTGCAATCGTTTATTTTTCATATGATATGCCAAATCAAGTGGATAATGAAGCTGTCAATTCTGGTCCCTTCCTCCAAGAAGAGGTCATGTCTTTGAAAGGTTTGGATGTTATGCCAGAGCCAGTAGAGCCGATCCATACCACTCCAGAACCTGTGACAACAGCTCCTCCTCCAGTTCCACAAGAGCCCAAGGCTGCGGGGAAAAAACCTGTCAAGCCAAAGTGGCTTAAAATGTGATCCAACAAACTCTTCTAGCCAAGGTTCAGCATGCGAATATAACTCTGTCAGATAGAAGCATGCTTATAAGGTAACTTATAGGACATCCTAGGAGGAAGTCTTCCACAATGAATTTGTTCGAAAGTTGTAACAGTTCCAGAGGAACGCTCTCCTTTTCTTTTGACAACTCGTATTTATATAGCTTATTATTTATAGTTGTGTGAATACAAATCCACTGTAAGAAAAAGTAAAGGAAGGAATGGCTTCTTGTTTTGTCTTTAATGCTGCTCAATGATTATTATTTTAGGTAATGAAGACATGGCTCAAGATGGAGCACGGGTCTGTCTTCTCAGTGTTGGAAGGCAGTTGGATGATCAATAATATTTTCTCTGACCATCCTCCAGACCCTTTTCTACTCTTCTAACTGTCTTCAAGTTGATCATGTTCCTTTGTTTTTTGTGTCCTTTTCTTTTTGTTTTGGACCCCTTCATGATCGGCTCGACTGCATTTTTCTCATGTTATGTCGTTCATCAATTTCCTGCCTATAATACATGGGGCAACAGATCATGAACGGAAAACTTACCTTAGAGCACGTATGGTTGCAGTTCATGCTGCTGGGTTTTGCACGCTTGTGGACAGACGTGAAAGTTGAGAATAGCTCTTTGTAGATGTAAGCTAGCTGCCTCTGCTAGGTTCCAGTCTATCTTTACCACATAAGTTCCATCTATTTGCTGAAGTGTCCGCTTAGAGTCAGTCATGTCGTTTTACTCTAAGTCAACACCAGTCCGATTACAGTATGGATGGCAGAACGGGTGTAGTAAACTTATGAATAAAATGTACATTCATTTTTTAGCATGTAGTTTGGCCAAAATGGATCCAAAAGTCGATTTCACTGCATTCCAGACCATTGGTGACTGGTCTGATATCTCTCAAGTTCAAAAGCGATGCCGTTGCAGCAAGAATCTCATAGCTGCAAGATTAATTAGGAGCTGAATTGTCTCGTGAGTCATGAAGAACGAATAGCAAAAGTCAAGGGGGATTTCGGACATTTGGAGAGAAAGGAGAGCATGAAGCAATGCTTTATTTATTCTCAAAGCGAGGCATGCCAAAATCTGCAAGAAAAGTTGTTCTTTTTTAGTGTCACAGAATCGTATAATAAGCATTACGAGGTGAAAGATATTTGATTCTTTCAGAGAGACAGAGACATTGCGATATACTCGAGTTCTCAACCTGTCACGTATATTTCTTACATTTATGTCATAGGCTCCGTGGCCTCCTCTTCTTGTACTGGTTGTTCTGTTTTCATACGTTAGTTGATTTTATCGAAAAAAGGCGGTGACCTGTCAACCATGCTGAGTTTCATTTTGCCTGCTGTCATGTTCTATTTTTAGGATGAAATGGGAATCAATCTACCATTCAAAAAGAATTCGAAAATGTGAGCTTTTCTTCTATTTTTTGTGTTCATTTTGTTGTGCTGGAATCTTATGAGTCCATTTAGCCATAATAATTATCTGTCAATAAATGATTTTGTATTGAGGCACAACCATAAATTTTGGATCACTGGACTTTTTTTTTGATTCATGATGATAACCTGCTGATTTTATGTCCACCATGTGATTTAATTCACTCCAAAAACATCACCCCACTTAGATGGCTTAATTTCCAGAAGTTACTCCCCCCCTTTTCGCCTCATAGCAAGAGATCAATTACAGCCACTCAACTCACACTGGTGAAAAACCAAGAGGCGAAAAAATGGTGGCATTACAGGAAAAATAGAAAGGTTTCATTTGCAAACATCCCTCTGCAATTCAGGAGGGGGGATACAGTAGAGAAAGAGAGAGAGAAGCGAAGACATAGATAATGGACCGTGTTCGTGCCGTTAGTGGCACAGATCCAGATTGCCCTGGTTTCATTTCATATGCGGTAAAAAATGTAGCAGGAAAGGTAATTTCCATCGGTCTGGCTTTTGTTTTTAGCAATCTCTTACACCAACTTCTAAAGCCTCTATCCCAACCACGCATAGTTTCTGATATTGTTGTAAGTTTCTCTTGTATCTCTCTCTCCCTTTCAATATATATGTGACAACGATTTCCAAGAAGCTCAGCCTCTCTCTCTCTCTCTTTTTGAGATAATATTACTTGTGTGTAATCTTTATTGGCTGCAGGTAGGACTGGTTCTTGGCAACATAGGTGTGATACGCCAAGCTTTCGACGAGCAGTTTATTGCAATACTAAATTCTACGTTTGGTATGATGTGTTACATGTTTGTGCTGGGGATGGAAATGGACCCATATGTAATCTTAAAAGGACCGACAAGAAATGCTCTGGTAGCCTATGCTGGAATGGTGTCCACATCCGTTTTGGTTTGCAGCATAATCCCATTTATGAACTATTATAAACACCCGAGCATTGGCTTCACCCTTTCCCTCTCTATAAGCCTCTCTGGCAGTGCCTCCCATATACTAACTCGCCTTATAACTAGTCTCAAGATAGGCAAGTCAGATATAGGAAAAATTGTGATTGCAGCAGGAGTGCACTCTGACATGATATCCATGCTTCTCATCTCTATTGGATATCATTTCCTTCAACTCACAATCACAGTTACCGATATTGCTGCAAGCGTTAGAATGACCTTGATTATGGCTGCTGCATTGCTGCTCCAGATACTTTTCACTGCCACAGTTTCACCTATCTTTATGAACTGGGTCAACAACGAAAACCCTGAAGGGAAACCCATGAAAGGTTCCCATTTGGTGCTTTCCGTTGCCTTCATGGCTTTTGCTTGTAGTGTCGCCCCGATTTATGGATACAGTCCCATTCTCAGTGCATTCGTGGCTGGAGTTTTCATACCAAGTAAGGGGAGAGTATCAAAATGGGCAATTGGCAAAATCAACTTCCTGTTACCTACCATTTTCTACCCCGTGTTCTTCTTTTGGATGGGGTATCATTGCTAATATCAGTAAATTTGAAGCTGGCAAAAGGGAAACATGGCTGAGGTTTTTTGTCCTTGCAGTCATTACAATATTTGGCAAAGTGGTCGGAACAATCATATGCGGAGCAATGTTAGGTTTTCATCGGCGTGAATCTGCAGAACTCGGTTTCCTTCTAACTGCAAAGGGCCACTTTCATGTATTTCTGGCGGTTGTTGCAAGCCTGGTATGTTCCTGCTTCTCACAATGTCTGTTCTGTTACTGACTTTCTTCTTCAGTTGTTGCTTTTTCGAAAGATGACTGGCTACTAACTATGAAACTTAAGTCTGGAATCCGTCGGTTTCTGATTTTCAAGTAGACAATTGACAGTTAAAAAATGTCATGAAATGCTTGCGTTCTTGATAAAAGCATCAATGAGGGTTTTAGGTGATGAAGAGCAACAAATGTAGTTTCTTACATGCCCAACAACATGAAGTCCATTGATTTTCCTCTTCGCAGCTTTGCTTTGAGGCAAAAAAACTGTCAATCTAAATAAAATTGTACAGCATTCAAGTTTAGCAATAGCAAAAATTGGGAAACAATGGTTTTGGTGAGGTCATGTCAGCTGCAGCATTTTGAACATATCCTAAATTCAAGCATTCGATGCAATTTAGCATTGGGAATGAAATTATATTAATTAGTACTCATTTCTAATATTGTATTTAGTTTGTTAAATTGATTGCAGTTAGGTATTACAACTATTTCAACTTGCATTTCAATCATTATTGTGATCTTCCTTTCGGTAGTACACACCCCAACAGTTGTGTCAAAAATCATCAAACGTGCGAGGAAACTTGCACCAACTCAACGAATGGCTCTTCAGTGGCTCGACCCCTCAAGTGAGCTTCGAATCTTGCTGTGTCTTCATGGAGTGCATAACGTGCATTCAACCATCAACTTCATGGAGATTTCTCGAGGGGCATCTGATCCAGGAATTCTGGTTTTATCTTACTGACATGGTTGAACTCACAGATCAAATAGCTTCTACACTGGTTCAAGAAGGAAGGGATACCGTGACTGCGACTGACAAGGATGTAACCCAGATGAGAGATCAGATCAATACTGCAGTCCAAGCTTATGTGGAGGAAAATGGTGATGGTATCACTCTCAAACGAATGCTTGCTCTCTCAAAATTCAATGGCATGGCCAAAGATATCTGCAATTTAGCAGAGGACTTGATGATCTCCCTCGTCATATTGCCATTTCACAAGAACCAGTATGCAAATGGGACGTTGGATGGGGGTAATCCTGGTTTCCGGCATGTGAACCGTAAGGTAATTATCACTAATCAACATCCCTTAAAAGAAAAAAAAAATCCAAAAGTAAAGAAGAATTTTTTGTTTTCTTACTAGCTATATATGACCAAGAAATTGTCTTTCATCTGCAGCTAGGAACTGACTCGTGATTTAGCATCATAAACTATGCCATCACTTTATCAATTTTCTGAATTTGTGCAACTTGTCTGTTAAAAATCATCAATCATAATGCCAACATGTTGCTTAACTATGGTTTTGGTTTCTCTTAGGTGCTCCGGAATGCCCCATGTTCAGTGGGGATTCTTGTGGACCGAGGTTATGGATTGGTAGAGGAAATATCAAGGCCGGTAAGATCTTTCCAGGTAGCAGTCATCTTCTTTGGTGGCAAAGATGACAGAGAAGCATTAGCATATGCAGGTCGTGTTGCTCGACATCCCGGGGTAAAACTCACAGTGATAAGATTCCTACTTGATAGTGATTCAGAGAACGCCTCTAGAAGAGCTGGGAATTATAGGAAAAATGCTGCTGGGCAGGAAGAAGAGATGAAGCTGGACGATGAGTGTTTTGCTCAATTCTATGAGAGACACATCGCCGGGGGACATGTTTCCTATAATGAAAAGCATGTTGCCAATTCAGCCGAGACCTATGCTACTCTGAGATCATTGGAAGGACAGTATGGGCTAATAATAGTAGGGCGAGGTGGGAGGGTGACTATAGGGATGAATGATTGGCAGCAGTGTCCGGAATTAGGCCCAATAGGAGATGATGTTCTTTCAGGGTCTGATTCCTCGCACACAACCTCTGTTTTGATCATCCAACAACACAGTCTCAAGGGAGAATTAGATGGCGTGGATGATGAATTTTCCATAATGTAAATGCCTAGTGAGGTAGTTCTAAAATTTAGAAGACTAATTTTAGAATAAGGAAAATACTTGTTCTAGGATAGAGCTCTGATAGAAAGGGCAGGAATGTAGAAAGGACTGGAATCTTGCAAATCAAAAGATAGAACGTAATCTACTATTATTCACTTGATCAGAGGAAAAAATGGAATGATTTTGCCTTGTGTTTTAAGAACTTGCTAAGGCTGATAGCATATCCTCTCTTCCAATGGTGCTAAGTCGTATTCTCAAGTAAAAGAGGGCATTTCCTGCCACGCACTTAACAAGAATCCGGCTCACATATGTGTTCCGTATGTTTCTCGCATTCTTCACAATCAAATCGGATGCTTTAACTACATAATTTCCTGTTCCAGAGCTTAAAACGTTACGCTCTGAAGCCAAGACCCCTTTTCTTTTCTTTTGTTTTTGTTTTTCTCAAATTTTTTCCTGATGTGTAACTTTAATCAAAACTTCTTCAATGGCTTTGCATTTCTTAGATAACAGATGCCATTGCTGAGACTTTACTTCCTTGGGCAGCTAGTAGGGGGTTGATTCGGTGCTGTTATGCCGATGGCCATCAGGGCAAATCCAATGATCCTGATGGGCATCAATATTGTGCTGGTGCTAAAACGTAGGCATTCTAGACTTCCCCAGTCAATAGGATTCTCCTGCCTCCTAACACTGAATTGATGAGCCTTGGAGCAGGACTGTATTTGTTAATAGAGTTGAGCTTCAGGTCCCATTGCTCCTGGCGTGAAACTCGTGCAAGGAACACGTATAAACAGGGATGACGATTTCAAATGCTAAAAAATCTCCCTGCTTCAACTGTGACAAAAATAGTGGGAATGGCAAATAACTATGATTTCTAGATAGACTTATTTTTATTCTCTGCTACCTGTAGTATATGGTGTTATACGTTGCCGCCTACACCAGTAGAGCCCTGAGTGGATGCCCTAGAATTAGTTTAAAGGATCTCATCCGAACAGAAAATGAACCTAAGCAGCAGCTCACATCCAAAAAAAAGAAGCCATACATAGAAAAGGTGCCATTTGCATTCAAAGAAAAAATAACAGCTGGAGGGCTGGTTAAGATTATGGAATCAGTCTGTGAATCACGCTTAAGAAAAACATCCGCTTGCCATTTCTCAAGCAAGATTAGCTACACATTTAATATTCATATCCGCCAGAAGTCATCAGTTAATTGAACATACAACCAGAATCGAATCCCATCAAAATCACACTCCTTCACTGCAAACTTCCATCAAACAGCACCATCAATTGAACATACATATGCATATGCTTAATACTCGAGATTTTTGCCATCTCAGCCTACAAAAAGCAATTTACATACGTGAGGAGTCAACAAAAGTACCAACAAATACACAAATGCACGAAGGTGTCAATAGAACTGTTCTTTTTTTCTCAAAATGTCTAAACTCTATACCCTTAGCAATCTTAACTTCTAAATATTTGTACAGTCCGCAAACATTCCAAAACACACAGCATCAGGTCCTTCAGGATAAGATAGTCTGTGCAATGCAATGATATGACCAAGAACTAGAATGTCAATGTTCTGGTACAAAACCACTGAAAGCAAAAAAAAAAAAAAAAAAAAAAGAACTTGTTCACCAATTTAATACCTATAAAAATCAATTATTTATTTAAATGCTGATATGCTTGAGAACGATTGGCATTGATGCTTGTCATGGATAATGTGGAATCCAACAAAGCTAAACAGCTGAACTTTTAGGAGCATAGTGTTACTCCAAGTCACTTTAATGAAGAAAATTCATATTATATAAGTTCAATATAACCAAGGCAATGTTGAAAGTGGCAATGTCAGAAAGAAAATCTATTACCATCACAAGGCTAGATGTTTTCTAGAAGTAGTAAAAGGCCATTAGCCATAGGTGAGACTCAGCAACTACCATTTGCACCAACAGTAAAAGTACACTAAATTCAACAAATACCTCACACCTGCGACCTATTTCAGAAGAAAAATAACAGCTTCTAATCATAAGGACCTCTTTCACACATTTGTGCAATGCATGCAAAGATGAGTGGATATGGGGCAGCTAAATGAATAAAATTATATTGTGCAATCTAACAATGAGGCTGCATGATGTGTTGGGGTCACCACCGAGATCCGACTCTTTCTGGAAAATAGATTAGATAATGCAGGGACTTTGTAAAAGCCAAATCAGGGGAAAGAAAACATACGCAGGATAGTTAAGACTTTGAGAGGATAAAATTTAAGAAAGGTCTAAAACTATCAAAGAACACTACAGGAAGCAGATCTATCAGGAAGGAAAAAAAGTATAAAAGCCTAAATTTTTAGCCATTTTTCAACTTCGTGCCTAAATGGACACCTCAAAATGTGAAGTTCCCACTACCCCAACCTTACTCCAGGAACGCATTCTACATGCTCAATCCAAAAAAAACATCAATCATGCCATGCCACATGAGATATAGAATTTTTCTTAGCTAAAGACCATCACAATTCCAAGGAACACTCTTAAAACAGCTAATAAATACGTACCCTTTCACTTAATTATATCAGAGAAATATGTTCCAAATTTTGAACATAAAGAGTAAAATCCAAAGATATTATAAGTTGCTGAAGCAATAATCAAACCCATGATAACTTAGTAAAACGAAAAAAAGGAATGTAATGTCACACCTCAAATGCATTGTTCAAATGGTCAAGCTCCTTGTCTAGGTCATTGATAGCCTGGTTACAGGCCTGCATTGGCGACGACTGGCTAGTTGTGTGAATCTAAAAAAAAAAAACAAAACCAAACCCCAGAATTGTTAGAAGAAGAACAACTGAAACAATGACTGTAACGAATAGGTATAAGCGCATGTATAAATGCATGAGAGGGAGGAGTGACAAAATACGGACCCTGGCAATTATTTTTTGCTCCGTTGTAATTTTAGCATCTGTTTATTCATTACCAGCAATTTCCGCTGTCAAACCGTGGAGGATGCACAGTCTTTCAACTCAATTGTAGTGTTAGGGAAAAAACTCAAGTCGGTTCAATCCACTCACACGCTGAGGGAAGAGAACGTTATTGCAAGGCATGAACAGGAACCATGATGGGGAACTTTTTCGCAGCTTGACTCTCTGCACCAAACAGCCTCCAGTTAGAAAGGTTTGTTTGTTTTTTCTTTTCTTAACAATCGTGCTAGGTTGTAGTGAAAAGAAAACGGGCAAATGGTCACAGTAGTGGGAATCTCAGTGGCCTACACTTGAACATTTGAAAATGTCCAACCATTAATTCTAGGGAGTTTTGGGCTAACTTCGGGTTGATTTGAGTATTGATTTACGAGTGAATTTAGGCTGGAAAATGGATTGACTTGAGAAGACTTTGGGTCTGGTTTTTTGGGTTAATTCGATTGCGATGTCAGGTTGATTTCTTGGTAGATCTTCAGGTAGTTGGCCGCTGGAATTCGTGGCTTTGGATGGTGGTTTGTTGAGTGGTAAATCTGGTTGAAGGGGCATGGCTGTAGTGTGTGGTTGTAGATGGCGGAGAGTGACTGATGGTGAGAGGGCAGCAGTGGCTGATGGCGTATGACAGTGAGTGTAGGGGGAGATGAAGGGCCGGGTGTGGTGAGGGTTTTTAGCTGTGTGAATATCAATGAGGTTATGGGGTTGGTGAGACTGTGGCTATGGAGTTTGGTTGTTTAGGGGGAGAAGATGATTGGAATGAATGCATCTAGGGTTTTGTAAGGAAAGAAGATGGGTGGAAGAAAATTAGTTTTTAATTAAATTCAAAATCCCCATTTTATACAAAAAAAAAAAATCTAATTAAATGAGGTAAAGTTAGTTTTATATTCAGTTTATTATGAATTTTGAAGATTAATTTAATTGGGTTTTAAACTTTTGACTTGTAAAAAAGTTATAAATATATTTGGTTAAATATAACTTTGACCTAAATCAAAAGTTTTTTTTTTCTTACTGTGATGGGTCAAATTCTTTATTTTATCATAAGTTTTTTAAAAATAACTTTTAACCCATGGTTTCTACCTATAATGTATCTTCTTCTTTTTTTTAAAAAAATATTATTTTAAATTATTTATGTCAAACATACTCTTAAGTTAAATTAAATTTGTTATAACTTATTTTCATTATAAATTATTTATATAAAATAAATAATTTATTTAAATACAAAAACAAATACAACTAAAATATAAAAATAATAATGATCAAACTTGAAAATATTTTAAAAAACGAGCTATTAAAACAAACTTGAGGTAAGGTATTTTAACTTAAATATTCTATAGTTTACGTATTAAAATCAAATAAATTTCACACAAGTTTTAAGAATCTAATCGAATGCAAGCATGGATTATTAAAAATAAAAAATATTATTTTAACATATTTTTAAATAAAAAATCCTTTAAAAAACAATTATTAAAAAAATCTCGCAATTAATGTACTAAGAAAAGAAAAGGGTGTCAATTAAAATAACTGTAAGATTAGAGACTTATGTGGATATTAGCCTGCAAAGGGGGCTACGCATACAAAAAGAACAAGGCACAGTTGCGCAGCCAGATCCGTCGACAAAACCCTCTTTACTTTCCCATACCCAAAAAACAAAAAAAAAAAAATCCGAAATTCGAATTTTCACTTTCAATAATAACCACAAGGATAAACCCCCGTCTCAAAATTCCAATTAATTAATTTATAAAATAAAAAGAGAACAACCTCTAAATCCTCTCTCTCTCTAAAAAATTTTCAAAATCCCTCACTATGGCCTTTCACGTAGCTTGCCCAATTACATGGTTAGTATTATTATTATCTTCACTACTATTAACACTATAACCCCCTTCTGTCTCTCTTATTTCTCCTCTTTTCTGTCTCTCTCGCGAGAGAGTTCTTATTTTTTTTTCAAGGACTGATACGATATCGTGTTTGTTTTGTCTCTCTCTCACTTGCAGTCGCCGAATTTGTTTTTGCCCGCTAGGTTTTACGCGAGATCTCCACTCTACGAAATCTAAGGCTGACTACCTGTTCGATTTAGCGAGAATCGATGAGTTTTTGAAGGATCCTTTTGGAATTAGAGCTTCCAGGGAAGGGACTGTCCAGGTCTCCGTTCCCAAGGTTGTGCCCGTGTCTGTGCCGGTTCAGATTAATCCGCCCCAGTCGCTCGCGGTCGTTCCGGGGAGAGATAGAGGAGGTGATGGTGGTGTGGGCGTCGTGGTGGAGGAGGCTGTGTCAGCGCAGACTAAGCGCGTGGCTATTCAAAGGCAGGCTGCTGCTGCTAAGGCATCTGCTGAGTATTATGCTAAGAAGGTCGAGTCTGGTGATACCGCGGTGAGATTTTTTTTAATGCGTTTGTGTAATTAATTTGTATTTTTTCGCAACCGGTGTAATTGAATTTTAATATTTTTTTTCTTTTGTTGTGAATGGATTTTGTGTATAATGTGAATGTGTGTGTTTTTTGGTTAGCAAGGCTTTCGATTTCTTACTAATAATTGGCCCTTTGCATATGTTTGGATTCTTTCATTTTCAATGTCCAGATACCGATATTAGGTTCTTGTGTGCGGAATGGCAATTGTTGATTTCTTTTACTAGTTGCTAAATTTTGGTTTAATGGATACTTGTGTTGAAATTTTTGATTTGGGGTTGTTTTGGTAGCTAGTTTATTGAATGTGAACTGATTTTGGGTGTCTGCAGTAGTAGCTTTGAACTTGTTATGGTGGTTTGGAGTTCAATGATGAAGTACAAACTGTTTTTACCATCCAACTGCTTATCTGCAACCAAATGCTATCTATATAATTCAATTAATAGAACAGAAGTTAATTACACTGCGATGTTTGATTTTCTAAGGCAGTTTTTGAGTTTGACCTAATCTTGGATTTACTTAAAAAGTATAAAAGTCAGAGGTAGTTGAGACTCAAAACAAGTACCAGCACTCGTTCATTCGCTAAATGCTCGTTTGTGTGGGACTTGTAATTGTTTTTCTTTCTAATATTTTGGCTGTTCAATTCGTGTTAGTGTATTTTAATTCCTATGGAGATTGGGAAGAAATCTATGAACTCTTATTGGCATATTCATTATTCACTTGTTATTGGACAGCATGGTATTCCAACCCTTCTAATGCACTAAAGCCTTCTCATCTAGATGCATGAGCATGTTTATTTATGAACAAATCCTCCTGTTGATGAGCTGTGGAAATCGGGGGGGAAAATCTGTTGGTTGTTATTCTGATATCATGTACTATACCATTTGCAAAATCTAATCACCTATTGCTCATTTTAGGTAACCTCAAAAGATATTTCAGAAGAAGATGCAAGTCCATTGTGTCGGATGTGCTTTGTGGGTGAAACAGAAGGAAGTGAGAGAGCTAGGAAGATGCTCCCATGCAAAAGTTGTGGCAAGAAGTACCACAGGAGCTGTTTGAAAACTTGGGCTCAGCATAGAGGTAAAACTCATTGGGTTATAATCTTTGAAGGCTGCTGTTTTTTTTCTTTTTTTTCCTTTTCAATTTCTCATAAGTCTATTGATGGTAGATTTATTTCACTGGAGTTCGTGGAACTGCCCGTCTTGCCGAACTTGTGAGGTACTCATTGATATGCATCATCGATTAATTAAATCCATTGCACCCTACTTTTTCTGGGCAAGAAATCTAGATAAGTTGTGGATCTCCAAACAGTCATTGCTATGTAGCCATGTCTGTCCTTCTTTGCCTTCTGTGCATCTGATCGTTGTATCTTTTGAAAACTATAAAGGCCATGAAATATTAGAGTTAAACGTTCATTTTTAGTGTTTTGTTCACGCTATTCTTCAAAGTCCTGAAAACAGATGATTTAGTCATGTTCTGCATAGTTTCTGTGTGCTGGAAGCGTTGTCGTCTCGTATCATATTTTTAATATGTTATCATTGCTTTTACACTTTGAATCTTCTTCTTTCCAAAGGTATGTCGAAGAACCGGAGACCCAAATAAGTTTATGTTTTGCAAAAGGTGTGATGGCGCTTTCCACTGTTATTGCCAGCATCCTCCACACAAGGTGATGGTAATTGCTTGTTTTTTGGTGTCATATCTAGATCAGAATGATCTTATTAACAGTGATTTCTGAATAGTGCAGAATGTCAGCTCTGGACCATACTTGTGCATCAAACACACAAAATGTCACAGCTGTGGATCTACTGTTCCAGGAAATGGATTAAGTGTGAGGTACTGGTTTTCAAGAGCTACCCTTTGCACATAAATATGGTCTTTTTTGCACAATTGATTACTTTCAAAACTGTGAAAAATGCATATATTGTGCTTTTAAATAGACATTTATTGCTTTGTGACTAATGGGACCCTTGGATACATAAATGACTTGTCATTTCTTGTATTAATCTCTCTTAAGCTTGCTTTTCAGCAACATACCCGTTAATGAGGGTGCCAACCCACTCTCTGACCCATTATGTTTGCAATTTGATACTGTGAGTGTGACCCTTGTCCGAGTATACATGACAATTTGGAAACAGATTGTTTAGTAAAGCTGCAACGATGATGAATTTGTTTGATTTATGCACTGTTGATAGTTATCTCTGATTTAGACTTCCCCATTGATCTTTAACATGCAATATAACCAAAACTGAAGGAAACAACAGAGCATGATTTTGGTACTTATTGGGTGAAGTTGTTTATCTAAATGCAGTAGTTATATATAATCCTTGTGTGTTTGTACTTGTCAACAAGGGCTTTTGTCTTCTTTATTTCTTGCTATTAGTAGGTTCATTTATCTTTTATATTCTAAACATCCAGGTGGTTTCTGGGATACACTTGCTGTGATGCTTGTGGAAGATTATTTGTGAAGGGAAACTATTGCCCTGTTTGCTTGAAGGTATTTTCCACTTCATGTTACCTTTGGGCTGTGTGAACTTTTCATGTAAAATAAAAGGTTTGGGTCAATTACCAACTACTAGCAAGCTGTTGTGATTGATCTTTATATCTAAATGCTTCATCATCAGGCCAAAAAATGTCCTTGATGATTTTGGTCTTGTAACTTGATGTTTATACTTCCGAACATGAATGAACTGTCATTATATGTTTTGGCTCAACCTTGTAGGTTTATAGAGATTCAGAATCAACTCCAATGGTTTGCTGTGATATTTGCCAGCGATGGGTGCACTGTCATTGTGATGGCATCAGGTTTATCTCTAATAAAGCTTTCTTGAGCAGTTATTTGGAGGAAGTAGTTTTTATTTTGAGAAATGAGATATCTTATTCTGGGAGAAATATTTTGCAGTGATGAAAAATATCTTCAGTTTCAAGTAGATGGAAATCTCCAGTACCAATGTGCCACATGTCGTGGAGAGTGCTATCAGGTTTGTTTATTGCAGAAATCTCTCTCTTCTCTATTGGTGTGTTCACATGTGGCTTGTCTTGCGTGTTGCAGTGATCAAGTTCCTTTCTTACTTCTGAAATGTTTACTTCCAGGTGAAGGATCTTGAAGATGCTGTTCAAGAGCTATGGAGACGACGAGACAAGGCTGATCGAGGTTTAATTGCAAGCTTGAGGGCTGCTGCTGGGTTGCCAGCTCAAGAAGATATATTTTCTATTACTCCTTATTCAGATGATGATGAAAATGGTCCAGCAGCACCAAGGAATGATTTTGGGCGTTCTATAAAACTCTCTCTCAAAGGGTTAGTTGAAAAGTCACCAAAGAAGAGCAAGGATCATGGAAAGAAACATTTGAATAAAAAAAATCCCAAGAGAAAAGGTCCTCATGCTGCTTCTTTTAGTAAGACAGAATCATATCAGCATGAAAGTCACTCTTATGAACATGATTCAGGTGATGAGAAGAATAATGATACAGAGTCTCAAGCAAAAGGAGGATTGGGTAGATGTTCTTCTCCTGTTGCTGGAATTGTGAATCACACTGAAGGAATTTGCTCTATCAATCAGCCAGGGGCTTTGAAACACAAGTTTGTTGAAGAGGTGATGGTGAGTGATGGAGAAAGGACATCCAAAATTGTTAAAATTAAGAGTAATAAGCCTCATGATTTGGATAGTGGGGATGATGCTGAAAAACCCAGCAAGTCAAAATCTGTTAAGGCAAAGAAATTAGTAATAAATCTAGGTGCGCGAAAAATAAATGTTTCTAGTTCTCCAAAATCTGATGCTCAAAGCTGCCAAAGAGAACAAGATTTGAAGGCTTCCAACGGTAAGTGATCCTTGTTCCATACAACTGCTCGTAGTGCAATTATTGTCAAAGTTCTCATTGTTGTCATTATTACCATATTTTGGTCACTGCTAAATGGTAAATGTTTGGTTGACCTATATATAATTGTGGATGTTATCATTTAGTCACTAATTCACTGACATGATTGATTTCTGCAATTTGCAGGAGATGGAGTTGATCACTCTGAGCAGAAAAGAGGTTTGATCAAGTTTGCAAGGAGAGAAGGGAATTTCATTAAGTTTGGGAAAGTAAAAGCTGAAGCTTCAAGCTTAAATCTCAAATCTGATGGAGGGAACCATTTTGATGCATATGAAACCACTCCCCTAGATCATGCTCGTGTTACATCATCTAAAAGGAGCCTTGAAGGGAGCAGGGCTGCAGTGGGGCCTGCAGGTGAAGTTCCTATGTTAAGAAATGACAGGGTTTCTTTGGGAAAGCAATCAGAGGCCAGGCTTGATACGCATACAGAAAGCAATGATGATTCTGGTGACACTCCTATTTTGCATTCATTGCCAAAGGATTCAAAACTTTCTTTGAAGCTAAAGATTAAGAAACCTAATCTTGAAAATCAGAGTTCGCAGATTCTTCTGCATGAAGAAGAAAAGAGTAACACGAGGGGCCAAAGGTCAAAAAGGAAGAGAGCATCAACCTTCATGGATAAAACAATGTATAATGAAGATGAAGATATGTCAGAATCACATCTAGACAGTGAAATGATGGAAGCTAATTGGATATTGAAAAAGCTGGGTAAAGATGCTATTGGAAAGAGAGTCGAAGTTCATCAGCCATCTGACAATTCATGGTGAGTTTTCATTTTACCAAGGAATAAAAAGTTTAGGCCATTGAGTACACATCATTTTGCCAAATATATTTGCTCCATTTTGTCATATTGCTGATGTCTTCTTAATCCAGGCACAAAGGAGTTGTCTCTGACATTGTTGAAGGCACATCATTGTTATCTATTACTCTAGATGATGGTAGAGTAAAAACCTTGGAACTTGGGAAGCAAGCAGTTCGCTTTGTTCCCCAAAAGCAAAAGAGGTCAAAAACATGACAAGTTGAACTTGTTCTTGAGTATTGGACGATTTCATCTGGACTCCAGATACTCCTCCCGTTTTAAAGGCGAAGAGGTAGTCTCCATTCCTAAGGACCATAGAGATTTCAGTTGCATTTCTGGTTGCATATATGGCTGGTGATTTTTCATTGAAGCACCTTCACTAGGGCAGCGCTTCAACATTTGTGTGGAATTCTTTTGGACAACCAGGGATTATTTTGACAGAGGGCTCTCCTTCTAGCCCCCATCCCCTTCTCTTCATTTGCTCAAACGTAGCTTGCTTCCCAGTGTATGGAACTCTGTATCTAGGCATCTAGAATAACTTGCCTTTGTTGTTAATCAGTACATGTGCAAGTAGCATTGCCATTGTTCATTGTAGTTGAGTTGCAAAGCTCCAGACCTCCCTTTTGTTTTTTCTTTTCAAATTTGATCTGTCAAGTCAAGGGTTTCATTGCTTCCCAAAATGAGAAGTTATAAATCTGTGCTAGTCTCTCTTCTATCTGATACTGGCATGCAGGTGCATGTGTATTATGAAAACAGGACCCTAGTTTTCCCAACACTCTTGGTTGTTAACACACGCGCTGCCACACAACTTGGCAACTGATATTTCTTAATGAAAACTCGGCGGCTGCAAATCTGCCGGCAGCTGGATCTTTTTTCTGAATCGCAAATAAAATGGCATTACCGCTACAAGCGCTCATAAAAATAGACAAGCATGGTAGTTTGGCATGTTCTGTATCCTCCACTCATGTCCGTTGGCTGTCGAGGACTGGAATTGGATAAGATATCTGGTCCACGCCCCACAATAGAAGGTGAAAACAAATACTACCTAAGTATAAAATTTAAGAGGTTTATATATATAAATATCGCATAAATCATTTTTTTTTTAACATGAGAAATCATAAAAATCTAGGTAAATGATATTTCCAACAGAATATAACACATAGTGGGTTTTTCATTATCATCATTTTTTTAATTACGTTTTTTCTTAATTTCCAAACTAAAATATATTTGATTACATGAGAAGAAAATTATAAAAATATTAAGTACGATGTTAGAAATTAAGCACTATTTTTGTTGTCCAAATTATTGATTTTTCTGGACAATTCACTTGGAAAGCCCAGCCCAAAAGGATTCAGAATACTTTATCTGTGGCACCTCTATTTTCGAAGATAAACTAAACTGATAGCGTGTGCAAACAGAATCCACGCTACCCTGCATAATAAAACCACTCTTTCTTGCCGCGAAGGACGACGCCGGAGCCACTTCTACAGTCCCGGCGGCCGATATATTCCTCTAATGTAAACGCTAATATCTCTATTACTTTCCCATCAATAAATAATGTGTTTATTTATTCAACTGTTTTTTAAACTATGTTGGTGTTTCTTTGTCTCAACGTTTTGCCCCTTTCCTGCTTGATTAAATGCCTGTAAGAGCGTACTTTATCTTCTTTCATTGATTTTCTGGCACCAAAAACAGTTAGTCCTTATGCATTCACTATAACACTTAGCTCCAACTGGAATTTAGTCTAATGGTACAAATCCCAAGCTCAGGTCTTAGAGTTATTTCAAATCATTTCATCACTATGTAGCCCCTAAAGAACTAAAATTTGAGTAGAAAAGGAAAAATATATCATTTAGGCTTGAATGAAGTAATTTAATTTCTCCGTAGGGAAAGTTGTTGCAGAGCATATCAGCTTGTTTGATGCGTATGGTCTAATATATATGATGATGCAGTTTCTATTTAATATTGATATAGGTACCTAAAAGGAGCAAGCTTTCTCTGATTAAAGAGAGAAAGAGATGGTGAAGTTTTCTGGGTATTCTTTGATTTCTTCATTTACTCCTTTTCATTCTGTTATTCTCAAAAAACAGCGCAGATTTTCAGCATTAGATTTATATAGCAACAATTCAACCAAGTCAAGAAGAACGCTTTCTGTTTTTGCTAATAAACATCAATTACGTAATATAAAAACTCACACCGAGATGGGTGTCGAACAATATCGTCCTCCTCTATTTAGGTGCGTATCCATGAATTTTAGTTTTCCTTGTTTGTTTGTTCTGGTTGAGTTGATAGGATGAATTTTTCTTTTAATTAATTTTGGTTGGTTATATTTGCAGTGTTGCTCCAATGATGGACTGGACCGATAATCATTATAGGACTGTTGCACGGATAATATCAAAACATGCATGGCTTTATACAGAGATGCTTGCTGCTGAAACAATTGTCCATCAACAAGGAGATTTGGTATGTGAGTGAAAGATTAAGAAAGAAAATTGATTCGATTTTTTATCAGTTAGTGATTGGGTGCTAGTGTGCAGAGAGTTTGAATCCATCTGGATTAGTAGACCAACTAACATTTTCAAGAACTTGAGATAGGGAGTTTCTTATAGCTATCAACGTTGAGAAGCAGAGTTGTTTTAATATAATGTTTTAGTACTTTAGATTTTTCATTGTGTTAGTAATTACATAGCTGGTTCCAAAAATGCCATATAAAAGGCCGTGTGCGTGCATTTCTATGATGAATATGTGCACCAAACAATTCATATAATCTGTCAATGGGTTGTACTTTTTTTTTATTACCTTCTCCTAAGAATTCAATTTGAATTGTATCAGCTTATCTGCACCATCCATCAAAAATAGTCTTCTCTTTGGTGTCTTGTAAAAGAATATGCATGTATTTGTCTCACAAGTTCTCTCTTTTCTTTTATCACCGCTGTGAATGTCTTTGCTTATTGATTAGTTCTTTGCAGAAAAAAAACTAATTCTGTATTTCTTGTTCATATTGCTCAGGACAGATTTTTGGCATTTTCTCCGGAACAGCATCCAATTGTGTTGCAAATTGGTGGGAATAATTTGGACAACATTGCAAAAGCAACTCGACTTGCCAATTCTTATGGATATGATGAAATTAACTTGAAGTTAGTAGAATTCCCTCCTTTTCTTTATGTTTCTTTTTATTCTCTATTTTTTTGGGGATAAACTGAGACAACACCTTGTTTCCCTCCAAAATTACTAGTTGTGGTTGTCCTAGTCCCAGGGTAGCTGGACATGGGTGCTTTGGCGTCCGTCTTATGCTTGATCCAAAGGTTTGGTAACTATGCCAATTAAATTGATGAGTCTCTGGGCTAGATGATGTATTTTATGTTCTTTTTAATATTCAATAAGTTCTCATAGATTGTTTGGTGTTTACAAGGAAAGTTTGTCGGTGAAGCTATGTCAGTTATTGCTGCCAACACAGATGTCCCTGTTAGTGTTAAGTGCCGAATTGGTTTAGACGATCATGATTCTTATAATGAGCTCTGTAAGGACCCTTTATATGCATTTTATGTCTCTTTAAGGGAAAAAAAATTAGATTATTATGTAACTTAAAACCTTGTCCCTTCAAAGCTGAGGGAATAAATGTTCTCTGTTGTTCCTCTTCATGGTTTATCACATGGCCTATTGGTACTTGCTTCTGAAAAAGTTTCAAAATCATTATGCTTATGTTTTTATGCTCTTTGGATGTATTTCATCATTATGGTAATGACTGGCCACTTTTTAGAAATTGGATATTGTATCCCATCATCTCAGCCACTGTATTCTGCATAATTGGGTTAGCAAAAATGATAGAATTATTGAGAAAAGTTTTTGCTACAATTTGGGGCATGGACATCAAAGGAAAGTCTCACACTTTTAAAAAATCTGCTTATTTGGGTGAGGCCAGTATATGATGAGGGGTTCAATTGACCCCCAAATTAAGAAAAATCTATAAAGATATATTGTGTTATATGTTGGCAATTAAAGTTTTTGAAGATGTACAAATCGACCTTCTGAAAATATCACAAAACTAAATTATATGGAATCATTTTAGTAGCGTTCCTAAGATATCAATTAAATTCCACTACTATTGAACAATGGGCTCACCATTTTTTTTCTTCTATTTCCAAGCATTTTAGCTTGCTCTGGAAGCATAAAATCAGCACATTCTTTTTAAAAATTAAAATAAAAAAGAAATCCTTTTCTAATTCCAAATCTTAAAAGTATATCCCATCTGCCAAGTGTGTTATTGCGTTTTATAAAGAAGATATCTCACACTGTCTATATATAAGTTCCAAAAAAAAAAAGTCACAGGATAACTAATTAAAATCTCCTTTTCTTTTTTTGTGCTCTACTTATTTTTGTTCTATTTAAATATTTCCTTTCAGATTAATTTTTTTTAAGAGTTTTAATCTTCAAAATCACTACAATCTGAAGTAATTTTATTCTAGAGAGATAAATATGATCCTGTTGAATTATTTTTTTTGGGTATACCAGTGAGTGAAGAGCATGTATTCAGAAATAGTTTGCTAATTCTACCCCTAACAGCTTCCTTGCTTAACTAGTATATTAAAGTATTGCTTAGACTGATGAAAATGTTGATCACATTTGGGGCCTGCATGTACCCCTTTGTTGCTTATGTTGTCATTTCGGTTCTGATTTGCACCTTTGTTTGGTGGGGTTCAGAAGGGATTATCTGTGTTGAATATTAAGGGCTAATTGCTTCCCTGACATTTTGTCCTACAATTTCTGGCATTGTATCTAGACCTTTATGTTAATTTCCCCTTTCAGGTGATTTTATCTATAAGGTTTCTTCTCTATCTCCGACTAAGCATTTTATTATACATTCACGGAAGGCTTTGCTCAATGGCATTAGCCCAGCTGACAATCGAAGGATTCCTCCCCTCAAGTATGTATGGGCTGAAAAATTTTAGTTTGTGATTGAATGTTAACGTAATTCTCTGGAAGATTCAGAATATTTATGTTTATTTAGTACGCAGGACACTGGGCTGCTATTCTGCAATTTATTTTCTCCTTAATTATTAAGCATCCTTAGATCAAATAATGATATGCTTCAGTTTGTGTTTTGATTGTCATATTGATGCAGATATGAGTACTATTACGCCCTCTTACGGGATTTTCCTGACTTAAGATTTACAATAAATGGAGGCATAAATTGTGTTGATGAGGTGAGGTCTTGTTTTCTCCTTGTATAATTCAGCTTCTGTTTACCTTCAGATTGTTTCTTTTGAAATGCTTTTAAAGGTTTATTTTGTTATCACTATTCTTTTATTGCCTATGATCCCTATTTCCATTGGACATCTCAATTGATAGGTAAATGCAGCATTAAGGGAAGGTGCACATGGTGTAATGGTTGGGCGTGCTGCCTACAATAAGTATGTATAATGAGTTTTTTATGCACTTCTTGTAGTTAGGGGCATGGTTGATTTTTATGCAGCCTTCTCTCTCTATTATGTTGTTCTTCCCTGATCATTAATCTAATTTATCAGCCTCTGGAATACTCTGGCACATGTTGATACTGCAATTTATGGTGCACCAAGCAGTGGTCTTACACGTCGTCAGGTTCGAGAGCAAATATGGCCTTCCACAGGGACACATCTTCTGAATTGTTTTTTATCCTATTAACTTCAATTCATGGCTTTATTGATTTTTAGGTCCTTGAACAATATCAAGTATACGGGGATGCTGTTCTGGGAACATATGGGAATGGTAGACCTAATATACGGGATCTGATAAAGGTACATTAGATAATTTAACCAATTACATTTAAGCAACCATTATTCTGAAAATAACTGAATGTCTTCATTGAAGGACAAAGCTACATCTCATAAAACGTTCTCTGTTGCCTTGCTTTTTGTCAGGGTTGAATGGTCAGACATCTATACTCTATAGTGATGAACAATATTTTTATTATATTTTTTTTCCATGTCTACTTGTTGAAGAGTATAGGGAGAGTGCTGCTTTTTGCCATCATCTGCATGGCTATGAGAAATTTGGATTTCGTCCTGATTGCATTTAGTTGTAAGAAAAAGGATAAGCAGACAAGTTATTGGCGTAGGACTCTTTGTTTTTTTTTTTCCAATCACATGTCATGTCTTGAAATTTGTCTGTCATCCACCCCCCCCCCCCGGGATAAGAATGTAAACTGATGCACATCACTCTGTTACCTTGTTTAAATTGCATTGTTTTACAACTTCAATATATTTGAGAACTGTTAATGTGCTGCAGCCTTTATTTGGTTTTTTCTATTCCGAGCCTGGAAACAATTTGTGGAAGCGCAAAGCTGATGCTGCTTTCCAGATGAAGAATATCACGGTAAGACAATTGTGATAACCTACTTAGTTTTGCCGTGTCTGTGAGTCCTATCATACCAAATTGTCACAAACCCTGATTTCATCTTAGTATCATATTGAAAAAAATTTATTTGGTTATGGTATGATTGGATATGTTTTAAAATATTTTTTATTGTTTTTCAACTTATTTGGTTATTATTAATGATGTGTTTATATGTTAATAAGGCTTTTGCTACGTATAGTTAACAACATTTATTAAAATTATTGATTCTAAAGAAAGTTCAAAATTATTTATTCAATTAAGTCTTTTTGAAAAAGAAAAAAAAAGGATGAGCATTGAATTTGAATGGATATTTGAAGTCTTGATTATTTGAATATGGTTATTCAAAATCCAAATCTGCTCGGTAATGAATAAGTTATGATCATTGTTTTTTTCATTTGAATATGGTTATACTGTTAACCTAATATTTGTGGATACTCATTTCATTCTACCATGTCCTGTCTGTTGAGCACAAGACAATCATTACCCGATTGTTGACTACTTTGACATTTCAGACAGTGAAATCCTTTTTCGAGGAAACCCTAGTAGCGATTCCTGATGCTGTCTTGGATTCACATGCTGCGGAGCTACCATCTGGTCGTAAAGATCTTTTTGCTAATGTACGGGGATTGCTTCCACCACTGTATGAAACCAGAGAAGAGGAGGTAGTAGTATATGCTTAGTCCTAACACATAGGCGTCATTTATACCTCGTTATATCCCATATTAAGCTTACACAACTATGCATTTTTTTGGATGACCTGGTTGATCGGTCAGTGTAACATTATCTATAAATTCGGTGTGGGACGGTCGAAGATTTATGATTGTCCCTCAACACTGAGATACAAACACTTTGGATGTATGTGCTAATGTATGACAATGAATCTGATCTTTGATTCTGGCAAATTCCACGTGTCAAAGCCCTTGATTTTGGAATACAAACATTTTTTAAGGTTAACATGTTGTGTTCGTTTCTTTGATGCACGTCGGATTCCAGTTTTAGACCGTGAAAATCTGTTGTTGCTGCGATTGCGAGTTGCGACCTCTCGAGTCTTTATGGGCTGGAGAAACTTTGATTTGGATGTAGAAACGAAGGCAGACCCGTTTCCCTGAACCACTGGTTTTGACCAGATTAGCTACCAGATTCTTAAGACCACAAGTTCTTCCCCGTGATAGGTGGCATTGATCTACTGGATCAATATATGTATTAGGATAACATACTGGATTACCCACTTTTTGTCCCTTTCATTTGGATTCACAGAGTTTAACAAGCTTGGTTGGAGTACCAGTACTCCACAGTGCAAATGGCCTCAATCACCATGAAAACAAAAGAGTTTAACAAGCTTGGCTGGAGTACCGTTGGACCATATTGAAAACAAAAGAAATTATCCACAAACATAGCAGTACCAGTACTCCACAGTGCAAATGGCCTCAATCACCATGGCTGCCTCGTTTCTCAGCAGCTCCGCCCTCAAAAGCCAGTCTCTGGCAGCTGCCACCGGGAGACTTGTGGTGGCAAGTGCTGCTAGAGGAAATGAAGTGGAAAAGGTGAAGTGGAATCAGGACATAAAAAAAGACGGCAGCAATGGGAGGAGGGATGTGATGTTTGCTGCAGCAGCAGCTGCTGTCTGCTCAGTTGCTGGGATTGCGGTAGCTGAGGTTCCAAAGCCAGGTACCCCAGAAGCCAACAGCTAGGATCTGTCGCAAGTGAGGGTATTGTGGTCTGTTGCAAGCTTTCCTTTTCTTCTTATCAAACTGAATCAGATGTGAGGCTGCCATCCCCAAGTGCCTACGATCTGTATCTGGTAATGAAGCAACTTAAATTGTTTAAATTTGGCATCTTTGTTAAAGTCGTTTTTTATTTGTTTGTATACATGCTCCCTTGCCACGTGTCAATCAATTCTAAGGACTTGACATTTTTATTTTGATAACGAAGAGATCGTGGGGTTGGTTGACCCAGCTAATCTGCCCAGTACGTGCAAGCTCTCTCCTATTCACACGTGCCAGATAGATCTGGGATCGAAGCGAGCGGGCCTGGTTCAAAATGTGTATGTAATGGTGGGGAATCGAATATGAGACTTGCGCCGCCTGATCACCCGTTTCAAGCATCCAACCAACCGCGTCACAATTGTAATATATAATGGTGGAGACTCTGGAGTTCACTGTCTCAAAAAGGCTCGTGGGTGCTAAGGCCATGTTTGTCACAGCTGTTGTACCACTGTTTTATTAATTTTGAAATCTTTTTATATTTTTTAATATTTTAATGTATTAATATCTAAAATAAATTATATATATTATTTTAATATATTTACAACTAAAAAATACTTCAAAAAATAACTTTTATTACTGCTAAAAAAACACCTCTTAAAAATTGTTGGATACGATACTATAAATTGTAAAGTGGATCTTAACACTTTAAAACTTGGTTAGCCTAGATCACACTCACTAAAGAAGCATAATTTGCTCATTAATGTGCTCTATAAAATAAGTTCAGTGAAGACTTGCATTTCCTGCCCAATACTAGGACTTGCTAATAGAGATGATTATTTTTGATTCGGTTCGATTTTTATTAAAAAAATAACCAAAACCGGTTTTTTTTAAGAAATTGAAACCGATTCAAACCGGTTTCGGTTCGGTTATTTTGGGGGAAAACGTGTTCAAACCTTTTGGTTCGGTTTTTTTCGGGTTTTTTGGTTAGGTTTTTTTTTTTTTTTTAAATTCTAACCGGTCGGTTTTTTAAAATTTTAATCGGTTTTTTTCACAGTTTGGTTTTTTCGGTTTTTTTTGCTCACATACTTGCTAGGGAGTGTTTATTTTTGTGTAGTTTTTGTTTTTTTAAATATAAAATTAATGTGTTTTTAATTATTTGGGAATGATTTTATGTGATATAAAAAAAATTATTTTAATATATTTTGAATTAAAAAACTTTAATACACTCAACATTTTGGGCTGCATTACTACATCCGTGATCTGCGTTTTTGTAATGAGAAAGCTATTATTGCTTGAGAATCAGCTTAAAACATAGCCTTGCGAAGCCCTGAGGCCCCAAATGAGTTCTTGGATAATTTACTTATAAATAGCTTTCACGATATATTCAACTTGTAAATTGGTGTCCCAATAATTTTTAAAATTTTCATAAATTATTTTTTTTAAAAAAAATTGTTGATGCATCGTAATGAGGTTTTACCAAGATTTTCAGTCTTTCTTTATTTATTTTTATTAATAGTAATCTAGTAAAGCTTGTGATTGAAGAATTCTTCATCCCAGATAGATATATAGTAAAAAATTGCTAACCAACCAAACAGCTTTCACAGCACGCAAGTAAAATCCACTTTTATTTACGGGTTTATCACACGCTACCCACATTTCTTCTCTGAAAAACCACACCAAACAAAACAGAAAAAACCAAAACCCCGAAAAAGCCTCACTACCTAACCAAGTAACAATGGAATCGTCACAGAACCACGACACTTCATGGACCGCCGCTACTAACTGGACCATCGCCGGTGGCTCTCTCGTCGATTCACTCGCGTTCGAGTCCTCTCTTTCCCTTATCACCCACGACGATAATAATGATCAGGGTCAATCCTCGGCCGTCGATTCTAAATCGAAATCTCCTCTTATCCTCTACGCTCCTGCACCCGATTCCGCTCCCTGCGAGATCACTAGTAAGTCTCTACTCTTTTTTTATTATTGATTTTTGTTTTTAGCGGATTGTTAATCTGGTTATTTTCATTGAGAAATAAAATTTAATAATGGAAAATGAGTTTAGTTTGCGTCTGTGACTTCTGTTTGTTTACTGAGAAACCGAATGAAATTCAAAGGAATTCGAGTTTAGTTTTGTTGTGGGGCGGTTAGGTGTTATATTATTTATCTGCTAGATTTTTTTCTGAATCCATTTGCCTTTCGAAGATCTTTCTTTAGTGTGGTTGCTATTTGGACACAGATAACGAAGGGCAAAGAAAAGGATGATTTAAAAAGAAAATTGGAAGTTTTTTAATATGCTATTTAGGTTTACAAAATCTAGAAGAAATCAATGAGTAAAAGTGCATGTTAATTACTTGTGTTTTACTCCTTGAGTAGTTTATTGAAGTTCTAGTAGAAATGGATATTGAATAGCGAAATATGATTTTCTTGTAATATATAGTTTCAAAGTTTCTGACAAACCAAAGAGGAATTACTGGATTTATTACGGATGAATTTTGTGTTATTTTTGTGGTTAAGGTAATTTGTGTACGAATTTAAAGTTTGAGAGTAAATATTTGTATTTCAATCTGAAATTTCTCAAAATGAAAACGAGTTTTATGCAAAGATGGAAATTAATATTGCTTTATTCTAAAACTTGCAAGGTCATGGGTCCTATAATGCGCATCTTTGTGAAGGCGTCTTAAAACTTCTTTTGGTATTTGTGAAGTCTACCCTTTGCAAATCGGTGGCTGTTTGAGGTTGTTGGAAAATTTAGGTTATATTCTTGGATTTTGTTTTGTTGCTCTCATGGAATAGTTTAGTTGATGGCATTAAAAAAGATTTGAACCTTTCATCCCTTTGGTCTATTAGTTAATGGGCAAATCGGTGGCTGTTTGAGTTTGTTGGAAAATTTAGGTTATATTCTTGGATTTTGTTTTGTTGCTCTCATGGAATAGTTTAGTTGATGGCATTAAAAAAGATTTGAACCTTTCATCCCTTTGGTCTATTAGTTAATGGGCATTTTTATTGTCGTGTGACATTTTTTCTCCATCCACAATGGTTTGTTTGATTTGTGAATTCTCAAATGCTTATAAATTGTAAGTTTTTTTCATGTTTTACAAGATATCTAAGTGTTATGGCAGACTAAAATTGTCTAGATGGATGAATAATGATCATGCCCATTTAATAACTGTTGTTAAAAATCAAAGAAGAGTTCCAAAAATTGTAAATTCTTTATGCAGAAATGGTGTGTCATCATTATCATCCCTTCTGTAACACAGGATGTTATTTTTTGTAACTTTCTTATTTACATCATCTGGAAGCTGAACTAGATATTTTATATTCATTTTTACCCTCTCTCTGTAAATGATCAATAATTTCTTGTAATGCAGTAAATTTTGCACAAAAACATGAAGTGAGGCAGGTTTATGTTCGAAGTACTGCTCGAGTTTATGAAATATACTGTGCCCCTGAGCAGCAGAGCAGCACTGAGTATCTGTGTACTATTCGCTGTGGCATTGCTGCTAGAGACGAAGATGTGCTGCATGCTACCAATGTTGAAGAAGCTGTTTTGGCACATGCAAGTTCTATTCAAGAATCAGCTGAAGAGAAACTCAGAAATGGTAGTAGCCTATCCCCCAATGAAGATGACTGGATTGAAGTGAAAGCTCTTGATAGTCCCCTGCCCATCAACAGAAACAGTTCAGCATCAAATTCTGATATAAAGCCAGAAAGAAACTCGCAGGTATTGAGACTTGCTCTTTTATAGACTTACTGATATTTGTCGGTTTGCTTCTTTCTAATGGCTTGGTTTAAAGGCCCCCCCCAAATTATCTTTTAGTGTATAATGAGTTAGCAAGAAACTGAAAACAAGGAAATTGGATGTGATTGAATTCAAAAGCATGGATGTTATGTGTTTTCAATGACTAGGTCTTTTCAGGGAATATATCATTAGTAGGGTGTCGATCTATCTTGCTTTTCCAGAACTAGATGTGGATGCTGTCTCTGGAATTCTTGAATTGAGGCTTGTGATACTCCTTGTAATGGGTCAATAAAGGACTTGCCTTTCCTTTCGTTGCATGTTTGTGTTTTTCTTCTCTTCTCTTCTCTTTTGTTTTTTGGTTTCCCTTGCTGTTTGGTTTTGCCTCACTGCACAATATCACTTCCTGCACTGACAACTCTAATTCTGAGGGGGGGTTTGTTAGAAGGATCTTTCAGATGAAGTTGAATTTCTAAGGTTATAATGTATTTTCAGAAAATAACTTAGGAATTAAGAGGGTGTTTAAATATAGTCAGATTAAAGCATGAAAGCACTGAAGCACATTCGGCTCTTTACTGCTTTATCTTAATTAATTTTCATGCCTGGTGGATAGAACTTTCAGGATTTTTATGAAGCTACAGCAGAGATCACTGATGCAAACCCTTCCACTTCCCTTACACTCAGGCTGCTTTCGCTTCAGAATAAAGGTTATGTTTGTGTTGATGAAGTTTATGTATTTGGTGATCCTGCTGATGCAAGTAATTCGGATAATCAAGTGGGTCCAATGGAGAACTCTGCTGGAAATTCACTTATGGCCATGCTCGTACCTGCCTTTTTTCAGTTGTCTAAAACAAAGGGTATTGGTGGAGGAGAAGATAAATGCAATATTGATACAAGGGAAAGACAGAATTCTCAGGACAATGGGTCAAAAGCAGCTGCTCCTGTTGATGTTGAGAAGAAAATTCAGGAAGAAGTGAGGTTGCAAGAAGCAGCTGGGCCTACTTCCAAACCTGTCCAGCATGAGATCTCCCAAAAAGTTTCAAATACAGAGAGCAAGCCTAATATTTCACACAATCATTTTGAAGGTGTCCTGGACCAGCTTGTTTCTCGAGTTAACAGAATAGAGGATCTCTTTTTGAGGTTTGAGGAAAGTATGCTGAAGCCCATTAACAGCATTGATGTGAGGCTCCAGCGAGTCGAGCAGCAACTTGATGCGCTCACAAAGAAAACTGAGAGCTCTGCATTGGTTTCTTGCACAAGAATATCTGCTCCTGATTTTTCATGCAGTGAACCAGAGAGCAACTCGTATAACAGTAGTAGTGATATCAGTTATGTGGCATGTGAAGAAAATAGGAGCCACTCACCTTCTCCTCTGACGACTGTTCTCCCTGATGCCACCCTTGTTTCTTCTGTAAATGACACAATGTTACAACCTGGTCTGGTAGTTACTGCTCCTGAGTTCTCGAATTATGATGGTGAGGAAGAAGATCATGCGGTGGAATCAGTGAAGGAATCTCCTAAGGATAAACAAAAGCATACTATGTCAATTGATGATGCCTTAGCATATGCACTTGCTGGATTCTTATCTTCAACTTCAATCCAGTCCCAGAAATATTCTCAAACTCTTGTAGTTAAGACTCCTGATTTTACAAGCGAAGAAGAAAACATCAATGAGAATGTGACTCCAGGAATAGTTGAATCTGAACGAAATATGGACCCCCCCACTTGTTTTTGTGAATCTGATGGGACAGAGCACTTGGGAAATTCACTTTCATCTGTATCAAATATGACTTCTTTAGAGGGCGATGAGAATGTGATGAGATCTCTTAGTGATAACAACTCTTCCAAAATGGTTAACGGGGTTGATGAGCAATGCCATCGTAGTGAGGGGGGAGAAAGTGATTCACAGGACATCTGTGTTGGCCATGCAGTTGCACCAGCCACGCATGATGTGGTGGGCACGGATTCATATCACCTGGAAAACGACATAAAGGATGGGGAAATTGACAATAAAATAAGCAAAACTCCTGATCTTCAGAAAACCGAGAGTCTGAAACAGTTTTCTAAAGATCAGACTGATGTTGGCTCTGTTACTACCCAGGAAATAGCTGTTTCAAATGAATTAGTCGCTTCCAAAGGCACAGAAGAAGAATCTAAACAAGACATTCTGCAGAACATTGTTGAACTGTCACGCGCTTCTTCTGTAGTAGATTTTGAATCTCCAATCCTGGAAGTGAAATTTGTTTCCCAAGAAAACTCAGGTATCAAGTCTCCCCTTGAAGCCCTTTTGGCTGGCATGCCTGATCTGGAAGTTGAAATTCCATCAGTTATGGAAGACAATAATGATGGGTCTAAAAATGGCGATCAGTGCAGCTTAATTTCAGTTGAGGATTTTGGAGCAGAAGTTTCTGGAACTGATACCCACATTTCAGTGGATATGGATTATTACAGTCTTAATGAGACGCCTTCAAATATCGAAGCTGATAAACTATACGACTGTCATACAAGCAGCAGCCAGGAAATGCCAGCTGTAAGTCTGATATGAGAATGAGCTGCTGTTCATATGTAGATGCTAAGCTGTATATAAATCCGTACTTTAACCAGTACTCTGGCAACTATTATCTTCTTCGGCCGCTCTACAAGGCTTCTCTAGGAATTCCAAAATGGATCTTTTTGTGCAATATACGTGCTGTTTTAATAGTTTTAACCAAGGTATGCGGATTGATGAGGAATTAAGATTTAATTCGTTAGAAGCTGATGGATCTGTATATTTTATAATATGTTATTTTTGTTTAAGCTTATTTGTAAAATACATGCACTTGGTAGAATACCAAGCCTAAATGACATGAATTTGGCTTGTTTTTAAATTTAATATTTTGTGTTCAGTTAATTACATGTGAGTTTAGTAAATTGCTAGGTTCAGTAAATTGCTAGGTTCAGGTAGGTCTAATAAGCAACCAAACCTATTATTATTGAAGTGCAAATTCATATGAAACTAACAATTATTATAAACTTTATATTGGGTCATAAGATTTATTTATTTATTTTTATGATTCTTAACATGTTTATTTATTCTTATGGTTTTTAACATGAAATGTTAAAATTCAAGAATAATCATCTTACTCTATCTCTAAGTATATAAAAGATTTCTAAGATTTCTAAGGATTTACCATATTTTTATTAAAATTAATATTATATAAGAGATATTTATCCGTCATTAATATTGTATAATTAATATTTATTTTTCATTAATGTCATAAGAAGAAAATAACACTCCAATTTATCCATTAAAGTAACATGATAAGATTTAGAGGTTTTATTTTTTATATTATATAAGTATTCATAATTTTTATTCTCATAACATTTATCATACACAAATAAAAATAAATATTCTTTCTCATTTATCAAAGTTCAGTATTAAAATTTATTGATTTTATTATGAGGAATTAAATCTCACAAAAAAAAATTATTATGCAAGTGTCGAGTCATTAGTTATCAACCATTAATTTAATAATTTTTTTTTTAAAAAAATATTAATATAAACATGTCGTATATTATCCAAACATTTCAAAAATCTTATTTATTAGTATATTAAATTTTAAAATATCATCTATAATTTATAACCTTAACAAAAATATATATATGCCCTCTTTTTTTTTTGTCATTAATCAAATTTTACCATTTGTCAAATTTAACATTTCCTGGCAATGAGATTTATTGAAGGGATTAACTTTGTCAGAAATTGAAAATTTGGTATATAATTACTGTTTATGGAAATACAAATTTCGAATAAAATCGCAAGAATCTTTATTAGAATTAAATCTTCAATTTCCACTTTAATTGTTTTTCAATCCCTCTCTTATCCTGTGCTACCGTCGTAATGTAATTACTAATTAGTAAGCAATTTTAATATGATCTCTTAACTTTTGTAATACCCAAACTTGTTCAGTTATCTTTCAAAATACTGAGATAAACAATTAAACAGAGGTCTAAAATGAAAGCTAAATTGAAATCTCAGGGGTATTTAGCAAATATTGTAGTTTATAAGGGGGAAATTGACAGAACTCCAATCCTGGGAAGATTTTGTAATTTATCCAAGCACTAACAAATAAATAAGAAAACAAAGGCATGAGATAGCTTAGAGTGTTTTTTAAATAATTGTTTTTAGATATATTAATATTAAAAATAAAAAAATATTATTTTAATTAAATTTTTTTTAAAAAAACACAACGTTACCGAACACACTTTACCAAACACGACTCGGGTACTAGCAAGCACAGTTTTCAAATTGGACTACCCGCTAATAAAGAGCGAGAAGAAGCTACACAGTAAGCTCTCACCTCCAGTAACAGTCATAGCTCGAGAGGCGCTTCGTCATGGAGGCGGCGGTGATAGACGCTGGAAGTCAGCTCCTTAAAGCCGGCAGTGCAGTTCCAGATCAAGCTCCCCCCATGGTAACCATCACCATCCCCCCTCTCAAGCTTCCCTAACCAACTACAATTTCTACTCTAATTTTTTACTTTCACTTCTTTTTAACTATAATTTTGCAATTCTCATTTCTATTAGGGTTTCCATTTCCATTAGGTTTTTTTTCTTTAATTTGTGATTTAAAATTATTTTAATGTCCGAGTAGATAATTCCGAGCCAAATGATACGAGTGGTGGAAGATGGAACATCAGGTGATAATAACGAATCAGTATTTGAGGATGTAACTGTCGATCCAGTGGTTCGAGGTCACATAAGGAATTGGGATGCAATGGAAGATTTATTGCATTATGTTTTATACGATGGACTTGACTGGGAAGAGGGAAATGAAGGCCAAATCTTGTTTACTGAACCGCTTTGCACTCCCAAGGTTATTTAACGCCTTCCTTTGTTATTTTTGGCCGGCCGTATATCATTGTTTGTTAGCAGCTTGAGTTTAGTGAGGATGGTGTTAGAAAACCTAATTGAATTTTTACATTTCAGGCTGTGAGAGAACAATTGGTGCAATTGATGTTTGAGACATTTAATGTTTCGGGATTTTATGCATCGGAGCAGGCGGTGTTGTCTCTTTATGCAGTTGGGCGTATCTCTGGGTGCACTGTTGATATTGGTCATGGAAAGATTGGTATGTAAAACCTATCTTTTTAAGCTAAAGTATTTGTCATTGGATATCTTCACTTTCAATCATTGCACGCAGTCGATGTGCATAAGTTTTATTTTTATTCTCATGCGTGAAGAATGTTCTATTTCTTAATTAGTCCCTCTTCATGTAACTGCGGAGCAGCACTTTTGATGATGAGAACCAGAGATTCGTGAAGCTTAATTTGCTTGGTGGTTTGCACTTGATAATCACTTATTTTCGTTTTTTATTTTCAATTTCAAATTAGCAGTTGAACATTAGCTTAAAAAAGAAATAACTGGGTGGGAAGCGAGTGCCTTTGATTGGGTTAGATTTTTGGCTGAGGTGTGATCTCTGTTTGTTTTTTAACGATTTTGCCAGATATTGCACCAGTACTTGAAGGTGCTGTTCAGCACATTGCTTCGAGAAGATATGAAATTGGTGGTGTTGATTTGACAAAGTTACTTGCCCAAGAACTGGGTAAATCTAATCCTCTGGTGAATCTTAATGCCTCTGATGTCGAGATGTTAAAAGTGAAGTACTCATGTTGTGCTGAAGATGAGCTTGCTTATGAGAAGACCCAAAGGTCAAGTGATGAGGAGGAGCATACCCTTCCTGATGGACAGGTTTGTTTTGGTGTTTTTTTTAAAAACTAGCCTGGAACCCAATCAGGTTCAACCAGGGTGAACCTGAGTTCAAGCTATGATGTCAGAATTGTGAAGTAAATAAATGATCTAATAATGATAGCAAGCTACTTTTACGTGATAAACTTTTCTTTTAAGTATAGGTAATATGTGGAACAGTTAGGCTAACATGTAATCTAATGACCCATTGGTTCTGTGGCTTATTCTCACCCTCTTGGTCCACGTTCAAGCTATTATTTCTCTTCCTGTCTAAAAATTTTGTAATTCAAACATCACCCATATGGCCAGGTTGATGTAGCATTTTCTTCTCTAACCACCAGTTGACCTATAGTTAGTTTGAATCAAATGGTTGTTTGACATCTGTTCTGATGGGAAATTGGCACGTTGGCCACTTGATCGATGTGGCTGGTACAGCCAGGAGCAGGCTACAAAACATTGCTTTCTGGTGCTAAGATTGAATTTTAGTCTTTATGCATCAATTACGTGTCAAGTCGTTATCTTGATTATATAAAATTCCTGGGACTTATTTTGGGTGAAAATGAGCTTGGACTGTGGCTGACAAGTGAGTGCTAGGGGAGATTCTTCTTTTGTACCAAAAAATAAATTTATAGGTTAGGATTGTTTGTGTTAATCTTGTATTAGAATTTTCCTGATTGACTCTTGATATGAAATTTGGTAATTCAATGCAGCTCTGAATGTTTGTCAGGTGATTAGAATTGGAAGAGAAAAATATACTGTCGGTGAGGCTTTATTTCAACCATCTATACTGGGAATAGAGGCTCATGGAATAGTTGAGCAGCTTGCACGTAGTATTTCAATTGTTTCTTCAGAGAACCACCGCCAGCTGCTGGAAAATACTGTACTTTGTGGTGGCACAACTTCTATGCCTGGTGAGTTTTATTTATTTATTAATTAATTGAAATCTGTATGAAGTTGTTTAAGCATGACTTCTTTTTGTTGTTTCACTTCCTTCTTGATCAGAAAGAATTTGTTGCTTGGGACGGCTTATAGATTGTTACACTGATGCCTGCTGCAGGTTTTGAAGATAGGTTTCAGAAAGAAGCAAGCCTGTGCTCATCAGCTATTCGTCCTTCACTTGTAAAGGTAAATGATTAGATAGACTTTTATTTATTGATTGTTTCCTTAACTTTTGGGTTTCACATTTATTGTGTGCATGCTTTACTGAAATTATCCTTATGAGCGCCGCACCCTGTGATGTGAGGATGCTGATTGTTGGCAAGGCTGACATGAGCAAGTGCAGTGATGGGAGCACTTTGCTTCTTTCCTGCTTGCTGGTGCATAACAATCCTCAGATGCTTTGGATTTTTCTGACTCACGTATTCTGTCCATAGATTGCCATATAATGCTTTCCTTTTTATTTGAAGAAGCTGCACAATTGTCCCATTGCATATTTCCTTTGTGAAGTTTTCATTAGCAATACATATTTTAGGTAGTTGTCAGTATATCAAATTTTTTTAGAAGTACAATTATTTGAATATTATAGGTTTCATAGAAGGGTTATTTTGACTGAAAATATCACATATCATAATTGAAATCACTCTTTCTACAATGTTTAGAGATATTTATTGCTTTTGTTACCTTTAGGTCAATATCCTCTATGTTATTATTTACCAGTATTTCTAGTGAAAGAATAAATGAAACAAGATCAAATAACAAATTAAAAGTTCATTAAATGGTAACCTATACGCTCTCTTACGTATAGCTTCAAGACATTTGCTTTATAAGTTTGTCATCATAGAATACGTCAACAGTTTCTTAAATTCCCACATGGTTTCACACACCAGTTTATGAGTAACAGCAGACAGTTCTCTCCTCCTGGAAGTAGTGGAAATGGTTTTTCTGTTCATTTGCGCTTTCGATTCTTTTGGTATATTCTCTCATGCAGAACATTTCAAAATTCGTGTTTGTGTTCCTTACAGCCTCCAGAATATATGCCCGATAAGTTGACGGAGTACTCTGCATGGGTGGGTGGTGCCATACTTGCCAAAGTTGTGTTCCCTCAGAATCAGCATGTTACCAAGGGAGATTACGATGAAACTGGACCGTCCATTGTCCATCGGAAATGTTTTTGACACTTAATATTAGTGAGTTGCCAAGTGTTTTCTTCGCCATACTTGTATTATAGTAGATGTTTAGGATGGCACAGAACAATAGACCGGCAGGCTTGTCAACTTGTAAGAAATGCCAGCACTCAACAGATACCCTTTTAACCTTGAAACAATTCTCGTTTACAGAAGTCCGGCAGTTGTTATTTGTCAGCAGCAAGCAGGATAACCCTTTTACGCGGGATTGGATTTAAAACAGAGTAAACTTCTTGACATTTCCATAAAATGACCAACAAGAGCTATATCATTTCAGATATAGCATTAAGAGGAGCAAACTTTAGGAATGGAATTGGAAGAGTGAAAGATCTGTCCTCTCACGTGTGTAACATGCACGCATGCATCTCACCATTGTTGTGTATTTGTAGCAAGCTCTGCTCCCAGGTCATCTTCAACGTCCAAGGTAGGTGCCCAAATATTAGGATTCTATTTTTTTTCTCTCTTTTCGTAGCCTTTTAAAATGGCATAGTCTAGGTGTGTTACTACAGTAGAAGGTTTATCAACACTTTCACCGACAGTTCATTTGAGCTGGACATTGGCATGCCGGCGACTATAGAGGAAAAAAAAGTCAAGGAACTGCTCTATTGATGAGAAGAATCATAACAAATTCAAATGATTGAGAGTTTGATTAGATTGTCATTCTTGCTACTTCTTGATAAGCCCGGCCTTACTTTTTTCTGATCCATGATCTTCCCGAAGACGACGTTGATGCTACTCGTCCTCCACTAAAAAATGGACGGTTTTAGGATTTTTTTTTTTTTTTTTAACCTAGACGGGTAAAACATGTAGGTGGACTTTCTGGGTTAGAAATAGCCTGCGATGTTTCCTCTTCCTACTGGGGCCGAAACCTAACCTAAAGTCTGTTGTGAAGTTTCAAGGAAGCCTCAGAGCTCCGCTGGTGCTCATGCTAATTTGATGAGTTTATAGATTTATAGTTTCGTGGGACAACATTTTTGCTTAGTTTGCAACGTTCGTTCTTAGCTTCGTGGTTTTTTATTTTTTTTAAAAAAAACTAAAATTCTGCACCCACTTGCTTACTTTAGTAACTTCGCTTAAAATTCTACATAGAAATGAATGTTGCTCTTATAGGGGAAATTAACGGTGGAAATTAGTAGAAACATTGAGGAATAATTAGTGGCTTTAAATGGTCAAGAATCTAAATTGCTGTGACAATCTCTGCCTTCTGGACAGTTCCTTGCTCCATCTATTGATTTTTAAATAAAAAAATAATAATCAGCACCGTTAATTTTTTAAAAATGACAAAATAACTCGGTTTAAAACTTTTTTTTTATATAAAATAGCATATTTTTATACATGTTATAATTAAGAATAATAAGTTTGTAAAAAGTTGAGTTGAGAATATCAACTTCTAAAGAGATTATTAAAATAAACAGCACAAATTTTAAAGAAGAGAAAAAATAAAACAAAAGAAAAGAATCTTGAAAACACATTGGGATTTTAATTATAATACTATTATTACCATTGAAAAGATCTCATAATATAAATCAGACAATATCGGGAAGATCATCAACAGTGAATGAAATAGTAATACTCTTTGTTAAAAAACAAATAAGAAAATATAATGAAAAAATAAGAAAAATAAAAAAAAAACACAGGAGACATCAAAACTTTAATTAGACATTACTTGTACTATCAAAGATTATAACAAGATAAATTCAATACATTATAAGTCACTGATAATGACTAGAAGGGGTTACTCACTTATGTTTTTTAAAACAGTGGGGGGAATTCCCCCACCTATTTCCTTTTTCAAAGATGAATTGATGGATGCAATTTTACATGTTTGCAAATGTGGAAGCAACTGAATTTCGTGACGGGACGGGACTATCCATCCTACTCTAGATTCCTACCACATAGGCATGTGGGTGCGCGCTTCATACAGGATTTGCCAGCAATGCTTGAGATAAAAAAGCCTCTACAAAATCTCCTTATTTTCTTCATGATAATGTTCTTTTTTTTATTCATTGTCATCGTCCTTCGTGAGGTTTTTTCACGCGCCAATGGTTGTGAATAAGAAAATTCTTTCAATATGCATGGTTTTCTCCTTTTTTTTTTCTTTCAGATTGCAACTAAAAGCAGGAGGAAGTGTTTGTAGAAAGCTGTATTGTATGCGTGCATGCTTCTTGAGTGCCGTTGTGTTAAAATTTTAGGAGTAAGTGAAGGCAAGGATTTCTGCTAAAACTAGGGCTGATCTTTAGAACATGGGGCTCTGCCGGCTTCGACGAGTGGATGTTTGAAGAACACGACTACTTACTGTTTTCAATCTTCGAAATTCCAAAACCACATCTAAATATTTCGCTTTTGGAAAAGACATTCCAACGACAACGTCTTTGGAAGTTTGGATTTCTCTATAAAAATGGAGAAACTGCCATATATATATATATATATATAAGAATAAAATTTTAGGGAACAAGTCATGATTACCATCCATTCGGCCCATCCCTTCTGTTGCCCGTCATTTCCAGCTTCACGTGTGGATTTATTGCCAATTTTCTTACAGTGAGTGGCTCTGCGCTGCAGAAAAAAACCCTACACTCGTCTTTACAAATTAATGGTGGTTATCAAAATAAGAGTTGAAAAGGCACTAAGCAACAAAACTCATCGGAATACAGCCAAAATCGGAATGAACCAATCCACTCATCGGAATCTAATAAACGATTGGGCCCAGAAGCAAGTGGACAGAGTTCTCTCGCCGCTCCCGGCCCCAAAGAAAATTAATTCCCACAGTGAACAACGATTTATCATTCTATCCCTCTCAGTCTCTCTGCCCTTTCCTCTGTTCCCAGGTCACATTTCTATGCTTTTTTGACATGGTCAATGGCCAGATGACAGGAGGGTAGAGAAAGTACTTGAGAATCTCTTATTATTCAACTGGTTTAAGGAGAACTAGAACATTCATGAATATAAAAATGGGTGATTAAGACATGGGATCTCCCCACTGAAGAGATATTTGTTAACTTGCTGTCCTTTTCTTTTTTATTAAAATGAAACCGCACCCACATGTGTCTTGTCTTATATATATATATATATATATATATATATAGCCACACACACACACACACACATACTTGGATCTTTAAGATCTTAGATCCCAGGGGTTCCCACTTGGACGAGGCTCTGATAATTGGTCCACTTCCCAGCTTTGTCTGGGTGCAGCCTTGTCATGAACTGGTGCGTACTGCTGCATCATGGCAATTAAAACAATAATAAATTATTCCCTGCTTCTGTCTGAAACTTTACCCTGGCATCCTCTCCAATAATTCAGCGACCAACCCCAACGCGTATATTTATATAGACAATAAAAGAAATTGGACTCCTTTTCTTTTATACCTCCATTTTCTCGATAAGCTCAGCTGCTGTTTCTGCTGTAATTACTATGTGCCTTGCAGTGTCTCTTATGAAACCTTCTTCAACTCCCTTATCGAACAAGGCAAGCAAACTGTCATAGTATCCATCTGCATTTAATAGTCCCACCTGGTAGAGAAGTGAAAATGAAAGAAGAAATACACCTATCAAAATGTATATTCTAAATTGTAAGAGTATCAATGAAAGACACATAGAATCTACAAATTAAGATCAATTTGATCTTACTGGTTTTTCATGGATTCCTAGCTGAGACCAGGCAATTATCTCTAACAGTTCTTCCATGGTTCCATAACCACCTGTTGAAAAAGATTCACTAAAACTTGACTTGGCATGTATTATTGTTATATTTTATGCATGAGTAGTTGCTTTTGAATGATAATACATGTACCGGGAAGGGCAATGAAGGCATCAGCATGTTTTGCCATTTCGGCCTTTCTTTGGTGCATGTCTGCAACAGCTATCACTTCTCCGACGGTTTCTCCTGATATCTGTCATGCAGAGATTTAATTTCATTCTTCCACTACGATGCAAGAAGATGCTAGATGAAACTAACGAATTATGCAATTATAGGGATGTAATAGCATACCTCATGAGACATTAGAGCCTTAGGAATCACTCTATACAAACAAAACATGAACAAGTGTATATGTCATTGCCGGATTTTCTCATAGCAGCCAAAAGAGGGGCAAATATCAAACGTAAGGAAATAAAAGATAGTAAGTGATACCCAAGAACATGGCAACCTCCATTAAACACAGTCTGTGAGATCAAGCCCATGAGACCTCCACTCCCCCACCATAGACTAAATCAATCTTTCTCTTGACCTGACAATTATTACAAGGAAAAATATCTGCTAAGCAACACAAGAAACCTCCTATATATAAAAGGACACGGAGAATATACAAGTTGGTTCAGTATGAAAAGTATAAAAGGATGGAGAGTGCGATTCTTTGATTTGTTAGGATCCTTGACTGTGTATATACATTACCAGCTGTTTACCAAGCTCAAGAGCAGCATCGCTAAACGAAGATTTGTACCCAGCTCTGCTGCCACAAAAGACACAGATTCTTCTTAACCTTCTTTTATTTTCACTTTTTGCAGATGTCCCTTCTTCTCCTTCCATTCTCAAAAGAAGATTAATATAAAGAGAAAAGGGATAAGGGGGGGAGATATATAGGGAAAAGAAAGAATGCTGAAGATACTACCAGGAGGGGCACCCTTCGCTTTTGAATCTCCAAACTTTATCCCCGAGAGGACCCCAACCTCTTGTTCTGTCTGCTTGAGCATGTACCTGGTGCTGGTGAAGAGCCCAACAAGAGCCCATCTCCATCTCTCTGACCATATTCCCCATGTCTTGCAATTTACTTCTTGGCTAAATAAATTATCTTCTTTGTTTCTTTGCTTTTATCGTTTTGCTTTCCTCCTGATTCTTCCCTGATTACAATTAATCCTTTGTAAAATCATGCGAGAAAAAAAAAATTCGGATTTAGCCCAGATTCTTTGACGTTGCTCTTCTAACTTCTATTCGGCTCGGTGACAGGCCGCACCATCCGTTGCTCTGCTCAAAGGCCACCTTGACTATCATCGTTCACTTTTCTTTTTTCTTTTTTTTTTTATAGGATTTGAGATTCAACAAAGAAACCCCTTTATGAATTCATTGGCATATCATTAAGCTACGGAATTGCCATTTGTTTTTTGTTTTTTCGGAATATATAATATTGACAACCACAAAAGTTATTGTTTCCAGAAAACCTCTGGGTTCTGGCGTGTACTTCGCTGCCGGTCAGATTAATTCAATTATTGCACGCGGCTCCTTTTTTTTTTATGCAAGTCATGAAATATTTGAAATGAAAATTAAAATTTTTATCGGTATATCAAATTAAATTAAAAAAAACTACTGTATATGTTAATAAATAAATATAATATAATATGATTTGTTTAATTTAATAGGTCAACAGCGAATTAGTCGACTTATTCTGTTCATTTATTTAATTTTATTGGTCTTGTAATTATTGTAGATTATATGTGTATTCAAAATATTCCTGTTCATTTTTCAAATTTAAATCAAATTTCTTTTTTTTCATTTGATCTTAACAGAAACCATCTATTTTTAAACTAATAGATTAGTAAAAAAAAATTTAAGCAAAAAATAATTTCAAGAAATCATGAAACGCGAGTTGCACCGTAATTCTAAAAACCCCTTGAGTTCTTGTTCAGAAGTATAGTAAAAGTTGTTTTTTAAAATATTTTTCAATCAAAAATTTATTCAAATAATATATATTTTTAATTTTTTTTTATATTAGCATATATTAAAATGATTCAAAAATATAAAAACTAATTTAAAATTAAAAAAAATTAAATATTTTTAAATGACAATAGAAACCGAGACAGAATTAACCCGAGTATATGTACTGTTTGGATTTTATTAGACGTCCATATATATGTGAATGGTTCAAATCCTTACATTGCACATGGTGATGGGAAGATACAGCCTTTTCTAACTGTAATGAATGCAACCCAGCTAGGCAATTTACAATTTTTTTTTATTAAATGTTTTTGTTTTTTTATTTGAATGTGTCCGTACCTTTCTCTTTTTTTTTCAACTAATATTTTTTAATTTGATTAGGATAGGAAAAAATAAAAAAATATAAATACAAAGCGGATTTTCTAATTGCCTTTATTTTATACCTTGCATTCTTCTTAAAGAAGATTGTGCTTGTTTTTTTTTTTACAAATATATATAGTTGAAATTGATTGTTTTTTAAAATATTTTTTATATAAAAATATATTAAAATAATATTTTTTATTTTTTAAAAATTATTTTTTATATCATCACATCAAAACAATTCAGAATATTTAAAAAAATTAATTTTTTAAAAACAGGGTTTTCAGTAGATCAATTCCCTCCCACTTCCGTTTCCTTAAAGCATCGTCGTCAACTCCATCTGGTCAATGTCATGATTGTTGTAAAAACTGTGTGTATTCCTACTTGCATGCACAGTACACTAACCGTATGTATGCACATGCAGCGAACAGATCAGATCAAGAGGAGACGACTTTTTTTATTTCATTTTTTTTATAGCTCGGTATTTTATTTTATTTTATTTAGTTTTGGTTATTATTTTTTTATATTTTTTTAATTTTATTTTTCAATTAAATTCCTTGTTATCTTTTTTTTTCATTAGTTTTTATACTACATTTAGTCATTATTATTCTTATTGCTATTTATTTTCTTTTTAGTTTTCTAATGGTTAAGAATTTTGTTTAAGATTTTTTTTTTGTCTTTTCGGTCTTATGACCAGAATTGCTAGTTTAAAAAACTAGCCCGATTTAACTTTGATTTTTTTTATTTTTTTAACTTTTGACTTTAGGTTATTGTACATTGATCTTTTCATTTTATTTTTCACTTTTCTTTCTTTTGGTTTATCCTAGATTGTGGGTTAATCAAATTAACCCGAATTCACTCAAGTTTTCTTTCTACAATGTTTCCTCATATTTAGTTTTTCAGAGATAACATTGATAAATAGCTAGATTACCTGGCTTTTTTTTTTTTTTTGCTCTTTTGTGTTGCTTTAACCATGGTTTTTAACTCTGTCCGGGTCATTGATTTTGATTGGGTCATCGGGTCATCCCAAGTCGACCTCTTTTTTCATAAAGTAAAATGATGCTGTTTTTGTAAAAAAAAAATAAAATTGAATGGTCAATGGATTGTAACATGGTTTTTAACCGGGTCACCCTTGTTTCTACCTTCCTTTTTTTTCTTAAACCTAACCAGGTTCTGGCCCCGGGTCAAATGAGTCCTGGATCAATTTGTCGGGTTAAGTCGGGTTTTAAAACTATGGCCTAAACATATGTTTTTTTTTCCTTTTCCTTTTCTTTTTTTGTCATTGAATTTTTGCCATGATTTTTTTAAAAATTTATTTTTGTTGATTTTATTTTTTAATATTGGGATGGTCGAGAATTTAACTTTGTAACATCAATTTTTTTATAAAACAAAATGACATCGTTTTTGTTAAAAACAAATAAATAGTCAACGGATTGTAATTGGATTTTTGACCGAGTCTTACAGGGTTAACCCGAGTTTCTACATTCCTCTATTTTTTCTCAAACTTGGTTTGGTTCCAACCTTGGGTCGACTCATTGGGTTAGGTCGAGTTTTAAAACTATGGCGGCTTCAACATTTGTTTTTTTTCCCTTTCCTTTTTTTTGCTGTTGAATTTTTGTTATGATTTTTTTTTCATAGTTATTTTTTTTAATATTTAGATGGTTGAGAATTTAGATTTGTAATTTGTTTCATTTTTTTTTCTATAAGGTTAATGTGATTTATGAGTTTGCCAAAATAATCTAGGTTGTCTTAGTTTATGGATTTGGTGAAGTATCTTTTTTTTTTTCTTTTTTTAATTGAACTTAACTTTTTTTATAGTTTGTTTTTTATCATATAATTAAAAAAAATTAGTTTTAGAGAAAAATTATATTATTAAAATTTATAAAGTAACAAAAATTAAAGGGTGTAGGAAACTATTATTCACTCACGCCCATTGCACTATGGATTACAGTAGTAATCCAAGGTGTTTTGCTTTTCTTTTTTTTTTTTGTTATTATTGGTTTTTCAAATTTGTTTTTGTTAATTTTATGTTTTAATATTAGGATGATTGAGAATTTGACATCTTAGCTTGTTTCTTTTTATTTTGTCTTTTCTATTAGGTTATCTTAGTTTGCGAGTTTGTCGAAATAACTCAAGTTGCCCCAAATTATGGGTTTGGTGAGTTGTTTTTTTTAATTGAACTTGGTTTTTTATTGTCTATTTTTTTTCTCATATAATTAAAAAAATAGTTTAAGAGAAAAGTCATGTTATTAAACTTTATAAAATTCATGAACTTGTTCACAGGTTTGGTTGGTTGCCTGATTCGTAAATTTGACAAGTTTAACCTTTTTTAATTTTTATTTTATTTTATCCTTAGATATTGAGTTAATCAGGAATTCAATTTCATATTTTATTTTGTTTTTTTATGAGATTGTTGCGGTCTTAAAAAAACATCTCGATATTAGGTTGGTGTTTGATTTCACGACCGTTTATAATACTAGTGGAGTCCACAACTTGATTTATAGGTTTGACATGGTAGTCTGGGTAACTTAATTAATAAGTTTGATAAGTTTATCCACCGACTAGATATGTTTTTTTTTTTCATTTTAGGTCTTTTAATTTTTTTCTTATCCTTTTCTTTACTATTGAATTGGTTGAGAAATAAAACTACATTGATTTTTGTTTGCTTTCTATAAGGATAATTGTCTCAAATAAGTATCTATTTTTAGGATAATACTCAATTTTGAGCATTTTTTTATCATATAATTAAATTAAAAAAAATTATAAAAAAAAGTTGTTAAATTTAATAGAGTTTATGACTCGTGTCATGGAGTCAAAATCAATCAAATACGTTATTGTCTCAATATATAAAAAATTATCATTTTAAAGTTTTCTCTTAAGAAAAATGATGTTTCTATTAGTCATTAAGTATTTGAGCTCATGAAATCAATCAATTTAGATCGAGTTAGTTCTTACGCGATCTAATTAAAAACTCAAGTTAGATAAAGAGCTGAATTAAAAAAATTAAAATTAAATTATTTGATTATGTTTAATAACATTTAAAATTTTTTTTTTATATTTTTAAAATTGATTTTTACATTTTAAAAATAGATCTATCTTGCGACGGGATGCACGCCAATAAACGAGCCCGTATTGTATATTATCGTGTATGGATATTTTTATATATATTAAAAAAAAACCTTAGCTCGGGCTTTGGAATTATGCACAAAAGAAGGTTCAATCAATATGGGGGACCACTTGTACATCTCATGTTTCCTTGCCAGTTGGTGGCTAGTGTGTTTGTTTTTCTAATTTATTTTTTAAAATATTTTTTTATTTGAAATAAATATAAAATAAATGTTTTTTATATGTATTTCAATTTTCTAATACATTAATATTAAAAAATATATTATTTTAATATATTTAAATTAAAAAATATTTATGTAAAAATATTATACATTTACAAAATACACTATTCATTAATATTAAAAAATATATGTATTTCAATGTTTTTTTTATATATATATTTCCCAATTTGTTTTCAGTATCACTAAATTGAACCAATTCTCTTACTTAAAAATTAATCTTACGCAAGCACAGCTATCATTACGCTGATTATGCCATCCTCTTGCATAGAGTATTATTTTCTAAGCTCACTCTCGTAGAGGAAGAGAATTGAACCCGCAATGCAAGCAGGCCACTGCGAACTAGGCCAAAAGCCCATCCTTAACCAGCACGAGTCACTTTGATGATGCAGTCCATGCTCCGTGAAGGGAGGAGGAGTCGAGATTTACCGGTGGTGGATCCATTGTCCCAGCGGAGAAACGTCAGTAAACAGAGACTGGCATGCTGGGAAAACAAGAACCCTAGCATCAAATCCCCCCTTTTTACTGGGCAAGCATGCTTGTATGCACGTTTATATATGCAACATCTTTTCTAATATTTAATCGATTGTTCTCTGTGATGATCAAAGAATACTCATCGATTGTTCTCTTTGAAGAAAACCTCGAACTTATAAAATAAGGTAAAAAAACCAAAGAAACTTCGAAAGTGTCGGGAAGGGGAGTCCGGTGATTCATGAAAAGAAAACCCTTTTATTTCAAGGAACAAGCCTAATTATCTATTAATAAGAGTATATGGGACTAGAGGTCATCATTTTTTGTTTGATTCGGTTTTTATATAAAAAAATAACCAAACTTATATATACATTTTAAAAAAAAACCGAAACTGAACCGAAACCGATTCAAACCGACCGGTTTCGGTTTGGTTTGGTTTTTTTGAAAAAACCAGTTCAAACCGGTTTGGCTGGGTTTTTTTTCTAGTTTTTTTGTTTGGGTTCGGTTCGGTTTTTTATGTTTTTATGTAAGTTTAATATTGAAGGTTGAAAAAAAAAATCTACATTCATAAATATAACCCAACATAAAAACATAAAAAATCATTACAAAACATAATTCCAAAGATAACCTAAAGAATGATGAAACTAAAAAAAGTAAAATGGGATATTGAAAAGAAAAAAAAGTGAAGAAAAACATAAAATAGTATTATAGTAAATAGTATTTTTTGAATGTGACTATAATAATTTAGCCATGCCTTTTAGTGTTTTAATAAATAAAATACAATTATTAAAAAAAATTAATTGTCCGTGTAAATGTAAAAAATTGAATTAATGAGTTTTAAAGCATATTAGCAAGCAAAAACCCTTATCTGATCTATTATAGATTATACGAGATGATTTGCCCGCGCGCTGCCGCGGGCTTATAAAACAAATGCACTTGATAGTGTTATAATTGTAAACCAGCGCTAGATAAGTAATAAAAATTAAAGGTATGATGGAGCAAATATTTCATGACGGAAAAAAAATTGTGTTGGTGATCAAAAACTTAGAGACTGAACAAAATGATTTGTAGCAATCTATAGTGTTTTGTGAGGAAAGATACAATGCTTTCGCCATATGATTTAGCTTTTCAGTTAATAAAAAAACAAAAAAAAATACAAAGCTAAATTCTCTACCAACTTAATATTAAAAAAAAAACCAACAAAGATAATTTTGGAAGGAAAAAAACCCATGAGAAAAGATGTTGCAGTAATTGACAATGTTTTGTGAGGAAAATTATAGCGTTTTTCCCAATAAAATAAACTAAAAAACTATTTAGAGAAATATTATAACAATCCACAGTGTTTTGTGAGAAAAACTACAACGCTTTCTTCATATGATTTAGCTTTATTATAATTATAATTCTTAACCAACTCAATATTAAAAAAAAAATCGACAAAGATAATTTTAGGAAAAATCATTAAAAAATCACATGGAAAAACACTACAACAATTCACAGTGTTTTAAAGAAAAAAAATAACAAAGCTAAATTCTTAATCGGCTCAATATTAAAAAAAAATCAACATAGATAATTTTAGAAAAAAAAACAAACACCAAAAAAAGGGGAAAAAATCATATTGGAAACACTATAGCAATTCACAGTGTTTTGTGATGAAAGTTATAGTGCTTTCCCACATGATTTAGCCTTATTTGTAATGACTTGTAATTGTAATTCACAAACAACTCAATATCAAAAAAATAAAATTGAAAAAGATAATTTGAAAAAAATTATAACAAAAAAACTATGCGGAGAAACACTGTAGCAATCCACAATGTTTTATGAGCAAAGCTACAATACTTTCCCCACATGATTAAGCTTTATTACAAAATTAAATTTTAACCAACTCAATATTTAAAAAAATAAAATGGACGAAAATGATTTTGGAAAAAAATATTACAAAAAAAAACACACAAAAGAAACTGGAAAAAAACTATGTGAGGAAAAACTGTATCAATCCATAGTGTTTTTTGAGGAAAAACTTGTATTTACTTGTAATTACAATTCTTAACCAGCTTAATATTTAAAAAATAAAATTGACAAAGATAATTTTAGGGAAAAACATAACTAAAAAGAAAAAACCATGTAGGAAAAAACATTGTAGCAACCAACAGTAATTTTTGAGGAAAGTTAAAGTGCTTTCCTCACATATTGTAACTGTAATTTTTAACCAGCTCAATATTAAAAAATAAAATAAAAAAAAGATAATTTCAGAGAAAATCATAAAAAAAAACCATGGAGAAACATCAGAGCAATAAACAATGTTTTAAAGAAAAAAATTACAAAACTAAATTCTCAATCACTTCATATTAAAAAAAAATCAAAAAATATAATTTTAAAAAATAAAGAAATAAAATAGAAAAACTATGTGGAAAAACACCGCGAAGAATCCACAAAATTTTAAAGAAAAATACTACAAAGCAAAAATTTTAACCAGTCAATATTTATAAAGTAAAATAAACAAAAATAATTTTGAAAAAAACAAAAGAAAAAATAAATAAAAAAAAGAAAAATTAGGAAAGTTGAAAAAAAAAGTAATTTTGAAAAAAAAATTTGAAAAAAAAAAGAAGTGGGGAAGAATCACTGTGGATTATTGTTGTAATCCACAGTGAAATGTGTGTGGGGGAACAGTTAAAAAAAATCGAGAAATACAATTTTAAAAAATAAAGAAATAAAATAGAAAAACTATGTGGAAAAACATTGCAGCAATTCATAGTATTTTCAAGAAAAAAATTACAAAGCAAAAATTTTAACCAGGTCAATATTTAAAAAGTAAAATCAATAAAAATAATTTTAAAAAAAACAAAAAAAAAAAAGAAAAATTAGGAAAATTCAAAAAAAAAATAATTTAAAAAAATTTAAAAAACAAAAAAAAAAAAAAAAAAAAAAAAAAGAGAAGAATTACTGTAGATTACTATTGTAATCCACAGTGAAATGTGTGTGGGGGAACAGTAATTCCCCCACACCATTTAGTATATTAGTTAATTTGTTTTTGGGTTTAAATTAAAAAAAAATTTTGATTTTTTTTATTTTAATTTTTTTAATATAATTTTTGATTTTTTTATATATTAAAGTTAAAAAATTAATTTAAAAAATAAAAATGTATTATTAGTTTAATATATATATAACTACGAGGAGTCATGCTTTTTATGCACTGATGAGTGATGAGTGATGACGAGAGAGAGAGAGAGAGAGAGAGAGCCTACACCTAGAACACCGACAGACTTCAAAAAGATTGATTGAACATGACATTTATTGCTTAAGATATTCAATTGAGAGCCCCATTATTTTTTAATTCGACAAACAACTTGATCCTGACATTACATAAAAAAAAAATATCGACGACCATAATAATATATATAGCCTAGCCATTACTTCTGCTGTCCAGTCCTAAAAGATTATAAACGTGTGCGTGCGCATTATTTCACATTTTTGTTTATAATTAAGATAAGATAATCTTTGATTAATGCATGGCTATTGATCCTTGAAAGAAGAAAGATTATTTCACCAGGATTTGATGGACGCACTCTCACATTTTATTTTATTTCTTATTGTAAGAATATTTTATTTATATATATTATAATTATTTATCTCTCTAATTCATTTGCAAGAATTAGTGTGTTTTCACGACTATTTAGTATTTCAATATGATCCAGTGAAAGAGATTTCACTCTCCCTGAAACTATATATTAGTGAGAAAAAATGTATAAAAAAAGAGAGAAAATTAAGGGCAGTTAAAAGAGAGTATGTTTTTTTTATTTAATTATTTAATGATATAACACATATTTTAATAAAATCAAACTATAACTTATAAGTATTTACCGGCTACAATTTAAATAATATAAAATTTCTCAAGTAACATAAGCAGCGGGAAGTTCACTTACCAATTAAGTTAATAATTTTCAAGAAACTAAAACATATTTTTAGATATTTTAATATATTAATATTAAAAATAAATTTTAAAATATTATTATAATATATTTTCAAATAAAAAATTATTTTAAAAATAATTTCTACGACAGTGCCAAGCATATATTTAATCTACTCGAATAATAATAATAATAATAATGTCAAGGACGGCAATCATCCCGGCACGTACGTCTTGAAAATTTCTCCGTCAGGCTGAGGCATCAATTTTCGACAAAACAAGCAAAAATTTCCACCTCAAGTGCTCGCACCTCCCATACACAAACACGTGTTCTGCAGAGCACCAATTATTAAAAACACACAACCCCTCCTCTATAAAACGAACAGCCGCGCCCATATTCTTGCTATTACTATCGCTAGTGCCAACTCCACTGGATGCAAGAGAGACCAAAATGGCGGAGAAATCAGAGGTGGAGAAAAATCAAGAGAACGGCGCCGGAGCAGGAAACCCAATAGTGGAAGTGAATCCGGAGCCGCAAAAAGGACTGACTTCAAAACTCCTCGACTACTTGGAAAAGCTGATCGTGAACTTAATGCACGATACCTCTCAATCTCACCATTATCTCTCTGGTAACTTCGCTCCGGTTCTCGACGAAACTGCTCCCGTTAAGGACCTTCCTGTCAAAGGGCACCTCCCTGTAAGTACTGTTTACATTGTTTCATTTGATAAAATTATAGTGATAATTTCAGAGATGATTAATAATTGATTCATATATTCCTTAGTCAACAATTTGTCTCCGTTATGTCCATGTGTGAAGTTTATAAAACCATTCATCACGTGTAGTTCGAAATTCCGTGATCATTGTAGTTGACTAGTAAGTAAATTCTAATAGAAAATTAGACTGTGATGGCTATTCATTTTTTTTTGGATTAGCACCATGTATCCTGGCATGGCCAGGCCCTCGGGAAAGAGTTTCCAGCAAGAACACACGGTTAATTCATGAGCTTTAACCAAGTCCAGTGGCAAGAGTCGAACCTGGGATCTTGGACAAAACACACTGCCAAGTCCAGCACTTCTCCGCGGGGGCCAACTCCTTGGAGTTGTGATGGCTGGTCATACTAGGAATTAGTACAGCAGGACAACATAAATAATCAGTCATGAAAATCTTCAAATTTAACAAATATTGAGAATTATTAACGGTAATATACTAATCTTAAATCAAATTAAAAAAAAAAGACCAGACAATAAAGATGAAATGACATGAAATGTGAAACTTGACTAATCTTTCTTTATATAGGAATGCATGAATGGGGAGTTTGTGAGGGTGGGTCCTAACCAATAAAGATGAAATGACATGAAATGTGAAACTTGACTAATCTTTCTTTATTTAGGAATGCATGAATGGGGAGTTTGTGAGGGTGGGTCCTAACCCGAAGTTTGCACCTGTGGCTGGATACCATTGGTAAGTCGATGCTTGTTTGTCATTGTAAATGAAAATGAAGTGGTTGTTCAGTTGAACATTTGTTCTAAATCCTTTTTTGGCTGCTTGTGCAGGTTTGATGGAGACGGGTATGTTGCACTAATACATTGCTGATTTTGGTTTTTCCTCTACTCCTCTCTGCATATATATATAGACACACACACACACACACACACACATGAACGTTCCAGTTCATATGATGTGATGGTTTTTGTTCACCTAACATCTTATGTTCTGTGTCCAAATGCTCTTTATAATGTTAAGCCCAATCAATCAAATGCATGCCTGTTCCATAATTTTCTGCTGGTTGTAGTGGACTGAATGAAGTGCCTGGTGTTTTCCTTTTTAAGGTTTTTTCTCTGTCCAGGCTTGTCGATAATAGTTTATCTAGTTTTACTTGGAATAGTTTCACTAGGATCACTCATGGATATGGTTGAATTTTATGTGCGTGTCTTGTCATGAAACATTGAAGTTGTCAGAGTCAACGTTCAGAGAATATCAAGCTTAATCGAGTCACTCACCTAAAGTGAGTATTGCATTATTTTTATTCGTAATTGCTCCTTTTATGTTTGTTTAACAGATACATATAAGTTATGCCAATTCGATCTGGTAGGTAAATATTGGAAATGGATACAGAGTATATTCAAAGATAAGCATCACAATAATATTGAACTAAAAAATTCTGCACAACCTTTGAAATAATTACAGGAGTCTCTTTAGGCAGGACACACAGGCAAAATTTTGCATTTGAGAACAAAGTCCTCATTTACCAGAGAGTTTGATTCATTCATGATGGTTTGCAAGTATATTTATCTTCTTCTGATGCATATACAAGAAAGAAAAAAAAAAGGTTTTCTATGCAAGAACTCTTCACAGAGCCTGATCGCCGTTCCTGTCACGGACGCATCAACTTATAGTGCAACAATTATTTGAAGATGGTTATATATGGTAGATCTGTTGTGTGTGATTTTGGAGCCGACTATTGGAATTTCCATGCATAAACATAATGTCCTTGTGTAAAAATTCATGATATCCTGTTTTCTTTTGCATTATATGTATGTGGTTATTCCAATTTCCTCTAGGAACCTTTTCTTCCTTTATAAATGTTTATATTCCGAGTGTTATGTGTTGCTTTCATTCCATCAGGATTATTGTTATCTCTTACCAAGTCAATAATGTCTTTAAATATGTTAATTTATTTTGTCAAATGAATTTATAGAATGATTCATGGCATGCGTATTAAAGATGGAAAGGCAGCATATGTCCGTCGATTTGTAAGGACATCACGACTTAAACAAGAAGAGTTTTTCGGAGGTGCCAAGTTTATGAAGGTACAGTCCTAAACCACCTGAAAAGGGTTTCATTTAAAATGGAATTATTTTGTGACATTTCTGGGGAGTTTACTTACTAAGCTACGATGTTCTCATTATCCAACTATAAAAATTCAAATATCTGTTGTGATATTAAGGAGAATGATTTCAGACGTGTAACAGTAAGGATGTGGAAGTATGTGATGCCCTGCCTGTTCTCTGAGTAACATGTTAATCGTTACATAAATATTGCAAGTAATGCCCCATCTGCCGCAATCGGAGTTCTCTAACAGTATTCTTGTTTATAAATTCCGGTTTTGTCTCTATACGCTTTAAGTATAAGAAATAGCCGAGTTTATATTTCTTTGACCAGTCTAAAAGAAATAGGTCTTCTTTAATTAAGCACCATGCTCTCAGGTTTTCTTTTAAACACAATTCAGTCCCATTCAACCACCTAAAACTTTGACTGGGAAGAATCTCCAATTAAAGGGGTTGATATTTGATGAATTTACTCTAAAGAAAGCTACATGGCTGGATGGAACACTCACCTATGGAGTGTGACCTACACATGCGATTATATGATTTTTTTCCTTTGCCTTGTCTTTATACATAAGATAGTAATTTGGCTATATTCATTTATGAATCATTCCTGGGAAACAGCAGGTTTGAATTTTATAAGGTACATATTGTATTCTCGCTGCAAAGTTAGGAGCCTTGAGTTAAATTTGAATCTTTAACATTACTTGATGCTCTCAGGCTTGAATAGTCTCATACCTCTTGTTGTTTTGCTCGGCAATCAAGAGTATATGAACCATTTGCTGCATATTTTCACTTGAATAATTGTCTTTCATTGGCAGATTGGAGACCTCAAGGGGCTGTTTGGATTACTTATGGTTAATATGCAAATACTTCGACTGAAATCAAAAGTATTGGACAACTCATATGGAATTGGGACCGGTAAGTTGGGTTTTTTTTGGCTGGCTATGAAGTTTGGTCCAGAGATGCCATTATACATATCAAACACCCTCATAAAATTGAGTGTTAGAAGAAACTTATTGTCTGCAATCCTCTTCCAGGCAATACAAATCTCATTTATCACAATGGAAAACTTTTAGCACTTCAAGAGGCTGATAAACCCTGTAAGCTCATCTTCTCTCTCTAATTTACTTCTGTGAAGATCATAGAATTTCCCGAGTGAGAAAGCTGTGCGGTGCTCTTTTGCTGTCCTTTTGTGGAGAACTGGAGTGATGCCCTTTGAATCTCGCAGATGTAGTTAAAGTTATGGAAGATGGAGACCTGCAAACTCTTGGCCTGTTGGATTACGACAAAAGACTAAAACATTCTTTCACTGCTCATCCAAAGGTGGATCCATTCACTGGTAATGTCCAACTGCGTGAAAAGAAATTTAGCAACTAGTTTTACTGAAGTGGAGCACTGACATTAAAAAATCCCTTCTTGCAGGAGAGATGTTTACCTTTGGGTATTCACATGAACCACCATATGTGACATACAGAGTTATTTCAAAGGATGGTGTCATGCATGACCCTGTACCAATAACAATATCAGACCCCATCATGATGCATGACTTTGCGATTACAGAGAACTATGCAGTTTTTTTGGATCTTCCTTTGTACTTCCGACCAAAGGTACAATATCTCAGTTATTGCAGTTTGTGGACACAGTTCATAATACTTACAAAACAAATGAATGAACGGTTTACAAGGTTCAGCATGATACATCACGCATGCATATGAGTATGTCTTTGATGAGTATCTATGGAAGTGAAAGGTAAATATGAACTTGACATTTAAAGGTTCTTATTTTACGTTTTCTGCTTGTATACTACATTTCTCCTAAGAAAACAACAGTCTAGAGGGGGGGTGGGGAGTGTCAACTCATAAAACTATAATTAAATTCATGATCAGAATCTGGAAAACAGGAATCATTGATTTTGAGATTGTGAATTATTTGACTGCTTTGCCAGCATATACGTGTATATTTTTTCGCAATCCAATCAGGTAAAGTTTCTTCGATCCTCAATTTAAAGATAAATTGCTTTAAATCATTATTAAAAGACTTAGCATGGCCGGCGGGTCAATCCGGAGCCTAACCCATACTGGGTCAATGGAAAAGCACTTGTTTTTTTAGTTTTTTCTTTTTTGTACCAATATGACATGTTTTAGTTTTTTTTTTAAATAAAAGTCAAAGCACTCTGATCAGTTCTCCTAGCCCGCAACTCCAACTTAGACCTAGGCCGGGCCGGGTCTTTAAATATGTTCTAAATAGAAGGAATATCAGGCCAGTAATTTCAGAAAAAAAAACTGAACAAGTCAAGTTCCATGTGTTAGTTTCTGTTAATTGTAACCTAGTCTAAGCAAAAGCACTGCATAATGCTATGCATGGGTTAATTATAAAATGCCTCTCAAATCTCGTCCAACCATAAGAAAGTTTGGTTGTTTTCTGCAAACTTTTATTCTAAGTTCTCAACCAAATATGCAAGAATACCAGTTTCCTTTACTGTCGGTATGCTTTTCACTTTCTCCCAGATTTTAATTCTAACAGAACTTTTTGGACAGCTAAAAGCATCCTTATGTAACTTGCATGAAAAGTCACTTTGGTTGAGTTTTTGTAATAGATTTCATTCGTGGTATGAAATGTAAAGAAACAATGAGCCTTAAATATTTTCCTTGACAACTTTTCAGGAAATGGTGAAAGATAAGAAGTTCATATTCACATTTGATGCAACAAAAACAGCTCGTTTTGGTGTCCTTCCACGATATGCTAAGGATGACCTCTTAATCAAATGGTTTGAGCTTCCAAATTGCTTCATATTCCACAACGGTGAGCTCCTTTCTTTCACATGTTTTAAATTCCAAAAACATTAGCCTCCTGAGTTGATAAGTATGTAATATGAACACACTTAGCCGCAAGTCTTTAGGTTATTGTGCTTTACCTAGTTTTTATCACTGGCTAGGAATTTGATCATTTGTGTCTTTAGCTTACATCAAGCTTCATTGTCTGATTTGCTGGGACTACCTAGCCAAATCTTCTTGTCAATTAAATTCAATCAACATAGAGGCATCCTTAACATGCGTAATGTTGACAATCAAATTTAGAAGACATAAATTAATAAGTTGAAGCGATGTACACAAGTATATAAAAACTGCAGTGAACTGTCTTTTAGGTTCCTCTTTAACCTTGAAAAGTCTTTGGGATGTTAGATACATGTTCCTAAATTTATAGTCTTGTTTCTCTTCAGATATGTGTACTGTGAAAAAGGTGAATTTATTTTTGGAAGTGAAATTATCCGTTGTCATATGTCGCTGATATATATTAGTGGAATTTCAAATATACAAAGGCTTTTTTTGGCTAATGAATAAAACACTCCATTTTTTCTTGTCTTCATGAGTCTGTTCTAACTTTATTTGTTGGCTTATGCTAGCCAATGCCTGGGAGGAGGAGGATGAAATTGTTTTAATCACCTGCCGCCTTCAAAATCCAGATTTGGACATGGTTAATGGGGTTGTCAAAGAAAAGCTTGAGAATTTCACAAATGAACTGTATGAGAAATATGAAATATTGCTGTGAAATTTTTAGGAGTTTGATTTTGAAGTGTTTCCGATAACCTTTTTTTTCTTTCTGAGCAGGTATGAGATGAGATTCAATATGAAAACTGGTGTAGCTTCACAAAAGAAACTATCAGAATCTGCTGTTGATTTTCCCAGGGTGAATGAGAGTTACACTGGCAGGTTTACATCTACTCTGTGCAACATTTTTGTCAATGAAGTGCTATTCTTTGGTTTGAGTACATTTTACTGTTTCATATTTTACATGTGGTGTTGAGTGAATCAAGTCCTTTTCCTATCATTTTTATCTAATGATTGTCTTGTGTGAATTCAGGAAACAAAGATATGTATACGGAACCCTTCTGGACAACATTGCAAAGGTCACAGGGATTGTCAAATTTGATCTACATTCAGAGCCTGAGCCAGGAAAAGGAAAGATTGAAGTTGGAGGAAACGTCAAAGGCATCTTTGACCTTGGTCCTGGTAGATTTGGTTCAGAGGCTGTCTTTATCCCTCGTGAGCCAGGCACCACTTCCGAGGAAGATGATGGCTATCTGATATTCTTTGCACATGATGAAAATACTGGGTAATTGCTTCCCTTTTAACTAAAGCTTCCTTCTTATCTCAATTTGTAAATCTGTCAACGATTATTGCTTTGTCTTTTTAATTCCATCCAAGGATCCAACTTAATAAGTGGGTTTGACTGCTCCACCAAGGAAGATCTGGCTTTCACTTTCCCTTTGACTTTTCTGTTTCTGTTATTCTTTCTGAGGGACATAAGGACGAGGTGGTTTGCAGGTTCATTTAAGGTTTAAGCTTAATTCATGGTTTATTTAGAAATTAACTTTCCATCTTTAATATGCAGAAAATCATCAGTGAATGTAATTGATGCAAAAACAATGTCAGCCAATCCTGTTGCAGTTGTTGAGTTACCACACAGAGTTCCATATGGGTTCCATGCCTTCTTTGTTTCAGAGGTGAGCGTAATCTTGGTTGCTTCCGGACTTTGTGTAATTTGAATCCTCCATACTCGATTCATTTCTGAACTTCCTTGCACTGGAAGTTGTTTTCGATGAGAGATAGGAAGGATTTCCAGGGAGTTGTGGAGTGATGCCATAAAAATTTTAAGTTTTTTTTTCCTTTGCCCATTGAGAAATCAATCAACTAAAGCTAGGAAGCACCAAAGAGTTAATGAACAAATAACAACCAACAGGTATTGATTTGATTCGTAAGATGCGGAGATTGAGTCGACCATCTTGGATACCAAGCAATGAAACAAGTATCCGGGTAGCTACTTTTTTATTTTCTGTGCTGTGATTCTAACCATACTTCATCACATGTTGAACAGGAACAACTTCAAGAACAGGAAAAACTGTAATTGCGCAACAGAGTGTCTAGACAACCATTTCGGCATGAGATGGCATACCATTTGTCAAACGAAGAACCGGAAGCAAAGTAATTTACATTTGTCGTTACCTCTTACGCTGCAGTTTATTCTTGTATTCACTGCAAACCTTTAAACTATAAAAGCAAAATAAGAATGATTCTGCACTCTTACATTCTGATACAACAATTACAAAAACACGCGCGCAAATACAATCCATGACAGGAGTTACCACTGTTCTAGTTCTATTCGAACCCAGTTACCAAGAGTAATTTGTCCTAAATTGAACTAGAGAATACCGTTTTCTTTGTAGCATTGAATGGCTCCATCAAACATTTCGTCAAGTCCATACCTAAATTTGAAACCAGAATGCAGTAGTTTCTTTGAGGGCACACCAGGGATTTTAAAGCCTACGACATGTTAGAGAATAATATAAATCATATATTGGAATTTTATTTAATAGCTTAAGCTTTTAGGTTAAGATGGTTCTTTAATATGTTATTAGAGCCTTGATGACCAAGCGGTCACGAAGTTCGAATCTCACCATCCCCGTTTATTTGATAAAAATTAAACACAAGGTAATGTGGACCTGTGCAAATTTCAAGCCCAAAGGGCTTTTACTTGAGGGGTGTGTGTTAGAGAGTAATATAAATCATATATTGGAACCTTACCTAATAGCTTAAGCTTTTGGTTTAAAATGGTTCTTTAACACAACATCCTTTAAATGTCTGCCTAAAAAGAAACAGGAGCACTTGGTTAATTTTCAATTTTGAAGATTAAATGAAGAATTTTGCAAAAAAGAATAGAGATTACCCACTCTAATGTTGGTATTGAGTGCTCAGGGTACTTGGCATAAGAATTTTAGACATCTCTTCAATTGTCTTCAATTGTTATTATGTCTGAAGAACAAATTTATCTCCCTTTTGCTTTAGGATATTCAAGGATGAAAATATGTGCCCTAGCCACATCATCAATGTGTACTATAGATGTGTTGATGACTAATTCATTCGTTCATAATCATCTGAAATGATGTCCGTGAGATCAACAACTTTCAGAATGTCATAAAAGAAAAACTCATTTAACGTGCAAACCTTTAGATATCAAAATTTCAAGGATAATTAAGGAGTTATTTGTGAAACTTCAACCAAGGTCTAAGGTGCAAAAAGTGCGGAAATGCAAGAACTAAAATTGTTCAAATCAAGGGTCAATTTGAGTTACATTGAAAGTTTGATGAGAAATAGGAGTTAAATTGCATAATCTAGAAACCAAAGACTAATTTGAAAAAGACATGTAAATTAAAGGATCTTAATCAATGTTTCTAAGGATGCAATTGAAAATGGAAAGTTTTTGGGTCAATTAAGGTTGCATATGTTGAAATTAGAAGAAAAGGGATCAGATTGAAATTTCCTAAAATTTATTTGAAAACTCTAATTTTTAGGGTTTAGACAAATGACATGTCACTCAGGTTTTAATAAAGAGAATGAATGACATGTCGTTTAGTCATTGTGCCTTCTTATTCTTTAGCCAAAAGGGTTGATTAGGAGGTCATTTTTAAACGAATAAAATCGGCATCTCCGATCATCTCAGAGGCTCTAATCAGCACCAATCAAACAAGAAAAACTTTCTTTACAAGGATAAAGTATCCTCATTAAATGTTTGTACGTACCTCATTGAACATGATGAACTTGACAATATCTTGTCCTACTCAGTTCCACTGCATTGGTAGATTCAAGATGATCGAGAGCCAACTTTCCAATCAATGAATGTGGAGTCTCAGACCTTCAAATCAAGTATGGTTTGTTCTCAATGGTAGATCTACATCATTTCTATAAGATTCAAGTCCATAAATGGTGTGATTATGTCTTAATCTCCACAATGATCTCGATAAAATACCTAACCCAGTCAGCTATGATTGAAGAACAAATTCACCGATGAAAGAAAAGACTTCAAAGTGTTCCTCATGCTTGGATTCAATTTAAAAAAGAAAAAAGAAAAAGAGGAGACTAGATAGGTTTTGGAAGAGAAAGAATAAGAATCTTTCATAAAATCTCTTGATAAAACCATTATTGTTTTGCAATTGCCTGTTTTGGTTTGCTTATTAAAGGGTAGATGCTCTTAAGTAGAGGATTAAAGAAATAAAGAGAAAATAGATAGGTGAAACACAAAATGAAATCACTGAGAAAATAGAAAGAAAAGATAAAGAAAATTTTGAAAGAAGTTCTTGAGTTATTGAGAGAAAACTCCAAAGAAACATTGTTCAAAATAAAGGAAAAAGAAAGGCACAGAAAATCAAGGATCAGAGGAGCTAGAAACTAAAGAAGCAAGAAACTACAAAAAAGAGGACATGAGGGACAGAAAAAACATTGCATTTACAAGGTGTGCACCTACCTTAGATGAGAGGTTTTAGCTTAATGGTCACACTCCCTTTTTTTTTTTAATGCCTTTTAAACTTTTTGTATGATTGTTTATTATTCGTACATTATATTTTAGTTGCTAATGCTTGTGTTTAAATGCATTTACTCATGTTTGAACTAATATGCATATGCACGTTTAAGATAGAATTTGATGCATAGTTTGTAGTTTTATGGCTGAAATTTGATATTATTAATGTCGTTTAAGAGTTATTCCTGCATGTTTAGATGTCTAGTTTAATGGAAAAATCTATTTTGATTCTTTTTGTTTCTTAACAAAATATAATTGTGTTGTTCTTGATGAAATATTAGGTTGATGAAGCTAAGTTCATGATAATGTTAGTCAAGAATAGATGTTAGAATCAATAAAACAATGTTTGTAATTAAAGATATGCCTTTTGATTTGTTTATGGATTGTATGGCTAAATCATTGTTTTATGTTTCCATTTGCTTTTCTTTTATGTTCATGAGAGTTTTGGTAGGTCAATATAAGCACATTTGAAGCAATTTTGATTGGTTTAAGGTTTTTTTCTGGATTTTTTAACTCAGTTTCTAGGTTTATGCATTTTCTAGGTTTTCCTAGAATTTCAGTTTGAATGTTCATAGCTGTTAAATTTGATTTATCATAAATAGTTATTTTAGCCCGTTTTATGTAATTCAATCAAATCTTAGACCTATATATAATGATTCTCTTCCATTGTTTTCTCCATTAGTTACTTATCTTGGATCAATCGATCCTTAAAAATTTAAATGCCTAAGTTTGTGTTTTTGGTTATCGGGTTTGATTTCAAGCCATTCTTGGTTTATTTTTCTTATCCAATGCATCATTATACTTTAATATTCCATACTTTGTGTTTTTGTGCCTTTGATTGGATATGATTTGACTTAAATTTGTAACTTAGTTTCTGGATTCTTTCCTAGTTCTTCATGTTTCTGGCAAGATTTAAACAAAACTCTTCTTTAATTTTCATTCTTGTAAATCTAAGGATGGGTCATGTTTTTAGGCATTTGGGCTTGGACAGGGAAGCCCATCCCACTTAAGTGGGATGAGTCCATCAGTGTTAAAGACATGTTTGGCTAATCTAAAATTTTCAAAGGAAAAAATGCTATTTTTTGTCCTTAAGATGAGTTTGTCAAACACGGTTTTAATGTAACTTTTAAGCATATAATTTTTAGTCGAGGACGTGTTTGACAAACACTCTATACTGATTCTTTTCTAGCATTTTTTCATTTTATTTTTTAATGTTTTCTTAATACAACCCTTGCTTTTTTTAATTAATTCAATTTTATGACTTCAAGGGATTTAATTTGCAATAATTTTTTTATGTCTCTTCAGATTTTGCTTTTTATTATTTAATATTTGAAACTATAACATATACACGAGGTGTTTTTTAATATTAAATAAACATGTTTTCTTTCATAAAAACAACAAATTTTTATTTTAAAAAATGCATTTAAATATTTTTATTATATATGACCAAGTCTCTAAAGTAAAATAAATAAATAAATAATACAATTCATGATTTTAGCATTCCTTGAAAGTACAAAAAAAAAATCAAAAAATAGTTATATATTTTTGCATGTATTTTTGGATTTCACAATAAGATTATGTTATGTTTTGAGTGAGAAAATAACTATTACGATGAGAAACTGAAACAAAAGTCAAGGGATTGTTTGCCTTTAAAGTTGTATATGTGGCACAATCTAAGGTTTAAAAATGAAAAATATCATTTATGCTTTTTTATTTTAAAATCCGTGTTGCAATTTCAAAGACAAACACACACTAAAAAAGATGTGAGTGTCATAATATTGGTAATAATAATAAAAGAACTTGAAAAGGTAATGCTTGCTTTCTTAGTTTTAAAAAGTTAAACTAAAATGAAATTGTTTTATAATATTCCATCAATTTTACTATCCATACATATTAAAGAAATAGAGATTTGACTCAACACATCGTATCATTAATAAGAATTCATTGAGGAGGGGAAATCATTTTTCTCTTCATATAAATCACTATTTATTAGAATAATACTTTTTTTTTTCAATTTTGTTTTGTTTTGTTTTATTTTTCAATTTCATCATTCAACATTAGATTTATTAGTAATCGAGCTTCATAATTTATTTTGGCTTGCATTCTATAAGGTTATCCTAATCTCATAATCTGAGTTGCATGATTTTACAGGTTAACCTAGTTGACTCGGGTGTTTTTGGGTTCTTTTTTGTAATTGATTTTTTTTTTCAATTTCACCATTCAATATTTGAGTTGATTGAGAATTAAGTTTCATAATTTGTTTTGGTTTGCTTTCTATGATCAGTCTCATGATCTGAGTCAAGGGTTTTGAAAGTTAAATTGGGTTGACTCTGATTTTTTTATTCTTTTTTTAATTTTTTTTCTTTGATTTCATTATTCAATGTTGGATTGACTAGGAATTGAGCTTTATAATTTGTTTTGATTTACTTTCTAGTGAGTTATCTCGGTCTTATAATCTAGGTTTGACAGGTTAACCTAAATTGACTCGGGGTTTTTTTTGTTGTTTTTTTAATTGATTTTTTTCGATTTCAGTCCTTAACATTGGATTGATTGGGAATTGAGCTTCAATATGTTTTTTGATTTTCTTTCTACAAGGTTATCATGCTCGTGAATTTTATATGTTAACTTGGGTTGATCTGTTCAATCCAATATGTTGTTGTCTCAATATTTTAAAACAAAGATGTCTTTTTAAGATTTGTTTTAGTCAAAATATTTTTTTTTGTTCAGGTTGTCTTTAGACTTACCAAGTTACCAGGTCATATCAGATCAATATCTACACAATTTATTTTTTTTGTTTCCTAAAAACAGTAAGCAAATTGATTGTTTTTGTAAAGCACACAACTATTATAAAAAATAAAAGTAAAGAAGGAACAATAATAAAAATATTACATAATATTTTTAATAAAAAATTATTTTTCTAACAAACATATAGTTTTTTTGGTATAGAATTATTGAATAATTTAATTAATATTGTTGTGAGCTAATATATTTTGAATAAAATAATCAAGAGTAGTTAATTTTAGAATATTTAATGTTATTTTGATCTTTTAAATAAAAATATGTTTTTTTTCCATCTGAAAAGGTGTTAATTACACCTCATAATTTTTTTTAGGGTGAAGTGAATAAGCTTTTAAAATAAAATAATAAAAGTTAAAAAAAAGGAGTTCAACAAGCTTCAATAATCCTCCTCCTGCATAATATGAGTGTGTGTATATGCACAATGTTTTTCACGTTCAAAAAAATATTGATCATACCATCGTTATAGTATCTTCATTATATTGCGACCAACAACCTCGTTAAAACTAAAGCTACACCTTAAGCTAAAAGAGTAAGATTATGTTTAGAAACGTGGCTGTAGCTGTGTTTTTAAAAATTTTGAAATTTTTTTTTATTAAAATTCAATATGATTTGTATGTTTTGGATCATTTTGATGTGCTGATATCAAAAATAATTTTTAAAAAATGAAAAAACATCATTGACATGCATTTTAGCACGAAAAATTATTTGAAAAACACCCGCAACCACACTGTCAAACACGCTCTAACAAAATCTAAAAAATATCACTTTAAAATTATGCACCAAGATTAAAACAGTGAACTAAGTTAATTTATTTTTTTTAAAATTATTTTTTTAATTTTTTTATTTGATATTAAATTATTAAACCTTGTATTTTATAAATTTTTTATTTTTTTTTAATAAAATTATCTTAATAATATATCTGGAATGATGGAAATTAATCCAGGTGGAATTTAGCGAGCACCATATAAAAGACTGCAATTTTCGCACAAAAAAGTTTGTGTTTCAAATCTCTTTTACGTGATTATACGATACACTTTTGTGTTTTTCTTATAGTTGATAAAAAAGGCATTCTTTGTAATGTGATGTAATGCCATGCCCTACGTGTTCAGCAAAGGTCCTGCCGAACTGGTAGGACCGTTTCCTCCTCAGCCCCACAAAGATAGCACCCGGGCCACACAGGTGAGTGTCCAAGTTGTATACGCTAATGCAGTTCTATTACCAACACATCATCAGTTTTTGTTTTAGTGAGGTTATTAGTTTAAATTTTATAAATCTTAGAATTATTAAAAATTTATATAATTATTAATTTTAAAATTTATAAAATTAATTGAAGCACATATAAATATTTTTAATACTATATTAATCTTAAAAAGAGATTTTTTTTTTTTTTGGTTATTTCCAGCACCATTAGTGTCTTTATCCCTTCATATCCTTTCAAAGGATGTGTCAGCGTTACTGAAAAAGTCAAGGGCAGCGTTGTCACATAGCTAAACAAACTTGTACGCCAAATCCCGTCATATCCTTCCAAAGGATGTGTCAGTGTCATTGAAGTAATTAGGTAGATAATTGAACTCGCAAAGCAAGACGACCACTGCGATGAGGCCACCCCTAACCTGTAAGAGTGGATCTGCTTGGGTTAAAAAATTATTTTTGAAATTAATTTTTTATATTTTATAAATTTTTTCAAATTAAAAATATATTATTTTAAAATATATTTAAATAAAAAATATTTTAAAAATAACTATATTATCATAATATCAAAAACAACTATCTAGAAACCAATATGATGATGCGGTTAATGTTTCGTGAAGCGAGCGGGAGTAGGGATTTAGTGGCGGCGGGGGATTCAATGTCTCGTAATGCAGAGAATCTTCAATAAACAGAGATTAGCATAATAATAATAATAATAATAATAATAATAATAATAATATCAAGCGCAGCAGTCATGCCCGGCACCTACGTCCTCGAAGAATTTTCTCCAAAACGAACAAAAATCTTCAGCTCCAGTGGCTCGCACCTCCCAAACACAAACAAGTGGTCGGCATCATCGCCATGAGAAAAACACAACCCTTCTCCTCTATAAAAAAAGACACGCAATGCAACTTCTTGTTGTTTCCATCACAAGTTAGTACCATCTCTGCTAGGAAGAGAAGCCGAAATGGCGGAGAAAAAACAAGAGGACGGCGTCGGAGCTGGATGCCCAATAGTGGAGGTGAATCCAAAGCCGCAAAAAGGACTGGCTTGAAAACTCGTCGACTACTTGGAGATGCTGATTATGAAATTGATGCATGATACCTCTCAATCACATCCTTATCTCTCCGGTAACTTCGCTCCGGTTCTTGTAGAAACTGCTCCCGTTAAGGACCTTCCTGTCGAAGGTCACCTCCCTGTAAGTACTACTTGCTAATCACTGTTTTGCTTCATAATATTATATTATATAAATAATAACTGAAAGTAATAAATGATTCATATACTCCTTCGTTAATTACTAATCAGCTAAAGCCCGCTTTGTCGCGGATCGTATCAGAAGCCTTTTGATAACATAAATAAATATAATATTTACGTGCTCTACTTCTACCGTGTTTTTTTATGTTAAAAAAAAGTAGTATAAATTGAAAAATCAACGCTTAAATGCATTAACAAACATAAAAAATAGTCACTAATACTAATTAAATATTAAATTAGAAAATTAAATGATAAATATAAATTAAGATATCCCACATGGTATCTCGAGAACTTCTTCAAAGTTTTTTATCTAATTAAATGAAAAAAAACTAATTTAAATCTCATCCAAACAAAATAATTATTATTAGAATAATTTATTCTTTTCTTATTACTATTATTTTTAAATATAGATTTTCTAGATATGTTATTTGTTGGGTAAAAATTAAAAACAACTAGAATAAATATAATAAATGTTTAAAAATGCTTTTTTTATTCATGTAAATTTTTATTCAAAATTGTTTTTTAAATAGTAGTTCATAAAAATTGATAATTAGAATGACCTGAAATTTATTTTCATAAAATATTATCGATGAAAAACATAAATTATTTTTTTGCATAACATATTCATTTAGAAAAATAAATTGAAAGAGTATAAAAAAAAAAAAAACTTGAATCTTATTTAAAAAAATAATAATATTAAATTGACTAGTATCCTTGGTCAAGAATAATATTAAAAAAATAATAATATTAAAAAAAAAACTTGAATCTTATTAAAAAAATAATAATATTAAAAAAAATAATAATATTAAAAATTTAAAAAAAAAAAACAAATAAGGGCTCATAAAATTAGCCAAGTAGCCTTGGTCTTCAAGACCTGTTTCTAGCCCAAACAATAATGGTTAAGTACATGCAAGCCTGCAAAGATAGGGTCATATGCCAGACTCACTTGTATATTTTTGGTCAGAATGGATGGACAACACATCGTTTACAATAAAAAAAAACAACTCATTGTCCATATATGAAAATAAAACTTTAGTCATTTTAGATGACTGAAAAGTCAAGTTTTCAACTTTTAGGTCTAAAAAACTATTTTCAAACTATTTTTGAACTAAAATCACTTAAAAAACACTATAGAGATCTCAATAAATCATTTATAGTCTTAAATTAGCATTTAATCGATTAAAAAAACTAAACTAAAAAAACCTTGTGAGCTCAACCTATTTTTTCAGTAAGATAAAGGCTAAATAACATCTTAATGAAACTATTCTTATTAAATGAGGTCAACCGATCACTTTGTCTCTTCTTTATCATTTTTCAATGATTCTCTCTCTTTCTTTCTTAAATGCAGGAACTGAAAATAAAAAATTTAAATCAAAATTAAAACTTCAAAAATTATAAAGGCTATAAAGGAAGAACAAGGAAAATAAGTGGATTAAAAAGAACTTTTGGTAAGAATTTCAAACTGGCCATGGTTTTTTACTTGTTTTACACTTTTCTTTGAATTATGTGATTCTACCGCAAATTCAAAATATAACTCATTAAATTCAATCATAAAGGGATGTAGTTGAAAAAAAAATAGGGGTATGAAAATGAAAAAAAAGAAGAAGAGTTGACGTTATGGATTCAAATAGTAAAACCATGGAGTTCATCCTCTGGTAGAAATCTAATCATCTTAAGTAGCTAGAAAGTCAAATTTCCAACTTTTATGTCTCAAAAAACTCCTTTTCAACCGTCTTTTACACTAAAAATACCTAAGAAACATCATAGAGATTTCAATGAACCCATTCTTGGTCATAAATCAACATTTAATTTGTTAAAAAACAAAAAACAACTCAAATTCAAAAAAGTTCCCAAGTCTCGATCTTATTATTATTATTTTTTTTGCAAGATAAAGGCTAAACAAAACTTCGATTGAACTTCTCTCATCAAATAAAACTTGTTGACAACAAGATCGATCTAGTTGAAATATGACTAACCAACTTTTTCAATTTTTTCTAGCAATACTCTCTCCTCTTTCAAACCTTGTAATTGAAAAATAAAGAAAATGAACTTTTAAATAAAAACTAAAATCTCAAAAATTATAAGGGCTATAAAGGAAGAAGAAGGAAAATACATGGACTAAAAAGAATTTTTAGCAAGAATTTCATATTGCCACAAAGTTTTCCATTGTTTTACGGTTTGGTCTTCTTTCTTTGAATTTTGTGATTTTACCATAAATTCAAACTATAGCTCATTAAATTCAACCATAAAAAATGCAATTAAAAAAAAAATTTGAGTAGACAAATAAATAAAAAAATTAGGCACTTTGATTCGAATATTAAAAGCGCGAGCTCTTTAGTTATATTGTAATTTATGTAATGTAATGTAAATTGTCTCCGTTTTGTAAACTTCACCATTCATTACGTTCTGTTGTAGTTGGAAATTCCATGATCATTGGCTCGTTAATTAAGTAATCAGAAATAAGATCAACGGATGTTGGATGACCGCTGGAGTTTACTGGTAAATTCTAATAGAAAATTAGACCGATAGAGCTCAGCACAGTACGACAACATATATATTAAGTAATGAAAGTGTTCAGTTTAACGAAGATTTAGAATTATTAACGGTAATATACTAATCTTAAATCAATTAAAAGAAACATAGACCATATCTGTATAGTTTATTTATTTTGTCAGGCAATAAAGTTGAAATGAAGTTTCACTGATATTTCTTTATTTAGGAATGCATGAATGGGGAGTTTGTGAGGGTGGGTCCTAACACGAAGTTTGCACCCGTGGCTGGATACCATTGGTAAGTCGATGTTTGTTTGTCATTGTAAATGAAAATGAAGTGGTTGTTCAGCTGAACATTTGTGCCAAATCCTTTTTTTGGCTGCTTGTGCAGGTTTGATGGAGACGGGTATGTTGCACTAATACATTGCTGATTTTGGTTTTTCCTCTCCTCCTCTCTGCATGTATATACATACATACATACATACATACATACATATATATATATATGTGTGTGTGTGTGTGTGTGTGTGTGTGTGTATAGAGAGAGAGAGAGAGACATATAAACGTTCCAGTTCCTATGAGTGATGGTTTTTGTTGACCTAACATCTTATGTTCTGTGTCCAAATGCTCTTTATAATGTTGAGCGCAATCAATCCAATGCGTGCCTGTTCCATAATTTTCTGGTAGCAGTGGACTGAGTGAAGTGCCTGGTGTTTCCCTTTTCTTCTCTGCCAGGCTTGTCGATAATAGTTTACCTAGTTTTACTTGGAATTGTTGTTATAGTCAATGTTGAGGCTTGTCAATGTTTAGTGCCTTGACATGAAACCCAAAGTGAGCGTTGAGTCTTTTGTGTTCGTAACTGCTTCCTTGATGTATGTTTAACAGGTGCATATAAGTCACCCGAATTCGATCTGGTGATAGATATTGGAAATGCATACAGAGTATTTTCAAACATAAGCATCACAGTAATATTGAACTTGAAAATAAATTGCAGTGGTGTCTGTAGGCAGGACACAGTCAAAATCTTGCATTTGAGAACGAAGTATTCATGTACCAGAGAGTTTGATTCATCCATGATAGTTTGCAGATATATTTATCTTCTTATGATGCATATACAAGAAAGAAAGAAATGTTTTCTATGCAAGAACTCTTCACAGAGCCTGATTGCCGTTCCTGTCATGGACATCAACTCATGCATTAACAATTATTTGAAGTTGGTTCTGGTAGATCTGTTGCGTGTGATTCTGTGAGCCGACTATTGGAATGCCAACGCGTAAACATAATGCCCTTCATAACAATTCATGATAAGCTGTTCTCTTTTGCGTTATATGTAGTGGTCATTCCATTTTCCCTTCGCAACTTTTCTCCCTTTATAAATGTTTAGATTCTGAGTGTTATATGCTGCTTTCGTTCCATCAGGATTATCGCTATCACTTGCCAAGTCAATTATGTTAATTTATTTTGTCAAACGATAGAATGATTCATGGTTTGCGCATTAAGGATGGAAAGGCAGCATATGTCAGTCGATTTGTCAGGACATCACGACTTAAACAAGAAGAGTTTTTTGGAGGTGCCAAGTTTATGAAGGTACGGTCCTGAACAACCTGAAAAGGGTTTCGTTTAAGATGGAATTATTTTGTGACATTTCTGTGGGATCATTTTTAGCTTACGTACAAAGCTCTGATGTTCTCATTATCCAACTCTAAAAATTCAAATAGCTGTTGTGATTTTGAACGATTTCAGATGTGTAACAGTAAGGTTGTGGAAAGTATGTAATGCCCTGCCTCTCTTCCGAGTAACAGGTTATTCGTTACATAAATATTGCGAGTAATGCTCCATCTTCCTTGATTGGAGTTCCCTAACAGTATTCTTGTTTGTCTCTGTATGCTTCAAGTATAATAAATAGCTGAATTAATTTTGAATCTTTAACATTGCTTCAAGTATATTATCTGTATGCTTCAAGTATAATAAAGTTAGTAGCCTTGAGTTAATTTTGAATCTTTAACATTGCTTGATGCTCTAAGGGCTCCTGAATGCCCTCATACCTCTTGTAGCTTTGCTCATAAATCACGAGTATACGAACCTTTTGCTGCATATTATCTCTCGAATAATTTTCTTCTGTTCTTTGACCTGTCATTTGCAGATTGGAGACCTCAAGGGGCTGTTTGGATTACTTATGGATAACATACAATTACTTCGACTGAAAACAAAAGTATTGGACAACTCATATGGAATGGGGACCGGTAAGTTGGGTTTTTTTTGGCTGGCTATGAAGTTTGGTCCAGAGATGCCATTATACATATCAAGCACCCTCATAAAATTGAGTGTTAGAAGAAACTTATTGTCTGCAATCCTCTTCCAGGCAATACAAATCTCATTTATCACAATGGAAAACTTTTAGCACTTCAAGAGGCTGATAAACCCTGTAAGCTCATCTTCTCTCTCTAATTTACTTCTGTGAAGATCATAGAATTTCCCGAGTGAGAAAGCTGCTCTTTTGCGGTCCTTTTGTGGAGAACTGGAGTGATGCCCTTTGAATCTTGCAGACGTGGTTAAAGTTATGGAAGATGGAGACCTGCAAACTCTTGGCCTGTTGGATTACGACAAAAGACTAAAACATCCTTTCACTGCTCATCCAAAGGTGGATCCATTCACTGGTAATGTCCACCTGCGTGAAAAGAAATTCAGCAACTAGTTTTACTGAAGTGGAACTCTAACATTAAAAAATCCCTTCTTGCAGGAGAGATGTTTACCTTTGGGTATTCAGTTGAACCGCCATATGTGACATACAGAGTCATTTCAAAGGATGGTGCCATGCATGACCCTGTACCAATAACAATATCAGACCCCATCATGATGCATGACTTTGCAATTACAGAGAACTATGCAGTTTTTTTGGATCTTCCTTTGTACTTCCGACCAAAGGTACAATAATGTCCCAGTTATTGCAGTTTCTGAACACAGTTCATAATACTTATACTACATTTCTCCTAAGAAAACAACACTCTAGCATTTTCAATTGATTATATGTGGAGGGAGAGAGAGAGAGCTGGGGAGGGGGGGGGGGGAAGCAACTCATAAAAATATAACTAGATTCTTGATTAGAATATGGAAAACAGGAATCATTTATTTTGAGGTTGTGAATGATTTGACTGCATGCCTGCATATACATTTATAATTTTACGCAATCCAATCAGGTAAAGTTCCTTTAATCCTCTATTTAAAGATAAATGACTCTAAATCAATATTATAAGACCTTTGTATGGCCCAAGGAATGAACCGATAACCTAACCAGATTAGGTAAGTAGAAAAACCCAGTCTTTTTTTTTTTTTAACAAAATGACATCAATTTTAGGTTTTTTTAAATAATAGTAATGAAAGCGCCTGCATTAACCCTCCCGGTTGGCGACTCCAGCCTTGGACCGGGTCAACCTCAAGCCTAGAACTTTAACTATGCTCTAAATAGAAAAAAAATATTAAGCCAGTAATTTAAAAAAACACTGAACAAGTCAAGTTTCATGTGTTAGTTTCTGTTAATTGTAACCTAGAATAAGCAAAAGCACTGCATAATGCTATGCATGGGTTAATTATAAAATGCCTCTCGAATCTCGTCCAACCATAAGAAAGTTATGGTTGTTTTCTGCAAGTTCTCGACCAAAAACGAATGAACATCAATTTCCTTCACTGTCGGTTTACTTTTCACTTTCTCCCAGATTTTAATTCTAACAGAACTTTCTGGACAGCTAAAAGCATCCTTATGTAACTTGCATGAAAAGTCACTTTAGTACTTGAGTTTTTGTACTAGATTTCATTCATGGTATGGAATGTAATAGAAACAATGAGCCTTAAATATTTTCCTTGACAACTTTTCAGGAAATGGTGAAAGATAAGAAGTTCCTATTGACATTTGATGCAACAAAAAAAGCTCGTTTTGGTGTCCTTCCACGATATGCAAAGGATGACCTCCTAATCAAATGGTTTGAGCTTCCAAATTGCTTCATATTCCACAACGGTGAGCTCCTTGCTTTCACATGTTTTAAATTCCAAAAATATTAGCCTCCTGAGTTGATAAATATGTAATATGAACACACTTAGCCAGCATGTCTTTAGGTTATTGTAGTTTATCCTGGTTTCTATCACTGGCTAGGAATTTGATCGTTTGTGTCTTTAGCTTACATCAAGCTTCGTTGCGGATTTGCTGGAACCGCCTAGCCAGATCTTCTTTCCAATTAAATTCAATCAACATAAAGGCATCCTCTCGCAAAATATGTAGCCAACTTTTACATGCATGTTTTTAAAAAATTGTCACCCTTGGCACTTGACATGCGTATTGTTGACAATCAAATTTAGAAGACATAAATTAATAAGTCAAAGTAATGTAAACAAATATATATAAACTGCAGTAGGTTGTCGGTTTCTCTTTAACCTTGAAAAGTCTCTTTATATGCCAGCTTGCTGTTCCTAAATTTATAGTCTGGCTTCTCTTATGTGTAACGTAAAAAAGTTGACTTTATTTTTGGAAGTGAAATTTTATTTTGCCAATGCCGTTGATATATCTTAGTGGAATTTCAAATATACAAAGGCTTCTATTTGCTTATGAACAAGACGCCAGGTTTTTTCCTGTCTTCATGAGTCCGTTTTAACTTTATTTGCTGACTTTTGTTAGCCAATGCCTGGGAGGAGGAGGATGAGATTGTTTTAATCACTTGCCGCCTTCAAGATCCAGGTTTCAATGTGGCCAATTGGGCTGTCAAAGAAAAGCAAGAGAATCTTGTAGATGAACTGTAGGAGAAATATGAAACATTGCAGTGAATTTTTCAAGAGTTTGATTTTTAAGTGTTTCTGATGGCCCTTTTTTTCTTTCTAAGCAGGTATGAGATGAGATTCAATATGAAAACTGGTGTAGCTTCACAAAAAAAACTATCAGAATCTGCTGTTGATTTTCCCAGGGTGAATGAGAGTTACACTGGCAGGTTTACATCTACTCTGTGCAGCATTTGTGTCAATGAAGTGCTGTTCTTTGGTTTGAGTACATTTTGCTGTTTCATATTTTACATGTGGTGTTGAGTGAATCAAGTCCTTTTCATCATTTTCATCTAATGATTGTCTTTTGTGAATTCAGGAAACAAAGATATGTATACGGAACCCTTCTGGACAGCATTGCAAAGGTCACAGGGATTGTCAAATTTGATCTACATTCAGAGCCTGAGCCAGGAAAAGGAAAGATTGAAGTTGGAGGAAACGTCAAAGGCATCTTCGACCTTGGTCCTGGTAGATTTGGTTCAGAGGCTATCTTCATCCCTCGTGAGCTAGGCACCACTTCCGAGGAAGATGATGGATACCTGATATTTTTTGCACATGATGAAAATACTGGGTAATTGCTTTCACTTTCACTTTCAGCAATGAAGACCTGGCTTTCACTTTCACTTTCCCTTTGACTTTTCTGTTTCTATTATTCTTTCTGAGGGGCATTAAGGACGAGGTGGTTTGCAGGTTCATTTAAGGTTTAAGCTTAATTCATAGTTTATTTAGAAATTAACTTTCCATCTTTAACATGCAGAAAATCATCAGTGAATGTAATTGATGCAAAAACAATGTCAGCCAATCCTGTTGCAGTTGTTCAGTTACTACACAGAGTTCCATATGGGTTCCATGCCTTCTTTGTTTCAGAGGTGAGAGTAATCTTGGTTGCTTCCGGACTTTGTTTAATTTGAATCCTCCATACTCGATTCATTTCTAAACTTCCTTGCACTGGAAGTTGTTTTCGATGAGAGGTAGGAAGGATTTCCAGGGAGTTGTGGAGTGATGCCATAAAAATTTTGAGTTTTTTTTTTTTGCTTTCTTCATTGAGAAATCAATCAACTGAAGTTAGGAAGCACCAAAGAGTTGATGAAAAAATAACAGCAAATAGGGATTGATTTGATTCGTAAGATGCGGAGATTGAGTCGACCATCTTGGATACCAAGCAATGGAACAAGTATCTGGGTAGCTACTTTTTTATTTTCTGAGCTGTGATTCTAACCATACTTCATCACATGTTGAACAGGAACAACTTCAAGAACAGGAAAAACTATAATTGCGCAGCAGAGTGTCTAGACAACCATTTCGGCATGAGATGTCAGACCATCTGTCAAACGGAGATCCGGAAGCAAAGTAATTTACATTTGTCATTACCTCTTACGCTACATTTTATTCCTGTATTCACTGCAAACCTTTAAACTATAAAAGCAAAATAAGAATAACTCTGCACTCTTACATTCTGATACAACAATTACAGAAACACGCGCGCAAATACAATCCATGACAGGAGTTACCACTATTCTAGTTCTATTCCAACCCAGTTACCCATAGTAATTTGTCCTAAAGTGAACTAGAGAATACCCTTTTCTTTGCAGCATTAAATGACTCCATCAAACATTTCATCAAGTCCATACCTAAATTTGAAACCAGAATGCAGTAGTTTCTTTGAGGACACACCAGGGATTTTAAAGCCTACAACATGTTAGAGAATAATATAAATCATTTATTGGAACCTTACCTAAGAGCTTAAGTTTTTGGGTTAAGATGGTTCTTTAACATGTTATCAGAGCCTTGATGACCAAGCGGTCACGAGTTTAAATCTCACCATCCTCATTTATTTGATAAAAATTAAAAACAAGGTAATGTGAACCTGTGCAAGTTTCAAGGCCAAAGGGCTTTCACTTGAGAGGGTGTGTTATAGAATAATATAAATCATATATTGGAACCTTACCTAATAACTTAAGCTTTTGGGTTAAGGTGGTTTTTTGACACAACATCCTTTAAATATCTGCCTAAAAAGAAACATGAGCACTTGGTTAATTTTTAATTTTGAAGATTAAGTGAAGAATTTTGCAGAAAGGAATAGAGATTACCCACTCTAATGTTGGTATTTAGTGCTCATGGTACTTGGCACAAGAATTTTAGACATCTTTTCAATTGTCTTCAATTGTTATTATGTCTGAAGAATAAATTTATCTCCCTTTTGCTTCAGGATATTCAAAGATGAAAATATATACCCTAACCACATCATTAATTTATACCATTGATGTGTTGATGACTAATTCGTTCTGTTCATGATCACCTGAAATGATGTCCGTTAGATCAACAACTTTCAGAATATCATAAAAGAAAAACTCATTTAACGTGCAAACCTTTAGATATCAAAATTTCAAGGATAATTAAGGAGTTATCTGTGAAACTTTAACCAAGGTCTAAGGTGCAAAAAGTGTGGAAATACAAGAACTAAAATTGTTCAAATCAAGGGTCAATTTGAGTTAAATTGAAAGTTTAATGAGAAATAGGAGTTAAATTGCATAATCTAGAAACCAAAGAATAATTTGAAAAAGACACATAAATTAAAGGATCTTAATCAATGTTTCTAAGGATGAAATTGAAAAGAATGGAAAGTTTTTGGGTTAATTAAGGGTGCATATGTTGAAATTAGAAGAAAAGGGACTATATTGAAATTTCCTAAAATTTATTTGAAAACTCTAATTTTTAGGGTTTAGACAAATGACATGTCACTTAGGCTTTAATAAAGAGAATGAATTACATGTCGTTTAGTCATTGTGACTTCTTATTCTTTGGCCAAAAGGGTTGATTAGGAGGTCACTTTCAGACGAATGAAATCGGCATCTCCGATCATCTTAGAGGCTCTAATCAACACCAATCAAACGAGAAAAACTTTCTTTACAAGGATAAAGTTGTAATATTTTGTATTAAAAGGTAGGAAAATACAATAAAGCCCTTGGTGGCTTAAAGTGTGGGTATAAATGAATGAGGGATAGTGTGGTAATTGAATAAACATAATAAGTATAAATAGAAAAAAAAAAAAAGAAAGAGGGATCTGAATTTTTGAGAGAGAACCGGCAGGAGAGTGAAGTGAGAAAGAAGAAGAAGAGAAAAGAGGGGAAAGTAAGGGAAAAAGGAAAGGAGTTGGAGGAAATAAGTAAAAAGGGGTAAGATTAAGCTTTAATGTATATAATATGTTTTATTTAGCTTTAATTTCAGTTTTGATTAATGTTAGGGTTTTGAAAATTGTGTTTTGGGTTAATTGATGAATTAAGTTGAATGTAATGGGGTTGATTGTTATGGGTAATTGATTAATGAGTTGATTATGAAAGATTGTGATGATTTTGAGTTATGAATTGTGTAAATGGTGAATGTTGAGTTAGAAATTTGGCAAGAACAGTAGGTTTCTGTTAAAAATTCTGGGTTGGAGGTTGAAGATGACAAAATTTCGGTTTGGTCCCTCAATTTTGGAAAATTACAGTTTAGTCCCCAAACTTTGGAAAATTTGCAGATTGGTCCCTGGAGCATATTCTGAGATTCTGAACAGAATAACATATGAATTATGGACAGAATTACTGTATAGATAAGAGAATTTAACACTTTCAATTTAGTCCTCCAATTTGACACAAATTACAATTTAACCCTAAAAATTTGGTAAAATTCCAGAATGGTCCTTGGAGTATAATGAGATGATCTGGACAGAAATGAGGACTGATTATGGTCAGAAATTCAGTATAGCAATGGATTTATGACAATTTCAATTTAGTCCTTCAATTAGATAAAAGTTGCAATTTGACCCTTAAAAATAGGATAAATTACAGATTATTCCCTAGCTGTAATATTAGCTTTTGCAGATTAGTTTGATGAATAATTAAGGGTTATTTAGTGAATTATTACCAATTTTATTAGTTGTTTTATTATGGATTAGATTTCGGGAAAACCGTTAAATGTTAGGTTTTTAGGAAAGATAACTAGTTAGTTCAAAAACATATAGGGTTATGGAATACACCCTTAGTTAAGTTTATTAAATAGGTTATATATTCCTTTGAGTTATTCTTGAATATGCCTTCTTTGTATTCAGATAATCCTGATATTCTACCGCGGGACGTCGGTAGGATTTTCTTCAAAGATTTGCTCTTGACTTCCGTTTGCTTTTGAGTCGGTGAGTGGATAATTTTCCATATGCATGAGAAATAGTATAAATATTTGATTTGTTAATATGAATTGAATCATGCTTCTTGATAATATATATGTTGATTATTATCCTTATTTTGATAAAGCATGATCAATTATTGAATCTGAATTCTTGATATGAACCATCATATATTTTGAATTGAATTCTGAATTGATAGCTCCTCATTTGATTGATGTCATGAGTTGAGCCTTGAGATATGAATACGTCCGTTTGATTATGATTATGATTATGAACCTATGGTATGTCGGTCGGAATACCCATGCTAACAGGGTAGTGTTAGTCTTTGTGCACATCGTATCTGAACCCTAGTTGGTCGGGGGAGTCACCAACCTGTGTGGACTGATCATCCCACAGTACGGAGCCTCATGCTCATTGCATTTTGATTTTCTGACGAGTTTTACCATATGACATTCTTGTTATGGCCAATTTGAGAACACTTCCATAAGAACCTAAAGCCATACTTGTATATATATTTCTCATTGCTGTATTACCTCGTGTGTGTATATTGAACGTTATCTACTCACTGAGTTGTTGAACTCACCATCTCATTATTTATCCTTTTCAGGCTTATAGCTTGATAACAGGTCACTTTTGTTGGACTTTCTGAACCTGCTCTTTTGGTTGTAATTTGTACATTTCCCTTTATGTCTAGTTAGTGCTCCAAAACTCTGAATTTATATTAACTCTTGTATTAAGACAATTCAATTATATTATGAAGTTGATTTTGTTATTAATGCTGCGTTGAACTCTGATTGAGTTAGGATAAGTTTGTGTGAGTTTGGGTTCGCATAGGTATGGAACCTTGGAGGGGAACCTTGCCTATGTGCCGGTCATGGATCCGGGATTCGGGTCGTGACAAACTTGGTATCAGAGCTTTAGGTTAAAGAAACAATAATATAATATTCGGGTCGGTCTTTTAGGCAACAGGGATTAAGTGCAGGTCCGTCTAGGGGACGAAGTGGCCGTCAGGGCTCATGGGTTCAGAGGAGGTTTAGACAGAGACCGTCAGTTAGTGGCTCAGGCGGTCAGAGTGGCAGTAGTGGTACTCAGAGTTTAGTTCAGACTGCACCTCGTAGTTCATTTATTACACCTAGTGATAGTTCTTCATGTCAGCACTGTGGAGGAAGTCATACTAGTGCAGAGTGCTACAGAAGGACCGGGGCTTGTTTTAGTTGTGGCCAGATAGGTCATAAGATCAGAGAGTGCCCGAGGAGACAGTTGTCAGCTTCGGGGTTATCTGCTTCAGTCCAGCATCCTATTCAGGCACCATCGACGAGCCAGTCTGTGGCTCATGGGGGTAGAGCTTTTGGTGGCCGTGGTCAAAGAGGCCGGGGTGCAGGTGATAGAGGTCAGATACAGCAGGGTCAGGGGCATGCTAGAGTTTTTGCCTTGACTCAGCAGGATGCTCAGGCATCCAACACAGTTGTTTCAGGTATTCTTCCTGTTTGCTCTTTTGAAGCAAAAGTGTTGTTTGATACGGGTGCAACTCATTCATTTGTTTCCCCATATTTTGCCATGAGGTTAGATAAACAACCAACTTTGTTAAAATCCCCAATTTCAGTCTCCACTCCCTTAGATGAATTAATATTAGTGAAATATGTGTATCTGGATTGTGAAATAGAGATTGGAGATAAGATCTTTATGGGAGACTTAAATGTCTTAGATATGGTTGATTTTGATGTGATTTTGGGAATGGATTGGTTGGCAAAGCATAGGGCTTCGGTAAATTGTTGGGGTAAGAAAATAATATTTGATCTAGATGAAGAAGTTGGGTTGGTATTTCAAGGAGATAAGATTGGGTCTCCATCAATTATGTTGTCGGCTATCTCGAGGAAAATGGCCAGAAAAGGGGTACAGTGCTACCTAGCATATATAGTGGATGTAGAGAAAGAAGTTCCTCAATTAGACCAAGTCCCTATAGTTAGGGAGTTTATTGATGTCTTTCCCGATGACTTACCTGGATTGCCTCCATATAGGAAAATTGAGTTTTGTATTGATTTGGTTCCGGGTACTGAACCAATATCAATGGCACCATATAGAATGGCGCCAGCAGAATTGAGGGAGCTAAAGGAGCAACTGCAGGATTTGTTGGATAAAAAGTTTATCCGACCAAGTGTGTCCCCTTGGGGAGCCCCAGTGTTGTTTGTGAAGAAGAAAGATGGGTCATTGAGGTTGTGTATAGATTATAGGCAATTGAATCGGGTGACAGTTCGAAATAGATACCCACTCCCTCGCATAGATGATTTGTTTGACCAATTGCAGGGAGCTCAATTCTTTTCTAAGATCGATCTTCGATCTGGGTATCATCAGTTGAGGATAAGAGAGGATGACATTTTGAAGACAGCTTTTAGAACTCGGTATGGTCATTATGAGTTCTTAGTGATGTCTTTTGGGTTGACGAATGCACCAGCAGCTTTTATGGATTTAATGAATAGAGTATTTGGGTAGTTTATTAATCGATTTGTGATAGTTTTTATTGATGATATTTTGGTGTATTCGAGGTCTAGGGAGGAGCATGAGCAGCACTTGAGAATGGTGCTTCAAACTCTGCGAGAACATCAGTTGTATGGCAAGTTCTCAAAGAGTGAGTTTTGGTTGGAGAGTGTAACATTTCTTGGGCATGTAGTGTCAAGGAATGGGATTGAGGTTGATCCTCAAAAGATTGAAGCAGTTAAGCAGTGGCTTAGACCTACTTCGGCGACAGAGATTAGAAGTTTCTTAGGTTTGGCCGGCTATTATCGGAGGTTTGTGGAGAACTTTTCTCGGATTTCGCACCATTGACTAAGTTAACGCAGAAAAATGTTAAGTTTCAAGTGGTCCAAGCTTGTGAGAAAAGTTTCTTAGAGTTGAAAGAGAGATTGACTGGCACCTTGTTCTAGCAGTACCATCAGGTTCTGGTGGTTACACAGTGTATTGTGATGCTTCGAGAGTGGGGTTAGGATGTGTTCTAATGCAGCATGGCAAGGTTATTGCCTATGCTTCACGGCAGCTGAAGAAGCATGAACAGAACTATCCTACACATGATTTAGAGATGGCGGCTGTAATTTTTGCCTTGAAGATTTGGAGGCACTACTTGTATGGTGAAACTTGTGAGATCTTCACAGATCACAAGAGTTTGAAATACATCTTTCAGCAGAGGGATCTAAACCTGAGGCAGAGGAGATGGATGGAACTGCTGAAGGATTATGATTGTACCATACATTACCACCCGGGTAAGGCAAATGTAGTTGCCGATGCTTTGAGTAGAAAATCATCGGGGAGCTTAGCTCATATTCGGGAGGTAACGAAGACCTCGATTAGAGAGCCGCATGAGTTGGTGGATGAAGGAGTCGATTTGATCTTAGTGAAAGTTGGAGCAATGATTGCTTATTTTCAGAGTTAAGTCGATTTGTTTGATAAGATAAAAGCATCTCGGAAGAAAGATGATTCACTACTCAGGATTAGAAATGAGGTTGAGCAGGGTAAGGCTGCAGGTTTTGTGATAGGTGATGATGATGTGCTGAGATATAGGGATAGGCTTTGTGTACTTGATGTAGATGATCTGAGGAGAGAATTGATGGTAGAGGCACATCAGACAGTTTACACAATGCATCCAGGTTCCACCAAGATGTATAAAGACCTTAAGGTGTGTTATTGGTGGAATAGGATGAAGGCTGATGTAGCAGACTTTGTTTCTAGGTGTTTGACCTGTCAGAGGGTAAAGGGTGAACACCAGAAACCTTCTAGATTGTTGCAACCATTGTTGATTCCAGAATGGAAGTGGGAAAGGATCACAATGGACTTTGTGACAGGATTGCCTAGGAGTCAGGAGGGTTATGATTCAATATGGGTGATTGTTGACAGGCTGACAAAATCAGCCCATTTTCTGCCAGTTAAGATTATTTATGGATATGCCAAGTTGGCAGAATTGTTTATTAGTGAGATTGTACGGTTGCATGGAGTGCCAATCTCGATAGTGTCTGATAGAGGTCCACAGTTTACATCGCGGTTTTGGGTGAAATTCCAAGAAGCTATGGGTACTAAAGTGCAATTGAGTACAGCTTTTCACCCTCAGACAGATGGTCAATCTGAGAGGACTATTCAGATCTTGGAGGATATGCTAAGGGCTTGTGTTATGGATTTTGGAGTTGGTTGGAGTAAGTTCCTACCATTAGTGGAATTTGCTTACAACAACAGTTATCAGGCTAGCATAGAAATGGCACCTTATGAGGCTTTGTATGGTCGGAAGTGTAGATCACCGGTTTGTTGGTTTGAGGTTGGTGAGAAGAGGCTAATGGGACCAGAGTTGATTCAGATTACCTCAGAGAAGATAGAGGTAATTAGAAATAAGCTTCAAACAGCTCAAAGCAGACAAAAGAGTTACGCAGATAAAAGAAGGCGTGACTTAGAGTTTTCAGTGGGTGATTGTGTGTTTTTAAAAGTATCACCGACAAAAGGAGTATTCAGGTTTGGGAAGAAAGGCAAGTTGAGTCCTCGATTCATTGGACCGTATGAGATTCTGGAGAGAGTTGGGGCAGTTGCTTATAGGTTAGCATTACCACCAAACTTGTCTGCTATCCATCCGGTATTTCATGTTTCCATGCTAAGGAAGTATATGTCAGATCCATCGCATGTATTAAAGGTTTATCCCATTGAATTAAGGGATGATATGGTTTATGAGGTGCAACCAGAAGCTATAGTCGACCGACAAGTGAGGAAGCTTAGGTCAAAGGATATAGCTTCAGTAAAAGTGAAATGGAAAGGTCATTCACGTGAGGAAGCGACATGGGAGCTCGAGGATAAGATGCGTGAGGAGTATCCTCATCTTTTCGATAATCTCGGTAAGTGTTCAATCTTTTCTATTAAGTTTCGAGGACGAAACTTTTATAAGGTGGGGAGATTGTAATATTTTGTATTAAAAGGTAGGAAAATACAATAAAGCCCTTGGTGGCTTAAAGTGTGGGTATAAATGAATGAGGGATAGTGTGGTAATTGAATAAACATAATAAGTATAAATAGAAAAAAAAAAAAGAAAGAGGGATCTGAATTTTTGAGAGAGAACCGGCAGGAGAGTGAAGTGAGAAAGAAGAAGAAGAGAAAAGAGGGGAAAGTAAGGGAAAAAGGAAAGGAGTTGGAGGAAATAAGTAAAAAGAGGTAAGATTAAGCTTTAATGTGTATAATATGTTTTATTTAGCTTTAATTTCAGTTTTGATTAATGTTAGGGTTTTGAAAATTGTGTTTTGGGTTAATTGATGAATTAAGTTGAATGTAATGGGGTTGATTGTTATGGGTAATTGATTAATGAGTTGATTATGGAAGATTGTGATGATTTTGAGTTATGAATTGTGTAAATGGTGAATGTTGAGTTAGAAATTTGGCAAGAACAGTAGGTTTCTGTTAAAAATTCTGGGTTGGAGGTTGAAGATGACAAAATTTCGGTTTGGTCCCTCAATTTTGGAAAATTACAGTTTAGTCCCCAAACTTTGGAAAATTTGCAGATTGGTCCCTGGAGCATATTCTGAGATTCTGAACAGAATAACATATGAATTAGGGACAGAATTACTGTATAGATAAGAGAATTTAACACTTTCAATTTAGTCCTCCAATTTGACACAAATTACAATTTAACCCTAAAAATTTGGTAAAATTCCAGAATGGTCCTTGGAGTATAATGAGATGATCTGGACAGAAATGAGGACTGATTATGGTCAGAAATTCAGTATAGCAATGGATTTATGACAATTTCAATTTAGTCCTTCAATTAGATAAAAGTTGCAATTTGACCCTTAAAAATAGGATAAATTACAGATTATTCCCTAGCTGTAATATTAGCTTTTGCAGATTAGTTTGATGAATAATTAAGGGTTATTTAGTGAATTATTACCAATTTTATTAGTTGTTTTATTATGGATTAGATTTCGGGAAAACCGTTAAATGTTAGGTTTTTAGGAAAGATAACTAGTTAGTTCAAAAACATATAGGGTTATGGAATACACCCTTAGTTAAGTTTATTAAATAGGTTATATATTCCTTTGAGTTATTCTTGAATATGCCTTCTTTGTATTCAGATAATCCTGATATTCTACCGGCAGGACGTCAGTAGGATTTTCTTCAGTATTTGCTCTTGACTTCTGTTTGCTTTTGAGTCAGGTGAGTGGATAATTTTCCATATGCATGAGAAATAGTATAAATATTTGATTTGTTAATATGAATTGAATCATGCTTCTTGATAATATATATGTTGATTATTATCCTTATTTTGATAAAGCATGATCAATTATTGAATCTGAATTCTTGATATGAACCATCATATATTTTGAATTGAATTCTGAATTGATAGCTCCTCATTTGATTGATGTCATGAGTTGAGCCTTGAGATATGAATACGTCTGTTTGATTATGATTATGATTATGAACCTATGGTATGTCAGTCAGAATACCCATGCTAACAGGGTAGTGTTAGTCTTTGTGCACATCGTATCTGAACCCTAGTTGGTCGGGGGAGTCACCAACCTGTGTGGACTGATCATCCCACAGTACGGAGCCTCATGCTCATTGCATTTTGATTTTCTGACGAGTTTTACCATATGACATTCTTGTTATGGCCAATTTGAGAACACTTCCATAAGAACCTAAAGCCATACTTGTATATATATTTCTCATTGCTGTATTACCTCGTGTGTGTATATTGAACATTATCTACTCACTGAGTTGTTGAACTCACCATCTTATTATTTATCCTTTTCAGGCTTATAGCTTGATAACAGGTCACTTTTGTTGGACTTTTCGAACTCGCTCTTTTGGTTGTAATTTGTACATTTCCCTTTATGTCTAGTTAGTGCTCCAAAACTCTGAATTTATATTAACTCTTGTATTAAGACAATTCAATTATATTATGAAGTTGATTTTGTTATTAATGCTGCGTTGAACTCTGATTGAGTTAGGATAAGTTTGTGTGAGTTTGGGTTCGCATAGGTATGGAACCTTGGAGGGGAACCTTGCCTATGTGCCGGTCATGGATCCGGGATTCGGGTCGTGACAAAAGTATCCTCATTAAACGTTTGTATCTCATTGAACATGATGAACTTGACAATATCTTGTCCTACTCAGTTCCTCTGTATTGGTAGATTCAAGATGATCGAGAGCCAACTTTTCAATCAATGAATGTGGAGTCTCAGACTTTCAAATCAAGTATGGTTTGTTCTCAATGGTAGATCTACATCCTTTCTATAAGATTCAAGTCCATAAATGGTGTGATTATGTCTTAATCTCCACAATGATCTTGATAAAATACCTAACCTAGTAAGCTATGATTGAAAAACAAGAAAAACGTTTGTATCTCATTGAACATGATGAACTTGACAATATCTTGTCCTACTCAGTTCCTCTGTATTGGTAGATTCAAGATGATCGAGAGCCAACTTTCCAATCAATGAATGTGGAGTTTCAGACTTTCAAATCAAGTATGGTTTGTTCTCAATGGTAGATCTACATCCTTTCTATAAGATTCAAGTCCATAAATGGTGTGATTATGTCTTAATCTCCACAATGATCTTGATAAAATACCTAACCTAGTCAGCTATGATTGAAGAACAAATTCACCCATGAAAGAAAAGACTTCAAAGTGTTTCTCATGCTTGGATTCAATTTAAAAAAAAGAAAAAAGAAAAAGAGGAGACTAGACAGGTTTTGAAAGAGAAATAATAAGAATCTTTCATAAAATCTCTTGGCAAAACCATCATTGTTTTGCAATTGCTTATTTTGGTTTGCTTATAAAAGGATAGATGCTCTTGAGTAGTGGATAAAAAAAAATAAAGAGAAAATAGATAGGTGAAACACAAAATGAAATCACTGAGAAAATAGAAAAGAAAGATAAAGAAAATTTTGAAAGAAGTTTTTGAGTTATTGAGAGAAAACTTCAAAGAAATATTGTTCAAAATAACAGAAAAGGAAAGGCATAGAAAATTAAGGATAAAAAGAGCTAGAAACTAAGGTAAAAGAAGCAAGAAGCTATAGAAAAGAGGACATGAGGGACAAAAAAAAGCATATTGCATTTACAAGGTATACACCTATTTTAGATAAGAGGTTTTAACTTATTGGTCACACTCCCTCTTTTTTTAATGCCTTTTAAATTTTTGTATGATTGTTTATTATTCGTACATTATGTTTTAGTTGCTAATGCTTGTGTTTAAATGCATTTACTCATGTTTGAACTAATATGCATATGCATGTTTAAGATAAAATTTGATGCATGAATTGTAGTTTTAGGCTTGAAATTTGATGTTATTAATGTTGTTTAAGAGTCATTCCAGCATGTTTAGATATCTAGTTTAATAGACAAATATATTTTTATTCTTTTTGTTTCTCAACAAAATGTGACTATATGTTGTTCTTGATGAAATATTAGGTTGATGAAGCTAAGTTCATGATAATGTCAGTAAAAATTTGGTGTTAAAATCAATAAAATAATGTTTGTATTTAATGATATGCCTTTTGATTTGTTTATGGAATGTACGACTAAATCTTTTTTTTTATGCTTCCATTTGCTTTCTTTTATGTTCATAAGAGTTTTGGTAGGTCAATACAAGCACATTTAAAGCAATTTTGATTGGTTTAAGGTTTGTTTCTGGGGTTTTTTAACTTAGTTTCTAGGTTTATGCATTTTCTAGGTTTTTCTAAGTTTTGAATTTGAATGTTCATTGCTGTTAAATTTGATTTCTCATAAATGGTTATTTTAGCTCTCTTTATGTAATTTGATCAAATCTTAAACCTATATATAATGATTCTCTTCCATTGTTTTCTCCATTAATTACTTATCTTGGATCAATCGATCCTTAAAAATTTGAATGCTTGAGTTTGTGTTTTTGACTGTCGGGTTTGATTTCAAGCCATTCTTGGTTTATTTTTCTTATGCAATGCATCATTATACTTTAATATTCCATACTTTTTGTTTCTATGCCTTTGACTGGATATGATTTGACCTAAATTTGTAATTTAGTTTCTGGATTCTTTGCTAGTTCTTCATGTTTTTGGCAAGATTCAAACAAAAATCTCCTTTAATTTTCGATCTTGTAAATCCAAGGATGGGTCATGTTTTTGGGCATTTGGGCTTGAACTGGGAAGCCCATTCCACTTTTTAATTTAACTTTTAAGCCTATGATTTTTAGTAGAGGACGTGTTTGACAAACATTCCATACTGATTCTTTTCTAGCATTGTTTCATTTCCTTTTTTAATGTTTTCTGAACACAACCCTTTATTTTTTTAATTAATTCAATTTTATGACTTCAAGGGATTTAATTTACAATATTTTTTTATGTCTCACATATTTTGCTTTTTATTATTTATTATTTGGAACTATAACCTATACGAGAGGTGTTTTCTAATATTAAATAAACATGTTTCCTTTCATAAAAACAACAAATTTTTATTTAAAAAAATGCATTTAAATATTTTTATTGTATATGACCAAGTATTTAAAGTAAATAAATAAATAAATAATACAATTCATGATTTTAGCATTCCTTGAAAATATCAAAAAATAAATAAATTTAAAAAATAGTTATATATTTATACATGCATATGATATGTTTTGAGTAAGAAAAGAGTTAGAGGGCGTTTGTCTATGCGGCTGTGGCTGCGGTTAAAATAAAATGCGGCAAACATATGTTTGGTTATAGAAAAAAAACATCGTTAACTGTTCATGGGTCCTACCTTTTACTGCGTTGCAAACTCAGTAATCGCGAAGTAGTAGGAGGCTGCTTTTGTTTCAACAATAAACAATGGGCAATATGTTTACGCACTGTGCATGCTAATTAATTAGAATGTACGTGTATGCAAGTTACACTGTTCATGCTAATTACTTAGCATGAACAACAGTTCCGGCCAAATCGGTTCTGGTTCAAAGTTTAAAATACATTGAACCAGGTCTAACCCATTAAAATAAAAATTATTTTTAATTTTTTAATTGTTTTTTATTCAAAAAACTACTGTTTAACATTATTTAATGACACTACATAAATTAGACAGAGATTGCTTGATAAAGTAGCATTTGCAGAATTTGATCGCAATCCCAATTTCGTTCTTGATTATATTTTACCTGATGTTATTACGCGCTTAAAAAACCAAAAAAACTGTAGTCCTTGTCGTATATATTTTATACGTGATGGAATTGTAGATATTTTAATGGAACAATAAAAAATATTTTATATAAAGTATTATTTATTTCATGGTGTAATAACAAAAGTTAAATCTACAATATTTAAATTAAAAATTATCAATATTAATATATATTTTTAAAAATTATTTTATAACCTCAATTTCAAAAGCATTATTAACCAAACACATTAAACTATTTTTTTCAACCTCAATTTCTACCACGGTTTTAACCAAACACCTATTTTTTCAAACCAACCTCAATTAAAAGTACTTTTTTATAAAACAAATTTTTTCAAATCACAACCACAACAGCTACCGCAATCCCAAACACACTCTTATTATGATAAGAAATTGAGACAAAAATCAAGGGATTGTTTGTCTTTCAAGTTGTATATATGGCACAATCTTAAGTTTAAGAGTGAAAAACATAATTATGCTTTTTTACTTTAAAATATGTGTTGCAATTTCAAAGACAAACACACATTATTGGTAATGATAATTAATTATAACTAAAAGAGCTCAGTGTTTCTCTATGAACTACACGGTCTGAAAGGTACCAAGGTGAAAATGAGCGCTTTGTTTGTTTTTTTATGCCTTTTGGTTTTTTTCTTTTTTATTTGTTTTTTTTCTTTGTAATGATTTTTTTCTTTAATTTAATTTGTTAATGTTAAATTTTTTTTCTATTTAGTTATCAGACTTTCAAGACATGGATCCTGGGTTTGACAGGTTATCCTAATTTATTTATTTTGCTTTTTTTTCTTTTTAATTAATTTTTTTCGTTTAATTTAGTTTGTTAATATTAAATTTTTTGTATTTAGTTATCAAACTTCATGACACGGATCTCGGGTTTGATGGGTTAACCTGGTTTGATTTGTTAACCCAGTTGATTCTAGGTTAACCCGTCAAATTTTTTTTCCAAAGCAATTTTTTTGCCTTTCATTGTGGACTGCACACTGCAGTCCACAGTAAAAAGGCTGATGCCTTTCGAGTTTTTTTTTTGCTTGTTTTTGTGTTTTTTCTTTTTAATGAATTTTTTTTGTATAATTTAATTTGTTAATGTTAATTTTTTTTTCTATTTAGTTATCATACTTTCATGACATGGATTATAGGTTTGATGGGTTAACCTTGTTTGACGGGTTAACCTAAATTTTTTTTTTGGTTTTTTTCTTTTTAATTAATTTTTTTCATTTAATTTAGTTTGTTAATGTTAAATTGTTTTCTATTTAGTTATCAAACTTTCATGACATGGATCCCGGGTTTGATGGGTTAACTTGGTTTGTGACGGTTAACCTTGATTAATCTGGGTTAACAAATCAATTTTTTTTTTCTATTTAGTTATCAAACTTTCACGACACGAATCCAAGGTTTGATGAGTTAACCTGGTTTGAAGGGTTAACCTAGTTGATTCAGATTTGTTTTTCTTTTTCTTCATTGGTTTTTTTCTTTCTATTGGTTTTTTTTAAAATTTTTTTCTTTTTAATTAATCTATTTAATTATCACATTTTTATGACACGACCTTGCAGTCAGACCTATATCCAAGGCTTTTGGGTTTGGTGTTGCAACTAGACCCATTTAAACTTGAGTCATGCAAGTTTAATATTATTATTAATATTATAAATATTACTCTTGGGCCAACGTTGCGATTAGACCCAAGGCTCTTGGATATATCTTTCAAAAAATTAACTTGCAGCGTATGACTTTGTTTTTTTTTTTTGTTTTTTTTGCTTTTTTTTGTTTTTTTTTTCATTTTAGGCCTTTTACTATAGACTGCGCAGTGTAGTCCATAATGAAATGATTGATGCCTTTTTTTCTTGCTTTTTTCTTTGTTTTTTTAATGATTTTTTTAATTTAATTTGTTGATATTAATTTTTTATTTAATTATCAGACTTTCATGACACGGATCTCAGGTTTGATGGGTTAACCTAGTTGATTCAAAATTTTTTTTCTTTTTTCTTCATTAGTTTTTTTCTTCCAGTAGTTTTTTTTCTTTATTTTTTTCTTTTTAATTAATGTTTCCTTTTCATTTAGTTCATTCATATTAATTTTTTTTTCTATTTAGTTATCACATTCTCATGACACGAATCCCAGATTTGACAGGTTAACCTAATTTGGCGGATTAACCCTGTTGATTTAGATTTTTTTTATTTTTTTTATTAGTTTTTTTTTCAATTTCATCCTTTAATATTATAACAATAACTAAAAGAGATCAACTTTTTACTATGGATTGCACTATGCAAATCTATAGTGAAAGACAAATGCCTTTTAGTTATAGGTTTTTTTTCTTGCTTTTTTTTAATTAATATTTTTTTATTTAATTTAGTTTGTTAATTAAATTTTTTTTCTATTTAGTTATTACATTTTCATGACATAGATCCCAAGTTTAACAGGTTAACTTGGTATGGCAGGTTAAATCAGTTGATTCAGTTTTTTTTCTTAAGTAGTTTTTTTCTTCTAATTTCATTTTTTAATATCGATTTGCTTAAGAATTAAACTTTATGATTTGTTTTGTTTACTTTTCATTAGATTATTGTGATCTCATGAGGGGATTTTACTGTACCCCTTCTTGCAAAGCGCTATTCATTGGAATAGTGTTTGCTTTGTTGTTTTTTTTATTATTTTTTTTCTTTTCAATTAATCTTTTTTTTTTGTTTAATTTCATTCTGTAATATTAAATTTTTTTTTATTTTTTATTACATTTTTATGACACGATCTTGTAGCCAGACTCACATTCAAATCTCTTGGATCTGGTGTTGCAGTTAAACCCACTTAAACTTGGGTCATGCAAGTTTAATATTATCATTAATATTATAAATATTACTCTTGAGTCAAGCGTTGTAGCCAGACCCAAAATTTTTTAGTATAGTTTTGCAGAAAGATCTAACACTTATAGATTTTAGTTTTTTTTAATATTTTTCATACTAAAAAATTAACTCGCGACTAAAGCTAAAAAAAATTGATCATATGTTGTTGTTTTTTCTTTCCTTGAACTCATAAAATAAAACTTAAAAAACAAGGTACAATAAGAGGAACAAGGAAAAGTAAAAGGTGTCATAACATAGTTTTTAAATCTATATCACCCGATAAATACTAGTTTGGATTTCTTAAAAAATAAAAAAATAAATTGATTAATAAAAAACAAGTTAAAAAAATCACTTGAATTATCCGCCGCAATCCTTATTAAGTGCAACTGTTCGCATTTGGGATAACGGGAGCTATGCTTTTTAGGCGCTGAGGACAGGTGAAAGAGACCTTATACCTAGAACACACCAACAGCCTTTTAAAAAAATAATAATTGATTGAGCTTGTTATTGCAGCATAAGATATTCAATTGACAGCCTCAACATTTTTTTTTAATTCGATGAACAGCTAGGTCTCTTTTGACATTTTCTTAGCAAAGGCACCATTCTTCTATCTGTCATCAAGTTACGACCAATTGAGTAAGCCAAAAACGTAACATTTTCTTAGTTAGCAAAGATACCATTCTTCTCCGTCCTTAATGACCAGAAATTTATCTTTTGATGCTTTCCTGTCCTTTTTTAGTCGTTCATACCAGTCTAATCTGCTCAAAATAATAATAATAATAATAATAATAATAATAATAATAATGTCAAGCGCAGCGGCCATGCCCGGCACCCACGTCCTCGAAGAATTATTCGTCAGTCATCCAGCATCAATTTTCTCCAAAACAAACAAAAATCTCCAGCTCCAATGGCTCGCACCTCCTAAACACAAACAAGTGGTCGGCATCATCACCATGAGAAAAACACAACCCTTCTCCTCTATAAAAAAAAGACACGCAATGCAACTTCTTCTTGTTTCCATCACAAGTTAGTACCATCTCTGCTAGGAAGAGAAACCGATATGGCGGAGAAAAAACAAGAGAACGGCGTCGGAGCTGGATGCCCAATAGTGGAGGTGAATCCAAAGCCGCAAAAAGGACTGGCTTCAAAACTCGTCGACTACTTGGAAAAGCTGATTATGAAATTGATGCATGATACCTCTCAATCACATCCTTATCTCTCCGGTAACTTCGCTCCGGTTCTTGGAGAAACTGCTCCCGTTAAGGACCTTCCTGTCGAAGGTCACCTCCCTGTAAGTACAATTACTACTTGCTAATCACTGTTTTGCTTCATGATATTATATTATATAAATAATATCTGAAAGTAATAAATGATTCATATACTCCTTAACGCCCGCTTTGTCGCGGATCGTATATATCAAAAGCCTTTGTGTAACATAAATAAATATAATATGTACCTGTTGTTGCGTGTTTTTGTATATTAAAAAAAAACAATTAACCATGAATTGAAAAATCAATATTAAACATAAAAAAAAGTTATTAAAATCAATTAAATACTAAATTAAAAAGTTAAAAGATAAATGAAAATGAAAATTAAAATATTCATCATCGAATTTCTTCAAAGTTTTTTTTATCTAATTATATAAAAAATTAATTTAAATCTCATCGAAACAAAATAATTATTATTAGAATAATTTATCCTTTTCTTATCACTATTTTTTTTAAATATAGATATATTACTTATTCGGTAAAAACTAAAAACAACTAGAATAAATATAAAAAAATAAAATATAATTTTAAATAACCATTCATAAAACAATAATAACTAGAATAACTTGATATTTATTTTCATAAAATATTCATAATAAAAAATATTATGCATAACATATCTACGTGGAATAATCAACGGAATAATTGTAAAAAAAAACTTGAATTTTATTCAAAAAAATAATATTAAATTGACTGGTATCATCAAAATAAAATTTTAAATATAATTCTATTTATTTAATTATAATTAATTTTTATTAAATTAAAAAAAATAATTGAAAAAAAAAGTGTTTGCTATTCAATTTTAAAAATAAAAAGCAAATAACTTAAAAATTCCTTGTCAGCAAAGGAAAGAAAAACCTTAAACCCTAACTTTCTAATTCAAATATCTATATTCTTTGTTTGTAGTTGTTTGAAACTTTAAAAAGTCTTCAAATAATATTTTATAGAATGTTTGATCTTTTAAACCATAACAAAATTGAACAAAAATGCACTTGATTACTTTTTAATGAAATTATTATAATATTATTTATCTATTGATGAAGAAAATATAGTAATATTTATAAATTTTTCACAAATCTCACTTAATTACCAAATTACAATTCTCTTTTTTATAATCCTGAAATGTATTTAGTCCTAATAAAATCAAATACTTAAAACCCTAATTAACTAACAAAAAAAAAAAGTAAATCCTTAACCCCTACCCTAACATCCATTTTTTAAAAATGAATCTAAAATTGAATAGTATTTAATGAAATAATATTACTCTAAAAATAATTATATAAAATTTAAATTAAAAAAAAGAAAAGAAATAAGAGCTCATAAAATTAGCCAACTAGCCTTGATCTACAAGGCCAATTTCTAGCCCAAACAAAGCTGGTTAAACACCCACGAGCCTGTAAAGATAGGGTCGTGTGCTTGACTCACTTGTATTTTTTTGGTCAGAATGGGTGAACAACACATCGTTTACAGTGGAAAACAACTCGTCGTCCACTAATGAAAACAGAACTTTAGCCACTCTAGGTGATTGAAAAGTCAGGTTTTCAACTTTTAGGTCTCAAAAACTATTTTCAATCTTTTTTTAACTAAAATCACTTAAGAAACATCCTAGAGATCTCAATAAACCATTTTTGTGTTAAATTAACATTTAATCGGTTAAAAAAAGTAAACTCAAAAAACTTCTTGAGCCCCAACTTATTTTTTTTTGTAAGATAAAGGCTAAATAACATCTTAATGAAACTTCTCTCGTTAAATAAGGCCAATCAATCATTTTCTTTTTTTATTATTATTCTTTAATGATTCTTTCTTTCTCTCTGTCTCTCCTAAATGTAGGGATTGAAAATAAAAAATAATGAACATTTAAATCAAAATTAAAACTTCAAAAACTATAGAGACTATAAAGAAAGAACAAGTGGATTAAAAAAAACTTTTGGTGAGAAATTCAAACTAACTATAGTTTTTTACTTATTTTACACTTTTCTTTGAATTATGTGATTCTATCACAAATTCAAAATATAACTCATTAAATTCGATCATAAAGGGATGCAATTAAAAAAAAAACTAAGGGTATGAAAATGAAAAAAAACTAGGCACTATGGATTCAAATAGTAAAACTATCGAGCTTATCCTCAAGTCAAAATCTGATCATCTTAAGTGGCTGGAAAGTCAAATATCCAACTTTTATGTCTTAAAAACTCATTTCAATCATTTTTTACACTAAAAATACCTAAAAAATATCATAGAGTTCTCAATAAATCCATTCTTGGTCATAAATCAACATTTAACTTGTTAAAAAACAAAAAAAACAACTCGAATCCAAAAAAGTGCCTCGATTTTTTTTTTTTTTTTTGCAAGATGAAGGCTAACCAAAAATTCAATTGAATTTCTTTCATCAATCAGAACTTGTTGACAACAAGATTGATCTTATTGGAACGTGATTAACCAACAACTTTCTCTCTTTTTCGTTGTTTTCTAGCGAAACTGTCTCATCTCTCAAACCTTAAGATTAAAAAATAATGAAAATAAATTTTTAAATCAAAATTAAAATCTCAAAAATTATAAGGGTTATAAAGGAAGAAGGAAAATATGTGGACTAAAAAGAATTTTTAGCGAGAATTTCATATTGCCACAAAGTTTTCCATTGTTTTACAGTTTAGTCTTCTTTCTTTGAATTTTGAGATTCTACCACAAATTCGAACTATAGTTCGTTAAATTCAACCAATGCAATTAAATAAAAAGTTTGAGTACACAAATAAATAAATAAAAATTAGGCACTATGATTCGAATATTAAAACCGCGAGCTCTTTAGTTATATTGTAATTAATGTAATGTAATGTAAATTTTCTTCGTTATGTCATTCATTACGTTCTGTTGTAGTTGGAAATTCCATGATCATTGGCTCGTTAATTAAGTAATCAGAAATAAGATTAACGGATGTTGGATGATTGCTGGAGTTTACTGGTAAATTCTAATAGAAAATTAGACCGATAGAGCTCAGCACAGTACGACAACATATATATTAAGTAATGAAAGTGTTCAGTTTAACGAAGATTTAGAATTATTAACGGTAATATACTAATCTTAAATCAATTACAGAAAAATAGACCATATCTGTATAGTTTATTTATTTTGTGAGGCAATAAAGTTGAAATGAAGTTTCACTGATGTTTCTTTATTTAGGAATGCATGGATGGGGAGTTTGTGAGGGTGGGTCCTAACCCGAAGTTTGCACCCGTGGCTGGATACAATTGGTAACTCAATGCTTGTTTGTCATTGTAAATGAAACGAAGTGGTTGTTCAGCTGAACATTTGTGCTAAATCCTTGTTTGGTTGGCTGTGCAGGTTTGATGGAGACGGGTATGTTGCGCTGATACATTGCAGATTTTGGTTTTTCCTCTACTGCTCTCTGCATATATATATAGAGAGACACACACACACACACATCAACGTTCCAGTTCATATGATGTGATGGTTTTTGTTGACCTAACATCTTATGTTCTGTGTCCAAATGCTCTTTATAATGTTGAGCGCAATCAATCCAATGCGTGCCTGTTCCATAATTTTCTGGTAGCAGTGGAATGAGTGAAGTGCCTGGTGTTTCCCTGTTCTTCTCTGTCCAGGCTTGTCGATAATAGTTTACCTAGTTTTACTTGGAATTGTTGTTATAGTCAATGTTGAGGTTTGTCAATGTTTAGTGCCTTGACATGAAACCCAAAGTGAGCGTTGAGTCTTTTGTGTTCGTAACTGCTTCCTTGATGTATGTTTAACAGGTGCATATAAGTCACCCGAATTCGATCTGGTGATAGATATTGGAAATGCATACAGAGTATTTTCAAACATAAGCATCGCAGTAATATTGAACTTGAAAATAAATTGCAGTGGTGTCTGTAGGCAGGACACAGTCAAAATCTTGCATTTGAGAACGAAGTATTCATGTACCAGAGAGTTTGATTCATCCATGATAGTTTGCAGATATATTTATCTTCTTATGATGCATATACAAGAAAGAAAAAAATGGTTTTCTATGCAAGAACTCTTCACAGAGCCTGATTGCCGTTCCTGTCATGGACATCAACTCATGCATTAACAATTATTTGAAGTTGGTTCTGGTAGATCTGTTGCGTGTGATTCTGTGAGCCGACTATTGGAATGCCAACGCGTAAACATAATGCCCTTCATAACAATTCATGATAAGCTGTTCTCTTTTGCGTTATATCTAGTGGTCATTCCATTTTCCCTTCGCAACTTTTCTCCCTTTATAAATGTTTAGATTCTGAGTGTTATATGCTGCTTTCGTTCCATCAGGATTATCGCTATCACTTGCCAAGTCAATTATGTTAATTTATTTTGTCAAATGATAGAATGATTCATGGTTTGCGCATTAAGGATGGAAAGGCAGCATATGTCAGTCGATTTGTCAGGACATCACGACTTAAACAAGAAGAGTTTTTTGGAGGTGCCAAGTTTATGAAGGTACGGTCCTGAACAACCTGAAAAGGGTTTCGTTTAAGATGGAATTATTTTGTGACATTTCTGTGGGATCATTTTTAGCTTACGTACAAAGCTCTGATGTTCTCATTATCCAACTCTAAAAATTCAAATAGCTGTTGTGATTTTGAACGATTTCAGATGTGTAACAGTAGGGTTGTGGAAAGTATGTAATGCCCTGCCTCTCTTCCGAGTAACAGGTTATTCGTTACATAAATATTGCGAGTAATGCTCCATCTTCCTTGATTGGAGTTCCCTAACAGTATTCTTGTTTGTCTCTGTATGCTTCAAGTATAATAAATAGCTGAGTTTATTCATTTATGAATCATTCCTGGGAAACAGCAGATTTGAATTTTATAAGGTAAATATTGTAATCTCACTGCAAAGTTAGTAGCCTTGAGTTAATTTTGAATCTTTAACATTGCTTGATGCTCTAAGGGCGCTTGAATGCTCTCGTACCTCCTGTAGCTTTGCTCATAAACCAAGAGTATATGAGCCTTTTGCTGCATATTTTCTCTCGAATAATTGTCTTCTGTTCTTTGACCTGTCATTTGCAGATTGGAGACCTCAAGGGGCTGTTTGGATTACTTATGGTTAACATACAAATACTTCGACTGAAAACAAAAGTATTGGATAACTCATATGGAATTGGGACCGGTAAGTTGGGTTTCTTTTGGCTGGGTATGAAGTTTGGTCTAGAGATGCCATTATACATATCAAGCAACCTCATAAAATTGAGTGTTAGAAGAAACTAATTGTCTGCAATCCTCTTCCAGGTAATACAAATCTCATTTATCACAATGGAAAACTTTTAGCACTTCAAGAGGCTGATAAACCCTGTAAGCTCATCTTCTCTCTTTAATTTACTTGTGAGAAGATCATAGAATTTCGCGAGTGAGGAAGTTGCGCGGTGCTCTTTTGCGGTCCTTTTGTGGAGAACTGGAGTGATGCCCTTTGAATCTTGCAGATGTGGTTAAAGTTATGGAAGATGGAGATCTGCAAACTCTTGGCCTGTTGGATTACGACAAAAGACTAAAACATCCTTTCACTGCTCATCCAAAGGTGGATCCATTCACTGGTAATGTCCAACTGCGTGAAAAGAAATTCAGCAACTAGTTTTACTGAAGTGGAATGCTAACATTAAAAAATCCCTTCTTGCAGGAGAGATGTTTACCTTTGGGTATTCACATGAACCACCATATGTGACATACAGAGTCATTTCAAAGGATGGTGCCATGCATGACCCTGTACCAATAACAATATCAGACCCCATCATGATGCATGACTTTGCAATTACAGAGAACTATGCAGTTTTTTTGGATCTTCCTTTGTACTTCCGACCAAAGGTACAATAATGTCTCAGTTATTGCAGTTACTGGACACAGTTCATAATACTTATACTACATTTCTCCTAAGAAAACAACACTCTAGCATTTTCAATTGATTATATGTGGAGGGAGAGAGAGGGGGGGAAGCAACTCATAAAACTATAACTAGATTCTTGATTAGAATATGGAAAACAGGAATGATTTATTTTGAGGTTGTGAATGATTTGACTGCATGCCTGCATATTTCTTTAATCCTTTATTTAAAGATAAATGACTCTAAACCTTGCATCATTCGACATGTCAACCTATAACCTAATCAAATCAGGTAAGTGGAAAAACCCTTTCTTTTTCTTTTTTCCCCAAAATAACATTAATTTTAGGTTTTTTTAAATAATAGTAATGAAAGCACCTGCATTAACCCTCCCGGTTGGCGACTCTAGCCTTGGGTCGGGTCAACCTTAAGCCTAGTATTTTAACCATTCTCTAAATAAAAAGAATATCAGGCCAGTAATTTCAAAAAACACTGAACAAGTCGAGCTCCATGTATTAGTTTCTTTTAATTGTAACCTAATCTAAGAAACAACAAGCATAATGCTATACATGGGGTGGTTATACTATTTTGATTTTAATCACCATCATTTTTATTTTAAGGGTGCAGGACTGAATGTTGGTCGCTCATCCCTGTTGATATTTTTGCAACCAACAGAACATCTAGCTAATTTCTAGCTAGAAAATACCTCTCAGTTCAATAAAATGAGAAAGTTATGGTTGTTTTCCTGCAAACTTTTATTCCAAGTTCTCGACCAAATAGGAATGAATATCAGTTTCCTTCACTGTCGGTTTGCTTTTCACTTTCTCCCAGATTTTAATTCTAACAGAACTTTCTGGAAAGCTAAAAGCATCCTTATGTAACTTGCATGAAAAGTCACTTTAGTACTTGAGTTTTTGTACTAGATTTCATTCATGGTATGGAATGTAATAGAAACAATGAGCCTTAAATATTTTCCTTGACAACTTTTCAGGAAATGGTGAAAGATAAGAAGTTCGTATTCACATTTGATGCAACAAAAAAAGCTCGTTTTGGTGTCCTTCCACGATATGCAAAGGATGACCTCCTAATCAAATGGTTTGAGCTTCCAAATTGCTTCATATTCCACAACGGTGAGCTCCTTTCTTTCACATGTTTTAAATTCCAAAAACATTAGCCTCCTGAGTTGATAAATATGTAATATGAACACACTTAGCCAGCATGTCTTTAGGTTATTGTGCTTTATCCTAGTTTCTATCACTGGCTAGGAATTTGATCATTTGTGTCTTTAGCTTCATTGTCGGATTTGCTGGAACCGCCTAGCCAGATCTTCTTTCCAATTAAATTCAATCAACATAGAGGCATCCTCTCGCAAAATTTGTAGCCAACTTTTATCTGCAAAAATTGTCACCTTTGGCACTTAACATGCGTATTGTTGACAATCAAATTTAGTAGATATAAAATTAAAAAAGTCAAAGTGATGTAAACAAAATATATATATATATATAAACTGCAGTAGGCTGTCTTTTAGGTTCCTCTTTAACCTTGAAAAGTCTTTTTATATGCTAGCCTGCTGTTCCTAAAATTATAGTCTGGCTTCTCTTATGTGTAATGCAAAAAAGTTGACTCTATTTTTGAAAATGAAGTTTTCTTTTGCCAATGTGTATCGCATAAAAGGCTTGTATTTGCTTATGAACAAGACGCCAGATTTTTTCCCGTCTTCATGAGTCCGTGCTAACTTCATTTGCTGACTTTTGCTAGCCAATGCCTGGGAGGAGGAGGATGAGATTGTTTTAATCACTTGCCGCCTTCAAGATCCAGGTTTGGATGTGGCCAATGGGGCTGTCAAAGAAAAGCATGAGAATTTTGTAGATGAACTGTAGGAGTAATATGACACATTCCTGTGAATTTTATAGTAGTTTGATTTTTAAGTGTTTCTGATGGCCTTTTTTTCTTTCCGAGCAGGTATGAGATGAGATTCAATATGAAAACTGGTGTAGCTTCACAAAAGAAACTATCAGAATCTGCTGTTGATTTTCCCAGGGTGAATGAGAGTTACACTGGCAGGTTTACATCTCCTCTGTGCAGCATTTGTGTCAATGAAGTGTTGTTCATTGATTTGAGTACATTTTGCTGTTTCATATTGTACATGTGGTGTTGAGTGAATCATGTATTTTTCCTATCATTTTTATCTAATGATTGTCTTGTGTGAATTCAGGAAACAAAGATATGTATACGGAACCCTTCTGGACAGCAATGCGAAGGTCACAGGGATTGTCAAATTTGATCTACAGGCAGAGCCTGAGCCAGGAAAAGAAAAGATTGAAGTTGGAGGAAATGTCAAAGGCATCTTTGACCTTGGTCCTGGTAGATTTGGCTCAGAGGCTGTATTCGTCCCTCGTAAGCCAGGCATCACTTCTGAGGAAGATGATGGATACTTGATATTCTTTGCACATGATGAAAATACTGGGTAATTGCTCTTGTTTCTTACCTCAATTTGTAAATCTGCCAACGACTATTGCTTTATGTCTTTCTTCAAGAAATTTTCTTTCCATTTCCATCCAACCTAAAAAGTGATTATATGCCCACCAATGAAGACCTGGCTTTCGCTTTCACTTTCACTTTCCCTTTGACTTTTCTGTTTCTGTTATTCTTTCCGAGGGGCATTAAGGACGGGTGGTTTGCAGGTTCATTTAGGGTTTAAGCTTAATTCATGGTTTATTTAGAAATTAACTTTCCATCTTTAATATGCAGAAAATCATCAGTGAATGTAATTGATGCAAAAACAATGTCAGCCAATCCTGTTGCAGTTGTTCAGTTACCACACAGAGTTCCATATGGGTTCCATGCCTTCTTTGTTTCAGAGGTGAGCGTAATCTTGGTTGCTTTTGGACTTTGTTTAATTTGAATCCTCCATACTCGATTCATTTATGAACTTCCTTGCACTGGAAGTTGTTTTCGATGAGGGGTAGGAAGTATTTCCAGGGAGTTGAAGAGTGATGCCATAAAATTTTAAGTTTTTTCTTCCTTTCCCCATTGAGAAATCAATCAACTGAAGTTAGGAAGCACCAAAGAGTTGATGAACAAATAACAGCAAACAGGTATTGATTTGATTCATAAGATGCGGAGATTGAGTTGACCATCTTGGATACCAAGCAATGGAACAAGTATCTGGGTAGCTACTTTTATTTTCTGAGCTGTGATTCTAACCAAACTTCATCACATGTTGAACAGGAACAACTTCAAGAACAGGCAAAACTGTAATTGCGCAGCAGAGCGTCTAGACAACCATTTCGGCATGAGATGGCAGACCATCTGTAAAATGGAGAACCGGAAGCAAAGCAACTGTTGTCACTGCTACAAACACACCCTCATCTACCAGAGAGGTGGTATTCAACTGTCATATTTCATACTCAACTTTACACAAATATCAGTTTTTATGTTACCAGGATGACTACTTATATGAGTTTTCTCCAATTTATTTTGCTTAGAATAATAAAGAAAGTCATTAAATCTTCAGATTAAGTTAAACTTCATGAAATAAATTAGATAATTCCTATATATTCATAGTGAATCCCTAATATGATATAATAGTAATTAAACATTTTTTAAAGAAAAGATATATAAAAAAAACTCCCAATTCGATTGGGAATCAAATTTTCAAAGGAAGAAGCCACTCGGATTTATTTGCAAGTAAAACTAAAATAAAATGAGATTAATAAATTTATGAAAAAAGAGAGGAGAGAGACCCATCCCTCAGCAAAAACGCCGAGTATCCAGCTGCAGGTGCATGAAACCAATGAAAGGGTTGGTTGGTTCCTCAGCCTTCTCTTCTGCGGATAAAAAGACCATCCATACATCCACTCCATCCTTCCCTTATAAATTGTTTTATTTATAAATAAAAAACAGAGATTCGATTTCATGCATCGTATCCGAACTCCCTGAAGGTTGAAGCATATGAAGAGCAACACTTGTTTGGTCCTGATTGTGTTTGGTGCACGTTGTATTGATGTGTTGTGCCACTACGTTGTAAGATTAAATATATCAAATTATTTGATAATCAAATATTATGAGGTTGTAAGTAAAATCATTATAAAAAATAACTTAAATTAAACATTTTAAAAAAACTAAATGAATAGCTTAAAAGTTGAATTCTTTTTTAAGAAAATTCGTATTTATTACCACAACGTACAACCGAGACATTCCTCTAGGCTCCGGTGATGGCACGCCTCCTAAGTTCATGAGCACATCCATGTTTACGATGAAACCATTCATGCGCAGGAAAAGCTATTCAATGCCCCCCGTGATTATGTCCTAGTTCTCTCCCTCGTTGCCCGACAATAATACAGAGCTGCCTCCAAATCTCTCCACCCCGAACATTTGGCAGAATGTCGATGAATTTGACCCAAAAGATCAATAAGCATATCCGTGTGAAATACGACAAGCCAAACATTTTTAGAAACAATCACTAATCACTAGGATGAAGATGAGGTGAATCCCGAAAGGATTCAGGAGGGAAAAGACAAGGAAATAATAATCGCCGACTCCTTAACACTGTTGAGATGGTAGGGTAAAAGAGGTAAACCCTCTGCTCACACATAAAGAAATGATCACACGAAAGTCAAGTTCAAACGCAGACCACTGGAATTACTACATTTGGGATTAATCCCTGCAAGGTAGATACACTAGTTTTTGCCATATTTACAGAAGCGACGAAAAGAAGAGAGATGCAATTAGTTCAAGTCTGAAGACAGCATGAAGTCCATCACATATGATATGCTCTACTCACACCACCAGCATGCACCAAGTAACAAAGACCCAAAGCCAAGAATGAATTGCCTGAGAAACACCACACGCTGAAAGTTCCCCCCCAAGTTGGACATGGCTGATGCCTCCAGCTTTGCCTGCCAAAGAGAAACCTCCCATAAGATACAATGACAGGCAGGGAGAAAAAGGAACTTAAATGGTGTCTATATCATTTTAATCATCAAACCAATGGAGCAATGCTGAAGGGACACGTACAACTCAAGGTGGAAATTTAATGAATGGAGACGTTCCCATTAGACACCCCATTCCCGTGTGTGGTTTCCTTCTGCTGACCCAAGAAGCTGCCATCATCTGATAATGAACGATATCTTGATGAGAGTCCATTGCCATTACCATAGCCATTGGAGGACGCGTGTGTTTGCATGTCTTGAACCATGGACCCTTTTCCTTCCTGCAGATTGCCGGAGGAATCCAAATCTCCAGTACCTTCAGTGGGCAAACATTCAGAAACTGAAAAGTAAGGGGATTGTTTTCAAATATTAGCACCAGAATTAATACCTTTATCTGACGTTGGACTGGCAGCATTATGATCAAGCTTCTTTGTATTAAGGAAACGACCTCCACAACCCCTTGCCCTTCTCATAGCATGCTGGTGTCGAGACTCATGAAGATATGGCTGTGGCAAACAACAAGAGACTTGAATCATTTAACAGGCAATTTCTAAATTTAGAATGCAAAAAATTTGTAACTGCAAAAAATCACCATTAATTTCAGACCATAACAATAAACAGTGAAGAATGAGAGACATTTGTAAGTGCAAAAAATCTCCATTAATTACTTCGACACTCAATGCAGTTTCATCCCACTTCGTGTGAATTTGTCTATTCAAAATTCTCATTAACTCGGAAGTTGTCAACTATGGGGTGCTTCTTACATCCATTATATATCAAAATGACACAAATTTCTCTTTCTTGACTTGCAACATTCATAAAAAATACATCTATTTAGTAAAACCAAGAAAAGCCGAATCAAATTCCCAATGTGCAAGAGACAATGTGCCTCTCCTTTCAGAAGAAGTACAATTATCCAGGGAAAGAATTCACAATCATATATGTCCAAGTAAATTTACTACTGGGAACAACTTTAAGATCATCATCAATAAGTAAACTAGGCCTTAAATAAGTGACTGTTAGCTAGCCCAGGAAAAGGATACTGAAAATTTAACTTCTATCAACACCATTTATGGAAGAACCACATAAAATCGATGAATTTTCAAAGAGAACACATGATTAACTCTATAAATTTGCTCAAACAGATGAAACAAGCCATGTCAGATTGACAATTTAAGGTGGTATCTATTTATCTAAACCTAAAATTTTACCATTTGAAATACTAAATGATTTCAGCGGATGAAAAAATTGATATATTGATTCTACCTTTCTAACTTTTACTGCTTTCTTTTCAAGCTCTGCCTTAGCACGTGCCTGTCTTCGCCTCATAATACCATTAAACTGTTTTGCATTTACGTAAACAGGTTCCTCTTCCATTTCAAGGGGCAAAGGCATCCTGGCGTGAGTCATTCCATAAAATTGAGGCACCTAGTATCACAGCAAGAAATTTCTTCCATAAATGTCTGAAAACAATAATTAAATAGAAGAACATTAATTTAATCATTTCTCATGTCATTATCAGGTCCAAATAAGACAAAACTCTAGCTGGCTCTCAGACCAGACATGCAATGAAATACCCATTGAAAGATGGTCAAACCAACAGTACTGAGAAAAAACCAGCATAAGACCATAAGTTGAACTTCAAGGTGGATTTGATCACAATAAATCCCAACCAACAGCCATGAAGTTTTGACAGGCCTGTGTCAGTTCTATATCTCAAATTTTATCCTCTTACTGTCAAACAATAAAATCAAAAACAAATAAGTCAATACACATGCACCAAAAGAAAAACATTTGTCAACCTGCCATAAGAAATGATTTGGTTTTCATCTAAAGATGAGCATGATCTTTCTTTTTTATTTTTTCATAATTTAGTCTACAAGAAATAAACTTAATGCATAAGTGGTGGTCCAACCATGAACCATATGCTCAACAGCTGAATTGGTGAGCCGATGACTTGACCATTGATGGGTAAATGTATGTAATTGTTTGGATAATCATGAAAAACAGAGTATAGAAATCTGTTGGTCTTGGTTGTCTCATTCCTCGATCAACTTCTGTTCACGATGCCAGATCACCACTTGAATGGGTACTGGCAATGTGAACAAAAAACTGCAAATATAAATTCAATAATTAAACAGAAGAGTGTTTCTAAAATAAGAAGCAATTACAGGTATGAAACCGTGAAGTATGCCAAATGTATTTTAGAAGCAAACGTAGTATGTAATAAGATTTGGATATGGAGCATGCCAAATGTGGTACAACTGTCTTTCTGTTGTTAAAGTTTTACTATATACATGGGACCGTGAAGTTCATACCATAGCTTGTGGTCTGTACGAAGCAAAGATCCCACCGTACTGTGGATCTGTATATGGATGTGAAGTCAAAACCTGAAAAAGTAAGAGAACTCAGAATTCTGGGTGCATATAAGTTGGAACCAGGTAAGGCAAAGTCCAAGAGACATTTAGCTGCCAGTGGCAGACAACTGTGTGTGCTCACAAATGTGCACGTTGAGCATGCACTAGAAAGACAGGTGCTCACATGCACAGAGGGAAGACAGAGAAATAGAAATCTTACAATTGAGTGGCCAACAAGTTCCATCTGCGAATTTGGTTCAAGGTGTCCGTCCATGGTAACAGTTGTTGGTGATGGCACATGATTGAGATGGTGTTGCCCAGTACCTTCATCTGGTCAAGAAAAGAAACACTGGTGAGTACTCACCAGCCAAAGTGTGAAACTTGCAACGATATCATCAGCCTAAGAGAAACGGTTACATCTGAATTTCTTGAAGGGGCAAACATATCATATTAAATTTTATTATGCTGAAGATTAAAAGTCATTAAGGCACCAGTAATCAACACAAAGCAAGCATTCTCACACATTTTTTATCAAAGTAAAAAAAAAACTCAGCACGTGCATTTATATCAAAATATTATTCTCAGGTGAAGGGGTTTCTAAACTGTTGCTACAATTTAATCCCTTCAGTTTTCTGCATCTGATGCAGAACATTGAGTAGAGTCACGTCTTCCTACCAGAATTTGGGCGGTGGCAGAGAGGTAAGGGAGTCTAGCAGAATGCTACTGGCTGAGAACAAAATACAAATGGGGTCAAAGAGAAGACTAGAGTAAAAGGAAGACATTGTCCCGAATCAAATTTGCAATGTGTTTGGACTTCGGACATGAAATTCAGAAAGAAACAAATTGGTATTAAAACTTTATACTCGTAGTATTATCTAACAGCAGGAAAAGAAAAAATAGCCTTTGGATTTTTCTTTTCCTTGAGTTGTTCTCCACATCCCCACTTCCACAAAAAAGACCTTGACAACTTCAAGAAACATAACTGGGAGTATAAACCTAATGCTCCCTTGTCTAACCAACCAAAAACAAAAGCGTGATATTTTAAATGTACTTGTGAGTCCTAAACTCAAAAAAAAAAAAAAAAAAACATTAAGGATTAAGGATTAATTGTTAAACAAAAAAAAAAAAAAAGAGGAACAACGAAGCCTCCAAAATAAAAGATTTCTCAAAGACTTAACATTCCCTGAACTCCTGAAAGTGATGAGGAAGGTTAGATATATACAATAGCCCCGATACACTAAATTCAAAATTCAAAATGATTGAAATACTTTTACATGAACTCGTGTACCAGATGCAATTTTAAGTGCATGTCCTAACTGTGGAGCTTGATTATTTTCAGGAGCTCTCCGTCATTTTGGAGCCTCCAACATCTATATTACCTTTGCAAATGAATATGATACCCAGAGTGAAATAAAAGGAGCAGTATCCTTGCAATACCGAGAAACTTTGTCCATGCTAGAATATTCCTCTTCTTCCTTTTCCGTTGTGCAAGATCGAATCTTGTTCTTTCTAGCTAAATTTCATCATTGTTTAAGAATAAAACCTTCATGTAAAAACTGTAGAGAGTAAGTAGAATATGTATGGAAAAACCAATTTGTGATGTTAACCACGAACCATTGAATGCTTGGCTGAGTAAGATAAATTCAATGACCCATTTTAAAGACATAGAAACATCATGTTGATCACTTTCATGAAGCAAAAAGAAGCTGTAATGCCTTAACAGTTAGTATAAGATAACTGTTGAGATAATAATAATATCTTCGTGCAAACATACTAGCAAAAGAAAGAGACGGTGTCAAGGATTACTACCAGATAGTGATGTTACATTGGTCTGCGTATCTTTGTTCAATATAGCTCCTTTCTGTAAGCCAGTATTAACTTTTGATTGTGTCACTGCATTCAGAAGAGAACCGTTCAGGTTCTCTACTGAAGACAACTTCGATGCAGCTTCGCCTAAAGAGGGATTGTTCCCCACTTCACGCCACCAAGGTTGGGAGTAAACGTTTGAGTGGAACAGGCTCTGTCCACTGTGGTCTAAACGTCGATCTTCTTTTTCAGATTTTGCCGGCATCATTCACAACGTCCTTCTAGAAAAGATTCAGAAATCCTAATTTCTCAATAATTTATTCAAAATAAAACTTTATATATATAACACTTCTATGCAAAATCCAATCTCCATTGAATTTCTCATCATCACAACCACCGCCAAAAGAAAAAAACGGAGTGTCACGGAAAATAAAGAGCTTCGTTTCAAGCTTAACCAAAAACAAAGTTTATTCAAAATTCAATAGCTTAAATACCAAACTCACTTATGTAGACCTAAAAACAGCAAATTTTAGCTCAATTAAGGTATGATTCTCATCAAGAAATCCTAAATCCACTCCATCCTTTAAGTTTCACAGCAAAAAGTAATCAAATCAAGCCAAACCAAAGTCCAGTTCTAGCTCCCTTTCTATTTGAAGAACCAAAGATAAAAAAAATTCCAATTTTCTCTTCTTTCCCACAAGTTTTCTAGCAGCCCAAATACAGAAATTCCCCTAAGAACATGACCTTATCATGAAAAACACAGATTAAAGACTCAATTAAAAGCCCACAACTAAGTATAGATCCAAGCATGGGGAGAGATGAAGAGAGAATTGCTTACTGTGAAATTAGAAACACTAAAGAAGCTTGGATTTTTGGAGAATCTATAGGGAAGTCATTGATTTTGTTTCATCTTTGTTTAATTTTTCTGTGTGTAAGGTAAACCCCAACAGAGAGACAGTGGCATTTTGATGAAGAGGAATATATATTATAGAAATTAGTGTTTTGGATATTTCAGAAATAATAAAAATTCATTTCTTTATTATTATTATTATTTCCATTTACAGTTCACGGAAAGGTCGTTTTCTTTGTCTGTTCTTTAGAAGAAAATGATAAATTTAAGGACACGAGGTATCTCAACTTTCTGGTATGACAAAACCACCCTTGGTCACTTCAGATCTCCTTGTCTCTTTCTTTTACTTCCGTTCTTGTCTTTGATTACAAATCAGTGAAAATTATGCTCTACGCAAGGACAGGTATATTATAAATTTTTAAGAAAACTAAAATGGGTAGTAAGTAGATTGAGACCAGGTTTGTTTACACGTACATGCCATGTTTTTAAAAAAATCTTGATTTTTATTTAAATTTTTTTTTAATGTTTCTTATATTTTTTTTATGAGCTAATGTTAACAATAAATTTTAAAAAATAAAAAAAATATTATTTTAAAATATTTTCAAACAAAAAAATACTTTAAAAAATAATCACTGTCACAATATTAAACATTACCTTACTCTAATTTCTTTACTGTTCTTCTAGATTTATTAGAATTGTTAATCAGGATAATAAAATTATGATTTTACCCTTGACAACAAAACCCAAATTGTCTTCGCAGCAAAGTAAAGTGGTATTTTTGTTGTTTTTACAATAAAATGACTAATATACTCTTAGAGATAGAAATTGACAAACTAAGGGGTAGGGTTATTTACAACTTTTTCATTTTAAATGCACAGTAAAACGATCAAAATGTCATTGCACTGAAATTGTCTTTTCCTTAGGTTAATGGGTTTTTGAGTCTTTTCCTCTTGTTTTTTTTTATAATTATTAAGTCTGATTAAGGACAATTTAATATTTTGATATATATAAAATATTAATTAATTTAAAAATGCATTTTTAGGCTCTGATAACTCGAAAGAAAGCAACATGAACCAAATAATCAAGCTGAATCACCGATAAATGTAATGCTAAAGGATAAAATTAAAAGAGAAATAAAACTGGATGGCTAAACTTAAAAAAATAAATAAAAGACCAAAAAAGAAAAAAAATAGTTATTTAATAAAGAGTTGCCATTTCATCTCAGTTTTAATTTTGATTCCCTTACTTTTAATCCTTTGCAAACAATAAACCTAGATTCTTCTTTGCAAAATAAAAAACCAGATCAATACTAGGACTTTTTTAGGCCATAAAAATCTAAAAATAGTAACACCAAATAAATCACGTCCATTCATGACTCAACACCATGTGAAAGAATGAAATTGAAAATGAAAAATTGATGACTGAAGTAAAGAAAAAATAAAACATGTTATGGGAATTCATAGTGTTTTCACTAAAAAAAAATTTACAATGTTTCAATAATGAATGAAACAATGATCTCTTTTAAGTTTTGTTAATGTGATAATCCATGCATATTCATTTTCTAACACTATAATGTAGCATAGTTGTAGTTACCATTATTTATGTAAAAGAATTAAGGGCTCCATTTAGAATTTGTGTACAAGTTTAATATTATGAGATTTCAATATAAAAGATGGGATAGAAATGTTATAATTAATCTTTTTTTAATTTTAATTTTAATTTTAAGTGGTTGGTTTAATGATCAAGAACATACATTTTTTTATTCAAATTTTAAGACCAATAGTGATGAAATTCAATTCTATCCCATGGGTTTGAAGGCCAAGTCGAGGTCTGGGATAAGATTGTTAATCTCCTAAATCTAGCAATCTGGTTCATCTTTTCTTGGTGAAATGGTTGATGGATCATACTCGACATCTATAAATGGTCTTCTCCTTCGAGTTCAGGAACTCTATGATAATTAAGGCAGTATTATATAAGAGAAAGAGCAATCCTTTTTTAAAAGAAAGCCCCCCCCCCCCACACATGTCATTCATAGTAGAGGAAAACCAAACTTCATAAGCGGAGGTTACATTCATTCCTTTTATAACCCCAAGGTCTTATCCTTTATGGAAGGGGAAAATGTTCACATATCAGCAAAATATCTTTGTTTTGTAAGAATAAAATATCTTTGATTTATGGTCTCACCAAGGAGCCCAAGATTCTTTTAAAGTTAAAATGAGCACAAGTTTAGTGTGGCCCACTGACACCTAGAGCTCAACACTGGCCGAGCTTAGAGATGATGGGTCTGACATCTCTTCAGACCCATTAAATATGGGTTTATACCTTGGCTGAGCCTAGAAAAATTAGGTCTAGCCTTTCATAAAATTCATAAACACATAGGCTCAACACTTCGATGAGCTCAAAGATGATAGGTCGTAACCCCCTTTATGGTTATCCTTTTGAAGGGTTGTTCCAGACAAAAAATAATACTATTGATCCATCAATATCCCGTAGATCTTTGGGTATTATACGGAAAGATTTTGAAAAGTCTCTTATAGTAGTAAATGAGACCCTTTTGTCTTCTCCATAAGATTTTATGCGTCTCTCATAGGGATTTTTAAGTCCAGATGGCTTCTTTTTTTAGGGGGTTTGTCTTCAGGAAATGAAATGACACCTAACTTTCAATGTAGTATTTGAGTAGTCTTCTTGATATTTATGATGACATGAAAGGTTCTTTATTTGATGGTAGGGATGGAGGGATATTTTCTTTATAACCCTAGTTGTTCTTGCTTTTACCTTTCTTTCATTTTTACTTAGTGATTTTTGAAGAAAAACTAATCTTCATAGAGAAGATCTTAAATCACCTCTCCTTTAAATGAAGAAAATTCACACACAAACTGTGATGTTTTGAATAAATGAGTAGGAAAATACAATAAAGTCCTTGAATGCTTAGATGTAGGAATAAATTGAATGAGGGGTAGTGTGGTAATTGAATAAATATGATAAGTATAAATAGGAAGTAAAAAAAAAGAAAAGAAAAGAGAGAGAGATCTGAATTTTGAGAGAGAACCGGCAGGAGAGTGAAGTGAGAAAGAAGAAGAAGAGAAAAGAGGGGAAAATAAAGGAAAAAAGAAAGGAGTTGAAGAGAATAAGTTAAAGGTAAGATTTAGGTTGTTAAATGTATAAATGTATGTTAATTAAGTTTTAATTTCAGTTTTGATTAATGTTAGGGTTTTGAAAATTTGTGTTTTGGGTTAATTGATGAATTAAGTTGAATGTTATGGGTTAATTGTTGTGGGTATTTGATTATTTGGATGATTTTGAGAGATTGAATTGAAAGATGATGATTTTAAGTTATGATTTTGTGTAAATGGTGAATGTTGAGTTAGAAATTTGGCAAGAACAGTAGGTAATCTGTGAGAATTCTGAGTTGGAGGTTGAAGATGACGAAAATTCAATTTGGTCCCTCAATTTTGGAAAATTACAGTTTAGTCCCCAAACTTTGGAAAATTTGCAGAATGGTCCCTGGAGCCTATTCCGAGAATCTGAACAGAATAACATATGAATTATGGACAGAATTACTGTATAGATAAGAGAATTTAACACTTTCAATTTAGTCCTCCAATTTGACACAAATTACAATTTGACCCTAAAAATTTGGTAAAATTCCAGAATGGTCCTTGGAGTATAATGAGATGATCTGGACAGAAATGAGGACTGATTATGGTCAGAAATTCAGTATAGCAATGGATTTATGACAATTTCAATTTAGTCCTTCAATTTGACAAAAGTTGCAATTTGACCCTTAAAAATAGGATAAATTACGGATTAGTCCCTAGCTGTAATATTAACTTTTGCAGATTGGATTGGTGAATAATTAAGGGTTATTTAGTGAATTATTGCCAATTTTATTAGTTGTTTTATTATGGATTAGATTTCGGGAAAACCGTTAAATGTTGGGTTTTTAGGAAAGATAACTAGTTAGTTCAAAAACATATAGGGTTATGGAATATACCCTTAGACAAGTGTATTAAATAGGTTAAATGTTCTTTCGAGTCGTTCTTAAATATGTCTCCTTTATATTCAGATAATCCTGATATTCTACCGGCGGGACGTCAGTAGGATTTTCTTCGGTGTCTGCTTTTGGCTTCTGTTTGCTTTTGAGTCAGGTGAGTGGATGATTTTCCATATGCATGAGAAATAGTATAAATATTTGATTTGTTAATATGAATTGAATCATGCTTCTTGATAATATATATGTTGATTATTATCCTTGTTTTGATAAAGCATGATCAATTGTTGAATCTGAATTCTTGATATGAACCAGTATATATTTTGAATTGAATTCTGAATTGATAGCTCCTCATTTGATTGATGTCATGAGTTGAGCCTTGAGATATGAATATGTCTGTTTGATTATGATTATGAACCTATGGTATGTCAGTCAGAATACCCATGCTAACAGGGTAGTGTTAGTCTTTGTGCACATCGTATCTGAACCCTAGTTGGTCGGGGGAGTCACCAACCTGTGTGGACTGATCATCCCACAGTACGGAGCCTCATGCTCATTGCATTTTGATTTTCTGACGAGTTTTACCATATGATCTTCTTGTTATGGCCAATTTGAGAACACTTCCATAAGAACCTAAAGCCATACTTGTATATATATTTCTCATTGCTGTATTACCTCGTGTGTGTATATTGAACGTTATCTACTCACTGAGTTGTTGAACTCACCCTCTCATTATTTATCCTTTTCAGGCTTATAGCTTGATAGCAGGTCATTTTGTTGGACCTTCAGAACCTGCTTTTTGGTTGTAATTTGTATCTTCCTTTTTGTCAAGTTAGTGCTCCAAAACTATGAATTATATTAACTCTTGTATTAAGACAATTCAATTATATATGAAGTTGATTTTGTTATTAATGCTGCGTTGAACTCTGATTGAGTTAGGATAAGTTTGTGTGTAAGTTTGGGTTCGCATAGGTATGGAACCTTGGAGAGGAACCTTGCCTATGTGCCGGTCATGGATCCGGGATTCGGGTCGTGACACAAACATTCTCAAGACCTTTTTCCATATATATTTTTTTAATAATAGAAAAATGGATCATAGAAATATCAGGTTTGTCTAAAAAAAAAGAAGCGTTTCAGTCCACGACGAGAAGTTCCAGTTTCAACCAAAACTTGAAAGAAGTAATGGGAGACATGGGTTCCTCAAACTGGGACCTAGGGTGAGAGCGAGTGCCACATTGGCGGCTTCTTTTAGTGGTGAGGAGTAGAGAAGGTACCTTCATATAAGTTCATATTTTGCCCATTCTAGAGATTTTCAAAAGATATGAGGGTCTCCTTAAACTCCTAAAGATGATGTCCCCAACAACATTTATATTGCAGGCATGGAATTCGTGACTCGTAACCAACCTAGCGAGTATATATAGCCCAAGTGCCTTACTTTGATGAACGCATCAACCGATTGACCTTAAGCACCTCTCATGATTATTTTGAAATTACTGCCCTCATTAGCATATATGCAATGAGATACCTTTTCCCTTTATCAAGGATTCATAAGGGATGTGTTCAACTACTGCAAGCTGGGTCTAGGCTAGTTAGATCCCAATAGGGGGACAATCATGTCCTATTTTGAAAAATTTTGCAGAATGGTTATGCTCGAGCCCACGGTAAATGTTTCCAAAAGTTGCTATCGACTGGTCGCCGACACTAATGGTGGCAACACTATGTGTTGGTTTTTCATATTTGTTAATAGGAGCAATAATGTTATGAAGAAGATTTTAGCTGGGAAGCCAACGTCTATTAAGAAGTGGAGGGGAAGATGGCTCATCATAAGATAAATTAAGACAATCAATTGTCGAGAAGGATTGCAATTAATTTGGGGTTGTTCCCACTATTGGAGAGTCCCCCCACGAAGTAAACAACAAGTCTCGTCTAAGCTCGGACGAGGAGAAGAACTATATCGTGCTAGGTTCGACCCACACCGATTATAAAGTTGATAAAATGGTCAAAGGATATTACCAGGCTATTTTGTAAGGTATAAAATCATCTGGTCATTTTTTTTTGTTTTTGCCTCATTTCAAAATCTGACCTCCCTTTGTCCCTACAAGGTTGATAGCTGAAGGAGGATGAGATGCATCATGGGATCCTCCTATAAAGAGTTTGCTCGAGGGGACTTTATCTCGTGCCACTGGTTGAGGCAAAGGTAAAGAGAGGAGGGGAGACTTCCTCATCTTCATTAGGAAACTCCTTACTCTTGAGGGCCCTACCTCCATAGAGACAACGGTGAGGGTTATAGCCCCCGCAGAAGCTAAAGGTCATGATCTTCCCTTATATAGAGAAAAAGTGAACATGACTCTTCATGTAATGATTGCTAGTGCCGCCATCCACTTCAAGAAGAGAAAAATCTCTACCTAGTGGCAACTCATGCTCCACTTTTACTAATAGAGGCTCTTACATCTATGTTCTCTTTGCTTTAACTTCCTACATTACCAACCAGAACCTCTACCAAAGCTGGCATTAAAGAGTTCATGGATGTTTTCTCTAACTTGGCTCTGGTTTGTAATCCGTTTAATTTTTCAACCCTAGCAGATGAGGAGAGGCAACTTATAGAGGATATAGTTGTAGGGAGAACGGACATCGAGAAGCCTGGCCTCGAGGTGATGAGAACATTAGAGAGAGTCCTCACTATCTCATCAGATATTATAGCGATGTCTGATGAAATCTTTCATCGTTATTTGGTTTTAACTATCCAAATGGCTTTTAATGTAAGGAAAAATAAACTCATGTTTCTTATGTGCTTTGGTTTGATGATAACCTCTTTTAACATATACCCTTGACGAACCTTTATGATGTGAGCCCACTCCTAGAGGCGTTGAGCTACCAAAAGGAGTTATATGAGGACGGTCACGGTTGTGAACATGGAAAATTAAGCTACGTTCGAACGGCTGCAAGGGAAAAAGGTCATCGTGGAGATCGAATTATGAAACGTTGAGGTGGCTTATACCACACTAAAGGATCAAGAATAAGACCTTACTCTTGAGTTGAGTTTCAGGAAGAAAACGCTCAAGGCCTCCTACAACCAGGTGATTCTCCTAAGGTAAGAGCTCTTTAAAGCTAGGGCCTCCCAAGTTAGTCTGCAAGATGACCTTGTTGCCACACGAGCTAAGCTTGTTGTTGCCGGTAGAGGTGTTCACAGTCTGGTCCAGTCTGATTTGGGCCTAAAATCCTAATTGAATTGAAAGATGAAATTTCCTAAGAAAATAAACTAAAATGAATTGAAAACTAGTTCAAATAGATCAATAAAGATAGGTTTTTTTGGGATGAAACTAGAAAATCTAATCATAACAGCAAGCAAATAAAAAAAAGAGAAAAAAATTTATTGAACAAATCATTTACTAAACTCTCTCAAGGTCCTTGTTGGAGTATGCAAAGGAAAATTTATCGAACAAGAAAATTATGCAAGTTGCAAAAGACTACCAGTGGTAGTGGCAGGCAGTGAATGCATCAACCTTTTCAAAAGTACAATTATGGTTAGTGTAGATGAATGAGGGAGAACACTTTTAATCTTAATCTAGAAAACATCCATTTCTAACAAATATACAAGAAAAATGGAGTGGATTATACATTGGCTCATCATGGCTTCTGCTATGTAAATTATACACTTTAAATGATGAAGTATAATAAATGAAAGCAATAATTGTAAAACAAAAACAAAATATATTTAAGACCAAAAGAAAAACTAAACACCTAAACCAAAAGAAAAACTTTTTCAAGTCATAATTATTGGCTTACTACCTCCGGTTGCTAAAAACCTTGTATATACCCTTGAATAACATATTCATTGATAGCTTGACTGATGATGGATTAAACGGGTGGATAAATTTCCAAGATTGGGCCATTTATAGGTCTTCTTTATTGGTTTTTCTCTCTCTTGGAAGGACCTCCAATGGCTTCAACACAAATATGGGTCCGATATAACGACTCATGATTATATTGGACCTATAAAGCCAAATAGCAAATAGATAAATTCATATGGTCTTTAGATTCTACATATTAAAGTGGGTTTTTGATGAAAATAAAAAAGGAAATAGAAGGAAAGGGGAGACAACACATTAAGATGTTGTATTAAAAGGGGGAGAACAATAAGGGAAAGATGGCAGATGAAGTAATTTGTAACAGAGAAATTGGAGATGGTAGTCACAGAGAGAGATAAAATAAGATGATTGTTGTATTTAGTGGGAAAGTAGGGGAAATTTTAAGGCTAGGGAACTTAAGTTATGTTACTTTTCTACTTATACCTCTTTTTTCTTAAGTAGGTTTAAGCCTTTAAGGTATAATGGATCTGGTTCGGTTACCCGGTTTCAGTTTTTAAAACCACAACCAAACCATATTGAATGAGTTTTATGATTTTTAAATCGGTTTTTTCTCTTGATTCGGTGTTTTCAGTTAATTTTTCTTGCTTTTAATAGTTTAATTGGTTGGTAGGTTTTTTTAACACCCCTAGCTACTAGAGAAGAAAACTGGCATTTACAAGTGTAGTTGGAAGTCCTAAAGGATTCTCATAATAAGTTTCAAGAAATTTTCAAGGGTTTAGCAGCCTTGATCAAGACGATGAGAGACAAGATTTTCTCAGCCATATCCAACCTATACTTCTTCGATCTCTCAAGAGGAACACAAGTGGATTTCAACGCAACCTTCTATCTGTTCCTTAACCATGATTTCACATATGTATTCTCACTCAGGGTCATTTCAGCCTAACGAGGGGAGTATATAGTTGAGGAACCGGGGCTGGATTCTTAAATCCCTCTACACACACACACACACACACATTTTATTTTATTTACATCATTTCTTTTATAATATAAATATTTTATCTTCATGTTTTTTTTCCATGAGCTTAAAGTCCTCGTGTAAGGTTCTTGTCTAGATCCAATGTATATATCTAGTTAAACATTTATATGTCCAACGCCTATATTTAAGAGATCATTTTCGGGTCCAACGCTCATTCTTAGAAGATTGTTTATGGTTCCAATGCTCATATTTAGTTAACCATTTATGGGCCCAATATCCATACTTAGGAGATCATTTCTAGATGGTTCTGCCTTATAGGAATCGATAAGGAACATCATTTGTAGGCATTTGCTTATTGTTGATGCAATGTTTATCTCATCCTTGGAGAAAAGTGTGATCGCATTAGGGAAAACATGTTAATCTCTTTCAAGGTAAAATATGTCATAGCACTAGGGAGATGTTCATTACTTTTAAAGTAAGTGTACTATCGCACAAGGAAGAGTAAATTCATCCCATCTTTGAAAGATTTGAGAGGCTTGCATCATGGGGAGACCGTATACATCCTTATTGCTGATACAATGTCTATCACATTAGGAATCAATCACTTCCAAGATAAAATATGGCGTAGCACTAGGGAGATGTTCATTATTCCCAAAATAAATATTTCCTCGCACCAAATAGAGTAAATTCATCCTATTTTTGGAAGATTTGTGACCTGAAACATACAAAACATTTGTTATTTTAAACAATATAATTCATATACAAGAAATTTAAATTTCTAGTCATTGACCATAATAAATTTCTATCATGTTTTAGGGTGTAGCCTTCCAAAAAAACATGTCATTCACAGTAGGGAAAAAATGAACCTGGCGATTGGATATTACATTGGCTTCTTTTATAGCCTCTAAGGTCTCCTCCTTCATGGAAGGAGAAATGATTCACATATCAGAAAAATATATTTGACTTATGGTCTCACTAAAGAGCCCAAGATTTATTTGGAGTTAGAGCGAGCACAGGCCCAACGCGACCCACTAACGCTTGAAGCTCAGCACTTAACTGAACTCATAGATAATAGGTCTGGCATCTCACCAGACGCATATACGTCTAAGCTCAGCACTTGACGAAGTTCAGAGATGATAGCTCATAACCTCATTATAGTCATCCTATTGAATGGCTGTTGCAGAAAAAAATAAATAAACATTGATCCATCAAATAGTTAATTTTTTTTAAAAAAATTTGAATACGCCAAAATAATATATAAAATGTAGTTTTAGAAAAAGAATGACGTATAGTCTCACCAAGGAGCCCAAGATTCTTTTGGAGTTAAAGCGAGCACAAGTTCAATGCAACCCGCTGACGCTTGAAGCTCAACACTTGGTTGAACTCAGAGATGATAGGTATGGCATCTCATCATACGAACATACATTTGGACTCAGCACTTAACTGAGCCCAGAGATGATGGCTCATAACCCCATTTATAGTCATCTTTTTGAAGGGTTGTTGCAGAAAAAAAAAAACAATAAATATTAATCCATCAAATAGTTAATTTTTTAAATACATCAAAATAATGTATAGAGTGTGTTTTTAAAATCATTTTAGAAAAAGAATGAGTTTTAATTAACATATAAATCAATGAAAAAAAAAATGATCATCGAACCAAATAAAAAATCTCTTTTATCTGTGTAGCATTCTCAGCCTGGAATTAATTAAACAAAATTTCTCTTTTATATTTATTCCAATTGAAATCTACATTCATTTTGTATTTTTTTTTTTGTCTTGGAAAATTAATAAGATTTAAATTAATTTATATTGGAAGCTTCTTCCAACTGGGTCGAGCTTTTAAAAAAGAGTACCTGAAATCAGCTGAAAGTACATACACTTCATTTCCTTTGGTCCAGAAAGAAAGGAAAACAAGTACAGTAGCTGAAATCGAACCATGTAGCGGATCGGTTATTTATCGAATCCCAAAAGAAACCATGCAGCGCAGTTGGAGGACATGTGGAGTTCGTGCAATTTTTTATTTTTATTTTTTGTTCAATTAAGGAAAAAACAAACGAAAAGAAAGAAAAACAAGTTTAATGTCCAAGTTGAGTAGTTACCCATCATGACCAGGTTGTCCCATAGGCAAGTGAGGGGCATTATTCTCACTTTTTCTTGCAGAAGTTGTGGAGTTCCCTTTACCTTTTAGAAACGCTTGACTACTAAGTTTAATCTTTTAACAACCATTTGATAGAAGTTTTTAGTTGATGAGTTACTATCCAACTAGCAATCGAGTGGGTCTGATCAGCACTTTTTGTACATCTTTTGGGTGTTTGCAAATCCAATCACATTATACCAAGCTCCTTGATCCCTAGGATTTTCTCTGTCATGACTCTACGTGTTTTTTATTATTTTTTTTAAGCTTTCAAACGAGATTATAGCGGCAATTTCTAATCTTGACTCTTAATTAATTTAAAGATTAATTGTTTAATATTGTGATAATTTTTATTTTTTTTAATTATATAGAAAAATCATAAGTGGTTTTATTTTTTATATCAAACCTTGTAAATAATTGTGTTTCAAATCTTGATTTTATAAAAGTTAAAATAATTTATTTTTCATTTGATGAAGATATATTTTTTATTTATTTTATAACAATTTTAACCCTGTATATTTTTTTAAACCCGCTTTTTAAAAACTACAATTAAAAATATTTTATCCAGATTACCTTTGAGAGTTCATGGTCTTGTACCTTCAATCAAGTCTCTAGCGGGCGTAGACGAACCCTATTTTGGGGTTAAAATTAGCAAACGTAGGGAGCAGGGCATTTTGGGCATTATGCTCACAGCATGGTGCAAAAAATATTCTCCTGTATAAGGAATAAAAAGAAAAGAAAAGGAAAAGAAAAATTATTCTCCTGCACAAGGATTTAAAAATATATATGTTTTGTTTTTTATTGCATGTGCCGACGTTTGTGGGGGGAAGCCACTGCGTGTCAGAACATAATGACTTAGATGGGGCCCACCCACTAATGCCGTGCCACGTTGATCGCACGCATATAGCAATTGTCAAACCCGAGGCAGTGGCCTGTGGAATGTTAACGGCGTTTAGTGACGGCATTCTTGTCCTGATCCTAGGTAGCAGCCACCCAAGAAGTCCAACAGAAAAAACAAGAAGTTAAATTGGTAATAGCAATAATGACCTTGTCGGTTGGTTCTCTATTCCAATAATTTACCCGATCTCACGACTCCCTTTAATCACTTTGTGTTTGGACAAAGCAGGCAAATCGTGAGATGGACGGGAATACACGAACATAGACAGAAGACTCCTTCGCAGGCTACTGGAGGGATGAAAACGACGTGTTCATCTAAGCTAGTGTCGGGAGGACTATCCTTGCAACTTTAGAAGGTATTTTGACGGTTTTTTTTTAATATTTTTTATTTAGAAGTATATTAAAATAATATTTTTTTATTTTAAAAAATTATTTTTGACATTAGTATATCAAAATAATATAAAAATATAAAAATTTTAAATTTTAAATTAAAAATTTTAAATATTCATGAAAAGATATTTGGAATGCAATTCCAAACTAGTATTGATATCTGTTAATTTATTAGCTAAATGATATTAATATATACAATATGATATTGCGAGTAAAAACAATCTTTTCTTCACATGAATTTTCAAAAACTTGCTATGAAAAAATGGGATTTGCATTAAAATTGATGCCTTGATTATTATATATATCATAAATAATATAAAAATAATGCGAGTGAAAACAATCTTTCTAGTTTGTTTATTATTATGATAGTTAACTATCCAAAATGTTTTTAATTACTAATTACTTTTTACTAAAACATAAGAGAAATTTGAGTCTCTTGAATATATAAGAAAAATAAGTATATAAAAAAATTAAGATTTTAAATATTTTATTTTACTTGGGGATAAAATAACAAGTGTATGTGAAAGAAATGTTAGAGGTTATAGAATGTGAAGGGGAAAGTAATAATCAGAAATGAGAGAGTTCAGGTCATTAAGTTTTTTTTTTTCTAATATCATTCTCATTCCAGTTGTTTGATTGAAATACAAAGAGAAAGAACAGGTCCTATATATACATCAGAACTACTAACTAATTCTATCCTACACGAAAAGAATATTGCACACAATCAGCTATATGACAGGCTGGAAAGCTAAAGGAAATGACAAAGAATTCATAATAATTCCAGCTAGGAAAAAAAAAGGAAATGCAATAAAAAAATAAAATGGTAAAACAATTATCCTTTCTCTTCCAACAACTTTCTATCTTTCATATTCTTTAACAGCCCCCCACAAGATGGAGCATGGTAGTTTGCGATGCCCATCTTGGACATGTGAGAAGATAACAAGTATGCAGGTAGAGCTTTTGTAAAAACATCAGCCAGTTGAGACTTTATAGAGATGTGTGTAGTCTTCAAAATCCTTTTCTTGAATTTTTTCACGGATAAGGTGACAATCCAACTCAATGTGCTTGGTCCTTTTATGGAATACGGGGTTCAAAGCAATGTGCATCGTAACTTTGTTATCACGTTGCAACACAACAATATGAGGATGAGAGTCATGACACGATAGAAAATGAAAGATTACTTAGAAGAAAACACAACCAAGTAATCTCTAAACCAGTGGTAGCCATGGCACGATACTCAGCCTCTACTAAAAAATGAGACACCTCTGATTGCTTCTTGGATTTTCAAGAGACCAAAGATGAACAATGGAAGGTGCAAAATCAAAAAACAGAACGTCTGGTATCAGGATAGGATGCCTAATCAGAATCACAATAGGCTACAATGTCTGACTTGCTTGAAGAGGGAAAGAAAAGCCCCTACCCTAGTGTCTCTTTGATGTATTTAAGGATTTTAAATGTTGTTATCAAATGTAGATCAAGTGATTCATGAATTGACTTAAGATTTACACACTATAAGATAAATTTGGTCTCGTGATTGTCAAGTATAAAAGTCTCCCAATTAACTGCATGTAATAAGTATGATCAAATAAGAGTGTACCATATTCTTTGTTAAGCTTCAAATTTTGATCCACAAAAAGCTTAGAAGGCCAAGATCCTAGAGTGCCAAAACTTGCTAAAATGTCTAGAGCATATTTTTTCTGACATATTTATATCCCTTGTTCTATTTTGGCAACTTCGATCCTAAGAAGATACCTCAATTTTTCTAAATCTTTGATCTTGAACTTGTTGTTGAGGAAGACCTTGATATCCTCGACAATAACAAGAGAGTCACTTGCTAATATGATACCATCTACATATATTAGTAGTGATGTGAAAGAATGATTATCTTGTTTGATGAACAAACTATAATCAAATTTGGACTAACAAAAGCTAAATTCAAGCAAAGAGGTAGAGAAACTTGAGTACCATTGACATGATGCTTGCTTTAACCTATAAAAACTCTTAAGTAGTCTACAAACTTGATAAGTTTGGCCTTGGGTATATCCAAGACGTCGTTTCATGTATATTTCCTCATATAAGTTTTTACAAAGGAAGGTGTTATTGACATCTATCTGATACAGATCCTAGCCTTTAACTGCAACTATAGCTAAAACACATCTTATTATGAATAGTTTGGAAACATGGGAGAAAGTTTCGTGGTAGTCAATATCATCTTGTTGTGTGTATCCCTTTGCAACTAATCTCGCATTGAATCTTTAAATCTTATCATCTAAATTGTACTTTATCTTATAAATATATTTGCAGTCAATAGGTCTTTTTCCAGGAGGAAGATCAATCATTATCCATGTTTGGTTAGACTCAAAAGCTTTTAACTCATTCTTCATGGCTTTACACCAATGAGGTTTTTTAACAGCTTAGGCATATGTTTATGGCTCAATGTGTTAGGATATGGAAGCAGAGAATACTTGAAAATGTAAAGATAATTTATTGCATGAAAAGAAATTACTCAAATGAAATTGTTTACTTGAAATAGCCTCAATTGTTATGATCTAAATTAGATCGAAAGAGTTGAAGGAAGTCAGGTGATAATGAAAGTCTTGTAAGTATTTGGGAGCTTGTTTCATCTTAGCAGACTTAAGAATATAAAGAGAAGAAGTAGATGAGTGTAGTGTAGGAGGTGATGTTGTGTAAATAAGAGAATGTTGATGATTCAAGAAGGAAGTATGATCTGATTGTGATGGGTTATGCTAAATATTTATGTTGATTGTATCAAAATAAATGTTTTCATTTAAATATAAATCATTTGAATTGAAGTGTGAGCAAGGGTTTTCAGACATTGGACTAAAATGAGTGCAAGTATCATACATAGGATTTGAAGTAAGAGGATAATGAGAATTAAGTTGTTGATGTACCATTTTTTTAGAACATGTTGTATCAGAAGAAGTTTTGGATACAAATATTTTCAAAGAAAAACTATACTCTTGAAAGGTTATATCTTTGTGTGAAAAAAAGTGTCATTTGTTTATAAGTCTAACAACTTATAACCCTTTATCCTTAAAAGATAACCAAGAAATATACACCTTCTTGCCCACTAGTCAAAATTCTTCCTTACCTGACTTATAGTGGTGCTAAAATAGAGGCACCCAAATAATCTCAAGTGATAATAAATAGGACTGGTTTTGAAAAATGCTTCATAAGGTGTCTTATTTTGTAGTAAATATGTAGGGCTACGGTTTACAATATAAGTTACAGTGAGGATACAATCATTTAAGAATTAAAGAGGTAAGTTATCTTGAAATATAAGAGCTCTAACAATATTTATGTGTTGATGTTTTCTCTCAACAATCCTATTTTTCTATAGGGTTTCTACATAAGTTCTTGGGTGAATAATGTCATTTTTATGGAAAAAATATCTCATTTAGAACTCTATCCCATTATCACTTTTTAAGTACTTAACCTTAGCTCTAAATTGAGTATTAATCAAATTATAGAATGACTCTATAGATTTTCATGCATCTGACTTGTTTTTTAGTAAATAAAAGTACTACGGGATAGATCATCAACAATAATAAAAAAATATATATTTTTTCATCATAAGCAACCACAAAATATAGCCCCTATAAATCACAGTGTATAAGTTCAAAATTGAAAAAAGATTTGTACAAGCTTTGATCAAAAGAAAGTCTATGTTATCTTGCCATGGGGCAAATAGAGCAAGGAGTTTCATTGATAGTAGAGCATAAGTTTTTTTTTAATTACAATTGGATCTTTAATTAATTGTAATCTAGAGTTGGAAATGTGGTCTAGACGATAATGTCGTAGATTAGAAACATGATTAGTGTTTGCAACACAAGCAAAAGCCAGATGATAAGTATCAAAATACTTGGATAATTTACACATTAAAGCAATAGGAGATACTTTAATGTGTTGGAGGTGGTAAAGACCATTCTTCATTTCACTCAATCAAATCGTTGTCCATGATGTGAGGTCCTATAGAAAACAAACATTGGACAGAAAAACAAAACAACAATGGATATTTTTAGCTAGTGTTGGTGAATAAAGAAGATTGAAAATAAATGAAGAAACACATAAAATATTTTCAAGAGTGATCAATTTGAAGAGCTTAACAATGCCTATAAATGTGACTAGGACCTCCTGACCATTGGGAAGTTTGACATTATAAGACACAATGATTGTGATTTTTGTAAAAAACAATGGTGCTACAGATCATACGATGTGTAACTTCTGTATTTATAATCCAATAAACATTAGTAATAACAAAAAAATTATGTGTGTAAGTGGAGAGACAGGTTGCGATGCCAGACATAGATGTAAGACTTGTGTAGTTAATGAAAGGGGTGGTCGAATTGTAAGGCATAGGAGAATAAGTATCTGCTAGATTGTGCTTCTCATGAAAAAACTGCAAGATTTTCTGATACTAATTCGGAATCAGAGTCATCTTGTCAGTGTGATTCTTTGAAAAATCCTCAATTACAATCATGTTGGACTGACTAGCATGCACATTTGATCTCTTTACCTTGTTGTATAACTTGTGACTAGAAGGCTATCCCATCAGCTTGTAACACTTCTCTACTAAATGACCACTCATGTAACAATGACTACAAGTGAGAGGTTTTTCATTTCCTGCCTTGAAACAGTCCTCCAAGAGATGCCCTTGAATCTTATAATAAGGGCAATAAGATATGCTAAATGGCCTGAAACTTATTGATGCATTTCTGGTGAAAAGAGCCATTGATTTAGGGGTAGGTGTGCAAGACAACATCCGATGTTGTTAAATGAGGGAGAAAACTTGTTAACTCATTGTATGGGATCCATTAACATGATTTGATCTTGTATGTTGGAGTATGTTTCATTCAAACCCATTAGAAACTGAATTACAAAATCTTATTGATAGCAAGCATCCAAGACCTTTATCTATCCACAAGAACATTCTGGCATAGTAGATATTGGCCAAATCATTCCCTTGATTCAAGTTAGCTAGAGCCTTTTTTAGTTGAAAATTTTGTGGCCCAATTTGCTGAGTAAGTCTCTCACATAGTTCATTCCAAATCTTATATGCATTATTAATAAGGATAAAAAAGGATTTCACCGAAGGACTTATAGAGTTATGAATCTAAGAAACAATCATATCGTTGCATCTCTCCCAAGTTTCCAGAAGAGGATAGTTGGGATTTAAGGGTCTTGTGATACTGTCATTAGCAAAACGAGATTGTTTTCTGCTCTAAGAGCCCTTTGTATAGACCTTGCCTAAGTGACATAGTTCTATGTAGTTAAGAGATCAGTGACCAAACTGAGAACTGATGTATCACCATTGTCAATACCATAGTTTTTAAACTCAACCCGGTCCAATGCCCGGGTTCCGGGTTTTGATCGGGTCACCGGGTCGCCCAGGCCAATTATGTTTTTTTAAAATCAAAACGACGTCTTTTTAGTAAAAAAAAAACAAAAGTCAATGGTTTGCAACCGAGTTTTTGACCAGGTCACCCCGGGTTTTGCCTTTTCTATTTTTTTAAAACCTAGCCCAGTTCCAGTCTCAGGTCGGTCGGGTTCTGAGTCAACCCGCCGGGCCGAGCCGGGTTTCAAAACTATGGTCAAGACGATATAGGCCATTTTGATTTGATAAGTTGGGAAAATATGAGGTTGGTTTCATAGCAATAATTGGTGTTTGTTGATATTTTCGGTTTCTTTCTTCGTGGTTAGCTAAGCAACCATAAGCTCTGATACCATGAAAGAAATGTTAAAGGTTGCAAAAGGAAAAGGGGAAAGGAATAGTCATAAACAAGAGAGTTCATGCCATTAAGTTTTTTTTTCTAATATCATCCTCATTCCAGCTGTTTGATTAAATTATAAAAAGAAAAAAAAAAGATCCTATATATACATCAGAACTATTAACTAATTATATCCTACACGAAAAGAATGTTACATGTTACACTCAACTAGCTATATGACAGGCTGGAAAGCTAAAAGAAAGGACAAAGAATTCCTACGACAAAGAACTCCTAACCAATTCCAGTTAAAAAAAAATAGAAATATAATAAAAAAAATAAAACGGTAAAACAATTATCTTTTCTTTAGCAACAACTTTCTATCTTCCACATTCTTTAAGAGTATTTGTATTGATATTTAAAGCATGTACTCAAAGGATTAGATGTTGTTATAATTAATAATGTCTGCTTTCTACTCATTCTTTTAGTTTCAACATATTTAATGGAATTTATTTTCTTAAATTTATTTGATTTATGTAGTTATTTTTTAAAATCATATATTCTTAATTTGCATTAAAATGAAGTGAACAATCCCTCTTGAATTTAAATATTTTTTTTTGTAAGACAGTGAGATTTAACGAATGGAATGTTTGATGAGTTTTTGTGTTTTATTTTTATTTTTTTAGAAAAAGTAAAGAAAGACTTTGACTTGCAATTTCTGATTCAAATAAGATATTTTTCTAGAGAGAAAATACAGATATTAATACTAATTCATTTAAATAAATGAATTTTTATTTTAATCAAGAATAGTAAACATATAATATCATCGTTTTCTAGTTTCTCTCATCTTAGATGCTAAAGAGATTTAACATTAAATATCTAAGAATCGTATAAATAATTCTGTGAAGCAATATTAGAAAAAATGGACAAAAACACTAACATAATTTGGGAGTTAAATAAAACTGTTGAGAATCAAAAGGAGAAGAAGAGAGTGTTTTGTTCGTAAACAAAATCTACAATCATTAAACACATACAGTAGTCGAGTTAAGGTGTAAATATCAAACTTATTGATCACTTCAAACAAGCTAAGTAAGTGTAACTAAGACGAATTGAATATACATGTAGTGATTATGAGCTTAACATTAAGGTGAACTCATTGCAGGACAAACAATATCTGACGAGCTGAGGACGAGGAGGCAGAATTATGGCTGGGGCCATTTGCTGCTTTCGGTAAAACAAAACTTGCCAGAAAAGCATCAATTCCGTTGTAATTAGTACTTTACTGCTGATGGACAGACCACCACAAGATAGTGGGGGATTTGGATGGTTTGTTTGTTTCTGTATTTTAAAAGTTTTTTTTGTTAATAGTTTTGAAATTTGTTTATTTAAAATTATTATTTTTAGATTATTTTAATATTTTGATATTAGAAATAAATTTAAAAAAATAAAAAATATATTATTTTAATATATTTATAGTAAGAAGCACTTTAACAACAAAAAAATATCAGTGATTCAAGATCAAATGGGGTCAAGTCAGAAGACACGTGCTAACACACTGGCTGTACTACACCAAGATAAAGCCAGAAGACACGTGCTAACATACTGGCTGTAGTACACCAAGATAAAGCCACGTGGAGAGCAGCGGGTGATCCTAATTCCGTATAAGCTAACTGCTGCCATTAGTGGGTGGTAAATGGTTAGATGACAAAAGCTGCTGTCGTCATGCACAGCTGGCAAGTTCTGGGCCTGATTTTTTCTCGGTGGCTCTTTTTCTACCCGCGGTGGATTTTTGTTACTTGATGATTTTACATGTAGGTTTTTTTTTGGTGGTGTTTTGGTAAAAACGATGAGCAATGTGCCTCGCCAAACAACTTCTCGTTCACATACATACATTAGCATCCAAGAAAATTGTTCATCGCCGACAATCAATTCTTTTTTAATTATTTTTCTGAACTACTTTCAAGATTTTGTCCATTGGAAGACAGGCCTCTCATGAAGAGAATGATAAAGATGAGATGTCAGGGAATGTAAGGATTCATGGGCTTGGTTTTATTTTAATGACGGACCAAGAAAATCATTAATGAACTACAAAAATACCACTCAACCGATCCTAAAAAAGAGTAGGTTAAGATGATCAGGCTTGTAAAATGTCATCCAGCTCGACAACCAAGTCAATGACTTGTGATGAGAAAACTAGAAAAAAGAAAGATACAAAAGAGGAGTCAAAGGCCCTTTCCTTGAGCGTTTTGGCATTTCATCTTCACTTCTTATTCTTCATCCCCGGAACGGGAGGATGGATTCCTTCCTTTCTCCTCCTTTCATGGCTATCCCGGTGAAGCTTTTGTGATTCTAGGAGTGCTGTTATCATCAGTCTTCACATACTGAACATTATACATAAATGGCACCTGGATTTTATTTATTCTCACAATCAGGTGTCAACAAGCTTGGATTGCCTCTCGTTTTTTTACTTGGCACTAGGATTGCAGGCACGCACGATAAAACATTTTATACTGCCCAGTATATGTACAACCTTCTGCCTTGACTTCGTTTCATCAAATACACAAATATTTCCATTAAATTCTCGAGTGAACAATTTTTTTTCTGCATGAAAAAAGTTCCGACTTCAACTCACTGTAGCTCCATTAGCAGGTCCCTACCATGCCTTATAAACTTTTCTGGTAGCACAAGAACACCATCCCTTGGATATGGCAGCTGCCGTCCAGTTATGGAAACATTCCCTCAAGAAACTCATCAAAGTTGTCATCATCGTCTGTTTTTTTATTGCCTCCAGAAATTGCAGGCTTTTTACCTGCCAAAGGAAAAGAAGGTACAAGGTGTTGAGTTCACCATTTATGGCCAAACATATTGCCATGAAGCAAAACAATTTTTTTCCAGGAGGAGTACAGAAATTATTATGCTTCAGTTAGACATCATTCTAAAATCCATTTAGCAATCAGGTAGAGAACCAAAGCTTATTTTGCCACTAATGTTTTCAAGGCAATTGCCCTTCGTCTTGTATTAGCACAGCTGACTAAACAGCACTCCAGTAATCCTCCCTTTAATTCAAAAGTTGTTCAACTTGAGATGGATTAAGGTCACATGCAACGTTTGTTTGTTTAAACCGACCCTCCAGCTATGGAGCCAATTCTATAGAACAAAAGCTCCAATTCACACTTTGAGAAAAGAAAAGCATAATGGCACCTTTGAAAGGACACACAAACAGCGAGTGAAAATACCCACAAGTGAGTGTCATCACATAGGAAACTGTAAATGAAAAATAAACATTTTATCATTATTTGTAGCCACAAACCTCTTCTCTTCTCCTCGCTCCCTTTATTGTCCAAATCATCAACAACCTCAAGTAGTTCCCTGAAAGGTGGACCGTGAGCTTTCTATACAGCAAGTCAGGGACAATAAAAATTTACCAGGACATAGGTTCACAAGTGGACAAGAATCTGCAAAGCGCTCATACCGTTTTCTTATACGATCTCCTTTCTCCCTTTTCTCTATTTGTTCCTTCTCTTTTCTTCTTTTGTAATGAAGTTTCTCAGCACATCTATTTGGAAACAGTTAACATTTTAGAAAGGAATTAGTAAAAGAACTGGAATGAAGTTAAAGAATATGAAAATACATTAAGGAGATATATTTCATGGGAACAAAAGCAAAGATACCTAAGGCAAAATAAAATACCAGTTGATGACATTCTCATGTGAATTTTGAATTTAATTAACTAAACTCCTCAGCAAAAGTTCTATATTTAGATGGTACTGATACCTAACTAATCTGTTCTGACATTATAGTAGGGCATCACATTGAATCCAGCTCAAAAAAAAAAAAAATAGGATTATGCAAAGGCACCATATATCAATAAGGCGGAACTGATAACTGACAAAACCATACAAAGATGATAAGACCTATAAGTCAAAAATAAGTGAAATAGTTTCTGACTACAGCATTATTCAGATCCCAAATCTGCAGCAATGCTGCCAAGGGACACCACGTTTCACATAACTATGTAGTTGGATTATGGGGACAGTTAAAGCTACATAGAAACAGAGTCTACTATTACAAAAGCAAAAGTAAATGGGCGTGCCAACCTTTATAGATAACCAACCCACCTGTCACAAAGTATCAATTTCACCAGGGCTTGCTTGTTTTCACCAGCTTCAAAATAAGAAAAGTTCACCTGCAGGCATCGGAATGCAAAGATCATATAGAGAAATGAAACTGTAGCCAAATTCAGAGAGCAAGATGTAATGATGCTCAAACTATACACAAGCATACAAACTATAATGCTATTAAATTTATTGCTGGAAGTATAAACACTTACCTCATAGCTTGCCAAGCCATCTTTCACATCACAATGCTTGTTACCACAAATGAACTGCCCTGACAGAAAGGGGAATAAATCAATTTCCAATCCCCAAACAACAAGACATTCTTTCAATGCCATTCCATCATGAACAATATTACAGCACAGTAGTACCCAAACAAGCAGGAAGAGAACCAGAAGTTTTAACAAGCTTTTTGTGGAAAAAATCAGCATCACAAAAATTTCCAGAGCCCCAACTTTCTCTAGCATCCTTTAAACTCATAAAATTGAAGGGAAAATTTGACAGTATTTAATAAAAGTCTATTTTCAGAAATCTTGGGCACAGACGCAAACATTAAAAAAAATATATGTTGAGATTTAGATTACTAATGTGTTAGAGCCTGAGAGTTAAAAAAGATCTAATGGTAGCATTCACATATTATAACCAAGACCCGACTGATAATTAATATTTTGCTTGGATGAGTAAAATGTTGTGGCACTACCCATACTTCAACACCTGAATGAGCTTCTAGTTGTGCAAAACAGGTAATAAAGATGTGATGCTGACAGTTATGCATCAGGCATGTTTATCACAGCATTTCAGTTAACACTATAAATAAAAGTGTTTCCATGGATAAAAACAAAAGAAGACGGATTGCTTCCTGAAATGGCATCTAATCCTTGAATAAAATCACTAATGCGTGTGATTGAGACTGTAACTAAAATAACCAGCTAAGAAAAAATATTACCTTTTCCAGATATGACTTCCTTCTCTGTCCTCCATCTCAAACCAATCTATAAGGAAGAATTCAAAAATAGAGAAATATTATATCAAATAGAATGCAACTCACCATTGAGTGTTTAGAAGATTTTGTATTAAGTCTTGGCGTGCAATATAGCAGTTTGACACATCCTTTCTGTTTTTCCTTTTAGAAGCACATATCCTCTCTTTTTAAAAAAAAAAAATCACTAATTCTGCAACATCGAACTTGTGCATACCAAATCCAATAAAGTAGTCAGTTTCCACAGAACCCTGATAGTCCCAAAACATTTGGCAATGCTGCTTCAATTCACCACACAAAGTCACAAATATGCTTTTTATTCAAGTTTCTCTATGTGATAAAAGGACTTAGAGAGGCAAACAGCCAGAAAAACAGAAATCTTGCCCTACTTCCCAGCAAGAAGAAAGAAAGGGTAATGCATTTCAAGATACCGTCCTCTAACAAAGATGAAATAAATGCCAAGTTTAGACCATATGGGATGAGCAAAAAAAAAAGCCAGAAGAAAATATTGTGCAATGTCAGAAAAGGAAAATCCAATCTACAACTCATATTTTGCAGCCAGTTTACTTCATTCTTTTGATGTAACAATGAAATATATTCTCAAGCACATCAGAGTGACAGTTCATTCATTACAGCTCAGATGTGATGACTTTGTGTAATGGAAACCCCATACCTTGCCAACCTTGTAGTGTGACATATCAGCAATGCAATATCTTCAAAGAGTCTAAGGAAGTGCACAGCATATTAAAGAGGATTTTAGATGTAGTAGTAACAAATATAGTTCAGAACATATGATAGTTCTTAACCATAATATAGTTCAGAACATCAAACATCCGTTCGCAAAGGATACTCTTTAAAAAGCTTATCATAGTAACGCTTCACAAGCCTTTGCTCCCAGGATGCATCCATATCATCTTCCTCCGAACGTATGAACCTTGACAATATAAAGGGGAAGTGATAGATGACATAATTGCAAAGTCTAAATTAGAAAGGAAGAAAAAAGACACGTTAACCATGTAGGTGTGGATGGATTTTCCACCATCAAAAGTGTCACAGAATAGGATTCAAGATCGAAAATGATTCAGTGTGAATTGAGCATGAAAAGAAATGAATGATAATACAACGAACAGTGAATTAAACTTTAACATATGTGGTTGGATGGAAACATACCATCCCCATACTTAACTGGACATTAAATAATACGCTCTTGCTGCCTCGAAAATCAATGTTTTTATTCCTCGCCCTTTCTTGTTCTAGCACTAAATTGAGCCATATGACTCCTTATGTAAATCACGTAATTGCACTAGAAATAAAAAGATATGCCAACAAGCTAGTGCCAACTGCCAAATAGTTCCTAATTGGCACCCACCTCCTTAAATACATCTTTCTAACCTGATTAATTATTAGTTTGATATCATTGTTAACAAAATTTATTTAGGGCATCCATGCTGGACAAAAAATCACAAAAATACTCAGCACATCCAAGTCTACCTGGGCAGCTAAACTTATACATCAAAAAAATAAATAAAAAAATGATCAACATCACCAACAATCTCATGGATGCTTATAACAAGGCAACACAAGAAGATTAAAAAAAATCCAGAGTGAATCAACTTACCGGTATCCTTCTCTTAGGGTGTCTCTGTCTGTTCTAATCGGAAGCTTCTCATTGGTAGATTTTCCTTTCCCATAATAACTAACTGCACAAAAACACGAATGCCAAAATACATCCCGAAATTGCCCAGATAAAACAGTTATAATCTTGATATATATTTTTCCAAACCAAAACTTAGCCTATACAAACACAAACACGAAGAAAAAACAGCCATGAGAAATAATTTGCAAGCCATGTAAAGAAAAGAAAGGAAAAGAAATTTAAGGATGATTGTAGCCTCGTTCCGTTCTTAGAGGAGGAGATTGTTCACCATCCCATTTTGCTTTTGGACATTGAGTAAAGGAATATTCTACAAACACATTACTTCGTATTTGCATAAATCCCTTCCATGTCCTCATTTCAGCCTTTCTTTTAAAGATAAAAAACAATATCATTTCCTTCAAAAAAAAATTTTATAACAACGAAATATTTATTAATCCATTTAAACAGAAAAATCTATACAGCAAAATCACTAAATTCGATTAAACAAATAAATTAGAATCGGTGATTGTACCGTAATCGTTCAAAAATTTCTTGTGGCGATCGTAAGCGTTGAGGCCTCGAATATGAGATTGATATTGCCTTAAACCATTAAAAAAAAAAATTAAATGATAAGTCCATTGAAGGATATGTATGTACACTCATTTTTAAATTTTTCAAGAGAAAGAGTAAGTGAAGAGAATTACTGTTTTCTCTCTTCTCTGTCGAAGACTGCAGATTTTAGAGAGCCAAAAGAGGCCATGTATCACCTTCCGGAATACAAAACCCTAGAAAATAAATCTGTAATAAAATTTTGCTGCTGTGTAGAGTGTTAAATCAGATGATGCCTGTCCAGTGCTCGCTCAACTTACATCACAAGGCTTCGCATTTCTTAAGACTTTACATGCTTGTGGATTTGGGCCGGGCCGGGCCGTAATAATTTTTCTGAAGGGTTCGTTTGGGTCGGGTTGGGCACGTTGATAATTAAGGGCTTTGGATATTATTGAAGTTTTTGCTTTTTTGATGAAATCCTTTGTCTTAATTCTTTAAAAAACAAAAATCATTTGTTTTTATTTTTTAGTGAATTTCCCGTAGATCTAGCGATTGGTACATCTTGATACCTCACGATGTTTATTCTTTGACCACGTTACGTCAAATTGAATTTAGTATTTAAATTTTATTTTTTTATCCGAGTGTTTCGAACTATTTTTTATTTAAAAATATAATTTTTTATTAATTTTAATCTTGAAAAATAATCTAATAACACCACACGTTTCATAAAAACATTGAGAAAAATATTAAAGAAGGGATGAAAATCTACACAGGCATGTCTATTTTTTTTATATAAAAAATTGTCCACGGAACTCAAAAATAAAAAAAGGTTGGGGAAGTAAATTGTGTTTAACCTTAGAATTGAGGGTGATTTTATGCACGCCCTGTTTGTTGTTTTATATTTTAAAAGTATTTTTAAAAAAATTTTAATTTTTTTAAATTAATATTTTTTGGTATTTTTATATCAATTTGATGCGCTGATATTAAAAATAATTTTTTAAAAATAAAAAATAGTATTTTAATATATTTTTAAATAAAAAACACTTTGAAAAGCAACCACACTTCAAAACATATTCGTATTCTATCTTTCTTCCTTAGTTTTATATAAATAATTTTTTATTAATCGAAGAAATTTTTAAAAAAAATAATTCAATAAAGTAACAAAATATATATATATATATAATTAATTAATTAAAAGAACAACAATCGAAACATCTGCAACTGCAATCACAAGAGATAGTCTAGGGTGGTATTAAACAAAATATGGAAATAGATGCTATTAGGATAAAAAAAAAATTAGAAGTGACAATAAAGAGGGGACAAAAATGGAAATACAATAAGTGAATATCAATCGTTAGACAAAATGTTTGAAGCTACTAGTTTCGTGTGATGTTTTATGAAAATAGAAGGGCATGGTAACCATCACATGGTACTTGGCAGCATCTCGTACTCTTGGTATTCCTTTTTTAAAATATTTTTTTAAAAAAAATAATTAAAATAATATATTTTTTTTATTTTTTAAAAAATTATTTTTAATATCAATATATTAAAATAATTCAAAAAAATAAAATAAATTTTAAAAATATTTTTTTAACATAAGAACATTCTTAATCAACCACTGATGTTTTATTCTTATTCTGTACTATAATTTGCTCCTCTAACCAATAATTTTTTTATAAAAAAAATCTTCTACTAACATTGAAATATTCTTAAAATGATTTTATTCAATTTATTAAAAAATACAAGATACCCAACGCTTAGAAGCGGCCCACCCACTGTCCAGTATTTTCAGACTAAAAGTATGTTCGAGTTTTTAAAAGTTTTAAAAAAAATTTTTATATTTTATGTGATAATGTTAAAATTAATTTTTAAAAAATAAAAAAATTATTTTAATATATTTTAAAAATAAAATATTTTAAATAATAATTACTACTATAATCTCAAACAGCCGTATAGCCGATAAAACAAATTAAGATCAGCACTCATAATTCACGCCCCAGAAAAAATGAAATCACGCCAGTCACCACACCCAGGAGAGATATTCGCAGCATGCAATTGTTCCCGCATGGCATTTCCCACTGCTGCAAAGGCATTGTCGTTCAACGCGCTTTTCGGACATTCTTGTTTCTTTTGCCGTTGAAAAAAACATTGCCTTTCCACTCTTACGTGGCACGACACTACTGGGTAAGTAAAACCCATGGAAAGAAAAACCGTAACAGCAGCAGCTGTAGTCGAAAGACAGAACAACTGTCTCCCACCTATGTTTTTCATTCTAGATTTTTTAGCAGAAGGGCAAAAAATTAATAATATTTGTAAGAAGAAGAAATGATTGGCAATGTATGATCTGTTTTTTTTTTTTCGATACGGGAATTGCCGTGCAATTATTTCCTTCTCAAGTGGCGTCTGTCAGTGCAGTCTGTCACTGAAAAACTCGCAGTTGGTGTGTCGTCGCTTTCGTGTCCTGTGTCTGTATAACAGCTATGCTACACCTACCACGAAAACAAAATCCATAACTATTTCTACATTTATTTAAATAAACATATAGAGAGACAGAGCTGTTGATTTGCATTGATCGTCTTTCTCACTGCCTCCTTCAATCCACTCTCTTTCTTTCTCTGTAGCACCGGTCTTCGACTGCGTGAGTCTGCAGGTCACTGTTCACTTTCTGATTTCTGTTTTCTATTCTGAGATCTGGTGGAGTTTTTTTAGTCATATTGAATTCGATTTCTAGGGGATGGAAGAAAGCGTGTCGTTTTTGTTTCAAGCTCAACAAACCTAGCTATTTTGTGTTCAAGCTATTGGTTTTTTAAGTCAATTTTGTAATTTTCTGAAAATCAAAAGGAAGTTCGAGTTTGATTGCTTTGTTTATAATGCTCTTCTAGAGATTTGAGGCTGATTAGCCTTTTTTTGGTGAACTTAGTTGATGGCTCATTTTGCTTACTGGATATATATTCAGCGCAGTTTGATTCTCGTTCTCTCTTTATGCAGTAGATCTGGGAGATAAGAGGTTGGTTTTGAAGTGGAGAGTTAGAGAGAAGCTGACACTTCTTAGCTCTTTGTATGATTAGGGATACATAGAGTTTGGTGAGGCCCTGCAGTTATTTCTATCCACTGTTCAATTCTGGGGTAAAGATAGCAGGTCTCAATGGAATCAGAAGGTGAAACCGGGGTAAGCACCGATGACGATTATAGTATATATTTTGAGTGTTTTAGTCTGGTTTAGATTGCTCTTTGGAGTGAGGTTCATTGAAACTCCTTGTATGGTTTCTGAAATGAGTGCATTTTGCTTGGCTACACAGGCGAAGCCTATGAAAAGTACAGGTGGACAAGTTTGCCAGATCTGTGGTGATAATGTTGGCAAGACCGCGGATGGTGAACCGTTTGTTGCTTGCGATGTTTGTGCATTTCCAGTGTGCAGGCCTTGCTATGAGTACGAGAGGAAGGATGGCAATCAGTCTTGCCCTCAGTGCAAAACCAGATACAAGAGGCTCAAAGGTAGGCTGAACAGCGTTGTCTCACTATATGCTTTATTCAATGTCAGAAAATGAAGAGATTGTGACTCTGATTCGAGTGCAACTTATTTTTGTTGAGTGCATATAAATTTTAAATTGTAATATCACATTAGTGTTTGGACGTTAAAAATAATGTGAAAATCGTTTTTTTCATGCAATGGAATGGAAAATGAAAATTCTCATGCCATCAAAAGCCAACTCTTTTGGAAGAGGAGGAGTTGCATAAATAAAGGCTGATAGCAAGTCAATTCTTCACCGGATGACTGACTTTTTGTATGATGTTATTAACTTTGAAATAGTTTTAGCATTAACCGTGAGGTCATATCAGGTAGCCCTGCCATTCTTGGTGATAGAGAAGAGGATGGTGATGCTGATGATGGTGCTAGTGATTTTAATTACTCTTCAGAAAATCAAAACCAGAAACAGAGGATTGTGGAACGCATGCTGAGCTGGCAGATGACTTATGGACGAGGGGAAGATTCTGGAGCTCCAAATTATGATAAAGAGGTTTCGCATAACCATATTCCACTACTCACCAATGGACATGAGGTAAGTCAATCAGCTTATGGTATGCTGTTGCTCTTCTTTTTCAAAAAATAAATAAAAATAAAATCAAAATTTAAAACCGAGATGATTTTTTAATGCAAGCCTGGAGTTTAATCTTTACCTACACATAACTTTTAGGTTTCTGGAGAGCTGTCTGCTGCATCACCTGAGCATATTTCTATGGCCTCTCCTGGTGCTGGTGCTGGTGGTGGGAAGCGCATCCCTTATGCATCTGATGTCCATCAATCATGTACATCCCTCGTTCTCGTGTTATATTTTTGTATGCTATGTGGTCCTACGTGGCATTTACTCTTTATGTTTTTTGTAGCTAATGTGAGGGTTGTGGACCCAGTAAGGGAGTTTGGTTCACCGGGACTGGGCAATGTGGCCTGGAAGGAAAGAGTTGATGGCTGGAAGATGAAGCAGGACAAGACTGTTGTTCCTATGAGTACTGGTCATGCTCCTTCTGAAAGGGGTGCTGGAGATATTGATGCTGCCACGGATGTGCTTGTGGATGACTCTTTACTGTAAGTTTCCACGTGGTTACGTTTACCATGTTTTCATAATCCATACCAATAATGTAATGGGGCCTTCCAAATTTTCACATCGCTTGCAATCTATTCTGATATTTGGAGCATTTGCAGTTAGCAGTTAGCAGTTAGCAATAATTGAGAATAGAAAACTAGGTGCTAACTACACTCAAATACTAGACTATAATACTCCTACACTCAAATACTAGACTATAATACTCCTGCCTGTGTTCTTGCAGGAATGATGAAGCTCGGCAACCTCTTTCGAGGAAGGTTTCCATTCCTTCTTCTAGGATTAATCCATACAGGATGGTTATTGTTTTGCGGCTTGTTATCCTCTGCATTTTCTTGCACTACCGAATAACAAATCCTGTGCGTAATGCCTATGCTCTGTGGTTAATATCTGTGATATGTGAGATTTGGTTTGCAATATCCTGGATACTGGATCAGTTCCCTAAGTGGCTACCTGTAAATCGTGAAACATATCTTGACAGGCTTGCTTTGAGGTAGGGTTTCTTTTGCATCTGCCCTTCTTGCTGCAATCAAATCTCTTCCCATGCTTCTCAAGTAATGATAACCTTTCCTTTTCCATATTTAAGATTTTGATTTTTGTTCTATATGGGTAACAGATATGACAATGAAGGAGAACCGTCCCAGCTAGCTGCTGTTGACATTTTTGTCAGTACTGTGGACCCTTTAAAGGAGCCCCCTTTGGTGACAGCAAATACAGTGCTATCTATTCTTGCAGTTGACTACCCAATTGACAAAGTCTCATGCTATGTCTCTGATGATGGTGCTGCAATGTTGACATTTGAAGCTTTGTCTGAGACTTCAGAGTTTGCCAGGCAATGGGTGCCCTTCTGCAAGAAGTACAGCATTGAGCCTCGGGCTCCAGAATGGTACTTTGCACAGAAGATTGACTACTTGAAGGATAAAGTGCAGCCATCTTTTGTCAAAGACCGTAGAGCTATGAAGGTATCAATTCAGTGCTTTGTTTACTTAGCCATGCCACTGTTTTCCATAGTTGAACCTTTCTTATGGCAAACTTCCTGTTGTCGCAGAGAGAATATGAAGAATTTAAAATTCGTATCAATGGGCTTGTTGCCAAGGCGCAAAAGGTGCCTGAAGAAGGATGGATTATGCAAGATGGGACCCCATGGCCTGGAAATAACACCAGAGACCATCCAGGAATGATTCAGGTAACAGCATTTTGGCTTTTCTTTATGGTTCAAGTTTTCATTGATTAGGCATGTTCTCTTAAGCTTTGGGCAACTTTTCTCTTCTAGCCTATAATGTTAAAAATATCTATGATATTGTGCACACTGGACAATTTCTTGTATCTTGCTGTACTGCACGTTATTTGCCTCGTATACTCTTTTAGTTTTTTTTCCCTAGTCATGTCATGTCCAGCCTCGTGCTCTTTATTCTGCCTCCAAGTTTTGCAAATTTTTGAATTTGGATTCATGAGTTTGCTGAAGCCAATCAAATGAACTCATATCCCAAGCACAAGTACCCTAAGAAAGTTCTCATTTTCGCGCTCAGGTTTTCTTGGGCCAAAGTGGAGGGCTTGATTCTGATGGTAATGAGCTTCCGCGGTTAGTTTATGTTTCTCGTGAAAAGCGTCCGGGCTTCCAGCACCACAAGAAAGCCGGTGCCATGAATTCACTTGTGAGTAGATAATTATAGGAGTTATTATATGAAGTATACAAGTATGTATATTATTTCTTCAGGTCCGGACTTATTTTAACATTCACTTGCACCTCTTTCAGGTTCGTGTATCAGCCGTTCTAACTAATGGGCCTTTCTTGTTGAATCTTGATTGTGATCATTACATAAACAATAGCAAGGCTTTGAGAGAAGCTATGTGTTTCATGATGGATCCTAACCTTGGGAAACATGTCTGCTATGTTCAGTTTCCACAAAGATTTGATGGCATTGACAGGAATGATCGATATGCCAATCGCAATACTGTATTCTTTGATGTAAGTTCTTCATCGTTTGATCAAGTAATGTTTGTCTTTCCAGTATGGTGTCATTAAATGGTTTGTTTTTGGCTTTGTGCTATGTCTGTTATGTGTTGATGATTTGGCTGATCGGAGTGCGGCATAAAACTATTTGCCATTGCTTAATGTTATTTATTTATTGTGTGAATATTAGATAAACTTGAGGGGTCTGGATGGTATTCAAGGACCTGTCTATGTGGGTACTGGATGTGTCTTTAACAGGACGGCATTGTATGGTTATGAACCTCCCCTCAAACCCAAGCATAAGAAACCAGGCATGCTGTCTTCACTCTGTGGTGGATCACGAAAGAAGGGTTCTAAATCAAGCAAAAAGGGATCTGACAAGAAGAAATCTGGAAAGCATGTAGATCCCACTGTACCCATTTTCAGCTTGGACGATATAGAAGAAGGCGTTGAAGGTACATTTTATGTTTTCTCATTCCGTTTCGTATAAATATATTATTAGAAGGCATTTTATTCATTTTCTTACTGCAGGTGAGGGTTATCAGCAACAGTATCTTTAACTCCTAAAGTTGACAAGTCAACCATGAAACTGAATTTGGTCTTTAACCTATGACTCTATACTGGTCAATGAAACAATATTAGTGCAACCTTTAGTGTGGAAGTTAGATACATCGTCATGTTTTTCACTTGTGAGCATATAGTTAATTGTTTATGCAAGTACCAACTGATCTTGCTGGGGTAGCATGAATTGATCGCTGGAAGTTTCTTCAGTTTCAAATTACTGAATCATATTAGGTGTGACTAAGATTGTTTTATGTACATTTGTAAATTCAGGAGCTGGATTTGATGATGAGAAGTCACTTCTCATGTCTCAAATGAGCCTGGAGAAGAGGTTTGGCCAGTCAGCTGTTTTTGTTGCTTCCACACTTATGGAGAATGGCGGTGTTCCTCAGTCTGCAACACCAGAAACTCTTCTTAAAGAAGCTATTCATGTCATTAGTTGTGGGTATGAGGACAAAACAGATTGGGGATCTGAGGTATGTTTATTTCTTTTGTTTATTGCTTTAACTTCCCATTTAGGCACTGTCAGTTGTTTTTGCCAATAGTTCCTTCTGCACATTTGAGCAGATTTATGTATTTCGTGAATTTGAGGACCGTGATCTGATGTTCTTGGGATAGTTGTGATAAGGATGAGGATGCAATATAATATAATGAGCAAAAATATGTTCTGTACCAAGATAATCCTTCCTATATTGTATTCCAAAGTTTACAGGCCTAAAGTAAGCCTCTGGATTAGGCAAACCTTAAAACTGATCTGTTCATTACAAACATCTCAAATTTAGTTTGATTTTGTTGCCTGCATACAAGCTTTGCTTACTCTAGCTGTTTTACCTTTGTTGTACTTTCTTGATTCCTCACAAGAGCTTTGATGCTTGTTTCTCAAACTGCAGATTGGATGGATCTATGGTTCTGTTACAGAAGATATTCTTACTGGTTTTAAGATGCATGCCCGGGGTTGGCGGTCAATTTATTGTATGCCCAAGCGCCCAGCCTTTAAAGGGTCTGCTCCTATTAATCTTTCTGATCGTCTGAACCAAGTGCTTCGATGGGCTCTGGGTTCTGTTGAAATTCTTCTCAGTCGGCATTGTCCAATTTGGTATGGGTATGGTGGTAGGCTGAAATGGCTTGAGAGGTTTGCATATGTAAACACTACTATTTATCCAATCACCGCCATTCCTCTTCTCCTGTATTGCACACTTCCAGCTATCTGTCTACTTACAGACAAATTCATTATTCCACAGGTTAGTTACACCACAGTTTCTGTCCATGCAGCCTCTGTGTGTCCACACTTGTTGAAGGCATTTTGTTTCTCTGTGCTCCTTGTTTGTGCAGTCCCTGCTCACTTCGGAACTGCCTATAGGGAGGGTAGTAGGTTATCTGCGAGTGATTTTAAAGAAACCAAAAATATTGCCAATATGGCATTTTGGTTTGATTGCCAAAATTATTGAAATTTCAACGGTTTAATATTTTGCGATTTATGTTTATGGATATGCATTCAATCGGCATCTAATGTATTGCCCCTGTGTGTAGCTTGCAAGAGACTTCCCATCACTGCATCTTTAGCATCTACTAAGCCTTTGCTTCACTTGTTCTGTTGCAGATTAGTAACATCGCAAGCATATGGTTTATTTCTCTCTTTCTTTCCATCTTTGCAACCGGTATCTTGGAGATGAGGTGGAGTGGTGTTGGGATTGATGAGTGGTGGAGGAATGAACAGTTTTGGGTTATCGGTGGTGTTTCAGCCCATCTTTTCGCTGTTTTCCAAGGCTTGCTCAAAGTACTTGCTGGCATTGACACCAACTTCACTGTTACGTCCAAGGCATCAGACGAGGACGGTGGTTTTGCTGAATTATACTTGTTCAAATGGACAACTCTACTTGTCCCGCCAACAACTCTCCTCATCGTCAACTTGGTGGGTGTTGTTGCCGGGATATCCCATGCAATCAACAGTGGTTATCAGTCATGGGGTCCACTCTTTGGCAAGCTTTTCTTCGCTTTCTGGGTGATCATCCATCTCTATCCTTTCCTCAAAGGTTTGATGGGTCGCCAGAACCGGACACCCACCATTGTTGTCGTGTGGTCTATTCTCCTTGCTTCAATCTTTTCCTTGTTGTGGGTGAGAGTTGATCCCTTCACCACTAGAGTTACTGGTCCGGATGTTGAGCAGTGCGGCATCAACTGTTAGAGAAGAAATGAGACTGAACTCATTTCGGGTGCTATCCTCATCAAAAAAAAAAAAAAAAAAAAAGTAAGGTGGTGAGTGGGTTTAAGTGATTCCCTCATGCTTTTTGCCGTAAGCCTTCGTATTAATTAAATGTGCAGATAATAGGTGATGTACTTAAATTATTTTTTGCAGTTTCATGAGGGGATTCTTTTGTAATATTTTGGACGTGAACTTGTAGATTTCGCTGGTGGAACAAAAATTCAATTTATTTTGTAACTCTGTTTACAAGAGAAACCTCGTTTTAAGAAGACTGCATAGTTAGTTACCCTTCAATTGTCCTCTATGCTTCCACTCTCGCAAGCAAACTGCTCTCTGTCAAAATCACACTCAGCAAGCTCTTTTGCAGTTTCTTTCATAGTTGCAAGCAAGCTCCTTTCTGTCAGAAATGTAAATTTATTCAGCAAAGCAAGCAAGCAGACAACAATTTTAACCGGGTGATAGGAGGATGGGCTGCTGGGGACAATCACCTTTGAAAGTCGTCTTGCTTTTGGAGTTCGTCAGTTGCTAGCGCAAGTCATAATTTATGCCTAATTGCCTGTAATAATTTTTACACTTTCAGTAATTGAGAGAGAACGGGAGGAGTAGGCCCGTGGTATAGTGTAAGGCATATTGCGTGCTGGCAAATATTCGCAAGTCCATATCGTGTTCATACAATTATAAAGCCCAGTTAACATTTTGGGTCCGAAGACAAAATTGCTTTTTCATAACGGGTTGTGTGGATCAGCTAGGTGTTTCTCCAGGTCTCCAATGGCATCCTTCGGCTCTGAAATAAGACAAAACTTACTTCTTAACAACTATTCGACCTTCCCATCTCTCATAAATCCAACCACTGTAATCACCAAGGAGTCACAGCCACAGTTTTAGCGACTGAGAGGATGTTTCTCACAGTTTTTGCTTTTACTTTAAATACTTTCTAAAATATTTTTGGTTAAAAAATTATTATATCGATATTTTTTAAAATATGTAATGATCTTGATGTATTGTATATAAACCACCAGAAAAAAAATATTTTAATATATTTTCAAACTAAAATCTAATTTAAAAGATATTTTATATCATAATATTAAACACAAAATCATATATTTTAGTATATTTGGTGTTGCGGTTGAACCGCTGTTTTATTATTTTGTGATTTTTTTTTGCTTTCATATTTTTTATATGTTTTTTTATTGTTTTGATGTGCTAAAATCAAAAATATTATTTTAATATATTTTTAAATAAAAATATTTTAAAAAATAATTTGTACCACACAATTAAACAAGATAACAATATAGTTTTACGAATCTTGGAAAATAACATGATCTACTTCCATGTTTGGATGCTAATTAGAATTCAATATCAATATCATAACCTCGAGATTCTTTATTGTTTTGAAGGTCCTGTTTATTTTTGTGTTTTAAAATTTTTTTAAAAAAAATAATTTTTTTTATTTTTTTTCTTTACTTCAAATTAATATTTTTGATGTTGTTAGATCATTTTAATGTGTTGATATCAAAAATAACTTATAAAAAAATAAAAATAAAAATATTATTTTAATATATTTTTAAAAAAAAATATTTTAAATAACAACCGCAATGATACTTTCAAATATTTTTAAAGAACCATATATCATAGCAACTCCGAAGGATGTACTCGATGGCTCTTCTATGTTTGTTTTACATGCTCCGAAGTTCTAAATAAAATGTTAAAATATATTTTTTCTTTCAAAAATATTATTCTTATATATCTCTTAAAAAACCAAAACTAACAAAATAAAACGAACAAAAAAATAAACCAATTAAATACAATCATATGGAAATAAAAAAAACATTAAACCCATTTAAAAAAAAATACTTATTTTTTCTACTCCAATACAATTAACTTTTTAACCAGTTTTTTTCTATTAAACTATACATAATAAAAAAAGAAATATACTAATTCTATTTAAAATACTATTTTATCAATATAGGTATTCAAAATAGCATCCACTTCAAGATGCTATCACTACAGATAATTTATCCTGACACAACAAGCTTTGGTGATCTCGTCCCCTCCCCGCCCCCCACCACCACCTGGTACATCTCCCACCTCCTGCATGCAAGAGATGACAAATCATATACATGCGTGATCATTGTTCTTATACGGTCGAATGTGATATTATTATTTTTTAAAGATTTTTTAAAAAAATATTGAAATAATATATTTTTATTTTTAAAAATTTATTTTTAATATTAATATATCAAAAAAACCCAGAATTATAAAAAATAAAAAATATATTTTTAAAAAGAAACACAAAAATAAATAAAGCGGTGCCAGCACATGCACTCAGCACGCGTGGCACGTAGAAAGCTGGAACGTGTCAAAAATCCTTCGATGTTGGAAACGTGGCAAAGCGCGATAAACATACATATAGGAGTAAGCAGTGGCTTTGGACAACAATCATGTAACGAATCTTGGCCAAGGATTTCGTTTGTTTCCCGCGAAAGTTTTTGCAATGGCGATCACTGAAGAACCAATTCTCTCTAGGTTGGACCGTTTAGACAACATGGTAAGCTTATCAACTGTTGAGTTTGAATCTTTTGAGATGTATAGTATTAATTACATTGGGTGATTTTTGGCCTTTCGTATCTTTTCCTTTATGCTTTTTTTCCTCTTCTTTTTGGCTCTTAGGTTTGAGTGTTTTTAATCTCGTTCTGGGGTAATTCTGTTCTTTCTAATCTTATCGTATAAGTAAATTGCTTGCATTAAAAAGAAAAAAGAAAGGGCGATTGTACTCTGCAATCCTTTTTTTCGGGGAGCCATGGTGTTAAATGTGGATGTGGCCTGCAAGATATTAATTTCATTATCAGAAAACTAGTAAAGGTTGATGGTCTTCGTACAAGCTGCTATGCCATCAATAACCTAATTAATAAGCTTACTGAACATTTTGAATACTCCCATGTCTTCTTCATCTCTACTAGTCGGTGCTAAAAGGGCAGAAAAGAGGGTGTTTTTCTCCCTCCTCGTGATAAAATGGCAAGACATTTGGTAAACAAGATGACAAGATAAAACTAGCTAGTAGACATGGGAGGAAACAAGGCATGCCCATATAAGGGTTTCTCCGCTTGTGAAGGTCTAGTCCCAGCACGCACGGCCAAATTAGCAGTAACAGCTAGCATCTGCTGCATATTCCTTCTTTACTAGGAATCGATGCGACAAGACAAATCACTTAGTTGAACAAGTACCATTAGCTGTTTGATCAATTAGTTTTGTAATTTCCTTCCTTTTCCACACTGATTAATTAAAGCCTGACTAACAATAATCGAGCTATCAAACTTTCTGTGGCTTGGCGGTCTTCACTTTTGCTCTTTTATCAAGAGAACTTTCTTCGTTTGGGCCCATGTATGTTTTTAAAACGCGTGTGTGCATATGATCACCAGATGAGGGAGCTAGCGGAGCTTGGAGGCTGCAGCAGGCCACCAAAGAGCTCATCTCCATGCACCCCATCATGTGGGACCCTTACAAGTGAAGGCAAAGTCTCATTCGTTGATCTTTCCCCAGAGAGCTTAGAGAAGCACTGCCGTCCGATCAGCAATGTCATGATGGAGACTGAAGTAAAAGGCACCCTCGTTGAGAGACTTGACCATTTAGAGGAACGTGTACTGAAGGTGAGTACTGTGGAAAGATGTTTATCAGCCATTAATTGATGGCCATTTAAAAGGACGAGTAACTTATTCTGATGTATTGTATCAGCTTTGTGTGCAGCTAGAGGGTGGATTAGAGGCTGACAAGCACAGGGAAGAAGGGAGGACAGAGAAAAGGAAGCACAAGAAGGGGTTGAAGGGGCTTGTTGAGAAAATAGTCAAAGGAAATAAAAAGCACAGGGACATGGAGTGAAGCGCAAGCTCTTCTTTTTCTTGTTTCTTTTCAATTTCAGAGCTTGTTTACAGCTTCAAAGTGTTATCTCTCCTGTACGTGTACGTGAGGTTCTCAGTTTTGATTGGGAAGGAGCTTATTCTTTCTTTGTTTTTTTAGAAGTGTGTTTGTTTGCTAAAGTAATTATTTTTTAATATTTGGCATTGTTATGGAAAATAAGATAGAAAATATTTTTTTGTGTTTAATTATATTATAAAAAATAAATTAAAAAATAATTTATTAATATTTTATTTTTTTAAGTTTATTAAAATAATGAGAAATAAATATTACAAATTAAAAAGTTGAATGAGGATCAAATTGAAAAAAATCTAATTCGACGAATTATCTCAAATAAAATAAAAAAATAATCAAAATAATGAAGATTAAATCTAACAAATAAAAAATTAAAAGATGATAGAATTAAAATAGTAATAATAATAATTTTATAAATTATTTCAAATAAAATAAGTAACAATCAAAGGAATGAGGATCAAATTTAATAAATAAAAAATTTCAATTAAAAAAATAATAAGAGAAAAGCAAATAACAATCATAAAAATAAAGATCAAATTTAATATAAAATTAAATTAAATTAAATTTTAAGGAATGAAATTAAAAATATAAAATATATATCAATCAAAAGTTTAAGGATCAAATTTGATATAATTAATAAATAATATGATATTTCTAAATTTTTAAGAACTTTTAGAAAGTGTTTTTCATCTAAAAAAACAAAAATATTTTTTTAAAAATTAAGAAATTTTTCTTTAACTGAAAAATATTTTTCATTAATCCATTTCTAATAATAAATAAACACAATAAAATCTAAAAAATTATTTTCCTGACTAACAAACACCACCGCCATTGAATGCTTTTGTTTTTCCACCGAAAAAAGCAATTTAGCAATAAAACAAAGAGAGAATGTGGATCTATACACTGGAAAGAACGCCCTGCCTACTAAAGGCACTTGTTCTAGGAGACCTTCGTCTAATAAAAACAATCTTAGGACGTAAAAGTTTTCTAGCGTTTATTTTTTTTAATATTAGTATGTTAAAATAATAATAAAATATAAAAAATAAATTCTTACAGAACAGCTTTTGACGCGTTTCCAAACGCAACCTATAAATGAAATGAAAGAAAGACGGAGAAAATGATAAAAACGAAGATGGGATTTTCCACAGCGCGTACGGGGATTTTGATCATTCCACAATCAACCACGTGATCGATGGACTGTCCTTTCTGCTCCTTTTCCTCCATTTAGTCATCATTATTTTTCAACAAATTATTTTATCTGACAGGACTCTATCCTGTGATTGGCAGGATTTATATTTTGTCCGTTTATTTGGTCAATCTTTTCCCTGGACGATCTTGTGCGTGGGGTCCACCCACTTCAAATATTTTTGGCTCGTATAATCAACAAATTATTGTTATATAGATTAAGTTGGAAACCATACAAATGCAAAAAGTTTTGGCAACAGCGACAATGAGAAAGTTTTAATTGATTTCGTGATTCGTAACCATATTATTTATTTAAATTTAGATTAATTGATCTACCAATTGATAAAAAAAAACTATAAAATTATCAAAATTAAAATTCTGAGACGAGATTTTTAAAATTTAAATATCTAATAGTTAGAATGCCACTCTAAAATAAATAACATCTAAAACTCCTGTAAAAATTTAAGTATAATCTAACAATCAGATCAAAAATTATAATCCTTTTAGGTTGTTATTTTTATTTGACACAATCAAATATTTTCTTAATCTCAAACCTATCCTAGATCCATAAATACTTATGCTAAATCATTTATATAATCTATTTAGAATAGATTCTCATTTAAACCATCCACTTATTTTTAGAATCATCTGTTATTGTAAGTCTGAATGCATCATTGATGTTGAAAAATAGAGGATAATTACAGTGTGAACAATAATATTTTTAGATTTTAATTGGAGTCTATTTTTTAACCTACAAGTTAGACAAATATATATATTTTGACTTATAAATATATTTGTAAAAAAAATTTATAAAATTATAATTTTTGTATAAACCTGTTTACTAGATCAATCAGTTAAGTTAAATAACTTGAATTTCACCTTGTCGTGCTTGAAAATAATAATATTTATTAAATATTGTGTCTGTGAAGGGCAATAAAAATATAATACCCTATAAAAAAAATTCCAAATGTATTAATTTATTAAAATTTTAAAAAAGCTATGCCAATTTTATAAAAAAAATATCCAAAGTTGATAGATTATGTTTATTACCTTAACATACGAGTGATGTGATGCACTTAAATGTTTCGTAACAACATTCTATTTACCCGAGAAAAGGAAAAGCTACACGTGGCACATTGGCACTCGTCCTTCCATCCGTCTATATCTCAATAGTACTGCAACTGACTAAGAAAAGCTGCTATTCCTTCTAATCTGACGGTGGAAAACACTACCATCTGGTTACATCTGAGCCCTCAACTGTTCTTTTAATGGCCCTTCTATTGATTATCCTGAGTCCTTCTCCTGGCGGAAGATGTCCTTCAGCACGAATACCAAGCAGCATCAACTCTCTATAGGCCACTGATTTTTATCTCCTTTATTAAAGGGGGACAGGAATTATTCTACAGATGGCATTGTTTCCGTTGCCCAAATTTGATGCCCGTTGATCTCATTAATCACGATGACCATGCCAGATGTTCAGCGATGAGGGCATCGGCATCACATGCTTCGTGAAGCGTTGTTACCGTGCATATTGTACAATCCTCTTTCCTTTTTTAGTTTTAAAAATATTTTTAAAAAAATTATTTATTTTTTAATATTACTATATCATTTTAATATTATAATATCAAAAATAATTTCTTAAAATTTTTAACTATGTTCAAATTATTTGTGTCCGTAGAACCTTTTTACCAGGCCCATAAACAAGTCCGCCTAGAGCTAATTAGAATAATAAAATTAAACACATAAATAATATAACAAGTTCCTGTCATTATAATTTTTTATTCAATTATAAAATATATTTTTGAATCAATTTAGCATAATTAACATCTCGATGCATTTAAATGAGAAATTATTTTATACCATGTTAGTATTGAAATTTAAATCAATAAAAAAAATAAAAGTACAAGTACTTAAGTCGTGTACTGTAATTTTTTTATTTATTAATGTACATGATATGTTAATTTTCGTATATTTTAATTAATTTTATAAATTTTAAAATTAATAACAATATAAATTAGCTGTGAGTAAGCAAAACGTACCGCTATCTTTGATGGATGAACTGATTGATGCAGGTGTACGATGATAGAGGGGAGGTAAAAAAATATCATATGGGCCCACAATCGGATTGGTTCCCCGGAGGGAGCTAAATGAACAGGCCAAAGTTTTGTGTCACTGTCAACAAGAAATTAGATGTGTTGTTTGATTGAGAGCGTCACTTTTGTTTGTGCCTTGAGATGAGAAGTAATATACTTTCGTTTTTGGAGTTTTTTTTTTAAAATTAATATATTTTTTTAAATTATTTTAATGTATTGTTGTTAAAAAATAAAAAAATTATTTTAATATATTTTTTAATAAAAACACTTTAAAAAATAATTGTTACAACTCTCCAAACATTTCCTTGATGTATTTGTCATCGCGGTATCGATTGTTTTTTAAAATATTTTTTATTTTAAAATATAAAAATATTATTTTATTTTAAAATTTATTATTGAACCAAAAAAACAAAAATATAAAAACATTAATTTAAATGAATTTTAAACAACCAATTTAGCCATAAAATTATGTTTTTATCTCCATCAAGCTGATTCTTTCGAATGTAGTGGAGATGGAGCTGTCCAGTGCACACACGGGTTGGCCTCAGCAAAGAGGGGGGCCTGCATTTTGATCCCTTTTATATATATATATATATATATTATATTCCCAGTACAAAAGTTTACAAGGGCGACTTTTTCTCTCTATATATATATATATATATATATAAAAGAGAGAGAGAGAGAGAGAGAGAGAGAGAGAGAGTACACGTATGCATTTTGATCCCTTGATTTCAAACTTTTTGTATCTGGAACAACGGCACGTGAGATATGTCACTATCTCTACTCAGTACTCTCCTAAGAATATTAACAAAAAATAATAAAAAAAAAAACTAAAACTCCTCACACAAATACTGTAGCGATTTTACTACAGTTCTAACTAGAATAGAAATTTACTATTTTGTCATTCCTAACAAAAAAAAAAAAAGTAGAAGAAGCCCTGGTAGCGGGGCAATAAAATAGTTTTATTGAACTGACATGCAGGACTGGTTTTGACTTTTTTTTTTATAGTATAGTAAAATAATTTAATTAATATTAAATTTAAATTACATTCAGTGTATGCACAAGAAATTTTCATCATTTCATTATTATTATTTTTGTGATTATAGAGTTGGATTAGAGATAATTTAATATTTTATTAGCTATAAAATATTATTTAAAATTACAAAGTTGATAGAGTTGTTGATTATGAGTGTGATTGGTAGTATGGTTGCGGTTGCTTTTCAAATAACTTTTCATGTTAAAATACATGCAAATGATATTTTTTTTATTTTTAAAAATTATTTTAAAATCGCCATCAAAATGTTTGAAAACACTAAAAACATATTAATTTGAAGTTAATAAAAAATAAAAAATTAAATTTTATCAAAAGTGCTTTTGAAACGTGACTATGTTTGCCCTTTTCGAATGACACATGTTATGGTATTCAGCGGTCAAAAAACCATAATCCATGAAAGTGTTTGAATCTTTACAACAACCCCTTCATCATCTGGTGACGCGTGTGACTAACATCATTTTGATTTAGCGTTCATGACCTTTTTTTTTCTCTCCTCTTTGGTTTTCGTGTGTGTTCAAGCAAAGTTTCAAAGCAATCCTTCAATTTACTTTTTTTTTAGATTTGGTCTATGTTCTTACAATTAAAATTTGTTTTATTTTAAATAATTCATGGAATTGGAATTTTCTTTCAATTTCACCCTCCTTTTATTTTTTTTATATACCAGATTTAGTCTTCATTCTTTTAATTGTTATTTATTTTTGTTTTTTTGTTTTATCATTTTCTTAATCATTTTTTTTTCTCAACTACATCCCTCAACATTTTATTTTATTTACACTTGGGTCATATTTTTTTAATTGCTATTTGTTTTGTTTTACATTATTTTTTTATTGAAACTTTCCTTCTCAATTTTATTTCTCAACATTTTATTGACATGTGTTTTGTTGACTAGAGATTTAGCTTCATGATTTTTTTGAATTTGTTTTCTATTAGATAATTCTAGCATCAGGATCCGAGTCATGGGTTTGAAAGGTTAGCGTAAGTTGACCTAAGTTTTTTGGGTCTTTTTTATAATTGGTTTTTTTCGATTACTTCTTTTTATTTGGTTATCTCGATTTCATGTGTCGGGTCATGGGTTTCGTGGCTTAACCTAGGTTGATTTTGGCCAAGTTTGTTTTGTGTGATTTATTTGCTTTTGTCTCAAACCAAGTTTGTTTTATCTGAGATGGTTTTAAAAAATGATTTTATCCTTTTTTTTTATTTTTTTCTATCAGTTTTGATTATTATTTTTTTATTACTTTAGCAATTTTTTTTTAAATTCCATCCTTAAATATCAAATTGGTTGGGAATTGAGTTTTTGATTTAGCCCGAGTCTAGGATTTCACGTGTTACAATATGATCCTTCTTGAGTTTTTTTCTATCAAATTCAATCCTTATTTTTTTCATTGCTATTTTTTTGGAAATTTTATTAAATTGATATTTTTTTTCTTTTTCATCATTCAACATTAAATCAACCTGGAACTAAGCTTATTCATTGACTCTGAGTTTAGGATTTCATGGGTTGCATGTTTTGAAGGTTAACTCAGGTTTATAAAGTTTCCTTTTTAAAACTTAGAATTTTTCAATTTCATTGTTCAACTTTTATTCAAATGAAGATTATATTTTGTTATTTTTATTTATTTGATTTCTATAAGTTTTTTCACTAATTTTAAAAATAACTCGGATTATCCTAGTACTTTTTATTTGTAGTTCTTTGGTGAATTTAATTTGACAGATTTTTTAAATTGATATTTTTTTCTCATCCTTTATCATTAGATCGATTGAAAATTAATTTTATTTTTCAGTTCCATCCTTCAAGGCTGGAATTTTTCAATATGAGGCGTCATGACTTTATTCATTTTTTTCCTACTCGTTTCTCCCTATTCCATCACTTAGACCGCGAATTTGATGTGTCAGCTAAGTTGACTTAGGATTTTTTTATGAATTTTTTAACTTAATATTTTTTTTTATGTTATGTCCTTAGCATTGAGTTGTCATAGAATAAGCTTCATAATCTTTTTTAGTTTGTCTTTTACTAGGTTTTCTCATTTGCATGATCTAAGGTGGCAAAGTTTGGTTAACTAGCCTGATTTACTAGTTGTTTTATCGGTTTTTTTTGTTAATTGACTTTTTTTTTTCAATTTCAAGTTTCTACATTGGATTTATTTGGAGTTGGATTTTAGTTTTTTTTTTGTTAGCTTATCTTGGTCTCATGACATGACTTACATATTTAACATACTCGCTTAGGTTGTCTCACATTATTTTTTTCTTTTCATTTTTAGTTTCTTTTTATTTTATTTTCTTCTTTTTTCCATATGATTGGTTGGAATTTTAGCTTTGTTATTTTTTTTTATAACCATTTTTTTACATGTTCCTATTATTTTTCTTGTTTAAGGTGATTCATTTACTTTCATTATTTATTCTTTTATAATTTAATTAAATTATACCTATCCCTTTGATTAATTGGATCTATATCTCGAGTCATGTTTTTTTTTTTTTAACATGCTTGCATCACTTAAATATCCTTTTCTAAACGATAAAACAATATTTTGGTTACGGGTCCACAAATCTAGTTTATAGACTAATCAATCAAACCCAAATATATTTTTTGGGTTGGTAGAATTGAAAACACAACATTGATTTCAATGAACAAAGATTCGGAGCAAAGAACATCATTTTGGAGTGCGAAACCGCCTTATTTTGTTTCCATTTATATTTTAGTCCCGATAAATAAATGGCCAAATGCTCATGGTGGTCATTGGAAGTTTGGAACTATTGCTAGGAGGGAGAGGGAGAGGGATCTATTTCAATCTATCATTTAATTCATTTAAACTTTTTGTAATAAAAAATAAAAAATCCAACATAAAAATACCAAAACACTTTATTAATTCTGAAAATTATAAATAAACTCATGTAAAATGACAAAAACACCTTTGAATGCATATATATATATATATATATATATATATATATATATATATATATATATATTTTATTTTTATCTTTTCCAAGGACAAAGATATATTTTAATTGTAGCCTAAAAAAGAAAAAAAAAACCTTGGTCAACATCTCTAAGTTTATTTTTTTTACCTCGAGAACAAAGAAATATTTTTACTTTTTTAAAGTTTATTAAAAGACAAAAAAACACTGGTCAAGAATTCTAAATTTTATTGATTTCAGGGGTAAAAACATAATTGTACTGAGTGAATTTTTTGAAAAAGACTAAAATACCCCCCATCAAACTTTTAATGATCAATAAGCCACTATAAAAGATCATATTACCCCCACAATCAAGACTGTCATTTCCACTCAAGGGTAAAATAATAATTTCATTATAGCAATTCACAATAAGCTTTATATAGTGCTACAGTGAAAAGCTCACCCGTAATATATTTTATTCAACTAGCTATTTAACTCGTGCTCCGCTAGGGGTCATAATATTTTTTTAAAAAAAAAACTGGGTATACAAGCTATTTTGATAAGTTTTTTTTACATAAAAAATTAAAAGTGTAAATTGAAAAGCTTATTCGGACATCTAATTAAATAAATTGATAATCATCTATGTAAATAAACAAAAAAAATCGTTAATAATAACTATAAGAGAAACTTGAAAATTTGAGAGATAAATGTAGATCAATATATTTAATCTCGTAAAATGAGATATTTACTCGTTTGTGTCTATTGAGTTTGTTTATTAAATTCAATAAAAAATAATAGAAATAGAAACACATATGAAACTAAGTGAATAAAATAAAAGAAAAACAAATACCATGCAAGGTTATAAATATCAGAAATATTTTTTCAAAATAACTATTTTTTATAAATAAAGCTTATCTTTATATAAAAAAAATATCTTCAAAAATTAAATACAAAAAAAATATTTATGAAAAAAGGGCCTATAAGTCCCATGGTCTAAGTCATGAAACAAAGATAAACTGATAGAAAAGAAATTGAAGATAACTACAAAATCAATTTTTTTAAATAATGCATAATGATAAAATCATAAAAGAAAATAATAATAAAAAATAATTCTTAATCGTATCAACTCTTAAAACTCGTAACTAGTGTCATAATAGCGGAAGTGCAACAAATGGAAAAAACTGCAAAGCTCAACCCCCAACAAATTAAGCATCGAGGAATGAAACTGAGAAAAAAAATCAATCACATAAAAATTATAATTAAAAAAATGAGGGTGAAAATGAAAACAAAAAATAAATTAGAGGGCATTAACAAAACCTAAATTGGAGGGTTAAATTGAAAAGAGAAAAATTTAAAAAAAGGAAAAGAAAATCAAAATAATGAGGGCTAAATTGAAAAAAAAAATAAACTTTGGTTGAAGGATGAAATTGAAAAAAACAAAACTTTAACAAAAAACCAAGGAAATAAATCAGAAATAAAAAAATAAAGACTAAATTGAAAAGAATAATATATGACAAATTATAATTTAAGGAAGGAAAAACGTGCACTTTCTCTATAAAAGAGAGAAAAGTAAGAGAAATCAAGAAGATCATCGGCGACAAACTGCTCATCAATCACAATCACACGTACACCAGGAGAGAAAGGGCGAGATAGTGCTTCCAATGAGGAACAACAAATTTGGCCACAGGGAGGCGCCGCACATGCCGCCTAAAAGGCGCAAGCAGCTCCCGAGCATTGATGTGTGAAGAATACATGCCTGTAGCTTGTTTTCTTTTTTTAATGACCAATGAATTATTGAAAAATACTAAATTACCCTCCAAACCCAAGCATCCCATTTTTTATTGAAAGGACAATAATGTAATTTAATTATCACAATAAATAGTTTTTAGTGTTCGTGTGCACGATAATTTCCATAGTATTTTGGCAACGCTATTTATTGTTTTTGTTAATTTGTTATAGTATATATAAAAAATAATTTATCCTTTCTAGTTTTGTTCCTCTCCATCCCTTAATCTATGATCTTATGATACCTTTTCAATTTTTTTTAGCGTTTATATAGGTTTTTCTTTTTATCATTGAAACCTCCTGGAATAATATTTATATTTGACAACCAAGCCTACAGTTAATAAGTAAAAATATTCAATGATTTCAACCACATTATTCTTTAAAAAATAGTTTGAATCAAATGTGGACAATTAAGTGATTTAGATAACCTTATTGAATTGTACTTTTAAAAAGAGATGGAATTTGGTTTTGTCGTGATTTTTTAAAACTTCTCAAAAATATAAGCTGTCCTTGTACTTTTGCTAGTGTTGTCTAAGGATGAATAACGTTTAGGTTGCTTCATATCTGGTATTTTTTATTTAAAAATATATTAAAATAATATTTTTTTTAATTTTATTTTTAACATCAATACAATAAAATAATAAAATAATATAAAATTAATTTAAAGTAAAAAAATAAAAAATAATTTTTTTTCAAAAGCATTAAAAAAAAACAAATTCTAAAAGTATGCGACATATATAGTACATCAAACTAATTACCTAATTCAATTAAAAAACCTTGGAAATCATCAAAGATGTTTTTTTCTTTCAATTTAATCCCTTCCCTCTTTTTACATTTTTCACCTTAATTTTTTCTTTCATTTCATCTTTTTCTCTCTTATTTTCATCATCATTAGACTTTTTTTAACAATCATTCAAATTATCTTTAGATTGATCTAATTGACTAAATCACGTTAGAGTAATTTCAAGTTCATCTCCCCCCATTTCATCAATATATTTTTTTAGCAATAATTTGAGTTGTTTTTAGACCATAATTATTAAACCCGGCCTGGTGGTTGACCCGGTCAAGAGGCCGAGTCCCGGGTTTCATAGGTAAACCCAGGTCAATTCGGGTCAACCCGGAAAATTAAAAATAAAAATAAAATTTTAATATTTTATATGAAAAAATTAAGAAAAATATCCATGTAAAAATATGTTATACATATTATAAATAATGAAGTTTAAAAGAATATTTAAAAAAAAAATTATCCCACGTTGAAAAAACATAACTTTTTTCTTAGGAATATAGAGTATATATACTAATGAGTTTCAAATCCCACATTAAAAAGATACTATATTATCCTTTTAAGTTGAAGTATTTAAACCAAAAGGTTTTTTTATCCCACATTGAAAAAATATAATTTTTTTCTTGGGAATATAGAGTATTTATACTAATGAGTTTCAAATCTCACATTTAAAAAAAAAATACCGAGTCTCGCCTGGGTCTCACCCGGGTCGTACAGGTTTGGCCGGGTCATTACACCAGCTGGTCTTTTGACAAACCGGGACCGATCTAGCCCCCAAGTCGACCTGCCAGACCGATCCAGGTTTAATAACTATGCTTTAGACTAATCAAATCGATTGAATCATGCCGAGACAACTCTTAAGTGATTTAATTTTAAACTCAGGCTAGGTAAGAAATCAGGTTGGGAGGTTTTTTCCTATCAATTTTTTCCTTTTTTTTCTTAATTTTATCCTTGAATTTTTTTGTATAGGTCGGTCGAGTTGTCTTTTAATTGGTTATATCAACTAGGTCACATTGAAACAACTTTTATATGGTTTAGTTTTAAATCTGAGCTAAACAATGAGTCGATTGGGTTGTCTTTAAATCAACCAAGTCGAGAAAACTCTCACATTGTTTAATTTTAAACCCAAGCTATGTAAAGAGTTGGGTCGAAAGGTTTTTCTTTTTAATCAATTTAATCCTTAAAATTGTTTTTATCGGTCGACTGAGTTGACTCTAGAAAGCCCAAGTTAATTGGGTCATGTCAGGTCAACTTTTATATTATTTAATTTTAAACCCATGTCATGGAAGAAGTTGAGTCAAAAGGGTTTTTTTTTGTTAATTTCACCCTCAAACTATTTTTATCTGTCAATCAAGTTGTCATCGGACTAATCGGGTTGATTGAGTTATATTAGATCAAGTCTCAAATTATTTCAAGATTAACCCGTTAAAATAAGTTTAATAACAATGCTAAATATTTTTTTATTGCCAATATGTTTTTTGTTATATTAAAAAAAAAACTAATTCAATCCGCAACTTAAAAGTTACCAATAAAATAAGTAGTTTACCAAGAAAATAAGTGGTCTCTACCAAATCCTTTGATGATTAAAAATAGTTCATCACCTGTAGAAATACGAATGAAAACATCAATCAATGCAACACACAAACCCTCGTTCTTGTTCATCTTTTCATTAAAAATAAATAAATTATACACTCCTTTTATAATTTGCAGAATCAGCATTAAAAACTGTTTCTAAACAAACAATAAATAAAAAAATCAAATTGAAAAACATTCTCACATAATATATATATATATATATATATATATATATATATATATATATATATATATATATATATCATGATTATCACGTATATCCTGACCATGGCAATGAAATAATCTAATTTTTTTGGTATACAAATTCTTAACGATAAAAACTTTCTTTCAGCGATGGTTTCTAAAGTGTTTATGACTGGTCTTATCATCAGAAAGTTTCTCTCATTTTTCTTTCCTCATTCTATTTTTTATTTATTTTTCTATGTTTTTCACTTTTATATATTTTACTTTGTCTAGGTAGGTAAAAAGCAATTCATTTAAGATAAACACTCAATATTTTAAAAGCGAAAGGCACGAGAAAAGGAGTCTATCTGGCTTGATGATCATGCTGCAACTATAGTTGTAGCTTAACTGTAGATTAGCAATGGTTAAAAAATATATTTGATTAAAATAGTTTGAGTCTGCTTTTCCGATCTATATATGAGCATGAACAATACTAAATTCCGAAGCCCTACAAAGCATTGAGCGAAAATATATATTGGAGAACTGCCCCAAATTCCGAATCATCATGTGCTGTAGATAGGATGCCATCAACGAAAATCTTAGTATCCATCTCTATTATCATGCGTTGAAGGTTGGCCAGAGCTTCCGTCATTAGAGGATTGGAAATACTTCTCATTACAAGATTTTACAGTTTTACCGATGGACATAATCTGTTGGTATGTGATTAAGGTTTCATCGGTAATATATTTACCGATGTCCTCACCGATGAAATACGTCCACCGGCTTTCCTTTCGTTGGTAATACCAGCTTCTGTTGCTATATTGGTCGGAAAAACAAAAAAAATTTGCCGATGGTTTTACAGACGGAAATTGCGTGCCAAAAAAAGTTTCCCGCTTGAAATATATCGATGGATTTTAGCCCGTCGGTGATAGTGTGACATACCGACGGATTAAAACCGTCGGTAACATTGTCGGTGAATGTTTGGAATACCGACCGAATATATCCGTTTGCACATTCGTCGGTCATTGTGGCAGGCACTGTAAAATACCGACGAATTAAGTCCGTCGGTGAGTTCGAAATACCGATCGAATATATCCGTCTGTAAATTCGTCTGTGACTATGACAACTACTGTCAAATGCCGACAGATATATTCCATCGGTAAAACCCTCTGTGATTATATTTAAATATGTTTTTTAAAAATTATTTAGAATACATAATATAAAATTATATAAATTAATGGTTATAAAAATCAATTATGCAAATAAATTTTGTATTAAACATCAAAAACAAAAGAAATAAAGTTAAATAATATTCATTACAAACTGAATGTGTTTAAAAAAAATATTAAATTAACTATTAAAGTTAAATAATATTCATTATAAATTAACATAATGGTGGAGCTGGAGGAGGAGAAGGAGGAGGCTGGTTGTTATACGGCTAAAAAGGAGGAGGCGCACAAGTATCACCACTCTGTGATGCCATGTTCATGACAAATTCACAAAGCTGGTCATGCTCCGCTTTTTGTTGTGCATCATCCGCTTTTTGTTGTGCATTATTCGCTTTGAGTTGTGCATACGCCGCTGATAGGTGGTCGTATTTTTCGGTGAGCTGAGTCGTGTGTTGTTGTAAAGCCATGAACTCCTTAGATTGGGTGCTCGATACTGACTAGGAGCTCCCAATAGTTGAAACAATACGGGCCGCCCGCAAGTTCTCGGCTGTAGTGTTGGAGAGCCCATAAACCTGATTTTTATCGGGTCCACCAAACGATCCAACCTCCATCCACAAATCCGGATTGAATTCCGAATGGGTCAAATGATTGTCCCCATATCTCTACCTCAACTAACTATTATAGGTATCTTGAAAATAAAAAACGAAATCATCCTATTTAATTCAATAAAAATAATAACTTACAAAATAAAATGGTTGAACAAACATACCACGAAGTGTTGAGCACGGTTGTCAATGAACTATTGTGCCCCCTTTTGGCGGTCTTGACTCTGCATGTGCGTCTACACAAACAGCTCCATCGTGCTCGGCTCACATCCAAGAGACGTAGCCTATAATGAAAAAAGATTAATTAACAACAAATTATTTTAACGATATATTTCATTTAAATTAATCTTACCATCTGTTTCGCATATGCAACAAATGAAACAGAGCCGCCGGTGTGCGTTGTCACTGAGCCATGAATTGGCTGATTTTGGTTGCCAGCATCGGACTGTGAGCGTCGTGTGAACCGCTCAGACATCACGTGCTCAAGATAGTACGACCATATATCTTCCGGGATGTATATCGGTTTGAAATCCCTCCAAACCGCCACATCGTTCTAGCTTTGGAGACCCTTATCTCTCGCGGTTTTTTTTGCCTTTTTTATGCTTCATACCAAAAATCAGGCAACCTACTTCCATAGCAAGAAATTACAAGTTGAAACATAAATTTTTTCCTAAAAAATCTTGTATTGTTTTCGATGTTACCTAGTTGCCGTGTGATTTTTCCATACCCTCCTCACGACTTTGTCATGCACCCTGTCCAGGCGAATTTGTGCTGTGTATAAATAATTAGATAAATAAAAATGATACTTTATTTACAATTATATTAATAAATTATTAGAAATAAGCTAGAAATTGAAAATTAACACCAACCTCAAATCTGTTAAACCATGCATCGATTTGAGTTATCCATTCAGGATGTCTGGATACCTGACTCCATTGAAGTAATTAAATCTCCATCGACGATTTAAACACCGATGATATTACTCAGGCGGCCCCAATGTTTGTGAACCTGAAAATAAATTAAATTCATGAAATAATATTGATTAGTTGTTCATAAATTATGTTATAATTTAAAAGAAAAAACTATGACCTTAACAAACTTACATTGAATGGTCGTCTTTCCATTGTGCCTCGTACTTGCGGGTGAACTAATTCCGCTACGAAGGCTCGCAACCTCTGCGCTTTGAACCCGTGCTGGAAGAGGCCAAAGATCGGATTGGGCCGGTGCGGTGGGCGAGGGTGCCGCTTCTTGAGAGGCACCTAAGGATACGTCATCCTCGCTGCTAGAAGAACTAACTGCGACCATACGTGAGCGACCAACTCTGGTTTTTGTTCTACGCATCTATACAATTGTATACGAATAATTATATAATTAAATTCGAATGTCAAAAAAATTTCGACAGCACCTCTCATATACTGGATACTACCCAAATCCACAAACCTGCAAATATTGACAAAAGCAACAACCAATTGATTCCATCTATACTAATATTATACATAACATAATATCTATACATATAAAATTCATACTAATTAAAAGGTAAATTCAACATTAACAACATATTCAATCATTATATAAATACAAACAATAAAAAATATTCAATAATTAAAAAAAAAACTCTAGACTAACAATTAAAATTAATGCAAATAATTAAACACAAATCATGCAACAATGTAGTAAAATTACTAATTATTCCAACATATTCATTTACTTATTCTAAGGTAAATCCAACATTAACAATTACAGTTCAACAAATTATTCAATCATTATATAAATACAAACAATAAAAAATATTGAATAATTTCAAAACAAAACTCTAGACTAACAATTAAAACTAATGCAAATAATTAAACACAAATCATGCAATAATGTAGTAAAATTACTAATTATTCCAACATATTCAATTACTAATTCTAAGGTAAATTCAATATTAACAATTACAATTACAATTCAATAAATTATTCAATAATTATGCCAATACAACAATAAAATATATTCAATAAATTAAAAAAAAACGATAGAATTTAGGAATGAAAATGCATACCTTAATAGTATTGATTTCAAGACTTTATCTACATTATAAAATTACACCAAAACAAAAAACATAAAAAAAAAACAATAATAGCTAAAAAAAAAAAAATTCTTGAAGTAAAAAAAAAATAGAGGAAACACATACCTTTTAATCTAATGAAGATTCACAAGAACACTTGGTAGAGATTGTAGGTGAAAGCCTTGGAGAAATGAGAGGAAAAAAAATCAAAATTGAAGGTGAAGAACGGAAGAGATGAAAAAATGAACTGACGGGGCGGACGCTGGGATTTATAGGGCAGTTTTACCGACGGATATAAAAAAATATTATTTTAATTTATTCCGTCGGTGACCTTTCAAAAATCCATCGGTAATTTTTGAATTTCGCACCAATATTTTTAAGTACCATCTATATTTTTCGTTGCCAATCGGTAATTCCGTTAGCAAACTCACGCGGTCAGAAATGCATTTAATGCATCGCCCTTTGGAATTCGCACAGTCCGTCGGTGATTTTGTCTGTAATATTGACCCGCCGACAAATGACCGACGGACTTTATTCCGCCGGTCAAGTCGTCAGTGATTGTGGCATTTTCAAGTAATTTTTTTTCGAACTATTTGTGAAATGCCAACATACTGTTTTCCGTCGGTAATTATGGCATTTTCAAGTAATTATTTCTTCTCTGTGAAATGCCAACGGATCTTATTCCGTCGGTAGGGTCGTTGGTAATTGTGGCATTGTACAGGAAAGATTATCTTTGGATTGCCTATTTAACTTCCTGCAAGAACTTAAATGATAAACTATATATCGCATAAAACAATAACAACACCACTTAAACAATACATAATATATATTACATGAAAAAAAATGTTTCACACAAGGTTTCATTCTGATAGTTAGTCTGAATTTTCTTCTTCTTCGTCGTCAATTGAATAGTCATCACCTTCATCATAATCTTCAATATGGATATCATGATCTTCATCGACATTTGCTTGTCCGATAGTGCTCAAAACAACATTCAACTTCTCTAGGTCAACATCAACAATACTATCATCGAGAACACAAAAACTTGAATTTTCTTCCAAGTCAATCGAAGGAGCAACTCAATATGGGTCAACCAACTCATTAACTTGAAAGACTTCATCTCGCACATTTGTGTCTTCGTTCTCATCCTGAACAAGCTCGACACAACCCCTGGGTTTCGTTTTTAAAACGGACAACCAATCCACTCTTGATCGATCCTTTCTAAAAGAAGGGGTGTATGTGTAATAAACTTGTTGACATTATTTTGCAAAAACAAAGACATCATTTACGTTGCGGAGTCTAGCTTTTGAGTTGATTTCGACCTGACCATAGTGCGGATCAAATCTGATTCCTCTGTCAGTCATGTCATACCAATAGCATTTGAATAAAAACACTCTTTTCTGCTCGCTATAATATTGCAATTCGACGACCTCTTCTAATCTACCATAGTAGTCAACTTTTAACTCACTACTAGTCGATCCTTTAACATAAACACCGCTGTTGTATGTCTTTCTTCCATGCCCGTATTCTTCAGTATGGAAAACATATTCATTGATAAATACCCATTGTAGCACTGAACTTTTTTTTCAGGGCCCAGGTTTAGTGAAGACAATGACTTAGCAACACTCTTCCTCATTTGATAAACCTTGTATATAATGTACATCAATGAACAGCAAACGAGAATCACGTAATGACATGCATACAATAATTTTGTAAGTGAGAATGAGTTTGTGATAGTGCTTACATGTGTTCTGAACCATGTGGCAAATTGTTCATCTTGTAATTGAAAGATCTGGATTCGGTCAGCTGTAAGTTATTGGACAACAAATATTGCCCATGTTTCCTGCAAGTGGTAATGAGTATATTATATTACAATATATAATTAACAGTATATTATTGACAAAGTGTAATTAGTATTACACATATATATACTTACTGAATAAAAGGTCTCAGCTCATCACAGTTAAAATAAAACATAATTGTGTGCTTGTTTGAACTCAATTTCTGACAAATATCTTCCTCTTACGACATTTATATGTGTGGGTCATCTAGGATTGGAGAATATTGACAAGTTTCCAATGGAAGACACTTCACCGCCATCATCATGCCGTGGAACACGATTAATTCTCGTTCTTAAATAAGGTTCGAAATAGTACGAGATAAATGTTGAGATCAAATCAACAATATAGGCCTCACATATCGAAGCCTCAACATGCGCCTTGTTCTTAACCTTTTTCTTGAGATTGAACAAGTACCTGCATTAAATTAATCAAAGATTTTCAATTAAGAAAAACAAATAAAATACTTTTATATATGAATTACATTACAACTGTAATATCTAACTGTTCGAATGAGTACATCCATCTATATTGGACCAGTCCTCCAACTTTTGCCTCAAACGGTAGATGTATGGGTTGAGTCAGAAAATAATGGAGGGAATATCATCTCAAGTTTGCATAGTATCTCGATGATATTCGTTTCAAGCCTCTTAATATGATCAACATTTAACTTGATGGAACATATATCTCTAAAGAAATGACTGATCTTCATGAGTGCATCCCATATCCCCTTTGACAACAAATCAAGAAAAGCTAATGGGATGAGTGTTTGCATAAACACGTGGCAATCATGACTCTTCATTCTATACAATATGAATTCCTCCATATTAACCAGCCTTGATATGTTCGAGGCATGTCCATCCGGAAAACGTAGAATCTTAAGCCATTTGTAGACTAGTAGTTGTGCGTTTTTCTCTAACACGAAGCTTGCTCTTGGTTTTACGACCCGTGACTCATCACGAACTAATTCCATATTTTGACGGTTACAGAACAAAGCTACATCCAATCTAGCCTTGATGTTGTCCTTTGTCTTCCCCTTCACATCCATGACGGTGTTGAAAATGTTCTCAAACACGTTCTTTTCAATGTGCATGACGTCAAGGTTATAGCGAAGAAGATTGGTCTTCCAATAAGGAAGCTCCCAAAAGATACTTCGCTTTACCCAATTATGGGTCAAACCAAAACCAAGGAACTTCTGCTTACCTGATTAGAGACCAAACACAATGTCACCGTACTCTGATACAACATCATGCAATTCTTCACCAGAAAAACGCGGGGGTGCACCATCCTTTTCAACTCTGCCAACAAAGAAATTTTTTCTGTTCCTTTTGTACCTGTGATTATGTGGCAAGAAACGACAGTGACAGTAAAAAAAAGAAGCTTTACCTCTGTTTGTTAGCTTAAATGCTTTGTTATTTTTCAGGCAGTATGTACATGCTAGTTTCCCTTGCGTGCTCCAACTAGAAAGCATTCCATAAGCTAGAAAATCATTGATAGTTCACATCAAAGCCGCCCTCATAAAAAAATTTTGTTTCCTCGATATATCATAAGTCAAAGCTCCAGAGGACCACAACTGCACCAACTCATCAATCAACGGTTGAAGACGAACATCTATATTCCAGACCGGGCTGCTCGGACCTGGTATGACCATAGATAAAAACATGAACTCTGGCCTCATACACATCCCGGGTGCCAAGTTATAAACTGTTAGTATAACCGGCTAACAAGAATAAGGAGCAGCAAATGACCCGAATAGGTTGAATCCGTCTGTACACAACCCAAGACGCACATTTCTTGATTCAGCTGAAACGTGTTGATGTACACTGTTAAAGTGCTTCCACGCTTCGCCGTCAGAAGGATACACCATCACTCCATCAACCGCATCATGTGATTAGTGCCATGTCATGTGCTCAGCAGTCCTTGGTGACATGAATAACCTCTGCAGTCTAGATGCGATTAAGAAGTATCTAAGTTTTTTATATGCCACTAGAGTCTTTCCCCTATCAGTTCTGAGTTTGTAATGGGAATGCCTGCATGTCATGCACTCGGTCATCTCAGTATTTTCAAGGTAGTATAACATGCAGAAGTTAGGACACATGTCAATTTTCTGGTATCCTAAAGCTTCTAGCAGATTCTAATCCCACCTCCTCTCTTTGGGAATCATAAGATCACTGACCCTCATATTCTCCAAACCCTCAATTACTGGAGTTTCGATAACCTGCCATGAATCATCCTTAATCCATGTATCATTCCACACATGTATCAAGTTCCTTAAACCGACTCGCCATCTACACCCCCTCCTAATCATCTCCTGTGAACTATGGATGCTTCACCATACATAACTAGGATTATGCCCTAATTAGCATTTAAAAAATCCCTTTTCGGGAAGTATCTAGCTTTGCTAATCTTGCTCGCAGGTGAGCGAGGTACATTAAGCAGCTTACACCATTGCTTTATCATCCAACTATTTTAACTATTATTTTCATTTCATCATCACTATTACTGCTATCTTATCAATAACACGTCCTAATCTATGCAAAAAAGGACCAGATCTTTGTGTCAAAGAGAGAGTTGCAGAGGTATTTGATGACGGAGACTAGTGACCTATAGTGGGCTGGAAATCCAGGTAGAGAGAGGATGCTTGCTCTTTTATCATAGGCTTATTATTAGCAAGAAATGGATGACAATGTAAAACTTTACGTCCGGACTTGTCTAGTGTGCTAGCAAGATAAGACCTTATGGTAGTGAGAGACATACTTGTTATAGTTGTTTTCAATTTTAGACAAGCCTTGGGTGTCGGTTTTGATGGATTTCATTGTTGGGTTTTTGAAGGATAATGGCATAAACATGGTCATGGTTATCATAGAGAGATTCTCCAAGTATGCAGTATTTGTGGCTGCCCTGATAGTGTGTATAACTGAGGTTGCTGCTGGGTTATTCTATCAAAATGTGGTGAAGTATCTTGGAGTGCCTTTCAATATTATAAGTGATCATGATGTGAGATTCATAGACAGATCCTTGACAACATTACTCAACATTATAGGGATAAAACTAAAGTTTTCCGCTACTAATCATTCGCAAACTGATAGGCAAACAAAAAGGATAAATGCTTTGTTTGAGGAATATTTGAGACACTACGTAACAACAATGCAATGGCATTGGTTGGGATTGCTAGATAGTGTGCAATTTTGCTACAATCTTCAAAAGTCCTCGACAACGGAAGCAAGCCCTTTGAGTTGGTTTTGGGGACACAACCCCAAACCCCTACCAAGATTGTTGTATGAAAATCTGGTGAGAAAAATCCAGTTGTGTATAGGTTAGCAATATAGAGACAAGAATTGTTTGAGCAAGCCCAAAATAGTTTGCGTAAGGCTAGAAAAAGGATGTTGAATTATGCTAACCAGAAACGAAGACTGTTGGAATTCATTGAAGGCTACAAGATGTTGCTCAAATCAACTCCACAAATCTGAAAGAAAATTATGAAGAAGACAAAGCATCGAGAGTTGGTGCTAAAATATGATGGACTTTTTGAAAGTAAGGAAAAAATAAGGGTTGATGCCTATAAATTAAAGCTGCCAGAATGGCTAAAGCTTCACCTAGCTTTTCATGGAAGTTATTTTAGACCTTTCCATGAAGATCAAGAAGATCAAAACGAAGTAAGTCGTAAAAAGCTCCTTTAATGATTTATAAACATTTTGATAATGGTATTGTCAAGATCATGGATCATCGTTGACTCGGCTAATATACAAAGAATTGACAAACTGAGTTTTTAGTAAAATGAGAGAAAAACTTGAAGGTTTTGTTATAAAATGACACATATTTGTGGCAATTAAAAGATAAAGTGTAGGAATACTTTACCTCTATTCTGAATAGGACGTCAAACTCTTTTGGTTGGGGGGTTGTTAGAGTTCTAGGTGCAAGCACACACCAAAGTATGCATATTATCTAAAATTTAATAGCGAAGGATAGTGGCAGCCGAAATTGGGCAGCAGTGAATTCGCTAGGTAGCGTGTATTAGTTTCGTGCGTGTCATGGGTTCTCGATTTGGCATGAAACTGGACAGAAATGATGAACTTTTCAAGGTGGAAAAAACATAACTAGAATGTCAGTAAAGAGCTAACATTTAGACAAACAAATTTTGAGTTACATGTACAGCAATGTGGTACGTAGTTATAACGATTACAATCGTGACATCATAGGGGAAATGGGTGTCCAAATTATGGGGACATGAATGTTGAACATGGGGGATTGCTCCTCAATACATTAAGATCATGGGTCAAAATCATCCATTAAGTTCATGGGAACATAAGTGAGAAAGTGTCCATTTACTTCCTAAAAAGTAGGAATGATAGTTATATATTTTGTAACCTCTCATATTTGTCTATAAATAGGCTTGAAAGGCATTGACTGTGTAGTATGCAATATTTATGTATAGCACACACACATTTGTATCGTGTAAATCCTTTGTTTACGAGATTACTAAAAGTTGAGAGATTTTCTTGTATTTGCTATGTGCTTTGAGATTATTTACTTGTGTTTGTTATTTGCTTACGATAAGAAAATTATGAGAACCTTTTTAAGTTAGCGAAACACATAATTGAAGGTAAACACGAGTGAAAGAAGAGGCAAACCTCAGTCTAGTTGGGACTAGACTGTCGCATAGGGCTTAATTTTGAGGTGAACAATTTAACCCCACCATAACCACCTCACCACCAACTCCTCTTTAACGATCACCTTGACCACCATCACCATTATCTCACCATGACCACCTTTTCCACCACGACCACAACCATCTCCTTTACCATCACCACCAGCTCCTTCTCCATGACCACCTTTATCGTAAAAAAATATTTACATGTAAAATATTTTCATAAATTTTTTTTCAAATTAAACATTGAAATTTTTTTTATATGTAAAATAATTTCCATTCGTAAAATATTTTAAGTGAAACAAATAGACCCTGGGTATTTGTTGTTTGTAAGCTATAATTTAGTTTATATAACATGCAATTTTATATAATCAAGAAATCAAACTTCAAGGTTTGAGGTTTGTGTCCAAGCCATTACATTTGACTTGAGTCCAAAGCTACTTTGTTTAAGTTTGTTTATGACTATTCAACTTATTGGTATCATTTACACTACAAAATCAATCTTGTATTTTTTTCATGGGATAATGTGTTTAGGTTTCATAAAAATATAATAACCAAAAGTTTTATGAGACTAATTTTTTATTCATCTATAAATTATTTAATCATATTAATTTTTGATATTATTTTTTTTGTTAACAAATGATTTTTAATAAAACTTTAATTTAAGAGGGAATGAAACTTACTCTTACTTTTAATTTGATTTCAAACACAAGCATTAATCATCAATTTTTTTTATTAAAAAAATGATAGTATTAACCCATCAATAACAAATGAGTTCAATAACTTCAATTCATAGAATTAAAAATCTATTTGCAATTAGCACATGAATTAAAAACAAAAAGCGAATTAGCACGGGAGTAAAAAGTTTTGATAAATAATATATTTTTTAATGTTGTGGTTTGAAACAGCAAAATGCGACATCAATTAATTATAACGGTTCATAAATACGACATCAATTATATGTCATGTCTTTTAACAACAACATTATTAACGCAACATATAATTGATGTCACATTTCTGAACCGCGATAATTAATTGATGTCACCTTTCTAAACCGTGACATCAATTAAATTCAATAATCATCCCAATCATTCCATGAAAATTCCTGCAACCAATTTCCCCTATATCTAAATCTAACAAAAAATGATTTTCATAAAATTTAATATTAGTTTGTTAATCTTATATTTAATTTAGTTAATGATTTCAGAGAGTGAGAAATTTTACAATCTTAACAAAATCTAAGAAGAGTTTCCCTTATTTTGGAATTATAAATTTTATCCTACTTAAAAATACCTAACCAAACACGAAATTTTTATATTTTATAATCTTAAATAGCCTTAGAAATGTAAATAAATAAACATATACACATGCAAAATAAGTCTCAAATACTTTAATGATACAACATTTAAGTAATTGAAATCTCAAAATATATCAACATAACATATCTATCTACATCTATGTTATTTACTGGATGACCTAGGTTCATCAATAACACAATTGCATCTTGCTCTTACTCCTACTCCTACCGGAGTAGCCTTGTTCTTACTCCTACCGGAGTAGCCTTGTTCTTCATCATGACATCACTAAGAGTTAACCTCTCTCCAAATGTATCAAGTTCATTATGACAAACATTGAACCATCAAAACCTATATGTGTATCATCTGCTTCTTCGTCAAGATCATGAAGCACATATATAGTCTCTACGCCCTGCTGTAACAAGAACCAACCTAATATTAATAAAACATCAATGTTAAATTAAAATATCAATAAATAAAATCCAACTTTTAACATATATTAATTCTAAAAATATTTGATTACTTATGATAATTTGAACCCGTTGGGGCATTTTGCTCATATTACAAGTATATAGGTAGAGGAACTTGCTCAGGATTCGATGTAATAACCTAACATGTGATACTTATTTACCAAGTCAAATACTCCTTTGTAATCACTTGATGTATCTATGCAAATATCTCATTCTTTTATACATCCCACTGTGAAACATAAGGTTGAAGATGACATAATCAAACATAATCATTATTTTTACCCTGATGGTTTATAACGTGTAACGCGTCTCTCATATCGATGTCAACTTAAATGTGTTGTTTACAACCGAATTGTCATATAACTTGATATTGGCAACATAACTCAACCACATAAAAAAATCAACGAGACCATTGATGTTCATCCCGTTAGTGCAAATAGCCGGAGCAACTATCAATTTTTCATCCAAATAATGTGTCCAATTGACATGTAGAAGATAAGTTTTTTAAATATTAAACAACAATAATTTAGTGGAATTAAGCTTTTATTTTAACAAATGTTTCAAAAAATTCATAGATAACATGTTTATCTAGCTCGCTCTAGTAAAATGACAACATATGTGTTGGATTATTATCAAATACTCTACTAGCACATAACCTAGTATTACAAACATGTCTGTTTAATTTTATTTTTAAAGTTACAATTAGACAATATAAATATTTAGATAATTGCAAAAATAACATTTGCAATACCTATATCCTGGTGGAAGCTAAAGTGTAACCCTCGTAATTTTGATAGTTATAGGTTGCAATCTAGGTATTTAGGGCTAGCCTACATAAAGATGCTCCTAATACCATAACTGTTATTAAATAAAAAAAACAAGTTTCTTTATTTTGTATTAATAACAAACATTTAAAAAGCAAATAGTTATTTTAAGTTATTCGATTCATACATGTATAAGTAGAAAACATCCCTCAACCTATTGGATCCATTTCATGCATATAAGACATAAATGTTTGTATAGATGTGCCAAGACAACAAATCCTGATCTATTTATAGTAATGACATCAAAATCATCTGAGAGCGTCAGATAAATTAAAGGCACACATCTTCCCATGAAGTTTGTGAATAATACATTGCTAAACAAATACAATATATATGCTCTGACATACCTACATAACACATTAAAATTACCATACTAATTCGCATATACTTAACTAACAATTAACATATTCAAATAATAATTTGATGGATACCTCCGCAAGATCTCGTTGTTAGTATCACCTGATGGTATGGTAAATGTCTATTTAATCCATTTAAAATGTATATTGCCCTTTTCAATTCAGAAAGCGAGAGTGCCAATACAAATGCATACTCGCTTAACACAATTCGATTACACATGCCAATAAATATGACTACTTGTTCATTAATATAAATTCTAAGCAAAACTATCACATCATGTAATGTCGATGTCATTTTCCCATACCTAAGATGAAATGTGTGTATCTCACATCTCCATCACTCAATTAGTGCATGGATCAAGTCGTGATCAAGCTTTATGTGCTCTAGATAACTTATGTATAAAAAACTAACCTAAAACACATATGGCTGAACTCGCTCAAGTAATTTCATTCGCTTATGCGCATGAAAATAAATGATGGTCTTATCCTGTATAATAATTTAAAATATAATTACATAAATATATAATACATGTAACGTTAAGTAATGGAAAAACTTATTTACATTAAATATTTTTATAATCCCAACAAAAATATCCTTTGATTAATGTTTATCCAACAACTGCAGGACAAAAGTGTCAGTGGGCCCGACAGGCATGTAATGTGACTTAAAATCTCCATGAAAATAATCTTGTCTGGGAATGTCATCATCATAATATGGCCACTCAACATGAGAATAAAATCTACCACCTCGAATGCGTGACATTCTATGTATGAGTACATGTATTTGATGTGAAACTAGATAAGTTTAATATGCTTTTAAAAAAATATCATAATATATTTTAACAAATATTTATTTTGTCATATAATTATATTATCATATATACATTGTTGATTATGACATGTTTTTCTATTATGGCCTATGTCATTTCATATGCCACACTATAATATATATGACCCTCTCTTGCATCCACCTTGCAATTAAGTTGACATTAATTGACCATTTCTAAATTTTTATTAGAAGTGTCTGCTTTAACTTAAAATCCGATGTAATGAGTCCATTCTAATTTGTGTTATAATGGATGAAATGACATGTCATATGCAGATTTATAGCTCTGAATCGTGTAATAATCATTAATAAACTATGTAAAATCTAAGTGATTCATAACATAACATGCAAGAATATATGAATATAAATGTTGAAATGTTTATCATTTACCATATATATATATATATATGTTTTATCATTCAATCTTATTTTCTTTTTGAATTTCTTTATAATAATAAGGGTGTTGATCTGGAAAACTTGTTACTGAAAGTTGAATAACATTGCATTATGATATCTTGATCTATCCCTGCTCATTATCAATTAAGCTTGAATTGATGAGGGGCAAATTCTTCCACGTCGAATAAAGTCTTTTATTTCACGTCTTTGCTTGATCCAATAACTATTACACCTATAAAATATCAATTGCAATAAGGTTGAAATAGGCTTTGCACAAGCACATTTCAGAACATGATTAAATGATTATAAAAGATTAGTTGTCATTTAACTATACGAGTGACCATCATCATAATACAATGCTCTTTTTTTATTCTCATTCAAACTATTCTTGATATGATAAGTTTAACTTATACATTCTTTCATACCACAAATCAAATTTTCGTCTTGAAGGTTCATAACACATCTTTATTGAATTTTTTTCCGTAGATGATTATTTGAATTTATAATCGAAGTTGCTAATAAAATATCAGGCACAATATTGATGTTATCCTATAGGTTCACGTTAAATTTTTGTTACTTCAATCTTTATGCTTACATGTCTATATGATATTATACATATACATGTTTATCACCGATAACATATATTTGTAAGAAAAGCAAAAATCATCTTCAATTATAGTTATCTTTTTTGTCAAAAATTGCAAAAGCCAACGGGTGTATCCTATTATTTGCATCAAAAGCAATTGTAATTAATAACTTCCCATCATATTGCTTATACGAATATGTGTCATAAATATTGATAAATGGTTTACAATACTTGAAACCTTTAATACAATCTTTAGATGACAAAAAATCTGTAAAAAACTATTGTACTATCATCAATATTTTCTTTATGTGTCCAATCAATAGCTGTTCCAGGATTTGATTTTTTTTATTGCCGATAAAAACCTTGATAAATTTTCAAAATACTCCTCATGTGAACTAGAAAGATGCTCGAGCACATTCTGTTTTGCAACTCATACCTTGTCATATGATATTTTATACTTATAATGCAATTTTATTTCATCATTTATGCTTGTAAATGTTATTGAAAGATTATTCATTACAAGGGTTGATATAGCATTAACAAAAACATTTGCATCAAGTTGATAGCGGTATTTTTAGACAAAGATTGAGGTACATGTGTATGACACTTTTAACTTTGTTATCTCAAATGAATCTGACCTTTTATGATATCCCCTACGTAAATACCACTTATATTTAGGTGCTTACATACATTGTAATTGAAGAAATATTGAGTTCGACCGTTAGATTCAGTATTTAATCGAATGTGTGATATACCACCGTTTAATTGCATGAACCACTTTTTTTTACTGCTAATTGTTTGTCCAATCTTCAAATCAAAGCTTTCTGGAAACATTTACAACTAAGTGCCAATGATGATAAATAAAAAAGTAAACCTAAAAACATCTCCAAATTCAGGAACACAAGGTATTGTTTTATTATTAACATTATCTTCAACCTTATTATCAACATTTATTGTTATTTTTGGGTCTAATGTCTCTTCATTCTCATTGTTACGAAGCTCATAATAATGAAATATATGTTGATTAGTAAATGAATTATAAAACATAGTATCGTTGATATTTCATAGAAAATCATCCAACAATAAATTGTTTTTCCCTTTACTAAATAACTTTAAAGGACAGATAAAAGTTGGGACACAAAGATTTTGGTCGACTACTCATATACAAACTACCATGTTCAATTCGCATTGGATGAAAGAATTAATCATTTTTTCTAAAACTACCATAATATATAATCAGTACTGGTTAGCACTGATGCTTACCAATTTGATATCTCAAAATTATTTCAACATCAATATTACCAGCCAAGTCCATGCCAAATAGTTTTTTTCATTTCCACACACGACATGCCTAAATTACCATATAACAACAAACTACTCCTGCCATTAGATGTGATAGTACTGTTCACATCAGGTATAATAGTTCTACCGTAATGACATAACATAAATATGTTATAAGACATTCTGCCAAAAAAAAAATAGTCAGCTTATGGTCAATTGGTTCTAATTTTAACTAAATTGCATTACCTTAACCCTAATAGATAAAATTTATAGTAAAATCAATCAAATTCCTAAATTTAACGAAGCATACTTGACCAAGAATAAATATAATTCATGATATCAAATCTAATTTATATTTTCATTCTCAATTGGATTAAATCATACCCAAATTCATAGCAAATTAAAACAATTCAAAGAAAATATAAAATTTAGCAACTTGTCCACATTCAACACATCGTATAATTCTTCATAATTCTACCTCATTCATGCTCTATTGCATGAAATCATCAAGTATAGTGATATCATCAATAACTAATTCCAACAATCCACATAAAATTCCTAATTCTACAACTTATTCAAAATTTAACGCAATACATAATTATTTGTAATAATTAATTTAACTTATTGTCATTATACATAGCTCATTTATCATCAATTCAACAAACCCTAAATTCAACCTAAATCATAAACAATGATTTCATTTCAACTAAATCAAATAAAAATTCATAGCAATGTAGTTTGTTTACATTGCTTGTGGATTAGAGAAAAGGCTCAGGCAATGATAACAGAGGTGACAATAATAGATTTTAAAGAGGAAAACATTATAAGATGTTTGAAGATTAAGATGAGTTTAATTTTTAGGTGTTTAAGGGTAAAAAAAACAAGTGACTGGTGGGGGGGTTTCAGAGAGAAGAAGGTTGTGAACAGTGGTTTTGAGAGAGAGAAGGAGTCGTGTCTGTCTGTGTTCTTTAATTTGGGAAAGAGTTTAAATTTCACGACATGTTGTGTTTTTGAAGCGTGACATATTAAGTTATCGTATTTCTGAAACGTGAAATGTTTGTTTATTGCTCTTCTGAAACACGATAATTATCTTGTCGTACTTGAGAATAACAACGTCTAATATACTATGACAATGTAAAATGTGTAATTTCATCAAATTTTTTTAGAAGGTGTTATTTTATTAAAATTCTGAAATTATTGTACTAATTTTAAAAAGAATTTTATTATATTTGACTAAACAATTAAGTGCTTTTTGGTCAATGTGATAAAGATTTTATTTTAAAATATATATTTTAAAAGGTATATTAAAAAAATATTTTTTATTTTTTAAAATTAATTCTTAACATTATCATATAAAAATATTATATAAAGATATGAATAAAATATTTTTTTAATTTTGTTTTTTAAAAAACAGTTGAAATAGTAAAGAAAAATTGACCACTGCACTGACTTGCGGATTCCAAGTACCCATTTAAATCCACCTCAATAACCGCCACACCCCTTTAACCGGTAACTCCACTCCTTGAGTTTCAACACCAAACCGGTCATGCACCTTATCTATACGCATCGACCAAACCAGTCTCCCTTCACTTACACAAAGTTCAAAAATTTGACTCGCATCTCAATGTAATTTGATGTGAATTTCAATGTCGTTTCATTTCCTTTCTTGTCATGGACTAAATAAATTTAAATAAATTCATTACAAATTCCTTCGCTCTTCATTTCATTTCATTTCAATTTCAATTTCAATTTCTGAACGTTACATCTTGCAGCCTCCGCTCCCCCTCCGTCTCTCCCTAAGCAAAACTGAAACAGAAAATAAAAACAAAAGGCACCCTCTCTTGTTTCGTAGATTACATCGATGGAGGTAGCAGCTAAGCGCTGCCTGTCTCTAGTAACTTATCCTTCCCCTTCAAAACGACATGCTGTTTCGGCTCTCAAATCTTTCTATTTTGATCGATTATGAAGTGAATCAATTTTATTATGCATTTCTCTTAATTTTTAAGCTACGAAGAGCTGTTTCTTGCTTCAAATTTTATTAATCGGTAAGTTAATTGCTAGTCAATTATTTTAGCTTACAGAGTTGTTAGATTAGTTGATACTTTTAGATAATGGGGAGATTTTATTCTGGTGTGTTCAATACAGCTGTGGGATTCTCGATTCCACTGGAATAAAATTCCTCATCTTGATAATCAGAATCTATACTTTTTGTTAGTTTTAGGTTAGGCTGTGTTTAGATCTGTAATTGATTCCATCCATTTCGTTGCTATCATCAATCTTGTAGCTTTTAGTTTAGTATGGTTTCCCTTTCTTTCTCTGATTTGTCTTTGTTAATTTTTGTTATATATGAATCCGTTTAATATTTGACCACGTTTGTTATGAACAGATAGATTTTAGTCCTAATAATAATATACAAGATGGAGAAGACTCAAAAGCTTTCTCTTCCTCTCTTCCTTATTTTTTTTGTTTAATTTATTTCTGGTCAGACACCATCTATGCGGTGAGTATAGTGCTGTGGAGGGGAGTAGCTTGCGTTTTTTTGGTTTGTGAGGAGTGGGGAACTTCACTCCATTGAAGGACTCATGGGTCTTAAATTTTGTTCAATACTAGGAAAAAGGGCTTTTTTTTTTATTTTACAAATCTTTTTATTGTCTCCGTATTTAGCTCATGTTATGATGTGCCTTTTGTTTTTTAATGGATGGAGTCGAGTAAGGTGAATTTTGGATTTTGAGTGAGTCTAAGTGAAGTTATTTTGTTTGAACTTCAGGTGATTGAAGCATGTGCGGTGGTCCCGAGCAATCTACTAAATCATCATCGACTTCAACTCCATCTACTGTAGGAGCCACACCTATTTACCAAAGATATGAATTTTCTAAGTGTAGAAACAGAAGATACTTTCTCTAGCTTACTTGAACTTGCTGCTAACAACGATGCTGAAGGCTTTAAGAGATTTGTAAAGCGGGATGCTTCCTCTATTAATGAGGCTGGTTTTTGGTATGTCCGCCAGAAAGGGTCGAAGCAGATTGTTCTTGACCAAAGAACTCCACTTATGGTCGCTGCTACGTATGGCAGCCTTGATGTTCTCAAGCTTATTCTGGATCATACTAAGGTTGATGTGAATCTGTCTTGTGGAAAGGAAAAAACTACTGCTCTTCATTGTGCTTCTTCCGGTGGATCTATCAATGTGGTTGATGTGGTTAAGCTGCTGTTATCAGCAGGAGCAGATCCTAACTGCCTCGATGTCAATGGAGATCGCCCTGGTGATGTTATTGTTGTTCCTCCAAAGCTACAGAGCATGAAAGTCGCTCTTGAAGAGCTTCTCTCAAAAAGTGATTCCGATGGTTCTGTTGCGGAGCATGATTTTAATGGCTCTGTTGGTGTTAGCAATTTACGGGTCTCAATTAGCAACTCCAACTTTAGCTCACCAACTCTTTCTTCATCACCAGAAAATGGTTCACCACCTTCTCCTTCTGTGTTGATTTATTCTCCAAGGGCCTCAAAGTTTAATAATCTGCCCGGCAGCTCTACACCAGAGAAGAAAGAATACCCTATTGATCCATCTCTTCCTGACATCAAGAACAGCATCTATGCGACTGATGAGTTCCGCATGTTCTCTTTTAAGGTTCGCCCATGTTCTCGTGCATACTCCCATGACTGGACTGAATGTCCGTTTGTTCACCCAGGAGAGAATGCACGCAGAAGAGATCCACGAAAGTTCCACTACAGCTGTGTACCCTGCCCTGATTTTCGTAAAGGTGCCTGTAGGCGTGGGGACATGTGTGAATATGCACATGGGGTTTTTGAGTGCTGGCTTCACCCAGCTCAATACCGAACTCGGCTTTGCAAAGATGGCACAAGCTGCAACAGACAAGTCTGCTTTTTTGCCCACACGCCTGAGGAGCTGCGGCCCTTGTATGTTTCTACAGGATCTGCTATCCCTTCACCTCGATCATCTCAATCTGCAGCCAGTGTTATGGACATGGCTGCTGCTCTGAGTCTTTTGCCTGGTTCCCCATCATCAGTCTCTGCAATGTCCCCTACCCCATTCAACCAACCCATGTCTCCTGCAAATGGCATTTCTCACTCGTCCATGGCTTGGCCACAACCTAATGTGCCGACCCTTCATCTTCCAGGAAGCAACTTTCAATCCAGCCGCTTGAGATCATCCTTTAGTGCCCGTGATATCCCACCCGAGGACTTCAATTTGTTGCCAGATTTTGATTCCCAACAACAGATATTAAATGATTTAACATGTTTCTCGCAGTCTCAGAACAATTCTGCTTCTTTCAGTCGTTCTGGGTGGTCTAAAACACTAAATCCTTCAAATCTTGAAGAACTGTTCACTGCTGAAATGTCTTCTCCTAGGTTTGCTGATCAAGCTGTTTTCTCTCCAACGCATAAATCAGCTTATCTCAACCAGTTGCAACAGCAGCAGAGTATGTTATCACCCATCAACACAAGTGCGTTCTCCCCAAAAAATGTTGAGCACCATCTACTGCACTCTGCATTTGGTGCTGGATCTCCTGGAAGGATGTCGCCAAGAAGCATGGAGCCTATCTCTCCAAGGGGATCTCGATTATCTACTCTTGCTCAGCGAGAGAAGCAGCAGCAACAGCTACGAAGCCTAAGCTCAAGGGATCTGGGATCCAACAACCTTGTGGCACATAATGTAAACTCTTGGTCTAAATGGGGATCCCCTAATGGAAAATTAGACTGGTCAGTTAATGGAGATGAATTGGGCCGGTTACGCAGGTCCTCATCCTTTGAGCTTGGAAACAATGGTGAGGAGCCTGACCTGTCCTGGGTCCAGTCTCTAGTGAAGGAATCGCCTCCTGAGGTGCTTAAAGAAAAGCTTGCAATTCCAGTACCTGGTGCTGCACCGTCACCTGATGTGGCAATGGGATTGAGTTCAAATTCTCAAATTAATCCTGTTTTAGAATCTTGGCTTGAGCAGATGCAAATTGATAAGAAGCAACAGCCAGTAGTCTAGTCAAAAGAAATTGGTTTTTACTCATCAGGGTAGGATGAAAGTAATTTCACCGAGGTACATATTTTTATTGGATTTTTGGCTGGTATTGGGAAGCTAAGAAGATAAATGGTAGTTGAAATTCGGCAAGAGGGGTGGCGGTAAAGAATTGGCAGAAACTGTCGGGGAAATCATTCAATTTTTGTACCAATTTATTGTTTAAATCAAACTCGGAATGTTGAAGGCATCTCTGGGCTGTGTTAAGGAAAAGCCAGTGCAGGTTCTCTTCCGTTCAATATATCTGATCAGGACAATTTTTTGCTTTTGCTTACTTCTCAACTGATCAAGGTTGCAGAAGGCTACTACATGTTTCATCTTGCCATGAAATTATGAGCTTTGTATCCTTTTAATAGTTCCTTGTCTTAGTATTTACGTGTTTGTGGGATGGAGGAAGGTGAGCTGAAGGAAGTTTTGTCAAGAAGCTCTCCCATGTATTTTTGGATGTGTTTCATTTAAGAATTTTGCATTATCGTGGGAAGGAGAGGGGTGATGGAGTTGGGGAGGATTATGTTCTTTGAAAATGTTAAGCAGAATTAAAGTTATTATTTCCGTACCTTTACTGTTTAGATTCCTTCGATTTTTTTTTTGTGTTGGTGGTTGCGTTAGGTGTCATCATGCGTCATCTGTGTAGCTGCTTGATTTTGATGTTTTGCGGGATTCAATGGCAATTCACGATGCGGTGGGAACCTTCTAGTGGATGTTACTGCGAAGATCATCAAATGCGAGAGCATAGTCTTAATTGGAGAAATCCTTTTTAATCTTTTGTTTGTGGGAAGTGACAGTAAAAATACAGGGAGATTAAGTCAATGGATGGATAATAATATTTTACTCTTGGTTTTATCACCGATTTCTTTTCTTTCCCATTGTTTTAATCTAGGTGGATATTTTTTTTTTATTTTATTAGAAAATGTTTGGGTCTGCTCGCGTAATTGTGCCCTTGTGGGAGGATCTCTTAAAAAACAAATCTTGATGGAGTCCTGGACTTTTGCCCATCAATAAGTTAGTCCCTTCATCTCTGATGGTCCCTCCACTTTCATGACATCATGTAAAGCATGATTATGGGTGTTTTGATACAAAATAGAGTAGAATTATGATGATAATTGAAAGAAAACCAATGGAAATTTTCCAACCCCGGGGCCGGCCATGACTAATTCATGAAGCACAGCACCTATTAGACTTATTAGACATCTAATCTATACAGAGCAATTTCTTAACAACAGATTTGCCACATGAAAAACCAGCACCCATAAAAGCAAAGGCTAAAAGAAGGAATTAGAGGGGAATAATTTAATTGATCAGCTTTTGAATTTGTTCTTTAGAAATCACTAGTTTGAGTATTGCAGATATCAGAATCACTAGAGATTTATCTGGTTTTTAATTTCAGGATCTCGAGAAATTAACCGAGATGTGTATAATATAAAGAGTAAAAGTAAAAGGGACCAAAAGAACTACTAACTAACTACCATGCGGCAAATCCCCTTTTTCCATTTGCTTTGCTGTTATGAAAGGTTTAAGTAGGTTGATTTAGTTTGTGATTTAGAGAGTTTTTTAGGCAAGTCTTTTAGCTGCTCAAGCCAACTTTTTTTTTTTAATTTTTTTTTAATAAACTCACAATAGTCAAATTCATTTTAAATTTCTCTATGCTTTACTTACCTATTTGTGTCTTTTTTGATAGAGCTTTCGGTTTTCAGCTCTCTCACCCTTTTGTTGTTGTTGCCGCTTTTGCTTTTGCTCGGTGATCTAGCCTTGTCGGTAAAACTCCAATTTCTTTAAGACAACATATCTTTTTTTCTTTGCTTTTTTTTTAAAGTTTTTTTTCTCATCAATATGATTTAATTGAAACTTCATGGTCCATTTGAAACTATTTACCTTTTATAAACTGTTCACTTTATTATTTTTTTTTTTTGCAAGTTTCGTCTTAGATTTGTTGGGCATCGGTGCTGTGTTGCTTAGTTCTGTTAAGTTGTTTCATACTTTTGAATTCTTCAAAGTTGTTGGCTCGTCGTTGATTCTTGGTGTTTCCACAACCCATTTTTTTCCTTGGTTCATTGTGCTGTTTTTTTTTTTAAATTTTTTTGAGAATTTTTGTATCTACTTTTCCCATTGCAAAATGCTTGTCACTTTTTATATAAAAAAGGGAATTTGCTGTGCTGGTTAGTTTTTCTCATTTGTATCATGATGTTAGGTTCAAAGTTTCTGTTTCATTTTTTTTTATTAACGTGGGTATCCTGACAGCTTGCGTATACTTCAATTAATCTCACGGGTCCTGAAATTAACGACCATGTAAGCCTTCACTGACTATTATATTAGTAACCACAAGGTTCGAACCTAAGATCAAAGGGGAAGTAAACCTCTTAGTCCCAAACTCTTATCACTAAACCACTTACTAGTGGCCATCATATTAACGACCATGTAAGTTTTTGTCTTATTATTGATTCTTATTGTTTCACACCATAATTTATGTCATCTATGTTTTTTTTTCTTATTTAATTCTGTGATGTAGTTTTTTTTTTAATTTTTTTTTCATTGAGATGCATTTTTTAAATTAGATATTGTTACACACTGCTATGCTGCATTAATTTATCTCCACTCATATTCTTGAAATCAACTACTGCAAACTGTTAGATTTTATACATTGGAATATTACAAGATGATATTATCATAAAAAAATCAGTATTATGGAATATTATATGTTCATTGAGAATCGTTCTTGAGATTGACATGAATTTTTGAGAAAGATATGATGGAACTCTCGCATCTATGGCTATCAGAAAAAACTAATAGAAAGGTACTCATTTAATGTTTTTCTTATTTTAATTTTTTTAAAAAGGCCTAATCAATTAGTACATCTCGATTTTATAACATTTTTTAATCTATGATAATTAGCAAATGATTTACTGAATACATTTATTATTATTATTATTATTATAAATGTGCAGTCTTCTACTCCTAGATATTGTTTCACAATTTTGGATGTCCAAGGTTTTTATTAGTTTTTTTTTTATTGAAGAAAATTTGAGATTAGACAACATATAACTTTTAATTAACCTATTTATTTTCACATGTGAATAGACAAAAGAACTCTCTTAGGCCTGATTGTTTGCAGTAAAATAGTATTTTTTTAAAAGTGATTTTCTTGAAAAGTGAATTTCGGGAATGTAAATTATTTTTTGATTTTTGATAGTGTCATAGAAAGTAAATTGGAAAACACTTTTCAGTATTTGGTTATGTTATGAAAAATAGCTTATTAATTTTTTTTTCAAGTTTATTAAAAAAATAAAGAATAAATTTTACAAATTAAAAAAGTTGAATGCGAATGGAAGTGAAAAAAAATCTAATTTCATAAATTATTTCAAATAAAATAAATAATAATCAAAATAATAGAGATCAAATCTAATAGATAAAAAAATTGAAAGATTATGAAATTAAAATAATAATAATTAAAATTTCATAAATTATTTTAAATAAAATAATTAATAATCAAAAGAATGAGGACCAAATTTGATGGATAAAAAATTTTAATTTAAAAAATTATAAGAGAAAAGTAAATAATAATCATAAAAATAAGGATTAAAGTTAATATAAAAATCAAATTAAATCAAATTTTAAGGGATGAATTAAAAAAAAAGATTTAAACAAAATATGTAACAATCAAAAGTTTGAGGACCAAATTTGATATAATCAGCAAATAATATGATATTTTTAAATCTTTCACAACTTCTGAAAAGTATTTTCCGTTAAAATAAAAGAAAAACATTTTTTTGGAAATCAAGTCAAATTTTTCTTTGTCAGAAAAGTATTTTCCATTAATCAACTTTTCTAATAAAAAACAAATACATGAAAGTTTCAAAAATAATTTTTCAAAAATCACTTTCTAAAAAATAAACAAACCCGTAGTTTGCTTTTGTAACACTTTCCAATCAAACCTTTGGTTCCTCATCTTCTCCTCACGATCAGTTTAGGTTATCCATGGAGGAATTTTTGTTTTTTTTTTTTAAATTTCATCTCCAGCTCTTAGTCTAGTTTACTTTTTTTTTTTTATGGCTTTTTCTGCAATTTAAAATGTTACAATTCCTTTAAAGAAAAAGTCTCATTTCTTATTTGTTTTGTTACTAAGAGGTGATTTAAAATTGTGTTCCAATGACTGCACGGAAACAAAGACTACAACCATGCTATGTCATCGGAGCAAATCAAAACCTGCCGCCAGACTTCCTGAATTATGTTTTCTTTCACTTCCATGGGTGTCACCATTGACCACTCTGTTAATGAGGTCCCAGGGCCATATGTGTTTAAGATTAACAGTCATTGTCATCATCTTATGGGTTCTCTTATACCGTCTTATGGAGAAGAACCTAAGTCTGCTCAGCTCTATAGTTATGATACAGATAATGAAGTTATCAATCGATTGGCTCCTTTTACCAATGACTCCGTCTTCACGTCTCTGGATGAAAATATCATCCATGGGCTTATAGATAAGCTTAACAACACAAATGAACTAACAAAACTCTTTCGGTCAGCAAATGAAAGGGTTCATAGAGGAATTGTCCGTAATTATAAACTTCGATTAATTGGTTGACGAGATAATGACTCTAGAAAATATGATGATATGATTTATGTGAGATTCGAAATTATGATCGTTTGATCATCAAGATTTTGATATCAAGACTTTGATACCATATCAAGAACCATCTTAACTCAATAGCTTAAACTGTTAGATGAGATTTTAAGATATGATTTATATTATTTTCTAATACATCTCCTCAAGTGAAAGCTTTTTGGACAGACCCACATTACCTTGTGCTTAATAGTTATTAAATAAATGAGGATGGTAAGATTTGAACTCGTGACCGCTTGGTCATCAATGCTCTGATACTATATTAAAAAACCATTATAACCCAATAGTTTAGGTTATTAGATGAGGTTTTAAGATATGATTTATATTATTTTCTATCAAGTGATATTGATGGCTTAGTTGTGGAGGATATTGGTGTATTTTCTTCACATGATATAATCATTGAGAGCTGCTCCGGCTCCTTACAAAGAACATCTAAGTTACATCCTAAAATATTTATGTCCTTGCAATGCAAGCTTTTGTTTCCTTTTGGAGAGGATGAGTTTCATTGCAATATCCCACTTGCAGAACAAACTCTCCATGCTCAAATAAAACGACGGAGAGCTCCTATGAGGGCTTATTATTATGCTTTCGTGATAAATGAAAGAGATGGTTTTGAGAATACAATTGTTAAAAGTGGCAGGTTATACCAACAATCTCTAATTGATGCATTTGTTAATTTTGAGGAGGATCGACTTGATTATATTAGGGAAAATCAAAATGATCTTAGAACAGACACATATCAAGGCATGTATGAATCTGTTCTTAAAAGGGATGTTGAGTGCTCTTCAACTGGCAAAATCATTATCCCCTCCTCTTTAATTGGAGGCCTTAGATACATGATCAATAACTATCATGATGCCATGGCGATTTGCAGACATTATAGTAATTCAGATCTTTTTATCATATTCACTTGCAATGTCAATTGGCCTGAAATTCAAAGAGAGCTTAAGAAGCATAGGTCCTATAAGACTGAAGAAAAGCCTGATATTGTTACGCGAGCCTATCGAGCCAAACTTGCTGATATGCTATCATTCATTAAATCAAGAAAGCCTTTTGGTAGAACTGTTGCAGGTGCATGTTTTAAAACACCTCGCACTCCTCTTTATCCTAAAACGATTATTTCTATTTTATTTTTCTTAAATTTATTTGATTTCTTTCTTTTTTAGATGTTTGCACTGTTGAGTTTCAAAAAAGGGGTCTGCTATACTGTCACTTGCTCATCTGGTTAGGCACGGAATTTAAATGTTACACCCCAGCAGATATTGACTCAATTGTCTCAGCTGAAATCCCAGATAAAATTAAAGATCCAATTTGTCATGAAATTGTTTCTACATTTACGATCCACGATCCACGATCCACGATCCATGCTGCGTTGCAGATACGAAAGCTAGATACATGAAAGCTGGGTGATGCTCAAAAGATTTCCCAAAGAAATTCGAAACTAGAATAATTCTAAATAAGAGCGGCTTTGTTTACTACAAACAACGTGATCTACAAGGGTCTTTTGTGATAAAAAATGGCATCAAACTCGATAATAGCTATGTTGTGCCATATAACCAAGAACTTTCGATGCGATACGTACACTGCCCTCATTAATATTGAATTGTTTTTTGCCATTCAGCACTTGTAAAATATCTATTCATGTATCTTAGTGAAGGAGATGACATGTGTCAAATGTATGTTCAAAGAGAAAATCAAGATGAAATAAAAACAAATCTTAACTGTCATTTTATATGCCCTTGTGAAGCTGTCTGGAGGCTCTGGCAATTCCCTATTCATTCTAGAACACCAGCTGTTGATTGTCTTCAGGTCCGCCTCCCACTTCATCAAAATATTGTTTTTCCTGGTCATCAACGTTTGCCATCAGTTCTTAGAAGACCTGGGTTTGATTGGACAATGCTCACTGATCGGTTTCAAATGAATAGTAATGATCCATTTGCACGTGATCTTTATTAGTCACAGTTTCCAAATAACTATGTCTAGGATGCAAATCAGAGAAAATGGACTAGCGCGAAAAAAAGGTTTTAATTTAGGCCGCATGACGTATATCCATCCTGCAGCTGTAGAGCTTTACTTTCTTAGAATGCTTTTAAACCATGTTAAAGGGAAACAAGTATTGAGGACTTGAGAAAAGTTTTTGTGGTTGTTTATCCATCATTTCAACTTGCTTGGAGATGACAAGGAATGGGCTGATGCTTTTTGCGAAGTCATTTTGACTGCTACATCCCCACAAATTAGACAACCAGTTGTCAGTATAATCCTATTCTATCAAGTTGCTGATCCTTTGGCTTTATTCTCTCACTTCTAGCATTCAATGCATGACGGCATTCTCATTCGTGTCAGATCTTCCTAGGGCATGCCATATCTTCGGTTGTCTGATGATGAACTTAAAAATTATGTTTTATATGAGCTTAAACACCTTTTTAATGTTGCCGCCATAACTCTTAAGTATCACAAATTGCCAATGCCAGATGGTCGATTATTAGATGAGATCAAGAATAGACGGTTAAGAGAAGAGCTAACTATGATGTAAATGATCTGCAAAAACAACATTCCTTCTCCTATCCAAGCCTTAATAAATGTCAGAAACAAGTTTATGAATATGTTGTTAACTCTGTTCTTTCTAAACAAAAAGTTTTGGCTTTCGTCCATGGGCACAGAGGTACTGGCAAAACCTTTTTATGGCACACATTAATCACTAGCTAGAATAAGGTCCGAAGGCTTCGTTGTGCTTCTTGTTGCTTCATGTGGGATTGCTTCTTTGCTTTTACCTGGGGGGTCGTACCGCTCATTCAAGGTTTAAAAACTCCACTCTCATTTACTGACACTTCCTCATGTGAGATAAAGAAGAATACACATCTATCACGGCTAATTGAAATGACATCTTTAATTGTCTGGGATGAGGCTCCTATGAACAATAAATGTTGCATTGAAGCCTTGGATCGCTCATTAAAAGATGTTCTTACAAGCAGCATAAATGCTCATTTAGTTAAACCATTTGGTGGGAAATCTGTTTTGGGGTGATTTCTGTCGACTCTTACCTGTTATTCCTGGCGGTACAAAGGAGGAAATCATTAATGCTTCTCTTTCCAGCTCTTCACTCTGGCCACATTTCAAGATTTTCACTATTAACGAGAATATGAGACTTTCATCGAATGGCCTATCTATTGAGGACAGAGACAATCTAATGAAATTTTCTTAATGGATTCTTTTAATTGGTAATGGTGATATTGTCGATTTTCCATCATCTGACGATCATGATGAATGCTTTGTTAAGATACCTGACGATCTACTACTACTTGATGCAAGCTCGGATCCAATTTCATTAACTGTATCATATGTTTATCCAGGCATTGACAATACCTGCCTCGATCCTAGCTATTTTAAAGAAAGAGCTGCTGTGACAACAAAGAATGCAACCGTTGATGAATTCAATCACTTTGCTCTTAGCATCGTGCCTGGTGAAGAAGAAATCTATCTGAGCACCGACTCTGTTTGCACAACATCAAGTGAAAGCGACAAAGTTGATCTTTTATACCCATGAGAGTTTATCAATAGCCTAGAGTTCCTTCACATGTCTTAGCGCTCAAGATCGGCACAACAATAATGCTGCTTCGCAATATAAGCCCAGCAACTGGCCTCTGCAATGGAACAAGATTAACAGTGTCACCTAGAGATACCTCGCTTTTCATGACATCCATTTTTGAGGGGAATTTCTATGAACCAAGGGGTTTTACACCTTTGAGAACAGATATCCTAATACAGCTGTTGGTCATGAGGCTGTCATAGATCTCAAATAAGATCTTAAAGCTACTGCTATATATTGATTCTCTCACACCCACTATTCCTGGATATTCTTTCAAACTCACAGATTTCGCACCTGTTCTGGCAAAAGGAAAAGGATCGCGTCTCTTAACAGGTTTACCATCAACCTTTTCTTTTAAAAAGAAATCTTAACCTCCTTTTTTAATGCATAACAAATTACCCTTCTCCTTTATGCGGATGTCACTGGGGGGCTTAAAGGGATTCATCAGCCTATGGAGAAAGTTTTGGTTCGCGGCCAAAACCTTGAAGATAAGAGAGAGTTTATCATTGAAAACATACTGTACACCCTCAATTATTTTTCCTTATTGCCTTATTATATTTTCAGTTTTATCATGCCCTCTTATTTATTTTTTAATTCGATTTAATCATTATAGGGGCAACGAAATCCGAATGATTCTGCTCTTAATTCTGATCAACATCCCATCATTGCTGTTTTTGTTGGTTTTTGTGTATCTGAATACCACCTTGGTATGATAAAAATCTTTAAAATTATAGCATAAAGCATGTCTTTTTTTGCTTTCTTACAGCATTGTAATCATTTCGTATCTCAATACATCTTCAACTTTAGATGTTTTACATGCATTCAATTTCTTTTTATCATTTTAATTTGCAACCTTTCATATCTTTATTTTTTCCTCCCAGGAAAGCCAAACCTATGCGGAACAGCTGCACCAGTTTGGTATTTTAATCCAGGCATCCCTGAGATTTTGCCATACCATCATTAGATAGTCTTCCTCGTATTTCTTTTACTTTACGCTTTCATTTCCTATGTTTTTTTCCCCCTTTTATAAACTGTTGCATAATTGTTCAAACTTTCATACATCTTTGGGCAAATTCCAGTTGAGGTCCATGTTGTTCCAGCATCAACAAATGCAATTAAATCACTTGACGAGCAAATCACTCTCAGACTATGATTTATTCAATGGTTGGTGGTATGATAGCTGTCCAGAATGTAACAAGGCCCTATCAAGAAATAACAATTACCTTCGATGCACTGAGCATGACCTTACCCAGTGCACCTGCTCCATGGTATAAAAAATAAATTTGTTGCTAAAGATGTTCTAATTTTTTACACTCATCTGCCATGTGCTTTTGATTCCTTTTCTGCATCCAGGTTCAGACTTGAATTTGTTGTGGTTGATGATCAAGACGTAACAAGCTTCAAAATGGTTGGCAAGACTGCTGAAATATTTTTTAAAAATTCCATAAAATAATGGTCGCACCGCTGCCTCCAAGGAGCACTGAATCACAGGCTACATGTACTAATATAAAATCAAAATGGGACCATCAAGTTTGATGTATGGTTCTTGAACAATCACATAGCAACGACAGCACCACATGTAATTAGCCAGATTCGAAGTTTGCAAAATATATGTAATGCAGGTTGCTTATTCTGATCTGGGAACCTATCCCACGCTGGAATCAATTGGTTTTCCAAAAGTATGTGGTGGATATTTGAAACACTTGAAAAAACATTGAGATTTACAAGTATTGGAGTCGGTAGTTCGGTCATTCAGATTTCTAGAAATAATTGAATCGATCCTAAACAAAACTTTTTTCTTTGTCTGTTGTGCTGTTCATATTACCTGCATATTTTTACTCATTTTCCTCTTTATGGCCAAGCACACTTCTGATGCTCATCTATGCACAAATTACTTCTTGCCTATGCATGGATAGTAATAGTAGGATCTGTGGCTTACAAGTATCGTGACAAAAATTACACCTGCTTACAGTTTCTTTGTCATTAACAGTTAATATGCTAGATTTTTAGGCAAAATTCAACTTTGTTAAATTTGAACTTTGCATTTAACCTCATGACTAATTTTTTTCTCACTAATCTAATAAATACATTTTTATTTTCTTCTTTGCTCATTTATTTCTACATGCAATCACAGTTAAGTTTTCTACTTTTTTTTCACCAACGTACCAACATAAATATATCTATTGCCCTAAATTGCTGCGCTTCCCATAATTTGCTGTTTTCAATTATCATCCCTGCTTATATTCAGCATTTGTTGCAGGTTCTTTTGCTTTTTTACATGTACCTGAGCACTGTTGAACTTTTTTGAGCTGCTAGAAAGAATTCTTTTGCAATACATTTTGTTTCTTGGGCAATCTATGGTGTTCTTCTTTGCATGCTTGGCCTGCCTTATTCTCTCAGGTTTTTTTGGTAACATTTTGTTTCTTCGCTCGGCCATGTTTGCTATGTTATTTTAGGGGTTATATTATTGTCTTACCTTTTGAAGATGAATTGCAATCATGTTATTTGTCTATAATTCATGAACTCTTTCCTCATCAGGAATTTCGGTTCATATATATTATGGCTTAATTTAATTATTGTTCTTGGTTGTTCACCTTACCGCAGTTTCTTGCTAGAACAATATTTTGTTGTCTCATTAAGTAGTTCTTTAAAACATACTTAGCACAATCATTTTTGCGAACACACTTTATACAATCGAAACCTAAAATGGTTGGAAAACATGGGAAACGAAGCTTGAAAATTTGGATGTTAAAAGATAGAATTATGGGTGTAAACATAATGAAATGTTTTTTTTTTTTTTTTTGGGATTTTTGGAGTGTTTTTTTGATCCATTAAATTTGTATCCATCATAACACAAACTTAAATTTTCGAAAGAGCAAAACCCATATCATTTGTCAATATGTGGTGGGCAACGAAACGTGGCTCTGATTTACGTTGACAAAGATACAAACTTGTGGCAGGATTAACTTCAGAAAGAAGTGTATTGAAGCGAAACGGAATCACACACATAAACATATAGTAGACAAAAGAGAAAAAGGTGTATAAGGACTAAAAAATGTCACTGCAACACTCAAATTCCTGAGGTTTACATTGTCCTATGACAACAATCACCCTCTGAGAAAGCGCCATGGTCCAGTTCCAGTTCCCATCCTGCAAGATTAGTGGCAATTCCATGTCAATCAACTTGTAGCATCAAAGAATCAATGAACTATCATAATAAAGACTGCTACATTCCTGAACATTTTTTCTTTTTCAAAAATTGTTTGGTATTCTGTTTCAGTTTTGTATGTTTCCAGATATCATAAATCGTTGAAATCAAGCGAATTTTGCAGGTTTGGGTCTGAAAGATTATCACATGGACAACCAATAAAATAGTTTTGGTCCATCTAATTATCGTGATTTCACTATGAAGAAAAAGAAAGTGGAATGTCATTTGGTATTAACAAGCAACATTACCTCCATACGCCGGCAAATGCGCGTAGCCCCATGAAGATGGTCAAGGCAACCCAAATTCCAACAAATCCACCGGTTTTAGAGAGAACAAAAATGGCTGCAATGCTTGCTGTGGCCACTAGAACCTGAAGAGAAAATAAATTAAACAAGGAAATTTCATAAGAGAAGAATTTAGAAAGATTGAAGTCACAATAGATTAGTCTGTTTATTTATGGAATGAACAATGGCTGATAAACTTACCATGGAATATGAAGAGTACGCAAAATCAGATGCTCCAAAGTTTACACCATCAAAGACAAAAGCTAGCGCGTTGATGGGTTGTGTACCAGCAACAAACTGATGGGTGGATAGAGCAGGAGATCAGTCTAAGTTGAAAAAATAAAATAGAAAAAGAGAATTTTACAAATGAATTTGTAGATGGGAATTACCGGAATGCCGATGGCTATGATACGAAGAACATTAGGATCTTTTGAAAATATTATATCACCAAAGTGCAGGGCAAGTCCAACAACCACAGCTAGCCCAATACCAAGAATAAAACTCATCTGCACAACACCACCAGTCACAATTTGAGCCTGTGGTTATTTTTAGAGGAAAAGGAAAACCAAAACATGGGAGGATGTATCAATACAGTTGTTATTGGCGTACCTGTAACACTCGGGTGGCAGCAGTTGTTGCCTTTTGGTAGTCCTTTTCAGCAAATGCACAAGCAATGATTGCCTACAGGAGTTGAAGAAAAACACACTTAATGATTAGTCTGAATGAAAAATTGGAAATTTGACAGTATATGTTTTCTGAAAACAGACTACGAGAAGAGGGCTGAGCGTTCTTTAAGAGTTAAGAAAATGTGACATGTTTTGAATGATAACCTGTAAAAAGTACAATTGCAGCTCCTACCAGAATAGTCCTTATGGTATTTTTACCGCATGATTAACAGGAAATGCATTGACAAGGTCTAAAATTGAACACTAATAATCACATAAACCAGGAACAAAAAATCCCTACAGGGTATTTTTACCTGTCCAGCAACAGCCAAGCCATCTGCAAGAAGTGATGATGTCAACCAAACTTGTAAGCAGATCTGGAAGGCAGCCATAGTTGTTGAACCCAGTCGTGCAGCCCTTGATGCTGCCAGGGTCACACAGATTGTGGCGGCTATAACTCGTGCTAACAACAGAAAACCTGCATCCAGCAGAGAAATGAAGTTAGAGAAAATGCATTGATCGCGTATTCAAAACTTTCGTGCCAAGGCAGCAAACTAATTATAATCTAACTACAACCAATGACAAGAAGGAAAATCTTCAAAACAGTGATCAGAGCAAGAGTGCTTAAGCCCCTCACCATTTTTGAGGAACCGACTAAATTGCAAATCTTTCACACTTGGGGGCAAAAGATCAATTTTCTTCATCAACCTCCACAAGAGGATCACTGAAATCAAGTACCTATAGGGATTACGAGGAAAGAAAACTAAATTGATAAACACGAGTCCTTTGAAAACTAATCGTTGTAAACATTGAACACCATATTAACTACACACTTGGAAGAATATTGGTACTTACTGGGAAACGACGTGAGCAATAGCAGCACCACTGACACCCCAGCGGCAGACGAAGATAAATATCGGGTCTAAGATGATATTTGTTAAGTCTCCTATAACTGTGGTAGACGAAAAGAACAAAATAAAGAGTTAGTGGAGTCCCAAAATCTCACGCAGGAAAGTTGGATTTATCTCCACAAACAGAATGATGATATTTGTTAAATCTTCTATAAATGTGTATGTTTAATATATATGTTAGATTTCACATTGGTTAGAAATATAGAATGGATCTGCTGAGCACTAAGACATTGCTTATGAAAAGTGGGAATGGATGAAAAGAATGCTGAAACTAAAACGAAATGTCTCTCACCAGTGGCGTATAAAGGGGTTTTTGTGTCTTTAAAGCCTCGAAAGACCCCTTGCATTGCCAATGACAAAAGAACTGCAGGAGAACCTAGAGCTCTCAATGCCAAGTACTTCCTTGCAGGGTTTAACATCGCTGAACCCTATCCAATAAAAATGATAGCACCGTCACTTCTCCAATGAATAAAAGCAGCAGAAATGAACAGATGCAGAGCAACAGAAATAATACTAGTGAGGAGACTGAAACTGAAGGCACTTACAGATTTCACACCCATAATATGCAGGAGAGGTTTTGCCCCAAATATGAGGAATATAGCTTGCACTAGACCAAGAATTCCACCAACAATCAATGCTGTCGACGCTGAGGGGATATGTCGCCTCTCGTTCTTTTGTTTGGGATTTACACTTTTTGTGTCAGTATGAGTGGAAGACCTGCTTGTGATTGTCTTGCAATCTGATGAAGAAAACATCAACACTATTTATGCTAGTATGATATGATAATGGTTTTCATGCTGTCTTTTCAGCAAATTTTAGAATACGGACACATGTTCTAGAAGGCAATGCTATAACTTGGGATAATGGCAGATGATCAATGAGAACGAGAGAGTTTGTCTACCATCCTCCGACAGTGAATCTTTATTTTCGATGTTCTTTTTGTTGTTTGTGGCTGAGCCTTTCTCTAAGCTCTCAAGCATTTCATCATTAGGAATTGATTCTTTTGCTTCACCACTTTTCGAATCTTTCTTCAAGTCCTCAGCCTTCTCTGCTTCAATTTTGGTATTTCTGTGAACTGTATCTTCCTCAGCAACAAAAGAAGTCGTTATACTAACCAAAGGGAATATGGTGACTTTTGAGGCCTGATTAAATATGGCAATAGCAACTCCTACCGCAGCTATTTCCACTGGACCTGTGCAAAATAAAAATTAAAATCATCTTGAGTGTCAGATCTATTCCCTTGTTGGTGTGTTGCCTTAAGCAACAAGATACAGCCGAAAGAGTAGAACTGAATAACAATTTGATCATGATCAGTAGGATATTAATCTAGATTATAACAATTTTTCCTTTCAGGAAAGCTGAGGCAATTGCCACTGCAATTATTTTTTTGGACAAACAAATAGATACTGTAATTGATTGTGGAGTAATAAGGGCACTGCATTAGGAAAGTGTTCTTGGGGGTTTCCAGGTACACTAAAGCTACTAAACAGTCATTTTGAGATTTTATAGATTTCCATCATGTTGGTTTCGTTGTGAATTTGCAGTATGAGAGAGTTGCTTTGGTAAAGATCACCAAGTACCTAAACCAGATTCACTTCTTTTATTGAACAACTGAAGGGGAATACGCTAAATGCTGTTAACTGAGACACAGAAAGTTCTGCTGCAGTTCCAGTGTGTCAAAATCTTATTCACACTTGGCACTACGAGAATTTTATGCAATGCGTAATGATTTTAAATTTTCACCATCTTACAGCCTTGATGGCAGGATATATAGTTTTAAAAAGTTACACAGCAAGAATTGTATTGTCAAAATGCTGCCATTTCGCAATTAAATTCTGCAGCTAGCTGACCGAACAATCATAGGACATGAGAACAAACCTAGACGGCCAATGAAGGCTGTGTCAATCAGGGAGGCAACGGGATCAGCAGCTAAAGCCATTGCTGCAGGCAATGCAATCCTTATGATCTCCGAACCAAGTTCATCCTTCTTGAATAGTCTGAAAATGGAACCAACTTTAGCTCATAGAACATAAAGTTTCTCTTCACTTGTCTAGAAGAAGAAAACATACAGCCTTAAGTTCCCTCTTAACAGATAAATAGGGAAATCATAAAGAAAAGCAAAAAATAAAATAAAATAAAATAAAATAAAATAAAACCTTGCATGGGACTAAATGAAATTATACCTTGCATCTCTAAAGAAAACAGAGAGTGGCATCTTCGACTTTCTCAGGCCAGCTGGCTGCGAAGCACTTTCCTCAGACATGGTATTGAAACCTTAAGTTGTAATTGAATGTTACTCCAAGTGTGAAACTTTTCTAGCTCAGCTAAGCTATGTCTGGATGACAACAAAACAATTCAAGTCTTCACAAGCTAAGTTCCTATAACCTGCAGAATGCATGGCATTACAGTGGACCATGATTACGGACAATGTTATAAACCGAGCGAGCAATAATGCTCAAGTGCTCAAGTAAGTTCAGAATCCAACCTCGTTTTCTACTACGATATGACAATGGATAAATGCAAGAGTGATTATAGGTATACGAAAAACTAATGGTACATGTAGTATAAACCGGGCCCTACTTTTATATATATATATATATATATATATATATATATAATTCAATTGGGGCTAGTGATATATTGTCCGCTTTATATTTTTTGAAAATTTTTTTCAGCCCACGCGTCAACAAGTATTCTCTAGATTCTGGATATTGTGGTGACCATAAAAACAAGATCTATGCTATTTTGACCTAAAACCTCATTAATCAACTTAATTTTGACCCAAAACATCAAGAAATGAGTCTAAATACATTGAAAAACTCATAAATTTTCTAAAAAAACTACATAAAAACTCGAAAAAAACTCTTCCAGAGCTTAGATTTGGTTTTTAAAACAATTTTAAGGTGAAAAAACACCTAAGTTGAACCCCTCTCACAAAATGAAACATTTTGACACCAAGATCAACTATTTTGATGGTCGAAATTGATATCAACACTACTTTTCTCTCTCTACCATCGAGATTCAATGTCCTCTCTCTCTCTCTCTCTCTCCCCTCTCAATCCAGAACTAACAAATAAGAAAAATGAACTTTTGCATCAAAATTAAAATGAAAAACTATTAAGGGATCAAACATGTATAATTTGTGAAGTTGGCTAAAGTAAACCTTTTTGTGATAACTTTGAAAGCATCACTTATTTGTGGTGCTTTTCTCACTTTGATTATTCATATTTCAATTTTATCCTTAATTAACAAATTTGATTTAATTCAATTGTTCTTTGATTTTGTCAAAAAATGATGCAATCATGCAAAATAAAAGTTTGAGAACCATAATAAAAAAATGAACAGTAAATCCACAGTAAATTATGAGAAGATGAACATTGCAAGTGTGCACAATTGATGATGTTTTAAAATTCAATATGCTAAGGAATGAAGATTTGGGTGTTTTGATAGTGGATGATCATACGTTCACGCAATATTCCATCCCTAGGAACTGAGAGAGTAGGGGATTGGTGGTCAAAATCTTAGTTCCTGCAAAACAATAATTTTTTTTGTGGGTTTAGAGACTCTTAGATGATTACATCAATGATTTTGTAGTACAAGATTATAATAAATGAATAAATAAGCATTAAATTCTATAAACAAGAGTGTTAGTTAGTCTTTGTGTAATAAATGCTCTAGGAATATATGATAACAAAATAAAGATTGTGAGTTCTTTACCTGAATGGTTTAGAGGGTATTTATAACCCTTATATCTTGAACATTGTTATTTTGTTAAAAAAGCTGAAAGTCTTTTCCTTTTGAATATATTAGTAAGGAAAAAAAAAAATCCTTACATCAATACTAATGCTGATAGAAATATTTTTTTACACAACATTATTGTTGATGCGAATTATCTTTATACATCATTAGTATTGATAGACAAATAATAGATCTATAGAAGACTTTTATGCCTTAGTTCATACAAAACATTAATGTTGATGAGAATTACCCTTACACATCATTAATATCGATTGAAATATGACCGCCTCTTAGAGAAATTCTATATACCAAGGCAGTTGGGTCTGGTGTCTTGTTAGTCCTACAAGTGTTTGGACTTAGCATGTAACTAAGTCTAAAGGAGTTGGATCTGACATCTTATACTAGACCCGCATGTTTTTGGACTCAATGTGTAATCAAGCCCGGAGGACTTGGGGTTGACATCTTAACAGTCCCATAAGCATTTGGACTCAACACGTAGTCTAGGAGAGTTGAGCCTGACATCTTGCCAACCCTATAGGCATTTGAGCTCAACACGTAGTTGAGCCGAGCAAAATTGGGTTTGGCATCTTGCCAAACCCACATGTGCTTAGACTCAACACGTAGTTGAGCCCAAGAGAGTTAGATCTAACATCTTGTCAGTTCCACAAGAGTTTGTGCTCAATACGTGACTCAATCCAAGAATATTGGGCCTAGAAATAAAACTAAATCCACATTTCTTAAGTTTAGTATTTTGTCAAGCTTATACATGTTGGGTCATTACTTTATTTTTGGCCTTTCAATTCAATACTCTTTTTAAGTAAAAGAGTTGTATGTGAAATATGTTGATCCATCAACAATGTTTATACAAGAACATTTAGAGTCTTTGTAATAATTATGGATACAAAATCTTCCTCGTTTCATTCTTCACTAGACAAATCACAAAATAGCTAATATGAATTGAGTAGATTTGAAAAATGGAAAACAAGGCCGGCTTTGTGTTCAGTTTTAAGAGACATTTCGATGTCCGTAATTGGATTGCCGATACATGTGAGTTCTATAGACAATTCAGTTTTATCCTGGCCTTCGAAACATGTGATTTTCAATTCTTTAATTGAGTGTTAAATTTAAGTGCAAACTGTTTTGGAGTTTAGGATTCAGTTAATTAATGTGTGTAATTTAAATATTAAAAAAAAAAAACTATTTTAATTCAAAAACTAATTCTTTAGATGAAATCTTAACAATAATTTTATATATTATTTAACGTATTTTTTAAGTGAAAACTAATTAAATTAAAAATTTATATAAATTCATAACTAATTTATATTTATTTTTAAAATTTTTTTAATTAGATAGAATAAAAATAAAGATAATTTGAGACTCAGCACATGCCGATCGAAAATATATTTTTTATGAAAAGCAAACCCAGATATCTCGGGCTCAAGCTTGTTCATACTTACCATAACTTTATTTGAGACATTGTTGAAAAGCTACTATGACCCAGTTTCAAACATGTTTCTATGATACTTTGTGGTGTTTAACATGGTGATTAAAATATTATTTGTTAAAAATTTATTTTTTAAATAGTTTTAAACTGTTTTGGTGTAAGAAAAATTTAAAAATAAAAAATATTTTACTATATTTTTAAGTGAAAAGTACTTTGAAAAATAACCACTAATACAATAATAAACATGCTCTAAATAACCTACCTCTAAATTTAATTTTTGATTTTTTAATAAAGCTTTTAAGTGTTTTTGTAAACTCTTATTAAACAGCCTATTTTTTCAAGTGTTTTTCTAATGTATTTTTTTTTAAATGGGTATGAAGAAAGTCACCTTTGTTATTTTTTTTTGGTAACAAAGAGTAAATTTGAAACTTTTAAGAAATATATATATATATATATATATATATATATATATATATATATATATATATATATATATATATATATATATATATGGTAACAATATCGTAATGTTTTCTATGGGGTCGGCCAGTCCGTACTTGACAAGTGGCAGAAACTCAACATCCTCGCAGGTAGATTAGAACACACCATGCCCAGTCACAACTTTACCTCTATGTACTCCTATCATTGCATGAGAGCCCTTTGAGCCTAGGTTGGGCCATAACCCATTAGCCACATTAAATTAGAAGGGAATTTACTAGATTTACCAAGTATGATTTTCTTTTAAAAGAACTTTTAACTTTATTTTTCAATTTTTTTTTAAAAAAATAATAATGTTTTGGATTAATCCGTCGACCTAAATTAACTTATTTAATCTATCATTCGAGACTTGAGCGAGTGAGGTGAATAACTTTGTTTTCAATAGACTTCTTTGTGTGCTCATCCTGATTCAATGATTTAATTATAGAAAAAATAAGTAAATAATTTCCAACGTTTTTTTTAATGGAGCTTATGCTAGGAACGTAAAGTGCATATCTTGACAGCCATAGAAGCATTGATATTAATACAAAATTACGAAATCTCGATCAAGAATTCAAGACGTAACTGAAGGAAATGAAAAAAAAATTTATATATTTAGCTTACCTTTGCTATCATAGCGTAACTACTGTGCAAGGCTAGCTCCTTTCCACCAGCTTCTGCAAAGCTTTTTCTACCAACCTCCTGAGGACTGCAAGGCAGATACTCACTCTCCAGTCCCCTTTTATATACACTTTCCCCCACTTTGGAGTCTCTGAATTAGCCTATAACAAATTAGCGAGAGTGACGAGGCACAAAACTTTCGTCCAATTCTAGTCAGAAAATGACACGTTCCTTATGAAAAACTAAATAATTAAGACCTCATTAAGATGAATCAAAGAAAGAAAATTTTAAGCACCTGTAGTTGTGGCCCAGCGGTAGAAGGAACTTGTTTCCTTTCTTTGTATCAGGATTCATCCCCGCGGTGTTTTACATGCTCACTGGATTTGCAGGATGTTCAGTGAGCCCGAAAATTAATTGTGATGCGTGTAAATTAACCCGGATACCTCAGGTTAAAAAAAAAATTAAGCTATTACGTTGATGATGAAAAAGCAATTTGCAACTTCATTTAAATCATTGAATCGAGAATTTATAGACTTGGGGGTAACAATGTCTAGCTTCCAGAAAGGTGGAATTCCACTACCTGATGAGTAATCCAGCTCTCTAACCTTATTGTCTAACTTTTTGCTAAAAAATTAAGTGCTTTTAGAATGTAACGTGAGGGCTTTTTCCCAGATTGTGGTCCGCGTAGGATCCCAATTCCGCATGCTTACAATTTTAGATTACATGACCTGATGGCTATTGCCAGTTGCAGAAAATGGGAATTCTGTTGTATAGAAAGAGTAATGTAATGGAGATATACGGGAGAAAAAAAGGATCAAAATTAATATGTCACAATCAAATAAATTATTAAATATTTCATTTTCCTCTAATTGTTTCAAAAATATTTCTTTCTATTACATGCATTCTCTTAAATGGCACAGATCTGGAATCTTCTCACTATAGTTAATTAGCATCATACAATCAATTAATATGGTTTATATATGACGGATGAACATTTATTATGGATGAACATTTATTGTTTGTTTGTTTGAAACTATTCTATAAAGAGAGCGGAACATGAGAAAGTTAAGATCCATTGTTCATGGGCTCGGCCAAACGTTGAGCCAAAATGTATATGGGTTTGGTGAATGGTCAGACCCATCATTTTTGGGCTCAATCACGCGCTGAGCCCAAACGCCTGTGGGTTTGTTGAGTTGCCAAACCCATCATCCTTGGATGCAACCAAACACTGAGCCCAGACGCCCTCTAATGGATCAAAAATATTTTCTCTTGATGAGATTGGAAATCAGAAATATTTTTATCTTGGTAGGACCATAAATCAGAGATATTTTATTCTAATGGAACATGCTAACCTTTCCTTAACAATGAAGAGAAGCACCCGGGGGGTATAAAAAGAGGAAATAAAGGTGATTGCGTCATGTTTAAATTTTTTCTTTGCTTTAACAATGGAAATTCAATCTTAATAGATAAGTCCTTACTAAAAGGGATAATTGGTTTTTCTTAAACTGATTCTAATTTAATCATCAGAGAGTTTCCAAATAGATAAAAGGAGCTATTTTTCAAGTAACGACAATGATTTACTTATGCTTTCACCATAGAAGGTTGAGTCAGATTGTCAAAATCAGGAGATTAATGAATTTATTTCGGACCTAGGCCTGGCCTTCAAGCCCATGGAATAAGACATGACCTCATTATTGGCGTCGTCTGTGGAAAAATAATAAAAAAGCTATAGATCGCTCTTCTAGGAACTAGAACGTTATCATTCCTAATTACCATTGGATTTAGAGCCCTAACGTTTTGAAAGATTTTCAACAGGTACCAACGAGATGTCAGTTCAAATCGTATAACTTTCGGAGTTATTGCAAATCAATGGCTTCATTGCCAATTATTATCCTTAATTACTATCGGAGTGAACTTTGAGGTTTTGGAAATCCTTCAATGGCTACGAATAAAATGAGTTCAATCCATGCAACTTCAGAAGCCATTGTTAACCAAGGGCTTCTGCCAAGCTTGCAGATGTGACATGGTAGATGATCTCTAAATAAAGAGGTTACCTTCTCTTTCGCCAATCATATCTTCATAATAACCAAATGAAATATGTTTATCTAGGAAGATTTCTTTTGATGACTGCCTAAAAAATCTTTATTGGAGAAACACAATTCCCTTTCCTCTTTAGGGCTCTAAAGCTAGATAAAAATGCATTGTGGTCAAAGACTAAAAATGTAAGTTTCTTGTATATGAATTGTCGCTCTCGACATCGCGGCGGCCCACAAAATAATTCTATCATTATGGAAAAAGAATAGATTTCTGGCATCATGTTCTTTTAGGGGAAAATATCTTGTTTGGGGAGTCGCCACCTAGTATTATGGTCACTAGGAACCCTAACTGGTCAACAGAGATTCTATGGTTCGGGACTGGTTACGTAAAAGGGAAGATATTATCACCCCTTAAACGTTCTGCCTAAGGCAAACTGCATTGCTATTTTTTGTTTTAAATTGCTAAATCTTTATTGGTTTACGTTCTGATGATTTATTCACAATATTCCTGACTCTGGTGTCAGTGAATATTGACATCTGGATAATTCCAACTCTGGCGTTGGTAACTATTGCGTAGCTATAAAATAAATTCAAATTAATATTTTTTTTGTTCCTGACTCTAACGCTAGCGAACAAACAAACAAGCTAAAATCATTTGATTACACGTCCACATATTTTTTTATTTCTTATGTAGTACAATAAAAAAAAACAAATAAACAAATTAAATCAGTGTTTTTATTCCTGACTCAAGCGCCGATTGAATAAACCAATAAAAATTTTTATACATGCACATATATTTTTTTTTGTACTACATAAGAAAATATATTATAATTAAAAATAATATAAATTAAAACCAGTATTTTATTCCCGACTCTAGCGTTGGTGAATAAACTAGTAGATTTATATTATTTTTTATTCATGCATACACATATTTTTCTATTTTTTTTTTTTTTTATATATTTTTATAATTTTTGGGGCTGGGCCCAGCTCAACCCACATGGGCTGGGCTTGGTCACTTGCCCAAGCCAGTGGCCCGACTGGGCTAATTAAGGTGCACGCGTGAAACAAATTCACGCGTGCAATCGGAGGTGATGCCTTAACAGTTGTTATTATTTGTGCATTTCAAGGCAGTAAGTTATACACCTAATTATTTTTACAATTTGCACAATTTCAAACAAGAATGAAAAGAGGATGAAAACGGCCTACCTGCTTCTGGATATTGCGAGAAAGCTTGCGGCACCGTGATTTTGCTCTTGTCTGCGTATAACCTTCCCCTTTTTGTTTTCCTTTTGTTTCGGTGATGGTGAAGGTCACGGCTTGCTGCTTGGGTCCTTTGTTTTTCTGCTTCTGGAGATTGCGAGAAAGCTTGCGGCACCGTGATTTTTCTCTTGTCTGTGTATAACCTTCCCCTTTCTGTTTTCCTTTTGTTTCTGTGACGATGAAGGTCACGATTTGCTGCTTGGGTTCTTCTTTTTTTTGGTTTCCAGGGGGCGATTGAAGACGAGAATATTAATATTGGTTTTCTGGGTTTACTGCTTGTATTGGTCTCTGTTTTATGGGTTTCTATCCTCTGTCTCTCCCAGTTTTTCTTTCGTTCCCAGCCTCTCCGTCTCTTTATTTTGCCTTCTTCCCCCCTGCCTTGAGGTCGCCTTTGTTCAGCCTTTATAGAGCCAGCAACAGCCTCGGTGGTGGTAACAGTTGCCCCCCACCCTAAATGCTCAGAACCAGACACCTTCAATGAAGAAAACGTCCGTGTTAGGCGCCACCAGGCCGAAACGTCTCGCCTTTAATGGCGAGCGCGTTCAAGAACTAAAGAGACGGTGAGCGATCGTTGCAAAAAGCGACCCGTTTTGCTGGCTGCAAATTTGGTCCTTGTAATGCTTTTAATTTTGCAATCAAACCCCTGGTTAAAATATAATTGGATCCTTACATTTCTGCGCCACTTTCAAGTTGGTCCTTAAACTTTAATCTGTTGCAATTTTGCCCCCAATTAACCCCAAACTTTGCTATTTGTTCAATTAAGTCCCCGATTTCATTAATTTAACTAAATTCAAGTCCAATTAAGTCTCAAAACCTATCAATTCTCCAATTAAACCCTTGATTGGATGAATTAAATTAATTTCAAGCTTAATTAAGTCTCAAAACTTATCAATTCTCCAATTAAAACCTTGATTGGATTAATTAAATTAATTCCAAGCTTAATTATGTCTCAAAACTTATCCATTCTCCAATTAAAACCCTGATTGGATTAATTAAATTAATTCAAAGCTTACTTACATTAATTTCAAAGTTTACTTACAACCAAGAATTTACAATCATGTTGCCCTTAACCCAAATTTTAATTCATTCTTTATTTATTTCATTTTACTTCTTTTTTAATCATTATTATTTTTTATCATCATTTTTTTATCCTTTTCAATAAATAAAATAATAATTAACATTAAAATTAAAATGGTCAAAAATTAGGTTATGATGATTTGCCCCCTTTTATAATATTTAGTATGCAAAGATATTGGAAAATTTTATTTTCCTTTAGCTTTGTGTAGTAAATTTATAAAGAAAAGTAGATACAGAAAGAACCTTTGCTTTTTTTTTTTGAAAACTTTGAAAACAAGAGATTGACATATGACTTTTATAGAGAGATGTTTGAAATCAAGAAACAAGTCATTTGGAAGACGATCCACCCCCCTTTTTTGTTTTTTTAGAAGTGGTTTCATTGTGATGGGTGACCTACCCAAGTATATAAAAAACAAAAATGAGGGCTCGAAGGCGCGCTCGAAAGAATGTGAGGGCTCAAAGGCGCTCGAAGAGGAAACAAGGGCTCAAAGGCGGTCGAGGAAGAAAGTGAGGGCTCAAAGGCGCGCTCGAAGGGAAGCGAGGGCTTAAAGGCGCGCTCGAAGAGAAAATGAAGTGCTCAAAGGCACTCGAAGAGGAAAGCAAGTGCTCAAAGGCACTCGAAGAGGAAAGCGAGGGCTTAAAGGCGCGTTCGAAGAGAAAAGCGAGTGCTCAAAGGCACTCGAGGAGGGAAGCGAGGGCTCAAAGGCGCTCTCGAAGGGAGAAAGTGAGGGCTTAAAGGCGCGCTCGAAGGGAAGCGAGGGCTCAAAGGCGCGCTTGAAGAGAAAATGAAGTGCTCAAAGGCACTCGAAGAGGAAAGCAAGTGCTCAAAGGCACTCGAAGAGGAAAGCGAGGGCTTAAAGGTGCGCTCGAAGAGAAAAGCGAGTGCTCAAAGGCACTCGAGGAGGGAAGCGAGGGCTCAAAGGCGCTCTTGAAGAGAAAAGCGAGTGCTCAAAGGCACTCCACGAGGAAAGCGAAGGCTCAAAGGCGCCCTAAAAATGATGATCAAAGGCTCGAAGGCGCGTTTTAAGGTGATGGAAAAACATAGAGATTTTTCAGAGGGCCTAATTCTTGTGGGCGGCCTGCCCAGGTTGAAAAATTCTCAAAAGTGAAAATTTTTCAAAAGCAATTTCAATCCTGGCCATTTCAAGTTGGCCTTCCACTTGATGGATTCCGTTGGAATTTTCTCTAATGAGATTTGCAAAACTCATTGTCTAATTTCTCAAAGTTTAGATGATATGCATGCATCTTTACCTGATTTGAAATATAGGCCCCCATTTCTTCTTAGTCTTCTTGTTGCTTGACTGATAAGGACTTGCTATCTTTGATTTGGGTCATTTTTGTCGCTTGGCTTCTAGCCCACTCGAGTTGGCCCATGTAAGTCTATTTCCAGATTTGTTTGCACAACTTAGCCTTTTTGGTGCCCATCATGACCCACTTGCTTGCTAAAGATCTTCTGACTCGTTAAATGATTTGAGAGGACCACTCATTACTCCTCGTTTCACTACTGGAAACATTCGATGTCACTTGCTGAAAGGATAAAACTATCTTTTGTAAACCAAGATGCCCCCTTGTCTGGTTGAAGGAAATTACCATCTCTTTTTCTAGAATTTTTTCTTCTAAACATAATGTTGCCCCTTTGTATTGGTCATTGCCCCTAAGTGTGCTCTGTCAGCGACTCAGACAAACAATGGTTTTAAGAGGCCAATCTCTCATTTCTCTCACTTTCAATTTGGTGAAGGAAAATGGGTTTAAAATGAATCTTGAAATCTTGATCTCGCATTTTGAAAACAAAAATTAATTCGATGTGAGTCTAAAACAATTTGCTTTTGAAATCTTGCAACTCCTTGGTTATTTTCTTTCTTGGTAAAGAGATTATTTGCTCTTGTGTTTGGCAACGAGGTCTTCGATGAAAATACATCATGAGATGACCTTTTGTTTCAAAGTGAGAGGCTCGAGGAAAAGCTCGAGGTTTTGTATGAGAAAAACTTGTCTCTTTTTGAACATTCATTTTTATCAGCATGAATAATAATGAGTAGTTTATTCTTGATGTCATGAATCTTATGAAAAGTATTCTTTACATTTTGAGAGCATTGTTTATTATTCTAGGTTGCTTGCTTGCTTGATTAGAAAGGACTTTTATAGGCACGTAACGTAGGCTGTGGTTTTTGGCTATGAAAGAAAGGATTCATAAGGCTCAAAGAGTGTTTCAGGGTTTCAAAGACTGAGGATCACTATCAACAGTTTGACTCTTGACGTCATTCATATTTTCTTTTGCCGCTCTTCTTTGATTTGCTGCTTCTTTTTTCTTTACTATGTTAGGACATACTCACTTTATCTTGGATGTCACTTTTTCTAGTGATTTGGGCATGCCCCCTAGCATTTGAGTTTCTTGAGCTCTTATGCCTTTTTGGCTTTCTCACGGCTTTCTTTTTTTTTTTTCTCCTTAAAATTTTCTCTTGCCCCCAAGGTGGGGTGTGATCCTAGTTGGGATTTTTTTCATGAAAGAAAAATTATTCAGGCTCAAAAAGGGATCGCAAGGGATGTACTTATTTCAGAACGTGAAAGGAATAACAAAGATGACCTTTCCTCATTTTAAATGCAAGCAACTATGATCAATAAACTTTGACCTCGTCAAGTGTGATGGTTTGATCTTTGCAAAGATGCATTTCATGGGTCATGAGCAACGAGTTCACTCACGTACCATTATTCATACATTTAAAAACACATGATTCAAGAGTCATGAGGTAAAGGTGTTTATTCAATTCTTTTTCTTTTTCTTTTCTTTTTCACACTTTTTGTTTATAATTTAGTCACCTCAATGATGGAGTTGCTTGATTCACTTGTCATTCTACAAGTAGAATGTCAAAAATATCGTTTTTGAATAAACATCAAATTATTTTCGGAATCAAAATGCAAGATCAATTTTTTTTCAAAACTCCAATAGGGAACTGGATTTTGGTAAAAGAGATCAATTAAGTCTATGAGATCATGCGAGATCGTAAGGGTATATTTTTAGTTTTTTTTTTATTAGGCACCTTTTATGAAAAATATGCAAAGAGAAATCATTGGCCCAATCTTATTTATTGATTTGATAAAGACTTATACATCATGGATAATATTTCTTTCTGAATCGAGTTACACGGGCCTAACTACATCTTCCCCATCCATTCTTGTTAGCATCAATGCCCCTCCTGAAAATGTCTTCTTCACTATATAGGGTCCTTCATAATTGGGTGCCCATTTACTGCGATCTTCTCCTGGTAGTGACAAAATTTTCCTCAATACTAAATCTCCTTCTTTGAACTCTCTTGGCCGAACTTTTCGGTCATATGCCTTGGCCATCCTTCTATGATACAACTGGTGGTGACAAATTGCTGCTAACCTTCTTTCGCTGATCATATTTAGCTGCTCATATCGTATCTTGACCCACTCAGTCTCCTCGAGTCCAGATTCCATGGGGACTCTTAAAGATGGAATTTCTACTTCCAATGGTACCACTGCCTCCATTCCATATACTAAAGAGTATGGTGTAGCCCCGGTCGAGGTCCTTACTGCTATTCGATACGTATGGAGAGCATAAGGAAGCCAGTCATGCCAATCTTTGTAAGTAATCACCATTTTCTGAACAATCTTCTTTATATTTTTATTAGCAGCTTCTACGGCGCCGTTCATCTTAGGTCTGTAAGGGGACGAGTTGGAATGCTTGATTTTCCACTTTGTACATAGCTCCGCTATCATCTTTCCATTGAAGTTTTGAGCATTATCAGTCACCACTCTCTCGGGTACACCGTATCTACAGATTAGATCCTTCTCAATGAACCGTTTGACCACTTTCTGAGTTACATGGGCATATGAGCAGGCCTCTACCCACTTAGTAAAGTAATCAATCGCTACAAGGATAAAACGATGTCCGTTACTGGCTTTTGGATTAATAGGCCCAATCACATCTATTCCCCACATTGCAAAGGGCCAAGGAGACACCATGTTAAATAAGGGTGCAGGAGGCGCATTGATTTTGTCGCTATACACTTGGCATTTGTGGCACCTTCGGACAAAATTTATGCAATCTTTCTCCATGGTCAACCAAAAGTAACCTGCTCTTTGCAATTGCCTAGCCATCATGTGTCCGTTTGTGTGGGTAGCACAAATTCCACCATGCACTTCTTGTAGGGCCTTGTTGGCTTCCAGATCACTCAGACATCTCAGCAAAGTCCCATCAAATGACCTTTTATACAAAATCTCTCCATCTATGTAGTATTCCATAGCCATCCTTCTCAAGGTCCTTTTATCTGTCTTGAGGGCTCCGACTGGTACTCTTGATCTTTGGATAAATCTTTTTTATATCCAAGTGTACCATGGGTCATTGTCCCGTTTCTTCTTCTATTAAACAACAATGAGAGGGAGAATTTCTGATCTCGATGCTTACAGGTTGAATTTTTGCATCACACTCAATTATAGCCATAGAAGCTAAGGTAGCTAACGCATTCAAGAACTGATTTTTATCTCTCCCCAAATGAGTAAATTCTATTTCGTCAAAGCCTTGACTAATTTGGAGAGGTATTCCTGGTATGGTCTCAACTTTTCATCCCTTTGTCCGCCATTCACCTTTTTACTTTTGATTATTAGCATTGAGTCTCCATATACTTCTAATTTCCCTACCTTCATCTCTAATCAGCCTTCCAATCTATGGATGCAAGCTTACATACTCAGTTGTGTTGTTTGTACAACTAAAGTGCAGCTTTACTGAAATAGGATATTGCTTTCCTTCTGGGAAAATTATCACAGCACCTGCCACGTTGCCCGATACATTTACTGCACCGTCAAAATACATGGCCCACCAACCACTCTTCTCTTCCTTTTCCGTTACTAGCACATCTTCATCAGGAAAGTCAAAGTTCAAAGGCTCATAATCCTCAATAGCATTATCATTTAAATGATCGCAATTGCGCTTCCTTTTACTGACTTTCTTGTCATGTAGATGATGTCATACTCAGCCAGCAGTACTTGCCATCTGGCTATTCTACTTGACATGTATGGCTTTTCAAAGATATACTTTAGTGGGTCCATACTTGAGATCAACCAGGTGGTGTAGTATAACATATATTGTCGCAACCTCTTCGCACTCCAAACCAGACTACAACATAACTTCTCTACCATACTGTAACGGGATTCACACTCGGTGAACTTCTTACTCAAATAGTAGATGGCTTGCTCCTTTCTTCCTGACTCATCCTGTTGCCCCAACACACAACCCATAGCTGATTCGGTCACAGTTAAATACAGGATGAGTGGCCTTCCGTACACGGGCGGTACCAACAATGGAGGTTTTTGTAAGTACTGCTTGATCTTATCGAAGCTTTTTTGGCAATTTTCATCCCATGTTCCGGATTCTTCTTTCGAGAATGTCGAAAAATCGGTTCACATGTGACTGTAAGTTGTGAGATAAACCGGGCAATATAGTTCAAACGCCCCAAAAAGCCTCGAACTTCTCTTTTGGTCTTTGGAGCGGGCATGTCTTGTATGACTTTTACTTTGTCGGGGTCCACTTCTATGCCTTTATTGCTCACCATAAATCCTAATAATTTGCCCGATTTTACCCCGAATGTACATTTTTGGGATTCAACTTCAACTGATATTTTCTCAACCTCTCGAACAATTTCCTTAGAGCTGGGATATGGCTTTCTTCATCTTTGGACTTTGCGATCATGTCATCCACGTAGACCTCAATTTCCTTGTGCATCATATCATGAAAAAGTGCTACCATTACCCTTTGGTATGTCGCCCCAGCATTTTTCAATCCAAACGGCATTACCTATAATGATAAGTTCCCTTGGGGTGATAAATGTCATCTTTCTCTTATCTGCTTCGGCCATTTTGATCTGATTATAACCGGAGAAACCATCCATGAAAGAGTAAGTGGAACTCTTAGCAGCGTTGTCTACCAACACGTCTATATGAGGTAACGGGAAGTCATCCTTTGGGCTTGCTCTATTCAAATCCTGAAAATCCACGCATACCCTGATTTTATTGTCCTTCTTGGGAACCGCCACAATGTTAGACACCCATTCAGAATATTCTACTACCTCCAAGAAACCTGCATCCCACTATTTTGTTATCTCTTCTTTTACTTTGAGCAATACATCAGGTCTTGTCCTTCTTAGCTTCGTTTGGTGATCGGCAACCTTCAATCAAAGGTAACCTATGCACTACTATTTCAGTATCCAAACCAGGCATGTCAGCGTATGACCAGGCAAAAATATCCACATACTCTCGTAAAAGGGCGACCAACTCATTCCTCATGTCTGTAGTGATCAACATCCCTATTTTCAACTCCTTTTTTTCATGCTCGGTATTTACATTTATTAATTCTAATTCCTCTCTTGCAGGCTCCCATGCATGTTCGGATTGTTTTACAAGCTTCTGGAACTCCTCAATGTCGTCTTCACCATCTTTTTCTTCATCCATTAAAGTTATAGTTTTATCAAAATTAGGCCATTTATTCTCGATGCAATGGGTTTGTAAGTTTATCGTTGTCCCGCTTTCAGATTCCCTGAAAGCGGAAAGTGCCTTTGTTATGAGTGCATAATGGAAAAGGTGAAACTAGAAGGCATGATGAAGGGAAAAACAAAGCATGATCTCATTAAAACTTGAAATGATAGAAGGGCTCAAAACAAAATCTTGTTGCCAATATCTTGAGCCACGATTATTGGCAATGCAAATTTATTCAAACAAAATGCAGCAAACATAAAAAGGCAGACAAACAACAAATGTTTACTTTTTAAAGATAATCGGGACTTCTTGAATTTCCCAATTGTTCAACTCTTCCCCTTACTAATCTTGTCATAAAATCAGGTAGACCGGTCCTCTAGAGCACTCACAGTCAGTTGGGGTAGTTCTCCATAGGGGTTCTCTTCGTCTTCAAAACCCCCTTGGGGTTCTTGTTTGTTGATCTCTTCCAGATAGTGGATGGTAGCACCGCTAAATTCTTTGCTCATCCTCTCAATTTCTCCCCCAATATTGATCACTTGTGCAGGTCGTGGGAATGTTAAGTGGATTGGAGGGATCCGGATTCGACCCTCATTAGGCTCCCTTCCTTCGATTCGAGCCATCCTCCTTTCTCTTTTAAACTCGACCGCTCTCTTGAAATCTTTCTTTCTAGGTTTAAAACCTAAACCGAACCTCTGATTGGCGCATTTCATCTTTATTACGTTGATCCTCTCAAGCATTCTGTGATAGGGTCATACAGGAATGGGGCCCGGGTTTGAGAAAATATTTAGCGACCATCCTTGCAGCCACAAGAAACCTCTCGGTTTTCTCCAGACTTTGTATTCTCGGTACCCATTCAGCATTTACTACCTCAAATGCATGTAGGTTTCCAGTCCTTGCTCTCTTCGACTTCTATATAAGGAATCGACACGCGTTTCTCACCATAGCTAGAGCTTCTTGACCCTCTTCGTCACCAAGTTCCCATTGATGATAAACTTAACCCGTTGGTGTAATGAGGATGCAACGGCTCGTCTTTCGCATGGATCCAAGGTCTTCCTAATAACATGCTGTATGTGGGATGAATATCCATCACTTGTAGAGTTACTTGAAATGGTTGGGGGCCAATTACAAGCTCAACATCAATATTTCCCATAATCGGCCTTGGCGAACCATCATATGCTCTAGCTGTCATGGTACTTGGCTTCATATGAGAGACGTCAACTGGCATTTTATCAAGCACATGCCTTGGGAACACATTTAAAGCGAAACCATTATCTATCAGAACTTTGGCGATCACACAATCCTTACATTTCACAGTGATATATAATGGCTTATTGTGACCAGTTCCTTCATGATCTAATTCATCATCTGTGAAATAGAGATAGTTAGTGGCTTGAATTCGTCCCACCAAATGTTCTATAAAATCCTGTGTGATATCCTGAGGAACATATGCTTCGTTAAGGACCTTCTGGAGAGTGTTTCTATGCAACTCTGAACTCAAGACTAATGATAATAGAGAGATTCTGGTGGGGGTCTTTTTCAACTGGTCCACCACACTGTATTCACTGTGCTTCATTAGCTTCAAGAACTCGTTAGCCTCCTCATCGCTCCTTCGGTTTGTTGACCTCATCAGTCTTGGCCAACTCCACCACATTCTTTCCTTTTGCTCTCTTTTGGTCTTCTAGCTCTTCAGGAGTGTAACATCTTCCACTTCGGGTTAACCCCCCAACTTCAGCATGAAAAGTAGGAGCTGGTCTCATGGTATGGAAAGAATAACCATAATTATGAGGTATGGCATTATAATTTCCACTAACCGTGCTTGTAGGTCTAGCTAAAATCATTCTTGGGGGTCCTCCCTCCGGTTGGTTGATATCTACAAACTTCAATTTTCTTGTCGAAATAAGTCATGGTTCCTACTAGGTTTTCCTCGGGGCATCCCTATCCCAACATTCCCAATGTCATCATGTCTTCTACTTGCACCAAACTCTTTACAAGAGTTTATATGGTGTCCCATATCGGGTGATACTCACAATATTCACCCTTGTGCTCTGCGGCTTGCTTTTTTGATGGGTGTTTGGAGGTACCCGGTTTGCTCCAACATTTTGTACAATCTCTCCATTGACAACTTTAAGACATTAGTACCCCTCTCTTCTTCTTCCAAAGCATTCACCCCTCCACTTCCAGAAGCATGGTGTGGTAGCGGGTTGGATTTTACATTTGGAAAATCATCAAAGGAAATCCAACCTGCCTTGATGAGTTGGAGGATTCTCCTTTTGAAAGCCAAACAACCATCAATATTATGGCCGGTGATACCGGCATGGTACTCGCATTTCTGGTCTGGTCGGTACCATTGAGGAAAAGGTGGTTGCAAGGGTGTTAAAGGAACAGGTGTTACTTGGCCAATGCTGAGCAATCTTTGATATATCTCACTAAGAGGTATGGGAAGTGGGGGCAGTTCTTCTTGGTTTGCAGGGAAGTTTCTGTGTGGGTGAAATGAGTTGCTTTGGTGGTACAGGATATTTTGGGTATTTGTTTGGTTTCTTTGGTAAGGTGAAGTAAAATTTATGTTGGAGGTGGGAGGAATGGCCATAGATGGCCTGAAATTGTGCTTTCTTCCCTTACTTTCACCTTTGACGTTGTGGATGTCAACCTCCTTTCTGCGTCCAACAAAACCCCTTTTTTCACTTGGGTCTGTGATCCTACCCATCCGAATGGCTTGTTCAATTCGTTCTGCTATAACAACCAAATCAGAGAAGCTTTGTGCAACACTTCCCACCAAATACTCAAAGTATGGTGCTTTAAAAGTATTCGAGAACAAACCTATCATTTCCTTCTCCAATAGGGGCGGATTAACTTGTGCGCTTTTTGGACACCTTTGTGCATACTCACTTACAGATTCCTTATGACCTTTCTCCAACGAATGCAAGCTTGATCTATCAGGGGCTATGTCCATATTGAATTTATATTGCGTAATAAAGGCATCAACTAGGTCTTTCCACCCCTTTACCTTGGTGTTGTCCAAACGCTTGTACCAAGTGAGAGCGACATCGCTCAAACTATCCTGGAAGAAGTGGATCAACAACTTCTCATCTTGTACTACTTGACCATCTTATTGCGGATGACGACTTAAGGTGTGTTATTGGACATTGAGTTCCAGTGTATTTGATGAATTCTGGCACCCTAAACTTCTTAGGAATGACTACGTTAGGTACTAAACACATCTCAGCGGCTTTCACTGGGTCATACAAATGATTTCCCTCAACTGCCCTCACCCTCTCCTCTAGGGCAGCGCACTTCTCCAAACCTTGACTCCTATCGTTTTGTCCCTAGAAGACCCCTCCAAGGTTAACTCATCAGTATGAGGAATCCTCATTGGATATATAGGCTGAGCTGGGAAATGCGTAGCATATTGGGGCTCATGCGAAGATCCACTTGCCCCCATGTTTGGTAGGTTGAAGAATGTCGGGGCGTCCGGTGGTATCCGAGCGGTAAATACTGGTTGGGAGGATGTCCCTTCTCCTGACTTAGATCTCAGGGCTTGTTCGAGTAAGCTAGTAAGCCTAGCGACATCTTCCTTCAGACTGTTCAACTCCTTTTGATGTTGAGCATCCAATTGAGTTCTTTCCTCATTTTCCATTTTTTTTCGCAACCGTGTGTTATGAGTGTGTTTTAATGGGGGACCTATATTTCACCTGCTGTGCAGCATTATGACAATTCATAAGTGTATGTTCAAAAATGCATGAGTGTGAATGCAATATTTTGGGCATGGATTATTTCATGGAAGGTTGATATAACAACCGTTATTCTTTGGATGCGTGGTCGGATCTACATCTAATACTTATTGCAATGCCGAGAGGAGATCTGTTTAAACTTTTACCATCTGAGCTTTCAGCCTTGTATACACACTTTGAATAATAAATAAAGATCTCCATTTTTTATTTAACCCATAAAAACTTTCATTACAACAAATGATTCATCTTAATCTATTACAGGGGAAAGGCTTTGCCTATATTAGCTATAGCTTTTAGAAACATATCGGTGTTATTCATGCTCCTTCGATACTTTGCGATGTCCCCTCCAACTTGACGAGCCTCCACTCTTAGCCAATGAGCCTCGGCCGCCGCTCAGTCAATTTGCTCTTGAAACTCCCTTATTCTTTCAGTATGGATCAGGTTATTTCTGGATAGAGAATTATTAGTAGTATCTAATATTTGAATGTGACTCTCCATCATTTTCTGACTTTCTAGCAATTGCTCGGTCTTTGCCTCTCCCTTTGCCAACCTTGTCCTTAATGCTTTTGCTTCAATTTTAACACTATTGAGTTCAGTTCTCACATTCTGGGTGGTTTTGACTATCTTCTTGGTTTTAACCAACTCCAATTCAACATCGTTCAACTGACTCTTGAGTTCTTTTATATCTGTTAAACGTTTGCTTGACCACGGCTTAAGTTTTTGACCAATTCCTCCCAATCATGGGCCTTCTCCACTTGAAGTGTCTTCTCCTCATTAATGACTTGTAGGGATTCTAAGTCGTTCATTGTTTTCATCCGATCTCGGCCCAACGAGTCCCTTTCTTCCTTAGCCAATTTCCTCATAGCTTTTTTCTTGGCTAATTGATGCTCTAATGATAGTCTCAAATCCTCCTTCGTTTTAAGCTCGGCTTGCAATCGTTTTACTTGCTCTCTTAGTTCTTCTTCACAACTCACCCTCTTTCTTGGTGCCCCAGTCTGAAATCTCTATCATGTCGGAGACTCTTACGTCTCGCCATTAGGGATACTTTTCACTAACACGTGGGATTCCTTGATCCATTCTCCTTCTTTATCGGCAATAAAGAATTCCAATCTGCCCAATGCTTTCTAACATTTCCATGGTAGCCCTTTTATAGACCCGTAAATTGAGCTATGTCAATTGTCCTAGGAACACTTTGTATGCCCCAAGCGCCTTGCAACTAAAGCGGTCGTGAAGCGACTATCCCGTTATTCCAATTAATGGTACCCAAGGCTTTTCTCCACAACTCATCAAGCTTGTCATATTTCTCATCCAAGGAGCTTTCCAATTAAAAATGCTTAATGGAAGCCTTTGCAATTTTACCCTCCAATCATCTTCCGAAAAGCTCTCCCACTCTTTTGATACTGAACAACTCAGTGGCTTTTGGGTCAAACCACCGGAAATTATTGAATATTGGCGTCTCGTTTCTATATGACTTAACAACCGGATGAATAGTAAAGAGACACAACATCTCATGGAACCTTTACCCGTTTTTCTTGCAATGACTAAGAGATAGGAAGGTTTATTAAAATTGCGGCACACGGGTTGATCTTTGTCTTTTCATATTCCACAAACAAATTAGCGGCTTCCAAGCCCGATAATTACCGTAGTAGAGGGACATAGAACTAAACCAAATATTCCCAAAGCCAATATTCTATGTTTTCTCGATTTAGCACCGGGTTAGCTTTTTTAGCAACCAACAACTCCTCTAGTCGTTTCCATCTAAGACCCCCGAGTTATCCTTCTCTCTATATGGTATTAGTCGAGGAATCCCTTTGATTTGGCAAGCTCATCCATGGTGTGGTCAATTCTCTGGCGGAAGTACACTTTGTAGGCATCTTGAGGAATTCAGTCAACACACTATACTCTTCAATGGTAGGTGTCATGTCGACATTTGGAAAGTAAAATGATGGTAGTCGGGATCCCAAAAATGTATCATGGCTTTTTATAGGCGATGCAGCCGGCACCTTCAAAAGGTGCAAAATCCTCCCATACTTCATATAGCAAATTTGCGTCATCTATCCGATACTTAGTGAGTGAAAACAATCTGCTAGTGTCATTTTATTATGCACGACCTCTTTGAGTAGCGGTGTCCACGGTATTTGGTCTAGAGGCGGTCTCCCTCGGTCATTTGCAAGGATTGATTCGAGTCCATACTCAACAGTGGTTACCTCCCGAATAACGGTCATTATGTCACCCGAAAGTCTGTAATGAAAATGCTTAAATGTTATGCTTATCTCAATAGAATTATACAGGACCCACCTAAAGGATATGTTCTAACCATTAAATGCATCCGGGTAGTTTGACTATCTAGTCTCAAAGGTCTTCGTGATGCTTTGATCGCCCACGAAAGGTTGATATGAGGTTTACAAGCAGCGTGAAGACAGAGGCCCTGAGTAAAATCAGTTTGGCATATCAACCACTATCGAGCAAACAAATCATGCGGAGTTGGATAGTTTCATGAGCCTTACCCGGGCTAAAGCCATTGGGGTGCCGTTACTCCTCCACTTATCTTAAAGTTGATATCCACGTATATATATAAAAAAAAATGAGTTTGAATGACGTTCGTATTAACATATATGCATGATAAATATGAATGATTATGCATGCTAAAGCAGTAAAAAGAACAAAAATAAAAAAAAAAAAAACAAAAATGCATAATAAATAATAATAAACAATAAATAAATAAATAAAACAAAAACTTGATAAACACCAACAAAATAAAATAAAATAAAATAAAAAATAAAAATAAACATAAAATATTTAGCAATAAAAGAAAACAAAAAAACAAAACTTAGTCCTGGTCCCCGTTAGAGTACGCCGTATTATGCAGCTCTCGACATCGGCGGCCCACAAAATAATTCTATCATTATGGAAAAAGAACGATTTTACGGCATCATGTTCTTTTGGGGAAAATATCTTGTTTGAGGAGTCGCCACCTAGTATTATGGTCACTAGGAACTCTAAGCGGTCAACAGAGATTCTATGGTTTGGGGATGGTTACGTAAAAAAGGAAGATATTATCACCCTTAAGCGTTACGCCTAAGGCAAACTGCATTGCTATTTTTTGTTTTAAATTGCTAAATCTTTATTGGTTTACGTTCTGATGATTTATTCACAATATTCGACTCGGCGTCGTTGAATATTCAAACTACGGATAATTCCAACTCGGCTTTGGTAACTATTGCGTAGCTATAAAATAAATTCAAATTAATATTTTTTTGTTCCGACTCTAACGCTTAGCGAACAAACAAACAAGCTAAAATCATTTGATTACGCGTCCACATATTTTTTTTATTTCTTATGTAGTACGATAAAAAAAAACAAATAAACAAAACAAACAAATTAAATCAGTGTTTTTATTCCGACTCAAGGCGTCGAGTGAATAAACCAATAAAAATTTTATACATGCACATATTTTTTTTATTATTTTTTTTGTACTACATAAGAAAATATATTATAATTAAAAATAATATAAATTAAAACCGGTATTTTATTCCAGGACTCTGGCGTTGGTGAATAAACTAGTAGATTTATATTATTTTTTATTCATGCATACACATATTTTTCTATTATTTTTATTTTTTTTATATATTTTTATAATTTTGATTTTTGGGCCGACTCAACCCACATGGCTAAGCCCAGTAAACCAGGTCCTGGCCAAGCGTTGGCCCGAGCTAATTAAGGTGCACGCGTGAAACAAATTCACGCGTGCAATCAGAGGTGATGCCTTAACAGTAAGTTATACACCTAATTATTTTTACAATTGCACAATTTCAAACAAGAATGAAAAGAGGATGAGAACGACCTACCTGCTTCTGGATATTGCGAGAAAGCTTGCGGCACCGTGATTTTGCTCTTGTCTGCGTATAACCTTCCCCTTTACTGTTTTCCTTTTGTTTTGGTGATGGTGAAGGTCACGGCTTCTTTGCTTGGGTCCGCCGTTTTTCTACTTCCGAGTTGAGAAAGCTTGCGGCATCGTGATTTTTCTCTTATGCGTGTATAACCTTCCCTTTCCGTTTTCCTTTTTTTTACGTGATGATGAAGGTCCACGATTTCTAGCTTTAGGTTCTTCTTTTTTTGGTTTTGTCGGGCGATTGAAGATGAGAATATTAATATTGGTTTTTCGGGTTTATTGCTTGTATTGGTCTGTTTTTATGGGTTTCTATCCTCTGTCTCTCCAGTTTTTCTTTCGTTCCCAACCTCTCCATCTCTTTGTTTTGCCTTCTTCCCCCCTGCCTTGGAGTTCGCCTTTGTTGGCCTTTATAGAGCCGACCAAGACCTCGGTGGTGAGTAACGGTTGCCCCCACCCTAAATGCTCGAAGTAAGCGCCTTAATGAAGAAAACGTGCGTGTTAGTGCCAACGACGAAGCGTCTACGCCTTTAATGGCGAGCCGTTCAGAACTAAAGGCGGTGAGCGATGAGCGGTGAGCGATCGTTTGCAAAAGCGACCCGTTTTCTTTGGCTGCAAATTTGGTCCTTGTAATGCTTTTAATTTTGCAATCAAACCCCTGGTTAAAATATAATTGGATCCTTACATTTCTGCGCCATTTTCAAGTTGATCCTTAAACTTTAGTCTTTTGCAATTTTGCCCCGATTAACCCCAAACTTTGCTATTTGTTCAATTAAGTCCCTGATTTCATTAATTTAACTAAATTCAAGTCTAATTAAGTCTCAAAACCTATCAATTCTCCAATTAAACCCTTGATTGGATGAATTAAATTAATTTCAAGCTTAATTAAGTCTCAAAACTTATCAATTCTCCAATTAAAACCTTGATTGGATTAATTAAATTAATTCCAAGCTTAATTATGTCTTAAAACTTATCCATTCTCCAATTAAAACCCCGATTGGATTAATTAAATTAATTCAAGCTTAATTAGATTAATTTCAAAGTTTAATTAAACCCAGAATTTCCAATCATGTTGCCCTTAACCCAAATTTTAATTCATTCTTTATTTATTTCATTTTACTTCTTTTTTCATCATTATTATTTTTTATCATCATTTTTTTATCCTTTTCAATAAATAAAATAATAATTAACATTAAAATTAAAATGGTCAAAAATGGGTTATGACATGAATAAACGAAGGAACTATGTTTATCCGGGAAGATTTCTTTTGACTACTACAAAAAAACCTTTATTGGAGAAACACAATTCCCTTTCCTCTTTAGGGCCCTAAAGCTATATAGAAATGTATTGTGGTCAATGACTAGAAATGTAAGTTTCTTGTATATGAATTATATTGCTCAAAATAACAAATGCTTTCTACTATCTAGGTCTCAAATCTTTCAAAGATGGGATGGATTTACTCTTTTTTAATGCGATAATACATTTACTTTGAAAGTAACAAACGTATTTCTAGTGTTATGACACAATTTACCTTGGAAGGGATTGTCATGTTCTTCCTAGTGCGATCACATCTTTCTCCAAAAATGGGATAGACATTGCATCAACAACTAGGATGGATACGCTCTCCCTATCAAATATTCAAAAGATAGGATGAATTTACTCTCCCTAAAATGATAACACATTTACTTTGAAAGTAATGAACGTCTTCTTAGTGTTACAACACATTTTACCTTAGAAAGGATTGACATGTTTTTCCTAGTGTGATCATATATTTCTCTAAAGATGGGATAGACATTGCATCAACAACTGGGATGGATACACTCTCTCAATCAAATATTCCAAAGATGGAATGAATTTACTCTCCTTAGAGTGATAACACATTACTTTGGAAGTAACAAAAATCTCTCTAGTGCTACAACATGGTTTACCTTAAAAGGGATTGTCATGTTCTCCCCAAATACGATCACACCTTTCCCTAATGTTGGGATAGACGTTGCATCAGAAATGCGGATGAATATGCTCTCCGCATCAAATCTTTTAAAAATGAGATGAATTTACTCTCCCTAATGAGATAACATATTTACTTTGAAAGTAACAAATATCTTCTTAGTGCTACGATATAATTTATTACGGAAGGGATTGAAATGTTCTCCCTAGTGCTATTGCACCTCCTCCAAATACATGATGAGCGTTGCTCAAACAAAGAATTTTATGTTCCCTTGGAAACAATGCCTATAAAGCCTTATAAGAACCTAAATTAAAATCTTTCGACACCACTCCCTACCAGGAGGCTTTTAACAGTCCATAATGAATACACTCAAAATAATAGGTGGACATTTGCAAATGACATCTCTTCTTGTTTCTAAAAAGATAAAGCTTTTATTAATCTAGTTAAGGTTAGATCGTTCATTACCTATACCTAGAAATGCTTCATTAAGTATGGGCGTTGGACCTAAAAATACTTTATTAAGTATGGGTGATGGACACAAAAACACCTTGTTAAATGTTGGTGTTTAACTCAAATAAGAACTCTGTACAAGGACTAAAATTCATGAAAATCAACAAAAGAACAAAGAGTTGTATTATAAAAGTGCGATGTATATAAAATAATAATACGTATATACATACATACATACATAAAAAGAGAGGAGGGTTTAAAGATCTAGCCTAGGATTCTCGTGAGATACTTCACCCACTTAGCCATAACAACACTTACTAGGAAGACGCGCCAGTAAAGTCCATGACCAGGAGCTGGATGGAAGGCTGCATTAAAGTCTACTTACATCCCTCTAGAAAGGTTGAAGAAATACAAGTTGGACATGGCCAAGAATATCTTGTCTCTCATTGTCTCGGTAAAAATATCAAGCCTTTGAAAACTCCTGAAATTCCTTTGAAGAATCTTTCAAAGACTCCAACTTCGCTTGAGGGAAATCCCTTAAAATTCCATCTTTTCCTAGAGATCTTGGTCCTCTTTCCTAGCAGCAGCGAGCTCAGCTCTTATGGAAACAAGCTCAGTTCGTAGATTAACTTAGGAGTCCCTAGCGAGGAGCCCCTCTCTTAGGGAAACCACCTAGTTGTAGGAAGCCTCAAGTGCTTCCTTCCTAGAGCTCACATCGATGGAAATATCTTGTGTTTGGTCATTTAGTCTAGAATATGCCACCTTGATGCTCCACACTTCAATCTTTACAATGTTTTTTTCCTCTTAAAAACGGTTGAAGGTCGCTTGATTTTCCTTATTTACAGTCATGACCCTCCTCGCATAGCTCATTTTGGTCACTAACTTCTCTGGGAATATGCACACATCATAAAGGCCTGTCTAGAGAGAATGTTAAAGAATAAATAACTCCACAAAACTAAAATTAGAGGTTTTAGCCTTACATTGAAAGCCATTTGGCTAGTTAATGCCAAATAGCAATGAAAGTTTTTGTTAGACATCGTGAAGATGTCCGATGGGATAGTAATGACCCTCTCTAGAGTTCTTATAACCTCGAGGACAACATCCTCGAGGTATGTTCTCCTTAAACCATAGCCTCCATCGGTTGCCCCTTCTCTTCCATTAGAGTTGGAAAATCAAATGGATTACGGCTTAAGATAGATCAATAAAGACATCCTACAACTTCACGGTGTTAGCTCTTGTAGAGGTCCCAATCGCTATTTTCTCGGCTATAAGATAGGAAGTTAAGACAAATGAAAGATCACTTAAGGGCCTCTATAGAAGCTTGGAAATGGTTGGCTATTGGGGCATAAACTCTTCTCTTTTTGAGGCGGGTGATGACACTTGCTGATTCTATTAGATGGGGTCGGACTCTTTTCTTCCTAGGATAAAAGAAAATCATGACCCTAGCTTCCACAAGGGTTTTCAATGGTGTCTTCGTGAAGATAAGAAAAAGAATTCCTCAATAAAAAAGATGGAGTCTTCCTATTTTGTTTACCTTTATCTTTGCCAATAGCCTAAGATCAAGATCTCACGAAGCAAACTATTAATAGAAGACTCCTATGCCCTCTCCTTCTTCTCCACCTACCAACCTTATAGGGATATAAAAATGTTAGATATTGAATCATGATAAAAAAAAAAAAAGAGACAACATGGCGGATGACTCTATACCTTGCAAAATAACCTGGTAATATCCTTGGACATTTTGTCAACTTCATAGTTAGTTTTGGCGAGAGCCCAAATTTATTGTAGTCCTCTCTAGCGATTGATAATCTCAATATATCTTATGACTAGCCATTTTCCCCCCAATTCTTGGCGAGTTGGATTTCCCTGTAAGCGTGTTCTTTATAGCATCGTTGCTTTTATTAGAAGCGTGAAGAATCAACATATATCATTCAGCATCGATGTCTAAAATAAATTGGTAGCAACTCATGAAGAAATTTATAGTGGGCTCGGGCCCAACCATTCTACAATTTATTTTGAAACAGGACATGAGTGTCCACTTATTGGGATGCAAGCGACCCCCGAGCCCGGTGGTAGCAGCTAAACACATCCCTTACAAATCCTTTGAGAGGGGAAGGAATACCTACATCTTATACATGTAAAGAGGAGCGAAGATTTCACAAAGACCGAGAGGTTCCCGGGGTTAGTTCTTGACACGTTTATCGGGGAGAGACATCTAGGTAATGTGCTTGCCAAGTTATTGGCAAGTCATGATTTTCATGTCTCATAGTGCATTACTAGGGATGTAATCCTTGGGGTTTAAAGCAACCTTCCTCTCTCTTGAGGGATCTTAACGGGGGACAGGGAGAAGGACTCATACAACACCCCCTCTCTTAAACACCTATAATAGGAGAAATAGATGAAGGCTCACGAGAGGATTTTTTTATCCTTTTCACTAGAGGACAATGCCAAGGTATGAAACCTCCTCTCACGGAGACCACGAGACCTAATCCTAAGGGACCCATGTTTAGTGTCTCTTTTTTTCATGTTTTGGTCAGGCTCGAATTCCTCATTAAGAATGTGGAGAACTTCTCTTTCTTGAACTAGGCCATGTATTTTTTAGTAGCTATTAGTTTTGGTTGAAAAATAATGACCTTTAAAAAAATTAAGGATGATTTGTACAAGTTTTTTCCTGAGTCAAGGAAGATATGGCTGAGGTCTTTTCTACGGAGAGTAGTTTTTTCTCTTTTTTACAAATCAAACAAAGTAAAGTAAATGAAAGGTAACTATTAAGAACAACTAGGGTTATAAAAAAACCACCGCATCTTTATTATGGGATGAAAACTTTTTGTGTCATCACATATCTTGAGAAGGCTACTCAGGTGCTACATTGAGTGCTAGGGGTGCCGTTTTGTTCCCCAATATGAACCTTCTACCCATGGAAAGAAGCACACGGACTTAAGGATCCCCAGCGATGCTGGGAGGGCACATAGAGATCTTATGGGAAAGATAAAATGTCTCACTTTCGGGGAAAGGCTTTTAAAATCTTCGTGTAGAATGCCAAAAGATTTGGGTCACTCTTGATGGATCAATATTTATGGCTTTTTTGGTTGTTTGTTTGAAACTACTCTACAAAAGGCTAATTATGATAAGGTTAAAACCTATCATTCATAAGCTCGGCCAAAACGAGCTCCATGTGCATGTAAAGTCGGTGAGTTGCTAGACTTATTGTTCCTAGACACTATAAGCGTTGAGTCCGGCCGGCGTGGTGTGGTGAGTTGTCGGACCCATCATTCTTGGGCTGGAAGAAGCATTGTGTCTAGATGCATGTAAGTCTCGGTGAGTTGTCGAGACTCATCATCCCTGGGTGAAACCAAGGTTGAGCCCATACGCTCCCGATAGATTAGAGATATTTTATCTTGATGGATTAAAGATTTTTTTCCTAATAAGACTGCAAATTAGAGATATTTTATCCTAATTGGACAGGCCAATCTTTCCCTATAATTAAGAAGAGAAGCACCCGGTGGTTATACACGGAGGAAACAAAGATGATCACATCAAGTTCAATTTTTCTCTTTGCTTTAACAATGACAATTTTATCTTAATAGAAAAAGTTTTATTCAAAGGGATAATTGACTTTTCCTAAACTGATTCTAATTTAATTATCAAAAATTCCTAAATAGATAAAAAAAGGATCTTCTACAAGTAACAATGATGACTTACCTATGCTTTTAATCATGAAAAACGGGTTAGATTGTTAGAATTAGGTGATTAATGATTTTTAACCTGGGTCCGAGCTCAACTTTCAAGCCCTCGTGATAAAACATGACCTTATCAATATCATTTTTAAATTTTAAGAATTTTAGCCCGTGCATGCATTATATTAATTATATCTTAATTAACTACTAGAATTCCTTGGACCAATTTTTTGCATGGCACCGAGTTCAGTTTTGATTAAATCTTAAGCAAACCTTACTTCATTTAAGCTTTACTAATCACCACATGGAGTCTAACGCCAAAAAAAAAAATAGTATTGTTGTATTGAATTATAGCAACAAAGAAACAAACTTAAATATCTTATCCTTTAAATTGTGTGCCACTACCACTTTTTTTAAATGTATTAACGTATTCCATTGATCACTAAAATTGGAATGCATAATTAGAAAGAAATAAAAGAACAAAAGAACGATAGTAGTTGGCAGGAAAGGAAGGAGGAGCTCACAACAATACACAATTGGTCTACAAAAAAGATGTACAAATATTAATGGCAGCTAATATCCAGATTGTTACAAATTATCTAATTAGAAGTTGACAGTTTCGTGATAAAATCTTCGTTTTAACATCCGAGAGGCTACTGTTGGCAGTAGTACTAGAGGTTCTACAAACTTGATGTAATTAATCTGTCCTTTTTCTCTCTTTTCGGACATCATAAATGTATGAACACCAATTCAACTTCAACACTGTAGATAATAAGGTGTTGGAAACTAGTGTTTCATATCCATGGGAGATAAGTAACCAAAGCCATATATATATATATATATATATATATATATATATATATATATATATATATATATAAGAATGAAGGGCTCCAAACACCAAAACGGTCAGTTTTGGTGAAAGATGGTCAAACAATTAGGAAGCCAATAGATGTTAATTAAGCAAGCTCGCTCAAAATTCAATCTAAACCAGCAAACTAATCTGGCAAAAGACTGGCAGCAGCCTAGCATAAAAGAGAATTCTAATTCTATATAAAAACTGAGGGAACATGGAGACCACACTTGGGAAATGGCACACGAGATCTCGACAAGAGGAAAAAAAAAAAAGCATGGACAAATCTATATATATAGAAGATGTGTCCAACAATTAGAAAACTCAATTATAAATGCTAAAAGCGAGCTTGCTGAAAGTGTAATGTAAAGTCTTCCAATTTTGCATATAAGTGTTAGCCACTCCAAGATTATTCTTGCTGGTAATCTCTTACAATGAGCAAAGAGTTTTAGTCTTTCAGACTAAATAGAGCTTGTTTTCGCAAGTGATGGAAAAAGGGTTCCGGCTGTTTTAATTCCTATCTATCCCCGGCCAGAACAATATAGTCAAAGAGAGCAGGTAGCTTCACGTCTCCTAATTTGCCTCTCCTTTATAGAAAGCTTATAAGAAATACCAAAGCCAATAGATTAAACTTTGTGTGGGTAGCGTAAATTAATGAACTCCTATAAATTAACAGTGTCAACCAATCGTCTCAAAGCTTTTTAGGACTAATATATAGATTCACAGAGTTTTTTTTTTTTTTTTTACAGAAAATCAGGACTAAAGAAACCCACTTGAGTTTTTTTTATAAGATGAGCGGATCTTCCAGCAGTCCACTTCCAAAATTCTTATATATCAAGTTTGAGCTCCCATTAAAAAAAAAGAACATGTCAGGAGTCCTGTTAATATTCTTCGTACAATGGGGGAATATGATTGGGACCTATTAAAATATATTATAACAGCCAGACAAATCCACTGGGCAAGTTTGCACGAGTTGCGGTGGATATTGACCTTTGATAGACCAGTTTTAGAGAGATAAAGATAGGAGATGTTGATCAAAAGGTCTCTTACCACAGGTTTGCTATTCTTGTGGTAGGGTCGGTCATGGCAGTATTTTTGTCCTTTCAAAGATTCTGATAAGTCAGGGATAGTAGACTTAGTGTTAGCCATGGGAGGATGTCCAGTACTGGAAACCATATGTAACTCCTAGAGTTGAAGGAGAATAGGAGCCCTAGGGCCCTGCCCCTGGATTCATGCTCCTGCTAATCGACGCCGCAAATCAAGGGAAGAATTCGTTTGATGGAGATAAATCTTCCAAACAGGTTTCGGAGAATAATCAGGGATCACGCTTTGGTGTGCTCTCATCTGTTGCAGTGGATGATGGCGGATTCATGAAGTGCGAAATCTCCTAATTCTAATTCAAGAAAGGATTCTGTTTACCATGCACGATCTAGTTTTCTGAAGCATTCGGCCCATGCAGCTGCTGATAAACGGGGGGAGTCCGTTACTATAAATGGGTCAACTTCTAGTGCATATAAGGCTCCATCGGTGCAGCCCATTCAGGGTACCATATCAAGTGAAGCCCAAGCATAACCCTCCTCAAATTGTTTCTACAAGCAAAACCCAGACTAGTGCTATTTCAAACCACAACAAAACCCAACCAAATCAGTTCATAAAGTTGTGGTTCTTGATGCTGACAATAACCCTTCCCAGGTCCTACGTGATGAGTTCTTGGATACTACTGGTGAACAGAGGATGACAATGTTAAGTTCACGACTAGTGGCGAGGAGAATCATATGTTTTTGGGTCGCAAATTCGACTCCCGAAGAGGTTCATGGTTTGGTTTCCAGTGCCTCGTGATATTGCTACTGAATACCGTAAGTCCTCAACTAAAGCCTCTATCCAGTGGGGAAAAAAAAAAAGGTTATTGGGGCGTCAAAGGTCGCGTATTTAAAAAAATCATTTGGTTGTTTGTATGGATAATAGAACTCTCCGGATGATGATGGTGTTTATCATGACTCGCTTAGCAGTGATGGGGTCGATGACAGAACACTTTCTTTAGCTTTATCGTTTTATTCCTTTTCTTCTTTTCCCATGTTGAGTAATGAATTGGAATTGACAATGTGCAATTCACAAGCTTTTCTTGCCTGCTTGGCGGTTTCTGATTGTTTCTTATAAACGGATCGTGCTTTGGTGTGCATGGAACCTCATATGAGTGGTAGACATTGCTTCTCGGTTATTCGATAGCTGGGTTTCAGAATTCGAGGCTTCTGTGGGTTTTCTAGTGGTATTTGGTTCCCTTGGAATGGCTGATGTGTTGAATTTTACTGTTCCTGCACGTCACATATGCATATGCCGTGATATATACTGCCTTTAATAAGCAAGTCCTATATATACTGCATGCTCATAAACGTTTTGTTGGGTGGTTTGTCTCTGTCCATCTTCCTTTTTGTTTTTAATTAATTTAAGTGTCCGAATAACTTTATATATCTTCACTTAATCTTTTTAAATTTTAAAGTTAATGATCATATAAATTTTTTAGTGAATTATAAAAGAAATTCAAATTTGTAATTATTAGAAACAAACTCAAGATATAATTTAGTGAGCTATCCTGATTAGTATTTTTTGAGTTTTTGTTTTTAAATATTTTATATTTTAAAATATATTAAAATAATATTTTTATTTTTAAAAATTATTCCTAATATTAGTACATTAAAATAATATAAAATACAAAAAAATAATTTGAAATAAAGAAGAATTTAAAACTTTTGAAAGAGCTTTTAAAATACAAAACAACAGGACTCTTAATTCATGTTTAGCTACAAAGCATAATATTTTTTTATAAAAATTAAACAATGCAAGTTTTCCGACAATTTTTTTTTTCCACTAAAGATATTAGGGTAAATAAAAAGCTTATGCCTACATTAAAAGCTTATGCATATAAAGATCGAATATTTTGATGGTGACTCAAATCAATGTTGGCTGGTTTCTCTCTTTACCATCAAGGAAATCCAGTGATTCTCTCTCTCTTCTCTCAAACTAGAATAAAAATAAAAAATAAATTTTTTACTCATCAAATTGAATTCCAAAATATTGGGGGGTTTAATAAGTATAATTTGTAAAGTCCGAGAACTAAATTAAATTTTTTATATGTGAACTTTGAAACTATTAGTTATTTGTGAGATGTTTTTCTACTTTTAATCATTTGTCATTTAATTTTATCATTAATAAACAAATTTGGTTTAATTTTTTTTATTCGAACCTCAAAAAATGCAATCATGAAAAAAAGTTTGACCATCAAATTAAAAAGAAAAAAATTAAATAGTGAAGGGTGCGTGCAGAGTATTTTGGCCAGAATTTTGTATATTATAATTTTTTCCAATGCTATGTTTAAGCATCTTGTATGTATAAAGTTTGATCAGAACTTCCACGTCTTCAGTTAATCAAGTGGGTTTGGACTTGAGACTAGATACCCCTAGACAAAGCCACGCATACTTAGGTTATTTTTTTTTTATATATATATTCTTATTTTGAGTTTTTTTAATATTCTCTATTTAATTTTAATTTTTTATGTTTTTTTTGTTTTGCATAAAATAAAATATGTCAAGTAATTTTCTTTATGAGTCTTTTTCATGTGGATTTTATGTTATTTTTTATACCAATATCATATTATTAAATTAATATTAAAAATCTATTTTGATAAAAATAAAGTATAAATTTATTTATTTATTTATTTTTGATAATTCAAATCATTAAGAATTTAGAATAAGTAAAGAATATTAATAAAATCAAACAACATATAAAATATGTATAAATATAGTGAAAATTAAAAACAATAGTCTCCAAATTTCTATACTTAAGCATAGCATATTGTACAATAAATGTCTGCCATTTTAGCGATAAGATAATTATTGGGAATTATTGTTAACATCTTTTTTTTTTTTTTTCTCTCTCTCTCTCTCTCTCTCTCTCATTCTCACAGACACACAGACACACTAGTGTTTGTACTAAAGGGCACCACCATTAATACTGCTTGAGATGCTGAAGCTGTAGTTCCAACCGTCAATGTTGTTTCTTCCATTTGATGGTATATATGATATTATAACGTAGTAGACATATTTACTCATGATCGTGCAAACTAATTTGCAGTCAATAATGCTTTCATCTTATATATTTTTGAGCTTTTTTCCACTGAATCGCTAGCTGGTTAATTAATTATAACAAAGGTTATATCACGTACATTATAAAACAAATTAATGCTCAAAAGCAAACATTTCCACCTTTTCATTTGAAGTGATATATATGTCCTAAATCAATTTCTTTCTTTAATTCGGTGAAATTGTCGACAGCTATATTCGTTTAGAACTGATTATATATATATATATATATATATATAAAAGCCTTTTAAAATCAAGTACATAATTAGTATTGAAGGTTGAGTGTGTACATAATTAAGTAGCATTAATTACAGTACATGCATGCAACTTGATCGAGCACAACATCTAGCTAGTTCTCACACCAGTTTATGAATGAGATTGAAATCACGTTATTTAAAAATTTGATTTTTTTAAAAAATTACTTTTAAGATTTAAAATCAGCTCTAATGTGTTGATATCAAAAAGAATTTTAAAAATAAAATATATATATATATATTATTTTAATATATTTCAGAGCAAAAATACTTTTAATCGCAATCATCATTATTTTACATTAAAAAAATAAACACCAGCTAATCTTTGGGGCGCGATCTTACCTGAATTGTACACTGGATTTTGTTAGCATGGCATTTAGATTTTAGTGCTCAAGGAGAAGTTTTGTCTAACAAAATATCCAAGATTTCAATCAGGTTTATGCTTGCGTTTGGTGCATATATACTCAGTCTTAATGCTTTCTGGCCTCAATCATTGATGCGGGCTGCTAAGTTTGTTGTATAATAAAATTGATTCTCTGTGTGTTTGTATGATATTATTTCAGGTGGTGGCGGGGTGCCCTCCCAACTTACTGTCTTGCAACTGGACTCAGAAAGGAATATCTTGTATACACCAGTGATTTTACAATGAAAAAATTATTACCTTTTAACATCTTTATCT